>CADEBF010000001.1:0-4800000 GCA_902825475.1 Hypomontagnella monticulosa | reverse complement strand
AGGTAGGCGGTACGGAGTTGGCGTTTGGTCAGGTCACAAGGGGAGCGATTGTCATTCTCGTTGGCCAGTTCGGGACCGTCAACAATATACCCTTCTCACCGTTGATAGGTTGCGAGAACCTTTTGACAAATTCCGACGCCACACAAGCATTATTGGCAGGAACTACGACTATAGGGACGCAGTGAAGTAGAGAAAAGGTATGACCCGGTTAACGTTACTCAACATAGAGAAGAGCCGCGTATGTATTCGAGCCTATTCCGACGGACCGATATTCAAAAATCTCCGGCATATAAGCTTGGAGGATGTGCGTTGCTGCAGCTCACCTTGATTCACCGTCGCAGTCTGTTGATCGGACCTCGTATTGTATCTGGATCCTCGTCGCACGAGCAAACTTATACGGGATCATCCGTCTGTCCCGCCCCCATTTCCACTCGTATGGGCCACCTCATTTTCCTCCATTTTCGACGGAGGAGGTCCTTACGCCGCGGTTTTCCTTTAGGTCCTCCCAACAACAGCAAGATCCGAGGCCGTATATCGATGGGCGCGAGAGACACATACACGACAGATTCCGAACCTTCCTCATTGGGCCTACCTATCCTATCTGACGGCAGGGAAGCAAAAGGACGAGTCCAGCCCTGACGCCGAGCCCTGCCTACTAGACGGACTCCTTAGCCAACCAACCGCTCGGCGCCGTTGGCGTTACACAGCTAGTATATGTATGGATGTATGTATGTATGTGAGTACGTTGTGGTATGTACCTATCTACCTACCTACCTACCTACCCAGTTAGCATATGTAGGTAGCTGTGCGTTTATGTATGTAGGCGTGTGGGTGAGACATGATGATGGGTCAGTCTCGGAAGGGCTGCCGAAGAAGCAACCAAGCAAGGAAGAGCAAGAAATATATTATTATTATTATTATTATTATTATAACAAATTAAAATTTTAAATAAAAATAAACCCACGCACGAGGAGACGGAACACCAAGAAACACATGCTATTCTGGCTACCTCTATCTATTTAGTACGTAGGGACTTAGGTATGTACAGTATGTAAGGTTCGCAATCATTTCCTTTTTGTTTCCCACGTTTTTCTTGCGGGCGGGCCCGGCCTCGCTACACAAAGAATCGCGGGCGATTGCAGATTACATACATATTGAGGCCCTCGTCTCGGCCGGTTCGTTCCCAAGCCTTCGGTTTAGGTTCTAGCTGAGCTGAGTCGAGTCGAGTCGTGCCGAATCCGGCGAGATTCAAGGTTCCGATTTTGAGGTGAGCATGTAAAAAAAGGGGGGGCCGAAATTGCGCGTGAGAGTTTTTTTTTTCCCTTTTCTTCCAATTACAAGCAACGGTAGTGGTGGAAATGGGTTTGCTGGTACGTAGGTAGGTAGAACAGACGATACCTAATGGAATAGTGGATTGAGGATGACGAAGACACGACGCAGAGTATACCATATGTAGACGTGCGGGTACTCGGTACCAAGGGGAGGGGTGGGAATTCCCGTACGATTGATTATTATTTGAGATGATGCATACATACCTACATACATGGACTCAACATACATACTACTACACTACACTACATAGTATGTAGACTCTTAGACCAGACAGACTACACTTCGCGAGAAAAGCAGCAAGCGAACGACATCTGGAGCTACCATGTAGGTATGTAGGGATGTACATATGTACCTACATATACGGACCTCCATGCCCCCATCCCACGCGCGCGCGACACAAGTACCATAGTATCGTATGTATAAGTGAACGTGAACCCACACACCACCCGCTCCGGCGGCTCGAAGTCCCGCTCGAGATCAGGTAATCAAGATGTAATCAGCCCGACACTGTTACTGTGCCCGACCAGTCCCCTGGGTCCCCGCGGTGCAACCCTAGGGTCGGTGTCTTATGTCTGATTTATTGATTTTGCAATTTATTTTGTTCGGTCGTTTTTTCTGGGGGCGCGGTAGTAGTTGGTGGGGGCGAGAGTGAGGGGGGAGGGGGGAAACGGGGGATCTATATTATGTATATTATTATCGTATACATAGTGTATGTATTGATGCCATAGTACCGTATGCCATGGTATGTTATGATACTATACTATACTATGTAAAGGTAAGTATGTACGTAGGTGTGGATTGTGTGGTGTGTAGTATTTTTTGGTTTTCGGCGAGATACGACCTTCGCGGCGTTACGCTGTACGTTTTCCACCAACCAATGTCGATACGTAAGCTTGGGATCGGTACGTTTGTTGTTTGTTTCTTGTTGTTCGTGACGCTCGCTACCTTTCCTGGGATAGGTATCATTAATCCACACACACACACTTACACTCAAATACACACATACACAGCATACAGTGTACACAAATCCACACACACAACCTAACCCCCTGCGATTGGGAAGGGATGAGAAACCAAGATCCAGCAGGGTACGGAGTTAAGGCTCTCTTCCAAGGTGGTGTGGGTTTGTACGTAACTTGTGACTTGTCGTCACCAGTTAGTCGGTAGGATTATCGTTCGTTAGTTGTCTGAGGCTATACTTACATTCTTACACATATATGTAGGTATATTACTGTTGTTGTGTCAAATGTTGTGTATATGTCTCGTTTATTATCCTAAGCTCTCGTGAGCCGTGGGACGGTTGCACATGCGTGCGTCTATGGAGCAGCAGAGTAAGGACTCCGTGGGGCGTGGCGAGATATCACTTTTCCTTTACCTTACAGCGCGCGCGCTTTCATCTGCCGTAGGAATGTGTGGCGCATGCATACCTAGGTAGCTTCGAGACATATACCGCAATAGCTGACAGCATCGTGCAACGTGGTTTTGGGATGCAGTCAGCCTACATATTCCGTACATAAATCCCGTTCTTACATGCTGGCTGACGAACGTGGGAAAGCCCCGACGTTAGTTAGCAGTTAGCTGTCTATGTACCTACTTCCCTACTTCCCTACTTGCCTATCCCTAGCCGGTTACCCTTTAGTAGGTCGCTCGCTGTCTTGATTCCGGTTACGCTTCCTACGCAACCGGCCGTAACGAGTTCTGGCCGTCGAAACTTTTCATATCTCCGAGTGGAAACATTTCCCCATCGGTCCATTCTCGTGGTCTACCGTAACTACTACGGTCTACCAGGTGAGAGAAGCGCCGCAGCGGACGAGGAGCCGCTTTGGGACCCTTCCCGACGACTTATCGGTATCACGATGGCAAAAACGAGGCAATGACATGCTGACAACATAGCCGAAGTCCACCAAAGGGGAGAAAAATAGCATCCTTAGCTACCTAAGTTACCCTAAACGTCCCCTGCATTCCCCGGAAGAGTAAAGTGTACGATGTACGAAGACGAGAAGGAACAAGACGTGGCGTTGACAGTCCCGCGTGGCATCAAAAGTGAAAAATGATCTGACGGCGGCGATCTAATCAACAGTTCAGCCTGCTTACATCTACATACATACGTACCTATCTGCCCAGCCGTCACACAGAGCCGACATGACTCCCCTTGAAGCCACGATTGGATCATACAACCAGACCATTGCAGGGTTCCAGATGTTGACCAATGTGCTCCTCTTGGCTGTCTGGTAGGTATGACACAACACATCCATCACTCTCAACCAAGAAGCTCGAAGGATTCCAAAGAATTACCTAGTAGGGTGTGTATATGTCGAAGGACGATTGTTTAGCTAGTGGATTTGAAATTCCGCAACGACGGGTATCTTTGCCAGGGGTTACTTGCGGCAGTTATGTTCTATTTGACTTTATTATTCATCTCTCCTTAATTTGGCTACTCTCCTGCCCTGAACTTCCTTGCCCTCCTTGCTTCCTCTTCCGTGATACAGTGCTACGGTACATAGATACTTCAAAATGCGGCGAATATAGGGTATAGTACAGGCAGAATTGGGTATTCTTGTAAACAATAGACATGAAACTGGGATTCAACAACCAACCGCGACGCGGATACAAAAATGGGACGGAAAATGCAGTTAAGCCAAATAGATAAAAATAAACCACCCAATGCAAATCAGGATATCTGAGTCTCATCCCCATATGCCTACCCCGTAGATGCTTTAAGACCCCCTTTTTAAAATTGAAATGAAAATCAGACACCAAAAACGCCGGCCAAGATGCTGCCTTAATCCAAATAAAGTCTGGACTCTCTCTCGGCTACTTGGTATGTTTAAGCTTATGTCGATAGTCGTAACGTCTGTAGATGTTCTCGTGGTTAAAGTTCAAGTGCTCGTAGAATTGACTACTGCATGCGAATTTCGTCGTTGATAAGGAGTTGTCGATATGCCAGTATTGTCTAGAAGATACGCTTATGAAAGATCTCGTATCTTGGAATCGACTTGGCTATGGTGAGAGATCGGTCTGGAGCGAGTAACTTGGAGGTTTCCTCCACCATTTTCCCCATCGGCTGAATAATATCCTGGTAAGCGAGTCCAGTGTTACGGTATCCTTTTCCGCATCTTCGATATCCGGTATGCGTTTTACGGTAGAACCAGATAGAGGAGTGAGCCGCCAAGGAGCGGACACGGCTGTCTCTCTAGTAGATTGGCATGAGGACATAGAAATGGCGAGATCATGTACCACAAGAGACACAGGCTAATGCTTTCAATGGGATGAATGCACCAATACTAGCCATCAATGCTCTCTGGGTTGCTTCTCTAAAGATGCCGTCTCTTCGTCTCCCCATCCTCAGCTTAGCAGACCTACGGTCAACACCATCAACTTCGGTTCGGATGATTTTTCACGCCTCTCCGAACAGGCTCAATCCACATCATGATCCCATCACCATGGCTATTACTATTCATTAAATCATCATCCTTTGATGTTTCATCGACGTCCTCATGCCAACGCCTCGGATCGGTTCACGCATCTTCCTCAACCCTTTCTTACGGAATAAGGGGGTAGATGACACGATGTGTTCGATAATATGGGTATCGTATGCGAAAAAGCTACGGCGGCAGGCGTAGCGAGTCGGTTGAGTAGAACCCAGACATTCCAAGCGTAAAATACCACAAGGCCGATTCCCCACGATTAAGTATGCCGATGCTGTTGAAAGCTTTCGGGTGTCGCTCGTGTTCGTCTGATAGAACGGAGGCAATTTCGGCCTCTCTGAATATATAAACTTCAGGAAAATCTACTTTTAGATCTCCTTACACGGAAGCCGAGCATGAAGATATTATACACGGGTATGAGGTCTCCTATATATTTAGATATATAAGCGTCGTATTCATCATTACCTCATATTCTTGACTTGAGAATATGTGCTAGTTCGAATCCATGGTATAAACATGGACTGATAGAGGAGGTTGTGGCCGTAGTTGCTTAAAGGACAGATACATACGGGTCTGTTTGCCATGGTCGGCAAAGGATATCACGAGGCAAATCGTGATGTTGCCAAGTCGGCATGCCATTGCTCGTTGCCTTCTTGATCTCAGGGATAGGGATCATCGTGGCAGGCCGACTTGTCGGAGGCGGTGGATGCCTCGGGTAGTCGTCGTACGAAAATCTCATCCTCTTGGCAGATAGACCTGGGAGTAATTCAGGGGAAGGGTGGCCGTGCTTGGTTGTTCGAGGTGATACTGGCGTGCTGGACGCACTTCTTGGCCTGCCGTAGTCTGTTGTACTGGGGTGAAGTCCGAGCTGCCTAGGGATTTCGTGCTCGGCCGGCGAAGCCACCGGTGATGTATTGTGGCCGCCACGGGGGCTAAACGAGGAGTTAGTATTTATGATAAAAAGCAATATTACTACAAAATCAACCACCAAAAACTTACGCATTCTTGAATTTGCAAACCCTCCCGAACTTTTCGCACTGAACACATCGAGGGTAGTCAGGGTCGCACTTTATCTTCTTCTCCCGGCACGTGAGGCAGGCGATCGCTAGTCGCTTTCTTGGCTTCCCAGCTTTTGTAACTCCCCAGTGGGCATTAACTGGCTCTCCATCAATGACCGTCTTGCAGTGAGTCCCATCATCATAAAAATAACACAGTCCCTCTCCGGGTACCTCTGCCTGCTTCACAAAGCGAGGCAAAAAGTGCGTCCCAGTCCAGATCTTAGGTCCTAGCCCATCTTTAACAGGCGCACCTTCTGGCGCAACAGCACTCGTAAGAGGCGGCGAATGATTCGGCGGCTCTAGGCGCATTTGGTTTTCCCTCTTGAAGGTCGGGTTTGATTCATACCCTAGGCGCTGATTTAAGGGAGGGAGCGGTATACGCTCCATAACTGACCTGAATGGGGGAGTTGGCGGTCGAGATTCAAATACGTACTCCCGCCTTGAATCCGGATGGCTCACAGGAGGCCATCTCCCAGTCGGAGCAGGCTCGACTCGTGTTGCATGGTGCGGATGCTCGAGTTCGTTGTTCGGAGATCTTAAAGGCCCAGGAAACTGGGAAGCAACCGAGGGAAGCGTCGGCCTTTCGACGACGTCCAGCCTTGGCTCGTAGACACTGCGAGGTTGACTTGAAGGAGATACATTTGGGAAATAAGACGAACTTCTCGAGTGAGGTCTATCCAGAGGAGAGTGCGTACTATGAAGAGGGCTTGGACGATCCGGGAGGGGGGAGAGTACCGGACGGACATGATGAGGAGGTCCGAATAAACTGCTCAAGGACGGGAGTTGCTGACGAGGTGCGCTATTGGGGTTATCTCTTCGTCTCTGGCCCTCTTCTGGGTCTTTTGTAGTTGACATATCTGATCTATTACTCGGGTCATAGCTAGACATGGGAGGAGATATTGGCACGACAGCGGGAGCCCAAGCTGGTTCTTCGGAAATCCTGGGAGTATGAGTTGACGAGCTCGGACTGACCAGGCCAGGAGGAGTATCAGGGAGAGCTGCGGGACGATGAAGTTCTAATCTAGCTGGTATACCCATTGAGATCGAATGCAAGATGTGATATTTCCTTATGGCATATCAAGCTAGAGCTGGTTAACTGTTTTGAGGTTTCCGGATAGACTTATGGAATCCGGTAGGAAACGGTAAAGACAGGAATATACGCTGAGTTAGCTGAGTTTTTGGGTATCTGCCGGGTAAAGGTCCTTTGGCGGCGCAGCTAACAAGTACACCACACCCTCTAAGCTGTAAGTCTTCGAGCCGAGTTGCTGAGACTGGCCAGAACGCCGGGTAATTGGCCGTTGGGATTCAAATATGCTGCTGTCTAATGCGGACTTGTCTTCTAGTCGAATATTAGACTGTCGAAGAATGTGGGAAATAGTCTACGTGGTGGTAGGTCGTCCACGGCGGGCGAATAATGTCAGATCTAAAAGCTGACAAAGGCGAAAGAGCAAGAAGAGGGTCTTTTCGACTCGTGTGATAGTCAAATTTAGCCAAGGCAATAATAAGTGTATGATGATGATAATAGTGGATGAGCAAGTGAGTTCTCGTAAGTTTGAGCGGCGTCACGAAACGAAACAAAACAAGTGCCTCGGTGTCACCACACGGTAGATGTATAGATACAGTAAGTAATATGGGCAGGTCGATATGGGAATATGATTCGAGGGGAGAGGAAAGACAGCAGGAAGAAATGGATTGGGAGGATGAGGTATTGTATTCTCGTAACTGGACGGTCACGAAGAGTGGGCTTAGGCCTTGTTACTGAGTGGCAGGGGGGTAATAGAAGTGAACATTTGAACCTCGCCCAAAGAACATGTATATATGCCAGGTGTGTATATACTATAGATGTATGTAGTAGGTAGGTCAAGGTCAAGTCCACGGGAGCTGGTTGGTATTAGTGGTTCAATGTTGTAAGTATGTAGGTATGCCGGTATGTAGGAAGAACATGAAATAATAAGTTTCGGGTTTGGTTTGACATCCATGGATTGATGGAGTGACTACCTACACTAAACCCAGACCTCCACACATAGCCATGTGTGCATAGCGAGGATTGTGTATATACGTATGTACATGCCCAGGTGCCTAGATACGTAAGGCAGGTAAGGTACTATGTAGGTAGGTAAGGTAGGTAAGGAAGATAGGTAAGGTAAGGTAAAGGGTCAACTGGTAGTCTAGGTAATAGGTACGAATAACCGGTAACTGTCACACCCCCGGTCACAAGTTAAGACGATTAAGACGATTGAAGACGAGTCCAAAGGAGCACTTTCCAACTTCAGATGGATATCGGCTCCGACGGCATGGTGTTGGTTTCCTATTTCACGGGAAGCACCTACCTAGTGAGAGAAACGGCCGAGTATATCTAACCGCTCTGAGTCTAATTCATATACAGAAGTACATTTCCACATGTTTGGGGCGGCGGCTCGGGTAGAGAACAACACTAATATCATACTAACATGCAACATACTACGTAGTACGTACTCGGTAAAGGGTACGGGTCGTACTAATAGTTGGTCTCCATCTGGATATGAGTGAGGTCAGGGAGGTGGAGGTCAGGGTCAGGTATGTTCAGAATGTCCAGGGACTCATTATGACGGGGTTGCGCCGATAAAGCTAAGGGGATGCCTGGAGAAAGATCATAGATCATAAGGCGAGACCCCATAGATTCCCATGCAGGGTGTGGTGATGAATCCGGAAAAGGCAATAAAAATGGTCGGGAGGCCTAGCAAGCGCAGGTAAGGTAGGTAGACAGGTAACTAGTAGTGCCGTAGTAGCTAATAAGGTGTTATACATACTATAATACTAATCAATTGATGGTATGTACATACCTACATACTTACAGGAGTTACGTAGATAGGTAAGTAATGCTTGGTATTGCAATGTCCACGAATATGCCTAGGGGTTTATGGATTGAGGGAAGAGACATGATGTCGAATTCATGTGGGCCGGTACATTTTAGTCGACGGAGCTGATCGACGAAAGGAGACAAGGTACCTGGAAGTATCCCCGTGGTGTAATCCATGTAAGCGGTACCTGCCGTGCTGTATACTGGTACGTACCGTTGACCTTGTTACTGACAGCATTGAAGATGGTCCGCGATGTGGTCCGTGGTCCGTAATCCATGGCCAGCTCCTCCATGTCTCTCTCTCCTCCCCCTAAGTACCTACATACCTACTATGGATACTTAGTACTACATAGTATGTATGAGCTCTGAGCTTGAGCTCGATTTACCGAAGTGCGCGTTTGTCAACCTATCATCAAAGTTGCATGCCTGTGAAACGTGCTATATGTATATGGGGTAATTAGGAATCATAAGCGAGGGGTACCGTCGTACTCAATAGGATCCCAAGAGAACCGTCACTCCTATATCCATGGCTCATTTGTTACCTACCTTACCTACCTGCGTATTCCAGAAGCGAATAAAAGGGGAAGAAACGTCTTGTCGGGGAAACAGAAGAAAAAGAGGCTGGTTTGTTACCCGAGTTGTTCGTACATGTAATTAAGTCACGCTGATTTCGTTACTACCTAGGTAGTATGTACAGCCATTGATCCAATCATAGATCCAACCATCAATCCTAGAGGAATTGAGTCGTTCGTGTGGCTCATCGGCTATTAGCGAAGTACCTACCTACCTATTCGCACTAGCTATTGCTGAGTGCATTATGTACACATATGTACGTACGGTAGTAAGAGCAAAGCCAAGATCGCGTATAGTAAGTACAGGTATTAAAGCCCCTAAGAGAACAGGTTCCAGACCATGTAATGCACCTACGGCTGATACATAATCTATTAGGTGTATTATGTGTAAGGTACTCGAGTGCTGGGCAATATCGAGAAAGCCGGGCCAGCTTCTGAACATAGTATACTGACTCTATGACGGCTAATTGGTAACAAGTTACAAAGGGTGCTCGTGCGCCGGCATGTAGCACCCTTAGTGTGATTCCAGTGCTCTGGGTGCACTAGTAGACCTGATTTAGTCTCCCGTATTGCCCGCTGGTATCGGCTTCATCTACCGCGAATGGAATAAGCCATCGTCGCTAGCAGGAGTATCTAGCAAAACCAGCTAACCCTAAGTCTCGCGACTGCATGGACCTTTTGCAGACGGGACGCCTGCAGCCGCGCACTAAGGCTCAAAAAGCCTAATGTATACGTTATTAACGACTGGAGTCGAGACTCCTCTTATTAACGCTAAGTTATCCTAACTTGTCCCAAGAGTTTCTAAGTTTCGGAGGCTACTTGTTTAGCTCGCCTCGACCCAGCTGGAAGGGCTCATATTACGGCTCATACGATAGACAACCGAAGAAAAGCTTGGATAGCTCGACTACTAAACCGTCTCGGGAAACTCGTAGGCGATAGAATACCGTCCCTAACGCGATTCCCCACAGGTTTCCACATCATCAACCCTCTTGACGGGTCACTACTGGCCTCTAGCTGGCCTTGGGTGCCCGTCGTTTATGCTTGGGGGAGGAACAGCGAACCCGACGATTTATTTTAGCGTGAACATAACACAGTGCTGTCGGCCGAGTGGGAGGAGCCGCCATATGTATTAATTATTCTTCTTCGGCTGGTGTCAACGGGTGTCAATGACTGTCAGCAGTGGTGTCAGTGGCTTAGCACACTTATGGTACTCGTGGGGACCGGACTGGACCAGGCTTCTGGAGTCTGGGCAAATATCCCACTTCGTCTCCTTAGCACACTTTGGACCCCGAACCCGCATTCGCTAATATCTTCCTCGTAGGGAATGGGCTGACGGAGCTAGAAGGGGAAAGGAAGCTGGGCTTGAGCGAAAAGCCCCGCCACACACATGTAATCACCGCTGCAGAAGGACGGATGGCGTTTTCTGCCTTGTCTATTTGCCTGCCGGGCTGCGTGTCGCGCGTCATTTTGCATCACTACATCATGGATTGGTAGTGGTGTCGCGGATATGAAAGTAGTAGTATCTCCAACGCTATACGAAGAAAAAAAAGAAGAAAATGGCTTCTTTCCGCTATTTGCTCGGCGGTATTCGTAGATCGTCAAACATGCCGGCAGCGAATCCGGCCGAAATGCCCGGGAACCAGCAGCCAGGGAGGAAAACAAGAGCCGACGACATGTGGAGAGAGAATACCCCTCCAATAACAGGAGGATAGCATAGGCTTGGCTAAGGTTATCTTGGAACGAGAGGCTGCCCAACTGCGACCGGCAATTGTTTTCTTTCACCGGCAGCTAACTCGCAAACTAAAATTATCATGCAAGGGTATCTATTCCATCTATTCCATCAACTCACCTCGACTCGAGGATTTATGGAAATCGGGCACATGCTGTGACGCCTGTGATACAGCGGATTGGCTGCCGTTCCTCGCACAACACGATGCGAGCCTCATATATCAGCTCCCATTTACGGCTCGGGACTTCGCATTGTTTAACCCACGAGTCTGCGCCGGATTTAGAAGTGGAAACCCCTGGCGCCTGGCGGGCATGTCAACAGACCACATTTCGCGTTCGCCACTAACCGTGCCCCCCGTCGGAGGATGAATGGGGGGCGCAAGCTGAATTGACTGGTTCTTAGATTCCTTACAGCTTCGAGACTGGTTCAACCTGGAAGCGCCCTCTCACGACGCACATGTTGCCTTCTCTGTGTAGCCTATGCCGTGTTCCTCAGATACCCGCCAGCCTACAGACCGGTGATCGATCATCCTGACTCGACCCAGCCAACTGGATTGAAGCAATCAACACTTTCGACGCCGCCTCTCCTGGCCACAACGTCCATGTGACGATCCCGACTGGAGGAGGAAATTGATGCGTTATGATCTATCGTAATGCCAGCAACCAAGTGGCACTCGGTCAGATTAAAGGATGCAAAGCGAGGGCGCCCAAATAATCCTCTCCACGATGACCCTAGAATGGTATGATTGCAAGCCGCGGTCCCTTCCCCAACGTGTAGTCGAATCTAAGTTAGCAATAATAATTAAAAAAGAGACCGGACAAACGACGACGCCACCTACCTAGCGTCGACATTCCAGCCGGTCAGGTTCACGTTCAATCCAGGAGGTCCAAGCTCTACTAGCGCCCTGAGAACAGAAGGCCATGGCCCGTGGCCCATCTCTCGATGATCTACCCGGTCTCGAAGATCAAGCCACGTCTCATAATCCCGTGCAGCTCCTACTGCGTCATCCCATGTGGGACAAGGCACGTACAGATTAGCGAAATGATATTCGTGGCTCAGCAATCCGCAATGCCGAATTTGCTAGGTCCTGGCCGGTCTGATGCATATACACTTATGATCGACGCCCCCCCGACGTAAGGGCCATGGGCTTCCTGCCCGCAAGAGCAAGGTTCTGCCGCGGAACTGTCAAGGAAGACCACCCCTTAAACGAGCCAGTCCCAAGGCGTCATTCGTGATTTCTCATAGCAGCTCGTCTCATATACAGTAAAAATATGCGCGGGTCCGTACTTACATGTACGATGCATTACCGTTGGGAACATCTGGACATCCGACGACTCACAACCTTAGTAAATTGCGGCTCAAGCCGAAGCAAACATAGATCTCCGGGATCACCGTCTCTATGTCCGGTGTAAATTGAGCCGAACGAAGGCCTTTTTGGCTCGTGCCCTAACAAACCGACATCCCTTGGGGCCCTTGGGGTAGCTTTCCAGGGGGGCGAGCTACTAAGCAGTGTCGATCCGGAGAGCACTGAGCACTACTGATGAGGCAAAATCTGGGCAATCTAGGTAATCCTCCTCACAGGGTCTCTCTCTCCTAGTAAAGCTAGCGGTAGTGGCGTAGGGGAAAGTTAGTGTGGTAGTCTGTGAGTTAAGCGAAAGAACGGTAGAGCTGGGCTGAGAATGGCGTGCATTGGCGCCGAAGGAGAGTGTGTGCTTTTGCAGGCTAGGCTAACACAATTCGTCTGAAGGGGCTTGTCGGCATTTACACCATCGCTTCCCCCCTACGAATGATCCGTGCCCTGGGATCTTTAGACTGGGGATACTAGCAAATGACGGACGAAATACTGTATAGTTACTGGTGCCTGAACGAAGGAAGATTGAAGTTCGCAATAAAACCCACCAACTAAGAAACTACTCCAGATGTCTGGATGTACTGCTATCCATGGATGTACGTATGTAGGTATGATATGTAGTTATGTACATAATAATAAGAGACTAAGAAAAAAACGACTAAAAGCTAGGAACTAAGAAACTTGAGGATCGGCTGTTAGACAGGGCCATGTGGCTAGGTCGTACTCAGCTCCAGCTTCCTTCGCGGCTGCAGACGCTTGCCGAGCGGCACCTTCTTGCCCTGTTGCCCTGTTGCCTTGTGCGTCACACACATACCAGCTACGTATATACGTATATACAGTACCCGTCAAGTACCCGCTACCATGCCCCATATAACAGATACTTGTACGTACAAGGTAAATACATTTGGGACTGGATTTGGACATTAGACACTTTCTATAGCGCGAACACGCGAGGTTCACGGTTCACTTTCCGCTGGGTACATATCTACGGATACATATCGATTGATCTACTGCTATATATGTATGCACAAATTAAGCTTACATCAATACAATTGATGGAAATAGATACATATAATTAAATACGATTAAATATAGTTCGGGTAAGGCATCACATGTGCATTGAAGCTATTAGTTATCTATTACTTATTACTAGAAGAAGGCTACTCCGAAGGAAAACAATACATACTAGGTAATACATTAACCTTGGAACCTGTTTGTCTACTCCGTCTGCGGGTTTGTTTGTTCAGACTCGGAGCAACTCTCAATGCCGAAGTAACATCATTTGCACGTCCGAATTGCATCCTGCCAATCGGTAACCGCAAATATTGCTACGTAAGGAGGGTTATTAGCGTATGTAGCGTATGTAGCGTTATGTAGGTAGGGACTTCTGATCAATAATGGAACTCTATAATATGCCGAACAGGTTGGCAAGGTTGGCAGGCATTTTCGTATTATTCTTGCGGCGACTCGCACATGATTTTTTTTACGGGAGTGGCATTGTATGGCTGTATGGCTGTATGGCAAGGCATGCCATGCCATCCATATGGATACCATGTACAATCATCCATGGATCCATGAATCCATGATGGGATACGCGAGGCACCGCACCTAGGTTATCCATCTAAAGTACTACGTAGTACGTACTATAGGTATTATCAACTAGGTATTATAGGCGCTATAATCTGATAAGAGTGGGTGAGGGAGTGGGTGAGATCGGTAATCAGCAACCGCCTCGTGCCAATAGAAGCTTACTTCGGCGGCTTCTAGAAGCTTAGAAGTATTCTACGGTCCGGAGCAGCCCCGGGAACCGAACCCGAATAAACAGGGATCTCCGTTGTCTCACTTTCCTGATCGAGGCCTAACCCCGATGCTCTGCCAATAGCCTTCCCAATAAACCGGATCAACAAGCTCTAAAAGAGGACCCAAGAAGACCCCAAACAACAAAAAAAAATTAAATCCTCCTCCCTACATAGTACCTACTTTTACCTACTTTACCTACTTTTTACTTACTCCTTGACTCCCCTACATATTAGTACTACCAGACATATCCATATCCATCCATATACGCGGAGTACTACCCAGTACTAGGTATCCATATGGGATGTTAGGTACCTACTTTACCTACCTACCTACCGACCCTGCGATTAGCTTGCCTAGCTACTACGTAAGTACACGCTTACATATTATTACATATTGACTATCATCGGTATTGTATCTCTCGGAGCCGCTGCAACGTATCCATCGGTTTGTTGGTTAAGCTCCGTACCCCGTCGGAAGCCGAGAAAATCTCATGACAAGTAGTACTATGCTATGGGTCTACTATGTATGACTGACTGCTAATTAAGAGGTTCTCACGAGAATTAGCGGATGGGGCCTCGGTAGTCGCTTAGTATGTCCCCGCTAGTAATTCTACTTGCACGACTTGTTTTTCTCTCGCCTTCAGCAGGTTCAGCAGGTTCAGCAGGGCGACGATGGAGCTGGCTGCGCCGTGTTAATACATCCCCAAAGAAATCCTTCATGCCGGCCACGTTCTGTGGCGTCCTACGGCGCATCGCATTGGCCTTGTCGCAATTCATCCAAATAACGATGGATTCTGCGATATTGCAACGGCTCATTTCCGCTTTGCATGTGGTAGGTACGTGTGTATATGTATGGATGTATGTGTCTGTATCGTATGTATGTGTAAGACATGAGGAAGAAGCAATAGGAGGGTTAGAGAGGCGGGAGGCCGCGGGGTTAAGCGGTCGTCGGGTCTATTTTTGGAGTCTTTTGGGAAGATGTAACATAATAAGACGGGTATTATGATGGAATGGGTAACGGCTTCGTCTCCCACAGAACCCAACCGGGTATGTTCATGTAGACGCAGCGGCAAGCATCTTACCGATTTCGACTTAGCTAAGACTTTTAATAACCGTTCGATAGGGGAACCAGAGTCGCAGTCTATGCGGTGGGCTCCGGATCTTGTTTCTCGCGACATCTAATGACATCTAGATCCCGCACGTACAGCCAAGGTAAGCAGCAAGACGAAAATGTACCTCCGTCACTCACACGACCAGCCTCACGAGGTCTCGCGTGTCGCGCAGCCGCGCAGGATCATGTGTTGCGATTAGAATTCGATCCAACAAAGGTCGGCACGCGATATGGGATGGAATCAACACCGCCTTTCTTTCTCTTAGTGTGTAGGATTTTGAGAGGATGGTGCAATAGTGCGGCGTCAGACCCATTGCCTGCATCTTCGGCCCGGCCCCATTTGATCTACATGTTAGACTAACCTAGGATGTTGTGCATACGCATCTTATGAACGACTGCCCCGTGTTAGGCTGCATAATCCGGCCGAGTCTTTTTCACACCTTGGAGCCTGTCACATTGGTTCCTCTACATAGTATCACTCGCACTCGGTGTCAAGAGTCAGCGAAGACCGCATGCCGGACACACCTTTGCCATCTTAATTTAGGGGGGTTACGCTCACCTTGACGAATGCCGGCCACCTTCAAGCAGGTAATATGAAATTACTATCCAGCGCGCCTCGGCGGCGCATAGGAGGAGAACACTCCAGGTCCACCAAGACAACCGGAGACGGGCGAATATGCGCTTCCCCTTCATATTCGGTTCGTTGTCCCTCAGAACCGGCAATATCCAACGGCAAATAGCCTGTTTTCTGAACCTGCACGCGCATAAGCCACAGTGGAGGCGGCCCCGTCAAGGTAGAGGCTGACGATACGTGGGACTCTAATAATCATTAAGGGTACTCGTCACAACCAGGGCTGGCGTTAAGTTACTAGATCCGGTACTTATTCCATCACCTGAGACAATAGCGATATGCCCCCTATGCATGCCTACCTCACGATACGCACAACAGCAAATCACTTACTATACTCTCTCACCTTGCTCTCTCTCCCCAAAAAAGCAACTAACTCCTTTCGTAGCAAAAGACGAATGAATGAGGGGTGTGCTTCGTAAGACATCCCCCCCAGAGTAGGAGAAGCTGCAGGAGCAATACCGACGCAATTTCATCTTGCAGCCGAGTCCAGACTCCAGAACAGGCGGCCGAGACTTTGGGGTTCAAGGGGCGCCCCACGATTTCAAAGGACCGCGCATGACGAATAGAAACGTTTCTACAAAAAGCGAGAAGGGAAAGCCTCCCGCAATTCATTAGTCACCGGCCCGGCATTCGTTTTTGAATAATTAAGTCGAACGTCGTATGTCGTATTCGTACTGTACGGTTTTTGGTATGATTAAGCATGATTAATAGCCAAATTCTGGGGGGAAGGAGTACTGCCGGGCTTCGGGACTCGACTGTGTGAAAAGGGGGCTCTCATTCGACGACTCCGATTATTTTGAGACAACGAGGGACCGGCATAATACACTGCTAATAAGACCTGGGTTGGGACGATCAGCACGTGCGACGATCTCACCAACGGTTCTACCTCCCATAGGCAAGCAAGCCACATAGGAGGATTATCCCACGGCGTATCATTCGTCCACCGTCGTATGCGCTTTTTCAGCTTCTCGCATTTATGAGACCAACTGCTGTCGCCCTATCCTGCGTTGCAACTGTGGCGTCATCGAGCGCTACTGATCAACATGTCAAATGTACTCGCTAGGAAGGTCGAATCCGCTCCCCGGCTGACCTGCAAGCGTGGCCGGCACTCGGCCTGGTGCGTCTGGGACATTTATTAATCCGTATTACTTTTTCTTTTACTACCGAGTTAGATTATCTCGATGCTTCAGAAGCCGGACGCGCCCAGTTTTGCTGCACTACTATGTAAGAGAATTAAGACCGGCGGTTCAAAGTGACACGTCGTGCCGCACATGATAATAAACCCGTAAGCGCTCTCTTTCTCGTTAAGATCTAAGCGAATCAACGAAGGGACGATATCATTTCCGGGTTCGGTAGGTATCAAGCAGAAAGGGGGAAGGTCTGGACTGGGCGCACTCGTTATTATAGCCCCGCCCATTATATATACCTTACCTCCGTATGGGCATACGTATACATATCCACGTCGGTACGAATTGTACGATGTGCGATGCGGGACACGGATACGGAAATGTCTTAGAAGGCTTCGCGAAGAACCCAGATTGCCAGAAACGTCACTAAGCCGAAAAATTGAAATCTGAACCGAATCGTGGGAGTTTGTGGTTGTGCCATTCGGAGAAACGAGGCGAGATACCCGGCTGCAGGTCAAAGCGATGTCTTGGCTTGTTATGTGCCGCAAACCAGGGTGAGACAAAAGTCCATCGTCGCATTGCCGAGGAAGAACCTCCGTGCTGCTACATAACATACTACCGCACGCTACGGCAGACTAGAAGACTAGACCACACGGTAACCCAATTCAGACCGAATTATATTAGCGTAGACAGAGTACTGGGAACACGAAAAAGACGGGGTTCTTACGTTGCTCTCAGCCTCCTCTTTCTACTGTTAAAGGTCGGTTACGCATATTAGTACCTACATAGTAATAGTTGGTTAGTTAGCTACCCGAACCCCGTACCTAAACTACTAGAAAGACATACTAGACAAGCTATCGGCTCCTAAGAGGCGTGGAATCGCGAAGTCGACCTATAGTCCCTTCAGCTGAAAGGGCGATGCCACGCTATGATGATGAGAAGGATCATTACATGCGGTATGTTTCCGTCACACTCTCCCTCGTGGCTTGCATGGAGCCCGGAGATCCCGGCAATTGACTCTCTCATCCTTCATCCGTACGCGCTCGGAGGAAACATTAAAAAGTGACAGGCGCGAGCATAAAACTAAAACGAATCTAATATGGATTCATAGCGACGCAAATAATAATTCCGCCATCCAGATGCTTGCCTGCCTACCTAGGCACCTAACCTAGTAAATACTATTGTCGTAAGAGCCGTCTAGTTTCCATTTTCCAATCGTCGCCTACGGACCATTTCACACATTATTCTACCTCCGAATATAGGCTCAAGACTAATAATTATTACCGTCCGTTCTATGCCCGAAGAAAGAAGTAACCGGGTCCATGTAGTAATTCCTGTACTATTCTTAGAGACAATGCGAGATGATGTTCTTGGAAAAAAGTAGATGATCTCCTTTTTTCTTCTAATAATAATAATTACCCTAATACCCTTAACCTAGAAACCATGGAGGGATTACAGATGGATTCGGCACGCGAGTTTCGATGACGGGGAACAGAGCAGCTTCTGGATTGAAGGATTAAATTGTTCCGGGATATGCAATGCGAGTCGGGACCATGGTCAGATCATATTCGGTTCTTCTACTACGCAGCTTTCCACCTAACCTACGGGTGCTAGCAGCGACTTGCCTAACTTCAAATGTTTATATTCCCAGTGGTTATCACCGCATGCTGTCTAATTACATAGTAAACAGTTGAATAGGGGGATAGAGGTCACCACATAGTCACGATCCACATTAGGTAGGTAGCGGACCGTTGTTCCTTGAATTGATTTGGTATTGAATTACTATCTACGACTAACTCTTCACTTGATATGCAATAGCAGTAAGCTCTCATTTGTGTCTCAAATCGTTCGTATACTTCACCTAGGATTACTGACCGTTCTATCGTGAGTTCTAAGCGAAGTGATACTCCGGAGTGCCTAGGTACGTCGAATTGAGCGTGCAGGTCGATTGAGTAGGTACCTAGATGTAGAGTACTATAGCTCGGGAGTCGAAAAGCCAGGTCTCGTTCTGATATCGTTGCGTGCTGCTAAAGCACTTCGCAAAGTCGACATCTGCTTCAATATCTACCTAGAGCATACGTGAAGAATTGTAGGTACTTTAATAGACATAATTGGTCTATCCCACCCATCGTCGTGCACTTCTGAACATCCTAATCCAGGGTCCGAATTCTCCCCATTGCTCGAGGAGAGCGGGAGGTGCATATGAGGCTGTGTCTGCTACTACTGAGCGTTCAGGATGAGGCATCATGGCTAGCACACGGCCATCTTCACTCATGACACCAGCAGTGCCGCCGGGACTACCGTTAGGGTTGAGCGGGTACTGTTCTGTTACGTTCAGGTAGTTGTCCACGTAACGAATCGGAATCAAGCCAGCTGTGTCAAGAGCATGTAATGAGTTTGGTGAGGAGAAGGAAGCCCTTCCTTCACCATGCGAGACGACGATTGGGAATGCAGAACCATGCATTTCATGGAGGAACACCGAAGGCTTCGCTTTGTTATCCTCGATCTTGACCATGCTAAAACGTGCCTCGAATTGTTGGCTGGCATTTTCAACGAAGGTCGGCCAGTGTTCCGCACCGGGTATAAGCTCCTTTAGTCGTGATAACATCTGGCAACCGTTGCAGACTCCGAGGGTAAACGTGTCTGGTCTCTTGAAGAACCCTTCAAACTCTCTTCGGGCGTTCTCGTGCATCAGGATAGACTTAGCCCAGCCTTGTCCGGCTCCGAGCACATCACCATAGGAAAAGCCACCACAGGCGGCTAAACCAACAAAGTCTGCCAATGAACGGCCGGAAATGATATCCGTCATCATCACGTCGACCGGGTCAAATCCTGCTGCTTTGAATGCAAATGCCATTTCGGCATGGCCGTTAACACCTTGTTCCCTCAAGATAGCCACCCGGGGGTTCTTGCCGAAGAAGCCAGTTATAGAGGCCGTCAAGGGTAAAATTGTGTCAGCGGGCTCAAAGGTAAGCTTATATGAGAGGCCTGGGTCCGATTGATCTAGAATGGCTGAGTATTCGGATTCGGCGCATGATGGGTTATCCCTGAGCTTCTGCATCTCGAATGAAGTCTTCGACCACCACTGTTGTATCTCCTTCCTGTCAAGATTCACGATAGGTGATAAACCATATCGGATAGTCAGCCCCTGCTTTGACCTTGGTTGGACGCTACCGAATTTTCTGATCAGACCTGGAGGCGGTCCACAAGTTGCGAAGCATCTCTTGAAGTTGATCTCGTCAGACGCTCGCACTTGGAATACGGCGCCCAGCTCCTCATTGAATAGTGCATCGATAATGTCAGAAATGGAGTCAGATTTGGCGATTCCGTCCATCATTAGGTCAACTCCACACCTTCCGGCAAACATCATTTCAGCTACCGTAGTGATCAAACCGCCATCGGATCTGTCGTGGTATGCAAGAACCACGCCACTCTGATGCAACTGGTTCAGTGCATCGAAATAGTCCGTAATCAAGTCTATATCTCGTACGTCTGGTGCCTCGTCACCCAGATAGCCGAATGATTGGGCAAGTGCGGAGCCTCCCATAGCTTTCTTACCGTTTGCTAGGTCGACGAACATTAGGATTGTCTCTCCTACTTCTTCAACTCGTCGAAGCTGCGGGGTCCAAGTCTTTCTGATGTCATCGACAACGGTGAATGCCGAGATCACGACTGAGACAGGTGCCGTTACGCTCTTTGTCTTTTCTGTCTCTCGGTCCTTCCAGGTTGCCTTCATGGAAGTCGAGTCTTTGCCTACTGGTATGCTTATTCCTAATCTAGAACGACATTAATAACTTCCACAAGTATATAAAATAGAATTGGTACTACAAGGAAATAAACGGATGTTGCATCATTGGATACGTACCGAGGACACATATCAAGGCCGATCGCTTCGACTGCATCGTAAAGGGCAGCCCCTTCTCCCGGATGATTGACCGCGGCCATCCAGTTAGCAGACAACTTGACTCTTCGGAGATCACCCATGATGTCGGCAGCACCTATGTTCAGCAAGCTCTCGGCGACTGCCATACGAGCGGATGCCGCGGGGGATATTAAGGCAATTGTAGGCTTCTCACCCATAGCCATCGCTTCACCGTGTCTCGTTTTCGCCCCTATGTTAAACGATGTGGCCGTAACTGCAACGTCTGCCACGGGTGTTTGCCAGGGTCCTACCATTTGATCTCTTGCAGTAAGGCCACCGACAGTTCGGTCTCCAATAGTAATAAGGAATGACTTAGACCCTACTGCTGGCATCCAAAAGACTCTCTGTAGAGCACCCCTTAGCAGGTCAGCATCGGATGATTTCTCTCCCAGTGCGGCTTTTAGGTTAGCAACCGGATCGAACTTGGGGAGAACCGGCTTGCGAGAGTTCACTATGCGTTGTAATCGACGACCCGGAGGGAACAAAGTCGACATTGGAAGATCAATGGGACGTGAAGACACGTTCTCCTTTGCGTCTCTATCGGTCAAGATAAGCTTAGGAGCACCGCTTTCGTCTTCCGATACTACGGTGCCAACGTCTGAAAAGCCGCAGCGTTCGCGTCCTGAATTACTGGTTAACTTTGGTTGATACACTTGAAGGGTTGTGTAGACTTACTGCAAATGCTAACGAAGCGATTCATTCCCTCGTTGTTGACTAACATAACGTATCGCTCCTGAGCCTCGTTACACCCTGTAATTAAGGCCGTTTGTTAGTTCTTTGTATCAATAAAGAAAAGAACCAGAATGGCAGGTAAACTCTTACAGATTTGAAGAGGGCTCATGCTACCGTCAGCGCTTTCGACTTGACGGAGTTCGAACTTGCCACCGAATCCAGCATCTTTAACTAGTTCCGGGAGAGCATTGGATAAACCACCAGCACCCACGTCATGTATCATTGCCTATACACTCAGAGTTAGTAAGAAACGATTTGTAGCAAAGAGGGTATAGAAATCGAAATAGGGGGGAGGGTTTAGGACGGATAAACTTACGATGGGATTTGAGTCTCCTAAGCTCACGCAGGCATCAATGACCATCTGAGCTCGGCGTTGCATCTCAGGGTTGCCCCTTTGAACACTGTTGAAGTCAAGGTCTGCAGTTCCCTCTCCCGAAGCACTGCTAGATGCTGCACCACCGCCTAGGCCGATTAGCATCGCGGGGCCGCCAAGTACAATAACATGAGCTCCTTCATGAACGTCGGTTGGATTCTTCAGTGCGTGTCCCGGTCTAACTCTGCCGAGTCCACCTGCAATCATGATTGGCTTGTGGTATCCTCGCCACTCCGTTGTCGTCGAGGAACTTGGTTCGCTTTTATTGGTACCGTCCGTCAGGAGTGTACGGAAACATCCAGTAAGGGCAGGACGGCCAAATTCGTTGTTGAAACGAGCAGCTCCAATGGGCGCCTCGAGCATGATATCCAAACTGCTAGCATAATGAGCTGGGCGGCCGATATCTGTCTCCCAGGATCGATGACCGGGAATAAGTAGATCAGAAACCCAAAATCCACTAAGGCCAGCTTTGGTGGAGGATCCTCTCCCCACAGCAGCTTCATCGCCTATAATTTTCAAATGTTAGCAATATACCAGAGACGGACTTGTCATAGTTGGGGTTCGACGTACGAATCTCTCCACCTGAACCAGTAGCAGCTCCCGGGAAAGCTAAAGACGATCAATAGTCAGCACTTATACAATAGACCAAAAAGAGCTATAGGATTTTGGTAGAATGCTTACGAGAAATAGCAGTAGGGTGATTATGGGTTTCAACTTTGGCCAATACGTGAACGATTTCCCTGTTGAATTTCCAGGATCCCGTAGTATAGTCGGGGGCCCAATAGCTTCCCATCTCACCCTGCATCACTGCAGCATTATCACTATAGGCGGAGACAGTGTAATCAGGTGTCTTCTTGTGCGTATTCCGAATCATGTCAAATAGACTCATATCCTTAGTTATGCCATCTATGGTCCAGCTCGCATTGAATTGTCTAGTGTTCAACAATTAGCATACCATTCGAAGCCGAAAGGTCCAACGTATGTTATTACGACATAGAATAAGGCAATTCAAAGCTCATTTTAAAAAAGCGATATAGGCCCCAAAATCATAGAACATGAAGGATAAGTTATAGCTAGGTCTGCTATGGCTGTTTGGGATTTATGTCTACTTACTTGTGGCGGCAGTGTTCGGAATTGACCTGAGCGAACATGAAGAGCTCAATATCGTTCGGTGGGCGTCCAAGTTGAGTGAATTCTTGTACTAGATATTCCATCTCGGACTGATCTAAAGCTAGACCATTCTTGATATTGTACGCCTTGAGCATGTCGAGAGGACTCTGCTCTCCGGAGAATATATCGACGACTTCCAGCGGCAACGGCTCACGCTCTACGAACATGGAGTCAAGGTCTGGCTGGTTTGGAGATATGATCTCCGTCATCCGATCAAATAGTAAGTCCTTGAACGGAACCTCCTCGCCACTGAAGGGTTGCTCGAACTCCAGGGTGATGGACCGTGCGCGTTCTACTCGATGAACCTGGTCTTTGAGGCCGCAGACCTCGCAGACCTTGGTAGCCTTCGAACTCCATGGGGAGATATTCCTGGGTATAATGTAATATGTGCGAGTGTATCCGATATGTGTTAGAGGCGGAGAACCAGCTACTCCAGGGAGTGGGAGCAGCTGCTTCAGTTTGGGTTCGACGGCATCTGTGCTTCCCTTGATATGCGCGTAATATATCCAAGAGCCTAGGATGTTGGTGATCTTGGTAGACGCCGTCTGGTTAATGCGATCTATCAGCTTCTTGGCCTCGGAGGGCGTGAAGCATGACTCTCCAGTGAGGGTTATATAGTCCATCGCGTCGGATAGTGACCAAATGGTCCAACAGACTTGAGGTTTGAGGCTCTAATACAGCTGGATATCCGCCTCTAGTACTTGAAGCCTTATCGAGTAGAAAAGAAAATGCCCTTCATTCGAATGTGGGGGTTTACAATTGATCAAGTTTTCTTTGGAGGGGCACGGCGAGACCCTGCATCTATGGATGTATTGCATATGCCGCTACTAGATTGGCCAATCGTCGATTGCTTTTGAACCCACTGGGTGCAGTTTTATGCTACAAGTACATGATACTTATATGTAGATGCAACAGGCGATAAGGCGATAAGCCTCAGCGGATCAATCGATGTGAATTTAACCGTCCCGGACACGCTAAGACCTACACGGACACGTTATACGTCAGTATTAGGTAAAGACAGGAGGTTATTAAGGTTAGTGGGTCATACTTCTTAGCGTCAAATTGTGACCAACTGTTTGAAAAAGTTCCATAAGTCGCGACGTCTCTTGACTTATCGCGTATATTGGCTTCATTCTAGGGATGACGGACATCTACTAACGAAAATTACAACTCCCAATATTGAAACGTTCTTTCGCTTCAGAAGGTCTTGAAATGCAATTTTTGTCTTTTTCAACCGTTCTATATATCAAGATTTTGCAAAACTGGGACAATTGGGTACATCGAACAAGCAGCTTTCCGCCTTGTCCGGCCTGATAATATTGATTCAACACCAAAAGATGTGGCTCTTAACAGTCTTGGCTAGCTATGCCGCCCCGATATTTTTAATATTGTCCCCGATCTTGTCATACACCGATCAAGCAATTGCTATGCATAGGACGAAATCCAGTGCTGGCTTTTCCCTCGACATTCCTCTCATCATGCTTGTCGCCTCAATATTTAGGTTCGCCGCTTCCCCCATCCTACATTAGTAACCTTGGAAGTCGATCATACTAACAATCCTCACCATAGGATTTTCTACTACCCAGGGGCCAGATTTGACACAGCATTATTAATTCAGTCATTCTGCAACATCTTTATCCAACTTGTTCTTCTCAAGATTGCTCTCGACCACCGGCCACCCCCGTCATCTAAGGGGGGCGATGCCGCACTTCCTTTCGCCGGCGCGCAAGATGGACTAGGGGGTTTTCAGAGGCCATATAATTTTTGGCAGTGGCGCTCACCGAAGCCGTGGGTGAGCTCTACATCATTCTTCTCTTACCTGTACTGATCCTGTTCTAGTTATTGGCAATTCTTGTTAGCCTTGTTTATTAGTCTGACTATACTCGAGCTACTCATCGCCCCTTTTGATTCTATATATCCAAATTATTCGTCTTTGATAGGATATATTGGATTGTCCGTTGAGGCAACATTCACTTCCACAGCTCTTTGCCAACGCACGCTCTCGGTCCTGTAAAGGCTTTCGCTTCTCTGTATTGGCGAGTTGGTTACTTGGAGACGCGATGAAAATGTTCTGGTTTTTTACATCCACTACTTCGATCCCATGGGCTTTTAAGCTCTGCGGAATCTTCCAGGCCATTTGCGATCTGATGATTGGTATTCAATACTTGGTCTACGGTGATCAACAACCCACGATAAGAACGCAGCAGGGGTGGCCGCATGTGGGTGGTAAACCGCATCTAGGCGTGCCATATAGTGGACGTCAGACCCCTACTGGAAGGAGAACTCCGTTGGGGGAGAAGACAATTTGAGTGGACCAATTATTTTCATCTATCTAGGCTACTATGCTTCGACGTGCTAGCGACTCCTCCATATATAGGCTTAGAATCTATGAACCGGGGAAGTAACCGAGTTACCTGTCACATAAAACCTACATGATGATGTATGCCTAGTATGCAGGTATCTTCTAAATCCGGTCAGAGTAAGGCTACTACATCTGCGAATCGCGACGCCACTATCACACTAACAGCTTAAGGCTTGTAAAAATTCTATAAAGTCTCATTGTACATCATTAGTAAGAAAAGAAGAAGTAATCAGAATTTTGAACGGATATCTGTATTCTGCTTGGCTAAAAAACCCCACGTCAATAACTTTCCGTATGGGGTTGGTGCGACATATCCGCTGATTGGTCACTGATTGACATGCAAATGTTGTGAATTAGTGCTAATGAGTACTTTCACTCTTTGAACTTATCTGCTAGAAAGTAGCCATATTAATGTTATATTCGCTCCGAGAATTCCCTATCATATTGAAATAGACTTGTACATTGTATTACGTATTAGATTTGTTGAATAATTGGTGTTTCTGGGTCAATTGGGTAGCCGGGTGTCTTAGGTTTTAGTACTTGCTTAACTGCTACACATGCTCACTCACTCCGCAACTCAGAGAAACACAACTAAATATTTCACCCATCCCAGCTCAATTCCCAGCCATTCTCACTTTGAAATATCATAAACCGTCTCCTCGTAGATTGATGAATGCCAATTTGTTTATATATTGGGCTTCATATTAGTTTTAGTTTGACATTACTTGGCTGGAGCTATAACTAATTATTTATGTTTACCATAAACCCATCATTTTGTTCAGATAGCAAACTCTTGAAGACCAAACCCCTTCAGAAGACATCACACCATTACTGCTGGCCATTTAACAACTCAGACCTGCGACATTACTTGTCTACTCTAGGTACATATCTAACCGGTATTCAAAATCTGACCTCGCCGGTATCATAGAGTGGACTGACCTTTAAGTTAGATTCCCCCTAACATTCGAAGTTTAAGACAAGATAGAACAAGCCTTCGAGACTGTCTCTAGTTAACTCGAGACTTCTTATGATAGTGTAAGTTCAACTCAAATAATGATATAATGTTCCTTTCATGCATTACCAAACAGTTGTACCTACACATACCTTACATATTATGTGTGTAGAAGACTCTTTCCCGCCGACAGTGCTTGAGTCTTAAGATATTGGCAATACCGACGAGGCTTGGTGTTTCCTTTGCAAGAATCATCAACGATACGTAGTACTTGCTGATATCACTTTACCAAACCCATTCCAAGAATCAAACAGGACTGACTGTTCCATAGCACCGCCGCCTCTCCATTAATGGTTGCCTAAGTTCATCAACCTCAAAACCACCCGCCAGACCCTCTGGATATCAAGTCTCAGCGTTATATCTCAAGCCATTGAAACAATAACCCGAGCCTAAGATATCTTCTTAATGCGATTAGATTAGAAGCTTAAGGCAACCCAATAATTTCCGGTCTGGAGAATTGAGCGACCGTGGCTTATGCAGTAAGTTCTATTGTTATCTTCGCAACTTCGTCCTCAGAGATACTGTATGCCTGAGCGAAGATACGTACCGTTCACTAATAAACGCAGCATCCATCATCCGGCGCTAGTTGAGACATAACTTCCGTTGTGACTGGTAGCTGCCGCCGTAGCCGCCGTGATTTCCATTACTACGCCGACTGGTAAGTTGCACGTTCCCTCCATTGCCTTATTTCTACTTCACTTTCTACAACACACTTGACAAGATATTCGCCGTACTCTCGCCGTGCCTGCCTTTGATGCCCTCTTCTCTGTACCCTTACCGTATCTCTATCATTACCTTATCATACCTTTGCCATAGCCTCGCTGCACTTTCGCCGTACCCTCACCATATGCTCGCCGTACCTTTCCAAACATCTATTAACTCCTCTCCGTCACTTCTTTTCTCTTCTACTCCATTCACAACCGAGCCATTCAGTTTAGTCAACCATCAAACCTAAATCGGAACTCAGCCTACTACTTGACAGTTACCACTGAAGATTCAACTGACAAGTGATATTAGCTTACGGTGACCATTCCGACATTTATTATCTCTACCTTGATCACAAATACGGTAAGTTATTCTCATCTTCCTAGTTAGCTGATTTCTTTCATTCATCCTTATCTCTACCCACCACGCCGGTTCTGCTTGTATTGAAGAAAGATACATTTCTTCTTCAACAACACCTACGCCCCTTCTAGTCCTTGCCTCCATAGACTCAACTCGTCTTACATGAGAAGCGGCGAGCAACAATAAGCAACGGCGAGTAACGGTGAGTGATGAGACCTTCTTTTCCGAAATCCATCCACCTTAGCTTCACATCATATCGACTTTAACTAAGTAACGGCGTGTGATGGCAAGTGCCGGTGCCTTCTTTTCAAAATCCATCTACCCCAGTTACATTACATGTCACATCAACTCCAATACACCAAGCAACAACGACGAGCAATAGTAAGTGATGACCCTGCCTCTTCTAACACCTACCTCCATACCAATCAACAGCAAGTAACGGCGAGCAACAGTGCCTCCCTCCCCAGCGCCCGCCCCAGCCATACACCATACACCACACCGGACAATAGCAAGTAGCGGCAAGTGAACGCTGGTCGCAACATTTCTTCTCTAAGATCTTCTCCAAAATCTTCCATAGCTACATATTACACCAATTCGAGCACACTAGGCAACGGCGAGTGATGCTGCCCTTTTTTCCTCAAAAAATTTCATCATAGCTACATGTCACACTAACAGACTAAGTAATACCGGCGCCTTCTATTTCAACATCTACTTCCATTTCAAACCACTGTAAGTAACGGCGAGCAGTAGCACTTTTTTCTCCCCTTTCAAGGTCTGCCTCAACTACACACTACACTAACTCCGGTACACTGAGAAACGACGAGTGACAAGTGACGCCCCTCTCTTTTTCAACATCCTTCTCAACCATACCTCACACCATTCTAAACAACGACACCTTTTTAACATCTACCTTAGCTACATATCGTACTAACTCTGGCATATCAAGAGATACTGAATAGTAAGTACCGGCGAACAATATAACGCCTTCCTTTCCAATATTTACCCTAGTCACACATCATACCGACGACTTCAGCACATTGAGCAACGACGGGCACAGCGAGTGATAGCAAGTGAAGGTGCCTTCGTCGGTATCTATCAATAATCCCAACTACACATCTCATACCGGTATTAACCCTATCCTACCTACTTTCATTATCTGAATCCTACTGATCCGGACCATTCACGCTGCTCCCAGCATTAACAAACCCCCGTCAGCTAGCATCTAAACATCTATCTTTGCTTTTCACCTGTCCACTGTAACACGCCGGTATTCTTATCAATAACCAAACTACTTTAGCATTAGTCTTAATCCTAATATTTTATCGCAGGCTACTACTCAACAAGATACAACATGGCTCCAAGCAAGACTGCGGGCAAGGGCAGGACCAACTTCAAGGACCCCGAGATCCTCACTCGCATCATAGCTGCCATGATTGCATCCAACAATGGAAAAATCAAACTCGACTTCACCGGTATGTATATTCAATTCCTTGCCGCTATCTGCTTGGTTGGTTTAGCATCCATTCCCGTTTTTCGTTCGCTACTTTACCTTGCCTTTACCCCCATCTCCCTCTATATGAAGTCACATACCACTTAACGGGGGCTATTCATCTTTATTGTGCTCGGATTAGCAGTTATTCAAAATGATGTATGGCTCCGAGGAAAGTGCCTAGCCATGACTCTAACTAGGTTTCATCGCCTTAGGAGTAAGGTGTGGTTAGCGCATCGTCATCATACATTCCTTGACCCCCTTCCCCCTGATATATCTAGCTCCATCACTTGATATCAGCGGACACGCCCCCTTTAGCCTGCACTAGTTTTGCGTTGCGCTATACACAGAAAATTGTGTATTTGCTTAGGCTGATATGGAAGTAGAGATCGCAACCCTAGTGGGTGGGGGTGCTACATATGCAGCGGTCGAGCATCGTATGCGTCCCATCAAGCAACTTTCCAAGATGCAGCGCTGGTGTGTGGAGCACGACGAGGACCCCGGCGAACTCCCGACCGAAAAATCAGGTAAAAATTTATGACTTCACTATTTTCACCATCTAAGTTGTCGGCGACGGCGAGTACTGCACATACCATTAGTAATGGCAATTACTACCCAGGCTGTCGGCGACGGCGATCATTATCATTGCCACATGGAAACTTGAAGGGGAGAAAACCAGCTAACACTTTCTCGCAGAGATTCAGAAGCTGTTTGGCGAGTCGACTGCCATGGGCATTGAATGGCAGTTCCGTGACTACAAGGCCCTCGCCCGTGCTCAGCGGGAAGCTCTCGCTAAGGGCGAGGACACTGCTAAAGCAAAGGCGCCTCCTAAAACGCGCAAAGGTCAGGCTGCGTCGGCACCCGCCAGTGGCAAGGCTACTAGTGGATCCAAGCGTAAGCGCGCCGGAGCGAAGTTCATGTCGGATGACGACACCGATCATGACGGCGCCGACTCCGATTACGACGCCAAGGATGTCTATACCGACGAGGACAACGACAGTGTTATAGTCACTCCTACTCCCAAGCGCCCTAATACCGGTACTTCTACTGCTACTACGGCCGGCGCATCCAAGCTCGCCGGTATTACTTCTTCGGCGTCTGCATCATCCAGCTACGGCGCCAGCCGCAATCTCTTTCCTGGCGGCACTAGACCCGTGCCCGCCCAGTCTAGTCCACGTGGTAGACCCACAACCGCTGTCGCCGACGACAGCGACATTGAGATCACCGGTTCGAGCAAGTACGACCCCATTCCCCGCAGGTTCGCGCGTGCTTCTCGCGTTAAGGACGAGCAGGATGACGCCGACGAAACTAAGAGTGGTATGGGCTCATTCACAGGCTACCGGCACGGGGGTAGTAGTTTCTATAGCGGTGGTGGCGACGATGAGTATTTCGATGACGGCGAGGCCTAGGGTGTGCCTCTAAACAACTTCGCTTTGGCCAAAAGGATAATCAGAAAACAAAAAAGGGGGGGTTAGGGGGTTAGGGGGGGCGGGTAACGGTTGACGATTTCACGATTTCTCCTAGCACACGACGACATGAGTTCACTGGCCTATGAGGAAAAAGGGGGCGGGTAGGGGGGCGAGTTGATGACAGCCCGGGGGTGGTAGACATCAAAGGTTTTCGGGGGGTTAAGGAGGAGTATACTCAGGCCCCTATTTTCACCACTCTTCCACTTTCACTAACATTTCAACAACGGTTTCGATTGCATTTTTCACTTCTTTAAGCACTTAGACCCAGACTTCCAGACAACTTAAGGATAGTCTTTTCACCCGGTCAGTGCTGTGATGAGCTTATCTCACAAGTTCTCACTTCTATCATTTTTCCTCGACGGCCACATTGTTCTCCTTTTCACGACGGGTCTCAATGGTTTCTCTCCTATGTTCTGCGAATGGATTAGATGGATACCGGCGGCTCAGGTTACCTATAAAGATAGATAGCTACCTAGTCAGCCCGCCTGAACACTATCCCATTTGTTTTTGCACATTTCTTTCAGTTTAGTAACAGGTTCCACAGTGCGTCCTTGTCCACGTAATCATGATGAATGATGTTGACCAGCCATGAGTCCGCCTTGGCCTTCTCTAGCAATTTTTCGCTTTCCGATCCCTTCCCGTAAACCTGCGCCCACTCGCCAAAAATGCCAAACGCCTCCTCGCTCCATGCTCTGAAGCTCACTTCTTCTATGATGGTGGGCGTGATGATCTCCTTGCCTGGAAACACGCCCCATGTGACTGCATTCGTACTTGATTCCTTGACTTCGCCACCTAGACCGCCTGTTGAGTCCGAGGAGACGAAGTCTCCAGCAGCATTTGCCGCGTAGAAGCAGACCGTACTGTGGATCTCAGAACTCTGGAGCTTCTCGAGGAGAATCTTCCATTCTGCCGTGGGTATAAAGAACTCGACGAAAGCCTTCTGAAATACGAAGCCCTGCTGGGGACCCCAGCCAAAGGTAGGGTCCGAGGACTTTAGTCCGTTTACGGCGGGTTGCGATGCCACCGTCCACCAACCCTTCGAGTTGAGTCGAATAAGCTGGTCTGTGATAATTCTGGTTTCCTCATTGAACTCCTCCTCACTCCACGGGATAGCTGAGAGCTCTCCTTTCAAGTGCCGTACAAACAATGCGTTGATATCCTCCAATTTCTTGGGATAGCCCCAGAGGCCGACTGCTTGTGCATGGGACATGTGTAAGCTGGGACCGTATCCGTCTATTTCACCGTAAGCGGGAGATCTAGCATCACCCCATCTACCGTTGGGGAAGTCATCCCATGTAGCTTCTCGGCCAAGTACACCTTCGCCTTCTGATATCGCCAAGGTATTTGCTCTGCTATTGATAGGCTCTGCCGGTATACTCGCTTCCGCCGATGTAGCCTCATATGCCGAATTTGATAGCGATCGCTCAGCAACAATTACCCGGTTGTGGGGTTCTGATCCGACATTGGATTGTCTTCGGCTTCGAGAGTTCTCTCTGCTCTGCCTGAGGTGTTCATGGTCCGACCCATTGACCTGAAGCGTCGGAATTGTAGTCGTAATTTCGTCAATGATGGCGTCTTCCTCGATAGGAGTGTTAGGAGGTATGAGACTTGTGCGTTCGATGATAAAGGATACAGCCTTTTCCAGGTTTAGAGTGTAGAAGTGAAACCCTCTAGGGCCAGACGTTCGACTCGTCAACTCCTTGACCTTCTCCACAATCTCACACAGGATATCTATACCAACACTCTTGACTTTCTCGTCATCTCCTTTCACTGTATCTAGCCGGGACATAATCGCGTCAGGTATCTTAGCATGGCTGAGCTTCGTTGTTCTCTTGATCATCTGGTAGCTCTGAATTGGCATCAACCCCGGAATGATGGGGATTGTCTTGAAGGCACCACTGGGATGGTTTCTCAGGGTTTGCTCGAAATTGTCATAAGCTTCCGTATCAAAGAACAGTTGGGTCATGATGAAGTCGGCCCCCGCAAGTGTCTTTTCAACTAGGTAGGGGAGATCGTGCTCCAGACTTTGACCCAAGGGATGGCTCTCGTCAGCGTGGCCTTCCGGATATGCGGCGACACCGATACAGAAATAATCACCATGCGTCTTCCGTATATATTTCACCAAATCAATGGCCCATGTGAACGTCTCGTCTATAGCATCTTCGGGGTTCTCGTTGGGATCCTGATATTCCGCAGCTCTCGGAGGGTCACCTCGCAGGGCTAGAATGTTTCGAACACCTAATGCCTTCGCATCTTCTAATGCCCTGTCAATCAACTTCCGGCTCATGTTCGTACATGTCAAGTGTAGACATGTTGTCAAATTGAGTTCCCTCTGACATATCTCCGCTAGCTCAAGTGACTTTGTTGCAGTTGATCCTCCAGCACCCCACGTTACATTCACGAATAAGGGTCGTAATGCTCGTGCCATTCGATCAAGACGGTCGCGTAGGTTCGAGAATCCCATAGAGGTCTTGGGCGGGAAGAACTCAAGCGAGACATAGTTCGAGTCGGCCGGCAGAGCGGCTATCTTGTCTGTAATCTTCTCCATGTCGGATAATCATATACCAACTTCTTGTTCCAAATAACAAGATAATTCTGGGACGGGGATGGACAAGGTTATCCGGACAGGTGGAATAATGCTCTATTTCCTCCCTCAAACTCGTGAGTCACCTTTCGAGATGTCCAGGAAGCACTTGGCAGGGCCAATGGATGACTGTCAGGGGATGAGCCTGGATCGGAGGCCAAATCGGCGTGGAGGGCCTGGTCGGTAGGAACAGCACGGAGGACAGCCAGGCAGTGTAACCGGAATTGGGAGAAAATCTGTCTTTCTATTCTAGGGAATAATGGAGACAATATATAACTTGGTCCTGATAACGATTTTCTGACCTGTCGTGTGCAGCATGTATATTTGCCTCGTACAGCTTGATGAAGCTTCTTTTATGGGAAATTTTATAGATTCTCATCGGTGAGGGTCCTTACATCGGTGGTGGGGTACCTGCATGTAACCCCGCATTACCGCATCACGGCAGTACGGTAAGTACATGTACATGGTCAGCTGGTACAGAACCCAGCATGGAGGTTCAAATGTCCCCTACCAGCAGTTGACCAGCCCCAATCTGCCAGGTCAGCTTTCATCCATTACCTAATGCGTCACAGATAGGAAGGTAGAAGCCCATTAACGGAAGACGGAGAGTTGGCGGAGAGTTCTTGTTCTGGACCCCTGAGTCGCTTCCAAAGTTCCATCCATGCCATTGGATCCTCGGAATTGTTCCAAAAACCGCTAGGCCTTCTGCACCCTTATCGAATTTGTAATCCTCCTTCAATTGCCTCTCTCTTTCCAGGCTACATATGTAGTCGTAGGGCGTAGTATTTACGCTAGATAAGAACATGGCAAAGAATATCATAACCAGTATTGTTATATCTAGGCCGGCACCGGTATAATTGATCCCTCTTTCTCTAACTTAACATCAATACCCATCAATATATTGTACATTCTTTAGTGGTTTTCATATCCAACCTAGTAGCTTAGCTAGCTATTATCTCCGTAACACAAAGTCCACATCGTCGCATTTAGAAGCTGCAGTATCACAATTTGGGAACAATTGCGTTGATCATGGAGACGCCTCGTGATGCCGACACGGCTTTGCCGTTACCGAAGGACATGTCTCACCACTTTTCCGATGTGACCAAGGCCCGGGCGCCGAGTCAAATGAAGCAATTCTACAAGTATTTCCAGATTCCGGGTATTGGTCAGCTTGCTGGAGGTAAGAGGCGGTCCCTTACCTTAGCTACACTATTCATCTTGGCGATCATCAATACCTACATGAATAATTGATAGCAATGCTAATTCAATGCCTCAGGTCTCCCCAATGCGGGACTCTTCCCATTCGATACACTCGAAGCCCAGACCGCAGGTCCCGACCGATGGACCCCGTCGCCGAACTATCCGGATCCCGATGGCGTCTTATCTTCAAGAATGGCCGAGACGTCTATCTCAAAGCAGGCCAACGCAACCCATGTAGTTGTGCCCCATGACGCGCCTACTTCGGATATGAAGAGGAAGATAGATCTCGCCTCCGCCCTGCAATACGGCCAAGCTGATGGGTACCCACCGCTACTTTCCTTCATCCGCCAATTCGCACGAGAGGTCTTACATCCGAATGTTCCCTACAGGGGAGGACCGGAGGTAGTGTCCACAGTCGGCTCGACGGATGGCATGTCTAAGGCTTTGGAGGTGTTCACCAACGTTTGGGTAGAAGGAAAGAACGACATTCGAGACCGCCCGGGTATGGTGTCCGAAACATTCCTCTACACGAACGTGATCGGCCAGGCCGCACCTCGAGGAGTGCAGGTCGTGGCTATCGAGATGGATGAGGAGGGCATGGCTCCGTATGGCCCTGGAAGCTTGGAGGATGTGCTTGCGAACTGGGACTTCAGCAAGGGAAGACGACCACACTTGATGTACACTGTCACGTGAGTTTCACCCCTATTCCGAGCCCTTCGTTCGAGGAAGGTCGTATTTATCCTGTGGAAAATCCGCGGCATAGCCTGCTCAAAGGGATGGAGTGAGTTAACATTCTTCTGTAGGATGGGCCATAACCCAACAAGCGGCGTTTTATCATTGGAAAGGAGGAAGGAGATATACTCAATCTGCAGCAAATACGACGTCATTATAATTGAGGACGATCCGTATTGGTATCTTCAGTACCCATCAGCTGCGGTTGAGGAGGCAAAAGCGAGGAATCTGCCTATTCCTGAGCCAAAGATAGCCAATACCCTCGCCAAGAAATCTGGATACGACTACATCGATTCTCTCGTACCCTCGTTCCTGAACGTTGATGTAGATGGTCGAGTTGTGCGATTAGATACTTTCTCTAAGACCGTCGCTCCTGGGTGTCGTATGGGATGGGTTACCTCCACACCCGAAATCTGCGAGCGCATCCTTCGCGTTAGCGAGACAGGCACCCAACAACCATCCGGCTTCGCGCAAGTCGTTATCGCCGAAACTATTATGGGACCCCAGCCGGATGCGGCCGTGGCCTTCACAGCCCGATCTTCGAAAGATCGGCCGGCTTTCAACGGATGGAAGATGGATGGTTGGGTGCGCTGGCTCGCCGGCTTACGTGGCCAATACGAGAGGCGCATGAACCGCATGTGCCGAATCCTCGAGGAGAACGCGTACCAACTAAAGCAATCAACGCCCATGCGCGAGTCCGATGCCGACTGGGGCGTCATCACCAAGACGCAACTGTACGACTTCCAATGGCCGCGAGGTGGTATGTTCCTCTGGGTTCACATGCGCTTCGAGACGCATCCGCTATGGAAAGCTGCCGGGTCGAAGGGCAACGTCATTAACGGTACTGCTCTCTCGACCGCTCTCATGATCTTCCTAACCCGCAAGCCGTACCTGGTGCTCGTGAGCCCGGGCTTGATGTTCAGCGCCACGCCGCAGATCCGTGAGGAGAGAGGTTGGGCGTACTACCGACTCTGCTTCGCCGCCGAGTCCGAGGAGAACATCGACGCCTCTTCCCTACATTTCAGCGAGGGTGTCCAGAAGTTCTGGCGCATTAAGGACGTGAGAGAGCTGGAGCAACTCTTAGAGGAGGTTAACGGCTTCCACACGGAGGACTTGAGCGGCGTAGTCAACTTGGGGACCTGGATGGGGTGTTAAGAATAAGAATTGGCATGGGAATATTGAAGGGAGACATATTCAAGAGAGATGGGGAAAGATCTGATGATGTCGGTCTGACATGTCAGACGATCGATCGACCATTTTATATCCACTAGTCTGAGGGGTCAATGTGAATACTGGCGCCCGCGCGGTCAGACTGTAGATAGATACAACTACAGGAGTTTATTTCGGGACTGGAGTTAATTTCAATTTAGAATCAAAGCAACCTTGATGAAATTGGCTCAGATTTGACTATCCAATAGAATAGAAATGGTTTGCGTTGGTCCCAAAGAAAAGGGTGAGATTCTTGAGCAGATAGGCAGATTTATTGGTATCACCGTATTAAGCAAACCCGGGGCTAAGTACTGAGTTGACATAATGGGTCTCGGAATTTCTAAACGTGCCGTTCAACATGCGCTATTAAATCGAGATTTAAGTTCAACTTGATTTCTAAACGAGGTTTATACAAGAACACTGATTCAGACATATTTCAATATTACGAGTATTTGCTATTTACATATGTAGGTACGTATAGCAACGATGGGGACGCGAATTTCGTAGGGAACAGAGCTTGGTACGCAAAGCAATAGGCATAGCAGTTATAACATTCAGATTCATCTAAATACTCACCAAACCAGTGCATTACGGAGTCACCATTAGATAGGAGATATGGCGATCAGAATAAGAATGTCAATTGATTCATGATACCCTGTGATCCATTACGCCGCCGTGACTGTAGCAACTAACCCCCATGATTTCCCACCAGCTAGACTACGCTGCTCACCAAGCTAGTCTAATCTAATCCTCACGGAGAACCTCCAGGAAGGTCTTCGGGGGCTTAGGAGGCTTGCCCTCTCCCGCCTTCTGCTGGCCGACCTTGTTCTTCACGAAGGTGGCGTGGTACGGGTTGAAGCGCAGCATGACTTGCTTGTTGCGCAGAGGGTTCTTCTGCACACCGGCGCGCTTGGTCAACGGACCACCCTTAGGAGCCTCAAGGACGCTCTGGATTTCGGAGCTGTTAATGAGACGGCTCAGGTCGGCCTGGGAAACCAAGTTGGAAGGTAGTAGGAAGTCCTTCTTTAGCTCGGAGGGCTTCGTGGTGGTACCGTAGATCTTGTCGAGGGCCTTGAAGGCAGCCGAGGTCCATACGATGAAACGACCGAGGTGGCCACCGGGGGCGAGCTGAAGGAGGTTCAGGGCGAAGACGGAGCAGGTCTCGACACCAGGAAGGTTGCGAGTTCCGGTGACGATCTCCTTGCCATCAACCTCAGGGTCGTAGATGACCAGAGGTCCGCGTCGCTGGCGGTGACGACGGCCCCTCATCTTACCCTTTCCAGCGCGGAGCTTCTTTGACTTCTTGGCCTTCTCGATATCGGCACCAGCACCGACAGATTTCAGGATGGCAAGAGCGCTAGCAGTCTTGGCAGCAGCACCACCCTCGAAGACGGACGAGTCGACAACTAGAGGAACCTCGGGGACGGTAGAGATCTGGTGGCCACGAGCGAGCAATAGCGGGGGAACAGCGGAAGCGGCGAGAGCAGAGGCAGTAGCGAATCGCCTTTCCGAATATATTAGTACACATTGAAATATTTTGATAGATCTGATTTCAACTCACTTCTGGCCCTGGTTGATCTTGATGTGCCACTTGCGCCAGATCTTGGTAGGGGCGAACATGCGACCGGAACGGCACATGTTACCGAAAGCAGCCTGACCGGCACGGTGAGTACCACCACCAGAGACACGGGGGATACGGGCGACGGCACGACCTGCGTAAAACTATCAGCGACTGATAGGGCGGAATGCGAATATATTCACTACTAACCAGTTCCCCAAGATTCGGCAGAGGTCTGGTGACCAGCCTTCTCGCTCACGGCATAGGGTTGTCGCTTGTTCTTGGCCATTCCGGTGTGAACTTGCTGGACGATATCAGGTCGGATCGGGGAGGCAAACACGGTAGGAATGGTATGGGTAGCTCCCGAGGGAGAACCATCCTTGCCGATGATGGTGACAGTCGGTCGCGAGGCCATCGTGAAAGTCGTAATTCTAAATTGGAGAAATTTGTTAGTCAATTGAAAAGCGACAAGTGAGTAAGAAGATGAAATGAGATAAACACTCGAGTAAGGAGGACTGAGGGAATGGATTTGGGCGGGCGTACCTCGACGCTGGGTGTTGATGGTCTCGAAGGAGAAATTTGGTGATGTTGAATATCGAGAAATGGAAAAGTACCACCAAATTAATTTTCTTGTGGGTTTGCGTGAGGGCTAAGCGAATTTTCTGAAGAGTGGCCCCACTTTCCGGTTAAGAATTGGTCTTACATATGCAGTATGCATTAAAACCATACTTCCGACAAGAAGCCGTACAAAGCACAGTACAGATAATTGATATCAATCCACAAAACAATTTACATAGTCTGGTCTTCATGATGGTGGCATATTCTAGGAATTCTCATGGCATAATGAGAATAGGTACAATCTTATCAGCTCCTGGAATGAAACAGAATAAAATGGTTATACGCTTAAGTGGTTTCAAACCCAGCATGAAAGTTAGTTATATGAATATACCCGTTAATATTTTACTTCGTTACGCATTAATTTCACATCATGATCGCTCTTGACCGTGGGAAAAATTACATCCATTAAATAAATGCCTTCTAGGTGCACATGCAAATAGTCCAACGGCTCGAGTAGTCAATCATGTTGGAAAAGGAAAAAAGAAAGATAATAACCAAAATGCCAAAAGATACTCCGAATCGGGGAATCGAACCCCGGGCTTGACGGATCATAGAATCATGAGAGCGTCAAATGTTAGCCACTACACCAATTCGGATTATGATGAAAGTCGTTGAAATTATGTGCTATAACCCCCATGTTTGATGCATGCGCCTCGGTCTTACTGGCTAGGCCTTGGAGGCTAGGAATTTAGGCGTTTAGTTACGTCACAGCCCAGCGAGAACACAGGTGGTTACCATGCGTGTATTCACTAATTCTAGTTATCACTACCTTGTTGGTGCGTAAGACAAAGCCGTACTTCAATGAAGCTAATACTTTCAAAGGCAGGATGTTCGAGTAGATGCCTCGCTTTATCTATGTAAAGACCTCTTACGATATATAAAGCTTCCAAGGCTACTGATACGCGCATAAACGATTACTTCATTACTGAGAGACGAGCCCTTTCAAAAAGTGATACTTGTGTAGGTACTTTCCCTCGGTTCTTTTATGAAGCATGAATAAACACTTCACCCCGGGTATGTGGTACTATGTGGTACGGTAGAAACGATAACGTTAATCGTGGACCTGAGATCTGTCTAGCATTGGATAAGAGTTGCCGTTGGGCGAGATACAATCGTTGGTGGTGTACAACAGTGACTATTTCTGGCTTTGACGATTCGTATCTTTGATGAAGTAGTAGTCTTATAGATATTGAATATCAAAGAACCGAGCCAGACTCATATAGATACTCATAGATCAAGCGATGACCTATTCCTAGAAAGAAGTCTTCGACATAAAATTATGGCAGCGGGCGTGAGAGATCAAATGTATCTCAGCGATATCATGAAACTACACTAAAGCCCTCTTTGCGCTTTTAGCATTGTTCATCTCTACAAGCTTTTAAGCAAGGATACACGTTATATGACACCTAGCTAGAGGGTTATCCAACCAAGAGCAACCATAGTAACTTAAGCTGCCTTAGCATCAATGTCGTGTACTTAATGGTGGTATGTAAAGTCCATGAAGCATAGCTTCATGGTATTGCTAAGTAGTTGCCAGCTTGTGACAAGGCGGCGCTTGACTACCACAAGTAACAAATACAACAACGAGCTTGAGAATGGGGTTATTAATATCAACTAAGTTCTGATATTACTAAAGTCAAGTTCATACCCGAAATGCAGAACCATTATGTAGTCCGAAATTACACGTCGTCAGCTAAAAGCTTTCAAGCTTGACAAATCGTACACGACGGCGCTATGGCTGAGACCACTCGGGTACTACCAATGTGTAAGAAGTACGAATTCTCTCAAACTGCCTATTCCCTTGATAACATATCAGAAGTGGAGTTTCTGAGGTGGTGTTGGGATATGTAAACACTGCGACGGTATTTGCTGGCTTACCTGTGGGGATGGTATGCTGACCCGAGATGACAAGACACTAAGATGGGAGAGGAAGTTGGGAATTTGAATTCGCGCCGAATTGGAGATTCCAGATCTTCGAGATGGCTACATTATACATGTACGTACCTCTCTGATGGTGGCTTCAGGGGATTAAAAGCTTGGCTTTGCGAGCCACCCCTGATCCTCGTCGTGAATCACCAATCCCGATGAAGTAGATCCACTTTGGCACGTGTCGGTGGCACACAGGGCTTGGGGATCTGGGATAAAAAGCATGAGGTCACAAACAAATTGGGAACGGCCACCAAGGCGTGGAAAAAGAAAATGTAGAAATTTTGGTATGCTCGCGCTTCCGCATTCAATAGTCTTCGCGCTAAAGCCCAAAGATCCGCGCTTCTAGACCCCTATCTGCTCTCGTACCGAGGGGTATTATCCTGTAAGATTTAAATCCCGTCATTAGCGTCCTATTAGTGACCGGGTTTGACCAAAATATTTCCAACATTGAACACTTATGGCCTGCCTCAACCCGGAGACGCTATCTTGGCTTCCGAGCACAACATCAAAGTGAACCTCACGGGCCGAGTTCCAATTGCTTGGTCTATGAATCCGACGCGCTGGACACTACCGTCATATCTTATCCAGCTAAGTATCCGCTACCCGCGTATATATGCAGGTATTCTACGATGTGAATCGCTCGTTTGGGAAAGGGACCCCAACGAAGCTGAACGAGCTGCGTGCCTTGAATCAGCCCATCGACTTTTGCAGGTTGACACCCACGTAGACCAACATGGAAGGTCCCCCCGCTTTGACGGATGTCGTGACAACAAACTTTCCCCGGTGTGGTCGACTCAGCGTCGAACTGATCATGATGACCACTCGGTGTGGTAGCGCTAATAGGTGGGCTGAATACTATGACTCTCTCCTATCGCTGGAGTAATTTCGAGTAACGCTCTGATTCTCGCTGCGGTGTATCTTAAACTTATGGGTGGCGTCTGATGCACATACATCATCCGATGCTTACCGTACCGCTAATAGAACGGTTTAATCCAATGTTGGGACGTGGGATACGCAAGGATCGAGAGCAAGATGTATCGCTAATGACACGCAGGTAAATAAGCACAAACGCTTATTCTTATGAATCGCCTATACCGACTACTTGTATCTCGACTAATTTGCGGCTTGAAGTTCTCATGAGAAGTTCGCTGCTAGCCAATCCGATTCCAGGCGCTACCTTAGGTTGCACTGCATCGCTGCAAGGTCTCGTATTTCAATGTGGCAGGGGTCTCGCAGCCATCAGACGTGGGCGGCTCGGCCCCCCTATCTCGCAGATATTGCCAAAAGATTGCCAGGCACAGAGTGGTAACAAAGTATCATAATGTCGGCTCTCGGATATCATCCGTGTATTCGCCGCCTAGGCTTCGAGTTTGGTTTTTTTTCTTATTTTCATTGTCATCTAGCTCGGACGGTGTACTCGTTCCCCTTCTAAAGACGTTATTGTCTTGTCATTCTTTTGCAGCTAAATAAGCTGTCAGCATCTTATACGATTTATGATTTATGCCTTAATTCTTAATATATTGTTAAAATAATATCACCTATCACGATGCTTTGGAACGTTGTGCTTTGGGGGGCTATATTATCATTTAGTCCCCTGGCGAGATCAGATCCAACATGGCCATCTCCGAATGACGAGCTTGAAGAGATTATGTACCAAGTCAGTGGCTACCGGGCCAGAAACTTCGGCGGAACCGTGATACCGTGTTCGAACGAGGCATCTGGACCAGGCCGACAAAATGCTGCAGAATGGTTACGAGCTGCCTTTCATGACATGGCCACGAGCACATTCCTAGGCGGTGTACGGGCCGGTGGTATGGATGGTTCATTGCAGTACGAACTCACCAGTTCGGACAATCTTGGTCCAGGTTTCAACACGACTCTCAAGTTCATGGCCGACTATTACACAAGCCGGTCAGGCGTGGCAGATCTTATCGCTCTGGGTGTGTATTATGCAGTTCGGTCTTGCGGTGGCCCGGTAGTGCCTGTTGCTGGTGGCAGAGTCGATGCTGTGGCAGCCGGTCCTATAGGTGTCCCGTTGCCTCAAAATACTGCTTACACTTTCGAGCAGCAATTCACTCGAATGGGATTTAGTAAGACTGAGATGATTCAAGTTACTGCCTGTGGTCATACTATCGGTGGCGTTCACGACAGCGAATTCCCTGAGATTGTTCCGGTTGGAACTACAACAAACGGCGAAGTTGCTCTAGACTCTACCGTTGCGGCTTTCGATAATAAGGTCGTTACCGAATATATCGCCGGTAATACGACTAATCCTATGGTCGTTGGGCCTTCGATCAAGGCTACCCGAAACTCAGATTTCAAGGTCTTCAATTACGATGGCAATGTGACAATCAACGCAATGGCGGCCCCTAATGACTTTAACAGCATATGTACCACTGTGCTGCAGAAGCTAATTGACACGGTGCCCGACGGTGTGGTGCTATCCGATCCCATCCAACCATATGCTGTCAAGCCTGTCAACATGCAATTGGCACTTAACGCTGGGGCCTCAACGATGCAGTTGACGGGAATTATACGTGTTCGGAGCACCGATTTTGGAGGGGACTCTGCTTCTAGCTTGACGCTGAACTATAAGGACCGAAGCGGGGGCGAGAACTGTGGCAACTCCGGTTGCAAATACACAGCGACGATTTTGGGCGCAACTCAGGGCTTCGATGACAAATTCGTTGTAAGTATAACGTACAATATATGCTTATCTTTATTAGACGAGGTCTAACGTGCGCAAGTGGTTCCCTATTAATGCCGCCATACCAACTTCCACGGGTATCTCGTCTTTCACCGTGACCCTTACTATGGCTAGCGGGACGAGTCAGACTTTCGATAACAATGGGAACTCATATCCCATGCAGGATGCCATATTAATTCAACAACCCCAAAGCTGCCTCTTCTCAGGAACCCTTACCGTTACGGCGGCTGTGAGTTTTACTTAGCCCTTAGTCGAAGACGGTTGCTAACTACTCCTCAGGTTCGTAATGACCGTAAATCTCTTCCTGTTAATATGTTTCTTTCGTATAAGACGCCTACAGGAGACCCCAACCGACCGGTGCCTAGTCTTAAGAATGCTACGGTTACTATGACTGAAGGGACTTGTGTAGGTGCATATACGTTTTATACGGCCAACTACACGGGTCTTGGAGATCTTGGGTATGCGTCTAAGATTGATGTCATCAGCGGAAGCGGCACCTCAGCTCTTAGAGACGACTTCAATGCCGCAAGTGACTTGGGAGGAACCTGTCAGAATTTCCAGACCCCGCCTGCGTCGTTATGTACTACCAGACAAGTGTCAACTGCTTCCTCTGCAGGCACTACCTCTTCCACATCATCCACTTCGATTGATACTACCTCGTCGACTTCTGTTACGTCATCTTCTACAGTAATTACCACGACTACTTCCACAGGCCCTACTGAGACACTGCATCATAGACAGACTCTCGGTGAGTATGTACTTGTTGGATGTCAGACGGAGTCAACATCAGGAGGCCGAGCTCTCGGCGGCGCTTCGTTTGCCTATGACAGTATGACATTGGAAAGTTGTATGGCCAATTGTACCGGATTTGTCTACTTTGGAACCGAGTACGGCAGAGAGTGTGAGTTTCCAGGACTGGTCAGTCCGTTAGCAAGGATGTAACTGACATTTCACATAGGCTACTGTGGCGATTCCCTTCAGTCGACGAGCCAAAACGCATCTTTGACTGACTGTAACATGGTCTGCGGGGGAGATCCTACGGAATATTGCGGTGCTGGGAATAGGATAGAGCTGTATAGCACGACAGCCAGCCAGCCGGCCCCAACTGCTACCCTCGCCCCAAAGCCGACCGTGTCACCCTATGTCCGAGTCGGCTGCTACACAGAAATCCCGGGCGGGCGGGCTCTGACTGGAGCGGCGTATGCGGACGATGCCATGACGCTGGAAATGTGCGCTTCTAACTGCGCCGGTTTCACGTTCTGGGCTGCGGAATACGGCCGCGAATGCTATTGCGGCAATACTCTAGACAGCCTCAGCACGCCGGCTCCCGAATCCGATTGCCAAACCATGGTATGTGCTGGGGACCGTTATGAATACTGTGGAGCTGGAAACAGACTCGAGTTGTACCAGCTTTCGACGGCTTCTTCAGCGTCTCCTGCCGCGGTGACGGCGAGCCCGACGAGTGTGTAGTTGCTACTTAGCTTCCTGAGGTGGCATATATTTATGAGAAGTTATGACGAAAACTGGTTTGATCATTCATATCTAGAATATAGACGGCTTATAGTAATCACTTGATGTATGAAATTACCATTACTCATATCCAATCTTAACTTAAAATAGACCAAGTGTTATCATGGCTGGCAGGTATGACTTTATCTACATGTAAGTAGTAGTTTTATTTGGATTTCCTTCAGATAAGCATTGAGCATAGAACTGAGTATGTATTGTAGCATACCCGACGACAAGCGCGCGAAAAGCTCTTAACCAGGTAGCTGAGGAACAAGGTCAATTCCCGTCGGTTGTGTAACAACGGGACTTTCATGGGTCGGTTATACGCCCTGCTAGTTGAAGCCACGGCGTTGTTGGGATGCGTAAATATTTTGGAGATGCTGTAAGTAAAAGTGAGTTTCATCCATGGATCATACTAGGTATGTAATTAGAGTCATTAGTGCTGGGTATAAGCGCGTGTGTGTTATCTACATACTGTACGTAGGTAAAATATCTGGAAGGTTATGGTTTGAAAATATCATTAAATTAAACTTGACCCTGGAAGTTTATACATGGATAATTAATGGTCACGAGATATCCCTGGTCGCACATACTATTTAGCGAGATTTAGGGCGTTTTCCGGCGCGTTACCCGCGTAAATTAGATCATAGATGCAAGGCTGTACCCTGTGGCTACACTGGCTAGGTACCTACTATGTACTCAGTTACGGTGGGTAGGTCTCAGCAGAAGCCGCAACTCTTTGCAGACCTCCACCAAGGTCCATTTGAATGGACAAGGAAGGCGAGGATCACAGATCATACACATATCGACGCTACGTACAAGCACACCCCACTGCTTTACCTTTTCCTTACTTCTTGAAGTCCATGATACCGGAATCGCATTTCTACCTACCACCATAATCTGTCCTCATTGTTCGTTGTCCCGTGGGTCGTTACGTGTTGCGGCTTGAGTTGTCACCGTATCTTTCTAATACTGTCCTGGTATTGCAGGCAACCTCCAGCATTTTCTTTCATTTGCTGACTGTCTGGGAATAGACGCCTGCGCCTTTGTCGACTCTCACGCCGCAAAGCGATGCCTATTTGCATAGGCCGTAATTTATTAGCATACCTTTATGCTACGGAGACGGATCCCTAGGGTCAAGCATGTCGACTGGTAGGTTGAACCTGTCCTACTTTTAGACGACAGTGACTGACTTCTAGGCCAAAGAGATACGCGCTTTACAAACCCAACCTCACCTGACATCTATTACGAGATTGCCGGGGGGGTTCGAACAAATCGACGGCCGGTCGTCCCTCACCGAACCCCGTCAAATAACGCCTTAAGCAGGCACTCACATCATGCCGCAGCCTAACTATGTAGTACGTTTAAGCAACATACATCAATATATACTGGGCTTGACTTCTAATTCTTGTGGTAGGCGAGGAAGCGATTAGTCAACGGCGCTGCGTTCGCGCCTGGGAGTAATCTTAATGGGGGAGATTTTAAATCCTCACGTTCTATATCGTCGCCCACGCAACCCCGTTCGGACTCGCCGCCCGCAAAACGTCAGAGAATCGAAGAGGACAATACCCACACCCAAGCTCAATTTGCCCTCATACCGATTTTTGAGGGGACTGTCGATCGACCTGGTACCCGCAAACGCTCTTTCGATAGCTCTCAGCAGACGTTGGAATCGCAGTCGTCCAATGCTAAAGGCTCTCAATCAGTCCAACAAGTCGTCCCTGAATATCGGGCCACGCGCAATTTCGTCAAGCCCACACCGAAGAGAAGGCGTCGTCACCCACCTCAGGCGAACGGTGAACAGCCGATCATAGTACCTGATAGCATCGAAGATGACGATGGAGAAGACAACGATGGAGAAGACGACGACGGAGACGGCGAAGTAGAAATTGTCGAGGGACCTGAAGCTGCGACCACCTCCCCGGGATTGCCAGGAAACGTTCAGAGCATCGAAAAGTTCGTGACACGTTTCGTCAAGAGACCCCCTAATGCCACCACTGGTGCACGGAGGATGGACCAGATTATAGACAAGGCGATAGCGAGGGAAAGCATCTCTAAGAGCGGGGAATCCAGCCCGGACGAGCTGGCTCCGGAGGAGCAAGACATGAAGAAGTCAACAACGAAACGACCTGTCACTCCCTCGCCGAGTTTATCTAAGAGAGGCGATATCCTACGAACAAAGTTCGAGCCTCCATCTCATACTGGGTCACATAATCCCACGGGGCGGAAAACCACGTTGGATCGCTCTGCCGATATCATCGGTCCCGGGTTTCGCCTAGTACGAGCTGTCTCGGGTGACTACAAATATGATGCGAACGCGCTTAATGGTGACGATGGATGTTTCCTTAAACTGTTCAGCATGAGCTACATCCTCCTCCCAGCGAATTCAGACGGCGAAAGACAAGAGCAATATGACTATTGTACGATTAACTTGAAGAAAGTCCAACGGATAGCGATTTCGTCGAAGCACGACCCGGCTTGCTATCTAGCCTCAATTCGTCGTTCTACTGACGCCACAGTAACTGCCCCCGGAAAACTTATTGTCGAGTTCGAATCTCCCAAAGACCTCAAGAGCTTCGAGGATTGGGCACGAATAAACAGAGACCTTACTTCGGGGATTGGTTTCAATGTCCATCACGATGAGTGAGTAGCTACAGCCCCATATCCGTGATTAACTACTAATTTATTTCACAGGGATGACAAAATCAGGAAGGAATTCGTCAATATGATGACTAAGGCAAATAGGACCACTACTATTCGGGATGCGGACCAGAGGGGAGTACGAAACGCACGTGAGCATCTTCAAGGAGATGACATAAAACTCATGGAACACAATGAAAGGCAAGCGAGGTCTGCTAACCCTCCGCGAGCCTCGACTCGTCAAGAAAAGGCGAAGAATGCGATGAGACCTTACGCTTCTACATCGCAATCGAAAACTGAAGTAACGATCATACCAGACAACCCCAAATTCAATAACCCCCCACGACGAACCCGTTCTACCTTCGCTCTCATCAAAGACCCTTCTCCGGAATTTGACTCCCCAGAGTTCAAACGCTGGACAGCTGAACACGAAGGCTGGGAGAAACGATGGCGTAACTCTCTCGTTTTCCCGCCTCAGGGCAAGAGCCGAGCCATCGTCGATAGGGAAGATATATCTCGATTAGACGAGGGCCAGTTTCTGAACGACAATTTAATCATTTTCTACCTCCGTTATCTTCAACAGTCGCTAGAAGACCGGAGGCCGGATCTGGCCCAAAGAATATATTTCCAGAATACGTTCTTCTATGAAAAGCTGAAATCTACGAGAACGAGCCACGGTATCAACTACAATAGTGTCAAGACATGGACGTCCAAAATCGATCTCTTCACAAAGGACTACATCATAGTCCCGATCAATGAGTTTTCTCATTGGTACGTTGCGATCATTTATAACGCACCAAAATTACTCCCAACATCAGACAAGGTGGAAGTCTCCGATACCCAAGCTAGTGACACGGTCACTATCGAGGAGGATGCTGAGGACTCTAGAAGGGCCTGTAGTGCCTCCCCTCAAGGCGAAAGGCTGGGCGAGTCCACAAGTGGGCAGACCGTGATTACAGTGGACAGCGATATGACAAATCACCTAAGCCAAATGTCAATATGTAGCCCTTCCCTTTCAGATGATGTAGCCAAGCAGGCAATGGCCGCTCTATCAACAGAACAGGAGAAGGACGTCCAGATTTGCCATCAACAAAGCGTCGAAAAGAGCCGAGAAAAGATTTCCAAAGGGGGGGCTGAGCAATCTTCGCCAGTGAACAGCAGCCTCCAGCAGAGAAAAGCGGGAAAGAAAAACAGCGTAACTGCTCGAAAGCACAGTCTAGACCAGCCAAGAATCATCACACTTGATTCGTTAGGATTGGCGCATTCTCCTGCCTGCGGCGTCCTCAAACAATATCTGATTGCAGAGCTCAAGGATAAGAAAGGCATCGAGATTCCAAGCCCCAAAGCCCTTGGGACGACCGCCAAAGACATTCCTTGCCAAACAAACCACTGTGATTGTGGCCTATTTCTGCTAGGATATATACAGGAGTTCCTTAAAGATCCAGATAGGTTTGTCCGCACTCTTCTTCAGCATGACACTAAGATTACGTGGGACTTGAATCCTTCACGTCTACGAAACGAAATTAGAGACTTAATTTTTGAGCTTCAAGAGAAACAACAGAAGCGTGAAGATGACCTCAGAGAAGAGAAGCGTAATAAAGCTGAACAGTCAAGGAAGAGGGATGACGCGGAAGTCGAGCAGCAATCGTATCAACATACGTCTGGTGCGAATAACCTGGCCACCGCTCGATATGTATCCGAGTCCGTCAAAGAGGACACTGTTCCCGATGAGGTCGATACTATAGCTAAGCCGCGGACAAAGTCACCCGCCCCCGAGGTTTCCCGTCTAGAAACTAGACGAGGGTCAGACTCAGAAGGGAGCCACCACATTCCCGGCTCCTACCCTCGGTCCCCTACTATGGGCTCCGCAGGAACAAGGAGCTACTACGCTGTGACTATTGCAGACGACCGGAGAAGCGAGACGCCGAAATTCGTCTCACCGCTTCCTTCAACTAGCTCTGGCCCCGATTCTGATTCCAAGCCTTCCCCAATAAGGGGCATAGACGTCGACGATTTAGAAGCTATACGGAAACAGAGACAGCGCCCTAGTCATAGCCATCACGGGAACAAGTCAATTAGCTCGCCCGTGGAGATAGATGAAGATATTATCCAATACCCTGGGGATTATAACAGGACGAGTATTAAACCTAGGAGTCGGGAGGCGACGGCGACTCCGATAACGAGTCCCCACTTCGCAGGTAGGAAACAAGGCGACAAGATGGCGTCGGCCAAACTACGTGAAAACCCGGCTCAACCGCCTAGCATCGTCGACATTTCGGACTAGATCCCGGTGGCTCGATTTATAGTTGAGTCGAGACGGATATCATCCACGGACATCGAGATATACCATCATTAGCTCATACATATCTGCATGGGAACGGCGTAGGTGGTTGAGTTTGATATCTGCATCGTCCATATACCCGTGCGGGAGCCGGATCATCGGTGATGTCTGCTCCACGGATTCGGGGCGTTTACGTAGGAAGGGAAATGAATAAAGCACGTTGAAACTTGAACCTTAGCATATACGGATTTATTGCTCCAACATCTAGTGTGACCGGGGATTGTGGATTAACTTCGTCTTGTTTTAGTAAGTATCAGTAGGTCTGCCTTTCGATCCCGGTTGGTGTCGAGGACGCAGATAATGGCTGATTCTGCTTCGAATGACTTGAATCCTCCCCACGATAGCAAGTTTCTCTCCTTTCACGTCTACTACTCAAGCCGCCTTATGCACAGCCCGTAAGAATCAAAGCATCGCAAGGTAGGAACTTCGCCGATGAGATGAAGCTTAGAAATTTTGTATTTGTCCTAACGCTACAGAAACCACAGTTTTGATTTATCCCTAATCTTCTATGATCTTGACTTCTTGCTCGCCGCCTCCCCGTCCTTCTTCTTGAGGGCGGGCAGCTCGAAAGCCTTGCTAACACCACCAACCATCTTCTTCCATAGGCCCAGGTCGAAGGCCTGGTTCCACGTCAGGATGCCAACCCATGGCTGCACGTTGTAGTTCACGTGCAGCTTGACGTCGTCCGTCTCCGCGATGCGGCCCGTCGGGTGCGTGATCTGGTACTTGGGCTTCTGGTTCTTGAGCGAGAGTTTTCCTCTAGATGGGTGGGTAGATAAGTCAGTACTCTGCTATAACAGCAGGAAGAGCAAAGGGAAGAGATGTCATGTACCGGCTCGGGTCTATAGTCTTTCCGACCGCGCTCTTACGTAGCTTCTTGAGCGACGCGGGACCCAGGTTGCTGAGGTGGTCGGAGCTCGGGCTCGTGATGATGGCGTCCCAGATGACGGCCTTGTTGGTCTGGTTCATGTTGTCGGCGCCGGCGGGGGCCACGGGCCACTCGGCGGTCACGTATACGAACAGCTGCTTGGTGTTCCAGGTGAACAGCGACGATAGGTCCGCATCCAGCGAGAATCGGATGATGGCGTACTCCTCCTTCTTCGTGCTGTAGTAATGCGGTCGACCCTTGACTCTGCGCTCGCCTGTTAGCCAACCTTGCATATCCCCCGCCTAGCATTGGAATGGGTGGTTCTTACACCTGGACATTGGTCGTCTTTATCGTGGCACTCGGGGTTCGGGGAGCGGTGAAGTCGGAGGCGGCGATCAGGGCGGCGACGACGAATGCGACGGTGGTAAAGAAGCCGAATACATTTTGTATCCGCGTCAGGGAGTTATACATGACGGGCGATATTGGGTCCCCAGAAGTTGGGGAAGGTAATTGAGGGCAATTCTCTGTTTAATGTTCGATCAATCGCACGTATATAGGTGCGTAAGCGTCGTCGCCTATAAATAAATCGCCAAGTTTGCCCTCGTTCCCATGAACATGTAAGACAAACCAAACGGGCGAATGTGAGGCCACGTAGTGAAGCACTGTGAGGATTCCTTATCGATAATTGCTTATCTACGTCTTATCGGTAATATTACATAACTTCAAGGTTCCACTTCTTGGCAACCCCTATCTTCAATTCGCATTGTGGGGCACAACTCTTGCCCCTATTCGGATTACCCCTATTTACGATTCTCAATGGTCTTAAAGTCAGGTGAAAGAAGGACAATGGTGATATATCTCAAATTCTTCGACTTCGTCTTTGGCTTGATGGTCTTCGACGGCATGTCCTTATTGGATCCTTTCCAACCCCCGCCTATCATCAATGCCATGTCAACTCGATGTAGTTACAATTTTGACGAGTAAGAACCATCTCCCTCATATACAGCAAGAAAAATCTATTCACAGGTCCCTATACTCGCGTTCCAAGGTTGCCATTTAGTTGCCAACCTTGAGGTCAGCGACTAGCCACAATCAAGATCTCCATCACGGAAATTTCGTAGGGCTCGGCGTGGAATCTTATCGACGGTAAGCACTTCCGAGATCCGGTCCCTATCAACAGGTTATTAACACATAGCTAGGGATGAAATTGGAACGGTCACTCACCCATTCTTTGGCATGGGCATCCAGTGGAGCAAGCTGAAGCGTGCCGTCCGGCAGCACCATACTTCCAGCAGTTGAGGCCAGCAGAACAGTGGCCATCAGCAACGGAGATACCATTTTACCAAAGGACTATTCGTAACAACTGTTATCGTATACAGCCCTATCGTAGGAGGCGTCGGTCGGGGAGCGCGAGACTCTCGGAAATCCCAGCTAGACTAGGTTAACCGAGGATTAAGTTGTCGGAATTACGTTGTTGACACAGAGCACTAGGCTGTCATCATGGCTGAAGTTGCAAAGACACTTAGGTATGGAGGTTGTTAGTTTCTGGGAGGGAATTATGGCTTTAAAAAGTAAACCAGCTAACGTTACTAGCAGTACGTATACGCTCCTTCATGCCGGTCCTTAGTATATGCTAAGAGATGTTAAGCCATCTCATACCAAGGTTATAGAGCCAAGAAGCAATGGAATTATAGACCTTAGAATAGATCATAAGCGTGTTGACGATCCCACGGATAAATAGCGACCGTATATCACAACATTGTAGGGCGTTAGCTTCGCTTCGTATTACGTAGTCTCTTGGAGGGTTTGATTCCGACTTCCAACAGTCCTCTTCAACATAGGCCATTCCGAGGAAGTCGGGTCTGACAGCAAATTGGAGAGCTTCCACTATAGTTTTAGAGCCATGGTATGGTTTATTAGACTAATTTGAAAATATAATATCTCTGCTTCACCTGAGGACAACGAAGAGCATTGCTACCTTTAGGTCTAAAATATGAGAGAAGACATCTTTAGCGTCTCAGCTATCAATAACAGATGGCATATCGGAAATCGGCAACGGTGAAGTGATGATCATCGGGGGATAAATACTAGCCCACCGGCTATACTGAGGCTATGAGACGATCATTGTATTATACGGACCGCGCCGAGGACGGGACAAGAGCTACCAAGACGAAAGGATGCATTTATCCCCACATAACGATAAAAATCATTGAGAGCATGATCTTAACAAAAGTAATCCCATGTTTACACTTTTCATTATCTTATGACGTTTCGGCTGAAGCAGTTTAGTTTCGCCGAGTAAGTGTGCCGTTATAATATGGTTCAAGGATCGAGGGTACGCGGCTGAATTGCACACCAACTCAGACTTCACGGGTTCGCGGCATGTAGGGCTGCTCTACTTAATATCTACATTTATTCGGCGATAATTATACAGCTTGACCTATGGGTTGTTGGAAGAAATCCAATTCAGCAGATTAATGTCACCGCTAACGACGAGACGGCTTTCATTCATGCTCGGATAGTTAAAACGACGATGTATATCACGGCTCATCTAGATCGACGAACTTATATGCCCAAAAAGAACACCACTGGGGGCACCTTGCGTTAGAAACTAACTGCTAATAAGAAATGAGGCAGACACATACCATAAAACACGATCCACCTACACCGAGACTGGCCAAGTAGAATATAGCCGCCTGTATAAAAGTTAGTTGAGGATCGTAGGCACCGAACTCGTCTACCGTATCCATCTTAAAAGACGGCGGAAATAACATGGAATACCTACTTCTCTTCCACGCAAGCTCTCATCGTAGAGGGGGTTACAGATATACACGGTCAATCCTACCAGAAAAGCAATGACGGAGTACGCAAGAAGCATCATGGGAGCTTGCCATGTGAATACCATATTCCAACGGATACGGACCTCGACATCGGCGTTTATGCCATCATCAGTCAAGGTGGGCAAATATTCTAGTCCCGATTGCCTTCTTCTAACTCTCCCTGTCTCGCGGTCGTCATCACCTCCGCTCTCGGATTCGGTAAGAAGGAAACTATTTCGAGGCATGGTAGCGGTCGCTGGTGAGGGGAGCGGAGGGGACGATAATTTGCGCTTCTCTACAATGCGGCATACCATTGCAACATCGCGCGTAGGATGGTATGTATGTATCTCACTCCCTGTTCTCGACTTCTTCTTGGTGAGGGCAGTGAATATGAAGGACTGGGATGCCGAGAGTAGGATCGCAAAGAGGGACAGGACTAGGGAGCAGTACCGCGCTGCTGGGCCGACCCAGTGCTCCGATTCGCGTGCTTCCCAAGAGAAGCACCCAATTATGGCCGCGGAAAGGAGAGTTCCCTTATGTTTGTCTTGTGTCAGAATTTAAAGGTTGTTTAGCGGTCATTTCCCCGACACGCGATCACACCAAGCATAGATCAAAAAGGGGTAGGAATCATATAAGAAAAGGTCCATTGCATTGATAATATACCAGTATATAACATACAGCTACTTGGACGAAATAAAGCTCGTGGAGTTTGCGGCCGTGCCAGCCCGACAACATAGCAGTGATCTCGGTGTCGTTCTTCCGGAGCCGCACGCCGTTGGCTATGGCAAGTATTGGTAGAAGAGTGTTCTGACGGAAGAACCGATAATAGGGAAGCGTGACAAGATTCATCGGAGCATAACCTGATGACGAGGCCATCTTGCGAAGCGTTGTCCGCAATCTCGCCATGGTTAATCAGTATATGACGAGCAACGAGGATGGCATAGGCCAGAATTAAATTGCTTTACAACGCGCTTATTGATTTAGCCTCCCTATCTAGAGGATCGCCCCGTGGCCATTTCAATACAAGGATGTCATTGTGAAAGCCCGGAGGATGGTCAGAAACCGCACAGATGTGTGGTAAAGTGCAGTTCTGCTTATTGTGGCTGTCATACAGCCTCTAAATGTTTCATCATGCAGCCCTGAAGAACGCCTACATACCAGGTAGGTAGGTACCTGCCCAAGTATGCGCGTGGCCGCCCACGCTCAATCTTCGGGAGGGAGAATGCCCGACATTGGTTGCTACCCAGTAGAAAACGACTTGGGAAATTCAGCTCACGGTAAGGCTTTGACTATGGATTGATACTTCTGAGTGTTAACAAGTTAAAATTGAACATTAATTACCTAGCTAAAGACGTCTATAATATATATCTATTTGCACCAACCTATCATCGACGGCCCCTGTATGTCCACTGTTCCCTACAATCGTTCACCTCTCTCTCTAATCTATCGTCGCCTACAATCCCGTGCGCTTCTATTAGGTGAGCTCTAAACTTGACTTCGTCGATCTCACGCTGGGGGCCATCGGTGCATTTCCCATCACAATAGAAATATGTGCCCAGGGAAAACCGATGCCACTTGTGTGGACTTGCATTATATCGGGCCCTCCTTGCGTTGACCAGGCGCCTTGCACACTCCTGTAATTGCTGTACCGTTTCCGGCCTACCAGCGCATCTCTCAAAGGCTGTTTCTATCTCTTGGAGAGTATCGTTGCCTGTTGCCTTTGGTCTCCAATCGTCCATTTCAATTCCGGGGAGCCCGTCTGGTTTGTTGAAACGGTAATAGGGAAAGCCCTCCTTTTGTGCCACACGCCCCATTTGGTCATGTGTTGGTTCTGGATCTCCGAGGCGAGCTATGCCACGTCTAATGGCGCGAAGGAGTCGCGAGCGAGTTCGCTGCTCTCGAGGTCGAGCCGTACCAATGCTAACGAATGTTCCAACATCTATGTTCGGTTGGTTCCTTATCTCATCAAGCATCTCCTTGGAAGGATTGTTTGCATGTCCAAATCCTCCATCTTCGAGCTTTTCGACGTACGAATGGTTATCTGTCATAGTACCACTACGCCTTACTGATCCGTTCTGAGTTTGCGTATTAGTTGGCCGCGCCGCCCAACCATCCATTCTCATTTCAAAGGGTTCAAAGTACATAGGTGCAGCGGTGGTTGCACGGGCAACGCTCCATACGTGGTTATCACTTGGTCTTCCGCTATGTCTAGTTCTGAGCTTCTCTGGGAAAGATGCCCGGTTTAGCTGAGAGCTTTGGCGCGTATTTATCTGGTATGAACGGAAGAATCGGTTTTCGCTAACCGTACCACCAGACTCAACCGTATTTGCAACGACGAAGCTATTATTGCATTAGCTTTAGTCAAGATATAACTGGTATAGAAGAACTTACACCCGACACAGCCCATTCTCTATCTCGAATCGAGCGTCTACAGGATCTTGCCTCCCTTGTTCTTCCCTCCGTCGAATTACATCCTTGATTATGCTCTCGAACTTCTTAGTGTCGTATTTATGACGAGGAATGAGAGAATTCATATAGTGAAAATGGCGAGGGTGGCCAAATACGTTCCCAGCAAGGTCTTTATATTCATGGATGCAGTCGTCGACAGTCATCCTAAAACGGCCCAACATGATTGCTATCAGCCTATTTGACTCCTGATTAGCAAGGTACAAAAAACTGGATGAATGTTTCCCTCACGCTCCTGTTGACGTCCCAGCAATATAGTCGAAATAGTGGCATGGAAGGAATGGCACGTAACCTTCATTAAGGCTAGGTAGGTGTGACACATTGTCTGGTTCGTTAAAAGGAGAGAAACTACTAGTAGGTTCCTCTCCGGCGATAAGGTCTCTGTTCTGTTCTTCCTCTCTGACAAACTCCATTAACCTCTGTAGAAACAACAGGCTATAGTAGCCTCTTACACCGCCGCCGTCTGTGCTAGCAAGTCAGAAAATTTGTTATTCATGTGGCAACGGTAACGAACCAAAAGAAAGGACATTCTTTCTCAGCCAAGGATCCCGAGGAGGGGAATCCTGCGAGCTGGTATCAGTTGCTGGTGTTGGCGCCTGACCTGCCGTGTGTGATGTTGTATGTGCCGAGTTCTGAAACGTCTGTGAACTGGTACTGGCTTCAGGCGTTGGTGTCTGATTGTCCATTGGTAATCCTATGGGTGCTGGCTCCTGAAGAGGAGCTTGGAGATCGACGACAGTCTCAGGTGTTGGTGCCTGATCTTCCGTAACCGACGATGTGTCTTTGGAGTCCATCATAAGAGCTATGATGGTTATGGCTGTATGATGACTTCGGCTGGGGTCTGTCTAGCGTAACAGAAGCGTTATTATTGCGATACTTATATGGCCTGACTAGATTCTTTGAGGCCACCAGATACTGAGAAGGGCAAGCAGTAAATATACTCTCCACAATAATGGTCAAGGGGAGGAAAAATTGGTATACATGGTCCCGAGAAACGGCGTTGTCCGCACAAACAATGGGAAATCTAAGATACTCCATTAGTCTCGAAATAGCAAGGCTGCGTGAGGCCTGCCGTCGATCTCCTGGGGGCGTTCAATCAGCCTCCAAATGTGGCACAGCTCATGAAGAAAATAAGAGGTGGAAATCCCAAATTTCCCTTTTGAATAGCACTAGTCGTTCGTCATCCACAGGAAGCGTGGCCCGTGTTAGCGAGTAATCTGCAGAAATGCAGAAAGGGTGCCTACCGAACATAGACTGTGATGTGCATCTTGGGGGGGACTCCGTAGAATTGTACAAACTATCAAAGACTATCGACATTCCCTTGATATCAGCGATGGATATACTGGTCAAATCCGTCATGGGGACAGATTTATCACCCTTTCAAGATTTGAGTGGTCTGAGATACGAGATAGTATCTTCTCTCTGAGTTTCGTAGATAGTATGGTAGTTTCTCTAGCTGTTTAGGTGTTTAACTGGAAAAGTACATCGCTTCCAGCGTAGGAAGTATTCACAATACTATGGTTGAGACATCGACGGCGGTCGGGAGAGAAGACTATCTCAATTCTCTTGTAACTTGTACCGACAACTGCAGCCCCCAATCTTGTCAGCCGCCGTTCGAGAATTGGAGTAACCATAGTCGGTAGCCTGCAGATATTTTCTTATTAAGAAACCTAGTGGCTTAGGCAGTAGTGTCTCTGCATGGCGCCGAGAAATGCCACAAGCCGCCCACCGGAGGGGGGATGACCTTCGAGTTTCTGGTAAATAACAAGGCGTTTCGGCTTGGGATTTATATGCTGGCTACGCTAGGTCCTCACCCTCTTATACAAACCCTACGCCCACGGGTCGACCATAGAATACTTTTCCGCTAACAAACGTATTACACTTCCGGAGACACCCACTACTTCTCTTCGTCGTCTTCGATCTCCTTAAACATGGCAGAAATAGCTCTACGGCCATTGGCGAACCGAACATTAGTGTATGATCCGCAGATAGCTCAGGTTACTATTAGGAAGACCAGGGAGGTTAAGGACGGTGAGTGAACCTTTCTCTCATGGTTGTCGTTACTACTAATACAAGAAGGCCCGCACAAGTACTGGGAGTTACCTCTCCACGAGCCGAAAAATGAAGACCTTGACTGCTGGGATGTCTTCATGGATAATAGTGGGCAGAAGACTTGGGCGCAGCGGCCAGAGGAGACCCCGATCGACGGCTATTTCATTGCACGACTCAACCTTAAAACCCTAGGGATAAAGGGACGGTTCTTTCGAAAGCATGGGAAACTCCAAACAGTGTATATTTTGAAGCCTGAAGGTAACTAGGCTATATACGTTGGCGGTGGACACTGCTACTACGGTGTTTGGGTATTGACAATACATACATTCTAACGTACGCAATTAGTTGTTTATCATGTAGCTGTTAGCATACATTGGGACTTGGATTTCTACTTCATAGCGTCTACAGTTAAAGCCTTGCATGGCTAGAATACACTCGCTGAATTATGATCGATTAAACCACGTCCTTATTGGAATGATATTTCCTATGTCCACTGGTAAGTAGCCTTCCGTGACAGCGCCATACGCACTACGAACTGTTTTTAGGTCAATCGCGACTTTCTGGAGGCAATATCACGTGGAGGACACCTGCCATACTGAATCGCGGGTGGCGAAGTCATCGATCTTCCTGCGAACTCCTGATCCCTACACGAGAGACACATGGCTTCGATTACAAGACAACGCGGGCTTATTGACATAATTACGGAATGTAACCAATATCAGAACAGGTAAATACAATCGACGAACCCCGGAAGGATGCCCTACTTCGTCCAGAGTCCTTAGCCTCATCATCTTCGTGGAACCCACCTGGACAATATCTGAAGCCACATAAGAAAATCATTGGTCAATGCGCTGACATGGTTGCTGCCCGGTCTCCCCCCTTTTCCGGCATGTCCGTATCCAGAGCGCATATTGTGTCAGACTCCGTAGATGGCGTAATGAGGTGGCTAACCGGTGAGGAGAACTTGTCTGGTGCACAACGCCTCTTTTTATAGTCAGGAAGTTTTCGAGGGGGGGCCATGGACATGTAGGATCCCGTGCTGTGACTGAACCTTGCGATTCTCGCCTTAATATGCTCACGAGGCTCTGGGCAGTCAGCCTAAACTAGGCGTATCTAGCACAGACTCTTGGATATCCCGACAGACGATCCTACGCCGTATGGCACACCATTTTTAGGAATTCTAGTTTTTGGGGGGGGGGGGGGGGGGGGGGGTAAGATATTCGTGTACTGACTTTATCCCCCCTTTACGTAAATGTGGTGGAGGTTTGGAAGCAACGTTTCTAGTATTCGAAGTTACTGACGAGAGATTATCGTCAGAGGCGAAATCGTTGTGAGGACGGATGTAGGCACGTGTACTTTTGCGGAGAATGCCACGATATCTGATTACCTAGGTGCATGCATGTCGGGAAATCCGTGTAGCTGGTGGCATAGCCTATATCTATCGTAACTGATCCGTGTCTCGCACGCTTGACCGCCACCGCAGTACATGTAGGTCTGAGGTTCTACATCTTCGCACCAGATGGTGTTATCTCGAGGATCGGACCCCACATAAGAAAAACATTCGCAAGTAAAGAGGGGGCCCAGGTGGTCAAAGGTGTGGTTGATAAGTGTAATAAAGGGGTGGGCGGTAATAAATAACGAAATGTGGGCGATAGACGAGTGCGGCTGGAGGGGGCTTGTAAAGGAGGCGCGCTTCGCAAAACCCTCGGAACCGATATGAGCGAGCCAAAGGCATAAAATAGGAGCTTATGTAAGGGAAAAGGAGTAAATCTCTGACTATCGTGCCACACCGAGCAATGCGGTCCCCGGCCTATTATCTTATGATTAGAGGGTCTTAACCTGACTTACCTTCTATCTCCCTCTTCTTCCTTCTAATGCTCACATAGTATAGCCAGGAAAATTTGTCGTTAACGGTTATGTATTTATACATAGAGTGGGCTCCTATGTATAATACCTGAGTAGAATTACAGGTGCTTCTTCGAGATGTCTTGAAATCTCGTCGACGACCAGCCCCGGCCCACGACCAACATATCGCGTATGAACATCACTACGCGGCCTTGATACCCTTCTAGCCGCCACCCAATCCTATTCGTACACGTTTCTGCGAATTTCCACCTAGTGCTCCTCATAGGGGACGGAGCTCAACCGTATATGAGCTCAATTACTGGGACTTGCCGAATAGCCAGTAATTAGTACGAAAAAGAAGTCTATAGTCATGAATTTTGATGCAGAATCCAACCTACCCAGTGGTATATTTACCACATATAAAAGCAGGGAGCAGGCCTAGTAAGACAGGGTGAAAAAGAGGGTTGGTACTGCACGGTGGTTTCAGCATTCCGGTCCCGTAACTAGGACCAGAGCCTCGATGCCGATCCACCAAGATCGTGTATTAGGTTTTGTGAGAGGGGAGCTTCTATGCGGAGAAGAAAGTCATCCAAATGTGACAGAGATGGGTGACTTAGAAGGGGATATTAGGCGAGGCCTGAGCTCCAAGAGCTTCTTGGTGTTCTTGTAATTCCTCGCCACCCGCCTCGATGCTAATTCCAAGGCCGACCTTTGCGGATTGCTAGATATGAAGCAGTTAATAAGGGTCCCTTTACAATCGAAATGCTAAGACAAACTTACGGTAAAGTGGTCAACATCGGCACAAAATGACATCATAACAGGCGGTGCTACACGTTTCTCTAAGATACAGCCTAGTTTGCCCTTGGAGTCGACTTGGGCTCGGAATGTTGACATTCGGAAATCGTATTTAACACCGAAGGAGGTAATGCCCTCCTTCTGTAGGCCGCCTCCCATCAAGCCTCCAGGGCCAGGAGAGGCCTGGAGGGTCATGTCGACACCAGCCTGTACCTTGTCCGACACTCTTCGCCAGTATGTCGCGTTTAGGGCACCCTGTGCATGTAATTGAGCGGTTGCAATCCAATCGTCGGACTTGTACTTCGCGCAATAGGACAAGGCAGACTCAGGTGGCTGGTTTAGCGCAGCGCGTTGCCAGACAGCCTCGATACCAAGGGCAAGTTTGCGGGTAACAGACTGGAGATGGCTGAGTATGTAAATACCGGTCAAGCCACCCTCGAGATAGGAGGGGTTCAACATCTTAACTGAAGAGGTAAAGTCGCTTCCGGTATATTCGTGCTCAATTGAGGCCATATCCTGAGATCCTATTTGGAACTGGGTCTTGGTCACGAGCGAGGGGTTCCACCGATAGTTGAATCGCGTAGAGAGTAGCCCACTGTTATCCATGCTACCTTGAAGGAACACCTAGCAGGTAGTGAAATAAGTGTTAATCCAAGATCCCTTTAACGAAAACGAAGGGATACAACTGCTATTACCAACCTTGTTCGTACCAAAGAGACCGGCAAAAGCGTATGGATTCTGATGTTCTCCCATAGCAAACTGATGTGAAACCTGGAATAAAGGCGAGAGGCTGACAACCTTGGTGAGGTCTGCTCTTATCCCTGAGTGCATATAGTTGGTGAGGGATACTTCGCGCTGGACCTCCTTTGCGATAGTCTCGACGGTACCGGGGTTCGACAAGCCGAGCCTCGCTCGTCGTTCGGAGAATGACCTGTATGCATCGGAAACAGCATTGGCTATCGGGTTTGCGGTTAGGAAGCCTAAGGACGACGGCGCCGAGGGAAGCGACTCGAGATTGAGGGCCATGGTGGATTAGAGGTGCTATGTAAATCGCGTTTTTTGATGTCCTTCTCTTTGATAAGCAATGACGACAGCGAATTTGGGAATTTCGGTCGAATGCCACAACCTAGAAATTAAAAAATAAAAACCCTCGACTAGTCACTCGTATGGTGAATTGAAACCCCGGCGAACAAGATGTAACAGCGGTCACTACCTAGCCTCCCAGGTCTACAAGCTCCCGACGATTGGGTCAAGGTTGTCGTTTTTCTTGTTAGCTTGCAGAGATCTCAAAAGGAAAAAAATCATTCTCGGGGCCTTGCCGCAGTGAGATCAACATCCTTGTATTGGAAGGTCTCCACTTTAGGTTAGGCGGAAGAATCCTCGTGCCGTTTTCCTAGTGTCCCGTTCAATGCAGGAGTTCTTATTCAGCGTGTTGACCAGCTGTTCCAGCCCTGGAGGTACTGTATAAGTACATGCGTACCTCTCTACGGCTTTCTCCATTGGCAACTCAAGTGCTTTGATAAGCACTGTATCCGCCCGCCGCCTAATAACAGCGAAAACTGACGTATTCATAGATTGTAGGTAAACCTTACCTAACCCTGTGACGTCCCCAAAATTAAAATCAATCCCTTCGCCTTTCGACCATTGAACCGCATCCCCGTCTCCCCCGTCTTTACATACCTACCACTTACATACAATCCTGGCCATTCGCTCACGTGCTCATACCAAGACTTCAGAGGAGCGTATGCGCATAAGATATCTATCATATTCGCTTGGTAGAGGCCTGGTCTGCTCGACGATTTGGCTCACCGAAAGCGTAGCTTTATCTTACCTCTGCCTCCACTTGCACGTGGTGGTGGCGACAGCTTTCGCACAGGCATTCATTCAAAGCTCCACAGGGACGGGTATTGCTGCGCGATTATAACTACCCTTGACTTTTGTTGGGGCCTCTGACCAGACTTATATCTTTCGTCAGAGCCTCAATATTTCTGTGTTCGTGTAATAGGTGACCATCTTACACCTTCTAGCCTTCCCCTGTGAATTATATTCTGGCGAACAGAGACCTTAAATATCGACTTCTATCTTGGTCCTCAGGGTGATTGATGACCCCTTTGTCTATGGTCAGATCTTGCAGTCCTGACTGTAATTCAGAAAACATCAATATCAAGCAGTTACGTTCGAGCACCGGTTCTTCATAAAGCTCCGCTACTTAGGAAGTCATCTCCTACGGGTAGAAAAATAATTATCTCATAGATCTACACCAAGAAATCCTGACTCTTGAGTTCCCAGGACGGGATCCGTGGCTGCTGATAGCTCGGACGGTTTAAGAGTGGGAGAGAGAGAGAAATTCTAGAGCAGGTCTCTTCAGGGCTGCTACCATGGATACATTACTGTAAGTGCAACGTCCCTGCTTGATGGTCATTTTGTTATTTAGGCGCTCCTGCAGTGTATCGGGATCTCTCGACTTGAAAGCCCGAGGCAGTGCGATAGTTAGTTTGCTACTTTGTTGTTTCCATGGAGGGGGCAGATATTTGGGTTCTTCAGCTAGTCCCTCGAATAGAACAGACACAATCTGAAGAAAACAGGCATTTTTGATTCCGAAGGACAAGGATTCGGCCCCATTCGCCTCCGTAATACAAACCACATAAACCCCTATTTCCAAATCTACCGTCTTTCAGTTCCTTTAATAAATATGCAGCGTCAGGTTCACTTGGGCGACATTTGTTGCCAAGAAGAATTTGATACTAATGAGACCAGCACGGCGGATATTGCCGCCAATGCTCCAAGGTACCGACGCAAGAGCAGCACCTTCATTGACGGCATCCATGATGTCCCCGAAGATGGTGATAGGGCCCCAGCCCAATTGTACAGCACCATGTCAGGAAGACTTTTCCACTCTGGTCGTATTGCAATCGTCATGGTGGGCCTTCCTGCCCGAGGCAAAACGTACGTCTCAAATTCAAGCGTGTCGAATAGCTACTGACCCCTTGGTAGACATATTGCCGTCTCCCTAGCACGATATCTACAATGGTATGCTAACTAACTCGGTTTCGCGAATCTTGTCTGACATGTTCTAGGTTGGGAGTCAAGACACGGATTTTCCACCTCGGGGACTATCGCCGAGCTACTGTTGGCCAAGGAGGCCACGTACCCGAAGACTACTTCTATCCTAACGCTTCTCCCTCTTCTGTCGTCCTACGCCAGAAAATTCTCAAGAAATGTCGCGAGGACATTTATGGCTGGCTTAATCATGAAAATGGTCAGGTGGCAATCTACGACGCAGTCAACCCTACTGCAAGTGGCCGTCGCTCTCTCGCTAAGGAATTTGCGAAGCATGATGTCCAGGTAGGATCTCAGATCCTGGTTCTATCTATGATCAATAATCGGGTACTGATGGAACTATAGACCCTATTCCTCGAATCGTACGTTGATGATGAGAACCTTCTTCGAGAGAACGCTCGCAATGTTAAAATTGGCTCTCCTGATGTATGACCTCCAAGTATATCCTACTTTGCGCGGTAATTCACTAATGTCTCTAGTTCGCCAATATGGACCCTGACGAAGCTGCGAAGCTCTATCTGACCCGTATGGAGACCAAAATACCTACATTCGAGACCATGGACGAAAAGGAACTCAATTACATCAAGATGATCAACGCTGGCCAGACCTTCTTCTACAATAACGTATCCTTCAACTATATCTCTCACCGTATCGTCTTCTACCTTACCAACACTCATATCAAGTCCCGCGCAACATTTTTCGTTCGACCCGGCACTGCAACGGAGGAAGAAAGCTACAAAGCGGATGCGCCCTTATCCGAAGAAGGCCTAAAGTACGCTAAGGTAATGACTGAGACGGTCATCAAGCACCGTGAACAAGAGCGGGCGTCACGTATTGCGGAGGGCGGGGCTGATATACCGCTCCGCCCACTTACGGTGTGGTGCTCAACACGTATGCGTACCTTACAGACAGCGGATGTCTTCAAGGACCTCGGATACAAGGTTCGCCAACGCAGCCAAATGGCCGAAATCAACCCGGGAGTTTGCGAAAGACTTAGCGAACGCGCCATCCGGCGTCTCTATCCAGAGGAGGTCGAAAAGCATGAGCTGGATCCTTATCACCATCGCTATCCTCGTGCAGAATCCTACCACGACCTCGCTGTGCGGCTCGAGCCGATCATTCTAGAGCTCGAACGCGAGCAGAATGATCTACTGATTATAGCACACGAGAGCGTATTACGGGTGCTCTATGCCTACCTTATGCATTGTAGTACCATGGATATCCCCAATCTGAAATTCCCACGGAATGAGATTATTGAGGTCATTCCGGGCGCGTATCAAAACGATGCCAAGCGCATCCACATTCCAGGCCTCGATCCCAGAACAGTGCCTGGTTCCCCGGAGGATATCCGAATTCCCGTACCGGATAGCGCCGCTGATACTCCGGTCCCACTACCGGGCGGCGGCTTGTCGGCGCCTGCGATACCGCCCATTACCATCGAGAAGCCACCCGAGAAGGTTGTCAACACAGCCGCCGAAGCGGTAAGGGACAAGATCGCGGATGAAGATTAGGTCGTATCGCAACCTTGAGGGCTGCTCAGAGAATAGCAAGGGTCCATACCAATATACTATGTTCCACAACTCCGTATGAGCGTAACCTTAGGTAGGCTAATTTGAGCGTGTTCTTCAATAGATGGCCCAGCCTATACAATACCACCGTACTGTGCGTGATCTCGTGGATATTTCAATGGCATCAATTCCTTGGATGCTGTCTGACTGTTTACCAAATGCTAGGTTTCGACTGGGTCATATATCATAACTGCCGAGGCTCTTCTAGTCTACTAGCATCTTTGCCAATATTGAAATGCCTTAAAAGTCCCCCATGAAGTCATCTTACTCGCTTCATTCGAATATTGACGCGATTTATCTTAGGTGCTAGTAGTATGCAAGGTGGGTATATACATAGATACACTATGTACGTAGTAGTATTCGTAGGGACTCGTTTCCGCCGAAGTAGCGACGTCATCTATCCCCGCTCCGCCCCGGAGCGGTCCCTTTGGTGTTCCTTGAGTAAACTACAATCGGGCGGCCCCAGTACCCGGGTTTCCGCCGTCATGTTGGACAGGGGGTTGGTTAGGTTAGAAAGCCTGGGGGTCAGTTTGCCGGGAAGGGGAAAAGGGGTTTCACTGCTCCCGGCCGTCGTTCAGTCATCCAGCTTCTTGTCGGTAATGTTGGGACTGGTAAATATCACATCACAAGATGCCCACGGATGGGATTTTATACGGGGTTGATTGGAATAGCGCAATCGCGTCTATCACGATCTTTAAATTACGTCTCATACAGACATAAAGACATTCGTCTACTGCTTCCGACACAATTATGACATACGTCTTTTCCATGCGTACACTGAAAAATCAAAACGCCGTTCCAATGCTGTCCGGTGCCTATGGCTACCATTTCCCGCGTGTTCAATGCTGATGCAATATGATTTGGTAGAAAGTTCGTTCATTATATTTGTATGCCCACAAACCGCCTGACTCGTGTTTGAAGTTCCATGCGGCCAAATCTTCCGTATCGCCAACGCCTGCCGGGTATCTTGTTACTTAAATCAATCGGACCATCCCAACCACATTAAATAGATGCATCATTGCACTTCAAAACCTAACGTTAGCACATGCTGGCCGTGGGAGATCTTGCAATGATATATAGGAGGTTGGGAAAGAATTCGGTCATAACGACGTCGATGACGACGCTGACTATCCTCTGAATAGAAGTCTGTCTCCGGAAAAAGACAAATGAGAGACAGATATAGGATTTACTCACCAATGCATTCCCTGTCTGGCATATTCGTTTTCCTATCCTTCGCCCTCCCTTTATCGGGTCGCGTTTTCGACTTTCCTCGTTTCTGCGTTGGAGTCATATCCTCATCCTTCTCCTTAGGTTGATTCTTATCGACATTTTCGACAAATTCGAACTCGTCATCGCCCTCTGTTGAGGTTGAGTCTCGTAGGTGTTCCTTGCTCGTTTTTATACGGCCGCCAAATCTCGTAACCGATAGGCTCATGCGGCCTTCGCCGACCTGGCTTTGGGGCCTGCTCTTAATGCCACCTCTAAATCTTGCTGCCGCCCGACTAAGTCTCTGTGCCGCAGTCTCTTCTCCGGGTGTCGCAGCGGGTGAAGGCACGGCCGACCCTGACGACGGGCTCGGAACGCCTGAGTCATTGTAGATGCTGCCTCTACGGGATACACTGAGAAAACCATCCTCGTCCGCAAAGCTGCGGCGTGGAGGTCTCTCCAAGTCGGCCGAGAAGCGCACGTTACCATTGGCGAGTTGTTGGGTGCTCAGGTTTTCAAAGTAGCTACTAGGCTGACGAGAAACTGATAGCCTTTCCTGGCTCTGTGCTGCGGACGTCTCTGAGTTCGTTAGGTTCAATGCGGCGTCGTCATATGATGGGGGTTCCGCGTCTGTGCCCTCTGTCGAACTGGGGGCTACGTCAACTATTGGGACAATCTGATAGAACAGAAGGTAGGGCATCTCCTCCTTTAGCGACTGCTTGATGTCGTCAACAAGAGTTACCCGGTTTTCGAGCGCGAGATCATCAAATTTGACCCACTGTGCCTCTTCATAATCCGGAGGCGGATCGCTGTCATGCCTGCGGTTATCGGTGAGGAGCTTGGGAGCTACGCGGCAAAACGAGACGTAGTGTCCCGAATGCAACGAATCCCCTCGATGGCAGACCACGGACTGTAGTACGAGCTTGTACTCGGCAGCGAGCCCGTTCTCTTCCACATGCCTCTCATCGACGATGAAATGCGGTAACCTTAGACTGTCAGGAATATCAATGTATGTGTTTTGCCGCTTCATGTTGCCCTTGTCATCCATCATGTACCGTTTCAAGCAGATACCAACAACTGGTCGTTGGTTGAAGTGTCGTGCGACCTCTAAGTCACTCTCCGGCTCCTTATTTGCTGGTGAATGCCAAGCTGTTGATCTTGTTAGTTTCATAGGGCTTATACAAATGGACAAAAGGATATCGTACGTATTAGTCTGAAGAACTGCCATGCAGGGATTGTTACAGCCTTGACAACCGACGCGGTCCTCTTGGCTCTCTGGAATAAACTCGCGGCATCGGATTCAGAAGGCTTGCCCTGACCATCGAGAACAACGCGTTGGATGATGCTCTCTGTCCGACTCCGATGTGGTCGCAAAGCCGCCGGTTGAGATCCGGAAGCCTCCACTTCGGAATTGGGTTGGAGGTCAGGAAATCGAGAAACCGGAGCTATTGTCCACCTTCGTTCTAAATGAGGGGTACTCTCGTCTTCGGCAGCGGTAGATTCTTGCTGGTCTTCATCGGATACAACCCGAATAGTGCTTTTCAAGTCAGACGATGCATCCGGGGACTGCGGCTTTAGCTTCAAGTCGAGTCGCTCTCCCGCCATTTTCTCATCCAAGCTGTCCCTCAGAACATCGACTTGCGAGTTGAAGTATTCCTCTAAGCAGTCCTCTAATTTAATCCCCTTGCCACCGTTATCTGGTGGTACGGCTAGATTCAAGAGTCTTTCATATACGACTTTATGGTCTGCATCGTCATTTTTGCCTTGATGGAATAGATCGACTTGTAAGGTAAGAAGTGGTAGCTGAAGAGTTTCCGTGATGAATGCAAAGGCCTCGGATGTATCCTGCTGTTCTAATAGCTGCGCGTCTTTCCAACCACATGCGGCTAATGCATCTTGTATATGCTCAGTCTGCTCGAGATTAGTCCTACCGTAGTGCCAGTGTACGGAAGAGGCTTCTCACCATGTCGGTCTCGATCAATTTCCCGCTTCTTAGCATATTTACCCACAGGCGAAGCAGCGCTGCCAACCTCCTCTGCGATTCCTCCGTGGGATCATTTGTGAGCATGCACTCGAAGGACTCGAGCTTAGCAAACATGGCAAAAAGCAGAGCGTCGAGGTAGCAGGTTACGTTCCCTCGATTCTCTGCTCCGAGCATATGAATGGCGGGATTATAGCTGATAATTTTGCCGGACAGAGACATTTGCTGCAGGGAAAGCAGCTCGATGGCCTTGTCGACATCGCCAGAGGAATATTTCGAGTTGAGAACATATCGAATCTGGTCATCGCTTAGGGTAGGGAAGTCTTGCTCAGCAATTCGTCGTCGTATGTCGTCGATCTGTTCGAGTTAGCGGTTGGACCGCTGGAGCGCAAGCAAAATGTTTTCGTCAGTTGACGCACCTTAATCGCTTCTTTTTCTCGTTCTGAGTCGGCGCTAGCAGACTGTCTGGCGGATTCGGATTTGAATATGGAGAAAAAGGCTTCGGCCGACAAAGGACGATGCTGAAGAAACAATGTAGTGGTTAGCAGATGCGTCGTAGAGTCAACAGCTCCGATGTCACCTTACCTTGTGGGCAGGATCGGACGATCTTCCGCGGCGATGGCCATTCTTCTCGCGGCGACTGAGAAATTTCCTAGGAAGACTGGTCTTCATGGTGGGGTCTCGCGCCTTAGAAATTGGCCGAGGGGCCAGGCGTGGAGGAGAAAATAAAAGGCGACGTCCGTTGAAGATTTACGATTCGCAATAACACAACTAAGCTTCGTTCATGGCCAAATCTAACAATGCACTACGCGATGTCGAATGAATGGCTCCTTTTCTCTTTCCTCCTTAGAACATAAACAAAAACCGACACGTTGGACTGCGTATGCGGATAGGAAATGCACCAGATTAGTGTCGAATTCGAGGTGCCTGGAATTTAGATGGGGTTGTAATAACTTGGTACTAAGGCTGAAGGTGGTGGTGATATGGAAAGAGATCTCGCATGGTTTGGTACAAATAAGTCGATATCAACTCGATCCTTGAAGTGAATGGAGAGAAGAAGCGTCTTGAGGGTAGCGGGATCTTGCAGCAGCCAAGAATTAAGACAGATAGGTTGATGTCGTTTCTGTTGTGTTGTACCTGAGGGAGCTGGTAGCTAGGACAGTGCGGTAGCGTAGCTTTGCGCCGTAACGTACGTATTATTAGGCCAGAGGGGAGCGAGAGGGAGTGTTTCGCGTCAAGGATCCAAAAGGGAAACTCTGGGCGAACCGAAACCCGAAAATGGGAAGCAAAGTAATTAATGGCTTTCGTTTTCTCTCGAAGACTATTATATAATCCGATTCGCGTGATATGAATTAGTGGAAGTTCCTTAGCCACGAGTTCAGGTCAAGTATCGATCAAGAGAGAGACGTTTCTCGAATTATTGGTACCCTGGTACTAAAGGGTCAGGACAAAGTGCAGTGGTGTAGGTGCAGTTGTTGGTGTAAGTGGAAGTCAAGCTCGGTGGGTGAAAGGCAGAAAGGCAGAATCCCATAAAAATGACGGAATGAGAGAGAAGGTTGGTTCACTCTTTCAATCAATCCTATAGATGTACATACTTCTTGCCCTGTATTTGTACCTACTATAGCACTGTAGGCAGGCAGAAACTAAATTTCATTCCATCTAAGCTTAAGTGCTATTTCTATCATATACGTCCGAGAGGTGGGAGTCACTGGCGCAACTCTAACCAAGAACATTGAACCCTCACGCAACTCAAAGTAACTGCAGTTTCTTGAGATGGTGTAGTGCAGATTCTGGGTCAAGCAACCCTGGAACTGGCAGGTTTTTCGGGACGAGCGACACTAACAAAACCACCTAATCTGCACTGTACCTCAACAACGCGGAACCTACTTTTCCTAGGGAGAAGTCTAGAAGGGCCGCTTTGGATTTCTATTGGTAGACTTCTCGCACACAAGCGGGAGGCGCTTGGGTCTTCCTCTACAGATGCGGGCGATCGAATGAGATCTCGCATTTTTGCTTTCTCTATTATTCAAATGTTCAAAATATTGCTGATTATCATGCAGATACTTACGTACAGGTACCTTCAGGTACTTATTTAGGTAAGTTCGAATCCTTCGGCGATCTCCATGGCTAATTGTTTGTATTGCTGCAGAAATGGATCAAGTCGACGACTTTGCGTATCTGCCTATTAGTCGAATTCATTCAACTGCTGATGAAGTATCACAAGCGCCAACTGAATTGCCGCATAATTTTGGTACCTGGAACAGAATGCGTAATACGAGCAGTGTTGTAACATGCAGGTGATGATGGACTCTGTATACAGCAGGCAGGCAGCTACAATACTTTTCAGCCTCACCAGTGTCAGCTTCCCCCATCTCATGATCTGCCCGTATCCGTATCCATGGTTGCCCATAATGTATACATTGGTAATCCGGCAAGCCTGGCATTTCTAGATGGTCTCGTGCTTGCAAGTGGTTTGTACCGGTCGGACAATTTATCGTCAATGGAATACCGAAAGGAGGCAAACTAGTTACCCATTACCGTGGTATGGTAGAGGTTTCGTCAGGTGATCGACATACCATCCGCGCGGTCGGTGTCCGTTGGTATCCCGAATCTCCAGCTCTCTGAACTAAGCGCGGCTTATGTCTGGTGACGATATATATGATGTACTCCTTGACGATCAATCTAGATTTGTAACATACTAAACGTCAACGATAACAATGATATAGATGGCGGGGTTCCGAAACACAATATTCGACTTAATTAGTTGTTGACTGACATCAAGCGTACACTCAGACAAAATCCATAGTCCTACGATAAAACGAAGTATGTAACGAAGAAGGAGCAAAGCATTACCTACGCCAAATCCATGAGAGGTATGACTACCACCGGAATTCATGAGTAATAGTTATATATACCTACCCATGGATTTGAATGGAATCGGTCCTATTATCAGCCGTTATATTGTATCACTCTCTTACAGAACCGCCGTCCTGTACGTAGGGAAGCATCACACCATAGCATTTCTTTAGCAATATGGATTGAATTAATTATTTATTCTTCGTTGGAATGGTTCAAATGTTCAATGTTATGTAACACAATGTGGGGGTTGATTCGACGTCAAATTGTCCAATCATATACCTGGTTTATATAGTTAGAAAATCTAGAGTTTGAAGGAAGCAAGGGTCGGATACCTAGTTTTACCGAATTTTTTCCCATTGAACGAATCCATGATTGGATTGATATGAACCCTGGGAAATTTCAATCTATCTAAGCTTCTGAGGCTGGAAGTGTGATCGAGTGCGCGTAGAGGACTTAGTGTCGGGACGTGAGCGAACACATTATGGCCGCCCTTAGAGAAATCCCCCGGGCGAGCCGCCAGCTTCTTGGTACCGTATCACACTGGAAGCCTTGTCCAGCGAAGCTTCGAAGATGCGCATCTACAGAGACCAATGCCTCTGCGACATCTCCCATCGAACCTCTGCCAGTTCCTGACATCGAGCAAGACTCCGGTTTAACGTCGCCAATTGTTGAAAGGAAGGACATCAAAGTTACAGATCCGCGGAGGAGAGCAAGCCGTAGAAATTATGAGCTCCCACACGAGAGGTATGCATGAGATATGGTGGGTTTTGGGGAAGGTAAAGAAAAGTTTGCTAAACCTCGAGTGCGCAGGTATCGGTATCATCCTCCAAAATACTACCGAGGACCACTGCATCCCGTTCAGCCGCCGCCGTCTTCGGATCCCGTTGCTCGAAATTTCACCCCTGGACCGTTCAACCTCCCTCGACTAAAGCAGACCTTTCACTCTACAGTCGCCTCCGACATTATGACCTTAATGTACCAGCACACCCCTCCTGGGACACCGGATAAACCCGAAAGAGTACGACTACGAGAGTGGGATGACTCGTCGCCCTACATGCAAAACCGACCCAAACGTGGGCCGCGGGGAAGCGACGTCCTTTTTCCACTGGAGAAAGACATTACTTGGCGCAACATTCCTGAGATCAAGGCGGTACACTTAGCAACTTTCGTCCCGAAGGCGAAGAAGAACCCGGACCACCTCGTTATAGGAAGAGCGGTGTTGCAAACCATCACAGGTGTTCGCCCCGTCGTCACCACGACGAAAACCAGCGTTGCTCAATGGGGCATTATCAAGGGCGACAGAACAGGCGTGAAGTGCTCGGTATATGGGAATCAAGCCTATGAGTTCGTGGACAAGGTCATCCACTTGGTTTTCCCGAAGATCAAGGATTGGCAAGGCATCCGAGGTTCGCACTCCGTCGCTATTCTTCTACGTAAATATCGAGGCGCTAACAAAACTAAGGCACTACTGGCGATAGCACTGGTAATATCACTTGGGGTTTTGATTCTCAAACCATGATGTATTTCCCAGAGATCGAAGCTAACTACTCGGTACGTTGAAAGGATTAATGACTAGGCAGCAAGATTGGGCATTAACTTACGCGCGTCTAGTTATATCCGTCCAAGATGATTTCCGGCTGTCGCATTACCCTCGAAACTACGGCAAAGTCGGATAGACATGCCAGGCTACTATGCATGAGTCTAGGTATTCCGTTCTACGGCAAGCTAGTAGACTAAGACGCGACAGCTCTTGGTCTACCTCAACATGTACATATATCGTCCTATCATATCAGGATGATTTATAGACTGTATTACAGCTGTACAATACACAAAATCACAAGTTAATGATGAGTAGACGATGCAATGTTGATTCGTCATTTATCCCCGAGTATATCGTGACTGCCTAGACCCTACCCTTTCGAAGTGACCCATATGTTCCCACCAACGCCGATGATGCCCATGCCTCTACTTCCGCGTGTCCTTATCCTACGCGCCACATAACCCGCTGAATTCTATGCGTTTATAGCTCTTTGCTTTAAGCCATTGATCAACTCGTCTACCGCATCCATATCTGCCGCATCGATGCCTTCTTGGACGGACTCGCCCCTCTTCCGCAACTCTTTCGCAGCAACGTCTAGGGCAGGTTGGTAATTCCTCACCGCGGAGCTAAGCGCGTAGACAGCCTTGCGACGCACATCTTTCGTCTCTCCATCGCCAGAAGCGACGCTCTCCTCAGTCGTCTCATCACCAGCACCGGCGCGCTTCTCCATAGGCAATCGCTCGCCAAGAGCCATTCCCACAAGCTTCTCAACGCCTCCCAAGGCAACAAGGCGCTCTTGGCTGGGGGCGTTGTTCTGTACGGCGGTTCCGACGCACCAGGCGGCCATCAGCCGCAACTGATCTTCCTCGTGGCCTAGTAGCTCGAGCAGCGGCGTCCAAAGACCCAGCTTAGAAAGTAGGTTGGCGTTGTCGAGCGACTCGACGAGCTGCTCCAAGTTGTCGAAGGCTGTGAGCTTAGACTCGAGGGTTATTTCCGGGTCGGTGGACGTGATATTTGCCATGGACGCTTGCATCAACTCGGCGTCGGACGGCGCGCCCATGATTGCGGCGAGCGCCTCGGCGTTCAGCGTCGTTCGCGGTCCTGTGGATTCGGGCGCTGAGGGGTCGGCTTGCGCTGAATTTTCGATACTCCATTTTAGGAGTTCGTTTAAGTTCTTGTCCGCCATTGCCTTTGTTTTCCTTTTCTGCTCTTGAATATATTCTTTGGTTTTGAGGCTGATCGTTGTCGCGTTTCTCCTTCCACTGAAGATCTCAGAATATGCAAGGGAAGTCTTTAAATTCGGTAGATTATTACGTCGTTTGGGACAAGGTACTTAGGTACCGAATGATCAGGTTCTCGTTAAATTTTAGTAAGATTTCTTTTATCAGAGTAGAAGATAATTGAACGTGAGGAATATGAAGCATTCAATTAATGTTCAAATATAACCAAATCAACTGTTTCTTTAGAACTATTATTCGGTAAATTCCCAAATTTTTAGCCAAGTAGTCATACAAGCTTCTTTAGAGATCTTCTAGATTCGCGAAGCTTCACAGGGACAGGGCTTGCTAATAAGCTGCAAAAGTGGGTAATCGAGTAGTTCTCACCAATCAGAGTAGAATATGAGGAAATCGAAAGAAAAGAGCACTTGGGGATTGGATCTGAGATGTATGTCAATATAGATTGCCATGTACTACATAGTTGGGCACATTGATATGCACATTACCCAACGAACTGATTCTGTTAGGCCGTCCTTCGTAATATAACCCAAATTAAGTCGAATCACTAATGGTTGTCGAGAGAAGCTACATGTAAATACAAAACCAGACGTCGTCAGTGGAAGCCCATGATGTTCGAGCTGCCCCGCCACTGATGCCCCTCACTAACCCCGCCTTCGCTTCTGACCGCCTATACCCTCGCAGCTACCGTATTAAGATATCACATAGTAATGAACGTTTTAAGTGCAATGCCACAATACCTATAAAACAAAACGAAATGAAATGAAACCATATATGGTTGCTTGCTTGGGCCGTGACCAGCGTAGACATCAGGAAATTGTGTCTCATGAGCATTCGGTTGCTTCAAGATTGTTCCTAAAATTAGATATGGAATACTATCCATGGGTGCGTGATAAGCTCCAGTAGTTGGCTCGTATACCTACCCGTTTACCTAGAACTAACTCTGCTGTATAACAAGAAGCCGTTGTAAAGTTATTATCTATGTAATTGATGGCAGAAAAAGGTAATACAGCACAAGTTGTTTCGCCCCTGCATACGCAACCCACTCGCCCCATGGAATTTATCTGTCTGACCTGAATAGGCGATGCCTGCTTGGCGGCGGGTTTCCTCCAATGATGATGGAGGCCTAAGCTTAATGAATCCAAGCATTAGAGGGGCGTAAGAAGTTTCTAACCTACGTAATTGTACTTCCTATGCTAAGCCACAGCATTACCTATCCATCGTCGGGGTTCGGTCTTGCTATAGTGAACTGAGTCGTACACTCTAACAAGATATCCAGACCCCTGATTATTAGGTAGATAACTAACCGAACATCGTACGCCCATAGTGACTTGGGTTAGGAGCAGGTACGTGTATTCAGTCCATCATCGGTTAGTCTTGGCAAGAGGTTGACTTCGAGATTCTAGGCACCTCGAAATGGGGATAAGAGACTATACACGTGTATGCTGAGCCAGGACTACTAGTAAGGTAGAGCCACAGCTAGGGGATTGAGTAATGATTAAGGGGAAGCCTGGACAGAAAGTGAAAATGTCGGAAATGATGAGTTCCAAGGTTGAATTTAACTGCCTAATTCACTTGACGGTACCCGGGAGCCTATCCTATTTTATAGTTATTATAGTTAATTCTGCTCCGTGACAGCGGTGAAGAGGTGTGTTGTAATGCGTGTTTGTGTGCGTAAGGCCATTCCTGCCCCCCCAAGTGCCCAGCACCCCCCTTGTCAGATAAAAGATACGGAGTGAATTGTACCTCGATTACTCGTCGCTGATAGGCGTACATATTTTGTACTTGAACTGTGCCCCGCCTCTTTTTTTGTTCGGCCCACAAGTTCTTCCCATCGACTGTGGGATCAGTGCATCAAACCAGCTTCGTTCCTCCCTTTTCTCCCACACTCTCGCCCCAGGAGCAATTAACTGCCCGACTTTCTCAATCTTAAAATCAACTTCCGCTCACCCACCAACCTATCCTTCTAATTGTCCTTTGTCTCTGTCTAGCAGCAGACCTCGGGAAACCATCATCATCTTTCGCTCTCACGGTCTGGGAATCGCCTGAGCTGAACAGAATCCTCCTCATTCTCTTCTCTTAATCTTTCTTAGCCTAACCTACATAATCCATCACCATGGAAGGTATGCCATTATCCAACATCCCCTCTCCTCGACTCGAGACAGCTTTGTTTGATGCTTCAAAGAATGTACCATAGCTAATATATCTTTTACTTGCAGAGGAAGTTGCTGCTCTCGTTATCGACAATGGGTAAGGTCTAGCCTTTCGTCTCACCGCATCCTGAAGCGCGCATCGTTCGTCGGGCGATATAGTGTCAAAAACACTCCATATTCATCAATTCCGAACATGAGCTTCCCGTAGTTGGATAAATTGGGCTAACTCGAATTTAGTTCGGGTATGTGCAAGGCCGGTTTCGCCGGTGATGATGCTCCCCGAGCTGTGTTCCGTAAGTGCTACCCTCGCCCAATATATCACCTGCCTCCGATGAAGCTCGTCATGGCGTCTGCGTGTTTGATCTATCTTCTAACATGAAATTATAGCGTCCATTGTCGGTCGACCCCGTCACCATGGGTAAGTAGCCAATCCGATCATGGTACATATCATGTGCGCGCTCAACAATATCTAACTATACGGCAGTATCATGATTGGTATGGGCCAGAAGGACTCGTATGTCGGTGATGAGGCACAGTCGAAGCGTGGTATCCTGACCCTGCGATACCCCATCGAGCACGGTGTCGTCACCAACTGGGATGACATGGAGAAGATCTGGCATCACACCTTCTACAACGAGCTGCGTGTGGCTCCTGAGGAGCACCCCGTCCTGCTCACTGAGGCTCCTATTAACCCCAAGTCCAACCGTGAGAAGATGACCCAAATTGTCTTCGAGACCTTCAACGCGCCCGCTTTCTACGTCTCCATCCAGGCCGTCCTGTCCTTGTACGCCTCCGGTCGTACCACTGGTATCGTTCTCGACTCTGGTGATGGTGTTACCCACGTTGTCCCCATCTACGAAGGTTTCGCCCTCCCTCACGCTATTGCTCGTGTCGATATGGCTGGTCGTGACTTGACCGACTACCTCATGAAGATCTTGGCAGAGCGTGGTTACACTTTCTCTACCACCGCCGAGCGAGAAATCGTCCGAGATATCAAGGAGAAGCTGTGCTACGTCGCTCTTGACTTCGAGCAGGAGATCCAGACTGCCGCTCAGAGCTCCAGCTTGGAGAAGTCATACGAGCTTCCCGACGGTCAGGTCATTACTATTGGCAATGAGCGTTTCCGCGCGCCTGAGGCTCTGTTCCAGCCTTCTGTCTTGGGTCTTGAGAGCGGTGGTATCCATGTCACCACTTTCAACTCCATCATGAAGTGCGATGTCGATGTCCGAAAGGATCTCTATGGCAACATTGTCATGGTATGTAGTTTGCTATACTTACGTCCCTCCTGAACCATGCGCTAACATGATATCCGTAGTCTGGTGGTACCACTATGTACCCTGGTCTGTCTGACCGTATGCAGAAGGAGATCACCGCTCTGGCCCCGTCTTCCATGAAGATCAGGATCATCGCTCCTCCCGAGCGAAAGTACTCCGTCTGGATCGGTGGTTCCATTCTGGCCTCTCTGTCTACCTTCCAGCAAATGTGGATCTCGAAGCAGGAGTACGATGAGAGTGGTCCTTCAATTGTGCACCGCAAGTGCTTCTAAGGTATTTTAGCACCAGCTATATAAGAGTGTAGTTATCTAGATATCTGACAGGAATTCTAGCTCCTTAAACACCGCACGCCTAACACTTTCTCACGAGCCCACGATGTTCCTAACGGGAGCATAAACCTTACGGTGCTCCTAGTGTTGCGAACGTATCCCAGTCGAGACTCGTATCTACAAAAGGTCCTGATAGTGGTCAAGAGATTGGGGCTGTATTACACCAAGAGAAAAGAGAATATGAGGTGCTTTACTTTTAGGGGGCCATTCAAGCACGGGGTGGACTAGACCAATTCCAGCCAAGGTTGATCATATACTACTCTGTTTTCGTTATACTACTAATAAGTTCGACGTGAATTATGTGAACCACAAGCCGCTGGAGCTCACTCTATACCGATTTAGTAGAATGCTAATTTACCTAAGGTCTTTCAAATCTGCTCGTAGTCATTCAGTGTGCGTGGTAAATAGTTCCCCTGAAAATGGGCATAGTACGTTTTTCGAGTGAAATTTTGGGGCATAAGCACCCAAAGACGTCTGGGACGAGGCAAACAAATTGTTCGAATTTACGTTCCTTTGCGACTTGTATCCGCTTCTTGTAGATCCTCAGAATGCTCGTCGAGATCATCCTCTCCCTCGATAGGGTCCTGCTCCGTGACGTTGGCTTGCTTTTCTTCTTCCAGCTTGCGGTACTTTCTCCGGCTCTTCTTAGCCGAGCTGGCTTTTTTCTTGCGCTTGAACTCGCCTACAACAGCAGAGCGGCTTTGGTCGCCCCGTTCTATTTGGTCGAGTTTGTCGGCCAGTAACTGGCGGGCGATTGTGCGGTTCTGAGACCGGGAACGAGTCGCTTGCGACTTAACGACGATGCCGGTTGGAAGATGCTTGAGCTGGACCGCTGAATTCGTTTTGTTCTATGAATCGCTTCCATGTTAACTCCTCGTTTTCTTGGACCTTGAGGAATCAGACGCTATGACGCACAATCTTCTGCCCACCAGGCCCGCTCCCCTTTAAGAACGACTCCTCGATCTCTTCCTCTGGAGGCGGCTTAGGCCGCGGTGGCATATTGACATTTTTAAAAAGGGGCGAGGAACAGGTCAGGCTCAGCGACCTCCGCGGAAAGGCAAAAGCGAAAATCGCCTGTCGGCCGATAGAGTGGACGGGAGCACGGAACGGCCGCAGTGATAGGAGCAGCGGCATCGTCGTGTCCGGTAGAATTCTTAGTCAGGCCATTGCTTGTAATTTGGTTAAGTCCTCGGATAGTTTTCAAGTACGCGTATATCTTAAACCGCCGAACTCTCCGTTAGTCGAAACGAGCTCCGAGATATTAACATCGACCGTATATCGTAGCGCAATACGAGGTACGAGGACCAAGTTACCGATAAGAGCACTTGAGAAGTGACAAGATTTAGTCGCGCGACGTCACTACCACTTTTTTTTCTCGCTTGACCTAAATTCTTAGCTAATTAGCGTGGGAGGTAGCACTGGAATTTATCAACTCTTTATCAGTCAAGGTTCACTGTTACAGTAATGAAAAGGGGAACCCCTAACCCACTCACTCAATTCCATTGGCCTATTTATTTCCTCCTATATTGACAGTGCAGGCAGTGCAGGTTAAGCACTAAATTTCAGCAGGGGTCTACCCCAATTCAACCCAATCCCAACCAGGATTCAATTCCCCAATTGCGCGTCCACGTTCGATTTCTTCAGTGGAGGTCAATTGGATTTGCAGGAGCAGCGAGTGGTACATATTAGCAAGGACCTCGTTTCCACAGCTGATGGTCTCGAACCTCTTCTTCAATATCCCCATCATTCTATAATTTCTCTTCTACCTTATTCTAGACGAGTGTTTCGAATCCACACGTGTTTCTCCTTTCTCTCTCACATACCTTGTCATAAGCTCATATCACGACATTCGTTCGCATAACCACTAGATACTAATTAATATCGTTATTTTTGAGAAAGGGAGATCGCGCGTCTTTACCTTCCTCCCTTTCCCTCCTTATCAGTCACGTCCGGTTTAAACGAATAGACAGACAACTTAGGATTCTAGATTGTATAAGGGGAAAACAGAGGGAAGTGAGCCCAATCAAGAAAAGAAAAAAAAGCAAATACGATCAATCAGGATGGAGTACCGGACGAAACAGCCCGAGAACCTCTCGCCGCCCCAGCGGTTCGGGCGCTGGCTTCGGCTGAAGCAGTACCAGATTGAGGTGACTTTCGGTGTTTATATGTTTACGCCGACTGAGAAGTTTATATTTTGTAAGTATTCTCTTGTCAATTGCGGCAATTGATCCAGATGCGTCTTTCTATAGCCTCATGTAGCCTCTGGTTACAGGGACCATTGGAATATCACACCCAAGATCAAGCACAGGGAGGCCATATGCTAATTACAAGTCTCGTGCGCATACAGGGTCTGTTGTATTCCTCCTATGCAGCCTCATGACCATCGCTACCGTACTTTACCTCCCACAACACGTCCTGTTCATCCTCAACCGCGCGTGGTTCTACGTTAATGGCGGCGAAAGCGGCGCCGCACCCAACGTTGTTGCGGGCAATAAGAATGTGCTGTCACTAGCGACATCATCTGTGGCGAAGACTATGGCAGCGGCAGCTACGGAGACAGCCGAGTCTATGAGACGGGAGTTGTAACGTACGGGATTCCGTGACCTTGATAAATACGCTTATATGCAATCGAACGGACGGCAAACGATGTAATAATGATAATAATAAGCGGGCTTGTACTCCGTATAGCCTAGGCAGAGGGGTGGCGGCATTGGCGTTACTATGCTCAAGAAACATGGGGGTTGGCGTTTGGATCGATAGAATTGTGACAATGGGCTCGCGCGGGTGCCTACGGATAGCCCCTTTTCGGACAAGTCTAGTCTTTAGGCAGTCGTATGAATGGGAGCAAGACTCGGGCTTCATGGAGTTCCTTCTGAAAACGAATATACTCTTAAGGAGCCATCTTCGCCAGCTATCGCCAATTCGTTCGCACCTTGTAGGGGCCTCCACGAGAGTTGCAAGACGGATTTCGCGAGATACAATCTAAGGGGAAAAGGAAAATGTTAATGACTGTGCGGCATCTGTCAAAGCTAGGCGTATTATACTTACTCCGGCTTTAGATTTAATGATGAGGATACGATGAGAGATGCTGCGTCAATCGAATATATCGTAATCTTTCCAACTTCGGTGCCGACTGCAAGAAGAAACGTTCCATTCTCGGTTTTGCGATGCAGAAAATCAATGGCTGTAACCGGATGCGTCTCTGGTATCGTAGTAGCGCAAGTAATGCTCGAGTCTGCTGGATCGGCGGACGCTTGTTGCCATATCTTCACCTGCTTGTCTCGACCAGCCGTAGCGAACACCACCGAGTCGGTTGCGGGCGCCCATGCCGCGTCTAGGATCATTCTTGAATGTCCTTTGGGATTGGACTGGAAGAGCTTATAGTTCTGTCTGTTCTCGCCGTCCCTTTCGAAAACTGCCCATTGTCGGTCTCGCCCGACACTGAGCAGATACCTATCATCAGAGGAGAATCTCAATCGTGTCGTAGTTAACGAATGTGCTGTAAGAGGAGGCTTGACCTCAGTCCACTTCTCTGTCTCAAACAAGCGGATAACGGCATGGTTGATAGAGCTCGCCTTGCATGCACTGGCGATAAGGGTTCCATCGTGGCTGACGGCCAGACAGGAAATTTCGTAGCCGTGCCCATAGAGCTTTTCGATTTCGGGCCAGAGGGTGTGCCGAGAGAGGCTGTCCTCGAATGGCGGGTGGTCGATCTCCAGTGCGGATTTGCGGACCGTCGAGCCCGGATCCAGGGCGTCTCGGTCCGTCTCGGGATTGGCTGCTGGGACCTCGAGATCGTCGTCGACAGCTTCGATTGCCTTGTTCGAGAGGCCGAGCACCGGCATGTTGGCAGCGTCCGGCATAGTCTCGACGTCCTCATTGCCGATGCCACACAACCTACCTAGTAGCTTTGCCACCGCCTTCGGTTCATCAAAGACGCGCATCAATTTCTCATCGGCGCCGGAGACAAATTTGGAATTCCCAAGCGAGTCGATGCAGTTAAGGTCATATCCGTGGATCTGCGGCCGAGCCATCTCGTGCCACGTCTTCTGGCCAGTCCCGTTATTGGTATCACTGTTGTTCCAGCTCGCATGCAACCGTGTGGTCTGGTCTGCGCTCGTGGAAAGCAAATAGTCGCCATTCTTTGACCATGCGATGCCGGTAACGGCCCTCGTGTGGCCACTGATGCCAATGTGCGGGATCCACTGGTCCTGTTCCCCGTTGTAATCCCACAGTCTCCAGCTACCGGTCCTACCGAGACACACCACCGACCTCCCATCCGGGGACCAAAGCCCCGTCCAGAAGCCGCCTGTGCTGCCCGTTGCTGTTGTGGCACCTTTCTCCCTGCTGATTTCGCCGAGCCGGACCGTCGTGACCCAAATACCCGACGACGGGTCTGCCTCCCATATAGCCAATGTGTTGTCTGCAGAAGTTGATAGGAGTTGAAGCTTTCCGGTAGATGGATCTGAGTACCATTTGGCACTGTAAATCCAATCATCGTGCCCCAGTAAGAGCGCCTCGAAGGTTATAGAGAAATCCTTTCCCGCCGCTTTCAGCCGGTGAGCCTTGTTCGAAGGAGACCTTCCCGGCATAAATGCACCCATAGACGGATCAGCACCACTTGCGCTTGCAGCTGGCAGCTCCTTGCCCTGGTGAAATCGCCACAGTCGGACGTATTTGTCCTGGCTCGCAGATGCGAGTATCAGGTCACTTTCCGTGCCAGTTTTTTTCTCCCACGTGAAGTCTAGTGACCGGATCCAGCCCTCGTGACCCGACAACGTAGCCTGAAGCTGAAAGTTGGGGCTGGCCCAAGAATCGGCAACGAAGATCTGGACGATGTCTCTCGTCCCGGCCACGGCTAGAACCAGGGCCTCGCCATCCTCTCCAAGTACGCTCAGGGCTATGGACAGAGGGAAGAACTTAGGGGCTGTCTTGATGGTCTGCAATAGACGAGTTTCGCCGCCTTCTAATGACCACACTTTTACCGAGGCGTCTGCCGCACCCGTGGCAAATATCTTCGATGGTAAAGTTTGTGATATTCTACCATGAAGAGATGTTATGCAGTTAATTGCACCCTCGTGGCTTTGTATGGTGTGTATGCATGTAGCACTATCGGCACTACCATCACCAGCTCTATTTGATTCGAAAGCCCATACTTTCAAGCACTTGTCATCAGCACCAGTGAGCAAGTAAGTCTTAGATTCTCCCTCGAGTCTGGGAAGGAAGCTGACGGCCTTGACAACATCGGTGTGTCCTGAGAGTAGAGTTGTCACACCTCTCGGTGTCGAGCTCTATGACAAGGTGAGCGAGATATCTTTCAGCTTGGCTAGTAAGTCACTTACATGCGGCCGCCAGAGAGCGATATGTGAGTCAGAACCGAAAGCTACACATCCATCCTGGTTCCAATCTGCCACGGCAGTGTGCCTATTCGCACCGGCGGAGAGATACTCTACGCCAACCTGGTAATTGTCCATATTTGGCTCTTTTTTTGCCTGCTGTAAATGCGACAGCCCGATATGTTACTTTGGTAAAGACGAGCTCGTGATTGGACGGAGCTTCAAAATTCATTCGAGAAGTCGCCATCGGCTGTCAAGTTCTTTTTCACCAGCCGTCAACAGCGGGTCTGTACGCTTCATACACTTACATAAACTGTGTTCCACCATAGGATAATCTTCTTAACATTATTATGTATTGTATACATATGTAATCATTATATTCAATGTTCATTTATTAATCCACTAGTCTGAATAAATTCAATACTTACATTTTTATATCGACTTTCTCTTTCGATGTTATAGTAGATCCGTTCAATTGCTATGTTCAATAGTATAACGAAGCCAGCTTATCCGAAGATACCTCCAAATCCCAGTGTCAAGCTCTCGATTAGGACATGTCCTATAAAGACGCATCATGGACAGCAAGGCAACAACTAATACAATCAATATCTTATTAGATTTGCCAATTATTAATGACGGATTCAATGCTATGAAGGATATGATAAGGGTTCAAATATTAACTATCTCTATCTCACAGGGTGTTTAAACATACAGGATGCAAAAGGACAAATGAGTTCCCATTCCACGAGGGTACAAGTCAAGCAAAGGCAATAAAGTGTTATAGGAGGTCGAATCCGAATCCCCGGTTGCGGTCTCATGCTATACTCTCGGCTTATAATCGTGCCTAAACCTGCCCTCCACAAATAGATAGACGAGCTCTCCTCGCAACGATACGATGCCGGGAGACGGACCCCTGCCCTCTCTTCCCAGCTCCAATATCCAGAATAGCCGCCCTTATCCCTACGCTCCTCGTTAATGCCATGCAGACCATATGTAGTCTATATGTAGTCCATATGTATGCCCGACCGAAAAACACGTGCGCTGCGCCCAGGCACCTGATCAAACTTGGGCGCCGATGAGGATCCACCGGAGCGTCTCTTCCACACGAGCGTCGCCCCCTTTCCCATCCCTTTGCGCGGTATGTAAAACTAATGTAGGTATGTTGGTATGCTAGATGCTAAGGTAGGGTGTGGCCTGTCCCGCTACCGGCCTTGGGAGCATGAAGTCGATCGATCCACCTCCAAATTCCCCGTGGCGTCCCAGGTTCAGGCCCTCGGTGCCGCTAGGAACGCTAAAGGCGTCTGCCAGGGCGAGAGCGAAAGCATGGCGTACTACCGGTTATGCTGCTTGCGCCACGCAGTGCCGTTCGGACCGTGTTCGAGACATCTACATAAGCTGTTGCTATATATCGTACGGGAATAGAAGAAGGGTGAGGGCGTTGTTTGTAAGCTTCCCTATTTTTTTTTCTCTTTCTCTCACTTTTGGAGAAGGTCGGGGAGGCGAGGGACTTTTACCGCACCGGCGAGGTTTTTATCGATTTCTAATTTATCTACACCTACTCCTCGAGTGCGGGCTACTACCTCCATGTTATCTCACATCCCGATCCCTATCCCCTATCCTTGTTGCTCGAAAAAAAGGATGATTTCATATCCATATGCGGCGACGCTAAGCAATCAAAATGCATGGCCTTAATTATTACGTGAGACCGTCAGAACTTTGATATGTATAGGCATGTACGTAGGGTAAAGATTGGTACTGTACGACTCGCCTGACCCGGGAGATTAAGAGATGATCTGATTCCCAGGCCACTCGCTTAGTGAGACGTGCATGTAGGCAGTAAATTAATTGGTCGCAGCAAAACGTCCCGGCGGAAGCTTAGGGGTTTCGTGAAAGAACATGACTACGTTCTGCTGCGTCTCTCATGCTAAGGGTCTCTTGGGGTTGCTTCTATTCCTATTCGATAGCCGAAAAGCAGTCTAATTTGTATCTCGTCGACGATGTCTCGGACGGTAATCCTTCGGGGAACGGTAAGCACATTGTAGCACTACATGTAGAGCTACTTTGTAGACATGGTCATGCCGGCGACTGGTCTCTTCGGAGCTCTGTTGGGCTTAGCTCTCTGTAGCTCTACCTAGCTCTGTGTTACCGTCTACGTGGTGCCAACGGAACAACTGAATAGTTCCATACTGATGGGTCTATTCTAGCTAAAGAGCCTCACACAGCTCACTGGATCCTTCAGGAATATCTTGCATACATGGTCGCACAGATGGCCCTCGTAATGCTCTCTTTGAAGTTGTTTTCTCGTTGAGAATTTGTATATCTACTTGGACGTATCTTGTGGTGTGTCTTGAGAAAAACTCCACAGTTAATAGCACATGATACCGCTACTTAAACGATATTGCTCGGACGCTAGAAATTCCGGAAGCAGCATCAGTAGCAGGAGTGCCTGTAGCCGTCTCTTTTTAATACCGACCATGACAAATATAGGTAATTCCCGTAGTAAGACGCCGGGAAGGGATCCGAAGTCACATCGCAACGACCTGCCGTAGCAACTATGGTGGGGAGAGAGCTTTATAAAAAGTAGTGCCACCATCATGGTAGTATAGACTTCATCTATTAGGAGCCGCGCAACTCCTATACGTAAGTTGATGTAAGTTGTAGTAGCTAGATCTTCCGAACGCGAAACTCGGCCGGGACGCACGAGGTCGAAACAACTGCCTAACGTGATTACGAAGCGGCACTTCATGGTTCGTATCGGACCGGTATAATACAACCGCGTGCAGGGCGCCCGGACGAGGCGCCGTGGGGCAGCTCTCTTCCGCGTAGGGTTATTCGTTGACAGCGGCCATGATCAGACCTAACATAGTTGGGGGGACAGCCAATCAAAGCATAGAGGAACGGAAGCTCTTCAGGCAAGGTACCCCACGGAACAAAATATTGGCCCTTTCTTGTCTCTTTCATCTAGCTTTCATCGTTAGTGATAGGGACGTTTAGATAAAATGGCCCATTTTCCCATCCCCATCTGCATATACCATGACGGTATACTGTGGTAGACGTTGTGGAACTGGGACGGTCCACCTGTTGTGCCCTTAGATTGCATGTAAGAAACCAGAACAAGCAGGATCAACCGCCAGAAAGACCACACGTGCAGTAATGGTACTGGAGAAGTAGCTGTGGATAACAGTAGCCTCTCATATTGGGTGGTGACGTTGCTGAGAAGCGTATCAAAGCTCACCTTAGCTGCAGCTAAGTCTAGGGTAGTTGGTCGGTTAACGCGTTCAGTTCATGGGGGAAAATACGTATATGCGTAGCTAGGTATGTAGGTAGGTATGTGTTTGGGTCTCGGCCGGGTGTAGTTGCAGAGAAAAGGAAGCGTTCCGCAGCTACTAGCGCTGACATATGTTCGCCAGCTCTCTCTTGTCAGGAACCAAATGCTCGATGGGAAGAGAGCATTGAAGGGTTTCCATACCCTGGTAATTGAAGCGACAGGCCTGTCTCCTAGTTATTATTAAGAGAATTGGCTTGTCGGGTTCGCTCACCTACTTGCAGCCATAATACTGTGATGGAGGATGCATGTCGCTCGATCCGGAAGTAAGTCCCTGGCTCTCTCTCTCTTTACTACGGTATGTAATGTCTTCTCCCTCTATAGCGTCTTCTTTGTAAAACAATAGGCCAGGAGAATGGCTCAGCAACCCTATCTATGTATACAACCTCTCTACATAGCAGTATGTAGTTTATGATCGGCATTCCCATCGTGCCAGGGTCGCGACGGCGATGACAGATCTTGTCTAAGAACCGAAGCTCGTAAACTCGGAGCCGGGTCCCATGACAGGAGCTGTGCAGCCTGCAAGGCCTGTAAGCCAGCAGGCCTTCCCCAAGCCAGTCTCTCCTTTCGGTAGGGCCATCTATAAATTGCGCTTTGGGTCATGGATTGCCGACATATCCATGAACGTGGCGCGGGCGAGAACATTAGATAAAGCTAGATAAAGCATAGAAGCAGGAAGATCGCCTTGCTATCTTGCCTTTGCCGGGTCCCAAAGGTGAGAAGGATGACTTCATCGGAGAACCTGCATGCAGGGTGTGGTGAGTGCTAGTCTCCTCATCAATTATTATTATTGTTCTTCTCTCTCCCCCTTCCTTTCTTTCCCGTCAGATGACGAGGATTCCTGCATCCTCCGAAGAGGTGGTATCATGGTCATTTGTGACAGAATCTATCAATGCCGCACCCTCGTTCTGCCCTCTCTATACCTGGGCCCTATGGCCCTGTCTTTTTTTCCCCCTTATGTCGACGTCAAGCTACCCCGCCTCGGACATTATTATGATTATTACCTTAGTGCTCTAGTCTTTATACGTGTATATCTTAATGTAGTTATAGGTTATGGCGGGATAAAATGGCGTCTTCCCAAAGCGGGAATACGGAAGCGCGGAGCATTAAGGGAACGAAAGGTAGGATACGATATCTTTCGACAAGCCGTGTTGCGGCTGATCCAGGCTTCTCAGCTGTCTGTCCAAGATGATATCGAGTGTGTTCCGGTTAGCAAAGAAACCTCTCGGGTTGGCGATCACCAGCTCCCCACGGCCCATGATTGGTTCTCTTAGATTCGAGTCGCTTTTTATGGGTTGCGCGGCATTAAGCCGGATATCATCGACCTCCCAAGAACAGCTTTACTGGGTTGCTGGGATAGATGAATGCTTGGCTTTCTGCAACGTCCTATACCTAGGTAGCTTCATCGTCTACGTCGACACCCAATATTTTGATTAGCTTTGAAGGCGCGACGACTTAAACCAAGACTTTGAGCCATTCCGGCCAGGCCGGATGAAGTAGCCAGCACCGACCAAGCTGTGACGTTCACGCCGTAGAAGCAAGGTCGTAATGCATCTCACCGGATTCATCCAAAAGCTCACCACCCGACGGCCTAGATCCTCAATCTGCGATGACACGATCTATCCACGATGACAATTTTGTTAGCTCTAGAATTGCTGTGAGCAAAGAGAGACGAGTCCCCGTGAGTCAAAATTAATAGAGCATCTCTGGCTGCGCCAAGAACTCCATAAGAGTGAGAGGTCTTGGCATGACTTCTTGATAATACAAAAATAAAAAGCATTATTGGGGATCGATGTATGCTTCCGTTTCCGTCCGAGTTACACGCATGAACCAACTAACGCAGACCCTTGTGTTGAGCCGGTTCGAGCAGACGCGCACAGTACTTGGCTGCGTTGATCGACATGCAGGCTGTGGCTTACCTTACTGAATCACTGATGCTTTCCTGACTTTCCGGCCAGGTCTTATCTCTCGGCGCCGGGAATTGTCTCTCGGCGTGTCCATCATCGGCCCCGTCATGCTCGGAACGTAGATCATCGGACCCAGCCAAGCAGCCGAGACCGTGCTTAGACTTCATCGGCCTTTGTAGAGTGCGCTACCGACGCAGCACAGGCCTCTGAAGTCATTGCAGTTGGGGACGCCAAGTGTCTCGTCTGCTGTTTGAAGTAAAGTCGCGTATCCCCGTACCACCAGGGCAGAGATCGTAAGATATGCTGCCTTTGGGGTGAAGTAGGCATGTTCTGGCCTACCTTAGAGTACGATGATCGACGGCAGGGACTCGGACTCGTAAAAGAGGCTGAGGTGGATAGTCCGACGGGGCAATAATACCAGATACCACGGCATTGTTCAATAGGAAATGAAACGTGTCCCATATTCCCCAGAAACACATCCTATGGCGAGGCTTGCTATGGAATGATTGAAGGTGTGTCAGTGAATCGACGTAGGGGTGAGGTTTTGTATGCGCGGCAACTACTACAGAATATCATGAGTAGAGGACTTAATACGTGTAAACATGTCTATTTCGATAATTCAGCCAGGGACCCTTCTCCAATTCTTTGCTAAGACATGCATCGCGATTCGAATTGTCTGAGATAATCGAATTGTGCGAAATTGATAGGGCGAATCAGATCTCGAGACGCATGAACAGGCCGAACAGCTATAGGGGTAGCTGCAGGAACGCCGGGATTTGCTCGTCTCACTGGCTAGGGTCCCGTAGTTCACATGCAAAAGAACCAAGGATATATAATGTGAGACGTACATCGAAAGATTTTTCCTTGGGCTTAAATTATTTGAGGGCATCTGACCTCAAATCGAGTCGCTTGCGGGCCATAGTCAATGAAGACATGGCTCGGTGCTGAAGCGAGTACGAACACTATTGCGTGCACATGCAGTTGGTTCAAACTCTCGATTGGAAATCCTATTTGATGATATCAGTAGTGCTATGGCGATGGGATGTTTTAGGGGATGTAGGATAGCTTGCTCGCTCGGACGGTAGATTACACTCGCTACATTCGTAGTAGCTGCGATCTAAGCGAATGCGTTACCTAGGTGTATAGCCGCTTCATCTAGGGCTCTTCGGTGTTACCTGTGCTCGTCCCAGATTTGGACGAAGCTTCAGGCATCATTGTGTCATTGTCGAGGGACTGGAGACTTAGACGTTTCGGTCGGTCTCGAAGTAGAATCTAAACAGCGTCGTGCGTTGGTCCCGAATGATCAGATGCCCTACCACACTATGTGGACAGCCGCCTCAACAATTTCGTCCTACCAGTCCGGATTGCGGGTATGTCATACCCAAGAATTTGATGGGGTGCTCTGTCTTCCGATTCGATGATTTCCAAACAAAACAGATTTAATGTTGTATTTCTGTATTGTACTAGCAGCCAGAGATCATCGCAACGTCGTGTGCGTGTAGCGCAAGAAGCGTTCAAAACTTCACTTAAATGAACTGTATCCCGACATCCTGGCCTTCCTATAATGAAAACCGGTCACGGTTCGAACTAGGCGTGCTAGGTATGAATGTTAAGAATCGCTCAAGGACATCGCCGGCTATATTCCGAAGGAAAACCCGCCAGTTAGTACTCAAGTGGTCTCCCATAGGTCGAGGCACATGTTTGAGGCTCGATGGCTGCATCTACCCGTGTAAAAAATTGCTGTGGCAGGGGATCTCGAATCAACCACGTCGCGGCCCAAGCAAAAACCCAACATAATCCATCTGAGCCGGACGGCTAGCTGCGTATTCGCTGAATAAGATAGGGATATATGGAGCCTCAACCTCCTTTATTCCGCTTATAGAGAATAAATCCGAGGACCTCGTTCTTAAGCGAGAGCGAGAAGAGTCTGACGGTGAGGCGACGAGGATGGCAGCGCATGACAGGGTCGAGAACGGGGGAAAAGTTTCGACTACTCTTCTCGCTCTCTCCCAGACCGTCATATGCTGGGAATTATGTTGGTGGGATTAGCCATGTCCCTTGTGTCACGAGACACGACGTACGCTCCGGTACCGTTCTTCGGAGCACCCCTAGTTCTAGTCGAGCCGTAATTTTCGTAGGGTCGGTCACATGCTTGCCTAGATCGCTCTGAACGGCAGATCCAAGACCCAAGCATTGCATGATCTTCTTAATAAGCCCCGATGCGGCGGCAAGGAGCAGCAACTCGGGCATAGAGAGAGCCATGCGCCGCAGGTACTGTGCTGTACACTCCGGCTGAACTACTTTTCTTCATGGGTCCCAGTAGGTACCGGTATGCCGCCGAGTTTGCGAGATCCCATCAGACCTATCAGACCTATCAGGTAGATCGTCCCAAAATAGAGACTAAGATGTTTGGGTTCGGTCTTGGCGTTACTGTCTTACAACGGTGAGTTTGTTCACGTGGTCTGTTAAATTTGTAATAGGCCAACAATTTTCACGATGGAGGCTCGAGATCATTCGACCTCATTGGATTTCTGCGAGGCGGCTGTGATCAATCATAAAAAAAGGGATGGAACCATTGGCGTAGGTAGAAGCCGGTATGGTACATGCAAGTACTATGTATTCGGATCCGTTTAGGGACACTCATCAAATTTATTTTTGAAAGGCAGTCCAGTCAGATTGGCTGGTAGCAAAGCAGTCCTCCCGTAACACAGGCTATACTATGGTGAGACATAGGTAACGCTGATGTATGTGCAATTCTATAACCACATACGCTGCAGTACATGTATATAGGTAAAGCTAGTCCAGGCTGTGGGCGCTAGTACCTTAGGGCCAGCCCAGACTCCTCTTCATCATGATGACGATGCCATCAGTTAAACAGATCTAGGCCCTCGGGCGATAGATGGATCGTGCAGCTGTCACAGCCCAATTCGCCTCAATTTGACACGGGCGTTAGGCCTGCATCTGAAATTGCCTAAAGCCGCTTAGCAATGGCCTGGCATCGTTCATGGCTATAACTGAATTGAGAGATTCGGTCGAGAAAAATACTACCGTGGAGGCTCAATGGAGGCTTGAGATAGGCAACAATTTCCCGTCTCGACGATGCGATTCTTATTATGTACGATTATGTACGAAAAAAGAAGGAAGGGGGTTTAAAAAAAGAGAGGCGTCTTGGCAAGCCTTTAGCACCAGCTGGGTACGGGCTTCGACGGGGATGCGTGAGACGGGAGTACGATAGAATAATAATTTGGGTAGGGTCTCTATGTATGGTTCTACATGTATGGTAGGTAGAACGGACGGACATCGTTGGAGGCGTGCCAGACATGGGACTAGACGGGTCCAAGGTTGGAATAGGGCACCTATGACGCCGATTGTTGATTGACTCGTCCGTCGGTGGCCTCCATTGCCTCCATGTCCATCGCCTCCAGGAAACGGAGCACTCTTCCGCGCAACTTAACTCTCAAAGTTTGCGGTTAGCGTACAAATTGAAGGTCTCATGACCTCTCCTTGTAAGGGTATCCAGAGCAAGGAGTCCACCCTGGCCATCGAATCCGCGTCCTGTCGTGTGTCTTCTTGCATGGCGCATATCTCCACTGGGACATATGGGCATTTCATATGTAGGCATGTATATATGTATGTATTTATTGTATGTACGTATGTACTTCTGCTGATGCTGCCGATGCTGCTACTGCTGCTAAAAGTGCGACATGTGCGTTGCAGACTCTTGTTGGACCAATTCACGGGGTTGGTTGGTCTTGTTCCTGGCGGCGCCCACCAGCTTGTGGCATCCAAGAGGGACGAATTAAAAAGGGGGACGAGGATCTCGAGAGTGAATGGAGCGAATACTGTCGCGCCCTGCTCTCAAAGACCCTTCAATGCTATGACCAATTGTTCCTCATTCTTAATCATCTCCCCCCATCATCCATCACCCATTACCCATCGGAGCGAGGAGCTTGGATCACAAAGCTAAGCAGGTAAGCTTAATAGTGAACGGCGGTTCCGTGGATGCCAACAGAATGATGCAGGTGGAGCGGACGGATCAATTGGCCGGCACTAATAAAAGTAGAAATAGAGCTCCTAGCTTCTGACGTTGTCTCGCAGCAAAAAGTCTCATGATGTATTGGGCTGTGTACGTGCGTTTGTGTGTGAGTGTGTGTGGACAGGGATTTATTCGTTCGTCCAACAACTGATGTTAATATGTAAGTTGATGCTGCTGCTGCTTCTGATGCTTCTGTTTCTGCTGCTACGGCTACTCTGCAGCGCGAAGGTCAATTCACCTTGAAATCCAGCCGGATGGGTTCAGTAATTTAGCCAGACACACCATTCACATCATACATATACCAATGCCGTATTGAGAGATGAATTGGGGATTTGTCGTCTGATTTCAATTTTTGTTCGTCATTTCTAACAGCTTCTATCGGCGTGCCTAAAGTAGGTACATGTGGGTAAGAGGTAGGGCATAGGCATACATAGTACTATGTAGGCATAGGCATGGTCAAGGTCAAGGTCATGGGCATGGGGTCTTATGTGGATTCATGGATTCGTGGGAACCAACCCCAAGATAGTTCAAGTGCGGGGCATTGGGAATACAAAAAAGCTGGGAAAACCAAGGAATTTGTGGGAGATCTAAGAAGAAAAGGGCAAGGGAAAAAAAAGGAGGACGAGGGGTTATGAAGGCGGGGGGTTGCATTTCTCTCGTCTCCTTGTCTTGTATCTTGCCCACAAATCGAAGCTTGTATAATAATAAAAAGGAACTCAAGACCACATGCTATATTTCAATGTCCTGAGATTGCTCATAAAGCTATTGATTCTAGAGTCAGAGTTGTTCTGTTCTCGTCTACCGCCATTGGGTTCATTCCGACTTTCAACGTTGCTAAACTACGCCCAAGTTACACGAACGAAGGATTATGTGCTACGTCGGCGGTTGTTTGAAGGCCCAGAAGATGGCTGGAATTGATGACATGGCGCAGAGTAGGAGATAATCTAAGCACTTACCTATATACCTACCTGGGTAACATAAGTATATTACCTACATAGACTGTGGACTTTGAAGAATGCATAGAGTAAGGTGAAGGTATAGTGATTTGTATATATTGAATGCCCGGTTTGTCTCGTCTTATACCTACCACCTGCATATAGTACTTATATGTAGTTGGTTATGATGGGCATCCGATGTCACTATGTATTACCTTTAAGGAAAATAGAAGAAACTAATAACATCATGTGATGAAATACCGCCAGATACCCAGATCGCCGGTTCGTTTAGATATTCCAACCATGTATTTATACATTCGTACATACAGTAACGAAAGAGAGGGAGCTTTAAAAAAACCCCCATCGAAAAAATTAATAAGACGCAGCTAGCTGGTTGAGCAACCAGTCAGGGGCTTCGTTTTCTGACCCTGCAGAATTCGACATCTGCTTTCCATTGTTTTTTCTTCTCTCTCTTCTTCAACTTATTAGCTTCGGTTGCCGAGTCTTGTTTAGCGCCCTAACTGTCCGTCTTGAGTCTGAACTGACCACATGAGCAAGCCCCGATTTTCTGACCCCCTGGCTTTTGCATACACACACTCCTGGTGTAAAGTCCGCCAAGGATTAATGACGGTACGATGGGCAGTCCAGTAAAAAAACTACAAGAGACCCCTAAGCTTTGATGTGCAGAGAACTTTGTCAAGAAACTTTGGGTCTTCCTTTGCTTCCATCTGTCATGTGAGCTGTTAGTTGAGCCTCGACGACAACAAAGCGAATTCCCGAAAGAAAATACCCCGACAATGGTATATTCACTCTTACACCAAAAGAGGAGCGTAGAGAGAAAGATATAGGCCTAGGCATAGGCATAACATGAGATTGAACTTGTTCCGATACATTGCCTCGATCGAACCCGGTCTATGTTCGACACACTGTGATTCGAGAACTGGCTACGGCCATCGCGTCGACAGGCAACGGCCTGTGTGTCTCGAGGCTATTACAGAAGAACCTGCGTTGTGCATATGTATAGTAGGTATAGTAGCATAACACCCTAGCCAAGTTGAGAGAAGCACTTGAGAGGCAGGCGTGTATATATGTAGGTATTTATGTATGTATATGCGCCTGTGTACCGGCGTCTCCCGTTGGGAAACCAGGGGCGTGCAAAGTTGAAGTCTCAACCTGGACAAGAATGGCCTCATGAAGCCATCGCGGACGTATTAGACAAGAGGAGAATGAGTGGACTCGGAGGATCGAGTTATATGATTTAATGTAATTAGCTGTTCCGTCCGAATTCCCCAACAATCAACTTCTTAATATGTATCAGCGTCGACCTGTCATGTGGGAGATAGTTATTAAGAAGGAAACTAGGCGGCCTAATTGTAGGGTACCTACATAGACTAATAACGTTTATAATTCGAGGTCGGATTGTTGATTCGCCAGGATTCGGGATTGTGGATTCGTTTCTATGTAAAAGCCGTCCGTCAATGATATCTGGAGCGACCCGAATCTGAATCTGCGCGGCGACTTGAACTTTTCTTTTGTTTGAATGTTTCGCACGACACTCTCAACATTAAAACATCAGGCCTTCTAGCACTTCTAGTATTTTACATGCACAGTGTAGATATGTATGTATGTATTAAATGATTAATACATACATCCATACCTGGTTTATACATCAATAGTAGTAATAATCCATGGATACTAACCAGCATTGAGACGATACTGCAGTTGCACCAGTCAATTGCAACAAGCTATAGTACATATCTAGGTAAGGTAATGGAAAGGTCTGGTCTGCGGTGGTATAGAACATCAATGATTGATCGATTAGAAGCAACGCAGATACATAGATAGATACCTCCAAAAGTAAGGCAATTTATATGAGTTATGCATGTATTTTTATTGGTTTCACCTTGTATCATCAATTGATTGAAGTGATCTAGGGTACTATGTATGTATGTACCTTCCTTAGCCCATAACCGACTGCGGCCTTCGACGTCCAATGTCCAATGTCGCTCCCCCAGTGCCTCTTCGATGTTACGATACGACGTACTATGTACCTATGTATCTCGGTACCTTCCCTCCAGTTTTTGACCCCTCCTACCCTCCTACCTCATTGCCTCCTCTTGCTCTTGCAGTCTTGCAGTCTTGCTCTCTCTGGCGCTGGACCATTCAAACACAACCATCTCCCACATTCACCAACTTCTACCTTATTACCTACCTTACCTACCTACCTACTACTTTACCACCTTACTTACATACCTCTACGTATTTCTCTTTCCTTTTCTCAACGCCCTCCCACGCTTCTTCTCGTCGCCACTCGCCAAAGTATGTAAGTTTCTTCGCTGCTTGCTTGCTTGCTTGCTGTCCCATCCCATCCTATCCTATCCTATCTTCAACCAATCTGACTGGCTCTCCGTCAATTTGACGCCGTCTATACACTTATACCCACACGGTCCAGCTACTTACTGTGCCAATAGCAATCATTTAGTCGTACCAGAGGTAGTTCGAGTCTTTCCCAGGTCATCATCCCACAAGGTGAGTCCACTTCTTACCGGTATACGCTACCCTAAAAAACATAGTCTCCCGCCACGTTCGTCCAACCATCCGGGAGCGATGCATTCTATGGATTACATTACCCATTATCTTCATAGCCATTTGATACTTCCTACCTACATACCTAGTGTGCGAGCCTCTTCAACATTCACCTACCCGGCTTCTTTTCCTTTCCCTTCCCCTTTCCTACCACAGGCCTGTCTAGTCCTATTCTTATTTAGATCGTAGGAATACGGAATACCTACCTAAAGGTAGCTTGACCTGCTTTGCTTGCCGCCTGCCCATGGCCTACCTTGCCTTACCTTACCTACATAGTGTGTGTACTTGACTGCAGTGGACACCTAAAAGTTTCTTTCAAGTCACGTTCCGTCATTCGACCACTTGAACCCCGCCAGAATCCCTACCTACATAACCTCCGCCCTCTCGCGATACTAAACCCCTTCCATTCTCGAAGACTTCCACTTAGAATCCTAAGTTTAATAGTTGCATCTTAGGGTTCTTTTTTACACGCAGAACATTTCAACACTTCTCGTTCTCTCCCAGTTTATCGTACGCCTCGCTTCCTTAGAGCCTGACCAATTTGTATTGGGCCGACCGGCACTTCAATTCAGCGTCGCCTCCTCCACTCGAGCCAGAGATTGACCCACTATCTCGTCACCTGTCAATTGCGATCGAGACGCTGTCCGGCCCAATTGCCTATCCGACTGTCGCCCAACACGGCGTCCCGAACTCCTCGTAAACCACCTCCTGTCTCTTCTTGCTGACGCTTAAGAGACGCACTGGATTGCACTATTTTGCGACCGATACCGATCCGCCTTCCAACATGGCGCAAAACCGCCCAACAGCGGCCTTCAATACTCTCAGGATGGGAGGTAAGCTTGACCAATTACTCCAGGTCCCAATGTATTCGGTGAGCAGCACTAAGGTTCCCTACAGAAGTCATCCGCGAAAAGGTACAGGATGGAGTGACTGGCGAGACAAGAGATCTGCAATATACTCAGTGCAAGATTGTCGGCAATGGCTCCTTTGGTGTTGTCTTCCAGACGAAGCTTTCGCCCTCGGGCGAAGACGCGGCCATCAAACGTGTGCTGCAGGACAAAAGGTTCAAGGTTCGTATATTCTACCAGGCTACGAGATACACGTATCATGTTCGTCTGCTGATAGTTCGACGTAGAACCGTGAGCTCCAGATTATGCGCATCGTTCGACACCCCAACATTGTGCAGTTGAAGGCTTTCTACTACTCTAATGGAGAACGGGTAAGTAAAGGGAATGATTTAAAGCAATTGGCGATATGACTGACCGAACGCTTGAGCAGAAGGACGAAGTGTACCTGAACCTGGTGCAGGAATTTGTACCCGAGACTGTCTACCGAGCCTCACGATTCTTCAACAAGATGAAATCGACTATGCCGATTCTTGAAGTGAAACTTTACATCTATCAGCTCTTCCGAGCCTTGGCCTACATTCATTCCCAAGGAATATGCCACCGTGATATCAAGCCGCAGAATCTTCTGCTGGACCCAAATACTGGCGTGCTCAAGCTGTGTGATTTTGGAAGTGCCAAGATTCTGGTCGAGAATGAGCCTAATGTTTCATACATTTGCTCTAGATATTACCGAGCGCCTGAGCTCATCTTTGGCGCCACCAATTACACCACCAAAATTGGTAGGTCTTCTTTTCTTGATGCTTGATTCGAGTGCAACAGCTTATATGGCTTGTAGATGTTTGGTCCACCGGCTGTGTTATGGCGGAATTAATGCTGGGCCAACCTCTCTTCCCCGGAGAATCCGGTATCGATCAATTGGTAGAGATTATTAAGGTCCTAGGAACTCCAACTCGAGAACAAATTCGCACTATGAATCCGAACTACATGGAGCATAAATTCCCGCAAATCAAGCCTCATCCGTTCAGTAAGGTGTTCCGTAAGGCAGACGCAAATGCGCTGGACTTGATAGCGAGGTTACTGGAGTACACGCCAACAGAACGTCTCGGAGCCATCGACGCCATGGTGCATCCTTTCTTTGACGAGCTACGAGACCCCAATACAAGGCTCCCGGATTCTCGGCACTCTAGCGGGCAATTAAGGGATATGCCGAACCTCTTCGATTTCTCAAGGCACGGTAAGTTCCACTTAGAATCTCCCCCCAGGTTCCTAGCTACTACATAGCTGCTAATCACATCCTCCGCGCAGAATTATCTATTGCACCTCAGCTGAATCAGAAGCTTGTGCCTCCTCATATGAAGCCAATCCTGGCATCCCGCGGCCTCGACATAGATAACTTTACACCAATGTCGAAACAAGAAATGATGGCCAAGTTAGACTGAAGCTCAGTCTATGCTTACGCTCTCGTTTCACGTATTATGCATCACCGCCCGGAATTTCGCTACAGCATTCACTCACTGGCCGAGCCTACGTATGGCTTAAACTTGTCGGATCGACGCTCGACAGAACCCGTCAAACTAGAAATAGCGATTTCTCGGCGCCCCCGGCGTGCTCTCCAGTGCAACACACTGAACTTGAAGAACAATCCCGTGTAAAGGTTGAGGGGTTGAGTTCTCCAGAAATTTGGCATGCTACGAAAGCTTCCGAGGTGTCGCTGAAGCTCTCAAAAAACCCCATTTGTTCGGTTCTTGTTTCTCGGTTGTAGCAACAGGGGGGATCGACTGCTTCAATATCCAGGAGTAGTGGCTGGAAGATGGCACGCAACGGGCGTTCTTAGACTTCTCTTATGCATGACCGAGACGGCATTTGCTTTTATTCATCTTGTTCGACAACCCGCCTCGTCCTTGTGGTAGGCAACCACAAGGAGGCTGGATCCCTCCACGTGGTGTTCCGAGATATTCCCTACACATGTCGAAAGGGGTTCACAACGGCGTATATGTTATTCTGTGAGTAGTGTGGGTATGCGGGGTGGTGGCGGCGGCAGTGGTAGTGATACTGGAACAGTGTAGTCGGGCGCTGAGAGCAATGATGGAACATGATGTTGAAAGCAAGTAGGCCTCCCGGTCTAAGCGGCAAATGGCATTGGGAACTGGACAAGTTTATGGAAACTCGGCATGACTTCTAAAAGATTTCTTTTTCATTTCTTCCCTCGGAAGACGGACCCTGACGTGTGTCGAGAAATGGGCAGATGGTTAACTAAAAGGGAGGACCAGGTCTTCTGCTCGGACATCAAGGAAGAGAAGACTGCCGCAATTGCAGTACACAGAGATGAAGACAAAGCCACTTCGCCCAACAGAGATCAGATGTCATCATCAACCCCTACGATATTCGATGCGTAAAAATTTCGCTAATGAGAGTGACGGCTTGAGTTTTACAACAACAGATTTGATTCGGTTCTTTTCCCCTCCTCTTTTTGAAGAAGCTAGCATAAGACTTTGCGCATTGGGTTTTCTCACGTAGGGTTAGGACTAGGAACTAGGACTCGTGGACCGCACCCTCTTTGTTAATGGTAAGCTACGGAGAGCTATTATAAAGCTTAGGGTAGGTAGAAGTAACGTCATGAGAGCGGGATGAATATCAATTCTTGTTGTAATAGATCAATGAGCCTCCTTGGCGTACCTAGCTATCTGTTCCTAGTATAAAATGCTTACAGTCAATTAGACGGAGTTCAAGGGGATAACTACGATATAACTATATATACTGTAGAAAGGGGGAAAATCCTTTTTCTTTTATATATCAATGGATATATACCTACCTAGGTAGTATAATATCTTTTGCTTCACTTCGAGTGCTATTAGGCATATGGTACTGGTAAGTATCAATCGATGTAGCTCCTATTCGATATTACCTAATCAGGTAAGACTCATGTCAACTGGTACCTACCTACCATTGTTAGCCCTGGAGGTACGATCCACTACGCACCTAGTTAGTAGCGTTGCATGGGTACGCCCGGACGGTAGGTGCGATAAGATACGGCAGACAGGCTCGAAGGGACCGTGCTTACTCTTTTCGCGCGTTGCGTGCTCCATCACGACACAGGAATCGCGGATCACGGTGACTAGCCAAATACTTTCTCCTTAAACAGATACGTATCAACTTCAGCTCGTGCTACCCATTGAGGGCAATTCCTACAACTTCTATGATTTTCACCCTTCCATAATACCAGTCCTCACCTTCGATGTAAGATGGCGGACCACGACCGCAGACAGCCTGGTGGTAGCTACAATAATCGCAAAAGGCGTTACAAAGGTATAGAAACGGATGGGCAGCTTGACCCTACATCGTAGCGTCTAGAGCTTCCCATTACGGCCCGGGGTTCATGCATACTAATTCGTTTTTAGATGACGAAGACTATGATCGCCGACCACAACGCCGACGCTACGATCCACCGTTCTCAGTCCGTATTCGCAAGCAGCTCCTAGGCCTAGCCGAATCCCCTGTGCGACGCTGGCACGAAGAGGTCAAATCCATAGCCCGCATCGTCGCCGACAACTACGAGGACCAAGACCTTCGCACAAGTTTTCTCGAGCTCGTCCCGCAGATGGTTGTTGAGCAACCACTCAAGACTCCGTTCGTGGCAGCTGTCGTACTGGTTGTCAACTCTTTGAAACCCGATATCCTGGATGACCTTCTAGCTAGAGTCGCCAATGCGACAGAGGAGAAGGTAAAGGAAGGCGAATGGCGAGACGTCAAATTATACCTTAAATTTCTAGCATGTCTACAAAGTTGTTTGGAAGGCGATGGTTTATTCCCTTTGCTTGAGGATCTCTTCAGCCGGGCTGTCGACCTTCAAACCGCCAGTTCCGATGATGTGAGTGTTATACCCGTCACCCCCGTCTATCCTACATATGCTAATGGATATTCGCAGACAATTGGTACAGAACTAGTCAAAATCATCCTCTTGACGATACCATACATCATGGCAACCGCGCCCGCTCAATGGCAACAGAAGGCGGCTGAACTTATGGATAAGACAGATGTCATCGCCTCCGAACCACATGCGTTGCAAGCCCTCATCGATCCGTATCATGCTGAAGAAGGAACGGAAAGTCCGACCGCGAATATGAGCTTGATTGGACTCCTGCAGAAACAGCTCCAAAATGAAGCGGCAAATGGTTGGGAGCTAGCTTGTCTGCCACGACCATGGCAGATGCCACCTGAAGAGATTGAACAGCAGGAGAAGCTAGACAGCGCATCGAAGCACGTCTTGCCGAGCATATCCATTCCGGAGAAAGTCACGGCCGGCCCTCGCCCATTATTCCCCGAGATTTATTTCTCCGTCTACGTTAATCAGGAGATCGAGTCTGTTCCTCCAGTTACTAACATCGCATCCTCATTGATTCGCGACGGGCTTCTCGATACCATTAATATCCTAGACTTCAACCGTGGTATAACCGCTCGCTTCCTCATAGATGTTGATTGCTACTTCGCTCCCGGCATTTTCGTCAAGCGCGCAACACCATTCGACCGGCTTCGGGACGTCGAGGGAGACCGTTCGATGTGGAAACCAGAAGATGTCGCCGTCGATGCCGTCTTTTCGCAACTATTTGCACTCCCGGCGCCGGAGCACAAGCTTGTATATTATCATTCCGTCCTTACGGAAGCCTGCAAGATCGCTCCCGCAGCGGTTGCCCCCAGTCTAGGCCGAGCTATCCGTTATTCATACCAAAATACTCATCGTCTAGACCTTGAGCTGTGCTACCGATTCTTGGATTGGTTCACCCACCATCTCAGCAACTTTGGCTTCATGTGGAAGTGGACGGAATGGGTCGACGACGTCAATCTCCCTAATATGGACCCGCGTAAGGCATTCATCCTCGGTGCTTTGGACAAGGAGATTCGTCTTAGCTTTGCCCAACGTATCAAAGGAACGCTTCCCGAGCCGTATCAAGCGCTCATCGGCCCTGAGAAAGAGCAGGATACGCCGGAATTCAAATTCAACGACGATCGTAAGTTGCAACCTCTTAAGCTAGCTATGGAAGTGGACTAAATGTAAATCCAGGCACACCATTTGCCGCAGAGGGCAAGGAGATTGCCGCTCTTCTCAAGCGCAAGGCTCCGGACGAGGAGATTCAGCCTATCATCGACCGTATCCACTCTGCTGCCCTTGATCAGTCCATCGATCCTCTTGTCTCTAGCACGGACGTCTTTATGACTGCCGTCTGTTGGGTAGGATCCAAGTCGCTTTCTCACGTGCTCGCATGTATCGAGCGTACGAAGGACAGACTTCTTGACGCCGGAGCGGCCTCGGAGGCCGCTAGAGCGCAGATCATCACGGCCGTCGTAGCCTACTGGTCTGCTCACCCGGGCGTCGCTATTACTATCGTAGAGAAACTTTTGAATTACTCAATTATTACACCTGGTGCGGTCATTGACTGGGCATTGGTTAGTGACCGTGCAGGCCCATACGGCCAGGCCCTCAGCAAATCTTGGGTGTTCGAGCTCGTGTTCAACACGGTGGTTAAAGTGACCAGTCGCCTGAGGCAAGTTGCTGGCAGTGGAGCGAACGATGGCGGCGAGGATGAAGTGGCCGGTATGCGCGAGCTCTTCAAGAATATGGAAGATGCTCTGATTAGTTGGGCGCAGGGCACCAAGGATCAAATCATGGATCCCGTGTTCCCTGAGGGTGGAGAAGACCTCATAAAGCGCTGGGGTGAGAGGTGGCTCAGAGTGTTCAGGCGAAGGTCTGCTATCGAGGAGGCATTCTTACTCGAAAACAAGGCTACTGCCAACGACTCGTAAGATGTAAGATATGCTTCTTAGGGGTTCTATGCGAAACCGGCGTTAAAAAAAGGAGTGGGCTTTGTAACATGTCTCTACAAAAGGCCATACAAAGGCTTCAACACCCTGTATAAAATAGATCATTTAATTGAAGCATCGTTGACGGGACTGATAGTGGATACGTGTTTCAAGTTGATGCTTGGACCATCTATTACCTTAATCTTACGTGACAGATGATTGATTCTATTGTCTACATATGTAGGTATTGCCTTTTGAGGTTATTGTACAGGGTATTTTGAGGTTGCAAACAGAAGGGAGAACTATCCTGACTTTCGTACACACTCCGAAATCCGCTAGCTTGTCCACTGAGGCAGGTAGAACTTCATATTCTCGTACACCAGGAACGTGACCCAGGTCGCGGGGAGCACCCGCACCACCCCAGGTATGATACCGCGGTAGAACCCTCGCCATCCTTCTTCCGTCCACGTCCGCCTCACCACGCCCCGGATCCCCCGCCCGAACCGCGCGTCGGCGTCGTAGTTCTGTAGCCGGCTGCGGATCACTTGGTACGGGTACGTTGTCGCGCCCGCGACCAGCTTCGCGATGCTGGAGATCACGAGGGTCGCCTCGGTGCTCATTCTTTGCGGTCCCGAGTCACCCGGATTCCGAGGGCGGGCGGCGGATCGCCGCCTGGCGAAGTAGAGCCGCTTGACGGGGTCGTAGACGGCGAACTGTACCGCCCCGTGCGCTACCCCGACTAAACTAATGCCCAGCCCCCGGTAGAAACCCCTCCACCCCTCGTTCCGCAGGAGATGCGCCGCGCCGGCCCACATGCTGGGGTAGGCGCCGGCGGTGCCACGGTCCGATGAGAGCATGCGTGTCTTCATGACCCAGATCGGGTTCGTGAGTACCTGGGTGAAGATCCCGGCTACGCCGGAGGCCACGAAGTAGTCCTGCGGCGTGAGAGCGGCATGAGGCGAGGTTTTGAGCCCGAGGAGGGCGCGCTCGGCGCGCGCTTTGAAGAAGAAGAAGGACGCCCAACTAGAGGCGTTGCCTAGCAGGTTTGGTGTGAGACCCCGGTAGAGAGAGGCGATGGGATGAGGCGTCTGGGTGAGTGTGCGGATCAAGGAGACCGTTGTGAGAGGCTGGTGAGAGCTTGAGGCGCTGCGTTGATGAACTAGATGGATCAAAGGTTAGTACTCAGGCAGTAAGCATGATTAATGGTAATAGAATAAGGAGTAGTATCTCACTTTGCATTCGGGTCTTAACAATATCGAGCGGATGGACGACAAGCGTGGCTATCGTTCCCGCGGACAGACCGGCGATGGTCTCAACGGACGCGGGGGAGAGGCCCGCATCTTTCTGTGTCATAGAGATGATGTCCTAACGAAATTATTTACATTATTGTGTTTGTTAGCAGTATTATGTTTAGTTTAGACATCGTTACTCATGATGTTACTCGTGATGATATCTAGGATTATGTAATCTTTGATTGATATTGATATCGATATGATATGATATCAAAAGTTGGATCGCGATAATTAAAGCTCAACCCCCGCAAGTAACCGAGTGTAGTCCCTTTAAACTCTATACATACATATACTGCTTATGTCAGATATCACTATTTTCAATGCAAAAGCCGCAATAAAATCTAATTTACGCATACTTGCAGCTTCGGAGTCTACGTGTGTCTCGACCCTCGAACACAATTGCACCTTTGGGCTATGCCATAGCCTTGTCCGGTCTAGAACACATATCTAATTGCCTACTACCACCCTTCTCCGCGGACCGGACCAGTTCGAAATAATGGCTACGGCCACGACAACAACGGGGACGACTTCGTCCGAGATCGAGGCCTCGAAGATTTCGATCGAGGTCGAATTCTCGTATGTGTTCCTCCTCTCCCCTCCCCCTTTCCAAAACCCCTTCTTATCAATCCCCCATCTATATGGTCTACACGTATTGGGCATCAAGCCTGGGTTCACTTCTCCGGTCATAAGAGATGACGAGGCTCAATCCTACGCATTATCCTAACCGTGGTCTAGAGGTGGTCTTGAGATGCTATTTTCGGACCAACGCCGTCACATGTTGTCTATACCAGCCTTAAATAAGGACGGCAAACCTGCAACCATCGCTGATCTCATCGGTTATCTATGCGAACATACGATGAGGGACACCCGAAAGGAACTTTTCGTCCTCGAGGATCATCTGTACGTAACCCTTCATATCCTATTCCACCCGAACACCTCAAGTCCGTAGACACGACCCTAACCGTTTTCGCCCGGGGCACTCGCAAATTATGCATGCCCTTCCCATCAAGGTCAACAGTAAGCAAGCTAATATGGCGACCTTAGACGACCTGGCATCCTTGTCTTGATCAACGACGCAGATTGGGAACTAGAGGGTGAAGAAGCTTATGAGATCCAGGCAGGGGACAACATCCTATTCGTCTCTACACTCCATGGCGGGTAGCGCCGCTCTCTACTTAAGCCCTACACTGCGTACACCGCTACTCAGTGGCTGGCGGCGACCGCTGGCTTCGTCATAGCTGCATCACTGCCGTCAACTTCTAGAGACAAAGTGACAAGCCGGCCGGAGGCTTGACGAAGGTCCCAGTTCAATAAGGCCCGTCATTCGACATCTACTCCTACTCTCCTACTTTAGCTTCGCGACAACTTCCTACCTGCCTCTTTCCTACCCCGCCCTCATGCATGTGAAACAATGTCAATCACTTCCAACCGGGTCATATCCCGTTGTCGTGTTACGACAAGTCAATATGCGGCTAACTCGGCTGACATGTCAAGCACCTGCAATACCTCCTACGATCAGTACTCTCGTAGAACCCAGAGCCGTGGCCTGCGGTAGTGATGGACCAGATCTATCGTTTTTTTAAGAGTCCCGAGCGTTCATCTGAAGCTGGCTTACGTTGGATCGACCACTTTTTCGGGATATATAACCCGTCACCCCCGTCTATATCCAAAAGTTAAGGAAAGGACGGTACCATGTGCTCCGATCGTGAAAACGCGAAGTCAAGGACAACTCCATGTAAACTAGAATTCATCCAGAGAGAACAGGACACGGCTAGCGGTGAGCAATCTACGGCTGCCTAGCAACTAAGCTCATGACCGGTCAAGGTCGATAACCCAAATTATCTTATTCGTCCATCTGCAGCATGGCATCCCAAAAGAGCTTTTTGCAGCACAGACAGGCAAGGGACCCAGAGGGTGATAAGAGAAATTTCACACGAGGCCAGTGCAAATTACTTAATGAAACTCGGGGTTTTTACAATGCGTCAAATCAAACAGCTGGATAGGAATGACACCATGAAAACGGTACTTGTGTGTGACATCTTGGCTCCAAACGCAACAGCTTAACCACCTACAGCATTTCATATACCTCGGCCTAGTGAGGCATTTGTCTCCTACCTGGGTAATAGGCGTCCCGTCACTGAATCGTCAATGGCTTGCTTTCCTGTGTACCCCCCTTAGCTAGGAAGCTATCGCAGGTGAAGCTGCGTCTACGGGTACTGTACTCGGCCACGGTACACGGTCGCTACCTAATAGCCTTGTGGCCGAAATGAGGCGCCACACTAAATCGTCGCACGCCAGGGGTGCTACAGACCGGTCGATCGAGGTTACTGGGATGCATTCTGGTGCCTTTGAAGAATGACGGTCAGCCTACCAAATATCTCTCGGAAGCATGGATTCTCTCATTGGAAGGAATACACGGGGCATCTTCTGCAATAGACACCTGTTTATGTTTGAAGTCGGCGTATCTATCTTCGCCAAATCATACATACTACCTACGTATTAACTGCATGGACAAGTCTCGGCATTTGAACCATAGTGTTTCTCAACGTGTCAGTACATGTTATGAATCGAATAATTATAATGAAGGAAGAGGTGAATATTAGTATAGATATTTGAGATTATATTGTAACGTAATATTTACCATCTCCATGAGGAGAGGCTGGTTGCAAACAAAAATTGGTGTTGAAAAAAATCAAACACAACGCTTCGATATGACTAACTCTTAACTCCGCCTGGTTTGCACCCCCTGAAAGGTCTAGTAACCTTTTTGATGCAAAATCTGGTATCTCCCCCTATGGCAGTATGCAAAATGTGGTATTTCCCAACCCAGGTCCTTGGGTTTTTTGATGCGCCGCAGGTTTTCTGCCTGATTGGTAAAGCAAGTAAAAGCCACCCACCGCCGATGCTCGTGGTCATGGTAGGTACCAGATTATGCATCCATTCCCGTGCCTGCTTGTCTTCCCCAACACACAACCCAGTCACTTCTCCAGTTCCCAGCGTTTCGAGTGACAAGATTGTAGATGTAGATAGCCGAGCCGAGATCGAGTGCAACCTGCCAATGAAACCTGACAAATTATATAGTATCCCTGTCGAGGGAAGAAAATAAAAACGAACAACAAATATTACAGCTCGAGAGATGGCTCCAGAGGAAAACAGAGAATTTGTGAGAGAGAAGAGGAAAACGCCACACTTGCTGATCTTCTAAATGAGGAAGCCAAAAGACGGCAGAAGCAGCAAAGCAGCCAATTTCCTACATTGTAGCGGACGAAAGATGGTCCGCCCAACAAAAAATAGACGAGTCTGAAATCCCGTTTACCATCCGAAACGCGGAGTCGTGGCTGGACTGACCGGTCAAAAGTGCCTCCCTCTTTTCGGATTTAACCTAGAACGCCGGTTCTTAATCAGACAACCGATTGTTGAAATGTTTTGCCTCCGTTTTTTAATAGGTTTCTTTTCGAATATTCCCGTACTGTGGTCCTTGTTCGATTTGTATGGGTTTTCAGGAATGACAAGAATCAGATAGCCTCACCAAGATTAACTGTGTATCGTTTGATGGTATCTCGAATTCAAAGAACACCACCCAAGAATTGCATTGTGTACGCGCAGAAGTACATATTCCTTCCTTGATTGGCGCTCGAGCTTTTTCCGCTCATATTGTCATATTTTGTCGTAATGGTCGTAAATGATAAGATCCAAAGATCTATTGCAAGGGTAGAAGTCTCAGTAGAGACGGTGTTGGGGGGCATAGGGACGGCCGTATTCGTCCTCATATACAGTGCCTGGGCTGTTAGAGACGGATGCAGTATCACTAGAAGTGACACTTGATTCGTCCATGTCGTATGAGCCATAGGCAGAATGCTGGTCTCGACTAATCATAACATTGCCGTGGACGTTATGTCTAGGCATGTTGTAGTCACTAAAGCTCTCAGAGCTCGGAAGTCCATGTTGGAGGGGAAGTCGAGCTTGATACATCTGGTGCTGTTGGACAAGTGACTGCTGGACAGAATAGTGACTTGCAACATTCGAAGTGATTGGGCTCCTTTGTCTAGGAGCAACCCTGCGGTTTCTACCTCGACCTTTAATTCCTTTATTAAGGTTCTTGTAGAGCTCGGCAAAGTGTTCAAAAAGTCTCTGCTCATGGTCGGAAAGCCGCTCGCCGGGAGCTAGGTTGTTAAATCTCATCGTCAAATCCTTGATGTCGTCCTTGTGGAAGTGATTGTGGTGCGTCTGTATCTTGAGGTGAGCATTACCACACTACTTATCAAAAGAGAGTGGTGATAGGATTTGTACCAACCTTTAGGTTCCCTCGTTGGCCAAAAAACTTCCCACATCCATTGAAGATGCATTGGAAGGGTTTGGAGGGGGAGTGAGTCATTCTATGCGGCTTCACATTCCCAAGTTGGGCAAAAGCCTTTCCGCAGATGTCACACTTATAGGGCTTCTCCCCGGTGTGTCCACGAGTATGCGTCTATTTGCCTTGTTAGAAGAGTGCGGAAGCACTGTTGTAGGGGGGCTGGTACCTTCAGGTTGCCTCTCTGGCTGAATCCTAGGCCACATCCTGGCTCTTTGCACACCTGAACGAAGAAAAAAGGTTAACGACAATGCAAGAAGGGCTCGGGATGAGACACCGTACATAAGGCTTCTCTCCAGTGTGAGCTCGCTTATGAGTTTCTAGTTGAGTCTTCTGGGAACACCGCTTCCCGCAACCCTTGATATCACAGACATAGCTCTTCTTCTGAGTCCTTCCGGGTGGGCCACCCGTAGAATTTGCCCTTTCCGAGCCGGAGGACTTCCTACGCAAGTTGATCTTCTCTTCATCCATAGGCGGGGGTGATGGATAGGCAGCCTCTCCAGAATCGGATTCAGAGCCGCCCTCGGCTTTTAGCTGGATGGCCTTCATTAACGTATCAACATCGGTATGAAAAGCGATCTCGTTGGATGCATTTTCGGCGGCATTCCGTACGATCTTCCTCGGAGCACAGGGGGGAGGTGTTGGGGTGGGAGATCTCTGGGTAGTGACCTGTGGCTCATATTTTATCAGGGATCTTTGGTCTTCCTCGGCCGTGTGTGCTTCGAACGATTCCCTCTGGTACCCTACATGGACTCCTTCCGTATCAGGTACCATGACACGTGTGGGTGGATATTCCCCTTGATATGACTTGAAGGAAGAAGCCATCGAGGGAGGGGATGGAGGCGTAAATGAGCCGAACATGAAGTGACTGGCCGACGGGTATTGTGGTGCTTGCGGACTGGCCATAGGAGCCATGGTGTACGCGTTCTCAACCATGAATTGCGCGGGCATAGCAGCTCGGTGGATCGTCGTGGTGCTCGCTGGATTTGAGTTATATTGCATGAGGCCAGAGGCGTCGACCATAGGGTACTCCGCATTCGACGGTTGGGGAATCCATCGTGCCCAGCTCGGGGGCTCTGGTTGTTGTGCCGTGAGAGCCAGTTTGATAGATGGGGACTAGTCTTGCGGGTGCAAAACTAGTAAACAAAACTGATGGGATTTATCAAGTCGACTTCACTTCCTGAGTGCCACTCGTCAAGATGACTTTGTTATGGCAAGTGGCTAAGGTTCTAGGCCTTGGAGATATGATGACCGGCGTCTGTTGTCAGAAGTCAAATGTAGTTGAGAACATATAAGCCGTGGACCAGAGAAGCCAACCCCAAAAGAGTGAAAGTCTCAGTCGACGGTTTGGTAAACGAGAAAATGGCAATGGAGTCTGGCCGGCGTAGCCCGTATTATTATATCAAACCCAAGATAGACGAACTAAGACTGGGGCTCTAGTGAAGTATATACCTCGACGAGTCCGCTCGGTGATGCGCGCTAGGGTCCGATCTGGAGCCAACGGGTTGGGCACGCCCACTCGGAGATCTGGATACGCCAAGAAGGAAGGCGGAGAAGTTTAGACCCTTACCATAGAAGCTGAATACGATGTAAGTGGTTAAGTATCAGAGATGGGCTGGGTCGAGTACATCATCTCTTGCCTCACTATATCAAAACACCCCCACACCCTTGTAGACCCTCTTTCTGGCTGGAGCTTAGAAACATGCCTGGGATTGAACCAGCCCGGTACCTACTAATAAAGCGGAGGTGGTCACGAAGGGGGGAGAGGCCCTGTCCGCTAGATAGCCACACAGGCGACTGGTAGATCGCCGAATTTCTGCACACTAGCAAGTAGCTCGACGAGACATTCACAATGCATATAGTCGATTAGATAGGCGGCAGAAATCTAATGCCGGCCGAATCAAGAAGTACGGGGGCACTTACCCGCAGGACGCTTGTTCTGTTCAACGCAGGGGATATACGTATACTAGCAGCCACGATAAGTACCAGGCTAGGTGTCGCCGGCTGGAGATGGACATGCCTCCCAGCATGTACATACATGGTGGGGATAGCAGTATACGAGTACTTGTGTTCAAAGAGTGACACATCATCATGCAATCGACCATATCTGACTGTCAAAACTCGGCCAGCACATAGGGCCAGAGGCAGTTTTGTTTGGTTCTGTCTAGGCAGTGTGGCAGCCATGGCAAGTGAAAGACAGGGGGGGTCGCCGTAGGGGAGGGGGTCTGAGTGGTACCGCGATGACCGGAGATGTAGCACAGGTAGACCAGTAGACTAATATGAGAGGGCGGGATCGAAAAGAGCGATGGAAATCCGAAAGAGAGATGGGAAACTGGGAGGGCCAAGGAGCGGAGACCGGGTTTCCCCCTGCAGCTGGAATTTTTCCTGCCCGTCGGGGCAATCCCGTTAGGAATACACCCCTTGACCCCTTGATCTAGCTTAATTGCTTCTAGCTATGCCTCTTCGTACGCACAAATTACCATCTCGAATCTGTATAGTAGTCCAATATGGCTGGTTCCAGCGCGATGGATAGCCCTGGTCTCCGAACTGCCACCATCTACTCCTGTAAAGATGACAGAACCAGATCTACTCGGGTCATCTCCTTGGCCTAGATGCTACGGATACGGGTACGCCTCTCGAAGTTGTTATCTGACGGAACATGCCCTAAGATCATACACAAGGCTGGAGGGATCCGACCTTGAGCTAGATAGCTGATTTATTATCACTGGCTGCTACATATCGTGGGTCAGAAGACGACGAGTTGACCAGGTTCAAGCCATTCCCCGATTTTTCAATATTTGGTACACCTAGCCGTGGTCCATAAGGGTAGGTACCATACCTTGTAAGTATGTAAGTATGAAGTATTAAGCCGCTGCGTGACGGCCGAACGTTAGAGGGTCGGTTTTGGTCTAGGACGGGAGTAGCCGTCGAGGTCGCATCGCCTTTGCACTGGACCAGACCAGACAAGACCAGCCGTGGACCGAATGCATTACCCAGGTACTTAATGTGTATGATGACATTTATTAATGACGTACCTGGTGCGTAAGCCTCCAGGAACCGAATCAAACTAGGAAGTGTTGGGTGCGGCAAAGAGACAGCGCGGCAAACTCCATCCAGCTGAATTAGAAAGGGGGACAGGGGATGTTCATCAACTTGTCTGTCAATAGAGCTTCGAGAAGCCAAAAGCCACTGAATCTAGCCTCCTTATACTGTGTAGGATCCACCCTACTGGAGATCGATGTACTCCAACTGACAGGGATTTGTTAGATCTTGTTCGAAATTGTCAAATCAGAGCTTTGGTAGAGCCCTCACGTCAGCGTCTGGCAATGATCCTCTCTCCCAACACACGACGGTTGTTTGGTAGCGTAGACCGCAGAGGATTGAGATAATCTCGCGGCTGTATGTACGGAATTCTCATCTTCGTCGGAAGTTACACCGTTTGTAAATTGACCATAGCATGTTACGTATTGTAATAATACTTCTTCAGGTGTTATTCGACTCCTCTCCCTGGATAAGCAATACAACACAACACAAAACAAAACAGCCCTAGCTCGAAGCAAAGTCCATTTACGTAGCTGAGTACCGAATGTAGCCGAGCACAGAACGGCGCTTCTTGGCATTATAAAATATGCGGTGTCTTATACTAGAAACGGGGCCTGTTGAAGTCAGGTCTTCTCTTCTCCAGAAGTGCGAAACAAGGTACCGATTCCTTGATGCTATGTTCCCATCCATAAGATTAGAATAACGGATAACTAGTCACGAGACGAAAAAAAGATGCCGCGATCTTCAGTCCCCTGTATCGGTTACCATTCTACGGCTTGTCATCGCTAGCCGAGACAGGAGACAAGAAGGTATGCTAAGCTTCCGGACCCTTTTCCGTGGATTGCGAGGAAAGCTTAGGCGGTACCACCCCATATCCCAGGAGGCAACGACCAGAAAGGAAACACGATCGAAGTCGAACAATTCTATCGTGATAATCGCCCGGATGTGCGACGTGATCAGATTGCCGGGATATTCATAACGTTTGTTCCAGAGCCGGGAGTTGGTTGAGAATGTCTCACAACGTGCGCCAAGAATCAATCAATTTCCTCGCTTCTCCTCAAATAACCCATAATGTAGATGATCGTCACTCATCTTGTCAGCTTCACCACATATTTACTTCCTAACCGCTCGTACGTATTATTACTATTACTCCTCAACATTTAATGATAAATCTAATCGGAGGACCGGTATTATGCGTTCTTCTAATTTAATATTCAGCTCAGATACTGTTCATCCCGTAGCACTGGTTCAATGCAAGCCACGTGGGCCTTTGACTAGGCGATCATCAGAATCCCCCAGCAGCCCTAGAGATACCCCAGATTCAGATCTGTTAATAAGAGGCACAGATGTTCGCACGCAACACGTTCAGCTTCACCCATCCGACGGAACAAGCCACCGCGATCCAGACCCTGAAGCGCAACGTGCTGAATCTCTAGGATCGCGGAGATTTCAGCTTCTTACAAGGAGTAGGACAACGCCCAAAGATCATGATGGCTTGAGGTAGGCTAATCGGAGTGGGTATTGATTGATGAGTGAACTTTTTCCAACGTTTCATAATTTAAAAAAAAATTGTGAGCATGACCGACTTGACAAGGTACAGTGTACAGGGTCGAGCGAGAGACTGAACAAGGGGGGGAGAAGGAAAGTGATATATCATTACTTGGCAACTCACTGACAGCTGTGATGGTATGGTTGCGATGAACACCATTCTTCCCATAAGTCACTCGCCCCCAGCTGAGACAACTAGAATGTCAACAAATTGATATGAACCGAGGCAACGACTTTCTCGAAACCAAGTACACGGTAAGTCATTAAACTCGAAATATCCAACAAGGAGTATTTTAAACGAATAGGATAATTAATTGTGAGAATACATAATACTTAAAGAAACTAGTTCGACCCGCTTTACTTAACGGGAACCGATTTAGAATTAGTGAGCGGCTGTAATAGTGGATCTGTGTTCCTAATGGTCCCCACAGACAAGGGGCATCCCTTGTCAATGCTAAGTTCCCAGCTGGCTGGTTAATGGTAGATCTCTTAATCTGAATTGATGATTGGTTCTTTGAAATCTTGCCAGGGATCTATCCTTGTCTATGATTACATATCCAAAAATATTATGTATATGTGCATGCATAGAATAGGATAGTATCTAATATTTGAGCCAGGGAACGGTCCGCGAGATTGAAGCGCTTGTTCGCCCGAAGCTACGCAGACATTTATTGTGATATCTCCGAGTGCCCATTTTTCCACTACTACTGTGTATGAGATTTACAGTTGTTGGTTACCGTGCTGTCCATAGATAATGACACTATCGGATTGGACCAAGGACATGGAATGGTAAAGTACCCTTATCCACCCACCTACGTACCTGTTTTCCCATCAGATGCCAGACCGCATCAAATTCTTCATTACTTACCTTACGGGGTGTTTTTTGACCGGTCTCCGTGTGGCGTCTCGCCAGCTGCAAGGTCCTTTCGTGAACGGTATGTCTACCAAGGTACTTAAGTAGCTTCAGTGTTATGTAGGTGGGTGTACATACAATATATACGCATAATTATTAAGTGTCGACTTGTCTGAGCTACACGCTCTCCCTTTTTCTTGTTGTCCGGTGGTATAGTATATAGGAAGTATAGTACAAGCTTTATATGTATGATAAGCCTTTTTTTATCTTATCGGGGCTGAACTTGATCCTCGATAGACAAGACTTGGAGCAGCGGAGTAAAGGCTGACATTTAGCGATCTCACTAGGGGAAGATGTATGAAGGGTCCCGAGTGGGCGTGGGGGAGGCGTCGCAAAGAGTCGAGACCAATCAGTGTCATGACGACCCTTGCGGCACTTGCTCACTGGTAGCTCCTAGACCCGTGGACGTTGAATCGCTCATCTTTTAGTTCCAAAGTTCTTAGTAGAACGGAAAATATTGCGCGGCGTCTCAGATCTCCCGGTCTATGCATCTCCGACTATCCAATAAGCACCTCTCGTCCTTTCTGCGAAGGGCAATAATCGAAACGCCTCTTTCTAGAAACGGGATAACCTCAACGTCCCACAAACCAGACTAATTAATTGATTACTGATACAATACTATGTATGGATCTACGTATCATATAGTGAGTGTAATGGTTCCCTTCCCAGTGGATAAGAATGGTGGCCGAGATGATCAAATGAGGCTGAAAATGCTAGTATACCTGAGCTGTGAGGTGCCTCATGGAAAACTATGTGTATGTACATGGACGAACAGGATGAACAGGATGGATAGTACGAACAGAAAGAAAAGGTCTGCGAATTATTAATTACATACATGTAATAGTATTGGATTCTATTATGGATTACACAGTACATGGTAATGTCACGAGTAGACTGTAGTAATAATTGTATCTTAAGCTGTAATAGGTAATATCTCTAACCCAAACAGCTTTGGGACATCTGGACCGACCCAGTCTGTGCGCGTGGAAAACTCGACTCTAGGCCAAGGTTGTATGTACATACCTATATACTAGCTATGTAGTAAGTATCCCGTCTCTAGTCCACTTTGGAGCTTTAGCCAACCAACTCTAAGCTGACGACGACAGTTTGATATATATTTTCATCTTCTATTACACGGCCTCTCATAGATTAATCATGACCATCCTCGTGCCACATCACATGACGCGAATCGCCTGCCAGTAATGAGTGAGTCGGGCGTGATTGCGACACCAATAGTGGTAGAAAAGCCTCATGAACCCGCCCCGAAGCATAGAAGACATTCTAGAAAAAACCATGCCTCACATATAAAACCTACATATGACACTCACAGATGCTCGCATATACTATGTACCAAGTATGCTGCTCAATGATACGTCACAAACCTGTCAAACCTGTCAACCAAACCGCTGGACCACCAGCATTAATGCCCTTGCCCATTAGTACCCCAGATACTGCGTCGCCAAGGATCTGCGCCCCCGAACAACCACCCTCTTTTATTTCTATGATCTTTTACCAGATGAAAAAAAATGATTATCGGCATGCGCCATGTCCGCCGTCTCCGCCGCCTCTCAGTCGAGAGCCGCGGAAATAACCAATACACAATAAACGGCCATCTCCATGTCTTCATGATTCAAGCAATTATTCGTATACAATAGATTGGCAATCATGATCATCTGGGGCTGCTGTAATTGATGTTCCTGTTTGCCTAAGCCTGCGCCGGCTCTCCCCGTAAGATCATAATCAATTCCTCCACAGCAATACCGTTCCGCTCTACTAGTACCTAGGTAATTATCGTCAGATACCCATACCCATACCATCATCGCCCATAATGTGGCATACCCCTGCCAAGGCCAGGAGTGATTTCAGAAGAAACCAGGTCGGACTGGCGGTCTTCCGAGATCTATCAGATATCACCTTGGGCGTCAACGAAACATCAACCCTGTCAACACGCTTTTACACGGGGTCTGCCCAATACCACCGTCCCTCCTCCGTATTATGGCCACGAACTCCCCCCCAAGGTTCAGCGACCGTTTCAAGGGAGGGAAACAAGACCCAGACCAGCTTACCAAGCTCTATTGTATTATGCGGTGCTCGCTGCCTCTTCCGAACAAGCGTCTGTCACTTCTCATATTCCAGCCTGGATCCTGTACGTAAGAGTAAGTACATGTATGTTTAATGCTGATCTGGCGGAAGCTTGCTAGCTATTATCGTCGCCACAGTACAAACTCCAAATCTTTGCGAAGAGACACAGTTATGGACATATCTAACATTCTTATTGACGGATTCGATCTTAACACGAAACAGCATGTAGGCTAGCCTGATCTTAAGTCATGTGTGAGCCCTTGGATATCCTTTTGGAGTGCTGGGGTATGAATCAGCTTCGTAGGCCCCCCCAATTTCGCCTCATTGGGCATCAAGGACAAGGTAGAGATATTGAAGGAGAGGAAGGTCGAGATTCACCAGGGTCTCTTCCAAAGAGTTGAGCCGAAGAAGAGCGACCGTTCTCGAAGTGTTTACATACGACCAATATCAAATCCGAATCGAGATCACGTAGAAGGGGAGATATCATAGGCGAATGTAACATATAGCCAAGGTTGTCTAGACCCCAATCGTTGCGATGCATCATCACGAAGTCACGTTAGATACACTGTAAGTAGCTCATGTGAGGTAGCCTACAGGTTCTCGATTAGGGGGGGTTATCTACCCGTTCGGCCGGCGACGCAGGCGACGTTGTATCCCAGCGTGTACTGTAATACCGGTAGTCCATCACGACACAATGCCTACACCAAGTGGCTAGATGAATCCTTTGAGAGTTTAACACAATGCCCCAAGACAACAGAACAGGTAACTGAATCATGGCGTAGAAGAACCGAGACAACCCCCCATAAATTTTGACAGATACCTACCCAACGACCGAGGTAGCACCCGCAGATTGTGGGTTGCAAAAGATCCAATTTTCAACCCCTAATCATACTCTGCCAGGCCATCGCCGTTGACGAGTCGCTCCGTACAGTGCCACAGGGTCCAAATGTCTTCCCCTCTCGGCGGTTCTCAATGCCAATTCTCAGCCTTGTGGTGAAGGCGCGGGACGCGAGTCGAAACCTCGGCGATGGCTTACATGCGCGAATACCTAGTTGGATACCTTCTGTATCTGGTAGTAGGTATGGCTGCCGGGCTTCTTCTTACGTTCTTACGTAGCAAAAGTTCGCATCGACGGAAGCACAAGAACGGTTCCCCGGTATCACCTGCAGACGATGTTTCTCGCTCCGCAGCGCCACAAGGGCCACCCGTGGGGGAAGAGGGGCGAGCTGCGTCCTCGCCGGTCGTAATAGTTTATTATCTTTCTCGTTGAATGCGGTACACTGCCGCACTTACCCTATATGGGTTTTCCTCTAAGATCTACCACCTACATGCATGAGGTACTCCTGAGGAAGACTGGGTAGGGAAGTGAGAAAAAGGCTTTACCGCAGTAGCACAGTGCCTCCCCCAATAGGTACCTGGCTGAGGAGGTTCGTTACCAATCTAACCTGCTGGATACGTAGTCCTCCCTTAGGGACCCAGCCGAGGATAGCTCATGTGGAGTAACGCGATCTTGCAGTGCAGGATCTTGACAGATGGCGACGTTGCAAGTAAGTTGCTCAGATCGCTCACTTGTCACTTTATATGGCCAACCCATTATTACCTACATTACCTACATAGAGTAGTCAGTTCGCTCTTGATCTTCCCCCTTTCTTCCCCTTCGGTATTCGTGCCGCCTGCCATGAATGGCCGGATAAAAAAGTTCCCTCCCCAATGCGGCTGGCACACCAATGCGGTGTCACCCGACTTCTGGCCGGTCGAAGCTCGCGCAGGTTTAGAAGGGGAAGACGTCCCCAGGCTATCCCATAACCAGCCTATAGGCCCGAAATCTCTTCTGGTCATGCATTGGTATTCCTCTGAGGAGGGATTTCTTCGTGCAACATATTGAAATAAGGGCTTTTTCTTCATAGATGATCTACCGTGCGCAGACGCCGAAGTGACGAGACTACGACGGCGGAGTGGCAAAGACTATCCAGCTCACCTGAATATTAACTGCATCAATGCGCCATTAAAGCTCTGCCAGTATCTTGTAAGCCCATGCCCTGGTCTAAGTCGTCGCCGGAACTCAAGTCCAAACCATTTGTTACTAGTCGGGCCACAATTCCTAATAGACCTGGAAGGACATGGGTTGAATTGTGGTCCTGCTTGCTGACTGCGTGCCGAGTTCCTGAACGATGGTGTTGCTAAGCTTATCTCGCCGTTAAAAGAGCACGATCGTGAACAGTACGTCACTAGTCCAGAATCTGCAAGGGAGGTACTGTTTGGGACCGAACGGTTGTGACTTTATTGGATGTGCGTATGCTTAGTATGTTGCTTAAGATGATTGACCCCGTTTAGCGCAGATGAGGATCTCACATTGAATGCCTTATTGGCAAGAATGGATTGCCTCCACCAAGAGAGCGGATGAGAACACTTAATACTGGGGCATCGGCTTCGAAGATATTCCCAAGCAGATCAATAAAGTTACACGAAAGGAGATAGCCGAATGTCTATGTCATATCCACGACTTAGCCCTCTAACGCATCGGCTTCAGAAGTTTTTAGAGGACAATACTTTAGGCAATTTTGAGAAGCATGCTGATGAGCAAGGGTCGAGGGAGCTTTTCTCTCTAGGGTTGGACTGATATTAACTTCCCGTCATCTTTCAATGCTAGCACTGGACCTTCTTGGGATATAATGCTAGCCTAGAGGATCATTTCAGCTGCTTCCCGACCCTGTGGCCTAGCCTCTTATTTAAAGTCCTCTCTGTGTGCAACGGCAGGTAATTCTAAGTGTGTATACAGAAACTAGGAACAGAAGGGGTATAATCAATGTGTCTGTGAAACCATACCCTCGTAATATTTGGGCCTCATTAGTTAATATGACACTAGAATATCCTATCATGACCATTGTGCTCCATAAGTTATACCGAAACTCTTGTAACCGGTCAGCTTGAGATCCTTGATCATTATCAGCTAGCCAAACCAACCCCCTAATCTAGGAGTCATCGAAACTCCAAGAACCAAAAATCTCGTGACCGAGCATGTAACGTCGTTCAAGGAACTCAGTGGACTCAACACCCCCAGCTAAACGTCTAAACTGCCGGGTATTGCCTGAGAGGTTGGTATGGTGATGTTAAGATATGGGTGGCAGTGGCAACACGATGGGATAGGAAGCAGGAGACCTCCATTGGTCAACTTTTTTTAAGAGATAATAGACCGAGAAAACGAATGCCACTTAAATGCGCGCTCTTTGAGGTCTTAGACCTGCTCTAAACTCACATATGATACTTAACCAGTCTCTGTTCGATATAGCCAGATAGCCGGTCTATCTTGTGAGATCGTAACCATACGCGGTTTCGTGTTGTAGGCGTACATATCCATATCCAATGCCGTAAGTGACCTACGATTATAATTGCAAAAGACCACCACCACCACCACCGCCATATTGTCATTACTTGATGATGTATTGGTGGAGTACAGCTATTTACCAGAGCCTTATATTCGTCTCTAGTGCCTCATATATATATGTATATCACTTACGACAACCTAGATTAAAAGGCAAAGGTAACTGTTAATGTATGCGAACATATAGCTGAATCTACTAAGAGGTAGTAGGATTCAGCATGCGGCAGCAAATAGGTTTCCTTCTGATGAACCCTCTGAGCGACGTTTGATAGGGCATGAGGGGTCGGTAGAAATAAAAGGCAGTTACTGGAGCTTATATTCATTTGAAAGGTCTACGGGATGACTCGCACTTCCCGCGTCCTTGAGTATAGACCTATGGGGAGGTATCACATAGATGATGGACAGTCGGGGAACATTATAGTCGTATGATTACTATGGGGTTTGAGGCTCAACAAGATAATTATTCACACCGGTAATTTGATGGAGGTGGGTTACACTGCTGTACTGTGGTCGTGGCTACCAATCCATATCGCGACGTGAACGAGAGGAGTAACACAATGCCCCTCAACGTTGAGGTGATATCCCGAGTTTATGCTTCATGTGATCGGGTTTCAATGCCTCTCGGAATACGCCTGATAAGGAATATACAACTACATGCTATACCGGTGCACGCTGCATTTACTCGAAACCTATAGCATGAAAGGGGCACGATGGTAGATGTAAAAGCGAGAAGATTGTTTATGACACCGCTGGCCTTCGACTTTGGGACTTCCCCACGTCTTAGATACTAGGAAATGGGTTGCCCTGCTCGGAAAGCTCTACGGTGGATTCTTTCAACTACCAGGTCGGACGGGATGTACTTTACGTTGTTGACCATATGTCCGTACAGTCTGAATTTAAGGTAGAGTTGAAAGGAAGAAATATCAAATGCCCTAACGAATCATCTAGGACAACTTGAAAACTCATTCGTATACTCCCCGTACACCTGATTGATATATGAACGTAGACTGGCGTCGTAAGTATCCTGAGGATGAGGACTACAAAACTGATAGCTAAGATGCGACTCGAAAACATGCCGGCCTGGCTTTGAAACTACGAGTATAGGAAGGCACACATAAACGCGAATTATTCTTATGCTTATTCATTTATTTACTAACTACCACAATTCCTTGGTGCTGAGATCTGGAGTTGTCTGTTTGAAGCGACGGTGGACTTGCTCCGAATTAGTATTTCCAAGACTCATTAGTACTTTGGCTATCTTATCCGTGGCGAATATGCTTCGTGGTAGTAGCTACACTTAAGTCTTGTGTTATAAATGTCTGTCGGCTCGGGTATCTTTCAAGTAGGGAATCTCATAGCGTCCTCATTTGGTGCGTCATTCTACGGCTCTCCTGTCTCCTTCCGCGAGAGCCCTCATCGGCGAAGAACAATGATATATCTACCAAGCATGCAAAGAAGCTGGGTGATATATTATGATGTCCTTTTAGGATCGCAGACTCTGCTAGCCCTTTCTCTTTCATTAAGTCCAGACCCTTACAGCCATTGCGTGCGTGGCGCTTTGGTCTAGGGGGCGGTTCTGGCTTTGGGGTTTGTACGACGCACTGAAAAGCAACATCGACACTAGATCCGTGGTATACGTCTGACCAGGTAAAGATTGATCTTGGGTTTCAGCGACCATAACCAGGAGCGAATCCAGGTGGCGGTGGTGGTGGTACATTGCCAGGAGGAGGACCGAACCCTGGAGGCGGCATCCTAAAATTGCCGGGGTGGAAATCTGCGGGACTACCGTAACCAGCTTGCGAAGGCGGCGGGCGAGCAGGTAGACCTGATGGTGCTGGAGGCAAAACATTTGGTCGTCCGGCCCCTGGAGGTGGTGGTGCACCGTTCATACCGAACGGAGGAGGGGGACCGCGATGGGCAACAGGTGGAGGAGCAAAACCGACCGGTGGCCTCGGGGGAGGAATACCACTAGCTATAGAAGGGTCAAATCCACCAGTGGCCATAGCAGGGGGAACAACGGCTGCTGGCGCTTGCGGGGCCGGAGTAGGCGCCTGAAGGAGTGCGGGTGGCATTGGTTGACTCTCTATCGTGACATTGTGTTTCTTTGCTTGGGCAGCAAGCATTCTTTCGGCTTCGTCTCCGTGTCGTTCGCCTTTTCCGTCTTTCTTGTACGCATACTGTACACTGATATCCTTGTTCATGAGAAACTGGCCGTTCATGTTGTTGATAGCATCATCGCTGGCCTCGAAACTGCTGTAACTAACAAAACCATAACCTTTACTGAGTCCGTTGTCGTCACGGGCTACCTTGGGCGGGGCGATTAGGGTACCAAATCTGCTGAAGGTATCGTAGAGGACCTTCTCGTCAACTAAGGCATCGAGGTTGCCGATGAACAGTTCGGCACCGATCTCTAGGGGCTTCTGTTTATCCGCCGAGGCCTTGTTAACACGTAAGGCCTTGCCGTACAATCGGATACCGTTCATGATCTTGGCGGCATAATCGGCGTCGACTTCGCCATTGAACTCGACGAAGCCGAATCCTTGGTGGGACTGAGTAACGCGGTCCTTCGGAAGATGTACGTTGACTACGGGGCCAGCTTGGACCATCAGCTCCCATATCAGAGCATCGGTAGCGCGTTCATCGATATTGCCTACATAGACGGTGGCTTCTTTGTCTTGCTCCCTGATTCGTAAACTTGTTAGCATCTTCACCTTTATACCATTGAATATTGACTTGATTTGGAGAGTGGAATTTACCAGTGCTTTGCTCCCGACATCTTGGTCGGTGGTTACGAGGTGAACTCGGATCGCGTTTTCTGTCGTCTTGCGCGAGTTGAGTTGAGATTCGAGAGTTGAGGGTTGAGTCTACGAATTTCCTTGAGATGATATAAAGAACGTCGCGACTTGTTGTGGAGCCGCGTGAGGTTGAAGCTGCTGAAAGTTCCTAGTTGGAAATTTCTATGATAGGTAAACTCCGGCCTAGAGCTACGGTCCTGTAGCTCCAAGTCTGGACCTCAGGAGCTTAATTGCATTGGTTCCGATATTTTCCCGTGCTGACTACCCCCAGTGCTTAAGTGCTCAGGTGTCTGGGCGCAGCTAGACCACTTACCTACGCCAAGATTTTAGCGGCTTATCCAACGAATTTTTGACAAAGCTTTCTACATACACTGATACCCGCGGACATCATAGAGCAGCAACATTGAAGCCGAAGCGAATACACATATCCAGTACCAACAACAGATCGCTTCTTCTATTCGCATCCGCTAAATAGACGAGAAGAAACTTATCCGAAAATACGATCACGCTTGTTTATTCGTTCAGCAATTCGATATGCCCAGCATGTTCGCCCTCTCGGAGGAATCCAAGGAACGTATTGGAAAGATCATTGAGATTGGAAGAGTCGCAATGCACTAGTATGGCTTACCTGTTCATTGAGAGAGTACTGGTGGTATCTATGTGCTAACAGACCATAGTGGTTACCTGCCTCTAATACTCTACCTCGGTATGCCCTAATGAGCTCTATTAACTATGAATACCTTCTAAAATCAATCTCTGACCTCGCATTATAACAGGCTACACCCGCAGCGATCCTCGACCATCTATCATCCGGTATACTTCTACATGCCGTCAAATCAAATAATCAGTATAGAGTCGCTAATACTCGCATATAGACTGCTGTCCCCTCTTTCCTAGTTCGTCGCAGTGAAGCAGGAGCTGGAAAGCTAGAAAGCTACTTACACTTCTACTACTATCGGCCCGTTGAATACGATTATGAGCTATGGCCATGACCACAGCTATTGGCGAAAACCAGCATACGCCCGGAGGCATCATTGAGACGGGGGAATGGCGTTCGTCGATTGTTTACGATGTCCAGGTCAGGTCATGCCGCTATTTGGCGGCTTTGTAAAGTATAATGAATGGAACCCAATACCACTCAAATGCTATTCCAAGATTTCGACGCCATATGCGCAATCGCCGGATGGCTAGCTCGCTGAAGTTCTGCGTGGCAAAGTTCATCGCGGGATACTATCTGGGGTCTAGATATCGCGAGGGATTAGAGACCTAATAGAAAACTACGGCGCGGATCTCGTATCATGTGAGAAGCAGGAACGAAATTATAGCGAGTGGACTTACGAAAGACAGGTAACTAGTTTGGTTAAATATGGAGTTGGATGACACACGGGGCTTTTACGCTACATTCAAGTTCTCGATGGAGGCAGGGCATCACTCGTATCCTCTGGCAAGTGTCGGGCAGGAGGGGAACTAAAGCGAGTATCAGCTCGCATCTGTAGCGTTCGGTATATCCCCCTTGGACAGTCCTGGTGGCAGCGAGTTCATAACTCTAGACCCATAGAAACATTGACAATAGCCACGTCTGGTTACTACGTGTTGAATATGGCTGACCACTCAGTTAGAGCATCTCTGTGACTCCTAGTAAACCGGGAGAGAATGGTTGCGGTCTGACGTATATTGGTCGAGCTTCTGAGAAACGAGAATCTTAAGTAAAGTAGTAGAACCCTGAATTACTACACGCCTAGCTTCGCCTAGCCTAACCACCCAAGTAATGCCGTGATAGTATGTCTTGTACTGTACAATTAATGAGTCAATCTTCTCTGCTACCGGGCATTCCATGTATCATATTTCGTTCGGTAGTATTTCTTCACCCAGCCGCTCTGCATCGGTCTCGAGACTTCTTCGCCTATATCATCTTGACCGAATATAGCCAGTAAGTCTCGAATTCGTCTTGTGCCGATTGGTCTCGGGAAACCGCTCCTTATAGGGATAAGTTGTAGCTATACTCATCCTCCATGTTCTGGCTGATCCAGAGGACGACCGAGCTAAGCATAACCAAGGCATTCGCGACCACATTCTCGACACCCATACCCATCATGGGCCAGTCGACATTGGGCACGACGAACTTGAGCACGAAGACGGTCACGCCGCCCGCCATGCCGCCCGCCAACGCCGCGAACCCTAGGAACAGCACCACACGAGCTTTCCATGCTACGCCCGATCCACTATACGAGAATGAGTCCGCCGATAGTCGCGCCTTTTCGACCGAGTTGATGATTAGCATGCCCAGCGAGCTGAAGATCAGCGGCAGCCAGTCCACGAATGTCACGTGCACGTTCGATCCGTTGAGCGGCGACTTCGACCATACCGCTGCGTCGATAAGGATGTAGAATGCGAGCGAGAACTGTGCGACAAGCCAGGAGTTAGTCTAATCCCATAGAGCAACGCAGAGGGACACAGCATAATCCAACTAAGCGGTGGCTGAGTAAGGGAGAGGAGTGAAGGACTATGGTAATATGGTAAAGGGAATATTGTCTAACGTACCAGAGCGCCAGCAGAATAGACACCAGCACTGCGCGCAAAAGCGCTGTTGAGCCAAGCAGGCTTGCGGAACTTCCAGAGACGGTCCTCCTCCATGGCCTCGAGGGACTAAAGGGCAAACGGGATTGCTCGTCGAGCCGCTATTAAGAAAACAGTAAAAAGAAGAAAAGATGGTTAAATTGTTGCCGTGGATGAAGAGATTCGAAAGGAGTGGATTCGGCGACCGCAAAATCTACTGTTGTACATGCGTCGGGTTATGATTAGACTCGTAAATGGAAGAGCTCGGGAAGCTGGGGATAGTCGGGTGAGGACCGTGAGGCTGATGACGACCGATAAAGTCTTGGCGCTAGACGCCTGGACCCGCCGTCACAAGATACTGTATTCACGTGACCAGCCCCTGACACCCGCTTCGAACATGTAGCATTGTCAGTATCAATGATGTATCTACACATATACTCAATATACTCAATATATTCACTTCAATACTAGCATCATATATTTCATGAGTCCCCAAAGTGACTTTACAACGTAGAGCTACCGTTTTCAATGAAGTATTATATTAAAAGCTACGCAGCTCAAATACCTATGGGCTCCATTGACTATTTCTGATAGGCCATTCAGTCCCTATAATCTCAACATCATGCTATTGCGTCTCGAAACGTGACCGAGTCGATGTGTGACCACTAACGCCCGTAAGACTTAACGCTGGAGTCTTTCCTTAACGCCTATTATGATTGTTGGTGGCTCGAACCTCCGGTGCACTTCTATAGACTACCCCACTGTGAATGATACTACATCCCCAATTGCAGCCACCGCAATTACAGATTTCCTAACCAACTGTACAAATCCTCCTCGGCCACTTGATTCTACTCTCCCGGCGGAAAAAGTGCGCTCAGATGGCCTTAAAGGACCGATGGGATATTGGAGAGCGGATGTTGAGGCGGCAAGCAGGAGCAGGCGAATGGTATTAGTACAAGAATAGTGGCGAATAGTCGACTGAATTAAGATCCATAGAGCGCCACTCTCTAAGAATCGCGGCTAGATATTTCGAAGAAGGCGTGTCCAAGCATTACTTCATCGTCATCAATCTCGACGGTGAAATATGCGAACTAATCAGAAAGAATCGTGTGGCACCGCAAGAAATAAAAAGACCCTTGCCGAACGTGGTTACGATGTCGATTTGCACCGCACCTCAACCCCAAACGCCATCCTTTTGTTGTCTATTAAGTAGTCATGGTACAATGTCCTGTCGTTGCTAGTCGTCGAATTTTCGTATCAGATTTCAATAGTCTTCATTCCCTCTTCCAGCTCTTTAGTAACGTTGCCATTTGTCGCTGTAGCTTTTAGCGGTGTCAAGTCTTTGCCATTGGCCTCCGCTACGGCTGAGAGCTTGGGGATTTGGTTCACTTCGTCACTGGGCCGAGGGGTTTCAACCTCTACTAGCTTGGGTTGTGCGACACCATTGGTATTAAGTTTGGGGGAGGGGAGCGTTGATTCCTCGGCAACTCGTGCGAGGGGACTTGACTTTCCAAAACCAGGACGACTAGGGCTTCCGAGAGGCGAAGGGCTACTGAGTCGTTGCAATGTCCGACCGCGAGCTTCTCCGTTAGCATCCGTGGGACTGGCGTAAGGTGAACCTCCGGGAGAAGTCGCGCCGCCGAGAGCAACCGACTTGCGTTTTGCGACCACCTTGGCGCTGCGGCCGTGCTTCTGATCCATTCTCCACCTCAAGATATCGAAGTAGGGCGGCTCAACACGGGTTGTCTTAAACTCACGTAATTTGAGCTCATTCGTATCCTCGTCGACGAACCATTTGGAGCTGTTAAGGTCGTCTGCGACCACTGCAAGGAAAGCTCCCCAGGACTTTGCGACGACATATTTGATATCGTAATCCCGGCCGAAGAGGATAATCTGGCCCCATGTACCCGTTGGGCCGGGGGCAAGATCGACAGCGAGATTGTTCCCGCCCCAGTCTCGTACAAGAGGGATCCAACCGGGGTGCGCATAGGCTCGCTGGATAGCTCCTTGGGGAACTGATTCTTGACGGGCCTGTAGTTCCTGCCGCCACGACTTTTCCTGTGAGCCGGGCGAACCGGGCGCGGATTTGGAGGAAGACGCCTGATTACTACCACCAAATGCCTTGGAAGGAACTGCGGGCTTCACTACGGTCGTATCGAGGAGATACTGCTGGTTAACTTTCCGCCACTGATCCCATTCCTGGACAATTTCTTCGCAATCGAGAAGCATAGAACCGAAAATGATTCCGGTAGGAATACCGCCACGTTCTTGTCCATCATGGACCGCCAGGGAGTCTCTAACATCCTGTGGTAGCGAGCAATCTAGTTGATGCTCTAACTCGTTTAGATCGTTCTCTGTGCACCCCTCGCATAGCTGATCAAATAACTCTGGGTAATTTTCTTCGGCCCATCTATCTATCCGCTTCCATGAATGGGTGATGGGGGGCGCAGGAGGCCCGCCATCCGCAAAAGACTGCATCGGAATCTCGCCTGGGCTACTAACAGTCTCAAATCCATCATCTTTCGAGCCCTGACGCTGGGCATTCAGAGACCTTAATCCAGGAGAGTATGGCCCGTTGGAGCCCGGGGATAAAGGAGATGGTGCTGGGGTGAGCCCAGCGCCCGTGTACGCTGTACCATCGAGACCAGTGGATAATCGTCCGAGTTCGTCAACGTATGGAGATGTTATATCGGCTCGGGATTCCGAAGCAGTAGCGACTGATGTGAGGGTGTTCTGTCTATTGAGAGGTACGTGGCGGCCCGTTCGGTAGGGAGAATCATATGAGGAATCTAAACGAATTAGTAATTGGGACGGTAAACTATCTAAAAATGTATGCTTACGTCGGTCATAACTGGTCATAGCATGCCAGAATGAGCGAAAGGTCGACCCGATCCTATACAGTCACGTAATTAACAAGCGTGTAATAACTTGGAGGGACAACTGGATGTTAACTTACGACATCTTGATTCAGAATGGAATTGCTCTCCACTTGATTATAATAAAAAAAGGTATCCTAGTGATGTACTCAGCGGCGATGCTCCAAGAGCAAAGCAGTCTGGCACAGGAACGCCGCGATAGATCGATTAAATATTTCGGATTACGTGATGGAACAGCCTGTGTTGACGTTTCTGTCGCGAGAGAAAGATGAAAAATTGACTGGAACGCGCTGCTGTAGATGACTACGTAGCGCAAATTAAGAAAGAAAGGGTTTGCCGAACGATACGAGATGTGTTGTAGTGAAGGAGCGCTCGTAAGACGTTGGAAAGTGGTGGAGGAATGATAGTAAGTTCTTTTTTCCCTTTATCGCAAATAGGAGGTAGACGGGACAAGTTGGGATCCTATGTGGAGAATGGGCGGGTACTGGCTCTTTTTTCGTCGAGATGTCAATGTCTTTGTCATTTCATGTCCAACTTCCCCTTATTCCGCCAAACCGTCAATTTGGTAGAATAGAATAGAACGAGTCGAGTTTTGATTTCGCGGAATTTGCTCTGTGACGCGAAATTTGATGTGGATGCTTGATCGTGTCCTGGTTGACTTGCAATATCTTCCCGATCCTGAATCACTTGTATTACTCTCGGACCTAGGGGGATGAATCAGTACGGGGGGCAGGGCATGTGTTCTAGAACGAGCGTGGTTCTGGCGTGTTTGCTTTGGTGGTTTCGAGAAAACCGCTCAGAGTGTCGCAGTGCCGTCAAAATGAGAAAAACGAACGAAATGATTCTGTAGAGGAACGGGGGCAAGGAGATGATTTTGTTCCACCCCCTTCAATGCTTTATGATGCAGCTGGTCCTAGAGCCGGGGATGGAGGTTGGAACTTGGAAGGGGGCGGTCGTCCAATGTTGAATTTCAAGGGGATTGATTGCCAGTGGTCCAGTGGGTGCAGGTGGGTTTGCAGGTGGGTGACGCGCTTGTTCAAGGGGATGGATGAAAGCGAACCGTTATGCCAGGAAAGATTTAGGTACCTATCTGCCTAGGTACATGCTTCTTACTGTGCTGTACACGGAAAACCTAGCCTGTTTAAGCCTGAATATACTGCAGATCTACCCTGAAGCACAGTGCAAGCAAGTACCGGGGAGTACACATCTAACTGCATCTGGGTTAATCTCACAATCCTGAATTTTACGTATGTGCTACGCAGTTTAGACGAATTGGGTAGTATTAAATTAACTCGCCATTGAGCCTACTGTACCGACTACCTAAGTGAGGCAGGTCAGTTGAAATTCGTCGTGATCCTATTCCATCCTGAATTCTCTTGGGTTGTGTCGACCGGTAGATAGTAGATATAAATAGGTTATAAGAAATAGCTTACATCCAACATCTAAGTATCAACACGAGTGAGGCTCTTACGATTGGAACTCTGCTCCTTTTGATGTTACCTGGCCAGTAGCGGGAGGCAAGTTATGGATCAGTCATGTCGATATAGCTCGGACACTTCCAATTCTAGACTACGGGGATCTCATTTTGAGGTCGTTCAGCCTTAAGTTTCACCAACAGCATGGAATCGGCCGCCAACAATAAATGAAAGTGTAAAGCGTAGAAAGCATACCTACACTAGGCACCTGGGCATGCATAAGGTAATAATAAACCTTACCAACTCATGTGGAGGTAGCTGATTTGGGGTGTCTAAACGTCATTCAACATCACGGTATTGATGTTTTAACTTCTAAATTATAATCTCGCTTCCTTCTTTTGTTTCGCTGCCGTTATCCTGATATATTAAACTACACAATACAATACTCTCTATAGGGGGTTTTATTATGGCTGAGCAACTACGAAAACTTAGCTACATGTTTTAGGGGTCCTGTTCTTTTTTTTTTTTTTCACTTGCCCGTTTCCTTCAATACTCCAGAAGATGGATTCGATTGCTTGTTGTCATCGTACATCGGTGGCAACGTTGCGCCGATGTACGTACTTTTCTTCCTCTTCCTTATTGGCAGTTGAGGATTTTGTTTCCTCCCTTTTTTGCTTAGACCAATCAAATACGATCGTTTCGTGTCAGAGGTCCCTTAAACGCCACACGGAAGAAACGTTCAGGGGGTCCGTCGTGTAGCTCTTAGCCCCAGTCGACGGCTCGTGATCTAACCACGAACATTCCATGCGTCTCCTATTCCCTTGGGGATTGCACAGCTGTTACAATACGGTGCCGTCACCGCCGAAACGCCACCAAAGAACCGGCGCCTGAGCCGCGTAGTCAAAGACCATGTTGTAAATTTAGTCCACTCGTGCCCGTTGGATGCATTGCGAGCTATTCCCCCTTGTTGAAGCAATTCAAGCGCTCGTCAAGCGCTCCTTTGGTTCCTCTATACTTATCTAAGTACTCATCTCCCGTTACAAAATAAGGTCGGCTTAGCACAGAGTCAAAATCGTCCAGCCTAACAATTCGGCTTTCAATCATATTCATCGGATGAAAGGTGCAGTAAGCTTGCTTCACTGGCAGATCCGATTTGGAAATGGAAATAGAGAACAGCAGAGTTCCGACTAGACTACTAGATTGGCTGTCTATCAGCCCTCTTCTAAATGCCATCGTCGAAAACGTTGCCCATCTCGCGGTTGTACACGCGCACCGCCACACATCGGGAGGATGTGCCAAGGTTTGACCTATCGACCAATGTCGATCCTTAGCCATCCGCAGCCAGTCAACCGCCGATGGGCTCTCGGACACCTGCATCTCTCAGCTGCACCTTTCGGTATTGGTGATAGCCGCGCAAGCGATACGCTACGCGCACACACGAAATGGTCACACGGGTAATACTTCGCCCTAGAGCTACGACGTCTTCGTCTACTTTTTGCCTTCGTATAACGGAGTTATTCTCATTCTAATTGCCTATGCACCTATCGTTCCACCGCCACCCAACCCGCTCACCTACACAATCGTACCTATCTGGCAACTAACGCTCATGTTGCTCGGATCGAGTCTTCTCGCCCATCCCATCGGAACCCACTTCCGTGGTAGGCCCTCCTAACTAATTGAGTCTATGTACATCTGACTCGGCGTGTACGACGGCCCTTTCTTAAGACATCAAAGATGCGACCATACGGTGCTGTAAAACGAAGGATAATAGTTTCCCAGTAGTAGCGAAGGGTTATGCCAACAAGCGATAAGTATTACTTGACCTAAAGAGTATTTTTATAATGTGTCTAACTTACTGCGTGTTACCATTTTATTATCGTAATTATAACACTCGCCTTTTATGTGATAGATACCTCCAAATACGGTACCAACGGCACTCGTGGCGCAATATATTGTAGCGGGTAGTCGGGTTAAGTAAGAATCGACAATACTAATAACGGAGAATCAATTTGATTAGATCACCAATTCCATGGCTTTTCGCTTATGTTCATGTCGGATATAATTTCTTCAATATCATCTATCTTCTCCGCCCTTACAGAGGAACCGAGTAATCCCTAGCCTTCGTACAAAGCTAACCAGTTTATACACAAGCGCGAAAGAGAGACAGAGGGTTTCCGCTTCGCCAAATTTGTTGACATCAATTGATCGTAACGACAACACACGTGCTTCCGTGAAAACGCCGGAATATAGAACACACGTACGACACAGTTCGCCTCCAAGTGGGACGTCCAAACGTTCATCACCCCCTTTAACTCTGCCACATATACTCGCTGAGCGCCAACACCTTTTCGCCCATCTGCCTCTTCGCGGCGGCAGCCACTCCCCTCTCGGGGTCCGCCAGCTGTTCGCTATAGCACAGCTCGACTAGTGCCTTTAGCTCATCATAGGTAAACCTCTCGGCCTCCGGCACAGCCGCGCCGCTCTCGGTCTCGCGTTCCTTGTCGCGCTTGGCTTTATCCACTATGTGGTCGGGGCCCTCCTGAAATAGGCTATAGTAGTTAGCGGCACGCGCGAGGTTGACACCTGCTTCGATGTTTTTGAGGTTTTGCTGTAGCACTAGGATATTAAGCTGCATGCGCTCACACCCACGCAGGTTCATGGGTTGGGTTGCGAGCGCGTTAGATACTAGGTACGTATTAATAAGGAGGCCGAGGCCTGTCCGCACAAAAGCAGTTTCCTTGTCACGAAGGAAGCGTGCGATCGTCTCGTCGTATGCGATAAGTTCGGAATTCAACGACAGGATCTGCGGGTCGGGTTCTTTGATCTCCTGGTCGCCGAGAACATACGGCGCTGTTTTAGGAGAAAGTGCTACCCCGAGGGATTGGACGATGCGGCAACGTATTTCCATATGCAACGTGAGGAGCACGATTCCGGCGAACTCTTCAAAAGAGGAGACTATATTATCAAACGATCTGTGTAATAATCTGGTTAGGGATGGGTATAGAAATATGCTAATAATTGAAAGACTTACTGAACCGTTTCCTGTGTCATTGGTAGATACACAGGGCCTTGCTGGTCGCCGTTTGCCTTGTTAGGGTCGTTCAGAAGAGTCCAGCGGCGGTTTTGGTTCTTTGGCAAAGTGGCTTGAGAAGAATCTGTGTCAAATCGAGTGATATGTCGTAGGCTGATAATTCTGACCGAAAGCCATTTCATGCTAGTGTATAGGAGGCATAGAGATGATATGACATCGCGATCTTGTATGATATCGCTTGGCTCAAGAACGCGCTCATTGGCTTGCATGATAAGGAGCCCAACCTCCTTCTCTATCAGCTCGTGGTCGAGGTTATCTGAAGTCCAGAGCTTTTTGATCGTTTCTTGTATAGCACCATCTCCAAGGGCCAATTCTGCGGAGTATCGCAATGATTGCGGGGCTGTAGACGCTTCTTGAGCTTTCGCAACCAGCGATTTAAACCACGTGAGGCACCTTTCATAGTATCGCAGCATCTGAGAAATAATTAAACCGCTTAGGGCCTGGTCGTGAGGAATCGTTCCGAGCATGCGACAGAAGGCGGTGATGACAGCAAAGAAAGCTGTCGTCCCCTTAAAGACGGGGCGGCGGGCCACCAAACCCCAACCTGGGTCCTGCTGGAACGAATCCGTTTCCCCAAATACAGAATCGCTCAGTTTGCTAAGCGTCTCATCTAACTGAGGCTGGAAGACATTAACTAAGAAATTATCGAGAAATGAAGTCAGAGTGCTCGCAGCCAAGTCCGAACCTGGAGGGACGATCGCTTTCAACCGTTGAAGGAATACCAGCGTCGGAGGTAATAGAAGGCTCATATTAAATACACTTGGCTCCACGAGCGACTTGTGGGAGCCAGGGGCATTCCTACCGTCGAAAGCCCCAGTATATGCGCTTTTTCTTGACTCCCTTCCGGCTGATGATTTCTTATCCGAAGCCTGCGGTTTCCGAGAAGCGGAGGTGAGGCCGGGAACCGCAGCTTGTATAATGCCGTCCAGTGCCTCATACTCGGTAGTCATCTCAACGGATTTTGGATCCGCCTCGGAGAACTTGAAGAGGTGCTCCCTAGAAGCATCCTTGCCACCATTTAACGTCGCCCCTTGTCTTGGCGAAGAGCTGAATTGGTAGACATCTGCATCCGTCGTGACGTAGTTATGTAGAAGGGAGCGTATCTCGTTTTGGTAGAGGTTCCACAACTCCTTAAAGCTTCCCAAAAGAGAGCTGTTGTTACCAGCACCCTCTCGCCGGATGAGAGCCTTAATGGTTTCGTGGAAGACCCGATGACCCTCGGCAATGGCTTCGAATTTGCCGTATAACGTCCATAAGAGGTCATAGATAACATCCGCGCGCATTTGTGTCTCCCTACTGCCATATATGTGTAGGCCTTGTGCGTTGCCTGAGCCGCCTCTAAGTGAGCTGGGATGTCTCTGGTCAACCTCGTTTATTGTCTCGTTTACGATGGAGAATAGCTCAACCGGGAGCCGTTGTTTTAAGCTGTCAACTACGCTTTCTAGTCTTCCTAGCTTATTGAGAGACTCAACAACAAGGCTTATGTAATAGAAAGTGTCCGCCTCGGGATTCTTTGCTGGATCTTCGGTTACGGGGTGCTCCAAATCCATGGTGTCGAGGACAAGATGAAATGGGGTCAATACGCCCGAGTCGGTATAATTCTCATTGTAAGCACCCTGATTCTTGGCCAAATTCTGCCATCGCTCCTGACAGTAGGGCGATTTCAAGTATAGGTGCTCATGCAATTCCTCAACTAAAATGTCCATCAGTGCAGTCTCTTGGTTGGCAAGGTAGCTTCTCAGATCACTCAGGGCGCCGATATCGTCGAGTTCTGGCTTCCGTAGTTTTCGGAGGGCATTTTGCAGAACTTCAACAGCGGTTAAGAATCGCTTCTCGGATATTCGGGCCTCCAACTGATCCGGTACCGTCCGCAGGTCTTCCAGTTCATTCAACGTCTGTAAAACATCATCGTACATTTGTGAAGACTTATACAGCTTCTTGAGCTCTGGATCGGTCGCGCAAAGGCTCGTCCGCGATGCCGCCAGAGAATCCTTTAGAACGCGCACTCGCTTCTGGGAAGCTTGTATGCTCCCCTGGATCTTATGGAAGGTACCAATGGAACTGTTGAAGCCTTGGTGATGTTCGTGTACAATATTTTTGAGTGAATCTTGTAAATACTGGTGCGTCTTCTTAAAACCCCTATATTCATGTGCTCGGCCGACAGAGCTGTTGTCCAGTAGTTGAAGGGCTAGCGAGACAGGTATGCAGTCGTCCTGGACCATAGCCGGCCATTCGGCCTTGATGAGTTCAAGCACCTGGCTAATCTGGCGCTCAGCGCTTGTCTCATTCGCACGCTGGACCCTAGAAGCCGGGGAACTGTAACCGGCACTTCGAGCGGATTCGGGGGGAGGTCTTCGAGGGTTTAGCTGTTGGGGAGGAGTGCCATAACGATCGCTAGCGTAACCATCGCCGAAGGGATCATATTCCTCATCCTGCCTCGCCCCGGATCCATAGCCGTTGCCATTACCATTACCATTGCGGTACGACCCGCCGTATCGGTTGGACATGATTGCAGTTTGAGCGATGCATTCGGTAGGGTATTGGGGAAGCTGTGTCGCGTTGGACTTTACGGCATATGCTGATAGGATTCCGATTTCCAGTCGAGTTCCCCCTCCTTCTCTCCTTCAATCAATCTGGGTACGGTTGCGCTTATCAGGAACGTAGGGTTTTCGTGTCAGTTATAATAAATAGGTCGTGGTCATATCGTGGTAGGTGATGGTCATTTTCATCAGTCCTCAATACTCGAGTGCGCCGTAGGTGGTGCTTCGTAATTTCCTAAATATCGATGGTGGTAGTCCGCGGGTTACGTACCTACATGTAGGTACACCAGTTGACATGCATGTAAGAGGTAGCACTACGGTTACAGGATTGATCCATGTTCCAACAGTGCCTAGTAGGTACCTAGGTACATATTAAGTGCTAGGTAAGGTCACCTTTTGTACAGGCCGCCCTGCTTCAAATGTCAGCTTCATAGACTTACCAGTAATTACAACTATTATCAATTAGGTTGATAGGAGGAAGACTTCTCTTCGTTAAATATCCGTAATTGCCTAGTAATGATGAATTCTAGCTAAGGCTGCCAATGAGATTGAAACCTAACCATGATGGTGTTACTTCTATTCAGACTACAAATGTGAGCTAAATCCCATACTTTAGATACACCTATCGTCATTTATAGGCAGATTTTGATTCCCATTCATTTTAAAAATAAATAATCGAGGGATAATGGACATATTAGATAAGTGCCGTCCTTTAGATGAGATATGACCTTTTTACTTTTTTCTTTCTCATGCTACACTCTTAAACTATCATGCACCTTTAAGCAGCCACTTGCGTAACCCAAGGCTTGCTAAGATCCGTGAAGAAACTTGCTCCTCTTACCTTAGTTGGCGTGTCGTCGACAATCGTAACATTGCAATTCGTAATCCAGTCCCCCTCCGAAGTATACTTGTTGCTTATATACTGAGCATAGTCGCTTAGTCTGCAGGATGATCCGGGGCCATTCTTGCAAAATGAGAGGGGATAAACCGCATCATTCAGGCGAATACGAATGTATGTATCGTTTGTGGTAGGCCGACTCGGACTAAAAGGTATTGGAGACCCCTTCGCAACGCAATTTAGCGTTTCGAAAGCAATGGTCCCTCTCATCGAGACATAACGAGACCCTATCCAAAGTCTGTTATCGTCCTTTTTGGTAGCCGACAGCGGAGCCTGTGCATCGAAAACTCCGCTTGCCGTAACCAGCTCTGTCAGCTGGCCATCATTCAAGAATGAAACCAGGAGCTTTGGAATGTCGAACGACGACCCATCAGCCTTGGTGCCACTGGTAACTTCGCTTCGCAGTATGCCGACGAGCGCGTTCAGGAAAGGGGTCATCATCTTCTTCGGGAGATCTGTGCCGGGTCCGACCCCGTAATAGTAGCGCAGGTCATTGGAATATTCGTATCGCCTCAATTCCTCATCGTTGAACACATCACACCAGGGCGAAAGTCTACCGGTAATGTGACTCTCAAAACCACATAAATATGGTATCTGGTTCACATCACTAGCTGTCAAGGTTAAGTTGCCCTTGATCAATGCTTGTAGGCGCTTCTGGACAGGTGGTATCCATATGTTATCCCAGGTTGACTTGTATTCTCCTCCCTCGTCGTCTTTAAAATTTGGGCACATGTCCGATGGCGCGAGCGAGTCCCCAACGCCAGCCGGGAATCCCCGAGATGTCACGGAGACGACACTACCCTTCTGGGGAGCAGAGAAACCTAAGAAGCCTCGTACGAACATTGACGCCGTCTGGAGGACCCGGGTATAATTATTAGCCCATACCATGAACTCGTCTCCGTCATGGTAGAGGTTCGGGTACCTGCAGCAATATAATCAGCCCATTAATCCTAAGGACGGATTTATAAAATTAGAGCAACCTTGTCCGCAGCGTGTAGCCGAAATCATAGGACTCCTTCGCACCAGTAGGGTTTTCCATGGCAATTTGTGCCGTGGGGTTCGTAAGGACGGGCTGCCAATCTGAGAGAAACGACAAACTTCCATGCGCGGTATAGTTGGCGGCTTGGAACTGGGTACGAGATTTAGTCAGTATCAAGACGTTATGTTAGGTATATTAAACACTAACCCTCTCATACATAGACACCCACCCATTATAAGCCCCTTGGTCGGGATATCTCGAACCATGTCTCGAAACATAGGCAGCTTTCTCGACGTAGCAGTTTTGAGGAACTTCAGGTGAAATCCCGAATACGTTTGGGCCTAGTTACGATTTGACGGTGAGCGTGATTCGCAGCTGGGTTGATATTTATAGCACCTTACCAGCATACCAAGGTCCATTTGCGCCTAGCCATTGGAGAGGGTTGGTCGCGCTCTTGCTTGAAGGGAAATTGATATCCTGTGACGGAGCAAGATATTGTGGTGCTGTAGCATGGACTGCTGTGCTCAATGAAGAGATAGCACCTAACTTTGAGATACGCATGGTGATGCTTTCTATCTAGAAATATGGGAATATCTAGCTACCATAGCACAGGCACAGGGAGACTGAACTACATGGTCGAAGTAGAAACTCAGGTTGACGGTGATGGATATATATCTACTACCTAGACGATAACATTTTGTTCGTACAGCATCCTCTCGGAGTTGGTACTCTGAATCTGGTAATAGTAAAGATACCTAATTAAAAAAACGTGCTTAGGAGATGTTAGCGTTTATCTTGATGAGCACGTGGGAAGTGATAGTCCTCTGGTTTGTGTGAACAATGGCACTCAAGAAGGTGGTGACGAAACCAGTCGGAGATTGAACTGCCAATTCGGGTTTACTTCCCATATCATGTAGTACTTAGTGGTATATAGTAGTAATTATAGCACTTATTCAACTCGGAACTCTCCAGACGTAAAATTCAAGGCATATACGAACCCATAAGATCATTACAAATTGTGTCAGTAGGTGTGTAGGCATGAATTTTTAGAAAGATGTTTACTATCAGTTCGTCGAGAATCAAACGAGACAAATCTCTATATTGTACATAATACCGTTCCTGACGCTAAGCCCAATACGGCATAACACAGTTTGCACTGTCTTCCGAGTTTTATCAAGTCTCGGCTCCGGGCTAGAATGTCAAACAACTTTAGAAGCTAATTATGTCGTCACCCGGTCCGGCCATCGATGCGGTACACGCCTCCAAAAAACAATGCCAACCAGAGTACCTAACCCGGATGACTTTAAGCACTTAACGCCTTCATTGCACATATCATTGAGCTTCCCCGAAGTCCCAGAAACAACGACCGCAATTCTCATCCTCTTCCATGGCCTCGGAGACTCAGATGCCCCATTCACCACATTTGCTAAAAATCTCAACTTACCCGGCGTCCTAGCCATCTCCGTCCGTGGCGTCTCCCCGTTGCCGCCCGCACTACTCGGACTCCCAGATTCCGAGGCAGCTGGCTCGACTAAGCATTTTCATTGGGGAGATGACTTGACCCTGTCGCCGTCAACCGGGGACCTGGATCCGGACCCGGGGTTTTCGAAGGCGGAGCAGCTTGTTCTGGGAAAGCTAATTCGCGAGACTCTCGTTGATAAATGCGGATGGGAAACGAACGATATTATGCTCTTCGGCTTCGGACAAGGCGGCTCACTAGCTCTTGGTCTATCGTCAAGAATTCGCCAAGTCGAGAGAGTCGTAGATGTAACCCAAGGAGATAGCGCGACGGGAACAGCCTTTAAAGGGGCCGTATCCATCGGCGGTCCGTTACCGACAAGCATGATATCAACCGTGACAGCGAGAGAGAAGTCTCGAACGCCAATCTTGATATGTCATGGCAGGTCAAGCGAAACTCTTGATGAAGACGCATTAGACCTGCTAAGGAAGGAATTCGTTGACGTGCGAGAGGTCAAATGGAAGAAAAACGATGACAGCATGCCAAAAAATAGGGATGAGATGCTACCGATCATGCAGTTTTTCGCCGACAGATTACGCGGGTGGTAGACTGCGCTGAATATAACAACGATGCTTCATGACTAGGTGCTTTTATGTGTGTACCGAAGACCATAGCATGTTGTCATAATCAGTATCAAGACATTACTACCAGTGGGGGTTTGGGTATACCTAAATATGTGTCAAAGCATGTGAGTAAATCTCAGGGATGGTTGAATATGAAATTATCTAGATATGTTGCTGTTTGTGGTTACTATATTGGGCTTACCTCTCTTCTATCTAGGTTGGCTTGAAACAATTTCAAGCACGATGGTCCCGGCATCATGTAGCCGGGGTATTTATGTGTTCCTCATTTAAGCGCACGGAGAGGAATATTGATTACTTGTCACGGCAAATGGGGCACTTATTAAGTATAGGTAGATAGTTGACGACTACATGTGGAATATCGTTAGACAGTTCACGGGGCTGGGTATATATTGCGCCCTTCTTCATTGTACTTTAGTTGAAGTTCGTATGATCGCTATGCCAGCCAATATAACAGGGCCAAGACTTGACTAATGTGTATGTATGTATGTATGTACGTAGTCGACGAAAACAAAATGAACTGAGCATTGGGTCTTAGCCAATACCACTTGAAACTTGCTCCCATCTCTCAATATCAACGCTAGGGGCACCCAATTCGCCCGTACAGGTACATTTATCGCATGAAGGCGAGTCGTACGGGCCCAGAAACAACCTCAGGATTCATTCCACCAAAACGCCATGGCTATGCAAATAATCAAGCTACTAAAATACACCCCATTGCCAATCGTAATGATAGACTAGCTTGGATAAGCGCCGAGTATCTCATTCATGGATATGGTCAACAATTAGGTCGATGTAATGGAATGCCAAAATCCACCCTCTCGCCATCGGCTAGAGATGGTATTAGGCCTGACCATGGCGATTGCTCTATCTCCCGCGACGGGCCATTGTCGTTTATGACATTAGCGTTACTCGCCGGATCGGCAACATCGCTGGTTATCGGGGTTGACGGATCTAATTCTAGGATCTGGTCAGGGGATCTTGTATTGTGAAGTTGCCCATTACTTTCGAATAGTTTGTCGTTTAGTTTCTCCTCAGCATCGCGCACTTCAATGGTATCGCGGGTGTCTTGTTGTTCAAGAAGCGTTGTGTTTTCATTATCTGTCTTCGCTGCGTTTTTAACTGTAGGGGCGAGGATTGAATTTGGATCGACACAATCGTAGAAAAGCATGAAGACACTCCCTTGCGCTAAGACTGTTTCTTCGGAAACTTCCCATACGCTCTCGTCGCTTAGCCGCCACCACTTAGCATCTGTATCCGTGTCAGAAGTTAAGCTATCAGCCCCGTCAATTAATGTAGACTCATCATCCGCGTCGTCGGACGGCTCTTCCGTTTGGAGAATGCTGCGGCTTGGTTTGGATGCTTGACAAGGATGTCGTCGATAACAAACGTAATGGCCGTTTTCGTGACGTCCTTGATGGGTTATAACCGCGCGTAATTCATAGATCGGTCCACTGATCCTGGACGGCTTTAGGTCGCCCGAGACCATGGATGACCTCGGATCTGTGATCCATTGTTCCTCATCCTTAGGAGCGTTAGTTGAAGAGTCTGTACTATTATCGGTGGGACCACCGGCGCTCCCTAGACACCAAGGACCAAGGTCAAGCGTCTTCGGAAACTGCACTGCCGCGAAGTTTTTGAACATGAGACCTGTTGTCTCGTCAAAGACCGAACGATTCATATGGATGGCGAGACTCTGAGGCGGTCGCGCGATGGCTACTTGTTTGGTTTTAGTGGAGCTGGCCCGTTTCTGTATGTTGCATTTATCTCTTAGGGTTCCTTCTTGGAAATCATCCTCTTCAAGCGCAAGCTCGACAGCTTCTAGTCGCAGGATACTTTCTCGCAATCCAGCCTCCTCCGCGCCCTCTCCCTTGCCGCGGTTGATAACGATATTGAGTAGTCTTTGAAGTTTCAACAACGTGCATTTGGCGCATTCAACTCCTTCGATGGTCTCTAGATCAGTATAGGAGTCTAGTCGCTCAAAGAGGTCGTGCGCCGTCTGCTCGAGTCCAAGATTTAAGGTGAGACAGTTGAATGGAATCATGGAAAGTCCATCCGAATGGCCACACTGAACACATGCGACTCGTTGCGCTACCAGACCCTCTAGAGGATTTCTAACAGTTCTCGACTCTGACCCAGCTTTGGAAGGTACTGGTAGCGATTGGTATCCACTATCGTCACTGTGTTGACTATCTTCGGTGTCGTCTCTAACACCAACCATTTCAAGACCGGTCGAACGCTGCTGGGGTTTTGATGCTTTAATGATTTCCTTCTCGACTTCATCAAGTATCTTGGAGAAGTATTCCTGCGCATCCTGCTGCTGCCATGTGTCTAAAGACTTCAGCTTCTTAGGCGTCCACAGCGTTTTTCCATTGTAGCTGGCATCTGTCAACTTGGATATGAGATCCCGTAATGAGCTTGCTGAGCCTGAGCCATCGTCACTCTCGGGCTTATCTTGTTCTAGGCCCCTTTTTAGATATGATGGAAATGGCTTCAGCGATGACAACCCTTGAAGGATGCTGTTCTGGAAACAAGAATTATCGTAGTTCCCTAAACCGGGCGGCTGGTCGGAGTTCTGCTTAACGAGCGCGCTATTTGACAAACTAGACAGACTCCTCCTGCCGGCATCGGCAACAGATGTTATGATGCTGCGCGGCCCATCCATCCCAAGTATTCTTCTAAGAAGGTCGCTCTTGGCAGCATACGATCGGGATCGTGTCGATAGCATAGACTCTGGAGTTGGGAAGATCGATGGATGGAGCCAACCGTCGACAGCATATAGCAACGCAGCGGGAGTGACGGCTATTATAAAGTCCCAGAGAAGCTCCCCGGGATGTCGCGGTCGGGAGAAGGGCGAAGATGAGTGGAGGGATTGGTAGAAGATGGTCAGTACAACGAGAAGCAAAGGCACGACCACGCTGGGTTGCTGTAGTCGATCGAGTAAGGTGCCATGAGAATAGGAAGAATAAGTGGTACCGAGACGGTCGAGTTGTGGCTCTAGGTGATGAGAGTGCATCCTGGTGTTTGCCGATTATGTTGTGGATGATGGAGCATGTGATGGCAAATTTCGTAAGAGGTATCAACGTAGAGCTGCGAATATATCGTGGAGAATGGTCGCCATGGCATACAGGGACGTCGTCATCACCCTCCTTCTTCTCTGCCCTGATATCCACGTATTGCGATACGAAAGGCCAGTCCAGAGAGCAGCTAATAAAGTTGGTAACGAGACGAGAAGGCTAGGTAATATTTATTGTCCTTAATTGGAGGAGATGTATTAAACCAGGGTCTCTTCGAAGACAGGACAGGGCTGATGTTACAGTTTATTTTTAGCGGGCCGTTCAGCGGTTAAAGTCTAGGTATTCAGTGCTGTCATACGGCTCTGGAGGCTTATTAACGTTTAAATACCCCAGAGCTCTAATTTACCTATTACAGTATCGTTGATCATTGATCCATGTATATGTTAGCTTCTTTACCCGCTATTTGCTAGCCTGGAGGTATTAGCCACACATGTTCATTGTTCAGTCCCTAGAATCCATTGTCTTATCGTAGTGCTACATGTTATCTATGGATGTTGTTATCGCACAGTTCGGCGGGGCAATTTATAGAATTTAGAAAACCAATCGATAGCATTAAGCCTTTTGAACTTACAATAGTAACCGTTCATGTTCATCGGGAAAAAAGAATAAACCAACACACATTGCAGTAATAATAATGGCCAAGGGTGCGATATCTAAAGGGAAGAAAGGTGCGCAACCCTACCTACATATAGAATTCTTAACGCTTGCCTTAGTACTCACTTACATGTATAATAACTAACGATATGTTATATATAGCGCCCTCGATTCACTCTCGCGCTGCGAGGCGTGCTACATCCCCGAGTATCGATACTGATAAGTCACTGAAAGACGTCCAACCCCCCGCCGAATCAGTCGACCACCGTCCCTCTGTACTTGCCATACACCAAGGAGCAGGCGTTTCAAAGAAGACGAGGAAAGGAAGAAACCAGAGTTCTAAGGCCCGACGGAGACATGAAAAGGGACAAGACCGTGCTGCTGCCATAATGGAGAGGACAGAGCAGAAAATTGCGAAGAGTAAAGGCCAAGCGCGGACAATCCAGACTCGAAGGAAGGCCTGGGATGATATCAACAACCAAATACCTGCAAGTAAGAAGAAATCCCATGAAGAGGTGGATGATGAAGACGACGACGATCAAGAGCCATCCGAGTTGGATGATGAGATGGATGACATGCCAGTCGATAACAGCACTAAGGGCTCTGTACCGACGGGCGATGTTCCTATACAGGAAGCAATCAGAGATGATCAAGATGATGATGGGATCCTATGATTTCGATATTCTAGGTAGGCATATGACACTGCTACGGCGTCAATGGCGTAAAGGGATAATTTATCAACGATAGTTTTCTTTTATACGGTATCCTACCTCAAAAGTATACCTACTTTTTCAAATTTATCTTAACGAAGCGGGCTTTGTATGGGCAATACGGCTTAAATTCTAGTGCTGTCCAAGTGGGAATTGGTTCAAGAGACTCCCGAGGTCCACTAAAAAGGCTTATCGTTATCGATTATCGCAACATTGAACCTTGGAAAGCACATGCACCAACCAATGATGAAAGTACTGTTCCACTTATATTTCTAACATTTGAAGCTGCACCTGGAATTGTTTAACTTCAATTCTACATGAGCATGTCAATTCATGCGTTTACTAACATCCGAGACTCGGGCTATCAAGATCCATAGCTCTAGAGATTCCCAGAGGGGAAACAAACCCTGTTTTTGAGTATCCTCGCTTTTAGTTTCATTTCTTCTCAATCTCGTCGCAAAATGCCACCCTCAACGCAACAAAAGCGGATGACAGCAAACCCGACGCGACCATCACGTTACCGTGCCGGCAAGCCAACAGCTGCATCATCCGACTCCGATTCTGATTCAGAAGTCAGTGATGGAGAAGCCGAACCGCAAACCCAGCGTAAGATTGCGCCGCCGCCGAAAGTCCCCAGTGCAGGCAAGATTATCAGCAACCTCGGCAAGGTAAATCTAGACGAACGCCGAAAGAACGCACAGGAAGCCGAGACTAGGCGCATAGAAGCCGCGAAGGCGGCACGCTTAGCTGCTGAAGAGGGCTTTGTTACGGAGGAAAGTGAAGATGAGGAAGGCAGTGAAGAGGAAAGCGGCGACAGTGACGAAGAGGAGGAGAGCAGTGAGGAGGAAGCCCCTCGACGATTGATGCTAAAACCAAAGTTCGTACCGAAAAACCAACGGAACGCGGACGCAAACAAGGAATTCGCTCAAAATCAGGACGAAGCCGCTAAGCTTGCTGAAGAGGAGGAGAGGAAGAAAAAAGCTATGGACGACCTGGTAGAGGAACAAATGCGGAAAGACGCAGCGGCGCGCGCCGCGAAGAAAAAGCACTGGGATGACGTTGTAGACGAGGAAGAGGATGTTGACACTGAAGACGATGTCGATCCCGAAGCCGAATATGCTGCATGGAAATTGCGTGAGCTAAAGCGCATCAAACGCGAGCGCGAGGCCATTGAGGCGCGTGAGAAGGAGAGGGCAGAGGTCGAGCGCCGAAAGAACTTGACAGAAGATGAGCGCAAAGCCGAAGATGAAGCCTTCTTGGCTAAACAAAAGGAGGAGAAAGATGCTAAGGGGAAGATGTCATACATGCAGAAATACTTTCATAAGGGCGCGTTCTACCAGGCTGAGGCTGAAGCGGAAGGCTTGGCCAATCGCGATATCATGGGTTCGCGGTTCGCCGATGACGTCAAAAATCGCGACTTACTGCCTAAAGCGTTACAAATGCGCGATATGACGAAATTAGGAAAGAAGGGTGCCTCCAAGTACAGGGACCTCAAGTCTGAAGACACAGGTCGGTGGGGAGATATTCGCGATACAAGACCGGGTAAGAACTTCGACAAGTATAACGTAGACGATCGGTTCAGGTCCGATCGCGACAGAGAGGCGTCCGGCCCGGGAGGTGCTAACGCTGTGCCTATTGGGGAGAGGAAATCAGTTTCCGGCATTCCAGAAGGACCCAGAGGTTCAGATCGAGGACGGGATGGGGATAGGTATAGAGAGCGAGATCGTGACCGGGATAGGGATCGAGATAACTATCGCCCAAAAGATGACTACAGACGTCACAGAGATAGGTCTAGATCTAGATCTAGATCCCCTCGGAGGCATGACCGTAATGATTACAGCGGTCGGAGAAAGAGGGACTCGTCACAGGAGGCAGATGGTCCTGAAAGTGACAAAAGACGAAAAATAGCGTCGAGATAGACAAGAAGTCGATCATCAATCCATAGACTAATGCTACCGGTTCATGGATATGAATATTGGATGTCAGACTAATTCCCGAAACCTGCCTTTTCTATTTGGTGCCCACAAGTTTACAAAATTATATTCTTGTAATCTCTATCCTGGCCCTTTCGAAGACTTTGTGACCAACCACACCTCCACTACTCGATCCATGACCCGTCACTTTCGGGGGGAACAGCATCATCCGGGCGTATGTGCCCGCTCCTCTCCTCTTTGAGAGATAACCGGGATTGAGAACTAGGACACTCTCCACTACCTGGTACACGTTAGTGAACAGGAGGTAAACTCTGGGGAATTATCTAGGCTTTTATGCATACCTTTGCGAACGGAGGCAAGGCACTCGGCATCATCATAACATCGGGCCTCACATTCACCATCTCGCCAAGCTTTAAGTAGCTCGTGTCAAGCATAGCACCAGTAGGCAGTCCATCTGCCGTCCCTGCTTTTGGTAACTTCTGGCGGTCCAACGGAGGGAATATCGGGAAGTAATGGCGTTGCTCGACCAAGTATCTGGAGGCTCTTGAAAGCGGGTGAGGGTCGAGAACGCGACCACCAACGAGCTCTTCATGGCGCAAATCCCAGAGAATATCCTGGGATGAAATGCCAAGCACCATCTCATTCATAGAGAGCGTCATAGGATTACCGATTATACGCGCGGCCTTAGGTAATCCCAAGTCCTTTTTAGGAAAAGGTTCTTGCGGCCAGGATACGTGTCTATCAATGACATCGCGTACGGACGGTATTAAGAGGATAGTTATATTGGGGTTGGATGCCACAAGCCGGTTTAGAGCTGGAGAAATCATGTACTTGAAAACGGTGGACATTGTTGCGGTGTCTGGATCCACCGCCGCCTCTTCTGGAAGATCAAAATCGCCCGTGGCAATTAGGGGGTGGTCGGCATCGATGAAGGGACCGGTCAGGACGAGAGCATCGGCATACATGTCTGCAGCTCGACTGCAAAGAGCGTGAAGAGGCTCGAAGTCAAGGTTGTCATCAGCTGAATAGGGGCCTGAAGCGAAGATGATATTCAATGGCGCTGGTTCATCATCTGAGTCCATCGCATCTGGTCCACCACGAAGTCTTTCTCGATGAGCCTCGATGGCCTCTAGACTAGATGCAGCGCTGGGTAGCAAGGGCATTTCGAGAACTTCTTGAACGACGAATTCATTGCCCGAGGAGTTGATACCCCTTAACGCAACGATCTGCCCTGGGAAAAATTGGTAGCGACCATTCAGTTTTTGTACGTTTAAAGGAATTCTCCGGCCTCCGCCAGTCCGCCTCGAAGTTTCTAGTACAAGTGATGCTGCGTTGAGTTTGCCTTCCGACGAATCGGACGCAATTCGACCGACAGCCACGATTTCCGTAGTGCTTTGACTAGCAGCACTGCCGAATTCACCCTCATCTATTTTAGCATACTCTTTAACGAGGCCTAGGAATTCATCTATGCGGTCGTCTAAGATCTCAGATGCCTCTGAAGATTTCATGGCAAGTGTTTTGTAACCTAGCTTTTTTTGATCTGAAGCCGCTGTTAATTTAATCCGTGACTCAGCGTAGGGCACAATTGGAGGTTCGGGAGGCTTGAGGTGGTCATTTAAGACCTCTATCACCTCTCCGGGGTTAGGGCGGTCGTTGAAAGAGGCTACCCTTTGCTTAGTTAGCCTCTAAAAAGCATTAAACCTACAGTATCACTTACGATGCGGCATTCATAGCATCTAATTGACTTTCTATCCGCAGAGGGCTCTTGTAATCGGGGGAGCTGCTGGGAACATTGCCCTTAACTCGTGCCATGGAGGGCGTTTCGAGTTGATGTCTCCTCTTTGAGGCACTTTTGTTCAGTTTCCCCGTAGCTGGGGTACTAGGAACCATTCCTTCTAGCCTACGTAGTGTTAGTCTCGTACAGATATGTTTATTTTGGATCATTTTAAGGCAGCTACTTACATTCCATAAACATCGCCAGTATTCTTGACAGAACTGCGTGGTGTTGCGCTGGAGCGTTTCTCCGTCTTAATATGGGCATGCTGCGTGCGGTTGCTTCGCTCCAAGGCACCTTGAATATCTTGTTTCAAAGATCGAAGGGTTTCCACGGAGAGATTATTCCCATCCATGTCCATCTTGATGCAGTACGACTCCCATTTGAAGAATAAGTCCTGGGCGGACAACGAGTGTATCCGCATGATGGATTGCAGCTCGGAGACGACATCGGGCTGGAGATCCTTACCGGGCGTACCAAACTGCTCGTTCAATTCTTGCAAATCCGCATCCGCCATGATGAATGAAGCTTTTCTTAGACACCTAGTCCTAAGAATCCCTGATGCTTAATCCGTAGGGTTGGGCGCAAAAACTTTCCGAATGTTCTCACCATGGAGGGGAAGTAGAGTCGGTAGACGCGTTTTCGCTAAATTAGACGCGTCTTGAAGTTATTTCGTGTTAAGTGGTTTTCTGATTACGAATAATAATTAATTGGGGAATGTTTCACACAATGCGTACATATGTACCTAGTAGGTATTAATATCCCTGTCATGCCCTGATTAGGCATGGTCTATTCCTGCGTCACTCCCAACCTGTACCAGAGTAAAGATCTAGGCTAGCAAGGGTCCCGGGGGGACGTACGGTCCCTCGGAATACCCCTGTCGCTTTAGCCAACCTTAGAAGCAAAATAAAGGGTCCTGTCGAGACTATTCCACATCATTATCTAATTGTTTGAACACCGCCTCTTCGACCTTCATTCACTTACTTGCTACGAAACTTCTCTTGGTTCTCATTTCTGCTTTAGACTCATTAGCATATTTGCACCATTTCTTCCTTTCTTTCCTTCTCGGTCGAAGATAGAATGTCCACCCCACAGACAGCAACAGCAGCGGGGAGTGCCGAACCTTCGATCCTCGAAGAGAAGAACGAGGCTGGCGTACTTAAGACACCGCTGTTAACTCCCGCCGCAAGCAGCAGCATACCTGAAAAGCCAGCTCTCACTGCCGATCAACAAATTAAATATGATTGGCTTCTAAGTCGTGCAAAGGGCTGGACTGAAGTCCACTCCGCCAAGGAAAAGAGCGGTCCTTTAACTGACAGCGAGAAGATGTGGCTCACCAGGGAGTGCCTACTAAGATACCTACGAGCTACCAAATGGCATGAGAAGGAATCGGAGAAACGCTTATTGGAAACCCTAGCTTGGCGGAGGGAATATGGCGTTGAGGAGTTGACAGCAGATCACATCAGTCCCGAGAATGCAACCGGAAAACAAATTATAGTCGGCTACGACAAGCAATGCCGTCCTTGCCACTACCTAAACCCAGGACGCCAGAACACAGATGTCTCCCCTCGACAAGTCCAACATCTTGTTTTTATGGTTGAGCGAGCCATTGAGCTTATGCCTGCGCAGCAAGAGACTCTCAGTTTGCTTATCAACTTTAAGCAGAGCAAGAACCGCTCCAATACAGCTCCCGGCATTGGCCAGGGTCGCGAAGTTCTACATATTCTACAAACCCACTACCCAGAAAGACTTGGCCGAGCGATGATAATTAATGGTAAGCTGCCAATAGAATAACAGATTAAGTTCAACTAGCTAATCCAGTGCTGCAGTTCCGTTCCTTGTATGGGGCTTCTTCAAGCTCATTACGCCCTTCATCGACCCATTGACACGGGAGAAGCTGAAGTTCAATGAAGACATGACACAGTATGTACCAAAGGAGCAGTTGTGGGCAGAATTCCCCGGTGGTGAGTTACAATTTGAATACGACCACGACGTCTATTGGCCTGCGTTGCAAAGGCTCTACACTGAGAAACGTGCCGAGCGGGTGCGGAGATGGGAAGCCGGAGGCAAGCAGATCGGTGAGAAGGAGGACTACCTTAAGGGGCACGACACCGAGGGCGTATCACCGCCACCTGGATACTCCTCCGAAGCAGATCCTCAAACCGCTACCACATCCTAGAAAAATCATGCATTCTTCCAGGGTTGTGGAAACGATACTGTTGAGCATCGTCCTAAAGGCCGAATTATTCTATGCAAATGGTTACGTCTAATACCAACAACGATACTTAGGGGACTATTCATTTCACGTGCGGCTCGTAATAATCATATAAATACTTACTAATATCGCGGTTAATGAGCTATTATAGTACATCGGAATGAAGAGATATGACAAATGATGGTATGATTACTGCATTTACTGTGTGTAGTAGTATATTGATCTCAATGTTGTCTGAATACCAATAAACACTTGACTACTAGTAGACTCAATGAACCTGCAGCGATAGTTGGTGTAGAACATTTGAAGTCAGCCCGAGCCGTAATCAATTGATTGAGAACCTTGGAAGCTCCACACTACGGCAGGTACCTACTTTAGGTAGTACTCGGGCGCAGAACGACATCCATGGATGGGAACAAGCTAGGAATTTACAACTTCCACCACTAAACAGCCCACTTACGATATCAACATCAACACTAAGACAGGACCTCAAGAAAATAAAACTCTGCCTACACTGGCGCAACCGGTCTGCATGTGCTATGTTCTATTGCACCAAGTGCAATCGGCCTAGTAAAAATAATGTCGAACCTCCAACCCATAAAAGGCAGTAGCAAAGACCAGCCGGGGCTACGCTACCCAACAAATGGCAAGACAATCTACCACCGACCGCTCAACCGGACGAAAGCCGCCGAGCTCAGCGGCGCTAGCTTTGCATACCTATTCTCCGAGATGGTAGGCTATGCGTCAAAGAAGATAGAGAGTATTCAAGACCTGGAAAAGCGGTAAGTGCGCCATCTAACCGGCAGCTATACGGCTTACACGAGGCGAGCATCTATTAACGCGACCACCTGATGAACTAGACTCAACGTCCAAGGCCACCCCATCGGCCTAAAGCTCCTCGATCTACTCCTCTACCGTGAACCGCCGCGCTCGCAGACGCGGCCTCTGAACATCATCACACTGCTACACTTCATCAAGATCAACGTATGGCAGCACCTCTTCGGGCGCGCGGCTGACGGCCTAGAGAAGTCGTCCGATCCAACCAAACCCGACGAGTACATGATCATCGACAACGAACCACTAGTTAACCGCTATATCAGCGTGCCTAAGGATATGAGCCAGCTCAACTGCGCCGCCTACGTCGCCGGTATCATTGAGGGCGTGTGCGATGGCTCCGCCTTCCCAGCACGGGTCACAGCGCATAGCGTAGGAAAGCAGGAGGAGGGCGAGATGTGGCCCGGACGCACGGTATTCCTAGTCAAGTTCCTACCCGAGGTCATGGAGAGGGAGGGATATCTAGGGAAAGGGTGAAGAGACGGGTTGCTAGACAAAACGGGAATTTTGGAGTGTCGTCGTTCTAGCATTGCATGGCGTTCAGGACGGTTAACAGGATGTTACGGCATGTCGATTTCACACAAGGCATATCAAGATCACGGTATAGGAGATCCATGGATGATACATATCGTCAAAGTGGTCTTAAATTAATGGCAATCCATCCGAAAAGCAAGTGCCGTTGCGCCAATTCGCCGTGCTGATACCGAATCCTCTTATGCCTATACTACCGCTAGCCCATTGAAAACAGCAGCATCTCCCTATCAACACAGGTATAGACTTCGGCTCTAGATACGTATTTATCGCGGCAGTCCCTTATAAGCGAGGTTCTTAGGGGCCCCGATCCCTCTGTTCGCATTACTATTCTTGTCCGGCGCAGGCCCCTTCCCCATGAGCTCAGTAAGGCCTAAGTCCTTCCAAGCAGGTTCTTTGCTCCGCTGTGTGGCCTTCTGAATTCCGAAAGCGGCATGTTGGTCGGGCACTACATCGTCCTCATCCTCGGGGTTGATGGGTTGGTAGTGGGGTGGAACGTATATCTCGTCATCCGGCAGTCTGTCCTTGCAGAAGTCCTCAAACATGTCTGCGTCGCGTGGCCGTTGCATATGCACGTACGTGTAGCAACTGTCCTTGTTCTAAAAGGCGTATTATGCTAGTTAGCGCATGCAACATAGATTGTTTAAAAAAGTACAAGAAAAGACAATTACCATTGTTAGAGTACTAGGTATGGATTAACTATTATCGAGAGAGTAAAATCAACGTCGATGCCGGCTCAGTCAGATATCAATGGAGGTAGAATTGTTCGTTAACATAGAAAACATGTATGGTTGAAGATGTAGGGTAGAATGCAAGTTCCATTGATGTAATGTGGGGCAGTATCGTTATCCGGCGGGTGCTCCTATCGGTACATCAACTGATTGAGACCTACCTACCCGGTAGACCTCATGTCACCCAGTAAACACCACATGTGCAGTCCTCGACCCAAACGTATAACCACTTCCGAGGTTGATGTAACATCAAATACTTGGAACAATTATCCATGATCTTTCTCATTTTTGAGCTGTATTCTTATATCAAGGAAGCTCAAGTGTGGCAATGTAGTGACACTAAGTCCGTCCCTCCATGAATAGGTACATATATGACACTGTATCTCTTGAACGAGATGAGACGCATGTCGCAATCTCACAGTCGCAGGCAAAGTAGCCACAATCATTTTACACACATAGGCATTAGTACGTATTCAACATATCTAAGGCTAGACTTTGCTAGCCTACATACATGTGTGTATAGTAGCCTCGAGGACTTATCCCTTCCCTAACATGACTAGGTTCCTCTCCCTAGGAACCGATGAAGGATATCGTCCATGTTATATCAAGGCTACGGAGATAAGCATTTCCTTCATTCCATACAATTACCGTCGTCCTGTCATGTTGTTAAGTATTCACTTCTGCTTCTTCTGCTTCTTTTGCTTCATTTGCTTCATTTGCTTCTTCAAGGGGTTTGCTTCCGGGTTTCCTCTGGGCAGTCTAGGGAGCTGATGTTGGCTAGGCGCCGGTGGCCTTGGTGGTGATGGAGGCGAGCTCGGCAGTTTGCTTCTGCCCATATACAATCGCCAGAGGCCCGCTACTCCGCCGAACTTGCGCAACCAGACAGCATAGAAAAGGATGCCGAACCCGGCACCGCCCAGATGAGCAGCATGGCCAATCCCACTCTTCTCGGAATTCAACTGATACATATCACAGGCAATGTATCCCAAAGAAAGCACCCAAAGAGGTATATTGACGGGAATGAACATGAGCTGGAATTGTGCATACGGCATCAGGCAGGCCATAGCTGTTCCCACACCCGAAACCACACCACTAGCACCAAGACCGTAGACATTGTATGTATGCTTTCGCCGCCAGTCTAATAGAGCAGCCATGCTGCTTGCAAGAGCTGAGCCCACGCCGAGAGCCAGTAAAGTGGGGGTTCGCAAGCCGGCCTCAATAGCGCAGCGGGTGAAGACGTGGAAGCTTATCATGTTGAAGAGTAAGTGAGATAGATCGTTGTGGCTGATAGCGTTCGTAAGAATAGTGTGCCAACGACCTTCACGCAAATTTTCTATGCTCAGCGTGTAGTTCTGTAGCATATACTGCAGTGCCTCGTAACGCGCCGGGCTAGGAGGGTTGGTTCGGCGTCCTTCGTGTAGACGCAATTTGGCCTGACCCCACCATATGAAGACAATGCCATTTGCGCAAATGAAGGACCAGATTAGGAGGTGACGTTTGGGCTTTGGTTGAAAGGGGATTTGAGCCTCCTGATGAATGTATCGTCGACCAGGACAGCGCCAAAACTCTACTGGCGTCAAGGCTCGATTGGCTAGTCTTCTCCTGGAGGCTGACAACGCATTATGCAGACCAGGACAGCTCATGCCGAAGACAGGCGAGGTCTTTCGCCGCAATACGTACAACATGATGTACTATCCGTTGAAACTAGAAATCGCTTACGGAAAGGAGAGATGAAAGGAATATTCCAAACATCTTTTCTCCACCCGTGTATCGAGTTAGGTTGGCAAAAGCAAATTGTCGTGGTTTTGGCCGATAGGGAACGCGACCGTACTATGTAAGTAACAGTTCCAAGACTGATTGGTGCCTATCTAGATACCTATGCATGTATTGACCGGCCAATTGATTTGCTACGAAAACAATAGGTGTTGAGGTTGTTCCTCACCTCCAGGGCTACGGGTACAGTTTATCGCAATTGCGCCTTCAACGATATTGCATTAATGCGGCTTATAGGCTCTAAAATTAATTATATATGCGGTAATATGCAGGTATACTGGTGAGTTGCTGGCCCCTTTCGGAGTCCCCGTACACAATACCATACTTCGGACTCGTTGATGGAAATTATTACACTTACCTTGGTTGATCAAGGGTCTCTTATACTACATGGCATCCGCCTAGTCCATCTATCTAACAATTAAGAAGTACTTCGCATAGATCATGGCAGATTAGCGGTGGAGCCTGAACGTCCCCTTTTCCGAATAATACTAAAATACGACGGCACAAATCGGCATCGAAAGGACGACTCGGGTATCGGATCGCCGACAATGGTACCTAAGTACGGCCTTGTTTTAGATTCCAACGGTCCGACTTTCCTACTGTGTACTCCCGAGTTTGCTCCCATGTATTACGGTATTCGTGCAATGAAAACATCAAGTTGTATTCTCTAAACCCCGAGCAGCATGGCTTTACCTCTTCCATGTAGGAGATGTAGGCGCTTACAGAATTTTCTCGCAGTTTTTACCTAAGCATCTGCTCGCAGCACTCCAGGATGGGCTATTCTAATAGACGTTAGTCCTGCTACTTGCGTAGTTCACAGATAGTAGACGCCATCTTTACTCATTACATATTACTTTTCACCGAACTACACGCTGTATAACGCGACGGGGAAATTCCCGCGACTTTCTTAGCGAACCTGCAAGTAAATGTGGTACGAAATCACACGCAATCGGAAATTAGGGGTGTCATCTCACTCGACACAGAAACACGTAGGACGGATATCGAGAAGGCATATTCTACTGAGGATTCCATTCGCAATGTAAGAAAAGAAACAATTCTAAGACAAGTATCTTGTAAATTGGCCGACTTGCTGATACCCATGCGCACTTCCCAAATCGGTAGATTGGGGACGTACTCAGACAGCCGTAGGCTCAAGCACAGCTCGTAGGTTCGCTCGAGTTGGAAGCGGAGGTTGAGCTGAGGAAGAAAGCATACATATGTATTCCCGAACTATCCTCATCGAAGTGAGTTGGATTGGATATTATGCAGAGTGGGAGCAAGCATGGTCATAATTCATCGTTGTATCTTATTAAGATATCATAGTTCCAGTACCCCCTTTAACCCAGTCCATGAAATGCGACTGGCTATGCCGATACATTTCGTCCACCTATTCGCTCTTATACGAGCGTCCCGTATTCATTCAGATCGCCATGAATCAAGTTAGATAGACTCCAACTCCAGAATCCCTATCAATATACCATCCGCGTAGACCTTTGGAAATGCACTCGGCCATGACAAAGTCGGACATGTACTTGGTGGCGAGCGAAGGAGAGATAGTAGACTCGCCCACGCGCTGAGGACACACAGAAGCGGTGCAATTGCCAGACCAGGCCTGATAGCAGCCCTCGACGAGTTTGACTGTAATATCCTCTTGAACAGCCTGAAGCTTCTTGATTGCATCGTTGCAATCCTCGACGGAAGGGGCAGGACCCTAGATAGTACATCAGCAGGGGGATTCAAGGTGCCAGTTTGCATGTATACCAAGGGGCTTTGCCTACAAATTCGGCCACAGGATCATGACAACGATGAATCCCATCTCGGCGTTGCTTGATATGCTCGGTTCCGGGTCCAATAATCAGAGAGGAGGCAGCATTCTGCATGAGCTTGGGCGAGGCTGTAAGGATCTGCTCTGTTGCTTTAATTGTCTTTCCTTCTCTGACAGTAGGAATTGCGGCAGTGACGATAGCGAAGCCAGGGAGACTGGTGATGATGGTAATGGCCAAGGTGGCCGCTCGTATGAGAAACATAATGGCCAATGTGCATCAGTATGGCACAATAGGATATCAGTGGATTACTGACGGTAATTATCGACAATTCGACGATTTCTAAAGTTATTCTTGGCTTGGTTAATTCCAGGCACGATCTGTTGATTTTGGGTGCGGGTGTTTGCTTCTTGTTTGGGGGGGTTACAATTGGAAACGACGGTTAAGATCTGTTGTGTTTTATGGATGAATAGATTCGGGTGTCCCGAGCCAGAACCTGAGACTCGGCAGGACGGGATCAACTGAATCCAGTGTTGTAAATTTCAGATCTCCAGGGCTACCAGCTCCCGTCATTAAACTTATCAAACTTGAGGTTACCCGGGTAGTTGCTTGAAGAAGGGTGTACCTGCCTCGATGCTTTACTTCGTATACGTGTGTGGAAGCAGCTACCTACTAGGCAAGTACATCTGCAGTATGGAAACAACCATCAATAATGAATGTACCTACCTGATGTTTCGAGGCCCTACTACTATCAATTGATTACCGTTGACATCAATTGGGTAGGCTGGTGTATCCGTACTAGAGATTTCGATACATGCACTTGCCATAAATTTACACTCATGGTGTCACCAAATCTTTTCATCCCAACGTTTGAACATTTGAACCTTAGAACCTGCTCAGTACTTAGCCTGCATATCTAGGTACCCTGTCTCGGACTGGCTATCGTGGGCAATTAGATAAAAGGGCAAGCATAATGGTAACACAGCTACATTCAAAACTTCAAATGTTCACATGATATCGCGAAGGAAGATGCTTCCAATTGGTAAGGTATGCTAGTTTTATAGGGTTTACGGAGGTAACGTCCACAACCAGGAGTGACAGTACGTCCAAAAGTTGCCTCGATATCGTGTCAACATCCATCCATGGATAGATGTCAGCTAGAGCGTTGAAGCAAATGCTATGCGTACATGATGTTTAGCTAAGCAAATGGCCGTTGCCATTGCACATCAAATTTTGACCTGATTTAACCCTTACTACATAATAGCATCTTGTGAAGCGCACAGTAGAGCCATCCATCGCGTCCTTCCTGACTCACTACTGCTCAGAAGACTCCTGACTATTCTCGCATGGTGCATTCTGGCTTTAAGACACCCAGAGTCGGTACGTGCCCGTGTGACTATTGATGTTGGGATTGTCCGAAATGACACCTAGATTGCCCTTGCTAATACAGCCGTCTAGTATTGGGCTAGTTATATAGGTGACCAACCACTCTGCGGATCGAATGACGGGCTTGCTAACAAAAGGTTGAGCACAGAACCGAACATTGCAGGTCCCTTCGTTCCACACAGCGCAGACGTTGGAGTAGAGACGGATATCCTGCTGCGTGTCGTTGCGGATGGTGTCAAGGATCTTTTCACAGTCCGAGACAGAGGTGTTGGTAGACTACGAATTGTTAGATCAACTTGGTGATGGAAGTAACGCTGGAATAGGGGCGTGTGATCTGATTACTTACTCCATAACAAGAGTAGGCATCTCGTTTCCCCAGAGTAGCAGGCGACATTGCAGATTCATAGCTTGCTGTTTTCATACCCAGGCAACTGCCAGCGGCCAGAATGGCAAAGACCAGAGTGGGCTTCATAATTGGTTATGAATGATGAATGTGCTAGCTGCAAATATTTTCAGTGGTCTTTTGGGAAGTGTCGGGATGTAAATTGGGCACTGAGTGTACGTTGAATCCCCCAAGCTTTTGTGGCGGTTGACGATGCGGGTGTGTTGGATGCTGGAGAAACGAGAAGCAGATTAGAAACGAGTAGGTCATCTGCTGGATATTGTGTACCACTATATATGTATTTGACGTAAGTTGAACCAACGAGACTTTAAGAAGGAAGTAGGTCCGGCAAATGTGAGGGCAACAGGAGGTCCTCGATGTTGTCAAGGGGAGGGAGGAACGTTCTGCCTACATGAAGTAGGTACGTACGCCCACGGGCTATATCGACCAGTTGACATCTGTAACATTGAAGTAGATAGGCGTCATGCGCTCTATACATGTAGGCTTAAATACAGGCTGGCGAAGTCTGGCACTCATAGAGATGCTACTTATACTGGCGATATCTAGGTCATTCAATCTACCCGGTCAGTTTAGATAGAGCAAGGAATTATGCAAACATACGAATATACTACGATCTGGTACTCCCTTCCCTTCCAGGCTAGTAACATGTGGATGGCGCTTGCCGTCTTTTCAGATTCGTTGTGGCCTAGCGGAGGACACAATGGTTAAGATTTCAGTTTGTCGTAACCATCGTTACTAGGTGTCATAACCGATACTTGACAAAAAAACCTAAAGCAAATGTCTAGCCACATTGAACCTTGCAACTGAAACCTCGAGTGCTGCATAGTAGAAGTAGAATCTATGGATCGTTGAACAGTTAGACTATATGATATCTATTGCATACCAATCGGTGGAAGAGAGCAATTTGGTAGAGGATAGACGGATATATACGCTCACCCATGCTATGTAGATATACTCTATATATCAATTGATATATATCTGGTGGTTACCAACTCTCTTCTTGACGTCAAACGGCCTTGGGTTTGAAAGTCGCTGATAACTAATGTTTATGGAAGTCATAGGTGGATACGATGCAGTTACTTACTTACCTAGGTAACTTCCCTACCGGCAGGAACAACATTGAATCCATGGATGACTTGAAGACAGAACTAATCGATAAATACATATGTAATTAAAGGCACATAAGAATTTCTATAATCTTATTATCAGGTACATCCCCTGGGCAATGACGACAATGAGATTGAACAAAACTCGGAACATTTGAAGAAAAGCGATCATTATTTCCCGGTACCATACATGGTAGGCATGCAAGGTAAGGAATCTGCTACTATTATTCTAGTATTAAATTTGCTACCTCCTGTTCCTTCAAGAACGTTAAAGATGTCCATGAAAGAGACTGGCGACGTATGAGTAGGTGCTAAGATAATACAAATCTTTGGTTTGGTTTTCAAATGGTCTGGTATCTTGAGTACGAAGCGCCTTTCCTAAGTAGTATGTATCTTGATGCAACGTGCCATAATATCTACTTCTCGGGTACATGCTGAGATCTGAGGTTGGGAAGAAGATCCTTCATGCGAGATCATTTGTTCCATTCCGAAGTGTTTCCAGGACGTATTCGCAGAGCTAAACAGATCGTCGGTCCTATTTACAAATTATAAATTACGAGGATAACTCAATGTTGACGAACATCAAAGCGCACCGTCTTCATCTCTTAGCGATCTAGGATGGTGTCGTTTATAAGTCTTAACAATTAATTGTAGATATGCTATAGGTATTCTGTACGTAGTGGGACTAGGATGGATAAAAATCAAGCACTCGACATGGTCACCGCCAAGATTTCTATTAAAGGGCTGTTTGTGGCCTCGACTCACGACTTATCCAATCTAAGCCAGGGAAGTACTTACACTGTAGTCTGTAGCGCACTTTAAATATGAATCGAAGCATCCATGGATAGGTACTATGTGATACATGTAGCTCTCATGAAGGAGTTACGCCAATGGGGGCTGGGATACGCTACATACTGTATGTAATTAGGGCATTTGAACAGACCATACCTAACACGTACTGTGTTCTTGAACGTGGAGAAACGCAGACTCGGGGAAACCCATGTCACCCGTATAGATACTTCTTTATTCGTAAGCGCCCGAGAATGAACGAGAGCATGGCTCGCCTGACCTATGGCCTTGTAGCCTAGTGGGGCTTTAGTGGATTTAAGTGGGTCAAAAAGCAGGTTAAGCTGACCTATGAAAATAATATTTTAGGCATAGGTAAGGTAAGCTCCAAGGCTATGACCGCTAAAATTTAGTAAGGTGTTTAGTAAATATAGCGAGGTGCTTAGTGAATATAACGAGGTGCTCAGTGAGTACTTAGTGAATACTTATTAAATATTTATTAAATATTTATTAAATTAATAACTTATGTAAAAATGCTTATATTAAATTAAATAAAATATATATATAATTAAAAAAAATTCTATATTATTAATAAAATTAAATTACTTTTAAATTAAAAGTAATTAAATATTTAAATATTTTATTAACTTATAATTATTTTAAAAAAATTTAAAAAATTAAAATTAAATAAATTATATAATTATAATATAAAATATAAAATTATTTAAACTATTACGTAAAAAATATAATATTTATTTATTTAAATTAATTTTTTAAATTAATTTAAAATATTAAATAAAAATATAAAATATAAAATTAAATATAAATAATAAAAGTTTATAACTTTAAATATATATATAATTTAATATATAATTTAAAAAATATTAAGTAATTTTTTCTGATTTTATATATATTTTTTTTTAATTTAATATTAACATTTTTACTTAAATTATATTTTAATAAATATTTAATAAGTACTTATTAAATATTTATTAAATAACTTATTAAACGACTTATTAAACAACTTATTAAATACTTATTAAACACCTTAAATTTTAGTTGACTTAACTTATGTTAAAAGGTTTAATTCTCATAGGTCAGCTGACCCACTAAAATCCCCACTAGGCTGCAGGGGCCATAGGTCAGGCGAGCCATGCTCTCAGAATGAACAGCTCTGAGGCAAATCAAGGTTGATGAATGCAGGACTCAGGAGTGGAGGAGCAGAGCTTTTGCTTGGTGAATTACATTCATAGTACCACCACATGGGCAGACAGCTCTCATATGATACATACAGGCATCTAGTACGGACTGGGTATAGCGGGTACAACCAGTTGACCCATGGATATTTTCAAGCTTTTAGAATCAATTGATGGGTTTTACTGGTCGAGTCTCATGGTGGGGCCGTAGTACATTCCCTATCCGTACTAACCTCCCCCTGTTCCCCCTTTTTTGATTGATCCAAGGTCCACATAACCCACCCTGACCCTGCATGTCAAGCGCATGGATCTATAGCTGCTGCTGCCACTATGGCGGCACCGTACAGCACCTGCATGGAAGCTGGAGGGTCTGGAACATCCAATACCTCCAATACCTACCTAATTCATTCATCTATTCGCTGATTTGAAGGTTCACCCGCTCCTCATCTTGCCATTTGAGAGTTCGAGGTCGTCTGTCACTTGCATGATCGCGTATAGCTCTTTTCTACTACACATCCATTCTTTTCAACCATCTTCTTCTTCGTTGTGAGATATACATACATAGCTACATAGTGCATTTTCTCTAGCCTTTCACGCCTTCTCTTCTCCTGGATTGCTTTTGCCAGCGCTACCGATCCATTTCGAAACCCGAAGCCTCTACCTTCGTATTCAAGGACATTGATGAATTGAAAGAGCGAGCGTTGCTGGTCCCCTAATAACGTTCCTTGGTCAGCTGGTTTCTGTGGCGCTCAGGCTACCGTACTCTAGGTCTGGAGTGAAATCGTAGGAGCGAACCAAGACCTGTGTTTCCCATTACTTCGGCCCAAGCTGGTCCTGGCCTGAGTCAATCGTGACTCTGTCTTGTGGTTTTCGGTAGGTTTGAATGTTGTAATCCGGGACGTTCCCGTTCGCTTAACTAACAACTTCTAGCATGCACAATTTACATCTACCTTCCAGAGTAGCTGAATAACATCATCGCCGTTGAGCACATCAATTTGGTATCCCTGCGTACCCTCCACCTCTGTTCCGAAGACGGCGGCACATATCGTTCAGTGCCTCTCAAAATTCCACGCCACTACCTCACCTCGAATCGCATTTCGACATTCATAAAATGGCGTCTATCATCACAGACGAGAAAGCCTCGAAGCCCAGGCAGTTAACTGTCTCGACTCAGCTTCTCTCGCCTAGCCACGAGAGAAGTCCGGAAGCGAGTACAGATTTCCGCCGAGGTTCGAACGTATCGACACCCTGCTCTGCTTCCCCTTCCAACGGGTTTGACACAGATATCGAGGCAATGATGCCGATTAAGTCTTCTGAGCACCTGAACAAAACTTCGACTACCGGTACAAGACAGCCGTCAGACTGCCCCGTGTGGCCGGGACAGGATCACTGGCGACAAAAAGCAAAAGCGGCCAAGATTAACAACAGGTCTTGCCAATGCATGGCTCGCCTTAGCAAGAGGAACAGGATCATTGCCAAAGTCGCCATCGCGCTTCTGATTGTGGGTATTGCTGTTGGCGTTGGTGTCGGTATCAGCAAACCCCTCGGTGCAGGTATTTGGCAGCCTAATAACCATTGATTGCTTTTGATTCTTATATCGGTTGGAGAATCAATACCTGAGCGAGAACGGTGTTGGAAACTCAATCTGGTCAACCACCGTTGTTCGGGACCTTCTACTAGCGGCCGAATTACCGCGGACGCCCGATACTCCTTTAGGGTGGCATTGGCATGTTTTTCAATTGTCTATACTCTTCTATACTCTTGTCGATACCCATTTGAATCCCGATTCATGTATAAATTCACTCTTCACAATTCATAGCGGGGAAAACGGAACCTTGCTGGACCGCGAAGGGCGGGGCGTTTAAGGCTAGCATATGGACAACGGACGAAGGCATTGTTTCGAAGTCGACTTCTTTTATTTGTGAGGCTAATACTGGAAATTAAGAGGATAGTGCTCCCACCGGAACAGGGTGTAGGGCGTTTCGTGGTGTATCATGAAATTCTAAGTAGCGAGTGCCCAAATAGGGCCTTCATTCTACGCCACCCTTGAAAGCTCGTCCAACTGCTACTATATGGAATATGTGATCTAACTAAATTAGCTGGCGCTCATGAACGCTTAGATCAAGGTGAGCGTTGCTTTCGTAGAGATCTAATGTAGTTGGTTGTCACTTACAAACTAGGTCTTCGAGCTGTTTCTAGAATAACTAACTGAAGCTGACTTATCAGCAGTCTTATTAGATAAACTCATTAAAGGGGTATTTCCTCAAATCCTGGTGGTGAACGATTGATTTTACCCTTGCCTGGTCTGGCACTGGGTTCGCCGCCTCCAGGCACCTTGGCCCCTTTACGCGGATTCCTATTGGGGATTTGCTCCTCTGGCTCTGCGAGCCATTCCCTCCAGTAGCGTGGCGGATTAGATGTCACGGCCACCATCTCAATATCACCGTTGCTATTCTGCGACTGCGTTATCCTGTCGCGCGCTAAGGAAAATATCGCTATGGAGATAAATGCGACGGGAATAAGACCTAAAATAACGTACAAGAATGTCCAGTTGCCATCGTTATATATCGGAGTCTCGTCTCCTTCCATTTCGTCAGCCTAAATCTTCCTAAGTAGCTCAAATGTGTAAAAGAGCCACGAGATATTTAATAAAGACCGCCAGCAATGGGATATATCAGTAGGCATAAGGAATCGCTAGAGGTCATGAATGGTGCTCGGTGCAGGCGTGACGTAGAATCGCCCAGATGCTAGGTGAGCAACTATGGCTGCCATGTTTATAAAGACCACATGAGAAAAGTCATCGTTTTGATACAATTAAATCGTCGATGACAGGCTTTGTTCTTTCTGTTTCCCGAGAGTACTTTGTTCAGGCATACAGCCTCAAGCATACTTGTTTAAGATCTAGCAGACTCTTTTTTTACCTCACAAGAATACATTGATCAGGGAACAGTCGTAAGGTTCCTCTATGTAGTTGATGAATTTTCTTGATACTATATGAGTTGGAGCAACGAAGGTAGCTATATAAGAGGATAGAAGCTAATACAACTGGCCATGTGCTAGAACTACCTTGGGGAGGAATTCAGGGCCCTATCATAGGTGTTGTTCATAAGACTGATAGACGTATGTTTATAAAGATTGATACACAAATAGCGAATATCTAAGGTTTCCACTTCTATATAATTACATCCAGCCTCAACTTCTGAGTAATATTGTGATCCGTTCTTCTATGGCGGGATCCTGTTGTTTAAACTAGGATACCCAGTATTCACCCACGTTCTCCTCTAATTAGTATTTCATAGCACACCGAGTAGCAGTGCCTGGTGAAATTAGATAGGTCCCAAACCGAACGAGCTGGCTTGGTATCAGGTCTTACCGAGGCGATTTCCGCATTGAGGGTCTATATATGCCGCGATCAAGACCATCCCCAAACGAACAAGTTAAAGGGGGGATACTGCGTCATGTATATAAGAGTCTCCGGCAGAAAAACTTACCAGATCTAGAGTTACTCTCGTGAGAAGAGAAAGTAACAGTATGGGACTTCTAGGCTTGAATAAGCTATGCTTGGTTCAGAGCACACCCAATATTGATACCTACCTAGTGGATCAACTACTCTCGGGGGTGATAGAGGTTTGATTTAATCGAAATACATACTATATGGGGATGGGTTAGGTACCTATAGTTAGTTGGGCGAGTGTTAGCTACCTGGCAGACCATTCCAGTAGATTACACACGCTTCTAGACCGGATCTTCCCGACACATATTTCATTTGGAGAGGTGAGCGGCCTTAATGCTACAAGCCTTCTATATTAGGGGAATATGCTTGACTAATCTGGTCTATGTTACGTCTATATGTGCTGCCATACTGTTATATACCACCCAGCAGGCCGAATGCATTTTTACTGCTCATCCTTTGAAGATGGCAACTCATTAGCATCCTTATCTCCCGGCGTAGCATTCCTAGCTAATGTTACGTCCTCAGGTTCAGCCACTTGCTCGGATCCCGCAGTTTCGCCCCGTTTTCCATCGCCATTCTCGGGATCATTTGATCCCTTGGACTTCTGTTTTACGCTTCTCCATTCCATCGAGGCTGAACCCAAGATGGTAAGGCATGATAAACATAATCCGAGCCTAAAGACTTGCCGCAATGCCTCGTTATACGCTGTTAGAACAGGGCCGAGTAGTTCCGGTGGCAGGGATGAACTCAGAGTAGTTGCACCGTTGTCCTCAATCATAGAAGGTTGGAATCCGGGGAGGCCCGCAAGTCTACTTAGGAGTTGGGAATCAAGCACGTTCTGCCCGACTGAGATGAATATCGAACCGGACAGGAGTTGGCAGAAGAACACCAGAGAAGTGCCAATCGGGACATCCTTGGTGGGAAGGACCGTCTGAGCGGCCAAGTTCGGGGCCTGGAAACACATGCCCATACCGAAGCTGACTTCATTAGTACATTTGTTAGTATACATCAATATTGCTTGCGACGTACCCGTAAATAACCTGGTAACCAATCCATTGCCCCATCCCGGTGTCAACCTGCAAGGTTGTCAAGAGCCCAGCTCCTACGGATGTGAGACACGTGCCGATGACCATAGTAGGTAGGTAGTAACCAATCTTCGACACGAAGATACCGTTCGTGATGGACGCGGCGACCAGAGAAAGCGTTATCGGAAGGACATGGATGCCTGAATCGACGGCTGACACGCCCTTGATGGCCTGAAACCAGATCGGTAAGTAGTAGACTAGTAGAGAGTTAGCAAATTGTCGTTGTGAATTATAACAGGGAGACCAACCGACTACAAGCATATGACCTCCAATACACGTGGTGGCCCAGCATCCGGCGAGGATAGAACGGTGCTTGAAGATTCGCGGAGCTATTGTGGCCGTTTTTGGCATCAAGACCTGGATTAGACTGAAGCCGATGAATAACGCAATTCCAAGCGTCAACAGGGCTATAACACGCCCATCGCTCCACTGTAGTTTGTCAGAAAGCGGCTCGGCTAGAGACGAGTGTAAACTTACTGGGTATGTCAACCCTCCCCATTGGAGGGCGAGGAGAAGACAAACAACGCCCGGAACTAAAAGAGATGTGCCCAGTGCGTCTAGTTGAGCAAGTTTTTCCTTCGTCGGGATCTTGGTCGTCTCTCTGTCTGGTACGTGGAGTAGGAACGCAATAACAGCCATAGCGATCCCCCCGAAGGGAAGGTTGATGTAGAAGCACCAGCGCCAGGTGACGTTTGAGGTGAATGCTCCGCCAATAAGAGGACCTAGAACAGAAGAGAGTCCGAAAACAGCGCCGAAAAACCCCATGTACAAAGGTCTCTTGTGGAGTGGAACGGAGTAGACAATAGTAGTGATCTGTGAAGAAGTGAGCCCCCTGTGCAACCACCGTCAACAACCCAGTTGACAAATAGACACCTACTTACACTGCCAGAGAAGATTCCCGCGGATCCAACCCCCTGAATAGCGCGACCAATGATGAAGGCTACTGAGTTCGGCGCAGCGCCGCACTTTACCAACAAGAATTAGCAACATATTTCCCGGAAGTGTCTAGGTATACCTTGGGACAGCAGGCTGTTAAGCAGCCAGGCCATAGAGCCCCGAGTCCGATCAAAAATTGAAAAGGGGGATATATAAAAGTCCAAGCGGTACGTACTAGGGCAGAGCCAGCTTCGAAGAGAAAGATGGTGACGAGGAATATGACCTTGACGGAGAAAAAGGTGTAAATCTTTCCAAATAAGAGCTGAAAGGCGCAGCTCGTGAGCAGATAGGCGGAACCGTACCAGCCAACGTCTGGCAGTGAGTGGAATTCGTCAGTGATAGCGGGTATCGCCGTGGTGACGATCAGTCGATCCAGGGCAAGAAGAAACATCGAGACGAAGACGGAAAACATGACCAAAGCAAGTCGAATACCAGAAGGATAGTTGATTTGCTCCTCCGATGTAATGTTTTCGCTAGGACGAGCTACATCTTGTTGTCCTTCCATCTTGTCTGTCGAAGCTAACCCAGAATCCTCAGCGGGAGGATGTTGCTCCTTTTTGTCTCTACGGAATAACATGGCCATGGTATCCTCCCAGGTGCTTGGAGGATGTATTCGTCGTGATATGTATGTATCAGGTGCAATGAGATGGCTTTTCATGTATTTGTTTATGTGCTTTGGTTAATAATGTGTCTGTATTTTTCCTCCTGCTAGAAGGTTTATATAGATATGATGGAAAAAATACAGTGCAAGGGACAAGAGAATTCCATAGTGCATACATCGTGAAAAGCCTCTTCATACGGTACGAGGTAGAAGCATTGATGCACTATAGTATAACAGTAGCATAGAGTAAGTAGCTGACGTCTATTGAATGAATATACAGTGCATTTTGGATTCTCTCGGAGAACTCGAGATCCGAAGCGTGCTCGGTGTTCGGTCGTGAAAGAACACCGGAATACTGTATAAACTCATCAGCTCTTTTCAGGCTGCCCCGATTTGTTAGCTAGTCTGGGATCTAGATCGGCTGCGTATACAATGTTAAGATGAGATTTCTTGATTATGTATAGCTAGGTGGTTACGACTACAGATTGTTAGTACGCTTAGTCCTGACTTTGACGATAGATAGTAACCAATGTTTCCCACCCTTATCTTACATTCTCCATATGTTTCCCATTGTTTCCCCTTGCACCCTTGCGGTTTTCACCGTCTGTCGGTTGAGTAGCGCAGAGATTTCCCTTGGGGAATGAGGAGTCGAGTTGTTAATCTAGTGGTATACGGTTCCGAACGCCACGCGGGACCGAATCCTGTCCCCCGTACCCGGGACCTATCCCAGAATGAACACCATGTACCTAAACCGTCATCCCAAAACCAACCTCGACAACGGCCCGTTTATTGTAGAGCGGTGGATAATAATAATGCACGAAATGACAGCGTCACACTAGGCAAACGTCCCCGCCAAGTTGCCTAGTTGGCTGTTGGCTCTCTGACCAATCCTTGTCATTAGCTCTTCAGCGGTCTCTTGAGTCATCGACCAATTGCGCGCGTCCGAGCCCGACGCACGTCCCCCGTGGTACGTGTAGAGTCCGCCCCCTAGTCCCTGAGCTCAAGGCTGAAATCAGGGGTTTAGCATACCACCGTATTCACACCACCAATACAATAGGTGAGTTCATTTTAACTCCGTGAGGTGAGGGGGGATGTTTGTGTCCTCAGACACATCTAACAAGTAGGGCGCAACTACATCCAGTTGATCCCGCCGCCCCCAAACGCACCCCCATAACTTCCATAGTTCGGCTGTGTTTGCGTCTGCGTTTGTACTTGTGCCCGTGGCTGCGCTTGTCCGCTGCCAGGCATTGCAAAAATGTCCCAATCGATGGATCCTGCATCAATGAAACCGAGCATCTGGTCCCAGGCGACATCCACGTTTGCGGTAGACTGCGCGGTCTCTGGTGGAGTGACGTTCAAACTTGTCGATTCAGATGACTCTTTGGTGTGCGTGTGTCTAATCTCGTCCGGAGGAATGAGGCTCTGCAGCTTCAATATGTAGCTCGGTGTCTCGGGGGCGGTGCCCCTGGTTTCTCGCAATGTCTTCTCTCGTATCCTCCAGGCACGGATCGTAAAGATAGCGGCGGCTAGATGTTGCTTCACCGAGAGATCGTAGAGCTCCGTATGGAACTGGTAAAAGAGGTCGACAGTGACCCATGCTCTCTCTACCAGCTGGCCAGAGGTGCGCGAGCTCAGTTGCCCTACCATATATATGAAGACTTCGATCTGAAAATGGGACATCACTACGAGTGTCAGCAGGGCATGGAGTAGACGATATAGCTCCCTCGAAACTTACTAAACCACATGAAGCCTTTTGTCTGAGGTATCTGGTAACTCTTTAGATTTTGTTCCCCTGCCGTGAGGGAAAGCTTGAATAGATTGTCTTTAGGCGTGCGGATGTCGTTACCCCATTCTGGCTGGTTTCTCATCGGACAAGTAACTTCTCGCAGCTTTTCTATCATTATAGACTTAGTCTGGGTCGCTAATATATGGATGGGGCCCATCGAGAGATCGCAGTATTTTGCAAGTATGTCCGTCGTAGTGCTCTCTAGCTCATTGATGCGCCTACACGCCTTCTCGAGTTTTTCGGGATCAGGCGACTCTGTCCCCATTTCATTCTGCAAGATGACGAGGTGAATTTCAGGTGTGTCGACCATGACGTTAGTGACTTCGGAACATATGAGACGGAATATCATATCTGTTGGGCCGTCTCTGGGCTGAATCGTGGTCATGTTGGGGTAGAGGTCGGAATCGTTGATATTCAGGGGCGGTTTAGTGTCGTAGGATCGAGGGAGGAGAGAGTGGCCGAGACCAGACATCAGCGCGTACATGGCGTCAAGTAGAAGGATCTGCCACCATATGCGCCGTCGCATTTCGGTCTCGAACGGTGAAAGGCCTAGGAATTCGCCATCTCTATGAAGACCCATCTTTTGTGCAATCCTTACCGTCACACCATTTAGAATCCACGCCGCGTGGCGATCATAACGACCTGGCAAGGAAAACTAGGCATTTAAATATTAGTCGGGGTTCGATTGGGAAGTGGCCACATGCGCGTACCAAGTATAACACCAGGGCCTGTAGGACGACGAGGTCGTAATTCTTGAGGATACCGATGCGCGTTAAAGCCGAGCGGCAACCCTTAGAGAAACGGCTATAGGCTTCGTCCTTGCTAAATCCAAGTCGTTCAATGCATTCATCCTCGCTTAGAGCCACGCTAGCCATCAGATAGATGGAGAATAGTAGGGCCTCGACATTTTTGGGTACGTTTTCTCTACTCGTAGCTGCCTCGACAAGTAAAGGCTGGACCGAAGGTACGTGTATGACCTTCGTCAATGGGTCGACCCTTTCAAGGTAGATCTGCCACAGGCGAAATGCGTGAGCCGGTTGGGGGTGCAATTCTTCTAGATTGGCGTTGGAAGTATCCGACAACACTAAACCCGCGTTCAAGTCAGATGCATGTGACTCGGCGGGAGTACTTGGGTCCTCTGTCTCCTCATCCTCGAGTATCTCGCGCATTGCCGAGAGCTAAAAGCTGTGAGAAAGGGAGCCGTTGTCGAAGGTCGCTAAATTAGAATATGCAGGAGAATGAACTCACTTCGCTATGGATATTAACCCATAAGAAACTGTCTATGAACTTGACGCCGCCGTCGTCTATTATGAGTTTCCCAAGGGGTTTCCAGATATCCTCCTGACTCGGGGACTCGGATGATGACGGGGCTGCCGGTTTGGCGGTAGCATACTCGGAGAGCAACTCCTCACAACGCGCAAGTCTCTGTTGTAAGTCTTGGTTCGGTCGCCTCCTCTTACGCGCGGGCGCTGGCGTGCTTGGTGTACATGTGACATTGGCCTGTATGTGATCTGTCTGTCAGGACCAGGCGGCCAGGCGGATAGGGGCTGGAGATCTGGAGGTCTGAAAATCTGGAAATCTGCAGATCTGGTATAAGTCAAGCTTACCTTGAGGCAGTTGGAACATGGAGTTTTGCGATCACATTTTATCTTTCTATTCTGGCATAAAACCTATATAAACACATGAAGTGAGCGCTGGACGGCGACGGCGATTGCGATTGCGATATTCGGGATCCGATCGCGCGGTAACTCAGTAACTCACACAAGCAAGCACCCTGGGCGGTTTTGCCGTTGCCGACGAACTGGACGCCATGGCCAGCCGGCTTTATTCCTTATTGCTTATTGAATTCCGTACCCCTCGAATATGAGACTGGACCGGCCTATCTCATCGATTCCCTCAATAATAAGTCTCGATAATAATTACGTTGGTTAAAAACACTAGTATATAAGAGATTCAAGGCAGAATTAAATCCTTTGTATGGAAGAATAAGTTGAGACCTATTTCTCTTTATTAAATTGCGGCCAGGTGGAGGGTACCTATGAAAGGTATGGGATGTACGGCCACGCAGACCAATGGAGGGTATGCGAAGCAGCGAGGTTGCCTAAACACCGGTTGGCAAGGTAGGCAAGGTAGGCACCTAAGTATGTTGTGTAGTGTAGGTAGCGTAGCGTAGATGGTGTAGGTTCTAATGAGCTAATAAAGGTCCAAGGGTAGGAGGGTTATGTAGGAGGGTAGTGTGTTGTGCCGTGTCTGCCAGGGATTAGGGAATGATAATAATGACTCTATGGATAGGTAGGCAGGTAATAATAAAAAAGATAATAATTAATAGGTGGTTGAGAATTTGGAGGCCTGAAAAGCTTAGACAGCAATAATCTTGGAAGAGACTTTTTGAAGCCGAATGCGATTCTGGTGGCTTCTCTTTGGTCTCCTCTTTAGCCCGCTTCTCCTTTATGTTTCCGAAAGGTAGGGTACTACCGTACTTACCCAGGTAATGTACACATCTGTCCAGTAAGTAAGCACCTGGGCAAGGATCTGATACTCACCTTAGGAGTAAGTACCTTCAATGGTTAATTATTATGTACCTATCTTAACTTTGATTCCGACGGATCTTTGGCATGCGGGGATATGGAATGTAAGAATTGCACTTGGAAGACTTTGTATACAATGTAGCACAACATATATGGATATGACCAAAAATGTTTTAAATCGATGCTAATGTAGCTGCAGCAATCGCAAGTATGACTCCTTTATGCTTGGGTCTACTGTGTAATGACGAAGTCATGGAAAGAAACCTTCTTATTAATTTCGTACCCAGTATTTTTAATGCACTCTCTGGGCTTGGCCCATACCAAGAATAGATACTACGTGATACATGTGCTTCCCGAGCTGAGTCATATGCCAATGTTACCGTATCCATCCATCGAACCTTGCAGGTGTTCGCGGATATCAATTGATTACCAGGTGATCCCGGGGCCATTTGATCTTATCATGATAAGCCCTATCGAATTACCAACATTTGAACCTATGTACCTCACAGCCACAACTCCCCCACACCACTCGCCTCAGGTCCACTGATCAATTGATCCATTGATGCAAATAGGTAGAACTTGAGCCAATGAACGTTGAGTCAATTGAGATACCAGCACAGCCAACCAATCAAGTCAACAACGATGTCGGAACAAGAAAATGAAAAATATAGTTGGATAACTTTTCAAGATCCATCCATAATTAATATAGATGCCACTCGATTAATCGCTTCCCAAGACTAGAATTATAGACGGGACGTATCCATATGGATCTTATATGTATTTTGAATCTTATATTTTTATGATCTGTTGTTATCCTACCACTGCTTTCTCAATTGGTCTTTTCTTCAAGGTTCCAAGGTTTCAAGGTTACCATGACCTGAAACTCATACCAGGGTCTTCCTCAAAATGCGTCGTTGCGTGGTGAGTCAGACCTCAGACCATAGTCATAGCATACATAGCACTTGAGATTAGTCCAGGGTTGAATATAGTCACTTACTTACATGAACACATTCTTTAAACAGCCAAGAATATTGACAACCAGAGCTGCATTTGCAGCTCGATGTCGTCATGGCGCTTCTCGCTCCCTCGTACGCCTGCCGTCGACTCGCCCGTTCACCCTCACCTCCCAACCGCGACAGAACGCATTTCACTCCCAGCTAGAGGATTCCGCGTCCTCGGCCATATTGTCCTCTTTCAAAACGGCTCCTCAGACGCCGCAGACCCTAACCGAAAAGATCGTCCAGAGATATTCTGTAGGCCTTGCGCCAGGAAAGAAGGTGAGAGCAGGCGACTATGTCACCCTCTCGCCTCATCATTGCATGACCCATGACAACTCGTGGCCCGTTGCCTTGAAGTTTATGTCTATTGGCGCCTCCAAGATCCACGACAACAAACAGATAGTCATGACCCTCGACCACGATGTGCAAAACAAAAGCGAGACGAACCTCAAAAAATATCAACAGATCGAGAACTTCGCCAAGCAGCACGGAGTCGATTTCTACCCTGCTGGGAGAGGTATCGGACACCAGATAATGGTCGAAGAGGGATATGCTTGGCCTGGTACTGTTACTGTGGCTTCGGATTCCCACAGTAATATGTATGGGGGCGTTGGGTGTTTAGGTACCCCGATAGTCCGGACCGACGCCGCTAGTATATGGGCTACAGGCAAAACATGGTGGCAGATTCCCCCTATTGCCAAAGTCACCTTCACCGGCATTCTACCCCCTGGCGTCACGGGAAAGGATGTCATCGTCGCCCTATGCGGCCTTTTCAACAACGACGACGTCCTGAACCATGCGATCGAATTCACTGGATCCGAAGAAACCATGTCTAGCATCCCCGTTGATGACCGACTTACCATCGCCAATATGACTACTGAATGGGGCGCTTTGACTGGTCTCTTTCCCATTGACTCTGTCTTGAAGAATTGGTTACGCGCCAAAGCTACCGCGTCCGCCGTATTAGGTGACGGTGTAGCCTTGAATCAATTCGCCCACACGAGGATCGATGATCTAATCCAAAACCAACTGGCCGCTGATCCTGGTGCTACGTATGCCAAGTCACTGTATTTGAACCTATCGACTCTATCGCCTTTTGTTTCAGGCCCGAATTCTGTCAAGGTTGCAACTCCTCTCCGAGATCTGGAGGCCCAGGGTATAAAGCTCGACAAGGCCTATCTAGTCTCGTGTACCAACTCCAGAGCCTCAGATCTTGCCGCTGCGGCTAAGGTGTTCAGAGACGCCGCACTCAGTGGGGTCGAACCGAAGGTAGCCCCGGGTGTAAACTTCTACATTGCTGCCGCATCTCTCACAGAACAGGCGATAGCTGAAGACTCGGGCGATTGGCAAATCCTCTTGGATGCTGGCGCCCAGCCCTTGCCATCGGGCTGTGGGCCTTGTATTGGCCTTGGCACTGGCTTGCTTGAGCCAGGTGAGGTCGGTATCAGCGCTAGCAACCGTAACTTCAAGGGCCGGATGGGGTCCACCGAAGCCAAAGCTTACCTTGCAAGTCCCGAAGTCGTCGCAGCGAGCGCGTTACAAGGCAAAATCGCCGGTCCTGGTTGGTATCAGAAGCCAGAAGGCGTTGAGAAAGTCATTATTGGCGAGGGCAACGGTAATATTGAGCAGGACAAAGCTATGAGCATAGAAGACGCACTCGAGAAGATTATTGCACAAGCAGATAGTCTAATATCCGGGGCAGAACAAGACGTCATTGGCAGTAAAACATCAGAATCAAATGACGGCGAAGAGACGCTCACTAGTATCCTTCCTGGTTTCCCCGAGAAGGTTGAAGGCGAAATCGTCTTTTGTGACGCCGACAACATTAATACCGATGGCATCTACCCTGGGAAATATACATACCAGGATAATGTATCCGTCGAGAAGATGGCCGAGGTCTGCATGGAGAACTACGATAAGAGTTTCAGAGACGTTGCTAAGGCAGGCGATATCCTAGTTTCAGGCTTCAACTTCGGATGCGGTAGCTCGCGCGAACAGGCCGCTACTGCTATCCTCGCCAAGAAGATCCCCCTTGTCGTTGCAGGAAGCTTTGGTAACATTTTCAGCCGTAATAGCATCAACAATGCGTTGATGGGTGTTGAAGTACCAAAACTTGTGCAGAGACTGCGCGAGACATTCAAATCCGCTGGCGAGGAGGGCAAGATGCTAACACGACGCACTGGCTGGAAATTCCTCTGGGACGTAAGGAGAAGTAAAGTGACGGTCACTGAAGGCGAGGGTGGCCAGACATGGAGCCAAAAGGTCGGCGAGCTGCCGCCCAATGTACAAGAAATCATTGCCCGTGGTGGGCTAGAGAAATGGGTCAAACACCAAATCTCGGCATAAACAAAAGGAAAAAAAATAATATATACATGTATATATGGACTGGCACCAAAAAAGGAATTAAGACGACCCATTTTTGTGTTCATGCCTCATCTTAGCCCTTGCCTACTTTTAACACTTAAAATATCAATTGCGATGACAAGGCTGGGCTAGTTTACCAATGCAAGCCGACGGTCATCGATTCCCGCTGTCTGTTTTGTATAAGCTTGTCCATCTAACAAGGCAAACGGTCGCCCAACCGAGGATTCTAGCCCTACGAAACGGAAGATATAGCATATCCCTCTCGCTTCGAACACTCTTGTCATATAGGTAACTAGTCATGGCCTAGTAAGGCATAACCATCACGCCATTAAAGCGAAAACCAAGAGGAAATATGAGTAAGTCATCCCTTTCGTTTTATTATGTTCGTTATATAACCATACGTCTACTCGTATAATGCAGGTTGGAAATCGCCAACGCAATGTGGCTGGTATCTCATCTATAAGCCGTGCCCGCCGACCGGCCGTTCCAAAAGTCTTTGGCAAACGCCTAAATGCCAACCGGACGCCTCGCTAACTACCGGGATCATCTTTCCTTATCTATGCTCCAGCAGCACTCTAAACACCAAGGCTCTTTACGCAAGTCCACAACACCACGGGCACAATGACGTTGTCATTACCGCCAGTTAAGACCGCCTCTGTGAGGCTAGCAGTAGTAGCACATATTCCCATCTTGAGAGCTACGATGCCCCATGTGTCTGAGTTACCGGTTGTGGAAGGCCATCCACCCATGTGCAACCATAGGCGTGCCGCGGTAAGCCCAAGGAAGACAGCTGCCGCGAAAGCGACACTCCCTTCAAGGCTTTTGCCGCCACCCCATAGCCACTTTCGCCGCCCCCAACGCCTACCAATAAGCGACGCGGCTGCGTCACCTAATCCCACGCATACTACGCCGGATACCATACTAACCTCTCTCGTGGGTACCTCCCAGCCTTCAAGGTAACCACTCCCAGTCCGTGGAAGTGAACCAAGCGATAGCCACAGGGGGATAGCACACCCGATAAGAAGAAAGATATGAGAGATAACAACTGGTCCCCTAAGGTCTCGGCCGTCAACATATGGGGCGAGGAAAGAGGCCAGCGGTTTCGACAGTGGCGGAAGCTGGCTTGCTCGGAGAAGATCGAGGAGAAGGAATAGGGCGAGTACAATGGACACCGCCAACGCCGCAAATGCAGGATCTATATACGTTGCCGGTAGAAACATAGCAACCATCATGAAATGGAAGACCTTTCGCCTTGTATCCACCTCGTAAATGGGAGACAGACGAAATACGACTATTAGTCCAATGGAGATGACAAGGACGAAATATGCACTTAAAACGAGGCGAGTATTAGCCAGGCCAATGTGTAACCGAAGACCATCAACCCAACCCATCGAACCAAAGGATTCGACTCCGGCTTCTGGCCTCGGAGGGAGACATATCCACCGCTCTAGGTTACGACTGACGACTTCCCACCGAAATTGCGGCAAGTCTCCGAAGAGATAGCCAAGGGCCCACCCCACGGGTTCATAGCCATAGAGTGCCTCGTCGGCAACAACCTTCTTTATTCCAACGAAGGGAAGGGGTAGAAAAATAGCGCCGACGATGCAGATATAAACATAGATAGCATATATCCACTTCCGGAAAATGGCCTGCTCCTGGGTAAGCGAGAAGAAGGCACGGACGGAGTGGGAAGCGGTTCGCTTCTTTCGACCAGAGGGGGTATGTGTATGAGACCTGCGGGGTACATTATCCACGCCAGGTAGAGTGTGTCGGCGGAGTGGCGTAGATCCAAGTTTTGCGTCTACGGCATTGGAAGAGGTTTTATACGGTATGTGTCCGGGGGCCGCCAGTAAGTTCCTCTCAATTCCGGTAGAATCGCCTCCATCGAGCATAGTCCTCACCCGGATAGGTCCTCTAGGAGATGGAGATCCTAGACCGTCACTATCTTCCAGATCATCAAAGGCTTCGCATGAACTGCAAGAGGAACTGTCCACCGGTGCATGGAATAAGTCATGTCTCACTCTCCTCCATGACATAATGCTAGAGAAAAGGGTAGAGGCCGGCTTAGACGAACTTGCTGTCCTTTTAAAACGCCACTTGGGCACACGAGCCAAAGCTATCCCCCACTTGATCGCTTGGGTGCACGAGACGAGGATATCGAGACCACCTACCCATAGCATAGACTTGAGAATGACGGCCTGTGGAGAGGAGGAGAGGAGTAGGAGGTCGATAAGTGAGACGGACAACAATTGTAGCTCTGCTGTGAGGAGACTAGTCGTGGTTAGAGTCTGCAGCACCAGGCAAAGGTTTCGGTGTAAGGGATATAAGAGCGTTGCTGTTTCGAGCGAGATGACCTTCGGAGAGAAACCGGCCCCTCCGGCATCTACCCACGCGACACCCAATTTCCGAATGGTACCTCTCAAAAGCAGGGGCGTACATGAAAGCATCCAGTGTAATGGGTCGTATCCCGGATCGATGCTAGAAATAGTGGGTATCAGACTGGTAGGTAAAGAACATATGGCGAGTACAATGTTTGGCAGTAAGACTCCCTCGTTATCAACGGAAAGTAGTAACGAAACGAGGACAGTAATGGCTGGCGGGTAAAGCAAAGGCGCCGGATCGAAAGACGACGGTACAGACAGGGGGATCGTCCTCGAAGGCGTCCGGTGCCAATACGCCCAGATGACGAGTCGCAAAGGATATAGTAGCACCAGAGACACCGTTACTCCTATCCAAGCATATAATTCTGGTTCCACATTAGCGACACTGATGAGGCCACCCAAGTGATGAATACCCAGGTACTCACCTTGATTCCATCTGCGCAACATTTGCCGAACCGGGGTATTTGTGCAAACCACTACGCCGAGGAAGCCAATAATAAGCAACTCGGTAGAGCGGCGGATAATCTCTTTCCTCCTGCGTATTCTATCGGCGGTACTTTGAAGCCTATTCCCTTGCAGAGATTCCTTTTTCAGGTTGATAGATAGTCTCCTCCCCTCTTCCTCAAGGAGAGCGGGAGAGGGTATCGGGGTCGACGTCCCCGACAGAGCTTCATTACGCCCTCGCAATCCCTTTCGTAATCTTCTGGGGGCTGGCAAACCCTTGAGGAAATGTTCATCATCGGCCTCAGTACCGCTGTCACTACTTGGTGTGACTTCTCTGGAGGCGCTGGGTAGGCGTAGTAGTGAATCTAGACGGTCCCTCGGAGAGAGTTTGTAGGTGAGGTGGTCGGATGGATCGAGCAACTCGGAATGTTGGCGGTGGTAGGGATGCGGAGATCGTGAGAGCAGTCTGAGGGCATCGTGTTCAGACGGGTCGAGGGGCTCAGGCATTATCAAGACCCGGTGGTCGGAGGACACCTCGGGCGCGCAATCTGAAGGAAACTCATGCAAACCAGATGGAATCGTCTTCTGTCATGTTCTGTAGGTAAATTACGGCGGAATGATCGACGTTCAACTTTTTGGCGACAATTAGCAATTAATAACAATTGAGTACTATAAGTACTACTGTATGTAAGTAAAACTAGTTTAGACTTACTCTACTTCCAGATGTCGTGAGCAAATTGCATCGACTGATCAATCGTGCTTGTGGATCTTCTCCAGCGTGTAATGGATATTCACATGCCTTTTTTTACGTCTTGTCCCCGTCGCAAAGCGTAGGGTAACCTTGGAAGTTAAAATAAAATAAATAGATGCGTATTTGCACTGTCCTGTATATGTATCTACATATGTAGTCTACCGGTATGGTACGTACACATGTGTGGCTGATGTATCATACCAGTTAAGCTCAATGTACGTGGCGCCGGGGGTGATCTAACATTGAAGCGTCTTGGCTTTTTAAACATCAAATTGAATGTTCAAATTACAGAGCCGAGGTATTATATAAGCTGATTACGTCGATACCAATATATCAAACTCCGATCGACTCCTACTATGTAGTTAACCCAAAATTTTTGCATTGACGCATATCTCAAATACAAAGTGCAAATGAATGGTAATAGGCGAGATATTATGTTCATCAGAACCGTTGACCTGCATATGATAAAACTCAGCATTATCACTCCACTCCGCTCCATCCAAACAGGTATGATAAACACAAATCAATATACGTCTATACACTGACACAACAGTACATAGGTAGTATGTGTACATGGGAAGCTACTCAACAGCTTTTTAACTGACCTTCAAACAGAGTTCTTTTGGTCCTGTCCTCTCAATGCTGGCGTCAGCTGCCCTGATCTACATGTCGCCAAAGACTAAAACACCAGCAAAATAGCTGGCAAATCCCAGAAGACAGAGTCGATGAAATCCATATCTAAAGCCCAGCAGCAGCTACAGTCAAGAGTCGCTAAGCTGCTAACGATCTACTATCACATAGATCAGCACGGTAGAACTCGCGTGACTATTAAATAACCACATCAGCTTCTATGAACTACGCGATAGTACCAAAAACACTTGGAATAGATATGTGTCGTCGGTACTTTCGGGGTTAACGTTTTAGTATGTTTATTTGCCTGGCTGGTATGCAATCGACCGTAAACAGGTATAATATTCATTTGGTAGATTGAACCCCGAAATCCGAACATATGCATCATGATCCTACTTGCGGCTTTTATTATATTGCGAATTGCTACCAAAATCGCACCAGGAACGGAGCGGATCCGACTAGGCTAGGCATAAATTATGCACTTTTACCGGGCCATCTTCCATACCCCGAAGAGACCCTATGGCATACCTATGGCCTGCATAAATCGCGTGACCCAACCTGCGATGCCACCTTGATAGGAGATCCGTTAGAATTTATGCCCACCTTGCCGGCTCCTCGGTTCTCCGCCTTGGATTATACGCTGTCAATATAGTATAAGGAATTGTGTACGCCAGCGTGTATGAAAATATAATAAGGTCATAGAGTACCTGCTAACCGTCAATTTCAAGCTCAGTGTATTCCTCTCCCCGAACCGTTTATCGATCGTGGTGCTCGACGACAGTAGGTGACAACCAGGGCCTTGGGGGTGTTCTAACCGTCCACAGTTGGTAGAATATCAAGATGGCAATCTCGGAGGCCATGACTTCGGTAGTCCAGCCGATCAGCCCCCAGGGACTCTTATTATGTGCACTGGGTGTTACTCTCTTGGTACGTTGTATAGGGTCGTGTATATACTCACATCACTAATGCTTCATAGCCCATTCTCTACTACGTTCTCATCCTCGCCTACAACGTCTACTTCCACCCCTTATCCAAGTATCCTGGCCCTCGAATAGCAGCTTCAACCCCGCTGTGGATTGCTGTATCTTATGTTAGAGGGAATACACCTGATGTTCTCTTGAGACTCCATGATAGATATGGTCCCGTCGTGAGGACGTCTCCCAACGAACTCTCATTTATTGAACCTCTCCAATGGAAAGAAATATATGGTCATAAGCCACCAGGTCAACCCGAATTTTCCAAGGACGAGAAATATCACTCGGGTCTCAAGGGGGGTCCCACGATTCTCAACGCTGATAGACACTACCATGGGCATATTCGAAAGCTGCTAGCACACGGATTTTCGGATAAGTCGCTAAGGGAGCAGGAGGCTGTGATCCAAGAATATGTAAACGTGCTCATGCAGAGGCTCCATGAAGTTAGTCAAGGCGGAAATATGCCTGTGGATATTGCATCGTGGTACAACGTAAGTCCCTGGCAATCCCATCTTCACGTGAGGTTATGCAAAGCTAAACGCGGGTAGTTTATGACATTCGACCTGATTGGGTTCTTGAGTAAGTTCTGGGAGAGACTTCCCCAAACCCTCCATTGCTCACATATATTATAGCCTTTGGGGAATCATTCCACTGCTTAACGAGTTCACGGATCCATAAATGGATAGAAATTTTCTTCAGCTTGGCCAAGAACATGGCTTTCAGTCAAGCAATCGCCCGCTTCCCACGTGTTGTTCAGACTCCCCTTAAAATGTGGGCAATTCCAATGTCAATCAAGTCGGATCTAAGGACCCTCGACCAACTTAACGTGAGTTCGAGTCTATTCTAGCTTCTTAGTGCGTTGTTAATATGTCCAACAGGAGGAGAAAATCAAGTACCGCCTCGAAGCCGAATCAACCATACCGGACTTCATGGACAAATTGATCGACTCTTACAAATCGGGGAAAATGACCTTTGAGCAACTCATTGGGAACGCGGGAGTTCTTATCGGTGCAGGTAGTGAGACTACGGCAACGTTGTTAGCAGGTGAGGCGTCTCCGACTTCAATGGTTTATATATGCTGACGAGGTTGATCGTAGGCCTTACCTATTTGCTCTTGAAAAACCCTCGAGTGCTCCAAAGGCTCACCAAAGAAATCCGCGGAACTTTCCAACAGGCTGACGAGATCACTATCACTCGTGTCAGTCAATGCAAGTATTTATTCGCTTGTATAGAAGAGGGCTTACGGTTCTATCCTCCATCTCCTCAACCTCACCACCGGATAGTGCCACCGGGCGGAGCTGTTGTTAACGGCCAATACCTTCCGGAGGGAGTGGCTGTTGCCATTCCAATATGGTACGTCTAGAATAAACTAATCCCTTATTTACCGAAGCCTGTGCTAATATCTAGATAATTCTTTAGTACGTATATTGACCCCCGTCGCTGGTGTTCGATTCTAGACTGGACGAAAAAAGCCCGCGAGTCTAATAAAGATGTGATAACAGATGAAACATTTGCTAATATTTCTCAATGCACTAGACGCCGCATGTAGAAGCCAGCGGAACTTCTCGCAGCCTGACAACTTCATCCCTGAACGTTGGATGGGCGAGGATCCTCAATTCGAGAATGATAAGCGAGATGCCTCCCAAGTTAGTTGTCTCTTCGTATATACGTCTTTACCGCACTTACTGAACATGTCCCTAGCCATTTCACTTCGGCCCTCGCAACTGTATCGGCCGTAACCTCGCTTATGTCGAGATGAAAATCATTATTGCAAGACTCGTCTGGCATTTCGATATAGAAAATGCCACTGAAGGGGACTGGCTAGACCAGAAAGTCTATATAGTCTGGGAGAAGTCGCCGTTGTGGGTTAAGCTGCGTCCTGTACCGCGAGGCTAATAGTTTGCCAGCTAGTCGTCGCAGACTTTAGTGCAGTACGATATTATATCTGGAGTTTGATCATGGACACTGACTAGTCTCCTTAAAGAGGAACCACATGGATCAGCTATTTTGGGTACGGGTGGATAAATTGTCGACTAAGGAGCTAATATGGTAGTTGAAATATATGTTGTGTCGTTGTTAAGGTATTATGATGTTATTGTAACTATCGACATCTGGAGTTAAACCTACGGACGTTTTAACACCAAAACGCGTGGCAATATTAAAGTATGAAGTGGTCTTTACAGAATAATCTTCTTCTGTACGTCACCAAATCTTCATACTTGACTATTGACACTTTTTATTGAGTGTAATTTATCGAAACTTGAGCTTTTGGTTTAAACAAAATAGATACAAAGCTATAAATATAAGTGACGAGGTCTCGCGGGACAATATCCCTTCGACGTTAAATAAAGGGACTCTCTTATTCTAGGCACGGAACGAAGAGGACATAAAAATTAAAATTTAGCACGCATTTCTTCTTGACATAGCCATTTATCTGGATGGCTTTATTACAAGTACGGAAACTACGTGACTATGTTAAAGTAAGTGGATGCAAGGGAAAGGAGAAATTTTCGTCTATGAATGAATTGTAGCATATTGATACAATACAAGTACGTCCCGAGTAGACAGGTGCGTACAGCTTGCTATAAACATAAATTATGACTTTACACTTATAAAAGAGAAGGAAGCGTTATGAAGCTGTATTATGTACTGGCAGCTCTTGCGCCAAGAATTCAGCCTTACATCCCTATATCAGGACTTGACGAAGCGTAAAAGTACTGAGTACTGAGCAATTAAGCGGATGTCATACCAAGGAGATCGCTAAAGGATATGTTGTTAAGATGGAGACTAATATTCGACTGATTACTACATACCATATACATAGTAATCTACATATATGTATATAGCCTTTTGAGGCTCTAATAATTTGCTGTCAGTTGGAATATGAAACTTCGAGGCTATTAATACATGGTACGGATATATTCCGTACATATGCGCCTCAGGTAAGACAATGTATCTTGAAAAGAAAATGCATGCCAAGATTGCCAAGCGAACTAATAATAGGAAATACCTGTTAGTCGGGAATCATACCCCTGTCCCTACGGCAATATGCGTCTGTCAGTTTTATCGCGCTGGTTTAATATTTGGCTAGAAAAATACTTTGATAAATAATTGCTTTTTTGTCATGTTTTACCTATTTGGTGGTATCTGGTGGTTGGTATGTTTTCCGCCACTGGATCTTCCCCGCAACATGCGGTAACACGTAGGTTGTACCATAAACTCTTAGCCAAAGCAGGACACGATATAACAGCTATATGACGGTACGTATTCGTACGGTACGCAGCTAAGCATATCGAAGTGGGGTGGCGACGAAACAGCAGAAACCTCGTATTCTCAACAAGAAGCGACGTCACCACCATGACCACAGTGCGTGCTTTGACACAATCTGCTGGTGCCAAGAACACTATGATCGTACGGAGGTGACCCAGTAGTTAATACGTATCGGATACTTTAGTCCGTGCGGGATTCCTTCGAATCTGACACGAGGAAGATGTGACGAGGGAACCCTAGGCTGAGAATTTCGACTGGGTCTATCGGGACCAAAGGCAGGTCTAGCTTGAAGAGGCTGGTATTGGCTACACGTACTGTACCGGATTACATACATTACCATATCAAGGCATATTCTAGCTAGCGTTGCCGCAGCGTCGGGGGGGCAGTACTCCTGTCCTCTTTCAGCTTGACTAAAGCTGTTTTTACTTAGGACCCTTCGTATTGTAGATGGTACAGTGCTTAATGATACTGGAACACGGTATGGCAGTGAACCATGCAGAACAAGCCAATGTTCTCCACCAAGATTTTGAGCATCAAGCCATCAGCCACGATATCTTATGTTATCCGAGATGGTCAACGTCTGTTGAGTGGAAATAAATTATAGCAACCCCATTATTGTCTTCCGAGTTTCCACAGCATCCGGTAAACCGGTACACAGGTTACCCAAGTACCTGCTCAAGTTCTTACGTACTGTTTGGTTTCCGAGGCTCTTACTTCTCGGAATCTCACTGCATCGTCCAGTTCTGGGTCGCCCAACCTTTCTTTTTTTTCCCTTGTGCAACAGCAGTACCTACGGGGCTTACATTAGGTACTCATCGCGGCTATCATGCAACAAAGCCTGCGGGTCGACTAATTTTTGTACGAAGTACAGTGCCGTGGCTGTCGCCCGGAAATCTTGCCGCCCGCTCTCAAGCACACTCTGCAGTAGCCTGCGTTAGCCCATTCGCTTCTCGACCTGGTCCGGCAGACTCCCCCCCAAACAACTATTTTAATCAGTTCCTCGTTCGTTACTTTCAATATGACTTCCACTTCTGAGAAGAGCGTACTGGGTGAGAGGGATATATCCGTGTCTATCCAAAATAGTCGTTCTGGGCGTTGTATGGTAGAAAAGATGCCTTCAACTCGGCGTTTCTTCCTGACTCTGTTGCTTGGTCTGCTTGTCACAGCTGGCCTAGCAAATGCTGTCCTCAACCGCGAGCCTCATCGCGAGGAGTCGATCGAACGCAAGACTGATCATATCGTGCAACGAGATGACTCAACCTTCTCACGGCTATTAAGTTCAGCCTCACCCCAGGCTATCCACCAGTTCCTCCATGCGTATTTTCCGGGCACATACAAACACGGCGTCTACGAATCCGACCACTCTGCTATGGAGGTCGTTCACGCAAACGACCCAGAGTTGGCAACGTCAATCGTGCAGTTGGCTAAGAGGCAGTCTGGCAACGAAACAACTACGGCGACAAGCAGTACCACCACGGATTCTAGTACCACGTCGCCCACAAGTAGCAGCACACAAGAGACTTCTACCCAGGAAACTTCTACCGCACCCCCAACGTCTACAGACACAACCTCTACAACCCCAACTAGCTCGTCAACCGATTCGACATCGTCGTCGACATCTACTCAAGAAACCAGTACTACCGGTACGTCTGCCAACTCTTCATCAAACGTTCTTCCGGAGACCAGCACTATTGTGTCCACACCATTATCAACAGCATCTACACCCTTGATCCCTACCACATCTGCATCCTCTTCCAGTTCTTCCTCGAGGTCTTCCTCCAGGGGTATGTCTAGCAAGAAGTTATTACGTCTACACTAGACTTTTCTTCCCCCCTTCCCTCCCGTTTTTTGGCCCAATCGTCTGGTGCTAGATTCATTGTTCGTGGTCTAGCATCTCATTACTATCAACACGCTCTGCATGTATAGACACCTCGCTAACCAAAATTGTAGACTCTACTTTGACAACATCAACTACTCCCAGCTCTACTACCACACGGCCACCTAGGACATCTACGTTCACATCTACTCTCCCTGGAGGCGCTAAGGTACGTTAACTATACTTCTGTCGGATCCTCTCCTGACACGTATCTGGGCTGCTGCATCACTCTCGGCTTGTCGAAGGCCCTTAAAATGGCAGATACTTTTGATCCTTCACTCGAAAGAAAAAAAAACCGCTGACAGGCGTTATAGACTACCATCACCTCTGTGGAAGTAGTTACTCCCGGTGCTCCTGAAGGAGCGAGCACGACGGATGACTCAGGAGGGAGTCTGCAAACTGGCAACCCCGCGCCTCCAGCCAGGAGACCAATGGTAGAAGCTGTCATCGGTATGGTCGTTGGCGGAGTACTCCTAGTTTGACGTTCTTCGGATTCGGTTCTCTTCGTCTTCATCCAGGATATGGCGTTCGCAGCATAATAATAGCAGAGCATTTGTACATTGGGACCGGCATTGCATACTGGGACTTATGGTGGCATTTACATTCCTTTGGAACTTACGGGAAGGGAAGTTGGTATAGAAAGGGTTTGCTTTACTCTCGCAAGATTTTGCTACTATTAATGAAATCCATGAGAGATTGTTTATATATAATCTCGAATATAGATACCAATAGTCTCTGGTAATCTCAAAGTATAGAGGAGCAAATAATATGTTGTCCATGGTATGGTATGCACGCATATGAAATCCGTAACAAATTCTGACCATACACGCATCCTAGATTGGGTTTCCGCACCTGGCACTGTATACATGCATGATTGAGGAGGGGAATTTCAGATATGGGATGATAGAGGTAAGGAAGCCGTGCGGTATGGACGGGTAGAGCTTGTGATGAAATTTTACGTACTCATTGATGTTTAACGTAGGCCATCTCTGGGGGCTCTAATATACATCCTTAGAAATTCTGCCAATGTCCTGGTTCCGTGCGGTTGAGCTGCATGATACACCGTTACAATAGCGAGGCTACACAAAGGACAGGATATATGTGTGATGAGGAAGTAGGATGGGTTAATACCGGAATGGAGGTAGAATAGAAAGTGTCTGCAAAGCAGCGACGGAGCCTATAGGTGCCTTATGAGGGTATACTATTCATGTAGCGGGCATCGTACATTCGACTAGGTGCCTCTTCCCTTTCTTTCCCCTCTTCTTCTTCTTCTTCTACTTGTCCTGCGTCTGTAACACCCTGTCGTTTCTAATCCGAGAAGAGGTAGATTATCCAGGACCGATCTTGGGCATATCGTGATGCTCACTTAGCTTGGAGAGGTAGGTATTGAGACCTTCGACTCTCTCCTTATGGGTCTTAGCGAATTCGGATGCCACTTTTGGGTCTTCCAGCATCTTTAACATCTGGTTGGTGAGGTTGACGTTAGTACTAAGTTACTATCCACCCTAACTAGACCTTGGAATGGAGCAGCACGTACCTTTTTTCTGTTAGCTTCCTCGTGTCGCCGCTCCGCTTCGGTTTTATGTTCGGCTACTTCGTCATTTTCTTCGTCTCGATTGTCGCCGTGTCGGACTTCCTCAGGTTTTTGGCTAGAGGAATCGTTTCCTTCGGAGAGGGCACGCTCGAGCTCTGGAGCCTTGCTCTTCTTCTTCTTCTTCTTTTTAGCTTTCTGTACTTTCCCACCTTTTAGCTTGAGGGCGCCACCACCGCCTACTGGTATGTAGTCGTCTGGTGGCATTTTGTTTATTGTGTATCCATATAAAGGAGATGAAGAAGCAGAGGAAGAAAGTCGGTTGACGCGCTCAAGACTCTGAGTAGTCGAGATCCCCGCTATACCGCGTATGTAAATGTACCTACGTAAATCAATTTAAGGAATAATCCATGAATTGATTGCATTAAATGCATGATGAATAACATTGAATGTGGATATTTCAGATAAGCCGATAAGAACTAGGCTAGGTAGAATAAATAAAAATAAAAAATTACTCTCTGGAATTCTCTTCTCTTTTTTTTTCTTCTTTCTTCTTCAGATCAAAAAGTATTCACAGAGTAGCCACGACCGTCACCTCGATCATCACAGTGACGAGTTGCCATTCTCCATCTTGAGAATCACTCTGGAGATTAAATTCCTTATTAGGAAGTCTCTCGAACGTCCTCTTCGGACTATGTGCGGGAGATGTCGAAAACCAAGGGAACATGCCATAAAACTACAAAATGTAAACTTCAGCATAACACAGCATGTCACCAACATTAACGCGTAACATTCCGAAATTTTGATGGATGTGTATTATCAACCCTAAGCCCTATGTCTGAGCGCGCGTAGACCCCGACGAAATTCCTAGCTATGGTATTGCAGAACTCCCCGCCGTGGTTTGGTTATGATTGATCCAAGAGAGCATGGCAGGTCTCAGCTTGATTAATGTCTTGAAATAGCCACATGTACCTAGATTATGTAGGTATTACGCTCATTCTTGGTACAAGTCTGGAGGCTTTCTAGACTAATAACTAAGTAGAAATCACACTTGAGTAGAGGAATGCCTTGTAATTCTAGGTCATTCTTCCGTTACATACATTCATCTTCTACATCAACACTAAGATATTTGTTATGTGTTTACTGACAAAATATGGCAGTTCTCAACGCGTCTCCTTCTACGATACCATCTTGGGTCTTGATTATAAAGTGTCTTCACTTTCTAGCTCTTAACCAGTTCTATTCTGCAGAAGCATCATCAATCATTCTTCCAGTCACTCCTTATCCACAGTCATTCGTTAACAGCCACTTTGGCTACCACATTCATTTTATATATACACTCTACACTCGTTCATTTATACTTATAGGACATATAGCCTAAGATATCTATCTTACGTGGATCAATCATCAAAATGCCTTACTACAACTTGACCTCGACTGCTACCTTCCTGTCATGCACTCCGCCTGCGATGACTCGAACCCTCCCCCCGGCGGTGTACACCACTCTGGCCCCGGTGACCCAGACCATGTATACCACTGTCTACGAGACTGTCCTTCCTGCTGCTTGTGAGACTAGCCAGTGGATGGCTACTTACACTGTCACCGAGACTTGCGCTGGCAACCCCGCCGATTATGTGACTTCTAAGATCCCCCCGGGATTTGTCGTCACAACTGTGTCTTGCGCCGCCTGCCAGCCCACCGAGATCGAGATCACCTGCCCCGGTGCGCAACCTACTGGTGCCGGAATGCAGTACGTCAGCGTTACAGGTAACGGCGTCACCGCTACTATCACTGCTTCCCCTATTGGGTATCCTAGTATGGGATACCCAGGTGCTCAAACTGGTACTGCTGTTACACCCGTCGCGACCGGTGGTTATGAGTCCTCTGGTTCATGCTCCGAGTCTGGTTCTTGCTCTGGCTCCTACCCCGGCTCCAACCCGGGTTCCGGCTCTTGCTCCGGCGCTGGCTGCTCTGGTTCCAACACCGGTAGCTCTGGTTCGAACTCTTGCTCCGGCGGCTCATGCTCAAGCTCCGGCTACGGGACCGGCTCAAACGCAGGCTCCAGCAATGGTTCCAGCCCTAGCTGCAGCTCCGGTTCATGTTCCGGCTCTTATCCTGCGGGCGGCAACGGCACTTATACTACTCCGCCCATCGCCACCGGCGGTGCGCCTTCGCTTAAGCATGCCTTTGCGCTGTTCTCTGGCCTTGCTCTAGTAGCTGGTCACTTTTTTCTTCTATAAGGTGGTTGTCTTGGTTATATAAGGCTGGAGTTTATCCTCTGTGGTACGGTGTCGTGGAGCTGAGGTGCTAGTTCATACTTCTTGGATATGGTTTATGACTTATGTGGTTTTTTGTCTGCTACTTTCATAGGATTTCCTGCATTCAGAATATACATCCGGGACTTATCAATCGTTGCTTATTATATGCGTCCCCGAACCTAATAATTTTTGAAGCCACTCATGTGCCCGATCTCTTTCAGTCGTTGCTGTAAAGTCTCAAGTTAACTCCCTACATGCCACCTCTCTGATAACTCGACTCCGTTTTGATTCACTAGCTGTCACTAATAGATGTCCCCCTATCCACATTTCTTAGGACCTAACTCATTCATGATGCGAATGATTTTGGGTGGGGAGACACATCCTAAGCTACGTAATTTGACACCTTACGATGCAGATATCGGGTGAAAAGTGAGGAAATCGTCTCGAGTATTATCACTATCGTATGAAACGTTAAAGGCGATCTTTCTCTAGGGACTCAGACAAAGCATCGTCTTACGATAACTAACATCACAGGAATTGAACCCTGACTCTATGCGAATCTTAATATATGTCAGTCTGAGTTAGGAACCCATTGCATTCAATGTCAATATAATCAATCATTCGGCTCTCTTTGAGTGCCCAAGAGACACCATGGACCTCTTTGTCGCCAACCACGTCAGTCATCGATCCCGTATTGTTCGAGAGCCAGTACAAAATATACAGTCATTGTTCGATTACAATGCTCCTTATTTGACACAATCACCAAGTAGCTATGCTAATTCTATTGTAACATATTATTTATAGCTACATTGTTCTAATCTCTTATAAATTGACATATCCCTTGTGTTTACACCATCGCACTCCCCCAGTAAGATAAACACCCTAAACCAACCCTACAGCATAAGACAAGGAATAGAAAAGAAACATGCTTCGACTGCTCGACATTCTAGCGGAGTATATATCCTGGAAAAAGCCAGTTTTCTACTCATTCGGACTCTTTGAGGGCCACGGGCTCCTACCAACATGGACAGTTGTGTCACTCTTCATACACGGCATCCTAGACGAGAGCATAGCCATGGAGAAACTGAAAGAGCTCGAGAACGATATCGACACGAGACTTACACCGGAAGAGAAACCAGAGAAGTTGGCATTCCTTCTCGAAGACGACTCTGGCAAAGTGTACATGGCGAAATCATGGAGAGTGCAGGGGAGACGGCCCATAGCAAATCCTTCGGAACCGGCTCCAGGAGCAGAAGAGATGTGGACTTATCGCGAGATTAGTTTATAGATGGAGGACTTGGTGGTTAAAAAGCGGGTTATTTTACGCGTCGCTTTAATCATAAGTAATGAGAATAATAGGTATCGTAGGTAGATAGTCTTTTCCATCTTACGGACATAAAAAGATCCCGTTTTTCATCATCATCATTATTACGACTGTAGTATATGAATTAAGCATGTAAAGGCACTAGTATTTTGGGTGATATATAGATCATTACCATAAATAAATAGCTTCAATGTTCCTTACCTACTGCACATGTATGTACTCCTAACATATCTACATACAGATGCATAGTGCATAGTATGTACATATTCCAGCTGAGCTACTATGTAAGACTACTATGTACCCTCCAACGTACACACATGCCTATCTATCTACCTAGATATATACCTACTCTTTTAGGAAGGCGATGCTACCCTGTTCATACCTGGCTCATACATGGTTTACCCTCCCACGTGCAACACCCCGGAGCTTCCAATTGCTTGGGCGGTGATAAGAGGCGTTCGCAATCTCGGTGAATACTGCAACCTGGTACCGGATACGGCTGCCGGTCAGCTTCATCGAAATATATTTAAATCCCCATGCCCTAGCAATAACTAAGCTTTCTGCCGATCTACTTGGCTTCTCTAGGCCTTCTTGGCAGGAGAGAGTTGGCTTCTTACCATAGTATAATAATTAATTAATATTATTATTCTAAGCTAAGATGCGCTTCCTCAATTCTGTTTCGGCCCTAGGCATCGCCTGTTCCGTCCGCACTTCTCTGGCTTGCTCTAGCTGTTACGGGCCAACAAACCACGTCGAGCACGTTCGACATGTCAGGCGCATGCAGCCGGATGCGATCAACGCAACTTACGGGCCTACGAGGGCATTGGAAGTTAGTCTACCCAACCCAAACCCCATGTTCCACCTGGGTATATATTCTAATTGTAAAAATGTAGTGGGGTCAGTTGAACTTCTTGCATACCGTGAGTTACCCTTAAGCTTGTAGATGGCATCGCACGAGTAGTATGCAGTGGTAGCACATTTTTGCTAATGGTCAAGGCGCAAGACCGACACTCATGGATGGCTGGAAGGCCATCTAAAGGAGGGCAACTATGGCGCCGACTGGGGTGACTTCGTCTCCTTCACCACCCGCTTCAAGCACCAGGCCGGAAACATGGGTGTAGACTTACTTGTGGTGGATACTGGTTAGTTTATCACACTCCATTCGCTATCTTGGTTGGAAATGGCTCATATAGGGTACTGTCTAGGTGACTTGCACGATGGAGCCGGGTTGAGTGATGCTACTACTCCGGACGCCGAGATTTCGATGAAGGTATTTGACAAAGTCGAGTACGACTTGCTTACCATAGGGAACCACGAGCTGTATCTTGCAGATGTCGCATACCAGACCTTAGACGAGATCTCGACTTACTGGGGTGACAAGTACCTCACGTCCAATGTTCAGATACTAAACCGGCAGACGAAAGAATGGCAATATATCGGCAAGACGCACCGGTACTTCGTTACCCAGCATGGCCTGAGAGTCATGGCCTTCGGTGTGCTGTTCGACTTTACTGGTGAGACGACACTGTTGATATATTCTAGTGGTGCTAAGCACGACACTGACAGATCTGGCAGGCAACACGAATGTTTCCAAAGTCATACCCGCAAAGACAATGGTCGCGCAGCAATGGTTTTTAGACGCTATCAACACCCCCGAACCCGTGGATGTTTTCGTCGTACTGGGTCACAACCCTGCGCGGGCAAGTGACAGGACTAGCACGTTCCCCGTCGTCTTTAATGCCATTCGTGCAGTGCATCCGGATACCCCCATTCAATTTCTCGGTTTGTCCCAAATCCGAGGAGTAAAATACAAGCTGGAAACTGACGATGCTCTAGGAGGTCATAGCCACATTCGTGACTTCGCCGTCTTCGACTCTAGCAGCACCTCGCTCGAATCGGGTAAGCAAAAGCATTTCCTCTTCTTAGCTCGATTCTCATATTTTCGTAGGTCGTTATTGTGAAACTCTCGGTTGGGTCTCAATGTCGGGGTTTGATAGTAAAAACAGTGGCTATATCGGCATTCAACCCGGCCCAGCTGGTGTCCCTAACCCCAGTCGTAAAGCAACCCAGAATTCGACTTCCCCGTTTGTATACTCTCGTCGATACCTCGACTGGAACAGAAGGACCTTTGAATATCACGCTGCCACTTGGTACGATCACAGTTTCGACTACAATAGCGGTCTGGCCGTTTCTGCCGAAGTTACGAAGTATAGGGAGCAGCTTAAGCTTGGTCAAGTGTACGGATGTGTACCGCAGGTTAGTGGGAAGAATTTCGCCTTGATTAAGACTCTCGCCTATATAGAATGGGTTGCTGTATAGTATGTTAGCTTGATTTACTAACATATCGTGTAGGACTATTGTATGACTTGTGCGCCGTTCAATAGTTCTGGTAATATCTTCCCTGTGCTCTCGGACGCGTTGAGCGTGGCTGTTGTCAACGAATCTCGCCAAGACATACCGCGCTACATTATTGCCAATACGGGAAGTGTCCGGTTCGACATGTACAAGGGACCTTTTACCTACGACGACAAGTTCATTGTGTCGCCGTTCCTCGATATTTTCTTATATATTCCGGAAGTGCCTTATGATCTCGCTAGCAAATTGCTCGACTCGCTCAACAATGCAGGTGCCAGCCAGAAGCGCGACCTTGGCGCCATGCCGATTGAACGCGATACGTGTGTTGATCCTCTCCCTAGTCGCCTTGGGATAAAACGCGGGGAACACCATGGCCTCCCTGAGATTACGAGACGCCAGGTTGTTGATCTGGTCCCTGGCTATACTACTAAGGACGATTTCGGAACGGATGGCGACGACACGGCCCATTCGACGATCCCACACTACGAAATCCCCGATTTCTTCCAGGGTACAGGCGGCTTTGACGATAGCGGCGTGGCAGACGTCGTCGACGTCGTTTTCGTCGATTTGTGAGTTTCTCATGTACAACTGGCCTTAGAGCATGAATGACTGACTGCTACTACTCAGTATCGAAAGCGACGTCTTAGCTATTCTTGGTTCCAACTACAGCTCTAGCGACGTGTCTTACTACATAGACTCCAATTTTACGACACAGGATTATCTCCCGTTGTATGTCACGAAGTCGGAGGCCTTCCAAGCCGGTTTACCCAACTGTACGGTAGCATAATGCTAGGTATGCTAGCTTAGTCGAGCTTAGCATGGGGATAGCTTGGAGAAGGGCGAAATAAAAATATAACTACGGCTGCTGTGCCTTGGTACCATTGGATATGTGATGCTTACAAGTGGGTTGAAGTGAGACTGTCAGAAACATGCCGGAGTTAGCTTGATGGCGTATCCCTTTTATCGACGGCAGCTCACGTATGACAGCATCCGAGAGTGACCGGTATGACCACGCGCGCCCTGGCTGCTAGGGTTTAGCAGATAGGGTCTCGTTCACTGTCCACACAAAAATTTATCATTTCAAATGTTCTTGGATACCGGTAAGTGCTTATTTAGAACAGACGTAATGTTCCCGGGCGTCCGTATTACCACATGTTCGGCGGTCTCTAGTTTATAGCTATAGCTGTTCTTCCCCCCTGGCTATCTGGGTACATAGTAGTATTAGGTGTAATTATATGAATGCTTATATATAGTACATAGTGCATACATACCTAAACTCAGTGCGTCTTGTATAAATCTACTGATACATACATTTACTTACTACTATGTAAGGTTGAGTGCTTCAATGTTGTTGTATCAATCGATGTGAGGTCCAATGAATTGCTTCGATATTTAAGCTTAACGCGAATAAGCTTCGGGATGGCGTTCAATGTTAAGCTAGCGTTGCGGCTTTTTCCAAGGTTGCGCACGTAAGTACACAGTAGGTCAACTAGTACTGTACCTAGGTAGCCAGTTTTACTGCTCTTCTCACCCATAAACCACTACCCAGGTGTGCACTTAAAAAACCATTAATAATAATTAAAATATCTCTACCACGATGAGATATATATACTACATACCTAGGTAGTCTATGTCTATTTAATTTCCTAGTCTAGTACCTACGTCACTGGCTAAATACCTCAGTGCTGCATGTGAACCCTTCAGGGCTCACTCACACTTAAAAAATGGTCCCCATACCTATAACTATCATTACCGGTTTCCTGGGCTCGGGGAAAACGACGCTTCTCCTTAACCTTATCCCCCAACTCCGCGCCGCCAATCCCAATTACCGTCTCGCCCTGCTCAAGAACGAGTTTGGTGATGTGGCAATTGACTCGCAACTCGCCTCATCTAGTGCCGTTTCCGGCGTCCAAGAGCTCCTCAACGGCTGCATCTGTTGTAACCTCGTCGGCCAGTTAAGCACCGCTCTCGCAGAGCTGAGGTCTACTGTCGCTCCCGATCGTATCGTCGTCGAGACTTCCGGCTCTGCCTTCCCAGCTACCTTGGCCATCGAAGTGAACCGCCTGGCTCGCGAGACGGGTCACTATACTCTTGACGGCGTCGTTAGCGTCATCGATGTTGAGAACTGGAAAGGTTACGAGGACACTAGCTATACCGCTCGTATACAGGTTGGTGCTTTATCTATTTTCACTTGAATACTCATAGCCTCTCTCCAACTATTGGACGATAGATGAATGTTTAATTAAAAGTCCTTAGGCTAGGTACACAGACTTGATCGTCTTCAACAAGTGGGAGGTCTGTGACGAGCGCAGATTCGATGATTGTCTCGACCGGGTTGGCGACTTGGAAGTCGATGTTGCTTGGGTTAAAAGCGATAAGGGACGGGTTCCTGTCGACGTCATCTTTGGTGTCGACGGTGGGTTAGCGCGGACATTGACCCAAGAGCCGCCCACCAACGGCGGCCATTCTCATGATCATTCCCACAACCACGACCATCAAAGTGAGGTCGAAGTCCTCTCTGTCACCCTGACCGGAAAGTCAGGTGCTTCCGTTAATGGGACGAAGCTGATAGCTCTACTGAAATCGGCGCCCAAGGACGAGGTATATCGTATCAAATCGGTCTTAACGACATCTTCAGCGGTTCGGAGCTCTGGCGAAGACGAATCCGTGGCCCCTGTGACGCCGTCGAACCAACCAACGAGGTATATCCTCAATTGGGCCTTTGGTAGATGGACGTTTACTCCGCTCGACCCTGAGACGGTTGAGCATAGCTCCAGTCACCAGATCGTGCTTCGCATGACCCTAATCTTGGCAAGGTACGAGAGCGCAAAGTGGACCAAGAAATTAGAGACGGGTGGGTTCTTAGAACTCCAGGACGATGATAATAAGGGCGAGCTGGTCGTCACGCAGATTTCGTGAGACACCCCCAGCCCCGCCAATTACGATACTGCCCCCTAGCGGTATACTCGGTATAGATGGCGACCATCACTTTTCTTTTAGTGATGCCATTAAGAAATAGATATAGGATCGCACGAGATCACACAAGATCACATAAAGTAGATAGAATTGGTGGTTCGAGGCGAATCAAACATGGCATAATACCTATATGCAATCATGTGGCCTGCCACACAGCTAACGGTTTTCATTAACCTCGTCGTTCATAACCCCTCGAGCTTCACACTTTTCCTACACCTACCCGCACTAAATCGAGTTATTATCGTAATCATAATCGTCCATCGATGGGCTACCGTGTATATATATATGTGGCTGGATGGGTTTGCCGCCTACCGCCACAAATCTCGGTCCCCTTTCTTATTTCCATAGCTGCTGTTAGGCCGGGGCCACAAGTCTTCCTTTGAGCTTGCGGCGCTTCCCTTACGTCCGTGTCCGCCTCTCCCTGACTCGCCCGGTACAGCCAAAAAGCCGCCCGCACTACTTCCCGGTACAGCTGTGCTATTTCGAGCACTACCGCCTGTTTGCCACCCGGAGCCTACGTCCGCAAGGCCGTAACTGCTTAGGGGGCGACCACTCATACTACGACCGTGGCCTTTACCTCTTTGACCCGTGCCGCCGTGGGCGTCAAATGGGTCCACTGTAACCCGAGTAGTTAGCATTTGCCATCTATGCGTGGAAGGACTCCAAATCGGATGACTCAGAAACTCAAAGGATGAATGAATCAGAGGTTAAAGCTGGTATAACTAATTAACGGCGAATACTTACTCCTGATGCTACCCCAATCAAGGTCATCTTCCCCTTTTGTGAATACCTCAAGCGTCTGGTTTAGTGACAGCATCCCCATCCCGTGGGACGGGCCGAGAGCCGGAGCGAAAGGGTTATTAGAGCTGAAGCGTGGTGGCGCGTTGCTAAAGCTTCCCGTGCTCGAGGGTGAGAGGCTGCCATTTCCCATGCTGAACATGCCTGCACTGCTGGAACTGCTGGGCCGTTGCTGGCCGCCTGCGAAGCCGGGTATAGGCGGTGGAAGGCCAAGCAGGATATCTGGGAAATTCTGATCGCGAACGTATATGGCAGAAAGGCGGGGTAGACCGCCGGCGAATAGCGAAGATGCTAGGTAATTGTAGTAGCCGCTGATAATGCTCGCGTAAGGAGGTGTGCTCGGCGACGCTGTTATCTCGAAACGCAGAGTCTGCAGGGACCAATTGGTCAAGGGCGGGATAGGCCCGGAGTGGGATGGGAAGGACGAATCTACCTGTTCGGTGATGGACAGGGTTGTGAGGCTTAGTGCGTGCGCCAGCACGTCGTGTAGTGTAGACGGTTGGACGCCGGTATTAGATAGGGAGAGCACCCTGAGTTGCCGCTGTGTTTCTTCTCTGGATAGGTATGCGACAAGGCCATCAGACGTGACTCTTGGCGTATCTATTAGTACCATCTCTTCTAGGGCCGGAAAAGCTGGCAGCATGTCGTTGTGCCTAAATATGTCGTCGTCCAATATTTTGCAGTCTGACACCTTCAGAGCACGTAGGCGCCGAAGTACAGACAGTACATGTCGTAACGCCGCCGGATCCATATTGATCCTAGCTAACTCCAACACCTCGAGGTTTAGCCACGTATTACCTCTAGACAAAGCCTCCAAACTCCGCTCACTGCCACCTGCATAGGTCATCTTCCGCAGATTGGGGCAGCGGGCCTGGACCTCGAGTTTGAGTGTGTGGTAGGCTGCATCGTCGCTATATAATCCCTCGGGAAGGTCGACATAGCGAAGGTTTGGCAGGACGGCGATAGTCCTAGCAAGCGCCGAGGCGCTCGACTCGCGAAGCATATAGGGGGTCTTGAAGTATTGAACGAGCGTACCGAGGCGGGTCGGGTCTTCTCGTAGCGAGCGGCATAGTAGGTGTAGTCGGGCGCTAGCTGTATCTTCGGGGAGGCCGTTGCGGTCGAAGCGACTTCTACGCTTTCGCCTTTCGGAGAGATCGATCTCGCGCTCGCAGTAATGTACGGAATCAATGCGAATGCTATGGTACCTGTCGTGACGAAAGCCCGTGGGAGTTTAGTAGTCAGGCTAGACACGCCGTCACAGCGCCGTATCGTGTTAAGGGGAAACTCACATCAACTTGACGGCCGACTTCCTCCATCGCTTGCAAACCTGGCCGGCGTGGGAGAGGTCGCGTAGATCGCAGAGCATGCAAGCATCGTCTAGGGCACTCTGCTCGCAGGTCTCATAGGACTCGTCGCAGCAGTGGGGACAGATAAAGGAGAAGACCCTTTCCAGTATGGGAGAGGGTAGCTCCAACCAAGGCGCAAATACACGGCTTCTCTCGGCGGCGAAATTATAACGCAGGTCGTTCTGACGGGAGTTGTATTGGCGATACTTGTCTCGTTCGAAGTCATCTTGGGTCGGCTTAGATGACTGCTGAAGCTGCTGCGATGGCTTCTTGCTGCGACGAAAGAACTTCATGGCGGTAAATTTCATGACGAGAGTAAGTAAAGGTCAAGCGATGGTGAGGCGCGCGCAAGGAAGACCTTGCCCCTTTATTCTGTGTAGGGTCAGTCAACCAGTGAGACATGTAGCTACATGCAGCTAAGCTACACGTTATAGGTATGCGACAGACACAGGTCGCATGTGTTCTTCGTCTGCGGCGGTGGCCTGTATTGGATGTCCAGATGCGAGGGATGTATGATATATAGAGGATATGTAGGATATATGTGAATCGACTCGGCAATGACTGGATCACAATTCATACAACAACTCGTAACGTAAGGCTTTTGTGCCTTTGTCTAAAAAAGACAAGGCGGGGAACAGTTGAACCAAGGGAATCAATCAATATAGATCCATGGATGGATTTAATTGATGGGGTCGCCCTGTTCAAATGTTCCTTACATTGATGTAGGTACCTAATATGCATGTACCTATGTACTGACATTGATTATATCAACCAATTGATCAATTGATAGAGTAGTACGTCCACAATCTAGCAATATACATGTAGGATGGATACGTCATACCATACATACATATTATTGGTGCTTGCAATTCACTACATATCTCCATATATATCTATTATTTTCTTTCAATATCCTCTGACTATTGTATGTTTTGGTTACTATATACTACGTAGTACTAACTACGTAGAATAACACGAATATCCACGTATTATTCATATAATTTGACTCTCTGTTGATAGTAAATTTTAACAGATATGTAGAGCTTGCTCGTATGTCTATGAGAACACTTAGCGTAAAAGCTAAGCAAGTCAAGTGGTATTATTACTGGGAATTATTCGTAATCTAGTCCCTACATACCAACATAGTAGCATTTGAAGTACCTACCTGCATATGATACTAGGTAAGTTCTGACCGATTTAATTATCTCTATATGCACATAATTAATTGGTAGGCTTCGAATGTACACAACTTAATACTCCCAGAAGCTTGGCTGTAGATCTGGCTACAACTCGATTACCAATGCTAATGTAATGAAGATATAAAGGCGTTAACTAACTACCAGCTGATGCGTTGCTATGCAATCACTATAAAACAATCGCCCATGGTTGCTTTCTTGCCTTCAACCAATGGGATATACACTTATATATATGCACCACCACCGGTCCTCCCCCAAGCCAATCACAACCGGCATCATCTCCATACAGTAGCCGAGACGTGCCACCCTCAAGTTCAATCGTGGTAATCAGCTTGTCTCTACTGGTTCCCATTAATCTGGACGCCGTCTAAGGGGGACGCCGGCCCGGAGATATTTGCCTTCTTGGTTCGAAGAGTTAGCGGGAACGGATACTCGTCAGGGTCTTCCTCTTCACTAGATCGTCGAATGTTAGCAGTTATCTTTCAGAGTGCGTATCATCCAAACACTTACGGCAGCTTCCACGCTACATAATCTTCTGTGCTTAATCCCTCCCTCCCTTCCTGTAGGCTCGCGAAATCTCCAGGCGTCATCATGCCTGTACGGTCACGGGGGGAGCCGGGTACCGAGAAAGGCCGCGAGATTTTCTGCTCAACTCCCGGGATGAAGTCATCCTCCTCATCCCCGGTAAACGATGCCGGATATGCTCGTCGTAGGGCCAATTGTCGAGCTTTGACATACTCCATACCCATTCTCTTCCAATCTAAGAGATCGCTCAATCTCTCGGTTCGGTTTCGTTGGTTGATGCGCTGACGCCGACTCTTTTGGCAAAAATCAAACATGTGCGAAGTAAGCTGGTTGACGGAGTCATCGACGCCCTTGTTGCGCCTGTCTACAATGTAGATGCCGTAGTCGGCCGAGTTTTCAATCAGCTCCTCCATATAGCAGCCGAAACCAGACAAATTGGTAGTGATGCTAGGGACACCCATAACAGTACACTCGGCAGGTGTGTAGCCCCACGGTTCGTAGTAAGAGGCGAAGACGCCTAGGTTTGTGCCGCGAACAAAGTCGTCATAATCGAGGGGTAGGATCGGATTTGACGAATTCAAAAATTCGGGGTGGAAGACAATCTTAACACGATCCGTAGGGTGGTTAAAGAGCTGGACTCGACGAATCTGGTTTAAGATAGGGTCATCGTGGTCGTTGACCATGTTGTGCGTGACGATGGGTGGAAGGGCGTGCCGCTTCATGGCAAAGAGGCGGCGGCGCAGAACGACCCTGTCGGCGCTCGTGATCAGCTCTTTCTCATCGGGCATCGGATCCCCATCGTGCCACCTCAAAGACCGCTCGAAAATACGGCGGCCTATCCCGCGTTCAATCACATCGACGGTGTCGCGGAGGGATTTAATGACGGCCTGGCCCTTGAGGGCCTCAACCGTCAGAGAAGTGGTCTGCGCAGGCATTATTACAAATGCAACGACGGTGGTCTTGCTCCCTGTGTTCTTCAGTCGGTGGTTGAGCCGAGCTAGAGACTCGATGAACATGTCAACGCCCTTATTTCGGAACTCGTAACGACCGGCGGTGAAGAAGTAGAGAGTGTCTTCGGGCACAAAGTCGTAATGACCGTAGAAGTGACCACGCACAAAGTCGTGGATCTTCTCCTTCGACTGCTGGTGTAGATTCTGGAACTCGTGCATCGCGGAAAACTTGGTGACGTTGAGCCCATTCGGCAACACGCCGTCGGGCTTGCGTTTAAGCAGATGCTCGCTTTCGAAGGCTGTGATGTGCGAGACAGTGGTGAAAACGTCGCAGGAGTGGGCGGCAGCTCGCTCAATGCAGTAACGGTGGTATATACCACGTTTCCCAGCCTCCGCGTCTACATCGAACCATTGTAAGTTGTTATAAAAATCAACAGAACCAGCACAAAGGTAGCGACCTAGTAGGGTCGCGTGTGTAGTGAAGACGGTGGTCACATCTATGCGCCGCTTCTTCGTCAGGGGTAGAGCGACACCAGCGAGCCACTCATGGAAGTGAGCAATGACGGCCTTCTTCTTTTCATGGCAGACGAACTATGTCAAAGGCAAGCGGCAAGGGTTAGCAGCCATAATATCGGTGCCTAATAGTCTGTCCATTATACGTACCTCGCCGAGAAACCATGCCACCAGATACCCGAAGACGATTGCCTCGTTGGTCTCGTCGTCGCCCGGTGGGGATGGGATACTAGCAACGTTCCATAAATCCGCTTTCCACTCGTCCATGTATTTGTAGGCAGTCTTGGTGTCGATCAGTAGTACCCTAGGGGCGCCTTCGATGAGCCATCGTCCATAAAGAATTCCAATGCCCCGATTCTTCATAGCCTCGATACTTTTGGCCAGCTCCGGAGTGTTTGGTTCGAGCTCTTCGACTTCGACAGCGGCCTATTTTTCATTAGATAAGGAGGGGGTTGGGCCTGGCGTTTAGCAAGTGTCAACGTACAGATTGGTGGTTGAGGGGTCCGATTAATGTATACCGGTCTCCATACTCAGCGGTAGTGACAGGCGCCTTGGACTTGATGACAGAGTAGATGCCGCCGACTGGGTTCACATTAGCGTGGAAATGCCCGTGATAAGTATTTTCTTGGACCTACCGCGATGAGCGACCTCGGTTGCAATCTCGAAAAGCAAGTGATTCTTCACTTCGCGAGGAGCTCGCTCCCCCCCTTCGGTAGCGGTAGCCATTGTAGAGGCTGAAGTCGCAAAATCCGGAATAGAGTGAGAGAAGGCTTATTGACTGTGTTGAATGAGTTCGTTCGGTTAGCCTAATAAATAAAAGCCAACAAGAAGAGAAACTTTTTTCTAGCTATGATTTGGGAGGAAAGGATAGATGTTTGCGCCTCTGGTAAATACCTTAGTAGGAAGTTATTCTAAGTATATAAAACTCCTAGGTACAGTATGTAGGTACACTGTCGCTCCCTGCGCTCACTCGATGCAATCAATGGGGAGGGGGAGGAGGCGACTCTCACCTATGGTCCAAACAAATTTCCAAAGCTAGCCAGCTCGGCAATCAATCCTTCAATGCCCGGGGATACGAAGCGATTGAGGTGATCCAGACGAAAGAAGAAAGTAGAGATCAAATCAAAGTAGAGATTGAGATTGAAGGGGGGGTTCGGGGAGAGGAAGGGAAAAGATCAATTGATGTATTCGCTTCTAAGGTGGAGATGGGGATGGACCAGAACTGGATAGACCACTATATCAGATGAGAAATTCGTGGAGATGCTCTGTGGAGGTTCTTGTCTCTCTTGCTCTTTTTGGTTGGTATTGGCGGCATCGGCATCATCGTGCACTGGGCAACAGGGACTAGACCTGCCTTCTGGCCTAGCTCTAGGAGGCTAGACTCTTCCTTCATACCCCTACCTATACCCTAGCTATAGATCCACAATCCCGCACGCCTGCATCATGTCTCTGCGAGCTCCCAGCTTCAAAGTTCCAAGCTTCCCCGGAAGCGCATTTGCGGAAGAAGAGAGCAGCAGCAGCAGCAGCAGCAGCAGCAGCAATTATGGCTCGATACGTATCCATATAGCTACCGAATTAGAAACTAACTGATCATATAGGTACATAATAATAGTTACTTGCTATATACATAGATACTATAGATACTACGTACTACTATATTGATGTATATATGTATGTAATACGTATCCGCTTTTACCTCCAGATGTCTGCACCTGTGCACCATCACGATCGGAAAGGTTAGACCAGGTTGGTTAGGTGACGGGTAAAACCCCTGCGCAATTTGGCGCTAATACGTATGAGCTGAAGCTATGACGCAGCGGCTTTCATTTTGCATGCATGTGCAGCTTTTTTTCCATCAACGTTGAATTGATGCTGCCTATGGTATAATTCGTTTACTAAGCAGTACTGAACATTTGAACTTCTAAACATCTGGATGATATTCGAAGGTATTTACATACTCATATATCCCAAAAGAAGGAATATGAAATATGGTAGTAATTTCTACAGAGATCTTATGTTCAATCTAATAGTATTTTACGCTTTGACTGCATACTAGGTACTGGGTAGGTACTAACACTCGAGGTACCTAGTCTATGGGTCTCAGAATCCTACAAGAAGAATGGCGCTACGATACTCATTTACTACACGTACCTGTATACGGAAAAAATTGGATCTAGGTTTGCTACATATAGTATTAATCTCGCTTCGTCTAGCCATCGAAAACATCAATGATGAACCTCGTTAGCTATATGGATGTAGTCGGATATGCACTGCTATATGAATATCATTGATATAATATTCTATGTATGTACGTCAAGTCAACGCTGAACTTCAAATGTTCGATTCAGTCCATGTTCGGGTGGAGAGGATTGCTTTGGAGCTTAGTCAGAATGATGACATCGCCCGTAGCGAGCAGATCGAATAAATAGATCTGGCAATGCGGGGAACTAGGTAGTATGAGATTTCCGAGGTTTCTTACCTTACCCAATGCACAACTACTTAGGCGTCTGGGGCGGACGAGGAAATAGGGGAAACTACTATTTAGCAACTGAGTATCCAAGCACTTACTAGGACATAGGGAGTCAAAATCCTTGGCGTTTATACCATTGCCATAATTAGCAATACTTCACGAGGGTAAAAATTCACTCCAAAGTGTAGTAAGTTCCCGATATAAATTATGTACAGTATGTATCAATGTCTTGGATAATAGGTGGGGGGACGTAAGGGTTGGGCGTGTTGATTGGTTCTATAGATGCGCTTGTGGTACTCGTTCCAAGGAGAGGTACTGCACACAAAAGACATGACAACGATCCTATGTACACGTAGGAAACATGGCTGGAACCCCAAACGCCTAGCTAATCTAATGCACATTGCCCCCGTAGACTTATCGTCATATGCCCTGGACCTTCCTGTATGATGGCGGCTTCATTGTTCTCCGAATCAACTTCCCAGCGTAGGGCGGTATCAAAGATATTGAGCCGATGGCGAGGACGCGCCAAATAAATCCCCTGTCACAAGATGAATAAGCCAACTGTCTTGAGGTATTATTGCAAAATTACTTGCTAATAAAACATATACTTACCAAGTAAGGAGGAAGTCGAGGTCAAAGTACCCGCCAAGAAACGGCATCGATCCAATATAGAAAAGGAACGTTCCAATGATGCACATGATCATGACGGGATGCCAGGTCGTGATTTCGATGGCGACCATCAGAAGCTCATTTAGCACCAGAACTGTATAGCTCACAGCCACCATCCTCGGTCCATCAACCTCAGTTAGGATTTGTGATAGACCTTGGATCATGCCGCCTTGGTATATTGATACGAAAACCCAAACGAAAAAGGTGCGGTAGGATAAGGAACGGCCAGAAGTCAATTCCTTGTATAGCTCGGGGTAGAGGTTTGCAAGATTTTCATCGACATCCTTATCAAGGACGAGGGATAGCACAGGTGCTGCTGTGTAGACGGTGGCGTAGCCTACGAGAAGCCAGTCCTAGAGGTTGTAAGATGGCGTGGTTATGAAATAAGTGCTTAGGAGTAACATACCTTGTATAAACCTTCGGGTTCGAATTTGATAGCAATACTGTACATGGTCTGGCAGACGGCAATGATGAGTCCGCGGTGAATAACGAATTGGGCAAGCTTGGCACTTCTCTTGTAGCTATTTCGACCATGCCACACTAGAAGCTTGGTAAGATGGCAGAATTGCTCGATAGAGAAATCTGCGGCGAGACTCGCCTGTCGACCCTCCTTGCCGACGATGCCGACACCAACATCTGCGGCCTGTATCATTGAGACATCGTTCCCACCGTCACCAATGCAGCAAACTCTCTTCTTTGTGAACTCCTTGATTAGTTTTGCAATATCGGCTTTTTGTGTGGGTGAACATCGGCAGGCGACGACCGTTGGCAATCGCACAGCTACGGAAATGAAGTCGACCCCGAAATGCGTTAAGTAAAGAGTCAAACTCTCGCCATCAATAAGTAAGCAAGAGTCGGTCTTGCTTCTGAGGAAGTCGAGATGATCTTGGGCGTTATCCTTGTGTTTCAGTTTTGCAACCGTGTAGATATACTGCCCGCGCGCGACGAGTTTCGAACTAACGGCAACACATCTCGCTGTTTCGATTTTGTCGCCCGTTAACATCCAGATCTTAATGCCGGCATTGCGAAGAAGTTCCAGCGACGGCTTCACGTCCCTTTGCAGTTTATCCTCCACGCCGGTGACACCCAGCAGCTCAAGGTCGTGCTCAAGGAATTCTGCGATTACGCGTTGCATCCCGGCATCTCGACCACTGATAGCCAGGGAAGCCTCCTGGTAGCTGGTAGAGAAGTCTCGATACTGTTCATGGGTCAACTTTTTGCGTCCGACTACCAGAGTCCTTAGGCCTTCTCGGGCCATATTAGCGGTCTCCTCATCTAGCCAATCATTCGCGGCCACAATAGACCCCATGACTGTGTCGGCACCTTTTTGGTAGAACCATATTTCTCCATTATCTGAGTCGCTGGGTGACTTTGGCTGTTCTTGAAACTGGACGATAATACCCATGCGCTTTCCGTCAGAAGTAAAAGGGAAAATGTCCAGAATTCGAACTTGTACAACAACTTTACCTGACTCTGTTGATTCGAGAACTATTCTCTTCCTGTCTCGGTATGCAAGACGAAGACCAACGGATTCGGTCCAGCGAACAATAGCTATCTCGTCCGGAGAGGAAGCCTGATATGATGTAATTGTTTGGCCATTTTCTTCTTCGACAGTAGGCGTCACATTGTGGCACAGGGCCAGGGCTAGGACAACATCCCGAACTCTCGAGCCAATTTCCCGTCTTGTTCTCGTCGCGGTAACCCCGGCCGTCGTATTATACGACGACGAGGGCGTAACAAGCGCCTTGTCGCCCAAAGTCCCGACGAAACCGTGCCTGATATATGCTACCACCTCATCCATTGCCTCGTTGGCATAGGACACAGTACCCACATGTATTTTCTTCATTTCCATCTCGTTCTGAGTTAGAGTGCCAGTCTTGTCACTGAGCAGGTATTCGATACGTCCGAGATCCTCCGGTATTGTACTAGTCCGTACCACTGCGCCTGGAATACCCGGGTCCCGTTGGATGAACCATGAATAGACACTCTTGCCAAGGTCGAGGTTGACGCGGAGGCTGATCGGGACAATGGTGGAGAATAGCACGAGGAACCGCATAATCTTCACGTACCAAATGTTACCTTCGGTATTACCAAACCCTTCCAAGGCGACTAAAACGACCGATAATGCCAGAGTCAGAGCGCAGAGGATTTTGGTTAAAGAATTGATTTCATATTCCAACAAGCCCGTCTTAGATCGCGACAGCGAAGTAGAGAGGGCTGATCGGGTCTGCGGTCCGGTGTAAATGATAACGGCCATAGTGGTAGCTTGCGAGGCGATGACGGTATTTGCCCAGGCAGTATTATCGATTGACAAGGCAGCGGATTGCCCAACCCCGCTTATACTGCTTTCATCAGAGTGACTATTTAGAGCATCGTCCTTCGTCGCCATTAACTCAACCTTCCCGACGAACTCGTTCACCTTCTTATCGGGTTTCCCACCGGTAACCTTAATACGGACAAACTCTTCAACCGGTAGAGCTTGGGTAAGGACAGATGCTAGGCGAAGTTTCCAGTCCGTTTCACCGTCGAGCTGGTCTGTTCTAATGAATGTCTCCCCGGAAGATGCCCCTTCAGAGGCACGTGAGCTATCTGACTCGGGCATCTTTCCCCTTTTGATGGAACTATCTTGACCTGCATCATCTTCGAGGGTATCGACCAACGTCGGTTCCGACTCCGCGCTCTCTGGGGTCTCAATTGGGACCTGCACAGTTTCCGGCGTAGAACACTTCAAGATCACAACGTCTGCGGGGACGCGCTGACCTTTACTAAGCTTAAGAACATCGCCAACCTTAAGATCCCGAGATTTCTTCTTAGTTTCTTGCACAAAAGACGATGGAAGGCCCCGTCCTTGGCCCTCTGCTTGCTCTTCCTCTTCTTGGATGTCTGATAGCCGGTCCCTCCGAGCCAACGGCTGACGATCTGCTTTTCGTAGGGAAGCCGATTTGAGGTTTCTGGGTGACCGTATCGCAGTGCCCCGATATCCCGGTTCCCCAAAATGAAGTACGACGTACTCTTCGGAGTTCGCTTCGTTGTCCCTTCGACGTCGTTCTATATCATCGTACGCTTCCTTTCCCATTGTAATGGCAAGAACAAATGCGAGTGGAGCAATGTAAGTGGTCAAATAACCTATTCTCAGGGCCGGAATAGCTTGTGACATAGCAACTAGCAGGAAGTACATATTGAAGAAAAAGGAGAACTCATTGTACAGGGTGATAGGAAGGAAGGTAAATGGGGTATACTTGGCATTCGAGACAAGGTTAGGTGGGTAACGAGTAGACTGAGGCGAACCAACGGCAATAATTCTAGATGTTGAAGGGTCATCTTCTTTGTTGTCAACTATCCCATCGTCATCCTGCCGGTTGGCGCTCGTATTAGACATGAAACTGGGTAGTCTCAACGAAGAGCTGATGTGTGCTAGGCCTTGAAGTCTATCCCCAGCGGAAGGCCGTCTTTGGGGACGTGGCGCGTATTCATCCAAAAGGGGTGCTTCATCGCCAGCATTGCCGCTCCCATCTGAGTACCGTTGCCCTTGTCCGTCATCCTCTAGCAAGCCCACGGCGTCACTATTCCCGTCTCTATTGAGGCCGAGCTCGCCATAGCTACGACCCCGATTTCCTTGTCGCCTCAGACCGCCCATACGAATATTACGCAACGCAATTCGCGGCGCCCGTTGTCCTAAATCGTGGCTACGTCCCAGAAGTCGAGATGCCTGGATATGCGACGAGGTGTCAGGGTCTAGTTCCTGTAGGTCTAGGTCGACATCTGAATCCGAGTCGTTGACGGGGGAATCTGGCGGCTCGGTTGGACGATATGAGGATAGTGGCGGCATTCCCGCATCGGGGTCATGCCCCTTAAAAAAGGAGCGAGTTAGGCGACGAAATTGGTCTAACGGACGCCTAGAGATCAAATACGCCGATATCTGGAGTCGGATGTGGGAAATGCGACAGGCACTGTCGAACGCTCCCAAATACGTGCAAAGTAAAGGAAGGTGATGGACGGAAACACAGGATTCCTAGCAAACTCAATATATGAGCCAGAAAAGAGCCATAAGTAATAAAAAAGGATGAGAATTAGACGACTAGCTCGAGTATGTCAAGTACATGTATAGCACTTGAGTAGGTAGATAGGATGAAAGCACGAGTGTATATCTCGATTAGACAAACGTTGAACTTTCATACTAAGTAAAGGTGGCTCATTGCCTCAGTGCTGCAGCTGCATATGTGGTACGTAGATACCTTACTATGTACGTACCCACTTAGTTACATTTGAAGTTGACATGTGCATGCAGGGAAGTAGTACTAAGTATCAGGCCGCGCCAGCATCAATCGATCCACGAGCTTCAAATGTTTACTTAATTGCTTAGTCTTTTCTTAGATACATATACATCCATGCATACTTCAAACATATATGTATGTACGTACAGAAGTATGCAATATGTAGTATATATAGTATCATTGATAGTATGCATCTACTGGACATTTAAGCTAAGTAATTCAATTCCAAGCTCAACTAATAATAATTGTGCATACATTTCAGATCCATGGATATGACTACGCCCAAGGACTAACCGAGTAGGTACCTGCACCTGTGAAATCAAGGTAAATTTGACCAAGCCAATTTCTTCATAAACCACTTATATTGAAGTGGAAACGACCACTCATTCCGAGCACATAAAATCAGAAGCCCTAACTAGACTGATGCTGAGAAGCAGCGGGAAGAACCCGGGGTATCTATCCACGAGATGTCCATCGGAAGCGATAGTAACCTTGACGTAAGGGCTCTTAACCACAGAAACGTAAGTAGGTAGGATACTGACCATGAATCGAAGTCAACGAACCACAAGTAACCTCCGTACGTGCCTCGAGGCCCCATGATATCACTTCTTCGCCTTACCACGCCTCAAAAATCACCGTACACTCACAAAACGGAAGCACTGATCTCTCTCGGTAATGCCGCTTCCTTACCTCCCTAGCTCGTCCAACGGAAGATCCGTCTCGTCCTTTCCAACGATAGAGTCCGCGACTTTCCAGATTTGGAGCATATTGTCCTCTGCGGCGCTTGCCACCAACCAGGGATCATTCATGTTCCAACTAAAGTCGGCTAGGTGATTCGTATGGCCACCATGCATGAACAGTCTGTGAAGCGTTAGTCCCACGCTCCGTATATATGCAGAATACCAAAAAGTACTCACAGTTCAGGGGGACCGTCCTCCTGATCGTCGGGTTGTTGTTCCTCGCCGACTCTACTCAGATCCCAGAATATGATTCGTCGATCATAGCTGGCACTACCGAGGATGCCAGCCTCATGAGGATGCCATGCGAGGGACGTAACCGCATCTTGGTGGCCCTCCAGCGTATGGACCTTCTCCTTGACATTTCTTAGATCCCAGATACCAATGGTCTTATCACCAGATGCAGTCGCTACGAGAACCTCAGTGGTCGGATTAAACGCCAGCGAGTTGATGGCATCGCTGTGCCCATCTTTAGCAACCAGGGACGATTGTGTATTGGAGGCCTGCCTGACGTCCATAATTTGCATTGTCAAGTCATCAGAGACACTACCGATAAAATTTCTTGAGATGGGGTGGTATTGAACATCATTGACGATATTGGTATGATGAGTAAAGCGGCGTGAGGGGTTGAGAATTTTATTGGTGCCCTGTAGTGACTTGAGATCCCTATAAAATTGTATTAGCGTTATACAGTAGTCGTCCACCATAGATTGAGTGGGTAGCATACCAGAGACAGACAGTCTGATCCTCACTTCCTGTTGCCAAAGCACCTTCGGTATGGGGGCTCCAGTTGAGGCCAAAGCCTTCTTGTTTGTGACCCTCGAGACTGATCTGAGGATCGACCCTGCCATTGGGCTCGATACTGTGTTTAGTTTTGTCAAAGATAAGGATTCTACCATCGATGGCTAAGGTGGCGAGTAGGTCGGGGTTTTGTGGACAGTAACGAGCCTTGTTGACTTCACCGGGATGGTCGATTTTCTGTACAATATTCCACTTCATGGCTGAGGCATCGCCAGCACCCGGAGACTTTCCATAGCCGCCAATCTCGCCACGCTCATCATCGTAATCGTTCGCATTAGGACGGACCGACTTAGGGATCTCGACTTCAGCAATTTGGACGTGGTTTGGCTTGCCTTCCGAAGTGTGGGTTCCGATCAATAGTCTGTGGACACGGCAGTTCTTTCCCTCTGGCTCCTTGACATCTGGAAACCACTGGACGGTGAGTGTAGGCCACGTCAAGGCTGTACTGCAACCGGTTAGTGAAGACCTCGGGAGCAGTCTCGCGCTACTCCAGGGCTATTAGTAACTTACCTTAGGATCATATCGTAGAGGAAAGGGGAGTTCTTCTTCCATGTTTTGTATTCTTAATAATGTTAGGAACCTGTAGCAGTGTAGCAGTATAAAAAGGTCCGCAAACGCTACCTTCGTTGATGAGTCTCTGCTCCTCATCCTCGTCAAATTCCTGAGCCGGAACGTCCACTTGCTTCATGTCAGTATGCATTTGAAAAAGGCAATCGGAAACACTAACTATCGACATCCTCAACTACGGGACCTGGCGCCATCTCAAATTGATATTTCGCGTACAAGATAAGTTGTGAGCTTGTGGCGATTTCGTAAATGCGCTTGAAGTTGTAGTTTGTTGAACCAGCCTAAGCCATCAAAAGGAAATTTCGCGGTAGGACGCGATGCGCGTAAAGTAGTAGTACTAGGTACCTAAGTACTACTATGTCCTACAGCCACTTGAGGTGGGTACCTCCCTGCGGAATCTAGAGTAGAATTTAATAAACCGATATGCTGTATGCTACTATCGTGGGGTTTCCTTACCTTCAAATTGGCAGGCACCTAATTACCCAGCTGTCGGTACCTACTATGTACCTACTAGGCAACACGGGAACGCACGTGCATCTAATCAGGTCATCCTACGGTACTATGTATTAAGTAAGCGGCTCCGTCTAAAACATTGAATGCGCAGTGCAACATTTGAGCCCTGGAGGTACCTAGTTACATCATTATGCGGGATGTCACAGGGTGCAGTAGGCACGTACTGTACCTAAGTAGGTAAGTTACCTAGGTAGCTTTAGCAAAAACCCGCCATCGCGGTCAATGACTCTCATCGCCGAGATCAAAGCTACACATACACATCCCACCCGCATCGGTGTCGCATTCGACTCGAAGACATTCGACACAACACAACACAACCGGTCCTCTTCCACTTGTCCTTCGCATTGCCCCAGATGCATCGTATCGGTGATTCATGGGAGGGCTCACATTACATTATTTGTTACGTATAGTGCTTTGATTGTATCTTCCTACCTTCTAATCCCAAACTTGAGGATTACCCACCAAGCCCCGAATATCAGGCGATAATTGTGCGACGTCCTTACAGAGGAACATTGAACGCCCAAGTCAATTCACCTAGCGCCGTCCTCGTCAGACCTCGATCTTGCGTCGCCGTGTGCTTTGTATAGCATTTCTCTATTTGGTTTCCGCATTCCAAACCTCGGGCGGCTCCTCGCACACTTCTCAACTGATATTAAATCAGGCTATCATGGGGTGCGTCCAGACCATTTGCGACGTTTTTCTGGTCCATGGTATTGACTCTCCTCTAGTGTCCCTAAATTCTTCAGGTGGCTCTCTGAGCGATACCCTGCGATATCTCAGCTCATCGCAGAGAATCGAATTCCCGAGTTTGACAACCTCTACGTGCGACATCCTAAAACTCTACATACTCTCCGTCGCTTTCCTTTGCTAACCTGCGCAGTTGGACATGAACGGTATTATACACAATTGCACCCACAAAGACACACATGACACGTCGTTCCGCCTTAGCGAAGATGAAATGTTCATACGAATATTCAATTATATCGAGCATTTATTCGGCAAGATCAAGCCAAAAAAGCTGTTCTTCATGGCTATCGACGGCGTTGCTCCTAGGGCGAAGATGAATCAACAGAGAGCTCGCCGTTTCCGAACAGCGTTAGATGCCGAGCAGGCTCGCGAAAAAGCAATACGGGAAGGTCAGGAACTACCCAAAGATGATCCCTTTGACAGCAACTGTATTACACCGGGTACCGAGTTTATGGCCAAGCTTACGCGGCAGCTCAAGTACTTCATCAACAAGAAGATATCCGAGGATTCTGACTGGCAGGTTTGCGATATCGTTCTGTCAGGCCACGAAGTCCCCGGCGAGGGTGAGCATAAGATCATGGAGTATATTCGGAACGCCAAAGCCCAACCCGACTACCATCCGAACGTTCGTCATTGCCTATACGGCTTGGATGCCGATCTTATCATGCTTGGACTGCTAAGTCACGACCCGCATTTCTGTCTTCTCCGAGAGGAGGTAACTTTTGGTCGCGCTTCTAAGACGAAATCGAAAGAGTTGGAGCATCAGAATTTCTATCTGATGCATCTTTGCATCGTCCGAGAGTATCTCGAGTTGGAGTTCCAAGAGTTGAAACAGGATGGGTTTATAAAAATGCCATTTGACATGGAGCGGGTTATTGACGATTTTATACTCATGGCGTTTTTCGTCGGTAATGACTTTCTTCCGAATCTTCCCAATCTCCATATTAATGAAGGGGCCTTGGCTACAATGTTCCGCATCTACAAACACGTTCTCCCCCAATGCGATGGTTACATCAACGAAGGAGGGGTTATCAACCTCTCTCGCTTGTCGTTATTGCTCGGGGAGCTTTCCAAAGAGGAAGATCGATATTTCGAGAACGAAAACGCCGACTCAAAATGGCTCAAGGGCAAACAGCACGTAGCTACGAACGGTGAAGAGCAGGCGAAAACCAAAGGAAAGATCGTCATGACAAGCTCGCAGAAGGAACTATGGAAGAAGATTCGGAAGTTCATAACTAAACGATCGCCTAATCCTCTAGACCTTGGCCACGAGCTTGTCGCCGCCGACCGGAAATTCGTACAGGATACTGCTGACAGTCTCCATATTGAGTGGCGTACCGTTGAAGACGACGATGGACAACGCAACTTATTGTTAACGTACCCCACAAATCAAGATAGCGATGAAAATGACGAGGAAGAGGAGGAAGGGCATATGGCCTTGTTCCGTGTTATGAGGCGTTATGACAATGCTCAGGTTATTGACCTTTCTGCCAAGGAGGCCCAGGCAGCTGCGCAGGCCATGTATACGCAGAAGTTCCTCGAGTGGAAGGATAACTACTATACAAGCAAGTTTGAGTGGGCTCCGGAGGCTAAAGAGGCAGAACTAACGAAGCTCTGCGAGAATTACGTCCAAGGCCTCCAATGGGTGCTATATTATTACTACAAAGGAGTAGCTTCTTGGCCATGGTTTTACCGTTATCATTACTCTCCTATGACATCTGGTAAATTACGAATCCTGGTACTAGAGTAGACAAGTTTGCTAATCTGTGGATCTAGACATCGTGAAAGGCTTGGGCGCGGACCTAAAATTCAAGCTCGGTCAACCTTTCCGGCCGTTTGAGCAGCTCATGGGCGTTCTCCCGGACCGGAGCAAGAAAATTGTCCCTTCAGTGTACCACGAACTTATGACGGACTCAAAGTCGCCCATCATAGATTTCTACCCCAGAGACTTCGAACTAGACATGAACGGAAAGAAAATGGAATGGGAGGCCGTCGTCAAAATCCCGTTCATTGACGAGGAGCGGTTACTATCCGCAATGGCACCCAAGAACGAGTTACTTACGGAGGAGGAAAAGGCTCGCAATGATTTTGGTGTTTCGTTGAAATTCACGTACGACCCCAACACCAACTTTACCTACCCATCATCCATGGTTGGGATTTTCCCCGACATTCCCAACTGCCATTGCGTTGAGAATATATTCGACCTACCGACAACGGAAGGATTGGATTTATACGTCGGCCTTCTCGAGGGCACTAAACTTGGTGTCGACGCTTTAGCCGGGTTTCCAAGCCTTGCCACACTCCCTTATAACGCCAATCTTGGTTTTCACGGGGTTAATGTTTTCCAGCAAGAGAGTCGCAATGAGAGTATGGTCGTAACCTTAGTCGACGTAGAACTCCGAAGCAGAGTCGAGTCAGCTAAAGTTAAGTTGGGGCAAAGATGCCACGTCGGGTATCCTTTCTTGCAGGAGGCTAAAATCATACGTGTTTCCGATGAGTTATTCGACTACTCACTTGCTACCGATGGCTCAGGTCAGGTGATACAAACTCACCACTCTCCTAGAGACATCGAAGAATGGGGCAAGAAGGCATCTCGTATTGAAAGCTTCTATAGTAAACGACTCGGTATCATTATTGGGCCTGTCGAGTCGATGGTCCATGTTGAAATGTTGAGGGGACTCATCAAGACCGACGAGGGCGCTACGATTAAGGAATACGGCCCGATTCCTGGAATGGAGACGGATTATGCGGCTCAGGTGATCGTAGACGAGGTGGTGAGCGAAGACGAACGGTTCATCGAACGGGCTGCACTACCATTCGAAGATGAATTTCCTGTCGGGTCTCGTGTTTTCTTTCTCGGGGACTACGCTTACGGACGACCACTTGAAATTTTAGGTCATAGCGACAACCGAGCCGAAGTCATGGTATCAGTGTCCACGAAAGAGCCCGACTTTGCGCGGCCAATCATCTTCAACGCTGAACGACATAGTGGCTATCAGCCGTCCTACGCCGTGGCAAAAGAGCTGGGACTTCACCCACTTCTTTTGAGCAAGATCACATCGTCGTTCTTTGTTCACACAATTGGCGGTAGCATGAAGGTCAACCTAGGATTAAACCTCAAGTTCGAGGGAAGAAAACAAAAAGTCCTAGGATATTCGAGGAAATCGAATTCAGGGTGGGAATTCAGCCCTGCTGCGATTCAGTTACTGGTGGAATACATAACGCGCTTCCCTGACTTCTTCGCCGCTATCATCAAAAATCCATCAGGGAATGAATTGCATGAAACGCAACTCTGGCCAGACAGCGATGTCGCCAGCGCGAAAATCAAGGAGATAGGGGCATGGCTCAAAACCGTGGAAACCAGCAAATTCGAGCGGGTACCGCTCGATGCCGAGCAGCTAGATTCCGAAGTGGTCATGCAGCTTCAAAAAGCGATAGACGGAATGAGAGATTCTATTGAGAAATCTGAGCGGAAAAAGCTTAAAGGTGTTCCTCGATCCGCGTTGCTGAGCCCGAAGGACGCAGAGCAACGGCTTGGTAATCAGAGGTTCAATCTAGGCGACCGGGTTGTCTACGTACAAGATTCCGGAAAGGTGCCAATCGCTTCGCGAGCCACGGTCGTTGGTATAAGTACCGTTGGCAACCATCATATGCTCGACATACTCTGTGATAGAGCATTTATGAACGGTACTACCTTGGGTGGCCGGTGTGATCCATTCCGAGGGCAGACAGTCTCAGCCAACTCCGTACTCAATGTCACAAATAAGCAAGTCATCGCGAGTTCAAAGATGAGTCTAGAGAAGCGACCAAACCAACCAACGTTCCCCTTGCAATCTTCGCAAGGATACGGTGCGTCAGGTGGTTCGGGTAGTCGATTACGAGACGCGCCTGCACCAGCTCCTCTTCGAGGATCGTGGCGTGGTGCCCTGAACGGTGTTAACCGACAGTCAGTACATTCTCACCATACGTCAAACGGCGCTCCTCAGCTACAACATAGCAGTATGGTTTATCGCCCGGCACCCAACAATGCTCAATCACGACCAACTAATGGGGGAGGAATGCACCAAGCCAGCGGTTACCCCCCGCGTGGCCGTGGTGGTCCGGGCCGCGGCGGGCGCGGAAATCGGGGTAATAGAGGAGGCTTCCCAACCGGCGCAGTCAACGACCACAATGATATAAATGGGTTGGGATCTAGCGGGGTCGCACAGCATCAATCCTACAATGCGGTCCCACCACCTGCTGGGTTGGCACCTCGCGGCGGTGGCCGAAGCCGTGGACGTGGCCGTGGAAACGCGCGTGGTAGAGGAGCTCGCGGTGCATCGACCACCGAGTAATAACCAAAGCTGATGCTTTAGCCGGGTTAGCTTGTTGTTATAGGTCCCATCTCTACCCTCCACAATCTGTATAGGAAGGAGAAAATCTTCTAAGCCTACTTGGAACACAAATCGGCGCCTAGTATTATAGCACAGACGCGGCGATAAAAGTGTATGTAGCGAGAGTAGTATCGTACTTATTGCATGCCCCAGGTTCATTGATATACCCAGCCGCAAGTCGATCATGCTTGCTCAAGGTGGTGGGTGGTTCTTTGCGCTAGCTCTTTAGTTATACAATATATAAGTACCTAGCAACGCTATTTGAAGTTACCGTCGAAGAATCATAAAAATACTCATGCTTTGTGATAGTACAGAATGGCAAGCATATGCTTTCAGCGGGACATTAGACAAGGTAACGCGGATTTAGAATACTTTGCAAGGCGACCTCTAACAACATCTATCCCTTTTGACTCCTAGATGCGAGTCTCTCCAATCCGTCCACAACAAAGTCCATCATATTCTCAGGTCTTCAACAAGAAAGTGGCCAGACGTGGTCTAGCTTTATCGCTAAAGACTTACATCAACAATGTAGACGATTGAGAATCACGGAAAAGGTTTATAAGAAGCTCGTAGGTCGTGATATGTATAAGACCTACGAGGCCTCCCGCGATTGAAGGCTGAATATGATCCATACATGAGTAAACAAGCAGCGAAGCACTAGTAGAAGCGGAAAGGGACAAGCAAACGTAGGAGACTCGTCGACGTCAGTAGGCGTTCGACCTACAGCAGTTACCTTTTAGATTGGATGAGGCAATCTAATTTTCAGGGATGGACACCACAACTAAGAGATCGAAAGGATATCCCCTATTGCGTACCATGTCGGCACCTATGACCATATATATAGATAGGTATCTACACTTCCCACCCGCATTGAGACCAATGGACAATAAATCTTCTGGTAGTGACACCTTGACTCACTCATTAGGCACAGGGTCTAACAATAAGTGCGGAAATGGCATCTGCGAACCATAGTCAGGAGAGCTAGAACGCACTACGGTTATCTTCTTTTCCATTTTGAACCGTCCCATCCGAAGCCTGGCTACAAGTGCCGGCAGCCCTAGACTCCTCCAGCATAGCCACCATGGGAGCCGTCATGCCTGCCGTCCAAATGACTACCTTTAGACAAGGAGACGGGACCCCTTTAGTGGGTAAATAGTGAAACATGAAGGAAGAGAAGTATGACAAAAAACGAAAGGATGAAGACTGAACTATGGGAAAAAGAAGTCAGGTTGATGAGTGAGACGAGACTAATAAAGAATAGAAAAAGATGATAAAAAAAGGGGGGAAGATACAATAAACTGCGGGAATAAGTCTGGGGCTTGACAAATGAGGCCAGGTATACCATTTACACTCCGTGCGCTATGCACCACCATTCAGATCCCACCGTACTGCACATTAACCGTCCATTTGTACAAGTTCGTCCGTCCAATCGAGGTCAGAACGTGCAATGTATATCGGGCAACAAGGTCGAGAAGGTTCACAGTAAAAAGAGCCCACCACTACCAGCCAGCCAACCAACCAGGCCCTAGATGTTCCCTTCTAGAAATTGGCCGTTTTGTCTTTTCCAGCTCCACTCAAACATTCCGGTAACTTTTTCTTCTCTTGTAAAACAAAATGTTCCCCCACAACACCCTGCTAATCCTTAGGTATCCTCGATTTTCCCCTTATATCACATCTTCAAAAGTAAGTTCCATGTAACCCCTTTCGGAGATGCCACATTTTAACGTCCCGAGAGGTACGGCCAAGGATGATACGTCCGAGAGCCTAGACACTCTCTATTTCAACATTTCAAGCACCATCACAGTCGGCAACCAGTCAAATAGGATTTCGGATACCCAGTACGAAATACCAAAGGTAGACGTTGATCGGTAGCTCAGGCCGGCGATTTGCTGGAAGGCGCACCCGCGCCATTCTGTCGAGCATCACCACCACTCACAGACAGACCACCGATACCTGAAGAGAGAAACGCAAACGGATCATTCTCTGACTGGGATGAGTAGAAATTGTTAGACGGACCGGCTGAGGCGGGGCCGTTGCTGGCGGACTGGAAGGCAGCTTCGGCTGCGCGGCTGTCGAATGGGCCGGCCGAATGAGAACCCGGGGCTGGACCGAAGTGGGTGTTAAGAGAGGGGTACGGAGCAGCACCTCCGCCGATGCCTGAGGGTAGGGCATACGTGCTAGGTGGGCCTCCAAAGTGATGGCCATAACCGCCGGACGCTCCGAAGGGTCCGGCGGCAGAAGCGAAGGGACCGGGGCCAGGAGTTCCAGTCATAGAGCCAGAACCCATACCGTAACTCGATCCACTATCCATGGGAGACGGGTAGCCCGAATCAGCAACCACGGCAGCGCCAGCACGGCTAGCGCCACACCGAAGACAACACACATTCTTAGCAAAGTTGTGGTAGCCACAAACTTCGTTGCCACATTTCCAGTCTCCAGCTCGGAAAGGGACAACGCCACTACCACCCATGCGACCACCTCCGTGGCCCATGTTCCCGTGGTGGCCGCCATGGTGAGGCGGGGGGCCCATCATTGCCGGGGGTCCGTAACCGTAGCCGTAACCCATGTCACCCTGCGGCCCAGCACTCACCGCCGGGAAAGAACAGCGGAAACACGCGGTTCGTCGCTGGAAATTGGAGAAACCGCATGAGGGGCATGTCCAGTCGCCAGGGCGGGGTCTGTTCTTACTAGGAGGGAACGGTGTAAGGATCTCGGCGGCACGATCGAGCACACGACTAGAAGACGGGGAGACCTCTATAGCTTTCTCGTTCAGGGCGCGGCCATTCATGCAGAGGCTTTCGGCAGCCTAGGGTTTATCCATTAGCACATACACATGTCTATTGAAGGAACTGGGAAGAGTACGTACCTCTTCGTGGGATGAAAATACGGCAAAGCCGGTACCCGTCGGTTTATGCTGTTCCGGCGTACGCAAAGTCCAAAAAGCAATGGGGCGGCCGCCAAATTGGGTAAACCAGCTCTCGAGCTCGGACTGAGTGGTGTCATGAGGTAATCCCGACATATGCAAGACCTTACTCCGCTCGGACAAGAAAGCGCGGACGTCGGCACGAGCGTCCATGGGACGGGTCAGCACATCTGGGTGTTCCTGAGGCGGTTGAGATTTTCGAATCAGGCCGCGTAGAACCCTAGCGAGCGTAACGGCTTCTTCCATCGCACGCCGGGGCGAAGCAGGAGCAAGTGCCTGTAAGTGGAAGGGCAGATTGTGTTTGATCGGTGCACTAGATTGAACAGGCTCGACCTCAAGGGCGGCGCAAATGTTAGAGAGCATAGAGGGACCGAAGGGTAGTGACTCGGGATGGTGTTGCTGCCAGCGCTGGTATTCAGTACGTAAATCGAAGGTTCTCGAGTGCTGCAGGTACGGCGGGAGTACGACAGCTTTGTCGCGGGCCTCGCGCGGGAGCTGGACACGGAGGTCCCACGCGTCGAGCGTGACGAAGACGAAGTCGAGGTTTTGAGACGTCAGATGCTCGGAAGCGAAGGCATCAAAGCGGTTGACTGCGTCTCGGAAAGTTCCTGCATTTCGGACATGCTCCCACGTCAGGGTAGTTAAGCTAGCTGTAAACACAGGAGAACATGTATGCATTAGTTTCACAGAACCAGTAATAATTGCATGTGATGCAGCAGATATAGGGCTCCTGCTTTTTCCTTCCAAAGGCGTAGCTACAACTTACTGCATAAGGGGGTAATGGGTGTGTTGATAGGCTTCACAAGCACGCTCTCACGATGGATCTGTCGTCGGAATAAGAAAATATCGGTCAGCTTCCACATTGCAACTTAATCGTCTTCCGCTTCCCACATCCCATACCTCGTCAAGCGATTTAGCATCTAGCAGGATCCAGCCAAGCTCAATAACCTCGGCAGAGTCCTTAGTCACGTAGACACCGTGTTCGTCGCAGGTGGTTGCAACATGGATGACCACGTAACGATCGACATGGGGAGGCGGAGTCTGCTGGCTCGACATGTTGGGCAGACTAGGAAGCTATGCTATGCGGCGGCAGTATAGTTCTAAGCGTCGAGCGTATGATATAATAACTATGGACGGCGCTCGATGTGGCTTCGGGTCGCTAGAATATTACTACGCAGGTATTGAGCGGGATTTTTGGAAACTTGGTAACTCGAATGGATCGAAGTAAGTCGAGGTAAATCGAGGGTCATAAATGTGGAATCGAGAAAGGAGGTTAAGGGCGGTGGCCGAACTGTTGCAGCAACGAGCGACTGGAGCTCCAGTTGGGTGTTTTTTTAATGTGGATGATTATTAAGAAGAAGAAAAAAATAAAGAAAGCTGCAAGTGCCAGTGCTAAGGAAGATTCCAATAACGAGCAGCAGTAGATATTGTCCCTTCAATGTTTTTTTCTTCCGTCTCGACGAGATTTCGATATCTGGTCAAACCAAGCAGCTCCTCGCAATGCCGCAATGCCGGAAGGGAAAACCGAGGAGAGCGTTGGGACAGAGGGGGAAGAGGAAGAGAGGATAAGGGGGGAATGATGTTGTGGAGAGGGATAAGAGAGAGTGAGTCTGGTGTGCCAGGAAAAGGGAAATAATTAAAAAAAAAATGAGAGAGAGAGAGAGAGAGAAAGTAGGTATGAGACGAGTCACGACGAAGGACGATACAACCCCCCGGAAGTACACAATTGCGTGGTGGGCTCGGTTGTAGTGCTTGTAACAGAAAGCTGTTGGTTTTGGGCAGCAGGTCTACGGGTATGGTTGATCAATCTCGTTATTGATTGACGATTATTATTTTTTTTCCTCTCTTTTCTTTGGTACCCCCTCTCTTCCCCCTAAACGTACATTAACCTATTAGGTATGTAGCCTAGCAGCCTAGCCAAGTGAGGTCCCTCTTCTTATGATTGTACTTTTTAGCCCGGACCCCGAAAAGCCTCTAAAAAAATTGAATGGGTCGTTGAGCGTTGTAAAATGTGGAGTTACTACTTCGTTACACCAGTTGACCACCTCCAGTGCTCCAGTGCTCCAGTCCTGGGCATCTGTGGGTTCAAGTGTTCTTTCTAGGGAGGTTAACTGCCCAACCTTGAGCTGCTCATTTGCTAAGTCATTTCCAAGGTTGCTATTATAGGTAAAGAGCATCGAACCTTAGAAGCTAGAGGTAGGGTGCCCATCACAATTACATATACACTGGACATTGCATACTATCAACGATGTATCAATTGATGTGTCAAACCTAATGATCAATTTGATTAATAGTATATCGTGCTGAGGGCTGAATCAGAAGATTAGTGAATTGCATGTAAGTTTATTCCTATTTAGTATGTATTTTTTATTATGTATTCAATCGCAGTATGATGTATGCAATATGTAGATATAGACAGAAAGGAAGGTAACTGACATGGTATCTTCATAAATTGCGTTAGGACATAATAATATAGGTTACCCCTTATATAAATTATACCCGCCCAGCAACGATGATATCTATACACATGTGTAGATGCTGCATAGGTATATCATATAACTAAAAACGAAGGAAAGAATCAAAATACTACACGTACATCGTATCACTTATCAGGTATTTGATAATACCAACATTGAGTATAATACCTTACTGTACTTGATATACGGATTACAATACCGATCTCATCCTAAACAATTAAACGTTTGAGAAGGAAAACACTGTGAGCGGTTCGGACTTGAATTATCACTAGGTAGTTATAATATTGGAACGCATCAATCTATTCAAGAACCATAACAAGTATTAGATATACTAAGAGATGTCGACATTGATGATACTAAGAAATACCAACTAACATCAATACACGTATTTGGAGGTCATACATAGATGTCAACGTGAGTATACGTAGGCAAGTATATCGCCTTTTCGGGGTTGACAGCACTTGAGCCGATGTTCCTTACGTAAGGCATAGTTGCTACGCAGTCACCGAAAGCAACTACGTCATCGGCGTCGTTTCATATTGCCGTCATTAGGCACTTCACAATCCGGCAACACCATTCTATCATCACATACATAATACTTCCAAGGCCCAAAACTTGTTAAGTGGCATACACACGCGCTGCGCATATACCAATAAAAAGCAGGTCGTTTAATTATAAGTATCCGCACTCCGCCAAATTCCAACAACTTGGGATCCAACGCCAACTAAATTAATGACAAAGCTGTCTTTGTCAGACTACCTATCCATATAAGCAATCCATCAGACTAGCACCTATTACCTACCACCTACCATCAACCTATCAACATAAACCCCTCCTCCACCAGATCCCGATTCCCGGAAAATCCAAGATGGGCGCCGTGTCAGCCGTACTCATCATCCTCATAACTATCCTCTGTGAGTAACAACGGAAACCTACTATCCCCGTTGCGGGCGCGCTGGCTTACTATGTATTTGGTAGTCCCTCCTATTGGCGTGTGGGCTGTTGCCGGGTGCGGCGCCGACTTGCTCATAAATATCTGTCTCACAGTCTTAGGGTAGGCGAAACGCATACGCACCACCATCCGAAAACTAAGCAGAACTAACATATGAGGGCAGATACCTCCCGGGTCATATCCACGCTTTCTATCTCGAATACGTCTACTATGACCGTCGAGAGCAGGCTAGAGAAGGTCGCTACGCTGCACGTCGAGCCCCCGGCGTGTATAGCGACCGTGTACAGACCGGTGGTCAAGGGTATGGAACGATAGTTCAGCCAACTCACTAAGTAGTCGTAATTAGATGGGACACACATTCCTGACCCGCGGCACGCCGCGGATATGGGAAGGATACCAGAATCGAGTTTCTTTCAAGCATGCTTGTCATCTGGGAGTAGCCGCAGTCGAGGATTGGGATCGGAACCTAACGACGACGGGATTACCTGGCTCGGATAAGGATTCTTGTTGCGCGAACGGGGAAAGTGTATTGATTCATCCAGTTCATGTAAACCGCAAATCGAGAGAACGTTGAGGAACTGAAGAAATTACTATGTACCCTCTCCCTCTTATGTAAGTACATACGTATGTAGGCAAGAGATATTGTACGCCATACCTGCAACTTTGACCCCTGCCCAAATGCTTTCTACTTTCTGCTCTCTACTCTGCTCTCTGTTCTCTGCTTATATGCAAGCAACACAAATGTGGTATAGACTGGTCGGCAAATGCCGTAACTTAACAGCCCCTCCTTCTCGACCTACCCACTTAAACAACACCACGACTTTGTGCAGCTCACCCACCCTGGTCCTCCTTCCATCTCCTCCTTCGAAACCAAATCATAGATGAGATTCATCAATCGTCTTCCGGCTCCCTACGCGAAGAAGACAACAATAGCATCGAAAAGTCTCGTCTCCGGTTCGAACCACATGTCCCGCCTACGCGCCGGCGAATCACTCGATTTTCACGCACTGCCTAGCTCCGACGTAGGAAATCCTATCCATCCTATCCATTACCTACCCCGACATCAGGCATTCGCTGTTGGCTGCCAGGGCATACACATAGGCATAGGCATAGGCATATTGCCAGCATAATACTAATTGGTATCGAACCTACGACTACATATCTCGTATATACATCGGGCAATCCCCTCAAGGACATGGCAGACGACCCATTCCTTCCAATATATCCACCTTCCCAGCTCCGTACACCCCCTCTTGCATATGATACTGGTGTTGTTAGTAGTACTACGAATGATACCAATTCCCGTCGACGCTCACTACCTTTTGTTTTCTCTCCTCTCTTCCCCAAAAATACTTCCTCCACCTTTCTAATACCCAGTACCGCCGAAGGAAGACCAATCCCACTCGACGGCTCTACAGCTGCTCATCGTACCACCGCTTTACGCCAGCTAAGTCGCTCTCAGCCGTCTTCGCGTCGTCGTTACACGGAAACTGGGCGCCCATCAAGTATCAAGAGTACGACGACCGGAACCTACTCCCAACCTGTCGTAGTACGCACGTATTCGGGCACACTCCCTTCCTCCTCTACCAAAGGCCCTACGGCCGTGTCCGCTACACCTCCTACCTCAGACTTATCTTCTCGGCGTCCCAGCCGGAATGGCACAGTGAAAACCACGATGCGCCACAAGGGAAGCGGGAAGGCCCGCACCACCGCTAACGCCAAGTTACCCCCTCTCGAATCTTTTACATTTAAGAGTATTATGGCAGATATTCAACAGGACGTTGGCGCGGACTTAGACCGGATAGCAGAGGTCTGCGCACGCACTAGATACTCCCTCAGTAACCAGTATGAAGTCCATATAGCACCCCAAGGGTCACCCGGCTTCTTAGGAACATCGTCGATAAAGCACCACACTCCCCTAGGGCCTACCTTACAAGCTATATCAAGCGACGATGAGCATGCTACACCCCTCCAGAGGAGGAGAAGAAACGTCGCCCGGCGAAGGAGTGCTGCTTACGGCACTCTAGAAACGATTATCAGTTCGAGTCGGTCCTCGGACGAGGACAAAAGCAAGAAGAAGCCCGCTGCCCAAATTGTTGCAGAAGTAGGACAAGCGGCTACACATGTCAAGGATGAGAGCGCAAGTGGCAATAGTACCGAAGCCCAGGCTAGCAGCGAGCAGCAAGATGATCAGCAGGAGTATGCACCAAGACCATCTCTATTCGCAACAGCGATCATTGACTCATCTCGGTACCAAACACAAGGCTCCCCATCGACGGATCCGGGGGCAGGTTTACTCAGCGGACCAGCGGAGCCGCAAACCTCGAGGAACCACCTTCAGACTAAGACTTCACCCAGAGGATCGTCCGTGAAATATTATACACGTGAGCTTTTACCACAGCCTTCGCAGGCTGTTGCATGGGAATCCGTGGCCGCCGGTACAATAGCCCTTCCAGAGGAACCAAGCAACCCATCAGGTCTATTATCCGGGCTCAGCGCCTGGATTCCCTGGCGGGACACAGCATCAGAACTAGCTCTAGATCCGGGCGGTCCCAGGGGGCATTATTCGTACGCTGAGGGCACGTTGAGGCAATTGCTACGGTCAACAGAACAAGTCGGGGATGTGAAGGACACCGACCCTAGGATATGAAACATGTCTCAATCTACCACAAAACCCAGTATACGCTAAACTTGGGTTTATATATGCAATTATAACTTTATGGCGATGGCCAGCCAATACCTCGGTTGATCTTAGCGGAATCATGGAAGCCAATTTATTCAGTTAGCAGGGGGCGCCGTGCGGGTTTGGTACATTGGGGCTGGGTTGTTGTGTGTTCAAAACTTTGCGTTTCGGTTAAAAATTCTAGAAAATCGGCAGGTTAGCCAGTCAGTATACGAAGCTATGATACCCTCCTGGCATTATATTAGAGGCCAGCTACTCGTAATATTATTCACAATACTTTATACACTTTAGCTCCCAATAATTTTATCGCATCATTACTGTACGACGGGGGATAGTGAAGGCAAACCGGTGACCTAGGTCTACTCTAAAGTTTGCATTCCGATTCAACTTGGAAGATGCCATGACTGCCATTGTTACCACCAAGTTCATAGTTCAGACAGGTATTTTGATTGGGTGGCGTTAAGCTGCTAGCGGCCAACGGGGAGGATAAGAAGTAAAAGGTCTTGGTTTACAAATCATTTGTCCTGCGCGTTAGTATCCTCGGGTTTAATTCGCAGGTCACCGAATATATTCATCTCACCGCCAATATATCAACCATATTAGCGCGTAGTGTATTTGTCCACCATCAACATAAGACCAATTGCCAGGTATCCAGGAAGACCTCGGTGGCGCGCAATAATCTCTAGCAGGTCGAGTACCCAACCCTAGCCAATATCGACACCATTGTTTTATATTTCAGTATCATGTACCTAACGCCAAGCAATCTTTACTCTTTTCGGTGCTGGCATGTGGAGTTATATTTCTCTCTTAATGTTTTAAGGCAAGAAACCACTCAGTGTTTCATATCCTAGAGAACGTAAGAACACCCCCTAAGAACCTTTCGATAGCCTTTTGGCAGGCAGAAAAACCATCACCGCCAAGACATTGGGACAAGACCGTATCTCAGGAGCCAATAGTTGTCATGGATTCAGAAAGGGTTTATGAAACGGGTATAACCCGCCTCGGGGGGCTTTTCGATATTCTGGATTTCAAGTGATGTTACAGCGTGACCAGAAACTTGTTTAGGGGGCATCAGAATGGCATTATTCGATGGGTACAGAGCAACTTGATTGTCGCGAAGAAAAGTAGATAAATACCCTCTACTATCGCTTCCGTGTTAAGACCAACTTTACATCGGCATCGTTCTCTTCTTCTACACCGTTGACGGTTTCAATTTTCCTACCCCTTTTCCGAGACCTTCCTTGCCAACCCGTTGCTGGACAACAATACCCAACCTATCAAAATGCAGATTGCTACTTTCTTCGCCGTCTTCCTGAGCGCAGCTGTGCTCGGTGCGCCCATCGTATGTGCAGCTCGATAGCGTCTTGCCAATGGAGGCGTCGGAACTGACAATACTATAGACAAATTCGGGAAACAACAATGCGGATGACGGTTCTACAGGTGCAGCTCGACAGGCACTTGCGGGTAGCTTTGGTCTAGACGCGGATACTATCGCGGAGTTGACAAAAACGTTCCCCAATGAGCCCAATGCCGCTGATTGTGCTTCCAACAACTTGTCGTTTGGGCAACAGCGCCAGTGCATCGATGCAGGCCTACTCGACGATCCCTCGTTCAAGAAACGGAAGACGCCATCAGCGGCCCAGTGTGCTCAACGAAATCTATCATTTGGACAACAGCGCCAGTGCATTGACGCTGGTCTTTTGGACGATCCTAGCTTTTAAGCAACTCGCACGATGGAATTTCCATCTACAAAAAGATGGTTATAGTGTCGAAGTTGAAGGGTGTGAGCATTTGGATGGACGCAAGCCAGCATCATTTTAACTGTTCACGCTCACTTGTTCTGTGTTAGCTTTAGCTTACCGCCAGGCTTATGGAGTCACGGACACATAGGAAAATATCAATCTTTGGCTCTATTCGCTGAGTCATGAAAGCATTCCTGGGACTGTACTCTGTCGTTAAACGCATTACGTGAATACAAACTCAACTGATGAGTCTTATTAGCGCATACCCTGGGTTTTGCTCCTATGTAACATTGAAAGGGTATCTTAAGTCAATAGATAAGACATTCAAAGGTTTAGTCTACTGGTCCTTATGCTTCGGGGACGGGTTGACTACATCGAAAAGTAAATTATTTGTGCTTCTGCAGTTTATTCATACACTGTCTCGCAGGCTATGAACTTGGAGCCGAACAAATAGGATTGGGATTTTGTGTAGAGATTTGTGTTTGAAAGTCCTGGCTTACTATATACTGTATATACCGCGTAGGAATTGCAAAGATCGATCACTCCTGATGGTGGGTCACAAGCGGGATATAGGAAAGCTTCGCTAACATGAGAAGTCATCCGAGTCCCTTTTGTGACATATAGACGTATGCCTTTTATCATAATCCTATCCACATCGAGGATAACACACGTATCCTCGGAGAGTTCAATCCTGATTTCTCGGGAGATCTACTTTGCATCTCCATTGCAACTGGCGTTTTCCTTTCCCTAAGCGCTGTATACCTCGCTCCCAAAAGCTCCAATCCCATCTACTTTCCAATAGCCACCCTCGTAATCGTGGTGCTTCTTGCCGTAGCAATCATCCCTCTTGCCAAGTTGAACATACTCTACTCCATCTCGCTTGACCGCGTGGCTACCCAGAGGCGCCTTCATGGCCCGCAGACAAGTATCATGATCCACGACGTAAGTGGGTGAGCGTTCGGTGTTATAGATGGCAAAGACGATGTTGCCCGATGGACCGGGCTGGCTATCATCACCCTGGTTTGTAAGATTGATGGCGTACGTGTCGCTTGTCTCATGGCCCTTGGAGATATCGGTCCCGACATACGCGTTACCTACAACAATACGTTAATGAATGCCGGTCCTTATATGATTGAAGGTAGGCTAATCTTACAGAACTCGTTAGCAACTGCACTGAATTGTGCAACAGGGATCCATTTGCCGTGGCCGTTGCTGCCACCTTTGCCGTTGACCTTGTGTCCGCAATTCAGCTTCTTGTCCCGCGGGGTGAGTCCGTCGCTGCGGGAGTCTAGTCCTGCGTCGCGCAGAGCTTTCCTTTCAGCCTCGGTAATAGGAACGTTCAGTGATCCAGCCGGGGCCCTAGTCTTCAGGCCTATATCCTTAAGAGCCTGCATTTCGGCGTCTGTGATGGGCTGGTTGACTTCTGCGGGAAAAGGAGTGCCCGCGGCGAACGCAGAGAGGAGGACTGCGGTGATAATAGCTTTGGCATACATCATGAAATAATCTAACGGTTGATCTTGTATAAGGCTATAATAGTATATTAAAACTGCTTGCTGGGTGGGATTTTAATGTGACTAAAATGAAAGTAACAATCCAGCTTATGTGTGTGTGGGCGAGAAGTGAACAACAGATACATTTGGGCGGAAGGGCATGGATTTTATAACCTCAGGGAATCCATATGTGTCTACGACTCTCTTTAGCTGCGTTCGTAAAGTGCCTTGCCGTCGTCAGACAGCGCTGCCAGGATTTCCGCAGCTTCCAGTTACCAAAATCTCTACTACCCATATACTTCAAATGTAAAATGAACCTCTGGTATAACATGGATCGTCAGTAATAGCCGAAGTTGGCGTCATAATGAGACTTGTCAAGCCGATCCCAGACTCTGCCTATTTGCAGGCACCGGTTCTTCGCACTTTGGGCATTACTGTGTACTTCCATATCAACTATATTACTATATGAATACTGAGTATAATTCGAAATACGTGATGTTGGGGTGTTCAAGCTTTCGTCTACGAGCACTGTGTTGTGCAGGGAGTAAGTCCAAGGCATTGGAGTGCTGAAAAGAGACAGGATAAAAGGGGGGTTAGCAGGTGCAAATAAGCTCAGGAGTTAATAGCCGACCTGGCTCGATTCAGCCTCAGATTTACACCGGCTTAGATCAAGACGATGGGGATCTGCGTAATATTTTGGGCTATCCCCGGTTTACATCGCGTCAGCCATAGAGGGTTTTGTGGCCTGGCGGATGGGGTAAGCAGCGAACTGCAAGCGGCCAAGTCTACCTCACTTCTATTTCAACTAATAAATAGATATTCTAGGAATCGAAGGCCGGATAGATATAGGCTATTGATGATTTTGTGTTCTATTTTAACCTAACCCGGCAAGCGACAGCATATACGTTAAAGGAACGAGTCTATGTTGGAATTTCTATTTCTATCTTGGTCAAGCAACGATCAACATACTCTAGAGAGGTGCTCTATGGCTCAGCTCATCCATATATAGCATGATCATCACAAATTGGCAGGAACCCTCAACGCCTTGTTATATTTTGCCCGGACCGGACGCAATTGTTGGCGCCATCACTAGACGAGCGTTGGAACAGCGATGGCATACACGGTCTAAAGATTTCTCTATTTAAGTATCTAATAACTTACGGAAAACATCATAAACTTATCAAGAAACACTACTTTGTTATTCGTCCACCAGCCCAAGATCACTATTTCAATAATAGTTTAAAAAGTGATTCATATTCGTTACAATGGTCTCCTTGAAGAAATTTGCTCTTGTCGGGACCGCTGCTGTTCTCCTCGGCGCGGTTTATGGCATGCCCACTGGCAGCAACAACGCTGCTCTGGGCGTCCGGGTCGCAACATCCCAGGAGGTTGAGGCATCCGAACGTCTAGCCCCTAGTGGCCTCCCCAGGGTCACCATGGAGAAGGTCGATATAGTCCGCTCTACTAGTGATGACCACTACGACATGACCAAACGGGCTGATATTCGGATGCGATTGTGGTGGGCACAAGGTGGCCAAGTGCTGTTCCTGCTTGGTCGCAATCTTAATGCGCAAGGACTACCGGTGGAGCTTCAGAACCTGATCCAGGGCCTCGGAGAAGGCACTCCAGGACAGATGCTTCTGCGTAACTTCTACAACTTCATCCAGCAGCGCCACGCGGACCTACACGAGTGGCTCACGGACCAGGTGCCCAGTGTGGGGGGCCAGATTGGGGCCATCTGGGGCACGGCGGCACGCGCCGGCGACTTTGGCTTCGGGTTCAACCTTCCTGGCGGTCTAACCAACCCGGGCACCGCCGGGGGTGAGTTTCTGGGCATGTTCGTCAATGCCATCAACGAGTGGGCATCACAGAACGGTGCTGGAGCCATGATTTCACAACAACAACGCTCTAACGGCTTCTTCAACCCAGCAGACATCGGCGGCGGCCCGAGTAACAAGAGGTCGCGTACAGACCAATGCCCAGCAAAGGATTACAACGTCTTTAAGATCGCCAACGAAGTTGTTCCTAATGATGTTGATTTTAAGAGATACTATCGCTGGGTTGGCCCTTGTCCTTAAGAAGATATAATGCGTTGTATGCTTATGCTTGAAGTTTACGGAGGGTTATGCCCGGAGTTTACGAAGGGTTATTGTGTCGATGAAAGAATCCCGGGATCTTATGTTTTGATTAATTAATGAAATTACCTTTTTTGGACATTTTTTTGCCGAAATAAGAAGATATAAGAAGATAAATTGATAAAAGATAAGAAAAAAAAAATGGTTAATATATAGCTTATATATTTTATAAGTGGTTGTTAATAAAAGCGGGTGTGTGTAGCATGTTTTAATGTATTATAACTTATATTATAATTAATATAAGTAAACTCCGAGCTATTATGTATCCCCGACGTGGGTACCTTTTATTATGTTAATGATAAAATTTTTAATTATTACGTTTTAATTAATTAATAAAATGCCTGAAGTTTATAAAAAGTTATTATATCGATAAAAGATTTTTAATTTTTTATATTTTAATTAATAAATAAAATTATTTTTTTTAAAAATTTTTTCGTTTAAATAAAAAAGTACATTAATAAAAAATATAAAAAAAATATATAACTTATATATAATTAATAATTTTATAAAAATTAAAATTAAAAGTTTCGTATATATATAAAATATTAAAATTAACGTGTATAATAAAAATAAATATTATAATATTATATTTTTATAAATATATATTTATTATATAAATAATATTTTTAATAAAAAATTTATTAAATAATATAATATATAAAATTTATATTTTATTATTATTTAAATATTATATTAATTATTTAAAATTATTTTTATATAATAATTTATTTATTATAATTTAAAAAATTAATTATTATAAATTTAATATATAAAATTTTATAATATAATATATTATAATATATATTTATATAAATTTTTAATAATTAATATACGAAATTTTTAATTTTAATTTTTATATAAATAATTATTAATAAAAACGAAAAATATATAATATTTTTTTATAACGATAATTATTAAAATCCGACCGCACGGTTTTACTACCCCGCTGCGTTATCCCGTTTAAAAAAAATATAAAATAATTAATCGGTAATTAATTATTTTAATGAGGTATAAGTGCGGTAAATCCCGATCGTATCCACGTGATTTACCGAGTGTTATAATTTAACCGCTTTTTAAAACTGCCACCACCGTGTCGTAATAATAATAATTAAATAATATAATTATTAAAATTTAACCGTATGATTTTATTATTTTATTAAGTCATTTATTTTTTTAAAAAAATGTTAAAACGTAATGTTATAAGTATATAATTACGTTAATAATTAATTATTATAACTACGGTAGTCACACCGTAACTTTAATAATAAAAAATAAATAACTTATACGCACTTATAAGTTTATTATATAATTTAATTTTATGATCGTTGATTTTTTTTTAAAACTTAAACTTAAATATTTTAATACATTTTATATATATGTAACTTAACTTTTATATTATTATACGGATTTTAAAAAAAAATAAAAAATAATTCATTAATAATTAATTATTTTAATAAAATAAAAATATAATAAATTTTAATCCTTCGTTTTAAAATAATTTATTAAATATTATAATAAATTAATTTTTATTAAATTATAATTTTAAACCTTCGTTAAATTTATTATCACGTGTCGTAATAATAATTAAAATTAAAATAAATAAATTTTAAATTATTATATATTTTTAACGAAAATGTTTTTTTTATTTTATTTTTTAAATGTTTTACGACGGTCGAAAATAATAATTTAATTAAAATTTTATTTTAAAAACATACGTTAATCGAAAATAAAAATTATTAAAACGTAATATTATAAATATATAATTACGTTAATAATTAATTATTATAATTATAATAATTACATCGTAATTTTAATAATAAAAATTAAATAATTCATATATATTTATAAGTTTATTATATAATTTAATTTTATAATCATTAAATTTTTTAAAAAAATTTAAGTTTAAATATTTTTATTATAATATAATAATTAAACTTAAAAAAATTAAAATTAAACTTTATAAAGCTTTTTATAATAAAATGAAAATAAATTGTATTAAAAAAAAGAATAATTATTTATAATTTAAAAGATTTAAAAGATTTTTTAAACGATTAAATTAAATTAACTATTTATTTAATAAATAAAAATAAATAAAAACTTATCACTTAATAACACTTTTTTTATTTCATTTTTTTATAATTTTTTTTATAAATAATAATAAATTATTTACTTTATATATTAAAATAATAATATTATTTTTATTTTTATTATTAATTAAATTTTTAATATTTTTTAAAATTTAATCATTTAATTTTAATTTTTTATTATACGTAATTAAGATTTTATAAATATTTTTAAATAATTTTAAATTTTTTATTATTTATTTAATTAAATTATTAAATAAATAACCCTATTTTTTTATAATTCTTTTAATTATTAAAATCTTTTTAAAAATTTAATTTAATTTTTTAATAATAATATTTAATTTCGTTTATTTTATAAATAAAAATAAGATTATTAATAAATTTAAGGTAAATAATAATTATTTAATAAATAAAAATCATTTATTAATTAAAAATTATTTAAAAATTATTTTTTTTATTATTTTAATAATAATAAAATATATTAATTAAAATTATAAAATCTTATAATTACATTTAATAAACGTTAATTAAATTAAACTTATTTTAATAAATAAAATCCCGAAATTATATTTTTTTTCGTTACCGTATATATATAATACTTTTAAGATTATAAGATTAAAAAGTTTAAATTTAAAAAAATCTTTAATCTTATAACTATTTATTTATTAATATTTATTAATAACTTTTAATTATATTTTTATATTTATATAAATTTAAATCTTAAAAAATTATTAATTAAGTTTAATAAATATTAAAACTTCGATAATTTTATTAACATTTTATTAATTATATAACTTATATATTTTTAAAATAAAAATCTAATAATTTTTAATATTATTTACATTTTATATTAAAATACTATGATTTATTTTAAACTTATTTTTTCCATATATTTTAACGTTTTTATTAAGGTTCGTATGATAATATAAAAGTTAAGTTACATATATATAAAATGTATTAAAATATTTAAATTTAAGTTTTAAAAAAAAGAAAAATAAACGATCGTAGGGTTAAATTATATAATAAGCTTACAAGTACGAACGGGCCACTTGTTCCTTGTCATTAAAGCTATGATGTGATTATTATAATTATAATAATTAATTATCAACGCAGCCACATACTTATAACACCACGTTTTAATAGTTTTTAATATTAAAAAACTTTTTAATAATTTTATTATATTTTTTAAAAACTATTTAAATATTTATAAAACTTATAATTAATATATATAACTTAAATATTTTATATAATAAATATATATTATTATTATAATTAAAATTCACATTTAATATTTAATTTAAAATATTAAATGTTTTTTTATTAAAATTATTAAAAGTTTATTACTTAATTATAATAAGTGAGTAATAATAAAAATAATTAATATTTATATAAAAGTTATCATATAATAAATAAATATAAAAGTATTACATAATCGGAAAAATAAATAAATAAATCATATAAAAAATTATAAATCGCGAAAATGTTTAAATAATCGCGAAAAAATAAATAAATCGCGCTGAAAATTAATAAGTCGTAAAAAAGTTACATAATCGTAAAATCGTAAAAAAAAATGAATGTTTAATAATAAATAAATAAAAAGAATATGTTTAATAAAAAAAAGAAAAAAAATAAATATTATAATAATTAAAAAATAAAAATAATATACGTAATTAATAAAAAAATAATTATTATAAAAGTAAAAAATATTTTTTATTACGTGGATACTTAAAACATATATATACTTAAAGTATATATTAATCACATAAATATCATAAACGTATAAATAAAAAATTAATAACCTTTTAATTATTATTTATTATTTTAAATAAAAAAGTCTTAAATATTTTATTTAAATTATATTAAATTTTTAAATCATTTAATATTAATAATTAATTTTTATCGAACATATACATAAATTTTACGGCATTTTTTATTAATAATAATCTTAAATACCACTTATTATTTTTTAAATTATAACTTTTTCATTTAACCAGATATTTTAATATTAATCTTTTTTTAATTTTATTTATATATTTTTATTTAAGACTTTTAATTTTAAAAAAAAATATTTAAACTTTAATCATCTACGTTTAAATAAGTTTAATCGGTTTAACATTAAAAATAATTAAATAATAAACATTATTTTATATACTTTTTAAACCTTAAAAAAGTTTAATTAATACATAAAGTCATTAACTTTTTATTTAAATAATTTACATAAAGATTTTTTAAGTAAATAATATTTTTTATATAATTATAAATATATTTTTTAATTAATATTAAATTAAATTAAATTTTTTTTTATTATATTAAATTTTTACATCTATTATAATATAATTAATCATAACTTTTACTTCTTATTAATATTATTATGTTATAAGGTCACTTTTTTAAAATCTTTAAATGGTGTTAAATTATTAATTAAGTAAAAGATACCTTGCTTATTAATTAATTTTATAGATTTTTTTAATTAATTAATTATTACTTTAAACTCATTTATTATATTTAATAACACTTTATTTATGCTGGTTTTTTAATTAACTTATATCATACTTATACCATTATATTAACATTTTTTTTACAGTTTTATTAATGGTAATTTTATTATTATAATATTAATATGCAAGTTTTATTTGCTCATCATTTATTATTTTTAAACTTTTTTTAAAAGGTTAACATCGATTGATCTTTTTATAGCCTTAAAAAGTAAAAGGTACCTGATAAGCTTTACTTTTATCAAATAACCTCGTTTCTTTTTAATTAACTTTCTATCATTAACAATTAATTTTAAAATTATCAAGGCACACGTTAATAATTATTTTTAATTATTAAAGTACACATTAACAATCACTTTTATAACCATTTTTACTTATTTAATTAGTAAATGTTTATTAATAATCAAATTATTTTTAAAAGGATCTTACTTTTTTTTTTCTTATATACTTACATTATCCCTTCTAATTTTATTTAAATAATTAAACATAAATAATCTTATATTATTAAAGTTATTAAATTTTTAATAAAATACTTTAATCTTACTTAAATATAAAAATTATTGGAAAAAGATATTAAATTAATATTAAATTTCATTTTTACTTTTAATAATTTTATATTAAACTTAAAAATAATAATAAGAATAATAAAAAATTTAAAATTAAAACGTAAATATAATCTTAAATAAAATGTTAACTTTTATCACTTTAAAAGAACATTATAAATAATGTTGAAATTTATTAATATTTATTTTAAAAATAAAATTATTTTTTTTTAACTTAAATATTTAACTTATATTAATGTTAATTGTTATTAATAATATTTCAAATAAATTTAATATTATTATTAAAAATAAAGTTTTATCTTAAATCTTAAAATCGAAACATATTTTTTTTTATTATTAAAATATATTTTTTTTTATTATTTAAACCTACCATTTTTTTTTATTAATTAAAATTAAGTTCTTACTTATTAAATCATAAACAACTACATAAATATTATTTAATTTAAAAGATCAACCATTATTATTAAACATTAATTCATTTATTATTTAATTACTTATATTAGATTTTAAATAATCATTAAAACTAATATCTTAACACTTAATAAGATTAATATTTATTCTTTTACCATTTATCCCACACCAACCACCCCTAATAAAAGTTATATTTATTTAATAAACTCAGTTTATTAATTTATTAAATGCGGATATTCATACTTAACCTTTTAAAACCCATATTTAAATTAAATTAATAATTAAAATACCTGCTTATAAAAGTAAATAGTCATTTTTATCGTAATCGGTTGTTAATTAAATCATTAATAAACTATTAACATTAAAAATCATATTAATTATTAAGATTAACATGGTTACATAAATTAATAAAATCTAATTTATTTTTAACACTTTTATTTAAATAATAATATTTATGATTATTATTAATTAAGTTACATAAATTAAGTTAACTTAAATTATTAATCATTTAAAACTTAAAGCGTTTAAATTTAAAAATATAATGATTATAATAAGCTAATTTAAATCGGGTGGCTTATTAAAATTAATGATAACTTAAGCTAACTTAAATATATTAATTAAGTTTAAGACTATTTAAGTTAAAGTAAACTCATTTAAATTTAAATTAATTAAAACTTTTTTTACATTTAAGGGTAAAAGTAAAGTTAAAAATCTAACACCATTTAAAAAAAATCCTATTAATAATAATGATAATAGCTTTAAAAACACACCAGATGGTGGTAATAATAATAAAACTGTTAACATTAATACCGGTAATAATAGAGGCAACGATCCTGACTTATTTAATAATGCTTTATCGAGTAATCTTTTTAATAATAAATAATAACTTAAAAATCATTATTATAATATTCATTAATAATAATATAATAATAAGCCATTAAATAATTTATTACTTATGATTTATTAAGAAAAAATTAATATTTATAACATTATTATAAAAATTATTAAACTTTTTAATACTTTTAATATTATTAAAATAATTAATAATATTATTAATAATATTAAGGTTTAAATAGAATTAATTAAATAATAAGCTAATAATAATAATTAATACTTAATAAATATTAGATTTTTTTATTTAAATATTATCATATTAAAAAAAGCTGGTAATATCATGCATTTTAATTAAAAAATATACATTAAAAATATTAACTTATTTATTAAAAGGGTTTAAATGGTTATAATTAATAAATCTCATATTAAAAAGATTTAAAAATATTTTTATTAATTTTATTAAAATTATGTATAAGGTTAATAAATTAGTATTCTTTTAAAATAATAATAAGATTTTTATATAAATGATTTTAAAATTTATTTACTTAAGTTTTATAAGATATTTCATATCTCCCCTTAAAAAACATTAAAAAAAATAAAATAAACTTATATTTAAAACAATTATTTAAAAAATATTAATATTTAAATTTAAGTTATAAATATTATTTGGTATTATTAAAGTTTTAATATAAATGATATTTCTTAATATTTTAATTAAATTTATATTAATTTAAATATTAAGTTTTAAGCTTATATTTTTAAATTTATATTATTTATAATAATAAAAAAATACTTAATCATATTATATTAGTGTTAATAAATGTGGTGTTATTTTTTATTAAATTAAAGATTAAAGGATTTATTTATTATGGTTTAAGATATTAATCGGGTAATACTATTAATTAAGGCATAACTTAAATTAATTATAATAAATTATTAATTAGATAACTTTAATGCTATTATGCATTTAAATATTATGGATGTTAATTATTAATAAAGTGATTGTTAAAGTAGTTAATATAATTGTAATTACGATAATTATAATAATTATGATAAGGATAAAAATTATTAAAGTGATAATTGATATTATAATAATTAATATGATGATAATTAATGCAGTGATAATTAATATGGTAATAATTAATGTGGTAATAATTAACATGATGATTATAATAATTGTTTTTATTTATATAATAATGATTAAAAATGTGATTAACATTATTTTTAAAGTCTTAACTTTTATTACTTTAATTATAAGCTTTATTAATATGTTTAATGCCATTAAATTAAATAAAGTTATAAAAATAATCATAATTATTTTATTAATGATTTGAAAATTAATAAAAAAGATAAAGATATTAAGGAGGTTAAAACCAAATTAAAATTTAAAAGATATGAGTTTTATAAAAAGTATTTAAAAAGTGATTTAAATAATTAACAGATTTATTTTATTTATATTAAGCATTAACATGATGGTAATTTTTATAAGTGAATTTATAGAAAATATAACCAAGTATTTAATAATAAGTTAAATTATATAATATATGTATATGTTAATAAGTGTATTTTACTTAAGCCGAAAGGTAATGGTTAATGAAAGAAAGGTAAATAAGTTATTAATAATTTAATTATAAATATGTTTAATAATTAAATTAAAATTAATTATAAAAGTATTTAAGAATTTAATGATAAAATTAAAATTAATTATAAAAGCATTTAAAAAGCTAATGATTAAATTAAAATAAATTATAAAAGCATTTATAAAAGAAGAATTGCTTTTAAAGCTTATAAGTATATTAAAGTTTAATTAATTAAGAAGCTTATTAATAAGATAATAAAATATATTTTTTAATAGTGTTAATAGTTAATATTTATGGTGAATAATTAATTGTATGTTATGATATAAGAGCTTTTAGCTGGATGGTGGATTATTAATAATTAAAGAAGTTTATGGATGATGTTAAAATAATTATTTAATTAAAGTTAATAGTAGTTAAAAGCATTATTAAATTAATGTAAATGATAAATAAAATAAAATTTATATTGTATATCTTAATTAAATCATGTTTTAAAAATTATTAAGTGTTAGTTATTTAAATGGAAGCTTAAATCTTTAAATATAAGTTGATATTTAATTTATTATTTAAAATAAACTTTTATTTATAATATAAAGTGGTAATTAATTATCTTAAAAAAATAATAATTATAAGCAGTTTTTTAAATGAAATTATATTAATTAAAGTTATTAAGGTTTAATAAAATTAATGATAAAAAGTTATTGTTGTTATGCGAATAATGGTGCTTGTAAATTTAATAATATTAATATTAATTAAATATGTAGATTTTTTATAAGGATAAGATTTTTAATTTATAACTATACATTAAAATATCTTATATAATATTATTGATTTTAAGATATTAAAAGGTATCGTTTATGTTAACAACATATTAAAACCAGTAGTTATTTAAGTTAAAATAAGATTTAAAATATTATTTAATATAAAATAATTAAAATATAAAGGTTATATTATAATTACTTAAGAAAAAGTAAATGTGATTTAAGTTATATCATTGATTAATAATAAGGATATTAATAAAATAAATTTCTTTTTAATAGATTTTAATTTTATTGTTTTAATAATAGATATGTTAAATTTTAAAGATATAATACTTAATAAGGTTTAATTAGTTTTTAATAAGGAAGGACCGAAATTTAAAAGTTTAAATCTATTATTTTTAAGAGTTAAAAAATTAGATAGATTATTGTATATTATTATTAAAAAAAGTGTTTAAATCTGTAATTTTAATCTTTAATTTATTAAGAGGATATAAAAGATAATTAAAGTATTAAACATTTAATAAGATTTAAGTATTATTAAAGTCTTTAATAATAAGAAGATATATATTAATCTTATAAATAATTGGTAAAAAAAATATAAAGTTAATGTAATTTACTTATTTAATATTAAAAATTATTAATTATTAAATAAAACTTTTAATAAATTATATAAATAAAGAAAGATGAAATAAATAAAAAAACTAATATCATTTAAAGCTTTTTATTTTATATTTTAATGGATAATTAAGGGTAAGTAAAAAGGTAAAGTTATAATTAATTTATAAATATTAAATAAATGTATTATGTTAGATATTTATCCATTATCACATTAAAAGCATATAATAATTAAGTTAAAGGGAAATAAGTATTATAGTTATATTAATGGTTTAATATTTTTCCACCAGCTGTTAATAGCTAATAAACATTATTATTAAATGATGATTATATTTTTAAAAAGATTTAAAATATATAAGATTACGTTTATAAGTTTTTAAAATTCATTAACAACTAGTTAATAATTTATAAATAAATATTTATTACCGTTTAAGAATTTTATAACAATATATATTAATAATATATATATATTTAATAAAATAAAAAAAGATTATAAAAATCATTTTTATTAAATTTTTAAAAAATTTATTAAAATAAGATTAACTTTAAATCTTAAAAAGTTGTTTTTAACTTACTTGTTAATTAAGTTATTTAAATTTATTATTAATGGTGAAGATATTTTAATTCTTAAAAATTATATTATTATAATTAAAAAGATTAAGTTACTTATAATATTAATTAACTTAAAGATTTATATAAGTTTAATAAGATTTTTAAAGAAATATATCTTATATTATTAATAAAAAATTAAATCATTATAAGATTAGAAGATTTAAATACTAGTTAAGGGATAAAAAAAAAGATTTTTATAATAGCCATTATTTAAAAGAAATATATATTAAGATAATAATTTAAGCTAACATTAATAAAAAAAGAATTTTTTAAAATCATTTAAAAGGATTTAATATAACCAACAACCTTTTCACATTAAGATTTAAATCATTAAACTTTTATTAATATTAATATTTTAAAATAATAAAATTTTAATGTTATAATTTTTTATTTAAATTATTTATAAAATAAAGTTAATATTTTTATTAATATTATTTATTTAATTATATTCTTATTAAAAATATTTATAAAAATAAAATTTAAGTATAAAGTAATAAAACTTAAAATAAAAGGTTTTTATTAGGTATATAAGTAAATTAAGGTTTAACTTTAATTTTATATAAAATTAATTATAATATTAACTGATTATAATGTAATAAAAGGAATAATTAATTAGACTTTTTTAAAAACTATAAATCTTAATAAAATAAATAATAAGTTAATGGTTTCTTTCACTTAATTATTTTAATTTAATTTGGATATTCATTATATATTAGGAATATTAAACCTAATATTAAATGTATTATTATGTTTAACAACATTTAATTCTTAAAAAAATATTAATAAAAGGAATAATATGATTAAGTTTATATTAAAAGATATATTAAATGATTATATTTATTATTTAATAAAAATTTTTATTAATAAAAACTTTAAAACTTAAATTATTAATAGTTATGATTAAGATAAAAAGCTTAATTATATAAAAAGAATATTAATAAAAGTTAAAAAAAATAAAAAAGATATAATAAAGTGATATCAACATAAGTTAATTAAAAGTTTAATGTATCATGTTGATAATATTAGAAGATATTGACTTATGATACCTTTTAATTATGTTAAAAAAGTATTAAATATGGTTTATAATAAGAAATATCATTTTAATATTAATTATATAATATAAGATTTAAAAGGTATTTATATTTAAAACTTAATTAAAAAAATATAAAAATATAAAAAATTTTACTTTAATTATTAAAAAATTTAAATAAATAAGTTTAAACTTAATAATAAACTAATACCAATTAATTTAATAAGTTGATTATTTCATATAATAACATAGGATTTTATTATTAAATTACCATTAATATTATTAAAAGGAAATATATAAGTTATTAAAAGGTTTACAACTTTTAATGTGTTAATAATCATTATTTATAAATTTAACAAAAAAATTATCATCATATTAAATCATACTAAATATAAAATATATTATTAAGTAAAATTAACTTTATAAATATTCTAATTATATAATTAAAGAATATTAGCTAAAGCCATCTTAGATCGTAACTTAAAATTTATATTAAAATTATAGCAGATAATTTTTCGTTGCTTAACAATTAAGTTAATAATGTTAATAAATTATCGTGTTTAAATTAATAGATAAATTAAACAACGAAATCAAGAAATTAAATTAACAATTTAATATCATATTATAACATTTAATAAGCTATAAGATTTAATTATTTTTATTTTATAGCATAATATTAATAATTTTAAATTAATAATAATTAATCATTCATTAAATAAGGTTATATATGGTTTTAAACCTTATTTTATTATTTTAATAATAAAGGTTTTTTATAAATTAATTAATTATAATATAATTAAATGATTTTATTAAAAAAAAGTAAAAGTTATTATTAATTTTATAATAATAGATATTAAGATAAAATATAACTTTAAACATAAACTAATATAATTTTATATTAATGATATTATTTACTTAAAATTACATAAAAAATATATTTTATTAAATAAACCTTTTAAAAAATAATTTATATAATAGATAAGATTATTATTTATTATTAAATATGTTAATAATTTAACATATAAATTTAATATTCTAAATAATTAACAAGTTTATAAAGTTATATTAATTACCTAATTATATCAGGTTCTATAAAATAAAAACCTTTATAACTATTAATTATTATAAGTAGATAAAATAATAATTAAAAATAATATAAATAAATGGGTTTTTTATAAAATTAAAAAATTAATCAACAAATAAATTAATAATTAAAGGATATTAATATTAAAATATTTAATACATTAAAAATCATATATGTTAATACATGATTAATAATATCTTAAAGAATTATTAATTTAAAATACCATTAAATTAATTAATAAATATAATAAAACACATCTATTAATATTTATTAAATTAAAATTAAATTAATAATATAATTAATAAAAAGTTATAAAATTAAATTAAAATATTAAAAAACTTATTATTAATAATAATAAGGAATGGATGTTGGTTAAAGAAATCTTTAAAACAAACATTATAATTAAATTACTTATAAAATAAGTTAAAGCTCTTAAGTTCCTTTTATAAGTAGATTTTTTTCTTAAAAAATTTTAATTTTTTTTTTGAAAAATAACCTTAAGTATCTTATTTTAAGTATAAATATCATAAGGTCTTCTTTTATTTTTTTAATATTAATTAATATTTATATATTTATAAATAATTATTAAATTTTTATTTATGAGTTATACTTTAATTGTATATTATTAATAAGCATATATTTAAAATTATGGAAATGGGATAAATTAATTGGTATTATTTTCTTATTAATATGATAATGGTGTGTTATAAAGTAATATCATTTATTAAAGATGAAGTTAAAATTAATAATAAAAGCATGGAATTTTTAGTTAATTTACTTTTTAACTTAAAAGAAGAGATTAATCTTATTAATGTTAATGTAAAAGATTTGCTTAATAATAATAATAGTTAAAAGGATAATTTAAAAAATAAGTAATTTAATTATAATAATATTAATTTATTTTTTAAAGATTTTAATTAAGGAAAGTTTAATATTAATATAATAATTAATTAATATTTTAAATTAAAAACTTGAAAGTGATGTATTAAAATTAAAAATATTTTTACGAGTAATTAAAAAGGCTGGAATTTAAGTAAATATACTTAATTAAAACTTAAAGTTAAAAAAAGCTTTTTAAATAATGATGATGTAAAAAGAATAATAAAGGTTAAGATTATATGAGAATATTATACGATAGCGATTAATTACGCTTTTATCCGATAATGGTTTAATGTTAATAAAGTAATAGTAATTATTAAAATGTTTGTTATTAAAATTTAATTAAGTGTGATTTATTAATATAAGTCAGTCGGAAGATAATTAAAGATTATTAAAGAGTATTTAATTAATGCGAATTAAGACTTAAAAAACGTTGATAAGAATTTGTTAAAGAAGAAGTTATTTAAGTTAAACGACCTTAAAGCTTTTAAAATATTAAGTGATGTAACCGGAGGTTTTAAAATGATGTTTAATGGTATTAAGTAATATTTAAAAGAAACTGGATTAATTTAATTGATGTAGTTAATTAATAGTAGAATGATACTTAATTTTTAAAAGAATATCACTGGTTAATATGTATTAAATGATGATGTATTTAAAGAAGTAAGATGATAATATGATATTTAAGATTTAATTTAATTAAAGCTTAATATAATAGTAAACTAATTAAAAGAAATATAAGAATGTTTTAATTAATTGATTAAAGATATTTAAATAATTAAAGATTAAAATAAAGATATTATAATAATGTTATATTAGTAAAATAGTACGTTTAAAGTTATGTTATAAGATAAAATGATTTTAAAAAATATGAAAAAAGTTAATAATTAAAAGCACGCATTTAAAAAACATAAGATAATGCTTAAAAAGTCTACTTTTAAGGAATTTATATTAAAAGTGATAAGCTTCCATCATTTATTAAATTAATTAAAAAGGGAGAACAAATTAAATTAATTAAAAAGAAAGGATTAATTAAAAAAAAAAGATGAGGACGTTTAAAGCTTTTTTACCGAGGGGGGTGTTGTTATATTATAAGGTCACCTTTTTAAAATCCTCGGATGATGTTAAATCATCAATTAAGTAAAAGATACCTTGCTTATTAATTAGTCTCATAGATTTCCTTAATTAATTAATTATTACTTTAAACTCACTTATTATAAATATAAATTTTTTTATATTTTAAAATTAATTAAATTTTTTAAAACCTTTAAAATTAACAATAAAAATTTAAATTTAAATTTAAAAATTATCTTATTAAAAGTTCTTTTAAAAATTAATAATTTAAAATTATTAAAATTATATTATAAAATAAAAATTATATATACTTAAAAAATGTTAAGTAAAACGATAATATAAAATCTTATTATTTTTTTAACATCTTAATTTTATTTTTCATTTTAATTATCGATTTATAAATAATAACTAATAAAAATAACTATTTTAATTCCTTATTATAATTATAAAATCTATTAAAAAGTTAATATAAATTTTTAATTTTTATTAAAAATAATTTTTATAAAAAAGCCTTAATTTATTATAAAAAGTAATTTATATACTTGATTTACTTAATCTTTAATTATATAAATAATATATTTAAAAATAAAAAATATCTTTTTATTTATTTTATAAATAATTATTATAAATATATTAAATTTATTATATTTAAAAATATATCATATGGATTTAATAAAAGATTCTTTAAATAAATTAATAATAAAATCCATAATAGTAATATAAAATAAAATAAATGGCTTATTAATTAATTTAAACTCATTAAATAACTTTTTTTTATTTATTTAAACTTATAAATATAAATCATAATTTATAATATAATTTATTAATAATATTATTAGATTTTATATATTAAATCCATTTAAATCATACATCATTATTTTTAAAATTAAAATGATATTTCTTATTATAAAATATCTTAAATAAATCTTAAACATAATCTTTAAATATATATAACCATTTTCTTTTATTATAATTTTAAATAAATAATAATTTATCTTTTTTTAATTTATATTAGAAATTTTTTATTAATAAATTCTTCTTTTTATAACTTTTAAATTCTTAAATAATCTTTAATAATTTTAAATTTATAATATATTTATTTAATAATTTTTAATAAAAATTATTTATTATATATATTTTAATCTTAATTATATAATTATAATCTTTATTAGCTTATATTAAATAATTAAAATTATTTATAATATCATTTAATTAACTTTTCATATTATTTTTTATTTTAAATTTATCGGATTAATTAAAAACCATTAATAATCATAATAATATATTTAAAATAAAATTCACTTATTTAAGGATATATTATATATTTAATTTACAATACCTTTAATTATTTTATAATTAATAAATATAATCATCAAGTATTAATAAAATTAAATTTAAATTTATAAAATCTTATATATCCATATTAAATAAATAATTTTTAATTTAATAACTTAATATTATATTTTAATTTTAATTAAAATCTTATTAAAAAATTAAATCAGTTAAATAAAATTAATTATCATATTTTAATCATTTTATTTATTATTTATATAAAAAATCATAATATTAAAACCTCTTTTTTAAAAAACATTAATCTTAATAAAAGTCATTTTTAAATAATCTTAATATATTAAATAATTAAAATTAATTAATTAATTTTATAATAATTAAAAGTTTAATTTATTTAATTTAATTAATTTAAATTTAACTTTAATTACTTATTTTTTATATTTTATTATTATCTTAAATAAATCTTTTTTATTCCTCCTTTTAATAATTAAATCTATCTTTCGTTTTTATAAAATATTATTTTTTATTAATATTATAAAATAAATTTCTATAAAAATGTAATAAGACTAACATATATTTTTAAGGTTATTAATATTTAAAATATTTTTAATTTTTAAAAAACTTTTATTTAATTATTTATTAATAATAAATCGATTTCATTAATTAAAAAACCTAATAATTTAACTACCAGATAACTAATGAATGATTTTTTAAAATTTAAAATTAAATTTAATTTAATAAAAAAGTTAAAAATTATATTTAAATATTATAAATATTTTTTAAAAATCTTCGAAAAAATTATTATATTATTTATATATATCATTATAAATTAATAATAAGGTTTTAATTTATAATTTATAAATTATTAAATATATCTTAAATTATTATAAAAGTTTATAAATGCCATATTAAATATTTTAAGGCTTTTTAATGATATAATAACCATTTTATTTTAATGATTAAATTATATAAGTAATTAATAAAAAAATTTAAATCCATTAATTATAATTATATAATAATAATTTTTAAATTTAAATATGATTATTTTTTAAATTAAAAATAAATATATATTTAATATAATAACTTTATTTAAATCATATAAAATAATAATTATATAAACTTTTTAAACATTATTAATCATTTATTATATAATAAATATTAAATAATTAAAAAATATTAAATCTTTTATAAATTTAATTTTATTATTTTTTTATATATTATTAAATAAATTATTAATAAGTTTTTGATTTTTAATTTTAAAATTATATATTTTAATAAAAGAACTCATTTAATTTTATTAATCTTCGATAAATAATATTTTTATCATCTTTTTTTAAGATATTAATTATATTTAATTTATTTTAAATATCATATTTTTTAATTATAATTTAAACTTTTATTACCAAATTTTTAATTTAATTTTTATTATAAATATATACTCTTTTTTAAATTTTAATAAATAAGATTTTTTTAAAATTTTAAGCTTTAAAAAAATATCTTCTTATTTTAAAGTAACTTATCACTTTATATAACTGCTTAAACATTTTTTACCATTTTTAATTTAAATTTAAATATTTTAAATATTTTATTAGATATTTTAAACTTTAAGGTTATTTAATTATTATTTTTAATATTAATCATTATTATAATGATTATTTAAATATAAATAACTTTTTTATATGGTTTTAAAATAGCTTTTTATATAATAATTAATAATATAATTTTATTTTCTTTTTCTCTTTATATAAATAAACATATTTATATCATTTAAAAATAAAATAATTTTAAGATTAATTATTAATAACAAATCATTTAATGTTTTAATATTTTTTAAAAAAAAATTATAATCTTTTTTATAATTATTTCGGTTTATATTTAATAAGTTTATATAAATTATTAATATTTAAGTTATAATTTTAATAAAAATCATTATATTAATTATAATAAATACTTATTTTCGAATTAAATTCTTTTTTTTTAATTTAAATAAAAATTTTAAAATTATAATATAATTTAAAAATAAAAACTTTATTAATATAATTAATATTAACCAAATATTTATATAAAAATAAGATTTTTAATAATAAATTTAATTTAAAATCTTTTATTATTTAAATGTTAATAAGTATTTAAGCTTTTAAAGCTTTATTTACATGATAACTTAACATGATTATTATAAAACTTATGTTTTAATTTAATTTAATCTTCCTTATAACATTTTTAACATATATAAGTATTTTTATAACGATAATAATATTAAAAATAAATTTTTAAAATTAAAATTGACTTATTATAATATTAAAACATTTAATATTAATATATATTAAAATTATTTAATTATTTTTTAAAAAGATTTTAAATTTAAAATATGTATATAAAATAAAATTTAAAATATTAGTATATATTAATTTTCTTAATTTAATTATAATCATATTTATAATTTTATTATTTATAAAATTATTTTTATTATTAAAATAAGTTTATAACTTAATTAAAAATTTTTTAATTAACTTTTTTTTATATTTACGTGTTAAGGAATATAAAAAAAAATCTTATCATTTAATAAATTTTTTATTATAAATATAATATATTATCACAACTAAACCCCTACGGGGTTAGCCCCGCGCACCTACAGCGTTAATAAAGCGCTGCGGGTATAAAATCACTACGCTCCCGAGAGCGCTTGCGCGTCCCGACTTAAAAAAAGCAGCTCCTTATATTACTTTTAAATCAGACCGTTAAAACATAACTCGTGACATATATTAATATATATATTATTTCATTAATGATCTTTTTAATCTCATTTTTTAATAAAAGTTTATTATAATTATAAAAAAAAAAAAATATTAAAAATATTAATTTTATTTTTATTTAATTTTATATAATTTTTTTCATTTTTTTTTTATAATTTATTTAATTATTATATAACTTTAATTAATTAAATTCTTTTTGTATTAAATAATTTTAAAATCATTTATATTTATAAAAACTTTATTTTAAATACCGGCTTATTTATTAACGAATTAAATAAAACGCATTTATTTACGAAATTTATAATTTATTAATCTTTAAGCTTATTAAAAACAGCTTTTATAGCCTCGGTTTTAAGTTTAAATTTAATTTAAACAATTTTAATTACTACAACCTCGATTTAATCAGCCTCCACGGTTATCGAATCGATAAAAAAAATTAAAGTTATAATTAAGTTAATTTTATCTTTTATATAAGCTTTATTTACCGTATGAACCTCATTTATAAAAATATTAATTTAAGTATTTTTATTAATTATTTTATAAAACATTTTTTTATTATTTAACATATATAACGTTAATTATAATCTTAAAAATAATTATATTAATGTTAATTTTCTCGGTTTTAAAAATAATAATATTATTTCTTACGATAAACATAAAAGATAAAATCGGTAAAATAAATTAAATTATTAATAAGTTTTATAATATTTAAAATTATTAAATAAATTCGTTAAAAACGAAAATCTTATTATAATATATATATTATTTTTCTTCGACATAAATAAAATATTTATCGATATTTAATTTTTTATTAAATTTATTAATTAATTTTTATAAATATAAGTATTATCAAAATCCGACCGCACGGCCCCACTACCCCGCTGCGCCACTTGTCCTTAAAAGAGATATAAGACAACTAATCGGCAATCAGTTATCCTAATAAGGTATAAGTGCGGTAGATCCGATCCCGGGGATTTACCGAATGCTACAGCCTAGCCTCCATAAACTTAACTTTAACCTCCTTAAACTTAACCACTACGTGCCGTAACAAGTATAAAAAATTATATAATTAATTTATTTATTATATATAAGTTATAAATTTATAAATATTTATATTTTTTATTATTTTTATAACTTAAATAATAATAAAATAATTATTTATTAACTTTTATTTATTATATAATATGTTTTAAAATGTTTTAAAAACGTCGATAAAATTAACTTTAAAACAATCTTCAACTTATTAAAAATAATATTCGAAATTAATAACTATTATTATTTTAATTATATTTAATAAATATATGATATGTTATATTTATATATTATTTTAAAAAAATTATAAGAAATTTTATTTTATAATATTAACTTTTACCGCGTTAATTATTATGTTCCGGCATATAAAAATAAATAAATGTATATTTTATTAATAAATGTTTAAATTAATAATTTAATAATCACTTAATTTATATAATAATAATAAGTTTAAGTAAAAATATTTTATATACGATAATTTTTAATTATAAAAATTCTTAAAATGATTATTTTTATTATATATAACGTTAATTATAACATTAACATTTTTAAAAAATTATTACATTTTTAATTAATAAAAAACGATAATCGCCACCGTTATCATTTCCTTAATATAATATTAAGATTTTATATTTAAAATAAAAAAAATAAACTTAACATTAAAATTAAATTATTAATTAAACTGATTAATTTAATTAAATCAATTAATCTTAAATTAATTATATCGAAATTAAATAATTAAAAATTATCATATAAAAGATTTAAGTTAAAATATAAATCTTAATTAAAATATTTTAATTAAAAATCTAAATTAAATTATTAAAAATTTAAATTAAATTATAAGTTTAAATTTAAATTAACATTAAAATTAAATTTTAAAATAAGTTAATTAAGTATTAATTTTATAAGATCCGATTCATTTTAAAAATTAAAATTAAAATTAAAATTAAAAAAATAATTAAAATTTATTAACTTTTTATTTTTATTAAAATCTATGATATTTAATACTTCTTCGACTCGGTTAATAATATATAATTAATAAATAAAAAACAAAAGCTTTTTAATATCCTTATTAATTAACTTAAAACATATAAATCGTTATAATTTTAAAATTAAAAATATCTTTAAAGAATTAAAAAAATTTTTAAATTAAAAACTAGTTTTAATAAAAATAAATATAAATTTAAGAGATTAATAATAAAAAATAAAACTAATTAAAATTTAATCTTCGAGGATTAATTTTAAAATTAAAACTTAATTACGAATTAATTTATTTATTAAATTATTCATTTAACTTTATATATATATCGACCAGCTATTTTTTAAAATATAAGGTTAAAAATTACTCACTTAATTAATTAGTTATTTTTAATTAACTAATGATTAATTAAAAATAATTAATAATTAAAATAACTAATATAATATTAATTTTTAAGCTTTAACTAATTAAAAACTAATTTAATTAGTTTTAATTAAAGAAATATGATTAAAATAATTAAAAATAAAAAAATAATTTTTTTTTAAAAACTATTATTTTATAAAATGATTATATTTAATAGAATATAGAGAAATAAAATATTTTAATGGTATAACTCCCATATTTTTACAATTTTTATTAGGGGAGCTATAAGGGGTTGAAGTAGTATAGGGTAGGTGTAGGGTAGCTCCGCTTAAACTTGGCACCTTTAAATTCCATATTTTTATAGTATACTACCTTTTCGAATACTTATTATAAATTGAATCCTTACATGTATAACTTATAAAATACATTATTAAACAACATTTTAATTATATTATTACATATATATATTAAAATATTTAATTTCATTTTATTTAATTAAAATAAATTAATCTTTTAATTAAATTAAAAATTAATCTGACTAATTTAATTTTAATCACGATTTTTTATAATTAAATTAATCTTAATCTTAATCAGGCTTTTAATTAATTAATTTAATATTAATTAAGCCATTAATTAAATTAATTTGATTAATTTACATGCTTATTAAGATATAACTTAAAAGTTTAACTTTAAACATAATAAATTTATTTAATAAAAATATAAATAAGTTATATTTAACTTTTAATATTTATAAATATAAAAAAAGCATAAATAAATATACATATTTTAGAAATTTTGATCTTTTAAATTTAAAATAAATTAAAGTTATCTTAAAAGAAAACAACTATTTAATAATAATTTTTTATCTCATATTAATTAAATAAACTTAAAAATTAAAAGAAATACATAATTTAAAAAAAACGAAATAATATAATATTTTATTTTAAAATAAATAATATTATGATTTTTAAATCTTAATAAATAAATTAAAAAACTTTAAGAAACTTTAATTAACTATGATTAAAATATTAAATTTAAAAATGACAGGCTTTACTTGCCAAGTAGATAGTTAATTTAACCCGATCATTTAAAAGATCTTTTAGATCTCTTAAACCATAAATAATTATTTTTTTTTCTTAATATAATTTATTTTCATTTTATTATAAAGAGCTTTATATTTAATAACTTTATTTTTTTTATTACCTCTTCATCTTATTATCTTTAACTTAATTGACAAAAATAATATTTTTAATATCTTTTTACTTAAAATATAATTTCGATTAAATTAATTATTTTATAAGATTATACAACTTAATCTTATTATTCTATTATTTAAATTTTTAAATCTTTAATTTCTTTTAAACTCTTTAAGTTTCTCTTAAACTCATATCTTTAAATTAGACATTTTAGTTATGGTTAATTAAAACTTATTAAAGTTTTTTAATTTATTTATTAAGATTTAAAGATTATGATATTATTTATTTTAAAATAAGATATTATATTATTTCACTTTTTTTTAAATCATATACTCCTTTTAGTTTTTAAGTCCACTTAATTAATATAAGATAGAAAATTGTTATCAAACAACTGTTTTCTTTTAAGATAACTTTAATTTACTTTAAATTTAAAAGATCGAAGCTTTTAAAACACATATACTTACTCATACCCTCCTTTTACTTATAAATATTAAAAATTAAATACAACCTACCCATATTCCTACCAGATAAATTCATCATGCTTAAAATTAAATTCTTAAGTTATATCTTAAACAATAACTGGTTGATACATATAAGGCTAAACAAATAATCTAATAAATAAATTAATTTATAATTAAGTTTTAATCTTAAAATTAACCTTTAAAAATTAAATTTTAACTAATTCTATTTTTTATTATTAATCCTTTAAATTCACATTTATTTTTATTAAAATCAATCTTTAATTTAATTTTTTCCCTTAATTTTTTAAAGATATTTTTAATTTTAAAATTATAATGATTTATACGTTTTAAATTAATCGATAAGGATATCGAAAAGTTTTTACTTCTTATTTATTAATTACATATTATTAATTAAATTAAAAAAATACCAGATATTATAAATTTTAATAAAAACAAAGAACTAATAAATCTTATCCATTTTTTTAACCTTAATTTTAACTTTAACTTTTAAAATAAATTAGATCTTATAAAATTAATATTTAATTAACCCACTTTAAAACTTAATTTTAACATTGATTTAAATTTAAACTTATAGCTTAATTTAAATTTTTAATAACTTGATTTAAATTTTTAATTAAAACGTTTTGATTAAGATTTATATTTTAATTTAAATCCTTTATATAATAATTCTTAACCATTTAATCTTAATATAGTTAATTTAAAATTAATTAATTTAGTTAAACCAGCTGGCTTAACTGGTAACTTAATTTTAATGCTAAGCTTACTTTTTCTTGCTTTAAACGTAGAATTTCAATGTTATATTAAAGAAATAATAACAGTAGTAATTATTATCTTTTATTAATTAAAAATATAATAATTTTTTGGAAATGTTAATGTTATAATTGATGTTATATATAATAAAAATAATCATTTCGATAATTTTTATGGTTGGAAATTATTATATATAAGATATTTTTATTTAAATTTATTATTATCGTATAGATTAAGTAATTATTAAATTGTTGGTTTAAATGTTTATTAGTAAAACGTATATTTGTTTATTTTTATATATTAAATTATAATAACCAACGCGATAAAAATTAATATTATTAAATAAAATTTCTTATAACTTTTTTAAAGTAATATATAAATATGATATATTACATATTTATTAAATATAATTAAAGTAGTAATAGCCATTAATCTTAAATATTATCTTTAATAAATTAAAAATTATTTTAAAATTAACCTTATTAATATCCTTAAAGTACTTTAAAATATATCATATAATAAGTAGAAACTAGTAGATAATTATTTTATTATCATTTAAGTTATGAAGATAATAAGAAATATAAATGTTTATAAACTTATAACTTATATATAATAAATAAGTTAATTATATAATTCTTTTTATTTATATTTATAAAAATTAATTAATAAATTTAATAAAAAATTAAATATTAATAAATATTTTATTTATATTAAAAAGAAATAATATATATATTATAATAAGATTTTTGTTTTTAATAGACTTATTTAATAACTTTAATTATTATAAAACCTATTAATAATTTAATGTATTTTATTAACTTTATCATTTATGTTTATTATAAGAAATAATACCATTATCCTTAAAACTAAGATAATTAATATTAATATAATTACTTTTAAGACCATAATTAATGTTATATATATTAAATAATAAAAAGATGTTTTATGAAATGGTTAATAAAAATATTTAAATTAATATTCTCGTAAATGAGGTTTATATAATAAATAAAAATCATATAAAAAATAAAGCCAACCCAATTATAACTTTAATTCCTTCTATTAATTTAATAATTGTAAAAGTCGATTAAATCGAGGCTACAACAATTAAAATCATTTAAACTAAATCCAAGCTCGAGGTTAAAAACATAAAAGCCATTTTTAATAAGCTTAAAAACTAATAAATTATAGATTTTATAAATGGATATACCTTACTCGGTTCATTAACGGATACGTTGATATTTAAAATAAATTTTTTATAAATATAAATGACCTTAAAATCACCTAATATAAAAAGAATTTAATTAATTAAAATTATATAATAATTAAATAAGTTATAAAAAAAAAGAATAAGGAAGTTTATATAAAATTAAATAAAAATAAAATTAACATTTTTAACATTTATTTTTATTTTTTTTTATAATTATAATAAACTTTTATTAAAAGATAAGATTAAAAAAACCATTAATAAAATAATATGTACATTAACATGTCATACTTATAATAAGAAATTTATTAAACGATAAAATTTCCTTGTACACTTTTTAATGTATAAATACAAGAAAAAGCTAATTAAAAAAGTTTTAGTTAAGTTGTAAACTTATTTTAATGATAAAACTAATTTTATAAATAATAAAATTATAAATATAATTATAATTAAACCAAAAAAACTAATATATGCCGATATTTTAAATCTTATTTTATATATATACTTTAAATTTAAAATTTTTTTAAGGATAGTTAAACAACTTTAATATATGCCAACACTGGATATTCCAACGTTATGATGAGTTAATTTTAACTTTAAGAATTCGCTTTTAATACTATCATTACCATAAAAGAACTTATATATATTAAAGGTATTATAAGGAAGATTAAGTTAAATTAAAAAGTGAGTTTTATAATAACCATATTAAATTATCACATAAATAAAACCTTAAAAGTCTAAATACTTATTAACGTTTAAATAATAAAGGATTTTAAATTAAATCTATTATTAAAGATCTCATTTTTATATAAACATTTAATTAATATTAATTACGTTGATAAAGTTTTTATTCTTAAATTATATTATAATTTTAAAATTCTTATTTAAATCATGAAAAAAAAGATTTAATTTAAAAATGAGTATTTATTATAATTAACATAATAATCTTTATTAAGATTATAACTTAGATATTAACAGTTTATATGAACTTATTAAATATAAACCGAGATGGTTATAAAAGAGATTATAATTTTTTTTAAAAATATTAAGGTATTAAATGGCTTATTATTAACAACTAATCTTAAAGTTATCTTATTTTTAAATAATATAAATATGTTTATTTATATAAAAAAAATTAAATTATATTATCGATTATTATATAAAAGGTTATTTTAAGATTATATAAGAAAAAGTTATTTATATTTAAATAACTATTATGATAATAATTAATATTAAAAATGGTAATTAAATAACTTTTAAGTTTAAAATATTTAATAAAATGTTAGAAATATTTGAATTTAAATTAAAGATGGTAGAGGATATTTAAGCAGTTATATAAGGTAATAAGTTATTTTAAAATAAAAAGATATCTTTTTTTAAAGCTTAAAAACTTAAAAAAGTTTTATTTATTAAAACTTAAAAAGGAGTGTATATTTATAATAAAAATTAAGTTAAGAATTTCGTAATAAAAGTTTAAGTTATAATTAAAAAATATGATATTTAAAGTAAATTTAATATAGTTAATATCTTAAAAGAGGAGATGATGAAAGTATTATTTATTAAAAGTTAATAAAATTAAATTAATTTTTTTATTAAGATATATAATTTTAAAATTAAAGATTAAAAATTTATTAATGATTTATTTAATGATATATAAAAAGATGGTAAAGTTGAATTTATAAAGGATTTAATATTTTTTGGTTGTTTAATATTTATTATATAAAAAATGATTAATGATGCTTAAAAAGTCCATATAATCATTAATTTATGTAATTTAAATAAAGTTGTTGTGTTAGATATATATTTATTTTTAACTTAAAAAATAATTATATTTAAGCTTAAGGATTATTATTATGTAATTATAATTAATAGATTTAAATTCTTTTATTAATTGCTTATATGACTTAATTATTAAAATAAAATAGTTATTATATTATTAAAAGGCTTTAAAGTATCTAATATGGTACTTATAAGCTTTTATAATAACTTAGGATATATTTAATGATTTATAAATTGTAAATTAAGATTTTACTATTGATTTATAATGGTATATATAAATGATATAATGATTTTTTTAAAAACCTTTAAAAAACATTTATAATATTTAAATATGATTTTTAATCTTTTTGTTAAATTAAATCTAATTTTAAACTTTAAGAATCATTTATTAATTATTTAATAGTTAAGTTATTAGGTTTTTTAATTGATGAAATTGGTTTATTATTAATAGATAATTAAGTAGAAGTTTTTTAAAAATTAAAAATGTTTTAAATATTAATAACCTTGGAAATATACATTAGCCTTATTAGATTCTTATAGAAATTTATGTTATGATATTAATAAAAAATAATATTTGTATAAAAATAAAAGATAAATTTAATTATTAAGAGGAGGAATAAAAAAAATCTTTTTAAAATAATAATAAAGTGTAAGAAATAAGTAGTTAAAGTTAAATTTAAATTGATTAAGTTAAAGAAATTAAGCTTTTAATTATTATAAAATCAATTAATTAATTTTAATTATTTAATATATTAAGATTACTTAAAAATAATTTTTATTAAAATTAATGTTTCTTAAGAAAAAAGTTTTAACGTTGTGATTTTTTATATTAATAATAAATAAAATAATTCAAACATGATAATTGATTTTATTTAGCTGATTTAATTCCTTAATAAAATTTTAATTAAAATTAAAATATGATATTAAATTATTAAATTAGAAGTTGCTTACTTAATATAAATATATAAGATTTTATAAGTTTAAATTTAATTTTATTAATACTTAATAATCATATTTATTAATTATAAAATAACTAAAGATATTATAAATTAAATAAAGCTCCATTTAATAAATTTAATTAAGTTAAATTAATAGCTAATGATCATGTTAATTTATTTATTATAATTTTAATTAAATGTATGATATATTTTTAAATAAATAAATTTCATTTTAAATGTATTATTATAATTATTAATGGTTTTTAATTAATTTAATAAACTTAAAATAAAAAATAATATAAAAAGTTAATTAAATAATATTATAGATAATTTTAATTATTTAATATAAGTTAATGAAGATTATAATTATATAATTAAAATTGAAGTGTATATAATAAATAATTTTTATTAGAAATTATTAAATGAATATATTATAAATTTAAAGTTATTAAAGATTATTTAAAAATTTAAAAGTTATAAAAAAAGAACTTATTAATAAAAAACTTCCGGTATAAATTAAAAGAAAATGAATTATTATTTACTTAAAATTATGATAAAAGAAGGTAATTATGTATATTTAAAAATTATGTTTAAGATTTATTTAAGATATTTTATGATAAAAAATATCATTTTAATTTTAAAAAAATGATATATGATTTAAATAATTTTAATATATAAAATCTAATAATATTATTAGTAAATTATGTTATAAATTATAACTTATATTTATAAGTTTAAATAAATAAAAGAAAGTTGTTTAATAAATTTAAATTAATTGATAAGCCATTTATCTCATTTTATATTATCATTATAAACTTTATTATTAGTTTATTTAAAGAATCCTCTATCGGATCCATGTAGTATATCTTTAAGTATGATAAATTTAATATATTTATAATAGTTATTTATAAAGTAAGTAAAAAAATATTTTTTATTCTTAAATATATCATTTATATAATTAAAAATTAAATAAATTAATTATATAAATTGTTTTTTATAATAAATTAAAGCTTTTTAATGAAAATTATTTCTAATAAAAACCGAAAGTTTATATTAATCTTTTAATAAACCTTATAATTATGATAAAAAATTAAAATAATTATTTTTATTAATTATTATTTATAAATTAATGCTTAAAGTAAAAGATAGAATTAAGATATTAAAATAATGATAAGATTTTATATTATTATTTTATTTAATATTTTTTAAGTATATATGATTTTTGTTTTATAATATAATTTTAATAATTTTAAGTTATTAATTTTTAAAAAAACTTTTAATAAGATAATCTTTAAATTTAAACTTAAATCCTTATTATTAATCTTAAAAATCTTAAAAAACTTAATTAATTTTAAAATATAGAGAAATTTATATTAGTAAGAAGTGAGAGCTGTGATTGATTATGTTATGGTAGATGTAAAAATTTAATATAATAAAAAAAGAAATTTAATTTAATTTAATATCAGTTAAGAAGTATATTTATAATTATATAAAAAATATTATTTATTTAAAAAATCTTTATAAAAATGGTTTAAATAAAAAGCTGGCTTGTTTATAGTTATTAAAAAAGTTGATAATTTTATGTATAAATTAAAATTTTTTAAGGCTTGGAAAGTATATAAAATGGTATTTATTACTTAATTATCTTTAACGTTAAACCGATTAAACTTATTTGAGCATAGATAATTAAAGCTTGGATATATATTTATGAAAGGTGATAGTAATAAATTTATATCTTTTAAAATTAAAAATCTTAAATAAAAATATATAAATAAGATTAAAGGAAGATTAATGTTAAAATACTTGATTAAATAAAAAGGTTATAGCTTAAAAAATAATGAGTGGTATCTTAAATTATTATTAATGGAGAATGTTATAAAATTTATGCATGTGTTTAATAAAAACCAATTATTAATATTAAATAATCTGAAAATTTAACGTAATTTAAATAAAATATTTAAGACTTTTTTATTTAAAATAATAAATAGCGATTAAAAGGTTATTAATCTTTTATTTATATATTTATAATATTTATGTAATTAATGTGTATTTTAAGTACATATGTATTTTAAGTACTCATGTAATAAAAAAGTATTTTTTATTTTTATGGTAATTATTTGTTTTATTAATTATATATATTATTTTTATTTCTTAATTATTATAATATTTATTTTTTATTTATTTATTAAGTATATTCTTTTTATTTATTTATTATTAAACATTTATCTTTTTTTATAATTTTTATGATTATGTAACCCTTTTATAATTCATTGATTTTTAATGTGATTTACTTATTTTTTTATGATTATTTAAATATTTTTATGATTTGTAATTTTTTATGTAATTTGCTTACTTTTTTTTTAATTGTGTAATACTTTTATGTTTATTTATTATATAATGAGTTTTATGTAAGTATTAATTATTTTTATTATTATTTACTTATCATAATTAAATAATAAGCTTTTAATGATTTTAATAAGAAGGTATTTAATATCTTAAATTAAATATTAAATGTAAATTTTAATTATAACAGTAATATATGCTTATTATGTAAAACGTTTAAGTTATATATGTTAATTATAAGTCTTATAAATATTTAAATAGCTTTTAAGAAATATGATAAAATTATTAAAAAGTTTTTTAATATTAAAAATGTTAAAATATATAAAAAAAATAAGTTTAAAATAAATGATAATATCTTAACATAAAGTATAAATAATCCTAAAGATTATTAAACCTCCATTTTAAAAACATATAAGCTATGTAATTAATAAAACATTAATAAGGTTATTAAAGTTTTAATATTTATTAAATCTAATTAATAACCTTTTAAGATTTAAATTTATATAAATATAAAAGTATAATTAAAAGCTGTTAATGAATATTAATAAGTGAATGGTTATAAGATCAAGGATTTTCTCAAGTTTAAGCTTTTTAATCTTATAATTTTAAAAGTGTTATATATATATGATAATAAAAAGAGGTATGATTTTAAAATTCTACCTGTTAGAATTAAATTCTTACTTATAAAACAAGTTTAATTTAATTAATATTTATTAAATATAATTGTAAGATCTTATTATTTTAACTGATGTATTTTATTATTATTAAGATGGTAAAGAAAGTAGTGTTTAAGTAATCTTTAATTAGCAGATGATTCTTATTTATTAAACAATTATCATTTATTTTAAATTCGCTGATAACTTTATTCTTATTAATAAAACGAATGAAATCAGATGTTATTATTAAGAAATTAGATTAGATTTTTAAAGAGACTTTAATAATTAAAAGAATTGTGGAAAAGTAGGATCATTTATTTAATAATTTAATTAATTAAATAATAAAAAATTTAGAATTATTCGAAAACATTTATAAGATTTTAATTAAAAATAATAAAGAATTAAAATTAAACGATTAAATTCTAAAGGATATTAAAGATTTAATCGATAATAAAAATAAAAATAACATCATTACTTTAACATATAAAACAAATGATTTATTATTATTTATAAGGAAGAAGTTATAAAAGGAGTGAAATAGAAGAGGTACTATTAAGTAACAAGCTTTACCTACCAGGTAGATAATTAATTTAACCCGATTATTTAAAAGATCTTTTAAATCTCTTAGACCGTAGATAATCATTCTCTCTTCTTAATATAATTCATTCTCACTTCATTATAAAAAGCCTTATAAAAAATATAAATTTAAAAAAAATCTAAAAAGTTTAAAAAAACCTAAAAATTTAAAGATTTAAATAATAAAATAATAAAATTAAGTTAAGTAATCTTATAAAATAATTAACTTAATTAAAATTATGTTTTAAGTAAAAAGATATTAAAAATATTATTTCTATTACTTAAGTTAAAAATAATAAAATAAAAAGATAATAAAAAAATAAAATTATTAAATATAAAGCTTTTTATAATAAAATAAAAATAAATTATATTAAAAAAATAATTATTTATAATTTAAAAGATTTAAAAAATCTTTTAAATAATTAAGTTAAATTAACTATTTACTTAATAAATAAAAATGAATAAAAGCTTATTAATTAATATAACATTTATAATTAATATAAAATAAATATATTAATTTAAAAGATAATATAAATTTAAAAGAAAAAAAAGGATTTAAATTTAATTATATTATTAAATTTATATGCTTTTTATAAACTACATTATATATTTAATCATTTATTATAACCACATGATTATATGATTATATCTTAAGTCCTGATATATATATTAAAATTATTAAAAAAATTAAATTAAAATAAAAAAATAAATTTTATAATAATTATATTAAATCATTATATAAATAAATTTTTAAAAAATTAATTATTTATTATAATGTAAATAATAAAAAAGTTTAAATTAAATTTATTATTAAAAACTTTATTTTAATATAAATATTTACTTAATATTAATTATATTAATAAGGTTTTTATTTTTAAATTATAAAAAAAAATTAATTTAAACATAAATATTTATTAATATTAATATAATAATTTTTATTAAAATTATAACTTTAAAATTAATAATTTTTATTAAAATTATAACTTTAAAATTAAGAATTTATATAAACTTATTAAATATAAATTAAAATAAATATAAAGAAATATAATTATTTTTTAAAATTATTAATATATTAAATAATTTATTATTAATAATTAATTTTAAAACCATTTCATTTTTAAATAATATAAACATATTTATTTATATAAAAAATTAAATTATATTTTTAATTATTATATAAAAAGTTATTTTAAAATTATATAAAAAAGTTATTTATATTTAAATAATTATTATAATAATAATTAAATAATTTCTAAATTTAAAATATTTAATAAAATATTAAAAATATTTAAATAATTATATAAGATCATAAATTATTTTAAAATAAAAAGATATTTTCTTTTAAAATTTAAAAACTAAAAAAATTTTATTTATTAAAACTTAAAAAAAAATATAATTATAATAAAAATCAAATTAAGAATTTTATAATAAAAGTTCAAATTATAATTAAAAGATATAATATTTAAAATAAAATAAACTTAATATAATTAATATTTTAATAATAAAAATAAAAGTATCATTTATTAAAATTTAATAAAATTAAATTAATTCTTTTATTAAAAAATATATTTTTAAAATTAACGATTGAAAGTTTATTAATAATTTATTTAATAATATATAAAAAAATAAAATTAAATTTATAAAAGATTTAATATTTTTACTTATTTAATATTTATTATATAAAAACTTATTAAAATATAACCATAAAGTCGCTTGGCTACATCACATGGTTAAAAATATAATATGGAAACATATAAACTTAATAATATAATTAGATTTAAATCCTTCTTTTTTTATTTTAAATTTATATCCTTTTTATAATGATATACCAGCTTTATATTAATTATAATTATTATACCAATTTAATAAAATTAATTAATAACATTTAAAAAATTTATATAATTATTAATTTATATTTTTAAATAAAATTATTATATTAAATATATATTTTTTTAATTTAAAAAATAATTATATTTAAATTTAAAAATTATTATTATATAATTATACTTAATAAATATAAATTCTTTTTATTAATTATTTATATAATTTAATTATTAAAATAAAATAATTATTATACTATTAAAAAATGTTATAATATTTAATATAAAATTTATAAATTTTTATAATAACTTAAAACATAAATATTTAATAATTTATAAGTTATAAATTAAGATTTTATTATTAATTTATAATATTATTTATAAATAATATAATAATCATTTTATAAATTTTTAAAAAATATTTATAATATTTAAATATAATTTTTTAACTTTTTTATTAAATTTAATAAATTAAACTTTTAATTATTATAAAATTAATTAATTAATATCATTATTTAATATATTAAAATTATTTAAAAATGACTTTTATTTAAATTAATATTTCTTAAAAAAAAGCTTTAATATTATAATTTTTTATATCGATAATACATAAAATAATTAAAATATAATAATTAATTTTATTTAACTAATTTAATTTTTTAATAAAATTTTAATTAAAATTAAAATATAATATTAAATTATTAAATTTAAAGTTATTTATTTAATACAAATATATAAAATTTTATAAAATTAAATTTAATTATATTAATTTATAATAATTATACTTATTAATTATAAAATAATTAAAAATATAATAAATTAAATAAAATTTTATTTAATATGTTTAATTTAATTAAATTAATATTTAAAGATTATATTAATTTATTTATTCTAATTTTAATTAAATATATAATATATTTTTAAATAAATAAATTTCATTTTAAATATATTATTATGATTATTAATGATTTTTAATTAATCCAATAAATTTAATATAAAAAATAATATGAAAAATTAATTAAATGATATTATAAATAACATTAATTATTTAATATAAATTAATAAAAATTATAATTATATAATAAATATTAAAGTTTATATAATAAATAATTTTTATTAAAAATTATTAAATAAATATATTATAAATATAAAATTATTAAAAATTATTTAAAAATTTAAAAATTATAAAAAAAAGAATTTATTAATAAAAAACTTTTAATATAAATTAAAAAAAGATAAATTATTATTCATTTAATATCATAATAAAAAATAATTATTTATATTTAAAAATTATATTTAAAATTTATTTAAAATATTTTATAATAAAAAATATCATTTTTATTTTAAAAAATAATATAAAATTTAATAATATTATTAATAAATTATATTATAAATTATAAATTATATTATAAATTATAATTTATATTCATAAATTTAAATAAATAAAAAAAGATTATTTAATAAATTTAAATTAATTAATAAATTATTTCTTTTATTTAATATTATTATTATAAATTCTATTATTAATTTATTTAAAAAATCCTTTATTAAATCTTTCTAATATATTTTTAAATATAATAAATATAATCTACTTATAATAATTATTTATAAAATAAATAAAAAAACATTTTTTATTTTTATATATATTATTATTAAATTAATATAATAATTATGGTATAATAATTATAATTAGTATGAAGTAGGTATATTATTATAAAAGAAGATATAAATTTAAAATAAAAGAGGGAGGATTTAAATCTGATTATATTATTAAATTTATATGCTTCATATAAGCCATACCGTATCCCCAGCCATATGGCATAACCACACAACCACACAATTATATCCCGATAATTATTTATATAATTAAAAATTAAATAAATAAATTATATAAATTATTTTTTATAAAAAATTAAAACTTTTTAATAAAAATTAATTTTAATAAAAATTAATAATTTATATTAACTTTTTAATAAATTTTATAATTATAATATAAAATTAAAATAATTATTTTTATTAATTATTATTTTTAAATCGATATTTTAAATAAATATAAAATATTAAAATAATAATAAAATTTTATATTATTATTTTACTTAATACTTTTTAAATAAATATAATTTTTATTTTATAATATAATTTTAATATTTTTAAATTATTAATTTTTAAAAAAAACTTTTAATAAAATCATTTTTAAATTTAAATTTAAATTTTCATTAGTAATTTTAAAAGTTTTAAAAAACTTAATTAATTATAAAATATAAAAAAATCTATATTAATAAAAAATAAAAATTATAATTAATTATATTTTAATTAATATAAAATTCCAATTTAATTATTATTATTTAAATATTAAATCAACATAATAATTATAATTAATATAAAATAAATATATTATTATAAAAAAATATAAATTTAAAATGAAAAAAGATTTAAATTTAATTATATTATTAAATTTATATATTTTATATAAATCATATTATATTTTTAATTATATCATATAATTATATAATCATAAAATTATATAATTATATCTTAATATGAATAATTTTACTTTTTTTATTATAAATATTATATATTTTTTATAATTATATATAATTAAAAATAATTATTAAAAATATAATATATTTTTTATTTTATTTTAATCTTTTTTTTTATTTCTTATTAATTTTAAAATATCATTAATATCTTTTTTTTTAAAATAATTAATTATGTTTTTTATGCTTTTCATCATTAATTAATCTTTTATTAATAATATTATCATATTTTAATTTATTATTATAATGGTAATAAACTTAATTTTTATATTAATTAATTAATAATGACTTTTATTAATTATAAATAATATACAAATAATTATAAAATTTATATTTTTATATTTTCACATAATATTTAAAATATTATTATAACAATTAAAATTTAATATAATTATTATAAAATATAATTAGTATATCATTTTTAATAATATTTTATTTTATAAAAAATTCTTTTTTAATATATATAATAAAATACTATAAAAATATCTTAAAAAATCTTTATAAATATTTTTAATATATTTATATTAAAAATATAATAAATAAAATTTATGTCATTTAATAATATTATTTTTATTTTTAAAATTATAAAAAATATTTAATTAATATTACCAAAAACATATATATAAAACTTTAAAATATTATTATTAAATTTATTTTTTTTATAAAATAATTAAATAATTTTCGATTTAAATTATAACTTTAATATATTAATTATCTTATTTATTAATTTCATTTTAACTTATTTTAAAAATCTATTAATATTAATACTTATTATTTTTATAATTATTTTTTACATATCTTTTTTAATTCATTATTTTTTATTTAATAAATATCTTAATTTTTATAAAATTAATATTATAAGATTTTTATTATATTATATTAAAATTTATTTTAATTTATTATTATTATATTTAAATTATTAATTTCTTTAATCTTTTTTTACTTATATTTATAATTTAAATATAAAATAATTAATATTAATAAAATTTTTAAAATTTTTATTTTTATTTATTTTTTTTATATATTTATTTAATATTTATATTTTTTTATATTTATATATTTAACATAATATTATAATATTAATTATAATTTTATTTCATAATTTTAAACTTAATTAACTACTTTTATATAAAATAAAGATTTATATATATAATTAAATATATTTTTAAAAAATTAAATATTTTTATAATAATTATTAATATATTAATTATTATTTTAATTATATTTCTTTTATTTATTATTATATATATTTTATTTATTAATATATTTATTATTACTTATTTAAATTTTATTAAACTTTAATAAATCATATTCTTTTTAATTTTAAATAATTTATTTAATACATTTTTATTAATTAAAATAATTATATATTTTAATTATAAATTTATATGCTTATTATTAATAAATATACCATTTATAAATATAAACATTTTTAATTATATAAAATTTAATAATATAAATATTAATTTTTAATTAAAATTTCTTAACATTTATTTTAAATTTTTATTAAATTTAATTATTTAATCTTTATTTAATTATTTATATTATATGATTTTAAATAAATATAATATTATTTTTAATTAATATATTAATATAATACATATATTTTATATTTTTTATTTAATAAATTTATTATTATTATTATTAATTTTTATTTTTTTAATCTCTTTTTTATTTTTCTTAATTAAAATATATATCTCCATTTTTTTTCTTTAATTATTATATACCCATTAAAAGTTATTAAGATTCTTATATTTAAAAATTTTTTATTTTTTATTATATTAACTTTTTTTAACTTTTTATTTCCTTTATTATTAAATTCCTTATTAAATAATTTAAATATATTATTTATTTATATTTTAATTAATTTAAAAATATTTTTTAATAATATTATAAAAAAATATAAATTAAATATTAATAAAATTATTTTAAATTTCTTTTTATAATATAATAAATATATGATATATTAATATATCCTTATTTTTAAAATTTTATATAATAATAATATAATAATCATAATTATTCTTTTTATATCTACTTTTTAATTCCTTTAATAATCTTATTATAATTTATTATTTTAATTTTATTTTAAATTATATATATAAATCTTTTTTTTATTAAAAATAAAATAAATATTATAATTATTTATATATTAAATTATTATATTATTAAAACTTTTATAATAATTCTTTTCTTATTTTAATTATTATATCTTTATATAATAAATTATAATTTTTTATATAATATATATTATGACATATAACTAAAAATTTAATTAAAAATGCTATAAAAATTAACCATAAAAGTTATAGTAGTATTTGGTAGATTATCAGGGATCTATTATATTTATACCTTAATAAAATAATTCATTATTAATTAATTTTCTTATATCTTTTTTAAAATAAATGATATAATAAGATAATAAAATTATATGTTAGATCTTAATAATATATTTAATTTTTTTTTTAATTTTTTATATCATTTTTAAATTAAATATATATTTATTTTTTTAGATTTTTATTGGATCGGCATAATAGTTATAGCTAATATGAAGTGGGTGTATTATTATAGAAGAGGATGTAGATCTAAGATGGAGGAGGGAGGATTTAAATCCGACTATGTTATTAAGCTTACATGCCCCGCACAAGCCACACCGTATCCCCAGCCACGTGGCGTAGCCACGCGACCGCACGGCCATATCCCGACAATTTTAATTTTTAAATTTAATTATATTTTTTTTAATAAATAAATTAATCTTTTATTTATTTAATTGTTTAAATAATTCCTTTAACATAATAATTTTTTTTTATAAAATTTTATTATTAAAATTTTATTTATATATTTTTTTTATATTATATAAATAATATTATTATTTATTATTTTTAATTTATTTTTATTATTATAAAATTATTTATATTTTTTTATTAATTTTTTATTTATTAATTTTTTTATTATTAATTTTTAATTATTTTAATATATAATATTTTATTATTTAATATAAATTTATTAAAATTATATTTTAATTTAATTCTGATATTTTTTAACATTTTTATCAATATTTTTTATAAATAAAATTTAATATTTATAATTTAAAATTTAATTAATTTATTATTAATATTAATAATATATATTTTTTTATTTTATTTAATTAATTTATATAATCTTTTTTATTTTTTATTTTTATTAAGATATAATTATATAATTATATGATTATATTATATAACTAAAGATATAATATAACTTATATAAAATATATAAGCTTAATAACATAATTAAATTTAAATCCTCTTTTTTTTATTTTGAATTTATATCCTTATTTATAATAATATATCCATTTTATATTAACTATAACTATTATGTTAATTTAATAAAAACTTAATTTAAATTTTTAATTAAAACATTTTAATTAAAATTTATATTTTAATTTAAATCTTTTATATAATAATTTTTAATTATTTAATCTTAATATAATTAATTTAATTAGATTAATTAATTTAATTAATAATTTAATTTTAATATTAAACCTATTTCTTTTTTATTTTAAATATAAAATTTTAATATTATATTAAAATAATAATAATAATAATAATAATTATCCTTTATTAATTAAAAATAAAATAATTTTTTAAAAATATTAATATTATAATTAATGTTATATATAATAAAAATAATTATTTAAAAAAAATTTATAATTAAAAATTATTATATATTAAATATTTTTATTTAAATCTATTATTATTATATAAATTAAATAATTATTAAATCATTAATTTAAATATATATTAATAAAATATATATTTATTTATTTTTATATATTAAATTATAATAATTAATATAATAAAAGTTAATATTATTAAATAAAACTTCTTATAATTTTTTTAAAATAATATATAAATATAATATATTATATATTTATTAAATATAATTAAAATAATAATAACTATTAATTTTAAATATTATTTTTAATATATTAAAAATTATTTTAAAATTAATTTTATTAATATTTTTAAAATATATTAAAATATATTATATAATAAATAAAAATTAATAAATAATTATTTTATTATTATTTAAATTATAAAAATAACAAAAAATATAGATATTTATAAATTTATAATTTATATATAATAAATAAATTAAATATTAATAAATACTTTATCTATATTAAAAAAATTATATATATATTATAATAAAATTTTCATTTTTAATAAATTTATTTAATAACTTTAAATATTATAAAATTTATTAATAATTTAATTTATTTTATTAATTTTATCTTTTATATTTACTATAAAAAATAATTTTATTATCTTCAAAATCAAAAAAATTAATATTAATATAATTATTATTAAAATTATAATTAATATTATATATATTAAATAATAAAAAGATATTTTATAAAATAATTAATACAAATATTTAAATTAATATTTTTATAAATAAAATTTATATAATAAATAAAGTTTATATGAAAAAAAAGCTAATTTAATTATAATTTTAATTTTTTTTATTAATTTAATAATTATAAAAACTAATTAAATTAAGGTTGTAATGATTAAAATCATTTAAACCAGACTTCGATTTAAAATTAAAACTATAAAAGCTATTTTTAATAAATTTAAAAATTAATAAATTATAAATTTTATAAATAAATATATTTTATTTAATTTATTAATAAATATATTAATATTTAAAATAACATTTCTATAAATATAAATAATTTTAAAATTATTTAATATAAAAAAATTTAATTAATTAAGATTATATAATAATTAAGTAAATTATAAAGAAAAAGAATAAAAAAAGTTATATAAAATTAAATAAAAATAAAATTAATACTTTTAATATTTATTTTTATTTTTTTTATAATTATAATAAACTTTTATTAAAAGATAAGATTAAAAGGATTATTAATAAAATAATATATATATTAATATATTATATTTATAATAAAAAATTTATTAAAAAATAATATTTCTTTCTATATTTTTTAATATATAAATATAAAAAAAAGTTAATTAAAAAAATTCCAATTAAACTATAAACTTATTTTAATAATAAAACTAATTTTATAAATAATAAAATTATAAATATAAGTATAATTAAATTAAAAAAATTAATATATATTAATATTTTAAATTTTATTATATATATATATCTTAAATTTAAAATCTTTTTTAAAGATAATTAAATAATTTTAATATATATTAATATTAAATATTTTAATATTATAATAAATTAATTTTAATTTTAAAAATTTATTTTTAATATTATTATTATTATAAAAAAATTTATATATATTAAAAATATTATAATAAAATTAAATTAAATTAAAAAATAAATTTTATAATAATTATATTAAATTATTATATAAATAAAACTCTAAAAATTTAAAAATTTATTAATATTTAAATAATAAAAAATCTTAAATTAAATTTATTATTAAAAATTTTATTTTTATATAAATATTTAATTAATATTAATTATATTAATAAAGTTTTTATTTTTAAATTATATTATAATTTTAAAATTTTTATTTAAATTAAAAAAAAAAGAATTTAATTCGAAAATAAGTATTTATTATAATTAATATAATGATTTTTATTAAAATTATAACTTAAATATTAATAATTTATATAAATTTATTAAATATAAATTAAAATAATTATAAAAAAGATTATAATTTTTTTTCTAAAAATATTAAAACATTAAATAACTTATTATTAATAATTAATTTTAAAATTATCTTATTTTTAAATAATATAAACATATTTATTTATATAAAAAGAAAAATAAAATTAAATTATATTAGTAATTATTATATAAAAGATTATTTTAAGATTATATAAAAAAAGATTATTTATATTTAAATAATTATTATAATAATAATTAATATTAAAGATAATAATTAAATAATTTTTAAATTTAAAATATTTAATAAAATATTAAAAATATTTAAATTTAAATTAAAAATGATAAAAGATATTTAAATAATTATATAAAAAAATAAATTATTTTAAAATAAGAAGATATTTTCTTTTAAAATTTAAAAACCTAAAAAAAAATTATTTATTAAAACTTAAAAAAGAGTATATATTTATAATAAAAGCTTAAATTATAATTAAAAGATATAATATTTAAAATAAACTTAATATAATTAATATCTTAAAAAAATATTATTTATTAAAAATTAATAAAATTAAATTAATTTTTTTATTAAAATATATAATTTTAAAATTAAAAATTAAAAATGTTGGATCGGCATAATAGTTATAGTTAATTTAAAATGGGTATATTATTGTAGAAGAGGATGTAGATTTAAAATGGAGGAAAGAAGATTTAGATTTGATTATATTATTAAGTTTATATGCCTTACATAAGTTATATCGTATCTCAGTTATGTGGTATAGTTACATAACCACACAGCTATATCCCGACATTAGTAATTTTTCTCTTTTTATTGTAAGTGTCATGTGTCTTTTATGGTCGTACACAGTCAGGGGTAGTTATTAAAAACATGGTATATCTTTTCTTTTTTTTTAATTTTTTCTTTCTCTTTTATTCTTCATTTTTTATTAATCTTTAGATATTATCAATATCTTTTTTTTTAAAATAATTAATTATATTTTTTATCTGTGCTTTTGGTTGTTGATTAATTCCTTATCAATAATATTGTCATATTTTAATTAATTGGTGTAATAGTAACAAGCTTAATCCTTATATTAAATTAAATTGTAAGCATCTTTTTGTTTGATGTTAGTTTTTAGATTAACTAATTAGTAGTAGCTTTTATTAAATGTGAGTAATATGTGAATAATCGTAAAATCTATATTCTTATATTTATATGTCATATTCGAAATGTTATTATAATAATTAAGGTATAATATAATTATTGTGGAATATGATTGGTATGATATTTTTAGTAATATTTTGTTTTATAGGAAGGAAGTTTTTTTAATATATATAATAAGATGTTATAAAAATGGTTTAATGGGGTCTTCATAAATATTTTTAGGATATTTATGTTGAAAATATGATAAGCGAAGTTTGTATTATTTAATAATATCATTCTTATGCTTAAGATTATGAAAAACATTTAATTAATATTATTAAAAATGTATAGATTAAATTTTAAAATATTGTTATCAAATTTTATTTTTTTCGCGAAATAATTAAATGTTTTTTTACTTAAATTATAACATTGATATGTTAATTATCCTATTTATTAATTTTATTTTAATTTATTTTAAGAATTTATTAATATTAATACTTATTAATTTTATAATTATTCTCTTAATATCTTTCCTAATTTACCATTTTTTACTTAATAGATATCTTAATCTTTTTGTAAGATTATTATTATAAGGTTTTTATTATATTATGTTAGGGTTTGTCTTAACTTTTTATTATTATATCTAGATTATTGGTTTTTTTAATCTCTTTTTACCTATCTTTATAACTTAAGCATGAGATAATTGATATTAATAAAATTTTTAAAAGTTTTATTTGGATTTATTTTTGTTATGACATCCACTAAATTATTTTCCTTATATATTTATTTAATATTTATAATCTTTTTATGTTTGTATATTTAATATAATATTATAATATTTATTATAAATCTTTTTTTTTTTATGGTTTTAAATTTAATTAAATATTTATATAAAAAATAAAAATTTATATATATGATTAGGGGTATTTTTGGGAGATTAAATGTTTTTATAATAATTATTAATGTATTAATTATTATTTTAATTATATTTATTTTATTTATTATTACGTATATTTTATTTATTAATATATTTTTTATGATTTGCTTAAATTTTATTAAACTTTAATAGATTATGTTTTTTTTGATTTTAAATAATTTATCTAATAAATTTTTATTGCCTAAGATAATTATATATCTAATTTAAAAATTTAAATTTTTATTATTAATAAATAAATTATCCATAAATATAAATATTTTTAATTATGTAAGGTCTAATAATATAAATTTTAATCTTTAATTGAAATTTCTTAATATCTATTTTAATTTCTTATTAAGTTTAATTATTTGATTTTTATTTAGTTATTTATATTATATAATTTTAAATAAATCGAATATTATTTTTAATTAATATATTAATATAATATATATACCTTACATCTTTTATTTAATAAATTTATTAAATTTATTATTATTATTAATCTCTATCATTTCGATCTTTTTTCTTTATCTTTTTTATTTAAAATGTATATTTCCATTTTCCTTCTCTTTAATTATTATATACTTATTAAAGATTATTAAGGTTTTTATATTTAGGAATATCTTATTTTTTACTATTAAATTAGCTTTTTTCAATTTTTCATCTTCTTTATCACTAAATTCCTTATCAAATAATTTAAATATATCATTTATCTATATTTCGATTAATTTAAAAATCTTTTTTAATAATATTATGAAAAGATATAAATTAAATATTAATAAAATTATATTAAATTTCTCCTTATAATATAATAAATATATAACATACCAATATATTCCTACTTCTAAGATTTCATATAATAGATATATAATAATCATGATTATTTTTTTTTCATATCTATCCTTTAATTCCTTTAATAATCTTATCATAATTTATTATCTTAATTTTATTTTAAATTATATATATATTTATATTATGTTATAAAACCATAATATAAATCTTTTTTTTATTAAAAATAAGGTAAATGTTATAATTATTTATATATTTAATTATTATATTATTAAAGTTTTTATAATAATTCCTTTCTTATTTTAATCATTATACCCTTATATGATAAGTTATAATTTCTCATATGATATATTTGATTCTTTTCTTTTAATTTCTTATATCATTCTTAAATTAAATATATATTTATTTTTTTATAAATCTTATTTTTTAAATCTAATTATGCTTTTTTTAATAAATAAATTAATCTTTTATTTATTTAATTTTTCAAATAATTCTCCTAATATAATGATCTTTCTTTTTTTATAAAATTTTATTACCAATTCTTTATTTATATATTCTTTCTATATCATATAAATAATATTAATATTTACCATCTTTGGTTTATTCTTATTACCATAAGATCATTTATATTTTCTTTTCATTAATTCTTTATTTATTAATTTTTCTATTATTAATTTTTTAATTATTTTATTATCTAATTTTTTATTAAATAATATAAATTTATTGGGATTATAATTTGATTTGGTCTCGATATTTATTTCTAGGATTTCCATTAATATCTTTTATAAATAAAATTTAATACTTATGATTTAAAATTTAATTAGTTTATTATTAATATCGATGGTACATATTTCTTCATCTTATATAATCAATTTATATAATCTTTTTTATTCTCCATTTTTCTTGTTTTTTTTTTATATTTATATTTTAGATTATAATAATAATTTTAGAATAGGAAGTATATTTAATTTATTTCTTATACTTAATATATTTATAACTTATCTTTATATATAATATTTTTTAATTTCCTTAAATATTTTTTTAATTGTTTAGATATATTATTATATTATTATATTATTTATAGAAAATGGTATTAATCTTAGGAATATTTTATAAATTAATAAGATTAGTATTAGACTATTAGGTCTTGTTATGTTGTTAATGGTTTTGATAGTTATTTATAAAATATTTAATAAATCCACTTTTTAATGTTATAATTTATTAAATATTATCTTATATGTCTTTTATAATAGTCTATAATATCTTTTAAGTTTTCTAATTAAATAATAAGTTTTTATAAATATTTATTTTAAGATAATAGATATCTCTTTTATTTTTATAATGAATTCCTTTTTTGTGAAATTTTTTTTTATATTAAAGATAATGTTGTTTAATAGATTAAAATATATATCTATTTATATAACTTATAATCTATCTTATATCTTTTTGGATATTATATTTTTTATGAATTTTATTATTTAATATAATGTTATTTAATTTATTATATATAATATTAGTTTATTATTAAGGTATATGATATTTATAAATATGTTATGGTTAAATTTAATATTATTATTTTTAAAGGTGAATTTAAATTATCCAAGGTTTTTCTCATATATTTAATATTAATAACAAAATTTATTTATTATTTCGATAGTTTTTTAATTTATATTATTAAAATTTATTCTTTTTAATATTAAATATAATTATTTTATTCTTAAGTAATCTTATCTCTTATAGATTTATTTTAATTATTTAATAATAAGATAATAAAATACCAATATTTGTTTTTATTTATCAATAAGGTACTAAAAATAGCCCCATTTTTAGATAATTAACTAACTTTTATTAATCTTTTTATATATTAATTTATTATTAATATTATCTAACATAATTCTAAATCGGTTTATATTATATAAACTCATCAAAAATAATATATTTATATCAACAATATAGAAAATGATTTCTTTAAATAATAGTTTTAAACATATAATACTTATGTTAATCTTCTTTAAATTATCTTTAAAATTTAATTCTTCTTTTCCAGCCATAATCATATCCAACTCTATATCAAAATTTATTTTCTATAATACACGCAATTATCTTATTCCCCCTAATAATATCTTAACAGCTCCAATATCAGATAATATATTTTGGAATTTTATACCATATTAGTTTTTAAGATAATATAATAAGTTTATTATTTTATCCTTTTTTAATAATTAATTTAATACTAATAATAATATATATCTAATATTATAATCTACTATTATTTTGATATAAAAATATATTATTATTTAATCCATAAAGATATTTATAATTTTTTAATCATTTACATTACCATATACCATATAATACATTATATTAATACCTGTTATATAATCTAATTAATCATCTCCCTTATCTTCTAAGATAAAATTATTATCCTAAATATTTTCGATATTTCCAATATCATTATCTTATTCGGCCTAAATATAATAGATATTAAAATTTATATTAATCTCATCCAGGCTTAATCTTTTATAATCCATTAACTAAATTTAAAAGGTTAACTCTAATATATCATATCTATATTTTATAACTTATAAGTTTTATTATCATTATATAACATTTCATTCTTCTTTTATATAATTTATAAATTAACATCCAATTTATTTATACATAAAATATTTTTAAATATTTTTATTATAATAAATATATATTTTTTTTCTACCCTAAATAATTTCTCTATAACCACCTCTAAAATTACCTTTTAAATTACTACCACTTTTAAAATAACTTCTATAATTACCTTTAAGATAATTTCTATAATTACCTCTAGAATTAAAATTTCCTTAATCATTCCTTTTAAAATTATCTCATATATACCCTAAATATTAAAATAACCTATTAGAATAGTTTTGGTTATTAACACTTATATTATTTTAATTAATCAGATCTTTTATATATCTATCATAAATTCCTACTACACCTCATAGCTGGGTAGATAATTTAGGGAAAGTTTTTCCTAAATTATATAGAATCAGGATAAATGTTAGATATTTTAATACTACATTTATAAATAATTTTTTAAGCAAAATATCTATATTTTATTTGCTGTCTTTTATTCTTTTGAATATTTTTTATATTTAAATAATTAATATTTTTAAATAATTTATTAAATTTTTATTAAAATTTTTATTAATGATCTTATTAATAATGGCATTTCTCCATTTATATAAATATATTTACTTATATTTTATTATTTTATATTTATCCTTAAATTTTACTATTATATTTTTATATTTAATTTTTTTCTTAAATATATAATCATTATAATATTCTTATATTTTTCTTGCCAATATTGCTAAAAATATATTTTCATAATATTTTTTAATAATTTTAAATTTTATATATTTATCTTTAAAGATTTTAATCTTATTATTTAGGAATTTATAATCTTTTCTAATATAAGTTTTATTATTATTTTTATATAATTTTATTAATTTAATAATGGTTTTTAATAATATTAGGTCTTCAAATAATATTTATATTTGCTTTGGTTACTCTTTTAGTTCAAATATTATATTATTATATTTATTAAAATGTTTTACCTAAAATTAATCATATTTAAATAGGTTATTATTTCGAGTTTTTGGTTAACTCATAAGTCGATAATTTATTTTTTATGGTTTTTATCTTATAAATTAATGATTAATGTTATAAGATTTTAGGTTTTTAGGTTGGCAGGTTATATTATAAGATTAAATCCATCTTAATAGCTTTTTTTTTAATCTTTTAGGTATTTTATTTATTATTAAGATTTTATTTAAGATTTTTATTTACCTTAATTTTTTGGTTAAATGGTTTATATATAATAGGTTATTTTTAAAAATAAAATTATCTAATAACTATTTTATATATATTTATATTATTTTAGGTAAATAAGGTTTCCATTTTTTCTAATATATGATTTATAATAGTTATTTAGTTAGATTATAGTTTTATGATATATAGATATTATAAATCTACAAATGGTTTCTTATAATAATTTGTAGCGTCTAGTTTATTCTATTTTAATATATTTTTTCTAAATTATTAAAATCTATTTAAAAATTTTATATAAAAAAGATATCAGATAATAAGTTATTATATCCTATTATATATTTAATAATATATAATTTTAATTTTTTTATATCTCTATTTAAAAAATTATTAAGATCATCTTATATCATAGATTTTTTTTTATATTTATTAAATATATATTTCTTTTAATTAATTTTGTTTATTAATAAATTTATCATTATTTTATTATTTTTTATATTTTTAAATATATTATCTAATTTTTTATTTTTTATTATTTTATCTTTTTATATATTTTTATATATTTATAATAATGTTTTAGATAAATTGGTTATTTTTATTGGTTTTTTATATAAATCTATTTCTTTAATTATATCTATAAATGGGTTGGATTATTATATTTGATTAATTTTATTTATTAATATTATAAAAGAATTTATTTTTATTTCTAGTTTTTTTCCCATTTTTTTAATTATTTATTCCTATAATTATTATTGTAAATTATCTAATAAATCTTTAAATTCTAATATTTTATCCATTATTATTTCCATTACCTTTTTTTATATAAATATATTGATTTTTTTTAATTATTTTTTAGATAATATTATTAAAGATGATTTAAATGTTTTTAATATGGGATCTTTAGATGGTTTTATTGGTTTATTAAATCTTTTAAAATTTAATATATTTAAATATATTTTTAATATTTATAATAATCAAACTTTGATTATATTTAATATATTTTGATTTTATTTTTTTAATGTTTTAGGTTTTATGTTTAATAATTTAGATATTATAGGTTATATTAGGATTTATGTTTATTATTATGTTTATGATTATTTTGGTAATAATTTCTTTATTAATTCTTTCGATAATAAATATTTTAATGAATTTTTAAAGTAATCTTAATATTAAATTGGTTTTATTTTTAGATATATATATTTCTTTTGTGGTAATAATTTATTTTAGAAATTTAAAATTATTGGTATAATTAATAGTAAGAAGTTTTATATTTTAGATAATTTTATTTATTTTTATAGGTAATCTAAATTAGGTTAACTTTATTATCTTATTAGGTTTTCTTATATAATAATTTATGATAATTTAGGATTATAAAATAATAAATTTATTAATATTAATATTTCTGATGATATTTTTAGGTGGTTTATATTTTTATTTTTATTATTTATTATCTTTAGTTTTTTTTTTCTTATTTTATAATTTTTGGTGGTTTGTTAAATTTTAATTAAGTTTTGTTGGAAGGAAGGAAAAATTTAGAGGAATTTGTGTTTGATTTTTTAAATTATATAATAATTTTTTTATCTTATAAATTTATATATTAATTATTTTTAGATATAGTGGTTATTAATTAATATAATATTAATTATTAATTAAATTCTATTTATTATTTAAATACTTATTTAGTTAATAGTATAATTTATTAAATAATTTTTAATTAAATTACTATATAAATAATATTTTTAACTTATTAATTGGTTTTATAAATTTTATAATTTGGCTTTTAAATATCCACTATTTATTATATTTATTATATATTTAATGATTTATTTTCGATTAATTTTTAATATTTTATTATATTATTAAAAGATTCTTTTATTATTATACTTAATGTTTATTATTTTTATGATTAAATTATAAATATCTAAATCTCGATATTTATTAGCCATTTTAATTTTAATTATATTCTCAATACTATTATTCTGGTTATAAAATGCTTAAATTAAATTAATTATAATAATTTAAATGCTTGTTATTGTATATATTAAATTTTTTAGTTATTTTTGTCGATATTTTTTTTTTATATGTTAAATTTCGTGTGTTTTTATTTTAATATTTTAATTATTTTGGTTTTAATTATAGTATAATATTACTAATTTAATCTATAAAATCATAATACTTTCCAAATAATAATAAAATTTAGATTTTTTAACTTAAAATAATAAGTATAAACTTTAAACATTTAATTAAAAGGTTAAAGTCTTATCTATAACGCCATATTTCTCATCTACTTATTTCTTTTAAATAGAATCCTTACTATTTTATAATTAATATATTTATTAATTATTAATTAATATTAGATCGACATAATACCTATAACTAATTTAAAATAAATATATTATTGTAAAAGAAGATATAAATTTAAAATAAAGGAGGGAAGATCTAGATCCGATTATGTTATTAAGTTTGTATGTCCTGCACAAGCCACACCGTATCCCAGCCATGTGGCATAGCCATGCGACCGCATGGCCATATCCCGACAAAAAATTTATTAATAATCTATTTAATAATATATAAAAAAAATAATAAAATTAAATTTATAAAAAATTTAATATTTTTTAATTATTTAATATTTATTATATAAAAAATAATTAATAATATTTAAAAATTTATATAATTATTAATTTATATGATTTAAATAAAATTATTATATTAAATATATATTTATTTTTAATTTAAAAAATAATTATATTTAAATTTAAAGATTATTATTATATAATTATAATTAATAACTTTAAATTCTTTTATTAATTATTTATATAATTTAATTATTAAAATAAAATAATTATTATATTATTAAAAAAATTTAAAAAATATTTATAACATTTAAATATAATTTTTAAGCTTTTTATTAAATTAAATTTAATTTTAAACCTTAAAAAATTATTTATTAATTATTTAATAATTAAATCATTAAATTTTTTAATTATTAAATTTTTTAATTAATAAAATCAATTTATTATTAATAAATAATTAAATAAAAAATTTTAAAAAATTAAAAATATTTTAAATATTAATAATTTTAAAAATATATATTAATTTTATTAGATTTTTATAGAAATTTATTTTATAATATTAATAAAAAATAATATTTTTATAAAATTGAAAAATAAATTTAATTATTAAAAGGAAGAATAAAAAGGATTTATTTAAGATAATAATAAAATGTAAAAAATAAGTAATTAAAGTTAAATTTAAGTTAATTAAATTAAAGAAATTAAGCTTTTAATTATGATAAAGTTAATTAATTAATCTTAATTATTTAATATATTAAGAATATTTAAAAATAATTTTTATTAAAATTAATATTTTTTTAAAAAAAAGTTTAATATTATAATCTTTTATATAAATAATAAATAAAATGGTTAAAATATAATAATTACTTTTATTTAATTAATTTAATTTTTTAATAAGATTTTAATTAAAATTAAAATATGATATTAAATTATTAAATTAAAAATCACTTATTTAATATAAATATATAAAATTTTATAAATTTAAATTTAATTTTATTAATATTTAATAATTATACTTATTAATTATAAAATAATTAAAAATATCATAAATTAAATAAATTTAATTAAATTAAATTAATAATTAATAATTATATTAATTTATTTATTATAATTTTAATTAAATATATAATATATTTTTAAATAAATAAATTTTATTTTAAATATATTATTATAATTATTAATAATTATTATATTATAAAATTACTTTTTTAAAATTATTCGATAATTATAAAAGTTTATATGATAATATAAAAGTTAAGCCACATATGTGTCAGGACTTAACCGCACGGCCTCATACCCCGCTGCGCCACTTGTCTTAAAAGAGATACAAGACAACTGATCGGTAATCAGTTATCTTAATAGGGTATAAGTGCGGTAGATCCCGATCCCGGGGATCTACCGAGCGTTATAACCTTAACCTCTTTACGGGCTTATAACCTCAGCCTCCGTTAAGCTTGTTACCACGTGCCGTAATAATATGTATAAAATGTATTAAAATATTTAAGCTTAAGTTATAAAAAAAGGAAAGATCAACGATCGTAAAGTTAAGTTATATAATAAGTTTATAAGTGCGTATAAGCCACTTATTTTTTATTATTAAAACTACGGTGTGATTATTATAATTATAATAATTAATTATTAACGTAGTTACACACTTATAACATTACGTTTTAATAATAATATTAAATCATTAATTAAATAAAAGATATTTTATTTTTTAATTAATCTTATAAATTTCTTTTATAAATTAATTATTATTTTAAATTTATTTATTATATTTAATAATATTTTATTTATATTAATTTTTTAATTAATTTATATTATATTTATATTATTATATTAATATTTTTTTTATAATTTTATTAATAATAATTTTATTATTATAATATTAATATATAAATCTTATTTATTTATTATTTATTATTTTTAAATTTTTTTTAAAAAGTTAATATTAATTGATTTTTTTATAATTTTAAAAAGTAAAAGATATTTAATAAATTTTATTTTTATTAAATAACTTTATTTATTTTAATTAATTTTTTATTATTAATAATTAATTTTAAAATTAATAAAGTATATATTAATAATTATTTTTATAACCATTTTTATTTATTTAATTAATAAATGTTTATTAATAATTAAATTATTTTTAAAAGGATTTTATCTTTTTTTTTATATACTTACATTATTCCTTTTAATTTTATTTAAATAATTAAATATAAGTAATTTTATATCATTAAAGTTATTATTAAATCGGCATAATAATTATAATTAATATAAAATAAATGTATTATTATAAAAGAGGATATAAATTTAAAATAAAAAAGGGAGGATTTAAATCCGATTATGTTATTAAGCTTATATGCTCCGCACAAGCCACACCGTATCCCCAGCCACGTGGCGTAGCCACGCGACCGCACGTTTATATCCCGATAGTTATTAAATTTTTAATAAAATATTTTAATTTTATTTAAGTATAAAAATTATTAATAAAAAATATTAAATTAATATTAAATTTTATTTTTACTTTTAATAATTTTATATTAAATTTAAAGATAATAATAAAGATAATAAAAAGTTTAAAATTAAAATGTAAATATAACTTTAAATAAAATGTTAACTTTTATTATTTTAAAAAAGTATTATAAATAACATTAAAGTTTATTAATATTTATTTTAAAAATAAAATTATTTTTTTTCTTAATTTAAATATTTAATTTATATTAATATTAATTGTTGTTAATGGTATTTTAAATAGATTTAATATTATTATTAAAAGTAAAGTTTTATTTTAAGTTTTAAGATTAAAATATATTTTTTTTATTATTAAAATATACTTTTTTTCTATTATTTAAATTTCTTATTTTTTTTTATTAATTAAGATTAAACCTTTATTAATTAAATTGTAAATGATTATATAAATATCATTTAATTTAAAAGATTAACCATCACCATTAAATATTAATTTACTTATTATTTACTTATTTATATTAAATCTTAAACAATTATTAAAATTAATATCTTAATATTTAATGGGATTAATATTTATTCCTTTATTATTTATCTTATATTAACTATTTTTAATAGAAGTTATATTTATTTAATAAATTTAATTTGTTAATTTATTAAATGTAGATATTTATATTTAACTTTTTAAAACTTATATTTAAATTAAATTAATAATTAAGATGTTTATTTATAAAAGTAGATAGTTATTTTTATTATGGTTGATTATTAATTAAATTATTAATAAATTATTGATATTAAAAATTATATTAGTTATTAAAATTAATATGGTTATATAAATTAATAAAATCTGGTTTATTTTTAATGTTTTTACTTAAATAATAATATTTATAACCATTATTAATTAGGTTATATAAATTAAATTAATTTAAATTATTAATTATTTAAGATTTAAAGTGTTTAAGTTTAAAAATATAATAATTATGATAAATTAATTTAAATTAAATGGCTTATTAAAGTTAATAATAATTTAAGCTAACTTAAATATATTGATTAAGTTTAAAATCATTTAAATTAAAGTGAGCTTATTTAAGTTTAAATTAATCAGAATTTTTTTTATATTTAAAAATAAAAGTAAAATTAAGGATCTAATATTATTTAAAAAGGATCTTATTAATAATAATAATAATAGTTTTAAAGATGTATTAAATGGTGGTAATAATAATGTAGTTATTAATATTAACATTAATAATAATAAAGCTGGTGATTTTAATTTATTTAATAATGTTTTATTAAATAATTTTTTTAATAATAAATAATAATTTAAAAATTATTATTATAATATTTATTGATAATAATATAATAATAAGTTTTCAAATGATTTATTTTTTATAATTTATTAAAAAAAGTTAATATTTATAATATTATTATAAAAGTTATCAACTTCTTTAATATTTTTAATATTATTAAAGTAATTAATAATATTATTAATAATATTAAAGCTTAAGTGGAGTTGGTTAAGTAATAAGTGGATAATAATAATTAATATTTAATAAATATTAGATTTTTTTATTTAGATATTATTATGTTTAAAGGAATTAACAATATTATATATTTTAATTAAAAAATATATATTAAAAATGTTAATTTATTTATTAAGGGGATCTGAGTGGTTATAATTAATAAGTCTTATATTAAAAAGATTTAAAAATATCTTTATTAATTTTATTAAAATTGGGTATAAGGTTAATGGATTAATATTTTTTAAAAATAATAATAAAATCTTTATATAAATAATTTTAAGATTTATTTATTTAAATTTTATAAAATATTTTATATTTCCTTTTAAAAGGTATTAAAAGGAATAAAGTAAATTTATATTTAAGATAATTATTTAAAGAATATTAATATTTAAATTTAAGTTATAAACATTATTTAATATTATTAAAATTTTAATATAAATGATATTTTTTAATATTTTAATTAGATTTATGTTAATTTAAATATTAAGTTTTAAGTTTATATTTTTAAATTTATATTATTTATAGTAATAAAAAAATATTAAATTATATTATATTAATATTAATAAATATAATGTTATCTTTTATTAAATTAAAAATTAAAAGATTTATTTATTATATTTTAAGATATTAATTAAATATTGTTATTAATTAAAATATAATTTAAATTAATTATTATAAATTATTAATTAAATAATTTTAATGTTATTATATATTTTAATATTATAGATATTAATTATTAATAAAGTAATTGTTAAGGTAGCTAAAGTAATTATAATTGTAATAATTATAATAATTATAATAAAAATAAAGATTATCGAAATAATAATTAATATTATAACAATTAATGTAGTGATGATTAATGTGGTAATGATTAATATAATAATAATTAATATAATAATTGTAATAATTGTTTTTATTTATATAATGATGATTGAGGATGTGATTAATATTGTTTTTAGAGTTTTAGTTTTTATTATTTTAATTATAAGCTTTATTAATGTATTTAATATTATTAAGTTAAATAAAGTTATAAAAATAATTATAGTTATTTTATTAATAATTTAAAGATTAATAAAAAAATAAGGATATTAAAAAAGTTAAAGTTAAATTAAAGTTTAATAGATATAAATTTTATAAGAAATATTTAAAAAATAATTTAAATAATTAATAGATTTATTTTATTTATATTAAGTGTTAATGTGATGGTGATTTTTATAAGTAAATTTATAAGAAATGTGGTTAAATATTTAATAATAAGTTAAATTATATAATATATGTATATGTTAATAAATGTATTTTATTTAAGTTAAAAGGTAATGGTTAATAAAAGAAAGGTAAATAAGTTGTTAATAATTAAATCTAAATTAATTATAAAAGTATTTAAAAAGTTAATAATTAAATTAAAATAAATTATGAAAATATTTATAAAAAAAATTATTTTTAAGGTTTATAAATGTATTAAAGTTTAATTAATTAAGGAGCTTATTAATAAAATAATAAGATATATTTTTTTAATAATATTAATAGTTAATATTTATAATAAGTAATTAATTATATATTATAATATAAAAGTTTTTAATTAAATAATAAATTATTAATAATTAAAGAAATTTATAAATAATATTAAAATAATTATTTAGTTAAAGTTAATGGTAATTAGAGGTATTGTTAAATTAATATAAATAATAAATAAAGTAAAATTTATATTATATATTTTAGTTAAATTATATTTTAGAAATTACTAAATATTAATCATTTAAATAAAAATTTAAATTTTTAAATATAAATTAATTCCTAATTTATTATTTAGAATAAATTTTTATTTATAATATAAAATAATAATTATTTATTTTAAGAGAATAATAATTATAAGTAATTTTTTAAATGAAGTTATATTAATTAAAGTTATTAAAATTTAATAAAATTTATAATAAAAAGTTATTATTATTATATTAATAATGATATTTATAAATTTAATAATATTAATATTAATAAAATATACTAATATTTTATAAGGATAAGATTTTAAATTTATAATTATATATTAAGGTGTTTTATATGATATTATTGATTTTAAAATGTTAAAAGATATTATTTATATTAATAATATGTTAACATTAATAATTATTTAAGTTAAGATAAGATTTAAAATATTATTTAATGTGAAATGATTAAAATGTAAAGGTTATATTATAATTATTTAAAAGAAAGTGAATATAATTTAAACCATGTTATTAATTAATAATAAAAATATTAATAAAATAAATTTCTTTTTAATAAATTTTAATCTTATTATTTTAATGATAAATGTAATAAATTTTAAGGATATAATATCTAATAAAGTTTAATTAATTTTTAATAAAAAAAGATTGAAATTTAAGAATTTAAATTTATTATCTTTAAAAATAAAGAAATTAAATAGATTACTATATATTATTATTAAAGAAGATATTTAAATTCATAATTTTAATCCTTAATTTATTAAAAGGATATAAAAAGTAGCTAAGGTACTAAATATTTAATAAGATTTAAATATTATTAAAATCTTTAATAATAAGAAAATATATATTAATTTTATAAATAATTAGTAAAAAAAATTAAAATTAATATAATTTATTTATTTAATATTAAAGATTATTAATTGTTAAATCAGGCATGTAAATTAGTCAGATTAATTTAGTCAGTGGCTTGACTAATACTAAATTAGTTAGTCAAAAGCCTGACTAAGACTAAGACTTATTTAGTCATAAAAAATCGTGACTAAGACTAAATTAGTCAGATTAATCTTTAGTCTGACTAAAAGACTAATCCACTTTAATTAAATAAAATGAAATTAAATATTTTAATATATATACGTAATAATATAATCAAAATGCTATTTAATGGTGTATTTTACAAGTCATATAAGTAAGGATTCGATTTATAATAATTATTTGAAAAGGTAGTATGCTATAAAGATGTGGAATTTAGAGGTGCCAAGTCCGAGCGGAGCTACCCTACACCTACCCTATACTACTTCAACCACTTATATCTCCCCCAATAAAAATCATAAAAATATGGGAGTTATACCATTAAAATACCCTGTTTCTCTATATATTATTACATATAGCTATCCTATAAAATAATAGTTTTTGAAGAAAATATTTTTATTTTTTTTTTACTTTTAGTCATTTTAGTCAGATTTCCTTGACTAAGACTAATTAAATTAGTCTTTAGTTAGTCAAGGCTTTAATTAATACTAAATTAGTCATTTTAGTCATTAGTCATTTTTAATTAGTTATTAGTTAGTTAAAAATGACTAATTAGTCAAGTGAATAATTTTCAACCCTGATAATAATATATATTAATAATATATATATGTTTAATAAGATGAAAGAAGATTATAAAGATTATTTTTGTTAGATTTTTAAGAAATTTATTAAAATAAAATTGGTTTTAAATTTTAAAAAGTTATTTTTAATTTATTTATTAATTAAGTTATTTAAATTTATTATTAATAATAAAAATGTTTTAATTCCTAAAAATTATATTATTATAATTAAAAAGATTAAATTGTTTATAATATTAATTAATTTGGAAATTTATATAAGTTTAATAGGATTTTTAAGGAAATATATCTTATATTATTAATAAAAAATTAAATTATTATAAGATTAAAAGATTTAAATATTAATTAAGGGATAAGAAAAGAAAAAGATTTTTATAATAGTTATTATTTAAAAGAAATATATGTTAAAATAATAATTTAAGTTAATATTAATAAAAAAAGAATCTTTTAAAATCATTTAAAAAAATTTAATATAATTAATAATTTTTTTATATTAAGATTTAAATTATTAAACTTTTATTAATATTAATGTTTTAAAATAATAAGATTTTAATATTATAATTTTTTATTTAAATTATTTATAAAATAAAATTAATATCTTTATTAATATCATTTATCTAATTATATTCTTATTAAAGATATTTATAAAAATAAAATTTAAATATAAAGTAATAAAGTTTAAGATAAAAGGTTTATATTAAGTATATAAATAAATTAAAGTTTAACTTTAATTTTATATAAAACTAATTATAATATTAATTAATTATAATGTAATAAAAGGAATAATTAATTAGCTTTTTTAAAAAATTGTAAATTTTAATAAAATAAATAATAAGTTAATAATTTCTTTTATTTAATTATCTTAATTTAATCTAAATATTTATTATATATTAAAAATGTTAAATCTAATATTTAATGTATTATTATATTTAATAATATTTGATTTTTAAAAAGATATTAATGAAAGTAATAATATAATTAAGTTTATATTAAAAGATATATTACATGATTATATTTATTATTTAATAGAAGTTTTTATTAATAAAAGTTTTAAAATTTAGATTATTAATAGTTATAATTAAAATAAAAAGTTTAATTATATAAAAGTAATATTAATGAATATTAAGAAAAATAAGAAGGATATAGTAAAATAATATTAATATGAATTAATTAAAAATTTAATATATTATATTAATAATATTAAAAGATATTAATTTATAATATTTTTTAATTATGTTAAAGAAATATTAAATATAATTTATAATAAGAAATATTATTTTAGTATTAATTATATGATATAAGATTTAAAAGATATTTATATCTAAAATTTAATTAGAAAAGTGTGAGAATATAAGAAGTTTTACCTTAATTATTAGGAAATTTAAATAAATAAATTTAAATTTAGTGGTGAATTAATGTTAATTAACTTACTGAACTAATTATTTTATATAATAATATAAGATTTTATTATTAAATTACCACTAATATTATTAAAAGGAAGTATATGAGTTATTAAAAAGTTTATAATTTTTAATGTATTAATAATTATTATTTATAAATTTAATAAAAAAATTATTACCATATTAAACCATATTAAATATAAGGTATATCATTAAGTAAAATTAGTTTTATAAGTGTTTTAATTGTATGATTAAAGAATATTAATTAAGACTACTTTAAATTATAATTTAAAGTTTATATTAAAGTTATAATAGATAATCTTTTATTGTTTAATAATTAAATTAATAATATTAATAAGCTATTATGTTTAAATTAATAAGTAAATTAAACGACAAAATTAAAAAATTAAATTAATGATTTAATATCATATTATAACATTTAATAATTTATGGGATATAATTATTCCTATTTTATAATATAATATTAATAATTTTAAATTAATAATAATTATTTATTTATTAAATGAGGTTATTTATGGTTTTAAATTTTATTTTATTATTTTAATAATAGAGGTTCCTTATAAATTAATTGATTATAATGTGATTAAATGATTTTATTAAAAAAAAATAAAAGTTATTATTAATTTTATAATAATAAATGTTAAAATAAAATATAATTTTAAGTATAAATTAATATAATTTCATATTAGTAATATTATTTATTTAAAATTACATAAAAGATATATTTTATTAAATAAACCTTTTAAAAATGGTTTATATAATAAATAAAACCATTATTAATCATTAAATATATTAATAATTTAATATATAAATTTAATATTTTAAATAATTAATAAATTCATAAGATTATTATTAAATCGGCATGATAGTTATAATTAATATAAAGTAAGTATATTATTATAAAAAAAGATATAAATCTAAGATAAAAAAAGGAGGATTTAAATTTAATTATATTATTAAACTTACATGCCTTACATAAGCTACATCATATCTTTAACCACATGACATAACCACGTGACCACATGATTATATCTTAACATTAGTAATTTTTCTTTTTTTATTACAAGTATCATGTGTCTTTTATAATCATACGTAGTTAAAAGTAGTTATTAAAAATGTAATATATTTTTTCTTTTCCTTTAATCTCCTCCTTCTCTTTTACTTTTCATTTTTCATTAATTTTTAAATATTATTAATATCTCCTCTCTTAAAATAATCAATTATACTTTTTATTCATACCTCCGATCATTAATTAATCCCTTACTAATAATATTATTATATTTTAATTAATTAACGTGACGGTGATGAGCTTAATTCTTATATTAAATTAAATTATAAATATCTTTTTATTTAACATTAATTTTTAAATTAATTAATTAATAACGGTTTTTATTAAATGTGAGCGATATGTGAATGGTTATAAAGTTTATATTTCCATGCTTATGTATCATATTTAAAATATTATTATAACGGTTAAGACATAACATAATTATTATGGAATATGATTAATATAACATTCTTAATAATATTTTATTTTATAAGAAGGAAGTTTCTTTAATATGTATAATAAGATGTTATAAAAATAACTTAATAAAGCCTTCGTAAATATTTTTAAGATATTTATGTTAAAAATATGATAAATAAAGCTTTGTTATTTAATAATATTATTTTTATATTTAAAATTATGGAAAATGTTTAATTAATGCTGTTAAGAACGTATAAGTGGAGTTTTAAAATATCGCTATTAAATTTCATTTTTTTCGTAAAATAATTAAATATTTTTCCATTTAAATCATAACATTAATATATTAATTATTTTATTCGTTAATTTTATTTTAATTTATCTTAAAAATCTATTAATATTAATACTTATTAATTTTATAATCACTCTTTTAATATTCTTTTTAATTTATCACTTTTTACTTAATAAATATCTTAATCTTTTTATAAAGTTATTATTATAAGGTTTTTATTATGTTATGTTAAGGTTTATTTTAATTTTTTATTATTATATTTAAATTATTAATTTTTTTAATCTTTTTTTACCCATTTTTATAACTTAAATATAAGATAATTAATATTAATAAAATTTTTAAAAGCTTTATTTAGATTTATTTTTATTATAGCATCTACCAAGTTATCTTCTTTATATATTTACTTAATATTTATAATTTCTTTATATTTATATATTTAACATAATACCATAATATCTATTAAAAATCTCTTTTTTCTTATAATTTTAAGTTTAATCAAATATTTATATAAAAAATAAAAATCTATACATATAATTAAAGATACTTTTAAGAGATTAAACATTTTTATAATAATCATTAATATATTAGTTATTATTTTAACTACATCTACTCCATTTACTATTATATATATTTCATTTATTAATATGTTTTTTATAATTCATTTAAATTTTATTAAGCTTTAATAAATCATGTTTCTTTTAATTTTAAATGATTTATTTAATAAATTTTTATTACTTAAAATAATCATATATTTAATCTAAAAGCTTAAATCTTTATTATTAATAAATGAACCATTTATAAATATAAACACTTTTAATTATATAAAGTCTAATAATATAAATTTTAATCTTTAGTTAAGATTTTTTAATATCTATTCCAATCTCTTATTAAATTTAATTATTTAATCTTTATTTAATTATTTATATTATATAATTTCAGATAAATTAAATATTACTTCCAGTTAATATATTAATATAATATATATGTCTTATACCTTTTATTTAATAAATTTATCAGATTTATTATCATTATTAATCTTTATTATTTCGATCTTCTTTTTTTACTTTTTTTGTTTAAAGTGTATATCTCCATTTTCTTTTTTTTTGATTATTATATACTTATTAAAGATTATTAAGATCTTTATATTTAAAAATATCTTATCTTTTACTATTAAATTAACTTTTTTTAAATTTTTATTTTTTTTATTATTAAATTTCTTATCAAATAATCTAAATATATCATTTATTTATATTTTAATTAATTTAAAAATCTCTTTTAATAATATTATAAAAAAATATAAATTAAATATTAATAAAATTATATTAAATTTCTTTTTATAATATAATAAATATATAACATATTAATATATTTTTATTTTTAAAATTTCATATAATAATAATATAATAACTATAATTATTCTTTTTGTATATTTACTTTTTAACTTTTTTAATAATCTTATTATAATTTATTATTTTAATTTTATTTTAAATTATATATATACTTATATTATGTTATAAAACTATAATATAAATCCTTTTTTTATTAAAAATAAAATAAATGTTATAATTATTTATATATGTAATTATTATATTATTAAAACTTTTATAATAATTTTTTTTTTACTTTAATCATTATATTTTTATATGATAAATTATAATTTCTTATATGATATATCTAATTTTTTTCTTTTAATTTCTTATATTATTCTTAAATTAAATATATATTTATCTTTTTATAAGTTTTATTTTTGAAATTTAATTATACTTTCTTTAATAAATAAATTAATTTCTTATTTATTTAATTTTTAAATAATTTTCTTAATATAATAATCTTTTTTTCTTTATAAAATTTTATTATTAATTTTTTATTTATATATTTTTTTATATTATATAAATAATATTAACATTTACCATCTTTGATTTATTTTTATTATTATAAAATTATTTATACTTCTTTTTTATTAATTTTTTATTTATTAATTCTTTTATTATTAATTTTTTAATTATTTTATCATTTAATGTTTTATTAAATAATATAAATTTATTAAGATTATAATTCGATTTAACCTCGATATTTATTTTTAAATTTTTTATTAATATTTTTTATAAATAAAACTTAATATTTATAATTTAAAACTTAATTAATTTATTATTAATATTAATAATATATATTTTTTTATCTTATATAATTAATTTATATAATCTTTTTTATTCTTTATTCTTCCTATTTTTTTTTAAATATTTATATTTTAAATTATAATAATAATTTTAAAATAAAAAATATATTTAATTTATTTCTTATATTTAATATATTTATAATTTATTTTTATTTATAATATTTTTTAATTTCCTTAAATATTTTTTTAATTACTTAAGCATATTATTATATTATTATATTATTAATTAAAAATAATATTAATGTTAAAAATATTTTATAAATTAATAAGGTTAATATTAAATAAAGTTGAAAATTATTCATTTAATTAATTAGTCATTTTTAATTAATTAATAATTAATTAAAAATAATTAATGGTTAAAATGATTAATTTAATATTAATTAAAACCTTAATTAATTATAAGGCTTTTTATAATAAAATGAAAATGAGTTATATTTAAAAAAGAGAATGATTATTTATAATTTAAAAGATTTAAAAGATCTTTTAAATGATCGGGTTAAATTAATTATCTACTTAGTAAGTAAAGATAAGTAAAAACTTATTATTTAATAATATTTTTTTCATTTCATTCCTTTCGTAATTTGTTTCTTATAAATGGTAATGAACCATTTATTTTATATATTAAAATAATGGTATTATTTTCATTTTTATTATTAATTAAATTTTTAATATCTTTTAAGATTTAATCATTTAATTTTAATTTTTTATTATATTTAATTAAAATCTTATGGATATTTTCGAATAATTTTAAATTTCTTATTATTTATTTTATTAAGTTATTAAGTAAATAACCTTGTTTTTTTATAATTTTTTTAATTATCAAGGTTTTTTTAAGAATTTAATTTAATTTCTTAATAATAACGTTTAATTTCATTTATTTTATTAATAAAATTAAGATTATCGGTAAATTTAAAGCAGATAATAATTATTTAACAAATAAAAATCATTTGTTAATTAAGGATTATTTAAATATTATTTTTTTTATTATTTTAATATTAATAAAATATGTTAATTAAAATGATAAGCTCTTATAATTATATTTAATAAACATCAGTTAAATTAAACTTATTTTAATAAATAAGAATTTAATTTTAATAAGTAAAATCTTAAAACCATACCTTTTTCCATTATTATATATATGTAACACTTTTAAGATTATAAGATTAAAAAGCTTAAACTTAAAAAAATCTTGAATCTTATAATTATTTACCTATTAATATTTTTTAATAATTTTTAATTATGCTTTTATATTTATGTAAATTTAAGTTTTAAAAGGTTATTAATTAAATTTAATAAATATTAAAACTTTAATAACTTTATTAATATTCTATTAATTATATAACTTATATATTTTTAAAATAAAAGTTTAATAATTTTTAAAATTATTTATATTTTATGTTAAAATATTATCATTTATTTTAAACTTATTTTTTTTATATATTTTAATGTTTTTAATGTTAAAATTTTTTTAATAACTTTACCATATTTTTTAAAAGTTATTTAAATGTTTATAAGACTTATGATCGATCCATATAACTTAAACATCTCGTGTAATAAGCGCAGGGTTGTAAATTAATCACTTTTAATAAGTTTAGTAATTAGTAAGTTAATAAAAGCTGTAACTTTTATTAACTACACTGTAGTAAGTTAATAATTACAAAAAAAAGTGACTACAACTAAAATTCGAAATTAAATCGAAAGAATTACAGACCTTGTTTTATAAGTATATAAATCACTCATAAAGCCATTATTAAAGTATGGGAATTTTAAAATAAAGGCTGGATTTATTATAAATTTTTGAAGTTAAAGTGTCTGGTGTAAGGCCGGCAGGAGCTACCTTATACTAAACTTCAACCTTAATTTACGGGCCATCCAAAATAGGTAAAATTACGTAACTACCACCATTATACGTAGAATTTAAAGGAGTTTATGAATCATATTTTTACTTATTTAATATATGTGTATTTCGAATTTTTAGAATTTCTTGAAATATAAAATGTAGTAATTAATAATTTATAGTAACTTACTTAACTAACTACAAATTACTATTAATAAAAAAAAGTTAGTAATTTGTAGTAAAAGTTAATAAGTTACTAAAAATTACTAATTACTAGTAGTAATTTTTTACAACCCTAAATAAACGTATATCATTGTTATAATCGAAATTTACATTTAATATTTAATTTAAAATATCGAATACCTTTTTATTAAAATCATTAAAGCTTTATTACTTAATTATAATAAATAAATAATAGTAGAGGTAGTTAATATCTACGTAAAGCTTATCATATAATAAATAAACATAAAAATGTTATGTGATTAAAAAGAAAATAAGTAAATTACATAAAAGGTTATAAATTATAAAAATGTTTAAATAATCATAAAAAAATAAGTGGATTATGTTAAAAATCAATGAGTTGTAAAAGGGTTACATAATCATAAAGATTATAAAAAAAGGATGAATATTTAATAATAAATAAATTAAAAAAAAATATGTTTAATAAAAAAAATGAATGTTATAATAATTAAAAGATAAAAATAATATATATAATTAATAAAAAAAATAATTACCATAAAAATAAAAGATACTTTTTTATTACATAAATACTTAAAACACATATATACTTAAAATACGCATCGATCATATAAATATCACGAATACATAAGTAAAAGATTAATAACCTTTTAATTACTATCTATTATTTTAAATGAAAAAATCTTAAATATTTTATTTAAATTACATTAGATTTTTAAATCATTTAATATTAATAATTAATTTTTATTAAACACATATATAAATTTTATAACATTTTTTATTAATAATAATTTAAGTTATTATTTATTATCTTTTAAGTTATAACTTTTTTATTTAATTAAATATTTTAACATTAATCTTTTTTCGATTTTATTTACGCATTTTTATTTAAGATTTTTAATTTTAAAAAATATAAATTCGTTATTATCACTTTTTATAAATATATATTTAAGTTTTAATTATTTATGTTTAAATAGATTTAATTAGTTTAACATTAAAAATAATTAAATAATAAATACCATTTTATATACTTTTTAAACCTTAAAAAAATTTAATTTATATACGAGGTTATCGACTTTTTTAATAATCATAAACGAGCCAGCTTTTTATTTAAACCATTTACGTAAATTTTTTTTAAATAAATAATATCTTTTATATAATTATAAATATATTTCCTAACTAATATTAAATTAAATAAAATTTCTTTTTTTATTATATCGGATTTTTATATTTATTATAACATAATTAATCGTGGTTCTTACTTCTTATTAACATAAATTTCTTTACACTTTAAAATCAATTAAGTTTTTTAAGACTTTTAAGATTAATAATAATGATTTAAATTTAAATTTAAAAATTAATTTATTAAAAACTCTTTTAAAAACTAATAATTTAAAATTATTAAAATTATATTATAAGATAAAAATCATATATATTTAAAAAATATTAAATAAAATAATAATATAAAATCTTATCATTATTTTAACATCTTAATTTCATTTTTTATTTTAACCATCAATTTATAAATAATAATTAATAAAAATAATTATTTTAATTTTTTATTATAACTATAAGATCTATTAAAAAATTAACATGAATTTTTAATTTTTATTAAAAATAATCTTTATTAAAAAGCTTTAATTTATTATAAAAAACAATTTATATAATTAATTTACTTAATCCTTAATTATATAAATGATATATTTAAAAATAAAAAATATCTTTTTACTTACTTTATAAATAATTATCATAAATACATTAAATTTATCATATTTAAAAATATACCATATGGATTTAATAAAAGGTTTTTTAAATAAATTAACGATAAAATCTATAATAATAATATTAAATAAAGTAAATAACTCATTAATTAATTTAAACTTATCAAACAACTTTTTTTTATTCATTTAAACTTATAAACATAAATTATAATTTATAATATAATCTATTAATAATATTATTAAATTTTATATATTAAATCCATTTAAATCATATATTATTCTTTTAAAATTAAAATGATATTTTTTATTATAAAATATCTTAAATAAATCTTAAACATAATCTTTAAATATACATAACCACTTTCTTCTATTATAATTTTAAATAAATAATAATTTATTTTCATTTAATTTATATTAAAAGTTTTTTATTAATAAATTCTTTTTTTACAACTTTTAAATTTTTAAATAATTTTTAATAACTTTAAATTTATAATATATTTATGTAATAATTTTTAATAAAAATCATTTATTATATATATTTTAATTTTAATTATATAATCATAATTTTTATTAACTTATATTAAATAATTAAAGTTATCCACAACATTATTTAATTAACTTTTTATATTATTTTTTACTTTAAATTTATCGGATTAATTAAAAACCATTAATAATTATAATAATACATTTAAAATAAAATTCACTCATTTAAAAATATATTATATATTTAATTAAAATTATAATAAATAAATTAACATAACCATTAATTATTAATTTAATTTAATTAAATCTGTTAAAGCGTGGTGTTATAAGCATGTGGCTGCGTTAATAATTAACTACTATAGCTACGGTGGTCACACCGTAGCTTTAGTGACAGGGATCAGGTGGCCCGTGCATACTTGTAAGCTTATTATATAACTCAGCCCTGCGATCGTTGATTTTTCTTTTTTTTAAAACTTAAGCTTAAATACTTTAATACACCTTATGCATATATAGCTTAACCTTTATATTATTATACGGACCTTGATAAAATTTATTAAATAAAAATTCATTTAATTTATAATAGTTTTAATTACTTTATAATTAATAAATATAATCATTAAATATTAATAAAATTAAATTTAAATTTATAAAATCTTATATATCCATATTAAATAAATAATTTTTAATTTAATAACTTAATATTATATCTCGACTTTAATTAAAATCTTATTAAAAAATTAAATTAATTAAATAAAATCGATTATTACATTTTAACCATTTTATTTATTATTAATATAAAAAATCATAACGCCGAAGCTTTTTTTTTAAAAAAATATTAATCTTAATAAAAGTTATTTTCGAATAATCTTAATGTATTAAATAATTAAAATTAATCAATTAACTTTATAATAATTAAAAGCTTAACTCGGTTAATTTAAATTTAACTCTAACTACCTATTTTTTACATTTTATTATTATTTTAAAAAGATTTTTCTTATTCCTCCTCTCAGCAATTAAATTTATCTTTCATTTTTATAAAAATATTATCTTTTATTAATACCATAACATAAATTTCCATAAAAATCTAATAAAACTAACATACATTTTTAAAATTATTAATATTCAAAACATTTTTAATTTTTAAAAAGCTTTTATTTAATTATTTATTAATAATAAATCGATTTTATTAATTAAAAAACCTAATAACTTAACTACCAGATAACCGATAAATAATTTTTTAAAATTTAAAATTAAATTTAATTTAATAAAAAGATTAAAAATTATATTTAAATATTATAAATATTCATTAAAAATCTTCGAAAAAATCATTATATCATTTATATATATTATTATAAATCGGTAATAAAGTTTTAATTTATAATCCATAAATCATTAAACATATTTTAAGTTATTATAAAAACTTATAAATGTTATATTAAATACTTTAAAACCTTTTAATAATATAATAACCATTTTATTTTAATAATTAAATTATATAGATAATTAATAATTATATTTAAATTTATTAATTATAATTACATAATGATAATTTTTAAATTTAAATATAATTATTTTTTAAATTAAAAACAAATATATATTTAATATAATAACTTTATTTAAACTACATAAATTAATAACTACATAAGCTTTTCGAACGTCATCAATTATTTTTAATATAATAAATATTAAATAATTAAAAGATATTAAATCTTTTATATATTTAATTTTATTATTTTTTTATATATCATCGAATAAATCATTAATAGATTTTCGGTTTTCGATTTTAAGATTATATATTTTAATAAAAAAGTTGATTTAATTTTATCAACTTTTAATAAGTAATACTTTTATCATTTTTTTTAAAATATTAATTATACTAAGTTTACCTTAAATATCATATTTTTTAACTACAACTTAAACTTTTATTATAAAATTCTTGACTTAATTTTTATTATAAATATACACTTTTTTTTAATTTTTAATAAATAAGATTTTTTTAAGTTTTTAAATTTTTAAAAAAAATATCTTTTTATTTTAAAATAACTTATCACTTTATACGACTATTTAAACATCCTCTGCCATTTTTAATTTAAATTTAAATATTTTTAACGTTTTATCAGATATTTTAAACTTAAAAGCTATTTAATTACCATTTTTAATATCGGCTATTATTATAATAGTTATTTAAATATAAGTAACTTTTTTTTATATAATCTCGAAACAGCTTTTTATATAATAATCGGTAATATAATTTAATTTTATTTTTTTTATGTTAATGAGCGTATTTATATTATTTAAAAATGGGATGGCTTTAAAATTAATTATTAATAACAAGCTATTTAATGCTTTAATATTTTAAAAAAAAATTTTACAACCATTTTAATTTATATCTAATAAGTTTATATAAATTACTAATATTTAAGCTATAATTTTAACAAGGATTATTATATTAATTATAACGAATATTTATTTTTAAATTAAATTTTTTTTATAATTTAAATAAAAATTTTAAAATTATAATATAATTTAAAAATAAAAACTTTATCGACATAATTAATATTAATTAAATATTTATATAAAAATAAGATCTTTAATAATAAATTTAATTTAAAATTTTTTATTACTTAAACATTAATAAATATTTAAGCTTTTAAAACTTCATTTATATAATAACTTAACATAATCATTATAAAACTCACTTTTTAATTTAATTTAATTTTTTTACAACACTTTTAATATATATAAATTCTTTTATAATAATAATATTATTAAAAATAAACTTTTAAAATTAAAATGAATTTATTATAACGTTAAAACATCCGATATCAACACATACTAAAATTACTCGATTATTTTTAAAAAAAAACTTTAAATTTAAAATATATATATAAGATAAAACTTAAAATATTAACATATATTAACTTTTTTAATTTAATTATAATCATATTTGTAATTTTATTATTTATAAAATTAATTTTATTATTAAAATAAGTTTATAATTTAATCGGAACTTTTTTAATTAATTTTTTTTCATATTTATATGTTAAAAAATATAAGAAAACATCTTACCATTTAATAAATTTCTTGTTATAAATATGGTATATTAATATACATATTATTTTATTAATGATCTCTTTAATTTTATTTTTTAATAAAAATTCGTCATGGTTATAAAAAAAATAAAAATAAAAATTAAAAGTATTAATTTTATTTTTATTTAACTTTATATAAATTTTTTCGTTTTTTTCTTTTATAACTTACTTAATTATCATATAACTTTAATTGATTAAATTCTTTTTATATTAAATAATCTTAAAGTTATTTATATTTATAAAAACTTTATTTTAAATATTAACATATTCATTAACGAATTAAATAAAACATATTTATTTACGAAATTTATAACTTATTAATTTTTAAACTTATTAAAAACAACTTCCATGGCTTTAATTTCGAGCCGGGTTTAATTTAAATAATCTCGGTTACTACAGCTTCGATTTAATCGACTTTTATGATTATTAAATTAATAAAAAAAATTAAAGTTATAATTAAGTTAGTTTTATCCTTCATTTAAGCCTCATCCACCATATAAATTTTATTTACGAAAATATTAATTTAAATATTTTTATTAATTATTTTATAGAACATCCTCTTATTATCTAACATATATAATATTAACTATAATCTTAAAAATAATTATATTAATATTAATCATCTTAATCTTAAAAATGATAATATTATTTCTTATAATAAACATAAAAAATAAAGCTAATAAAATAAATTAAATTATTAATAAACTTTATAACACTTAAAGCTATTAAATAAATCTATTAAAAATGAAAATCTTATCATAATACACACATTATTTCTTTTTAATATAAATAAAATATTTATTAATATTTAACTTTTCGTTAAGCTTATTAATTAATTCTTATAAATATAAATAAAAAAATTATATAATTAATTTATTTATTATATATAAATTATAAATCCATAAATATTTACATTTTTTTATTATTTTTATAACTTAAATAATAATAAAATAATTATTTATTAATTTTTACTTATTATACGGTATATTTTAAAATACCTTAAAAACATTAATAAAATTAATTTTAAAATAGTTTTTAACTTATTAAAAATAATATTCGAGATTAATAATTATTATTATTTTAATTATATTTAATAAATATATAATATATTATATTTACGTGTTATTTTAAAAAAATTATAAGAAGTTTTATTTTATAATATTAACTTTTATTATATTAATCACTACGGTTTAGCATATAAAAATAAATAAATACATATTTCCCGGTTTATATGATAATAGCAGGTTTAAATAAAAATATCTTACATATAAAAATTTTTAACTATAAAGATTCTTAAAATAGTTATTTTTATTATATATGACATCGATTATAATACCAACATTTTTAAAATACTATTACATTTCTAGTTAATAAAAAATAATTATTATTACCGCTGCCATCTTTTTAATATAATGTTAAGATTTTATGTTTAAAATAAAAAAAATGAGTTTAATGTTAAAATTAAATTATTAATTAAGTTAATTAGTTTAATTAAATTAATTAATTTTAAATTAATTATATCGAGGTTAAATAGTTAAAAATTATTATATGAGGGATTTAAATTAAAATATAAATTTTAATTAAAACATTTTAATTAAAAATTTAAGTTGAATTATTAAAAGTTTAAATTAAATTATAAGTTTAAATTTAAATTAACATTAAAATTAAGTTTTTAACAGGCTTTTATCTATCTTTACCTGTTAAATAAATAGCTAATCTAGCCTAATCATTTAGAAGATCTTCTAAATCTTTTAAACCATAAATAATCATTTTTTTTTCTTAATATAATTTATTTTTATTTTATTATAAAAAATCTTATATTTAATAATTTTATTTCTTTTATTATCTTTTTATCCTATTATTTTTAATCTAATTAATAAAAGTAATATTTTTAATATCTTTTTATTTAAAATATAGTTTTAATTAAGTTAATTATTTTATAAGATTATATAATCTGATTTTACCATTTTATTATCTAAACTTCCAGATTTCTAATTTTTTCTAAACTTTTTAGGTTTCTTCTAGATTTATATCTCCAGATTTAATATTCTGGTTATAATTAATTAAAATTTATTAAAGTTTTTTAATTCATTTATTAAAATTTGAAAATTATAATATCACTTATTTTAAAATAAGATATTATATCATCTTATCTTTTTTAGATTATATACTCTTTTTAATTTTTAGATTTATTTAATTAATATAAGATGGAAAATTATTATTAGGTAATTATATTTTTTTAAGATAATCTTAATTTATCTTAGATTTAAAAGATTAAAACTTTTAAAATATATATATTTATTTATATCTTCCTTTTATTTATAGATATTAGAAGTTAAATATAATTTATTTATATTCTTATTAAATAAATTTATTATATTTAAAGTTAGATTTTTAAATTATATTTTAAGGAATAATTGGTTAATATATATAAGGTTAAATAAATAATTTAATAAATAAATTAATTTATAATTAAATTTTAATCTTAAAATTAACCTTCTTTTATTATTAATCTTTTAAATTTATATTTATTTTTATTAAAATTAATCTTTAGTTTAACTCTTCTTCTTATTTTTCTAAAGATATTTTTAATTTTAAAATTATAATGATTTATATATTTTAACTTAATTAATGAGGATATTAAGAGGCTCTTACTTCTTATTTATTGATTATATATTTTTAATTAAGTTGAAGAAATGTTAGATATAATAGATTTTAATAAAAATAAAAAGCTGGTAGATTTTATCCACTTTTTTAATAAATTGGATTTTATAGAATTAATATTTGATTAACTTATTTTAAAACTTAATTTTAATATTAATTTAGATTTAAATTTATAATTTAATTTAGATTCTTAATAATTTAATTTAGATTTTTAATTAAAATATTTTAATTAAGATTTATATTTTAATTTAGATTTTTTATATAATAATTTTTAATTATTTAATTTTAATATGATTAATCTAAGATTAATTGGTTTAATTAGATTAATTAACCTAATTAATAATTTAATTTTAATATTAGGTTTATCTTTTTTTATTTTAAATATAAAATCTTAATATTATATTAAGGAGATGGTAATGGTAATAATTATTATCTTTTGTTAATTAAAAATATAATAATTTTTTGGTAATATTAGTATTATAATTAACATCATATATAATAAGAATAATTATTTTAAAAATCTTTATGATTAGAAATTATTATATATGAGATATTTTTATTTAAATCTACCATTATTATATAGATTAGGTAATTATTAAACCATTAATTTAAATATTTATTAATAAAATATATATTTATTTATTTTTGTGTATTAGATTATGGTGATTAATATGATAAAAGTTAATATTATAAAATAGAACTTTCTATAACTTTTTTAAGATAATATATAGATATGATATATTATATATTTATTAGATATAATTAAAATAATGATAATTATTAGTTTTAAGTATTATTTTTAGTAGGTTAAAGATTATTTTAAAGTTAATCTTATTAATACCTTTAAGGTATTTTAGAATATATTATATAATAAATAAAAATTAATAGATAATTATCTTATTATTATTTAAGTTATAAAGATAATAAAAAATATAAATATTTATAGATTTATAACTTATATATAATAAATAAACTAATTATATAATTTTTTTTATTTATATTTATAAAAATTAGTTAATAAATTTAATAAAAAGTTAAATATTAATAAATATCTTATTTATATTAAAGAAAAGTAATATATATATTATAATAAGATTTTCATTTTTAGTAAATTTATTTAATAGTTTTAAATATTATAAGGCTTATTAATAATCTAATTTATTCTACTAATCCTACCCTTTATATTTATTATAAGAAATAATACCATTATTCTTAAGATTAAAATAATTAATATTAATATGACTATTTTTAAAATCATAACTAACATTATATATATTAAATAATAAAAGGATGTTTTATAAAATGGTTAATAAAAATATTTAAATTGATATTTTTATAGATAAGGTTTATATGATGGATAAGGTTTATATAGAGGATAAGGCTAACTTAATTATAATTTTAATTCTTTTTATTAATTTAATAACCATAAAAGTTAATTAAATTAAGGCTATGATAATTAAGGTTATTTAAATTAAACTTAAGCTTAAGGTTAAAGCTATAAAAGTTATTTTTAATAAATTTAGAGATTAATAAATTATAAATTTTACAGATAAATATACCTTATTTAGTTTATTAATGGATATGTTAATATTTAAGATAAAATTTTTATAAATATAGATGATTTTAAAATTACCTAATATAAGAAGAATTTAGTTAATTAAGGTTATATGATAATTAAATAAATTATAGAAAAAGAGAATAAAGAAATTTATATAAAATTAGATAAGGATGAAATTAATACCTTTAATATCTATTTTTATTTTTTCTATAATTATAATAAACTTTTATTAAAAAATAAAATCAAAAAGATTATTAATAAAATAATATATATATTAATATATTGTATTTATAGTAAGAAATTTATTAAGTGATAAAATTTCCTTTTATACTTTTTAATATGCAAATGTAAGAAAAAGTTAATTAAAAAGGTTCTAATTAAATTATAAATTTATTTTAATAATAAAGTTAATTTTATAAATAATAAAATTATAGATATGATTATAACCAAATTAAAAAAGCTAATATATGTTGATATTTTAAATTTTATTTTATATATATATTTTAAATTTAAAATCTTTCTTAAAAATAATTAAACAACTTTGATATATGTTAATATTAAATGTTCTAATATTATAATAAATTAATCTTAATTTTAAGAATTTATCCTTAATATCATTATTATCATAAAAGAACCTATATATATTAAAGATATTATAAAAAAGATTAAATTAGATTAAAAAATGAATTTTATAATAATTATATTAAATTATTATATAAATAAAACCTTAAAGGTTTAAATATCTATTAATATTTGGATAATAAAAGATTTTAAATTAAATCTATTATTAAAGATCTTATTTTTATATAAATATTTAATTAATATTAATTATATTAATAAGATCTTTATTCTTAAATTATATCATAATCTTAAAATTCTTATTTAGATTATAAAAAAAAAGAATCTAATTTAAAAATAAATATTTATTATAATTAATATAATAATCCCTGCTAAAACCATGGCCTAGATATTAGTAATCTATATAGATTTGTTAGATATAAATTAAGATGGTTATAAAAAAGATTATAATTTTTTTTTTAAAAATATTAAAGTATTAAATAATTTATTATTAATAATTAATCTTAAAACTATCCTATTTTTAAATGATATAAATATACCTATTTATATAAAAAGAAAAATAAAATTAAGTTATATTATTAATTATTATGTAGAAGGTTGTTTTAAGATTATATAAAAAAAGGTTATTTATGTTTAAATAATTGTTATGATAATAATTAATATCAAAAATAATAACTGGATAGTTTTTAAATTTAAAATATCTGATAAAGCATTAAAAATATTCAAATTTAAATTAAGGATAATAAAAGATGTTTAAGTAATTATGTGAGGTGATAAATTATCTTAAAATAAGAAAATACCTTTTTTTAAAATTTAAAAACCTAAAAAAATCCCATTTATCAAGATTTAAAAAAAAGTATATATCTATGATAAAAATCAAGTTAAAAATTTTATAATAAGGGTTTAAATTATAATTAAAAGATATAATATTTAAGATAAATCTAATATAATTAATATCTTAAAAAAAGAAATAATAAAAATATTATTTATTAAAGATTAATAAAATCAAATTAATTCTTTTATTAAAATATATAATCTTAAAATTAAAAATTAAAAATTTGTTAATAATCTATTTAATAATATATAAAAAGATAGTAAAATTAAATTTATAAAAAACCTAATATCTTTTAATTATTTAATATTCATTATATAAAAAAATGATTAATGGCGTTTAAAAAGCTTATATAATTATTAATTTATATGGTTTAAATAAAATCATTATACTAAACATATATTTATTTTTAATTTAAGAAATAATCATATTTAAATTTAAGGATTATTATTATATAATTATAATTAATAGATTTAAATTCTTTTATTAATTATTTATATAATTTAATTATTAAGATAAAATAATTATTATATTATTAAAAAGCTTTAAAATATCTAATATAACATTTATAAGCTTTTATAATAATTTAAGATATATTTAATGATTTATGGATTATAAATTGAAACCTTATTATTAATTTATGATAACATATATAAATGATATAATAATTTTTTTAAAAACTTTTAAAGAACATTTATAATATTTAAATATAATTTTTAACCTTTTTGCCAAATTAAATTTAACTTTAAACCTTAAGAAATTATTTATTAATTATCTAATAGTCAAATTATTAAATTTCTTAATTAATAAAATCGGTTTATTATTAATAAATAACTAAATAAAAGCTTTTTAAAAATTAAAAATACCTTAAATATTAATAAACCTAAAAATATATATTAACCTTATTAAATTCTTATAAAAATTTATTCTATAATATTAATAAAAGATAATATCTTTATAAAAATAAAAAATAAATTTAATTATTAAAAAATAAAATAAAAAAGATTTATTTAAAATAATAATAAAACATAAGAAATAGGTAATTAAAGTTAAATTTAAGTTAATTAAATTAGAGAAATTAAGCTTTTAATTATTATAAAATTAATTAATTAATCCTAATTATTTAATATATTAAGATTATTTAAAAATAACCTTTATTAAAATTAATGTTTTTTAAGAAAAAAGTTTTAATGTTATAATTTTTTATATAAATAATAAGTGGAATAGCTAAAATATGATAATTAATTCTATTTAGTTGATTTAATTTTTTAATAAAATTCTAACTAAAATCAAGACATAATATTAAGTTATTAAACTAGAAGTTATTTATTTAATATAAATATATAAGATTTTATAAATTTAAATTCAATCTTATTAATACTTAATAATTATATTTATTAATTATAAAGTAACTAAAGATATTATAAATTAAATAAACCTTTATTTAATGGATTTGGTTAAATTAAATTAATGGTTAATAATCATGTTAATCTATTTATTATAATTTTAATTAAATATATAATATATCTTTAAATAAATAAATTTTATCTTAAATATATTATTATAATTATTAATAATCTTTAATTAATTTAATAAATTTAAGGTAGAAGATAATATGAAAAGTTAATTAAATGATATTATAAATAATTTTAATTATTTAACATAAGTTAATAAAAATTATAATTATATAATTAAAACTAAAATATATATGATAAATAATTTTTATCAGAAATTATTAAATGGATATATTATAAACCTAAAGTTATTAAAGATTATCTAAGAATTTAAAAGTTATAAGAAAAAGAATTTATTAATAAAAAATTTTTAATATAAATTAAGAGAAAATAAATTATTATTTACCTAAAACCATAATGGAAAAAAATGATTATATATATTTAAAAATTATATCTAAAATTTATTTAAGATATTTCATAATAAAAAACATTATTTTAATTTTAAAAAAATGATATATAATCTGGATGGATTTAATATATAAAATTTAACAATATTATTAACAGATTATATTATAAATTATAACCTATATTTATAAATTTAAATAAATAGAAAAAAGTTGTTTAATAAATTTAAATTAATTAATAAGTCATTTATCTTATTTTATATTATTATCATAGATTTTATCATTAACTTATCTAAAAAATCTTCTATCAAATCCATATGATATATTTTTAAATATAATAAATTCAATATATTTATAATAATTATTTATAAAATAAACAAAAAGATATTTCTTATTCCTAAATATACTACTTATATAATTAAAGATTAAATAAACCAACTACATAAATTATTTCTTATAATAAATTAAAACTTTCTAATAAAGATTATTTCTAATAAAGATTAAAAATTTATATTAATCTTTTAATAAACCTTATAATTATAATAAAGAATTAAAATAACCATCTTTATTAATTATCATTTATAAATTAATGGTTAAAACAAAAAATAAAATTAAAATATTAAAATAATAATAAAATTCCATATTATTATTTTATTTAATATTTTTTAAATATATATGATTTTTATTTTATAATATAATTTTAATAATTTTAAATTATTAATTCTTAAAAGAGCTCCTAATAAGATAATCTTTAAATTTAAATTTAAATCTTTATTATTAATCTTAAAAATCTTAAAGAATTTAATTAATTTTAAAATATAAAAAAATCTATATTAATAAGAAATAAGAATTATAATTAATTATATTATAATAAATATAAAAATTTAATATAATAAAAAGAGAAATTTAATTTAATTTAATATTAATTAAAAAGTATATTTATAATTATATAAAAGATATTATTTATTTAAAAAACCCCTACATAAATGATTTAAATAAAAACTTAACCCATTTATAATTATTAAAAAAGTTAGTAACTTTATATATAAATTAAACTTTCCTAAAACTTAAAAAATACATAAAATCATATCTATTACTTAACTATCTTTAATACTAAATCAATTAAATTTATTTAAACATAAATGATTAAAACCTGGATATATATTTATAAAAAATAATAATAATAAATTTATATCTTTTAAAATTAAAAATTTTAAACAAAAATATATAAATAAAGTTAAAGGAAAATTAATGTTAAAATATTTAATTAAATAGAAAAATTATAATTTAAAAGATGATAAATAATATCTTAAACCATTATTAATAAAAAATATCATAAAATTTATATATATATTTAATAAAAATTAACTATTAATATTAGATAATTTAAAAATCTAATATAATTTAAATAAAATATTTAAGATTTCTTCATTTAAAATAATAGATAATAATTAAAAAATTATTAATCTTTTATTTATATATTTATAATATTTATATGATTAATATATATCTTAAATATATATATATTTTAAATATTTATATAATAAAAGAATATCTTTTACTTTTATGATAATTATTTTCTTTATTAATTATGTATACTATTTTTATCTCTTAGTTATCATAATATTTATTTTCTTTTTTTTCCTTATCTATTAAATATATTCTTTTCATTTATTTATTATTAAACATCCATCCCCTTTTATGATCCCATAATCACACAACTCTTTTACAATCTTCATAATCACGTAACCTTTTTGCGACTTGTTGATTTTCAACGCGATCCGCTTACTTTTTCGCGATCTGTTTACTTTTTTATAATCGCTTAAACATTTTTATAATTTATAACTTTTTATACAATTTGCCTACCTTCTCCTTAATCATACAACACTCTTACATTTATTCATTATATAATAAATTTTATATAAATATTAATTATTTTTATTATTATTTACCTATTATAATTAAATAATAAGCTTTTAATAATTTTAATAAGAAAACATTTAACATATTAAATTAAATATTAAATATAAATTTCAATTATAATAATAATATATGCTTATCATATAAGATATTTAAATTATATATATTAACTATAAGTTTTATAAATATTTAAACAACTTTTAAAAAATATAGTAAAGTTATTAAAAAATTTTTTAACATTAAAAATATTAGAATATATAAGAAGAATAAGTTTAAAATAAATAATAGTATTTTAATATAAGATATAAATAATCTTAAAAATTATTAAATTTTTATTTTAAAAATATATAAGTCATATAGTTAACAGAATATTAATAAAATTATTAAAGTTTTAATATTTATTAAACCTAATTAATAACCTTTTAAAATTTAAATTTATATAAATATAAAAATATAATTAGAAATTATTAATAAATATTAATAAATAAATAACTATAAGATTAAGGATTTTTTTAAATTTAAACTCTTTAATTTTATAATCTTAAAAATATTATATATATATAATAATAAAAAGAGATATAATTTTAAGATTTTATTTATTAAAATTAAATTCTTATTTATTAAAATAAATTTAATTTGATTAATATTTATTAAATATAATTATAAGATCTTATCATTTTAATTAACATATTTTACCATTATCAAAATAATAAAAAAAATAATATTTAAATAATCCTTAATTAATAAACAATCCTCATCTATTAAACAATCATCATCTACCTTAAATTTACTAACAACCTTATCCTTATTAATAAAATAAATAAAATCAAATATTATCATAAAAAAACTAAACTAAATTCTTAAAAAAACCTCGATAATAAAAGAAATCATGAAAAAATAAAATTATTTATTTAATAACTTAATTAAATAAATAATAAAAAATTTAAAATTATTTAAAAACATTTATAAGATCTTAATTAAACATAATAAAAAATTAAAATTAAAATTAAATAATTAAATTTTAAAAGATATTAAAAATCTAATTAATAATAAAAATAAAAATAATATCATTATTTTAATATATAAAATAAATAGCTTATTATTATTTATAAAGAAAAAGCTATGAAAGGAATAAAATAAAAGAAATGTTATTAAATAATAGGCTTTTACTTATTTTTACTTATTAAATAGATAGTTAATTTAACCTAATCATCTAGAAGATCTTTTAAATCTCTTAAATTATAAATAATCATTTTTTTTTCTTAATACAACTTATTCTCATTTCATTATAAAAAGCTTATCAGTTTTAAAATAAGTTAATTAAATATTAACTTTATAAGATTTAATTTATTTTAAAAGTTAAAGTTAAAATTAAGGTTAAAAAAATGGATAAAATTTATTAGTTTTTTATTTTTATTAAAATTTATGGTATTTAATATTTTTTTGATTTAATTAATAATATATAATTAATGGATAAAAGTTAAAAGCTTTTTAATATTTTTATTAATTAACTTAAAACGTATAAATCGTTATGATTTTAAAGTTAAAAGTGTTTTAAAAAATTAAAAAAAAGAGTTAAATTAAAAATTAATTTTAATGAAAGTGAATATAAACTTAAAAGATTAATAATAAAAGGTGAGATTAATTAAAATTTAATACTTAACAGTTAATTTTAAAATTAAAACTTAATTATAAATTAATTTATTTAATTTTATATATATTAATTAGTCATTTTTAAGGTATAATTTAAAAGTTTAATTTTAAGTATAATAAGTTTATTTAATAAAAATATAAGTAAATTATATTTAACTTTTAATATTTATAAATAAAAAAAAAGCATAAATAAATATACATGTTTTAAAAGTTTTAATCTTTTAAATTTAAAGTAAATTAAAATTATCTTAAAAGAAAATAATTGTCCGATAATAATTTTTCATCTCATACTAATTAAATAAACCCGAAAATTAAAAGGAGTATATGATTTAAAAAAAAATGAAGTGATATAATGTTTTATTTTAAAATGAGTGATATTACGATTTTCGAATTTTAATAAATAAACTAAAAAACTTTAATAAGTTTTAATCAGCCGTAACCGAAATGTTAAATTTAAAAACATAAGTTTAAAAAAAATTAAAAATCTAAAAGTTTAAATGATAAAATAATAAAATTAAATTATGTAATCTTATAAAATAATTAATTTAATTAAAACTACGTTTTAAGTAAAAAGATATTAAAAATATTATTTCTATTAATTAAATTAAAAATAATAAGATAAAAAAATAATAAAAAAGGTAAAACTATTAAATATAAAGTTTTTTATAATAAAATAAAAATAAATTATATTTAAAAAAAATGACTATCTACGGTTTAAGAGATTTAAAAGATCTTTTAAATAATCGGGTTAAATTAATTATTTACTTAACAGGTAAAAATAAATAAAAGCCTGTCATTAATTAAAAATTAATTTAATTAATTTCAATTAAAAAAATCTAATTAAAATAATTAAAAGTTAAAAAAAATAAAAAATATTTTCATTAAAAATCATTATTTTATATAATTATTATATATAATTAAATATAAAGAAATAAAGTATTTTAATGATATAACTTTTATATTTTTACGATTTTTATTAAAGGAGATATAAATGGTTAAAGTAGTATAAAATAAGTATAAAATAACTTCACTTAAACTTAACACTTTTAAATTCTACATTTTTATAACATATTACCTTTTTAAATAATTATTATAAATTAAATCTTTATTTATATGATTTATAAAATACATTATTAAATAACATTTTAATTATATTATTATATATATATATTAAAATATTTAATTTTATTTTATTTAATTAAAATAAATTAATTTTTTAATTAAATTAAAAATTAATATAATTAATTTAATCTTAATCATAATTTTTTATAATTAAATTAATTTTAATTTTAATTAAGCCTTTAATTAACTAATTTAATATTAATTAAACCATTATTTAAATTAATTTAATTAACTTATATATTTAATATTAAATTATTAAATCTTATTATATTATTAATAACTTTAATAATTATTTATAAAATATTTAATAAATTTATTTTTTAATATTATAATTTATGAAACATTATTTTATATGTTTTTTATAAAGATTTATAATATTTTTTAAATTTTCTAATTAAATAATAAATTTTTATAAATATTTATTTTAAAATAATAAATATTTTTTTTATTTTTATAATAAATTCTTTTTTTATAAAGTTTTTTTATATTAAAAATAGTATTATTTAATAAATTAAAATATATATCTATTTATATAATTTATAATTTATCTTATATCTTTTTAAATATTATATTTTTTATAAATCTTATTATTTAATATAATATTATTTAATTTATTATATATAATATTAATTTATTATTAAAATATATAATATTTATAAATATATTATAATTAAATCTAATATTATTATTTTTAAAAATAAATTTAAATAATTTAAAAAATTTTTATATATTTAATATTAATAATAAAATTTATTTATTATTTTAATAATTTTTTAATTTATATTATTAAAATTTATTTTTTTTTAATATTAAATATAATCATTTTATTTTTAAATAACCTTATCTCTTATAAATTTATTTTAATTATTTAATAATAAAATGATAAAATATTAATATTTATTTTTATTTATTAATAAAATATTAAAAATGATTTTAATTTTAAATAATTAATTAACTTTTATTAATCTTTTTATATATTATTTTATTATTAATATTATTTAATATAATTTTAAATCAATTTATATTATATAAGCTTATTAAAAATGATATATTTATGTTAATAATATAAAAAATAATTTTTTTAAATGATAATTTTAAATATATTATTAAGGCATGATGTTATAAGCATGTGGCTGCGCTGATAATTAACTACTATAGCTACGGTGGTCACACCGTAGCCCCAGTGACAGGGATCAGGTGGCCCGTGCGTACCTGCGGGCTTACTATATAACTCAGCCTTATAATCGTTAATTTTTCCTTTTTTTAAAACTTAAGCTTAAATACTTTAATATACTTTATGTATATATAACTTAACTTTTATATTATCATACGGACCTTAATATATATAATATTTATATTATTTTTTTTAAAATTATCTTTAAAATTTAAATTTTTTTTTTAATTTTAATTATATTTAATTTTATATTAAGATATATTTTTTATAATATATATAATTATTTTATCTTTTTTAATAAAATCTTAATGGTTTTAATATTAAATAATATGTTTTAAAATTTAATATCATATTAATTTTTAAAATAATATAATAAGTTTATTATTTTATTTTTTTTAATAATTAATTTAATATTAATAATAATATATATTTAATATTATAATTTATTATTATTTTAATATAAAAATATATTATTATTTAATTTATAAGGATGTTTATAATTTTTTAATTATTTATATTATTATATATTATATAATATATTATATTAATATTTATTATATAATTTAATTAATTATCTTTTTTATTTTTAAAAATAAATTTATTATTTTAAATATTTTTAATATTTCTGATATTATTATTTTATTTAATTTAAATATAATAAATATCGAAATTTATATTAATTTTATTTAAACTTAATCTTTTATAATTTATTAATTAAATTTAAAAAGTTAATTTTAATATATTATGTTTATATTTTATAACTTATAAATTTTATTATTATTATATAACATTTTTTTTATATAATTTATAAATTAATATTTAATTTATTTATGTATAAAATATTTTTAAACATTTTTATTATAATAAATATATATTTTTCTTTTATTTTAAATAATTTTTTTATAATTGTTTTTAAAATTATTTCTTAAAATAATTTTAATTATTAATATTTATATTATTTTAATTAATTAAATTTTTATATGTTTATTATAAATTTTTATTATATTTTATAATTAAATAAATAATTTAAAAAAGGTTTTTTTTAAATTCTATAAAATTAAGATAAATATTAAATATTTTAATATTATATTTATAAATAATTTTTTAAATAAAATATTTATATTTTATTTACCATTTTTTATTTTTTTAAATATTTTTTATATTTAAATAATTAATATTTTTAAATAATCTTTTAAATTTTTATTAAAATCTTTATTAATAATTTTATTAATAATAACATTCTTTTATTTATATTTTATTATTTTATATTTATTTTTAAATTTTATTATTATATTTTTATATTTCATTTTTTTTAAATATATAATTATTATAATATTCTTATATCTTTTTCATTAATATTATTAAATTTATATTTTTATAATATTTTTTATTAATTTTAAATTTCATATATTTATTTTTAAAAATTTTAATTTTATTATTTAAAAATTTATAATCTTTTTCGATATAAATTTTATTATTATTTTTATATAATTTTATTAATTTAATAATAATTTTTAATAATATTAAATCTTTAAATAATATCCATATTTATTTTAATTATTCTTTTAATTTAAATATTATATTATTATATTTATTAAAATATTTCGTTTAAAATTAATTATATTTAAATAAATTATTATCTTAAATTTTAAACTAATTTATAAATTAATAATTTATTTCTTATAGTTTTTAATTCATAAATTAATAATTAATATCATAAAAATTTAAACTTTTAAATTAATAAGTTATATTATAAAATTAAATTTATTTTAATATCTTTTTTTTTAATTTTTTAAATATCTTATTTATTATTAAAATCCCATTTAAAATTTCCATTTACTTTAATTTTTTAATTAAATAATTTATATATAATCAATTATTTTTAAATATAAAATCCTTTAATAATTATTTTATATATATTTATGTTATTTTAAATAAATAAGATTTTTATTTTTTTTAATATATAATTTATGATAATTATTTAATTAAATTAAAATTTTATAATATATAAATATTATGAGTTTATAAATGATATTTTATAATAATTTATAACATTTAATTTATTTTATTTTAATATGTTTCTTTTAAATTATAAAAATCTATTTAAAAATTTTATATAAAAAAAATATTATATAATAAATTATCATATCTTATTATATATTTAATAATATATAATTTTAATTTTTTTATTTATTTCAGTGGGCTTAAATTATAGTTTTACTACTTAGCTACATACAGTCACTCCAGCTGGTCCGTGCCATTGTATTTATAAGGCTGTGGCTGTTAATTATAAAATTATAGTCTGAGTTAATATGGTTAAAAATAAAACTTATGATTAAAATCGTATGTATTTAAAATAATATCCTACAATTAAATCACGTCATATATTAACAATTAAATATCATATTAATTTAAAGTAATATTTTAAAAGTAAATAAATAATTAAAGAATGTTTTGATATATTTAAAATCATTATAACTTTTATTTTAATTAAGATATAAGCATTTTTATATAAAACATCTTTAAATTTAAATATATTTATTTTAATAATACTTTTTATATTTTCATTTATAACTTAACTATCATGTATCACATTAATTTAAAATAATATTTTAAAGTTAAAGAAATAAATAAAGAACATTCTTATATATTTAAAATTATTATAGATTTTATTTTAATTATAATATATAAATTTGCGTCGAAATCGCTTCATAATTTTGATTTTAATGATTTCGATAATACCTTTAATATTTTCATTTATAATTTAACCACCACATATTTTAGTAATTTAAAAAGATATCTTAAGGCTAAATAAATAGCTAATAAAACTTCCCATCTTTTTAGAATAAGCATTATAAATAAATTGGTTGAATTATAAATGAAAATATTAAAAATATTGTCGAAATCACGTAAATCGTATAAAATCGTATAAGGTGGGGATTAAAACCATCATTAAAAACCATTATATAAAACCACCACAAAAAGACCACTACGATAGCCTCACGTAACATTAAAAATAACTTAAATTAATTGTTAGTTATTTAATTAATTGAATGAAGTTTTTTTTTTAATACTTAATTAATTAAAAAGCTGGTTTTTAAAGGTTTTTTTAATTAAAGTTTTATTAATAAATTTAAAATTGTATTTTCGATTAAATTACCTTAAATCATAAGTTAATGTTTGTATTAATAAAAGGTTTAAGAGATTTAATTAATTAAAATCGTTGTGGTGGTTAAAGATATAAACACATGGATTTTATAATTTAAGCTTATTAAGATAATTTTTTATATTTTTATTTAAAAAATTATTAAAATCATCTTATATTATAAATTTTCTTTTATATTTATTAAATATATATTTTTTTAATTAATTTTACTTATTAATAAATTTATTATTATCTTATTATTTTTTATATTTTTAAACATATTATTTAATTTTTTATTTTTTATTATTTTATTTTTTTATATATTTTTATATATTTATAATAATACCTTAAATAAATTAATTACTTTTATTAATTTTTTATATAAATTTATTTTTTTAATTATATTTATAAATAAATTAAATTATTATATTTAATTAACCTTATTTATTAATATTATAAAAGAATTCATTTTTATTTTTAATTTTTTTCTTATTCTTTTAATTATTTATTTTTATTATTATTATTATAACTCATTTAATAAATTTTTAAATTTTAATACTTCATCCGCTATTATTTTCATTATTTTTTTCATATAAATATATTAATCTTTCTTAATTAATTTTTAAATAATATCATTATAAATAATTTAAATACTTTTAATATAAAATCTTTAAATAACTTTATTAATTTATTAAATCTTTTAAGGTTTAATATATTTAAATATACTTTTAATATTTATAATAATTAAACTTTAATTATATTTAATATATTTTAATTTTATTTTTTAATATTTTAAATCTTATTTTAATTAATAATTTAAATATTATAAATTATATTAAAATTTATGTTTATTTTTTTCATAATAATTTTCTTATTAATTTTTTCGATAATAAATATTTTAATAAGTTTTTAAAATAATTTTAATATTAAATTAATTTTATTTTTAAATATATATATTTCTTTTATAATAATAATTTATTTTAAAAGTTTAAAAATAATAATATAATTAATAATAATAAATTTTTTATTTTAAATGATTTTATTTATTTTTATAAATAATTTAAATTAAGTTAATTTTATTATTTCATTAAGTTTTATCATATAATAACTTATAATAATTTAAAATTATAAAATAATAAATTTATTAATATTAATATTTTTAATAATATATTTAAATAATTTACGTTTTTATTTTTATTATTTATTATTTTTAATTTCTTTTTTTTATCTTATAATTTTTAATAATTTATTAAATTTTATTAAAAAAAAGAAAAATTTTAAAAGAATTTATATTTAATTTTTTAAATTATATAATAATTTTTTTATTTTATAAATTTATATATTAATTATATTTAAATATAATAATTATTAATTTATATAATATTAATTATTAATGAAATTTTATTTATTATTTAAATACTTATTAAAATCCGTATAATAATATAAAAGTTAAGCCACATATGTATAAAATGTATTAAAATATTTAAGCTTAAGTTTTAAAAAAGGAAAAAATTAATAATCGTAGGGCTGAGTTATATAATAAGCTTACAAGTGCGCACGGGCCACTTGTTCCTTGTCATTAAAGCTACGGTGTGACCATCGTAGTTATAATAATTAATTATTAACGCAGCCACATACTTATAACACCACGCTTTAATAATACTTATTAAATTAATAATATAATTTATTACATAATTTTTAATTAAATTATCATATAAATAATATTTTTAATTTAATAATTAATTTTATAAATTTTATAATTTAATTTTTAAATATTTATTATTTATTATATTTATTATATATTTAATAATTCTTTTTTTATTAATTCTTAATATTTTATTTTATTATTAAAAGATTTTTTTATTATTATACTTAATATTTTTTTATAATTAAATTATAAATATTTAAATTTTAATATTTATTAATTATTTTAATTTTAATTATAATATAATATTATTCATTTAATTTATAAAATCGTAATACTTTTAAATAATAATAAAATTTAAAATTTTAATTTAAAATAATAAATATAAACTTTTAATATTTAATTAAAAAGTTAAAGTTTTATTTATAACATTATATCTTTTATTTATTTATTTTTTTAAATAAAATTTTTATTATTTTATAATTAATATTAAATTAATATAATAATTATAATTAATATGAAATAAATATATTATTATAAAAAATATAAATTTAAAATGAAAAAAAAAGATTTAAATTTAATTATATTATTAAACTTATATGCCTCGTATAAGTTACATCGTATTTTTCACCACGTAACGTAATTACGCGGTTTTACGATTATATCTCGACACATTTAATAATTATTTATATATTTAAATATTTTTAATAATAATTATATAATAATTACTTATAAACTCGAGCATTTTAAATAAATTTTAAATAAAATTATTTTAATTTAAAGTTATTTTAATTTAAAATTATTAAATAAAATATTAAAATAAATTTTTAATCGAATAATTATATAAATTATTAATTTTATTCATTTATTTTATATTTAAATGCGATTTTAAATGCTAATTAATTAATAAAAACGAAAAAAAAAATTATTTACGATTACGTTTATTTATAATACATTAAATTTAAAAAATAAATGCGTTTAAAATTAAATTTATTAATAATTTATTTAATAATTAAAATTTTTAATATTTTAAATAATAATAATTAAAATATTAATAATTTTAATTATAAACGATTTAAAAAAAATCATTTTTAAGTAAATTTATTTTATTTTATATTAATATTTAATTAAATTATATTATATTTTAATTTTAAATAAATAATAAAAATATTTAATAAATTATTTATTTTTAAAACTTATTTTAAAACTTTTTAATTATTTAATAATTATATATTTTAATTTAATATTTTAATATTATATTAATTTTATTTTTACGTACGATTATTTTAATTAAAATAATTTTAAATTAATAATTATACGATTTTAATAATTAATTTTACATATATAAAAACTTAAATTAATAAAAAAACAATTATAAATTATAATTAATAATCATATAACTTATAAATTTAAAACCACTTAAAATAAGTTAAATGTCTTCATGTAAGGCTTTTTTTTTAAGATAACATCAGACTAGTAATTGTACGGTTTTTAAATATGGCTCCACATATATAAAAGCTTAAACCAGCGGCTGTAAGCCGTAAAACCGCACAGCTTACTAGTCTGAGGCCACTTGAGATGAGGATAAGATAATGTATTTTCAACCTTTACGCTTATGGTTGAAAAGCTACGAAGGGCGGAGGCCATCGATGTAGTGTTTCTAAGGGGCTTCTAGTTACTATGCCACAAGGGTAGCCTGGGTTTTTTAACGTCTTCGACCATTAAACAGACTTTACTTCTTCAACCTCTTCCTAAGCTAATATCAAACTACCTTACAACAAATCCATGCAGGCTTTTTTCCCACTTACTCTTTGAGTTCTTTCAGGTTAATGTGGACAACGACCGCGTCTCCTCGCTCCGCAATAGACTCAAAGTGTTTAGCATCGATTAATAGTGCCCCATTGATACTTCTCTCCTTACCGTCTGCAAGCGTAGCGAACCCATTGAAGAAGACAGTGGCCCCGTATTTCACGAACTCGTACTTAGGAATACCTTCGCAAGGGTTCCTTCCAGCCGCAATCCACTGCAATATAAGTTAGTAAATCCTACTTCAAGCAGTGAACTTGCGTGTTCCATTGTTTATCCCAATCGTGGTTGGGTTACGGTAGTCTTGGTGTAAGCATTCTATTGATATTCTTGGACACATACCTCTGCACTCTGTCCCTTCAGAGACGTGTCATACTTGAGCTCCACAGCGCCACACCCACGCTCGTTGCTGCCCTGGTTAATGATTGATGCTTTGCCCGCCTTGCCGTTGACATCGCCCCAAACCGTAGCAGTCAGGAGGTCTCCAGGTTTGACGGTAAAGGGCTCTATAACGTGCACGCAGACCGAATTCTCCGTAGGTCCCCGGATCAAGATGGCAGCGATGTAGTATTCCTCCACGACTGTTTGATCCTTGACTTTGAGTCCTGACTCGACTCCAACCTTGAGAGAGACGTCGTTGTCCCATCCGTCAAGTCCAATCCACGTCCAGAGCCTATACTCGCCATCTATGGGATAGCCATCGTCATCTTTCGAGGGGTGGGACTTCGGAATTATCCACGATCCAGTGACTTGCGTCTTCGAGTCTCCGGGTTTGGCTGATTGCTCGGAACGAATGGGTAGAACAGCACCTGACCAGTCCGTGGTTTCCTGCAGGCCTGTCTCTCGCAGACTCGTAGAAACAAGCCGAGGGTTACGAGCTGCGATGGCCTTCCACATGGCATACTGATTCGGCTCCAGTAACTGGTTGGGGCGTGGAGGGTAATATGCCTTTTCTAGTTCTTCGGGGGTGGCTTTGAGTGGATGAAAGCCTTTGAGGTCTCTCTCTAGGGGGGTTGAGATGCGTGAATACATCGTTTCCAGAAATCGATATGGATCACTAAAGGGACCCTTCGTTAAAATTAGATATGATTTGAGATACTGAAAGAATTATGCTTTTCTGCGGCTTGTATCCTTTTAACTTCTTCTCTCCCGTCCATATATATACCCAAGGAAGAAGAGAAATGAGCTACATAGGCATGTTACGGCTACCAAAAGCTGTAACAGTTGGTCAAGTACTACTGGTTGGGCCGAATTCGTCTCAAGGACCGTACCATGTCGTTCCAATTCGGGAACTACCCCCTTGAATATATCGGTATTGCTTCTGACGGGCTCGTATTCCGTCAACGAGCGACCTATTATTGTTCTAACTAAACCCTCGTCTCACTTTTTATTCGCTATAATACTATAGATATAACACACACCACGGCACGTGTACGCAGCTTCAAAGATAGCCCATTCGATAGCATGGAGAGTATGTAGGCTGTACTGTAGGCAAGACTTGATATACCTCCAATTAATCAGATTTTTCCCTTGTGTTGAACAAGCCTTAATTACTATACGAAACGATCCATACAGCTAACTAAAATTACTTCCTCTGGCCCGATTGTTCTGGACAACCCGAAGAGCCTATTATTTCCAATCCTGGCATAATCCAAACCTCATCAAGTACCACGAAGCTGTCACGATGCCACTGTGAAGTGTTCAGGTTACGGGAGGAGGAGGAGAACACATCAAATCATACCATTACCTCGTCACTTCATACGTTGTGGCCTTGGACTTTTGGCTAGTTGCACTTGCATCCGCCGGTAGTCACCACAAGTATATTTCAGTTTAGCTTCAACCCTTATTCCCTATCCCCCTTAGTTAGGTGCCTTTTTGAGCTGCTGGCTGGAATCAACTCCTTCCAAGCTTGATCATTCATATGTTGGAAATGGCTCCTGTGACTTCCATCACTGAATGGTATGATAGGCGACGCTTTGCCGCGTCATCGTCATGCCGGCCATCCGGCGGTGTGCGCATCGCACTACGCGGGATCGCTTAATATCGCGTAAGATCGTGTTTCACTCCTGTAATTGTTGCATTACTACTCAATATCGAATCTACCGCTACATGATAACCCTGTGACAATTAAGGACCGTCGTGTATTGATTTTTTTTCCCTGGCTGTTGCTTTCTTCATTTTGGAATTTTTGCCACCACGTAAACGTCCGCGCTCGTATCCATGCCGGAGCCTCGATACGTGTCTTCGTCGAAAACTCTGCTTTCTTGCACTTCGTCGCTGAAGAAGTAAACGCCCGGCGTGGGCTCATCGAATAGTTTGTCAAAAAACTCTTCTGCCTCGAAGTAATAATGAGTCCTGCTTTCGAACATCGGTCGCCGAGATGATACAAGCGACTGCCAGTCCGCGCGTGGTTTCCTCTCTTTATCAATGATGAAAAGGACCGGGTCACCAAAGCCCACGTCCTCCAAGGCCAGCATAATAGATACCGCCCAGTCCATAGCTTCTGTGTTATAGCAGTAGGTCCCATCTCGACTTTCCCACCAACCGGGGTAGTATTCTATAGCTAGGCGGAGGTCAGTGTTGAGCGCATCTGAATCCCCCAACTCCCCCCAACCCCACCACCAACCCCGAATTTGAGGCAAATTCGGTATGTGGTATGAAAGATCGGTTCTAGGTTCGGTAAGGCTCGAATATTCGTCTAGCATTGGAACGTCGTTTCTATTGCAGGCAGAGGGCTGGAGACATATCACATCTCGCTCCCTATTCCAGAAAATGCCACGCTGGGCGGGGTTATTGGATAAGGGGATAATCATAGACTCTTGTACATATTTCTCTACAGCTCTCCTTGCTGCGTGGCAGGTGTTCCAGAGGATGTCGTGGTGTAGGTACTGGGAAGGATTGTCTGTAGCCCTTGAATGCTGATCTTGCTGCGAATTTTGCGGTGTCTCGAGCGCTAAGCGTCCCTCTGAGGTTACTAGTCGAAAGTAGTGAAGGCTTGGTCCATTACGAACCGCGAATTCCCAGATAATATCTTGTAACTCCTGGGGAAGATCCGTAAATCTTCGAAGTGACGACATCTTTGATCGTTGTAATGACGTGAATTTAGGAATTATACCCGGAAGATATGTGTAAGTAGGGTCAAGCAACTTATATATACAAACAATGTGTACAGACAAGGCGTTCACATACTCTGAGCAAGCTTAATTGCCCGTAGGTTTAGTTCAGAAAACGGAGGGTTACGATGTTGATTCAACAAAGGTAGGAGTTATGTATGGTAGTGACTCAACCTCAATCGACACTTCGATGCTTGTACGGGCTTGGCGACCGAAGTTTGGGGTTATACTTAAACCCCGTTTAGCATGAGTGTCAAATTGGAATATAAGGATATATTTACTTACTTGAGTGCGCCTCTGCATTAGCTCTAACTACATTGAAGGTCAGGTTCCCAGGCAACATCACGCGGAGATTGCAGAGTTCGACTTCGTTGCCCACCTCCCCGGTCCCTTTGTTTGTGGAAACCGGATCATCAGTACCTTTTAGAAGTAGTAGGATTTAGGCGATAGATGTAAAGCAAACACCTAGGAAATGGTCGTTAACATCAACGTTCGCGGTGGACGGATGATTGGGGTCAGGTAGTGCCGGAATACTAGGATGTTGTGACGGTGGCTCGTTTGATGGCTCGTTCGACGGCCGATTCTCACGTTGGGCTTTGATGCCTACTAGACCCGGGTTCTTGCCGTACTTTGTTCTCTTAAGGGCCTTCTCATCGTCATAGAACGTACTGACATCTTCCATAAATACTCCTAGCCATTCATCGATAATGGTGTATGCTGTAGCAAGGTCATCATCAGACCATCTTGGTTCCATTTGTGCGAATTCCCTTTTCGCTGCTACGCATCTGTCTCTAACTTCGACCCAGTCTATACTCTCGGGCGATGCGGCGTCCTTCTGAACTAGGGCGATAGGTGGTTTGTAGTGTGCTCGCTCACACCTTTCGGCATACATTAATATGGCCTCAATGCCAACCTTCACACCCGCTTTTATACTTCTAGCAATGATGGTCATTCGTTCGACATAGGGAGTATGGGGTTTCTCTGGTTTGGGGTTGTCGGCATCTTTCCAGGCTCGGATAGCTTCCATTTCCTCTGCGATGAGAGGACCGACTACTTCACTCTCCTGCTTTAAGGCCATGTCCCCTTGACCCTGAACCTCTATAGCGGATAGGTCGCTTCCGCTACCCCCCTGCTCGCTTAAGTCAGATTTGCGGCCTTTTCGCCAGGTATCTAACACCGGTCTCTCTAGCTTCCTGTATGTGTGTATAATACCAGACGACCAGTCTCCTATATGAAGGAGGTACTATAAGTGGGCTAATTCAGTTCCTAGTTTCGTGTTATCGGTAATGCGTGCTTGGAGTTTTTTGATAATATAGTATTGGCTGTATAAAGACTGTGATGGCATTTCCTCCCTCTCTGCGTTCTGTCTGGCTTCTTCTCGCACCACATCGGCTATTGACTCAGTGGTTGCACCGAGAGCCCCGGAATTTATAAGCTCATCTAAGTTTTTCAATATCTCTACGGCGGTGGTCGTATCGATCTTCAGTTGGGTCTTTCTCGGGCTGGTACGGGACGCTTCGGGGTCAGCCTCCGATGGGGCTCAGCCGGCGGTATGGGAAACGCATTTGCTACTAATTTTGGCTTCTTTCCTGTGCTTGAGGGCCCGGGATGGTCGGATTTCTGTTCCAAGTCTTCCATGATTTCTTGCCTCGCAAATGCACAACCTCGGAGACGAGACAGTATTACACGGCGGACAGATCTCAGAGTCACAACAGCTAACTCGGCCACATGGTTGACCAACGGTTTCTATTGCTTCAACTATACATATGATTACACAGGGATACTACCAGGTAGCGACTCCCCTATCGTACCCCTACCTGTGAGTGATGGAAAGCACGTCTGGTAGATTTAGCGTTCGTATATGACGAAATGAATTGAGATTCCGTCACGTAGCGTTAGCAATGAGATGGGGGACTCTTGCCTAACGAATGAATGATAATTTCCTGGATTTTAAAAGCGGTGCCGGGTACTAGCCCAGAGGTTGTATCCATGGTTCGATGTATATCCAGGGGCTGCAAGACAATCATTGAGAGAAATTTGGATTTATATGCCGCCACACGTGAATTTTTATATAAAAAAATTATATACAGTTAAAGCTTCATTATCCTCCCGTAACTCGACAAGAGTTTTAGACATACTTTCGAGCAGCGTCTTCACATTTCGAATCCAAATATCCCCATCTTCTTCTAGACGCCGCAGTTGCCGTTCGATCTGCTGCGTCGTGTGATCTGCACCTGAATTGTCTACGTCACCCTCTTCGCTTGCTTCCCAAAATCGAGGTGCACCCACCGTCCTCTCAACCAGTTTAGATATTTCGTCCTCCCTGGCCATTTTCTCTCTCTTCAGTCGCTCCCTTGACGACAGGGCTCGTGCTTCACTCCTGCATTGTTCGTCTTGATCGCCAGTATTTTGCGGCGTGGGTTCTTCCCATTGAGGGATGGGATTAGAGAACGAAACTGGCCGGGCTAACGAGAGATTTCCTGCGGGATGGCTCCTTCTTCTCAGGGATATGGCGTTTGGTGGTGACGGCAGTGATTGTATGGTAGTCAGACTATGGCGATTCAATTTCCCTATGGTGGGCCCAACCCTCTCGATGTCACCGGTTGTTGGATTTCTGTGGAACACTATTGACGTGGACTTCTGACGAGATTGTGGCATTAATCGTATCTTGTGCCCAGTCTGGGGCCTTGGGGGCAAGTGGGGAGTGGTTGCTATATGCATTACAGAGAGGGGCGAGGCTAGTAGATTTGGTGGCTGTTCGTTCACGATAACCATCAGAGGTGATATGGCAACCTCATCAATTGTCGATGGGGGGGTCGGGATATCAATTTCTTGCTCCGGAACTATCTGCGATACCATTACGGGTGACAGTGTCCAGCTGTTTCTTGAAACTAGATTCATTGGTGTAGTATCATGCTTTTCCCTTACCGCCGCGGGACTTGTCCGCAACGGTGCCGATGTCTTAGCATTTCCACTGGATAGAGTCACGGCGTTGCCGCATGCTGCTGGAATGTTTGTGGTGGGTGATAATTGGGTTGTATTTGGCTTGGTCGATTGCTGCTGCGACATATCTCGTGTATAAGGATCATTACCAGCAAACCACCCCAGGACAGGCGAATCTTTGATCTCGAGGGCTGGCCCAATTGCCAAAGGCTCCAATCCAAATTGGCACGCATCCGGGTGTCGTCTTTTGTATGCTTTCACATTAATCCTTCGAGCAATCCGGCGCTCGATGATACTCTTCCGCCCACCCCCATCGCGGCTCATGAGGGTCGAGATTTTGCCGTCGGATTCAGTCTTGGGGCTTCGTCTCTCATCTCTAGCTGTCCGATCTATCGAACCTGGATCCTCCTCACCACATCGCTGTGATTGATAAGGATTTGACGTCGGGAGTGGGTACGTGAAGTTATGGTACATGGTCGATTTTGGGTCTGACACCACGTCAGAAGCGAGAGAGTTAGAATCCATGGCGACGGCTGGTACTGCAGCATTGAATTGCTTATTCACGGTAGGCGATACGTGATTTAAACTTGTCATTTCTGTTATATCGCTTGCTAAAGATTCTCTCTCTGAAAGTGCGGGTGAGTCGTAAGCAGTTCTGAAAGGTGTAATGGATGTACCTGACGAGGGCAGCGACGTATCGTCGCTGGAAGTTAACACATCCCGCGCCATAGTTATGGCTATTGGAACCATAGGGGTAGGGCTGACTTGCACACGTTGCTCTTGCGTGAGGGAATTGTAGGAGATACACCTTGAGACTACGTGCTGACGGTCAGGTGATACAGGTCGAGTCAATGCCTCGTCGAAAGAAGTTATCAGCTCGCCGTCTGAAGTGCTTGTGCGCTTACGGGGCTGTACTGCTGAAGGCGTGGTGGTGATGGTGGCTCCGCAGTATGTTATAGAGTTATTACTCCTATCTCTGGACGGAGGATTTACGGCTGTGGGAGGGGAGGGAAATGATATTGCTGCTAACATTCCGGGGAATCCAGGCGATTCAGGTAACGTTGAGTATTGGGGGACTACGAGAGAAGGGTAACAGGGACGCTTTGTGTTGACGGGAAGACGGAGCTTCGGGGAGGGCGAAGCTCCTAGAAAAGCCGAGTCCGGCTGTGCGGATTTCACCCTCTGGTCTTCGATTTGCGGCGTTAATGGATATTTTAAGACAACGCCCTCTAGAACGGCTCTCTCGTCACGAATGCCGCCAGATCTGGATTCAGCCGAGACTTTGCCAACATTCGCCTTGCTCTCCGCGGCAAATGGCTTAGCTGATTGGATATGCTGGCCATGAGAAGACACATTGATCTCATAAATTTCCCCAATAGGTTCAATGACTGTTCCTGATGAGCTACAATTGTTAGCCCCTTTCTCGAAAGAAGGCCCGATCTTTGATTCTGGACAGATATCTTGAGAGGGTGAATTTGGCGACGCAATCGTCGCAAGCGGATGGGGCCACCCTTTTCTAGACGAGGTTCTCTCTGGCCACCTTTGATCACCTTGCTGTGTAGGTATGCTGGAAGACGACTGCGACCTCAAGCGGGAAAATTGGTGACGAGGACGAGGGGACCTTGGTCCATGAGAAACAGAAGTAGCTGTATTTCCCGGGGTTGTGCTACTGGAATAAGACGCAATCGATTGAGCCTGTGTTCTGGCTCTCCGGTCCTTTTTTAGGGACTCTACTGACAAAGTCCGATTCTTGCCTGGCGCGAGCATATCGCGACTTTTCTGAGATGATAAACGAGTGGTCGAGCGAGCATCTGATATGCGAAAGGACTCAGCCCAGTCCCGCAAGTTATTCAGGTTAACTTTCTCTAGTGTAATGTCTCGTATCGGACGGGTGGCCATACCCGAGGCATCTGGCATGGCGTGGAGCATATTGGTGACCGACTGGGAGCGAAGTGGCCGCGGGGGTTTCTCTATATCTAAGGCCAGCATAGTCGGGAAGTGACCAATGTTATTCAAAGGGAATACGAGACGTGATCTCTGGTGTGAGAGTACCACAGACGTCAACACCCTGATCGGTAAAATCACGATGCATAAAAGGCGTAACAATTCTGATATAGCTTCTCAGGCATCATTGCTTAGCGATGGACCGGTATATCTGGACCCGTCCTCAGACACAGCATTGTAAAACGTCATCTGTATATGTATGAATTAACACCAGATTACGAGAATCGTAAGACGCGCCTCGCCCATGTCGATTAGGGTCCTCCTATACGTTACCTAATTATTAGTATATTTGGCTCATTACTCGTGGAGATATATCGTTAACTAATAGCTGCTCCCCATTCCCGCCATGCCTAGAGAGGCAAAGACCAAGTGACGATCTGCAACACCTTCCTCATTTGCTCATGGAGTCGACAACTATGCGCCTGGGCTACGGAGCCTGTAATTCATAAGCTCGGAGGAGGCTGAGAGGCACATGCACAACAAATGATGCTGATTAGCTTAATTATTGCGCCTGCTACTGTTTCTTTGGCGGATTATTCAATTTGGTAAATTTTTCTATCCAAAATTAGTGCCTTTAGTCCGTGATGCTATATCGTTAATGGCCTTTGAGCACTAAGAGAAGTAGACAATTGGAGGCACGTGTGTTTTATTATATTCAATATTGATAATTTAATGGATTTAGCTTATCTGCGCAAGCAGCAAATATCCTTGTAAGCACATATTCGTTCTATAGGTATGCAATGTAGGCTAGCTCTTTTTGACGTGTTTATCTTTTTAAAGAGGTATATGACATTTCGGGTCACTCAGAAATTGACTCTACAGGGGTTGTAGCCATGCTTTTTTTTTTTTCTGGGCTGGTTGCAACTTGTCCATATCTCTCCCACATGTGCAGGCCAGCCTAAGCTCAGTACATGTCATACCTAATCAATACTAGTAGCGCTTGAGGTAGGCAAGGTACATGCTACATTACCCTACCTGTACCCAACAGGCAAGGCGACATCAAGCACTAAGTTGACTTCCCACCCCACCGAGCCAAACTGTCCTTAACTGTTTGGTGCTGGTATGCTACATATATCGCCATCTTGGTGAAGCAACCATATACTGATCCCCTCTTGTTCATCTGGACTCGGACCTTTTATACTGCACCTGGAATATCATAGATACTCCTAAGGATTAGCAATCGCTGTAATTGCATCGATCTCGACGGAAAACGGGAGCTTGGCGGGATCGTCGCAGGCGCACCGTCACCATGGACTACGAAGCTTTGAAGGAACAATGGAGCGAAGTTGAGGAGCGGGACGGCGTTCGACTAAGTTGGAATGTTTTCCCTAGCTCTCGGATGGTAGGTTGTCCCTCTACGTCCGTGGCCATCTACTGCTCGGTGGCTGTATCTTCTCAAGCGCATGTGTTCTGAAGCTTCGTATAGGAAGCCTCTCGACTCGTGGTCCCCATCGGCGCACTCTACACCCCTCTAAAGGAGAAGCCGGACACTCCTCTATTACAATTCGAGCCTGTAACATGCAAGCAACCATGCCGCTCCGTCTTGAACCCGTTCTGGTTAGTGTTCCTCTATTTCGACAATGCTCATATTGGACTGAGAAGCTAATGATATCTAGCCAAGTTGATGTTCGAGCACGCCTATGGATATGCCCGTTCTGTCTCTCGAGGAATCCTCTTCCTCCTCATTATAAGGACATTACGCCCAATGCGATACCCCCCGAGCTACATCCGTCCAACACTACGATCGAGTATAGACTCTCGCGACCGGCCCCTAGTCCACCCATTTTCCTATACGTTGTCGATACATGCCAAGAGGACGAAAGTCTCTCCGCCTTGAAGGAGTCGCTCATTATGAGCTTGAGTCTTCTCCCCGAGAATGCTCTAGTTGGCCTCATTACCTATGGAACAATGGCATGCTCCCTCCCTCCTGTTTTTGGCTCAATTTTATAGCTGACTAGAGTGTGCAGGCTCAAGTGCACGAGATCGGCTATACTGAGTGTGCGAAGTCGTACGTATTTCGGGGTAGTAAAGATTATTCCGCCAAGCAAGTCCAAGAGATGCTGGGCTTGCTTGCTCCGAGCCTGCGCCCTGGAATGCCTCAGCAGCAACCTGGTCGACCTATGTTACCTATGGGACCCGCTACCAGGTTTCTGTTACCGGTCCAGCAATGTGAATTCCAACTTACTAAGATCCTAGAACAATTGCAGAAGGACCCTTGGCCTGTCGCTAGCGACAGGAGAAATCTTCGATGTTCTGGTGTTGCACTTAGTGTAGCCGTGGGCCTGCTCGAATCATCTTTTCAGAATGCTGGTGGTAGGATCATGCTGTTCGCTGGCGGCCCTGCAACTGAAGGACCGGGTATGGTCGTTGGACCCGAGTTGAGGGAGCCGATCCGGTCACATCACGATATTGATCGTGATAACATCAAATATTATAAGAAAGCCCTCAAGGTGTGCCTCGACCCCTCCTTTCCCGTCTTGCCTGTGTCTTGGGCTAATTGTTCCTAGTTCTATGACAACCTCGCGAAGCGAACGGCCCATAATGGCCACATAATAGATATATTCGCTGGTTGCTTGGATCAAGTGGGATTGCTCGAGATGAAGGGCTTATGCAATTCTACTGGTGGCCATATGATCCTCACCGATAGCTTTACTTCGTCCATGTTTAAGCAGTCATTCATCCGTGTCTTTGAGAAGGATGGGGATGATAATCTGCTAATGGGTTTCAATGCCGTCCTTGAGGTTTTGACGACTAAGGAGTTAAAGGTCACTGGACTAATCGGACATGCCGTGTCTTTAAACAAGAAGTCGACTTCAGTCGGCGAGACCGAGTGTGGTATTGGTAACACGTGCTCGTGGAAGATGTGTGGTATCGACCCTAACGCGAGCTATGGCGTCTATTTCGAGATCGCAAGCCAAGGAGGCCCGACCCAGCATCAACAAGGCCAGCAGAAGGGCATGATGCAATTTTTGACATACTACCAGCATTCTTCTGGGCAGTTCCACCTACGCGTAACCACCATCGCGAGGAACTTGAGCGGGCCGGCCGGAGACCCGGCTATTGCTCAATCTTTTGACCAAGAAGCGGCCGCAGTACTTATGTCGAGAATCGCTGTTTTTAAGGCCGAGGTTGACGACGGACCCGATGTCCTTCGATGGGTAGACCGTATGCTTATTCGGTTATGCTCGCGTTTCGCGGATTACAGAAAGGATGATCCTTCATCGTTCAGGCTTGAGAAGAATTTTACCCTCTACCCTCAGTTCATGTTCCATCTCCGACGAAGCCAGTTCCTTCAAGTTTTCAATAATTCGCCCGATGAGACGGCTTTCTACCGTCATGTCCTGAACCACGAGGACGTGAGCAATTCTCTCATCATGATACAACCGACCCTCGATTCGTATACCTTTGACCAGGATGGTGGCCAACCAGTCCTTCTGGACTCGACCTCAATCCAACCTACACATATTTTGTTGCTAGACACCTTCTTCCACATCCTTATCTTCCACGGGGAAACCATTGCAGAGTGGAAGAAAGCGGGCTACCAGGAGCAAGAAGGTTACGAGAATTTTGCTTCGCTTCTTGAGCAGCCGAAAGAGGACGCAAGAGTAAGCATACCTAAACTCACTAACAGTATGACGTTAATCTTTGGGTTAGGACCTTATCGCTGATCGGTTTCCACTTCCTCGTTTTATCGTGTGTGACGCCGGCGGTTCCCAAGCGCGGTTTTTGCTCTCGAAACTCAACCCTTCGACGACACATACCTCGGGGGCATATGGTGGTGTCGGTGCTCAGACTGCTCAAACTATCTTCACGGATGATGTCTCCCTCCAGACCTTTATGGACCACTTGATGAAGTAAGTAACTAGTTGTCCCTGGTTCGGGATTTTTGAAACTGATACTTTGCGATAGGCTGGCCGTCAGCGGTACGAACTAGACGTATTTGGGGCCAGATTTGAACGGCGACTCCGCGAGGGACGTCCTAGGTGGCTGCTTTTAAAGGAAGATGGCGACGGAAAAGGTACAGAATTAGAAAAGTATCATTGCGATGGTTTAAGTGAATCGGCCGCATGAGGCTCTAGCCGTAGAGTGGGATCAATTCGTTCGTACGCGGGTCAGAACTTTGGTCAACCTTTCATGACCTCACATCGAGACTTATTATAGACAGCTACCAAGCGTCCATAAAACTGCGCCTCCCTGAACGTCATCACAACGAATGTCATCCGAATTATCTACTTCCTCGTCTAACCTAACATTGGAGCTCTATAACTAAGACCTTCGAAATATTTATCTCGAATGTTGTTAAGCGTAAGTTGTGAATACGATATACATGTATCCATGGATCTTCCAACGTCGACCGGATCTATCAACGTTGAATCTAGACATCGTATCTAGCTGCTCTCGTTACACGGGGATGGAAGTGCTGGCTATAAGGACGGTTCCAAAATCTTACATCCCCTGGTATTGATCCTTCACGAAGAATGCTTAATGCGTTTTGTCTAATCCTCTATTGATATGCGAACGTTTTAGTGATAGACGAGTCAAGTTGTACGGGATAATTTTGCTAAGAGCACTTGAGCACTTGAGCCCTGTACATATATAGTATGTACTCCTACTTAGGCTACCTACAGTGGCGGGTACAATCCATTCACCAATCACCTTTCAATACGCCCCAATGGCCCCATTATTTTTTGCTCTCCAGCACTTTAATGTTCAATCAAAGGTGCGCGCGGTACGAAAATGCAAACCCCACCGTCTAGGGTTTGCCTAACCCACAACCGAATTTTACACGAGATCACTTTCTTCAACCTCCATCCTCAATTGCAAGCGCTTCTCACGCGGCTCAGAACAACTTGCCCAACGTCTCTCCACAATCAAACCGGGAAACATTCGAGACTTTATATTTGAGCGAAGATGCGTATGTCTACATTCTACTTTGCACGTTACTCTACCTCAGAGCTGACCGTGCCCATATTATAGCTCCCAAGTTCGACCCCAACGAGGTCAAGGTGATGTATGTTGAAATATTAGCAATGCAATCCCCCTCTCCCCGAAAGCCAGGAGCTACAATATTGGTATTAGGGAATGCTGACCGGATACTCCATAGCCACCTTCGAGCCACCGGAGGAGAGGTTGGTGCCTCGTCCGCACTCGCCCCCAAGATTGGTCCTCTGGGTTTGTCGCCGAAGAAGGTCGGAGAAGATATCGCTAAGGCTACTGGCGACTGGGTAGGCATCCGATCGATATCGAGTAAGCCTCCAGGGCTAAGCTGACAATTCTGCGATCAATAGAAAGGACTACGAGTGACCGTCAAGCTTACCATCCAGAACCGTCAAGCTGCTGTCTCGGTCGTTCCCACAGCCTCTTCGCTCATCATCAAGGCGCTGAAGGAGCCCCCGCGCGACCGAAAGAAGGAGAAGAACATCAAGCACTCGAAGAGTGTGCCGCTCGACGACATCATCGACATTGCCCGAACTATGCGATTCAAGTCTTTCTCCAAGGACCTGAAGGGAACCGTGAAGGAGATCCTAGGAACAGCATTCAGTGTAGGCTGCCAAGTTGATGGACGAAGCCCTAAGGATATCTGTGATGACATCACAAACGGCGAGATCGACAGTAAGTTATATGCGGCATAGTCGTCCTATTAGTCGTGTTGGATACTGACAGTAGTTTACTTTAGTTCCGGAAGAGTAAATAAATTTGGGTTGGGTGGACTGAAAATGGGCATCTTTTTTTCCCCGTTGCATCTTTCAACAGGAGTTCAGGAATGGCTTTGCGATAGTCTTCGCCGACACGCTCTGAATTGAGACGAATGAGACGAACCAACCAGTTCCAGGTGATTTTGTGATACGCATACCTGCTCTGCTCGTAAATGCCCCCCGTTGCACCCTTGCCTACACTCTGAGATAAACCTAGCTCGCCGTGGTCTATTTCTATTTCGTGTCAAGGAATATCAATCTGAGACCAACTACTCACCGCAGCCTTCTTGCCACTGAAGCGTGGAGGCGGGGGTCCATCTTTTTAGGTCGACATACGGACAAATGATCATGTGTTTTACTAATGAATAAACAGTTCTGACACGCGCCCCAAAGACATAGCATTGCAACACTCTGATCGCTATGGGTTCAATCTTAAGATAATGGAGCTTGGTTTGATGGTGGGCTCCCACAGTCAGTGTTGAAGAATCCTAGGTCTTAGGACTGTTTCTACTCTTTCGCGTTAGACAACCCATTTATGGGTTGTTAGACTGTAACGGTCCTATAAGCGTCTAATAGTACGGTAAACGTTCAATTCCTCAGCTAGACCTATCTGTCAAACATCTACTATCGCTCCAAACTAGGGAGACACATTATATGAATGCTTGTATTATATGTATCCATATGGACATCTATATCGTGTGCCGATCAGAGCATATGTGGTCTTTTGTCGCTGGATAACCCTTGGATTTCTTATTCTGAATTCTATGTGCGCTGGGTGGGTAACGGACGTACCTAGCATTGGGTAAGCCGTCACCTTCAACGTTTTTCGTTAATGTTCATCCCAAATGCGTATTATATGTAGCCTAGTATGTGAGAATGGTGAAGCATTTAAATCAAATGCCTTTTAAGTGAAACTTATTCGCAGATATCTTCAAGGCTATCCGCCCTGTCCTATCGCGCGCCTAACGACCTACTATCCTGGTAGGTATGTAGTTAAGTATTACCTATTGATGTTCGCGTTTTACATAGTAGTACTAAAACATTATAGGCATAAAGTATGCATTATTGATTTATATTATTCTAAATATTTTATTTCTAGCTTATGAAAGTCTTGTTTCATCACCGCTTTTTCGTTTTGCTTCTCTTGCCATAGGTGGTGCTTACTTATATGTATGTAAGGCCATACTTGCATATACGTACCTCTTACTGTGGTAGGATTACGTGTAGTCGGCGACTTCTTGTGTTTAAGTGGCTTACTGGTGTGGCGGCTTTATGATTGCTCATCGCACCTGACAGCATATGAATGTAGGTACTTGACATGGTTTAAAATGCCGCCCGTATATGCTTGTATTTCAATGGCGCTCGCTTATATCCATTTATACGTTTGTATATGTCGTAGATAGCTTGAGACTCCCAGGTGCCATTTCCACCGATATTTAAAACTCAAAGCACCTTTGGATATACTGTATACTTGTGTAAATGTCTGGTAACAACGTCGAATACTGAGGCACATCTGATCTTTTGGTGCTGGTAAAAATCGATATTCATAGAGATGCACATGGATGTATAAATGCATGCGACCTGCACACCTTCTTGGGTAATTCGATCCCTATGTCGTATGCTACAGACTGCTACAGTAATGGCTAATAGCTTCCTCGCCTTATACTTTTAGGTACTATTGATTATCCATGGATGTATGTAGGCTACAGTAGGTATGTATGTACGGTAGGAGCTACATATGTAGATGCTATGTAAGAAAATATACCCAAATTGTACTAGCGGGCCCCAGTCGAAGCGATGTGACAGGAGCTGATGGACCAACATGAACCAAGAAACCAATTTAGACTCAGCCCCCCCACGTACCGCCAGCACCGTTTCTTTTCGACCCTCATAAACCAATCCCTCTAACTACTTACCTAGACTACATAATTCCTAACGAATCCACCTGATCCACCGCGTTGTCGACTTTAAGACGAGTCTTACCTATTCTATATTTCGACCTTGGTGCGACTTTCGGTTCGTTCGTGGGTTGTTTAACCGTTCATTTACCTCTCTACTTTGTAGAGTCTATTCCCTTTCGACTTTAGATCAAGTCTTGCCTGACTTCGACATCGAAAGCGAAAGCCGCGTCCCTCTTTCAACGTATTGAATACCTCTCCCCTCCCCTGCCTCGCCTACGTCCTCGCGCCTGGCTGGCTCCGGAGCTTTCCCGTCGTGCGAGGCAGAGCAGAGGGTGAGGATCCAATCGCTCGAGGTTGCAGCAAGGAAAAGGAAAACGAGACCTGGTCCAATCCATACTTCGGATGACAGCCTCAGATCGCGCCCCTTAGCTAAGGTATCACGGCTTGGGTTTTCAACGCCTGTATTAAAGCAGCCTACTTCCAAATGTATAACAGCCAGCCTCCCTCAGCCGTGCTCTGACCAGCAGGCTATAATGAGACCGCTTATCGACTCTGGCCTCGAGATACCCTCTTCCAAGCCTGCATCACCCGTGCCAGATGTTACCCTCAGTGCAGATGCACCAGATGGTGCAGCCCTCGCACCATCTCGACTCTTCGTCACCCTTTCAACTTAATCGCAGGCAGGACCGCCTCTCATTTCCAAATTACGTTCGCAGCGCCGCTAGAACGTCTGAGCCGTCACTGGGCTTAGGTTTCGCCTCCGCGCATTCCATTTTCCCCATTCGTTCCTCACGGCCGCCAGCCTCACTGCCGACTCATCCGAGATCGAACGCCTTCATGATCCCTTCTCACTTATCCGATCGCGACGACCACCAGCTTAGACGCAAAACTCCGAATGGAACGATAGACGCTGGGTATGATGGCAACCCTGCTCAGCTCGCTTCCGGGCCCCCGCCTTTGAAACATATGATCTTGCCTACTTCTAGTCTTATGTCTGCTTCTGCCTACCCACAGCAGGATCATCATGCAATAAAACACCATGTAAAGCCTCCTGTTGACGATTGGGGCTTTCAGCCAACCCAACATATGAATCTTCCAGATCATGGAAACCTCGCTCTCGAGGCGATGCCGACATCCTTGGGAGGTGGTTGGGGACATGGATATGGTAACGATTCCCGCGCACTGATGGCCTTCGACTGTATTTCCAATGGTTTGCCGCCAGCGTACTATCCTTATAATAACGGTATCAGGATACCTACAGCTCTTCAGCCTTTTTACCAGCACCCCCCAGGTCCTGCGATATTTGATAATGGAGGATTACTCCCACCTTCAGCTTGGCCCGACGCGAGCATACCTAGTTACCACCCCACCGCACACCCAGGAAGCTTGAATTACCATGGCACAAATTATCAGTCGATGACCCATCTTCACTCATCCAATGCGTTCATGCCGTCAAGAGCACCCCTCAACATCCCGGTCCATTATGATGAGAGCATGGTAGGCTTGCAGACACCTTCCCAAGGACTGGAGTCTCTTACACTCGAGCCCGTCCAGTATAATAGATCTGGAACCGACCCAACCGAGAATTCTGCACCTACGAGATTTAGAGAAAAGGCCCTTGCAAATGCTCATCGATCATATATTGAGTTGCTAGCCTACCTCCACCACAGCAAAAAATCGCAAAGTCGTTCTTCTCAAGAATCCAAGTCTTCCAAAATGGTTATATTTCCGAGACTTCCCAGACAACCGAGTCATCCCAACTGTGCCATGCCTCCGCGACGGTCCCAGGATATACATAACTATGGAAATTTGAACAATGGTGCTAACCATCTAATTAATTCCCAATTCGACACGTCATCAGATCCATTCGGGCAACATGTTATGAAGCAACAATTGCGAAGCGGAGAAATGCCACATTCGCCTTTCTACCATTCATTCAACTCGGACAACCCGGGCCATTTAGCTGTCGATTCGGAACGAGGGAGAATCCCGGCAACACCACTTTCAAGCGCCAAAGCCGCCGTAGAGATGCTAACCCATCTATGTGAACAAAGTGGTTGGAAATGGGTCGACGGAATGCTTCTCGGAGGGTGCTTACACTACGGTCTAGAGCATTATGAACAATCTTTAGAATGGTTCCAGAGAATTACCTCCTTAGACGAGACGTAAGTTATTTTCTAGCTAACAGAATTCGTTGCACCTCTCCCGTAAACTACGTTAACCAGCTAACCGATCACATTTATAGCCATGTCGAGGCCATCTCGAATGTTGCGGCAACCCTCTACTGCCTAAATCGACATGAAGAAGCAGAACGTCATTGGCTACGGGCTGTCCGCTTGCGACCAAGTTATCTTGAGGCTGTGGAACATATCGTTGGCCTCCTTTGTTCTAGTCACCGGAGCAGGGAAGCCGTCGAAATCATTAACTTCGTCCAGCAATCTATCCGACTTCCTGACGGTCAAACCAGCTGTGGCACGAATTTGGACGTAGCTAACAGGGCTAGCGGTCTTGCGTACGGCACGACTGAACTACATGGGCACCCTCACTGCGCACCATTAGGCAACGATGATGGTGCAGAGGAATCGAGACTACCCGGTTATGGCTCAAGCGGCTATCGGGTTGCTGGAAACGAAAACGGCCGAGTCATTGCACTGATCCATGCTAAAGGGAATATGCTATACGCGCTAAAAGATATTGACCAAGCGTCTGAGGCGTTTGAAGAAGCAGTTCTCATTAGTGCTGGGAAAAGACTCAAATGCATTCACTCACTGATTCGTAGGATACAGTCGGTCCTATCACCAGGAGATGTATATGGACTCGCAAGGCGGAATAGTCCACATGTATCACCTAGCGGACCCCTGTTGCTACCGCCTGAGAGAGCAAGGCACACTGCGCAGTTAGTATTTGCTGCTCACGGTGAGCTTCCCGGTTTGCGTTTCGTGCCGGACGGAGCCCAAAAAAGGTCGGCAATTTCTACTACCAGCAATTCATTGCTATCGTTGGCGAAAATCTTCCAGGATGCGATGTCCAATGGAGGTTCATTACCAAGGCTCATGCGTCAACCATCTGGTATCGGTGACATCCTAGCGCTCTACTATCTGTCTCTGTCACTTTCGGAAAGCCCCTCAACAGCAAACAACGTAGGCATTTTGCTAGCCAGCGTCCAACACAACAGTTCAACTTCACAGTTACATATACTGGAGAGCCCCAACCTACCGCAGATACCCGGGATTGCGCCTGGCAGCGGCCTCGCCCTGGCTCTTGCGTATTATAACTACGGCTTGAGCTTGGATTCTAAACATGTGCATCTCCACACTAATCTCGGGAGCCTACTTAAGGATATTGGCCAGCTTGACCTAGCAATACAGATGTACGAGCAAGCCGTCGCATGCGACGGAAATTTCGACATCGCCCTCACGAATCTTGCCAACGCTGTGAAGGATCGTGGACGAATTAGCGATGCCATCATGTATTACAGGCGAGCGGTCAACGCTAACCCTGAATTCGCGGAAGCGGTATGTGGCCTCTCCACGGCTCTGAATTCCGTCTGTGATTGGAGTGGCCGAGGCGGTGTTCTATTACAGGGTGGAACGTACGATCGCTGGCATGTTGATGACAAGGGGATGCTCCGAGACGTTAAAAACGAAGGCATCGGCAGCGGCTTGATGAAGAGGGTTGTTGACATTGTCTCCAAACAGCTTGCAGACTCTTGTCTTTGGGGTTCCGGTGTCCTGCGAAACGGTGCCCTTGAGCTGCTAGCCTCGCAGTTCAACTTACTAGCTGTTGATGAGACGAGGAGGTTGGATATCGAGAACGAGCTTCGTAGGTGGATTGGTCGTCCGTGGGAAGGCTCCAAGATACTCCGACTTGTTGAGCGTTCGATGAAGGCTACGATGCGCCGTTGGTACATAGACAAATACGTCCAAAATCGAGCGGCACAGTCTGGATACCCCCGGCTCAGACTTCCAGCTTCTTTAGCAGTGCCAGCAGCACCAACTGTTCTCCCGTTCCATACCTTCACATGCCCGCTGACGGCCAGGGATGTCCGCATGATCTCCCAGCGCAACGCTGCCAGAATATCATGTTCAACTCTGAAGTCGCCATGGCTTCCAAGCTCCGTATATTCGCCGCCACCGCCGCCCAACCCGCAGCTTAATGTCGGGTATGTGTCTTCAGACTTCAATAATCATCCGCTTGCGCATCTGTAAGTTTCGTCCCTGTACCCTTAGCCTATAAACGTTCTTGTCTCATTATTTTAACCGTATAGGATGCAATCGGTATTTGGATTCCACGACCCGTCACGGGCGAAGGCTTTCTGCTATGCCACTACTACTAGCGACAAATCAGTACATCGGTTACAAATAGAGCGCGAGGCTCCCGTATTTCGCGATGTGAGCAATTGGTCTTCGGAAAAGCTTGTAGAGCAGATAGTCAGGGATGAGATTCACATCCTTGTTAATCTCAATGGATACACTAGAGGTGCCAGGAACGAGATATTCGCCGCACGACCCGCGCCGATTCAAATGTCGTTCATGGGATTCGCCGGTACTCTTGGCGCCGAATGGTGCGATTATATACTAGCTGATGAAACCGCCATTCCGCCATCCACACTTCGTCCTATGCGAAAAAACATCGACCTACAAGATGTCTTCCGGGACGGCGAGTTTAGCGACACCGGAGATTGGATGTATTCCGAAAACATTGTCTTCTGTCGCGATACTTTCTTCTGTTGCGACCATGCTCAGTCATGCGACGCAGACGAACGAGCCGTGACGTGGGTGGACGAGCAACGACGTAGATGGAAGATGCGTAAAGAACTATTCCCCAATTTACCGGACGACACTATCATACTCGGCAATTTCAACCAGTTGTATAAGGTATTACTCGCAGCCCAAATAGCATGAGACCCAGAAATATGTGACTAATTCAACGATATAGATTGATCCCTCAACCTTCCGTACTTGGTTGCGCATTCTTTCCAACGTGCCCAAGGCTATACTGTGGCTCCTGAGATTTCCCGAGCTCGGTGAGAGTAACCTGAAGAAAACCGCAAGGGCGTGGGCAGGTGAGGACGTAGCGAGTCGGATCATCTTCACAGACGTGGCACCCAAGCAGCAGCATATCTCACGAGCACGTATCTGTGACCTCTTTCTGGACACGCCGGAATGCAACGCGCACACAACTGCGGCGGATGTGTTATGGTCTAGCACCCCGCTATTAACTTTACCGAGGTACCCGTACAAGATGTGCTCCCGTATGGCGGCATCGATACTTAGAGGGGCATTGCCAAAGACGACTCGAGGAGACGAAGTTGCGCGGGAGCTTATCGCTTCCGACGACGCCGACTACGAGGCCTTGGCAACAAAGCTTGCAGGCGGCCTAACTTATCAATATGTGGACGGACATTATTGCGAAGGATACGGGCGACTGGCAGAGATGCGGAAAATTCTGTTTGAAGCGAAGTGGACTTGCGCACTCTTCGATACGCACAGGTGGGTGGCCGACCTAGAGAGGGCATACGAAGAGGCGTGGCGGCGTTGGGTAGCAGGAGAAGGCGGCGACATTTACCTATAGAATGGTGAGGCATTTCTGGGATGAGACTCGTTCTGATACCCTTTGATCTTGCGCTTGGCGTTGGACGTAAAAAAAGACGGAGTCGGTAACGACTCGGTCTCAGAGGACATCTATATCGCATTGGATGTGGCACGCGTCTTCAGCTCATCCACCAAGGAGCAGGGAGTTCCGGTAGCATTACTTGAGCTTAGGAAAGGGGAGTGCCTGATGCCATTTCGGGCTTTCACGGGCTCCCGATTATATTTCAATCCCGACGACGGGGGATTTTCACGAGGAATTTATGGGTTCTATGATAGAGCAGGTGGCGGACTCGGACCAAGTGCTGGCAGGGTTACGTTACTTTTCGGGACGGGATGGGACGGGATAGGATGGGAATATGCAGTCGTTTCGGTAGCGATAAGCTTAGGGCGTTTGGCAATACGGGCGATACGGGCGATATGGGCGATATGGGCAGCATGGATTTGTATTTGGCTATGGACGCCATTGATGGACTCTTGTAGATATACCCAGAGCCGATGCATGAAGGGCAAGGCTGCGTTATCTTGCTAGGTTATGATGCTTTCTCCCCTTTCTCTATAGGGTTGTATTTTCTTTTCCCCGCCCCTTTTCTGTTTTCTCTTCCTCTCTTTCTTTCTTTCTCTCTCCCTTTTGTTTCATATTTAGCTAGCTGTCAGCCTACGCAGCGTTCCAGGGAGCTAAGCGGTATTTCTCGGTTCTGAACCTGTCCTCGCTCGTTTTCGCGCGTTGGAATAGCGCGGCGGGCATCTCAATTGTTAAGCGTTACACTAGGCCGTCTAGCATTGCTGTCACGCATAAATAGGAGTGGGCAGCTGGATGGTGCCCCACACTATAGTACATAGTACTACCTACTATAGTAGGTATGCTGGTATGCTGGTATGCTGCTGGGTGTTGCCGTTAATGGAAATAATGGAAATGTGCCGACTCGCCCCATGTTGCTGGCTGGTTGGTGGAGGCAACATTGGAGGCAACACTAGCCCTGGAGAGGCAACATTGAAGTGGAGAAGGTTTCAGCCGGCGAAAAAATATGGGGGGTGCGGCTGAGGTAAGTTCTTTTTTCAACGGTCACGACGGCTCCAACACTATCGTAGATGACAGGCAAGGGGGACCCCGGCTAGTTTGGATGGGGGAAGTTATCGGATTCGCTTGGCTTTACCGTTTCAAGATGACAATTTGGATGGTGGTGAAATATTAAAAACCAAGGCAAAGGCAAGACACTCTTCCAATGAACATGAAATGAACTTTCGTAGTAGTATCAACATACACCAAAGTACCAGCTTATGGACCCAAGCACAACCTGGACCTTTTTTTTTTTTTTTTTTTTTTTTAATTCTTCCTTCCGTCAAGCGTAAGTATACAAACAACAACATCGACCATTCTTCTTCTTTTATAGCACCTCACGTCATACTATTAATTGATATGTATTTCATACGTCAATAGGTGCATGGTAGGCTAAAGTTTAAAGATTGAACCCTCCGAAGATTAAGAAATAACTCCGTAGCTATATCCTATTCAAGGTTCGCCGACGCTTAGGCATGGTTTACTATGTAATGTTGGGACGGGTCAGCCAGCCTAGATTAGCAAGATCAGCGAAGCGTTGCCGGAAAAGAAATGCATACATAGGTTCCTCGGGTACCTAATAAGTAAGCAAGCAGTCACCGTGCATTGTTGCCAGGCTATGCTATCAACATATATCAAGTAAGGCTTAAAAGTTAAAGGCCCGGATATCAGTACTATTCAAATAGTTACCCACGTAGTGATAGTCAACTGGTGGTAGTAGTGGCGATACAGAGAAATACTAGGCTATTACTGCATAACATGTAGTAGTTCTTTAGCATATACGTGTTAATACTAGGTCTATATTTGCGGCGGAAGAAGAAGAAAAAAAAACCATGGTGGTGTCGTTTATGGTTCAGCCGGTCTGGATGGGATCCCAAGCGGATCCCAAGCGGATGGGTCGCTGGAGAAGCCACGCGTGAGGATCGCCATTCCAACGAACTTTAAACGGCCGGAGATCTGCTGATCATCTCGATGTAGGTACTGATATTCAAGCAAGATACATTACACCAAGTATTGTATTGCGTATGCGGGTGTGATACCGAGCCAAATCTGCAAAATGTAATACGCACATACATATATAGCAGTACTGGCAGTACTGGCAGTACTAGCAGTACATCAAAATGTGTATAAACATACATACATACATGGATAGGGTATGTGGGATAACATGTACATCGGCTTAACGTTTTGTGCAGGGATCAGCCTTGAAATGCCCTTGTCGGATCTGGGGTTCGTAATTACATGAAGAAATACATCAATGTACACACTCTTTTTTTAAGGTTGCTGCCCGTAGCCCGAGCACGTTGCCTATTGCCCGTTGCCCGTTGTCCTAAGAAGGAGAGGGTTGCGAACAGGAAGGAAATGCGTGCTGGTTCTTGATCTAATCCTCACTTGGCATCTGTCATCTCAAATCGGAAAGTTCTCAAGCCTCGTGGCTCTCCCCGCCACTACTTTTCACTAGCTTTAACCTTCAATCTTCAATGGTTCGTGGTTCATTGCTCATGGTTCATGTCGGGATTTGTTGCAACTGTGTATATTTTTCTGATTGTTTTATAGTAGGTATATGCAATGGATAGCTCTTGGTATACTGACTTATAGGAAATCGGTGATGTGGTAAAGTAAAAAGGGGTGAACAGGGTGTCAAGGTAGAATAGGGCTGAGATAAAGTCGTAAGGGGTGAAGGCGGGATAGGGAATAGAGAATAGAAAAATGGATTAGAAAAAGGAAGACCAAATGAATCAAAAGACGAAAGTACAATACGGCATCGACAACGCCGACCTAGCAGCGGATATGCACCTCGTTTCTTCACGTACCGTGTTTACCAATAACATATTGGGTTAGATGGCGGTGGCTTGGTTTCTTTTTTTTCCTTTTTTTTTTAATCCGTCGATTATTATCATCATCATCAAGTTATTATATCCATATCCATGATGGATTGATACAATATGTTCCTTCCTCAACTTGCTTTTCTGGTCTCGACAAAGCTAAAGAAGCTCAGGTGCCACGAACTTTCTAGAGACACTAGCTACCGCTTAGTTTCTTCAACCTACCCGGTCTTGCCTGGTCTTGCCTGGTCTTGGTGGCCGTGGTGGCCCATAATCCAGATCCAGATCCAGTCCCCGTCCCAGTCCCCGGTTCCAGTTCTCAGTTCCTACTTCCCAGTTCTAGTCATAGTTGCAATTACAGTTGATGGCTTGTAAGTGGGAGTGGTGGGAGTGCGTGAGAGTGGGTCTTGCTGAGACTTTACAAGGCCTTTGCGCTCTCTCGCTCTCTCTCTCCTCTCTCTTCTCTCCCTCTACACCCTCTTACACTGACACCCCCCGAATATAATGATGCTATTGATGCCCGCCCGCTGCCACTACCGCTAACGCTATACCGTAGCCGTTCCCCGTTGCTTATGCTGCTCGTGCTTCTCATACTTCTCGTGCTGATCGTGCTGCTCGTGCTCATCCTTCCACTGGCGTAAACTTCGACTTACTTACCATATGTACGTTTTTTTGGTTTTTGTTCTTAGTTTCTTCCATCTCATCCCATGTTGTCCCATTATATCCCATCTCGTCATATTACGCTTTACCATCTCATCTGTTTGCTCGTCCGTCTTCTCGATCGCTCGCTCTTTTATGTTCACACGTCCCTTTTATAACCTCTATCCTACCTGTCTTCGTCTTCTTCCCCATCCGCTTATACCACATCAGCCCTAGCCCCCGTCCCCCGTCCCCCGTCCCCATCTTGTCTTACTGCGCTGCTTGCGTAACTAGATGCCTTACTCTATATACAACTTTCGTCCATCCGGACCTATGCTGTGCGCCCAGATAAACTCTACCGCTACCACCGCTACCTCCGCTTCAACTTTCAACTCGAACGATCACCTATATGTGAATAGCCTCTTGAACTTCCCCATTAGACTCCAAGCTAGGGCTCGAGAACAAGGTAATTTTCTCACGAACCCTCTTGTGGTCACCGTGGAAGATTGCCCTAGTGGTACCGGCACTGGTATCGGTGTGATATAAAACGAGACTGGGGGCTGCCCCGACGGTTTTGGGACATTCAATAGAGTCTACCTCCATCATTCATCCATCCGTCTTCTGCACTCACTTCCCACCTGTAGTGTTTCGTATATATCCCCACTATACGCCAAAGAATTCTATCTTACCTACGATACCTTGATCGAGACTTTGCCATGGAAGAGGGACCACCAGAGAGGTCACATAGAAGAGGGCCATGGAACAAGGCCGAGGATGACCGCCTCCTTGCTCTCGTCCAAATCCAAGGCCCTCTAGGCTGGGTCAAGATCGCAGAAAGTCTAGGTACGAGGACGGCCAAGCAGTGTAGGGAGCGGTACCATCAGAACCTGAAAGCTACCCTCAACCATAGTCCCATCACCCCTGAAGAGGGAGTTCAGATCGAGAGGATGGTAGACGAGATAGGAAAGCGCTGGGCTGAGATTGCAAGGTCGCTCAACAACCGGAGCGACAACGCCGTCAAGAACTGGTACAACGGTGGCGTGAATCGCGGTAAACGCAACTGCGAGCGCAAAGAGCCCGCAAGCGTCATCCATCACGGCCCCCCTAGAGACTACCCCCGCTACTCGCCAGAGCAGGAGCTCGTGACAGTATCCGAGCCTGCATGGGCATCAGCACGTACGCAACAACATCAAACACGTCAAGTACATCAAGCACGTCAATCGTATCAAGCACGGACGCTGCAGCAAGCGGGCGTCGCCGGCAATTCGTCATTACCGGCTCGTCTCGTTAGAACCGCCCCGACTTCTCCCCATTACTACCATCTCGGCCACCGTTATAACCGCAAGCCGCAGCGGGATAGGCGATCGGGACTTCCATCGCCGTCCACACCCCGTCTTTCACTGCTAGAGCATCCGCCGACACCAGGTGCCGCGCCACCCCCTAGCACACAAGCCTCTAGTTTCTTTGATGGTTCTACCTTTAGGTTACCGCCTTTGGGCGACGAGCGTTTAGATGCGGGTTACGAGCATGCGGCGCCTAGGTCTGCACTGCCTCCCCTGCGTGCCAGTCACGTTGACCAGCCAATGCCCTCGGCCAGGGAGTTTCCTTATGAGCATTCGCAACTACCTACCGCACCTAGCTCACCTCAGTATTCCCAACTTCACTCGCCTGCTCCCTCGCCTAATCGAACACTTCTACCGACAGCGCGCGAACACAAAACCAAACACAAGACTGGGTTCCGGATACGCGATCTCATATCATGAGTGTAGGGAAAAGAGATGGGGAGGAAGGGCGGGAAGTGAGTGCTACGTGTCTGCCGCATGTTTTATCGTTCCATGCCTGAGATAATAATTTTGCTGTTGTTATGGAGTTGGTGGTTATACTCAGATATGAGAACTACGGCGAATATGCCCTTGGTACTTGATCCGGTTGGTTGCTACAAATTTTGGCGGCTCTCGATTCTTTCTAGTTACGCGGGTATGTGGTCTTACGATGCAGTATTGCTAGTGAACGTTTAAGTATTATATGTATTGCAAGCGATCGGGTCGATAGCAAATCGAGGATAGCGTCATCATTAGAATTTTTTGGATTTTACAAATCGTAACTAAGACGCAGTGAAGAGTAGTAAGCCCACTGTTCTGGAATGGTAGCAATGTGAAGACCTCTGCTCACTCATCTCCCCTACGAGTGTCCAGGTATGTAGCCCCAGATACGACCGTTCTCGTCCCATATCCGTGCCCTGCCGGAGGCGACCATCCAAATGGGAGCAATAGCGTCTTACGTTGTATATCATGAACGCCCTAGCACGTCGCGAGCCCCAAACCTGTCGTGCGGGAAGAGCGAAGGTTACCTAAACGGAGATAGGGCAAAACTTGGATTATGCCAACGGCAAGATAGGATGGATTCTGCGGCATTGTTCGGCACCGTGGGCAAAGCTGCTGTTGGACAGCACCGTCTTTGATTCTCCCTCATGATCACTAGAGCCGGCTAGCAGGCACCCGACGATGCCGTGACACATCTAATGGACACTAGATCTGAGGAAAGGGGGGAGCTATTGTAGTTGTTACGTCGATTGATTACTATTTCTCTCACATCCCAGGCCCGAAATCAAGCACACGCTGTGAAATACCTCCAGGGTTGACCCCTATTGGTCGATACCGATTGAATGCATCCGTTTCGTCGCGCAGAGAGCAGGTCCTACAGGAAGGGTGTGTATACACATCCGGGGATGAGTGAGCGGGTGAGCGGGTATTGGGCATTGAGCATGGGGTATTGGGTATTGGGTAGTGATCAGCGACAGGGAAGCCGTTTCTCTACAGTACCGTCCGGTTGGGCGGAGGCTTGCGAGACGCCCGGATGGTAGGACATGGACGAAGGATGACAATATAACGTTGCCACCTAAGTCCGAACATGTCGGTACAACAAGACGAGCAATACCCTTGTTGTGGTCTCGCGGTCTCAGCCAGCCAACCAACCAGCCTGTTGGGTCTTCTCCTAGAGTCTGACGGCGCTACATTCAGTCGTAACCCATCTTCCAGTCACGGCGTTGTGGTGCCCGAGCATCACTAGCAACAGGGAGATTGGTACCAACTCGACCAACAGTCGGGCCCCTTGCATATCGATGTTATACGTTATGTATTGTACTGTAAAACGGCCCCTGGTAGATTACGATCGTATATATTTCCCATCCCTAGTCCCCCACCCTTCTTTTCATCGTCCACAGATCAACGCTAGTATCGCCGACGCATGAATGATTAGCAAGCACCGCCAGCCGCAAAGACCCATCAATAAGCTCTTGACGATATCAGTACTGGTCAGGTCTCGCTTCCCAGATCTTCCTTCGGGTCTCACCCTCCTCCCCAGAAAACCACCAGAGAAAAAGGAGAAGAAAAAAAATAAAGTAAGACGGATAGCATACGTAGAACTTACACACAGGGGAAAACATAGGCGTATGAGATAAGCATCCATGCGGCCAACCGCCCCTTGCAGACGATTTAGACGGAGATCAGATCCGATCAGACTTTAGAACAAACTCAAACCGGCCCTGCTGGGCTGCCGGGCACACAGACTCTCGAGTCCGCACGGATACCACGTATGCCATGTTACCCTTCCCATCCGGGAACAACCTAGACAACGATGGCAGTGATTCAACGAACGAGCGCGCGGACGGACAGACGGACGGACGAATGAGTGCAACGTACTATGTAATTATGTATGTCGCGAATGAATCACGACAGGGACATGGGGGGAAAGAGAGGGGGGATATGACACTATTTCGTTCAACACCTGTCTAGTCGAATAACCTGGAGTTGCGGAAGCACCCTTTTCTCGGCTGCCTCCCAGTCGATTGGTAATGGGATTGGGATCCCCGACCGTTCGACTGACTGTTGGGGTGTGGTACCGGTCTGTCGGTACTACCGGTGACTTGCGCAGGGATCTTTTACATATCACCTTGGAATATATCATGTATGTATATGTACTCGAGCGCGTGTGTAGGTATATGTATACATACGTATTATGTGGCATGTTCCTGTGTAGATTTAGATTTGTCTAGATCATGTATAGGTAGAGATGTACAGATACATACAAAGGGAGACCGGGGAGGGGGGGTGTACGTAACTAATAAAATGTCTGTTGAAATACCATGGCACATGTATATAACGCCATAGTAGCAGGTCGCCGATGACATGCAAGATCCGCTCTTAATAGATTGTGCTACCGTAGCGTGCCGTAGCGGTGAATTGCGCCGCGCGAGACCTGCACAGAGTCCCTATCCGCACCTAAGAAGTACGGTACTTTCGGCTGGTGGATATAACGTTCTGAGACAACAAGGTTCTGCTGAAGAGGCGGCTTGCATACGTATTATGAGTCTAAATCCGGTTAGTACGCAATGACAAGTCCTAGGAGGCTGGGGAATCGGAGTTAAGGAGTCCAGAAAAAAAGGGGGAGGTCAGAGGGCGGGAGGTTTAAAAAGGGGCGGAAGAGGGAACAGGGAAAAGAGGACAAAGCGAAGTAAAGTAATACATGTGTAGTATTTGAGGAATAATGATACGTGGTAATAATAATATAATTCATAATATAAAAGTACTGGGTGATTATATAAATAAACATAAATGAAATATAATAAACAGATAGAGAAAATATACTGGTCCCCGAATCCATTCCCTCGATCTCCACATACTATAAGGGCCCGGAGATCTGGTTCAACTGCCTCGGTTATCGAGAACTCCATCCCCGTTGCGTCGCAGCAGACGGGTCTAGGTTAGTTGCCGTGGCCATCCATCACCCATCATCCATCCTGGAACCCACATATACTTCGCGGTTAGATGCCTCAATGCCATCCCAGATAGACTCATTCGAATCACGTAGCGTTGAAGTTTCCCCACGTTCCTGAGCATGGTGCACACAGAGTTCGGGAAAAGCCGGCCGACGTTGTCTACTAAGTTTACCCTTGTGTATGTTTTTCTAAGTTTGGGTGGTGGTAACACTGGCGGATGCCAACCCATCATCCAACATCTTCAGACCGTCACGCTAGTCTCTCGAGGCCTGGGTCCCCTACGCTTCAGCTATCTGGTAAGCCACCGACTAATAACTACCTCATCCAATATCTTATGTATGGCCCCTATGTACTTGAGCTTTTCCATGCAGTCGTTTCTCTTCTAGAATACTGCCTCCTCAGCCACTAGATCCGTCGCGAGAAGGTATCCATTCTTTTTCATGCGAGTCCTCCCCCCTTTCGTTTACAACTACACTATTAGCCCTCTAGATTTGCCACATTTCGCGTAGTTAACTTTTGCTAGGCTAGGCTAGGCACCCGTGAGGCGCGCGTGGAGGACACTTGTAATAGGGACTCCTTTGGATTTCTAACCTGGTGAAAGAGCGGAGGGGTCTTCTACGGTATCTCATCTCACAGCGTCGGAATAATAATTCAATTCGTTTATTTTCTGGAATAAAGTTCGGTTAGCACGTTGTATGTGCTGCCGTGTGCATTGAAACTGCCATGTACAAGGCACGCGCGAAGCACCCTATCTGGTCCTGTTCCTTTTTCTACTGCGTTGTCCTGGGGCGTCCACCTAGGTTCTAACCTTATGGTTACGACGCCGATAGGTGTCCGACCCAAATCATCTCCCACGATATCAAATGCTCGGTCTGAGGATAGCCGCATTGGTGCTGCTTGATCCTTTAAATCCGGTCGCACACCGTCAGACATCTCACATGACCACTGTCCCCCGGTCCTTAGCTCGTCCCCTTTACCTATCCTGCGCCCCGTTGGATTGTCGAGGGTCTCGTAACTCGAGAGTCTGGCGAACTCACGCGCTCGGCAGCAAAGTCAAAGTCCGAGTTGTGAGAGACCCTTGACTCTACTAGGAGATCTTGATGGTACTATGCGAACTGAGCCTGGGGAACTATCGTACTTGACCTCTGCTGCTGATACTGTCGTTTCTTTGACGGTCTGAATCATGGTTTCTACACTGCTTGTAGTAGATCCGTGTGTAGGGATGCTCTCCTTAGATTCTGGCAACCGATTTTCTTGCCGTATCGGTTCCGTCGCCATGTTGTCTACAAGATCAGTGCCTTCTTGGCTGATCTGGTTTACTTTACTTTTCTGTCCGCACTGCTGCTGCTCTATACTGTCATCGCTTTCATTCGAATTTGTAGAACGTAGAAAATTACCACTGTTAACCCCGCTGCCTACGAGTAGGGGGGATGTGTCGTCTCCGGGCACAAATGAGAATGCCGATACGCTTCGTAAGTGTTCAGAATCTATCTTATGGGTGCTCGTACCCTTAGTTGTCCGATCACCTCCAAAGTTATTAAGATGACATTCCATGTTTCCCGATCGTGGACGTGTGCTTCTGCCCCTGTCGGGGGGTTCCTCGCAGTTGAGCAAGTCTTCTAGTATTTGCCGCCTAGCGTGCTTCTCCTGATGCATAGGCCCTGCCGGTCCTATCGTCGGTGAATCGTCCTGGTCCGACGTATCAAATACATCATCTAGGAACAGAGGCCGCAGAGCTATGTCGTCCGCTGGGCCTGTCGGCTTTTCTGGAACTCTCTCCATTGCCAACGCGTCACCGCCTGTTCCCGGTATTGCCCTTCCCGCGTGTTGTCTGCGGTTAGGATAGAGCGAGTTCAGCTTAGCGGCGGCGTCGTCTTGTAACCGTATTTTCTCACTTATGAGGAAATCATTATCATTGTCGAGGATCTTAGCTGCGGGCTTGGATCCGTGCTGACCTTTGTCACAGGAAGGGTTGATAGGGACTTTTACGGTGCTAGGGTGGGTTATCTCTATCGAACGTGTCAGTACTTCGTAGACAGGGAGTGGATATACAGCCTACCATGGGCAGCGTGTGTGCTAAGGCGTTTGAGTGTAGAGACGAATTTCTTCGCTTGGGGTCCGTTTCTATCAACGACACTGTTCGTTCTAGCTAGAGTGACTGCTTCTAGCCCGTCACGGGATGTTCTTGAGAGCAAGACCTCAAGCCTCTTGATTTCGGATTTGTACTGGCCCTCACGCTCAAGCCATTCCTCAGCTACCGACTTGAAATGCTCTAGATGCTGCTCAAGCGAGTGCTTTGCTTCGGCGCGAGCGGTGTCGATAGCTCGGATCCGCTTCTGGGAACTGGCGAATCCCTCAATGAGGTGCAAAACATACGAATTGTATTCAATGGGGATCGGTTGTAGTACACCCTTGGTAAGCATGATGACCTGGAGAGCTTCCACCATCTGTTCGAGTGATGGGTTATACCAAATCTTGTCATGTTCGCGGACGACCAAACTGGAGGTGCTACCGTCTAATGGCTCTGGGGAAATAGAAGAATGACTTTTTAGACTTAAGTAGCTAGGAACCCGAGACGGAGCACGTTCGGACGGTGCTGGGGACCGAGGCGTGTTGGGGACGTAGGAATGCTGTCCTAGTCGGAGCCAACTGAAGTCGGCCATAGTGAAGGCTGTTCATACGTGGGGTGAGCATCCGGCAGGGAAAGTTGAATGTATTTACCAAGCATAGATGATGTTATGAGGGCAAATCTTGGGCATGCTATGGAACAGAAATGAACATAATACGGAGGGAGAAGCTGGGAGTAATAGCATGGAGACTACTATCTATGTAAGGAGCTGGAGCACGTAATAAGTAACATAATTAACAAGACCGGCTTAGCAAATTCAAATGTTGAGATTTACGAAGTCGCAACTGGTCGTGCCTGTAGTCTTTAAGCGTGTGATTGATAAACGATAATACATCGAAGGAAAGATCGGCTTGATCGATGACGGTTCTACACCTTCTTTCTTCCGCATCACATAAATAAACACCAAACAAATGATATGAGATCGGAGATTTGAGATTTAGGCGTTGGTATAGCGACGCCAACGCGGGCTAAGCTTGGGCTACGCGCCTTTTGCTAACTATCTAAATCTCGTGGAAGTCGTTTTCCAAGATCCCAGGATCTTAAGATCTTCGCGGTATGGTATTATATACATGTACTAACGTTGACGAAGTCAAGGCAACGCAAGTGAATGCTTCGCATCGGCTGCAACAGCTATCTCTATTCGAGAAAGCATTGCTGCCCCGTGGATTTACTAGTCAAACAAGTCTCCTGCTCTTTGCCGATGTCTCGCTCTGCCTTCCACTCTATCCGCGAACAACTCCTTGCCTGAATTGGCACCCAGTTTTTCGGGGAACAGCTCCTTAGCCGTCTTACCAGCATTGCCCTTTATCGCAAACCCTTGATTCGCGCTCTTCTGGGTCGCTGAACCCCGAATATTGAAGCCAGAATTGTCTATATCCTCTGCCCTAGACACCCTGTCTGCTAGTTTATCTCTCCTTGGAGCCGTGATCCTGTCTTCTAGTCTTCGGGACTCCTTCACGGGCAAATCGCTTTTCTCGTCCATCAGCGGTAGCATGATACCCTTCGCTAGCAGAGTAGTGGTGTCCTCTACGTCATCCCCAAGACGACCGGAACCCGTGGCCGATTTATCTGGGAAAAGTTCCCTGGACCGATTACTACGGGATATCCGGCTCTTGATTGCGCGCGCCCTTTCGCGGTTTCGAGCTGCCGAAACGCCATTCGAGACATCCTCCATCGCTTGGTCGTCATCCCGGTCACGAGGAGAAGCCGATCTCTCCCGATGTGAATCGTTCCTGCTGCTTGGCCTAATGGGAAATAGCTCTTTGCCGCGGTTCTCATTTCGATATGAATATCTTCCCCATTTTTCATCGCCACTCTCTGGGGTATACGATCGCCTACGGCGAGGTCGTGGCTGGGAAGCACGATTCGATAGCGTGGTCTCGTCATCATCGTACAGACTGACGTCGAACTGCTCTTCCGCCTCCCGGTGTCGGGCCTCCCTCGCCCGCCTACGATTAAAACTATCGCCATCTCGGTCGCGATATCTCCGAACCTCACTCCGCCGCCGCCGTTCCTCTGGATCGTATTCGGGGTTCAGAAGATAAAACCGGCTTCTTTGAGCAGCACCTGCTTGCTTCTTGTCGGATGCGACAGCTAGTCGTATTTGTAATACCGCCTCCGGCTTCCCTGAGAAAGGTTTGGCGGGTATGAGTTTTAGTAACGGAAGTTGGTTGATGTCTTGGATGTCTTCGGCAGCAAGGGAGCAGAGTGCGCGGGTTCCAATTGAATCTGAGCCGAATAGTAGATTGGCCGAGGAATCATCTATCCATTCTATTCTCTCCATCGGTTCCTCCGAGAAGTGTTCCGCGACGTAGGTTTTGACTTGCTCGGGATTCATGGTATCAAGACCTCTGATGTGGACTTTGCTGGGTATAAGTATAGTGTCTTCATCGTCGATTTCGCCGGGTGAACGCTCGCGCTAGTAAGATATTTGTTAGCGTTCGCTTTATTTCGGTCGAGCTAGGATACATAATGGAAGTAGGTCTTACATTCATGCCTTGCAATTCAAGCTCGGGAATTATAGGCTCGTCGGGTACAAGGTCCACATCCACATCCATCTCGACGTCGAGATCCATGGTATCCATTGTGGCTTGTTGTAATCCGCGAATGCGCCTTCTCGATGGTGGGAGCCGCTTGGGGAGTAGCTGGTGACTTGGGAACTGTGCTGCGCGTCGATGAAGGAGGGCGGTCAGGATAGGCTGAGCGAATACTAAGATTTGGTTGTTTCTGCTGCCGTGGCTTGCTTTTTACTGTGGAAAGATTTTGGGATGCGGTGCGACGCGACCATGGATGGCTCTCAGGAAATCGCATACAACTTGCGTGTTGGACTTAGTCAGAATTGAATTGCTTGATAGACTAGACGAAGAGTTAAGCGATCGGTTAGGTCGGGTCAGGTAAGGTAAGGTACCAAATGCAAGTGGAAGGAGATCCTGCAGCTCAGAAAGCAATGCCGTTCTTGTGTATCCAACGTAATTGTAAAGGAGGCTGAAGCTTTAGAGATACCATGGTACTTGGGAATGCTCACTTAAATTCAAAAGCTTCAATGTCATTGGGTTCAACGTTGAGTCGAGCTGACTAACCCTACCTACATACTATGTATTTGTAGTATGTACTGCAAGTAGCTAGTACCTACTGGTACCTAGGCAGTTCGCTCTAGAGGCGGGGATCACTTACCCAACTCCCTAAAGTGCTCCGCTTATCTCAAGTGCTAATATGATATAGAAGGAGGCTCAACTTCCTACCTAATATCCGCGCCTGCTTATATCCCTACTCATACACATGTACTCTTATAAAACATGAAGACAACGCGTACAGCACATACGGCGCGTACGGCAATCGATCTTGAAACTATTTGGTGGGTAGAGGATTGGGGGAGACAGTCACAGAAACCACAGAAATTACGATTGGCAAATGAAGTCGGAATCGACTGAAATTCCATGGTAAAATGAAGGACGTCCTTCTCCTGTCTTGAACAAGACCACAAGGCTCGCTGCTGAGAGCAGTAGGTCCTGTTAGATCCGTACATAAAAAAAAGGTATAAGACGATGATATGTGCATACAACGTGTACACACTGTATCAATATGTAACCATGCGTCAAAACTGGCGAGCCGCCTGGCCCTCTGTGGCTTGAGTGAACACAAAGCGGCTTAGACCGCTTGACCTTTCTCCGTGATTTCAATATTCTTTCCTTCTTTCTGCCTTTTCCCCCCTCGATCCCATTCTCTCGTATCAACATTCTTGACCGTTACTGTTGAGATCTCGTCTTTCTTACGTTGCCGAAGAAAACCCTTTGCTTTGCTCATCTTACACCTTCCCTCTAGGTGCAGGTAAATATCAAATACTTCCACCCTGCTTCTTGGAATCTTCTACCAAATCATTGGAACTACAAGTCTTTACCATCTCTTAATTCTCGCCTTGTCCAAAAAACAGCCAGTTGACTAATAGGGTTAGGTGCATGCATCGGGCCCGGAACATACATGCCTTCTCACTAAACCGGGTGTAGGGGAATGCGGCGAGGGAGTTGAGGGAGTGAGAATAGTCAAACTTGTCGAAAGCCTATTAGAAATCCTTCCCAGCCTCTGTTTGCGCCCATCTCCTGATAGGAGCAAAGGAAACAACAAAAGAGAAACGCCCTCCCATTGTCTATCCGTACTTCGTCGTGCTCTATATTGGTATATCCAAACGTCAAGTCTAAACCATCTCCACCCCACGTCTACGAAGTTCCATAGCTGCTTGAATACAAGTCGTCCTTGGCAACTTTTGTCGCGAGCTATCGTTCGCGTCATTTACTGAAGTCGAGCTCAAGCTTGGCGTTCTCGACATCTCCGACGCCGTTCGTTTTAAAGACGGCAAAGGCGGGACAATATCCCCTGCCGACCGTCGGTCTTCCACTTCACTGTTGGCATCTTCGAAATTGTCATTCGGGTCGAGTAGTGGATCGTAAGCCCAGCAGTCTTCGAGACCTTCTAGAAAGCATGGTGATCGCCTTAGAAAGTGCCACGAGAACGTGTCCGACAACATAGCGATATATAAGGATTCCACTTTGCCGTTCGGACAACAGACAGCGCAATATTTGCGCAGGAAGTTGAGGTCGTAGTCCGCGCCAACCAGCATGGGATCTAGGGGTCGGAGCATGGGCAGACCTTGCAGCGTCGCGGCATCACAGAGTCGAGCCTGTAGCGGGACCCAATCTCGACCCCTCAGGAGACTTCCGAAGGCCTTGGACACAGCCTTCACGAAGGACTCTCCGTCTATTCCCCTGACGGCAATCATCTGATGACACCCGCGAGACAAGCACCGCTTGTAAGCGTTGGTATCTTTCTCGAATGGGAACGGCTGTGATGCCGTGGGAAGAAGCGAGACGTGCACAGTCCAGGATCCCGTTATCTCTATCGGACTAATCTCGGGAGGTTCGCGACCAGACTCTGAGGCCGATACCGACGCAGATCGTCCTGTAGTACTATCATCGCGGGTGCCTGGCGGGGGATATCGTCGTGTCACCGCGCGGTTCGAGTTTTTTGAGTCTTCCGAGCCCGACGTAGACCTGCGCCTGCGCCTACGGAACGGAATGCGGGTGCTTTCCTGTTCCTCCAATGCATCTACGCGCTCTTCGAGTACCATGGACGCTTCGTCAAACTCCATCAGCCTGTCACCTAGTCCCTGCAGCGTGTCATCGTGACGATCTAGTCGTTCGTCAAACATGACAAGGCGGTCTTCGTATCCAGCTTGCCGTTTTTCGAGTTGGGTGACGGACTGCCACATACGGTCGACATTCCTGTAGCAGCCTTTCATTTCCTGGTTTGTCTCGTCCCTATTCTTCTCAACTTGCTCCTCGAGGTCTCCTAATCGCCGAACCACACTACCTAAAGCACTGCCGAGCCCGCCGTCATTCTCCCGGTCCAGCTGCTCTTCGAGTAGCTTGATGCGCCGTCGAAGTATGTCAACTTCGTTCTTATTTGTAGGTGGTTCGGCGGTCTGGATGTGGTAGCATGAGAGATGACCACAGTCGCAGGTGACGCCGGGAAGGGACCGATTGAAGGTGAAGCCCACACAAGCACAACGCTGGCCCTTAATCTCTGGGTTTAATAGAATGTACCTGCACTGGCCGCTGGGAAGTTTGTTCTCATCGACGTTCTGAGTTGGGGTCACAGGTTCAACCTGCGGTGACTGAGAAGAGGGTACAGACATGTCTGCTGTTATCAGTTGCAGAGAGAAGCGAAGCCAAGATCGGGGGTGCCTTTGAAATATGAAGCCTCGCCTTGAGGCCACCCAAGCACGGGGACCCGGCGCTATGTTGCGTACAAGCAGGAAGACACTCGGAAGCCAATTAATATTATTGGATGCAGCGCGTGAAATACGGAAGCTGGCCGGAAAGGTTTACGTGGTCCATGGAATGACTCGTGAGGCACCCATACATAGAATTTTCTGTGAAGAGGTATAAAGTAGCTCACAGTCGTGATGATGAAATGTGGCTATTGTTTTGTTTGGTCCCCCTTCTGGTCTAGAATATGGCGGAGGTCTGAGAAGGGAGGTAGGAGGGCCAGCAAGGTCATATAATAATAAGGGTATGGCTTGGTGCTATGCTGATGGATGAGACCGGGTCCCACACAATCCGTTATCAAGCTACCCGCGGCGCTCGACGCCAGAAGCCGGCCAGTAACCAGTGAGAAGCCGATGTAGGTAGGTAAGTCCCTGAGTGCAACCAAGGTGCCGCGGTGGTACGTAGCGGCGAAGACAGACGACGCACTGGGGCGATGGCAGATAACAAGTACAAGATATGTATTGGGTCACCAGAGAAGGCGACGCGCCTGAAGGATAAAGACGAATCGACCCGATAAAGAAACAGAGGGAGTACTTGAGAATAATGTACGAAATGCGCGGACGGATGTGTTCGATTGGGATCCGCTGCAGATAAACCGATAGGCTAGAAAGGATTGAGATATCAGATACCGGGCAAGGATTGCGAGGGTCCGGCACAGTTCGGATCGCCAGTCCTACTTGCTCACTTATTATTATTATTAGATGGATGGGTGGTGGCCCAGCCGCGGGGGGCGGATTGTTATTGGTATGGCATAAAAACAGAAGCGCTCATGGTGATCAAGTATTCTTGCCAGCTTGCGAGGTCCCTAGTAGGCCCGAATCGGAAGACAAGAGAGAAAGAGAGAAAGGATAGAGTAGAGCGACAGATAGTATTATTTTTGGGGCGTGTCTAGGATTAATGCGGGAAGAGGGACCAGGTTGGAGGGGAGAAGGGGGTTAGGTAGGTAAGTAGGTAGGTAGAGTACAGAGGCGAGGGTGAAGACGAGGGCTAGAGACAAGAGTGGAAGCGAGAGAAAGGTGGTGGGAGGAACAGTTTCTGAGCGACCGGGGAGTGAGTGAGCGACTGAGAGAGACAGAGTGAGAGATGTACACCACCTCTATCTAGAATAGTAGTAGTATAGGTAGCGATGGTGCAAGATTTGACATGTGCTGTGAAGGGGGTCTCAATGTCGGCCCTCGACTTCGAGAAGTGGCCCGCAGTCCCCTCGGTGCGACTTTAATCAATTATCAGAGATTTGATCAAGACCCCCTGTAAAGAGTCAGTGGTGATTCAGCACCCTTACTGCAGGGTTTCGAAGAGAGAGGAGCATGTAAAAGCCACAATGCCACATGGATTTGCCGCAGGTAGGGTTATGTGACTTATGTACTATAGTACAACGGGGGCGGGATGAGGAGGGATCAATGGGGATCAATCGATGGGGATTTGTGGATTGGTGGATATGTGGATATGCGAATGGGTTGATTGTATGGTCGAGTGGATCAAATTGATATGTGTGGATGTGGAACGGGGTCTTGGAAGAATTAAAGTCTGTCAAATTCATCGTGTTCCATACCTCTCACATTTTCATCTGTGGGGGTCCCTCAGAACGAGTGGGAGCTTGATAAGGGGACACGGGAGGACAAGAACATCTGGGCATACATGATTGGACCGGCTGTTCCCATCTGGATTCCCCCCCACACCTCCTCTGGGATGATATATACATAGTATGCACATATGTATATAAACTATGTCTATGCAAGTAGGTAAAACTATAAGGAGATGGTTTTACATGGGTCAACACATGTTGACACTCACAGTATGATGATACTATGTACTACGTTGATGTATAGTATATCCAGATGTATATCCAGATGTAACCGTAACCCATACCTACAACACTTGGTATCGTCTTACTAGTGTATACAACACTACATAATGTATATGTAGAGAGTAAAACAAAAAGGCGCTTCCCTCTCTGCCCATCATAAGTGCAGCTATAGAAAAAAACATATAAATGAGAAGTGATGAAATGGACCGGTGAGTAGGTAATGATCCTAGCATTATACCGAACTGGATTATACGCACGTCAAGTAGTATACACACATATATACGTACTCATATACATGTACGCCATACAGTTAGCATGCCAGATAACGAAAGGGCTTCTTTCAAATGCATACATATATGTAGGTATGGCCATTGATCATTGATAAATATCAATTGATGCTATAGGGGCAAGATACCCGTTACCTAGAAATAATCCATGGATACTACCGGTATGCATGTAGTTTGGATCAAAGTACCTACTTATTAGCCCAGTCCTATATGGAATGCCTTATCCGGGATTGTCTTGCGTTGCTTGCGTGATTGCGTGCATCAACCGGCGTATGTAATAAGCGGCGCGTTGACCTAAACTGGCGGGTATCTAACCGACCCAAGCGACCGTCACCCTAGCCTTGAGTTGAGCAAGATTCGGGGTGTTATCCTAAACGTGTCAGCAAGCCTTGGGAATCCTGAGACCAACGTCAGCAGTATCAAAACCCGCGCAATTTGCAGTACCGATAAAGTACATACCCAAGGCTATTGGGCTGAAAGCAACGCCATGTATAATGATTGTATTCTCGCGGATTTATATACTATCGGGCCCCACAAGGTCGTTCAGTGGGAAGCCCGTTACACTGGTGAGGGGAGATGGGAGGATGGGATGATGCAATTAATAGACTAATACATCGAATTCGTTGCGTAATGATGTCTCAATCAACTAACCGTTTTACGGGTATGGATTGAAATTTTGGAAATAAGGATTTCTCAATACACAGTACTCGCTTACCTTTTTCCTTATTATACCTGTTAGAGGCGTTGAATATAACTATTATGTAGGTACTTATATGTTCTCAGATACCTACCTACATAGATAGCTGATGAATGCTATGCCCAATACATTTGGTTGTAGACATCCATTTTAAAAGAAATCTGATATATGAGTTCAATACTAGACACTTACTTGCATGCATACTCATACATGTCCATACATACATACATATGTGTATGTATGTGTAGCCGCGCATGCTTACAAGAGCGAAAAAAAAAGGTACTATGGACAACCTTATGATCTGTACAGAAACGGTTATCATCAATTACCCGTGCGCTCAACCCCCACGCTCAAGCTCTCGACTGTGGATATTTTGGTTCGACAAGGATAAGGAGGTATGATGGTACGTCTACTACCTATGTAGTACCTCTCTATAGCCAAGTTTTGGTGGTCCCTGGACTTCTTGGAATTCTTGGAATTCTTGGGAGCCTTGGGAGTTTATACATAGGTAGCCTGCTGCAAGTCTTTCATCCCCTTTGAATCTTATTTATTATCTTGCTCACCTCGCATCGAGCGGCAAACTTCTGATACCAAGGGGGGGCCCCGGTTACACGTTGGATGTTGGACGTATATCCTCAGCTGTTCCTGACACGCAGATAAGCTACATTCGATTCTAATCTTCTCTCGGCTCTGGTCGCGTGCCACCGACAGTTAGATGTATGAGGCTTATCTACTCTACTGCGTCACCCATTGGTTGCCGTCTCGGAAGGGTGACAGGCCAACTGGGTCTCAGAACATTGCGTGCTACTTATCGAGATCGTCGGTGAGACGTATCATGGTTCAAAGACAGGGCCATGCTGGGACCCTGAGTATAACTGACTCGGCCGTCTCTTAGTCGGCCACGAATCTATATGCCGCTGTGCTCGAGCCTGCCGTGACTCCACACATTTCGGAACGAGGCCATTAGAACGATATTTTGATACGCGTCCCAAAGGCAACCCGCTAGCTTAACCATACTATAGTCGGGAAAGCAAAGTTACGATAGGCCAGGCCCCAATGGCGGTAAGCCAAGCCGTGTATAAGCACGCGAGAAAGATAGCGGTTTGCGCAAGCAATATCGTGTCAACATATCGAGCCGTATATGCGTCGAGATGCGAGCACTTCAGGATAAGAGTAAATGGTATCAGCACCTGCTATTGGAAGTCAGAGATTCGGGGACGTGCAAGAAGAAATTGGTTGCGCGGGATGATACAGCCATCCTGGGTGTCCGTATCTTCTGATAGAAAAAAAAAATGGCTGAATCTCTATGATTAGGTAGGTACAGGAATCATAATAAGCCTTTCGGTGAGGAAATAGGAGACTGTGCCAATCTAATATAATATGTAGATAACCACCCAGTAGTACTGTGTATAGAGTATAGATATACTATATGTAGGAGGTATAGATTGATAAACATGAGACTTCCAAGGTTACCAAGAAATCGGGAATGAAAAGTTGAAGATAATTAACGATATTGAAACCCAAAATGGGCTGCGCGAAAATAGTATCATATATTACTATGTAGGTATACATTTCATATAGATATAACAATATTGAAATCCATATTGAGCAATTGATGTCAACTGGTATGTATGTAGCGCTACATGTACATGTACTTTTATTCTTGATAAGATAAGATAACTGCCTTACCCAGCTCTTTTTTTCCATCCCACAAAATCTCATCGCCCACATTCTTTGAGCTACGTTGTACCAGTCCAAGGCTCCAGAAGTACTTATACCACTAATAATCCGCGCGAAGTACATATATCAGCGACTCATGATACATCCGTTCAAGCTTGGCATACCTAGGCAAGACGAAGAACCCCACCGCCGTCAGGACTTCAACACATCTCAGAACGACGTGCTATACGCATTTGATGTATGTAACTCCATGACCACCCTTAGCTACCCACGTTTATGATAGCCTTTAGATTTCGCTACTACTTCTCTTCATCTAGCCAGGGCTGCCGGGCCGAGCTCGCGTATGTCGGGTTTTAATCCGGATTCTAACTAGGCTCACTCCTCACTCCTCGCTCCCCTCTCCCCTCTATCATCATAATGGCGAATCCCGCTGCCACTCTTACGTCCCTCCTCAGGTCCTCCAGCATCCAAGACCATGACGAAATTCTAAAAGTAGCCAACGCCGCCATAAAAGCCTCTAAGCACGACATACAAGCACAGCGCACTCGTGTTGTTGCCCTCCTTAAACTAGATCGGTTCGACGATGCCCTTCGAGCCATTGCCGAGGGCGGAGACGGCTTGGAGACGGAATGTCTATTCGAAAAATCCTATGCGCTGTACAAGTCCGGCCAGCTCGAAGATGCTGAGAAAACGCTCGCGGCTGCTTCGGCCCCGTCCAGGTCGTCTCGCGCTTTCCGCCATCTTACTGCTCAGGTCGCGTACCGCGCCGAGAAGTTCTCAGATGCCGCTGATGCTTACCATCATCTCTCCCAAACACCTGGTAGTTTACCCGGAGAGGAGAACGACCTAAAAATCAATCTTCTGGCTACGAGCGCCCAGCTTGAGTGGAATGGCCACGGTCATATATTGCCTGAACAGGAGAGGCAACCGTCGCGTGACCACCTCGAAGCCTTCGAAACTGCATACAATGCAGCATGTACCTGTATTGCAAGAGGCGACTTTACTCGCGCGTCCGTTTTCCTCAAGCGTGCCCAAGATCTGTGCGAGGCTAGCGAAGATTTGACAACCGATGAGAAAAAGGCCGAGCTGCTCCCTATTGTGGTCCAGCATGCCTATGTTCTCGCAAAGTTGGGCAAAGAAACAGAGGCGGTAGCCTTGCAGAAGTCCATCGTGGCGCTAGAGTGAGCAAAGCTGCTACTACCCTTGCTCTACGTCTAATTGCTTACTCTCGATAGAATTCCGGAGGCGCCAACGAGGGCGATTGCACAGAACAACCAGGTTGCCATCGGCGTCACGGGGAAAAACCTCTTTCTTACGCAGCGTATCCTTGAGTCAGCCACAAATTTATCGGGTAGCGATAGGCTTTTCGCGTATCAGGCATCTGTATTGAGGCGCAACGGATATGCTCTAGATCTACAGGCACAAAAGTTCAACGGCATCAAGTCCTCCACCACGAAGACGATCCTCCAAAGCCCGTCTCCCGCGGCATCTGCAGAAATTGCTAGTCTGGGGGTCATCAACGCTGCAGCACATACCCATATGCAGACTGGTGCAGAGGCTCTTAAGCAGATGTTACCCCTGCTTGAAAAACGCCCAACTGATATCGGGCTTCTATTAACCATTATCCAACTCTATGTGCAGCTAAAAACCCCCGGGCGGGCCTTAAGTCTCCTGGAAGCATTCCTCAAGCGCCTTGAAACAGCGGCAATCCCCGACTATGAAGATGTACGATTCGCCCCTGGTCTTGTCGCCATCGTAGTGGCACTGTACCGACTACAAGGGCGGCAAAATTCCATCAGGGCGGAATTAGCAAAAGCATCATCATACTGGCGTGTCAAATCAAAAGAATCCGCGGCATCGCTCCTACGAGAAGCCGGTGTGGAGCTCCTTCGGTCTTCTAACCATGAGGACGTCGCTTCGGCGGGCGAAACATTCAAGAACCTTGTCGCTAAGTCCGATAAGGACCTGATCGCCGTCGCAGGTCTCGTCGCCTCATTCGCCAACGACCACTACACGAAAATCGAGCCGTATCTGCAGAGCCTCACGTCCGTGGAGAAGCTTACCGCGGGGATCAACGTCCAGGACCTCGTCAACGCGGGTGTAGCTTCGATCCCGACTGCTGCGCCGATGAGTAAGAAGAGACCAGCAGATAGCGAACCGGAAAAGGCTACGAAACGTCGTCGGAAAATTAAGCTACCCAAGAACTACGAGGAGGGTAAGCAGCCCGATCCGGAACGTTGGCTACCGCTCCGCGACCGCAGCACGTACCGGCCGAAGGGCAAGAAGGGCCGTAAACGTGCCCAGGAAATTACGCAGGGCGGCGTCGTCAAGGAGGAAGAGACACTGGAGTTGGTGGGTGGGGCCGGTGCCGTGAAAGTAGAGAAGGCATCAAATGTGCAAGGGGGGAAGAAAAAGAAGAAAGGCAAAAAATGAATAGGGGCAAGAAATAATGCTGCATAAGCGTTTTGAAAGACAAGACAAGGTTTTTGGGACCTGATGTTGTAAATTGGTCCATTGGTCTATTGGCCTGGGTCGTAACAGTGCACCTGAAAAGCATCTGATTTGCGTATGACCGCTTAAACATCCTGGAGCCGATTTTAAACCATAGTAACGTGGTGACAATGTTAGGAGTATGGTACAGGTTGGGTAGGCCCTAACGAGCTATAAATGAGTGCTGCTAAGAATCTCCATGTATATACGACATTACCATAACGCTTGGACTTCCTAAAGGGGCTCCCCAACGAAGTGCCTACTACTACTAGCAGGTTACTTTTTACGCTGTGCCAACATCCTCTCTTTGAACTGGCCTTGTCCTTTTTTTCTATCAGTACATATTATGTTGGGTCGTCTCTCATTTTTTGAGTAGTTCGCGAATCGAGTTGCCTTTCCAGCCTGCCTGCCATACCCGGCTTCTAAAAACTCCTATGCAATGATAGCTACGAAACCCTTTCCTCGAAACCGAAGCAGCTGCCACATGGCCGTCTGCGAACACTACGCACCGACCGCCTGGATTACGGGACTAGGTAATCTCTCTATCTCTTGAGTTGTCTCATTATCATTATCACTTCCTTCTCCGGCTTCCGATACCTTCTGCTGGACAGGGGAACCCGGCGGCTCGGGTGTGTAGAACCGGGCTTGTGTTGGCGGATTCATGCCTGGACTTTCGTCTTCATCGTCCAAGGGCGGTAGAGGTGATCTTCGACCATCTGAAAAGCTGATCGCTGCGTCGCTATCTTCATCGGATGGAACGGTCAACCCACCCGTCACAAGGCGGTGAGCCCTCGATGAGGAATACTTCCGGTGTAGCTCGCGGAAGGACCGAGCCGTCGCAGTGCTAGCACTAGCACCCGATCCTCGTCGATCTGCCCGTTCTGAAGGGTCGGCGAGGACAGAGTGGAAATCGTCGTCAGTGCTGGCTGGAGAACCTAGGCCGTGGTCATCGCCCTGGTATGATTGTTTGCGTTGCCTCATACGCTCGTCGGTGGACATATTCTGTAGCTCGCTGCCAAAGTTGATAACCGAAGCTTTCTTACCATGTACTGTGAAGCTACCAGTTCCACGGGAGAGGACGTCATTTTCCCGGACGGTTTCATCCGACATACCACCACTTGATGCTGAGTCTTTTCCTCTCCTGCTACGATGATGCGATAAATGACCTGCACCATCTCTCAGTGTCCGCTGGAGGCTGCGGCGCATCTTGTTTCGGTCGAGCCCATCCTTGTCTGATCCCTTAGGTCGATCGGGACTGTCCTCGTGGGTTTTACCAGAGGAGGTACGTTTATGGCCTGGTGTGCGAATGGATTCCGTCTCAAGAAGGCCGGCTTGCTCGAGGACTTGTCGTTCGCCCTCGTCTTCTTCAGATTGCTCGTCAATGGTACTACTCTCCTGTCCAACTGCTGGACTTGATGCTTTCCGGGGTGGCGTGGGTGCAACAGATGGCCTTGACGAAGAAGCAACGCTCGAAACTGACGTTTTTCTATGACTGAGATGATCATGAAAAACTGGGGGTACATCCCTTGAAGGCTGGCCATTAGGGAATGACGGGTCGGTGGCGGTAGTCGGAGGCGTTTGAAAGTCTTCGACCGCGGGAGAGTCTCCATCCATCTGCTCTACAGATTCAGAGGGTGCTAGCGACAGGGGGATCGGAGGCCGCGGGCTCTGTTGTGCCTTCTGAGCACCGCCGAGAGAGTCCTTGTCTGGAAATGGCTTCTCGGTGGATGAACTAGTTCCAATTCTATCATCTTCTAGTTCACCATTGACCTCCTTTTCCTCCTCGAGATCCAACGCGAGAATATCTCGGTGGCACTTCAGCCTCCAGATTTCGGTTCGAGACCATTTCAGTTGGGCGATAATCTTGGCAGCACCTCCTCGAACCTGGTCCCGCGTTTTGTCTTGAATAGGAGCCAAGATTAAGAGGTGTCTAGCGTTCCTTAGCTGCGTCTCAAGAAGCTTCTGGGCATGCAAAAGCTTCTCATCGGCCTCGTCAATCTTTTTACGTATTACTTCACGGCGAGCGACAAGAATGTCCCGGGCCATCTGGTGGTCGATACGGCTTCGGTTAATGCTGACCTCTCCACTGGGCGTTTGGATCAGTTGGGTCGCGTCTGTGCTGTCCAACCTCCTAATAGCTCGTCGGCTCTGACCTTCATAGTTGCCGCCAACAACTCCCCTCATTCTCACCCCGGACGTCCTGAACGCGGCGGCGTAATTCAACTTAGCAAGCCAATCATTTCGATCCTCTTCGTTCTGAGCAAGAAGCACTTCCTCTAACCCACCGTGTCTGACATATACAAAGGCATTTTTATGCTTCTTGTAGCTGGCATCCCAGAGAGCGACTGCGCCTTGTGTTGACATCAGAGCATCGGGTTTGAACTGCTCTAGAGGTGGATTGAAAATCAATGGGATTCCGTCGTGCCCCGACTTCACGTGTTGCTCGTACTGATGGATCAAATTCTTGACCCATGCTGTATTGCGAAAGAAGTACAGCTGGGCGCCCGTGAGGATTGCTCCCCATTCTTGCCATGGCGAGCGAGTCTTCTTCTTCTTGGTATCTTTACGCCATAACATGCCAACTTTGGTAACCTTTATGTCCACGATGCCGGGGTGTGCTTCTTGTGGGTTGTTCTGCGTCTTCTCTGTCATGAAAGCATCTGGACGAGATCGTGCAGACACAATTTGGAGAACTCCAGTCTTGAAAAAGGTGTTCTGCAGTTCCTTAAGGTTGAGGCTTTTGGCAGTGCCTAGGTAGCTGTAATGTTCCTCGAGTGGGATTTGGTCCTTTAAAGGTGGCCGAAGAGTATCCAGTCGGCCGTCTAAGATTAGGGTGTAGGGGTCGATTGGGTCTTTCGACCTCCGTAGAGTCTCCGTTGTGCCATTCGGGAAGATGGCCTTCTTCTTTGACCTCAAGCTGCCGGTACGGTCTCCGCTCATTGCAAGATCATCCTCCACGTGAATAAAAGGGGTGTAGCTAATGTTGTCGTAGAAGCACTCGAGTACATCATCAAAGATGCCCTCTCCATGGGTATTCTTTAGATAATCGGCCTTTTGCATCTTGTATTTGTTGTTTTTGTTGAAAACATCCGTGTGTAATATAAGAAGCGAAAAGGCTATGAAATAGGCCTGATCAGGAGTGGAGTAAATGCCCGGATTGCACTCGTGATAGCGATTCGCGAAAGCTTGTAGACAACGATCGATCTGTTGGGTCTCTTTAGGGAGTTCAGCTTCCATTAAGAGCTTCCGAATGGCCATATCCATTGGCTCTTCGAAGAAGCTAAAGGTCCGCATATAACTTCGTAACACGGCCGCCGAGAAAGGATCATTCTCCTTGGAGAGAGCACTAGCAATGACACCTCGACTGAGCACTTCTTCAAGACGTGCCAGATACTTGGCTGGGGTATCATCTTCCCGGCGTTCAGGTAGCACAATTGGTTCCCTGTTTATTTGCAGAGAATTGTTTTTCGAGGTATTTGATCCCGGTGTCGCCGGCGTTAAGCTCCCATGCCGTAAGCCGTCAGTATTCTGTCGTATGCGGCTGAGTCCCAACAGATCACCAAAACTCTTACGGCCGGTAGATGATGAGGTTCGCGTAGTTCCCGGATGCTGTCGATCGTCGACAAAGCTCTCACCGAGCGAGCTCATCGTCGAAGACCGGCCTCTGAGACTTAGATGTACCCTAGTAGGAGACGACTGCCCAGAATTTCGAGACGTTGGCCTGAACAATGCGGTGGCTGGGGACCCTGAAGTCTTCCCAAAATAACCTGCACCGTTGGGAGGAGACGCCACGGGCGTTGACCCATCGTGCCCGGTAGATGGGCGAGACGGATCTGCTGTGATATTAGATGGGTGGGAGGAAGTCGAAGCACGGGAAGCGGAGGATGTCGCGTTAGGCAAAGCAGGCGTCTTAGATCTCTGGGGGAGATGTGACAGGGGAAAGAGTGGTTCGGGCTGCTTCTGCTTGCGGCGAAGACGGAAGAAGGAAGTTGGATTTAACCCATTCGGTTGCGTAGACGGGATATGTTCAGCCATGCTACCTTCCGATCGAGATGATTCAGAGACACGTTCTACAGGAGGGGCTAGGGCCGTACCCTGCTCCTCCGCATCGCCGTGTGCTGTAACAGCCGTCTCGGCTTTGGACGGATCTTTGAATGTCACCGTCTGTTTGTTTGTTGAAGATGATGTTCGTTCGTTGATAGCGTTCTTCTTCTCCTTCCTGGCGGCGGAGGAATTCGCGAATTTCGGCATTGGCTCCTGGTTGCCCCTGGGGAGGTCGCTAGATCGGCGCATTCGTATGGGGATTTTCATACGAGTCTGCTTCTTGGGTTGGATTTCCATATCCATGGTTGGTGCTGTAGTGATGATGGAGGGTGCTAGACGGACAAGGTAAGCGAGCAAACCTAAATATGAGCAATGTGGCAGTCAGAGACAAGCGAAATAACACTACATACGCTGTGGCATGGGTGGCAGCTTCTCGGCTTGCTGCTGCTGTTTTAATCTGGCCGATAATTGGGAATCGGAAGCATTGCGAAACCTCAACATGCTAAATCTGCGATGTTTGGGCGATTCGTCCTGAATAGGTGGTGACTCGGGACGACTGTATGGGTCCTCGCTATCTCTGACCGGGAACATAGAGGCCGAGGCAGACGTGGCGATTGTATCGACTGAGGACTTGCTACCCTCACCATTTCCGCCCGCAGTGTCACCATTCGTCCCTTCTCCGTTCCTTACGACAGCATCGGGGCTCAGTAGGGCGTCCGACTGGATTTTGCGCGAAAGCGGCTTGGGAATAGCAGGTACTGCTGGGTCGACTAGAATTGTATGCCGTCTCATGTCGGTGTCGCTAGCCATGACGCCGCGGCGACGTAGGAAGGGCATTGTGATAAGAGGATGGCGTGGCGATCGGCTGAAAATGAGTATGAGTGTGCGCACGTCGGGTTTAGAAGGGTTGCATGTGGTATCAGTAACAACGGCAGTTGGCTATAATAGCCGATGGTCGTCACGTCAAGAGTTGCAACGATGCGGACCCATTGTCCTAAAGCACCTATTCCGCGAGGAGTGAAGACAATAGATTTGGGAGGATCGGCGTTGAACTCGTTACAGGGAAACAAGAAGAAGAGGAATCGTTTTTTTCGACTGATTACTATCGCAGGAGCTGTCAGACCCTTGGGCGGCTTAGCTGACGGACAGAAGCCAGCAGCCCAAGAAAGCAAATTATCTACCGCACGGGCTGACTTTGTGATGGGTTATACACGGATTGGATTGGATTGGATTGGATAGGATTGGTATAAGCAGCCAGCTATTGCATTCGATAGGATAGGATCGTATCGTACTAGGTATCGTATCGAGAAAAAAAAGATACGTATGGTCTGGTCCTATGGATGGGTTTGGACTACGAGACGGGTTACGGGCTACCGGTTTCTTGTTGGTGTAAATTAAGTCGGTTTCTATTTCTGTAGGTCGTAGAAACAATTAAAAGTTCCAAGCCTGGTTTGTTAGGTAGGACCCCTTGCCCAGGTGGTTCTTCCAGGTTGTACCTACCTAGCACCGTACCTAGCCCCCCTTCGATCCCCGCCGAGAGCCCCAAGTTCCTACCCAAAAAGGTGAGGTCGGGTCCAGATGGTCAGCTTAGTTGGGCAAGTACATACGTGTGCATGTGCGGAATCCCCCCGATACATAATAGGGGGAGTCATGTATTATCTATTGTAACTAGTCTAACCAGCCGCTTCCAAGCTTCCTACATCCAGATGTTATCAACATTGAATGGTCCAATGCTACCTAGGTATCTCAAGCGCTCTCACCTCGAGGGTGTACCTACATTAGATACAGCGGAGTTTGCTACCCTATCTAGGGTATGTATAACACCGGGCAATATGTATAGCCATATCGAAATGATAGTATATAATATAATTGATTCTAGAAAAGAAGACCCGACAAATTGGGTAACAGGTCAAAGTTACCCGCCTCGTTGATTTCACACGTTCTGCACGGTACCTAGTATGCACGGTCTTCCGTTGACCAGCTGGTTGACATGCATCTAGCTCAGCTCTAGAATTCCACTTTCCTCTCTTAGTTACGAATCATACTAACATTGAAATGTTATCTATTAAAACTATGGATACTGTATGTAAATAATACATAATAGCAGTAGTAGATTCTCCATGCATTGGTCTATCTCTGCTTGCATACATCTATACTACCTAGTATTCATGTAGGTACTACTTACATAGGTGGGCCTGCCCTATCCCGCCCTATCTTTCCCCTCCCCCACTTCTTACATCCATTGATGGATTACGTTGAATCATAGATGGGCTAAGCAAAACCGTTGCCTTAAAGACAAAGTCTAAAAGTTTGAATAGATGCCTAGCATTGATGAGAAGAAAGCTTCTCCTGGTTTCCGGTTTCTAACGGCTTTCCATGTACGAACCAGATCCCATTCTAATAATTACAATTTCAATTCCAATACCAATTCTAATGTCGGAGTAGACACTATATGATTCATAATTTCAATATTTTACCACCTACGTGCCTTCGGGTTCTATAGGTGCACCTTCTCCATGTTTAACCCTATAAGGCTATAACGTCACGCGCCAGCACGAACCTCTTATTATAGGCATATTGTCATGATCATCATGAGCCTCATCTCTCTCTTTCGCCCGCCCTTCATATTCCTCTCCCTCCTTATCTTTACACTATCCTACCCCTCCAGTGCTACTACACTTCCCCGGGTTGGTCCATCTCAGATCCGGGATGGCCGCTCGTATGTCAGCCGATTGCTAGATTTCCCTTCGACATGGGCTTCAAAGAAATCTAGAAAGAATATAAATCAATGGCTTGATACTCATCCGAAGCTCCTCGGGAGCCTTCGAAGATATGAAAATGAGGTTGTAATACGGTTCAATGTCTCGACGGATACTCACGAGGCAGCTCTAAGAAAAGCTATTGATCAAATGTTACTGGATGTCTGGGACTTTACCGATAATTACACTGATATACGTCTTGAAGCTCGCCGTATCCGACCATTGATGGGCATACTACCACCCTCTCTACAAGATAACCACTCCATCCTAATCCCCGATCTAGCTCGTGCCGTTGCCGCCACCTATCCGTCAAATGCACCAGCCCGCACCATCGGCCAATCTCTTCCTAGCTACCGTGGCATCACCCCCGCAAACGACGTACCCTCACCTAAGAGGCAGGGTGTCGATGACATATTCTTCCACGACTACCAGCCGCTCTCCGTTACTTACTCATGGATGAAACTACTCGATTCTATGTTTAGAGGTCGTGGTCTTGTTCAGATGGTCAGCATTGGAAAGTCGTATGAGGGCCGTGATATACCTGCACTCAGAGTGGGTATACCCCCCAGCGGCGAGAAGGTTGGCGGTTCGGGTCGTAAAGATACCATCCTCATTACCGGCGGTATTCATGCAAGGGAATGGATATCTACGAGCACGGTTAACTACGTCGCGTGGTCCTTTATAAGATCTATTGATGAAGATCCGTTGATCACGAAGATCCTCGAACATTTCGATGTCGTCTTCCTACCAATCCTCAATCCAGACGGGTATGAGTATACTTGGGAAGTCGACCGTTTGTGGCGCAAGTCCCGACAACGCACCAAGATGTCGTATTGTCCGGGGTTTGATATAGACCACGCCTTTGGCTACCAGTGGGATGCTACTGAGCGCCAGACCGAACCATGTTCCGAAAGTTACGGCGGTGACGAACCCTTCCAAGCGATTGAAGCTGCCCAACTTGCGGATTGGATGAGGAACGAGACCAAAAACGGCGTCAAGTTCATAGCTTATCTGGACCTGCATTCATATTCTCAGCAAATTTTGTATCCCTTTGCGTACTCCTGCGCCGCCCGGCCACCCAATATCGAAAACCTGAAGGAAGTAGCTATGAATCTAGCCAAGCACATGAGGCTCTCTAACGGGGAAGTTTACACCACCACATCTGCTTGCGAAGGCGCCGTAGCAAGTGAGAATTCGGCAGACCACAAGGCAAGTACGCAAAGAACTCGGGCGGAAGCCGGCGGGGGCTCGGCTATAGACTACATCTTCCACGAATTTGGAGCTCGCTACAGCTATCAGATTAAGCTACGGGACACAGGTAGTTATGGCTTCCTGCTCCCAAGCGAGCACATCGTACCAACTGGCGAGGAGCTTTACCAAGCCATGAAATATTTCGGCGACTATCTCCTCGGCAATAATGGCCATGAGTCGTGGACCAATTCCATGCCGATGGAAGACCAATCCGAAGAACTTGATATAAACGCCGAGGAAGGAGATATCACTGAGCTTCGAAGGCGTCGCCGAAGGAAATGCGTCGACTGCACGTGAAAGAAGAATCTACATATGTATATAACTTTTGGGGGGAGAAATACTATCCGTATATTTTTGGTTTAAGGGACGATATTATGATTTACTAGGCTATGAGAGCTAGGCCCTTACTTCTATTTGGATCTTCAAACCCCTGGCGGAATATAGGAAACCACTCTTGGGATGCCTACATATGTACCTATACATGGATGCTTTTCATTCAACGCCGGTAAACCGGCATATAATAGGCGATTTTCTAGTATATGATAATACTGTATTCCCTCTGGTCAACAAACATCTTCGCGTCAAAGTGCATTCGAGAACACAATTGTGCAAGACTCTCTAGTCTATTTTTATTATTTGCGTAGCAAGCTGTCCAGCTACTTAGTAATATATATGAGTAGGGTTAAGGCCTCTAAACTTATACTCTTTCTTTATCTGTCCAGTGTCTTAAAATATAGGCGCACAAGGTAAACAAAATAACTATATGTACTTTCATACATGTACATCCCCTAGCTTACGCCGACCAAGTAGACTAAAATAGGTCTACACATTTTGTACCATCTTAAGACCGGTCATGACAGCCATGACTTTGAGCGCCAGGGCGCTGGTAATGCTTAACAAGAAGCCTCCGAGTCTACCCGGGGGGCCGAAAGATGTGTAACCAAGAGCATACCACACCCGGCCGACGACCCAAGAAGCGCCGAGGTAAAAGCTCGCGGTAGGATAGTAAAGACCGGAGATAAGGAGGGCTCCAAGGAAGGGGGTCAGGTTCTCGGTGTAGTTGGAATGCGCTCGCTGGGCGCAGTTGAAAGCATAGGCCTTGGGATCCTTTGCAGCTTGCTCTTGGCTCGCGTAGGGGATCGGATACTTTAGACCGCTAGCGGCGCGGGCCCTAGCCGTCAGGAAGAAGTGGAAGGTGTTGACGAAGAGCGACGAGGCGGCGACGGTAAGGACGTAGCTATATACAACATTACACAATTAGCACGGAACGGGAAGGATTTTAATGTGCCAATTGGGTGGGAGAGAAATGGCGTGCTGTATACTAGCAGTGGGGACAGAGGGTAGAATATATGGTTATGTAGGTAGGTAGGTTCCCGGTGGTAAGACAGAATGAAGTAAGGGGTAAGGGGGGATGGGGTTGATGTCGGTACTTACCCGTACTCGCTAGGGACCTGGAGTGCATATGACGCCATTGTAGATATTATTTTGTGACGACGGCAACGGACGGAGATGGGATTGATTGGTCTAAGGTCGAGATATTGTCAAATGTGGTGAGAAGAGAAGCTCGCAATAATTATCGATTCTTAACTAGGGCGTTTTTATAAGGGTGCTGCGTTTTAGATGACACGGGAATTCTCTTCCCCCCCATATTTATAGAAGACTCTAGCTGCCTTAGCTATTACCATTATTATGTATCATATCATACCGCAACGAAAGCCATGGCTGAAATTGACCCGGGTCCGCAGCTATGGCACTCGGACTCCATGCAATGAATCATGCATGCTGTACAGTAATATGTAATCTCCCCGGCAGAACGGATTCTTAATTCTGCTTATGGTCCTATCTTCGCCCAGAATGTCTATTTGGTTGATCGTAAAACTTCGATCAAGTATTACAAATTCGTAGTATCTAGTAGGCAGGCGGCAGGATATCTTTCCGAATCCCGCGATATTCGGGGAGACGTTAGACACCGTTGACACGTTGCAAAGTGAAAAGTCGCCGGGCTAGTTATGGGGAAGTAGATATAATAATAATAAGCGTCTCGTCCTTGTTCTAGATCGTGTTTTATAACTGGGATAAGACAAGTAGGTCTGTTACGTAAACATTGAAGGTCGTACTCTAGCCTCTAGGGCTACACAGTACGTATAAGGAACATTTTTTCAACATTTGAACATTTGAAGTCTTCCGAATTGAGTCTGGACTTCCAATTACTTAATTGAACCTGCCTGTGGACCTAATTACCTAAAGGTGATACAGCCCCGCCAGGCGCCTTGAGGTTTACGGATTTAAATCGCTCCGTAGGTCCCTGAAACTTTGGAAATTGGAACTTTCAGATTACCTAATGAGACCCCACACTTCAAGTTTGACACAGTCGTGGCTAAGTACCTAGGTATCTACTAGGTACTTACTATGAACACCTGAAGGGGCCACAGGGCTGCCAAAATGGCCTTTGACAATCCAATCCGAAGCCGTTGCTAGTCTTCGACACTTGACATCCATGGATAGACTAGCCATATTACAACACTAAACGAATCGTGATAGTCCCAACTCCTACTCCTATCCCAACCAACCCCTACGAAATTCGTTCGACGATTTATTTGTTTGTATCCTACGACTTGGCCGTAACCAAAGCTGGCTATTCTACTTCAATAGGCCCTTCCAGGGCCCGTGAAGCTTCATCATGAGTTCCCGTAAGTACTAGCAAAAGGGGGTTCCCTTAACCCACAAGTTCCCCGTCACCTTTCACCCATCACCAGTACGGTAGTCAGTTAGCTAATAAGCATTTCTTGTAGTGAAGCAGTTTATTCGCAACGTGCGTGCAGCCAAGACCATTGCCGACGAACGAGCTGTTATCCAGAAGGAGAGCGCCGCTATCAGGGCCAGTTTTCGTGAGGAGAGCGGAGACCACAATGTCAGGTGCGCGCAAGGCAACATTGCTCCTGCAAGCTCTGAGGCTTTGCTGACCGATATGAATTGACAGGCGCAACAACGTAGCCAAGCTTCTATACCTATTCACTCTGGGAGAAAGAACCCATTTCGGTCAAATAGAATGTATCAAACTACTCGCTTCTCCCCGCTTTGCCGACAAGCGTCTCGGGCACCTGGCCACAAGTCTCCTATTAGACGAAAACCAGGAGGTGCTTACATTAGTTACGAATTCGTTGAAGAAGTACGCCATCTTCCCTCACTTCCCTCACGAGGGTCTTTTTGGAGGGGTTCCCAGACTAACCGCGAGTCTCACAATAGTGATTTAGGCCACTCGAATCAGTATGTCGTGGGTCTTGCACTCTGCACGCTAGGTAACATCGCCTCGATCGAAATGTCCCGAGACCTGTTTCCAGAAATCGAAACCTTAGTGTCTACCGCCAACCCTTACATTCGAAGAAAGGCAGCTCTATGCGCCATGAGGATATCCCGAAAGGTTCCAGATTTGCAAGAACACTTTGTAGAGAAGGCCGCTCAGCTACTCTCCGACAGGAACCACGGCGTGCTTCTATGTGGACTTACGTTGGTCACAAGCATGTGTGAAGCCGAGGAGGAGGAAGGCGGAGATGAGGGAGTCATTGACAAATTCAAACAGTTCGTCCCGGTGCTGGTGCGGACCTTGAAGGGACTTGCTACCTCTGGTTATGCCCCTGAACACGACGTAACCGGCATCACGGACCCCTTCTTGCAAGTCAAGATTCTCCGCCTACTTCGAGTCCTTGTCCGCGGCGATCCGGAGGGAACCGAACAAATCAATGACATTCTTGCTCAAGTCGCTACCAATACCGACTCTTCCAAGAACGTCGGAAATTCTATCCTTTACGAAGCCGTTCGAACCATCCTGGATATCGAAGCCGACTCGGGTCTACGAGTGCTTGGCGTGAATATTCTGGGCAAGTTTCTCTCGAACCGTGACAACAACATCCGATACGTCGCCCTCAATACGCTGATCAAGGTTGTTGCTATCGAACCGAATGCTGTGCAGCGACACCGGAACACCATCCTAGAGTGTCTACGAGATCCCGACATTAGCATCAGGAGGCGCGCTCTCGACCTAAGTTTCACTCTGATCAACGAGAGCAATGTTCGAGTGCTTATTCGAGAATTACTTGCTTTCCTTGAGGTTGCCGACAACGAATTCAAACCAAGCATGACGAGTCAAATCGGTATTGCAGCTGACCGGTACTCCCCTAATAAGCGATGGCACATCGATACTATGCTACGAGTCCTAACTCTTGCCGGAAACTACGTAAAAGAACCTATCATGGCTTCCTTTGTCCGGCTGGTCGCAACAACTCCCGAGCTCCAAACCTACGCCGTCCAGAAGCTCTACGCAAATTTGAAGAAAGATATCACCCAGGAAAGCTTAACCCAGGCAGGCGCATGGTGCATAGGCGAATACGGAGATTCCTTGCTCAGGGGCGGACAGTATGAAGAGGAAGAATTGGTTCAGGAGGTTAAAGAGTCTGAAATTATCGATCTTTTCAACACGATCCTCAATAGCAGCTACGCTACGCAAGTGTCTACCGAATACATAGTCACGGCTCTTGTCAAGTTGAGCACGCGTCTATCGGATGCCTCCCAAGTGCAACGCATTCAACGGCTTTTGGCAATTCATCAGACTAGTCTAGATGTCGAGGTCCAACAAAGAGCGGTTGAGTACGGCAATCTATTCTCCTTCGATGACATACGCCGCGGTGTTCTTGAGAAGATGCCACCACCGCAGATAAAGGAGGAGTCAAGGGTGCTTGGCGAAGCTACCAAGAAACCCAAGAAGGGCGCTAATCGCAAGTCGAAGCTTATAGCGAAACCAACAACGGACCAAGACCTCCTCGATTTGATGGGAGACAGCACGACGACACCGCTAGCATCTCCCACAAACGGAGCCCAGAGTAATACAGACCTCCTTGCCGACATTCTCGGCGGCAGCACAGCTTCACCCCAACCGACCACATCTCCGCCACCTCAATCAAGCAACACAGCGTCGATCATGGATCTCTTTTCTCAAGGTTCTTCGGCTCCAAGCCCTGCCCCCGGTGGTTCCAACCTAGACGCCCTGTCATCGCTCAGCACTCCTCCGCCTCAGCAGGTAGCCGCAGCTCCGCCACCAAGCGGCATTCCGTGTTACAATGCAAACGGACTCAACGTCACCCTCCAGTTACAGCGTAATGCCGAGGGAGCTGTACAAGTCCTAGGTCGTTTCCGGAACTCATCCGGCGGCCAACTCTCCAATGTAGGGCTACAAGCAGCCGTGCCAAAGTCACAGAAGTTACAGTTGATGAGCATCTCGAACTCCGAGATCGCACCCGGGACGGAAGCGACCCAAATGATGAGGATTTCAGGGAGCAAGGGGGTACGTATTCTACGTAAGATCCAATCTTGATTTTTTAACACTGCTAACATATGTCAATCTAGCCTCTCCGTTTAATGTTGAGAATTGGTTACACGCACCCGTCAGCTGGACAAGTCATGGATCAGGTAAAATGGACGGAGCCATCGTAGAAGATAGAAGTACCAATAAAAGGAGACCCGATTATACTCATTCCATCTATATGTCCACAATCCACGCCCAAGAAGGCGAGAAGGGTATACGCTTCTAGAACAAAGTACTTGAAGATGTGATATACTTGTAACGAAATTTTCTACGTGTTGTGTCAAAAGTATTCTCTATATAATATCGAACTAGCGATCAACTCTTTGCCAATGCTAAGTAATTAAACCATTCATCCACCATCGTAGTATTATAACGTGCTATTGAATTACCATAAACGCCCAGTCCGTCCAAAGGGGCGAGTAGGATAGAGTCCAGGGAGGAAAGTGATCAAATAATTACATCCGTAGTCTAATACTAGTTCGATGCTCCCTACTTAGGGACTCCATCATCTAGCTACCACCATCTTTCGCATAACACCCTGTGCGGCTCCATCCCCAGGCCATGTTGGGGGTCAGTAAGTTTCGTGACAAAGTCATCTATCATAGTAGGCACCCCGCAGACATACACAGCCGCATGCCGTCTCTCCGAAGCGCCGCCAATAGCAGCGAAAACATCATCTATCGCCATGCGCCGAGCGTGGAAGGGTACATCGCCTCCTTCATCACCACAAGCCACAACTCCTCCATCCTCACCCTCGCTCTTAACATCACCACTGCCCCCCGTCAAAAACAACTGCAACCGACCCCGGACCTTCCCCCTTTTGAAGATTCCCGCCAGCCTCTCAAGGAACAGCAGCCTCGACGCCCGTCTCCCCCCTTCCCCAGCATCGTCCTTCAACGAGTACAAAACCTCAACCTCGAACGGCGGCGGCTCGTTGCCCTCCGCCAGACTCGACAACATGCTCATCAGCGGATTAATCCCCACACCGCCCGCCACAAACACGGCGCGGCGCAGGGCGCGCACGTTGACGCCGGGAGGGGGCCACACGAAGCTCCCCCCGACGCGTACCCGCAGGTCCGCATACGTGATCGTGTCCGGGTCCTGCCAGAGCCAAGCCGCGGGCGGGTCGGGGGATTTCTGGACGGCGAGTTCCACAAACGGCGGGTCTGTGGGGTGCGGCCGGGCCTTGGATGGCGGGGAGGTGATGGTGTAACCGCCGGCTTTCGCGACGCCGGGGACGAAGACGTCGAGCCATTGGCCCGGGAGGAACTACACGAGAGTTAGACTCAACTGACAACAAAACAGAATGATCCGATCCGAACTAATCTATAGCACCGGTATAAACCGCGCGAGGAAGGATGGGAATGTAGGCATATATACATACCCTCAGCGGAGCAGAAAGCTCAAGCCGGAACAGTCTGATCTGGTCGTTAATCTGGTCGACCTTGGCTAGGCTAACAGTATAGAGGGACTTATTTCAATCAATATTATCCCAATGTCCGAATATCTTATTCTGAGAAACACACACCTTGTCTCGCGGCTCTGCGGCCGTTCTTTCTAAGTGACTTAGCTTCGAGTCCGCCATGCTAGATAAATAGCAATCGAATTGCGGCCAACGAGAATGGTTGAAGCCAGCCGCTAAATCAACGAGATATATCTACAATTCAAAGATCAATGACCTAATTTCGTATGCTAACAGTTTGGGTGGATATAGTTGGTTGTTGCGTAGTAAGTTGTGTATATGTCAAGGTGTAATGCAAACGGCGGGGTCAGATTACTAGTAATATCTCGTGCTACCCGTGGATGTAGGTGCAAACCTCGAATTGCCCCTTTTCTAAAAAGCCAAATCCCCAACAAGCACGAATGATGAAGTCCTCAATAGAGATCTATAATATTCTTCGAGTGTCGATTTTGTATGTAGCATAGCTAGTTTGAGCGTGTACACTACGGAAATCAATATTACGCATAGAAGGCTATCTCCTCGGCACGGGTTCTTCTGCTTGACCTAGGCAACTCGGCTGGACCACCGTCTCACCACCAGAGACATAACAACCCGGTATATCTAAATCCAGTTCCCTATGGGGGCCGAGTCGGACCCGCTATCACATCTAGCACTACTACGGGCGTTGGTACTAGAATTATTGGTGTTCCCGAGCTCTCTTCCACGCGTGAGGAGCTCTCCCATTGATGAGGAGCGCCCGGCGCGTTTCCTAGGCCGGGGGCTCCATAGACGGCTTATTAGGCTACCTTCACGCCGCAGAGGGGATGGGCTACGTCCAAGCCATTCAGCTTCGCTAAGTCGGAACGTGCTAGCTCTAGGTACGTCCATACCACCGACCAGGGCTCCCTCCGATAAAGAGCCTGTCAACTTGGCCTTACCATCGAATGACAACTGGGCGATGGGCGAGTCGAATTGATGGAATTGACGTTCTAGCACACTACCAGTTGTTGGAACGTAGCCCTCCGGAGGTGGCAGCACCGGTGAATGTGATGTTTCCTCGGAGTCCACCGAGGCAGCGTAATCCGAGAAGGAATTGTCGTCTTGTTCATGTGTGCTCTCGTCGCTCAATTCTAACTTCTGTATCGATTCGGATCGTATAGAGATTGGTTGCGCCATACCCAATTTTATCTCGTCGGTCTCGAATTCTTCGCTCTTAACGTACTGCTTCAAAGATGGTGTCAACGATGGGCAACTTGATCGAACTGATTCCTTCGAAACCCGTCTTGACACCGTTCTTGGAAGTTCGGGTAGCGGTCTCTGTAGCATCTCTGCTACCGTTTCACCTCTCCGCATCTGCTTGGTATCTCCAACAGCAACACTGGCTCGGCGGGTCGGAGACCGCGGGGGAAGACTACTTGGGGAATATTCGTCGAGGCTAGCGGCCTTGGACGATTCCGAAGTAGCGGTGCCGGTGATGGTGGTGCCACCATAAATTATTCTCGTGCCAGAGCCCTCGATGCCGAATGTAAATCCTGGCGTAGATGGAGACGGTGTCGTCTGTGCTGCATGTCCTTGAGCATCGGGGACTAGTGTGGCGATTGAATTCACAGACACAGGCCGGTATCTAGTCTCTTGCTGTGGGAGCAGGTTTAGCAATCCAAGGAGCCTTTTGGATCTATAATGGAAACAGAAGGTCGCGTAAGGAGAATCTCTCGCATCCTCTAGGTGGTACTCGTAGAAGGTGGCATCTTGAGGGTTGTCGACTAAACCACCACTGGGTGAACTGTAATGGGTTAACTAGAAGAACCAAACCATGAGGGTGGGAACTAAGGACGTACACGATCCCATGGCGCCCCTGTTGGCGATTCGGGTAGGAATCCAATACCACCGCAATACGCTTTCGCCCCCGGCAACGAAATACTTGAATTTCGATCAAACCGCCATCCTCGCCAGCGGGGTTCTTGTCGATGGCATGCGTAAAATGGAAATATCGCGTCTCCATACCGACGACAGTGTCCCCATTTTCGTCCTTGAAACCGTCACCAGGCTCGTAGAGACTTCTCGTTACACTGCCTGCCGGACAGCTGTCGGCGTCAATCCCCCAGGAAACGGCATGATAGCCATTAATAAACATCTTAAAGAAGACGAATCTCGAAGGGACCGAAGACTTGTTGACAAAGTATCTGAGCCGAAATTGGGCTCCTAGAGAGATCGGTTAGCGTTAACTGCTTCGGTAAAGGATATATAGGACCGGGATTCTACCAGGGCTCGAAGGGATGTAGACCGAAATACGCGGGTTCACTTTCTTCTTGCGAGTCGGATCAACATCAGAGTAGCTGAAGGAAGCGGGAAGGCGTGGACTGATTTGACCACCATTTCGAAAGTCGTTAAGGCCGGCGCCAACCCTCATAAGACGAACAGACGACCCATCTGGATGAGGGTATTCAGGTAGATTCCTGACATCCGAGCTGGCCACGATAGACACCTCAATTCCACGAAAGGAGGGCATCGTAAACAAGATAGCTAGCTTGGGGTGTTGGTGGCATTGGAATATATCGAGCACGGGGAGCTCATGCTATTGATTCTATGAAAAGAGAGAGGAAATTGGAAAGAATGTGAAAGTAGTTGTAGGTGACTTAGGCGAATGGATGGTACCCGTGGACATGAATAGAGGAACTTGGGAGGTCAAGCAAGGAAAGCGCTTGATATTGAAACATTGAATCCTAGATAACCGCCAGTTGTGACTTCCCTTCATACGAGCATGCTTCAAATTCTAATTTGCTCCTGCTTCTTAAGTAATTCGATGGTAGCGAATCAACGGTCCACTGCTATCGATGTACACATGTGCATACATCAATTGATGTACTTGGCATTGATGATATCAATCAATTGATATATGTAGAGTTTCCGAAAGGTCAACTGGTACTAGGCTGGTATTCACTAACAAACCATGGAAGGCACACTTACAGCTTTATCTCCCAAAATAAATATGCATCTATGACCGTATCCCACACCGAGATCTCCTCATCACGAGGACACCCCATATAATGTATTCTCCGCATACTGCAATAAGATATACCGGGCAATAGGCAATCGGCTCACCGAACCCGGGAAAGCTAAACAGTCCAGGGTGTGTGTATGCAGCTGATAGCTTCAAGCACCTGGGCCATTTAGGCAGACCGGAAACAAGTTGCTCTCCATATCTGGGATCACGCCTGACCCAAGCCCAAGTCCGATTCAACGCCACAGACGTTCAATTCTTCATGTATTTGTGCTTTCATTCATACACTGGAAACCTAATAAATACAGTCTCGCGGTTTTTCGAGTGAAGGTATCGTCATCATCCGCCCAAAACTTGCTTGGTATCTTCTTCTTTATTTAATAGACCTAGGTTTCTTATTTGGCCGGCGCTCGGTGCATTCCCCCGTGCTGATGAAGCTTCTGCTTTTCGGTATGCTGCTTGTAACGCTCTTACTCTCGCGGCCTGTTTCACGCAACGAACTTTAGTTAGTCGACCCTCCAGGTACGTTGGTTGTGCATGAGCTAATTTGGCTGTCTGACCTCTTTCTTGTGGTGTAGGCATTCGTAGTAGTCCTCCAAAACAGGTGCGCACTTCTTCTTGCCTGAGTCGTCCTCGGCGGATGTGTTGACGACGTAGCAAGCTAGAACCTCTTGCCAGAAGGGAAAACAACGCCCCGGACCTATTCCACCAATTGGGTTAGCGATTTAAATCAATTGAATAGTGCAGGAGTACATACCACCGGTGAGACCGTATCCAGATGCCATGACGTCGAGCTTCCCGTGAGTATATACGTCGTTCGGTAGCCGGGGGACTAAACACAAGCCCAATTGCGATTGCTGATGATGTAGAGGTAGGAAAGATAGGTAGTCTGCTCTCGTTGGTCTGGACGAATGATGCCGTAGCGGACCCCGGTACGGATTAGATAAGCTAACATCTAACGAATTAAAGCCTGGCAGTTCTTAAGCTCGATTTCACTAGTCCCAATAGGGTTAGCGTTGGATGGGAGCGACGCTGCAATATCTAGGGAATTAGGATATCATTATTTGCGATGTTTCTCTTAGTATATGCAGTTTGCGTCTCAAGAGTGAGTTGTTGATATCTAAATACGTACGTACTAAGTAGCCTTCGGTTAAGCTAAATACCTACGCCAATTCTTCGATATCAGGTTCACACTAATAAGAATTGCTACAGAACAACATATCAGAATCATATGAGTGCCATCTACATCTATAAATATTAAATAAGAAGTATAGATGAATTATAAGCCCTAGGGAAATTATTCTAGATAACTACCTGAGTAGATACATGCTAACTCTCGTATGTAGGTGGTGATACTGTAGGAGAAGGCAGTTATCACCGTACATGTCAATTCTGACCTTCACAGCTGTCAATAACTTATACAGCTATTGTCATAGCAGACCCCTCTTCATCATAGCCAACCCTTCTTATACAGCTATTAAGCGATACTATAGTATTGCGGCATTGGCTATGAGGCTCATTGCTATGGACGACATAATAGCCACGTAGGTTATATTAACACATTCAATGAGTTCTCGGACCCCCTATTTTAATTAATTCGCCAGTGTTAGCTCAAACGGCGATGGCATCAAGTTCTATATCACGTATATTCGAAGAAGAAAAAAACGGGAGTAAAAACGAATAGGTCATGCAAGTCTATGCGAACCTATCACATACCCTGCCTGCAGCCATAGCCACCAACATGCAGAGACCGCACAAATTTAGAGGGGAAATACGCAGTATACATACATGATCTTCAACGAAGGTTGGTAGGGCCCCCTAACAGTGGACTGGGATTTGCCCCGGGCGTTGCCTGCAAATAGGATCTAGGACTGTACGCCCAGGGTTGCGCTGCAGCTACGAAGATGTCACTGAATCATATGGCATGTCATTGAATGAGACTATGTCATGCTGTATGAATAATCTGGCCAGGGGGGGAATGTTTCTGCCCTATTGAGTTATCCGTTAACTTTTACTCCGCGAACGCCGGTAAGTTCCCATACCATAAGTAGTCTCGTATATTTAGACCGTGAACACGATAGGCAATTTTCGAGTCTGGTCATAAATCTACTTATCACGTTTGCTGTTCGTAACCGTGTAGTTATCATAAACATGACTGCCCCAGGAGCTAGTCGTGTGAGTTTTTGGAGATCATTGCAGACATGGAGATATGAAGGCTAATTTGGCCATTTTCGTGATAATAGTGCCCAGAGCTGGAGTCTATTGGCTTGAAGAATATATACTACCCTGGAAGCGACGATTACGAAAGCCGCATCAATTCGTATTTCTCGATAGCTGCCCAGATAATGCCGACTTGCATTATCCAACCGACGTCTGCTGAAGAAGTCGCTTCGATTGTGACTAAAGTAGTTCAAACCACGACTTTTAACTTCGCAGTTCGAAGCGGTGGGCATACGATCTGGCGCGGAGCGGCTAATAGTAGGTTTCGGCCGGGTCTCTGTATATGTACGACTGTTGACGCAATATGTAGTCGAAGCCGGCGTGACTATTGATCTTGGTATGTGATGTGGACCATCTTGAGTATATTACAGACTATCCACTCACGATTATCACTAGGTCTGATGAACAAAACTACATATGTACCAGAGACCAAGATCGCGCAGATACAGGCCGGATCAAGATGGCATGAGGTATATGAATCTCTCGAGCCTCATGGAGTCACCGTTGCCGGGGGTCGTGCACCTACAGTCGGTGTCGGTGGGTTCTTAATTGGCGGTGGGAACAGTTTCTATACTGGTCGTCGTGGTTGGGGATGTGATAACGTGGTCAACTTCGAGGTTCGTAGCTTGTACATCTCTGAAGATTCCTACGATTTGAAGTACTGCTGACGGATGAGTATGGAGTAGGTCGTGCTCGCAAACGGGTATCATCTACTTTTCATTATCTCATTATCCCATCACAGGTTGTATCAAATGGCCACAGTCCTCTCGTTGGTTATACTAATACGGAATGCTCCCCCTAGGAAAATCGTCAACGCCAACGCTACCGAGAACGCAGACCTCTTCAAAGCGCTTAAAGGCGGATCGACTAACTTTGGTATAGTAACTCGTTTCGATATGGATGCCTTTGACGCGCAGGACATGTGGGGAGGTGTCATTGTGTATCCTCCATCTACTATGCAGCAGCATATCGAGGCTTACGTCGAATGGACCAACAACATCGAGAATTACCAGGATGGATCGGCGATCCTTCTATGCTCTCACTATCCGAAGGTCGGCGTTTCCATCGCTGCTGCGTTCGAGGATACTACAGGTGCTATAGCGGCGCCGGCCTTCGATAAGTTCATGGCGATTCCCAGCCAGATCAAGTCGACAATGCGTAAAGACACACATAGAAACTTACTAAAGGAACTTGATCTTGTGAGTGGTTACTGGTATGTCTCTGATATTGGCTAGTGTATACTTGTGTACCAGTAAGATTAACGAATACTAGGAATAATGGGTATTCAATCATCTTCAAGAATGATGTACGAATCCTCACAAAAGCCTTGGAGCTCTGGATGCAGTTCGTAGAGGATTGGAAAGCACAATCCCCTGATGGAGACTTCATCTGCCTCGGAATCGTCCAGGCAGTCCCGACGATATTCTCACAACATTCGGTCGAGAAGGGCGGCAATGTGCTGGGGCTGGAGCGTGAAACCGATAACGGTGTCATGTTCCAAGCGTACTTGATGGTCAGAGGGGAAGAGCAGAATGCGCTAGGACACAAGCAAACGGTGGCTCTTCGGGAGGCTCAAAAGCAATACAGTGTTGATTCAGGGGGCAGCATGGACTGGGTATACCTCAACTATGCAGACCCGACGCAGGATCCCCTTAAGTCATATGGCGAGGACAACGTTGCTTACATCCGCAAAGTTGCAAACAAATACGATCCTACTGGCGTTTTCCAAACACGTATGCCAGGAGGATTCAAAATCTCCAAGGTAGCTTGAGCCGACTTCTCAATTCTGGACATCCTAAACAGATTTTATCAAGAATATACAGCTCGTCTTAAACATAGTACATGTTTTGACTATTCGATGAGGTGATATTGGCTTATAATAAAAAGGAGATGGCATCAATTCTATGTGTGATCTAAGCAAATGTAGCGTTACTGGTGGAGGTACTTATGTCATCGTACAGGGCAAGTTGAAACATAAAGCCACATGGCGCCACGACCGCTCTGTTTAAGAGGTACTTACCACATTAGGACAGGTACGAAGTACGACATGCTTTATCCCTGTCAACTGGTGCGTTAGGTAACACGTTTGAATATCCTCAAAAGTATCGATTGATTCTTGATATCGCAACTCTCTGTCCTTTTAGTTATTTGCCATTTGCATTTGGCAGATACTCTACTCACAGGAAGCATCAACCTCGAATGGCGCTATAACACAAATCCGCAAAGGAAGACATGCATATATCAGGATAAGCACGATGCCTACCCCTTCTGCGTCGCGCATCGTCCTTCTCGCCACGTACTTGGCTACTAAGTCCGACATCGAAAGCTTGACAGTGCTTGCTGCCCACCATAGCAAGGTCCTGCGCCAGGACTTGTTACTCCGAATCCTGTTGACATGTCTCCCCGAGACTCTTCCTCCGAACGAATACGTCCCTCTCGTACAGCGTCTTGCATCCGGGAGCTTGGAAACCGATGTTGAGCCGCGAGAAGTTGATTGGTCTTCGGTGCAAGATATAACGGATGATGAAGCTGCGAAGAAGATCCGAAAACTGCGGTTGCTTCCACTTGCGTGGGAGAAGTCATCAAGGACTGAATCTGAAGACCCCGTGTCTCTTTTCTTAATACACCGTGCGCGCCGCGTTGACGATGAAGCTGGCTTGCTTGCCCAATTGCCCGACCTGATCGTACCATTCCTCGACCATGCTCCCTGTGTCCGAACGTGGATGGTCTCGGTTTTGCTTCCCCTTCTTCGACGGAACCATGAATATTATCCGCATCATCCAGCTGCCCAGACCCTGTCTACCTTCGATCGTATGGATGGTGGAGCCGCAGTTGACTTGCTACTGTCCGAGACCGGGGCTCGCCAGGAAGACCTACCATTTGTTGGGAGAGACCTTCGTGGCCTGATAGGGCCATGGCTGTATAATAATGAGAGATGGGTACGTCGTGGAGAGAATGGACACTCGTCGGAGCATCCTCCGGGTCCCACGACTTGTTCAGGATGGGAACGCGTTCTTGAGTGGATTACGATGCAAGCCTCGAAATCGTGGGCGGTGGCAGTAAGAGCTATAGATCAATGGGACGGTCCAGGAGATGTTGACCTGGGTGGGTACGCATCTATGTGGCTAGAAGATGACGAGCAGGAGTATCTGGAACAGAGATACGCTCGTGCTGCGCTGGCCTCGGCGTACCTGATACCAGAAGCTTCCGTCGAGGCTTTAACTGGTGTTAACAATATTACCACCAAGATCATGGCTTTACTCGATCAAGACCCTTGTCCCACATTGCAAGTTGCTTCATCTATGCTTCCGCCATACAGCGACCCCAAAGGAGAATCGCTCCTCACAGCCAAGAACGCTACGTATATGCGCAACGACTTACTCACAGAGTCAAATCCGCTGACCGTCCCAAACGAAACATCTACTCAACTACTACATACTCTAACCCTTAGTGCCTTCATTCTCACTAAAGCTGGTGTTCCCTGTGCTGTTCGAAGAGCAGGGGAGTTGGCGTTTTTACAAGATGAACGGGAGCAGAAAGCGGAAGCTACTAAGTTTATTCACTCACTTAGCAACAATGGACCTAAGAGCGATGACAAATATTGGATCAGGGCGAGAAATGAGCTGCTGTGGCTTCGGGATTGGGGTGCGGAAGAAGCCTGGGATTCCATCGTTCCGGTTCAAGGCGTTTTCGGTCAACTGAAGAAAGAGTTTCTCGAGGTAGAATGCCTCAAGGCGTTTCTAAGCAACACACGTATGACCTATACACCACCCACCATGAAATTTCTTGTACTAATTTGAAGTTTTCTAGGCTACTCCCTGGCACGATCTATATATGAGGATGCACCTGAGAAGCCCCTGGACGCCGATGTATTACGAGACACCATTGTTTCTTCCGCAATGAATGCGTATGATAACGCGTCCAATCCGCACCGCGGCCGTGGCGGTCTTTTGAAGTGCGACGATATGTAAGTTTCCTCCAACTTTGATATAAAGACCATCTCTAAACAGTGTTAGAATACACGCATTCCCTCAAACCCTAGGGGAGGACCACCCTGCTTCCAAAAGGATCGAGGCTCTCCTGAGAGCCACACACGCACTAAGCGAATACCGTCTTACACTAAAAAAGGGGGAACCATTCACTCCAGTCGTACTTCGGGTCCATTCTGATCCTATCTCCATAATTGGCAAGGTGTTGGAACAGAATCCCAAAGGCTACACCCGGATCCAGGATTTCCTCGAAATCGGGGTCAATATGCTCGACGCTGGTTTATTAGTTCACGGCAAGCCCAAGCCTTCACAATCAGAAGTAGAACAGCCCTGGCTACGATCGATTGTGGAAAAACGGATCACGGCTATGTGCGTGGACGCTGCTCTTACGGAGGATGACTTTGAGACTGCATATTCATACGTCGTCAACCGTTTAGCCGCAGATAGCAGCGGAATTCCCGCAAAGCCGAATTCCACTGTGCTGACAGACGACTATTCCTGGAAAGCTGCGCTACAAGCAGGCAAGTACCGTCGTACCGCACGGACTATCAAACCAACGCATATCGGGACGGCCAGCGGTAATCTCGACGTCCGGCATCTCGAGCAAAGAATAGAGTGCTTAGCGACAGCTCTTCGCATCGCACCGCCAGCGACGCTTCAGGAGATTCTTAACGTCTTCCGCAAGTGTGAAGAGGAACTAAACGCCGCGGTGAAGGCGGAAGAAGAGCAGGAATCGGCTTGGGATGACCAGGGCGATGTGCAGGTTATGCCCGGCGCCTTTAGCAGCACCGTGCCGGCCGGTGTCGTAAGGAGTACCAAGGCGCCATCATCAAGGCACACAGAGGAGGCGCCAATGTCACTCTTCGACCTCTCACGAGCAAGCATAACTCGAGCGCAGCGTAACTTGACGGCCTTATCAAGTCTTCAGCGTAGCGAAAATGCTAGATCAGACGAAATTCACGGGGATATGGAAGACGGTTCTGGTCAACAGAGAGTCAGGAAAAGGGATCAGTTCAGGGAGGCTGCGGTCGGGACTCTGGCATCCGGCGTCGGGTGGCTAATTGGAGCACAACCTATCGACAGAGCTGGTGAGAGGAGTTAGGATGATTTTCTCAACGAGACCAAGATACAGATGATGGCGTCTAGGTAGTCATAGGGGAATAATGATATCCGAGTCTTACAAGTATTTTCATCGTCACAGGATCTATTAGTCTCGTGGGTATCACGAGTGTGTCACTGATCCCTTTACTCCGCGGTACGGAGGGAAAGAAAGGGGGGATGAGACATAACAAGATATCGAATCCGAGAAATGGAGAAATATTCCGATATTACACGAGACTAGGGCTTTACGCCGTCTATTCTGCCTCAACTAAGCTAAGTAAACTATAACACAATCCAATAAAAACTACAGGTTCAAACCCATCTATCATAGCTTAGGCAAGTCAAACCTGACTTTCTTGGACGGCGGTTCGCTGCTAATAGTGCCCATCTTTTCCTGGTGATCATGGATCTTGCCTTCCACGCCGAGGAGCTGTCCTAGGTTATTGGTGTATTTCTTAGACGCGGCCGTGTATCTCTGGTGCCAGCCAACATCGTTGTCGTTTCGCACATCCATTAGGGCCTTTTGGTTGTTTAGAAGTTGTAAGTTTTTCCGGCGAAGTTCATCGCGTTGTCTTAGGAGAGCCTGTTGTGTATTCCGCCGTTAGCTATGGACCTCGCTGCTATGCCTGTACCCCCATGGAGTGAGCTTAGGTACGCGGGGACAAGAGAGGAAGAGAGTGAGATATAGGAGATATAGTTTTAGGGGGTTTGAATAATATATTCTTTAAAAAGGGAACTCGTCAAAACTTACCTCGAGTACGTGGTCTACAGGTTCAGGTGGCTCAGGCGATGATGCCGACATAGTGCGCGCATCGTCCGAATCAGGGATCTCTTCAACGGTAGGTTGGTGTGCGGGCATTCGAACAGGTGGCGGCTGAGTTGGTCCCGATGGCGGTTGGGCCGGTGGAGCTGGCCTTGACGCTGGCATCCGGACTGGTGGCTCGCCGGCAGACTTCGGCGGACCACCTCGTCCAAAAATAGCCTGCATGCGCGTCATACCCCCTGACGAAAGCAATGACTTCCCCCGACCCGGCGCGCGCGCACCTCGGGGTTGTCCTGAGGGCTTGCCTCTTGGCGTTCTATTGCCACGACCTCTTTGCGGTGCTAGCCCTCCGGCCCCTCCCGGGTTCGCACGCCCCGTCGGAGGTACGACCGGCCCGGTCGGATCACTAGCCTTCTGTCTTGGGGTAGGAGGGATTACATTTACATTCGGTACGGAAGAACCCGGAGTATTCGGGGCACTCGGGGCACTCGGGGTACTTTGGGCACTTGGGCCCCTTGGGCCAGAGGGTGCACGTATAGGTCGAGGTGGAGGTGCGGGACCGCCGTCGCCGAGCTCGTCACCATCGCCGCCACCGTCTGGGCCTCGCTTTCTCTTAAGTAACTTCGAGGTGCCCTCCCCCATATGCCTGTAGTGCCAGAATGGAGTGCTCTTGGGGTTTTCCAGCGGGGGCCCATGACTTAGCGGCAGTATTCTGCCCAAGGTTGGCTCATACGGGCCTGTTTTTTTGGGTTTGGGCTTATCCTCGCTAGGCGTCGTCGTTGCTGGTTGGCTGCTGATCCCCGCCTCGCGCTTCTTCGCAATCCTCTTCGCAATCCTCTGCCGCTTCCTCTCCTGCGTCGTCTCGTAGGCCTCCTTTCGCTGCTTGTTTTGATCTTTTATTTTGTCAAATACTTCCTTTACCATCTTGGCTTCCTCCTCCTCGGTCTGAGGCTTCCGAGTTTGAGCCTCTTTATCGGCGTCGGGAGGCAGGACGGCCGACGGAGGCAATATTTTATGTTGGCCTTCATATGTATACGGCTTCCAGTAGGGACGCTGAATCTCAGTGAGCTCCCTGCCTAAATCAATTGTCTCTTTGGTACCGAGCTGGCCAAATTCGTCCACGGGGCCTGGCTTCATTATATCGGCCATAGTGGTACCATCACGGAATACGTATGTCGAAGGACCGGGTATATCGTCGACATAATTTATGTTAGACCTAGGCAACTCCCCATATTGTGCTCTTTTTACATAATCGAAAGTGCTCTTGGGGTATTTACGCGCTTGCGGACCTGAGATTCCTGGTGTGGTTACGTCTATCTCCCGGCCGGACGGGCCCTCCATTGGTAACCTTGCTGGCGGCGGTAGAGGACCGGCCCTCATCTCCTGGTCGGTCAACTTCTGCGGCATGGCGGACGGGAATTGTGGGTATTCTTCGTACATAGCGTCCATATCTGCCCGTTCCTGATCGGCTCGTCTTTCGAGCGAGACCATAGTAACTACGTTCGCCTCCAGGGGCTCGCGTTCATCTTGACGCATTTTCGCTTCTCGTAGCATCCTAAGGTCGGGATCCCAAAAGGGTTCATCTCTCTTACTGACTTCCTCTTGAAATAGAATCGTGTTCAGCGGCGGGTAAGTCTTCTCCTGTTCTGCCCACGTCTTCCAACCTGTCTCTTCTTTCTCTTCCGGATTCTTGAAGATGCCAGCGAAGCCATCCTCCTTAATCCACGCACTTTCACCAGTAGTAGTGATTCTTATCCATCGGCTGGGGTCATAAATGTTTTTATTTGGAGGAGCAGGCTGGTTTCCGAAGCCACTTGAAGGACCATTGTGACTACCGAATTTCTTTTGGTTTATATGGTAGTTGAGCAATTCTGCATCCATCATATCTGGCTCGTCCTCATCTTTTGCACTGCTCTCACTTCCAGTGTTAAGTCCTGGTCCGTCTGATCCTAATTCTTCCTCCACCATACTTCCCGTGGTTTGCGCCATCATGGCTCTAGCGGTGCCGACTATTTCGTCATTGGCGCCGCTATCCTCGTCGCTTGTGTGTGTGTCAAGGCTAACTCTATCGGAATCTCCGCTGCCTCCGTCTTCCCTGGCGGGCTTCATGGCCCTGTTTCTTTCCCGATCAATCCAATGCCTGACTTTCCTAGCTACTGCCTTGGTTGAACCCAGACTGGATGTTTTCCGTGCGTTAAAAGCACGGTGTTTCCGTATAGTACCTCCGATGATCGGGCTCTGCGTAGCTTCTAGGTTTGTCTCGGAATACTGTTTGCCAGCCGCAGCGGCGATAAGTAGTTGAACCGAGGTTCGCCTGATGCGTTTTCGAGTAGACCGAATCTTTCTGTCCTTGCTCTTGCGTGCACGTCTAGATGTCGACCCTTGGTCTAGCCAAATACGTCAGCGAGACACTTATAGACAGAGAAAGGCAACGCAATGCCGCCGACTACGTACTGTTACGGTCTCTCTTCAGTTGTTCAAGGTCGTGTTGGTGGATAGCTAATGTGTTTTGGAGACGTTTGTACTCGTCTCGGAATCTTTTACGGTCCTTGGCGTCCGTACTTGAGGAGGGGTTCACGCTTGCCATGCTGTGTGGGTGGGATGCCGGAATCTAAATAGTGATGCTTGCAGGACAGGCAAAGGAACTATATCCGGATTGTTGAATACGATTCGTCTACGGAACAATCAACAAGGCTAACAATCTTGCAACTTAGAAAGACCTGCCTGGAGACATCTCCATTATCAACGAAAGTCGGCGAGCGGCTTTGTGCCCTCAAGTTTCCTGTTTCGGCGGGAGCCCATGGTGTTCAGCCCTAGACGTTTCCGTCGTGGTGCTTGGGCTTGTCCTTTCCTCCCCCCCAAGCTATCCGTAAAGAAGCCAGCAATTACAAACGTGCTTCCTCGATTATTCTCGTTTCCACCAAGTCTGAACAAAGCGAAACTGGGAATGCAGGTTTGGGGTTCTTGCCGCTTTCAGTGATAGTACCGTTTTGAGACTAATGCTAACTTAGGTACTGAACCACTTTGTCAAGCATTGGCAAGGCAAAGTCGAAAGGCACCGAAGTTGAGTGGTTCATGAAAACTTCTAATTAAATATATTCTATGTAAACTAGCTGAAAGGGTCGTTGAATTGAAATATTTATGGAACGGATTATGGGACATGTTGTATGGTGCGCCGTCTAGTCGGTACTAACCAGCTTTGTATGGGGAGAGCATTCCTGTTGGCGGCCACCATTTAGGCACTGTGAAACAAACCAGTTGTCAGCAACCGTCTTCGGAGTGGGGGTGTTTACCTTGGTAGCCCTCCTGTAAGTGTATATGGGCAATGGCATGGCCCGATAAATCAACTTGAGGTGTTGCTGTGATGGAAGGGCGATCATGGATTCATAGTTAGGCGAAGCAAAGGCGTCGACGCGAAAAAGGGAGCCCCCATTTACGACTGTTGGGGGCTAATTAGGAATGGACATTAAAACTCGTGTCGCGTGGTCGTTATATAGGTTTTTTTTCTCTTTGCTGAAATGCAGCGACTTAAGGATTGAGACCAATTTCATGGTATTTACGGAACATTAGTCGATTCGACTCAAGGTTGCACCTTTTTGGGAATTTGCGATCAATTATGTGTTGCATTCTGCGGGACCACCATTGCAGAGCTGTCTCGAATATCCGCCCGGCAAAATGCTGATGGATGTTGCTCAGTCGTCATGCTCGTCAAGCGCGAAGAGAAACCTCGGAAGTGAAAATAATAGTACAAGTATCAAGTTGAAAGGTGAAAGGGTGGGTTTGTTGCCAACGCCGTAGACGTATTTGGTGATCCAAGGGGATGCGTGATTGGGTGAAATGGGGGGAGTTGCCTGTGCCATCATCCTCAAATCGTCGTTGTCAGGCCGACTGCTATATTCTCTCGCCGAGGAAATTCGCCCACAAATCAGGGGAAATCACAATGACAGCACCCCTCTGCCCCGTATCTGTCGAACCCTGTCTAAGGATCAGAGATGAGAAAAGAAAAGAAAGAGGAAAGAAAAAAAAACAATAAAACTCGGTGGTTGATGCCTTTTCCTTCCCTTTTACCTGCCGTATTAAACTCCATATGTCACATCTTTTATGGAATCCGCCGTGCTCGCATGCCCGAAGAGAAATGACGCAAGATCAAGGAAAGCCGATACATTCACCGATGATCCAACCAACGTGGAGACGAAATTGTGTGAAGAGAAACATCCTTAACGCGTATAGCGATCGTTCCCTGGATGACGCATTAGCAGCAGTAGGTCGGATATGTCGGACTGTCGTTGTTCGGCGATCAAGGCGCACCTCCGTATGTCTCGCGGGCCTCGGGTCGGGTTGCAGGCTCACCATAGCCGGAGGCAGCTGGGTCACGGGCTCGGGCACCATCGCGCTCGGGGCGCTCGAAACGATCACGCTCGTAGCCAGGAGCACGTCGCTCTTCTCGAGCTCCTCCGGCGTAGCGGTCTCGCTCCTCACGGCCACCGGCATAGCGATCGATCCGGCCATAGCCCTCTTCACGCTCGCCGCCGCCACCGCCACCACCACGTCGTTCCTCTCTGCCGTAGTTGCGATCATAGCTGCGATCGTAACCGCGATCCTCTCGACCACCACCGTAGTTGCCGCCACCTCGACCATCACGATAGCTGCGGTCGTATCCGCGGTCCTCACGGTAACCGCGGTCGCCACGGTCCTCGTAGCGGTTTCGATCATAACCTCGGTAGCGGTACGGATCGTCGCGTCCACCATAACCACCGTAGCCACCGCCACGGCGTCGATCGTCGAAGCGAGGACGGCCGCCCTCTATAGATGATTTAATTAGATCGAGTATATCAGCTGGGTTGGTGGGGGGTACTAACCTCGCTTCGGGGGACCGAAGTACTTGCCGGGGGTAGGAGTTCGAGGACGAGCACGACGCGCCTTTTCGATGCTAAGAGTTCGACCTTCAATCTCCTCTCCCTGCAAGCCGTCCTTGGCAGCGTCGGCTTGTTCAGATGTAACCATCTTGACAAAGCCAAAGCCACGGGACTCCTTGGTGTGGGGATCCTTCATGATCTGGCACTTCTCGACTTCGCCATATTTCTCAAAGAGACGAGTGACTTCGGCTTCAGTCAATCTGGGATGGATTCCAGTTACGAAGAGGTTAGATCCAGGGTTAACAGAACCATCCTCGTCCTTGTTGCCATTATCGTCCTTCGGAGCACTAAAAGACTCAGAAGTTAGGGATGTACCGCAAAGAGCTTGATTGAATGTAGGTGCAGAGATTGTAGTCTGACACTGTCGTGGTGACTTACCGATCTTGGTTGGCAGCGGGGGATGCAGAACGGCGGCGAGAAGCCTCGATGCCATCATCACGAGAGGCTCGGGGAGAAGCGCTTCGTTGATCGCGCTCGTAGCGAGGGCCATCGTCTGGAAATAGGCATATTAATACTAGTTCTCTTTGTGTCACTAAATAGGAGGCATAGAGAAAGGTGACTTACCATCGAAACGATCGCCGTTGGCGGTCTCGTAGTCCATCGCGGTAGTTGCCATGATTCAAAGTTGGCGTGTGCTGCGAACCTGGTAAGTATGAAATCGCGACGCGACGACAGAATTGGTAGCGATGTGCACAAGGACGCGTGTGATGTCAAGAAAAGGATTGTTGTGAAAAGAATCGCACACAGAAAGGGGAATCAAACGGTCGTCAATGTTCTAGATGAAGACGATACGCAAGAGGCGAAAATAGATGGTGGGTGAAGTTGACAACAGGATGGGATTGAGGTCGAGGTTGAAATTGAGATTGAAGAGATGGGTTTGCGGTTTGTGAGAAAGGGTATGTTGATGGGTGGATGGGTTATTGGTATGGGTCCCGAAGTCATGGGTTTATGGAGTTATGGATTTATGGTTGCGTCGGCTGATGGATAGAAAAGGTAAGAGCGATATGCAAATTGACTGTGCTCACCTGCTACTACAATGCCGCAGATGCCAATTCGGAATTGGAATCGCAATAGCAACGGGCAACAACAGTCCGCTATTTGATGTTATTGGCGCAGTTGCAGTGCAGAGGCAGACGGTTAGAAGGTTAGAAGCAAATGACCTAGGGTGTTGTATTAAATAAGAGGGCGCGTATGCAGTGTTGAATTAGAAAGCGCAAACACAAACGACACTTTCTTGTCTTTGAGATGATGCACCTACGATTACCGGTCTCAAATAAGGTTGGTCGAAAGAAGGAAGGCCTGCTGCAGAAGGAGAAAGATGGGAATGGGGAATAGGCGAAAGGTGAATTGAATGGAAAACGTCGAAGGGGGAGGGAGAAAAAACTGGGGAGGCAAAATTGTTCAGCTGTGAACGGGACACTGTACGATACCGATGCAGTACAATCTCCGTTGCCTGCCTACAATGTACCTTCAATGTTCGCCCTAAAATAGAATACGTACCTGCCTCAGTCAAGTTTGAAAAATCAGAGCAGTTACGCTTAGAAACATGTTCTTGGTATAGGAATAAAGGCAAGAAATATCGAAATATTAGGGATACTTAGGGATGCGAACACTCTAGATGTCTAAGTAGTTGACCGTAGCTAGCCTTGTTTTACTTCTTTTACCTTCGAGGTTTCATACGTCCTGTATAGGAACGATTTCGGAGAGCTCATAGCTTCAATTCAACTTGGTGACAAGATCAATTGCTTTTGCGTCTGTATCTAAAAGCAGCACCTAGTATGGTACCTAATAGTTAGAGCACATATTGTGGATAGCGCACCTATATACATAACCAAGTTGAAGGGATGCTAACATTGTAGTCCCACAATCCTAAGCATTTCTATAATTCACCCATCTCGACTTTGTTTTCCATCATATCTGCTCTCAACGCTTGCTCGACGTCAATCTCTATGGGAGCGACTTCATCGAGGAACTTCAAGCCCTCCGATGCCTTCCCACCGCAGGCTCTCTCTAATGCCAGGAAGGCGAAATGACCTCCTACAACAGGACGGGCCATAAAGTTAGGTCCAGGGAACCCGCCGTTACCCTCGGTTTCGTAAAGGTCCGTAAGGGGTCGATCTGTACGGATATTCCTAGTCAGATATCAACTCTTCAAAATCATTGCATGGGGTTATATAACATACCAGTCGCGGTCTCATTGACCCAAGTAGCAACGTGTTGTAGAATTTCACTTCGCACCTTCTTGCTCGTTACAGCAGCTGCAAAGAACTCCCAGTCGCTTTTTGTATACAGGTGACGGCTGTCTAATGGCAAGCCGTATCTTTGAAGTACTGCGTGGTACCAGTCACTCTGCATCTTGTAGATTTCATCCGGAATAAACGTTGACTTCGGTTTCGTCTTAATCCCACCGCCAATAGGTAGTTGCTCTGAGTCTTGGGGCCTTTCTGGGCCTGTTGAGGATAAGGTATCTGCGGGTAGGTGGAAGCAAAGTAAGGCATCGGCAAAGATGTTGTAGAGCGTCGTCCAAGACCCATACCAGGTGTATGCTAGCTTCGCATGCGTTTTGTCTCTGGAGAGGCCAAAGCCTTGCCACTTCTTGATGTATTCGTCGGCTACGTTGCTATACCGCTTCGATTCACTTTTATTGCCGACAACGTCAGCAATCTCACTCATAGCCTTGATACCAATTATGCCCTTCAGCGCCAAGTTCGTTTGGTTGGCCAACCAGCCAGCGAAGTCATCGGTGCACAGCTGGTTGGCAGGGACAAGTGATTCTCGGACAAGATATCCCGTCCACTGGTCCCAGAGCTTGTATGAGCGGCGTACCCAGTTTGCCGCGGCCTTTTCACCTGTCGTGCCCATGTCTTCCCACGTGCGATCCATTCCGTATTGATCGATGAGTGCTGTTTTTTTCGTAGACTCTATACTTAGAGTGAGAGCTTCTTGCGGGACTGTTCTGACAAACGCAGGCTGCGTATCGTCCCTAAGGGCGTTAACCAACGCTAGGCCCATGATTAACATGTCGCCACACTCCTCAACAGGCATATATTCATCATTACCATCACCATGCCCAGTCGCATTGGGAAAGTGGGTCCCAAGATCGTGCATACTATAATCGTTGGGGTATTGACCGCTTAGCTGGTGCTCTAGGAGTGGTTCCAGCAAGTACGCCAACCACTGCGGGTTGGTATACAGGAAAAATGGGAAGGATGGGAAGATCACGTCGACGGTTTGGAAATTCCCATTCGACGAGATCTCCTTGAGAAAAATGATGGGACTGTCCGGAGTACCAGAAAATTGCGTCGCTCCCAGCACCTGGCGTGCCGACAAGGCTGCGATATCTTGGTAATCCTGAGAGCCCGAAGCGTACGCATCTTTGGCAAGCTGTTCGGAATAGTTACTGGCAAGGAACGCCGCAGTGTCGAAGTCGTCGTAGTGGTACTGAAGCATTTGTTGGGCGGTCGGAAAGCAGGAAGCCCACAAAGGTCGCATCCATGTTAACCCCCTAGCGGAGGCGAACTGGACCACGGGATCCTGAGTGAGAGCAAAGGTGAAAAGAACGCTATCCTTAGCGACCTCAGATGACGAGTTCGATTTTCCGCTGAGCTTGAAAGATTTGGAAAAAGCGAAGATAGGTTCGTCTTCAAAGATCCCACGGTAGGAATCATCAATCTTGTTTCTCAACGACCCATGCTCGGCAAAATGACGTCGTATATCATTCGATTCGCCGGATTGATGTTCAACATCGGCCGGGGCGGAGATATGGATCGTTCCCCATTCGGCATGATCCCAAAACTCGGTTAAAAGTTGCTCGTGACGCCGAGTAATGCTCCAAGTCTTGATGGGGGTTCTTGCGCTGTCACTCTTTGCAGACTTAAAGAGGCGCCACTCGATCTTATTGTCTCGATTGCCGCTAGCCCATTCTCCATTTATGTCCATGTAAAGACTGACATCAGTGGAACCCTCGACAATACATGTAAGGTATCCTGCTGGTAGAGACTGTCTAAGCGTCGATGTAGGCGTGATGGGGGACAAGAACGAGAGCGTAATTTTTACATCGGTGCCCTGGATGGCATAGGTGAGGTTCGTGGTAGAGGCGTCAAAGGTGGCACCGCCATACTTGGGAAAGGAGACGTTGTAGCTGAAACGCAATCAGCTTAGGATTACACACCACCATTAAAGATTGTTGACTCACCTCGATGAATGCCTCAAGAAGTCCTGTGAGCGGCCTAGCAGAGGGTACACTGTCTTGGTCTCGGGAACCGCGGCCATGATCGCAAAGCCCACAGTACTACCAGTCCAGAACATCGGCCAGTTTTCCCACGGGTCATCGCGAGAATGCGCATACCAGATGCTTAAATATGGGTTTCGTACAATCAATGGCAGGACGGGAGGCGTTAAAGTCGAGGCATCAACAACAGCTAAAGCCAGCGCCGCAAGGGCCGGCAAAAGAGATAGCCTCATGGCGACAGACCAGGCGAGTACCCGTTTATTGCTTAGCTACGACGTATAATGAAATATCAGGCGAGAAAAGAAATCGCGGCGATCAAGTAGGCATGAGGCTAACGTATAGTCCCGTTGAAAATACCACGAGGAACGAAATAATGCTATTTGAGGTTGGTAGGAATCTAGGTTTCTACTCGAGATCAAGATGGCAGAACAGGCAACGAAGATAGTCGACCTAGAGCGATAAGTAGAGAGTGGGAAATGAAGCAAATGCGAATCAATATGGCACTAGGCCTTCCTACTATGTACGGAGTTGAAAGGAAAGAGGAGCAAGCTACGATGACAGTTGCGGGCAGGTCAACATGGAAGTTAAGTACCTGCACCTGTTATAAATAGGATCCACCCTCCCCCAGGTTTCGAGGGATGCCGCTTGGAAACCCGAGCAAGTAGCAAAACCATAAGCAAATAGGTGTGACGATACTTCCCCACAAAACCCATACTTTCGGGGGTCTTGGGGTGAGAGAGTACGAAGCAGAGCACTTGGGGGTCACCAGGGGTCATACTACAACCAGTTGACGAATCACATTATAGAATAAGTACCCGACTGCATTGGATTTGGGGTAGGAGGCAAGCTCCAAAGCCCATACATGACACCTCTGAAGCTATTACGGTTCCATTGATTCTAAGAGGCCGAGGCTGGAACGAGCTGAGTTGAAAGCGGGCAAGACAGGCTATGCAGGGGAGCCCTAATACTAATAGGTGTTACCCCGCAATAATACCAGGTACATGTAGGTAGATATTATGCTTATACTCGTCCTAACATTTGAACCTTCGATGTTCCGTATTCTCGGTATCAGTCAGGAGAAGACAAATTTTAGATATTTATATTCTAATAGTATACCAGCTTCTTATTAATGCCTAAGTTCTTTTTGCTTACATGAACATTACATATTTAATACATAGATTTTACTAGATATTCAATGTGTCCCTAATCGAACTTAATATGTTCCTATCTCGAAATCTATTTACGTTTGTTTTCTAAGAGTTTGAAACAGATAATATCCTAAATACTTAACGTACTAAGCGATATTTTCCAATGAATCATACTCACATCAAGGGATCGGATAAAGCTCAACAATATGAACCCATATAGCTTCTAGCACGTTTGGAGCGCAATTGGCTGAAAACAGAGGACCTAAAGTCTATAGTTGTGAGTTGACACTGTAAGACTTCCAAGGTTGACGCTGAATCTTCATACCTAACATATGAAGAGCATATCGTAGTTCTATAACTTATCTTTGAATACACCTACTTTCGTGATTTCAGTTTAGGCTGAAGCTGGGCGCTGTGGTGGCGCTATGGAGCAAAATAGATGCACCAATCAATCGGTCTCTTTCTTACGAGGAGCTACTTGCCAGAGTCTAGTTGGACATAGACATAAAGCCGTTCGTTTCCGCAAGGTGAAGCCATTCGGAAAATCGTGCAGCATACCCACGTTAATTAGTCTCTATCGACCACTCACAATCACGTGTGGGTGGTAATATGTGTTATACTACATATGTATAAGCACAATATCATTATCGTAACTTAAGTTAGTGAGTTTTTGTGTGATAGGGACCTTCGCAAAGTGGGCTATTGTCTCCTCGCTAGCCCCGAAAGCTATTCATTTGTATTTTACCTCCTACTACACATCTCTAACTCTCTTGGCTTTCTACAGTTTTGAAGTAAGAGGCAAGATTATAAACTTATTGTCCTCGACAAGTTTTACTTTTACAAACCACTAGCCTCCACACGAAAGACATAACCAGCTCTTTCATTATTCACCGAAATCGGTTCGTAGAGCTACCCCACCAAGACTGTGCAGAGGGTTTCTAAGATTCGTTATATCGTGTCGGATAGCAGTCATGGCAACTCTAGAGGGAAAAGTCTTTGCGATTACCGGCGGTGCTAGCGGGATTGGTCTTGCTACTGCACAAATACTCTCCAAACGTGGTGGCACCGTTTGCATAGCCGACGTAGACCCAGCAGCCATGAGCCGGGCAGGGGAATACTTCGCTGGCCAGGGGGTACCATTCACTGTCACTAAAGTAGATGTGTCTAAGCGGGATGAGGTCGATTCTTGGATTGGTGGCATCGTTGAGAAATATGGTAGACTCGACGGAGCGGCCAATGTTGCGGGTATCATCGGCAAGCACCATGGCATACGAGAAGTGGCAGACCTAGATGATGATGAGTGGACGCGGATCATCGCGGTGAACCTCACAGGGACTATGTACTGCTTGAGAGCTGAGCTTAGAAAAATCGTAGATGGTGGTTCTATTGTCAATGTTTCTTCCATCCACGGCCTCCAAGGTATTTATTTCATTAATCAGAAGTCAACGGAGTAGACGCTGACCATAAGTCTAGGGTTTGCCAAACACGGAGCCTACGACGCGAGCAAGCACGGTGTCATTGGCCTAACGAAGGCGGCAGCTAAGGAGAGCGGTGCTCGGCAGATTCGTGTCAACTCTGTCGCCCCGGGAGCTATCTTCACTCCCCTGATGGAAAAGAGCTGGAAAATCCACAACCGGGACCCCGACGCGCCATTCGATGATACAGCAGCTTTGGGTAGGCAAGGGACGGCGGAGGAATGCGGTAATGTCATTGCCTTCTTGTTGGGTCCTGAAAGCAAGTACGTGAGTGGAAGTGTGTACTCCGTTGATGGCGCAATGTGAAGCGGAGGCAGAAAGACTCTATCAAAAGACATCCTCTGGCTGAACCTCGTGGTTTCTCCCGTCCTCCCGAATGTGCTTTAGTGTTTTATCTCGCGACATGGGCTTTCGCATATCGTATGCATCTTCGCCATGGGCGGTAGGATCGTTGACATTGTCCCCATAGTAGTCCTTTACCACACGATACACGCTGTAACCCATACTCTCGTAAAACTTGATGGCTCTCGTATTGCTCTTCCTCACAAACAGATCAACAAACCAGGCGTTGCCCACTTCAGCGGCAAATTCAAGGTTCTCGGTAAGAATCTTTCCAATGCCAAGCCGGCGAGCCTCAGGGGCAACCGTGAGGGCGGTGATGTGTGCATGCCACGGAAGGTAATGCTCAGAATATTGGAAGTAATCCGGAGAGCTTTCTAACTTGCCCATGACTATAGGCGAAGCAATAACCTCGTTAGGCCGACCATTATATAGATGGAAGATTTCGACCTACTGTAACCGATAATGTTTCCATTTGGGTCCTCGGCAACCTGAAATAGTGAGGGCCATTTGGCATAATACTGGAGATAGAAGCTTAGATCATATGTCTCCGTCAGAGGGTCCAGATTGCACTTGGAGAATTTGTCTAAATCATCGGGGCAGAAACCTCGGAACGAGGCCATGGCTGAAGTACGATCTAGATTGTTCCTTCAGAGGACACAGTGACCTCTGGTTCCTCAATTTGGAGTGTCTGCTTTAGATCGTAGACTGCCGGGCAAATGTATGCCTAACCTACTACGGTACCATTAGTAACTTGAAGTAGAGGAGACAATATCAGAAGAGGATGAGGGTCTAAGAATTGAAGAAATCTTTAACCTATGCACCTACTAGATATATCATACGTACGTATGTAGCTATCCTCTTTCTATCAATGTTGAAGGGGTCGAAGTTACAGTATAACGAGACATGCAGTACCGGCTCTATGGCAATTTGAAGTGAGAATGTATGTTGTGTAAATTGATGCATTCGTTGTTCTTGTATCTGCCCCTCCAAACAGCATCTAAAATACCTAGGTAAGTACTTCAAGGTTCTGGTGGAGTGGGGCTTGTGGTCATTTCCTAAGTTTACCATATTGCATATACGTATGTACCTTCTCACATTATATCTTCAGATGTGCACATATGAATAGATATGAATAAGTCTTCTTCCCGAGGTCTATAGACTTATACGGCCACTGGATTTGTAATGATTAATGGAGATTTCTATTAATGAGTAAGAATACCAGTTGACCTTATAGGTACTGTTACCAAACCACAGGCGTTCGAAAAGTACATCCATAGTACTAGGTGATTAGACACATGTGCAGGTACTCGTGGGCCTTAAATGTAAATCTAAATTTTATTATTAGGTTTATGTAACAGCAGGTACCCCTGCTACCTTGAACCTTGCAGGAGGGCGTAAGAAAAATGTACTTTTCTTTAACAGGTAACAACTGAACAAAACCATATAACAAACGCCTTAATATAGATAATAATTCAAAGAAAAGGAAATCAAAGTATTTGTATTCTTAATATTTAATTGATATAATTTAAACGGATTTATCTTCAAATTGGTCAAGTTATTCTCCGTATAATTTCATCAAGAGTTAAGACAAATCCACAGCTTCTCCTGCCTTGCTATATATCTGCCGTTTTATTATTGGATGCGCCCGATATTGTCTTCTGATAACGTATCCGCATCAGCAATCCGATATTAAAAGTTCCCTGACAACAAGCAGTTCTACGATACAACACAGGATACAATACAATACAACACGGGGCGCCGTCCTTCTTCTGGTATCTACTAACTTTAGTTAATGACGGTCTCGAATTTTCTAAACCCTACTCTCATGGTCCATTTGACTTGACGCGCATCGGAGTTCTACTATTCATATACCTCCCACCGTAGCGACACTACTACTAAGCAGCGGGATCTAGCATCTCGAATAGAGTTCGCAGCTATGCCAAGGTCACCGCAAACCCCCAGACACTCGCGTCAACCCTCTAGCATCGATGCATCCTATCAGAACTCCAGCCCCGGCATGTCGCCAAACAGCCGGCGCCAGTCAAAATCCTCTTTCCAAGAACCCCTGACGCCCCTACGCAACAGCATGAACGAGTCCGAGCTTAACGAGCTCGGCGCTGGTGGTATGGGTCATGACAACGGACTTGGGAATCTGGCAGACGAATTAGCGGATGCTTTATCCGGATCTGGCGAGGACGAGGAATACTACGAAGATGGAGAAGGGCTCGAGTTTGATCAGAGGGGAGATAATGGTCGGGAACAGATTGACGGAGTTAGGGACAGCGGAGTCGACGTAGCCAGCCAGTCAGACCAACAAGGGAAGAATAAGAGCTCGAGCCTGGGCATACCCTCGCCTCCGGGGCGCGGCCACCGACGAACAGGAAGCGCATACGATGGGAGTGAATACGGTTCCGAATCCGATCTAGACTCGCCCGGAATACCACCAAGCTTAGTCGCCAAGATTGATGCCGTCGAGTCGCTAGCCCGGAGAGGTACCGAGAGCAACGGCGGGCCAACTGATGGCGTATTCCAACGGTTGACAGAAGGGCTGAGAGATCTGGGCTCACAGTCTGGTGTAGAGGGCAGCACTACAAGGTGAGTAATCTTGTGACTACTTACCCTTTTCAATCTGCATTTACTAACCCGTTGCCAATTCTAGGTTAATTACTGCACACTCGGCATTAGCAACACACCTTGCGCATCAAACAAGACAGATCCACAACCTCACCTTTTCTCTATTATCACCTTTAGTCGCACCTCCGGATCCGGACACCATCGATTCACTCCTTCCGCTGCTCACCTCCGTCTCGGACGAAATGCCGCGGCCTGCAACCTCGGCATTCAACTCCTTGACCGCTCTACATACCGTAACCTCGGACCTGGTACAGACGTTGAATTACCTGTCAGACACCTTACACATGTCGCGACAAACGACAACCACCGCCACGCGGCGGTTAAGAACGGCTAAGGAAATGGTAGCAGAGATGAAGCGAGAAGAGGAGCTAAAAGAGGAAGGAGAGAGATGGTTGACAAGGGGCAACTGGGGCGAGAGGCTACAAAAGCGCGAGTGTGCTGGCGTATGCAGAGAAGTCGTCGGAGGCTTTGAAGAGGTGTGTAATGGTTGGAGAGCACGTCTATTAGCGCAGGCAGAATCGGCATAGAAACGACTGGTACAAGGAGGGTTTTTCATACGAAGCAGGCGTCTTTGTTTCTCTATTCTCTGTTGCCAATTGGAGCCTTCGTTGTAATTATGTGGCTGGCCTGGTTGGCCTTGGCTCGGATTTTCTTTTGTGATATCGGCATTGCGGCGGATACGTATCGATTGCACTCAGAACCTGGTGGCGTTGAGATGTTGGGTTTTCAAAGGGCACGTATAGCCACTGGCATAGACAGAAAGACTTGCAAAGTAACGATAGTTCTACATGAACAATATACATGATAAGTAAGCTCTCCCGTCGACGGGTGAGGCTTACCTATGACCTCTCATACACCTCGCTCACCCCTACGAAACCTCGAAATCATCCAAGCCTAGCCGTGCAACGTGTCATCTGGCAGCCTATCTATTACCTCTTAGCTGCTACATACCATTTCTTTGACAATGTCTGATAACTCACTTATTATCCACGGGATGCTAACCCGAGTTTAAACTCAACTAGCATCCTAGTCTCTCACGGATCTACCCTGAGATCCACGTTGAGAAAAGGGGATTGGAATATGATATATGATATATGACCGGATGAGAAGCACATAACCAAAATCGTTGCGATCATGAATCAATTATACATCGCTCGTCACAAATTACATATTATACATTACACATGATATAAGGAACTGAGTTCCTCTCCCCTGACATGAGCCACGTGTTCAAGCATAGAGCATATCCATCTTCCAACCCCAACTCTTTTATGCAACCAGTCAAATCAGCTAGGCCTCGGTAGCTACTATCTCGTCAGGAGTTGAGGTACTGGGTCCCGGTATGCATGCGGGAGGATCTTCGCGCTCCAATGCATTCTTCGAAGTAGACGGCGCGCGGTTTTCGTCTAGCTCCTTGCTAGCCCTAACGAAACTAGAACTGCTACTAGTGTCATCGTCGAAGGGCCTTTGTTGGCTGATATTCAAGTCAACGGGCGGCGCAACTCGGGCACGCCTCAGCGCAGCCTCTTCCTCGTCGTCGACGAGGACCACCATCCATACACCCACCGCTCCGTTAGCCCCTAGCAGAGGCGTGCAGTGGACCCATCTAGACTTCCCAACACTGTCCGTCCGCGTCACCCAACGGATCTTGGCAGTAACAGCGGCGCCATCGGCGAACGATTCGACGAGAGCGTCACGGACGCCCTGTGGCCCTCCAATCCGCGACATGAACTCACTCTGCAGCATCCCCGGAATTCGGAGCGACGGCGAGGCGAATAAAACCCGGAGATTCGGATACGGACGCACCAGTAGATAGTGTTCATATATACCAGTCAATTGGCCGCCCGATGTAACTGAGATCCTGAGTCCGGGTTCATGGCAATCTCCTCTAGTATCGTCTGTCGGCCCGCGCCGACTTAGACCGCCAACTTCAGTGTCTCGCAGGTCTTTCCGACTAGAGTTGTACATGATACCGCCTGCTTCTCGAACCGTCCGTAATTCAGTAGGACTCAGCATTTCCACTAGCGAGCGGAATTCGCTTTTAGCCTTTGGACGAGGGCTTCCTTCACCGTTGTCCAATCCGGATTCATCAACGTTCTGGGCAACAAGTCGCCGGAGCGATTCAAGGCCAGCGCATTCCTTCATCAAGCCCGAGACATCTACCTGAGCACCAAGATGATATCGAACGACGCCACGGCTATCCAAAAGAGGCGCGACCATAAGGAGGTTCATAAATGGCGACCCATCGCGCCGATAGTTCAAAAGAGTCTCACAGTGCACCTTTCCTGCCGCTAGGTGCTCTCTTATTCTTCCTACACTTGAGGGGTTTGTGTTGGGCCCTTGAAGAAAGCGACCATTTCGACCGAAGACGTACCCAGCCCCGTACTATAATAATTAGAGTCAGTGACAATTATGATAGAAAAGTCTACTATGTGGTATTCTAGCCGATACATAGGAATTGGTTGCTGTACTTACTTGTGTCATCTTATGAAATTCTGATCACCGATTTAGCCACATCCTAAACAATACTCGAGGACCATTTCAAAGACGTACCTTTGCTAGCAAATATAATAGGGTTTCCATGTCTTGACGGATCCGTCAAGCAAAAAACCTCGGCCAGCCCATCAGAGAGATCTTTAAGATCATCGGGCAATACACCCGCAACCCGCCTCTTAACGGTCGTACTCACCATCTTCACCCATGTATGGGTGATATAAGCAGGCAAGTCTTCTCTAGCCAAAGCCTCAAGCGCGCCGCCGGCTTTTTCCAGCAATTCTCCATTGACGGTGTTGGGAACTACCTCCCCACTAGAACCCAACCCCCTAACAGAGACTAGAGACCGTGTGATGGAGTTCGCATAATCGATAGCCTTCAATGCTTTTAAAGCATCGAGGTAATACACTAAAATAGGGACGGACTTCGGCCTGTATGTGTACAGGAAAGTTGTGAACTCTTGAAGCAGGCTTGGATCATCAAATATAACCTCAAGATGGTCTTTCGAGAAGAGTGCTCTAGCTCTTGCCTCGAGTGAATATTGGGGGACTGGGCTTCTGCGTGGAGAAATTAGATCAAACGAAGCGGGATCGATCTCCTCCTCGGTCAAGGGTTCGAGCCCGTCATGTTCAACTAGCCCCTTGCTCTGTAGGCCATGAAGGATACCATCATTTCTGGGCCCGACGGAGGATGATGATGAGTTCGCTCTTGATTTGGTTGATCGAGATAGAACTGTGAATCCCCGAGGTTAGATTCTAAGTCATCATGGATATGTTGAGGGGTTTTGGATCAGCCGGGATATATAGAAAATCATGGGGTACAACGCGGTTTACTGGGACCAATACTCACTGCTCTTAGAAGGGCTTGAAGGCGATCGAGTTTCAGCAGATTGGGGGTCACCAGATGCGGTTGTGATACCAAGCTTAGGTCGACTACCCTCGGGGTTACTTTTAATACTACATAACTAGTCAGCTATGCCCAACTCGGTAAGGAAATAAGGGCCAATTCACCTATTTGGACGTCCCGAAGGACCAGGCTGGTGATCTAGAAGTGATAGACTCTCTGTTTCCGCCCATATCTTTCGGAAAGTCGTAGGTGATGCAACAGCTTCGGCAATAGAAGTTCCTAAGCTTGACCGCCGGCGGAGGATGTCAGTGACGTCAGCTCCATTGTCGTCTTCATCGTCGTCTCTTTCGAATGCCACAAAGGATCGCACGCTCATCACACTTTGACGCCCCTTGGCTTCTAAAGATGATGATTCGGGCATAATCATCTTGCCATAGGCGAGCGACTGATAGGGATATTTATAATATATATGCTCCTAGGAAGTTTCTTTGTTCTTAAGACTATAGCTTGCGAGAGAGGAGTGGATATCGAAGCAAACTCGAGTCTTTAGAAGCCTATGATTATTCTTTCAAGTAACTACGTGGGTAATGCCCGAGAAATTGATGTACCCATAGTAGTGAATAAGGATAGAGGCGAAGGAATTTATAGAGTAATGAGTTTAAGTAGAGTTGATTAGGGAACGAGATCAACACGGTGTGCTCGTAGGACTGTAGACCACGAGGAGTTTCTCATACGCACTAAGGGGCCGTCTAATCTGATGAGGAAACCCCTAACAGGACACGTAGATAGGCAAATATACTTAGTAGAATGATCGAGCCATAGTTCAAGGCGCTTGGACGCTTACCTGGCAAGTAAGGAGTACTCGTTCTATGTAATATGGTTTCAAGCTTCATGACCTGAGCGCTACTATTTTCCCTCCTTCGATTTCTCGGGATCTATGTGAATCGCATGGACATAATGGACCTGGACTAAAATCTAATTGCCACCTTTGGGAATCAGATGCTCATGGCAAACTGCTGTGCGCAAGGCCATGAGGTATCCGAGTACTGATGTAATCGTTCTAGATTTGCACATAATGGCTGGGCATCTAGGCGGATGGCCGGTGGCTTTGGGTAGAGTTCGCTCGCCTTTGCACCCCGAGAAGGCACAGGGGTTAAACGATGGGCCGGGTTATGAGAAACACCGGTCCCAACTATCGTTAACAGTATCTTCTGTGGGCGTTTCCTCATCCCATTATCGTAGTCTCGACGTGTGTCCTCGTGCTCCGTATGAGACGGAGCTAATCGACCAGGGGGAAACGTGGATGTGGTGCTGGGCGACTTGCCTAGATATGGCTCCGTACCTCCGTGCATCGTAGAGTACAGCTCCTACTCAGGAACTAAGTGTTAGACGGTTACTCTTCGACAGATGCTTCACGGAGAGAGACGGGGTGCAATCCAGGGTCCTGAGAGACTTAATCCGTGAGACTACTGTGTGTGGACTTGATGCTTAGTCTACACGAATCGATTGTAAGCGAGTTGTACGTCGAGTCTGTCAGAGCTTACACCTCGTTTCTGCCCCTAAGCTAGAGCGTAAGTTAGTAGAAGAGTACGTGATATTCTACGAGAACCTCTAAACTTGCGTATCATCTTGCTCTACTACTCACTGTTACATCATGAGTGATATCAGTTAGATCTCCCTGATTTCTACTATTGTATTGCCATATATCTGTGATTTAGTTTACTGAATTGTATGCGTACGCCTTGGTGCGTTGAGATACCTACATAGCATCAACTCATGACGTTCAAATAGCGTTCGACAAGCCGATTTGATGCCAAGACTTTTTAATCATGGATATTGCTGGTTTATTAATGTTTTCCATTTTCTGTTCCCGTGTGGATGATGACGGGATCAGTAGGATGGGGCCATTCTTGACGCGCCGTTGGCAGATCCTGTCGGCATGTACCGTGCCTATACATAATGTATGATACTGTACAATATTATTGCAAGTTGCCTTGTCATTTGGAAATCCGGGGACCCGTCCAAACGCCAAACCCCTGAAACAGGAAGCGCGTAGCCAGTCGGAAATTTCGCCGCGCGCGTCCTTGGAGAAAAGCTGTAAGCAGCAAAACAAACAACCCAACCGCGCTAGGTACAAATACTTACCGTATTTATCAAAGGGGGGCCCCTCTGCTTTGCTTTGCTCTACTTCTGTTATGAAGAAAAGGGAGAATAGCGCGTCTCGTCAATCTTGCATCGCGAATTGGGTCGCAGCATAACAGACCTCTGTTTTTCGACGTGTTGAATTACTTACAGGGTCGAGTGACCTGTCGGAGGCCTTTTGTTATTGATCTGCTCAAACTAAAATATCCGCTTCTGTCGCTTTGATGCTTGTTCGTAGCCCAGCCTCCACAATTCTATGTTATTTATCTTGGGTAAGTCTCAGCCAGTTTTTTAGTGAGCGTGGACAAAGGAGCGAAATGAAGCTGTTTACAATCGCGCTTTGCAGCCACTAGCTGGAATTCAGCATTCGTGGCATTGAGAGACACTTTGCATCGGTTTTGTACACGTAAATGATTTTTATTTCTTTCCATTTTATTTGATTTTCTGAGAGAAAAGAAGTTTGTCAGTAGTTGCTACCGTTGAATATGAATTGACTGGTATTTCTAAGAAGGCGTATTTTAACCTGATGCAAATATGTAGGTGACTATGGTAATTTATAACTTCAGGTAAATGGCAATTAGAGCCAGTCGACCATATCAGAATTTGGTGTTCCTTCCTAGTTACATAGTATCGAACACAGTATAGAAACCTTAGGCGTAAAATACATAATAATGAATACTTTGGGATCTCTACATCTTACAGCTTACACGTAAGTACCATATGAGATACACCGTTAAATAGTGGGGAGATTTTAGTTAGCACTGGTTCCCCCTGGTAGCGTTGTAAGGCGCGCGACGTGCAGGCACGTAAAGCATAGCAAGAGCGAAGCAAATCAGAGGGTAGGTTAGCAGGAAGGAACCCCAGACCTTCCTTACCTAGTACCTTAGCACGGTCCATTCAGCCATTGCCGTTCAACCTCCATCAACGTCCACCAAAGACAATTGCCCACCTCTTTCCCAACTTCAACTTCCCACCTACGCCCACGTCGATTCGAACTCAACAACTCGTCCTGCTTTCTCGTGACTCCCGCCGAGGAATTATACTCGCTTGAATCATTCCACTCTATTATCTTAATAATTGTGAATAAGACGAAAGCGATCGAATAATACCCATTTTCTCCCTTGCGAACCGCCTCTCTCGTTGTCCCACCGACTTCATTCACCTTCACCTTCGCTTATTTAATCTTGGTCACGACGAAATAGTATGCCATAGAAAAGCTGCACAACCCCAAGGGGACTCTTAGGAGATTCTTGCCGATATACTTCTGCTTTCAGTTTGATACCTGACCTTAGCTTTCTTACCTGGTCTGGTTTCTTTCGTCTGACATTTTCGGCTTCTCCCCTCCTAAGTCACAACAAGCCCTGATTTCGCGCTTTTCACCACCATTGCATCTTCTGTACTCCTTACCAACGAGTCGCAAACTCTGTGATTGATATCCGTGCTTTGTTTGCGCTCGCGAAAATGACGTTGGAGCCGGGATCGGTGTCTGCGGCACCACCGCCACTTAAGAGACAAGCGCAGGATACAGCGAGCCCCGCGGTCCGAACACCCTCAAGAATATCCACTCCTCCTCCCCCGTCCGATCGAGTAAGGTTGCAAGCGATGACCAATGTGGAGAGTGGCAATCCGAGAAGTGCACGCCATAGTGGCCGGGGGAGTGAGAGGATGAGTATAGGTGGTGTTGACCCCGATACCTTGTCAAGGGCTCTTTCGAGGGAACTTTCAGCGGACAGACGGGACAGCGCGTCGGGTGCGAGTCCGAGTAGGAAACGGCAACGCATTAATGGCGACAGGTTAGTAGCAGCGCGTGTACCTTATCCGTTCCAATTACTGGGGCTTTTGATCTGAAATCTTGAGCCGTCTTGATTGATTGGGTCGTTCGATTATATTTCCCTTCTCGTTGTCATTTTTTCATCTTAAGTCGGGGCGTATGCTAATTTATCTAGATTCATCCCGTCTCGTTCTGGCCAAGACCTTCAGGCTAGTTTTAGTTTGCTACATGAAGATGGGTCACCCGCGACACCCTCGCGGCAGAGAAGGCGAACACCTCATGGTGAGCTCCACTTCCAAAAGAGTAGGCTTGCTTCACTTTGCATTTGCTGAAACTTGTATACTAAACCGTTGTAGCCGAGGAAGCGAATCGAATCTTTTCGACCGTACTGAGAGCGGAACTTTTCGAGAATACAATACCACAAGCTACACCACAAACACTATCACCCGATACCAACTTACCTGGCTCGTCCCACTCTACGCACGCCCATGATGGTACGAGATCTCATACGCCACCGAATAACCCCCCTCCGTCCCTACCTTCGAGCCTTACGCCGTCGACACCACACAAGAATCTCTTCTCTTACATGTCGCCTCGCAATCATTCCCACGTTGCCGGTCACCCAACTCCATCCCGAACCCCACAGAGCCGGCATGGTCCTAATTTAGATATTCGGTCGGAGATCTACAGCCTGTCACCGGTCCGATTTGGAAGCCAGCAAATGCTATTGAGCCCGAGACGTCAACCTCGAGCGGTTAGCAAAGTTCCCTACAAAGTTTTAGATGCCCCCGACCTGGCGGATGACTTTTATCTCAACTTAGTTGATTGGGGCAGTGCTAATGTCCTAGGCGTTGGTCTGGGATCAAGCGTCTATATGTGGAATGCTCAGACGAGCCGAGTGAATAGGCTCTGCACACTGGAAGACGACACTGTGACAAGTGTGTCTTGGATTCAAAAAGGCACACACCTTGCCATTGGCACTGGGAAGGGCCTGGTTCAGATCTGGGATGCCGAGAAGACTAGGAGGCTAAGAACAATGACAGGGCACACTGGACGTGTGGGATCCTTAGCTTGGAATACGCATATTCTTACATCAGGGTCTAGGGATCGACTGATATATCATCGCGATGTTAGGGCTCCCGACCAGTGGATGCGAAAGCTCGTAGGCCACAAGCAAGAAGTTTGTGGTCTGAAGTGGAATTGCGAGGATGGCCAATTGGCGAGTGGAGGGAACGACAACAAGTTGATGGTCTGGGATAAGCTCTCCGAAACACCACTATGGAAATTCTCCGATCATACCGCCGCTGTGAAAGCAATTGCCTGGTCTCCTCACCAACGCGGTCTTCTCGCCTCGGGCGGTGGAACAGCTGATCGAAGGATAATATTCCACGATACAGTTCGTGGCTCGGTTATTAATGAGGTCGATACCGGGAGCCAGGTGTGCAACATTTCGTGGTCCAAGAATTCTAACGAAATCGTCTCGACCCACGGTTACAGCCAAAATCAAATCGTTGTATGGAAGTATCCTGCTATGACCCAGGTGGTCAGCCTCACAGGGCATACGTACCGAGTGTTATACTTGGCGATGAGTCCCGACGGCAGAACTATAGTAACTGGAGCTGGCGACGAAACCCTGCGATTCTGGTCTGTATTTGGACGAAGACCGGGTCAAAGAGAAGAAAGTGATGGTGGACGATTGAGCGACTGGGGGGTTATCCGGTGATGAAATTACCTCTCCACACAATCTATGCATTAGATACAACACAACCCTACTTCATCGCAACGATATTCACACCTAGTTCTACAGCATCTTCGGAGGAGGGCGGTTTCTATAGTTGGTTGCATCCATCGGCGTTATCGCTTGCTAAGCATGTACATTTGCTCGGAAGGGGGATTTTTTGGTGGCCAACTATCATGGTATCAGGGCGGTAGAGGAACTAGTTAATTCGCATCCAGCCGCCACGGGCGGTGGCAGCAGGGTTGTGGATGCTTCATGGAAAGCCAGGCGTTGACGGATGGAGGCGGTAGACTCGTCTTCAGAACGAATGAATTAGCTGGCTCAGTGAGGCAACACGGCAATCAACCCAACCGACCTAGGTCGGTAAGTAACATCGCAGAATTATTATGAAAGCGTTGTGTACCACATAACACATCTGAAATTTAAGCGAATTGTGACTGTGAGTCGTAGATAAATCGAAATTCAGTGTAGCTGGTAAACGTAGACGTACCCAAGTAGTAAGATACCCCTTTATTCGATTAGCGGCTGAAAACACTACCCTTTTTCTAACGGGTCATAGATAGCGAATGGTCCGAAGCGGAAACAATATTAGGTAAACGTCTTCATAATTTCTAGCATGCTATAGTCGGATTCTATGTAGCACTATTCATCATTACTCTCCATCCGTCGTAGCACCTCAGCTGCGTCCCAACTCCGTGTTGTGTACTAAATAGATAAAAGAAGGGGTATCGAGATGTCTCCTGAATCAGTCTTTGATAAAAAGAACTCCGAATCCAAAGAGAGGAAAACCACAATATCATCATACACCGATTCGTCTAACTCGGCCGTCTTTGACTCCCACTAACGCATGGTCGCCCATATATTGGCGATTAGCGCCATAGCTCTGCTTCAAGGAAATCTAACCGATTATCCCGCCCATTGAAGCCGTTGGGCTTGCTATTGGATAGCTTGTCCTTCCAACGTTTCCCATTAGAAAGCCAATCTAATTTGGTCTATTAGACCCTCCATTATGAAGCTACTTCATTGGGCTTCCTCGCCCTCGTCGCATCCTTAATAGTATCGATTCCACTAGCCACCGCATCCTTCTTCTCCGAAGAATCGGCGTCCTTCGGCTTCTCATCGTGCAGTAGCGGAATATCATCGACACTCAGTCGTCTCCCGCTAGCCGGATCTTGGACCTTGACGGCCTTCTCGGCACCCTCCTCGGTATCCGTGGCGCCGCCGATCTTAGCCTCGACTTCGGTAGCGGGCGTGGGCGCCAAGGTCGGGGAATTGAGCCCCTCGGGACTGCTCTGCCACTTCGCAACCTCGGCCTTCATCGCCTCGAGTTCCTTCTGGAAGCGCTTGCCGAACACGTCGATGTAGTAGGTGGAGCCGTTATACACGCTCCACGCGAAGACGACCATGAGGAACCCGGCTGATGCCCACCGGCTGTAGAACCAGAGGGGACAGGGCAACATGGTTAGCACGGCGTAAACGTACTGGATCATCATAAACGCGAATTCTTGCAGTCCGACGGGTAGCGAGAGCACGATTTTACCGATCCATGTCTTCGAGTACGAGCGACGTAGCCAGGTGAAAGATGTCGGGCGTCCGGCCGCGATCTTTTCGCGCCGGCGGACCGTGATGAAGAAGTAGTAGCTGAACTGCCAAAAGGCGTACGGGATCGTGGACCAGGCAAGCATCGAGACGAGGTTGCCGTAAGCCGTCGGTGAGCCCGGCGGAGACGTCTTAACGGTCCAGAGCGCCGGGAACCGCTTCTGCTGCTCTTCGGGTGGGAACAAGTGGGCGATGCAATGCAACGTGACACACGGCATAATATGAATAAACAGGGATGTGACCTTGTCGAAGTCGTGGAAGACGAGCGAGTTACGCCACATGATGATTGCCACGGCGTTGTTTCCGTAGGCTAGGCAATACGCAGCGATGAATAGTCTCTTAGACGACGGGAAGACCCAAAGACTGAGGAATAGCAAGAGGTTGACGAAGTAGCAAAGATCGGCCAGGAAGTAGTGATAACCACGTCGGCGGTAGGTATATATACGGATAGGCATGAAATAGATGAGCTGAGCCGTATACCAAAGGTGGAATAATTCCGGGTAGGCGCCCAATAAGTAGCCGCTAATGAAGATATTCATGACGCCGCAGATGAAGGACACCTTCTCGCGCATGGTGATGACTTTGGTATCGTTCCATTGACGGCCAAGCTTCTCGACGCTCTGCTTCATGCGCTTCCTGTACCTCACTAATTGCTCGTCGGCCGAAGGCACACGCCGCCGCCATTCCTCGACCATGCGCTCTCGGGCTACCTGGCCCTTGGTCTTGAGGGCGGCTCGTGATTTGCGAACCTTCTCAGTTTGAGCCGAAATCCCCTTTTGTAGTTTTTCTAACTGCTGCGGCAGCGCAAAATTGTCGAGCAGGTCTAGAACCGTTAAACGGTCTAGCGGGGGGTAGGAATCCCAATCTTCATGATATGAACTGCTTCCCGAGAAGGACGGGTTCCTTGATATTCGAGGGCTCTTGGAACCATCGCCTAGCTTCTGAGGGTCAACAACTGCTTGTTGGAGCGGCGAAGACGCTAGAGAGGGAGTGGTGGTATCATCTGGTGTAAGAGCCGTCTCGTCGTCTGTCTGTATGCTCTCCGACTTTGTGGGATGCGCCGATATTGGTTGGTTGCCGGAATCGGCCATTTCTGCGAGGGTACGAATTGGGAACCTCTGTATATCGTTACGGAAGGACACTCTACGAAGAGCTTCAGCTCCCCTAAGGACTAGTATGTCAGCCATTGCACCAAAGCAACAATGGGCGAAAGAGCGCCAGACGCTCGGAGGGGAAGCGGGAGAGGGGAGTCGAAATATGCAAACTCACTGTGGGAACAGGGTACCAGGTATTATTATTTATTATTATTATAATTGTCGTTCGGTGGCCAGGAAGAAGACGGCTTCACCTTGTACGTGCAAAGTGGATGCGATAGCAGAAGCCGGTCCAATTAAATAAAGAGGTAGCAGCAAGTTGAAGCTAGATACTAGAGGCAAAAGGGCGAGAAAGGCAACAGAGAGCGGGCGCATGTGACTTCTGGTAGGTGGTAGACACGAGGTAAGCTTGCGTGACTCCAGGGGCTTGTGATAGGTATAGGTAATCCAGGTTTAGTCGACGGCAAGGGCCTAGGGGACGAGTACGGTGCTAGAATTGAGATAGGATGCGGTCCGTTGAGGTCGGCAAAAGTATAAAAAGTAGGTTGGGTTGTGGGAAATGTTGATTTTTGATCCTGTAGGCTGCTTTCGATCAAGGACGTGTCTCGAACGCGAGATGTGGTTGGCCGACACTAGGCGGCTCTTATTACTGTGAGATCTTCAACCCGTCCACTATAGACCTGCAGACCTCGAATGCGACTCAAGTACAGAAAGAGCCGGAAGATGTAAAATGCAGCTTAGCTTTAAAAAATCATCGTTTTGGTTCTTATATGTCAAGTATTTTTTTTTTTCTTATTCTTATGTATTTTTCCAACCCCCCGGTAAACGGTTTCAGAACTGGAACCGAACCCTTATTATATTTTCTTTTGTTCTCGATTTTGAGCAGTCGGAAAACGGGGGGATTGGATTTGAGTGTGAAAGTTCAAGAAATAGGTAACATGAGAATTTATTTATTGCCAGGCTGGTTGATTACCTCAGTGCTGCATGTGTATGATCACTGATCGGTGTCAAGGCAGCGAGTAGGTCTGTAGGTCTTATGACGACATGGGTCGTATATAGTACACCACCTATATGTACCCATAGATAATTATAGAGAAAGTATAGCTCAGACTAAAGACGAACTTATCTCGAAAGGTGCATAAATGTGGCTATCGATGGGATCAATAGGAGAAATGTGACGTCTGGCCGCGCAAAGGGTCCATTCTAAAGTTGGCTGTAACTGTGTAGGACCCTATTGCCCCCGTTTAATGTTATCGCTAGTAGATCCGGATCTGGATTACGTGCCTAGAGAAGAATGGCTTCCAGGTTATGGATGGATATAGTAAGGCGTGGGTGAACATTTGACTTAACCGCAACATTGTTGAAATGACATTGAACGACATGAGGAAGAAGTTGATTGGTTGAATACGAAGTATTGTATGGATCAATCGATACACATATGTGTATTAGTACCAACCGGCAGACAGTATTTATCAGCTGTCATTGAGTTGTCTAAGACGGGGCAGGCACCGGGCCAGCTGCACGCTCCCTACTTCTTCGTCACCGTACTACCCTACTTACTTAATCCTTGCCTAATCCCAAATCGGGCGAAGGGTCCCCCGCGTCCTCACCTGCTGCTGGAGAGTCGCGTCGAAGTACGTACCTTCCACTTGCAAATCGCGGGAAAAGTATGGATCTACTGCGTAGGTATTCAACTATCGCGATCCGACACCTTCAACTAACTAACTTCATTATTGTTCCTATACACAGAATACACGTAATTCTCGTCTACTTGGGTGATACCTGTCCATGTCTTTAATGCGCCGAAGCGCTCTCTTTTGAGATTCATCTAGTCTATTGAGATGCCATAAATCCAATCAATACCGGATCCGAGGCCGCCTAGCGACACTGGGTCCTCTTTCGCATATTTCTCGCGTCGCGTCCCTTTCATTTACTTGGTAGTTTCCATCACCACTTACCAAAGATAGGACTTATAGTAGTTCGGCAAGATGGGGAAACTCATTCGTCTCGAACTGTTTAGTACGTATTATATACCGTAAAAGCGCTTCGTACGCGACGAAACTAATTATTGTTAGACTTCAAGTCCTATAAGGGCCACCATACCCTCCTCTTTGGCGATTCGTATTTCACCTCCATCATTGGTCCAAATGGATCCGGCAAGTCCAATTCGTACGTGTCACATTGCTCCTACTGTCTCTGGCTGGTCGCGCTCTGTATATTGACTTGCTATGTAGTATGGATGCCATTTCTTTTGTTCTCGGTATTAAGTCGTCGCATCTACGTTCCGCCCACCTCAAGGACTTGGTATACCGAGGCCGAGTCCTAAAGACATCGAAGATCAACGACGATGGTTCCGCGGTCGAGCCTACTACGAATGGACATACGAACGGACACGTTAATGGCGATGACGATGATAAGCCCAATCGCAGTGACCCTAAGACCGCTTGGGTTATGGCCGTGTATGAGGATGATGCCGGCGATGAGCAGCGGTGGAAGCGTTCCATAACAAACCAGGGTTCGAGCGAATACCGTATAAACGACCGTGTCGTAACGGCTCAGCAGTATAACGAATCCCTAGAAGCCGAGAATATCCTTATCAAGGCCCGAAATTTCTTGGTCTTCCAGGGAGACGTTGAGGCTATTGCAGCCCAGTCTCCCCAAGATCTGACACGCTTGATTGAGCAAATATCAGGCAGTTTGGAGTACAAAGCTGAATACGAGAGACTGCAAAGCGAGGCAGATCAAGCTGCTGAGAATTCTAGTTTCCAGCTCCAAAGGCGCCGTGGGATTAATTCCGAAATCAAGCAGTATCAGGAGCAGAAGCGTGAGGCCGACAACTTCCAGAAGAAAACAGATGAGCGCGATGCAGCCATCGTTTCTCACATCTTATGGAAACTTTACCATTTCCAACAGGTTATGGATGATTCCAGCGCTAAGATTCAGGAACACCAAGAAAACCTCAAGGAATTCCGTCGCAATGTCGAAGCTTTTGAGAAGAAGCTCGAAGCAGCGCGTGGGTCACAGGCCGAAGCCGCCAAGGAAGTCCACAGGGTAGAGCGACAGATTAAGCGGCAAGAAAGGGAAATGGAAGAGAAGGAGAATAGTCTTATACCCATTGAGGAGAAGGTACAGCAGACGAGCAGTCAGGCCGACACAATTGGAAAGAGAATCGAGGTGGTTAGAAAAGAACGTGACGAGCAGCGCAAATTGATTGCCAAAATCGAGAAGGATTTAGCTACCGTCCAAAAGGCCCAGAAGCAGTTCGAAGACCAATGGAAGGAGACGATGAAGAAGCAAGGCAAAGAACTAAGCGACGCCGACCGGAAGGAGTACAACTCCCTTCGGGCGCAAGCCTTGAACAAGTCCTCAGAAAATCAATCCAAATTAGAGAACCTCAATCGCCAGCTTAAGACGGACGAGGTAACAGTCAATAGCCTGAAGGGCAAGGTTGAGGGTTACCAGGCCGCTATGGAAAAGCTCGAGATTGAGTTAGCAGCTATTCAGGAGCGAAAACAGACCACAGAAGCCACTGTAAAACAACTCTCGACTGAAATTGATGCCAAAAAGAAAGAATTCAACCGGGTTCAGTCAGAAAGAGTTCGAACCAACCAAAGACGGACAGAGCTTGACGAGAAGCTCCAAGACGTCTTAAGAAAGCTGTTGGAGGCGGACGACGGGAGACGCCAGAATGACAAGGAGGCGCGGACGAAAGAGATGGTCACCTCTCTGAGGCGCATCTACCCGGGCGTTAAGGGTAGAGTAGGCGACCTATGCAAGCCCAAACAGAAGAAATTCGACGAGGCCGTCATAACCGCCCTCGGCCGCGATTTCGACTCCGTCGTTGTTGATAGTGAAAAGACCGGTGTCGAGTGTGTTCAATATCTAAAGGACCAACGTTTCCCACCGATGACATTTATCCCGCTAGACAACATCAAGGTCAACGCGGTAAATACGGCAGTTAAGGGCATCACCGGCGCGCGATTGACTATTGATGCCATTGATTTCGACTCATCTCTGGAACGTGCTATGTCTTACGCTTGCGGCGGCTCGATCGTATGTGATAGCTTGGATATTGCGAAGCATATCTGCTACGATCGTAGGATCCAGGTCAAGGCTGTGACCCTAGAAGGCTTCGTTATCCACAAAGCTGGTCTAATGACAGGTGGTCGCGGCCCGGAGAACAAGGGAAACAAACGTCGCTTCGAGGAGCACGATGTTCAGAACCTACAGAAGATGGCAGACAAGTTCCGAGACGAGATCGAGAAACTACCTAGGGCTGACCGACGTGGTGTAGCGGAAGAGACGCTACAAAACGAACTCGCGGGGCTTGATCAGCGCCTGGCATTTGCCAACAGCGAACTAACCGCTTTCAACCAGAACCTTGCCAGTAAGAAAAAGGAGCTTGACCATGTGAAGCGCCAACTTAAGGAGTGGCAGCCGAAGTTCAAGGAAGAAGAAAACAAACTACAGAGAACTCGGACGTCAGTCGAGAAGTTCCAGGCCGCAATCGCAGAGGTTGAAGACAAGATCTTCGCCGATTTCTGCAAACGGCTTGGATACTCTGATATTCGAGCGTACGAAGCACAGCAAGGCAGTCTAGAGCAAGAAGCTCACGAGAAGCGCACACAGTTCGATCTGCAAAGATCACGACTGGAGAGCAACAAGAGCTGGGAAACATCCCGACATAACGAGACCGAGAGTAGGCTCCGCAACCTTGAAGATCGCCTTAAGCGCCTTTCAGAAGATATCGAATCTTACCAGGCTGAAAAGGAGCAGATCGAGGAAGCGATGAGCAACGACCAAGACAACCTTGCCGCTTTACAGGAGCAATTAGACGAGTACAAGGCCGAGCTTACCAAGCGTACCGAGAAGGTCAACGCGGCTAAGGCGGAGGTACAAAAGAGGAGTAAGGATATCGAAAGCAGACAAAAGGCAATTAGTGCCCTAGAGACCGAAGTCCAGAAAAACAGCGCTGGCAAATTCGCTCTGTTAAGACGGTGTCGGCTGGAACAGATCAACATTCCGCTTGTCTCAGGATCATTAGATAATCTTCCAAACGAAGATAACCTCTTACATCAAGACCCAGATGCGATGGATGTGGACGAAGCTGATGATGCCGACATAATGGGTGAAGCCATGGATGACTACGGCATCGAGATCGACTTCAATGAGCTAGACGATGACTTAAAGAACGTAAGTTACTCGTCAGAGTTTTACATATATGGAAGCTAATGTTAGACAGCCCGATGATGAAAGCGTTGAAGAAAGGTTACAAGAGAAAATCTCCTCGCTTACAGCGGAGCTTGAGAAGCTAAACCCCAACATGCGAGCGATGGAACGATTAGAGGTAGTCGAGGCTCGTCTCCATGCCACCCAGACTGACTACGACGACGCCAAGGCGGTCTATGAGGCCGCTAAGGAAGCCTTCGATGCGATCAAGACTAAGCGTTTTGAACTCTTCGATAAAGCATTCACACATATCCGCGAGCAGATCTCCCATGTGTACAAGGACCTTACGCGATCGGACCAGTACCCCCTTGGCGGTCAGGCCTACCTGGACATTGAGGAGGACACGGATCAGCCGTACCTATCGGGCATCAAGTACCACGCGATGCCGCCGCTGAAACGTTTCCGCGACATGGAACACCTATCCGGTGGTGAGAAGACCATGGCCGCGCTGGCACTGCTCTTCGCCATCCACAGCTACCAGCCCAGCCCATTCTTCGTGCTCGACGAGGTAGACGCCGCGCTCGATAACGCCAACGTCGATAAAATCAAGAACTACATTCGCGAGCACGCTGGCCCCGGCATGCAGTTCATCGTCATCAGTCTGAAGGCGGGTCTCTTCCAGGACAGCGAGAGCCTGGTCGGTGTGTACAGGGATCAGGAAGTGAATAGCTCGCGAACGCTGACCCTTGATGTAAGTCACCCATTCCCCGATCCTACCTACATCATCACTATTCTCTACTACTTTTTCATTCCCTATCATTCCCTTATGTACGTTTTATAAGTGAGGCTCCAATGCTAACACACCGTTCCAGCTACGCAAATATGTGTAAGATCTAAGACAGCCTACCTACCATACGGGAACAGAAAAAGTCGGCGCTTTCTTTCATTCTAGGGAGGGGGCGAAGGTGTCACGAGGGACGGGTTCATGAACAGGTAATGATGAGCAGGTGAGCGAGCGAGCGAGCGAACAAGACTTGTGTCTTCGCTGGGTTGCTAGCAAGCCAGGTAGCAGGCGGGTTTGTCTGTCGTGCGCTATGTTGAAAGATACCTCTAAACGGATTTGCTTGAGAGACGAGCCACTCCGACTACGCAATTGTATTATATTTCTTCGAAGCAGTAGTGTAGATATTGCCTACGTGGAATTGTGACTTGCCTGCGTATGCTTTTACGTTCGGTTCACTTCGCTTTGCCAAGATTTCTAGAAGTCATATACAATTGTTGATCCATTTTTAGACGCCCACCGCCCGAAAACGAAACCATGCTATGCTACGTACGCCGCCTATATCTAGGGTATCGCAATTACGAGGGAGCGCTCCCCAATGCGCCCTTCCTTCCTTATGTTGCCTTATGCCTTCTAACCTCTTACATCATGCTCATGAACCCCAGTAGACCATGTCACCAATAGTAGTAGTAGTGCTTAAACATCCTCAAATTGCATATCATCATCGTCCTCACTGTCGCCATTAGAAGCGGGTTCTTCGACCTTGACCCTCTTATTGGGCCTGTCGTCCGAGGCGGGGGTATCCGCGGCACTGGTAGGGCCGCTCGAGGCGAATCGCTTCTCGCCGATAGAGCTAACGTTCGCGGAGATGTCGACGAACTCCTCGCCCTCGCTCTCGCCCTCATCCTCGTCTTCATCGTCATCTTCTTCCTCTTGTTTACGTCGAGCTTCCTCCTGCTGAGACTTCTGCAGCGTCTTGAACAGTTCGTCCATTGCCTGGTCATGGGTAGCATCAACAGCTGAATCATCAGACTTCTTGAGAGGATCCCCATCTGCCTTGGCGTCCTTAGCAGCCTTAGCATTCCCAGCGAAGGATAGACCTGTGACGGTACTAGTAGTGTGCCACGAAGGCAGAGCATTCATATTAGCAACCTCCTCCTTCCGGAGGCGCTCAGCTTCCTTCTCAGCCTCGGTAGGCCCGTCGGTATCCGTGATGCTGATAGCGATGCTCTGGGGACCAGTATTAGTGAGTCCCTTCACAGCAGCAGGCTTTTCAGTATCGGCGGCAACCGAGGCAGCGACCTGGTTGGTAGCGTTGCGAACAACGGGAATGGCGTTCGCAAGCGTAGCCTCGAAGTCGGCTTCGGGGATGGTGACAGTATCAAGCTTAGGAAGGACTTCGATGATGAACTTCAACTGGTTGTTCAGCCTATTCGAGAGCTCGTGGCCGCCAGCCTGACGATCGGGATCAAATCTGAGGACAGTGTTGCATGTATGGCACAAGAAACCTCTATTGGGATCGTGATTGTTGAGGACGTCTAGCGAGGTCCATTCTGCTTTGCAAAAGTCGCAAAAGTATTCCTTCTTTTCCTGCGTGGTGTTGGATTCGCCTTGGACCTGTTTATCGATCATGAAAGTTCTGTACTTGATGGCGTCGATCGCTTGGCGATAATCGATGTAGTAGTAGGTACGCGAGGAGGCTTTCTCCTTGCCTTCTCGGATCTCGGATCGCGCATGGCTACAGCAAAAATGGTCAGTCTATGAAGGATAACAAACGCGCTAGGACTGGGAGGGATAGTCATACACTTGCAAGAGACGATCTTCCCGGAGTTTATTGCAGATCCTATGCAAATCCTTTGTGTTCAAGTGCATTAACAAGGACAGGTCATCGTCTCGCAGGGTCGAGTGGAAGACGAGAGCGTCAATGATAAGGATCTGTCTCCTCTCCTCAGGATCGGTGTAAAAGGCGCGCGCGACAGAGCGCACCAAAGTCTGAGCCATATCCATGATGACGGAAGACCGCGGCACAAGCGCGCACAAAAAGGGAGAGGGAGGAAGTGGTTATGTATGCGCAAAGGAGAGTACGGCCAAATTTGGAGGAAGAGCGATGTCGAAATTGAAATAGGATAATAGAGATCAAGTGTGGCGAGTAAGTAGCAAGCAATGTGTTGCTACTCGGAAAAAGATATTGTTAATTTAGAAGAAGGTTCCCATTATTTGCTAGTGACTGATGCGCGCGAGGTCGACACAGATTCGAGATTGGATTGACAAAGAGAGAAACCGGGAGAAAGAGAGAGAGAGCGTGGGACGTTCGGTCAAGAAAGACCACGATTATGAATCGGCATGCTGATTAGAATGGAATTGACCAAGCGGGCAACAGGAAATAGGTAATTCGTCAATTAACCAGTTTACTTCGAAAATTAGTTGGAAGGTTTCAAAAGGCGTGTTTTTTTATTCCCTAGGACACCAAATAAATCTTCAACGTATGATGAGGCTGAGGAAAGTTGGCTATTTATTAGATGGTTCCATCAAAACGGAGGAGCTAAATGCTATGTAGTCAAAGTTAGAACATTGAAGCCCGGAGCTCTCAGTCCGCCTCGTGGATCCCCAGCGGGACTGCATTGTGCGGTACATATTTTATCCGATTCCGACTTTTTCATTAAGCATTTAAACACGGGAGCCCTGGAGTTCTAGGGTTCTGCTAAAATCGCAACTGACGTCATGTTCACCTATAGACACAACTGTAAAAGGTAAGTTAGGAACTAAACCTTTATAGGGTAGGCACATTGATGTATTTCGCTCCTAGATGGACATGACATCTGGAAGGGAATCACCATATAGATTAGGTAACATTCTTGCTTTCCATGTCACCACACAGGCAGGTAGTAACAATACATTCCCCACGTAAGTCGAGGGATAAATTGAATCGTCAATTGATCCTTCAAATTCCGCATCATGAGTTCTCTCCGTCAAGCCTCACCTTGTCGTCCCAATCCGCTATGTGAATTTCTCCCAAAACGACCCTTTGAGTGTTACTAGTTAGCCGAAGCCTAAGGGAAAGAGCTTCTCACAATAACTTAACAAGAACATCCAATACCAAATTTATATCTTTGTAGGTATATGGGTCGCCAAAATATGTATCAATCCTCATACTATTCGAGAGTTACACCCAGTCGCATCTACTACGAGACGTAAACAGCGAATAGTAATGCCTCTTAATTTTCCTACCATCTATTTGCTACCAACCCATCTTGAACCCGAGAAGCTGCCGGAATTGGAGAATAAAATACCCTCCTTGACTTACGATATCAACGATGCTAGCATCATCCTAGGCAAGATATCTAATAAGGAAAGGGCAAAGTTCGAACTGAGGCGCAGGAATATCTTAACCGAAGATTTACATACGCCTCCAGCCTCTCTCCATAACTCAGAGGCTCGAATAGAGGACCCATCTCCGCCGTTGAAGCGCAGGAAGCTCTCAGGATCATCTTCTCCCGGATCAAAACGTGATTCCGGACCTGCACGGGTCTCGGACGACGATGAGGGCACCGATGACAACGTGGAATCTCATGGTACGGCCAGTCCAGGGAAGCCAAGGCTGAGTGAAATTGAGGACGGTGATGATAGTTCCGTTATTAAAGTCGTCAAGCTGGCCTGGTTCCTCGATAGCCTGACCCAAGAGTGTATTCTTCCGATAGATAACTACCTGGTATATCAAGGCCGTAAGATACAAGAAGCCATCGGTAAACCTCAACCGAGTCCCGATGACATCCTTAAGCGCGCTCGACAGGAAGGCGGAGACAGCCAGCCTCCAACACAAAAGGGGTTCCCACGGGGATATACCTCTACCTCGCAGCGCTCAACTCATACAAAACGTCCTACGTTAGTTCATGAGTCAACGTCGGAGCATGAAAGTCGCTTGCAAATGCCGCCCATCCCGGATTATCTATACACTACCTACTCTTGTCAGCGTCCAACTCCTTTCAGTCCACCTAATAGTTCTTTCATCGATGAACTAGAAAAGATTCGCACGCTCAGAGCGCTCAAAGGTGACGAGATAGGTGTCAGGGCTTACTCGACAAGTATTGCGACCCTATCCGCCTACCCCTATCTTATTTCTCAGCCAGCTGGTAACCGCTCCACGCACCTCTCTAGGTACAGAATATGTGGTTAACTTATGCTTTAGAAGTCACTCGACTCCCTGGCTGTGGAGAAAGGATCACCGAGCTTTACCAGCAATGGAAAGCAAGTGGCTCTTTGGAAGAGGCCGAGAAAGCGAAGACCGATCCGGAGATGTTGGTGCTGCAACTTTTTTACAACATTTGGGGCGTAGCAGCGACGACCGCTCGGGAATTTTATAAGAAAGGATGGCGAGATCTTGATGACATTGTAGAATACGGATGGGATAGTCTAAGCCGAGTCCAACAAATCGGTGTCAAGTACTACGACGAGCTGCAGGAGAAAATCCCCCGCCGCGAAGTTGAAGAAATAGGGGAGATCATCCTGGGTCATGCCAACGGAATTCGCAATGGCTTCCAGATGGTTATAGTAGGGGGTTACAGGAGAGGCAAGACGGAAAGTGGCGACGTCGACGTTATTCTTACTCACCCAGATACCTCCGCCACTATGAATTTTGTGGTAGATATCGTTAAGAGCCTTGAGGAGGACAAATATATCACTCACACGCTCATCATGAGTACTAAAAACAGCGAGCGAGGCCAGACTGCAGTTTCATGGAAAGGACGGGATCGCAAGGCAGGCGGTGGTTTCGATACACTGGATAAAGCCCTAGTTGTGTGGCAGAATCCGCACTGGGATGATTCGTCGTTGTCTAAGAATCCTAACCCTCATCGAAGAGTAGACATAATCCTCAGCCCCTGGAAAACAGCAGGCTGCGCTATCATTGGTTGGACTGGCGGTACTACATTCCAGAGGGACCTGAGGAGATACTGCAAATACAAAAAGGACATGCGTTTCGATAGCAGCGGTGTTCGGAGCCGAACAGATGGTAGCTGGGTGGATCTTGAGAGTGACGCTAACGGCCCGGCTCCAGACCTGTTGACGGCGGAGAAGAGGGTCTTTGAGCGGCTGGGAGTGGAGTGGCGTCCACCGGAAGAGAGATGTACGCGATAGTTACTCGAGAGACAACATTACGGGTGCATCTAGAGGATGCGCTTTAGCATCTACATTGGTGTTATTAGCTACCTCAAGGCTTGAGCTTATTGCGAATTTTTATTGAATGGACAGGCAAGTTGAAGTTATGATGCTGCTCAATTTACTTCTAGCTACACGGTTAACAGCTGAGAATGAAGTTGTATACGCCTTTTAAGAATGAAATTTGATACATTTACACGCTGTTCTTCTTGTATAATCTGAAAATTCCGCCCACACTTTGTACATAGCCATCGCTTCTATTAATATAAGAAAGACGGTGATTAGATCTCATCAAACTCATCAAAACTTATAATGCATACCAATCGGCAGCCAGCTCCGCAGATAGCCCCCAATCTTCCCACTATATTCCCATCCCGATTTATAGCTTAGCCTCAGGTGCACTTCCCGCCACATTGTCGCATCTGGCCAATATCCAATCCCCGACATCCTTATAAAACTCCTCTCGGCCGGGCTCGGCATGCAGCTGGTGCGCCCAGCCATCATACGTCTTCAACGTTCCATCTTCAATCTTTCCCCCATACTTATCCCACCACGCCTTGGCCGCCTCGTAGCTCGCCGCCTTGTCGTCTGTGCCGTGGAGCAGGACCACGGACTTCACCGCCGGCCGCAAGACTAGCTTCCCATTAGACAGGAATGCCGCACGATCTAGCATCCCCGCTAGCCCCGACAGCGTGCCTGTCTGGTGTAGTAGCGTGTCCGCCGCCAGACTCTTCTGCACTTCTGGGTCCCGGCATAGGTGCTCCGGCGGCACGGGGCGATACAAGTGCATGTTCGGCGCGACGCGCGCCGCGAGCCGACCAGACGTGACGAGCAGCCACGAGGGCTGGACGGCAGGCGCGAAACCTAGGAACGGCGCCTCGAGGACCCAGCCCCGGATTCGCGAGACCAGGTCGTCGTACTGCGCGGTGCTAGCGAGGGAGAGCACTTCGCCGCCGCCCATGGAGTGGCCGAGGACGAAGACCGGGACCTCCGCTTCGGAAGGGGAGAATGCCTTGGCGCGGATAAACGCCGCGATGTCAGATAGCACAGTCGTGGTCGGTCCCGTGCGCCCCTTTTCCGCGGGGGCCCGCACGCTCTTCCCCCAGCCGCGCTGGTCGAAGCCGTGGACGGCGATGCCGCGGCGCGCGAGCGCGGGGAAGAAGTCGTAGTACCGGTCTATGTGGTCGCTGAACCCGTGGACCACGATGAGTTTGGCCTTTGGTTGGCCATCGGGCTAGGGTGTGTTAGTATACATGTATATGTTTGCGTAGTTGTGGTTTAAGAGTAAAGGTGTGGCTAGGTAGATACTTACGAGCCAGGACTTAGTGTGAAGCTTTGCCCCGTCTACTTCGAAGGTGCCCTCAACGATCTTTATGTCTCCCATTTCGAACAGCTCTTCGGCGATGGGGAACGAGATAATGGCCTAGTGAGTATAATATTTAGCGGTTTAGTATAGTTAAATGGAAGGAATGTAGTTGTAGGCGATCACGCGGCCGCAACCTGGTCGCTGGTACTAACCGCTTATATATAAATAGGAATCCTCAACTAGGTTTAGACGACAAGATCGTATTCCCTCGAATAAGAAACTACCAACAGGATTACGTTCAACTCAGGTGTTTCTACAGAGTCACCGAGGCAAGTAAACCCTGATAGATCCAAAAGTCAATGTACGGGACCTGGAATCCCTGAATAGATCATATTCACATGCCATTTGATTACAACTGGGGAATACGGTAAATGCAGTTGCTAGTAGGTCCACGAGTATCCAGGTGGGGTCCTTATTGGGGTTTTAGCGCTGACAGCCGCTATAATAACAGTGGGTTACAGCGTATACGTATCGCTACATTTTTTCTAATATAAAAATTTTAAACCTTTAATTCCCGTAGGTTAAGACTGGTATCAGTATAGAGGGTTAACTGGGTAGACTACGAAAATACTTCTCTTATGAGTTGAATAATTAAACCCATTGAGATATTCAATGATGTAGGAAAATTCGTGTGTAAGATGACGACTTTGGGTAATTTAATGGCCTTGTAGCTTGCTTGCTACGGGGGCGCTACCCCGCTAAGCTTTTAGCTGCAGCTTCCCCAGCTCCACAGCGGATAGACCACAGCACCGACTCGATGCCGGCGGATAGACTACAGCTCCGCAGCCCAAGCCAAAAGGGGCACTATTAAGCAAACCGAGCTTAGGATGTAGAAATGCATCGTGAGTTCAAAAAAGGGTATACAATCCTGAGCCTCTATTTGTTTGTTGTGCCGGCGGCCTGTCTCTACATGAACCCCCATGCCCACCAACCTACCCCCTTTCTATCCAAGGTCCGCGGGTTCATCCCATGAGCCCGACTTGAGTGAGGTATCTCGTTACCAGGTATATCGAGTGGAGTTCCGGACGAATTACTTTACATATACAGTGTCCATTATCACCCAACACGCCTCTCCTATTTTCTTCCGGTACGACCTGAAGGTCTCTGAGAAGCGTTGCGAGAATTCGAGGACGGTCACCGGTTTTCCCCCTATACGAGTCCCTTAAGCGCGTATAAAACAGCAGGGACTCACCCCATTTTTGCATACCGATACGGTATAATAATATTAGGCGATTAGTTACCCAAACCTAACCCTTACCTTTTTACTTGTCCGCCTTCCGTCTTGCCTCTTCTTCTATGCCCATCTCTTCCTCCTCCTCTTCTTCCTCTGATTCCTCGAGTTCTTCTTCGATGATCTCGGACTCGGAGAGTGTGGGTTGTGCCTTGGTCGGGACCTCACCGCCGCTCATCTGCCACTCCATTAGGCGTGTGAATTCGCTGTAAGGATTCGAGCTGAGCTCTTCGTATGACCCGACTTCAGCCACTGTGCCTTGGTTGGATAGCACGATAAGCTTATCCGAGCGCTTAATAGTGGATAGTCTGTGAGCGATAGAAATAGTCGTGCGCCTGCGGCCCTTAAGAAGAGCTGCTAGCGCCAGGTTAACCGCTGTTTCTGACTCAGCGTCGAGAGCTGAAGTAGCTTCGTCTAGGATGAGAATATCAGGGTCTTTGATAAGAGCTCGAGCGATAGCGATACGCTGCTTCTGCCCGCCCGAAAGTTGCGCACCCCTAGGCCCGACCTGAGTTTCGAGACCCTGCGGGAAATCACTGATGAATCCGCAGTTGGCTTTCTGCGCAGCCGTCACAATCTCGGCTCGGGTAGCATGTGGCTTTCCGTAGGAGATATTCTCGGCTACTGTACCCGAGAACAACACTGGTTCCTGGGAAACCATACCGATGCGACGACGCAGCGATTTCGCGTTCATCTTGGTGATATCCATACCATTAATGGTGATAGTACCGGCAGTAGGATCGTAGAACCTGAGCAGGAGGGATGACACAGTTGACTTTCCTCCGCCCGAGGGCCCAACGATACAGACATTAGTCCCTGAAGGAATCTCGAAGTCGAGACCATTAAAGATTGTAACTGCAGGGCGGGTAGGGTAGGCGAAGGTGACATTCTCGAACTTGATAGGTCCCTGTGCCGACTTGACCTTGAGGCCTTTGGTTGCAGAAATGCCCGTGTTTCGGTCTTGCAGCTCGAAGATACGCGTGGCGGCGCCGACTCCTTTCATAAGTTCCGAGTAGAAATTGGCAACACCAAATAAACCACCGCCGGCCCAAAATGTATACATTATGAACGTAGTAAGGTCGCCAGCGGTCATTATACCATCTCTAACAAGGTTTCCACCGAACCAGAGCAAAGCGACAATCGTCATATTACCCATCCAAGATGTACCAGAAAAGTAGGACGCATCGTATATGGACTGCTTCTTCCCGAGCTCGAATACCTTCCGAACCTGGTTATTGTACCGGCGGACCTCTTGAGCCTCACCGGCAAAAGCCTGGCTCGTCTTGACGTTTCCTAGACGTTCTTCCGCGATCTTGGTTAGAGTTCCTAGGTTCTGTTGCATCTTCCGACTCAGTCTTCGGATGATTCGAGAGTATACGAAAGAGGCGCTTCCGATAAAAGGGGCAGCGACTAAGATTACAGCAGTGAGACTAGGACTGAGCCAAGCCATCGCAGCCAGTCCGGAAATGCTGTTCACCATAGCTCTCAACCCGTCCGAGACGTTCTGCGTGATACTCTTGCCCACGATGATCGTATCAGTGCCAAGCCGTGAGATCAGATCACCAACCCTGTTCGCATCGTAGAATTCGGCATCCTGGCTATACGTCTTCTTGAAGAGCTGGGATCGTAGGCGCGTAACCACTCTTTCACCGATAATACGGAGTAAAACGATGCGTCCGAAGTTTGCGCACGCTCCAACGGTAAGAGCTAGCGCAAAAGCGCCGAAGAACTGGTATAGCGACAAGCCGAAAATTTCCGTCTCTTCGATAGGTTTTGACGTAGCCAGATTCATGACTTTTCCAACGACTAGAGGGAGCACGACGAAGAGGGCCGAGGAGACGAGGAGCAAGACAACGGCGATCGAAAGATTCCTGGCTTCCGGCCGTGCGATCTTGATAAGTCGCCATATCTCACCAAAAGAAGCCGAGGTCTTCCTGCTGTCCTTCCCGTCGTGGGAAAGCCGGGCTCGTAGGTTGACTTGCGCTGCTTGGGAGGCCTTTTCGCTCTTGCCGAAGCCCTCGTGAGACTGCACGCTGTCGTCTAAAGCACCTTTCTCTTTCACAGCCTTCACAGCTTCCGAGGTCGCAACTCCGACGTTCTCTTTCTCCTTCTGCTGACTCAACGCTACCACGCTCGGGTTCTCTCGGCTTGACGGTTGGCTTGTAGAGAAGTGTTTTAGCGCGCTAATCGGTGATTGCCATGGTGAGCTCGATATGGGTAGTCGTGAAGTAGAAGTAACGCCGAGGAGCCTCGGAGAAAAGTCTGGCGGCGTATGCGATCGGGCGGGGCGGGATGAATGGTAGTAGGTCCTTAGAAAAGTAGAAGAGGTCTGTAAGGATGGCCGAGGCGGGATTTCCGGAGCAATTGGTCGTTGGGAGAGGGTAGGCGGCTCGTGGCGAGGCAGGCTGGCAAGCTGCTGGGGGAGCTTTGCGATGCCGGCACCGCGATGCGGTCGGCTCCCCATTATAGCGCGGCCCAACGCTCGCGAAGGCATCTTGAGCGCTTTAATCTCGTCGCCTCGTCATGGGATAGGATATATTATAGACGTAGGTCTTTCTTTGCGCACGATCGCACCATCGAAGCGAAGCTATATATCGTAGCTTCACCTGGATTTTGAGCGTCGTGCGGAATTTCGTTGGGAAATTCCGGTTCTACTCAGCGGAAAAAAGAGGTAGCATGGAAAAATTAATAAGAAAAGAGGAATGCCGTCATCCACTACTGACGCGCACAGCTTGTCCACTGCCTACGGCGCTCGGAGTAAATTCACTAAAACCGCTGAGCGAGCTTAGTATCTTAGCGCTTACGTACCTATGCGCACCTATACGGTTAAGCTACTCGGCACAATTCCGGTGGGTCTCGATCCCCTATAGAGTTAGACCTGGTAGGTGTAAATACAGTGGTCTGTAGTAGAAGTTCCATACAGTAGGTATATTGAGTGGCCAAGCTAAAAATGACTGGACTACAAATGTGTATTTGGATAATAGTAAGAGGGAAATTGACTTGCCTCGAAAACGGCGAGCTATTGCTCGTTGCTTTGTCCTCTACTTAGCATCAAAGCCTATCATTGACATGCCCTGCGATTACATCGCGGGGAGGCGCAAGGCTAGCTGGACTAAGAACGCTGAAGCTTCTAGGGTCGGGTTTCTACCATAGAGTATTTTTAAACTAGATTTACATCACTGAGTCTAATCTACAAGTTATGATTTTGTTCAATAATGGATAGGATAACACGGACCGAGTCAGGCGCGGCACGGGGGACCGTCCGGCTACATGCGGCAGCTCCGAGTTCCGAGTCTGGACTCGGGTACTCGTACAGAGAGCTTTACCCCTTTCTTGTTCTCGAGTAGACCACCTAGGGCGAGGAAGATGGGTACTTTTTTTGAGAAAGATTATAGTGGATAGTTCTCTAGGCGAATATTGGCGTCATATTTCACATCGACATAGATAGATTATCCCGCTATTTGTTAGGTACTTTCAAGGGGATCGTAAAAAGGTAGAATGTTTTCTTGCATTGATTATAGATACGTCCCTATCCAGCAGATAGAAAACGAAGTATTCTGCTGAGCTCGAGATGTTGTACTAGTTTTTATACCCAGCAATTGAACACTGGACTATTATAAGACCAGTCCCTTACAGCACAGAGGCTGCTATTAGACCACACCAACCTCCCTCTGTTCATTATTTCATGTCTCAATACGTGGACATGAAGACATTATGTGGATTTTTATGGCAAGGATCACGAGCCATTGCTGTCCCTTCGTAATATCTCGGCAACATCCGAGTCAATGCCATCATCTTCACCAAGATCCGGGAAATCATTGCCATCATCGAGCTTCCGCTTCTTAGACCCATTCATCGTAGTCGGTACTGACTTATATTGGGGTCCGAGAGGGGTGTGCATGCCGATACCCAGAGCATTGGGTGGTTGAATAGGAGCTTCCTGGACGATATCGGAAGCTGTATGCCGCGCCGTACCGTCCAATGAGTCGAGTTTCTCCGGGAGATCCGGCTCCATGGGAGGTGGCGTGAGTTCTTCAACTTCGGGCCGATCGGGCTCGGGGTCCGCATGATCAATTGGGCCATTGTTGGACATGTAGGGTTCGTCGTCTGGGAGTCCTGCCATGATTGCTCTCTCAACTTCGGTCTTCTTATCCTCTACCTCCATCCTCCGTCTTACGAAGGTCTCGAGCTGGTCTTCCTCGGATATCAGCGCATTGCGGTTGGTATCTAGGACCTTTTGGAGCGCCGTGACGAGCTCCCGGCGGGCCTTCACGCATTGGTCCACAGCCCCTTCAGCTTGGGCCAAAGTCTTCAGCAACCCACTAAGACGAGCAGCATAGACAGGGGCGGTAGGGGCTATGCTGTTCGGGCCCAATAGCTTGTCGTATTCCTGGTTGGCACTGTTGACTGCGGTCTTTGTGCCTAAGAGGAGCTTTGTAACATTCTGCTGGGGAGCAGTCAGGGGGACTAGCTCTGCCGGAATAGAGGAAGCAGATCCAAATATTGAGCCGCCAAGCCCGGATTTAGCGGCACCACGAGCTTGATTGATTTCTGGGTGTGTTAGTATAATTGGATTGTAATTGTGGCTGTGATAGGCAAACATACCTTGTATGCGGGCTTCTATGGCCTCTAGGATGGGCTTCTCGAAGACTTCTCGGTCTTTCCAGACGTCCACGACACGCTGAATTCTATTCTGTATATCCGATGGGGCTCCTTTATAAGCAGTACCGACCGCTTCAGCGATGATAGGAGAGAAGGCGACGACAAAGTCCTCCCTGCGACGAGCCTTGGTCTGTTGAGCGACCTCTGTGTAATTGTTTAGTCATAGTGAAGACAGGCAGTAATTGGCATAGAATTGGCATAGGATTGGCAAGAAGTTAAGGGACTGAGTTGATTGAGAGAACTGACCGTTGGCAAGGTAGATAAGAAAGAGCCGTTTGTGACTTGTCGAATCCTTGAGTCGCTGAAGCCATAATTGCACTGTGCGGTCTGCATGACGCCTGATATCCAGCAAACAGGTTAGTAATCATCTACATGGACAGTCTAGGGGTCATATGTTCATATTTGCCTACCTATGGAACATGATCCATTGGGACACGGATATCACACTGTCCGAGGCCTCGGATAGACCAGAGAGCTTGGCTAACACAGCATCATCTGTATAAGCCATGATAGTGAAGTTGATAGGTGTGAAATTGGCTGCTGGCTAGACGTTGTACTAGGTTTGGGCTGGACCAAACGGGCTCTCTTCCCACAATTGGAGTGTAGCAATTTAATTGTCAAAGTCAATCTACAGTTGGCCAGCAGGATTTCCGGGATTTCATCATGAGCCGTGGAGATGTTGTGAGTATGGGTATGAGTATGTGCCTAGTCTAGCCTACTTGTAGAGAAATATCATGGACCAAGGCGAAGTGGCTCGAGTCTAGCACAAGTTGAAAGCAGGATGTGTAAAGGTTGGGAGTTGGTGAAAAACCCGACCTTGACTGCTTGCTTCTGTTTGCTTGTAATAATATCTAACTTTAGGTAGGTGTAGGTGGATGATAAAGGTAGGATGCATAAAAGTAAAACGGAAGTTGATCCAAGGTATGAGACCAGAATCTGCTAATGTTATTGGAGCACGTGACTTTATCAGTAGGCTGGGGTTGTACATATTATGTACCCGCCCAGTTTTAGTAGGTTCAACTTCCTAGGAAGCTGGCTGGTGAAACTAAGAAATGCACGGACGTTATACCAGGACTGCTCAAGTGGGTTACGTATTCAATACTGTCCAATAGGCACTGTGTCCTCAGTGCTGATGCAACCGTAATCTGTACTTCGTACAAAACGGTAGATCTAAGGCTACAGCTTGCCCAGGTGAACTTAAGCCTTGTACGTCAAAAGCTCATCGCAACTTTACCAATACTTAGGTATTCAAGACAACCAGTTTCGAATTAAACAGCCTAACACACATCTTCCAGCGCTAGGAATCTATCATACCTACTAGATTTGATACAATCGCTAGAGTCAACATGGCAGACCGATTCCCGTCTTTGGACGACTTTGATTCTGGTGGTATGTAAAGCAACTCCCTATTTGGATCTCCTATTGTGGACTACCACTAAACTATTCTAGCCCAGACTGAGATTCAGGATGTTGGCTCACCATCAGCTGACGACTTCCTTGCTCGCGAACGTGCTCTTCTCGGTGACGATGCGACACAATTTACCACCGGCAACGAATCTGCCGCTCTGGCGGATCCTTCCTCTGACGATCTTCTAGGTGGAGGAAGCGACAACGCCCAATTCTCGAGCCAATTTCCCGATATCAACACTTCTAACGAGGTTTGTGGCTTCTTTAACCAGGCAATGATGGTGTTATCTAACTAGATAATGAATAGCAAGTTGCCCCTGGGGGTACCATCACCGGTCCGTCGGTCAACTATAACTCGGGCTACAACGCGTATGTAGCGGAAGAGGAGGAGCCCGATGTCATCAAGCAATGGCGGGAGAAGCGAGACGCTGCCAACGCCAAGCGAGCCGAGCAGTTCGCCAACCAGAAGGCCGAGACGGTCAAGGAGGCCCAGCAGAATATCGACGACTTTTACGAGAACTACAATACCAAGAAGGAGAAGACGATCGCGCAGACCCGAAAAGAGGCGGAAGCGTTCTTGGCTAGCCGAGACGACACCACTTCCGGCGGCACGAGCTGGGAGCGCATTGCTAAGTTGGTCGACGTGAGCGGCAAGGGCCAGAAGGGTGGTGCTAGCGGCTCAGGCAAAGAACGATTCCGCGAGCTACTGATGAGCCTGCGCAAGGACGAGAAAGCCCCTGGAGCTGAGGGATACTAATTATATACTTGCTTGGCACTGCATGCATATGGTAGCCTATGGATATGATTAATGGAGTCTCAACTGGGTGGCTCATATCGACGGCAGTTCAAGGGTAGACCGATGGCGATGCAGGCTGTATTTAGACAAAATTCAGATGCGGCAGGTAAATAAGCAGGCATTGTAGGCTAGTTAAATGCATAGGGCGTAATGGACTGATTTCCACCAGCTTTACATTTCTTCACGAATCTATGACTTGTGTACATATGTACTAAGCCGAAGGGCTAGAAGGAATAACTCTTAGGGAATTGTGCGAACGACCGTCTATTTCTCAGCCTGATGGAACACTGCGGTCATCATCGCCTCTCTTAATATCTACCGTGCCGTATTTTCTGCTCATCCCCTTTCTAGCCTAGTTCTTGCCGAACCATGTGTTGTAACCCGCGATCTTACGGCCCATCATGTAAAAGGATGCTATTGCCAACGTTAAAATTCGCCATTGTAGTATTTCAGTAAGAGCACGAACCTCCGAGGGTACCCCAAAGGAGGACCTGGTAAGGAATAAGCAGGACGTTGCTTCGCGGGTTCTGCGTCATATTCGGTTAGCTCGAGGATTGCTTCATCGCGGAAACCCCAATTCAAATCGGACACCCACAATCTTCCATAGGCGAGTGTGCTGGTTGTAGGCGTTCTGGTAGAATCGCTGGTGCTGGGGCACCTTGTTGGGGGCGTTGACCAATCTAGATACCAGGTCAGCATACATCAACGCAGGTAACTCGTTCGTTGTGAAGGCATTCGAATGCGCGAGAGGATGGGAAGAAGCCATTGATGTCTCCATCGCTCATCTCGCTGCTCCGAAAGCACAGTAATCGCACATACGCCATTTTGGTAGTTGTTTGAGAGGAGATCGAAAGTTGGTTATAGATTCGTGGGTGAACGGAGAGCTGGTTGTCGAAGCTTTGAATGAACTGATTTCCACATCGAATGATTGGATCCTCGGATAGGTAGCGGCTCAGTATGATTAAGCGCCAAAATTTCGGCTAAACTGCGCACCATAGAATAGCGGGACGGCCGCAACTGTAGCTTTCTTTTAGCTCGAAGCTTACATCCATGGATTGCAATTGGATTCTTTTTCCAACGCTCGACTCTTTCTGAGGTAAATTCTCTTCTAGCCTCAACGTCGAGGTTCTGCGTACAGTCGCTGCGCGCGCTGTTAGATCCCGGCTATTAGCATGTAATCCACGTCGCAGTAATGCGATTGGCGAGCATACTACTTCGAGATGTGAAGCCAAAGCGTTTTGTCCTCCATCCTCGATTCGCCGTACTATCTCAACGTCCTCGGATATATATACGGCATCCCCGGTTATCTATCCCTGGATATGGACAAGAATCTCACAGTTACTTCTCGGCGACGACGTCCCTAAACGAGTCGGGAAACCCCATCGATGTACTTCTATCAGGACTTTCCGATGACGTCCAAGAAATACAGAAAACATCTACCCAAAAACAGAGGGCGGAACCCCCCGGATCGTTGATTCAAAAGACGGAGTTGTTTGGGAAATGGGGAGCGTTATTAACTGACCCTTCTCGTCTTGCTATCGAAACCGACTTTGACCGGCAGGGTCCCGCTAAGACATGGCAAAGCCGACTGTTAGTGGACAAATTTGAGAATCGTGGCGATCTCGCCTTATGGAGCTGTCTCTTAGACTACCAGAAAAGAGTCAACGGAGATTCCGGAGTCGCCAACGTCTGGAAGGGTCTCTGGGGGCGCAAGACGCTATACGATGTCCAGAGTCCGCTCGCGGCCATCTTTTGGCAAACAATATTAGAGGCCGCGGTGAAGTCCAAGGATCACAAATTCCTATCAAGTGTATGGGTATATAGTGAATGGATGTATGATATGCATGGTGTTAAATGGCCATATCTTTACTCGACGGTGCTGTCTCATTTTCTACGAACTCGCCAACACCAACAGGCTTTACAATGGCAATTGCGATTAACTCCAAATTTCTATCCCGGCGCGGACGAGTTCGCAAGCATCGTCAAGCAACACGCATGTGATCATGAGCTCTACCGAGCTCCAACTCTGGAATCTCTGTACATTGTGAACCCTCATCATCAGCTGTACGATACTCTCGTTCCGTATCTGTATGATCAGGGTGCGTCTCAACTAGCGGCAAAGTGGCGACGCATTTGCATTCAACACGATGATGTGCCCTTGACATCTGTTCCTGTTCGACCGTTCTTGAGGTTCTTACAGGGGTATTTTCCACACCAGTCACTTCATCCCGATGAGTCTGCTGCCACCGGCGACTTGAATTTCGACTCTACGGACGACGCCGACCAAATTGAGGTCACTCGTGAATTCGTTAATCGAATACATGGTGGGACATTCGGTATTAGTGTAAAGAAATATAACGATAGGTTGGGTGCTAAATGGCTAGCCAGCTCTTGGGTCGGCTTGGATATAGCCGTATCAACGATCTCGGCTTTAGGCATTGAACAAATTGGGCCGCTGTCCTTACAATCGATCGCTCTAAGAGAGGGGACGCCTGAGGGTGTCTTGAGTCGCATCGAACAATTGAACAGTCAAGGAATTTCAATTGCGGATTCCAACTATCTCAGACTAGTGCTACATTTAGCTAGGGCCAGGGACAACGAGCTCCTCCTCGATCTTTTGCATAGCGATCTTCACCCGGACGTATTTGATGACAATGATTTACAATCCCGGCTCATCATTTCTACGGCCAAGTCGGAGGATTGGCGAACACATCGGCTCATACTCGCATCGAGGCTACTCGCAATGGAGAACTCAGTTCGAGAAGTAGCTAACGCACTCGCACGTAGCTATATCTTACGAAAGGATAAACGAGGACTCTCGAAGCTCTTGGATGATATGAAGAAGATGGAAATTGCAATCGATTCCGACCAAACTGACCTCATTTTCGATAACCTCGTCACTGAGGCCAAGTCCACGTTTCTCTCTGCGGATGCACTTTACTTCTACTTACCTACCTGTCGGCAGCTGGCGGCCATGGAAGTTCCCGTGCCTGTTCGTTGCTGGAGAAAGATTCTATTTTGTCTTGCCCGCCAAAACAAAATAGACGACCTCGAGAAAATCTGTGTCGAATTGGTAGAGCTATTTACTTCCTCTCAATCTTCACGGCCTGGCTTTGTCCCCGTACACCCAGAAGACCTACCGGAGCCTATGAGAAAGCCATTGTCCGGTGTAGATAATCTTCTCGGTGTATACATCCCCCTAGACTTGCCCAGCCGAAACCCTCTACACCCGTTACGCCAGATATTCGATAATAAGATGTTGGGAACTATCGTACGCTGTTCCTTCAATTCTCTCCCAAATAAGCGGAGCAGAACAACGCCTGCCTTACAACTCAGTCGCCAGTCATCCGGGGAGTTCAGCGGTAGTCGTATCATCAGGTTGCTGCGAATGCTTCGTGACCAGGGCTTATTCCTTGATAAAGGACGCTTAGCCACTTGGGTCAAGTTGCGCCTCGTCACTCTCTATGGGCCTGGTGATCCAACCAAGAGGATACTACAGGTCGTCAGAGCAAGCAATACTCTATCATTGTCGGAAATGAAGCTCTTGCTAGACGAAGCTTGGGGAGAAGAGCTTCTCCCGCCACTCAAAGAACTTGAAGCAGAAATCGAAAAACGTGGCCGCAAGGAGATGCTGAGAAATAGGAAGTATTTACAAGCAATGGGAAAGACGACGCCCCTACTCCGTGTCGTACTATGATTGTACATTTACATGCTACTGTACCATATAACATGAAGATACCCACAAGTATATATAGAACATAGAGGATTGAACATGGGTGGGAGAGCATGTGCTCGTTGCAGGCGGAATTAAATTTAAATTGTTCGATACAGTGATCCATCAATACCTCTTACGCCCGAGATAAGTCGCTCGACGTTGAGTAGATCGCTCAATGCCGTGGCTTGAGCCAGATTTTGTGAACCCATCCTTCTACCTCCTACACGATCCCAAAAACGTACAACAAAAAAACTTCGTTCTGTTCGTCAGCCTCCGTCGCCACCACCTCCACCATTATCATCTCCCCCTCCTCCCCCTCCGCCGCCGCCATGATTCTTAGGCTTTAATACCAGTAATATTATCGCGCCCACAATCAGCAGGAGCAGCAAGAGGATGAGCTTGCGCTTGGTAGTCTTCTTCTGGTAGGTAGCGGCGACGCCGAGCTCCTTGTCGGCGGCCTTGACGTCGTACGCCATGCGCTCGACGTTGTAGTCGATGCGGTCGAGCATGGTGCCCTGGTCGATGACCATATTCTGCAGGTCGCGGAACAGGTCCGATAGCTCGATGATGCCCTGCGCGATGTCCTCGATCTCGCGCTCGCGCTGCAGGATCACCGCGTCGTTGCTGTGCAGCAGCTTCTGGTGCGTCGTCTGTTGCAGTGCGGATTGCGAGTACGATCGGTCCGCGTCGGATTCTAGGAGCGATGGGTCGGCTGCGTACGCGCTGCTGCTTATACCCGCGAGCGGCGTGGAGCTGCGCTCGCCGCCGGGTGAAGCAGCGCCTAGGCCGGACATTCCGCGGAGCTCTATTCTCAGGTCAGTATGGCTGGCACCTGAATAATAAGTAGTTTCGTCTTTTCGCTCGGTATTCCTTACTCTTTAGATATGCGCTCTGCTTTTTCCTGAATCCCGCGCTTGCCTCCTGGACTCTCGTCGCAAGACTTATTTGTATGTTTTTCGCCATAGTCTCCTCAGCTCTCCTCATCGTACCGCTCTGCTTCCCTTCGCGAACCATCTGCTCGACGCGCTGGATGGCGCGGTGACATTCATGGAACGCCTTGGTTATGCTCTGGGTTAAGCGCTCAATCTCGCCCTCCTCGGCCTTTTTGGCGTCGTCGTCGTTGAAGCCGGGTAGCACGTGTTTCTGATGCAAGCGTTCGAGCGTCTGGGATTTCCGGGCAACGTCGGCGAGCAAATCTGATACCTCATCGTTGATATCGGCCCACCGCGGTGGTAATAGGTCCATCTCGATCACCGCATCGCCATCGTCATGGTAGTCGCCGCCCGACAGCAGTCCCTGCTGGTCCTCGGCCGCACCACCTCCGCTACCGCGCCCGAATTCCGGGAAGCCATTTCTGTCTCCGCTGGGGCCGGGGCCGTATCGTGTCTTCTTGGCCGGGTGGTGAGCGTAGGATTGGCGGTAGGATATGTAGCTATAGTTGGTTTTTGGCTATGAGTCTCGGATCGGAATACAGCTATGTGGCTATGTGTAACGATGGAGAGATGGGCTGGCTTACAGATTGGTGCGGTCTCGCCACATGGCGGACGCGGATAGAAGGGACTGACACCCTCACCTTGGCTATTCCCGTAACTACTTGAGTTATAAAGAGGAATTGAGTTTAAGAGGCAGTACGTTGACAGTAGAAAATAGTACCAGTTATTAGTACGATGATAAGTGAGCGACAGGACAGATAGTATGATATGTGATAAGAAGCAATAGTAGTAAGTTCCAATGTTCTAAGATTGCCAGCTCCTTACCAGCTGACGTAGCTCTGACCATTCTTGGTGCTTCAGTTGCTGTGTGTACAGAGGTACCTTGTTGGTAGCGGTCTCCTTTTGGGTTACAGGGCTGACAAGCACCTGCAAATAGACAAGATGGACCCGTTATAGTGGATTCAATTCGCATCAAATTGATATAAACGTGCCCAATCGTTACGGATAAGTGCAATACGCCTCCAGTCAGCCTAACATGCTAAAATGTGATGAGTTGCATGATATGCACAGGCCTGTAGAGTTGCACGGCATGCATTTATTAACCATTTATGAGCACCTGGCAGGCTTTTAGCAGTGATCTTATGAGATAATAGGAGTAAATCATTGATATTGTACATCCTTGAATGGTAGGACTTAGGTATTATCTTCATTAGGCGACAACGTGCGATAATGAAATAGCGGCCTGGGCGAACTAGTTGGCTGCCTCAAGAGAGTGAATACCTAATAGTACCCCTTCCCCTTAAAAAGATATTAAAACCGATAGAGACCCCTCTACAAGTCCTTCTCCCCCCACTATTTTATGAACTATCCAAGACTATCCAGCCCTGTCTTGTTCTCACATAGCAATTATTCACCTGGGCAAGTCTCCTAAGGCTCCTCAAAACCTAAAGAGGTCCCTCTTCTCCTTGGCAACTTTCTATCCTACCATTAATTTTGCGATAGCTTGCGACAGCGACGACAAGTCACCCTCGTTCATTTCGCTGCATCATATAACACATACGCATTCCTTGCATCAGTAAAGCAGCTCTACCATGGTGCGTCTTGCCTATTGCTTGTTGCTTGACAAGTCACCGCCAATCCAAAACAAGCCCCGCCGATGAACCGATGAGGGGCTTCAAACTCCAGACATGAAAATAGGACTCGACACTGACTTTTTTGTTTACTATCGCAGGCGGATTCTCTGACCGAAGAACAAGTCTCCGAGTTCAAGGAGGCCTTCTCCCTCTTTGTACGTATTTTCATTACATATATCTGATATTGTTCCTTTCCTCGAGCTTGATAATAGCTACCGGATACCCTCACTATTGATGACGTACCTACTAACAGCTATGTAGGACAAGGACGGCGATGGTAAGCTAGCCCTTCGGCGATTCTCGCGACGACCCTTTTATTAGCTTTAACTCGACATATATAAGCTTCTGCGTCATAGCCTGACATATTTACTTTTGTCCTCATGTCAACAAACCGAGTCGACTGACCCAACTCTACTAGGACAAATCACGACAAAGGAGCTAGGCACCGTCATGCGATCTCTGGGCCAAAACCCTTCCGAATCCGAGCTTCAGGACATGATCAACGAAGTCGATGCCGACAACAATGGAACCATTGATTTCCCTGGTGAGTTGGGTTGCTGCCTGGCGCATCGTCGCACACTACATGACACAAGGCTGACGTTCGGGTCGCACAGAGTTCCTGACCATGATGGCACGAAAGATGAAGGACACCGATTCCGAGGAAGAAATCCGAGAGGCTTTCAAGGTTCGAGACCCGTGACCACATAAAACCACCGCCCAGTTACTTATATATATACCGAAAACAGGTTTTCGACCGTGACAACAATGGTTTCATCTCTGCTGCTGAGCTCCGCCATGTCATGACCTCCATTGGAGAGAAGCTCACTGATGACGAGGTCGATGAGATGATCCGCGAGGCTGACCAGGACGGCGATGGTCGCATTGACTGTAGGAAACCCCGCATCTACTACGCGAACGCTCTCTCTCAATCCCAGATACTAACACGTGCTGATACAGACAACGAGTTCGTCCAGCTGATGATGCAGAAATAGAAAGGGAAAGGGAACTTGTTGGTCATTCGCTAACTAACCTATTGATCGCCAAACACCCACGTTTTATGTTGCGATGATGCTTTTTCCTTTTCCTTCCTCGGGATTGTGGCTAGTAGGACGCTATTGACTGAGCCGACATTGTCGGTTCATGGGGGTATAACGAATGGTGTTAGGTTGGAAGACGGATAGGATCTCCTCCACCAACGGCTCTCTTAGCTCTACATTTCTCGACGACAATAAATCACTCAGTGTGCGTAACTTGGCCTATGCTGTCTAGCATATGCGTCTCACTCATATGGATTTTATAAGTGATCCCAAGACACGGAACCTTACGTAGTAGTCCTTCTCCCATCTCATGCTTCATGTAATCGTAGTTTACAACATATCGGCGTCGATGAAATGCGTTAGCGATGATTGTGTCTGATTGGCTTGGATTTGAGATAAGCCCTACCCATTTCGATTTAAGAATTGGTCCGTAATTATGTCCGCTCCTACGGAAGGTAACGTCCCTATATACTGGATGGTTACCCGCACGTTCAAGCATAGTGGCACCGTCTAGATACATTTGTAGGTCTAATTACCTCTCTAAATATAGACCGTTAATATCAGATATGTATAACAATGTTTACATTACTCTACCTGACGATAAAAGTTCGGTTGGCGTAATAGATAAATTGTCATATGTTGAAAACCCTAAGACCAGACCACAATTCTTTCAATGGTTGAGGTTAGAATATAGTGTAAGTATATGGAACAATTATATAATAATCTATAATAGAATGTAAAACACGTATGTAACAGCTAACATAAGACTCGAAGAAGTTTGTTATAAGCATCTATATTTACTTACAATGGTATATCAAATATTCAACCTCAACACATCAACTAACCGGATATTTCATTGGTCAAATGTCGCTTATTATAGAAGATATGAGATTGACTGAATTAATTTTTATGTGATATTACATAGAAACGAATAACTACTATATTACCTGATTATACCTAGTGAATACTAGGTATTCTGAAACGCTTTGCTATTCCTCACTGGGCATAAGCTGTAGCTCTAGTAAGAATACGTGCCGCACGGCGGTCCTTTTGATAGAAGAATATCTATCGCCTGCAGACATCAGTGACGTCGTTCCTAGGTGTATACTTGAAGGAGCTTGGGTCAACATTGAAGGGAAGCAATCAGAGTTCAAGATGGAGGTACGCCGTACATTATAGTGGAGCGCGGAATGCCACCCTAATACAAAAAGTATCCCGAGAGCTTGGCAAGGGAAGCTCCCGGATCCATAGCCCTGGACGTGATGCCCCTTTTATTATTATTACTCGCTTTCGTTTGAACTTTTGACTTTACTAGACAAATTTCCTAGAGACGCTCGATCCGCGTATACAATACGATAATATTGACTCAGCCACTTATTCACCTATTCGGCATTCGGGTCACTATCAATAATAATTAACACATCTGATGTTTAACTACGAATTCCAGATCCCTTACACGCTTGCCTCTAGGAAAGCTGACTTCTTTGTCAGTTCTCCAGGCTAAATAATATATCTACCTATAGGCGGTCTACTCTCAAGCAATGTGAAAATCTACCTTGACCCTTGACTACATTCGCTAGCTTTGAAGCCTCGTTAGACGAACACCCACCGAAACGACCGTAGCAATGGCATTCCGTCGCATCAGAATACTCCTCGCCGTTATTGCCGTTTGGGCATTGGTGTCTTGGTACTATAGCTGGCACCCACCCAGCGGATCAGGATTATTTGGTCCCGTACACCCACCAGATAGCCAATCCGACTCAGACTCTACTAAACCTAGGGATGTGAAGTGGAAGAAACACCCACCTCAATACCCTGTGGAGAATTTTGCAACGCTCCCGACCAACAAACCTACCAAACGAATACCACGTATACAGGCCGCGAAACCACAGGAAAGTGCTGCGGAGAAGGAGACGCGGTTGAAGCGACTTGCTGCCGTCAAGAATAGCTTCAAACATAGCTGGAATGGGTACAAGAAGTATGCGTGGGGTCATGATGAGATCAAGCCAATGTCGGGCCTTTCCAAAGACCCTTTCGGCGGGTGGGCAGCTACCCTTGTCGACGCCCTAGACAGCTTATGGCTTCTAGACGAAGTTGACGAGTTCAAAGCTGCAGTTGAGGCTTGCGAAAAGATCGACTTCACCACCACAGAGGCGAACGATATTAATATTTTCGAGACAACAATTCGGTATCTCGGGGGGTTCCTCGCGGCATACGAACTGAGCGGGAAGTCGTATCAAAATCTCCTCAAAAAAGCGATAGAGGTTGGCGATTTAGTGATGTCGGCGTTTGATACGCCGAACCACATGCCTATAACCCGGTTCCCCTGGCGAGCATATGCTAAGAGCCAGCCACAGACGGCCCCGGGACATGCTCTGCTCGCTGAGGTCGGATCGCTAAGTCTTGAACTTACTAAGCTATCTCAGCTCACAGGCGATATGCAGTACTACGATGCTGCACAAAGAATATCTGATGGACTAGAAAAAGATCAGCAGACGACTTCGCTTCCGGGATTGTGGCCTATCATGGTTGACCCTTCCAAATCGCCCATCACATCTATCGGCGACTCATACACTCTCGGCGGAATGAGTGATAGCGCATATGAATATCTCCCGAAACAGTATTTACTCCTCGGGGGCGCGCTAGAGCAGCCACGGAAGATGTATGAACGATTCATAGATGTTGCAAAGAAGCATCTGCTTCGTCGTGCGTTGAATCCGGACAACACCGGCCTGCTCTTCTTTGGTGATGCTAGGATTGTCATGTTGCCTAACGGCGAGAAACAAATTGTGACTACGCCGATAGCCCAGCATTTAACGTGCTTTACGGGAGGTATGGTTGGAATGGCAGCCAAAGTCTTTGAGCGCCCATCAGACCTTAATGTGGCTGAAAGGCTAACGGAGGGCTGCGTGTGGTCATATAACCAGACTGCTTCGGGTATTGGACCGGAGATCTTCCACTTTATTCCTTGTGAACCAGATGCCTCTAAGGACGACTGTCTTTGGAGTGAGGAACGATGGACTGAAGCGTTACGGAAATATTGGGGTAGGAGCACTAAGGGCGACCAGCTTACCGACGATGAGGTCAAGAACGTCATAGAGTCGAGGCGATTACCTCGTGGTATCGTTGAGGTCGACGACCGCCGCTACCTTCTTCGTCCCGAAGCCATTGAATCCGTCTTCATGATGTATCGCATCACGGGAGACCGCAAGTACATGGATAAGGCCTGGGCCATGTTCGAAGCCGTCGAGAAGTGGACGCGGGCGAAATACGCCTCGGCGGCATTAGACGACATAACAAGAGACCACCCTAAGCAGGTGGACAGCATGGAGAGCTTTTGGCTAGCAGAGACATTGAAGTATTTCTACTTGGTCTTCGCCGACTGGGAGCTGGTTGATCTAGATAAATGGGTGTTAAATACCGAGGCGCATCCTCTTCAGCGTGCTGATGCAGTATAATGGGCAAAAGATAGAGGATAAGAATTGATACCCCTTGGATAAACCTTGCGTGTATAACAGTTGCGTACCATAGCTAGTAGAAGCATTGAGTTAGGTTGAAGGATATAATTTGATAGAAGTCAATTTATATCTTTATATCAATATCCATAGGCACTTAGATATATAATAGTAGACTCAACCTAAATAGCTATTCTTATTCTACCGAGACTCTGCTAGGAACGTATTTGGTGTTGGTAATTACTAAAAGATGATAGGAAATAAAAGACAGAATCATAAGTCCCGTTGATATCTGCTAGATACCGCCGTTACACTACATCGTAGAACTTGAGCAGAAAGCAGATTGTCTCCGATTGGTTGATTAGATTGTAGATGTTGATACTACGGTACTGAAGTACATCAGGATTGAGCACCTCTTTGGTCATGATTTTCCGGTAGCGGCTGCAATTATGAGACGACAGTGCTTGGTTATGTGGGTATTTGAAGCTGAACCTACTGCTTCTATATAAGCTATAAAGTTGACTTAATAAGCTTCCTTGACTCTTTTCAACTTCAATGTTCTTCGATCTTCTTGATCGTTACATTTACACATTCACAACACGAGATCCAAGACTCAACGTGATTCCGTCAGATTCATTCATCTATCCGTCCACCCAATTAGACTAGCGGCCTATCCGGCTTCCCGCCTATTAGTGATTCAACTTACTTTGTTCTGCTCCACCCTCGGCTTACACTAGTTGCCTCCCGCGCAATCACAATGGCTAATCTGTGCGCGTGTTCTCTTGCCGCTGTTGGTTTCCACCAGCCGGTTCTTTGCCACAAAGCCAAGGTCTCTCGTCATACGTAACCTTTTCAATGGTTCAAATGCTATGAAGTAACTAGAGCCGAAGTTGCTCCAAGGAGCTTAATAGGTGGGTAGCTAGGTAGGTACCCAGGTAAGTTACTATAGCCACCACTATCTACACATAATTATACTATATTCTTACCACCTACATACCAGGTAATAGATATCGAGGCAGTTGTGATTCCTTTTCCCGTCTTACAGTACTAGCCCAATCGCCGGTAGTATTATATGACCACCCGTCACACTTGTGTACCTACGCGTTTTTCCCTCGGGTCACATACAAATCTTTTCTTTCCCCCTTACTCTATTTTAACCCTGGGTTGTTTTTACTCATACCAAGCCTTGGTATTAGTTGGCCAATCTGCTCCGGATCGTATAGCTATTCCTTGGCTTGCCGGCTAACCTTTTGTCTAGATTGGTTTGCCAGAGATTCTCGCAGGACAAACTAGAGCACGCTTCGGTGGGGAGAATTCATATATATCCCTCTCACTGCCTTGCAGACCGCTTCCAGTAATTCCGCGCCTATCAGTTTTTTCGTTGGTCTCACCTACAGATAGGAATTATTGGGATCCCCGGTCGTATGTCCGAGCTCACTCTCAAGGACTACTGCCGTACTTGTATACACTTGTTCGACTATGGTTTTTGATAACTCGCCTGGCACTGCTTCGCAGTCGCATTCCTATGACCACCAGCGTGACCAAGCGTCCGGCTCTCGGTCCTCAGCACAGACGCCAGTATCGCCATCTCATTCATCACGCAACTCCCATCAGAATGCTACGAGCACAGCTGTGGATGCCATGAATGAGAACAACGAACATCCTGTGGCTCGCCACCACTCGAGCGCAGTAGATATTGAGTCACAAACTGGCAACGTGCAATATGTGGACAACGACCCCTATAACCTCTCTTCGGCCCTGAAGACGGCTGAGCAGCTTGATGAGATCAAAGCTAATACCGCTCGCAAGCGCACTGGTCGGGGTAACTTGGGTGACAACAAATTCACATCGACACTTCGAGCGCGGAAGGTTCATACGTTCTACGAGGAACAGAATGACTCCATCAAGCAGATGCTCAAATCGTTCCAGGAGCACGAAGCCGAGGCCGAACTCGAGGCCAGCCAAGATCAATTGCGGCTCAAGATTGCCATGAATGGATCCTTTGCTGCGAATGTAGTCCTGTCTATCTTGCAGGTATACGCTGCGGTGTCTTCCGGGTCTCTTTCGCTCTTCACCACCATGGCCGACTCCATATTCGACCCCCTTAGTAATGCAACCCTGCATCTCGTCCAGATGTCCATGAAACGTGTCGACCCCCGCCGCTTCCCCTCTGGAAAAGCGCGCCTGGAGACTGTCGGCAACATTACTTTCTGCTTCATGATGACGGCGGTGTCTGCTATCCTGATCGCCTTCTCATGCCAGGATATTGCGACTCGCTACGGCTCGAGTGATATAGTTAATACCTTCCACTTGCCGTCGGTGATCGCTGTGTGCATTGCTTTTGCCACCAAATTCGGCCTATTTCTCTACTGTTGGGGCATCAAAGACCGATATAGCCAGGTGAACATTTTATGGCAAGACCACCGTAATGACCTGCTGATCAACGGCTTCGGTGTCCTGACATCCGTCGGCGGCTCCAAGCTCGCGTGGTGGATTGACCCCATGGGGGCCATCATCATGTCGCTCATTATCAGCGGTTCTTGGCTACATCAGGCGTTCGAGGAGTTCATGACGTTGGTTGGCACGGCGGCTGATATCAACATCCACCGACTAATCACGTACAAATGCCTCACGTACAATCCCAATATCCTAGGTATCGACACGGTCCGTGTGTACCACGCTGGGCCCAAGTTGATTGCCGAAATCGACATCGTCATGGACCCTACCGAGCCTCTGAAAACCACACACGACGTCTCCGAGGGACTGCAAATCGAGTTGGAGAAGTTACCTAAGATCGAGCGCGCTTACGTCCACGTTGACTACGAGACCACACATAAACCTGAGCACGGCTCCAGGAAGGATCTATAATCCAGTGATCTGTGCTGTAGGGTTGGTATACCTGATATCAGATGATCTGCTGTATTTGCGGTAGTACACTTCCTATATGCTTTGTTTACGTAGGTAATTTCACATATTCGCAAAAAAAAAAAAGTAAGGCGGCATGATGTTTTATAAGCGGATATGAAAACGGATGGGAGAAATACGGCGGCTCCGGGTCTCGGTTCGGGGAGAAGCGTTGGTTTATTAAGCGTATTGAGATTGATATGTTTCTAGACTCCTAAACATATGACGCGAGAGGAGCGCGTGAGATATACGAAATGAGAGTACCCATTTCCCTCGCGAAACAACAAGTTGTCTAGTGAGATGAAATGGAATCAACAAGTAAGCTATTATTAAAAGTGATTGAATACCGCGTAACAAAACACACATTTCGCTAAGGCTCGTATTCAATGATGTTTTCATTGCTGTATCCCCGAAGTAACTACCCGTGTCCCCTAGCTATCACATCTTGATGCTTGATGCTTGCTAGGACTAGACCTAATAACGCCGTAACCTTAAGAAATGCTGAAAATCAACGTGCGCACCGGGGGTATCTTGTCCCCAGAACTCCCATACCAACAAACCAATAAAGAAATAGTGAGGTCCGAAAGCATCGCGCGATGGACTTGGGCATGTTGTTACTGTTCCCCTATCTACCTAGCTAGGGAGAGCCCTTGCTGCCGTGCTCGATCTCTCCGACGACTCTCTAGCGTGGCAGCGAGTTTACGGGAGTTTCTGCACTGACCACAGATGTACCCCGTGGAAGTAGCCGTCTTATCCTCGAGGATCTTGCGGCAGATGTGTTCGTGGGCGTCCCGGGAATTCTTTCCAAGGGGCATCCAGTGCGGCAGGCTGTAGTGAGGAAAGTAGAGCTTGGATAGCTGCTTGCCGGTGGCGGTCCATCGCTTCGCGGCCACGGGTTTCCGGATGGGAGAACATGCGATCAACCACCCTGGACAGTAGCACCCGTGAAGGAAAGTGATGGAGCCCAGTTGCGCTATAGTCGACTTCCGCATATACCACAGGAAGGTGGCCGTTGGATCAAAGGGTGCTCCAATCTTCGGCACTTTATAGATGTCGCTTGTTAGCATATACGGAGCGCCTTACCTCGGCAAGAGGCTTCAGGGGAACTTGCAGGCTACGAAGAAGGTATTCTTCCCGTACAGGATCGGAGTTGCCTCTCTGTCTACCTGCTTACAGGTTCGGAGGAACTCGACGTGCGGCATTGTGTGAGTGAGGCCATCTATGAAGAATTTGCCTTTCTTGAACTTATCCGGACGTTTCGCGTAAAGTTGACGACGGTGTGGGGTGATCAGGATCTCGTCGGGCGAGCGCAATAAGACCTCGTATATTTCCAGGCGCAGCTCGATGGGGAGGAGCTCGAAGAAGTAACATCTGCCTTTCTGACTGCCTGTACCGGCATCGTTACGGTTGCCTGTAGTAGGAGGGGCATTCTGATAAGCGATGAGGTTTAGGTTAGCTTTACAATGTTCAAATGTTCCTTCGACAGCGTAGGTGGGTATTTAGTAGGGCTAGTCTCAGTTCCATCGGGGCTAGAAGATATTCGTGTTGTACATGGTGGATTAGATTAAATCGTGACGGGGTTGCCCAACTCGAAGTAATGGTTAACGTAAAACAGCGATCTGATCTCTCCAATAATATCGTCGAGGTACCGAGTTACAACTTCGGGGAAGCTAGTAAGCTTGGAGATGCGGAGAGATGGAGATCTCGTGTGGGGTTGAGATGTGGCGACGGTCTCGTGTGGGGTTGGCTCAACTGAAAATGGAAAAGTATAAGACTTACGGTGGAAGACCCTTGGCCATGATTTTGTCGGCTTCCCTTTGTGATCGTCGCTGCAGAGGGGCGGGTGACCACTTTGTGCGCGTTTCTCTTGTTCTCTGTTCGCAACATGACGTCTTTGAGGCCGATCTGGTGAGGGGGAAACTGGGGGTCTGGAGATCTAGATATCCAGAGATCCTAAGAGTACTATGTAAGACAGACCTAGGCCGGTGGATAGATTGGCTGTACGGTTATGGTGTTGCCGAGATCGAGTTACTCTTGGTGTAGACCGAATCCGAATAGTTCAATGTTGTGGCATACTCTAGAGGGGAGATAGTGAGGTTGCTTTCAAATCCCCTTACGTAACTTAGCTAGGTAGGCGGTTCGCAATAATTCTAGCAGCCTTTTTATAATTATTGATGTTTCTACTTACCTTAAGGTGAGGGGAGCTAAATGAGTTGAGTTCTCAATCTGACTTGACGGCCGTCTCTGACTGAACTGTAAATTCGTTGACGTGGGCTGTTTGAAGAAGGCTCAGTGCTGGAGATCAATCATGAAACGTGGGGCCGTATAACGTTGACTGAATTCAATGTTGACAGCACTTGCACAGTTCTAGGTAGCGGTTTGTTTCAATTACTGTACGAGTGCCGGACTTTCTCCAACTTAATTTGTACTGGCTACCTAACCTCAAGTACTGTGCAACACGTGGGCAAGGCAGTTTCCTATCTGCATCTATGGATATGTACGTATATGCAATACGTAGGAAGTTACGATATGGACAATGAACAAACATATTTGAAAGTGAATGAGAAAAAGGTGTTTCCTAACCTGGATTTCTTAGTCAACTCTATCGATGCTGGTTGGCCAGTTTTCTTGAACATCAACTTGCGGGGTTCTATGGCTGGCCATCTCATTCGCTATCGGTTGGTCCCGGTCGGAGAAGGTCATGTTATGAGAGACATGTCGTCATTTTACATGCGAGGTGTAAAAGAGCTATCTGCCGTGAAAGTTTAAAATATTGTCGGTACGTATTGTTAAAGTCGATCGGGAAAGGTTGGCACGAGTAGGAGCACTTGAGGAAATCTGTAAGGCCATACTCTCTATTTTGAAAGTGGATGTGACACTTGGTGTAGAATATCTCGTCCTACAATGTTATAACTTTTGGAACTGTGGTTACCAGAAGCGGGCTATCGCGCTTAATATGTCAAGTGGTATATCCACCAAATGTGATTGTGCCTAATGGTCCGATGCGTAGAGGCCATTGCGCAAGAAAAGGATGGATTCATCCAAATCCATGTTGTGCTGTGTAGTTCCACCGGCCCCGTATCTGGTTATACTTGAAGCTTGTACCTACGCTAGAGAGGGGTCCAGTGCCACAAGCGAGATAGCTTTGCCCCTCATCATCAGATTAATCTTGTCTTAGTTCCCTAAGTTTTGACAAGTGCAGAGAGACATTACTCTCATTATGACATAATTCTCGATCCCTCTAGCCCGTTGGACAAGGGAGCTATGACCCGTTATTGTACCGTGCACGCCAAGCTTTATCCATCTGTTGTTCTATATTAACTGTCGCTACTAATAAGTGTTCCTCTCATATACGTAGGTGTCTTATATATGTGTCTAAGTTTTCTAAACATACGATTTTTGATATCTGCCTCTTGTTTACGAGATTCTGATGAACCAATCCGACTCGAGTATACCGATAAATGCATCCGAATTCCCAACCTGCATGTGCTAAATGCTAGAGCTTTTTGAGGTCTGCGGGTATCTAAGACCCATATAAACCACAGAACTCAAGGCTAGACCGGGTAACCCCTGTACGTCACGACGCTAACGTCGCATTTTTCCATCAACTACGGTCCATTTTGATGAACTCCCTTCCCAAAGCCCCAAGCCCAAGGTCGAGGTCTGGGTCTGGTTGAAGGGAAAAGTCTCCATGTCGAAGAAAAACAGACAAGGACCTTGCCAGCCAACCAGACCAGTTTGTCCATGTCCCGCATCGTCGGCGCAAACATAACATGCCCTACCTCGCTATTATTTACTGTAATTACATCCATACCTACCTACTTTTCTCGTATCGTCCAGCAGTCTTTTCGCTATCTGTAGAGCTCAACCGTTGCTGATACCTTTGAGGTAGATAGCTTGCTCACTGTGCTATCGGTTCCGATTCCTAACCGACGATCTCGGAGCAATTCCTAGCTTTTCATATATTTGCCTACCTCTTAGGTACTTAAACGTATTGTATTTACTACCTACCCCTCCCGGTCACATTCAATCTGGCGTGATTCTATCGCCATTCCTTGCGCACCATGGCTGTGCAAGGCGGAGCGGAGGAGGGCGTGTACGCTACAGTTCGTGAGACCTAGACATAATCTTGGACTTTATGTGTAAACAGAAGCTAATCTACGCGTACCTATAGCTTCTTTTGAGCGACACATACTTGCCTGGTATATTCCACTGCTTCCATAGCTTCGGCTGTCTTGCCATTGGCTTTCTAACCCCTCTCTCTAGGCGCCCTTGTGCTTGCGCATTCCTTGCGAGATGCCGGAACTCGGAGGAAGCTGGCCGTCCTAGTGACACTAGATACCGTATCGGCCGAAGTTATAACGGAGCTCAAGGCAAGCTTGCTGGTTCTCGCCGCTGCAAGTTCTATCCGACTAACTCAGCCGTCCAGACAGTCTATGACCATGTAATTCCAGTCCCTCGAATACGAAATTTGCAACCCGAGAATCTGAATTTGATGAACCGAGCCGATCTACATTCCGCCTTCACCAAGATCAACTTATGGAGGCAGACCCAATTCCGAAAGATTGTATATATAGATTCCGATGTTGTTGCCTACCGAGCTCCGGACGAGCTCTTCGATATACCACATCCTTTCTCGGCCGCCCCCGATATTGGCTGGCCAGATCTCTTCAACACGGGTGTTATGGTCCTAACCCCTAACATGGGTGACTACTACGCTATGGTGGCGATGGCCGAGCGCAACATCTCATTTGATGGGGCTGATCAGGGTCTTATTAACATGCATTTCAAGAACAATTACAATCGTATCAGCTTCACTTACAATGTCACACCATCTGGCCATTACCAATATGTTCCTGCCTACCGCCACTTCCAGTCGGGTATCAGTATGGTTCATTTCATCGGTCCTGATAAGCCGTGGTTTAAAGGGAGACACGCCAGTAGTGGCGTCGGCTCACCCTACGATGAAATGACAGGCAGATGGTGGGCTGTTTATGACAAGCACTATCGAGTACCTGTAAGTAACCAACCCATTGACTTCCATAATTACACCCAGCATTTAGCTTACCACGCCTAGACTCCGTTATCTACGCCGTCCACTTTCTACGGAACTACCACTACATCCGTAACCGCCCAGACAGCACCAGAGCTAGTACAGTATTTTACTAAAGGAGAATACCAGCCTAAGGCTACCTACGTTCATACGACTGGTGAGCTTTATCATGGTGGTGACCGAGATCACCAGCAGCAGTTCGAACATGCGCCTCCGGGTCCATCTCCCCATGAACATGCGTTTTATGAACAATCTCACCCGCACAATACCCCTCCTCACCCCCCTCACTCCGGAGCGCATAGCCACGACCATGGCCACCATGATCATCATGGCCACCACCATCATGGTCATGTAGAGGCCCTGCCTGGAGCCACCGCCCCGCAGCTTGACCCCTCCACTTCCCCTGCAACTTCGTCTTCTCATACCCACGTCGAGGGAACTCACGCTGAGGCTCGAGAAGAGCAGGTTACTGGGCTCCACCATGGGGCACCTCCACCCCATGGTGAGCCGGAGCAGAAACCACCACCATTCCAGCCTACCATGTCGAGCTGGGACGCCCAAAGGTTGGTTGCCCTGTCTCATAGAAAACTTGAAAGTCAGAGAGCTAACTCTGTAATAGACAACCGCCCCCGTCCGATTCAAGACCAGAAGCCGCGAACTTCCCTGCTACTGTATACGAGATGTCTCAAGATTTTACTCCGTTTGTTGCTCCGAAACGATACCCTAGCCCTCCGAAGGATATGTGGTACGAGGTCCCCAAGGAACGTCCAGCAGCTCCTTCGGAGCCGCCAAAGGCTTTGTTTCCTTGGGAAAGTCACCGACCAGCACCAACTCGTGTATTTCCTGACGATCCTTATCGGAAGGAAGAGCTCGTTACTGGTGGTTCGGAGACTCCTACGGGTGCATCATGGTCTGCTGCTGCGCCTCAGCATTCGGCCGAACCCTCGATTACGGAATCGTCCACTGTTGAGCAGAAGAGCGAACCCGAAACGCCAACAACCCCATCAATCCATGTCACGTCGTCCGACCCATGGTCCTCGTTTACGTTGACTAATGCCTGGGACGAGGTACCTGAGATTGAGCGCTACGTCGGCAAGATACAGAAGCATCAGCGTAAGCGGAGCCTCAAGTCTCCCGGCGTGATAGCGTTACCGGGTTATGAGGAAGAGGCCGAGATTACTTGGCGTCGGCGAGGAAGCAAGCTTACCGACTTCCCTAGTGAAGCTGAGCGTCCTAGCCTGCCAGTCACTCCCGCGCCTATCCGCCGACAGAAATTCTGGGGTGGTGGTCCCGGAGTTGGTCATGGCGATGATAACAACCCTCTGCTGCCGGCCGCGGAGGGCGTGCCGGCGCAGAATGAATGGGTATGTGTGCACGGGAATTGGTGGACCCCTGCAGACTGCCTTTGCGATTTGGCTAACGTGCTACGCTATCATAAGGACCCTGTGGCCCAGCTTCAGAAATTGGCTAAGCAACAGTCTGAAGTGCTGCTACAGAAGTTAGGAAGTGGAGAACGACGAGATAGTAGTGACTTACCTCCTAGGCCTTTGCCTTTCGGCTCTGAAGAGCTGAAATCCCCGACTTACGTTGCGCAATCTGCTAAGGTCTTGAGCCCGCAGCCGGTAAAAGGCGGCGCCAGCTCAAGCGCACTTCATAACATCGAGTCGAATCTGGAAACACTCCCGCAAGCGAGCTCGGCTCGGAGTGGCGGCACCGTAGTCGATGTGTCACCTATACCGGAGCCCAGTTATGCAGGCCCCGGCGCTGCGTTCGAGAAAGGGGAGAACATCCCTAGCGAAGATACGCCGACTCCGCGGGCTAGCATGCCTCGAACCAATCCACCGGCGAAAGCTACGGATATACCAGAACCAAGCTATGCAGGTCCCGGGCCTGCTTTCGAGAAGGACGAGTTCCCCCTAGAGGAGACTTCGACCGAGTAGTAGCTCAGCTTATCTCGAGCTCATGAAAAGCCTAATGAGGCTTTCGCTTTGCTAATGGAGTTAACAGGAACTTCGATCGGGATTCGGGGGGCTTCAGAGGTCTAGTGAGGGGCGAGGATACTGCTGATAGGCCGTAGGTACGGTTGTTGGCGTTTGGTACTACGACGGTGTGAGGTGGAAAGAGGAATACGACGATATGGCGGGCAAACTTAGGGAAGCGGCCTAATTGCTCAAGGCCAAATATCCTTACCCAGCATACTTTTACTTCCATTTTTTCCCAACTGGCTACCAGACCAGAAAGGCAGGCAGACAGCTCCGCAACAAATATGGCTTTTTCTCCTCCGACAGCGGTCTCAGTTCCAACAGATATCGGTGTTTGCGTGTTTAGGGGCTGGCCTAGCCCCTTTTTCTTATTTTCATGTTCATCCGGGACTTTGCTGCCAGCCTGGCTCCCGAGAAGCATCTCGTTTCATTGATTCTGAAATATCCTTCTTATGTGCGATTTTTTTCTTTCTTCCGCACAGCATATGCCGCATTTGCATCAACATCACGTGTCACAAAAAGCATCTGATCCGATCTTGTCACACTTCCCTGTAGCATATGTATTTGCATTTGCACGGCATATGGGCTAGCATGGAGCGAGCATCTTTTCATGTGTTTATACTCTTCGTTTCTCTTTTTGATACTTAATGGTTTTCTATATAGGTTGTGGAATGAAGGAAGGACGGACGGATGGACATGTACGAGCTTGTATTATAGATATGACGTATTTGGATAGGGAGAATGGACAAACAAATCAACTTATATCCTATGTTGTATGAGTGACTAGTAATTGTTTTATTATATATATGGTATATACGTGAAACTGGTGACTGGGCCCGTTGTTTGAACTTGCTAGGTGGAACGGCCTCTAATCTATATGGATGCTTAGGAGATTAGTCTCCTAGGTTCGGACATCGAAGGCCCTCTAAGCCCCTAAACACGAAAGGATAGATACACGTCCGCAATAGCAGATACCTAAATTTCACCGAGGATGCCTTCTCACGCCGCTCCCGGACGCGACGGCGGTACCTCCTGCCGGGTTGGGCCATCTCCGAGCGTAGGACAAAGACATCCATTGGTATACCGTGGTTTGTCGGTGTTAATTCATAAGAGGCGACCTGACATTCGGCTAGCCACTCCAGCGAGTACCCCTTTTGTAGGTTAGGGGTTGGTAAGTTGACTCTTAATTTTCAACTTTCATCCCTTTACCCCTGGCTGTGCCGATTCAGGGGTCCGTCGCCGCAACACACCGACAACGAGCCAGCGCTTGCGCTCGCTGACATCCTCCTGTCCGCGGTCCCAGACCCACTCGCGCTCGACGCCGTCGCAGTCGCGCTCCCAGATACTCTCGACCTCCAGCCCGGCAGCTGCAAGGGCATCATCCTCGAAGAAGCCGCGCATTTTGGCGCGCCCGGTATGGAAACCGGCGATAACCCAAGCCCTCGCCTTGGGATCGTCTTCCTTGAGGAACCACGTGATAGACTTATGCAGGTTCGCGTGCTGCCACGGCATCCACAGACAATCGCACACGAAGACGCGATCGAAGCGACCACGGTGCCGAGCCGCAAAAGGGGTATCGAGCTCGCCCCAAGCATGGCCCTCGGTAGCCAGGGGCGCTAAGGTGCTGCTAGGCGAGCACTCGACTTTAGCGTTAGCCGCGACGTTCCGGCGCAGCGTGTCTAGGACGGTTTGCGAAGGGTAGTCCGTCGCGACTACGTTCTTGGCCCCGAGCAATGAGGCCATAATGCTCGGTAGCGCGGTGCCGGCGCCTAGCTCTATCGTCTCGAGGCCGGCCACGTTGAAATCGGCGGCTTGGAGCCGGCCTAGCCCGACGTTCAGGGGTAGGCTTAACGCCCCTGCCTCCACGAGCTCGGCCAGCAGGAGACTCGCATTCCACAGGTAGTGGCTGAAGAGCTTGCGATCGCTCTCCTGGTCCGGGTCCGCGAGCGCTATGTGCAACGGCCGGCGGAGATGCGGCGATGTGTAGACTAGCGAGTGCTCCGCGTCTCCATGCTGGTTCGTGACGTCGTCCGGAAATATGACGCCCAGAGACGAGCTCAGGTAATCCTCGGGGTCGTGGGTGGGAGGGCCATGAAGCTCGATGCGGCTCGTGAGCGCCATGCTGCCCGCCCGAGGATTGAGGCTCAAAGCAGGGGTCCTTGCTTGAGAAGTTTTTTTTTCCTCGGTGCAGGTATTACATGCAGCTTGTCTTGGGCGACCTATTCGCCTAATAGTGCGTTGGGTGCGATGACGGAAATGACACCAACCACTGTGGAGTTAGGTACCTCCAGGGCTAGGTATTTCGGTACAGGGCTAGGGGATACCCCCCGTATGCGCAGCATCAGATACCTGAGTACTTGAAGTAGGGAAGCTAGAACGATTCGAGGTTAGGCACGGAATAGATCCGTCGCGAACCCTGCGGGCGCGGAAAACAGACAGACAGCAAGGCGAACGCCACACCCCCCCGCAACTTTAAAATAGAAGAAAAAGAAAAGCTAAGTACCTAGTACGAGACAAACACTCGCCAATGACGGAGGCGCCAATGTAGTGCGACAGTGTCAAGATGACATAACACGAACCGGTCATCTAGAAGAGCCCACAGCGAAACAATGCAATGGTACCTATGTATGTATGTAGGTAGGTGTATGCAAGTACTGACGATTAAATGATTGCTTTGTGTGGCTGCATGTGGGTTTACGGCGCTGCCGGCGGTCGAACGCCTATTGACAATAGATGTACATAGTAGCAACGTGATGACCTCGGGATGGATGATGTTGGGATGGATGGATTTGGATGGAGTTGGATGGAGGGTCCCATGGTCCATAGCCGTGTTTCGGATTGATTTTTTAGGCTTAGGCTTTTCGCTTCAAATGTTTTCTGATTTGAAGCTTGGTGGAGCCCGGATATCGACTAAGATCACATTGATGCTCCTGCCGGCTTGGTTCTTGGTTTTGAAGTTCAATATGAGAAGGTTGTAATTTGTAGTACGTAGCTGCTTACGTACTTGTAGTCTTCCTGATGACTTTATTTTACTTCATTTTTTCATGCATCATATGGATACTATTACTTTTGCTTTATATTATTACCCCTTTTTAATAATCGTATCCTATCCCGTATCCTGTAACATATAACATATGTATGTAGGTCGAGTAACATTATCTGTATTGAGTAGGTATGTATGTAACGAACGTATTACCTACTTCTGACTTACCTACCCGCTTACCTACCTTCCTTACCTCTTACCTACCTATCTTGTCGAACATATACTTATTACTATGTAGGTAAAATTGACTGTAGAATACAGGTCGCATATGAGTATAAATTGCAGTTCACTAAACCTTGACCGGTTATGTTATTGTACTATGTTATTTGTTGTTGCTGCAAATAAGCTGCTGCGCCCCTTCACCGCTTGTGAGAAGGACCCTAACCTTCCCTATTAGGTACAGCGACAGAAGGGTAAGGCAACGTCAATCTACCCTTTTGCTACCCCCCTATTCGCACCAACCACATGTGGATACCCCGGCATACACGTGGGATAGCGGTAATAGCGGGTGCTGCGCCTCAGGTTGCTCTCTGCACGAAACGGTCATCCAAGCCACGGCCTAGTCCGTGAGAGGCCTCTCCCTACTACCAATACTACCAATACTACCAATACTAGCTATAGTAGACCCGCGCTTGTGCGTGTTGCGCGCTTCCCATCTCCATGGCCTTTCCCACTTTGTCAGCATGACAGCATTTTCCCGCTCCTCGTCCAATTGCGGTGACGAAGGCGACACCCAGAAAACATCCGTTGGATGGGGGCCGGATGTTGAACCTTACCACTTACATGTTGTACATTCCCCTATCCATATGAACATCCCACCCATCTCGCGCTGTTATGGTCGCCATCGCATGCGACCGCAACCTTATGGGAAATGAAATGCCCCCGTTTCAGCTGCAAATATACATACACGTACATTGCACGTACATTACACGCGCATTACACGCGCATCTATGCTTTTATATATATGCGGTCAGTACATAGGCAACCTCCTGCAGTTTCAGGCAAGAGGATTCGCGAGGAAGAAAAAAAGGGGGGGTTGTTTATTAGACGCCGACTGGCTTACCTTTCCAATCAAAGACCGCGGAGGCTTGGATACCACTCTACCCGGTTGATATGCTTGCTATCGGGATATGTCAAGATTTAAGACACACATCGAGATTAGCTTAACCCAATAACGACGTTAGTTATGAGACTTGGTGTGTAGTTGATATGCATCTCACAAGATCACCCCATGAAAAAAATTCCAAGTACCAGATCCCGAACCCTAGATCGCCGTCGAATTATATCAGGGTCTTCAACTTAGTAAGATGGGGAAGTTTACATGGTATAAGTATCACAGGCATGCATTAGAGTAGCACGAAAACAGCGGTCAAAGTAAGGTGCGGCAGAAACGAGGTGATTCTCTATTCAAGAACAAAGCCGAGTTGACACCGGTCTTCGCAACGCCATGATAAATGTCAAAAATAGGCAGGGTATCTGTACAGGCTATCAACTACAAAATATACCATAAGATGAAAAAAATAAAGGCTTTCAAGCCCGGGTAGGGCAGCCTATAGATGCTCTTCATGAGACGTTCCTGCTTGCTCCCATTCTATAGTTCGCCGGGAAACCTTCCCTTCCAACAGAGATAAAAAAACCCCAACAGGTATTTTTAATGCCATTAAGTATCCCAATGTACAATAGACCTTGCGCCAATCATGCTATCCCAATCTTCGTCTCGGTCGTCATGATGCTGTGGTATATCGATACACTAGTGTGATTAGGTGATAGATATATACGGAGAGATGGTAGGCAAATATTAGGACATCCAACGGGAATAAGTGTATGTAGATGTAGATGTCTCTAAAATGTTTTGTTGCCAGCTTCGATGAGGGGGTTGGGTTTAGTGGTGCTGGCTGAATTCCAGCATCCGTTTCATGTCATCCTCGGTCGGATCATCCGACACCCACAGGCCTTTCTCTTCTTCAGTTGCGTTGAGGAACGCTTCGGCACGGTTCATAGTGTTGACGTCGAGGTCAGTGACGTACGACTTGCCATCACTGAGCTTTAGGCGCACCTCATGCTCAGTAGATAGCATCATGTCGTCCTTGGCGAGTCGGCGAGGGCCGTCAAACACGGTCATCACTCGCTTCTTCATCGTCATCTGACCCTTATCAAACCCCCACGATGCAGGGTACTCGCGTCGGTTCTTGCGGCTCTTGCTCTTAGTTACTGGCGGTATTCCGCCTCGTGAATGTGTCATTCCCCGTGACTTTTGGACGCCATTGGGTGGGTTGCCCTTCTTCTTGGTAGGCGAAGTCAACTTCTTAGACTTGAAGTCTTCATCAGCGACGTCGTCCTCTTCAGCCATTTCTTCATCATCCTCATCTTCCGAGTTCGAGACGGTTTGTGTGGTGAGGGGCAATTGGTTCTTCTCCAGTGTCTCGTGCACGTCATCATCGTTTTCAACCTCGGCTAGCCTCTTGGCGTTAATAGCCTCCGCAGGGTCCTCTTGCTGGACAATGCGTAAGACACAGTCATCCAAATGCTCGTAGAAGTCCTGAGCATTGGCAAATGTGGCCGAACAGGTCGAACACTTGCCAGTAGCATCCGGAGCGTAACCCGTCAATTTCTTGCCGCTGTTCACCGAAGCTGCCGTCTTCTTCCTGCTATTAGGAGGGGTTTGCTCAACTCCGTGTACGGCTGTCAAGTGTCGCTTGAAGACGTCCGCTCGGTTGAAGGACTTCTCCGCGGCTGAGCCAGACCCAGGGCAAAACCCGCACACCATGGTACCCTTGTAATGCGTCAAGGTGTGTCGATTCTTGTCGTACTTTCGTGCGAATCCCTTAACGTGGTAGTCGCACGTCTGTATCGGGCACTTCTCGGGACGCTCGGTTTGATGCGTCAACATGTGCGCCTTCAGGTCTTTGAAGACCTTGCCGCAGTCTGGGTGCGGGCATCTTTGCTTCTTCTCCGCCTCATCGCTATATGATGAGTGCTCGTAGGATGCGTGTGACTGATAGGATGAAAGACTTTGCCGTCTTGGGGGAGGAGGGGGCGCCTGGAATGGGCTGTACTGTTGCGGGTATGCGTGCATATACGGCGACTGGCTGCCGTTGCGCATAGCTGGAGCTGGCGAAGCTGGTCCGGAGAGAGCAGGAGAGTTGGGATAAGGGTTCTGAGGAGAGAATGCATTGTTTTCGTACCCCTGCATCGGCGGGGCCATCGGACCACGGATTTCCGGGTGGATGAGTGATGGATCTGAAGGGACTCGCAGTTAGCGCACGGTGTTTTCGTCACATTATGTGATAACCCAAAAGGAAAAGCAACAAGATTGCACCCCGTCCTCAACACGAGTAATGGCACCAGCAAAAATTGCCAATGCCAAGTCCACATCAAACACCGAGAAAGATCGATGATGAACATGTAAATGAGACCCGCGCCCACTCACCAACAAAACCAGCCTTGCTATCAACAAAAGTCATGCTGAAGTCATCCATACCTGGTCCGGAGAAGGCAGAGTACTCAGTTCCCGTCATGTAGTCGCCCGACCCAACAATGCCGGGATTCACACCAAGACCACCTTGCTGATACTCGGGGAAGAAGGCCAATTGGCCGTTGTTCGAACTGGGCGAGCCGACAGTTGACGATGCTGCTGATGGAGCCGAGGCGGTGGAGATATTTGAAGCTGCCGGTAGCTCTGCTTCGTCTGCGAACATGCCGGGGGATGCTCTGTTGGGATACATGAAATGATGCGCTTCTGGGTAAATCGGGCCAGCTTCGTAACCGGAAGTCTGAGGAAAGTCTTCCTGTATGCTTCGGGGAATGCCGTAGCCGTTAGGGCTCATATGGTGCATGTCCAGCGGCGGCGAGGCATAGCTAGTGGGGTGCGACTCTGAGTAGAGCGTGAAATCTGGTTCACTCCGAGGGAACATTGTGTAAGTCTGGTCCGCGACCATTGCCATTTTAATCTTGGTATCGTCGACTGTTCCTGAGAATTGCGGTGTATACGACCAGGAACCCCAAGTCAACTTGCTCACACTAGTAGACTCCCCTCGCGTCAGTGTCTCAGTTGCGACACAGGAGATTACCAAGATCAGTATGAGTAAGTGAAAGCTCACATTCGTATGGTTTATACCATATCAGGGTATAAGAATCAAATAGGATTAACTCCGTGAGACGTAAAAAGCGGCGCGGCACGGTGGTGGTGGGGGGACAAAATAGCGAGCGAGAGGAACTATATAAGTCGCAAAGCTCAAGCGATCGTCAAGATGGGATTTCGCGCGCGTCCAAAATTCGTATTGCTTTGCCCTGAGTTGATCCAATAACTAAACCGTCTTAACATACGACCTCACACGATGAGGTTTACGAAAGGCGGCGGCTGGAGAGGTCTCTCTTATTCGTGATGGCAACGATGAGAAACAGTATGGTCTGAATATATATATTGACCTAGACAGCGAGGAACGACGACAAGTTAACGAGAGGACAGAGCGGTAGGTATTTGTATATGTATAAGGAGTAGTTTGGTATGTTCCGAGGTCATGGAGATGGGGGCAGGAACCGATGATGCTTTTGGGGGCTCTAGGATTCATATACACAAGTGCTGGCTCTCGCTCTCTTGCAGGAACATAGCCGCGTCTCAAGGTACGTAGATCTCTCTCTCCATGTATCTCTCCATGTATTAGAGGTATGAGAGAGAGAGGTGTGGGTCGATAGGGCAGAATCGTACCCAGGACCGTACCGTAAGTTGTACCAACGCTAGGGGACCAGACAGCGCAGCGGTGACAGGGGTCAGGGGTATAAGCCAGAGCCTTACCTGTACGTAGCTACGTACCCCCTATACTAATCTCAGAGTGCTCAACAGAGCCCTGGGAGGATACAATGGTACATGGCACCTCCTTCACGCCCCCCCATAATTCTCAAGTGCTCATAATTCCCATAATAATTTGAAAGTACTTTTCCTACAAAGTGGGACATCCATCTGGGACGTGGGACAATGTGGATCCCCAATGGACCCTGGTAAATCACGACCTCACAAAGTCCACCGCAGACAAGTGGTTTAGGTTTAGGTACTAGGCGTAATCTGTTTTCCAATTTGTCGTCAGTCGCGGTACGTACATTTGTAGTCTGTGGGGCAAAAATCGGCAAAGGTCCAGTAAATCAGTGCTTTACCAGTGCTTTTCTACTGGGAATTGGGGGAGGACTCCTGCACTTCCTGTACCTATACTTTCCAAGGTTAGCAGACGAAATAGCAGTTACAGCGTCTGCCGTCCTTTCGACATGGCTTCAGAGTTTAGAGATGAGATGACAAGATGACAGGAACTCACACCTAATAACCTACATATTAATTTATTACATAGTATAATACCCAATAGAGAAAGGTATAGCGAATTCAATTACCTACAAACCTTACATACCCTTACATACCAAGCCTTAACTACAGTCCTATCAAACGACTCAAGTGCTCCTTGACATACACACTACATAGCATGTAATAGAACTCAACTAACAAACAGAAGTATATGCATATTGCTCTATTACTCTATAATAGCTTCTTCTCTCTTGCCGCTAATTTCTCATTCTCATCAATTTGACGACGACATAAGGGCCCTGCATATTTTAGGAGACTTTTGTTTTCTTTTTTTTCATTTCCTGTCCTGTGGCTTCGACGAATAGAAGCTCAAGAACGATCTAGAGCGTCCGGCAGCATACTATGGTATGGCCATAACTGTGCGCCTCTCTATAATTCTATAAACCCTTGCCCTTGCAAGCCTGAGATAGGCAAAAATCTCCTATTCATAGTACTGTAGTAATGAAAAATCGAATTGAGCAATAGGCTTTGAGGCGTCTCGCACATGGGACACATGGGACGTTTGTTATCCATCTGGACTATGGACTTTGGAATCTGGAATCCGACCCATCGATACATTGTCTCATATCGACGCTTACAACCGTACCGTACACACTCTTGGCTTTTGAGCTATTATGGTTTTATGGTTCTATTCCTATGGTTCCAAGTTCCAAGCTAGAGTTCTGCCATCGGGGAATTCTGAATCTAGTAATGGGAAACGAGAAGTTGTCTCGAGAACGCCTAACAGCGGGTCTAGAATCGGTAGTGCTGGTGCAGCGCTGGTGCAGAACGGCATACCGAACAACGGCCAGGGCGGAAGAAACACGCTAGACGGTAAACAGCTTAACATGATTTACCGTTGTGCCCCTCCGCCGACGAGGAATGACAAAATGGTAGGATGGACATGACTCCCGAAGCCATCGTCAACTTAGCCCCTTAGCGCCAGAGGCTTTTCAACGCCCGATAGTCCTAGCTTACTGCTAAGACGGTTACTACTGTTATTACTAGCTTATAGTCTCTCCTGTCCATCGGATGTGCTATGATGTGTTAGTATGGACGGATTAGGTGGTGCATTCAATTTTATGCACCCGGCACGTAATAAACCCCCGGCTTGTCCTGCACAATTTTTGCACAGCCATACGTAGTTGTGATGCACCGCCCCTTTTCCTGCCGCGCTTCGGCAGCATGCACGTGTCATACTGGGACGGTTCATTACTATGTGGTCATAACGGCGTAGAGCGATGCCGTGAAGCGCGCGCAAGCCCGATGCCCGATTGGTGATCTTATCATTTCCACTGCTATGTATCCCTATTTCTCACTCTGCACGCAACAGCGCCCGTTAATATATGCATCTTGGTTGAATTGAAGCGGCGGTATGTCCAAAAAGAGTGAGCCAGCTACCTTCATGACAGTCTCTCTTCGCATATGTCCGGTCGGGTAGAGCGGTCAACAATCTTTGTAAGCGGCTAGTAGCACCTTCGAATGGGAGACGAGTTACCAATGCAAGGGATGGTGAGACTGGCGTACGTAGTGGTAGTACGGTACGTAGTAAGGGTAGAGCGAGGTGAGCCGCAAGACCCTAGTGGCGCGCCCAAAAGTTCCAAGGTTCCCAGGTTCTCAATTCTCGAAATGGTCTCGGAACGCGGGAAAAGAAAAGACATGCGCTTGGAGTAACTCTATGGCCCGTGCCTCGCCGTCCCGGATTCCATTATTACTTTCGTGGAAATTACATCAAGTTACGCAGGACTGCGTTATTGTACATTAAGAGATGAGCATATCCGTTGTCCCAGCCAAATCGGGCGTCACAACAAACCAGGGGACTCCATGGCGAGCATGGTAGGACGACCATGTAGAAGACCATGTACGATGCAGTAGGCTCAAGCGAGAGCGAGGTGAGTTCCAAGGTCATGTATCTTGAGGCGTTTTATCCGTGGGCGAGTACCTCATTGTGAAGATCGTAGCATTCATATCCTACATAGGAAAATTTCTAGAGCGTTTAGAAGGACTAGGGTAACGAATACCACCTCCAAATTGGATTCCTATCAGGGGCATTCATTGGCTACCCATAGAAATGAGAGAGATACCTACCCGAAATGGCTGATGATTGGGACGTAATGAATCAGAATAACGGACAGCCATTGGCCAGAATACGTCGACTTCTTCAAGGTACCTACATTTGTCTTAGTCTAAAAAAAGAAGCGTATAACGGGGATAATACTCATCCCATACACATCGGGATTTTGTGTCACCAGTATAATTCTAGACTCAGACAGAGAGGAACAGAACACAAAACATAATTATGAAGCATAAACAATTATATGAGCTCATAAGTGAAAAGAGGCGAATCCTAAGACCATCCTAGCGAACGTCTCGGTCTCCTTCCGTAACTAGAAGAGATGTGATGAGAGAGAAATCCTTCCCAAACTCATGTACCAGCCGGTATGGCTACTTTCTGTGGCAAGTGTTAGCGATACACCACATTTACTCACCGGAAACAGGAACAGGAACGGGAGCTATTAGCACAAGTGCAGTTACACGATTTGCCTCTAGACTACCCTTCGACATCATCAAGGTTTGAAACAGCAGCTTGGAAAACGTCATGTTGTGTTGCACTATGCATCCATCTCCATGTGTGTATCACATATGCGATAATGCCACGTGAAGCCAAAGGATCGCCTCGTGACGGATGCGCATTGCATGAATTCTGCTTACTCCACATCCTTAAGCCATTTAACGATGTGATCTCCGTCCTATGGTCTTATGGGCAGGTTGTCAATTCTACATACTAGTCTACTATGGTATGTAGTAACGGGAATCTGACAGCAACAGGGGCTAGAATAATACCATCGGGAGTTTTCGAGCAATTCGTTCGACTCGAGATCCAGAACACCATTGCCGGAGTATCGGTACGAACATGACGAGCTTATCTTCAATGCTTCGACGTATCTTAAAATATTGATGGTAAGAATATCTCATGTATCATATATCGAAGCAACGCTGGTGGTATCATGCTAGCCCCGCCACATACTAATTCTCCAACAGCATCGTTAATACCACACCACTACGGAAAAAAACCGAGTTTTGTAGCCACCGTACCATTTATCCTTCGCTACTCCGATGAGGTTTTCGCCAGTCATATCCGATAGTGCTTCCGTACACGGCTTGATTAGCTTCTAGAATCTCGTACGAAAGGATGTCCGTAAGAAGGTCGTCAAGGTACATGTAAGGCGTTCAGCCCTACACGATCATAATAATAATACTGCATCAATCTAATGAGTTTGTCGTGAGCATCGCGTCAATAATAAGCAGCCCACAGCCACCTCCATAAAATCAGAAAGGGACCTGCATGTCTTGGCTAAAAGTTCCCAAAGGAAGCGATTTGGAATATTCCACGAACTTTCCAAAACAAGCATGTGTTGTATTATGGCTTGCGATAGCTTGCCATGTGCTAATCCTCCACACCCAAACAACGCCAAACACCTACCGAATGGTCGCGACCCTTCGCGCCATCGCGCCGTACCTAAACATCTACTCGTCATGCCAACTCATCAATAGCCCAGGACTAGCAGCCCTTTCATTCGAGACAATTGTGGAATAGGGACGATGATTGGTTATGTTGCCTGACATTGTGCTGCGAAAGATAGGAGAGCTTGTTTCGGCGTGGCTGCAGGAAGTTGGAGAAGATTTGGGGGCCAGTAACCGGTCGCGCGGCATCCCTGATGTCCACATGGGATATGTTACACGGCGGCACATTAATCTCCCCGACCCAGGGGTAAAAGATGTAAGCCCTAGATCAGAAGGATGCGATCCGTCCCTGCAGTCCAACCCTACGACTCGTGTCTCGTCCGTAGAAAGGCCCTGGTCAACAGAATCCTTCCCAAGTCTTTCTCAACTTCTTGTGGATGTCTGGACGTCTTGTGGATGCCACACAGGACTTCTCGGCCGGCGGGTGATACATAATAAGGTGGGCGACTAGCACAATACGGATGTCAGCAATCTTCTGATTGGAATATCCAAGAACAAGAATTATGCATTATCGTTACACGTCAATTGATTGCGAGAAGGACGTTCCTAAAAATAACTGATTGGTGTTGTATGTTTTGGCCACAATGAAAGATGCGCAATTATCATGGCTGATATAACCTACCTACCTAGATATTAATCTTCATGATAGCCTTTCATAAAAGTGCAATATACCGTTCAATGTTCTATTATAGCTGGGGTTTGCAAAAGTTCAAGAGCACTAGTAGGATAGTTCTAAAACTTTACCGTAGCTCTGGGGCATAGGGCTGAGCTTTATCGCGAGGTGCCGGCCCTTGATGCCACTTATGATCTCCATCCCACCCATGTAATTATCTCACCTATTATCATTGCCTTTGTCCAATCGCAAGCTCTTCCTTTTGCTCGGGTCCAACTACGGAACATGGTATGACATGGGACGATACAACCGCTGTACGTAACTCTTTAAAATAGCACTTTCATACCTTAGACGGATGCTACCAAAGTTGACATTGACATTGTAGGATTCGCTCTGCATATATGCATGCAAATAGAATACGGCTTCGAGAAGGCAAATAGAACTTTCGCAACACTGTGGTACCCGTAACCTGCGACTCATAAGCATCAACTATTAACTTTAGACATTAACCATGACAGTCATTCATTCAAGGCAACATCTCAGATTGGCATCGAAACATAGAACTGACATGTCGCAAGTCCCAGGTCCCAGTCCCAGTCTTATTATTACTTAGTACCAGACTATGGCATTACCCTTCCGCATTCCTCTTATAGTTTAATGATTGACATATGGTTCTGGTACTGGGAACAGATAAGGTTGCCAAGACGGACTACCCGAGACCCTATTTTGACATAGAATTACCTTTCGGGTTAGTGCTAGATCATTAAAAGCATTGTCTTACATTCAAGGGTCTACAATACCCTTAGAAGAAATGGTTCATGATTACATAGTATGATTTTAGGCTTCATTATCACTAGGAATTCAAATGCATGTGTAGCGGATGGCTTTTACAACACGAAAAACTACTAGGTAGAAACCTAGTCTAAACAATTCATGGATATTTACTACGATGGCATGGTAACGCTCGCCTACGCGAGACTTGGCGCACATGTGCACAATACGGCATAACAGTTAGACGCAAGCGCATAACCTGAGTGTCCATCATTGGTAAAGTCTCGCGCATCTCGCGTCAAAGTCAATCTCCGCCCCGCTCCGCTCTCCCATCATATCATTGATGAACTCCATATGCCATGCCCATGTTCATGCCCATGCCTCATGTAATAGACATGCCGATCATGGAGATTAGATGGCGAGTGGGTTTGGACTAAACTAAGGTAGGAAAATTTAAACGAAAACGATTGTAATAGGCAAGGCGTCTAGAATATGACCTAAAACAGGACCCTTGTAAGTTACAATGTCTTTCCCCAGAAGCCCACATCCACTCCTAATAAGAAAGAGTTATGACTATGGGTCCTGATACCATAGTACATGATGGCATGGACATGGGGGATGGATGTGGTACATGTACGAAGAGCAGGTAGGTACATAACATACCCTGCCTAGTAGATAGGTACTTACCTACCAGCACTTGAGCCAGTGACAGTAGTAATTCGGGAAATCCTCCTGCCCTGCCGGCCGTTGAGCCTACCTACCTAGCGTCTAGTGCCTAGCGCCCAGCACCTACCCACCTGTGGACAGTACGTTAGCACCCCAGAGCCGAGAGCTTAAGGCAGACTTTGGGACGATCAACGATGGAAGGATCACTGTAGTCTACCAAAAATCAACCGCAGTCAACCTTGTCTGAACTTCATGAGTTCCCACTTCACCCACTTCACCTACTTCATCCACCGACGACATACTATGTACGGCATACCGCATACAGAGTATGATATACGGACCAAGTCACGAACGACGCTACCAAGAACCCACATTTCACTTACTCTACGCCAACATGACCACGCTAATACACGGCTTTCGGCTTATACTCCTATTAGATCTAACTACTAGAGACGTCACAGCGGCAATCGGAACATACAACGGGTGAAAGGAGATGAGCCGAAGGATTCTAAGTCCACTTACATCCATCTACATCCGGTACTAAGTAGGCGAAGGCGGAACTTCACTTCACAACCGCGAGCTACCTACTGCTGCCTATTACTGTATTTCAACTCAACTAAACTCCGCCTCTACTAACTAGCCGCGCGGGCAAGACATTTTAGAGTATGTCTCGGAAAACTTTCCGCTTCTGAATATAGGTAAAAGGTGAGTGAGGGGTGAGCTCGGTTGGGACCCTGCATACTTCGTAGTCGGGCGAGACAACGATGGACCTAGTATCCAGACGACATCGTGATCTCGGTCGACCCCTTTCGTCCCGTCCTCTCCAGATCATCCCCTTCTCCCTGGCTATCCTGGTTATCCATGACGATGGCGAGTGCATGCAGATGGAGACAGATAGATATGTGGTCGTAGTAATAGGTCGAGCAATATGTTTGACGACACATACTACGCAATAGTGGTTGAAACCACTTACGAATCTGCAATCTGGCTTACATGGTGGCTTGCACATGGCAAGTCTTGGCTCGACCGAGGATTATGATACGCCCAAGAGACGCACACACGTTTACAACTTAGTTTATGCCACGCGAAAAGCGCGTACCTTGCAGCCATGGCGGCGTCTGTCTCGACCCCTTACGGTCTTACGCTGTTGGTTACTAGGTAGCTATACTATCTTACACCTCCCTAAAGCATAAGGGTGTCATCCAAAGCATCTATAGTCGTATTCAAAAAGACCCGAGCTTCTACCTTCGTTCTTACTACACGTTAATTCGACTTCATGGAAAAAGGAACTAAGATGATCTCACTTGCAGTTTAGATAAAACAAGCCACCAGCTTGGGTTACGACGCTACCGTAACGGGATGCCACAAAAATGTAACCACGGAACAAGGCAGACCTTGCGATACCTGCCGATCCGAGGTCATCAGACGGATTGGTAGGTAGGTAATTACCTACCTAGGTATGCGTTGCTCTTAGCTCGTTACCAGATTCTACTCGCAGCAGGTGAGTACGCGGATAGCTATCTACACTCATACATGTAGAATCGTTGGACCAATCTGCGATCTGATGCTCGTATTTACGGGGTGTTGCAACACTAACCAATCTTGGGATCTCATGCAAGGATCCGCTAATAAATACATACATAGTAGTACTCTAGTACAATGGTACAGGCAAATTGGTATGGGAGTCTGTGCCCTTGTATCAAAACGCCAATCATTGCCTAGTCCCGACGGTTTAGGTGCGTCGGCGACCTGAAAGCTTGCAGGTGCCCGACGAGGCAGCCAACCACATGCCATGACGAATTGGCAACAAACCTGGAGCAATGGCGCTCGGTACATCTAGAATATGCATAGAAGCTTGATCCTCAAATGCCGCCAGCCGTTATCCCATGCAAAGGACTCTTAACATGAGGATCGTCGCAAGCCATCTCAAGCCCAGGGACTGGGATACAGCAAAAATCCCCAAGTCTACCACTGATCATAAGTCCCTTCGCCAAGATCATTAATCCTTATTTTTCAAAATCATCACGGTTAGGTTTATTGAGGTCGATTCGAAATATTACCAATCGGAACGCCATGTTTCCGAGAGTTCGGTAAGGACTAGGTAGCCCTACCCGGTCTCCCACAACTAGACTACTGGACTTCGCCATTGATCATTTCCTGGACCGTGTCCGGATGAGATACGTACAGTAGATACCGATGCTAAGTGGATGATTTACAAGCCAAGCGCCCACCCGAACTTGCTACATGTACACGTTGAATAATGCGAGCTCATAGATCCTACGAACTGATGCATGCCAAATGAGACAGATATACACGGTGTCGATTTTACAGAAGGTATTATTATAAAAGAACACTAAAAAAGCAATATCAGTCCCGTATTATAATGCTTCATATGGTAGTACGCCAGATGGGTACGATATCTTGCATACAGCACGGTAATGTACATACATTAGAATGGCTACCTCGCTAGTTTAGCATTATCATCGCGTCGTTAAGAGCCAAAAGTCCCGTATACTAGTCCCATATACTTTGCTTGGCCCTGGGAGCGTTTCAACTGCCCAGATGTTCTGGGGACTCGCACCTCTATCTAGTTCGGTCCCGAAACCCCCCGCGGTCGACACATCCATACTCAGGAACCTCTTCCCCCCCATTCTCATACATATTCATGTAGTCCGGGCCAGCCACATGATGCGTATAACGTCTACTTCTATGACAATCGAGCGTCAGGGGTATGCATGTCTTTCTCAGAACCTTAAACACCCACGACTCAATGAATCTATGAAGATGATGACGGTGCCACAGGCTTGGGATAATGATCGCCAAGGTCTAGACCCTTCACCCGGTTCTATGTCCCAAAACGACAAGCCTCTTTGATGTCAGGTGAGCATGAATCTAACACATAGAACCTCCCGGTCAATGGGCAAGCTTCCATTGCATCCGTATGTAGTCGATGGTGGTCAGCCCGTTACCGTGGCCGGGAGACCAACACGGAAGTAGGTGTGTGTTATTAATATGCATGTATCTAATACGGCGTCAATGCCCTACATACAGATTATGTCTCAAACTTACTTAACAAATGCAAAAAACTACCTAAATAAAGGATTTAGCGAGCCGCCGGTACGAGACTTCCCGCTTCACACCTACATAGTGCGTAGGTAGGTAATAAGATAGCGCATCCCAGGGTCTTTCGTACGGACGTACGCGCGCGGAGCCGGTCAATGATATGACTTGGCGCTGTGATTTGGCGTTGCCGAAATCTACTAGTTCAATAACCTAAGTACGGGGGGAGGATAGACTCACGGACTTACCAATACCCAATACGATATGTCATCTCGACGTGCACTCCATATATAGTTCGCTGTTGTGCTACAACAAAATATGTGTGGCGCGTTTGACAACTTCCATGCCCCCAGAATCGAGATGAGCACATGCGAATCAACTGCGACATGGCCTTTCGACAACGGCGGCAGATTCCGTGAAGATTCTGGCCCTTCCTGCTTGAACTCAAAGGCATACTCCGATCGGCGTTGGAGAAGAAACGTACATGTAATCAAATAGGAGGTCTGCTTACATAGTACTGTGTATGTTTACACGTGGTGAACATGGGTAGATAGATGCATACTACTATGTATGTAGAGCTCCCAAACTAGACGGCATAGTCCGGTAAGTCGCGGGTTCCGTAGCTAGGTCCCCCCCTTGAAGCTCAAATGTGATAGTCAGTTTTGTCATTTTGTCATCCTGCTTCTTATCACTCCCTGAACGGTACGGATGTACGGACGTCCATGCGTATCGCATGCAATAGCCTAGTCCTGGACATGACAGCATGAACATGTGGATAAGAAAAGAAATCACGATTGAAACTTGGCACATCCTAGAATTTGTTGCGACGGGACTCCTGCTACTGTGTAATGTAATGCGCAATATGCCGCAACATCAAGACCTAGACAGCTGTGTGAGAAGGATTGGGGGGAACCAAGATTACATCTGACGTTAGGACGATGCTGGTCGTCAATAGAGCTTAGAGCTGTCAACCCAGAGCTTATGTGCCGCAGAATAATTGAGATGCTAAGATCAGCCATGTGCTCAAGGACCCCCCTGAAACCGTCCCAACCGGCTGGATCGATCACCGCAGCCACGAGCCACGAGCCTAAATTCCACGGGAAGAGGCTGGATATGGCTAGATATGGCAATTCTAGACCTTTTGACAGCCCCTAAATCTAAACTTCCGAGGGCTTTCTTAGGCGAACTCCATCATAAAAACCATCGACCGTTACTAGAGACTATGTGGATCAGGGCGCACATGAGGTTTAAATGGCTTACTATGACACGTTAAGTGGGTTGCCGAGGTCTATATACGATAAATACAGTGTGCTGTGCTAGAAAGCCTGGGCTAAAAAAGACCATGTAAGGACCATGTAAGAATGATCAACCATCGTCAGTAATTCCGCCCCTAGCGGTGACCCGACCAGTTGGTTTCCGCGCGCCGCCCCGTCTTAGCTGCCGCCGGATGGAACGCTGTGCGCTTAACAATACCAGTCTTGTCTTAGCTTGCGTCCCTACGTTTGTGGGGAGTGTCTCTCCTTAGCTAATTTGCAATATCCATATGGATAGATCCATAACTTGCAATTCAATGGACTAGACTACTGAACCCTAGGACCCCTCGCCAATCGAGGATCTCTTGCGAGCACGAACGTCTTCTGATACCCTACCCCGTTCATAATATCCGTAATATCCATACTATTTGCTTCCCTTTTGCCCCTACATACTACGAAATCTGCCTACATACACTGCCGTGACTGTGACCGTGACCGATATGTACATGTCAAAAGAACACCACCTGTTCTTGATACGCCTAGATCCGGTATCCAGGGACTTCTGACCCCAGGGATCGATTGGCCCCTTGAACAGGAGCTACCATCACAGCAAGCATTATGCGGTACGTATAATGAATGTTACGTCAGACTCGAGATTGGATCTGGACCATGGATGAGACCATGGATGATTACACCGGTCTTCCGACGTTGGGATGCGACAGCAAGCAGGCTATAGGGATAACCTTAAAGCAAGCCAGCCATCGATCGCCGACGCGAGATCTACTCCGCGTCTGGGCGTTTGGGGACGACATATGCCATACGCCGTACGCCATACATAGTATGCGCGTAGCGTGGCTGACGTGGAGCTCGGTAAACGAGTCGTCGCCATATGTCCCTCTGTGTCCTTCTGTATCCCTCGCTGATTCTGACCCTCTCTATGCCGCCAGGGTAGCTGTCACGTATGCATTCGGACAAGAGAAACATCAACATCAGCGCTGAAGTGCTCCTACCTAGCAACCCCCACTCCCCCATACCAATAATCATCTCAATTCATGCTGGTGCCCGTGTGCTTGTACTTATGTTTAAGCTTGTGGCGATATACACAATGCCATACCATAGCACACACACTCACACACAGACACTCGGCATCTACAGTAAATAGTAACCATTAGTGACCATTTACGCTACGATAGCGCTCACGTCGTGGCATGACAATGGAGTCGCCAAGTTCGTTTCAGGGGAAGCCCGTCTTATGGGCCCGTATATCCTCCAACCATCATCACCCACACAGCACCATCTCGGCTCAGAGAAACAAACTGAGTTGAGTGGCTTCACCCAGTAACACGTGTTTGTTGAGCCTCAAAGATTCCCAGCAGGGTCACAACCGTGGCCGTGCCCATGCCCGGCGAAGGTCTCCGAAATTTCGTTCAATATTTTCCCCCAGTAATCCAATATCCAGTAATCCAGTATTCCCCATCCCCAATACCAAACCACCACCACCCCCCTTGAACCCCCCCCTCACCCCTCACCCCTCACCCCCGGTCGTGAATTGGTTTCTACATGCAGAAGCGAGATCATCACTTGGCAGCATTTCAGCAGCCATCTGCGTAGCATTGCTTGAAGATCTTTTCCACACTGCAAGATACTACACCGCCGGGTCTGCTATAATGCATATCCTCTATAGAGGCAATCAAGCGTCAACGACATGTATTCAGCAGCAATCGACTCTTCAACATCATCACAATAACACCCGAATTTGCGCCGTCCTCGACATTTGATGACTTGACGAAAATCAAATGTCTCCCTCTATCTCCTATTCGTAGAACCGCACTTCCCGGTCTCGTGGAACGTCTCTTTTTTTTTCTGCTCTGCTCCACGCACATTACCTGGTAAATTGTCGCCGACCTCCCCCCCTCCCCCTCTTCCCTGTACTCTCACGGTACCATCCGGGAGCGCCCTCCTCAGCCAACCGCGGGACGCTCGATGTCTTGCAGGTCGGGGAGCCACGCGCGCGGGTCTTGTCGCAGTCGCAGTCGTACTGTAGTCGCAGGCATCACCGAGGTTGGTAGGTTCTCGGGCGGGCAGCAGCGTTGGGTCCCAGTCAGGCGTGCTATGCTATGCCTATGCTACGCTCACTACCTACTTACCTACCTAGGTACTGCTCAGAGCCGCAAGGTAGCAGCTTTGCTAATGCTTGCTAATCACCAAGAATCACTGCCCGTCAGGCCTCAAGTAGGTAGCATTCCCGGGCACCAGCGACAGCAGCAGCACGGTACTCTCTGTGTGCTGACTTGAGCTTTTGCCCGAGTGCCGACCTATCTATTTCTCCGACATTGTTGACTGGTCAAATCTTTCTTTGGTTCTCTATTCGTAAATAAGACCGCAGACCGACTTCTTACTTACTTGCTCGCTGCCCCAAACTGCTGTGCTTGACTCGTTGCGTCGTGTTCGGCGAACCGGTTGTAATGCAATGCCGTGGACCTAGACCACTACTTGTCCGCGGAGGGGGTGGCCGACGTTGCAGCGCTTCACACGAGAACGTACGCCATGCATAGTTGACAAGTCCGTCGACGGAAAGGGTCTGCCCGTCTCCGTCGGAGATTAAGGTCCTCCCAATACCGTATGAGTGTTACTCGAGGGAGCTTTGTGAGTTGTAGCAGTTGTAGCAGTACTATCAAGCACCTATTTCAAATTATGCAGTCGTCATCGCAACAACAACACAACCAGACAGTTAGACGTCTGACGATCGATCGTAAGCTCTCTATCTAATCATCCCTCGGCCGAGGCACCCGCGTAGCGGCTGCGCTCGCTCACTGCTTGCGGAAACGTTTCCGAGTTCACGAAGATGCAGGTCCGCTCCTTCGAGACATCTTATTCTTCCATGCAGCTAAGCTGCCTACATACTTGCTTAGCTCTCAGCGTCTTCCCTACGAGCGCAGAGCCTCCGTAGGGCGAACTCGTGTACAGCGCCCTACGGATTGTGGTGCCGTATCCCGAAGGTGAGAAAGGTCAGATGGCCTCGTATTTAGATGCCTCTGGGCCTCTGAAATCGCTGGTCTTATTTCCGACGTATATTTCCCTCAGATGGAGCCCACGCTCCACCACCATTCAGGCGACTGGATTACCCAGTCTGGGTTGCTTTATTCGACACTTGTATGCAATGGTCGAACCGTAGGATAACTAGATGGATTATGGAATCACTGCAGCGATATGTTTCAGCTATCATCTTCTAATTAGTTAGGCCTATTCTAGAATGTTTGCTTGTGTGTTTGCTTGTAAAGCTTCATTTGCATTTGGGGGCCGTGGATGGCGTTGTTAGACATTGGCTTCAGTTGTAGAAGATTAGTGAACCATTGGCACTTGGGCGCCATTAACTGACTGCCCATTGCCATGTTGGCTGGCTCCCTCAGCGCCTTGTGGTTCTCAGGCACCAATGATAGATCTATGTCCAAGTCTCCCAGGACACCATTCAGTTGTTCTCGTCACTCCCATCGAGCCATAAGACGTAGCCTTAACAAGACTCCTTCTCACCACCCCGGCAGTTATGTTTTAATTGCCAGTACGCTGCTGAGAACAATTAGGGGGCTTAAGGACTATGCGTGTAGATTCAGCTTCAGATAGGTAGCATTGTCTGTGACTCCTTGCCGTGGTCGTGGTGTAGGACCTCACTCCTCCCGGCTCCTCCGAACGGAGTAACTCTGGGGAGCAAAGCAGGCTTCATGTATTGTCCCTTTTGTTCCTCAAAATAGCTCATTAATGACGAGTTCAGCTACATCATAGAGTAGAAGCATTAAGATATTGGCTTCATGGGATTAAGCAGCCACGATGTCGCCCAGCAGAATCTGCCTTTCCATCCCCCCTGGCTGAAAGGAAGGCTTTGATTACCCGCCTCGTCGACTAGCCTCATGAATCATTACACCGTGACCCAATATACCATGCTAGCCATGAGTTACTTCCAGGTGCTCTTAGCATCATTGTCTTAGCGGGCGGAACAATAATTCATTCGTACGACGTGATATCCCGAGCAGGAGTCATGCGGTGAGACAGGATAGAACCGTTAATGACCAAAGTAAACAAGGAGCTTCCTGGATTCTACAGGGCTAGAGATGTATGGTTCACCAACGAATACTGCTTGTCCATCGGGGTCTGGGTATTGCCCATCAAACGCCGATTCCACCACTTACCGGCGTCCCATTACGACTACAACACCCCCAAGTACCTACCCTAAGACCAGTAGCTTCTCTCAGGAGTAGTTCTCTGGCGACACGTAATTTCTGTACACGACAGAGGCTCTACCTCTACCCCCTATTTGGCTCTCGACCCTATCACATTGCTAATCGAAGGGGTGGCATAGGTACAGAACTCAGTACCTACTCGATCGCCCGCAGAAGTATGGGCCCACCATATGCCCCGTAAACACAGATGACATTCGTTACTCGCCCAGATTCTACAGTAACCTCCGCACGAGGCCCACTACCCGCCAACGCCATCCCGGGGCTTCTAGTTCGATGCTCAATGAGGCTCTACAGCTAGAGCGGGGAGCTTAGTCTCTCGTCTTGTGCTCTCCTAGTGCCCGTATTCATGAGGGATTATCTAAGCTTGATGAAGTTCGTACCACGTACAAGTGATTCCAGTAGTAGTTATTCGAGGGCATCGAGGAGCCCTGATCGACCGCAGCGTATGGAATGAGTATCACATCGTGATTGTTGCCTGAGTATAGCTAGTCGAGTTCCTGGTCGTTGTACTGGGAGATGGAGAGAAGTGAGAACCCATACAAGAGGTATCTGCCTATTTGGCGCAGAAAACGCGCCCCTCAAGCACTAAAACCCTTACTGCTCTTTGGTATTCAACCCAGCGTCGAGGGCAGCATCAATTTCAACAGTTGAAAGGGGTACTCTTAAGTTAGGGGGATTCAAGTTAACATATAACTACGAGGCGCATTCTTTTATGTCTTCAACATATTAGAGCCGATGTTAGTGCTAGCTAGATTTACATCAGATGCCTAACGCAGTGCCCGAAGTATCGGGGATAGATGCGTTTATCTGACGACGGCCTCGGAGCAAACCTTAGTAAAGGCAGGGCGCGTTCTAGCGTTTCTTTAACCTATTTCATACGGAAAGCTAGCCGCATATAATGCGATGCTATGGTTATATCTTTATATCTGCTCGATTTAAAGTCGCTACAGGATAAGTGGCTATAGGTGAACGCATGGAACTGAGCACATGGGGTCTCACTACGTTTGTAGATGATATTGACCAATATTTTATAGAGTATATACCTCCGCGATAACTACTTTTACTAATCAGCATACCCAAGTTGCTAGGTAGTTAGAATGTTGTAGTTATAACGGCCTGCTAGTAACGTTCGGCCTTAATACCGCTGTGAAATTGGGCGGGATTAGGCACCGCACGCGATTCGAGGCTATTCCCATACTTTTTATACCTCCTCACTTGGCACGCCCAGGGGCTATTCTACACATCGAACACCCCCCCTAAACCCAACCCAACCCCCTTTAATACAATAATAATGAAATAAAATATAAAATATTAAAACCCTTCATCTTTTATTACCTATCGCTCTCCTCGTGTTGTTGCTATACTTACTTTCGGTCTGTGTCCGTTCCATTGCGGCAAGTGTCGCCTCCCGTATCCCGTTGGGGGAAGCTTCGATGACACCCGTCTACGTATAAACATCATTCTTATATGTATTACTAGGAATCGTGCTGGGAAGTAGGTGTCTGTATTCGGTATAAGTTTGTATTCATTCATCCACGTAAGTTTACGATAGGTCTAGGCTAGAAGACGCCGCATTGAACGGAGAGGCTAACTCTCCTTGCGATGAATTCAGCTAGCGTTTCTTCCTAGGAGAGTATGTCTGCTCTAGGGGGTATCACTGAATATAGCGGTGGCCGAGAACTGCGTCAACCAAGAGATCCCCTTACATTGCTTAGAACCAACCCCTTGACGACTTCCTCGCGTTTACCCTATAGAGTTAGAAATTTCAGTCGCTCTTATTGTCATCCCTCTCCTTCAGTCATGCCATCCCTACGCCTCATCGTCCCATCACTCTACTCGCAGTTTGGGCAGTAGGCTCCCGATCCGATCCAGTATAATGAAATGGTTCTATACGTAATTCTGTTAAATGGTGATTGATAATAGCTAGTTTTATCTTCGAGTTCCGCATGGCGAGCGGGCGTAGCTTCGTCCTTCGCTCGATAGCTTTTCCCAGCGTGGTTGATACAATGCCACGTCGATATGTGCCGTTCCTCCTAGCATGAAACTGCCCTGATAGACTTCGTTTTAGGTCTCCTGTTGTTCTTATAGACGGTATAGGTGGTGGTATGGGATTGGCTAATACTGTGTTCTCTGCCGTATACGTTTCGGGGCATTCTTAAAGAGTTGGTTCTGATTGATTAGCGATCCCGGCCCAAGACCACGACTGATCATCGGCTTTATGCCGTGAGCTCAAAAGCTTGAGTCCTGATGTGAGGTCTATTGTAGGAGGATACTGGAACGGATGGTCGAAGCTTGAATATTGTTCCCCAACATCAACATCCGGCTTAGCAGATTGACCCATACGTTCCTCTATAGAAAGGGCCATGATTGCATTGACGATGTCGCCATCATTTTCTTGGAGGGCATCAATTGCCTGGACCCGGGACACATTTGCTCGGGTCTTGACTAAATTAATATCCTTTTCGTCGAGATCGATATATTTTTGGGCGACTTTTGAAATGGTTGCGTTGGGTTGATCCGCTGTGTCGAATATACTCCAAAGGAAATTGATGTACGATTTCGCATCGAACGTACGTGTGGGCCATTCCTCCCATGCTGGAATATCGATATATAGAAGAGACTGCGCTGGAAGCCACCAAAAGTATGAAGTATTCCACCTCACAAACGGCTTCCTATATACTTCCTCATCAACTGGCTCGTGTCTTATATCCATCTCGGCATCCATATCGGCGCCGTGGGACACGAATAGGTCGAGAAACGAACGAATACGGGAGAGTGCTGGATGTTCCCCCATGTATAAAGGAATAAATTCAAGGACAATCTGCCACGTAGAGCGATTCATACGGGGAGCAATGAAGTTAGGGTCAGCGCCACTTTGAAGAAGAAACTGGACAAGATCCATGTACTCGATCGTCCAGGGACATTCGATACAGATGGCTTCAAACGCTTGACCGGGACTCTCGGCTCGAAGAGGATCGTCAAGTCGATAGCGCTCCTCCTCTTCGTCGCTCAAGATTCGTTGTAGTATATGGCTTCGATTCAAAACATGAGGCGCGCCAGTAGTACTACAATCGAGTTTGATCCTTGCCCAGATATTGAGCAATAGCGTACAGCGTTGGGCTAATAAGTTCCGATTGTTGCGCAAATTTATTCGCAAGTAGCTTGTAAGGGGCAATAACGTTGCGACTGTCTGGAAACCTAATGCGTCCGCATCTAGTAAGGTATTCATGTTTACTGAACCTGACGAAGATATGGGATATAGCAACCTAGTCCAATGTCCAGCTCTGGGCATCCACAGGAATCGATCGGGGTCGCAGTATAAAACGGCCTTTGCTGCGTTCCAGTGCCGGCTCATGACCTTATTCAGTTCATCTAGAGAGGCAGGGCTGAAAGGCTCTCCCGATCTCTCGGCATCTCGAGCACTTGCCAAAACACTGACTAATGCTTCAAGGAGTCGGTAACTATCTAAAGAGTAGTTGCCTATGAATTGCGTCGGGAATGTAGCTTGGATTGTGAAGAGATGGGATTTGTAAAGTGTTGTCCGCGCATCAGACAAGCTCCAACCTGTCGGTACTAACTGTCTTAATGTGTCGTTTGATTCGGCCAAAAATTCAACAACAGACCTATGTATAAAGTCCACGCATGGCTCGTCCACCACCGTATTTATCGCTGGCATTCTGGATTCATCTGCTGTGCCACCGCTATCCTGATTGACTGCCAAGATTGTAAAGGAATTGGCCGATGAGGAGCTGGTAGAGGCAATGTATTGGTGTTCGGAGTGGCTCCGGTTTCGAATCTCACCACGTATCTTGGCCTCAAGATCTTCCGTGTAAGGGCTGCTGGAGACTGCAGCAGCAGTGGATGTATCGGTTATCCTCTTCACTTGAGAGTTCTTAATGATTTTGCCAATTTTGAAATGTGTAGTGGGACGACGTCGAATCTCCAGAAGCCCGCAACATCTACTTCGTATTCTCCTGTCTATTATAGAACATCTCCTCTCGACATCATTAACCCTTAAAAGATCCACCGGTGCCCTAGTCCTTCGAGTTGGACTGACGAGTTCTTCGGCAAGCGATAGTTGCAACGCCGTGACCGGATAATCTGGGCTAGCGCTATCTCGATATTTCTGCTCGTATTCAACGCTCTGCATCAACAAGCTAATATATATGCCGGCTTGTCTTTTATAATCTTTCGGAATATTGCCCAGGATTCTCTCGTAAAGTTCCGCGAGTTCCCGTGGAAGCTGATTTAGGAGATATAGGAGCTCGTCTATGCCGTCTCCATTCTTGAAGCCTCGCTCAAGGGACTTGACAACGAGAATAACCCAAAGGAATACCCCCGATGATCTTTGTGCAATTTGTTCAACAAGTGCTGGAAGCTCAGGTCCGAGTGAATGCCCTACGTCGCTGAAGGCTTTTTCGAAACAATCCTTAGCGTATCTGCGAATATCTCCTTGAGTAAGATCTTGAAGCCGTAGACAGGGGTAATGGGATAGAGACGTAGTACTTGAGATAATTGGCCGGCTCGAGAGAATGAATTTCACAAATGGGCTACAATTTGTGGGTAGAAAAAGATCGATGAGCTCTTCGACGTCGCCCATATATTCGTCGAGACCATCGACGACGAAGCAAAGCCGGAGATCCGCGTTTGCAAAGCTTATCAACTGTGTAAACCACCTCTTCAACTCTTGTAGACTTGGCTCGCCGGAATCTGGCGACGCCTTCCTCCACTTGGTGGCCTCAATGTATATGTCCGGCATGACAACAGGCACGAGTGCAGGGACTTGTTCCAGGACAGAGCGCAGAAGTGCTCGAAGGAGGCCAGCTTGCGTCTTCTGAAGGGAAAAAGGGCCGAGGTTCCAGAAAAAGAAGGATGCGGTTATCACGTTGCCGAACCCAACCCACTTCTTCAAGTAGCTCTTGGTACGACTATCCCCAAGTATAAATCTCATCAGCGTCGACTTGCCCGAACCTGCTTTCCCGTTTATCCAGTAGCAGGGACCGTCTGACCGCAGCCAATCCGGAAAGCTTGCCCATGTCGTTTTTGACTCGGATGGTGTAAACAGCCATTCAAACGTCTCCCTATGTCTTTCTTTGATAGTGTCGTATCTATCTTCCATATGACGAAATGCTAACATCCTCAGGATTGCCGATGTCAACCCTTCGATTTCGAATGAGTGAGAAGTAAAATTCTCTCCAGTTTCATCTGAGCGTAATGAAATCATGTCTTGTGGTGTCCGGCCCATCGGGGCGAAGTTGTCCCCGGTCAAAAGTCTTCTCTCACCATTCGCCAACGCCATAATTGCTGATATGACTTCCGAGTGACGGTGCTCGAGTTTTTCTTCCGTGAAGGCTACTATTTCCGTAATGCGGTTGCCATCTTTGCTGATTTTTTTGAGATGGGAGTCCCAATTTGATGCATCATGGTCAGCCTTCGCATTCATGAAGGCCAGCATTCGAAGGGCAAGCTGAACCCGGAATTCATTGATTTGTCCTTGGAGAGACTCGATCTTGTCGGCGTTCCATCTCGATCCCATGGCCTTCCGTAACGATGTCCATTTGGAGTCGGCAACATTAGCTTTGAGTGAGTCCAATAGCTCCAACAGCTCCTCGGCGATGACGTTGCAACCAGATATTATCTCGTTTAGGGCCTGGCAATGTGAATATTGAGATAAATATTAATGTACTCGCTTTACTTACAACCTGGTGACCGGCAAGAACTAAGTCGGAATGATTGGTGAATCTATAAGTTGACTGAAGTCTTAAGCTTAGATTCTTCAGCTCTTTCGTTGCCTTGTCGAGCGTTTCGCGCGACAATCGCGCTTCCCCTTTATTAGGTTGTCGGAGATCTATATACTCATGGAGAACATTTTGGGTAAAATCGAAGAATTGCACCGCCGCAGCAGCTATTCCAAGTGCACTGAGAGGTTCCATCCGGAGAATACTCTAGGAAATGAACATGAGAAATTCGTTAGAGACATTTGCGGATTACTATCGGTTGAGATAGTTTTGAGCATGTGGCATAGCCTGTCCTGGGGTTGTATTGGATTGGAGCTGGTGTCTGCCCGAAAGGTTGGTACACTGCCCTGGGCTTCTCCTATGAGATCTCATTCCGATTAAGTAATCTAGTAAGCGCTCAAACAGGACAAATAGGACAATACAATATGTCGAATCATATCATAGCTAATTGATAGAATATATATGAAAAATAAACAGAGAAAATATATGGCATTTTTGGAATAGAACGTCGGATAACTTCGAGTTAGACATTAATGGATATGTAAGTTAGTCTTCCCTATCAAAGAACCCCTCCTGATAAATTCTAGGCCGCCGACTCGTATTATTGATCATATGAGTAGTATGAGATCATCTCATCATGATGGGCAATTCTCAGGGCTGAATTAAAACGAGGCACGTGATGATGCGTGAGTGTTGAAGGAGTCAGCCTTGGCTGTAAATGATGGCTGGATATAGTATTCGGAGAGTTTCTTGTATGAATGGATATAAGGAACGGGCATCGGTAAGTTACGCGTGTCTAGGTAACATGAGTTAAGCCGTCGGTCCGGGCCCTAGAGGTACTTAAGTTAGCTTGGTGAGGGCCTAGATTTCAGATGTTCCTTCTATGAGACGAATTATCTAACCTTAGAACTTTGGAATTGACTTTCAAGGTTCAGTGCCGATTCGGGGACCGAATAATCCGAGTTGACCAATCAAATGCGGAAAAGTCACCCCCAGTCGCGTCATATCTAGGTACCTCCATCAAGTAGCTTGGTCGCAAGTTCCATGTCGATAGGTGGCATTTACTGTACAGTACTGTACTAGTCCAAAGCTGCGGGTGACAAAGAACATTGATTTGAACTACAAAACTACAAACCTCTTGTTTCCTTACTTCACCCTATAAACGAACAAACGAGCACCGACTCTCTTGATTTATTCTTCATGTCGGAATGATGGGAACCTAAACTAACCCATAATCAACTTCCATCATACCTACTTCTCCTAATTATTGCTACTAACTTTAGTCACTATGCGACTCTTGTGGTACGCAGGGGTAAGCTATATCTATAGATCTTAAGGAGGCAATCAACTCTAGGTACATGTAGCTAACATCATTCATTGCGCAGGCCTCATCGGCTCTGGCCGCTGGCGTCGTCGCCTATGCCTTCAACCAACGAGCCAACTTCTATTCCGCTATGGTCTTCCTGTCACAAAATAACCTCAGCCTCATGGTACTGTTTCCTTCCCAACCCCGCTAGCTTTGTTAGGTTGCCAAGTTACTGACTCCGGTTGCGTGGCGACAGATCCTCATAAATCTTGTCCTCCTAGCCTATAGCTGTTTCGTATGGGGTCTTCAGCGATTATGCTACGGGCCCCTCCGTCCCGTCGAGATCGAGCAACTTTACGAGAAAGCCTGGTTCGCCGTGACCGAGACTTGCCTGGCGATGACCATCTTTCGGGAAGAGTTGGGAGCTTGGTTTTTGGTCATGTTCACGGCCCTGGTAACCGGAAAGGTTTGGGAATGGATAGGCGAAGGGCGCGTCGAGGTCCTGGAGCAACAACCTCCCGTAAACCCACGACTTTTCCACACTAGACTGAGCGTGTCTCTCTTACTATCCGTCGTTTACGATACCTGGCTCTTTACGTACACCATAAATGCCGTTATCCAACAGGCCCGACCCAACATGATGGTCATGTTCCTATTCGAATTTGCCATATTGACCACGTGCTCGTTCCGCACCGCTTTCCGATATATCCTGTCGCTGGTTGAGGCTGACATAGTAAGGAAGCAGACCCGACAGAGATTGGAGGAGCGGCGCAAGCAAGTCAGAGAACAGCGCGCTGAAATCATGAGACGGCGCGAATCTGGTGATGCTACCGAGGCGGAAGCCGCGGAGCAGGAAGAGCTACCCAGTGAGGAAGATATTGACGAGACAGATATCGATGTGCCGGGATGGGACTCTAAGGGGCAGTGGGTTCTAAGCCTTGATCTACTAACTGGTAAGTTGTCGCTATTTGGTCACGCGAATCTCGTCTAACATATCTGTAGATTTCGTGAAGCTCGGCATATATTCCGCCTTCTTCGCCATTCTAATGATGTTTTATGGTCTCCCCATCCACATCATGCGCGACCTCTTTATGACGGCCCGATCCTTTGTAAAGCGTCTGAGCGCCCTCATGCGATACCGTAAAGCACTCCAAGATATGAGCAAGTGCCCCGACGCCACCGAGGAAGAGTTATCACGCGAGAATACCTGCATCATCTGCAGAGAAGAGATGCGGCCCTGGGATCCGTCCGCTGTTGGGGCAGTGGAACGGTTCCGCCCGAAGAGGCTTCCTTGTGGCCATATCCTGCATTCTGGGTGTCTCAAGAGCTGGTTGGAGAGGCAGCAAGTGTGCCCAACCTGCCGACGATCGGTCACGGTCGATGGTACTCTGCCTAATGGTGCTCCCGCAGCGCCGGGTGCGAATTTTGGTGGTCAGCCCAATGCTCCAGGTCAGCAAGCACCGGGCAATAGAGCTGCAAATGCCGGTGAACCTGCGCAGCCTCGTGGGCTCGGAAATATGAGAGTGTTCCAGCTGGGGCCTATTAGGTTGGGCTTCGCTCAGGGTAATGCCCAGAATATTCACGAAATGGCCCAACGACTTCGTATGCCCCTTGATGGCGCTAACGTCCCCGCGGCGCCTGCAGCACCGGCGGTACCTACTCAGACTCCCCCTGCTGTCGCCACCCATGGCAACAACTTGGGTAGTATTATGGAGATACAGACACAGCTCCAGGAAATCTCACAGCGCATTCAACAAGAGATGCAGGCCATTCAGGTCCTACAGACAAACCAGGCCGAATTACAAGTTCTCTACGGCCTGACAGCGGAGCTAAATAGGCTTCGTCAACTGCAACAGGAACCTCAAGCCATGCCGATGGGTCAACCCGCCCAACCAAGCATTAACGTTCAGTTTGCATCGTACCCACCACCAGTACCTCAACATCCCTTCTCTCCTTTCCAACCCATGACACAAATCCCGCCATTCCCTGGGTTCCCTCGCGCATCAACCCCAACTATGACAAGACACGGAGGTGTGTCATACTCAGCTGCTATTCCCGCAGGCAGTCCAGAGCTACCTGAAGGTGTCGCAATTCCTCCTGGTTGGTCACTACTACCTCTCCAACGTCTCGATGGCCATCCACCACAAGGTCCCCAGGGTACCCAGCGACCCTCTCACCACGCCGATACCAATACCCAACAGTCACAAACGGCCGACGCAACGAACGGCAACACTTCAACTACTGGTGCCGCTAGTGTTCCGCCCTCAGACCCCGAAGCTGGGAGTTCTACTTCTCGGGATATTGGAACCTCCAATAGGCGTACCGAAGAGACCCTCGGCAACTCAACTTCTCAGGCACGGAGAGAACACCCTGAGGTGGCCGCACCTACCCCAGTGATGCCTAACTGGGGCGGCTCTCGACAGCTCTTCGCTAATGGTGGACTTGGAAGTTCAACCGTAGCAAATGACTCCGAAACGAAGGTTCAGGAGCCATCAACATCCGAAGGTACTTCGCAACAACAATCGAGCGAGGAGCAAGATACAACAAGTGACCCGAAAGGGAAGGCGAAAGCCGTGACCGTTGAGGATGCAGAAGATCCAGAGGATGAATAAAACTAAAGGCGCTATCTGTGGGGTGCTGTAATCCCGGCTTTGTATTCACATAGTAAAGTTGCATTAGGGCAAGGCGTTGGTGGCGTAGGAACTTTGTGTGTCCCCTCAAAACACTGGACTGACTAAGTTGCGGGTCTGGCATCAAAGGAGTTATACCATGAAATTATAGCGAAGTATTCTGCTTCCGCGGTAGAATACTACTCGGTTCAGCGACTTCGATTCTCGCTCGGCCTTGCCTTGCGCGGGAGAGTCTAAATAGACGGTGTACCTAGGACGATAGGAAAACTGAGAGGGCTGTCGCCTCGAGAAAATTTAGATAAAATTTTCATGCTTGTAGCTTGCTAGATCCCTAACATTGACTTGTGATACTAGAGGTCGTTAATTTGGAATATATATTCATCTAGTTGATTTCTCGGGCAGGCTACGTACATGGCCCTCATTCAGGGGTTAGTACAGGCGATGAGCAGCAATAGAGACCAACATCCGTGTCCTCGTTTCCTTGGGTCTCAATGTCCTGTTCAATACGTTCGAGATTATGATGGTAGGCACTTAGATTTGGCTTCCGAGTCCTCTCTAGATGTTGCGCCCCCTAGAAGTAGACTAATACATCCCACGTACATACCATATCCCATCGCTATCTTGATTAGAGATGATATTAGGGGCCTACGAGTTGACGAGACAAAAATCAACTCTACCCTTGACTAGTTCAACAGGCCATCTACCTTCAGCAACCACCGGCCTTAGTTATATTCCCATAAAGGGGTATGCGTAACGTATCATAGTACCTGAGTGAAGTATGTTCTAGGATGACGACACGCCGAATGGATCCTCTGCGCGTGACTGACAGTAGAACAAACGGTCGTTATAAGCTAGATACATATTGGTACTCTAGGGATGCTGTTGGTTACGTGGCTGTCTGATATAATATATCTGTCCTGTCCGGAGATGCCTCGGTCTTGTGGAGCTTGAGCGAATGTACTCTATTTCGACTCATCACCCAAGCACTCTAGGCTGATTCTAGGTATCTCTAATAGGGGCTAGGCAATATACAGTATGACGACGGCAAAGAGAGATGACAGATCAGTAACAACTAGAGCTTATCTAATCCCATACCAAGTCCCTTCAGATAGCAGCAATCGAATCTAGTTATTTCTGCCCCAAATTCTCATAACCCCTATCTAGTAGCCTTGGCGGCGCAAGAAGCACACTAGGGATATTCAACCTCCTCGTATTTCTACCGTCTGTCCACTGCAATAGGACTACCTTCACATATGGCACATGTGAGGTTCTAAAAGCTGAACAATCATTCTTCAAACCTGATATCTTCACATAGCTACATCGTCAAGACACTATATGAAGTCCCACTATTGACTTGTGAGGAAGTCGGCATAGTTGATTGGATGAAAGCTCCGAGAGGAATACCCCCCGTGAGGCTGAACATCACGAACAGGTAGCATTCGTCCCATCAGAGGCGAAGGATGTGGCGTAAGTTGGTAACGCCCACTTCTAAGGCCTAGACCATGCCAAGTCTGCCACGAGGGAGCGGTCTGGGGAAATCTAAATATAATAGGGGCTAAAGTGTTAGATACATATGGCAATCGTAATCGTACCAATGACGAATAACTGGCGAGATGTAAAGAGATAGGCGCACATCCATGACAATTCGGGATTACACTAATTGATTAATCGCCTACTTCTTAATTACGTCGGGAAGTAATATATTGAAACCATCGTGGCGTCCGAGGAGATAACCATATTTGTTACACCGGCGAAATGTACTTATGTTATTAGGACCTTCATATTGAAATCTGTCTGAAATATCTGTTTCTGAGCTAAGATTCAAAGTAACGTAGCAAAAGCTAATGCTGTAGCGAGTTGGAAGTAGCTAGGGAGCAAGTAGACGTGATCTTCCGGCGCAAGGGAGAGGAAACAATGCGTATGAAGAAGCAGAGCTTACGGCATAAACGCCAATCATCATTGATATCTGTACATGAAGTTGAGCTCTCCTATGTAGAACTAGTTAGCTTCTCGATCAGGAAATGAGCACCTAAGCCACGAGGATGTGGCGGCGACTCGTACGTCAAAACGCGGGATGGATCGACGAATTCACCTAGGTCAGCACAAGTGAGTCAAGTGTCAGACCTAGACATTTAGGCCAAACTAACTTCGGAAATGCAGACATCTAGAGAACCTATTCCACCGTGACTGCGTAAAGTACCTAAAGGACCGGAATTGCAGACGCCGAGGAAAACCTCATGAATTGCGAGTGGACGTACTTCCCAAAGGAGACAACATCCCACGCTTCATTCATCATCTTATGTAATAAGGAGTAACCCAAGAGAAATTTGCTAGCGCTCACTCGCTCACTGCTCACGTAAACCCGTCGCTGGACCCAGCAGTCCGGGTCGCCCGAGCTACGAACCGCAACCCACGTGCATAATACGCCCGCCCCCATGTAGGATGAGCGGTCAACGGGCTCGCTTATATCCCATCTTATATCCCATCCACACACCCACACACACACACAGCAGTTCGTTCGTGCGTGCTTGGCGGCGAATCCCGCACCATTGGCTGACCGCCAGTCGCACTCGGCCGAGTTAGGGAGGGAGTTTTGACGTTGAGCCATATCCGGATAACTACCTAGTAACCTAGCTATCTACACACAAGAACGTCACACCTACCGCTGACGCCGGGATCCCCTGATGGGCAATCCCTTATTTCCTCCTTTGTACGAATACGGTATATAGCTACGACACCCAATATGCAGATCGCGACGTCGTGTGACGCGAATCCGCGAGCCAGCCCTACGAAGCTTATGTATATCACCCCCGAGGCTGTGCGCCTTATGGAGGGTAGGTATGTGCGTAAACGCCACCCCATTAGCGACCCTCCCTCGCTAAGGTACAAACAACCTCGTCCTCGGACGAGGCTCGATCCGAAAGAAGGGAAGGCGCGAGGCGTGATTCTGACGGCCGGGCCGGGTCTGATTCGCTGACGGGTTGCGAGGAGGCTCTGAGACGGGGGAGCGCATGCTTGTGTGTGCTTCTATCTGGTTCGCTCGCTGGGTGTGTCAGCAAGCAAGATGTGATAGTGACGAGATATGCGCGAATCTATCACACCGATCATACTGATAGACTGCTGCTACATGATCGACGGTGATTTACGTTGCGGCGTGCGTACATGTAAGCAGAATGGTAGATCCGGGTTTCGCACCCACGAGAACGAGTCCGAAGTCTTATTAGAGGTGCCGTGGTTCCGGGTTCATGGCCATTAGGTAGTTAGGATGAAACATGTCACGATATTGTTCATTAGGTAGAAAAATGTAGAAATTATATGATATGTAAATAGATTATTGTTGGGTATCTGGCTGAAAACTCATGCAAACTTATGGCCTTAAGCAACCTCCAAAACCCAAACAACTCAATGTGTGCTATCCTGAATGTACCCTTATTTCCTCCATATGCAACCTTATGTAGAGAGTGAAGAAATGCAGCAAATGATCCCAACGCCGGTTGTATGCAAGTATGCTAGATGCGAAGATTAAATAAAGAAAATATGCAATTATTCCCTGACCGGTAGAACGAACCGAACCTTCTTCCGTAGCTTTGCAGCTGGTATATCTATTGGTTGGGTCTTCCTCTCCTGACCCTCGGCGAGATCGTCGACACTTAAGCCCATCTCGCTCATCGTCTCTTTCTCTGGCTCCTCTTCTATAGAATAGACGTCCGGACTAGGCTCGCGCCACGAGTGCCGTCGTTGAAGCGATTGAACAGGAGATCTTCCCCGGATCGAGCGCCGAGGCGGTGCGAACCGCTTTGTTGGACGTCCCGCAGGTGATCCAACGTGGAATGAGGCGGGTGATAGTAGTGCCTCCGTAGTTTGAGAGGTTATGGTAGAAGTCGGTCTTGTCTGGTCGAAGAACTTCTCGAAACCAAAGGGTAGAGATGTGTGGCCGTGAGGATGGAATCGGATATAGTCTTCGTCATCATCATCCTCGTCCTCGTCGTCATCCAGGACGGCACAGTCGGCTAACTTGTCCTTAGGTTTGTATTTTCTAAGGCCATCGAGAGTGGACGGAGAAACAGTCCGGATGATTTCCCGAGGCCGATTCGAGTCCTCAATGCCAGCGTCAAACTCGAAATCAAATTCGAGATCCTCTTCTTTCGGAGTTGGTGGTGTAAGAAAATACATCATAGGATTCTCATGGGACCATGAAGCGTCGAGCTCATCGTCATCTGTTGAGTTGGTATCCTCCTCCAGAGAGGGGGGAAGGCGACTAGGACTGGACGGCCAAGTCGGCTCCGACTGGCCGCTTATAGGTGTGCTAGTAGGTAGTAAAGGCATGGTAGATATTATTGATGGCGAGGTTAGAGAGTAGGGAGCTTGGAAGAAAAGACTGAATTCCACAGTGTGATCATTCCCAGAAATATATGTTAACGACGTAAGGAAACCGAAGGGAGAGGCGTATATTGACCTCAACGAACGTTGCCGGGCTTGAGCCGGCTCAGTTGGGAATTATCTTAAGAGGTGAGAACTTGAAGCCCACCAACCACCTCGAAGATAAAACTGGTAAATCGTAAAACAAGAGATAACGCGAAAGCAAAAAGTGAAGAGGGTAGCGAAGCCACTGAATATATACTGCCACTAGGCAGAAGGTGTCAATTAAAATATTAGTCACCGGGCGGCTTTAAGAGGTTGCCTTGTGAGTCGACAGGCTGGAGAAAGCGGTGGTCATGCTTTGGGGGGGCCCCATCTGGATAGGTAACCCTTTGGAAACCTGATAGAGCTCGTGAGCTGCGGCGCTATATTGCAGTCAAACACCTAAGTGCTGAGCAGTGGGAGGCTCAGTTTACAGTAAACGAGCAAGCTGATTTCCTGAAAGAGCATCACGCGTCTGAGATGGTGTGTGAATTGATTTGAAGGCTGGGCAGTGTGGGTGGGGGTCACCAACGACGATAGAGCATAAGCTGGCTTTCTAAGACATCGAGGACACCAACTCGAGCTCAGTCAGATAGGCATCTGACAATATTGAACATGGACTAGCAGCCGAAACACCCGCAATTCAATTTGCGTGCGTATTGTGATTGCGACGTCTTGAGGCTTGTGAGTCTCCGTGTGATTTGTTAATGTTGAAGCTTGGTCGAATTGACTCGCCTTTGGATCGGCGAATATGTATGCATCGTACCTTGCATGAAGCTTGACTGCGGCGCGGCTAACGACACGAATTCGTTTGGTATCGAAAGAGCTACCTATGTTACTTGACGAGTCGTGACCTGAATCGTCGGTTAGAGGAAGAGCTTGGGGTTATGCGACACCATCAACATGGATATTTGCGGAGTTGCTATCGTAACCGCGATTGTCTACACAAAGTCCTGTACCATACCTACTGGTAATGCAATGGTAGCTGAGGTTAGCGCTTGCAGGGAAAAGATCACCGTCTACTCCCCTCAGCTCCCCCACCATATCAGAACGTGTGAAAGGAGACGCTCTTATTGATCGTTGCGGAGGCTGAGTGTGATACGCTATTCGCCCGACGCCGAAAAAGCCATCACTTTGGGGTAATAGGAGTTGCTAAGGGATGGCCGTGGGAGGGATGTGACTTTTCCTATTTCTCGGATTGGAGTAACGCTAATACCTAAACACGAATGTGGCGCTGGTATTTCTGCGCCGATAGCTGTATCAGATGACGAGAACTTGTCAACCGAAGGGGGTAATGCCTTGAACATGGTAGCAGCAGAGTCGCAAATCCATAACTATGCCGGTATTTGAGATCAACTCGATACGACCCCGGGCGGTCCCGGTCAAGCGACTGGCGGTCATCTCCTGCCCTCGATGTTGCGACGAGTATGTAGGGTATGTGAAATATCCCAGGATTGGCCTTTATACCGCCTTTTTACCTGTTTTGAAATAATTGATGATTTATGTTTAGACCTGTATATAAGAGGTAGAGTGTACGATGTAGAAGCAGTATCTGGACTTTTGACAGCTGCGACTAGAGACGCAGCTAAAATAGCAATACGACTAATTTAGTCTGGGTGTGGTAAGAACTTCCAAGGTCGTTTTTGCTAGTGTAGCGTAGCCCTTTGGTTGTGATAAACCTGTGTTTTTACCTAAGCTGTGTCTTTAGGGTCTCGCCTTGCGGTCCCGTGTATAGGCTATGTAGAAAAACCATTCGGTAGAGCAAGAGTCAATGACGTCACCGAGACCATATTAGAAGGGCAATGGTACCAAGTGAAAAAAGCGAGACACTGGGGAAATTTATATTGATGTTGGGCGAAGTCAGTTGCTCTGCTGTCGAAAAAAATAGGAGCCCCAGATGCATGTAGAGCTATAGCTGCAAGTCCCTGCAGATCATCTCGACATGCATAACATGCATGGGCTGTGGTACACCAACAGAGGGATTTTAACTTTGAAGTACCGCAAAGGCTGGTATGACTGGTGATTATGCTCGAGATCTCGATTGCTGGTGGTAGGGCTGAAATTTGACAGCTAAGCTGAAGGCAGAAAATGGTAGCAAATGGAATTATCACAAATTATCACATGCAGGTCAGATAAGCCAAATTATTAATCGATTAAAATAGCTTGAGGACATGTGGCTGTTATCTGTCATAAGTGTGGCTCGTTGATTGATTATCTAATGGATTTTGATAGTCACGTGTATCCCGACCATGTGCGAAGCCCAAGTGCTGCCTTCGCCCATCATCTTCCATTCTAATCCATCTTCCTCCTTAGACACCCTTCAGTTTAGTTATTCTAGCTCCAGGCCACACACCTTATAACCGTTGTAGCCTTGTGTTTTCCTCGTTACAGCTTGCAAAACTTGTTTGCTTTTTTGTCGCGTCCTGAGTTCAAACCCCTAGGCTCCCGGGCTGACAGTCGGGCACTAGTCGGGTCCGCTCTATGCGACGCCTTCTTGGTAGACACGTTCCAGGAGAATAGTCTCATGACACCTAAGGGGCTATTGGTAACGATGAGAATAATAGATGCTATGCCACGCAAATACGCTCCGTCTTCTGCGACTCCGAAGTGTACGATATGTCCTAGGCTCACTAAGCCGCGATGGTATTTAACACCTTGTTGAGTTGTAATGCGGAGACTTTCGACAAGCGCGATTCTCACAAGCTCTAGAGGCAAGGTCGATATACAACCCTTTCGGCCTGATAAGCAGCCTGCGTCTATTTGCTCGGTAGTTGGTTTAGATATAGTGCGATATTTTGATCACTGTTAGGCGCCTATCCTTGAAATTCCGTAAGGCAGCAGCCCCGAAGGGAATTCTCGGAATGATGCCTGGACCTGGTTGTCCCCTGCCGACGCTACGGTGAGATATCCGGTATCTCAATAATTAGCGCTTCGCTAATGATAGGGGTGGTTGTTGGGTAACCTGGATCTATACGATTGGCATAGCCATAGATACATGGCGTTCACTATGGTATATTGGTATCCCACCTAAATCTTGAGGCGTTAGGCCATGTCATCAAGAATACGACCCGAGGAGAACTGAGGGGTACTCCCTCCCCGGTTTGATGGGCGAACTGGTGACCTCTCTGATGCCTAGGACAAACATTCAAGGCATCACTCCAGCGAAAGGTCGGCACTTGAGATCTGTTGATGATTGGGAGAAAACGATCTCTGCCCCTCAGAGGCACTCGTGAGTCGCCGTCGGGTGAATACAGTCGAACAAGTTGATTCAATACCGATGCCGATTTATTAACAGTCTTCCGTTAGCTTGGTCTAGGGTTTCGGTGCTTACCGGTTTCTCTTTGAATGATTGCGAAGGGATAGGAATATGTGTCTTGACGCCTCAACTTAGGATCTACTGCCATGTATCTACAAGCACCTTCCAACTATCATCCATACCGGAAGGCAAGTCTCCCAAGGACTTGGCTTGAACTTTGATACTGCATATTCAACTCTACCGAGCGAGATAGGCGATGGAATGTAACCAGTGGTCAGTTGTCGCTCCAATTCCTTACCGGGGGAGCCCGTTGTCCACCAGTCAAGAGTCGTTAGAAGCCATATCGTATGTGCTGAATAGGGAGGAATTCGCTTCTCGAGCTTATCTCAAAGCTTGCAGTCTCTCTAGGTTAAGGACCTTGCTAGCAATACCCTCGGCGTATCGTACCGTGGTCGAAATTAAAAACTGAGCATCGGGTTGAAATGGTCAGTTCCTTAGTGCTATACGTGAGAGTTCTTTCTCATATTCGACTTGGGTGGGATACGGAAGCTGAATAGACCTTACGGTATATACATAATCTTGACTGGAGTTGAGCTACTCACACGACATGTAATTACTCCTCGGTTTACCGGTCTGCTTCACGACAAAAGTTCCGGTCCTTCCGGATCTGATGCGGCATGGATCTATCTATATGCTTTACCTAGATCGTCGATATCTACGAAGATTCCTTCTACCTTTGTCTCACCTACTGGTATTGTCTCTATCGACCAATGACAGGTACTTGGTGCACTCCGGAGCGCGGGATGCGTTATGAAGCTGCCCCATCGTGATTAGCCCGATACCCCGGACTAGTATCACCGATCCGAGGACGATGGCTCGGGAACTTAAGCCATCCTAGTCCAATGCACGTAAAGTGAGGCTAACGAAATCAAAATTGCTCGGGGCGTCAACTCAGAAAGGAAAGCCGAGAAGCTGATCCGAAGATAGTGGCAACGAGCATACGAATCCCACCTAGAGCCTCAGTTGATCCTAAGAGTGGAAGATTCGTTTGAACCTAGCGGTATGTTGATCGCGATCTCCTCAAATTTGGCATCAAAACTGGTTATTTAGTGCTGAGGCACGGCAGAATTGTACGACCTCAATTGACATGTGTCCTCGCCTTTGCGGTCTTCCTTGGAGATGAGATATGTCGGCGCTCTCACCAGTTCAAATGAGCGATGCTCATTCCTTCGGCATATCGTAAGATACGCTGCTAACTTATACGGCGCACCTCGGTGGCGTTGTTCTCACTTAATACTTTTTTGAGCAGTGCCGTGAGGGCCGTAGCGAAAAAGGCGGTGAGCTCTCTAGTGGTGTTCCCATCGTGAAAGAAGCTCTATCGCTCCAATGGAAACCGTCCAATTGCCAAGAACACCCCACTCAGATGTCCAGTTGAATGTGTTCATGGACATTCTGCCGGGACAGAGTGCCAGTGATGTTCGGCCATGTTGACGAATGCCTTTCCAGATTCTCACCGAAAAAATCTTGTGCCGCGGTATGGCTTATATAATTGACTCAGCAGGTTGAATTGTTTACGACACTAATAATGCTGTGTACGTGAGCCTCAGCCAATGTCGTTCTACAATTGCCACCTCTCGCTCCTCATTTGCTTAGACATGTTGGGTAGTTGAGATGCTGGTGATCTGGCTCGTAGGTGATAACTAGTTACCCTTGGGAGGATCACGCATCTACCCGTATACATGATAGAGATTGTCGTGCTGCATCTGGAACCTTGCACTTGCGTCAATGCTTTGTTGTAAACGGTCATGTACCCTCTCCGTGGCTGGTGGAGGGTCCTCTTGTACCGAACCGAGCGAGCCCACGGCCCTTACCGCAGAAAAAAAGTGACTCATACGTAGTTTGCTGCATGATGACTTCGTGAGGTCGCGATAACACAGTTTACTCCTACATAATATGGCTAAAAGTCCGTTCAATTCTACCTACTAGTCAGTATCGACTTCTCATGGAAACATTGAAAGTCTTTGCATACATTGGTAGAAACCAGTCACAAGCCCTTCTAGCTTAGGATACCATGATCCGGACGCCTTGCGACTCTAGTGGATGTTCGTAGGGACCCCAACGTCCATCGCGAAGGGATGCAGTACATCAAGTTAGCCACCATAATGCAGCCCATATATATGCACGGATAGGGTTTGGTCTGGATGACCTGCATTGCTGGCACAGTCCTAGACGGGAGACATTCACAAAGAGGGAGGTCCAGAATACTCTTGGGTCTATTCATAACCAATCATCTCGCATGCATCGAGAGAACATGAAATTTTTGCCCCCTTCTACGCCTCAATCTTGAAAGATCGCCGTTTTCCCATTGAATGGGCTCTCCTACCCGAGGAACCGTATAGTCCCGAGACCGTCCGTGTTCGCGATACCTGGAGTGGCAGTTGATATCGGCGAACTTATCATCTTCTCGGAAGGATGAGGTCTTAAAAGGATATCTATACGACCCACCATCCCTTTATCCGCCGAGTAGGACTTCCCGAGTTGTTGTTTGAAGATAGCCCGCACTTTGATTGCTTCTAGAGCGCTAGCTACTAGATCACATCGCCTAGAGCGTTCGTGTGGAAAATTTATATATCTATGGATGCCAAAGGTTGAGTATGATGAAGTTGATGATGAGGCCTCAGCTCCAGCAGAAGCGCCCACTTTTGTTTTCATTTGTTTCTACGTACGTATATGTAGGTACTTGTCCTCGCAACTCGACTATACACCTAGGTAATGTATGTTTATTAGAATGTAATGGTATCCCGATTCGGCAAGATCGCATCAAGAGTATACATTCGGACTTGAGAGAGTATTGGGTAGTACTAGGTATAAAGAAGGGAAGACAATATCTAGATCATTCCTATGACTCCCACTCGTCGAGACTAATGGGAATGGGAATGATATCTGTCGTTTGGGCTCGGCTAGTCCTATGAGAAGACACACTCATCTCCCATTGCATGCGTCCTGCATACCCTAAAGGATGTAGTCCAATGGTATCATGACTTTCTTACTATGTCGTCCATTAGAGCTAGGCATCGCATGAGATGGTGCGTTGGCGTCCCGTTTCTGCCTGCGACTCTCTCCCGTCTGCCTGCCAGCAAATAGCATCCCACGGAAGACTCAAAATGGGCGCCGTCTCGTCATCATACTCCCACATCCCAAACATCCCAATTGCTCACTGGTCTCTTCCAATTCGGTCCAATCCCGCTCGTGCCTTTTATTTCTAAGCCATATCCAAAAAGTAACAAACATACGGAATGACGAAAGCGAGCCGGGTATAACTCAACTCGGACATCAGCCTGCCCGTTAGGAAATTCAAACTGCCTACATCTTGCATTTCCCGACGCCCCATTGGTACCCAAAGCGCGAGATATGTAATCGGGCATTAAACCCGGTACCTGATTAGACAAATTGACAGCACCGCATTTACATATTATTTTCCTCGGTGGATCTATCTCTCTAGCTGTCCATTTCGCCTCCCAAGAGAACGGTCGACATCTTCTCTGGCAATCTACCCCCCCTTTCTTTACTAGGGATCTTCACCACCCACTTATCCCTAACGTCGCCACTGATTCAGTTGCATAGTTGGTTTTGGAACAGCCATATCCAGTTATCATCAGCCAAACGGTGATTGTGGGATAGTAAGATCTACAATAAGCTCAGGACCAACGGATTAGCGACATTGACAACTGCCACCAATCAATTTCTAGAGACAAGACAGCCTGTGAGCTACATTACAGGTTGTACGGGCGTCTTGAAAGGAAATCGAGACAGGAAGTCCCAGAGATCTGGACAGGGGCTAGCCTGCCCTAGAAGGCTCTATTATAAGACAGAACGAACGGTGGCCATCGGTTTGACGAGGCGACATCTCGATAGGCCATTATCGTTCAGGAACATCCTGAACAAAAGAGAAAATTTGTGGAATCTTCCTGTCGCCTTGCGGGACGTGACCCACCGTTGGGTACCGTTACCGTCTTTTTCGCTTGGAAGTTTTTGGAAAATTTCAAGGGTTCTAAACTCCGTCCCCGGTTTAACATCTTCCTTCTGATAAAAAAAAGGCTCAAGGGTTACAGCGTGGCTTCTAAGCCGCCAAGCCTCATTTTCCACTTTCGTCTCTGCAGGCGAGATACTAGGAAAGGAAGCGTGGGAAAGGCGAGTGGGAAAATAGAAAATAAGAAGGGAAAAGGGAAGAAAAAAAGTATTCCCCAGTTTTTGCCTATCGATATTACCGTATCGATAAAAGTGTCACAGCCGGGAACCCCTCGTTACTAGAGGTGACAACGGGGTCTCCCCTGTTCGATCCCACGACACACATTTGGTGCCACCCCAGTGCCTACGACAACGAGTTACAACTGTGACCCTTGAAAGTTACGACATTTTTTTTATACATACGGACAACAATTTGAGCATCGGTACTGGGACTAGGCTGAACTGGGCTGACTCAATTCCATCTTTCTGCTCTCTCTCTCCAATAATTCTTCTCATCTCCCGTCTTCCGTCTCCTCAATTCCCGCTTCTCACTCTCATCAGCCGTTACCGTTACCGTAGCTACCTATACGACTTATACAATAAGTAAGCTATCGGTACAACACATTTCCGTTTTATCTACAGCTTACTTGTCGCTAAGTACCTACATACCTTGTCGACTCCAGAGCCATCAGCCAGCTTGTCTGTGGCTTTGCTGTGTGTCTTTCCTCTCCCCCATACATATCAATCTGCAGATATCCACCTGCCGGCTTCAGCTACATAAGTACAACAGTATTATACGTACACGTATTGTATTGTGTGTACAAGACAGCCCACCTGGGCATTGACAGCCAGTAGCTGCCCAGGAGTGAGCGCAGAAGAGCCGGGGCATCTCACTGGTTGCATGCACATCTGTAGGTACTTACTTGGGTACATGTTGAGGTACTTGAACAAGACAGTCGCCCCTTAAGTACCTGCGAGTCTCCTCTATCAACCCGGCAACACCCTTCCACTTCTCCGTTTCCTATGCAGCATCCCCCGATTCTTTAACCCCCAATAAAAAAAATAAAAGGAATAAGGGAAAGAGGAAAATAAAAATAAAAAAGAGAGAAGCGAAGAAGACAAGCCGACGATCGATTCCTCTCCTACTTTCTATTGCGGGACTTTGCGGTCCTCAACTGCATCTGTCAGTTGAAAACCACAATTTTTCTTTGCAAATCACCTCCTTCAGTCACATTAGCTGATCGAAACCATCCCGACTTTCTGACAGCTCTAACGCTACAAGTCTCGCCCGCAACGTCTGTTCGCGGATCCCCACTTGATCTGGTCTTGGGTTGGGTCCATTTTATCTAACCTAGCCTCCCTTCCCCCTACCTATCCTATCCTTACATACATACATACCTACATACATATTACTATTCCTTTCCGACTCTTTCGAACCATCACTCGGTCTAGTCCACATTATCAGCACTGTACAATCAGCCGGACACGACTGCCACGCATTTGGAAACCCACTTCGTTGGGTACCAGGACAGCTCCGCCATTCCTGATCCAGTGACTGGACTCACTTATCAGGCACATAAGCCCTCGGCATGGCGCCGAAGTCAGCTCCTTCTGTTGCATACTTCGAGGAGGTGGATGAGGACGGCCAGACCATCCCCGGAATTGAACCAAAATACGCACGCTCTACAGCACAGAGCAGCCCTTCTAAAGAGAAGCCTAACACCAGCAGATCACGAAAAGATTCCCGTCGAGAATCGAGATCACCTCCTACCTCTCTATCTGACTCTGATACAACCGAACCCCCATTGAGGAGAGATAGAGAGAGAGACGCTAAAATGAAGGAAAAGAAACGGGCTTCCCTTGTCAAGCAGCAACAGCCGCCACCCCAACGGCCCCCTCACCGCTCATCGAAGACGATGCCGGTACCTTCGTCACGAATTTCGGACGAGTCCTCATACTATGGAGTTCACTCTCAGAACACCGTCGCAACAGCGTCTTCCTCCAGACCTCGGGCTCGCACCAGACCCGAATCTTACTACGGCCAACATCCTCCCATCTCGGGATCAGCATACTCTCACCAACCGCCACCCTCGTCACACCTTCCTCCTCCCTCATTTCCACCACCACAATGGATGGGACCACCCGGCCCTCCAATGGGGCACGCATTGGTGCATCAGCCCATTCCCTCGCCCACCTATGCCGATTTGAACCCCCCGCCTAGGGATCTAGCTTCACGATTCCGACGCCCACAATCGGCTATGGGGTTCCAACCGCCACCTCCTAAGCCTCTCGACTACGAGCTACCCAAAGAGAAGTCAATTGCGCGGAGAACATCGGTGAATAGAAAGATCAGCAAAGAACACGACGACAGTCGACGGATGCCACCCCCTCCTCGGCCGGCCTCTACGCAACCCAATCACAGCAGTCGGTTGGTGTTTCGCCCCCCGCCCCCCTCACACTCGCTTACGAGAAGGGATTCTATTGGTAAATCTGTTGGATTCGAAGACCACGACCTGGTTGGGGATAGCTCCATGTATAAAGCTGTAGCTCGGCGGGAAGTGGAATACGGCTCCGGTGCCCTTCCTGCCCGACCGAGGCCTCAAAGTTACGACACCGATTCTATCCTGGATGGTGGCTACGATGTTGAGCCGGCCTCACGTGGTCGACGGAGCTCTTTTTACAACTTTGAGGACAAGGTCCGCAACGCTTCTCAGTACCAGGAAGATGTCAGCGGGGGACCTACGCCACCATTGACGGCCGAAGCTCTTAAGCGTGTGAAGAATGGAGGTAGCAGTCGATCAACACGTAGCAGCGCGAGTCGTGATGAGAGCGACTACAAGCAATCCGCCACAACACGGACAACGAGATCTAGCAGTGGGGACGATGATATTACTATTAAACTCCCCATGGGTGCTGTCATTGAGGTCGGAAATACCAAAATTCATTGCAAGGATGGTGGGGATATTAACATCGGTCGTACCGGTGCTTCCCGCGGAGGCAGTGACCATGCAGCGTCCTCTAATTACAGCGATGATCGAAAGAGCCGAGGAGACCGGCTAGCAACGCGAACTCGAGCTACCTCGCAAGCCGGATCGTACTCTCGTACGCGCCTTACGGCACCACCGATGCACGCTCCTCCCACCTATCATTATGAAGATGATTATTATGAGCCTTCTTCTTACGGTCCTCCTCGCCACGCACCATATATAGGCTTCCGCGACGAAGACGAGTATTCCGAGTATTCCCAATACTAAGTCACAGATTGGAAATTGTCGACATTTTTTACGTTATGACTTGATTTATTAAACAGCGATATTGCGTCTGCTTTCTGCCATTTGCGTTTGGATTTTTCAGCAAGCCATGCAATCTTACGTCTTTCTATCCTATTATATCCCAGCTCTAACGATGTGAACCCTTCATTGCCAACAAAAGGGCGAAAATTTGAGGATACCCCGAAAACGGATCATAAAAGGCTCTCGAGGCGGGAACGCAGTACCCATATTCTCTTCTGTGTCAGATTCTCCGTTGTCGGTGGATCTCTGGCGATGTATACGAAGATATGAGTGGATGAGCATGAATGATGGTCGGATTATTGGATTTCCTTTGGGCCAGTTGGAGGATGTGTAGGTGGGCTGTGTGTGGTATCGGTACAGCGTGCGTGTTGGCTTACGTTCTTATCTCACACGAATATTTGATCCTGTCGACCCAATTGGGAAATAGGAGGACGATGTTCTATTTTTGTCTTCTATTCTACATTCTACGGAGGAATTGGCCGTGCCATGCCGTTGTGCGATACCCTTTGCGCTTTTGAAAGCCGAGCAAATTCGCATTCACATGGAGTAAGAGTTGGACTGATAGATTTTTAATCTGCTCGGCAAATGAAGTTCGCACTTCTGTTAGCAGCGAAACCTACGTGCCTTTGGTGCGCGTGAAGGAGGGGAGACTGCCGTCTGCCTTCGGTTCGGAGTTATTTTCAATTGGATGGCAGACTTGAGAAGTCGGGAATTTGTTTGTACCTTAATTCATTGGCCTGACCTTTACGACTACTACTGAAGGTTCGGTGCGAGGAGGACAAGGACGGTCGATCCGCCTAGGTCCTCGTGGCGAGGCTTGCCGATTTGGAGTGTGACTGGTGGAAGGCCAACACGCGGAGGGATTCGTCATAATGGTACGCTATTGGAAAGCATCTACGGTCTTGGTTAAGGCGTCCATTTAGTATCCAGATATCTATAGATAATCACATATGTAAATGGACGACTTCGAATTCCCTAACTACTACCTCCAAGTGTCTGCTGCCTACTACTTAGTACCGCATACCGATTAGGATATCCACCCCTTTTCTTATGCAATGAAGGAATTGCATAAGTTTCTTTTGTCGGCATTTTTGAAGCACCAGCAGTACTACATGCTAACTGCCATTACGACTATACTATACATATGCCTTGGTGCACATGACTGAGTTGACTCACAGTTTGACGTGCCACAGGAGAGCTGTACTCGATCAGCCCATCTGAAAAGCTGTCACGGAATGCAGGCTGGCGAGGCAGGGTTCCCCGTTTCCCCACGCAGATCGTGCCACGTCTTTTTGCATCTACATGTGTATGTATGAAACTGAACTAACTGGATCTCCTTCGCCACTCGAGCAACTTTTCTGGCTTGACGTAGGCAGGTATCATTGTCCGACACTCGTAAAATGCCGCCCTTTCGAAATTGGCAGCTTGTAGCGCAGGCTTATCACGATCTTGACTAACCAGTCCACTCATCATTGACTAACTGATTACATGTATGTGTCTACATATACATACATATATCCTACACGTATACAGACGCTTATCACTGGTTCGATGGATTGAGGGATTGGGGCGTGGCTTGTTTCATCGTTTTAGTTCGTAGTTTACTCTGATGAAGCTATATGTATGTCGATCCGCGGCTCTACTATTCTGCTTTTTCCCCGCGAGACTCCGGACTCGTGACTACCACGTACAGCATCTATATGCTAAACTACACGCTTACGACGGCTAGCTATAATGCGTTAGTTGTTCGCGGAGGAATCTTACGGGTATAATAGCTGCGATATAGAGACTATACGTTGTGCTTTACCTATCTCTCCACACTCGAAACGGCACTTCGAAATAATTACGCCGTAACGGACTCCGTATAGTCGACGTGGACACCAATTTGAATATCCATATTATAGATACAGAAAGTTACTTGCTTAAGTGTCTCCAACACCACAAATCAAGCAAATCTCCATAGTTTTATTATTAGCATGAATTAAGTAAGGAAGAGCTAGCTACTTAGGTAGTTAGCTGGCTTACCGCCGGTTCCGAACTACCGGAACATTATCCAAGTCGATGGTATTGGTGACAGGATTCGGCGCTTGGGGAAGAGATACGATGAAATGCTGTCGCGGATTCGAGTCCATCGAACCACTAGAAGAATCTGAAACGAACTTGTTTTCCTCCCCCCTATTACCATATCGAGCGTGTTTATTGCCTAATAGCGACAGCGCCGACGCGTTGCGAGAGCTCATTCGTCGATCCTTGTCAGAGCGCCTAGCGATGCCAATTGGGTTTTATCTGATGGTACGGAAAGGCTCGGGCAGAGCGACGTTCGCATGAACCAAGCCCTTTAATCTATTCAACGCCGAACGGCTGGTACCTCGATGGGCGGTAAGGGGTGCCTCTGACGAAGCCACCGGCAATGGATATCACCAATCGAAGTATAAATAAAATTTGCCTTCACCTCTCTTGTAGTTGTAGTTGCAACAGAATTGTGTGAGCGGCACCTGCTATGTACATTATGTCTAGACTTACAGAAGCGATGGAGGGTTGACAGGTACTTCGTATGGTGAGGGACCGTCTCCTCGGCCCCGCTGCACTCGGGTCGGGAGCTTAGCAATCTAAAACAATTTGCCCCACTATCCTCTTTGGGACACATTAAAAATACAGAGGTACCTATCGTCAGTCAGCCTATCGATAGTTGAGTAGTGGGGCTTTTCAGGTTGCCGGGTCAATGAAAGCACTGTTGACTTTTGACATCATCCCCAACCTCCCCCAGCCACGAATTTCCATAACGACGCTACGAGCCATAGAAACCACCGGACAACCGGTTCGTTGAATCGTGCCTACTTACTTTCTGCATCAACCAAATTCCGGCTTGCGTCGTAACGTTCCTGAGAGTGATCATCCATCAACATCGGCATCAACAATTCCCTCTCAATTCGTGCACTCCACATTGGAACGAGTGTGAGACTGATCAGACAACCTTCTAGTATTGACTTGGCTGGTTTTCCAGCAGAACACCAGCCGAGTCTAGTTTCATCGATATCGTATCCATTCCAGATAACAACATAATTCCAATTCCACATTCCACTTGCCATCAATATGGCACCTCTACTACCGAGCCTAGCAGCTCACGCTCGCAGCTTGCTCTCCTCGGCTCGGAGCACCGCACATGGCTTCGCTACCCGCTCCGCAACGAGCATCCCGACAAACCCAGCGGACGCCCTCTCACAACTAGGACCGTTAGCTGCTCGATCAGTCCTACTCGCCCGCGATGATACAAAGACAGATGATACCCAGAACAATGTCGACCCGTCCAAGGGCGCCATCAACCCGCACGACATCAACAACACTTTCGTGTTCGTGCTATTCGGGCTGATCGGCGCCGCCTTCGTATGCACGGGCATCTGGTTTTTCTTCTGGGCCAAGAACGGCGGCTTCCACTTCAAGGACAACGACTGGGATGACTACAAGTCGACCGTACTACGCCGTAAGGGTCCCAACGGCACCATCCTCTCCGGCGCCACGCCCAGCACACAGCTCGGTGGCGGATCCGTGTACAAGGACGTGGACGACGGGCAGACCGAGTACACAGGCGGCCTGACCCAAATGACCGGCGAAACAGGCGACACACAGAGCACACTGACAGGGATCACGGGCGGAGCCTCCGACGTCTCGGGGCGAGAACGGCGGCGACAGAAGCGGGAGCGCAAGGAGCGCGAGAAAGAGAAGAAGAAAGACCGACGTAACCGCGAAAAATCCAGCCGACGCGTGGGCGAAGACGGGGTTCTCGTGGACGAGGAAGCGGAGCAAGAGGCTAAGAACCACCTGCGCAAGTACCGGCACGAGAAGGCGGCGCGCGTAGGCGGTATCAACAAGGAGGCCGAGAGCAGCCAGTGGGACGGCTCCACCAACCCGGATAGCTCGACGAGTGCCGGCAGCGACCTGCTGAGTAACCGCCAGAGCACGCCGACTAGCACGCCGACGAAGAACAACAGGGAGAACACGCATGAGACCACTGCGAGCGGTGGACGGGCGGCTCCTGGCATCAGGAAGGTGTACAGCACGGCGGACCGCACAGCGAACCGGGAAGACGAGCGTCTGCGCGCCGAGGCCCGTCGTCTACGCGAGCAGGAGCGCCGGAACGCGAATAACGGCAACGGCAACTCCGGGGACGTGCGGCGGGGCTTCAGCTTTCAGCGCGCTACCGCGCACCACGCGAGCCCAAGCGCTGTCTCTTCGTCAATGCGGGAGAGCACCATCCAGGAGGAGACCGGTGACAACGCGCACTACGCGAGCAATAACCGGTATCTCCCGCCGCCCGGTGGTTGGGCGCCCAGCGAGGCCGACACGGGAAGCGAGCTCGGTACCAAGGCGTACCACCATGTGATCCCCGGCCTGTCGTCGGTGAGTGGCAGTGGCGCGAGCGAGAGTGAGTATACCGAGGATAGACGCAAGAAGCGCGGGGATAGGCGACATCGGCGGGGTGAGAACTAAGTGGTGTCTGCTTAGCCAGGGATGGCGGAGAGAATGGGGAAGATATCGCTGTGTTGACTTGAGTTTTGGCTGAGGAGTTATGCTTTGATTTCGGTCCCCTACCCCCCTTTTTGCCATAATATCGTGGAATATATGACATACGGAGATATGGGGGCGAGTAGCAATATACGGCTCCCAGTCGGTGGTTACGGGCTCACGGTCATAGTTACGGTTACTTGTTACTGCTTACCTTAGAAAATGCACTCGGCATGGATGTACGGATGGACGAATAGGCGGGACGAAACATGAACTTGTATGTAAAACAGCCTACGAGGCAAATCGAGGCTGTTATTTGAGATTATTGACGAAATGGCACAACTGGAGTTCCCCGCCTTTAGATGACGCCTTGAGATGTATCCTAGTTTGATGGCCTCATTGTAATGTTAGATAGGGCATAGCCAAACTCCGTCACCGCAAATAAGAGAATGGCAATATAATGCAATGAACGAATGAATTTTGAGTGTGCTGGTACTATATATCCCCCTCGTCGATTCTCCGTCGACAAGTTCCTAGATACCAGTACATGTATTAGGCCAGTGGCATAAATAACCCTAGACCAAACCAATAATTATTCTGCTATGTGTGTAGTAACCCGAGTTGGGAGAAAACAACGAAATCTCCGGGTTCATTCCTTCCCACATTTAGTAGTAGATAATGATAATGTAAAAAGACGAGAAACTCTCCCCATGACTCGCCCAAGATATGGCCGTATTTTTATTTCCCCATGTGGATATATTATTAAATAAATGCGATAGTGTAAGAGACTCGGAAGTATAAGCAGTAACGTAGAGGAGGATTAAAACGAGTTCAGCGACGGATGCCGAACTCAATATGAAAATGAAATATGGATAGTAAGTCATGTCACTAATGATTGTGCCCCGAATCCGATTCGGGTATCGTAACGTCGTGATGGTTATCGTGATGGCTCCGGAAATTCGTGCGTTATTCTCTGTATTTTGGTGGCGGTCCCAGATGCCACGTCGTATGCCTTATCCACCCCAAACCTAGCAGATGGCTCTGTATTTCAATACGGAAGCAAGAAGCTAACGTTGATCATTGTTGGTTGGTCCTTGCGTACCGGTGTGCTGTTGTCCGGATCTCTATAACGTGTGCAAATGTCGTTCGAGAATATGATGGTAATGGAGCATAGTGGGAAGCAATATATGAATTTCGGCGAGAGGTTTCGTGCGGTATTCCCGGCTGATACCCACCAGGAATAGGGGGTGGAGCCATGGTGTAAAGTCTAAAACGTATATTTAAGATAGGAGGCCGTTCGATGGCTTCCGGTCGTGCAAAAACGTGTGGTTTTGTTCGGGTAGGGAGCATTCATCTCCTTGGTCTTCTTGTGTTCGTGCGCATCTTCTTGCTCCAGCATATATCAACCGCGCTACTGACGAGGTCGAAATCTTCTCGGTCGATCGAACCAATGAAGAAGACCTTGACATTGTGTTCAATGGTGACTAGCTTAGAGTAGTTGACCCGAGACTCTTTGGCAAGTTTTTCGCCATCCGCGTAGACGTGAAGAGCGACTGGGGCGAATCCAAGGTCGGGCTCATTTTTTAGAAGCCTCGGTTTGCTCCCTGCCGTGTAGATAATGCCATGCTTATTGGGTCTCACGCCCCTCTTCAGGCATCCTCTCCGATCATACGTCAGGATTGGCCTACATTTGTGAGTATATTGTAGTCTAGGATGGTGTGATTATTACTCACACGCATGTACTGTGGTGGCTTTCGTCTGTGGTAACGATGATGAATCTTCGAAAACCAACATAGAACCTACCACCTGCCGCAGTCTTCCTTTTTGTTATGTCGGAGATTGGGTCGTCGACACCGGTTTGGCCCAGGGGCTCTGACCAAAGAATCTTGAAAACCTGGTTGCATTATTTAGTTGATACTCTTGACGGCAACGCAATACGTTTGGTCGACGTACCTCTCCTGGCTGAAATCTGGTAGATGGTTCTACCCTGTATCCTGTAGACCACTTAGTAATCTACGAGTTATGGGATGGGCAAAAGGGTTCTTACGAGGATCTAGTGGTTCTTCTACTCCTGGGGTCCCTTGGATGTAATTAGACTCAGATGATAATGTATTTGCTGGCATCAGCGAACCCGACATCATCAATACCTGCGGCATCACCGATCCTGTGACTGGCGAGCCGCCACGGGGGGTTGGAACATCTTCTCCGTTTACTACCGGTGAGTCTAAATGAGAGGGTTAGGCACCAAGTAATGATTGTTTGATGAGTCACTAACTTAGTTCGTATGCGTTAGGGTCGACAGTGGTAGCACTGGTAGGCCACTGCGAAGACATAGTCGCCGAATTTGGTACCGGTGCCGAGTACGATGATTCCCCCACTTTAGGTGCTCCATAATATGCGTCTCGGCTTATGCGAATGGCCTCTTGATATTCGGCTTCAGTATCGTCAAAAGGTGGTTCCTCTGATTCATAATCGTTCGCTTGAAACCCGGAGGCATTGATCGATGAGCTGCTTGTAGTAGTTTGGGTATTTGGGTAAGAATTAGTTTGGGCAGCCATGTAAGAGCTAGGATCTAAAAAGCAGTTAGCCTATTTAACATGAATGAGTAACAGTTACGCTTTACATTGTTGATATGGTTGTTGGGAATAACCGTTCATTGCCATCGGCAACCCTCCAGAGGCCTGGGGTTGGTTATTATCAAGCGAGGAATTGCCGTATCCGTCGAGCTGCTCGACCTCAAGAGACTTTCCTTTCCCTTTGTCATTTTGCTGAGGCGTCTGCTGCATATGCTCGAGGTAATTGGGATTTTGGGGTTGCTGCGCATTATGTGTATAACTAGCATGGTCGACAGCAGAAGCCTGATGGCTTTCATAGCCGAACGATTGGTTCGAGTCATAGACACCCTGGTCGACACTAAGATTCTCAACACCCTCTGCCAATGCATTAATGCTGTGATCAGTCCGCGGAATGCTCTGATCAGTGGCACCGGGAAGGGTCGACCCAATCCAATCATACTCTACAACTCCTAATAGAAAGCGAGTCAGTATAGAGTAGGCCGGGATTATCGGTAGAGTAGAGACATACCATGTCGGTCTACTCGTTCCAAGTAATACTGTTGATATTGATCATGCCACTTGGGTGCACTCCAAGGGCGCGACGACGGTTTTTGCTTATGCTTCGGCCTATGCATTGTGACATTTTGTAGCTCCCCTTCTCATTAGGAGTGCCGACGGGCAAAGGAAAAATGGTGGTAGGCAAAGTCTAGACGGCAGATAGGAGTAACATTCACGAAAGAACCGGGGTGGGGGAGATGAAGCCGCTACTAGCAGAGCCTTAAAACAGTCATGCGGCTCTGTTATAAACGTATTCCCTCGTCCTTAAGGATTCCTAAGCCGTTATAAGGTCGGCGGTCGTCGAGAACAGAGCCAAGAGTGTGGGTCAACTTCGGACCACACTACTCCAGCACGTCAAATGTCTCTGGGGACAGAAACAATCTATCTGATTTGACGGCTTCAAGTTACACTTTATGCCTCGTGATGTAGTCGGTAAAAGGTTATTGGCCGTGATAGCTTCGCGGCAAAAAGGAATGCAGTGCTCTCGTAAGAATGAAATGGTTCCGTCAATGTGGGAATGGGAAGACGAACTGATCAGGGATCATGAGTGAGCTGGAAATGGAAGTTGAAGATCCAGCCAGGCAGAGACTATCATATGTAGGCTTGAGTGGGCAGCCAATCAGGGGAGGGGGTAGTTGCGGACTGCAACCTCGGTGTTTGTATAGCTAACGGATAGTATTCCCTTGAGGCTTGCGAACGTAAGTGAGGGTGAAACCTCAACTAGGACTGGAACTAGGACTGTGACTAGGATGAGGACGAGCTCGGAGGGAGACAGTGAGGCAACGGAGGAGGTGGATAGCCAGATGAGCGGTCAATGATCAAGACGGGGACACAAAAGGAAGCCGAGACATGCTGTCGTCGCAACGGCAAGCGACATAAAACAATAATATTCACGAAAGACTAATTTATGGCACGGTGGCAGAAGATGAGGAGGAGAGGGGGTGTGGTGCGTTCTTATCGACTTTTTTTTTTATTCGCAACATTTCCTCGCTCCCTTGGTGGCCCGGCCCACCTCCATGGATATCCTATTATTCTCCCGCTTGACTTCTTATTACTCTACTCTCTCGGAGAGCAAAAGAGAGCGAGTGAGTGACTGAGAGAACCTGGAACTTCCAAGGGTCCATTTTTGCTTTTGGACAAGGGGAGGCAGCTCTAAAGCTCTGCAACCCGACAAAAGGGAACAATAGAGGAATCGTGGACCATCAATCAGCAGCCACTTGGCGTGACTTGGGATGCCCACTAACACTACTGCATAGTATGTTGTAGCAGCCGCAAATGGTCTAGTTAAACCCATGTAGCTATGCAGCGATATGCAGCGAAGTAACGACGGATCCCAATTCTCCATATTCTAAACCACACACCAGACCACACACCCCACTGCCGGGGGGACAGGTTGGGGTGTGCGACGACCGGAGGAGGGTGCGTGAGGAGTCGGAGAGCTGCATGTGGGATGACAAGATTGAGGCTCTGTCTTAAGTACTGTTTATCTTGTGTACTTGTCATAAGTCCATCGGCTTGGGCTATCGGCTGTGTAGGTCGAGCTTTGCCTCAAAATGGAATTAATGTACCGATAAATTTCGAGCTGCAGCGCCTCTTCAGTCGATGGTCGCCCACGATGGTTGAGGCTGTATAAGAAGAGGGTTAGGTTGCTAGTGGAGTAGAAGTTGGTCTAGAATAGATTTGATATCTATAAGATGGATAGGTCCGGGTAGGAACCACTATAGTAACCCACCTACCCACTTACCACCTACCCAGCAGCCTAGGCACTTACCACTTCCTTATTAATGTGGACGAAGGAAGACGGACCGGTTACTTTTGTCTGAACCTTGAACCTCTAGGGCTTCTACATATTGTTATATCTTCTATTTAGCTGGCAGTGTGGATCATACTAGTACCTAAGCTCGGGAGCCTGGGGTCGGGGGACTAGACGCTCTTCCTCCAGATACAGTAAGTTCAAAATTCAAATGTTCATGTTCCAATAATCGAGGTAGCGCCACGTGCTACCTAAAATAATCCCTAAAACAGACCCTGGACAGTGGGCTCTGGCTAATCAGTAGTGTCCGGTTACTAACCTTGGAGATATGGTACCCTGGTAAGAGATACGTGGGTGGGATTGTGTAACCAATCTTGAATCTCAAATGCTCTCCTTCGTGTTTTTTTTGCCCTGTGTTCATCTGCCATCTGCATCAAAATATCCTCTCGCATCACTTCCGCGTCACCTGCTTACCTATTGATTTCAACCCATAGAAAACATTCTCAGCCCCGTCCTTACAATTTAACGAATCCCTTTATTTATTTACGATGCCTCTGCGAAGCTGCCAGATGACACGCTCTGAATGGCTACTCGTGTCGATCCTCACTCTGTAAATCTGGCCAGTAATCCTCAGACCCTTGCTGAAAGCTTCAAATCTTGTCCCTCCGAACATGCCCTCCATCATGACGTATACGACCGTTCCACTGAGTCTAGTTGTCGAGCATCCATCATGTCTGCCGAGGATATACCCTTAGATTTGTCCCGCACATTAACAACCGGATCCGAGGGCTGGACCGATTCTGGGGATGACAATGATGCCTCGTCTGCTACGTCTGCTACCTCGCATGCTCGCGTAACTCGCCTACCACATTTCCCCCCGGTCCTCCCCTCCGTGAATTCATCCTCTAGTATATCCAAAAGCCTTCCCCAGAAGCTAGCAGCAACCATAGCTGCAGTCGAGGGTTTGGGTCCAGCTCGTAATCAACAAAATCAAACCAAGTCTCAGTCGCCGTCCGCACGGTTTCGACGCCTGAAGTCGCCGCCGCTACCTGTTCACACGCAAGGAAGGTCCCTCATTTCTGATGCGCTCCGCGTCGACGATTCATCAGACCCACATCATTCACCAAATCGCTTTCATGTATCGCCGAGTCAGCAGACGCGACAACCTCGAAATGAGGTCCACGAGTCTACGTTGGGACGAGTTGGGTACCCTGGCGCTGGGAATGTCGGACCCGAGGTCTATACTTGGGATGGGTTTGGGATAGAAAGTGACGTAAGCGACGAGGAAGACGATGATGAAAGCGAACAAGAAGACGCGTCAAGCCGCGTTTCCCATAGCCTTCAACGGTTAATGAAGCGCTACTCGAGGCTGAGAGATCGGAGAACCAACTTGTGGGAAATATTCGACGGGATTCATCAAAAACGGACTCAGGTCCAAGATTTGCGTCATGTTAAGGATGAAGCTAGCCGTGCCTTTATGACTGCGGTGCGGGCCATCCTTCCCAACAACCCGGGGCTGGACCACCTCTTCAATGACATGCAAGCTGCCCAGCTTAGGTGCCAGGAGGCGGAACAGCGTTTCGATGATATATTGGATGAACTTCAGCAAGGCGAAGTAGAGCTAGAATTGGAAGAACGGAGGTTCTATACCGCTGCTATGGATGTAGACAGTGTCACATCTGATGACGAGTCCGATAGTGAAGATGGCTCGGAGACTTCTGAGAATTCGATGCTACGTGGAATTACTGGTGATCGTCCGGAAGACATCCATCCTCTGTTCGAAGAGCTTCGTGAGGCATCTCGGAATATACAGTTGGCCAAGGAGCTCTTAATGAATACACAAATGAAAAGGAAGGTTCTTAGTGCCGGGAAGTCTCAATTTTTATCTCCTGATAGTATTGAGCTTCTAGAGGAGTACGGGGAAGTGGGGAGGCAGCGAGCTCTCGAACTCAAGCAGTCGGGAGTCTTGTCGCAAGACGACATAGAGACACTACAGGACTATGATAGGCTGGAACGAAAAGCCCGTCTTGACATTGATCACTTCACGAAGGAGACTATGCGATTAGAGAAGGAGTGTCGTGAGAAGCGAGTTATGCCTCGAAATTCTCCCTTTCAGGAAGAAGGGTTCGGGTTTAATCCTATCCTCAAAGACGAAATTCACCTAGGCGACATACCATTCGGCAGACACTCTCTACGAGGTCATCCTAGGACGCTAGCTCATCCTCAGTTCCCGAAAATACTATCGAATCCCACACACGTATTAGAGGGCTTCCCGATGACAGCGCAGCAGTCTCTCCGAATCGCCCTATCCCTACCCCCAGGGATGCCATCCCGTGACAAGCATATCCACGATGCGGCTCGTGAGGTGAACATCCATTCACTACTAGTGGAAACGAAAGATGAAGATAAGACGGGCTATATTAATCGTTGGTTACTTCATAAGCTTCATTTATCTCCTATGGAGGCCGAGCTTCTCTGGTCTATTTTTCATACTCGTCTCAAAGTCCTAAATATCGATAGTTGGCAGCAGGACGTACTTCATTTGTGGTGGAAAGATCAGGCAGCCGATCCGCCATCGGCTGAGCTCGACGGTGACCATGAAGACCGTAGCTCAGCATCTATCCATCCAGGGATAGGCCTCCCTTCAAGAGCATGGTCAGATTCCGCCATGATAGGCCGGTTCGACCCGTACCCGATAGAGGAGAATTTTCACGGAAGTTCCTATTTAACTGGAACAATTATCGGCGGAGATGCCGAAGAAACCTGAGGCTGAAGCCCTCCTTGTCCCACAATCGCGCGACGATATATAACCACTATACCCGTCGGCTTTCTTCCATTTGTTATTCAGATTCATTTGGTATGTTGGTTTCACGGCGCGTGATGTGGTAATACACGCGACACGGAGGAAAATTGATTCATGCAAGCTAGATACCCCTGACCGAATTTTATGGCATAATGGAGTTTTGGCTACTGTCTAGGACGGACTGAGACTGGGTTTCTCTGTTTTATTTACAGGTAATAATGGGGGAGTCTAGCCGTATGACTTTGGAGGCGTTTGGATATCTAAAGCTTAATCCAGAAGATCACAACTCCCAGGGAGGAGTTTGCGAATAACGTCATCCAGAATGACCACTTGAAATACATACTATACTCCTATCTATCGCTGGCCGTAACCAAATACTCAAGCCCGCTAGTTTAGTGATACTAAACTAGCTTGGCGGCCCGTCCCAGCCGGATGGGTTTCCTAACTAAGCGACCTATGTAGCCTACCTAGCCGGACAGTTCGACGATCTAGTCATGATCAAGCCTAATAAGTAGACCGCCTCCGGACCCCACCAATCTTTACTACTGTGTATAGTGCTACTAGATGCGGGGATATTACTAAGAAAGAGAAAACTACACTTTGACTGGCCTTATAATAGAGCCGTGTATCTTTTGAAAAGGGTACTTCGGGGCACACTTGATGATGGTTGTGTTGCACAAAGAGCTGGGATTTTCATTGCTGCAGCAAGACGCATGAACATTAGGATTCCCGACACACAGCAAATCAATGGTTCCGACAGCGTGACAGGACAGCCCGAAAAACGTCAAAGTGCTATAATTTCAGGTCTCGAGTTCTTAATTCCCCCTATTAAGCCCAGCCACTCAGCCTATGGGTGATAAGCAGCTCGCCTTCCAGCCCATCACGGCGTCGACGAGAATCCCACAGCCTGACCTTTCGCGCAATTGATCCATATCGAGACCAAGTCCCCCGACCGGTGACGCCAAGGACCGCAGGATTTTGCCTGCCCAGAAATTCCTCCAATCCCGCCCATGCTAACTACTAGTTACGGGTCATCTGGCTCTAAGAGCGGAATGACTCCCTTCCAGGAGGGTCGCGGCTAGATGCAATACGCCCATTTCGCCCTACGGCACTCCGGAGCCTGCATCCCCTAGTGGAGGGTAGGGCAAGGACTAATAAGAGTCTAAAAAACATGTATAATATGTTGTCGTCTACCTGCTCAACATGCTACACGTGTATGTCTCGAACAGAGAAGCCACTATAGCTAAGGGAGGCGATAGCACCACACCCCTCTCGAGCCCGTACGACGAAAATGCAACAATTGCGTCGGTGGGGGGAAAACGAATCGGAAATTTCGGCATTTCAAAAATTCATGATTGGAGATCCTATAGCGATTTGACCCAACTATTAAGCAACGGAGGGTACGTAGCTTAGTTGATTTTTCGGCCGCGATGTGCGCCTTGCGATGTGCGGGGGGAGGGGAACATCGAAAGATACGAGAAGGGAGATTCCAAGATTTCCAGACTTCCACGATGCTTCGAATGAATGTTCTAACCACATAGACCCGAGCCGAAGAAGTTGAGGTTTCATCAACAGTAGGTAGATTCTGCAAGGTACGCGCACCGGGAGTGCCCGCTAGGCATCCCGAGCTGCAGAGGTTGTTCTCGTTGGGAACCGTGCTGCCTTCCCAGAGAAGCTAGATGTCACTTGTGATCGATCGCTACGCCCGACCATAGCGAGGACCGGGTTTGGGCAGATGCGACAACTTGTGAATTTGCCGAACATCGAAAGGCTTTTATAATGGGGTTTCCCTGTACTAGCTAATCTATTTTCTGGAATACACAGTTAGCTTTTCATATTTCTGCCTCGGTCATCGCATTTCTATCGATCTAAGATGGTTCCATATCGCTATTGTCGCAATAAATCATCTTCGCCGTTACACACGACCATTTGACATTCGCTGTACCGGCTGGTTGCAAACAAACAGAATATGTCATTCACAATGCCTAGAGAACAACGGCAGAATTGAAAGGCTACAGCATAATATCTGTATAGCTAAGCAGTTATCTCTTCCCTTATTCGTTAGCAAGCCCAATACTGTGAGCGTCGTAAGGAGATAGAAACTGTTTGGTTTCGTGTTCTCCATACCTTCGAAATCCGCATTTGTGGATGGTTCTAGTGGAATCGATATGTACACTAATTTAGCTACAAGAGTCTAACAAGAGTATTAGTAGCAATCTAACGAGGTAATTGGAAGTCAAGGAAGAGTTTCTAGAACCAATTACACTGGCAACCTGCAGCTTGCGATACCTTAATTACCTCAATCAATCGATTAGTCTCTATTCGGCACATGGGCTAGTACTTGAAGACTATAATAATGTCTATTTTATTTGGTGTCTACATGTCCTGATATTCTATATTTCTCTACACAAAGCAGACCACGAATTACCTCTGCCTCCAACTAAGCAGAGAAAGCATTCATTGAAAAGGGGTTTCCAACTTCCCTTCTGCGCGACGTAGCGCAGAGTCATCTAGGTGTTGGTTTAAAATATAACGTAGCTATTAGCAATATGTTCCACCGTCCGGTTCACTCACATAAGAGCGTTGGCCGTATACGTTGTTAGGTATAAGTCTCAGATGCCACATAAGTCGATCCACACAAGACGGGTGTCTGATGTATGTTGTGAAACTCGCGTAGACTCATAATAAGGTACACATCAGTTTCTCTACAAACCCATATCAATAGTACTACATACGTACCTAGGGATTTAAGGCAGTCAGCGTGGATGAGTCTTTGCAAGGAGACACAACTCACGGAGTTAACATCTAAGTGACCTCTACTTCATGTAAGCCAAGCTTGAGGCTTAAAACCCCGCCAACGACTTTTCCCTTTGTCCCTTCCTTCCGAAGTGCGTTCCGTAACTAATAGATATGCAAGTAATACACGCACAAGGTAATATTTATGATTACATGAATGTATTGCTACCAAAGTGAGAGGATGTTCTCAGGAATCAAAGCTATCATTGATGTATGATTCATATAGGTAGTATTTGTTGTATCCGAGGTTACGTAACTTGCCGGCGAGGAAGCACCTGCCTTCGGTGTGTTGGTACCTGAGGCGCCGAGCCGAACCTTGGAACCTAAAATAAGCTTAAAGAATAATCTAAGCGGGTACCTTCCCGACATACTATCAACAATACACGGAAAAGGCAAGTGCGGCGACCTTTCGTACCTATTTCGACTTCTAGTTGACGAATAGCGTTCAAGCTGCGACTTATCCGCCGCATCAACCTTCTCTACATCAACTGCGCCGGTTGCAACAAATTTGACGGCCATGAAATATTATTTTGACAACGGCGATTACTGCAGCTCCAGCAACACGTCGACTACTTCAACAGCTATTACTTCAACTCCAATGACGACGACTACGACGATCACCTTAACGCCGCACCCAAATCATCGTTGATCCTCGTTATTCACTTACTTCATGAATATATTGCCCAAGTGGGCTCCAAGGCAGTTGCAACGAAGCGGCGACCTGAAAGAATCTTACTGACATCCATGGACGAACAGTGGTCACAGTAACGATAACTAGTAGACGCCGACTAAGCGACCACCTATTCGACGATAGGGACATGCATTGGTACGTTTGCTGTTAAAATTATTTCATTTGTTCCCCTTTTATTCAATGTCCCGGGCGCCGGGTCAGCTCCGCCGAAACGTGGGTACGACAGCTACGACTGGTTACCGAATACGGCCATGGCATGGGTATAGCTATGGCGACAGCTGCAGCTACAGTACAGCTATTCAAGCAGCATGGTCCACAAATTCTATGTCCGTTCTCAACATCATCCGTTAATGTACACCGTCAACTGGTCGGTCTTTGACAACAGCATTTCCTCATAAACTTTGCAATAGCCTTTAGAGAAGACGCTATGCCACGCGAAGCTGTGCTGTGCCTTGCTCGGTCGACCCACGCATAACTAACTGTGAACACACTGACCCTTTTTCCCATTAGGATCGATCGTTATGGACGCTTTGGTTCGATACATTCAACATATCGTTACTACCTCGCCTTCTTCCCATCACCCATTCCGCTTTCGACACCCCCAGCTACTGAGGCCTGAAGCCCATGGTTACTTATCCATCCACTGGCCTCTTTATCTCCCCTCGCGCCAGCGTATTTCATACACTATGGCTACTCCAACAGGTAGGCACATCTATCTTATTATATTGTACTATGTGGCGTCTTTGGAATTATAGGAATCACTATATCTAAAATTCTCCGGCTCATCTTCCATTCCCCTCTCAAGATATTCGACTCCAGATATTTTGCTCTAGAACTTCATGTGTCTAACTCCTACCTCCCCTCTCCACCCTACCTTTACTCTACCCACTTTCCTCTCGCCTATGATGTATAGGAAATATCAATGGTTCATGCGCCTTGGAAGTCAAGCAGCTTCTGTGCATTTCTCTTATGTGTCCCATGATTTTGCTAACCTACTTCAGGAGTCCACTGGCCCACGGGGCTTATACCTATTGAGCTGTTCACTGAGGTCGCGCAATACCTAAGTCGCGATGACATTAAGGCGATGCGCCTTGTTAACCGAGAATTCAACATGAAGCTGGTGGTTCATTTCCTTCGACAAATTGTCATCCACCTGGACCCTGAGCTCAGTGCTAAGTTAGGCACTGGCCTGACTCTTCAGGATGGCTCTACTCCGATCGACTTTACCGACCGGTTGCTGGACTCTGGTGTCTTCCGTAACTTCGGACCAGATATTAGTCGGTTTGGACTATCCCTTGAGCTCGATGAGCGTGAATTGGCAACTCCGAGTATAGGAGACTTGGAGGAAATTCACGTCCGTCCCTGGGGTATATATAGGTGGCCCATCCAACCAGACGTTGGACAGTCGGACCCTTTCTTGGTAGAGATTACCAAGTCACTAGAGAACTGTCAGGGAATATTCCGTCTACTATCCAGAGTCAAAAACATCCGCGAGCTTGCCTTATCCTGCGAGGGAGGCCTAGGTTATCTTCAGGGCCCTGATGTTAACCCTCTGCAACCCCCGGGACGACAACCCATATTTGGCGACCCTAACGCGGTCCGAGACACTGAAGACACATCCTACCAAACAGACTTTGAGAAGCCCTACAGGTTGGAAGTAATGGAGAAAAAGCTGGCTTCCAAGGGTGTAGATCCTAAGCAGATCCCGGTCATGATAAACCAGCTACTTGCGAGAGAAAACATTACAATCGACCATTTCAAAGTAGAGGAGCGGCGAAGAACGCCTCTACCCAAATGTCGCTATGAATACGAGCTCACTCGCCCCTTCAGCCATGGCGCCAAGGTGCGCTTACAGCCCGACCAGCTAACGGATACTCAGAAGAGATTCTTGTTTCAGCACATTTCCGCTCAGCAGGCTTTGGTTCAAGCTTTCGTGCTCTCGGTGATCGAAAATAGCCATAGCTTCAAGGAGCTGAAGAAGGTCAACATTGCACGCCTTCCGAGTTTTCACATAGACCTTCTATGCCGTGATGGTATCTGGTCCGAGCTTCCGGGGCTAGAGGAGGTAGCGCTGGGAATCGTGCCAGACTGGCGAGAACTGTTCCCGGACGATGACTACAACATAATGGCAAGGCAGATCTATCCTACGGACGCTCTACCTAAGGTCTTCAACCTACTGAACGACCACATCGGCAAACAACCGCGAATCAAGCGTCTCCATTTTGAATGGCTCTGCGGTGGAGAGTTGGCGCCTGGATGCTACCAGAGAGGTAGATATATCTTGCCGGCGCCATTCTTGAAGCAGCACCGAATGGTGATCTGGTCACACAAGGAAAATCTTCTCATACTTCCGCATATCACTCACCTATCGCTTAAGAACTGTTGGTTTGCCCCGAACGTATTCTATCGCATCATGCGCACGATGGCCAAGAAGTCCCTTACGTCGCTTGAACTGGAGACAGTCTCACTAAGCGGCCCCCCAATCTTTCGAGGAGCAATGCCAGACGAAGACTATGGTGAAGACGGACAACCTGACGGTCCTGGATTGACCATATTTCCCCGAGGACCTTGCCCGATCCGGAAGCCTCGATGGTTGTCTTGGTCTCATATCATCGATATGTTAACACCGGGTGAGACGATCTTAGAGCGCCTCCATGCAGAGGGAGGTGAATCGAATAGCCCGCCGTATCGCATTAAGAAAGACTTGAAATTAAGGAAGCTCGTCTTCAAGTCTTGCGGCTATGTCATTGTCCGTGACCATCGCTTCATTTCAAATCGACGATTCCGTTATGGGACTATGGACCTTCTCTCAACTAACGTTCTGGATCCCATTTTCCATACGGAGCACCCGAGAAGAGCAAAGGTCGAGCCGTTTATGCAGCTCCCTACCGACCGACACCTCGCAAGTATCTACTCTATGATCAATCCCTCCGAAGAGAATATGTTGCAACAGGTCTTTGGGTTAGAAACTGGATCGGATTATCCCTATGGCAGAAGCATCAGGCTAGCCGCTAAGTGCGATGGCATGGCTTTTGTACCTGGCGTAGGCCGTTTCAGCGGCACGATTGAACACTATCCGAAGGAGAGCGAAGAATCGTCTATCCCATATGTAGTCGACATTTCGACTTTCGATCAAGAATACGATGACAATCGTGGCTTGAATAAGTTGCTAAAGGGTATCGAGAAAGCCGCTGGCTACATATCCACAGACGCCGACCATCAATCACTACACAGGCCTCCGCCGGCAGGTCTTGACATACCCTTGCAATTTGTGCCAGGACTAGAACTTTGGCAAGCGGCATTACATGGGCTTTATGGAATCTTTGGAGTCCATATCCCCCCTCATCAGCAAATTATTCCAATCGTCCGACATCCACCCCAAGACCAAGGTCAGGATGACGACCAAGATCAGGATGACGGCCAAGATCAGGACCAGGACCCAGACCAAAACCAGGATCTATACCAAGACCTAGATTAATCCTTAGGTCCAGCCACATACAGCCTATGCTGCACCTCACGCAGCCAACGACATTGCACTTCTACTGCAAAAGAGGGTTTCCTTGTAATCTGTATTCCCCTTCGGCCAATATACTAATTCGGCCATATTTCTTCTTACGCGATTGTTTTACTACTCCTTTCCGCATTAGACAGCATACGGCGTTCAGAGGTAGCCCCAGGGCGATGATTCTACGATACGACTTCCCTCGGTTTATCTCTCCGTCTTTAATGCACGAATCATACTACGAATACTACAGCAGTAGTACATAATTTCTACTTCTCCGAATTCAAGGGCTGGATCTACTCCCTGCACCAACGGCGGAAATCTCCGGTTTATGAAGATACGAACAAATAAAAGTCCCAGGAAAAACACAGGAAGGCGTTTATGGAATAAAAATTCAGAAGGACATTTGATTTGGGGGGTTTTATGCGCTTGCATACTGCATCGGTGCTGGGCTTCTCAGTCTTCCCAACCCCATCAGCACAAAGTTTCAGGGGTACCGTCCTGGATAATGGTCCATGGTCTAGAGAAAAGAAAAAAAAGCAGAAGGCTCTGCCTTGTATATGTATGAGTAATGATGTACTATAGTTGCTTGCCTGTAGCAAATACGATTTCCTTTCTATAACGATATGCTTCTCCTATGATACGGGTGATACTGTGACTATTAATGAGACATTCCTTATAGACTATAGTTAAGCTGATAACCTCCTTAATATATGTACTAGGCAGTGATACAGGTAAATATATCATGTTATGGATGGCAATGGTAACAGGAACCAGTAGGTAATCCTTTTAAAGCTACACGTCCCTAAGGGGTGTATTTATGACTCGTAGTAATATGGCGCACATCTTGGAACTACGTAAATACAATGGTAAGTAGACCTCTAGACCTCATTCATTCAGAGTTCGTAACCATTGCCTGGGCAGTCTGGTGACAGATTCAGACAGAGTACTCCTAAGCACATATACGTCCAGCTACTCATCACATCACCAACAGCAAGACACCGACTAGATTGGTTCAGGAACTTTTGTGTATTTGGGGGGGAAATCCACGAAGTTTATATTCGCGAAGTTGCATGCCAGAAAACCTAGACCCATGCTTTGCGACCGCCTTGACACCTGGAGTGAAAAGCAACTTTAACCCCGACCGTCTGTCTCCATTAAATCACATCCTTCTCCGCCGCCGTCACCTTTCGCTTTTTACGCAGCAGTGATGGCCTTCCGGATTCGGGCTCCGCGTTGTCGCGAGCTTAGGTGTGCTGACTCGCGGCCGACGACCGCCTCCGACTTCTGAACAACCTCCTCGCCCTCGGTTAGGATGAGCTCGACGTGGCACGGGTTCGACATGTAGGGGTTGATCTATGAATTTTGTTAGTGGGGCCTCCTTCCCATAGACTTGCTAGTCTCGGAATGAGAAAATTGGTGACATACACGACCGTGAGCTCGGTAGGTTCGTCTTCGCTGCTTGGGGGCCTGGTTGACCTGGATGTGCTTGACGATCAAGTTGCTGGTGTCGAGTCCCTTGGCATCAGCGTTGGACTCGGCGTTCTTGAGGAGACCGAGAAGGAACTCGGCGGACTTGACGGGCCATCGAGCCTTGGAGACACCGAACTGCTTGCCTAGTCGCGCCAGAAATGTTAGCCTCTGTCCATCATGATTGTCGTGATCTTGTAATGAATTCTATAGTATTCTCCTTCCATCCTACCCCACTATCAAAACCACACATGTTCAAAAATTTTGGAGGCAAAATTGATATCCATATCTCCATGAGTGTTCGGAATGGTCGTACCTTGGGCAGTTCGGCCGGTGCTGCCAGCATATCGTCGCATGGGGACGGCCTCAGTCTTCTCCTTCACGTTCTCGAGGAACTTGACGGCGCGGGTCAGCTTCCATCCGTTGATGGCCTGGGCAGTCTCTCGTGTGTTCTTGAATGAGACTCGGAGGTAGGCGCCACGGGCGCGGGCCGACTTCGCGGAGTCAATCTCGGTGGCAGCGTATCGGACCTGTTAAAGAAGCCACCATTAGTTACCCAACTCTCATGATCCCATATAATATTTTCCAGACTAGATGGAGTAGACCTCGACAAAGCCAATTCCGAAAATAAATCGATAATGCCATTGTCGCAGAAGAACGAATACCTCCGAAGGAATAATTTGAATAGGAACATGAACATACCATCTTTGCTGCTGCTGTGTGAGGTTAGTAAGAAGATGGACTCGATATCGTTGTTTGATTGAAGATTTTCGCGAAGTTCCAAGTTGGGGGAAGGTTCAAATTGTGGAAATTGAATTGTGCCCTCGCTTACGGCCCTGATTGCGGTACGTACTTTTTCCTTAGTCACCGCATTGCACCGTTTAAGACCCACTTGGGCTTGAACACCTCAAGCACTTATCCGTCTGCATGTGGTCTAAGCGCCGATTCGTGATTATCGATAACAAAAAATTTGAGTTAGTCCAGCCATCAAGATAAGACGGGAAATCTTCGGTTCTCCAAGAGCTCGGACCAATCAAGAATTCATGCTATCAATTGGCCTCCAATAGCGATAGCTCCAAAATTTTTTCTTTCTGGAGCTTTGGTGAAGGAAATTTTATCTTCAGAGCTTTGCTTGGAGTGAAGTGAATTCTCTTTTAATTGTCTCCGCCAACACTTAATGCGACAAACGAATTGTCAACACCTGTCGCATATACTACAAGGTCATTTATTAAATAAACATTCTTTAAAAAGTCATGGGTTTCACACCACGAGGAGGTAGAGGCGGTGGCCGCGGCGGTGGTGGTAGCCGAGGTGGCTTTGGCGATCGAGGCGGCTTTGGTGGACGAGGAGGTGGTCGTGGAGGCGGTCGAGGTATGTTTGAACCGTATTTCTTATATATAACCTAGGATATGAATTAATCTAGTTGCAGGTGCTCCGCGAGGCGGTGGTCGAGGTGGCTTTGGTGGTGGCCGCGGTGGTGCTCCGCGAGGCCGTGGAGCTCCCGGTGGTCGTGGTGGACGAGGAGGTGCTAGGGGCGGCGCAAAGGGTGGTGCGAAGGTCGTTGTCGTAAGTGATACCTCGATCCAGCTTTTTGCCCGTCAATTTTACTAATTATATTGTAGGAACCCCACCGTCACGAAGGTGTCTTCGTCTCGCGTGGTAAGGAGGACCATCTTCTCACCCGAAGCATTGCCCCCGGTATCGAAGTCTACGGCGAGAAGCGAGTCTCCGTCGACACCACAACCAAGGCCGACGATGGTACACCTATCACTACAAAGGTAGAATACCGAATCTGGAACCCCTTCCGAAGCAAGTTGGCTGCTGGCATTATTGGTGGTATCGACAACATTTACATGGGGCCTGGTTCCAAGGTTCTGTACTTGGGTGCTGCCTCTGGTACCTCCGTTTCCCACGTTGCCGACATCGTCGGTCCTACTGGAAACGTCTATGCCGTCGAATTCTCCCACCGATCTGGCCGAGATTTGGTCAACATGGCCCAGAACCGAACCAATGTCATCCCCATTGTCGAGGATGCTCGGCATCCTATGAAGTACCGCATGCTCGTACCAATGGTTGACTGCATTTTCGCCGACGTTGCCCAGCCTGATCAGGCTCGTATCGTTGCCCTGAACGCCCACCAGTTCCTGAAAGTTGGTGGTGGTGTAGTTATCTCTATCAAGGCGAACTGCATTGACAGCACAGCTGCCCCGGAAGCAGTCTTCGCACAGGAAGTGCAGAAACTAAGAGCAGAGCGCATCAAACCACAAGAACAACTGACACTAGGTAAGACCCTTTCCCGCTAACCTGGATGCTACTTACGACTAACCACTGCTGGTAGAACCGTACGAACGAGACCACTGTATTGTGATTGGTCAATACCAGGAGGCTAAATAAGCACCTACAAGTTAAAAAGGGGCAACCTAACTTATGTTGTATTAAGGTCTTGATGTGATCATAATCCACATGGCTCATGGGATGGAGTTATTCCCATCAGGCAACGGCGACTAGGCGTTAGGAGGGACGGGTCTTTGCTATTTAATTTGTGCATAGTTCCCACGGGAACAAGTCTGTCTGGGCAATACCATCTAGGCAATTTAGTCAATTCAGTCCGTGCAATCTACCATTTCACCCCTTACTCTACCATTGCTACCCGTGATATCCTAAGTATAGCGCTGTACCCTAGAGGTCTAGTATTCCGTCTTTGGTCGCCGGCGGTATCAAAGCCGATACTCAACTCTGCCGTCCGATCCTGCCTATTGCACTACGCGTGATATGGCTCTATTCATATCATCACATACCGTGTGCGTCTCATGTGCGCTCTGGAGCTTCTGGGAATACCCAAGGCAACCAAGTGGTAACGCTGATTCCTACTCAGAACACCGACAATAAATATCTACGCCAAACACTAACGGCCCCCCGGTTTTCCGACTTCACAGCTCGAAACCACATGTGTTCGTTCACTTACTCACTGACCCTTACTCCATCCTGGCCTTGACCAAGTCCTGCCCGCAGCAGGTCAATTGAAGAGAAGTTCGGGATTTCACTAGCAGTATTCCGGCTACTATTCCCCACAATCCTACACTCGTCACTGCTAGAGGTCGGCTCGGCGTTTCTATTACCGAGTACTCCGGTGTGCGAGGTTGGCATGGGCCCTTTAAGGTTATCGACACGCACCGTAATAGTAGGGTTAAGTTCTACCGGTCGCGCCGTACGCCAGGGCCATCCCGCTGTTCCCGCATTCGGCCATGGGGGCCAAGGCCAGGGGCCGGGCGTGGGGACTGGTCCGATGAGGTGACCTTGCTCTTGGTGATTTCCATGTATTCTCTGCTGTTGCTGTAGCATTCCCCCGTCAGACCCAGCCTGCGCAAGCAGAAGGACCCGGATCACGGGCTCCGGCTGCCAGTCCATCTCATCCGCGCACCCGAATCCGACTCCTACTTCATCGGCCCACGCGGCTACGCGCTCGCCGCATGCTTGCAGCGCGCGTGCGGCCCAATTTCGGAAACGTAGGTTGGCGCGGCGCGAGGCGCTGCATTCCGTGCAGAATCGGACGCTGTTGTTCCCGATGTTGGTGTTGAAGGTCGGCCATGGGACGGGGAGTATGGGGGTGCGGGGGCTGAAGAGGTTGTCATCTGCACCGTGGTCGTCGTCTCCAGTGTCGGGGTCGTTGTTGCGGCCTCTTCCGCGACCCCTTCGGTGCTTCCGCTTATTGTTCGGGCTGGTGGTGATGTTGGTATTTGGGTTGTTCTCGCCCCTCTGGCTATGGTTGTTGTGCTGCTGGTTCTGCGGAAGTTGGTCGCGCATAGAGAGGACAGAGAAGGGATTATGGTTGTTGTTATTGTTGCCGCAGCGGTTCGGTGAGCGTGGCTTATTCATGGCTCTTCCCCTACGACCTCTTGTATGGGATTGGTCGATGCCGCTCATGGAGATATCGTCGTCAAAATCTACCATTCGACTCTTCCTTCGATTATTCGGAGGGGATCTCGCGCGCCAGTTCTTGTTCTTGTTCCTCGCCATACCGTGTGGGGTTTCACTCTCTCGTTCACTCAGAATGTGAGGCTCTCTACGAATGCTTTTACTTGACTAATCTTGAATACGGCGTGTTCTTCTGAGCTAGGCGTGTATACCATCCACCAACGCGTAAGTTCGTCAGGACACTGAGGCTCTGATACGGATATATGAATGCCACAGAACTTCGGTGGCTGAAATGAAGCCTGGTAGCTTTTAAAGGAAGCACCCTCCATCTTAAACTATCGTCGGCCGTATCTGAAAGAGCATGAGCCGGTTACCTTGGTGGGATGAGATCAAATAGGACCGGGTTGTTCTAGAAAACAAAGGAAAAAGGCCGTGGTAGATAAAGTGACGAGTCATCGTGTAGGCTACGAATATTACTCATTAGAGCCCGGTCTCTTCGGGATCGTGAGATCTAGAAGTTTTCTATGTTGCGATCCAGAATGACTCTATGGCGAAGGTATCTAGGTCGTCTTATTCAACTTACTCTACAAAGAGAGCCCCGGGAAGCGAACGGGAACTCGTCAATGGTCATGCAATCGTTCTCACGGGTTTCTTAGTAGACAATGGCGGACGTGAAGACCGGGAGAACCCTAGCTGACTAGACGAATAGTAACTGACACCCGGTGTCAGTTGTTGATAGCCGTGAGCCTTTATATGTTTTCTAGCAATACTCAATTATGAGATCTGGTTTCAGTATTGTCAAACCATGCCAGTCGAAAGAGACACTCTTCTTTTCGGAGTTGGAAAGAAGCATCAGAGTAATGGGTAGAGTTCGTTTGAGAAAGCCCAGAGAGCCGGTGATACAATAGTCTGGATTTATCTCTTGGATGGCGGCTTGTGCCAAGTGACGGCTCGTTATTGGCACTTCTCTAGGGTATTATCAGCTGAATGTGCATACAATTTGTTGAGATGACTGCTTAGCTAGCTCAGGTTACCTTGGGAGATTCTTCCCCGTTGATACCGATATCTTAGGGATACGAATCGGATCTTCTCCACCAGTTCTTACATCTCGCCACCACGAGTAATTTGAAGGGTGGACAAGGTCGCCCGTGGAAAAGCTTGAATATCTCCTACCTTATAACTCGGTATAGCTGACATCGTGGGCATATGTGGACTTCAGGAGAGCACAGGCTCTATGTAACCCTAAAGACGTGATGGACCCTGCTTATAAAAATTTTCGAAATCACATGGGTCTACCAATCTCGTCATGTCTCTCATGCATATTCTCCCATCACCGTACATTTACATAACAGTGACGTCGAATATGTGATGCCGGTGCAGCCCTATGCTGTATTCGTGAGATCGAAAGACATTAGGTATGTGCGCTTTGACGTTGGAGAATGACTGGCTGCTTGGCACTTGGCAATTGCGCGATGCGACATTTGGGAATTTCCCCGGATCCACTGTCAGACCCCTGAGCTCCCAACTTTGGAACTCCCCAAAAGAGGGGCCACTGACATCGGGAATTACTGCATTACGAATTCACCAACGCTATATCTTACACTAGAGAAGCAACTAATAGGGGATATCTCTGAAGAAGTACAGTGTAGAGGATCTGGCCGGATCTTTTTTCACATGGAAACTCTCCGTCTCTCTCGGCATGTCTTGAACTAGGAAGTAATAAGTTCCGTAGAATTTGCGGTAGGTCGACATCTCTTCCTAAATAGAAATGAATAACGTAAATCAGCTGAGAGGTATGCCTACCTGATTCTTATACGAGAAAGTATCCAGATAAGGCTTAACAGACACTTTGGACTTTGAATATAGCATATAAACACCAGCGTCTAGTATGCTTCAATATGTTACAGGGTTTAGTTCCAACAAGAAAATCGGACGAATAAAAACACCCGTAGTCTCGCGGATCCTGCTGTTATCTACCCGGTTCTTCAACCCTGATATCCGTTGTCTCGACCTTGCGATGCACATGAAAACACTCTTAAGTGGTGTCTTCTGTGATATGCGGACTAGGAGGTCCCAGTTGCTTGGTTCCAGGGACATGGCTCGCTCATAACACTCCGTTCCTCGCCACGAGACGTAGATATTGCTGTTGGAGACCGGATCTGGACCTTTCTCGTTGCCCCGACTGGGTGCTCTCCCTTGAAGTAAATTCGAGATCATGAGGTAAAGTGAACTTGGCAAATCCGTAGACTATTATGCAAGCTATTTGACTAGATCGTTAACTTACTAGATGCCACGGCTCTTAAGCTTTAGCATCGTGATCGCAGCGGTTCCTTCAGTAAGCAACGATGTGTCTGTCTATGCCTCGGTGACGGTGGGACTATCCACTAATACTATATGCCTTCTAAGATATTCGCCTACATAGGTAATTTTACGCTTCTTCATCTCCACTCAACTTGGCAGGTCGTAATAGCTGAAGCTTAGTGCGTGAAGCGGGTCTATTTCCAATGTTATGGTAGCAATGTAGCAGAGCAGATCGGTAGTTGAATGGTCTAAGCTTTGCTTGAATAAGTTGATAGGGGAGTAATAGAAGTGGTTCGTATCGATACCCAGATATCTGGAAGCAATCCCTAATGGATAACGAAAGGAAGCCGTTACACTACAGCAAGGGTCGGTAGTGTATTGCATGCAGCTACCGGTGGCTTTTTGACGTGCTGTAGCTTGTGGTTAGCTGAGCGGTAAGATCTAACGGTTGCTGTCTGTGCCCCTATGATAGAGGAAAAGTTCCGCACACCACAACCAAACTAACTATTAAGAACGCTATCTCCGAGCTGGGATTTTCGATGTTAGTTCTAGTGAGAGCACAGACATTCATGATCAAGATGAGGGCTCCAGCGTTCTCAGAGAGGACATGCCGAAGTCTTGGATGTTTAAGCTGAGTATGGCCATAATAACCCCTGACCTGTTGTGATACAGGCTACAGCACGTAAGCTGATGGATGGATTGAAGCGGGAATATGACGCGAAAGTTGTGTAACGGAGCCTCCAGGTAGGCTGAGTAAATATTGAATTGGTAAAGGCTATATTTTGGCAGATCCTACCATATGATGTCTTACGAGGTCGATATATTTGAGATAATGATGATGTTGGAATAGAGATGCTTTGATGGACTCAATCGATAATTAGGATTGATTGAACGAAGATTGAGTTTCGTCTGTTCAACGCGCACGTGCCATTTTACTTAATATTTGTTAGAATTAATCAATTCATGTCCCACTCATTGCTGTATTATGTAATGTTCGCTTTACCCCTGCGAGCCCTATTACGCTCGCTGTAGCACAACGCTACTATCATTTCTGGCGTCAGCATCCCCTACATTACATGCATTCCTCCTACATATCAATGTCGTATCATCTTCTCACCACATACATCACCATCTGCTTTTGATTACGGGCATCAAAATGCACTAATATCTGTTCTGTACATTGGTAGCGACGTATACTCAAAGAGAAAGTCCGCAAAGTCGCCTACTTTCGCTGAAGAACGCAGCCACCCGTTCAGCAAACCAATACACCTGAGCTTTTACGCTGAATCCGAATGGTTGATCTGAAGTGAGCAAACGTCAATGGTGTATCCCGACTGAGCGATCTGTTGAATCATGGCTTATAATTCGATCCACAAGGCTCTTCACATAGTTGGCTGATATTAGCACATATCGAGATGTCTGCGTCGAAGACTCAGGGCCGATCAATTACCGGAATTACCGCTAACGACGTGATCATGCATTTCCTCTGATTCCCATGATTCCCAATGGGTCAGAATCTCGTACTGTGGCAGTACCTCCTGACCTGAGACGGATGATAGTAGACATCTACCCATTTCTCTTCTCCAAACCCGTCCCGTCTTTCTTTCCTTAACCCGCCACTTTGGGCCGTCTGTTTACGTACAATTATACTATAGCCTTGCCGATTTCCTCAGTTGAGTTGGTTCCGAGCCGCGGCTTGTCACTTGATGAACCAACGATGTACTTGGCAAAGGTTTCCCTGTCCGCCAAGCTGGGGTAACTGATCTTAACGTGTTTCGACCATCATCGAACGTTCCGGGGCCTGCCAAGCTACCCTAGATGGGTTATAGCCGGATCCGCACTACATACTGTGTGGTACAAGTTCTGCTCCTCAGTCAAAAGAGTTTAGCTTATGATCATATGTTATCACAGTCTCTATATACCTACCATAGCAGAAAACCCTGCCCTTCTTACATGCCCTCTTGTATACCACTTGCACTTCTACGGCCGCTATAACCTATCAGGTCCGAGGAGAATAGACATTTCTATCCCTGCTCATACATAATGTCCGTGCCTTGGGGAGGTGGTTGTTAGTGCCCCGACACAGAGCTTTCTCACTTCGTATTTCCCCCATCTGATTGGCTTCGATGCTCGACTTACCCTTCCACACGCCGGCACCATGTTTTTCTAGTCGGCTCAAGTTGGCCACCTAGTCCCTGACATGAATAAAAACATTCGGGGGTTCCCTGATTAGCCTCGATTAGTGCTGCGTGGTATCCTAGTAGAGAACCAGGAGCTGCTTATCCAGCATCCTCCCCATAGATGTTGCACAACACGACGGCCACACCCATAGGCAGGGCTTAGACCCGATTGCGTCTTAAGTAGATGTATGGGGCCTGTGTAAGCAGATACTAATGTTATAAGATACTCGTAGCCTCCGCTCGTTGATACTGTCGGACAACCAATGGACTTGTGGCCTTGGTTCTGATTTACGACAAGTACTTCGACTGAATTTCCTGGCCTATCCTTTTTTGGAGTATTCTGTGACTCGAACATACTCACGAATATTTGCTTGGACGATGTCGACATATTGGTGTGCTGGTTGATCACGTTTTATTTAGCGGTTCAGACTTTCGTCCGATCCATTTGATCGAGCTTCCAACTTTAATGTACCGCCTTGTAAATAGGAACCTACCATCATTTCTCGACAACCGACCCATCGAATCCTCGGCTCTATTCGTGGAATATATTGGGTCACAGTCCATTCACAGCACTTGATTCGACCAATACTACTTCCATAATGGCGGGCGATCTAACACCAGGCCAACTCGAGGCCATCAGCGTCATCGAGCGAGTTGGCTCAGTATTCTCGTTACTCGGATCCCTTTTCGTCATCTTTACCTTTACTTTCTCAAAGGCCTTCCACAAGCCCATCAACCGCTTGGTCTTCTATGCCTCCTTCGGTAACATGATGACCAACGTAGGGACGCTCATGTCGCGGAGGTATGTGGCGGAAATCGATTCATTCGGATGCCAGTTTCAAGGATTTCTTATTCAAATGTAAGTCATGTCTGCCGATACCGTTCTTGTATGTGACACTAAACTAGTAGGTTTCTGCCGGCCGATGCTTTCTGGACACTCGCCATGGCGTTCAATGTTTACTTGACCTTTTACCACAAGTTCGACGCCGCCAGACTCCGTAAAATGGAAATTTGGTGAGTTCCACGTATAACTTGTCCTTTACAAAAAGCTCATATCGATATCTCTCAGGTACCTTATACTATGCTATGGTATACCATTCGTCCCCGCTCTTACCTACATCTTCGTGAGGTCCGAGTCAGCTGGTAGGATGTATGGCAATGCGACACTTTGGTGCTGGGTTAGCTCAGGCTGGGATATCTTCCGAATTGCTACCTTCTACGGTCCCGTTTGGTAAGGGCTTAGATGCTGAGACACTGATGTCTTACCATGCTGACTCTATTTTAGGGTCGTCATATTGCTTACTATGTTTATCTACATCCGTACGGGCGGAGAAATTTACAAGAAGCGCAAACAGCTACGTAACTTTGGCGCCAGCAGCAGCGCCCACGACCCGGAACCACTTACTATGGATGACCCATATTCCGTCAAGACGACTGAAGTGACAGTCACCACCGAACCCGTTGGCGAGAGCGGAATTGATCTTGCCCCGCTCGGACGTTTCACTACGACGAACAAACAGATGACGGCTTATTCGGTTACGGTTTCATCTAACGCGAAGAACAACAACTCTTCCCAGCCAGGGGAAATATTGTCGCCTATTACACCCGCTGTGCCGCCGACCCCATCGGGTATCCGATCTCGAGCAAAGACCCAAAAGCGAAGGGCTAACTTTGAGGCTAATAACGCCGCGTGGTCGTACAGCAAGTGTGCTATTCTTTTCTTCACGGCGCTCCTAGTCACCTGGATTCCGTCGTCGGCCAATCGAGTGTACAGTATCGTCAACACAAACAGCGTGGATGTGACTCTGGAGATCATGAGCGCAATCGTCCTGCCGCTACAAGGTTTCTGGAACATGTTGATCTACGTGGCGACCAGTTGGGAGGCAGTGAGAATAACACACAGAGAAATAGTAGGGAGGGTTACAGGGCGACGCTCCGAACCGAGCCGTTTCAACGGCGACCACAATGACAAGCGAAATTTTGCGTTCAGACTACCGAGCCGAAGCTCGCGAAAGGACCTAGATAGCGAAAGCATGACGGAGCTAGCTATGAGCAATAGGGCATCGCAATCCAATCATGATGTCAGAGGGCAAACGACATAGCTCTAGAAGATGTCGCCCTCCGGCTTGTGTTTTCCATGTACCTAACTCGTTAGACATATTTTGGAAGGATACCCCTTCGCTTGTACCGAAGACTTTAATTGCTATATACCCATAGTCGAATGAACCGGCTTACAATACTGAATGATATATTGTCCAATATTCTATACGATGATTCTAACCTGTCGTAGTTAGAATTCACTTCAATTCCGTTGCTTGCCATGACCAACTGTATCTCTTAAACCTCTAGGCTGGGAAACTGGGCTTAAAGGGGGGGGCGTCTCAGTGGCCGGCGTCCCTCCCTTGAACCAACGGGAAAAGTGGGAGCCAATCCCGTTAGTCGGGCCTTTCTCCTTCCCCCTTTCCCCTCAAGCTAACCAACCTGCCGGAACCTAAAGAAGGTCAGTCAAACTGCGTTGGCGTCGTTCGGCCGAAAGCTCTTTAACTTCCTAACTCGCGAGAGAACGGCCACTTGCATATCTATATTACTTACATAGCAGCGTGCATACGGCAAACCCGCGTCGCTGGTACCTGGCCGTGCGATACATTGGCTCCCGTCCCGGCACCGTCTTGGTGGGAGCGGGAACGTTTGTAGAATGCTGCACGGAAGTGCGACGCACGTTACCTAAGTTTGTTCTTTTGCTCCAGAGAACAGTCTGTATTGCAGCCCAATATGAGTGCCTCACTTGAAGTCCACTTCTATTGAATCTCGGTTGACTTTTCGCACACGTATTTCCTGCAATTTGGAGGCACGGAGCGGTAGCGGTGAAAGCAATACTGAGGAATATGTTGGCTAGGACGGGAAATATCTGGGGAGATGGGTCACATCGCGCGTGACCTGGCGAACATTGCTCAACTAGACTCTCTCTAGCGCATTACTCATTACGTTACTCATACAGCGGTTGCTAACACCAAGGAAGGCGCACGTTCAGAGTGAGATTTTAGTTTTCATGCTTTGGTTCAGGGTAAGGATTAACAGATTTTAACGATTGAATTGGCTTGCATTTGGTTGGCTTGGGTTAGGTTTCTCGGTTTCGACGGAAAGGCGTTGGCAGGAGAAGGTCGCAGTAGGATGCGGATCTCGGGCGACGGCGTCGCTTGGCGCGGAACGTGGTGAAGTGACAAGTCTGGGGGTTACAGTTTGTACAATATCCATTCTGCCAGGGCAGTCTTGGAAGGCTGGGGTATACGCTGTGAGTGAGACTATGGTGGATATAGGGCTGATTTGTGTTATAGTTCAAGGCGTTGAGTATTATATCTCCATTATTCGTATGGGAAATTTGAGGCGTGAAGGAATGTAGCGGCGTAGTTGAGATTGGACCTTTACTACGATTGATAGGGATCGACATCGCTAGATGGTCAAGATTGATGGTATTTCGCATTGCCTGTATACTTAACTACCGGGATATGCCCATTGATATTACTATGAGTTCTCTATCATGTCCGCCACCATGATATTTTCTCTCTCAAGTCCTTACTACTTTACAAATTTCCCCATACCAAGGCTCGTTCCCATTTTCGGAACGGCATATTGGAAATGGCGGGGTAAAGCCCAAGAGGCACATATTTAGAAAATTTTCAATAAAGACCTTGTTAGTGTATCGAAGGGCACATTTTCGAAAATACAATACATGGACTAAGAAATGCCCCTGTGGTGTTGGCCGGGGTCGAGACCCGTGGACGTTTTCACTTCATGAAACAAGCCGGGGTAGCTGACCAATGAGATAGCGTAAATATTAGCTTCATAGCTGGAATAGGTAAAGAGACATTTACCAGTACCAGGGGCCATGTCCCCTGAACATCTACCTTGTAAGTCTCTTTCAAGTTACCAGACATTATCTACTACAGCATCGGAAACGGGTACCTGGCCTAGGTCCTCAATTATCTCCAACTTGAGATGCGGACGGGCACCATTAGATCTAAGCAATGCCTCTAGCGGAGCTACTGCGCCGTCATTCCATCAACCCTGTCTACCACGAGGACGTCATACAGTATATTTCCGTCCGCGAAACGACAAGATACAAGAGACCGCGATGTCTGAGAACGAAAGAGGGGCGAACGAAGAACTCGAAAAAGTTTCCCGGGGTCTTGGAAGCCTCATTGTGGTATTGCAGCGTCTTGGACCATGGCACTGGGTCTAGCGAGATAGCCATGCAACTCAACCTGTCACTGCATACCATCTCATTCCAGACGCAGCAATGATCAGAGTGCTCGGTTCCTGATTGTAACCTCATGAATCCCGAACCAAGATATCCACCCGCCGTAGGACTTATACATGTAAGGCAACATCGGCGACCATTCTCAACTTCAGTCTGGCTCGTTGTTGGCGAAGGATTCTGGGGGTCCTAGGGTCCTCGAAGTGATCGTCAGGGACTCTGCCATTACCAGTAGCGACTATAAAAACTAATCATACATCGCAAGGCCTAGAGCACTCCTTTGCCCTCACTGATTAATAATAACGGCAAGCATTTGGTAACAGCTTTGAGAACCTTTCGCTCAATCCGTCTACGAGGTCCATACGCGTACGTACTCTCATACCAAATCCGAACTCGACGGCGAACCTAGCGCACCGGTTAAATACACGTTATCCACACCAGTATCACAAACCCTCATCCTTGATACGGGACGGTTATCATGTCCTCGTAAGGCTGTGCCTCCGGCCCCCTTGCGTCTGGCATGCCCACATATCGTACTTGGGTAGACCAACGGTGCTGACAAGGCCTTTCACACGTTTCCCGAGCCTTTTGACATGCGTAGGTGCCTGAAGATCCCCAGGGCAATATGAAGTGACAGGTCGAATGCATCGACGGTACCTTGCAGCGAGCAAACACGCATCGGCCGGGGGGCCCAATAGGCAAGGCGCCGTGGTGTCTGTTGAGAATTTATACATTAGTACCCGAGTTGCCACGACGAAGGCCCGATTCATACGGGCCGTGGGGCATGGACCGGTGCCGTAGATGTACTCGTGAGTTTGACGATAAAAACGTGACGAACAACCCGCTCTATCCTATTCCATTTATACTACGCGTCATCGTCGTTTGTTTGCTATTTTCCCATCATACATGATGACATTATCCCTAGATATCCGTATTACGGAAGAGAGCGTAAATGCACCACGAACTGAAGAGCCATCTTCAAAGATCCGTCCTACATAGTCTAAATGCAGATACAGATTAACCAGTGGGTAAGATGAGCCATCTGTGCAACATCCAGCGGGCCCTCGAGTCCCATGCCTTTCGCTCGGTAGCCGACTGCGGCTGCGAACGGCACGAGCGACAGCTAACATATCCAGGTACATACTCACCACGTAAGTATCTAAGATGAGTATCTAAACCGAAAATCGACTCGCAGTTCCCAACACTCCGTCTCATCCGTAGCACGATCTCAGCAGGCAGATCTCGAGAGCCACCATCAAGATCAGGTAACGATTCGGTTCCTGTCTGGTGTTGCGAGAGACCGGTTTCGGGTCCTGGGGACGCAGCGCTTGCGCGTAACGAGATGCACGCTCCCATGTTTGCTACGACTTCTCGTTCGACGCTGGTACGACTCTCGCAGTTCGATCGCTAGGACGACTTATGCACGCGAGAACTATGATATCAGATCCCGCTGCCGTTCAATCGACACTAGAGTTCTTCCAGAGAAAGGTAGAAGCGCGTGAGTAAATCGGTCGTCGGGCTAGCATAAAACGAAGAAGCCATAGCTGTGTACATGGGCTTTTCGCATAGGACCCCGAGGGGTCTGACTTCAAAGTTGACGTTCTCATTCACATGTGCACCATGGTCGAGGTTCTCAGATAGCCGTAACTAGCATAATTCAGCAAGAATCAAATTTCTGAGCAATTAGCAGATCGATGCAGGCGGCTCTGCATCTGGGTATCTTCCACTAGATCTAATATACACCGATAAAAGAGAGTACAACTCGTCATCTTCGAGAACATAGCAATTTTGCATATGAGATACTTTGGGGACGTTCCATGGTCCCCATAAGATGAAACTCAACCCCACCGAGGATAGCAACGATTCGTCCCGGGATAGCTATGCGGCAAGCCGATGCTAGTCGCCTCGTATGTTCTAGTGAATGTGAATCGTACGCCGAAGCTCATTCTACGCGCCTTTTGCCTTTGACGGCGACGATATGAGAATATTGCCAAAAGGTTCCCATTTCAATGCACTCTTGGATGATGTCTTCTTCCTCCCACCACCATCTCTCCGCCTGGACGAATCTTCCCCAGATCTCCTGCCACAGCATCCTGGTGACAAGACATCGAAGTTCGTGCTGGGCGGGTGATTGGGTGCTCCTAGTCCTCTCCGCACGTTCGTGCACGGCATTTACTGATACCGTCGTAAGCGTACTTCCGTGTCCACGGAGCTTTGCTACAGCCAGCCAGGCCGGGAATGTTCCACTCGGATATGTTGTGCGACATTCTTGCTCGAGCTGTACTAGGAGCTTATCGAATAGCCATTGTCGCAACTTTGGACCCATTGAGGATGAAACTGGTTGAGGGTCGATTATAGTCAATTGTAGAGTGCCGCCAGGAATTAAGCAACGATAAATGTGGCGAAGAAGGACCGGAATCTCGGTCGAAGCAAACAGTGCCGGCATGTGTAAACATGTCACGGTCGAGTACAGCTGTGGTGCAAGCGTTCGCGACGCTGCCGATGCAGAAATTGCGGGCACCAGTATGGGGTGGACGTTCGGAAACAGACTCGGAGATATCGGTTTTGGTGAAAGATGAAATATGGGAGTTTGAGGGTGCAACGCGGCGAGGAATGAAGCCGAAGCTGAAGACATTATTAGCCAACACCCTGGAGATTCTCTAGGCGTAGGAAACGCATACCTTGACTTTCATAGAGCGCAAGAATTCTTGGAGGTTTAGATGACTTTGACGAATCTGAGCTCCCGGGAAATCCATTTGTGCGGATCGCAAGCGGATCATAGCCCTCATGTTGGAGGGCGGAAAACATCCAGCGTTTCTTATTCATCTCAAGCTCCTTGTAAACTGTTGCATCCGAAGCATGTCCCATGCTAGACTTGATGTTGGCCAGCGTGAGTTCCGGGCTTGCAGCCGCCATCATTCTGATCTCCCGCTGTAGTGCAATGAGGCCAGGGGACATGCCTTGGTCCGAATCGTCGCTCACTAGCGAATTATGCAACCTTCGCCCGTCCGATTGAGTCGCAATGTCTTTGGTTGGGGCGCAGTCCCATTCATGAGGAGGCTTCCAAGCGTCTGGGTTCCCTAATCTATCATTGTCATTCCAACCGGGGGTATATATAAGGGTGCTATTCCGAGACTCGATAGGGGGCGGAGTCCGGGGCGATTCAGAGGGAGATACCAGGGACCCTGGGTCATCAAACGCTAGGGCAGTCCTAGAAATCATGTTAATCATAATCCGACGATGGATGCGTAAGTTGGAATTACTTACGCTCTCTCGGGCAAGTCTGGAATGGGAGGCGTCGGGGCCTTCGTCCGATCAGCGGAGATACAGACATCAGAAACCAGCCCGTCAATGTCTGTATCTGGGTCGCGGAACGAGAACGCGACTTCAGTAGTTTTCGTAACAAATGAAGAAGGTCCTAAAGTCTGAACCAAGAACTTTTGCTTGAACGATGTATTCGTATCACTCACGGGAGTCCCGATACCGATGCTGTTGGTAACAGTAGATGGTTGCGTCCATTTCGATAATGTAGAATCTAACATGCCCACGTCAGTGACTAGACGAAGTGACCAAAAGGGATTTATCTTGTTTACCTGGGGATGATGGGCTCAGTGCGTCAGCCGCTTCGGGAAATTGTACGGGGAGGTGAGTCTTCACGGTAGGTTTTACAGTCACTTTTGAGTCGTCCTGATGAAGCAGTAAGGATTGGGCACGATATTCCGATGTTCGATGAATCCTGTTGGAGCTGCTGACTAGAAGCGTTGGAGATATATCTGAATCCTTAGATTTCGACGGCGACCGGTTCTTCTTTCGGCCCCTAGCCGAGAAGATACCGAAGCTACGGTTACTGGATGTCGAGCTCTCCGTTGATATAGACTGGCGGCTAGTCTCAGTCCTCAATCTCTTTTCTTCTCTCACCTTCGCCTCTTGCTCTTTTCTCAGAATCTTATCACCCATCAACTCCCGATTGGGATCGGTCCAAATGACGTCGAACATGATAGCTTGTGGTAAGCAGATGGACTCCGAGAGATTCCCTGAATAAATATGATATGTGCCGCACAGAAAGTATAAGCTGGGTTTCGGGGATAAAATCGGATCCGACAGCTCGATAGGACTGCAGTGTAAAGTATCAGGAAGCTGAGTCTTTTTATCGGCAATCAACTTCAGGGACTATTGGACATGATCTGATATTGGAATAATGGTCTCATCGATCTCTCAGCTAAGGCCGTGGCTAAGGGGCCAGGGACTACCGGATATTAGAGAGACAAGAGAATACGGAGTACAGCCAGACGGCCGGCCGTCGTATGCGGGAGACAGGAGATATTGGTAATTATTCACGGATCCCACTACTGAATTGGCTCACCCACCGGGGGCGCTTTCATGAAGTGGGTTGATTCAAGCAAGAAAATTGGCAATCAGAACCAATTGATTAGTGGTAAAGATGCAGAGTTTGGCAGGTTGAATTGTTTTTGAAGTTAGGGTGGGTATGAGAGATATGAGAGATATGGGTATGGGTAAGTGTAAGTGGGCGACATGAGAAGAAATGAGACTCTATGATACATAAAACCTTCGTAAATCAGTTGACACGAGGCAAGCTTAGAAACTTAGTTTAGAAAGGTGAGACAAATTGGATACCGGTCCCAGAGATCTAAGCCGGTTTGGCATCTCCCGAGTCTAATCCGAGGTATGTACGTCCACATCTTTGCTCTGTGCCTACCTGATCTTACTTGATCCAAAGATAAACCACAGCCACGGGAAGGCGCACTAACGAGATCGAGGACGCACATATCCGCTTACCTAGGTAGGTAGGTAGGTAGGTACCTCGAGGGCCTCTTAATGTTTTCAAAGGTCCCAGGTGCTGGAGAACTTCTCAAATTCAAAAAATGCCTCGAGATCCGCTTCCGTTTCCGCTTCCGGCTTCGAGGTTACTCCCATTCACTCGGGAGTGGATAGCACACCTACTTCATGTGTCTTCACCTACCTACCTAAGTAATAGGTGGTTCCGTAGTCCTTCAGGCCATTACGAATCAAGTTCGTTCTTCACTTGGACCCCTTCTTAGCCGAGGATTATATCGTGGCTTTGGAATATAATGAATGCGCGTTATTGGTGTAAGGGGTGGCAAGTTAGCAAAAAATTCGTTGCCTTCGGGACACTAGATCCTCATATGGAGTATCGCCAGCGTCGATGGGGACCTCTAGCCCTATGATAATCCTAGGGTATCCCCTACGCTAATCACAGCAAACAAATGTCATCACAGCGCTTTGACATAATTGTTTGGTTTTCATGTTTGGAGGGAAGGGAGTGATGGGAGCGATCAGAGCGAAGTTTACAAGTCCCTTACTTTCTTTACTTGGATACGACTTACCTGAACGATAATTCGAGCGCGGAAAGCGAACACGCCATGTACAGATTAGCATAAGACATATCTGATTCTCTCAAGCTAATAACCACCACTTCTTTAGCCACCTCGATTGCGTCACTTTATTTTTGTGTAAGCTGGACATAGCACTTGTTTTACTATACTAAGGACCTCTAGAAGTGGAGCGGGCAAATGGATCCTCTCTAGGGCTTGCAATGTTTGCTTCATTATCTGCAGTGTGCCTAACGGGCCACCGAGTGGCTGGAGCAAAGGGTTAGGTAAAACGGGATCCCGGTTGAACCCCTAATTTGACGTCCCACTCTCCGCGGATAGGAACAACCAGTCTGTCCGGCGTTCCTAAGCGATTTCGTCCCCAAATACTCCTTCTACTTGACATGAGTTATTCTATCATTCTATGGAAGGGTATCTATCATAACAGTCTAACGCTTCCTCGCCGACGTCACTACCTGCTTAACAACTACTCAGCATCTCAAGTTGCTTTCGTTAGTGGTGGAACTTGAAGAAGGCATACTAATCAGTCGATGCGAGGAAAGGAGGTTGGGTAACAGCTTATATACGCGAAACAGCTGGGGAGCTTGATTGTTATGTCATCCACAAGCAAAAATATGCATCACAATTCATGATTGGGATACCATTGCATTGTCGGCCGCTAATAACGGTCTGTACGGAAGCAGAGTAACCTGCCAGACAACAGGACCAGCAATTATATGACTATCGCACCTTGATGCTCGACATAACGACATGTAAGTGTAGGACCAAGCGCACTCTATCAATCAGTCGGATCTCTCCTTAAGCTTGTCCAGGGTATCTCTACCCGGTTATTTCAGCTGGAACTGGAGCTAGAACAAATTGTGAACCCATGTTGTTGGGCTGCTTCGTGGAAGGAGAGAAATGTCTCAGCATCCCCGTGCCCAATCATGAAGAGAGTCGCAAGATGATGTCTTGCTTGCCTACTCTAAAGAAGCCTTTCGGACGACCTGACATGGCCATAGACGCGTACTTAAAAGGCTCGGGGAGCATGTTCTCTCTTCCGATTCGCTTGTACGGCCTAGATTTGTAGTAACCTATGCCAGCCACCGCTCATATTTCGTTACATCGGCTAACATTGAAGCATCTCCTATATGAGGGAGCACAACATCTCGTCCCGACTTACACAAGAACTATATGATGGCATGGACATACGGTTCATCTCCACTCTGTGCTTCAGTGTTTCAGTGTCTCAGTAATAGAAAAGCTTGCGTCACGGTATATTTCGATAATTGGCGAATTTCCCCGTGTGTCTCGTGTTCTTGTATTCTGTCTAGCCCAGTGCTGGCCCGGAGGAGGCCCTCCAAGAGGCCTACTGATTCGTCTAGAGCTCGTAAGACAAACTTCTTGAATTTCTTGGCAGACTTGAAATGGGGTCTGCCCTTCGCTGACCATTTTATTACTGATGTGTACATAAAGGTTCCAGATTTTGAAAAAGGTCAAAAAGGGGGAGGGGGACGAAAATCGGTAGTGCAGGGTCGAATCGTGGCTGCATCAAGCAGGGAGGCACACAACATCCATGTGAAGTTGATATTTGCACAGACCGATGTTGGGTCGTCTTATATAATAAAGAGGCTCAAAGCAAACGGATGATTAAGCCAAACACGATGGAAGGGAGGCCGGCAATGCACATGGCAATTTGCGTGCCTGCAGTTGAGAGATGCTTGCATCCGATAATAAGATAATCCTGGTAATTGCCGCACGTCCATCTTTCTATCCATCGAAAGACTTGGCCGATACTCGAGAGACCAGATGGATTTGGGGTTTTTAGGGCTTAAAATGCATTGTGAGTAAATTCTAAGTATTCTTCTTGGTTTCTCTACTTGTCTCTCGGTTGACCTGTGTTACGGCTAAACAAGGATACACCATATTTCGCAACCACCCATCCACTTGAGTATCGTCTTGCTCCATCATATTTACATTTGAATACGGACGGCTACCCGTTGGTTACTTGTTAGTCACTTGCTAATGCAATAAATCCGTGTGAAGGGAATATGATGTACAGAAGGACCCGATTATCCCGTTTAAGGAAACGCATGAGCTCGGTGAATACATTGAACGAAGAGACATCATACTCGCTATACCAATACACAAACTTCATTTCGCAATATAATGATTATCACTGATAACTTTTTAATTAAAATAAATCGCCGGGGGCAATCAGAAACTTAATCTTTTCTAATATTTCCCCTTTCTCTATCTACCCTTGTTGATATCGCATTGTGCCTGGTCGTCAACATCTGCACCTCCATGGATGTGGTGAGAGCGGCCAGCTGATCCGCAATCCGACAGTTCCCAAACACTAGTGGCAGGAAGCCAACCTGAAGCCGAAGTCAAAAACATCAAATAGAAACCTCAAAACTCAATCTCCCTTTTGAAGTGGCCTGATTAGGTAAATGTTCTTGGAATTGATTGGATTGGAGGAGTTCTGGGAGAGATAACGAGGTATGTACGTATTTGCTGCTAATCTCAGGCACTTGACACTGCCAGGTGCACCTTCCATCTGTCTCTTGATCCATACTGTACTTCATATTTGCTATTGTTGCTTCCTCTCCTTTTCTTGTCATTGACACTTCACAGTCGCATCTCATTGATCAATCAATGCAGTGAGCATTGAATATTCGAGGTGGGTACACCTCAATTTACCTTACAACATCAATTGATCTTGTTTCTATGCGCAGACCCTGACTTACATCTTTTCCCACTCCCTACCCTCGTCGAACACTCGTCGATCCTTACACAACTCCTGAGGTCTTCATCCCACTGTCTGCCTTCTTGCGCTGTCCCTCAACGCACAAAAGACGCATTCTTTTGCAACTGACAGTGCACACTCTAGTGCGAAGAACTGGCAGACACATTGCCGTGCAACTTCCAAACTTTTATTATTTGACCTCATCCGAGGTGCGTTGAACGCTAGTATCCGAGGTTCGCCTTTACCTTATTCTTGTGTTTCGTCTCGTCCCGTCCTTTCTCAACCACCACCACCACATCATAACATTGGCGGGTTCGGTCTGCCACCCACGTCTTTGACATCCACCTCTCCATTCTACCGAATTCGTTTCTCATTGCTATCGAACAATTCCCTCCAACTGCTTTTCGTACGTGTAATCAATCAAGGCTGTTTTCTCATCCAATAAGCAGGACAAGATGCCGGGTCTCGGGGAGGTCACCGACCGATGGATGGGCAAGATAGCCTCCATCGAGGATCGCATGAACAATTCAACCTTCGGTCGAGTCTTTCGTTTGGATGGCTCTGGTCACGTAAGTCAGATCTCTTCATCTTCATTCCCTAGCTCACATCTGCGTTTCGCCACCAACCTCAAGATATGATGGATCCCATTTCGTTGTTGCCCAGTCTATCCTGTTACCCCGGTCCCTTGCTCTGGAATGGTCTGTTATGATGCTGACAACAAATAGCCCAAAACCGTTCGAGGTGCCTCCTTCTTTAGAGAGATTCGTGCCGGTCTGACTACCTTCGCTACCATGGCTTACATCGTTGCTGTCAATGTGAGCACTCCATCTAGTAGATCACCTCTGGGCTAGCCTGTCTAACGAGAAAAGGCTGCTGTTCTTGCGGACTCTGGAGGTACATGCGTGTGCCCGGTACAAAATTCGCACGGCTGCCCTAATAACCCCGTATATGACGCCTGCGTACAAGGTAAATAGCTCAAGTCCTAGCATAACCAGTATCATTCGAGCGAGGCTGATTCTTCGTTGTACAGATCTAAAACGCGATCTTATCACGTCTACCGCAGCTGTTGCAGGTCTTGCCAGTATCGCTTTCGGCTTCCTTACGAACCTCCCTGTTGCCCTCGGGTATGTTAACCACTAGCCCGTACGTGTGTCATCGTATCCTTCTGACCCTCTTCTAGGCCGGGCATGGGTCTCAATGCCTACTTCACCTACCAAGTCGTCGGTTGGCACGGCACTGGCAAGGTCCCGTATCGTATTGCCCTTACAGCTATCTTCGTGGAGGGATTCATCTTCGTCTTCCTAGCCCTTACCGGGATGCGACAGTGGCTAGTTCGAATGATACCAGCTACCATCAAGACGGCTTGCGGTGTCGGTATCGGCTTGTTCCTTACCGAGATCGGATTGTCTTATTCTGCAGGTATTGGTGCTATCACCGGAGGATTTTCCACCCCTCTAACGATTGCTGGATGTCCCGCGGAGTTCCTTGATGGTAATGGAGAGTGTACTAGCCATATTATGCAGAGCCCATCGGTAGGAGTCTTCCAAACGTAGTATTGAGTTTTGTCAGCTTACAATGGAAAACAGATGTGGATTGGTATCTTCATCGGCGGCATCTTTGTTGCCTTCTTGATGGCCTTCAAGGTCAAGAGTGCCATCGTCATTGGCATCGCGATCGTGTCCATCATGTCCTGGCCGTGAGTCGAGACTCGAATCCCAATAGAATGCTGCGTAGAATAAACTGACAATGAGTAGTCGCAATACTACGTTCACCTACTTCCCTTATACCGATGCTGGTAACGAACGATTCGAGTTTTTCAAGCAGGTCGTCGCGTTCCATCCAATCAAGTCTGTATTGGGAGCTCAGCAGTGGGACCTTTCGGGCACTAGTGGTGCCCAGTTCGCTCTGGCTCTTATTACTTTTCTCTATGTCGATATCATCGATTGTACTGCGACTTTATACTCGATGGCCAAGTTCTGTGGTGTTGTCCGAGAAGATGGCGATTTCCCTCGCTCGACCATTGCCTACTGCACCGATGCAATCATGATCTCCATCGGATCTCTCTTCGGATGTTCGCCTATCACCGCGTTCATCGAGAGCGGCGCCGGAATCGCCGAGGGCGGTCGTACCGGGCTGACTGCGATCTCTACCGGAGTGTGCTTCTTAATCTGTCTCTTCTTTGCACCGATTCTCGCCTCTGTTCCGCCCTGGGCCACAGGCTCGACGCTGGTTCTGGTAAGTCTGCTTATAGACACCAATACTGAAAACGTAGCCACTAATCGCATCTCTGTAGGTTGGTTGCTTGATGATCCGCCAAGTCATCAACATTAATTGGCAGTACATTGGCGATGCCATTCCGTCTTTCGTCACACTGGCCTTCATGCCCTTCAGCTACAGTGTCGCATACGGATTGATTGCGTAAGTTATCCTCGTGAGTTAAGTAGGCACAAGCTAACCGGAACTATAGGGGTATGATGGTCTATGTTTGCCTCAACACTATGATATGGGTCGTCGTACGACTCACCAACGGCCGAGTTACACCGTCCAACTGGCACGAGAAGGAGGTCTATGACTGGGGATTAGGCACTAGGGATGTCCCCAGATGGGTGAGATACCTCAGGAACAAGATGCTCCCTTCGCGATATCATAGCGATCACAAGGATGGTGTGGAACTGGTTGACAATGATAGCGCCTTGAATGCCGCCGCCGATTCCAGCTCACGAGGCAACTCGGGTGAGGAGCACAAGGATGTACACGTCATGCAGGTACAGGACCGGGATCAGCCCCAGTCCCAGCCTCATCTTCGAACCCAACCTCAACCTCAACCCCAATTCCCACCCCGGATTCAGTCTCGGTCTAATGTCCGGATGAACATGTATAACCTACCCTCTCTCGACTAAAACCAGGGGGGAACGATTGGGGTTCGCACGCCAGTTGCGCGAGCATGTACCTGTGAATATCAGTAACAAGGTTTCTCGCGATTATGTTTAGCATTGCTGCATGGAGAAGGACGGGGAACGAAAATAGGAGGCGTAAAGGATATGCTGGAGGGTCACGACAAGAAATGCTTTGCACAATGATTTTCTGACATGTCTGCGGGAGATGACTAGGTTCCCCTTTTGAAGGCGTATATAGTCTTGGAGCACATGTCTTCCCCATACACAGATGTAATATCAAATGGAGTTAGACAACATTGAAATCAGGGTCCTAAACAAGTTACGAAGTTGAATGTTCCCAAGTTGTGAGATGCTAAGGGCTAGAGGTACGCGTAGCCGTAGTTGATCCGCCTTATCTTATCTTCCGTCGGAGTTAAGATCAATGATACGCTACCTAGTACGATCCACAACAGCTCTATCAGCGGCCAATACGTAAGCATAATACGTACCTAATAGCTCTTAATTAATTCACATCTTGATCTGTTGCACAACTTGATATCATGCACAATAATTTCTGTTTGGTGATCTTATACGAATAAGAGCTCTCGGGCATACAGTAGCGGGCAAAGATACTATCTGAAACTTATAGAATTGAATCTTCTCTATATTAGTACATTCCTACGGATAATTTTCCTTCGTTGAAGAGGTATCGAACCTAGTCGAACTAGCTTCTGGAATAGCAACCAGCGTCTTGCCCGCGCCGGCAAGTTTAGCTGCAAGATGAGTGGTGGATGGAATACCAGTTGAGTTGACCCTATTGGTAGACCATCAAGAGTGGGAGTATTGCTAACTATTTGACCATAGTTGAGTCAGATGCTGTATGTGAAGCTCCGGCCTCTTCTAGCAACATTCTCGGGACTAACGAGCTTTTTTGATAGGGCGTCTTCACATTCCTCCTCAACAACCTCGGCGTCCGGGATGTCCAGTTCGAAGAGCTGCTCACGCTAGAGCCGGAGTCGCTGGCCGAGCTGTACCCCGTCCACGGCGTCATCTTCCTGTTCAAGTACCCGACCGACACCCCCTACACGTCGACCGAGAAGCCGCTCGACGGCACCTTCGACCACTCCGCCTCTGAGCGCCTGTGGTTCGCGGCGCAGACGATCCAGAACGCATGCGGCACGCAGGCCTTACTGTCCGTGCTCATGAACCGCGACGACGCCGAAGTCGACATCGGAGACCCGCTGCGCGAGTTCCGCGAGTTCACCATGGCGCTGCCCGCCGAGTTCCGCGGCGACGCCCTCAGCAACAGCGAGCTCATCCGCGACGTGCACAACAGCTTCGCGCGCAGCAGCCCCTTTGTAGACGAGACGCAGCGCACCGGCGGCGAGACCGAGGACGCGTTTCATTTTGTCGCGTACACGCCCATCGGGAATACGCTGTACGAACTCGATGGCCTCCAGCCTGCGCCGATCACCCACGGCGCGTGCACGCCCGAGGACTTCCCCGTCAAGGTCATGGAGGTCTTGCAAAGACGTATTCAGCGCTACGATATGTCCGAGATCCGCTTCAATCTTATGGCCATGGTGCGCGACCGCCGGGCCACGGCCAGAGAAGTAGGGGACGCGGAGATGTTGGCGCGCGAGGAGCGGAAGCGCCGCGATTGGCAGTTCGAGAACGCGCTGCGCCGGCACAATTTCGTGGGGTTCGCGGGCGCGGTGCTGAAGGGCGTCGTGGATATGAAGCTCAAAGAGGGAGGCGATGCCGCGTATAACAAGTGGGTCGAGGAGGCGAAAGCTAAGACGAGACAACGGCTCGAAAGTAGGAAGAAAGGGGGTGGTGATGATGTGGAGATGGAAGGGTAGAGGGGGGCTATTATTACTATTATGTGCACTTAAAGAAGTCGAAAAGAAGTCGGATTTTCTGGGACGGGGCGACCTCTATCTACGACGTGTGCCCTCGGCGGCTTTCCTTGAGTCTGGTAGGACGCTTTAAGGTTACGGGCTGCACCTTGTCGCCTAGGAAGTCGTCGCAAGCGCGAAGCGGGTTTATTGGAAGTTCCATATCAAGTCTCTTCAATGCAATAACTTGATCAAACAATGTCTCAACTGTATTAACATGAGACACGCCCGCGGAGTTCCAGATCCCCGGGAACTACTAAAGCAGGCCAGATGACAAAAAGGAAAGGATACGCGAATATACACTTATGCCAATCATAAATAGCGCTTGTTTCGGGTCGGACCGGGCCTTCTGGTTTAGACGTCGGAGACATGTGATGGGGAGCTCCACGTGGTGACGATCTTAGCTTCCATGTGGTTTCCCAATCGGCTCCGTTCCTGTCCGCTGTCGATCACCTCATATTGTGATTCCAACTAGTTACATAAGTACTAGGACAGATGGATTCATGTAAGGTACGTCATGATCATATGTCACTTAGGTGAGGACCAACTAAAGCCTGTTATTTAGTTGTAAGGAGATAAGTTATGCGATCTTTGGTTTAGCTACACGCACCTTAGGCTTGGCTGGACAGGCCGTGTGTTATGTGGGCTTTGGATAAGTCGCTATAGTCAAATAACTAACTAAACTGGAATGCTAATTATTGTAACATAGATACGATATTGCATGCAGAAGTCACAGAAGGAGTCATTTGAGTAATGTTCCTCTTGATATATCATTGGGCTTGCTACCTCGCTTCAATATTTACAGAGCAGAACTTAAACTGGTACCAGTTTTTTCTGATAACCTTGGAACCTTCCATATAACTAATATAGTATAGTTCCCTCCTACCCCTAAGGTCCGAAACTCCAATGGATTTATCTACCACCTTAAGGGGAAGGGGTGGTGACGTTGGCAAGAGGCCAGTTGATGCCCTTGTCGGCGGCGCCGGTGTTTCCGAGACCAGCACAGCTGTACAGACCGACGGGGTTGTTCTCCGTGGCTCGCATGTACTGGAGGTCAAGGCACTCCTCTGCTCCGTGTGTAAGCCTGGAGCTCATTAAATAACTTCGGCTTATGGTACTTACGGGGCTGGGACAGCTCAACGGCGATACGGCCGTCAGCCATAGCGTTCCACTTCTGGCCATCCGCGGTGTCGGAGCACTCGGTAAGGGCAACGTTCGCCATGTCCTTCCAGTTGGCTATTTGATTCACTGTATTAGATTACATGTTTCGGGATAGGGAATTGTGTGATACTCACTCTTAGCGCCCGCATCCATACATAGCGTGGTACCCGCTAGCTGGATCTTGGTGCTGCCGGACTTGATATACCATTGTTGCTCAGGCTTCTGGGCAGCGGTCTTACTATATAAGGAAATGGACACGTTAGAATCAGCTTTCCTCGAGATTTTAAGGGGTAAAGACTAACACGACGAGGGTGCTACCGGCGGAGGAGGCCTTGGGAACCACAACGAACTTGGTGTTCACCATCGAAGTGATGTAGACGGTTCGGTAGCCCTCAGGGGCCTGGGCGAAGCCGGTCGCGGCGAACGCGAGAGCGAGGAAGGAGGTCACCAGCATCTTGGTTGTTGTTTTGTTATTACGTAGGTATTAATTCAGGAGTACCTAAGTGATGCTTGAGCGCGGCATCGTGAGCCAGGCCGTAGACCGAAGGATGAATGTTATTTATACGTTAGACCCCATGAAACAGGCACGACGATCCTAAGCTGGCTGTAGTAGAAACCATTTTACCAGCCTAATTGACAGCCAATCCTCACGACTCGCAAATATATTAAAGCTCATTCCAGCCTGGGGAACTTCCCCAAATCTCGGAGCCTGGGACGCATTACCTAATGCGTCAATAAACCCTTTTTTAATTAAATTGCTCGAAGATGGCCATGGGTTGTATCCTGATCGTCGGCAGATCCTGGAGAGGACGGGCACCAATAGATCTGCCGCTATATCCATCGCCTCCCTCTCCTTACCCCCCCTTATATCGTCATCGGCTAATTTCCACCAAAACAACGGGGGCGGCAATGTAAAAATCTCGCGGGGCCGATTTTGGGGGAGATTGCTTCCGACCGCGTCTCGTTCCGGAAGCGCTAGGTCAATTCTGTATCTTGGACAACCATTCACGACATCCTTGGAGGACGAATTGAAGTGAGGTCAACGACGAGAACTCGGTCCGGGGGGATTGGCGGACTTCACTACCACGGGACGCCGTGGGACTGCCGATTTGTGGATATAGACCGGAGCCAATCGGGACGCAATTGGAATGCAGACCGCATGCAAGCGAGGGATTGAAGCTCTAACCTACTGTGACGTCAAGGACCAACGGGGTTTTGTATGAGGGGGATCATTTTAAGATGTCGCAGCCCAGGAATTTGAATTTAACGTGAGGCGATATATTATATTTACTGAGCAGTTTAGTTGCCACGCTGACAATAGTATTATTCAAGCCCATTGCTATATTTTTAGTATGGTTTCATATAAGTAAATGACTTGCCTACACGTTATCCCCTTGCTCTTAGCTAGATTGGTATCATAGGGTTGCTGTATAATTTCACATACACGATATAGGACCCTAGGCATATGTCATCTGTGAATTGACCTCGGGACTAACCCGTCCGAGTATGGAGGATGAGTGTCCTTCGTCAATGCCCCTGGAAATACCCCTGAAAGATGCGTGAGTTCGTGATAACATAATCAAGGAGCAATCTTCAACCTCACATGATCCAACACACGACGATTCGCAACGAGGATAAGGGGAGTGTGAACTATCACTTGAGCGGGCACATAAAACTCGTCGTCGTATAATCTCATCGTCTTTCTTTACCAATATTGTCCAATAGCAATCGCTACTGTTTTCCCCGGTTAGCATACAAGTAGATCCGATATTCGATGAACGCCGTGATAGCTAGTAAGCGCCTCAATCGTTCATGAGCTCTCCAGTCGTATATGCGTAGTCTGAAGGTATATTTATATGGCTGTCCTCAGCATCGATGAAGAGAAAAAATTTTAAGCCTCACAACTCACAGTTTCCTTAACAACAGCTCTTTCTAGATTTCCTCCGAAAGCAAGCAACGCCATAATGTCTAGTCAAGCTTCCACAGAGCTATACAAGCTCGCCGTCGGAATGGTAGGCCAAATCGTTCTGGTCGAATTTGACGGCAAGGATTTCAATATCGCCGACAGGTATACGAGAGATCTTGATTCTCCATCCCACCTCTTGTACAAAGAACCTAATCTACTATACGTTGCTGATCAGCTTAGCCTGGATACTAGCGTGTTCAAGCTTTCTCAAACGCAGACTGAGATGTCTCACATCTCCAGCGCAAGAGGAACCCTTGGCGGCCGTTCCCTCACGTTCAACGTGGATAAGACCCGCCTTGTAGAGCTTTCTTGTATGGATAGGGTCGGAATCGACATCTGGGATTCCTCGGCAGCCGATGGCAGTCTTAGTCTCATCAAAACACTAGATATTCCGGATAACAGCGATGAGTATTTCCAGTACCACATGTACGAATGTGTGCTGGATCCGACCGGCCGCTTCTTCGTTGTCGTTTGCTATGGCCTCGAGGACCGCAGCGGCCAGAGACTACTACTGATTATCGACAGTAAGGACGACCGGTACGAGATCACGGACAGCATCCCACTGGGTGGCAAATTGGGCGTATGGCGCATCGCCTTCTTCAAAGACGGGGCTAGGACTTTCTTAGTTGTATTCGCGCACGAAAGCCAGGAGCTTATTTTGTATGAGGTCAAGTACTCTGCGGACTCGTTCTCCCTCACCGACATGATCCAGCGGCTGAAGACTGAACCCCGCACCAACAGGTACGGCCAAAAATGGGACGTGACCGCAAACGACCTTGTAGTTGCTCCTAACAACCGTGATTTGTACACATTGAACAGAGCCGAGCTTGCGGACCCCGCCGCCATCACACATTATATGTTTAGACGAAGTAAGGGTGACGGCAACCCGGAACTCCGCATGCTCGAATGGTCACCGGGTTGTGGTTGGGGTGCCGATGCGATGTGCTTGAGCGCTGACGGGAAGTACGCATTCATCGGCCACACCAATCCTAATCTTGCTAACGGCTTTGGTCTTGTCGCGTTTCGCTGTCTTCCCACCACTGGCGTCTTACTCCCGACACCCCTTGCAGCGATACAATTTGACGACATCGCTTTTGAAAACGATTTCGGAAAACGTTTTGGTCCCGGATTCATATGCGAGATCTAGGCTGTATTACCTGGGCCTGGATTGATGAACCAGTAGGTACCTAGGTAAGTACCTACAGAGAATGTTTTGCGCGAACTAACCTTCGCCTCATACTACCTACTTTAGCCACATGTATGTATGTGATACTTGAATGCAGCCAGCAATATATCATAGATAGATGATAGGTTAGCCCTAGTGGCGCCTCCAAGATAAAGTAATAACAATAAAAGAATTGTCGTCGTATATACCCATAGTCTTTAAGAGTGATGCTATTGTTGAATTGTTTTCATTTGTTTATATATTACTTTCAAACCGTTGTTTGTCTCTCATCTCCCTTTTTGTGACGAACTAGTGTAAATGTTGATATAGTATCGCTTCCCCGTAGGGCAGTGGACTAAATTTCCAACCGGCAATGAAGTGAGTGACCTTATATTGATCGCCTTATAATGGTTAATGGCCGTTGAAGATCCAGTCGTAGGGCTTACTAGAGCTTTTAGGGGCTCATGGCCTAATAATGATAACCTTTTTCTGACTCTCGATGTCTCAGAGACTATGCTAGAACGCCTCAGAAAGGGGCACACTTCGTTGTCGCACGTAGACACTTAAACTATTAGCGAAAGGGCGAGAATAGTAACGGCCTCGGCCTCTAACGAGGAGAGAGTGATGCGAAAGATAAGTTGATTGTAGGTTAAGTTAGTTGAATTATTAAAGTAGTTTCAAGCTATAGGTGATTATTCTTGGTGACAATATTGAGAAACTAGAAAATTCTATTCTAACTGACAAGGGTTACGTTGCTTTAATTCAATATAAAAGGTGAAGTTATTCCCAACGTTGCTATGTGGCGGACGATTAATGGAGCGGTCAAATCAGTGGGCAGCTTCGCGGATAGTTGTTGCGAATAGCATCAATTGATTGCTATTAGAGGATATTGTCTGGCAATAATCGCTACTATTTCTCTTTGTTCTATTGTTATATTGATTCGAAAATCGACGAATATTGCCGAAGAATCTCAGTCGTTCGTGAACCACTCGATCGCATATTCTATCTGAATGTATATTTATATGGCTATCCTCAGCATCGATGGAGAGCAATTATCTGAGCATCACGACTCGCCACTGCATGATAAGTCATCTCACTCCGTTGATACGTGGATTCGAGTCTTATGAACAACACCCACCGCAGCAATTATCGCTTCAAGATTTTAGTTAAGGATTAACGTCATCATGTCTAGCCAATCTGATGTGTGCCTAAACAAGCTCATCGTCGGCATGCCCGGCCAGATCGTGCTTATCAAATTTGACGGTAGCAGTTTTACCGTTGTTGGGAGGTATGTGCAAGCCAGCGGGATCGCAGGTTGGCTCCTATTCAAAGCACCCAACTTTCTCTGGAGCCTTACCAAGCTGGGTGATAGCACTAACTTGTGCAAGCTCAGCAACGGCTTTTCGGGACCTAGCACCACACCGGATGTTAGTTCAGTAGAGTCTGATGCTTCCTGGACGAAGTTGTTTTTCGACAAGCCCACCTTCGTTTCCGGCGTCAAGACCCTACCCGGCGGCGCTCATTTAGCGTTCAACTCCGACAGAACCCGGATTATTGAACCATGCCCTGATGCTGGCAGGATAGATATTTGGGATTCCTCGGCGATGGATGGCAGCGTGAAACGCATCAATTACCTGCCAATCCCAGGCACGCCTACCCGTGGGCGGACTTACCACCGCCCATGCAAAGCTGTCCTAGACCCAACCGGTCGTTTCTTCGTTGTCCCTAACAAAAGCGGCGCCTCACTGCTGATCATCGAGTCTCGGGATAATCGATACGAGATCACAGATACGATCACGGTGCCTGATGTAGGACCGCTGCGAGTCGCCTTCGTCAAGTTTGAGGGTGCGACCTACCTAGTCCTACTGACCGCGGACAGCCACGAACTCATTCTATACAGTGTCGAATACGCTGACAGTGGAATCGCCTTCACTGAGATGCATCGTCGCAACACATACGTAGAGGGAGAGCAAATTGACACATGCTCGCTGGTTAGTCCACTATCGACTGACTTTGTGGTCGCTTACGATGAAGACGCTGACGAACACAACCGACCCGACCTTTACGTATTGAACCGCGCCGCAGAGTACGAAGAGGACCACCACACACACTACGTTCCGGGCCATGTCGCGCATTTCGTACTTACGCGGGAGAACGCGAGCGGGGAGCCGAGACTCATGCTGATTCGCGGCACCCCTTACGGCGGGCACCTGCCACGTGCGGTCTGCCTAAGCATGGACCCGGACAGGAGCCATCTGTTCGTATGCAACGCTGTAGATGAGTCGGATGACGAGCCTGCCCTTATCGCGTTTGCGCGCGACCCTATTACTCATTCTCTAGAATCGCGCACCGCGGTTATGTCATTCTCAGAGCTCCGTATCGATGATAGCATGGGCGACGAAGGCAACAATCCTATCTTCATCAGCGAGCTCCGCTAAGCTGTATCATCTAAGCGTAAAGTAACGAGTCGGTAAGAAAGAATAATTCGCACGTATGAAGTACTAGATTTGTTTACCTTGCGCTAGCTATAACATGATTTTGGATACCTCTAGCACCTTGTAAGTAGTATTATAGTATGTTATAACGTTCAAGTGGGCTCTGGTAGCACTTTGAAGATAAAATAATAGAGAAGTGTTGCTAACGCTCGGACCTTTGTTAATATCGTGAATCTTATCTCCGCTTTTGCCCCTTCTTATATGTGTAATTCCGATATCCGGAAGGCATGACTGTAGCTTGTGAATGGGATCCTAATTGATAGATGCGGATTTGTGTAAAGCCTCTATGTATATTGTATTGTTGGACAGTAGTCGAGTTTAACTTACCAAGAATCCTATTCATTTCGGTAGATGCCTCTGCGCCTCCCCCACAGAACGCCAATATTCCTTCGGATCACGAGCCGGATCGCCCCCAAGCTTGTAAAATATTCGAGCACGCTTTATCTTTCTCCCTGGACAGCTCACAAAGCTCTGAACGCGTAATCAAAAGATAAGTTCTAGCTCTAATTATTTAATAAAGAACATCGTGAACACCCAATTTCCGAGAAAGCCGAGTGAGCTTGAAGTTCCTCCAACATGCCTCTGTTGCTGTAGGCGTTGACACCGCCGCGATGGTACGTGGGACATGGTACCCCAGGTCATAGCGACCCCAGTATGGCTGATCGCCCACAACCCCAATTGCCCAACCCCCCTTACATGTTCAACTTCATCTACAATTACACACAACCGAGGTGTAACCCCTGAAATAGCCGACATCAGTAGACAGAAGAACAGCAGGTCAAATACAATGAAAAAGAATATTTTATAATGTAAGGTATTAACAAGATAAAGCCGTACTATACGAGAAGAAACAAATTGGTATGGTATGATCGTAATAGGTAAATAGATAACCCTTCGTAGCCCATAGTAACCCGTAAACCCCCGTCCATCCTTCAATGGGTATGCATGACTTCGTAGTAGTAGTAATCCTATCACGTCTGCCTCCCTATTACGGGGCACTCCCGTACCCCCAAAGGTACTTTTTTATGATTTATACAAATTTATTTAGATTAGAGATAACAATAACGCTCACGCTTGGGAATCGCCCTCCCAGAACCAGTATCTATATCATGTATTAGCAACTTGTTTTATGTAAGTGATGAGTAGGGGGAGAACATACTGCGCTGCGTATTGCACCTCAAACGCCGCGGGCATACCCTTACACGTCGCAGGCGCGCTGCCACCGGCCGTCTCGATGCGGTAGACCTCCTGCAAGTTACCAGTGGACCCGGTGCGGGTCTTGAGGCGGAGCCAAGCAACGGCCTTATCCCCGTTCTTGCCCTTGGGCGCGTCGGCGGGGGCGTCGGTCTGGCTGTCCTTGGCGCAGCCGGCCTCGCCGATCTGGTACTGGGCGGTGTCGAGGTTGAAGAAGGGGGTGGTGTTGTTGGTGAAGAAGTGGTGGCCGGAGATGATCAGGTTGGTGGGGCCCATGCGCGTGTTCTCCTGCGGCGTGAGGTCGAACTGCAGCGCCAGTTTGGGCAGCACCTGCAGCAGATCCGGATACGTCGAGGCCACGCAGCTGGCGTTGAAGAGCGTCGCGACGGCGCCCACGGCGACGGGCACGGCCGTGGCGTTCGTCGTGTCGCAGGTGTAGTTTTGCGTACCACGGCCGATGGCCACGTGCTTGAGCGTTAGACCAGGAGACGGGGGTTCTAGTGGTGAAGGAGCTGGATTTTCGGTTAGTCACAATTATATGAGATTGGTTTCATCACAAAAACAAACCTTCTGCCATCTGGGCCTTTGAAATATCACAGATCGGAGCTGATGATAACCATTTCCCTGATTCGACCTTCTGTGCCAACATATTGAAGTACTCGGAAACGGTGTCGAGGCCATCAGGTTTGGCGGCATCCCAGTTAAGGGTTGGCCATGTCGGGGCGGCGATGACCGTCGAAGCACCGAGGAAAGACACTAATAATGTCGAGGCGTACATTTTGATAGATATCTGAATCGGAGGGGAAATATGATGAAGAGGAGGTAGAAGTCGTTGTTTAAAGGTCGATTCGATATGGTTTCTTTGTTTAAGATCTCAAAGTAGTCTTGTTCGGTATATGCAGACTAATAAGAAATAGGAAACCCAAAGAAACCCGACCCAAGAGATAATAATATAAGATAGATAGAGAGATATAGAGAGATAATGATGAAATCAAGATCCAAGGAAAATAAGGAAATACTGAGACAGAGAATAGGAAAACGTAAAAGGAAATGATCTCCCTGAAGAGAGATATATAGGATAGAGGATTTGAGGATGATATATACAAGTGGTTGGACATGTTCGGAGGCGGGACGAGAAGGGTTTATTAAATTCTAGACGCAAACCGCAAAAACGGAGGAGACGCCGCCAGCCTACCTCAGGTGCCACGCCCTACCCCAGTCCAGCGGTACGACAGCGTGGGACCCGTTCAGGGTCCTAAATTGCGACCAGGCAGCCTGGCTAGCTCGACAGGGTATCATCGAGAAGTCCATTGCTGAAGAACAGCTTTTTGCCTATAGTTTAGACGGTAGAAGGCGAGCGGGTGAGCGTTAGACGCAGGTGTGAGTGGTATTGTATTTTGCAAATATCCCTGCCGTCGATTCAACATGGGGCTCTGTATGGAGAGCCAAGCGATCTGCAGCTAGGACCCGTCGACAGGGATGTAGAGCTCACGAACGGCTATCTGACTGGCTGCTTAGGCCATCGTGTAAGCGCCAGGGCCGCCTCTTTCCCGGCCACCCGCTCAACGCTTGGTGGACGTTTTCTTTGGTTGACCTTCGAGAGATGAAGAGGGGTGCACCAGCAAAACGCTTGATGTTTGAAAGAACTACAGTCCGGTTCAAGTCAGGCAAATAGTAATGGCTAACGGCTAAGGTAATTGCGATTTATGAGGTTTCTATAAGAAGAAAACGAGAGATCATCGCGAAAATCAATATCTCATCGTGTTCCACGTCAAGCGATGTTGGCCGAAGCTCGATGTAAGGTGCCACGGACGCACAGGTCTTCTGACTCTCGCGTTTTCGGTGGCATCTGCATAGAGCTCCAAGCTAGAAGCGTGTTCGGGGTTACACAACGAAGCAGGGAAAACGACATCGAGTCATGACTCGAGTTCGAATATTGACGCCAGCATGGCATTGTTGCTAGCTCAGCATTAGCATTCGCTATGGTCAGATAGGCGCAGTACGAGCTAATACACGCCAGCTACGCTAGCTTAGGTACAGTAGCCTAAGGTAGGGGAGAATATGGTGAATGGAATCTTGAATACCATCCATGGATAGATGATTATGATCACTACTAAGCTCTAAGTCTGGGAAGTCATAGATCCGGCTGGCGATGCAGCAATTGTGACTTTAGGACCGACCTAGAACGTGATTAGTGCTGAAATGCTGGCGCCTCATTGGGAGAGATTCCCTGTAAGAAAGAAGGAAAAGAAGCTTTGGAGGGTTAGATCTCGGTTACTCGCAGGCGCCATCAGATCATACTACGTAGCACTCCGCTTTCTACCATAGTATGCGAGAACTTGGAAGCTGGTCAATGGAAAGGGGAGCCGAATGAGAGATTAGCCCGCTTTGACAGCGCGAGAAGGTGGGCTAATTTAGAAAAAAGAGACAAATCAACTGATGCGGGCAAATTCGGGCTAATTCCCCAACCCCACCTAACATTTGAAAGAGTTCGCTGGCGGTTAATCGCCCAAAATAGCAACAAGCGCGACCGCCACCCAAAAATAACAAGATTAACCTCTCTCGCTTAGGTGGAGATAACCTTATCTATGCGGGTTAATTTGCCCAGAACATTCGAATTTACCAATCACGATGCTGCCCGCGACGAATGACCCTTTTCGCAGCTTTTTCGCTATTCCCCGTTGCCCAAGCTGTAAGTCGACTGGACCTCCGGAATCCGGGCAAATTTATTGAATGCAATGCTACGTCGTTGCTGCGAGTTATTAGCTTCTTATTGCCATTAACCTGTTTTTTCTTCTTGCTTCTTCTCAATAATCGCCTCGTCTCAGGTGGTGCTGAAAAGAGAAGGCGTTTCGCTCGTCCTCCGGCGATAGGTCCGTACATGTACGTACGCCTATGTCTTGGACGAGTTACCTAGAACGGTAGAGTACGTACTTCCATATTCAAGCCACCCGGGCTCAAAGTGCTCTTCCCGTCGGTTGTGCCACACAATTAGTCTCGGGTGTGGGTTGCAGCCGCGGTCGAGAAAAGGAACGACGCGTTCTGATTCGTCCTTCGCCTTCGGTCAAGGCTGGGGGACGTGGGGACGCGAGCAGATTAGCAGTCGCACACGTTTACAAACCCGGCGTTAAGTAAGATACGCCATGGAAAATTCTGAGGGATAATCAAGTACGAGGACGCCCAGGAACAAGGTGGCAGGCTGGTTACGTACCCCACAAAGCTGGGTAAAGTGTAGATATTCGCTGGGATATGGAGGAATGGGTATTATTTGCCATCCAGCCCAGAGCTGAACAGCCAATCAGGCAGAGCACCGTTGATTAACCCAAGGCTTCTCTTCAGCGGGCCGTCTAAAGGATTGCTTGCATGTACCCAACACGGCGGCTCGAGATGACCAGATCTTGAATTTCTCTCGTGACACGGAACGAATCAAGAAGGTTCCCTTCATTCATAAGCGAACTGTCAACCGGTGCCGAGCATTGGCCTTATGATCATTCCTGCGGTTTACGCGTGGTTGTGACCACTGAAAAGGGTTCGTTCGGTTTAACCTTCTTATCGTGACATCAGTACGATCGCAATGGTCTATGTTCAGCCTATCATGGACAGGTGGCTGGGGGTGTATATACATGTATGGTGGTGGATGGTAATGGTGTTACAAGCTTCTAGAAATTCGAGGTAAAAAAGTTGGACACGAAATAGGTTGGTATTAGATGCATAGCACATGCCGTATTAAACAAAGGCTAGCCAGTAATAATACAATAAATGTACGCTTCCACGGACGTAATCATCATTGCCCATTGAAACCCTCTTCCTGCCAACTGCCAGGGTGGGCAGCAGCCTGGCCTCGCCCAGCAGCGTTGCCGCCCGCCGCCCCTCCCGCTACAGCTGCAGCGGCTATACCCTGGCTCAGATTGCTCGAGTGCTGTTCGACGTCCGCGGTACCGAGCCAGTACAGCGAGAAGAAGACCAGGATGTGCAATGCGACGCAGTAAACTGCAAATAGATTCCTGCTCGTTCGCGAAGCCAACACCATCCGCGTAACCGAGTACACCATCCTCTCTGGGAAGCTCATCCGCTTGTAGGCCCGCGCTGACTCACGTCCTCTGAAGGCTGCGAACGGCGAAATGTTGGACTCGTACGCTTTCTTGTAGCGGTCTAACGTAATCCCCGGGTTTCCAGTGCCGCCCATGGCGACTACTGACGGGTTTGGATTCGACGAGTATGCAGATGCTGACGACGCCGACGGTCCGCCTCGATTGTATGTCGACACGTATCGTGTCTTTTCGTAGAGCTGAAGGTTGTCTTTCTGCAAGGCTGCGATCTCTTGCCGAAGCTGCGACACGGTTCGATGGCACTCCGACAGCTCCCCTTCGAGCTGGGCAATGCGCTTCTTGAAGCGGTCACGCTGGGCGGTGATCATGGGTAAGATGCCCGAGCCACCACCCATAGGCTCTCCCCCTGTTGTGCGTGGGTCAAACCCGGAAATGATAGATGATGTTGGTGAGGTCCTTCCACCTCTCCTCCCCGGTGCTATAGACGGGGCATATCTCGTGTAGGTACCAGCCACCGACGCTCCAGAAGGGAAAGCGTTCTGCCCTTCCGATTGAAGGTTAGCTAGATCGTTTTCTAGCTGAGCATTTAGGTTCTGCGATCTTTCTAGATCTGCATTCGTCCTCGACATGTCTTCTTGTAGGTTCTCTAGTCGACTCTGTAAATCTTGGTGAGATACCCGCAAGATGGTTAATTCGTCGCTCAACTTCTTATTTCTGGCTAATAGTAATTGTTCCAGAGTATCGCCCTTCCCTTTGGGAACAGACCCGTTCGGTTCCGAGGAGGCTAGTACGTCATCATCATCACCGGTCGCGAATTCGATACTCTTGAGCACCTCAAGCTCTTGCTTGATGTCTTCGTAGTCATTCCACTTCTGTACCTTCACTTTCAGGCTGTCGCGTTCCTCCTTGAGAAGACCGACCTCTCGTTCCAAGCCTCGCAGTTTCGCATCGATGTCCCTCTTGAAGGCCTCCTTTTCTACCCTCGCAGAATCAAGCTTGCGGATGAGAGAGGAATTCTCCGACCTCATACGTATATATCCGGGGTCATCTTCTAAAGCTGGCGCCTGCGCCGGAACTTGTGATTTGGATTGAGCGAGGTCCAACCGCAACTGTTCGTTTCGAGCTTCAACCTCCGCGAGACGTGTACTAGTTCGTTCTAGATCGGAATGAACCATTTCCAACTCGGCGTTCGTGACGTAGCCATGGTTGCCCTCCGTTTCTGCGTCTTCGGAGCCCTTTAGACGTTGGTTCACCTCGTAACTAGCCTTAATTTCATTGATGAGCCTGTCCTGGCTTTCGATTTTCTCTTCTAATGCCTTCTCTTTCGCTTCCCAGTTGTCCTTCTTCTCGTCTAGAACCGCGACCCATGACTCCTCGACTTCCTTAACCTTGGACTCAAGATTGCTCTCGAGTTGCTTCCTGTTGGTGCTCTCTGACTGTAACTTCGACTCGGTTTCTTCGAGTTGCGATGTGAGCTTCACGACGTTGTCTTGAAGATGTTGGTTTTCTTCGGTAAGTTTAGGCAGGGTATCTTCCGCTACAAGCATCGAATCCACCGAAGCTTCGAGTAAGGGGTACGGATCCGGAGCGTTCTCGAGAGCGGAGTAGACTTGTAAGAACGCTGAGTTGGTCGATTTGGAATGATTGGTGAGAAGATCGATAAATGTCTGGTACGCCTTCAAAAGGCTCTTGATTTCTGTTAACTTGGTCGCATCGTCTAGTTTTCGGAAATCTTTCGTTTTTTGAGCTAGGTCTTTTCGCTGAACGGTGGAATCTCGCTGGAAGGCTACGATGTCCGAAGCCGTATTATCGAGGGTGGATATTAACGAGCCCAAATCGATATCTATTGAAGATTAGGACTGGAAGCATATATCCGAAGTTACAGGAATACCTACTTCTCCATGCTGAGATAGCATGTTGGAACTGGTTGGTGCCGGAAGTATCAGTCTGCTCCTCGCCAGTGGATTGCGGCGCTGGTGCTTGCGCGGCAGCGGGCGATGCTATGTCAGCCATCTTTTTATTTTCTTGGTTTTGGCAGATGTCGCTGCCACAGTTATCGAATCATGAGATGGCGACTAATAGAGAGATCGATATATTATACAATATAGCGGGATGGTAGCTTCAACCGATCGTCAACTGCTAGCATTAGGTAGCAGACAAGTTTGGAATAGGAATATTTATGGAGGTTGAACGTGTTCGTTCCATCTCGTCGTACGTTGCATCCAGTAAATGCAAGTGCAGGGATCCGGAAGTTCGGTAACCTCGTTTGATTAGCGGATTTAGTATAAAGACATCACTGTAGCTGCGCCCAAGGCCCCTGAAAGCTGGTCCCTATCTGCCTATCAGAGCTCGAATTAAGGTTAGCTTCTAGGTACATGTCTCCAATAAGAAGCCAAATAATGCAGGAGGTATGTACAATACGTAATCCCAGCTATCAAACAGAAGGGAAACTCCACTTCAGCTTCCGGCGTCAATATCCACTCTTCAGGTCGTCGTCTCTAACTATCTACACTATTCATCCATCTTCATCAGTCGCAGTCTAGAGACTCACATAACATATTATCATGAGTAATTTCAAAGTCTTATGATGCTGTCGCTTTCGCTATGGCTTCCGACTCTCAAAGCGACGCGCGCTCGCTAAAGGAGTTCGGTGTTGGACCCTTTGTTCTTCGTACTCTCTTCGCAGATGTTCCACTATCAGAGGATGGCACTAGGGACGACATAAGGATCAATTGTGTTGAATATTTAGGTGCGCATAGCATATCATCCTTTCTATCCCAGCTGTAGACCTATCGTAGCCTGTTAGCTAGCTAATATCCTGTCAAGATGGCCATCTATACGTAGGAACGTCCGACTCCGAACTGCTTCACTTCTTCCAAATTCCTCCAGATCCCGCAGATAAATCTACAGCACCGACCTTTATTCTCGCGTCCAGATTGCGCCCTGCCTTTTCCGAACCCGCGGGAACATCCAATGTTACGAGACCCGGTGTCCAGCAGATCCTATTGCTGCCAACGGTTGGCAAGGCTTGTATTCTATGCAACTGGACCGTAACCTTTTACTCGCTCCCAGAGCTTAGCCCCGTTTTTGGTGCGGCGCAAGTCAAGAATTGCAACTGGGTGGGAGGTGTAGACCTCAATGGGTTTGGTAACGGTAACGATGGCCGAGGAGAATCCACAAGTGTCGCGATATTGCTATCATTAAATCGGAAGATTCAAGTCGTCAATATAGCTGATAGAGCTCAGCATGTTAAAAAGATCGACTTTGCGGGAAGCACGATATCTGTTAGGAGAGATTCTATTGCGTGCGTAGCCGACTCACGAGGCTATGCGCTACTCGAAATCGACCAGCAACTGAAGATCCCTTTAATGTCTATTTCATCACTAGATGAGGCTGAACCTGGCAATGTTGTTGGCCAGGCACAACATATTTCCGGAAGCTCAGGAGGCGGCCTACTCCGAAGTAATTCTTCCGCGCAGTCCCGCCCCCAGACGGAGAACTCAGACCCCCAAGCCCATAGACGAGGAACTAGCTTAGGCGACTTCATTACAAGTGTCAGTCGGAGACAGGAACCTCGTTCTAGCGAGGATGAGGACCCTATCTCCCGACAACCCACACCTTCTGAGTTGGTGGCAGGTCAACAACCACCAGAGGGAGCTTCCCGTACGAGCACTCCGGCGCCCGATGAAAGTCAAGCCGTCAGAACGGCTCCCGCCAAGCCGCGCCCTAGCATCCTCAAGCCTCTTATTGTATCACCAACACCAGAGGAGTTTCTTTTAGTTACTGGGACGGACCCATTAGAGCCGGGAATTGGCATGTTTGTGAACCTTGATGGAGATCCAACAAGACCTACCATTGAGTTTGATCGATATCCTAAGGAGATTGTTGTCGATGGTGGTACTACGGACATGTCTTCATCGCGGCCGTCTCTCGCCCCAGAAGAGGAGGGATTTGTGCTTGCATCTATGGGAAGAGAATTCCCCGATGGAATCCACTACGGTCTTGAAATTCAGCGCTGGGATACTAATGCAGCCGAAGGCGAGGTAGCAAAGCATTGGCTTGAGCCGCCCAATACCAGCTCCCCGGCAAACGTGGGAATCAGGTCCTTAAGCGGGGCAGAGGATACAACCTTCCCGGAAATCGTGGACAGGTTATGTCGAAGGAGATTTGTTCCATTCTCCTCCGGTAGCCTAGAAGCGTCGACCATGTCACTGCGCAGTTTTGACTCAAGAACAGCCTCTTCGATGGAGAGGATGTCTAAAGAGAGAGAATTGTTTGAGAGAGATACTGATTCCCAGAGCGAGGACTCCCTACCTGATTCTTGGCAAGTAACACGCAATGCCGAGGAGGAAGACTACGCTCGCCGCCTCGCTGAAGGCACGGCCCGCTTGGCTGTATGGTCAGGGAAGAATATATGGTGGGCTACTCGAAATCCGTTGATTCTGCGATTAGATGCACAATTGGAAGCGACAGTGGCTGCACCAAATGGAGCATCCGCCGAACGTCGGGATTTATTCGCCATTTTGAAATCCTTTCGTAACCAGGATGCACGTTCAGAACTAGAGTTTCTCACATTTAATTACATACGACAACGAGTAGGGATACTGTTGCTGGCAAGCTTTCTAAAGTCAGAAGACACCCCTTTCTCAGATTCGGAACTTCGTGCTATGGAAGAGATCCTAGTCGAGAGCCTTCTTGACCCTCGAGTTGTTCTATCCCTCATACCTGGAGTTCGTAATGAGGTAATCGAGACAAAGCGAGGTATATGGATATTCGGAGGTGTCAAATCCACTGCTGAAGATTTCATCTCGAGTAGAAATTTCGATAAGGACAGCTCAACCATGGCCTCATTATCGCAATCTGTATTGCACTTCCTAAGGCGTTTCCTGACCGCCTGGCGACGCAAAAAAGGATTTGGTAGCATACCGGATGAGAACGAAGTTTTTCGCACGGTTGATGCCGCTCTACTTGCTGTCCTTCTCGAATTAGACCAGTACTCACCCTCTGGACCAGCTAAAGCAAGATCAGTCCGCGCAGATCTGTACGAGCTCGTAGATAGCGGGGTCGACTGCTTTAATAGAGCAGAGACCTTGATTGAGTCTCATCACCGACTCTATGTGCTCAGTAGGCTCTATCAGAGTCGCAAAATGGCCGCAGACGTTTTGGCTACTTGGAGACGCATCATTGAAGGTGAACGTGATGATGGGGGAGAATTGACTGACGGCGAACAGCGCGTGCGTGAGTATCTCACGAAGATCAGCAACCAATCTCTAGTACAGGAATACGGTATATGGCTTGCGAACCGAAACCCGAAGCTTGGCGTCCAAATATTCGCCGAGGACAAGGGTAAAGCTCCCAAGTTTGAGCCTACCCAAGTGGTTCAACTTCTTAGGGAAGAAGCTCCAGACGCGGTCAAATATTACCTAGAGTACCTCGTCTTCGGTAAAGGCCATACCGTATACGTCAACGAGTTGGTCATGTATTACCTGGATATCGTGATTACTCGCCTTCGGAAATCGTCCGAAGCTCGCGACGTAGTTATGTCCACCTACACAGCATATCGTGCTCTACAGCTACCGAAACCTTCGTACCGACAGTTTCTAATAGACAATGCTCCCCCCGACGACGAAGCATGGCATAGCCGATTGCGACTGTTACAATTGCTCGGTGGTAACTATGACTATGATTTAGCAGTCATTCGCGACCGAATTGCCAGTCTAAGCACCACAGCCGACGACCTCCTTGTACCCGAGACCATTATACTTGATGGACGTGAACGCAAACATGAGGACGCTTTGCGCTTATTGGTCCACCGCCTTGGAGACTATGATACAGCTGTGGCGTATTGCTTCCGCGGTGGGGCTAGCATCTACACCATATACCAAGCGCAACAAAGCCAGCCGCCCGCCAGCCCCGAGGGACTTAAAGCCCCGAAGCGCCGGGACAGCATGCCGCCGACGCAAGACCAGCAAGCCCGGCTTTTCCGCCATTTACTCGGCGAGTTTCTCAAAATCGAGGATGTCAGCGACCGCGTGGAGCAGACGGGTATGCTTCTAGAGAAATTCGGCGGATGGTTCGACGTCGGCGATGTCCTGTCGGTGATTCCGGATAGCTGGAGTGTAGACCTTGTTGCGGGTTTCTTGGTAAAGGCCTTAAGGCGGATTGTGGTCGAGAAGAATGAGACCACTGTTGCGAGGTCGCTGAGCTCGGCGCAGAATCTACAGATTCAGCATGATCTGATTGTGAAGATTGAGGAGAAAGGACCGAGTATTGAAAATTAGGGGAAATTAGGAATTCATGATTGTGTCCATATAATGACTATGTGGAATTGACTCTAATACTTACCACCTCGGAGAGCATACTCGCTGCTGACTTTGGATACCCCCTTGTTGATACTAAGATTCAAACTAGGCAACCTTGATGTGCGAACTACATATATGTAGAAACGACACGGATCAAACAGATGTTATTTGCCCTCGAGTTTACCGTTTACAATCCCCGGGCTTCACGTCTAATGGAATCCTCCAGTAGTAGCGAGCAAGCTATTGGCTCACGAAATTTAATACGTGTTCCAAAGCGGATAGGGCCTCAGTATGCCTGGATTACTACCAGTAGACTATGTACTTAACTCGGGATGGATACTGTCGACGTGCAAATCAGGAACTTCTCCTAATTTCTCCTGTCTCTCAATGTCGTCGATGTCTACGTATCCTTAAAGTACCAAAGCACCAAGCTCCTTCCTCTCCTGTATCTACTGCGCCTGCATGACATTAGTTCGAAGCTCTTTCTGCTTCGCCATGCCCTCAATCCACTTATCGGCCTCCGCAAGCGCCTTCCGCGGGTCGTTCTTGCGCTTCAGCAGGTAGCCCTGGATCTCGGCGGGAGAGAAGGCGTCGTCCGGGATCTTCGCGCCGAACTTGCTGGCAAAGGCTTCCAGCTCCTGGCCGCTCTTTTCGGTAGAAGAAGCAGCGATGGGCTGGTCGGGCTCGTACATACGGATGAACAGCTCTTTGGCTTGCTCCGATGTAGCGTTGCTAAAGGAGACTTGCATGTCAATGCGGCCTGGGCGGATTAGGGCGGGATCGAGAACCTCGGGGTAGTTGGTGGTTGCGATGAGTACTCGGCCTTCATGTCCGGCAACGCCGTCGATGACGTTGAGAAGCCCGGATAGCGAGATGCCGGACTTCTTGCCGTTCTTGCGCGTCTTCGGGGTTTTCGTGCCAGGCTCGTCGTCGCTAGAGCTCTCTTGAGGTCGTGTCAGGCCAGCCGCATCAATGTCTAGTATAAGTAGTTAGTGATGTTCTAATTAGGCAAGTGGCATAGGAAACATGGTTGAGGGTCGAAACCAGTACTAGGGCGTATAGAAACTCACCCTCAAGAAGAACGATACAGCGCCGTGGTAGGCAGGCGAAGAGATCCGTCAGGTCCGTCTCGGTTAGGTCCGGTTCAAGAAGCGATACAACGTGGATGGCGAGACCAAAGAGGCCGGCGAGGGCAAACGAGAGCGAGGTCTTGCCGGTTCCGGGAGGTCCGTGGAAGAGATAGCCTCGTCGTAGGGGAATTCCCCGGTTTGCGTACCATTGCGCCGTTGCCGGGTCGAGATACTCGTTGATATCGGCAAGCACCTGGAGTTTCTGCTTCTCGTCCAGGACCACCGTCTTGATGTCTCGCATGGGTCTAGCGGTTGCGGCACTCCAGGAACCCTGATTGTGGTATCGACCGGCACCCTTCGAATAACGCTTGATAGCAGTACTGCCTCGATGGCGTTGATAATACTGCGCCTTGGTCTCTGCTAGTAGCTTCTTGATGGGCTCTAGAAGTCTCGTGTTAGTATAGAGCACTTTGAATAAGTCTGACGAGGGGGGGTCTTACCAGTGCTTCGTCCGAGGCAAGAGAGGACTACGTGGAGCTGATCTCGGGGTATTCCACTTTTGTCATCTCTGACCAGTCCACGCTTACGGTCCAGAATGAAGTAACGTCCCTTCCACCAGAAGCCATGTAGGCCGATCGCCGGGCTATACTGGATCGGCTTTGATATAGTTATCAGTAAATAGTTATAATTACTAAAACAAGATAGAGACAGTGGGTTATAAACTTACGACCAGTGCTTCTTGTTCAGAGAAGTTAAGGTAACGTCCCGAACGATCCTTGGCTGAGAAAGGACCCCCTTGGATCTCCCACGCATTCTTGACCGGGGTCTCCGCCAACAAATGCTTCGAGTTGTTGGTAACAGTTTGGGAGACGAGCCACTCCATTAGATGCTTATACGCATCATCCCAGTCGTTTATAGAAACGCTGGTAGAGAAATATCGCATAGCAATATCGAATAGTAAATAGTAAGCCCATTGGGTTACCATTTTCAGCAACCAAATGACCACAAGAGTGGTTAGAAAGTACCGGGGGTCGAGGCCAAACGAAGCCATGATGTGCCCTAGTATAGGGGCGAAGCCATAAAAGCCAAGGAGATTCAACAAAATTGCAACCGTGGTTGAATGGTCTATGGTGCCAGTTGCAGAATCATTTCTGGCTGCAAATGACGTGGTTGTGTTGGTCTCTAGGACGAGAGGGTGGGAAGTATTGTTGCAGTCCATGGTTGCTACGTTGGCACCCGCCTTTTACTAATATCAGAAAGACAAACGTGGTGACGCCGACATGCAATTTGGAGGAATATGTGGCGGGTTGGACGACGTGTATGGGATTTTGGGTAGACGGTCACTCGGCGAGAGTGTAGGTTGTTTGTGGGGGTCGGCGTCTTTGAACAACGCTGCACGTGGGTAGTCACCGCACTCGAATAACTTGGATGCAGGAATCGACGTATTAGAGTCGACGCAAACAACTCGACGTATTTATACCGATGCCTACCTACGTACCTGCCTTCCTTACTTGACTCTTTGTTTAACGAGGGCACTTCCTACGGTCACTCGTTGGTCACTTACACGTGCAGTTGTTGCTGAGGTATTATATGTCGTTGCCCCTGACTGGACAATTCATTACCCATTGGCTAGGACTTGGCATTTAACCTCGTAATAAGGAGGGTGTACTCTACTCACAAAAGACTGTTTCTCGAGCAGTTCATGGTTACGTTATGCACTTATGAACACACCCCCTTTTTACCCCCTACGATCTTTTTGTTATTGTCTTCTAAGCTACTACCCTTCTATCATGTAGGTTTAACCCTACTATAACACCTGAGTAACGATTGTCAAATATAGGACATTTCCAATGTCTAGAAAAAACGTATGCTGCTATTTAATACCTATTAGAAACGACATCTAACTTAATATAAGGTGAAGCCTAGATATGTGTGATATGCTTCCTGTCTACGTTTAAGTAGAGCGTGTCCATGAAATAGAGGATTAGGCTGATAGGACTCTTAGGCCACCTATTGATTATGAATATCAGCAATATGAATAGGGGAAAGGGGTTTGATCTATAGCGAAGTCGGTGGGTCGTGTGGTAAGATTGAGGAACTATAGCTAGAAGCTAACCCAGGCTAGTGAGTATTAATATGGCATATTCTCTTTGGTAAGGGCTAGAATTCCCGAGATTTCTTCGAATATTTGAAATGAAGCTTGAGCTTATATTGTGGTGGTTTTGGAATATTGTAAAGCAGCTATCCTCCTGTAGTTGAGGAAGGTCCTCTGTTAGAAACCTGACCAACTGGGAACCTCAAGAGCCCACACAACTCCCGAGTACAACTGACTTCTCTACTTGGTGCTACCTCCCCGGAGATCGTGAATACACTGCCACCACGGCTTCTAGGGGCTCTCAGCTCAACGGACAGACCGCAAACTGTATTGCTCTTGGCTTCTGAATATGTTGGGCTTCATTAGCCACGCATGAAAGTCTAGGTATGTTATTGGTACATCACCGTAGCAAATATTTGTCTTTAGATCGGCATTTCCTATGCTAGTTCCCTTATTCTAAACCTATCCATTCGGTCTCAGACTCGCCCTCGGACTGCATTTGGTCTTCTAAGCCGAGTCCATCGCCTGAAGTCAACATCTTCATAGGGGTATCGCCGCCATCTGTAACCAGATTCTGGTTTTCCGAAGCTGTCTTCTTCGTGTTAGCCTGCCCAAGCAGGTAGTCCACCATATACACGTTCTCGTCCGCTAGCCTCTTGATCTCGTTCCGCATCCTTGTGATTGCCCTCGCAACAACCCGTAGCTCGATATCTACTTTGCTCCGGTTTGCTGTGAGCCAGGATCCGTGTTTGTCGACCAGAGACTTGATCCATAATAGACAAAACTCAATATGAGGGGATTCCTCTGTTTGAGCCGCGACGAATCGTAATAATCGTGCAACGTATACAGTGGGGAACTGCTCCACTACCAGGGGAATATCCGTGTATGGCACTGACTGGAAGACCCTCTTAATCAGACCTGCTTCGTTGAGGCGGAAAGCCATGACCAGAGCCTTAAGGTAATCTTTCTCGTTCTCAAGGACAGCGAGTGTCGACGCGGGTGTGATTTCCATGTTAAGATCGAACGGGTCGAATTGGAGATCGTTGTCCACACTATATATGAGTAGACCCTCCGTCGAAGCAGCACAAAAAGAAGTACCAGCGGGCGAGAAGCCTACACTAGTTACTCTTACTTCGGGCAACTTCTTTCGAGCAGAAGGATCACCACCCCTCTTGGAACCGGGTAATGATTTATCTCGCCGGGCCTCTCGGTCTGAATGATCGGCCTCGTCATCGAGCAGGCCCTCGGGTCCGGCTTCTGTGAGCAGCTTGCTGTTCAAGAATTCTTGTGTTCCCGATAGCGAGAGGTTGACACTGACGGTGAATTTCTTTAGCAGAACCATAGTGCTGACAGAATAGAGACATATGTATTTGCTGTTTCCTGCTGCTAAGAGGCAGCTCCCGTCTGTGCTATATCGGATAGTGTTAAAACTCTTGGTGCCGGCTACATTGGCGGCGGTTCTGCGGTCTGTGACCTTTCGGCCTCCGGACACATCCCGTCGGCCATCAAGACCTGATACTTGCTCTGCGTCGGACACTGACCAAAATGATAACTGGCCATCTAAGGTAGATATTGCGAGTTGCGCCGAATCCGGCCGGACTGCAATGTCTAGAACATCTGCTTGTAGTTGTAGCGGTTCGCTGGTCTGTGTGCGACTGAAAATCGACCACATCCTCGCTGTCCGATCCCAACTTCCACTGAATAGTATACTGCCATTTGGCGAAAATGCTAATGAGCAGACGGGGCCTTCGTGACCGGATAATTGATCGAGTAATTGACCGGTCTGTACTGACCAAATGTGAACGTCGAAGGAGTCGAGGGATCCAGCAGCGACCACCTCACCACTAGGATCGACTGCTAGGCAGGAAAATGATAGTCGGCTTGGCGCTGTAAAGGTTCGGAAGTTTCGGTATCTAATAAGATCCCAGGCTCGTACGGAACCGTCTAAACTCGAGGTGAATAACACATTGCCCTTCTTCGCGAATTCGCAGGCTGTTACACCACTTGTGTGTTCAGTGAAGGTAACTATGCAGAACCCAGAATCGACGTCCCAGACTTTGATTTTCCCGTCGTCGGCGGTAGTGATGATACGCTTTCCGTCAGGTGAGTAGACTAATGAGTTCATGGAGTCAAAATGGCCTTGCTGTTTTAGGATATAAGACTCAGACTGCCATTCCCAGACAAGAAGCTGGCCAAGCTTGGAGGCGCCAAAAGCCAGCCACTCCCCGCTCTGATTTATCGTAACGAAGTCGATTTCGTTTTGTGATATACTGAGAGTGTGTATGGTATTAAAGTCGGGCATTTCGTATAAGCCGAATATTCCATTGGAAAAGCCGGCTACTAGGAGATTTGATTCGGGGTGGAAAGCAGCACATCGTACATGGGCATTGTTCTGCATGAAATAGTGTCTTTGGACGATTCTCCACCGCATGTCATCACTATCGACATCCATGTCGTCGTCCTCGTCGTCTCTCGGTGGCGCATTGGGATGCCTCGTATATTGCCAGTCGAACACTGCGCCATCTTTGCTAACCGTATAAATCGTCTCTTGATCCCTCGAAAACCAGGCTCCAATCACCGCTTGCTTGTGGCCGGATAGGACTGTTGCTATAAACCCTTCTTCGGGGTTCAAGCTCCATATCCGCGCCGTTAAATCTTTGGAAGTAGTGAGAAAGAAGCGCGAGTCGGCTGACCACTCGATATGGCGTACATCATCGAAGTGTCCCATATGTGTGTGGTGTCTGACAAAAGGCGCAAACTCCAACTCGCCGTCCGCGTTCGAGTCGGGGGTTGACGGAACCTGCCATACTTCTGTCTTCCGGCCTAATCCTACTGCGAAGTGGCGTCCTGATGGAGAGAATGCGAGAGCTGTGACGGGGGATCGGAAAGAGAAGTGGTATATGGATATTCGCCGTGGAACGTTGGTTAGGATCGCGTGGCCTTCTTCGTCAACGGAGAGTAGGAGGTTACCCCGCGGTGTCAGGCCAATCCTCGAGATGTTTTTTCTATGCGCAAACGGGAGGGTATACGATTTATTGCTATGAGTAGGATATGGTTAGGGAGTATATTCTCCGAAGTGGACGCAAGTATATGGCGACTTACTCTACGAGGTTGAATACGGTTACTCGGTTCCCTACAGGCGAGAATAGGCATGTTCCATCAGGGCTATATAATAAGTTTCCCTGACAGTAGACAGTCCCGAGGAGGTTGGAAAACTGGGCAAGGATATCAGTATATGGCTTATATGAATTGGAGGTCATGTGAAGTTAAATACGCACTTTGAAATCTGTCTTCATTGTCACGACATAGCCATTATGTGGACGCCTCTACCGATTATATGTCTATTATATGAATATAAAATGTATGCGCCGAAGTATTGTAGATGTCTGGAACTTTTTTTCGTTATTCTTATCGCTGATAAGATAATGTTTTCCGGTAGAGCTCTGATACGACGTTGAACCAATCAATGAAAGCGTTACTCCCTAGCGTCGAAGTGCCATTAATACCTCCACTAATTTCTAGCTTGATTAGGCTAGAATCTGTCGGAATTTGTGGTAGGCAGGCGGTCAAGGCTTCAAAGCTCGAACCACCGTTTGGAAAATGGGGAAAGGGGGCCAGTGACACCAATCTACGCCAATTTAATCCTGGTCCCTTTTGGTTGCCCTGCACCTTTGGGGATTTGTGCTAAGGAAAGTAGGAAATTTGCTTGACCTTGACCACCTGGGGACAGCACCAGCACCAGCAACACTTTCCCCCCCTGAAGTAAAAGTAATAATTCTAATTCGTATTTCCATTTCCATAACCATAGCCCGAAACTCTTTTTTGACTTGTCAACATCAACGTCGGCCCCTAACTTGACAAGAAACATTCATCCCGCAACTCCATACCCAATTACTCAAGTTTAGGCTTGTTTGTTTTCTTGGGTCCCATACAATTATTCTAATTACAACCCATCCATCCTTGTGTTCGTTTAACAGCTACTGATCACCGATCACCGTCAACCGTCACGATGCCTCCTGCCACCGCCGAAAGCGCGTCGCCAATTGGCATTGCCAATCTGCCAAACCAGCGACACAAGATTGTTGCCAAGAGAGGTGCAGCTTTCACTATCATGGTATCGTTACCTGTTAAGCCCTTAGTCTGTTATACAGTGTATCGCTAACGCCCGTAACTAGGTTGCCGGTGAATCTGGATTGGGCAAGACCACTTTCATCAACACGTTGTTCTCCACGACCATCAAGAACTATGCCGACCACAAGAAGCGACACCAGAAGCAAGTTGACAAGACCGTCGAGATCGAGATCACCAAGGCTGAATTAGAAGAGAAGTTCTTCAAAGGTACTTGCTAGCTCCTTTTAAGCTTAATTCACCGTTATATGTCTGCTAACTGTCGTACGCACAGTCCGCCTAACCGTCATTGATACCCCCGGCTTCGGCGACTATGTAAACAACCGAGATTCGTGGATGCCCATTATCGAGTTCTTGGATGACCAGCACGAGTCGTACATGCTCCAGGAGCAACAACCCCGCCGTCAAGACAAGATCGACCTCCGTGTCCATGCCTGCTTGTACTTCATCCGACCCACGGGCCACACCCTGAAGCCTCTGGATATCGAAGTGATGAAGAGGCTCTGCTCAAGAGTCAATCTGATCCCTGTTATTGCTAAGGCAGATACTCTGAGCCCTGTCGATCTTGCCAAGTTTAAGGCTAAGGTACGTTTAATGATATGTAGCTCTGCTATTCTTTTGACTAACAAACGGGTAGATTCGTGCTGTTATCGAGGCCCAGAGCATCAAGATCTACCAGCCACCGATTGAGGAGGATGACGAGGCCGCTGCCCAGCACGCACGCAGCCTGATGGCTGCTATGCCTTTCGCCGTCATCGGTTCGGAGAAGGACGTCAAGACCGGCGATGGCCGTATCGTGAAGGGCCGTCAGTACTCATGGGGTGTTGCCGAGGTGGAGAACGAGGACCACTGTGACTTCAAGAAGCTACGTTCGATCCTGATCCGCACACACATGTTGGACCTCATCCACACGACCGAGGAGCTGCACTACGAGGCATACCGCGCCCAGCAGATGGAGACCCGGAAGTTCGGCGAGGCCCGCCCTCGCAAGCTCGACAACCCCAAGTACAAGGAGGAGGAAGAGGCACTCCGCAAGCGCTTCACCGAGCAAGTGAAGATCGAGGAGCAGCGGTTCCGACAATGGGAGCAGAAGCTCATCGCCGAGCGCGACCGCCTCAACAAGGATCTCGAGCAGACCCACGCTCAGATCAAGCAGCTCGAGAACGAACTCGAGTCAATGCAGGGCAGCGTCGCCCGCAGCGGCCGTCGTTAAGCAGCAGTGCCATATACCCTATTCGCCGGCGAGACGATTTGATCCCGCTACTGCTAATTAGTGCTTCTGCCTGAGAGGGAGTACTGGAGTTGAGACTGCTAGTTCTTTTTTCCAGCGTCTCTCCATTCTACAGGATGGGTCGTTGATGGATATGCTTACAAGCTAATAAGATGGTGATGAGACGAGAAGAGAAGGGGTGTGTATTGACAAGTCCCGCGACAGCCTAGCCTGTCTGCGAGTTAGGCAGTGCTACATGCTATGGACCGAGAGGCGTGGTGTGGGTTTTTTCCGACCTGCGATATCAAAATATTCTCCTTTTTGGAGGTCCATTGCGCCTCCGTTTCTACAGCTCAGTTAGGTTTAGTTTACGATGTAATCGCAAGTTTCTATGATACCAGTAAAGCAAAAAAACGAGACTTCTTCATTTGCTTCATTCCATTGATCGATATTTACATCCAGTAGACTAGTATTGAGATTCTACTAAAACACACTTGCTGATATATACTCACTTGTTTCCTTGGCCAAATGTACAGTTGTTATTACTTCCCTAGACAGCATCCATCGTGGCTCTCGTTGTAAGCTGCTCGTTCTTGTTTCCCAGCTTTGAGATTTGTAGGAAGGCGTCTACACCATATCCCTCTAAGCTATGCAACTCTAGACTTCCCGCCCAATACTCGGCGTAGACCCGACTCAATGGGAGACCCATCCCAAGACGGAGGTTGGGCGGCCGTGTAGATAGTGAGGTAAGGGAACTGTCGTGGCCTGACTTCTCACTCTCCAGGGCCGCGAGATTTCTGTCATCTACCCTGAGCTCTTGTAGCGTGGCCGCCATCAACGGGACCTGACCGAGGTTCTCAAGCCGTTGGTTCTTCAGTGGGCCTTTGCCGAAGGACCATAGGTAAGGCATGACATCCCGCGGGATACCACCGCCTTGGTCCGATATCCGGATGATGACGTGTTGCTGTGCTTCACATACGGTGACCTCGATGGGCGGCGGGTCTGAGGCGGTATTCTCGCTCTCTTGGTGTTTTTCTATGACGGCTTGGACGGAGTTACGGAGGAGCTCCCCGATGATATACTCGAGATGGCTCAAGATATACGGAAATGATGCGTCTAGATGACCGACAATATTGATCTTGGGTATCTTGGTGTCCGGCTTATTAGCGGAACGGGCAAGATCTTGTACGGCCTTGGCGCAGTGCTCGATTACGTCCTTGGCTATACACTTGATGAATACCTCGCCGATGAATTCCGACTCGGAGAGCTTAGCTCCGGGCGAGAACCAGTGCGAGTTGTACGTCTCTGTTAGAGCTAGGTGTTGCTCCGCGATGACTCTACGGGATATTCGCTGGTTTATTAATGTTAGTCTAAGTTCATCCGTAAATCGCAGCTGTATGATGACTCACAGATCGTAATATGGTATTCATGAATTGATCCAGTTCCGCTGCCGGCATCAAACCGCTACACTCGAGGATACCCATAGCCAATTTCGGAATTACAGTCAAATGAGCGCGTAGCATCTTTGCTATCTCCTTGCAGAGGCGTTCATTATCCTCAAGCGTCTTGACCTCCTTGATGCGCCGAAACGTGTCAAATGCGGTATAATAAAGCTCGTAGACGTCGATTATATGGGGGTTCGTAACCACTACGTAAGGCAATCGCTGCATATCACGGATTCGATGGGCGATTCTCGTTGGCAGCTCGGATCGAACGTAGTTTGCGGAACTGATCAGCCGCGCCTCGGTCAGAGACCGCCCAAAGACCATGAGTTGTCGCAGACTGATGGGGCGAGCTTCTTTGGCTACCCATCTGGAAACATGTAGACGAGTGTCAGTCACGAAATAGGCAAGACATATATCTAAAGCTGGGCTACATACTCATCTAGGACCTGTACCGGTCTCCATTTCGCCGAGTGTGTCCACCGTCTATCTATTCTATCGGGATTGCTATAATAGTCGACTGCTAGCCTCGAGGCGACCGGCGGCAAGAGAATGGCGCGAGCCGGGTCTATCGAGGCTCTCGGGCGGGTGGTCAACCGGAGGGTCCTTGTGGCATTTTGAACCGCGAATGGTAACATGCCGATGATTCCATACCAAAGCGAACGATGATACAATGGGGATGATACTACAAAGAGGAAGAAGGTAGAGCTTGGGTCTTAAGGGTTGCGATAGAGTTGGGACACGCCCTGGGTGCGTAGTCATGAGGAGCACATGTTCCGGTTTCGCTAAAGGGCTACTCTACATGTGTGTGCATGTATGTAAGGAGGGATGAGATGCAGGAGATGGATGCTTGCTTGCTTTGCTGTGACGGTGACGAGGAAGGCCGCCCAGCCTGTGACTGACTTTGAATTCTTTATCGAGTTGGTCCTGCTTAGTGTATTAACCCTGCAGGGTTTACGGGGTGTGCATAATACTGTGTCAACGGTATATACGATACTGATACCCCACATTACTCCAACCGGCATGGCAGGTTCGATACCGTAAACGGCAGATCGGCCTTAATTCCTATTATTACGTATGTACTCTCCGTCCCTAAACTCTACCAAGGATACTTGAACACTTCAAGGGATTATAAAGGTCATTGTCGCCACATTCCGTACTGTGTATGGTAGACCGGTCTTGTCTAGCAGTTCGATTGCTTCGAAATTGCTTCGATGTTCGGTATGTACCTAGCATGTTTCAGGAGTACAAAACTTATCGGATGTTTTTCTCAAAAAGAAGAAGAAAAAAGGTGAATTTACTAGTGCTCGTATATTTGGGTAGACCCTCTTATTTGGTAATTTCTTGCATGTGTGGCTGACAAGCGATTTGAAAGGACGGGACGACAACATTTGGAGCTTGTAACTAATAAACCCACATGGCCACATTGATGTGATTGAACTATCCAGGCTATCCTATAGCATTTGATAGAACTAACCATGAATCTCTACCTTCATAGACCTAGTGGCATCTTCAAGGTTGTCCTGTCTCACAACTATAATAGGCTAGTGACTTCCAGCCTGCTCTCCGGTAAAGAACTTCCCCTCGATGTTTCGGTTCAGACGGTTTGGCTTGTGGTAGCAACGTCATTGCCATTTGAGATTTTGGTGGGGTATTAGAATATTCTACATGTATGTACCAATATCAGTTAGTCAGCATCGTGCTAGATGTATAGCATACACCGAAATCCATACACAATTGCCCGATAATACGCTAAAGCATGAGCAGCAACAAAGTACAAACTACCTGGCTTCTAAAAAATTCATCCACATGCATCGTAAGGTTCCTACCTAAAAAGTGTATCAGAGTCGCAAGCCGCTTCCAGGCAGCCCTGTCTACCTACCAGCCTACCTAGGTATCTAAGCAGGTACGCCGCTACAAGTACACACGTATGGGACCCAACTGTGTCACAGCCCACTTTCCAACGCCCACCTCTGCCACTGCCACTGCCACTGCTCCAGGGCTACTGCTACTACTACTGCTAACTTCTAAGTAAAGCGAGCGATGTCGACCTTCAAATGTTCATGAAGCAATTCCTACACAGAGCTTCTTCTCCGTTTCTTTCCCTCGTCATTCCCGTTTCGCCCCTTATCACCCTTGCGCTTAGTCGCATTATTCACTGACGCCATCTTGTTTTTCTACCTCTCGACTACCCTTACCATTGCGAGCTACGACACAGCTGGGCTACCTTTCCTTCTACCTTTAAATATCTTTCCGCGCCTGTCCTTCGCAACCCCGCCGAGTACGTCTGGAACTCGACACGATTATAAGTCGCGATTTGGGAGGATCCTTTAGCATTGAATCAGGAAGTAGGGAACCGAAAGAACTAGATATACTGCTTGTCCTTTTCCCACTATCATCATGGTGAGCTTATCCGCCCTACACACTGTTTCCTCTCTTCCCCATACAGTTCGGCCAAAGAAACGCCACACGATAGTCGTTCTTTATTAAAAGCCAGAACTTTTCCTACTCTTGCTCTACCTACCTACTTTGACCCTCAACACATAGATTCTTTGCTTCCGATCGAGTATTAGCATCATAAGCATTGATCCACTTATCTGTTAAAGACTTCAATTCTTGTGGCTGCACCAAGCTAACTCTACTCCCTCAACAGAGTTACGATTCGGAAATTCACTCGCCAAACGACATGGTGGTCGACACCCAGGACGAGATGGTCGTCCAACCGACCCTCAGTGAGAAAGATCAGGTCACTGAGATCAATCCGGAGCAATTAGACAACGAACCGGAAACCCTCGAGAATGTACCTGTAGCTACCGACTGTGCGTACAAACCCAATGTTATATATAGAGAGGATATCATTACAAGATCGTTGTACTGACAAAGACTCTTTTATTTCAGTCGAGGCTATGAAAGAGATAGTGCTCCCGCCTCTGCTAGATGAGCCGAAAGTTTTAGAAGATGTCATCAACACATGGACGGTAGAGAATTGGAGGACATTGTCTAAGAAGGAACATGGTCCTATCTTCGAGGCCGGCGGATATCCATGGTAAGAGTTTACCAAGATTCTCTAGTTGGAGAGCTCATTTACTAACCGGCGTGTATAGGCGAATTCTCCTCTTCCCTTTTGGAAATAACGTCGACCAATCCTCAATATATCTTGAACATGGCTTTCAAGATACAAATAGCATACCGGAGGACTGGAGCTGTTGTGTGCAGTTTGGGTTGGTGATGTGGAATATCAACGACCCCTCCTTGTTCTACCACCATACCGCCCACCACCGCTTCACCAAAGAGGAGAGCGACTGGGGTTTCACACGGTTCCTGGAGCTTAGGAAGATGTTTCAGCAACCATGGGATAACTCCGGCCATCCACTGGTGGAGAATGACTCCGTCAACATTACGGCATACGTTAGAGTAGTTGAAGACGAGACAGGTGTGCTGTGGCACAATTTCAACAACTACGACTCGAAGAAGGAGACCGGCTATGTCGGGCTTAAGAATCAGGGCGCCACGTGCTACCTTAACTCCTTGTTACAATCGCTATTCTTCACCAATGCCTTCCGAAAGGTACAGTAGTCTAATTCTCATAAGAGAAGGTACCCAATGCGAGAGTGAGATCTTACTGACAATTCCTAGGCTGTCTACGAAATCCCAACTGCCGAAGACGAGAGCATAACCAACAGTGCTTATACCCTCCAAAGACTATTTTATCAGCTTCAGATATCAACCTCGGCTGTGGGGACCAATGAGCTGACGAAATCATTTGGTTGGGACACACGTCATATCTTCGAGCAACAAGACGTCCAGGAATTATCCCGTAAACTCATCGAGCGCATGGAAGAGAGGATGAAGGGCACCGCAGCTGAAGATGCCCTACCACGCATGCTGAGCGGCAAGGTGAAGACATATGTGTCTTGCATTGACGTTGAGTATGAGTCCAGCCGAATCGAGGACTTCTGGGACATTCAACTCAATGTCAGAGGAATCCCAAACCTTGAGGAGAGTTTCAAGGATTATATCCAACAAGAGACTCTGGACGGCGATAACAAGTATTGGGCTGGCGATGAATTCAAGTACCAAGATGCCCGCAAAGGAGTCATCTTCAAGAGCTTTCCCGAGGTCTTACATCTGCACCTAAAGCGCTTCGAATATGATATTCAGCGCGACACCATGATGAAGATCAACGACCGATTTGAATTCCCCGAAGTTTTGGACCTATCGCCATATCTCGATCAAGACGCAGATAAATCCGAACCGTGGATTTATAAGTTGCATGGTGTCCTCGTGCACAGTGGCGATCTGAACGCAGGTCATTACTACGCCTACCTCAAGCCCAACAAGGATGGTTGGTTCTACAAGTTCGATGATGATAAAGTCACGAAGGCAACCATGAGGGAGACATTGGAGGAGAATTTCGGAGGCGAGTACCCGGCCTCGCTTGTACAATCCCGCACAAGCCTTCAAAAGAAGACCCCTATTATGCGCCAGATGAACGCCTACATGTTGGTGTACATCCGAGAATCCCGGTTAGATCAAGTCTTGACGCCGGTCCAAAAGGAAGACTGCCCACCACACCTACGTAAGTTTTCATTTAATTAGGTTGGCTCAGGAATTGGACTAATTCGTTACGTATAGAAAAGCGCCTGGACGAAGAAGCGGCTGCTAGGGAGGCGAAACGGAAAGAACGCGAAGAACAGCATCTCTATCTTCCCGTCAAGGTCATCACAGAAGAATCATTTAAGCACCACGGATCAACGGACCTCACGAACTTCGACGCTAACCCCGCCGAAGATCCCGCTGCTCCTCGGTTCTATCGCACGAAGAAGCAGACTACCATCGAAGAACTTGTCGCACTTATTGGCGAAGACCTAAAGCAAGATCCGAAGAGGATACGCTTATGGATTATGGTCAATCGGCAGAATAAGACCACGAGACCGGATCAGCCAATTATGGATCTGCGACCGACAATAGAGGAGACCTACCAGCGAATGGCTACCACTACGCGAGATTATGCGTTACGGGTGTGGGCCGAAGTCGCGGAGGAGGTGGATTCTGAAGGAGAAGCTATTTGGCCTACTTATCAGAGTAGCGCTAACGGTGTCATCGTCAAGAATGACTTGATCCTGCTCTTCTTGAAACACTTCGATGCCGAGAGACAGGTCCTGGAGGGTGTCGGCCACATCTACGTCAGTAAGGAAAAGAAGGTAGAGGAGCTGGTACCCGTGATAGCTAAGAAGATGGGCTGGGGAGATAAGTTGCCCTCCGGCGAGCAATTAGCCATGTGGGAGGAGATCAAACCTGCGATGATCGAGAGCCTCAAAGCTAAGCAGACTTTGAAAGCGGCCGAACTCCAGGATGGCGATATCATATGCTTCCAGAAAGTTCAGGAGCGAAAATCAGCCGAGATACTGGGTAAGATCCCACGCATCGGAGATAAGAACTCCGAGGAAAGCATAAAGCGATGGGACCGGTATGACGATGCCAAAGGGTTCTACGATTTTCTCTGCAACAAGAAAGAAGTTCGCTTTGATCCCCACCCACGCTGCGAGAAGGCCAACTACGAAAGCTTCATCCTAACTCTCAGCACGAAGGTGACATACGACCAGCTTGCTGAGCGGGTTGGGGAGCGAGTAGGAGTAGAACCTACTCACATCCGCTTCTTTACGGCCAACGCTTCAACAGGGAGCCCTAAGTCGGCAGTGAGGAAGGCCGTCGGGCAAACTCTTAGTACGATTCTCAACCCGAACGGCTACACCCAACAGAGTATGCAGACTAAGGCCAACTCGCTTTACTTCGAGGTCCTGGATATGAGCCTGGCAGAACTAGATACCAAGAAGAACGTCAAGGTGACTTGGTTAAGTGAAGGAATCACGAAAGCAGTAAGTTTTATTAAGGAGCTCTCAGTATGACATGTTTTCTTACATAAACATCACAGGAAACCTTCGATGTCTTGGTTAATAAGCAAGGACACATCGAAGACCTCATCCAGGCGTTCGTCAAGAAAGCCCAGATCAAGGATGAGCAAGAAGGTGGTCGGATAAGAGTTTATGAGATCCACCACCACAAGTTTTTCCGAGAGCTTGTGCCTAATTATCCGGTTCTCAGTATCAACGACTACGCGGATGTCATTGCTGAACGAATTTCCGAAGAAGAAAAGGACGCTGAAGATAGAGACTTCATCAAGGTCATTCATTTCCAGAATGACCCGAGTCGCGTCCATGGCATTCCTTTCAAGTTCCTACTGAAAGAGGTATGTCGTACTATACAATGTTACACTGGGACATCACTAATATAATATTCTAGGGCGAACCCTTCTCCGAAACGAAGAAGCGGCTTGAGAACCGGACAGGCATCAAGGGCAAGGCCTTCGAGAAGATTAAGTTCGCGATGGTGCGGCGATTCCAAAAGCCAACCTACCTTGAGGATGGTAAGTGAAAGCCATAGCTTTTGTGAGGCATAGCTAACGTAATACAGACACAGTACTTTTCGACGAGGGCGGGACGATAGAGGATGACATGGTACTTGGGTTAGATCATTTAGATCGCTCAAGGACGACGCGGAATGGAGGGGAAATGTTCCTGAAGTAGACGTCTACGCGCGTAGTTTACTACGAAGTACACGTACTCTCCGCGGGCCCCCAAGGGCTTCTCGAAATCCAGCTGTATGACGAAGTATTTGATGACCCTGGCCGGTAGCTGAGGACCGGTGACCCAGATATACCTTTTGTATTCAATAGTTAATGAGTGTTTGCGAGCAGTTTTGTCCGCCCCCCATAGATTACGAGGGATCAAAAGCATGCAGCGAGAAAGGCAACGGAGAAGCAGTTGGGGACGCCGGCCAATGGGAAATATCCTAGCGCGGCATCGTTTACAAGTCGAGGCGTTACGGGACAGATGTGCGCTCCCGGCAATTGACCAAGACTTTTGGAAGGGCAAGTGGTGTGTCTTACGATCAGGCGCAACAGTTGCAAAAATAACTGGTTACGAGCTTGTCCTACACGTGGATTTGTGGATCTAGAAGCTGAAGACCCCAGGGTCGGGCAACCGAGCCTGTTCTACGTATACATTGATTTTATACTCTTATCACGAGGAAAACGAAACGGTGTGAATTTAGCCTTGATTGTGTTGAGTTCTGACTACATACATGACGGGGATTCTGTGAAGTGGGGGTTGAGTATGACGGTAAAAGAAAAGCCTGCCGCGGGATCATTCCGCAAGGCTTCCTAACGTGGAGCGGTACTTTTCAAAGATATCAGCTCGTATAATTCAAGGGTTTGTCGTGATTCGTTTCGGTAGGGTTCGAGTTTCGGGTGTGGTGTCGTGGTAGCTTGTAGATGAAAGGTTGCGATATCGTAACGCCCGAGCGTTTTCTTGTAGAAAGATGAGTCCTCCATCATTCATTGCGATCTCCAACCTAGGTAATGATACTAAGTTAGCACACAGGCGCGAATATCCTTATTGTAGCTTTGCTCACCTTGGAATACGAAATCCGGTTGCGGTGTGTGGTAGCGAGAAGGAGAGATAAACGGGGGTTGGGTGGGGAAAAGGTGATCGGGTAAAGCAGCCCATGAACTCGTCTCAACTGCAAACCAAAAGGTAAGCAGGTCGCGAACATGCTGTCAGCAGGATAATCGGGTGTGCGTGCGTGCGGTAAAGAGAAGAAGAAGAAGAATCCAGTATGCAGTAAACAGAGCGATGATGAAGTATCAAGCGTCTGCATATCCGGTCCAAGTACCAGACGCGTCCAGCGGCTCCCACTCGAATTCCTCGTCGATGTTCGGAACAACGACCTGCTCGCGCACGCTGGGGAATCCGTACGGGTTTCGCTCATCCTCCGCGGGGGACACGGCAGGGGCGGGTGGAGGAGTGGGCTCCAGAGATCGGCTTCCGCGTCCGCGGCTACGGCCGCGAAGGCATCCGCGAGCAGAGCGGGATCGGGAGCGTCGCGAGAGCGTGGCTCGCCTTCCGCGGGCTCGGCCACGGCCTCGACCGCGCGGGGGGCTGGGCGGCTCGGGGCTGACGACTTGGAAGCGCTTCTCGGGCTCTTCGTGCTCTTGAGCGGCAGCGGTCTCCTGGGTGTTGTCAGTCACGTCGGTAGTAGTGGTGGTGTTGACGATGCCATTGTCGACGTCATTGTCCCCGGTGAGCGCGTCGGGCATAAGCTCCAGGTGCTCGAAAAGGGTCGGAATACGCTTCTTAGGCTTCTTCTTGGGCTGATCCTCGGCCTGGTTGTCTCCGGACTCGGTCTGCTGGGACATCTCGGGTTGCTGCGACGCGCCGGGTTGGCGGACAGGGCCGGTGAAGTAGGTCCACAGATCACCGCTTCGACGTCGGCCAGCGTTCGGGTGGTTTCGCTCGAATGCCTTGCGTCGCTCGCGGGCACGCATGGCTTCGGCTTTGCAGAAGCGGCACTTGGCTTTCGAATCGTGGAGGCCTTCGGTCAGACAGACGTCGATTCCTTCCGAGCAGTGGCCGAATCGTCGGGCACGTCGGGCCTCGTTGCACCAGCAGTTGCGAACTTGGTTGCGGATGGGCTCGCAGCACCCCTGTACGCTACAGAAGGTCATATAAGGCCTCTTCTTGCACATGTTGAAGGGTGTTGCTGGAGATCCCAGAGAAAGAAGCCGGACGACAGGTTCTTTGATGCGTTAGGTGCGAGAAGCAAGCTCAAGAGAGCCACCTAGGCAAAGCAGTGGTAGTTGTGAAGGACTGCTTTGTTTACCCAAGGTGCCTGTCGCCCTGAGCAAACCTTGTTGTGGGCTCAGGCATCTATGGGTAAACATGACCTGGGAAGGCAGTTACAGATCCCTAGTTTGTGGCGGGCACCCGCCTATCTTTGCCCACGACGTCGTGGCCATATGGTACAGAGTGACTGAGTACATCGTGGAGTACCACTGTCGAGTCGACGATGTAGTGGCCAACCAGGTGTTATGGAGTCTACTCTACATTCCACCTTCCCCGTTTGCCAACCCACTAGCAGGACTGGTGATGATGCCTCTGTACCTCCGAGCTTAAGCCTGGAGGCGTGGGGAAGTATCATCGTGGAGTCTGTATTGCTTCATATTCTCATCGAAACTTCATAAGAGCTCACGATAGCCGTTCTAGATAGTGAGGTAATCGCCAAGCGGCGATAGCTACTAGAAGATACAGACCATTCTTGTAATGTATATATGTACCTAGGTATAGTCGCCGTAGGTATACTCTAGGCCATCCATCTACTTGGGTATCTTAGGTTACAGGACGACATGACATGAACCCTCAAGACTCAGTACGCACTGTGCTACCGACGAGTACTAACATAGCACACCAACAACGCGAATGATATAATATAGACCTTGGAGTTAGTATATATGTTATATATCGGTGAGTATTTCTCGGAAACAAGACATCCACATTCAATATATTATCAGACGACTTATACTTGTGCCTTAGATAAAGGGCATTATGCTCTGAGTCCTTAGTCCTAGATCAGAGCCTTGCTTCATGATCTCCTTGGGATAGGGGTATCTGCAGGGGACATAGCTGGTATAGCGCACATGTGAATATTAAGCTAGTAATGCTAGTAATGATTGCGGCTCCTTGTATAAAAATAACAGCCACCCCTGAGCTCCTTAGTTTGACCCACGACATATGACAACACGTGGGGAGAGGTGTAGTTGCGCTTACCTCGTGATAGTCTGCTTATGTGAATAGAACTTCATGCATAGATAACCTCTATTAATGCATAATATATTTATGCCTTTTTCTTTCATGTTAAAGAGACATGGATTCATGATGTCATCGTCAGTCACCGCTTTCACCAATTACTACGATTATAACATAAGCATGCTTATATAACTCTTATCTAATTGAACCATGTAAATACTCCTCGGAAATAGAACCTCGGGACTGCTCACCTTGAAATTCGCGAAGCCGAAAGTTCCTATAGGGTTTGTAAGCAGTTGTCTTGGCCGAATGCTTGCGTTGCATTTAGTTGCATCTAGTTGCATAAGACTCGACAAACCAAGATCGTCGTTTTTCTCAAGGGGTATTGTCAACGTCGAAATTGAGTCACAAAAACTGATATGCGATCCAATAACACGAGGACAACACGGACTTCGGGGATATCGCGAAGCAAAATAGTCCGTCAAAAGACCCATACTCGTACACCATTACAACTCGTACCGTCTTCCCTCTCAATGCAGATCTCCGCACCTTCTCTAATTGGTTATCCATACTCTGCAACTCTAGGCGTAGGACTTGGAGACTACGGTCTCCCCAGCAATATAAATCAAGTCAAGCATCTATGAGTCTTGGTGCTATGTCCCGTCGTCTTGTACGAACTAGTCAAAGACTCAATAAACCTTTGGTATATAGGACATTATCAAACATGGCGACCGCTCACACTATCCATATCACGCCCGAGAATACTGGGCTTTGGAAGATCCAACAGGACGAGACCGCGGCGAAGAAGGTCACTGAACTGTTGCAGACAGATCTCGAGGTGAACCATACTTGCACAACCAACAGGCCGGCCAACACTAATCAGACTAGAAACATCATGTATACTTCAACGAGGATGGATTCCACAATCAGTAAATCCATACCATAGTTCTTTAGAATTTCGAGTAAGGCTTCTAATATATTCCTTAGTATAAGCCACCATCTCCTGTCTCTGTTTGGCACCGGAGCCTCGGCCGAACAGTTGCAGAAAGGCTACGACGTCAACACAACGTATCAGAGGCCATCCACGAGGCTCCATGAGAAGGTAGTTGACGAGCTCGAAAACTGGGACGCGGCCAAGTCACGTCTTGGCAAGGGACAGTAAGTTGACCTTAGGAACGATTGACCTTTCATTTGTGACTCGAAACCTTCACAAGTGCGTTTAGAACCAGAAATATAGGGCCCGAATCTACATTACAATTTCCCTCGCACTGGCTGATTTCCAAATTGAAGATATTACAATGACTTTCTTGCTTTCTTCGAACGTCAGATTGAGAAGCTGGGCTGGAAGCAAGTTTTGAAGGAATACATGTTCAATGGCGACGAGAAGAGCGAGGATATGATGGTCCGAATGCTATCTGGTAATCCGTCCGGCGGAAACCCCAAGATTAAAGTAACGCGCTGATGTTTGTGAAGGCGTCCTTCACCCCTTAATCCAGCTCATGTACGGCATTGAGTGGGACCAACCCGCTATGGTCGCTATGGGATTGGCACAAGCATGTGTTCATGACGAGAAGATTGGGAAGTTTTTGCTTGAGGCCGAACAAGTATCCAAGGCAAGCTCGGCGCCGATGCCTAGCATTGCTAGCCTACTCGATGCGGCCAGGTCCAACAAGAAGCTCGCCACAGTCTCCAAGAAGGAAATTCGGAACAATACCTTCAAGAGCGTTTTCGCGAAGGCATGGGACGAGATAGTCGAAGTAGCCGGCCGCGTGAAAGTCAAGCCAGAGGAGCTGGAAGAACGAACTGCCGAGATGTACCATACTGCGATCCTCGAAGCTGCTGCTCCCGCTTTAGCCCACCCCGGCAAGGAACCCAAATTCGATTTCTTCCTCATGTGAGTTGTTCCAGACATCTTGAAGCTCCTTCCATATACTTACTCGCAGGGAAAAGGCACCTCGTAAACGTGTGCCCTGCCCTCATAACCATCAACAGCTTTGACTGGGTACCTCTTGAAGACAAAGTGAGACTTCTCGAGTGGTTGATTAGGATGGATATTCTCCAATATGCAGCTGCGGCTTGCCCTCCGCTTCCACTCGAAAGGCTCTCTTCGTATGTCCCGAAGGACAAGAAGGTGGGCCCGGCAAATGGTAAGCAGAGAACCAAGTCAAGCGTCATGTTTATATGAAGAATTAGCTAAAGTGTGATAGACCAACTCCCCCGCCTCTTCAACCTGGAAGAGGATGGACACGCCATCAAGCTCTTCCGCGCCGTCCGCATAGGCAAGACCATAAGCGAGAAGTACGACGATAAAGACTGGATCAAGATCAAGGGTGATATGTGGGAGAAGCTCAGCCATCTTGTCGTCGATGCCGTTGAGGCGGGTGGGCCGCGCTGGATTTTCTGCACCGGCGATCCGACTACGTGGGATGAAGTCCCGGATCGACGGGATGCCCTTAACGGTGTCTCGGAGAAGCTCGACCAGGTCCATCTATAAGGCTCAGTTTTGAGAAACCAGGGATATTCGCTTGTATTAGTAGTGTATACGGATCGTTATGACATACTCCACTCAATTGTAGGTTTACAAAATGTACTTAAAACAGAAAAGGATAGCAAAATATTAGTCAGTTGTTGCTTCATGGTTGAACTGTAGGGACTGAATACCTGGATACTGAGTATAGGCATGCTATCATATGGTAAACTTAGCCCTCTCAAAAACGAGTTAATAATCTCCTGGGATCTATAATATTCCTCATTTATCAGTTTTGACAAAGGTAGCGGTCCGCCTATCAGAAATTAACGACCCATGAATTCGTCGTGAGAAGTTCTCGATTCCGTTAACCGACATATCAGCCGTATCTTTCGTGTCCCAGCCTCTTGTCTCTATGAAGAACGGGACGAGGCTCGACGATTTCCAAGACACTAAACCTTCTCTTTTCGTAATTTGCAACGTGATCCTTAACAGTGCTAGTCCCATAAGAACCTCTACCAACAATAACGTGATCCACGGCCAGCTTACGCTGATGAACTGCTCGTCGGCGAAAGCGTCACCAACAACCCTAGTGGCATTGCGACTATTTCTTAATGCGGATGTGATGCTATCTGTGATATTGTGTACAGTCATTTCAATGCTAGGCGAATCCCTCAGAACCTTCCCGAAATCGTCCTCATCAGAGGAAGAGAATATCTTGGCGAGATAGAATCCAATCCAGTAGTGGTCAGATATATTTATATTGAATATGTCGCTATCGCTGGCATTTGTTTTGCTAGGGGTGAGGGTAAATCGGAAGACGGAACTAAGATTAGTCAATTCTGGTGGACGATTAAGACGGCCGAGGAAGGATTCATCAATAACTCCAGGGGAATAGGTCCCATTTCGTACCGAGAAACCACTATATCTTCGAGCAGACCACCCAATTTCACATTCCATTATGTCGGGTCGTTTTATGTCTCGTTGAATAATATTGGCAGTTGCAAATGAAACGAAACTTGCATTATTCCGACCAGTTTTCCCGGTATCGTATTCTCTGAACACAGGTTCTACCGATGCAGTGGAATTAAATGTAGTAACGGGAAGCCAGCCGGGGTCATCAGGATTGCCATAGATATACGCACCGATAACAAAGCCAGCTGGTGTCGTGTATTTGCATTTCGAACTCTCAAGTTCATGGTCTTCCTGGCAGGTAACTAGTGTGCTCGATGTTACATTTTGGCAGCGGCCCATCGTAGCCAGGGTTGTAAAGTCTGGCCATACACAAAATCCAGTAGGACATTGGAACTTGATCTGGGAATCAATATTATACAGCCCATTAAGGATAGCGCCTTGCATTTTGGGATCCGCGAGTTTATCTAATCGATATGTCAATCACGAATTCCCTGAAACTGAGAAAACACAGCCTGATATGACTTGCCTAGGCTGGGTATCATCTCCTTCCAAGCCCCTGAGTCGTATGTCTGCGTGGCGCTAAAAGAGGCTACACCGGGTAACCTTATTTTTCTAGTCGGATAAGAAAGTATCTGTTGAGTAAAAGGGTCGAGGGCAAAAGAACTATATGGGCGCGATAATAATAATTGGTGAGTATTCCCCGGTGATCTCTCATAGCTTTGGAGGAAGCTGTAAGATGAGCATACTCACAGAATTGTGATCAGAGATGCAACGGACGCTAATTTGGCTTTGAAATTCAAACACCAAAGTAGCACTAGAGCACCCCAGGGTCCTCTGCTAGCAAGATCGAAGGTTTCCATCTGATATAAACTGCCGGCAGACCTTGCGAAGTAGATCCATTTCAATTGGCTTATGCATGAGGCCGCTGAGACAAGGATGGCGGCTCTAGAGAATCCAGATAGGAGGGATACGATAGAATTCGGACTGATTTGAAACATGAATTGCCAACTGGAAAGCGGCTTGTTCTGGAAGGCATATAGAACCGAAATCATAGCTATCGTACAGCATATGCTAAATCCCGTGGCTGTAAATTCCCAAGCCCAGTCTCTGAGCTTGAAAGCCTTCATCGCATTGGTTTCCGATGGACTGGAGAAAGGAGATGCCTCCTTCAAAGACGAAGACGGCACAAGGACAGTAGATTCCCCGTTAGTTGCATCAGATAGTTGGCATACGCTAAAAGAATCCTGAGCGTCAAGGTTGGCTATGGTATATGAAGGTAGGTCCGCTTTAGGGGTCGGTTCCGATGTGTGATGCCTGGGACCCAAAATGTTCGGAGTCTCTACCTAGGGACCGTTCTGTAGCGAACTTCGAGAATTATCGATGAAGACAAAAGGGGGTATGTATGTAAACTGGTTGCTACAATGAGTATCGTCTGAAGCTATTGTGATGAGGAATTGGACCTAGAACCGAGTGAACTAAAGGATGTCAGAATCAGGAGATAAGGAAAGTTGAAATAAGGACAGAACATTGTGCATAAACTCACAGTTAAATACGAAACAGAGAACGGCACGAGGACTGATTTAATCAGGCAATTGGGTATCATAGATATCCTACGCCTTATTTTTTTCAGCCCCATGGTTCCATATTGTGACGGTCACACCAACCTTCTATTTACATGATAGGATAAGAAGACGCCCGACCGACTCTTGGCATCATGAAATATGCCCTGGGCAGAATTGCTACGGCATATGGGGCTGAATATATATACTATCATCTAATGAACGAATTATTGAAAAGGGGTAGAATTTCCGATCCGCTGACTCAGCACCCCCTCCCTATGACATGAATAGGGGTTATGGGTTTGAGCTTTAGTAAGACCACCAGTCGTAGAGATTTGGCTCCATATACCTTATAATAGATTCATTCATACATTCATAGGAAGAATACTTTTGCAGCATATCGGCTCCATAAGGATTCGTGGCGGAAATCGACTAGGCTTAAAGCTTCTTGTACAACAATGTAATTTCTTCCTAGGTTTTTTGGTCCGCCTCGTAAAAAGTAGAAATATCGAGCTGGGGAACTGGGTAGAAACTGATATAAGTGATAGCGTATCAGAAAGCTAGTAACACTTCGGAATTCTTCGTTGAACACTAGTTTGGATAAAGGATCTCCCAGGATAATCACTAGTGTTACCGAGTGTTGGTAATCAACAACCCTGATCAACACCGACCGCCCTCGGAGCTATAATGAAGGTAATACCAACCCGCCCGAGCTTACATTAAGAGTTGTGTCTCTGTGAACCAAGACGGAATCGGAGATTTCAGACTGTGACACCGAATCTCTCGTTGGTTATGGACACAGTAGTTCAAATGCCAATAGCCTACATTCGGTAGATATATCAAGCTTGACATAAGTTAGAGAATTCTAGACAAACAACGAATGTAGTACAGGTAGGATTTAAGACAGCGTGAAAGGGATCCGATTATATTACATGTAAGACGTAATCTCACTTTATTGAATTTCTGGATTGCGGAAGGTTATAAACGTTACACATATCTTACCCGGTCTCATCTACACCGTCTTGATCGCAAGGAGTTTCTATTTTGTCCCGTCCACGCTGTTGGCGTCAAACGTCGGAGTTGGCATTCATTGGTTGGGATGTGGGCTAAGACAACTGTAGATTTGGTTGGTAGGAGTGCTTATATCTTGCTAATATCTTTCACAATATAAATTCACAATACTCGACTGACCTCAAATCCTAACTCCTTCTTCAGCCCATCAACCTCATGCCCTTCTCACTACATAGACCATCCCATGGCTTCTTACATTCGATACAGCACTGGTTTTAAGGACGGCGGGTTTGGGGACCGACCCATTCTAGGACGGGTATTCCGTTACGGTCATCATATCTCCTACCACATATATACAGTATGGCTCTTCATATGTAATGATGCTACGAATCTTACTCTCATCGGTATTATATTCGCCATCCTCAATGCCTCTGTGGCACCTATAATCGCAATGGGACCACAATTGCCTTTTCGACAAATACTGGCCACCATACCATCACAAGCCCTCTGGTCTTGTAGCAATCTTTTTCTGTTCAACCTTCACAATCAGCGGCATGGCATCGCCGAAGATACTCTCAACAAGCCCTGGAGACCCCTTCCGTCGGGACGACTTACGCCAGAAGAAGCTACGTTGATCATGTACTTTATGTACCCCGTGACGATCACCATCGCGCTTAAGTGTGGAGGATTATCCCCCTGTCTGCTTGAGATGGTATTCTGTCTCTGGCACAACGAATGGGGTGGTGGTGAGAATGCCATCCTCAAGAACCTGATCAATGGGTTGGGTATTCCATGCCTTATAGCCGGCCCCCTGGAGATTGCAACGGGACGTTCGATATTCTCTGGTCAAGGCAAATCGGCAATCTGGCTGTCAATTATCGCTGCAGCCATAGCTGCAACCAGCCACATCCAAGACTTTAGAGATGTCGAAGGGGATAGAGCAGTAGGTCGAAGAACTATTCCGCTTGTCATCGGCGACACGAACGCCCGGCTACTTGCTGCCTTAGGCGTAGCAACATTCACGTGGCTTTCCTGTTGGTTTTGGGGTTCGGGATGGAGAGAGAGTATGTTCATCTGGCTTACGGTATCCATACTAGTCGCGAACCTGTTTCTAAATCGTACTCGGAAAGGCGATGATTTTTCTTTTAAGAAACTATGGTACTTGTGGATGTTGGGTTTATTCTCACTGCCCGCCTTCATGTTTCATAGCTAGTATCTAAGAGATACAAATCAGTAACAAACTACGGAATATGCCCGAGGTTTATAAGGGATATCATATCGCCAAAATGATGATTGTCGGTAGACGAGGTCTATCTGAAAGAATAGAGAGGGTGAGGCTGTACAGCCTAAGCAAAGAACGCGATCGCGATGATATGTGGTGTTGCAGTAGTAAGTGGATTAATTATGAATCGTACGGATTACGTGGTAGCTAACGCTGCGCACTAGCCATCACCACACGTGACCTATAGGCTACTTTAGCCCCCGGGGTTTTACTCCGGCCGTTAGTGCGGCCGGAGCAAAAATACCGGGGCTCTTCCTCCCTTCCTGTCGGGGTATGCCTTCGCTGAAATAAGGGAGTAGGTGGAATAACTATAAGGATGGTGATTACGGGCGTAGTAGGGGAACGGGTGGGAAAAGGGGGTATCCACGGGGGCTACGGGAGGGGGATTACGGGGTTACGCAAAACTCGGGTTACTGCGCTACAGGGGAGCGGCCAGTTTTCGTAAAAGTGAGCCCTTGGCGGACCTATTGGATACAAGGATTTTCTCATCCTTCTTCACAGTATTAATCACGTACCGTCCTGGAAAATATTTCGTAGGTCCAGATGTCTGGTTTTTGATTTCGAACTGTGCGGAAACCCTGATACCGTCTAGTAGCCCCACAGAACCGTTAGCCTCATGGGGAAGTATATTATGCAAATACTTGATACCTAGTATTATGAAAATTATGTAAATTTAACATTGGAATGCACAATTCTAACGGCACCACCTGAGAACCACGTGATAATTCTCAGGCACTGTTTGCTTGGTGGATTTTCACTCTACGTCTTTTTAGCTTTCCAGACAATTCGAAGCGCAATAGATTATACCACGGGCGATTCACGACGGGTCCATTCGAACGACGACTAACAACTAGTTCTCTGAGACTCTCAAGGGTTAATAAGAAACGAAACGACTAATTTGAAAGAGCTCTGAAGTGGTACCCTACTTAGATCAAGCTTACATCCAACGAGGCTTCGCTCGACTTATAGAAAAGCTCGCCCTCCGAGACGGACTTATCATGCTTCCAACTGAGTCGACTGCTGGTCTCCCCTTCATCATCAAACTCAAATTTCAACAGATAATATTCGTAAGGCCGGATGTACTGTGCTCGTTTCACTAATTCATCGTACGACAGATTCCAGGCGAAAACATTATAATGATAATGCCGTAGTCGATACTGTTCTTTGGCCAGGCCAAGGAACTCTAAGTAAAGACCATCGTCGTCCAATTTGATGTCAATGAACCAATTCTTGATTACGTTCAAGTATCTGCCGGTGTACGAGTTCAAGTTTCGCGGTGTCGTCCCAAGAATCCTTGCCTTGCTTAGGCAACGCTCCACTTCGGCCATCCGATTGAAGCCAGCCTCCACACATTGCGATACGAGAGACAGATAATCTTGGGCTGGTTTTCCCATAAAGATTACATCGATAATTAGCTGGCATATCCAGTCTGCCACGTCGCAAGGACCAAGAGAGTTATGCATTACCACCACTGCTGTCCCCGATTCCGGAAGCAAACAGATCGCTGCAGTCGTCCCCGGCATATTCCCGCCATGCCAAAGCACGAGTTTATTCGGGTATCCCCGCCCGAGTAGTGGATACGGGTTGAGGACGCACTGATTCCAACCAAAGTCAAGAGAGCCTGGAAGCTGAGTCCTGTTCCACCCCAATGCATAGGTCTGCTCCAATATACTATCTACCGGCCGTGACACATGTGGTCTGGCAATGGTACAAATCTCTTTGATTGGGCTCTTAACTGATATGTCTCGTTTGTGCTGTCTGATATCGAGTTTACGCGAACGACAACATCCTAGTATATCCGAAGCTCGGGATACGTAAGCTCGTAGCCCTCCGGATGACTTGACACTCTTTTCAGTTGAGGGTATCATTGTTTCCAAGGAACGGAGGCAAGCGGCGCTATATTTCATGAGATCAGACATGGATGTTCGAACAGATTGGCCAGCAAACATCATTGTTTGGCCCGAGGCATTGCAGAATGGCAGGCGAAATGCCGATCTGTCTGAGAGAATATTGTAAGGAATGGCCACATTCTTGTCCTCAGGTTGTTGGGTAAATGTGCGAGTCATGCCTAATGGATTGAAGAGATGCTTGGCCACGAAAGTAGACCAACTTTCCCCTGATATTCTCTCAATGACAAGACCGGCGATATTATAGGCGTGGTTATTGTACATGTATTTGCTCCGGACAGGGGCTAGTTGGGTGAGGTAGTCGAATATGGGAATTGATTGTTCCTTGTCCAGAAGAATCTTGTTATTCGACTCAAGGTAGAGAGCATCGGCCCAAGCCTTCCCAGTGCGGTGACTCAGTATGTCGACGACTGTCAACTTTGCCGCGTAAGCATCTGTGTCCTTGGACATCTCTGGGAGGATATCGTGGACCGGAGTATCCCATTGCAGTTGTCCCCTATCAACTAAGATGCCTAATGCAGCAGCAGTCATTCCTTTAGTTAGTGACGCTATGTAGAATATAGTATCTCGATCTACTGGGAGCCGCTGCTCTACGTCTCGATGTCCTTGATATTCCTCGAAAATGATCTGATTATCATGAATGACACCGATTGCTACACCTGGGATTCCTGCCCCGCAGCACATCGAAGCAACCAGGTGTTTCTGGCGTTCCAGTTTCTTGGAGATAGTACTTGATCGGCTAGGCATTGTGGGTGAATTTCTGCTTATATGGATAAACCTAATGTATCCTAGCTGATAAAACAACAAATATTGTAAGTTCGAGAATAGGAGTCCCTACAAAGTGAAATTTTAAGGGCATACTGGATCAGAGGGATGCCCTCCCTTTTATGGTAGGTGGTCGGCATCGTACTCTGGTGGCAGGGTTTGGAAATTATTCCATTAGTTTTTTAATTAATTAATCATTCCTTAGTTAATACAGTTTTATTCCGGCTGAAGCCGGAATAAAAAAATTAGTTTTAATCCGTAATTTTACATTATTTTTTTAGTTCATTCCTTAGTTAGTTTTTAGTAATTAAAAACTAATTTTTAAAAATAGATTTTAATATTTTTAAAAAAAAATTCGAAAAAAATTCGAAAAAATTAAAAATAACGAATAATAAAATTCGGAAAAAATATTTTAATATTATTTATATATTAAAATAATTATTTCCATTTTTGTTTTAATTTTCCGAGGTTTTTCCGAATTTTTCCGAATTTTTTTCGACTTTTTTTTACGTTTTTTATTTTTAATTAATTTAAAAAATTAGTTTTTTAATTAATTATTCATTCTTTAGTTAATACTAGTTTATTTTTATTCCGGGAAAATTTTTTTTATTTTAGTTTAATTTTATTCCGGTTTTTAGAAATTATTTTTATTCCGAGGGTGGATTGAATTAATAACTAAATTTTTAAACCTTGTTTGGTGGTAATCGTTTTACATGCTTGTGCAGGTGCATACAAATCTCAACACGTCCGCAGGTACGTGGTAAACGAAAGGAATGCGTTAACCCGCGTCTAAAGTAACCTGAGACCCGAGGTCATAGGTACTTGTACATATATACATACTGCTAAGTACTCTCGCTAATGTTACATGAAAAAAAGATGATCATTTCGGAAAAAAAAAAAATAAAATAAAATAAGATAAAATAAGATAAAATAGAAATAAAAAAAATCAATTCAAATCTATTTAATTATTATAAAAGTTAAAATTATCTTAAAAAAAGCATCGTTAAAAAAAGTCTTAAACTTTTAATTGGTTAAAAGAATAAGTTAATTAAAAAATAATAGTTAAATTTAGAATAGCCGGACTCGAGCCTCACCGGTTATTTTATACGGTTTAATAAATGTTAAGCTACTTTAAGGGTGGTCGGTCTTAACAACTGTAGCCATTAGATTAAAGCCACACTCGAAAGACTTTCAAAGTCCGTATGGTTCCAGCTGATTGATGATACAAGCCAATCGGAAACCTGAAACTCAGGAAGATGATTCTTGCTTTTTAGAACGTTTGAAAACGGGGCGACCATTCGCCGGCAATGAAGTACTGTAGATAGTACACATGTACTTACAAGCCTCATCCGTGATAAATACATAGTAACTAAATAAATATGCACTTATAGACCATTAAGGTTGTATTATGGCGACCTATATGATATCATTTTCGTCAAAGGAAAAAAAAACTATGCGTGAATGTAAATAACCAAATCGTTAAACCCGCCCATTTCATTTGTTATATCCACATCATTGCAATTTGCTGATCGTTTCTCTCCCGTCAATCCAGTTCTCAGCTTCCAAGCTGTGCTTAGATATTCCTCAGCTTGTCCTCCACGACCCAACTGGTCCTCTACCCTGGAGAGATGGTATAGTGTTCGGCTAAGCTCCCTCTGAGAATCGAGGGCATTCGAGAAGATAGTCTCAGCTGATGTGAATGCCTCCCAAGCAGCATCATAGTTGCCCGTTGAATACATGATGCACCCAATTTTATGGAGGGAGATTCCGTAGTAGAAACCCCGTTCGCCAACGAGCTCTCGACGGATTTTGAGTGCACGATAATGGTATTCCATACCTTTCTCCCGATCTCCCAGGAGCAGATGGCAATTTCCGATGGCGTATAGGTTCACAGCGCCGGATTCGCTCATCTCTATTCGAAGGCCATTCCCAAACTCATCTCCCTGGTCGAAATGCAAACGTAGTGCTTCGCTTGCTTTGCCGGAAGCCTCATACGTACGCGCCATATTATGGTGGACGTGAAATAGCATGTCTCGACGGGTAAAGTCATCATTGTTCCTCTTGATGATCTCTAGAGCTTGATTCTGCAGATCGAGGGCTTCTTTATATCGACCCTGGCCAGATAATGGTAAGACCGTGTCTTGGTATCCATGCGTAAGTAAAATGTCGTCAGGCTCGACATTCTCGAGCCGAATAGCGAGTGCCCTGCGAAAATAGTCCTCGGACTCACCATACCGAGAACATTCGAATAAAACGCAGCCAAAGCCACTGAGAATCCTCGATCGAAGAAACCAATCCGCACCACTGTTTTCTTGATCGCAGATGCCAAGCGCAGTGGTCAGAAGCGGGATTGCTGTTTCGGGTGCTCTCCTCTCATACAGATACCATCCGGCGTATAGGAAGAGTTCCGCTAACCGCACGTCAGGAGTTAACCCTGGTGAGTTCTTGTAGCGTGAGTCCAGCGCCAGCAGATGGGGCAAGCAAAGTTCACATTCCGGCCACCGATCCATGAGACGGAAGTTTGACCTAGTGGGATGTGGAAAGATATTAAGGCAGATCTCAACAGCTTATGCGAATGTCTTATTATGAAGAGCTGGTGATTATTGATGGAAAATGGTTTCTTATATAAGTTAGTATAATTGATTAGTTGGTTGGTATATTTAATGCCATGGTAAAAGGGAATGATCATTTTTTATAAACCTCTTTTAAAGTATGTGGTATGTAAAGCTATCTCGTTATATTTATATTAAAATATATATAATAATTATTTAAAATATCTTATAATTTTAATTTAATAACATATATAATAATATTTTAATCGTTTTTATTAATTTATTTAAATAAACTCGTATTTAACATAATATAATAATTAAAAATACTTATTAATAATATTAATGATTTAAAAAAAAATTATTTATTTTTAAGCTTTTAAGTTTAAAGTTGTTTAAATTTTAATAATCTTATTATTAAGATAAAGTTTTAAGGCATGTAAGTAAACGCTTATCATGTAGTTGTTAAGTTAATATTAAATAAATATTTTTTTTTTTTTTTTAAAAAAAAAAATAAATATGTTAAAATAATTATAAGTAAGAAATAAAGAAAATTAAAGTAATATTAAAGATTATAAAAATAATTAAAAAAAATGTTAATATAATTTATTAGTTTTTAACTTTTAATATAAGTTTATAAAAATTAAGTAATGTTAATTTTATATTATAAGTTAATTTATTTAAAATATTTTATTATTTTTAAAAAATATGTAAACTTTTTAAGTGATTAAAAGAATTATTATTAATAAAAAATTTAACTTTTTAAGTTTAATTTAAAAATTAATTATTTAATTTTAATTTTAAACATTTAAATTTTCTTATAAAAAACTAAATACATAAAAACTTTAACTTATTTATACATACATTTTAATTTTATGTTTAAATAATTAAATTTTTAATAATATCATATAAAATCTTTATATTTAAAACATGTTATTAATAAATGATATAATATACTTTTAAATAATATTAATTTTAAAAGACATTTTATATGTGTTAATAAATTTAATATCTTATAAATAATTAAAATATTTACCATCTTAATTTATCACTTTTTATATTCCTCCACCACTTTTACTTAACATTACTTAAACACTGTTGTATATGTTAATTTTATAATAAGATTTTTAAGTAAAATAATGTTTTATTTAATTAATATATCCGTTTATTTATTCTTATTTATTTTTATATGTTTTAATACTTAATGTATTTTAATTTTTATTAAGATAAATAATTATTAAAATTTAATAAAAGTCTTTTAAAAGCTTAAAAATGATTTTTTATTAAATCTTTAAATTATTATAATATTATTAAAGTAGATATAAATAAAATATCCATTATTTATTTTTAAAACTTTATAAAACTCATAATAAATGCTTTTAATTTTAACGTTAAATATTTTAATTTAACTTAACTTATTATAATTATATTTAACTTTTTATTAATCCTTATATAAAAAATAACCATATCTTATATGCTTTTTTAATTAAAAGTTATCGATATACACAACCATGTAAGTATTAAGTAAGTCTTTTAATTAAACTTTAAAAACTTTAATTACAACTTTTTTATTTTATCTTTTAATAAATATTATCTTAAAATTAAAAGCGTATTTTAATTAAAATAGTTTTAAACGGGAAAATTTTAATAAAATTTTTATTATCTTTTATAAATAAAAACAAATTTTTATAAATTTTCTTATATTACATCTTTATAATATTAATTTTAAAATAAACTTATTTATTAAAAAGTGGGTTTTATTTATTAAATATAATTTAAAAGTTAATTTATATTTTATTTTATTAAAAATTATTTTTATTATAAGTAGTTTAAAATTCTTATAAATTATATCTTTTAATATTATTTTTTATATTAAAAAAATTATTTAAATAATTTTATTTAAAATTTAATTTATTTTTATTTTATAAAAACATTAACGAATGTTGATTTTATATCTTTAAGATTATATATTATTAAATAATAATTTAATTTTACTTATATATTATATTTTAATTTTATATGTGATTATTAATAATATATAAAAGATTATAACTTTTTATAACGTATTTATTAAAAAGTTATAAACTATATTAATTAAGTTTTTAAAATGATGGATTATTTAATTTATTTTAATAATTAAAATGATAATATGTTATTTAAATATAAATTTTTAATTAAATTATATTTTTAATTAACGTAAAGGAGTTATCTTTTTTTATTTATTTTATATTTAATAAATTTTAAAATTATATTTTAATATATAAATATTTAAAATATATTTATGTTTTACTTTAATAAAATATATTAATTTATATTTAATAAGTTTAAAAGAAATCTTATTTTTTTTATTTTAATTAAATATTTATTTTATATCTTCGATAAGTTTTATAATGTTATTATTTAAGAAGGATTTAATTTTAAGGATATAAATATCATTTATATATTTAAATTAACATTTTAAATCATTTAATAAAATATTAAAAATGTATAATAAAAATAATATCGATGATGTTAATAATTTTTAAAAAAACTTATATAATATGTTAAAGAATTTTATAACGGTATTTTTTAATTTAATTTATATATATCATTTAATTATAAAAAATATTATATAACATATTATAATTGATAGTTATTTTTATTATAATAATTTAACATTAAAGTAGTTTTTAAGTATCGAGTCGAAGGTTTTTTAAACATTTATAATAACTATTAAAATAATCCTTTTTATTTTAAAAGTGAATTTAATGTTATATGATAAACATAACGTGAGGTTAATAATAAAACATTTAAACAGTGTTTTTACTTGTTATAAGCTTATAATCTTATTAAATAAAATAATATGTTTTATTTTTTAAGTTATTAGTTTTTTAAATCTTTTTTTAAAATAAAAAAGTAAGGTTATAAGTTTTTATAAGTAAGGGCTTATTAAATCTTTCTTGTTTATTTTTTAAAACATTATTATCTCGGTAGTTTTAAAAAGTTTTAAGTGGTGTTTAATTTTAAAGTTTATTTAAAAAATATTTTTAATGTGTTTTTTAATAAAATTTTAACACGTTTTTAATAATCATATTAATAAATTATTAATGTTAAGTAAAATATTAACCATCATTATAATAAATATTATTATTTTTTTATAATTAATGTTAATGTTTTAATTTAATATTTTTTAAAAAACCATTAAAATTTTTAATAAGTTTTTATTTAAATCATCATTAAAAGTAAACCGTTTTAATAAAAATTATTTAAAGATTTTCATCTTATTATTAATAACTTTTATAAGTTTTTTATTAATTATTAATAAAAAAACTTTAATAATTAAACTTAATTTATGTTAATTAATTAGTTTATATAATTTTATATCATTTTAAATGTTATTAATCTTATATTATTAATAATTTTATTTAACTTTATAAATCATTTTATAAAACTTTTAACATTTTAAATTTATAAAGAAATTATTTTATTATTAAATTAATTAAAATTTATTTTTTATTTACTTATAATTTTTATTTTATTAAAAAGTTATTTTTTTATTATTATTTAAAAGTTTTTTAATAATTTTTAAAGCTTTTATAAAAAAATTTAATAATTATTTAATAAGTTAATTTATATTTTATTTTAATAGTTTTTAAAGTAAGTTTAATAAAAAGTTAACATTTATTATTATTATGTTAATAAAAGTTAATAAGTTATTATTTAAAATTAATAATTTATATTATTTATAATTATAAAAGTATTTTATTAATATAATTAATTATAAGTTAATATGATTTATTTTTAAATGAAAAGTGTTTATTATTTCATTTATTACGAAAAGTATATTTAAGAAAATAAAGTTTAAAATATAATCTTATTTATATGTTAATATGTTTATCTTTATAATTAAAAATAATTAATTAATAGCTACTTATTTAATTATATCCTTTTTTTTATTATATCCATTTACTTTTAACTTTTATTAAAAGTGTTTAATGTTAAAATTTCCCACGATAATATATTTATAAAAAGGGATGTAATTAAATAGGATTTTTATAACCTCGTTAATTAAGTTATTTAATAACTTATAAATGTTTATAATATTTATATTATTTATGTTTAATTATAATAAGTTTTTAAAAGTTTAAAGTTTATTTTATTAAGTTTAATACTTTTTTTTTTTTTTATATAAATGATGACTTAAAATTTAATATTTATATTATATTAATAATCTATTAATATATATGTATTATATTTAAAATGTGTATTAATTAAGTAGTGTTTATTAAAACTTATTTATGGTTTTTAAATTATAATAATATTAATTTTATTTTTTTAATTAAATTAAAAGAATGTGATATATATTAATAAGTTTTTTTTAATATTATTTTAAAAGATTTTTATTATTTTTTATTAATAACATTATAATTTATGTTTAAATTTTTAAATTAAATTTAAAGTTTATATAAATATTTTTAATATTATAATTTTATTAAGTATTACTTTTATAAACATTACGTAAAAAGATTATAATTAAAAGTTTTAAGTTTATTTCATTTAAGTTTAATTATTTAAGTTATTTTTCATCATCGGTGATTATAATAATTTTTTTATTATTAAGTATTTTTTATTTCTTTTTAAAAACATTCTTTTTTCTTTTTCTTTTCTTTTTTTTTTTTTTATAAAAAATATAAAAAAGGTTTTAAATTACTTATTAAGCTTTTAATTTAACTATAAATTAATGTTTATGGCTTAAATAATTTATATAAAAATAATAATTATAATGGTTTTTTTTTTATTTTATTTATTAAGTATATTATTTAATAATTTTTAACATTTACTTTATAAATAATATTTAATTCCTTTTAAGTTTTATATATTAACTTATTATTATATTTAATTAACTTAATAAAACAATTAAAATATATTAATAAATAAAAGTTATAATAATTTATATAACCATTTAAACATTAACATAATTCTTTATAATTTTAATCAACCTTAAAACTACATTAAATATAACGAGGGTCTTAAGTATAATTTTAAAATAAATAAAAGTTTTAACATTTATTATACATTATTAAAAATATCTTCTTCTTAATAAAACAAGAATATATACTCTTATTAAACAAATAAAAAAGTTTATTAACCTTTTTTAAAAAAAATATAATTTAATTTAAAATAAAAGTGATAATATCTACCTTTTATTTTAAAAGTTTAATATTAATAAATTTATATTTTATTTAAATAATTACTTTATTTTTAATAATATTAATAACATTTATTAAATTATCCTTATAATTTATTATTAATATTAAAACATTTAAGATAATATAATTAAATTATTTAATTAATATATTAATAATTATAACCTTAAAAATTTAACTTAATTTTTTATCTTTTTTAAATAAAAAGTCATGTATAATACTATTTTTAAAATAAATGATAAAACTTATTATAATATAATAAATGTTTAATACATCCGTTAAAATAATCTTTAATATAAAAACCATAATTAATTAAAAAATATAATTAAATTATTTTTTAACTTAACTTATATTTTCTTTTAAAATATAAATTAAAAAGTATAAGTCTTTTTTATATTATATTAATTTAATTTTATTAATAATAAATAATTTATTATTATTTTTCGTATTATTAAAAGTTATAAAAATATAATTTTATTTAATTTTAAAATTACTTAACTTTTTTTTAAAAAAAGCTTTAATATTATTAAATTTTAAACTATTATTTTTAAAAGGGGTTTAAAAGTTCTCTTTTATAAAAAGTATAATATTTAAATATATTAAAAAATATTTTATAATTTCTTATACGATAACTTTTTTTTTCTTATTTTTTATTAAAAAAATAATATTATTAATTAATTAAATTAAATTTTTTAATATTTTAATTTATAAATTTTACATTTATTATCGTTTTATTATAATAAAAAATAAAATATTTAATGTCATGTTTTTATTAAATTTATTATAAATGAAAGTTTATAAGTTTACTTATTATTTTAATGTAATTTTTAAAACCTTTTTTAAGTTTACATTTATAAATTAAATTTTTATATATTTTTTTTATTTTAAAAGCTATGTAAATATAAATAACTTTTTATTAGTTAAAAGGCTATTATTAATAATTTATTATAATATAAAATTATTTTTATGTAATATTCATAAACCATCAAGTTTTAAAATAAGTTATAAAATTATCTTAAAAGGTTAATAAGCTTTAAAGTTTAAAGTATAAAAATGTTAATGTTAAGGATTTTGGTATGATCATGTTTATTATATTAATAGTTGCTGTTAAGAAAAATAATTTATAAGGGAAGGTGTGGTGTACGAGTTGGTATAGTGCAACGCTACGGATTGGTTTTCCTTTAGGTTCGGTGATTTGCTGTTGATTTTTCTTCCAGATAAGGCCATTTCTGAGCAATTCTTTGACTGCATTGGTGTAAGAAGTAGCAGTCGCAAGGAATTTGATTTCGTTGGATGTACTTGCTCCTTTCCGCATCATGGTCTCGGGAATTCCGTCAGGATCTAGGCAGGACAGAATCGATAGCAGAATTGTGGACTCAGAGTTTAGCTTCTCGATAGAGATCCTCCAGACGGTGGCCAGAGATTGTTCATAGAACAAATTTGGAGAGTCAGTATCCAGGCCAGCAAACGTGTCCTCATTCTTTAATGACTCCTTGTATATCTCGAGGAAATCTTCCAGGGTACATCCGCGCTCTGCTATGAAATTTGCAACTTGGTTGATCGCTAAAGGCAGACGTCCTAATTATCAATTAGTATGAAAGTATTATCCGGCTTGATGCCTGAGACACGTACCTAAGTGTCGTGCAACCTCGTTGATCTTATCCGGTTCGAAGTCCTCGTCTACATTCTCCGATGATCTAAAAATTGACAGGAATAGATCCAACCCTTCCTCCTCTGTCATGTATGACACGCGGGCACTCGACTGCGTTATACTGGATGATGCAGGGTCCTTACTTGTGACAATAATCGTTCCGTTGTTGGTTGGCGGCCAGAAAGATCGCAGAACATCCAAATCATCTGCGTTGTCATAAACGATTATCCAGTCTACCTCTGTTTTACTTAGCCATGATTTGAATAATTGGACCACCGTTTCTTGATCGCGTTTCGAGTCTTCTGGTTCAATTCGGAGATGCTTGGCGGCGTCGACGTAGGACTGACTCAATTTCGAACGACAATCGGCGGCCATCCAGAAAACAGCTGGGAACCGGTCCAGGTGGTCATAAATATATTTGAGGGCAATCTGAGTCTTGCCAACTCCTCCAGTACCATGCAAAGCAAATGATATTTGACCCTGCCGCTCTCCCGACAGCGCGCTCTGCATGGCATCCTGAGTTTCCCTGCGGTCTATATATCGGGGGTTGTTTGGGTATGGAATGATTCGGCAAGGAAGCGTGCCCTCGGGGTGGGCAGGGACTTTCGTGAGTGTAATCATGCCTCGCATCTCCCGCATCCATCCTTGGTGCAAATCCAAACTTGCAACTGGAATTTCTGCTTCGAGGGCTATTTTGGCCGTTTTATATTGTTGAATACAAGCTCGGACCCGAGTAGGTTGGGGTCTCGGGGCATGACGCCGCAAGATTCCTAGTTGAATGCCTTGTCAGCAATTGTAAAAAGAATAGTACCTCAATTTCGCCTTCTCAATTGAAAGAATGCCTTGCCAGTATGATCTGTAGTAATGCTGACCTGTGGGACAGTCGTTTATCCACTTATTCGCTTCATAGAAAAAATCCAAAGCTGCCCGATAGACATCCAGTATAATGGTCTGTATTCTACCCGGTCCCTGCATCTCACTGCCAAATATACACTCATATTTTTCAAGGCGCGGGGCAATTTCCATGAACTCGACAAGCATCGCTTCAATCGTATCTTGAACATCCCTAGCGATACGTGATTTCTATATCTATTAGTTTAATCTATTTGTATATCGGCTTCACTGGATACCATAACTTACAGTCCTCACTAGCTCGAGGCCTCCCCAGAGCAAACTTCCCAGCTCAGGGGACGCAGCACCAACGATGGCACCAAGGACCTTAATTCCTTGCGGGACTGTGTCGGTCCTGGCTGGTTCATTGTCCGGTAGCGATAAGTCAGTCTGCCAACGCTTGAGGGCCGACTCAGGTCCATGCGCTTGCAGAATCGCATCTAGGTCGTCGCCATGGAATTTATCCCGGTATTCTTGAATGAGGCTGTCTATGGTTGAAGTTGACACTGAATTACTAGAAGATTCCTCAGATACGGAGGTATATGTCCGCAGAGCCGCAACACAAGACTCGGGATTATCAGGGGTCATCTTGGTGCTTGGGTCGGTCAAGTGAATGTGCATTGCGGTTCGTATCCCTATTGACCGGCGAAAGGAACGATGGGTGGTCAACGGGATTTATTACGATATTATGTTGCAACTGCCCAGTTGTATGCAAGGCTCAAGCTCGAGGCATACTTATGCCTGGTGTAATGAATCATAACGAGCCCAGAGCTATTGGGGCCATCTGAGTGATTGGTACTATGGGAAGGCGACAGCTCACTCTTCCCAGCCGGCACTCAACGGAGCCAGCTCTACTTCAATTATCCGGATCTTCCACGTCGTTGTATGTGGCATATCAAGCCACGCCTGTATGTCCGACCATAACTACCAATGAAAAGATTACTCCCCACTTATCACAATATAACGACAACGCCCTGTAACCAGGAAAAGGAGATTATTAGAACAAGTTGGGCTTGAGATAAATAAAGCATTTGAGCCTCAAAGTACGACGATAAAAGGTGTCCAGCTATGCCAAACGTCCTGCTGAATCTTCTGTTAGCACAAAGGTCATATCAACAAGAGAAGCGTGTATAAATACGCACCCCCGTCCGTCGTCCTATAAGACAACAATATGGCAGACCAAACGACCAATTGCAGCGTACAGGGCGATGACAACCTCTATGGATTAGGCGTTCGGATAGGGTCGTATATGCAATGGCTCAATCTAATTGTGGCATATCATTACTGCCCGAGAAAAGTGGTATGGCCTCCATGATGTGTTCAGCTCCTTGATTGAACCCTTTTATAACTGTGTTTCACAGGCACAGAGTTGGATCTTGTTGAATACGTTCCAATTTGGGATACTTGTCGCGATCATCTGGAAGATAACAGCACAGGAGATAACGGATCGGCCATACACCATCGACATATTTGTTTCATTGATCTTTGGCCTCGGTGGCGGCCTAACGTCACAGATGAACAACTTGGTTGTTATCTCACAGTCGTGTCGTCCTGCCGTAATTACTACCTACCTTTCAATGGCATCTAGCCTCGGCCTTCTGGCAGTCGGTATTTGGTTCTGGTTTGTTGGTATACATACACTGGTCAGTATCCGATACCCTGCCATCACGTCCAGGTGGCTTCTCTGCAAATGGTCGCTGATCTGCAATGGAAAGGACGAGCCCCCTTGTTCACCGTTCATATTCTTTTTCTCGAGGGTACCTCTCTCAGGCTGGTTTGTCACGTTTAGTGAGGTAATAGTGACACTTGGTTCCGTCGTTGCATCATGTAATGCAGCCTACAAACTCTGGAGTTGTGTGGTTGAACTCAGCGGTAAAAGCCTCATGGATGTGGTGAAATACTTACTCCTTCCGGACCAAACCGGGATTCCATTTAGGGAAGAATCATCACCTCCAGCAAATATTGCCATTTTTGCTATTCAGATCATTACCTTTGCCTTTTTCATCCTAATGGTCGAGCTGGCGCTACTCTGGAGTCATGTGGAAGGGGTTAACACTCTAAAAAATACCGGTCAGCTTATCCCCCTTATCACAGGGGTAGTTACTTTACTCCAAAGTGTCGGTATCCTTTTTCTTAAAGATGAGTGAACAAGAAACCTGCACGTTACTTTGGAGGCTCTTAATACGAGATATTATTGGATCATTCGGGGACTCGGGGACTAGTAGATGCATATATTCCTTTTGGTAGTTTAGCATGTGCGATAATTGGAATAGAGTCTGCGTATGCTGAAGCCTTATTTTGCACAAGTCAAGCCATTAAAAAAAGCCCTCAACGTAATCACCGTGCGTATGGTGCATTATAACTGCGTCTCCGATTGGTACATGTACTTTCTCTCCAGGAAGTATCGATACATTTAAATGTTCGGCGTAAATTGTCCTGAAGGCTTACCATCCTTGGACTTTTTCCCGTGACCACCCCTGTCACCGGTAGCCACCGGTAGCCACCCACGGATGTGGCGGACGGCCAATATCGCGATCTCCGGATGTATTTCCTGAAAAAAGATCCTCAGTGATAACGTAGCAATAGAAAGTAGACTTCCTAATGGTGTTAGATAAGCAACCCACCAGTACGTCGACAACACTATGACTATGTTATCGACTCGATAGTAGGGGCTCACGTCGAGGTATATATCAGCCTCCTTTCCGCAACGCCGGAACTCAGCTCATCATCCACCACCTGACTATTCTATCAAGCAGCACATTCCAGAAAACCATTATCACCCATCATAAATATGGTATGTTTCACTTGTAAGCATTGTTTCAAAGATACTAATAGCAAAAGGATCAACAAAAGACACCTACTGTTTATGCTGTGGATTCAAATACCCAAGACACACGGGTACAGCCATGGAAGAAATATCTCAAAGCCGAGCAAGCGGATGGCAATAGTGCCCAAGCAGGCTGGCAGCCCGTGGCCGCTAAGCCATGGGAAAAGCCGTGGATCGAGTGGCGTGCGGAGCTTCCGACCAACGGTCCTGACACTCAAGGCTCTTAAAAAGCCAGCCACCGGAGACTGCCACTTTCAGTCCATGAACTATTATTGAGACGATGGTACTATTATGGGGCTTGAACACTACGAAACACGGCGTCGCTAGTGTGGCTGAGAACAGTTGCAGGTTTTACTGGCTTCGTCCTCTCTCATTCATTAGTATAATACCAGCCTCATTCATTCTAGCTTTATGGTAATTATACAGTCAATTACTAGCGTGAGAGACTACAACAAGTACAAGTGTGAATCAATAAGTTATAGATATATTGATTTTATTAGAAGGCTAGGCTCTACACCCTTTGTTAGGGAGTTGATCTGTTAGCAAGAGAAGCCCCCCCTCCCCTTTTTGAACTGGAGGAGGGGGTTTCCTACGATGCATGTTTTGTCCGCCCATAGTATTGGCTAAGTAGGGGTTAGGTAGCAGTTGAGACTCCTTGCCAAGTATTTAACAACGTGGGTTCTTCTCCCAAATAGTAGGATAATTAGTCTCTCTCGCGATGTATATGTGCAAGTATCAATATTAACGAATCGTGGCGTCCCGAAGCATAATATCTTAACATGGAAGAAACTACGACACTATGCCGATTTTTAGACTTGCAGTATCAGTGGTAATGAAATATTCAGTAATTATTCATCACATAACTCCTAGAATCTGGAATCCTATCTAACTAAATCAAAACAAAACAAAAGCCCGCACATCCGCACTATGTCTCGGAGGTCCATGGCGCTCGCCTCCGCTTGTTGCATCAAACGCAGCGTGAGCGGAAACTTAAAAAATGCGTACAGGTTAGTCAGTAGGCGCCAAGGGCTGTTATAAATGTACTCACACGTAGCTCGAGTTAGGTCACTGTCAAATATCTTCATCAAGATAGCTTCATTAGGCTCTTGCTTGCTCATATAATGCCACTCATGGGAGGGATTATACTCCAGATGGTAGATCTCGTTCACGCGATGGGGTAGGACAGTATCCACTGCGTGAAGGTCCTCATCTTTAATAGAAGTGAAGTCGCAGACCGCCAACGGCCAGTCCGTTACGGCATTAAATACTGGCCGCCACAACCTAATAGAACTTATAGTGAGCATATAGTCGATAAAATTCGTATCTTGGACCTACGTGATAGCCAACCATCTCTCGAAAGTAACGCCCTCAGGCCGAAGCAGCTCTAAGGCTTCATTCAACCTCCAATGAGCGTTGCCGGTCGTATGGTCTTAGTTTCTTGATGTCAGTATACTCCTTCAGTAGTGATAGTAACGAAGAGTACCTATATGCACTGATGTTGCTGCTTGAAAGAATTGCGTATCTCCAATCTTACGGACCTAACCCAAGACTTAGTACACGTTGTATGTAATAGACTAGAATTATTCTAACGTTGCAGTCGTATGCAACCACGTCTTTGGCATCCAGCAAATCCTTCAGCAATGTCTCTACCTCTCTCAGATATGGATGGTCAGGACGCTCGATCTTGTCGGTCGGGTGATTTTGAAATTCATGTTTAATGAACTGGAATCCATTGGTGTCTAGGCTATATTTGGATTCGTTGCCTCGAACATCTTGGATGTGGACATTATAGGTCTTCTCAGTGAAGTTGGAAGTTCTGGCCCCATCCTGAGTGAATGGCACTGAGGACATGTAGGGTTTCTCGAGCTTCAACAACTCTGTTGGCACAAGGTACTTCAATAAAGCCTCCATCTATATCAGTAATATCAACGCAGATTGTCTTGCCCTGAAAAGAATAGTAAATATCGCATTATCACGCGACAGTCTTCACTTGATCGTGTTCTAGAGCAGGATGCCTCATTATAGTACAATGCAACTTGGCAACACGTTAATGAAAATATGGACATATGCTGTCTTCTAAGCATAACATCGGTAGCCTTAGATTCACATGGAATGGTATGATACAGAGCCGCATCAGATTGATATAAAACTCGGTGTACTACCCACAACATATCAGATGGGTACCAATGAAATTCTTCACGCATAGGTCGGCATAAAAAATGACCATACGATTAGATGAACAACATAATAATATTGTGGAAGTACCGGTACATTTCCCGTCCCGGGTGAAACAATGCCTAGTGGACAGACATTATCGGGAAGTCGACGGAAACACACCGATATTATGCATCCAACCTGATTGTGTTATCGTAATCGGCTACATGGGGGCCAATTCTCGCAGAGAGCTGCCTGAGACCCCGCTGCACAATGTGGTTGCACTGCGTACCTATCTATTCGAGTATCTGAAATCTATTCTGAAGCCTCGTTTTCACTTCGGAGCCTCCATTCTAGGGTAGTAAGCGAGCCCCCACTACCAGCAATTCTCAACATTTCGCCTCAGTACGCTCAGCGTATAAGGGAACTAAAATCCATTCCTCGAGTAGAGCCCTAGACCCAATCCACCATCATACACCCAGGTTAACATGCTTTCATATGGCGTCAATATACTAGTTATAACGCAAACTCAACAGACCGTCAAAAAACCATGAGAATAGATATGAAAGCTCCGAAAGAGCTTCTAGTAGACAGGTGAGTTTCTTGAGTGCTTTTCAGGCACATATCCCAAGTGATATGCTCCTCTAATCAGTTTGGACTATCAGATTGAATGCCCTGATTCCAACTCTATCATATATCCGACGCACAACAGGGACCCCGTCAATGTCTATTGGTGTACTTCACCAGGGCGAAACTATCTTTACACATAGTGAGGGTATCAAAGACGTAGAAGCTGTGACCAATCCACATTCTGAGGTCAACCAGGACACTATTTACTTGCTTGGATCACTCACTAAAGCGTTCATATCCGCATCATGCGGCATCCTAGTAGACGAAGGAAAGCTAGAGTGGAGCAAGCCAATAGCCTCATATGTGCCATTCGAGCAGGAGTCCGATCCTGTCATCGCCAAACGTGCCAACTTATTAGATGCTCTGTCTCATTCAACGGGACTACCTCAAATTGATATTTCATGGTACGGAGCACAGGGAGAAAGCATTGTTCCTCCAGAAGACCTCTTCCACATTGTCAAACATATCCCAGTGTTCCCAGATTTCCGATCAAAGCTACATTACACAAATTGGATGTACGCTATCACTGGCAGAATTATTGAGACCCGTGGTGGCGATGCTGCTTCCTCAGGATGGGGTAGCTTTGTTCGTCATCGGATTTTCAGTCCACTTAAGATGACACGATCTTATAGCAATCGTGAAGACCTTCCCGACGCGAATTTTGCCGAGCCACATACAGCTTTAGATGATAGCAGCCCTGGGCGCTTGCCAGTCCCCGATTTCTCGGACAAAACCCTGACAGGTGCCTCCGCCGCAATTTGGTCCACCGTTCCTGACATGCTTCGTTGGACTAGCGCTATCTTGGAGCGCCTTGAAATTGAAAAACAAGGCGGCGGTAGACCTAAATCAACGGATGACAGCAACCCGCTTCGACAAATGAGCACCATCCTAGCCCATCACTTCCAAGTCACGGAAAATACAGTCAATGAGAATTCTTATGGATTAGGATGGGCACGCCATATGATTCCCTCGGTGCATCTTGGATGGCTATCTATCAACGGTCCTCAGCCTGACCACATTCTTGGTGCAGAATCCCGTCCGCGTCTGGCATTCTACCACGGTGGCCAGATAACTGGCTACCTTAACACAGTATATCTGTTTCCAGAGACAAAGTCTGCTATTGTCGTGCTCACGAATGCGCAGGGGGCGGGTGACTGTTCCGACTGGGTTGCTCAAGCAATCATTCAAGAGCTATTCGACCTTACACCTGCACTCCCTTTTCGCTCGATCGTCAAACAGAGCGCTGAGAAGCATCTTCAGACATACAATGCTATGAAACAAGAATATGAACAGCATCGCAAAATAGGCACGCCTTCACCAGCATATCACGAACTGGTCGGCGACTACTACAATGACAGTATTCGGATGACTATAAGTATATTCGAGACAGAGGGGGCCCTAATGATGGAGCTTAATGGACGGTCATCGCAGCGTCATACATTGAACCACTACCATTACGATACCTTCGGATTCCTCCCTAGGTCTAGAGAAGAGCAGCAGAAAAGGTGCTTAGTAGATTATTTTATCTATAAACAATTCCTAATAGCCTTCGAGCGGGACCCCTCTGATGGACCTGTTGTGTCGTTATCCTGGAAAATGCAAGACGACTTTCCACCCCTCTCATTTTCAAGGCGGACAAAGGATGAGGTACAGTGAGCCTAAAGCTGTGATGGAGGCAATAGCCAGAATAATCAGTCCCGTGGTCTACCCATTATCTGCTGTTGAGTTTCCAGCTATAACCAATCGTTTACTCTGTAATGAATCCCTAGTACACATACAAGATAAAATAATTGCGTGAATGTGTAAGTTGATCGACTCATCCTAAGACACAACAGCCTGTAGGCGGTACACTTGTATGCTTCTGTTAGGATTGCAGTAAACACATTCTTGCCATTGTTATATTATAAGACGGACCAAGAAGCTGAGGAAATGTCTATATTTGAATATTGTTGCGTAAAAAAACATAACCCCTATTTAGCTAGAATTACGGCCCCGGGTCCATATATCTACGCGGGTCTGTCTCCTGTGGGTCCCAGCGCCCCTATCCAAGAGGAGGGGCCTTCCTATGTGGGTCTAGGGGCTAACTCCCGGATAGGGGGGACGACTCCCTACGCACAGGCCACTAAGATAGCCTTCTGACAACTTGCAAACTGCACTATATTTTCTCCCTCACCGGGTAGATTGAAGCGGTCACTGTTCTTTCGATACAACCTGCCATAGCATATTAGACGCATAATCAAATTATTGCAGTTGGTGTCTTACGTTGCCTGAAGATTCCCAAAAGGAAACAATGTCGTACTGTCCCAGTTGGTGCCTCCAGCTCTCTACCATCATATCGGAAAACTTGCTATCAGATTTCAAAGTCTTTAAGATATTTCCCCCGTTGTGGAGGCCTAGCGATGCCGCAATCCCGTGTGCCGTGTCCGCTAGACTTAGCAGCATCCCATCTGCCCCATGATGCGGCGTTGCGAAGAAAACTAGTCCTTTAGTCGCAGTCTTGATTGGGGTATATTTCGTATTGTTATGTGCATTGATCAAGGCTTGCTTGATCAGTAAGCCTCCCATGCTATGACCTAAGAATAGAATTGGCCTCGACTCGATACCGTATCATTCTATTCTTATCTCTTCGAGTAGCTTATTCGCTTTATCGAGGAAGGTGCTTTTATCTTTCCCAAACACTACTGTTGAGTTGTATTCGTATAGGAAAATTCGTGACTCGGAAAGGTCTAGAGGGAGGTCGTCGCGGAGCCAAAGGCGTCCCTTAGGCCCGGAAGGTGTGCGCCACGTATCCCACGCATGGTCAGCGTCTTGCTTGCCACGGGGGTTCAGACCATGAACTGCGATGATACTGCAGAGCGTGAGAGATGTATCCATATAGGGACGTGTGAACCTACTCAACACTAGCTACGGCTCCGGGGCCCGTATTCATGCTGAGATAGAGTAATCTTAGGGGCTATAATCTAGTATAAGAAAATATACAGCGTATTATAGGGGCAGCCTAACCATTTTCAGTATTCATCCCAAGCTTTATAGCATCAATCGATCAGCTATATAGCACTATATTCTGTGGTAAGGTGGTAGTGGGCCACGATAATGCGGGAGACGAGCGAGGGCAGGTAACAGGTTAGTCGAAGCGTCAGTGGCGAAGTGCAATATATCTCTTACTGGTGTTGTAAGATAAAGTCATATCCAGAGGTGCTAGAGAACGGAATAAACCTAGGAGCGTTCTAAACATGAGCGAGCGAGCCGTCCCGAAGACGCAGAAGCACAGAGCCTTGATACATACGCGGGTTTCTCCTAATGTGGCGTCCGGAAAAACCCATCCGATTGATTGTCGCCGTCCGAAGCCAGACCTCGAGAATTTGCTTATTTCTACACGACTACCTATAATCATCAATCATCGGGATCAGGAAGATAAAAAGCCCTCGAGGGCTAGATAGGGGTCGAGGCTTCTTGTGCAACAACTTGGCTGTTTTCTAGGCTTCTTGGTCTGCCTCACGACGGACTCGTGGTAAAGGTACTTCGTAACTTCAAGATACAAATATATCAGCCGTCAGCTTGGAATATTCTCCGGGAGTAACTCCGAAGAGAACCCAATCACCTGAGCATTACATACGTAAGTGAAGACCTCTGCCCTGCTTAAGGCGCACTATTGTAATTAAGGAGTTATGCAAAACTTGCAAGGCATATTTCCTAATATGCAATTTAGAAAGAATTCCCGTGTTCCTTTCATATCTACGTGGCATAGAAATGACTCCAATTCCCTTCTCATCCTTCCTACCGTTATCCTAGCTGAAAAAAAAAATCAGATTCTCTATTGTATTTATCCCGCCCGCGTTATAATGGACACAAATCCGATCGAAAGGATTGATGAAAGCCTCTCGATCACATCTAGCCAACCAGTCGAGCAATCACCAACGGAACCAAGTACCTGGTGCGATTTGTGTTTCAATCTCAACTACGCCTTCGCTAGGTCGGTAGCGATACGAACCTACGGACTCTCCAGTCCGCGGCGTTCTATCTCTATTCGATATCCGGCATTAGAACAGTCGACGTCTTTGGGCTGCGACTTTTGTGCATTTCTTAGAGGGGTTGCTGACACATATGCCTCTAACGAACGATGTGACTACGTTACGAATATAAACATGGACAAAGATGGTGATATATCCATTTGGTATCATTCCCAGGACGCACGTATCTATATATACCGAGTAACCGGTAAGATCTTGACAACAATGGCCCCAAGACTGGAGTCATATTACTGATACTGCGCATTTACCCCAGATTCAGAGTCAGGGGCGTGTGGCCCAGCATATGAGCACATCCCTATACGATTGGATATCCAGCCCCCAAACTCTGAGCAGTCATTCAATTACCTGGAATCGTGCCTCAAGGAATGTACCGACACACATGGGTGTTGCAAGCAGACACTATTGTCACCTCCCAGGCGTTTGATTCATATTAAATCGCTCGAAGGGGGCTTAATCGAACTTCACGAGACATCTGATGATTTTCGAGAACCCTACGTCGCATTGAGCTATTGCTGGGGCGACACCAACCCCCTAAAAACAATAACGTCGAATATTCAGTCACTAAAGGATGGCTTCAACCTTACGGAACTATCAGCAGCCGCGCAAGATGCGGTCCATATTACCTGGAAGCTTGGGCTGGAATACCTCTGGGTTGACGCGCTATGCATAGTGCAGGATTGCTGTAAAGACTGGGCAGAACAATCGGCTATGATGTGTTCAATATACGAACAAGCATATCTTACTATTGTCGCGTCATCGACTAGTTCGGCAGATATATCTTTCCTCAACTACCCGCCACCACCTAAGTTTCAATATCGTGTTGCTAGTGAGCCCGGCTTGATGCTAGTAGCAAGAGAAGGGTGTAGGAACGGTCACCATCATAATCCATTCCGGAAGACCCCCGTACCGCCGGACCCTATCCTCACGCGTGGCTGGGCACTTCAAGAATCGATATTGTCGACTCGAGCAATATTTTATTCCACGGAAGAGCTTCAATGGAAGTGCTCATTCACCTATGCATGCGAATGCCAGGAACAAGCTGCATATATTCAAGCACCAAATCTCTATATTGGACTCAACCAACACGGGGTACTTCACGCATGGAAGACCATTGTACTTATGTACACGCAGCGGAAACTCAAACTTCCAAAGGACAAACTACCGGCAATGTCCGGAATATGCCAGATGATAAATAGGCTGACCGGGTGGCACTACCTAGCTGGGTTATGGGAAGAGTATCTCATTTATCATCTCCTTTGGACCAGAGATTCCCATATCAGTGGCATTCAACCGTCAATCCCACCCGAGTTTACTGCGCCGACTTTCTCCTGGGCATCGATAGACCATCCCATCCATGCTTTCTCCGCTTGGCCTTATCTTTCAAATGATGATTTCCACGAGGTCTCACAACTTGTTGATTCGGCTATCTTACTAGCAGGTGCTGATAGATTCGGTCAAGTGAGGCCTGGGTCTTCGATAACGATGAGAGGAAAGCTGATTCCCTTTGAACTACGTGACACGAATAGCCCCCTTCATAAATATAAAGTTCACAACCCTGGTATACGCATACGCAGTCACATATACCATGACACACTACTGGAAACATTTTGTTTCGAAGAGTCAAATGGTCAACTGCAGCGGTCCGTGAGGAGGTCGGTGGGAGACGCTAGTGAGGAGGTCGGAAAGCTGGAGAGTGGAAATATTGTTTACTTTTTCTTGTTAGGATACAATTCGGTGGACATCTACTTCCTTCTTCTTGGCATATCGCCATCGGATCATAAAGCGTACGAACGGCTAGGGGTGGCCAAGTGTTATGACAACGTGTATGAGGACTTCAGTCACTTACCAGATGAAGATGTGATGATTCTTTAGGGGCTATTAGGAGGCTATATTAGTGTGCTGAGGGTATAGAAGACACAAGAATCCGGTTTGGCAACTCAAGCCAGGTTACGAAATGGGCTATGATTTCATGCTAAGTATAGGGGTTATGTCCCTTCCTCTATCTATCCAACTAGTTGCCCAACCAGCCAGGATGTCCGTATGTACACCAAACATCTATGTATCTTCTCCCCTTGGAAGAATATCCCTATATCGTCTATCGTGAACGCCTGCCAAATCTAGTTTTCTTATGTCTATCCCGACCCCTATTTAACTAAGCCACTCTATGACCCTTCTCCTCCTCCCACAACAGCGCGCCCGCCTCGGTAAGCAAGCGTGCGCCCTCGGTATTACCAGTACGCTCCGCCAGATACAGCGCGGTGTTATTAGCACGGTTACGCGCGTGTACGCTGGCACCCCGTTCCAGCAAATCCTGGAGCACGGCTACATCCGGCCCCACTGCCGCCAAATGTACTGCCGTATTGCCCATATAGTCGGCCCGCTGCAGTAGTAGTGATGTCTCATCTGCTTCTGCTGCTTCATCTAGAACCTCTAGAACTGCCCGTCGGTCCCCTGCCGCAATAGCATATCCCAGCGCCGCGAACGCCGCATCCCCGGCACTCAGCCGCCCAACCGCGGCTTCCGGTGCACCAGGCGGATGTGCAAAGGACGGGGAGGCGGGAGGCTCCGTAAGCTCACCACGCAGCGACCGGCCCATACGAGCAGCAATCTGCTCCGCGCCGCCCTCTGGTAGCGCTAGTAGATACGAGAGTTTCGTCAGTGCCGCCTCGGACGTAAGATCGTGACCGAACACGACCCCCGCTTTCCCGAGCGCGAACCCCGGGGCGTATAGCGGGGATACGGAACCGCTGGTGCACTGACTAACGTTCACAATCGTAATGCCGCGGGCGACAGCCGCAGCGATGACTTTCGTGAGACTCCCGTCGACGCCCTCGGGCGCGTTTCCCATGCCGAATGTCTCGAGGATAAGCCCGCGCAGGTGTGGGACGCGCAGCACGGAGTCGACCATTTCGGGCTTGATACCGGGGAAGATGCGGACGCAGGCCACGTGCGCGGTGTCGAGGTACGGGGTAATGCGGAACTGGGCGATTTTCGTCGGACGTCTGACTAATGACCAGTTGACGTCGACGCCCAGGCTGGTGACTTTGGCCAGCGGCTCGCAGTTCGGGCTCGCGAAGGCTTCGAATGAGGACGCGGAGATCTTGGTTGTCCGGTTCCCCCGGAAGAGCGTGTGGTGGAAGAAGAGACATACTTCCGGGATCACGAAGGTGCCTGCGATGATGAGAGATCCGAGGAGATTGTCTACGGCGTCGGATTGGAGCGCGAAGATGGATGCTTGCGAGCCAGTTAGAATGACGGGCTTCCCTAGGTCTTCCATCATGAAGGATAAGGCCGAGGCCGAATAGGAGAGGGAGTCGGTCCCATGAAGTACGACGAAGCCATCGAATAAGTGATAGTTATCCTTAATGGTAGTCGCGATCTGGGTCCAACCGATACTGCTAATACTGGAAGAGTCAAGCAGCGGTGAGAATTCAAGAGCACCATATCGGATGTGTCTCGAGTATGAGCTTGGCGGCGTGCGTAAGCTATCAATAGTGATTTCAACGCCATCTTTTACAGCCGTCAGAGGGACTATGTCAAGTTAGCGACCGAATGTCCTGAAAACGAGTGGTTGAAATGATTGAATGATGATGGTGACCCCTGAAGGTCATGAAGAGACCCCTGAAATCCCCCCTTTTCAATTCCCAGCGATTTACCCATGTTCGCATCTCATAGGCAATTTATTTAAAAGCGCTTCTTAAACGTAACGCGATCGGATTCCCGAATTGACGACATCGTAAATTAAGAAGTGCACATACCTCGTTTGGTCATATCATTAAACGACGGCCGCGGCGCCATCGCATTATCCAAAAACCCATCCACAGGCACGAGTCCGCTCGCCGACGGCTGCATGCAAATGGTACCACCAGTGATAATGATGAGCACCCGCGATTCGGGATAATTGGATTCGCCATTGCCGTTTACGACGGCTGTGAAGGCCCCCATCGTCGCAAGTGTATAACCAAGATAAAAGTAGTGAGTATTTCCGATCCCAGACTTTATGATCCCAAGCGATCTTAAACTTTAAAACCCGTATTTATGAAGGATTAAGAAGCGCCGGAGTCGAATTGTCGACTATAAAGTCAACACGTCTAAACCCGAGGATGAATGCGCAGCCCGTATGTACACAGCTTCTCGTGAGGGTATCCACAGCGCTAGTGGCGCAACAGTGCTGCTCGAGTAATGTGAACAGAACTTCAATCAAACAGCGACAGTTCAACAATGCTCATCATCCACATCTGAAATCAACAGCACGTCCGTCGGATTATAACTATAGCATTACCTAAAAATAGAGTGAGAATAACCAAGGTAAAAGAGCTAGAATCGGAATCCGATGCTATATAGATTACCCCATGGAAACGTAAGACTGGTTTACGTCAAAGGAAAAAAATTCTCGAAGTTCACTAGAACAAGGCCAGAGGCTCCACATGAGGAGACTGGACTAAAAAGAGAATAGAGGAGAGACATCTGGAGTAAGAGAGAGAGAGAGGATACGAGATAGTATTGATTAGAACTTAGCTAGTTGGTTAGATCGAGTTTACTTATCATTTACACTTTCGTTAGCTCTGAGGTGGACGCGGCTTATCTCGTTAGACCCGAGTTTGGAGGGACGGGAGTGAGATATATCCAAGGTAACCGTCAGTGTGTATCGGCGGATACTCACATGTAGATCTGGATAAGATCTGGATTAGCTAATTAAAAACTAGGTCCGATGACGGAACTTGGCTACGATAAATTCCGTAGACTGCGGTACCTCACCCGCGGACGCTCACCGAGCACCATTCGGGTAGCCAAGGCTCATGATATCACAACTTAATAGTGTCAACATCCGGGTCACATTATGTATTTGGATTCTCTATGACAATGCATTATCGTCGCTTGTTGGACCTTCAATAGTACCCATCCTCGTAAAACCAACCGTCTAACCAGGCATTAGAACCTATCCGTGTGCCTTTGCGGATTTTTCAGTATTTTGTCACGTCACATCATAACTAGCCGCTTTGCTAGCACTCTATTCCGTATCATTAGCCATCGCTTGTTTTGGTGCAAGAAAATCCGCTTGTTTTTTGTTTCCTTTCCAGCTCGATATACTCGTTGGAGATGTCCACTCTATCGTATGGACTCCTACTTGGAGGTGGTCTTTAGTGGTCTTACTTCGCTGCCTTTTCGCGTAATAACCTCGTGCTTGTTTCTTGATCGTACCCGATGACTTTCGTGAGGTAATGAAGCCTAGTTCATATTAGTAATTGTTTCGAATATAGCGTAGATTAAACAGAAGAATGTAGAATAGAGAAAACTCACTTTTCCGCATTCGCCTCCTTCACCCTGAGGTTTTCAAAACGCTGCTGGCAGTCCGCCCAAGCCAGCGTCCGCTTCTTAGGCGAAATAGACTTCACAGTAAACCTGAACTGGCCAGTCACGGGTCGGTGATCCGATACCCTGACCTCATGCCGCCTATATTCAAGCTGCTGTATTCTGCCAAAACCTCTGTGAAGGAGACGATCGCACCAGGCTGGGGAGCGCTTCTTCTCACTGGTGTCATAATTATCGGTTCCTACATCATATTTGTAAGTAGGCGGAAACTCGATGGGCATCTCATCAAATGCTCGGAGTTTAAAAGCTGGGTTCCTTCGACGCGCTACAAGGAGCTGGTCGCGCTCAAGCAGCTTGGCGAGATTGTTCTGCTTCACAGCGATCACAACTGTGTCCCGTGACATAGTATCGATACGGTAATTAAGATCGCCATTTAGTAGACAGAGCTCATGATCAAGAACCATGGAGCCATCACCGCCTCCTACATAGCTGTCGATACGAACACTCGGGTCACGCTCCACAGGTAGAAGAGAACTCTCCATGATGGCGGCGATATCATTATGCCGTTGGTTTGCCGAGGATTGTCCCGCCGCAAGATGGCAGTTAATAAAACAAAGTGAAGTGTCGTCTACCATAAACCGCACGACGATGGCACCCTTGTTGCCATGTAAGCCTCCCATGCCACGCTTGATCTCAGAACTATTGAGATTCCGTATACGATCGCGTAGAGTCGACCTTACAAATATGCAAGTAAAAAGACCCACAAGAGTCGCTGTGTGGAGTAGATGGTAAAGATGGTCGGAGGGCATGTAGTCGTCGAGACTTCTAACGAGGAAATCCCTCCAGTCTCTGTATTGGTGGCTCATCCGTTCTTGGTCTGACGCATCCTTCTTTTTCGGCTTGAAGAAGCGTTTTGCGGTGGCGGTCTTATCTTCTAGGTCAACCAGTTCCTGGAATCCGAAGATAAGGATATCCGGAGAATCACTGGACTTTAGCAGATTCTGCATAAACATGGCGTCTGAGTCGGAATATCTTAAACTGTTCGGAGTCGAAGCCCCAGCATTCCATGTCATCGCTGTAAGCTTGATGTTCTCAAATTTGCAGTATTGAGTATCGAGCAACTTCATCTCATTTTCCAGGAAATCATCCTGCAGGAGACCATCCCAAGACTTCAACATATTGTCCGCCCCGAGCGTAATAACTTGTAGGCGATCTAGTTTGTAAAAGCTCGCCGGGTCGGCGATGATCTTAATAACGGGATTATTATGTGCTTGCCAGTCCTTCTTGATGACCCAAGGCGACTCTGCAACATCATATACAGAGACCTTCCCAGTATTGAAGGCCGCCCATATATAATTGCCTACGCCAGCCAGTGAATTGATCTTGTAAGAGCTGACGTTGAGTACGCTGAGGCATGTAAAATCCTTCTGGGAATAGATGCTGACTTTTCCGTCGCTGTGGCCGATGAACACCTTGCCAGGTTGTGACTTTAGGAGCGTCCCTGATGTAACCTCGCCGGCCCCTTCCGAGACTATCGGTCGCATAAGGACCTGGAGTTGATTTCGACCACCTGTGGTAGGCGTGAAGATGCGGATCTCTTTGCCTGTTGCGTGCCACAATTCCTCCCCAACTACCATCGAGAAAGTGTGTCCCTTAGGTAGTCTGTAGGTCTGGTGGGGATTAAGACCTAGATTCGGAACTCCCTCGTTATCTGGACCCCAGACATGTAAAGTTCCTGCTTCATCCAGAGTCCACATCTCATTGTAGTGTCTGAATATTTTAATTATTTCGTACCGGCCGTGGGCATTTGTTTTGTTGTCGGTGATACCTTGGGACATCACGTCGGCTTCTATTATCTCGCCCACATTATTACCAATCCACAGTCGCAATCCCTCTTCCTGAGTGTCCAACGCTGGTTTAAACGCAACTGCAGTGGCTTTGACACCTTCGCCATGGGCAAAGCTCATTAGAAGCTCCCCGTCAAGTACATTCCATACTCGCGTGAGAAGTCCGGTAGTACATACATACTGTCCACAAACATCGAAAATTCTGGTATCATATTTGGTATGAATCTCATGAGCACCCTGTTTTATGAAAGGTGGCCGGCGGTTCACCCTAGTCGCATCGGGATACTGGGCTACAACCTCTACATGATTTGTAGAAGGTAAGGCCGCTGGCTCAACAGGCCGACTGTCTGCATCACCGAGGGCTGGTCGCCTAGTAGGCTGATGGAACTCCAGTGAAGCTTTTTCGGTACCTTGATCTACTGTTAAGGATCTCCCGTGAGTACGCGATGGGGGAGGCGCAAATTGCGTTGTCGGCGTCGAGACTACGCGTTTCGGTTGAGGAGATACGGAACTGTCCGTAGCCACACTGGTCGTGCTTACAACTGGCCTTGGGGGCCGAGGCGGCGGCTTCATGGTAGAGCTCGCAGGGATCCGGACGGATATGGGTTCCGTCATCGTCTGCGGTCGAGCCGGGAGGGCAGGTCGCTCCTCCGGTTGGGCCATGACCGGCGATCGAACGGTCCCGTTGACCTCATCCCGCCGTATACTTGCGATTGTATGGTGAACAGGGGGTGGGTCAAATGTTGTGGCTATTGTGTTAGTTCTTGGCACAACCTTCTGAAGCGCAGGCCGTGCTGGCGGCCTAGTTGGAAGTACAGGGGGTTCCTCGTTCTCGGGACTGCTGGCGCTGCTCGGAGGACTATTAAATGGTGAACGCCGCTCTGCAATCTGAGGTGTTAATTCCAATTTGGGTGCATTGCCCATTAGCCTAGATAGCCGGTTGGCTGGTTTCTCGGCGCGATTCACAGGCGGTGGAATAGGTGGTGACGCCCTGGCTTCACGCTCCCGTCGTAGTTCCGCAGACCTTCGTGGAGGAGGTGGCGAGGGAGGCTGTTGAGTGGCGGTCAGTCTAGGAGATCGGCCGGGTTCAAGTATTGGAGTATGTGGGCGGCTAGGAATCTTAAAGGATCGGGGTGAAGAAGCAACTGGCGTGTTAGGAGTCTTTGTAGGGTCGGGAACAAGGTGAGCATTCATATCGCTTTGCAAGGCGGGGAGTGACCTGGGTTTCGGTGGTGACTGAGGTGGTTCAACCAAGACGGCGGGTGGCTTGATTGGCTTGGGGCTTAACGGCGGCGGATTTACGATCTGAGCAGGATAATGACCCGGGATATTCAAGGTATCTTTCAGTTTAGGTCTTCCGTTCTCCGGCGGGACGTTTATACTCCGACTAGGTCTCGTATCTGGGATCGGAGGAGGCTTCGGGGACGGTGACGGATTTCTTGTGGGCGGCGATTCAGAATGGTTAGATGTTGGGCCATCTTTGGGTTTGTTCATATTCTCAAAATGGGACCGCAAGGACGAGACAGGCCTCTGCATTTCCGATTAGTATCGTAGCACTTCCCCCTATAGGGTCAAGTAAAAAGAGAAACCTACCAGAGACGAGTCGTCTGGCCCATCTTGACCGTTGGACTCCATGGTGATGAGGGGCCGTCTCTATAAGCCTACTAGGTGCCGGTCCCCGTACTCCCACGGCATCACTAATTACAAGTGAGCCTGCTATTATCATCCAACTTCACGACCCGTGTCCTCTACGTCAATTTTCAGGTGTTTGATGTTAGAGATCCGAAATTAAAAACCGTCGCTTCGTTCGTAATCGATACAGTGCCGAAGGATATTAAAGGTGAACCGGCACGTGGCTGTCTAGACCCTTAGAATTTGGTTGGGTAAGAAAAGGGATGCCGTCAGACTAAATACTGAGGTAGGTATCGATGGGATGCCTCGACCGCTGATCGTAGTCATGTTCTGGGTCTTTGTTTGCTATATTTCGGCGGAAATGACAGCTTCTTCCAAGTTGCAACGCTGTCACCTATACTGACTGGGCGGTAGTCTCGAAGGGGTAACGTGCTTATGTTCATACGTAGGTAAGCTATTATTCGGACGTTCGTATATAATAAGTCTGTTACTCAGTTACTCAGTCCCGAGAAGTAAACGAGCGGTTTAATTTGGGTTTGGATTGGAGTTGGTACCAGACATGCGAAACCTCTAGTGAGTGAATCGGATTGCAGATCTTAGATGCATTGGATATTCCCGTCCAGCGTCTCCCATGTAGGCTCAAATGTGGGTTTAAATGCACTAGGTACATAATCGATACGTAGCAACACTACGTAATTTTATACTTGGCTTTTCCTCAATGCTATTTTCAGCTTATGCCCCTCCGCCTTTTTTGGTCCAGTATCCATGCTCGTACACGTCCACAGGTACCGCCAAGTATCGAATTAGACTCTGGAGGTACCATACCCTTGGTGAACTGTTCACAATTTAGACTTTGAAACCCGAGACTGGCGGCAGCCCTCGAAAAACCTTGATGCCGCCGTAATCCAATGAGCGCAGGTACCGGCGTTCTTGAATGTCATACCTAAGACTTCAGGGTGACCCCAGTTTGTTGGTACCGGGTACTCCCAACGGCCCCCAACGACCCCGGCCTCGAACTACTATGTACTCCAGGGCTAGCAGCTAGGATAGCGTTCTGCAGTGTCTGTTACAGAGGTCACCGTGCCTAAAGGGTAAAGGCTAAAAAGTTGACGGTTTACCACAGTACGCTAACACGACGGGAGTGCTTGCAGGGTTGCATTCTTTTGCCATTCTGATCCGATAGATCACAAACTACCTCAAATAAACGTACCACTTATATCACTAGTCTTAATCTTTTAAACTTCGAGCTTCCCACGTAGCGAACTTACCTACCTATTTTCATTTTTATTCTTCTTGAAAACATTCTTCACGAGAAGCACGAGAAACACAGTACCTGAGACCCAAGTAGCGTCATAGCCAATTTTCAAAATGAATACGGTATGTAATTACCGAGAGAGCTATTCGGAAGTCAGTCGGCGCAAATGGTGCTAACTTTTTCATCCTTCCAGGTCAAATCGTTTTGGTACGTAAATTGCAATAATTTGCTATTCGAGAGATGATGTTATTAATTCGCAATGCCTTTACGTAGGATGGGTTGGGGCTCTCTCTGTCTCGGTATGTCTTCCTTTGCGCCAAGCTGTTGCGAGTTTTTCGCTCACCCTAATAAAACCTAGCCGGCGCAGGGGCCTACTACTTTGCAAAGAAGAGCATCAATGCCGACAGGGCACAGCGCCTCGAAGAAACCCGCCGAAAGAAGCAGATGATCGACTCTCTTGAGTATTCGAGTAACGTCCCAGCCAGACCCATATCCGCGTCGACGATGGGTGGTACTACCAATGGCAATGGTACACCCGCGCGAACCGATACGGCAGGGTCACCGAGCCAAGAAGCGAGTAGCGATCCAGCTCCAACTCGACATGCTCCAGCTACCGAAGGACAACAAGTAGTAGAAAAGAGCAAGTACGAGAGTAGTACGCCGTTCAGAAGTACGAAAGGTGATCGGTTCTCCTAGGTCGTCGTTGAAGGTTGAGAACGGTTGTACTTTACGATGAGAACGATATGAGAGCTTCCGTGGATACGAACCCGTTACGAAGAGAGAATTAAAAACTCTACTGTCTCTAAATCACCGCTGTTACTATAATTATAAAACTCTCGATGTAGTCGAATCGATGTATACAAGTTTATTGGAATCAATCAGCATGCGCTATGCATACATATGAGAAATTCCTTTTCTTTGGTTAGGTTTGAAGCCATCGGGCACCCAAAGCAATGTTGCAGTTTGATATCAAGCGTTTATTTCTTTTGAATAACCAAAAAAAAAGATAGGGAAGTAAAGACGTCAAAGGGTCTCTTCAAAGGTTTCAAAAATGTCATCGGTGCATATTTATGACGATCTTGCCCTGTTTTGGAAAGGCGTGAACATTGGAAGTGGGGGGGTATCGGGGATATTTAATCCGTCGCCGCGCATTCTATCCCTGCTGCACTGTGCCTGCGCTTGGCGCAGCTACAGGTGGGATCGCCCAATTAAGTCAACAGCCTTGCGCCTCTGCTGAATCTCCCATGAATTCCATCGCTGTTCTTCGTGTTATCCGAAACCACCAATCTTGAAACCATGCATCCTCATAAGCTTAGAATCATCACCATTCGATAAACATGGCTTCGCCACAGCTAGCGATAGCTAGAGTCTCCTTCTCCGCCGTTCTCTTGCGTCCAGATCCGACGTCATGCTCGCGCGGCGAGATCGACGAGTTTCTTCAGCTGCTCGACGCGACTATCTCGCGATGCTCCCCGCCCAATGTTCAGGTTTGAGCAACACAATCTTTTGAAATTTGGTATTCTGTGCGACTGCTAAACGGTCGTCACATAGAAATGCAAGCAGTGGATATTGAAGAACCTGGTCCAGTCCGCGCCTAGAATCTCCGCCCTAGGGAAATACCTAACGACACTAGCAAAGTCCTACTCCTTGGATATTGCCTCCAGTAGACAAGCCCGAGAGCCCTCTTCGAAACGCAAGCGGCTTCACATCCTTTATATTCTAAACGATGTGCTTTACCAGGTCCATATCCGGAACCAAGATACTAGCTTCGCAGAGAAGCTAGAAACAGCTATCCCCGAGCTCGTCCGAGTCACCGCCGCCTTCCCAAATTGCCCAAAGCATTCCAAGAAAGTACTAGATCTCGTAGACCTTTGGGGTGAAAAGCGATACTTCTCGGGAACTTTCATTCAGAAACTCCGGGCAATCGTTCAGGAGGCGCCGAATTCGGTTTCTAAGGATGACGCGCCTACTAGCGGCGCTCAAGCTACAGGCGGAAAATCTTCCAAAGATGCTCCCTTTATCATGCCAGCAATGCATGGTGATACGACCGTATCGTGGTACGACTTACCAGCGGCGAACTGGCTGCCCGTCATCGAGCCGAATTCCACAAGACCCATGAACCCAGATATGATCAAACCCTTACAGTTTGTCCCGGGCCCTGCAGAGAAGAACCTCATCAAAGCTGTCCAGGATTTACTGGCTGATGTGGATCGTATCTATAATAAAGATCAAGGTGATGCCAATCGCCCCACTGAAGACATCGACCAGTTAGGACAACGAGTTGTGTTGGACGAGATTACCGGGGATGTTATCGACGGGGAAAGCTATTACGGTTGGTCGCGCGCCTTCTGCGAGAAGATGAAGCAGCGCCGGAAGAAGGCCAACAGTTCTGGTAATGACCGTCGCGGGCGCAGCACGTCGCGTTCACGCTCACCAAGCTCATCTCGCAATTCATCACGACCGGCTTATAAACGACGGCGAATGTCTAGTTCCCGAAGTCCTAGTAGGAGCAGGACCCGAAGTCCAAGTCGCCGGAGAAGCTATAGCCGAGAGCGGTACCAACGGAGGTCACACAGTAGCTCTAGATCGCGCTCGCGCTCACGCTCACGTTCAAGGGGCAGGCGCTACGATCGATCCATGTCGCGACCTCAGGGACGGAGTCCGCTACCACCTCCCCGCTATGACTCTCCTCACTACGGCGGTTCCAATGGAAAGCCGCAACCCGGGTTTCCGAACCAGCCACATCCACCGTCTCAATATCAACATCCTACACCTCCTTTCCCACAATCATTCCCTCCGTTACCTCCGGAACTTAATCAGTTTATGGTACCACCACCTCCTCCCCCTCCGCCACCGAATTATCAAGGCCAATGGCCACCACCACCTCCTATTCCGCCGAATGTGCCCAACATGCCGAATATGCAGAATATGCCACCAAACTGGCTTCAAAATATGGCTATGGGAGGATGGCCCGCACAACAGCCTCCCCCACCGCCGGCACAGCCCCCGCAGCAGCAACGTGGTGGCTACCAGCAGTATGGGCGAGGTGGGCGAGGGGACTACCGTGGTCAGGGGCATCGTGGAGGGTGGGATCACCGCGGACGAGGCTGGTAATCGCGTATTAACGTGGCTCTTACTATAGGCCACTACATGTATCAGGTTTATACCCAAGAGTGAGCATTAGCATTAAGATAATACACGTTGTACACTATGTATACGTCAATAAGAAAGCAATTAATTCTTAACCCATCTAATGAAACGATCACTATGCTATAGATCGGAATTCTCTTCAGTAGTGCTTCCGATAGCCATATACAGCCAATCTGCTCCCCCAACTCATCCGTAAATCACAGCTGGCAGTGTCCCTATCAATGTCTGTTGTTATCCTACCGCGACTAGCTGCATATAAATAGAAAAGCCATTGTTATCCACTATGTAAACGAACGAGAGACACCGTCAGCTCATACCAATATACATGGGAGCTCATTTGCTAATAGTTCTGACGGGTATGATATTTTATATAAGCCTCAGCCAGGCAATATATCCATTGTATCTTACACATATACCTAATCTATCTAGCCCAGACTAATATTACTGACCGTGATTACACATTAGCTCACTATACTATAGATCTATTCCGACTCTTTTTGAATTCTCACTCAGTCATAGTCGCAGATATAGGTACCCAATCATTCGTTCATTCATTTTTTTCATTTTCTCTCGTCTGCATAGTATCATCGTATCTCTTTTTTGCGTAGCCTAGATGCTCTTGAACGGGAGAGGGTAGGTAGCTTGGTGGTGAAGAGGATAAGCGAGGAAGAGAGAGGGATAGAGAGAGAGAGAGGAAAATGCTATCTATCTACGAAGCTATCTACTATGATTTGATGATGGTGGCGGTGAACGTAGTGAAAAAAAGACGCCGGGTACTCGTCTCCACGTGAGCGGTGAAATACATGCAAGCCCGGGTCTTCGACTACCAATCCGGTGGTGCGCGTTGTCGTCCGCGTTACGCCACCCACCAAACCCTCCATATGTGTATGGCTTACTTTGCGAGCCAGACCGCCAGACCATATTGATCCATTAAGTACTACTAACGTTGTGCGCCTCCTTGTGCGCAGCTTTGTTTACCCGTTCCTCCAATATTTTTTCCCGTTAGCTATGTCGAATTATGAGCCAAGACCTCATATAGCAACATACATATGATGCAAATCCAAACCGGTGGTACTTAGTTGCTGTTCCCGTGGTTGAATATGCTTAACTGACGTGGTTTCCGTAGACCATGAGATTGATGCAAGTCGATATGGATTCCAGGTGTGGATGGTTCCTACGATGACGTAGATCCTAGAAGACACGAGAGTAATTGAAATACCTCATGTATTGTCGAGTCCTCCGACTCGAATCTTGTTCAGTTGCAGCGTTTTCTTCAAAACGCATATGTCGTTCTCAGAGTTTGTTGATCTTGAGGTTGCAACTGGCCTAGGAACTGATCAAACTGAGGGATAATTTGACGATAAATGCCGATGATCTAGGGCTCTAGTTAGATGTTTCATTGCACTTAGTGTAAACACACTTAGGGATTGCTTACCTTTTGGAAATCCTCATGGAGGCCACTCTTCGTTTCACTGCGTAATTTCAAGTCTCTATATCGGGCGATCGCAGTGAAGAAATGCAAGAGGGATTTCTCCATAGCCATGGGATTCCTTTGGACGACGGCAGTGAAGCCTCGGAAAGCAGTCGCTTTCTCATCAGAAGGGTCAACCTCATCCATTGACTCTAGAAAATCGTCGGCAAATTCAGCCAAGTCAGTGGCCAGTAGTTCACCGTTACCCAGTCCAAGTCGGCCTAAAGCAATCGCCGCGTTTTCTGTGACCCCCTTAGGGATACCTGGATTCCTGATGATATCGATAAAGCGTCGGAAGAGCTCGGGGACATATGGCGCCATGTTCGATTTATGTCGAATGGCGATTTCACCTGCAGACCAGCAAGCATTATTAACCACACCAAACCCACTGTCAATGTCCTCGTCCAGGATACCGTCCAGGTCCAGCTGCCTCAGAAGAATCGCGAAAATGCTAGGTAACGACGGCTGCAGTTGTTCAAACACGTATTTTGCGCAGTCTCCGAGAAGTGCATACGCCGATTGTCGTACTTCGTCTGTAGGATCTTCCATGCAAATTAAAAGGAGTTCAAAGAATGCTGGCTGAGACTCTTGGACGAGTTTGGCAGACTTCGCCGGATCTAACGCCTGGATAATAGCACTGAGAAGGTCCAAACTCGTAACTAGGAAATCCTTATCCGGTGTATCATTAGCTCCTAGATTCATCGATGCCTCCAAGTTTCCATGAATGATGGTGACACAACGGACGAATATTGGTTGTGCATATGGCGTGAACGCGTCATTCAGTGCCATCGCAACATACGACAGACACTCCAGCAGAGGGAATAACTCTCGAGACTGGTCGTTGACCTTGGTCCACCTCTCAATAAGCGCAGGCATTAGCTCGTTCACGAGATCAGGTCGAGCTAAAACCGGCCCAATATGCTCAGCCAATGTCTGTACGCAATCGTAGAGAATATACATATTTCGGTCCTTGTACTTCTTGAAACATCGAACGAATTGCTGAATGATTGGGAGACTGTAAGGCTCCAGGCGCTTCCCGGCCTTCTCCTCAAGGTTAGCGAAAGCCGATGCGCCAGCTTCCTGAACTTTCTTGTTGCTATCCAGCATCTTATGTAGGATGCCTTCCATCATCGGCTCGAAGTAAAGCTGCTTCTGGGCAGGATCCGTCAAATCCGCGGCCCAAGAAGAGTAACGACCCAACGTCCAGCACGTAATTTGTCGCACCACGGGCTCAGGGTCATTCAGGAGGGAGATCAAATATGGCACCAATTCGGGAAGGTGAGGTGTAACAACGTTGAGGCAACCCTCTGCAACCGCACCCAATGCCAATACAGCAGCTTCCCGATAAGGCCAATCATCGTGCTTGAGGTTTTTAGTCAGGTACGGCAGAATAGACTCGAACACCGGGTCCTTAAAATCACGAGCGAAGACGTCTAGTGCGGCCGCAGAGCATTTCCTTAGGGTCCAACGCTCATCTGGATTCGCGTCATCCCCATCCTCAAAATCATCAATCTCACCTTCCTCGAGATCGTCGTCCATCTTTGCCAAGTTCTGGTAAGCATTTCCGTTCTGGCCGGCATCTGCCGAACCTTCAGTGTTGGCATTTCGCGCGGAAGATTTCTTCGCGAACTGGGGCTTGATATCCTTCTCGAGGTCCTCCTCATCCTCATCATCAGACTGGCCACCAAGGAGAGCGATATCCTCGGAACTATAGACCATACACTCGAGGAGAACCGGAATGATCTTTCCGATGTACGGGCTTAGAGAATCCCAGAGATGTTCATGCTCACCCACTGTGAGCCAGAACTCGGCTGCGTCGGTAGCTAGGTCCTCGTCCTCATCCCCGCTTCGCTGCTGGGTTATAATATAATCAACAAGACCGGGCAGATGCGGCTGGATCTTGTCCGGGCGGGACTCAACAAGCTGAGCGAATGCCCTACAGACCTGTCTTCGCACATCATTACTGGTGTCCGTGGCCAGAGCAAATAGATGCTGGAGCAAATCATCGATGGAGTTCAGCATGGCCTGGGATTTTCGAGGGGTGAAAACGTTGATGGCGGTTAAGGCATAGGCGCGGACCTTGGGTAACGGACTCTTAGTGGCCTGAATCAATTTCGGGAGAATAAAATTCAGGGGCCGTTCACCGTTCAGTTCACGCTCCAATAATTTGGTGTTATCTTCACAAATCTTAGCCATGGCGGCCATGGCACCTTCCTGTGCTTCTTCTGAGATCTGTCCCGTCTCATTGCCAATCATCTTCAAAAGCTCCGGCAATAGCTCAGGCCAGCTCATGATACCACCCCTGCGGATCATCTCAGTTGCGATGTTGCCCGCGTAATTGCGAATCGGGCCCCTCTTGTCTTGCAAGCCCAAAGGAATGCCCATCTTGATGAGGGCCAAACTGCTTTCAGGGATTTCTTTAGACCCCGCCCTGATGTTGTTCTTCAACATGATAGCCGCGGCAGATCGTATGAGGAAATAATCCTCGGCGGACCATTGCAAACCAGCGGGGGGTTCTGGGCTTGAGAATAGGTAGATAAGGTAGTTGTTGATATCGGGAGACGATTTCGCCTGCGTGAGCATCTGGAGAGACAGAAGCTTGCGTTAGCTCAAGTTGCTAGAAGTACAAGTGCGACAAGCTATAGATATAACCTAACGAGAAGTGACGGAATAGTAAAGCATTTCTTCTTACAATCTCGGCTTGTTTCTGGGCGGCCGTATTGAAGCCGCTGAGAGAATCCTTGAGACACGTAGCGAGCGTGCTCAGGGAATCGGGCGAAGGCTGCCACGCCATGGTGGGCGGCCGGCAAATGATGGATTTTTGGATATGTGCGCGTTGGAAACTCGGAGACTAATTCGACGAGTTCGAAAATACTAGGGGTCCCGCGACGATACTAGGGGGAGTAGGAGAGAGAATAAAAGAGGAATTAAGTGTTGATTGTCTGGACCATTGGCGCTGGAGAATATGGGATATGGATATGGTGGGGTCGTGAGGCCGACGGGACCAGCTGGCGATAGGAAAACAATGTCAGATGGGAAAAATTATTGGTGAATAAAAGTAAGTGTACTTTGGAGGAACAGGGCACCGGCGCCCTCTTTAATTTGTCGGTTTTGTAGATTGGATTTCTTTCTTTTTTCTCCTTTTCTTCACCGTCGTGTTTGATTCGATTTTGTATTTTTTTACGATGATAAAAAATGAAGGCGAATGACCGGTTACGATCAAGTCGATTTCCCGCTGATTTGCGAGGAGAAGGCCCTGACCCTTCTAGTTACTCATCCATGATTGAAGGGATTAAATCCTCTTTTAGAAAAGTTTCAATGGTGGGGTGTGTGGCAGCTTCTAGGTATGGTGAATGGCCTTAGCTCTTTGAGGAAGTGCGAACCGTTAATAGGTACCAGATGCGTAGGTCATATGTACCCGGTGTAACCCATTATTGGTCCCCTAGGCGGTTTAAGTGATTATCGATAGGTACCCAAGCCATATCAACTGCTCTAGATGTCTCCAGTCACATTATATACCCCCCTATTAGTGGATAGGACTATTGGAACCCATTCCCTCCATCCATCCATGGATCAATCGATATAACCTAGTGCCTACTACTAGGTACCTACATATACCGCATTATCATCACACATATTTATGAATTTGAGTTCGTCAGGGCTGTGCATATGTAATTGGGACGGGGCCCGAAAAGAGTCTTTGGGGTCTTGGGATGTTCAGAACTTTAGAGTCTTTTGGAGGGCAAGGCGGAACCATGTCTAGGCGGACTCATGGACACATGCGCCTCTCCAGGCTAAGTGCCTACCTACCCAGCTCAGGCACAGGGGACCTCAGAACTTTGGAACCTTGGAACTTAAGAAAATTGTGACAATACGCGATATCGTTACTCCGTAACGCGTACCTTTTTATCCATGCGCCAAGCCGGTACGTGAAATGTAACCAAACTTGCTTCGATCTTGAACCCTCATTTTATACCGCCTTAAAATAGATCGATGAAACAATAATAGAAAGAAGATCGCCTGGGTTTGATACTCTTTCTTAGTATATGAAGCAGGTGAGGTCTCTAGAATATATAAAAATATACCCAGTCCGAGATATGAGACGTTTACATATATAAGACATTACCAGATACCCATCAACTATCAACGTAACCCCGGACCAGGTTGTCGAGTCCTAGATTTCTAGAAATTTCAGAAACATCTTCGGGCAGCATGTGAAAAAAAAAACTAACACTCAACTCATGGACGAAATCTGTCTAGGCCTTTGTGTACAGATGGCACTGTGTTGTCGTAACCTGCAAGGCGCCAAGTCGGAGGACTAGAATACGAAATATGCATACGTATGAGGTCGATAGCAGCTGCTGAGATGCTACGCACAAGGGACCTCTGTGGAACAAGAAGCAGTACCCGTGTGATACTGAGTCAAACCGCTCCTGACGCCTGACAGTGTGAATGCAGGGCAAAGGGTACAGTCAGTAAATAAGGGTAGTTAATTTGCATTGACAATGACACCATACAGATGTTGATAAATTAAGGAGATGAACTACTACCTTCACTACACACCCTTTTTAAATACGCCGAGATGAATCTATAGATAATAATTAACAAAGTAACACGATAAAATCAAGCAATTTATATCATTTCCTTTTTTTCCTTATAGAGCCCTGCCAGGAGGTTGGGTTTGTTAGGCTGAAGGGGGGTATTGATAGAGGAGCTCCAGCATCACGGGATCTGTTTTGGCTGCCAAGCGCGTGTACGTTGCACAAGACCGCTCAATACGTGCGATACCCAAATGACCGAGCGCATGAGTTTGTTACCCAGGTACCTACACACTTCTTCAAGCCACTTTGATGGCGGATGTTGTGTAACTCGGGGATCTGCACAGGAGATTATTTGATCCGTCAGCTCTAGAAACGGCATCTTGCTTGGACCCTTGGGACCAAGATTCTGAGGAGGTTGTGTTGCACGTGTGCTGAGAGGATCCAGGGTTAAGGTCTATGCAGATATCCGCCCGAGCTGCCGATTCGATGCAGATCAGCCACCGTCCTGAGCTGGCGTCGATGAAGGAGGGAAGTGAATAGATTGGAATTAGCTAACTGACGGCTATGCTTGTAGTGTGGCTGGACGACGGTATTATCCTTCGGTGGACGTTGTTTAGGTTAAGCTTCAGTCTGGTGATTATTTTCTTAATGAGATAGATATTATGTATATTATCGTTATACGGGGTGTGAGAGCACGTCTGCGAAAGATACGCCTGGCTAGATTGGTAACACTTCACCCAGTTTTTGCAACATTTGCTGTGATTAAAGTGACTCAGTAACAACCTTGGAAGGTATAGTGATAGTCTCCCCTCGAGCAAATACACATGAGCCTGATAGGTTATGTGCTTAGGTATCTAGCTATGTTGAGGTTGACAAGCTTTCAAGGTTATCCTCAGGTGCTCTAGAGACACTTTGCTTGCATTTCGAGATGTAGATGCCAGTGACCCCGTAGATGACGAGGAAGGTATTACACGCCCGTATCCCGTTTCGATTTGACCCCGTGGCCTTCTTGAGTAGCACACCTAATAGCTCATACCAGGTATACAACATCCCTACGCACGCAAGGAGTATACAGCTAACCCTGAGGACCAGGGGATTGAAGTGACACTCAGTACCCCATGATGCGACTAGGATAATGATTCGACATGGAGGGGCAGTTCCTGAAAGCTCGTAGGGCTACGGCTCCGTGTGCTCACTCGCATGCCCTTCAGGTTGTAGATGAGTAGCCCCGGTTTCTGCTACGGCCTTTGTTGACAGGCTAATATGTTGTGAGAGTAAAAGACGTAGCAGTCATACCATCAAGCCCTATGGAAGGTTCAACGATGCCTTCATGAACTACTTGTCCCATTTGGCAAGGAGGTTGGGGACTTGATAACACCTTGCAGTTTGTCGAGAGTAACTTCGACGACCCGTTTAAGAGCTTCCATTTCCTCTTCTACCGTCCCACCAAGCCCTGTATTGGCAAGACTAATGGAATTGCCAACATACACAGGCATCTGTGTCTTCTTGGCTAATATCTTTGCCAGCCGGGTGGTGAACTCCAATGTGGCTTCTACAGAGTAGATAGTTGTAGAAAGAGGCTGACTTGGGTTATATTTCTAAGTAATGAACATGTTAACATAGTGCATATGGACAAGTGATCGATAGGTCACGTACATCCGGCAGGGCATAAACGAAAGATCCCATTGGGACAGCTTTGTCATCGTCATCCGCAGATACTGTCGTTAGGAATAACGTGATGACTTTTGATTTGATGCTTAGGCGTAGGTGAATCTTGGTGTCTAAAGAACGGGGTAAAGGAAATGAGAGCTGTATCGGCTCATCGATTGCTCCCTCCATTTTCATGCACTTTCTTGTTCCGTTCAAGACCAAGGTGCAATGGTAGAGGAGATACTAGGTGATCTCTTAGTTCTGCTTGTTTTGGTGAATGTTTACAGATGTTCAATGGCCTCTTGAACAAGCTAATACGAGGCCCCTGAGTCTCTTGGAGATGCCCAGAACTTGAAAGGTTTCGTGTCGAGTTATGAGGTCCAGTCTGATGATATTTTGTGATATCTGTGGTACAGAAAGCGGGACCCCACACTTGATCCCAAATGCCTGGAGCTGCTGACAGCTGGGGGAAGCTTGTCTGGATTACTGGTACCACTGATGTACATTAAAGATAGCAGGTACCACCTGAGCGGTACATGGGCAAGTATCGTACCTGGCCAAGCAAAGTACATAGCAAGTACGATGTAGACTATAGAAGGTGCGGCGTCTTGCTAGGCAACTACTATGTACCGAGGCAGGTAAGGTTCATTGGTACGAGCCCTCCGTTACTAGTAGGTACCTCAGGGTTGCGGCGCCACGGTCGATCCCAACTTAGAACCTTCAACTTTTCCATCCATCTCACCATACCTCTTGGCAACAGATCTTAGAGCTCTGTTCGTCTCTGCGCTGAGCATCTTACTATCTTAGAGATCGTCACGGATTCTCTGAAACCCAAGACTCATATTTCACCATCATGCGATTAGTATAATCGTTATTCCCTCCTTTAAGCAAGATGCACCAGGGCTAATCGAGCTGCGTTAGCCTCTTGTCTCTTTTCTACTTCCCAAAGCTCGTGTGCCCCTCTATCCGGAGATATCCATCTCTGCATAGACTTGCCCCACTATCATCATAGGTCTTCCAACTCCGTCGAAGGTTGGCGATTATCTAAGACTACTGTCTTTTTTTCCTTACTAACTCCCATATTTCCCTCTTGAAGTCAAGTCGCCGCAATCATGGAGGTGGCGCTTGAGTTTCACGGTCACGGTCCCGGCGACAGTTCCGAGTGGAATGGCGTCGAAGAAGCCATCGAGGATCCAGAGGAGATTAGAGTGATTTTCTGTGCCCTCGATTCATTCAGGTTAGTAGTATTATTAGGTTGCTGATGTTGTTGCTATTGCTGTACTGCCGGTTGGAGATTGAGCATATTCTGCGCGTTGAGAGAGGGGGCGCGATTTTGCTTCCTGTAGGCACCACATGTCTTTTGTTGCTCACTCGCATGCAGTATCAGTTCATCATGTGCGCTAACACATTGGTATAGCCAGTATGCGAAAACGGCTCATCTGAATTGCACCCATCTGCGACGCCAAGCATTCTACGCCCTACCTCAAGCGCACTGGACGTTGCTATCTCAGCCTCCGTTCTCGTATCTAGACACGCTAGATCGAATAGACGATGCCATCGAGAGTAATGCGGAACTGGCTCGCATCATTGTCAAGTTCGGCTTGCGTTCATTTGGTGTTGTCGATGCTGCGCCGGGAAAAGACCCCACTATGCCTGAAGAGTGGTCTGGGATTGCTAAGTTCAATGATCTAGACAAGGCTCGAAGCACCTTGAGGCAATTCTACCGAGACTGGTCCGCGGAAGGTGCTGGTGAACGTGAGGCTTGCTATGGTCCTGTATACCGTGCACTCGAAGCTGAGAAAGCCAAGTATCCTGACCGCCAGCCGCTGAAGGTATTGGTACCAGGTGCCGGTCTAGGACGCTCGGTCTTCGATCTCTGCCGCATGGGATATTCGGTTGAAGGTAACGAGATATCCTACCACCAATTGCTGGCATCGTCGTATATCCTCAACTCTACTGAATTCGCTGGTCAACATACTATCTTCCCCTGGATCCACTCCTTCTCTAACCATCGCAGTCGTGATAATCAGTTTAGATCGTACAAAGTTCCGGATATTCACCCCCAGACTACGCTCGCAAATACGGAAGGAACTGGATCGATGGAGATGTGTGCCGCTGACTTTCTCTGTCTGTACGGAGACGAGCAACATAAGGACCAATATGATGCCGTAGCTTCCGTATTCTTCCTCGACACAGCGCCGAACTTGATTCGCTACCTCGGCGTTATCATGAACTGCTTGAAGCCCGGTGGTGTCCTCATCAACGTCGGCCCTCTACTGTGGCACTGGGAGAACCATGTCCCCGGTCATCACGGCTATGATGGAGATGAAGACTATGACGAGAACAATTCTCTGGGTGTTGCAGACCCCGGAAGCTTCGAGCTCACAGATGATGAGGTCGTCCTACTCGTGGAGAAGATGGGCTTCATTGTGGAGAAACGAGAGACCGGAATACGCGCTCCTTACGTGGGAGATGACCGAAGCATGCTGGAGACGGTCTATCAAGCCAGCCACTGGATTGCGCGAAAGCCGGACGTTGCATCTGAGGTGAAAGCTGAGATCTAGATGTCCCTACCATAACATACTGATACGATTTGGGACGCATTGCATGTACGGCGTCGGAAACTTGATTTTACACGATACCATTGATGCATATGGTGCTAGAGAGTAACGAAGTTACATCTACGGAGCATGGTAGGAATGTACTCTAGTTAGAAAGGATCAATATGAACACATTTGCACGACATTCCGTAATGATACATATCATTTATGGACATTGACTATACAAAATCTATTGTGTACCGTATACTAGATCTTGCTTCCTAATGTCGTAGCTGGGCAACATGTTTAGCTTCCGCATATTACAGCTTAGCTTCGACCGCGTCCTCGTCGAGACCTCGCTTTCCCCATAAGGCGCCACCATCAATCTCTATCGTCGCACCGTTGACATGAGAACCAGCTCGACTCGCCAAATAGACCACCACACCAGCCATATCCTCAGGTCGTCCCAATCGCTTCGTCGGGTTCTTAGCAGCGTGCTTCTCGAGACCACCCGTCATCTTCAGCAGACCCGTAGCCATCTTCGTCGGGAACCAGCCGGGGCAGATAGAGTTCACCAAGACATGTCGCGGGCCCAATTCTAGCGCCAAATTGCGCCCCAGCGTAATCACCGCCGCTTTGCTCGCGCTATACGCCGGCGTGGCCTGCTGGCCCTGCGTGCCGACTCCCAAGCCAGCCGTGCTGGCCGTGATGATGACCCGGCTCGGCTCCTCCGTCGTGGCCCGCTTCTCCAGCAGCGGCGTGAACTTCTGGATGCACAGGAACACGCCTTTCACGTTCAGGTCCATGACCTTCTGGAAAGCGGCTTCCGGGTGCGAGTCGAACGGCGCACCCCATGTTGCGCCTGCGTTCGCGAGGAGGATGTCGACGTAGTCTGTGTGCTGCTTCACTTGCGAGACCAGCGACTCGACGCCGGCCAGCGTGCTGCTGTCGGCCGGCACGGAGATGGCGCGGGCGCCGGGCTGGAGGTTTGGGAGCGCGTTGAGTTGCGCTACGGCGCTTTCGCAGGCTTGGGCTTTGCGCGATGTGATGAAGACTTTGGAGCAGCCGGCTTGGAGGAAGCTGTGCGTGGGGATTGGTTAGCTTGGTTTATCTGCCATTGGCAAGTGTGACTTGGGGGACAAGAGGAAACTCGATGGGATCGAGACGTTGAGAGCACTTACGCGGAAGCTGCGTTTAGGCCTAGGCCACGCGAGCCGCCTGTTACGACGGCTACCTTGCCCTTGAGGGAGAAGAGCGACGGGAAGTCGGTGAGAGCTGTTTCGTCGGCCATCGTGTATGTATCTTGGCGATGGGATACGGGATATGTTCTAGGTTATGTAACGCCAAACTTGGAGATATAGCAGAGATAAATAGGAAGACACCTATGTACGAGGAAACAAAGGCTAAATACAACTACAGTCAATCCTGTCCACCTGATATTATTAATACAACCCAAGCGGATAAAAAAGGCGTCTTAGAGGCTATGGGATTGGACAATGGGACGGGAGAGATGTCTTGAATCGTAGATTGGATTATCGATAGTCTGGGCCGAGGAGGTATTCGAGGTTGCACACGATAGGAGCTAGCTCGGTAGGTGACCCCGGATTTGCGGGGACTTGCCGAGGTTCAGGGAGCCTCCATACGGAGGTACCTAGGTACTCTCTCAAGGATTACCCCTTTATATCTGAGATGTCATTACTAGTCGAGATTCTATGCTTCAATGTTGAATATCAGTGGTTTACCAGTCATTCAAAGGTACGGTAGTCATTGTTCAAACATAGGGGCAAATATATACTACGCAAGTAATGTCTGAAGAATATCCATAGATGCTTTAGGTCCTCAAAATAGCCTAGTATTAATATTTGTTAGGGACCCGAACTTAAGAATCTTCTACGGGGTCGTCCTCCATAGCAATATCCTCATCATCCTGCTCGCCTTCATCATCTTCGCCCTCTTCTCCATAATCCTCTTCATCATCGTCGGAGTAGCCCTCGTAATCATCTTCATCCACATCCACTTCCCCATCTATGTCGTCAAGATCACCATCCAGTACGTCAATTTCCCAAGTATTATCTAGTGACATTACCTCTTCGTTGATTTCTGGTGTCTCATCGTCGTTGCCGTTCACGGCATCTGGATCTGAACCGTCTGGGGGATTATCGCTGGTGCTTGGTAGCGGATTGACCACGGCGATATCAGACTTCTTAGCCTGCGGGCCCACTGCTCTTCTTCGTTTTATCCTCGTATCAACCTCTTCCATACGGCGTAAGAAGGGCTCCATCGTTAAACCCAGCGGCCTATCAACCTCGTCCGGCCATTGGCGGATCCTCTCTTCAATGAAAGAGTTGTACATATAACCCAACTTCTGTGGATTATCGGTGTCCGAACCCATTCGCCCCTTTTGCATAGCAATCATCTTTACCTTCATGATCATCTTGACCTTGGTCCAGGTGCCCTTATAGTACCACCCCGACTCGTTCACATCGCACTCCGTCCTCAGATGTGCGTTGTCGATGATCTTTCGTAGAAAGGGATCTGTAATATCGCAAAACTGCCAAAATTTTCCATCCGTGGAAAAAGTATCGCCATCCCAAAGATGGCTCTTACGATTATCCCCTCTAGGCTTCTTCATTTGGCCTTTCCTGACCACTTCCCAGGGAATCTTCTTTTTCCCGACAATGTTCCTCTCTAACTTGAAGGCTAGAGTTTGATAAATACGGAACTTGGGATCGGGGCGAGGATCGAGTCCATATTTGATGAAAGCATCTCGCCACGGTCCGCCCCTGAACTGATAGCCGACAAGTTGGAGTGCGACTCTCATGACCGAGTCGGTGAAGTCGCCCGTAACATGATTGAGAATCGCACGACGTGTCCAGATAGGTCTCTTGTCCATTAATGCATGAAGTTGACTCAATAACCCATCCGGTATTTTCATGGCAGGTTCTCGTCGAGGCTTTTCAGGCACGGGGTACTGGTTGTGGTTGATGAAATATCCGTATGAATGCTTCTTCCTGCCTTGGATATTAACCAATTTGGGCTTGCCGACCTCATCCCCTTCCACTTTCGTATTTGGGTTCTGCTCGTAGTTGTAATTGAATCCGATGACCCTGTCGGTGAAGTGTGGCGGAGGTATTATCTCTTGGCCAGGGCCTATCTTTACACCCGGGTCAAACTTAATGTCTCGGAGCTTTGATACTATAGGATTCTTTTAGTAAATAGATAATAACTGGCGGGGCGGGACGGGTTTCCCGTACCTTTCATCGGCAGTATATGCTTTGCAGTGCCAGTTAAGAATGAATCACTAGTATTAGCGAATTGGAAGTCTGCTAGACCTCGATATCTGTGCGTATCACGAACGTGGCCAACAGCTTCTACTTGGTAGTTCTCGACATTGTCCTGCATCTTTCGGAGGACGGATTTAGGCCTGTCACGTCTAGCTACGGAGCTGACTTCATTAGCATCTGAGGTGGGTATGGCCTTATCCGCAGTATCGACATGGTCCTTAAATGGTTCGGTACTTCCTCGCTTCCGCTTCCTTCCCGTTCGTTTTGGAACAGTGACCTTGAGGAGAACATTATTAGTGGTGGCATGGTGCGACACCAGCGGCTTTGAGGTAGGATTTTCTGGCCGAAACCACAAGGGAACCGACGTAAATTCCGGCGTTGGTATAAGTAACTATTGGTATATGTTAGTTATAATTTCTGATGATCTTGCTTGCGGTTGATATGAGAGCATCTACCTTTTGAAAGTCGGGCTCTGGTCCAAATGTAGCGAGTCCCTTGTCGAGATTGATGATGACACTGGGATGCTCAATAGCAACTATTTTCCTCTGAGGCACTTCGAATATGGGGGCGCCTAGTGGCTCATCTTCGAATTCCTCATCGCCCTCATCGTCATCGTAGCCTTCATCCACGTCATCCAAGTCGTCGCGAAAGAATAGATCTTGTTCAGGCTCAATCATCTTGTATGTTGACCAGCACCGTCCTATGCCTCTGTGGGGTCTGCTTATTGTACAACCTGAAACAGCCAAATGAGCTGAATATACGGAAGATTATATTACAGAAGGTTGCGATTTCCTTCGGTCGAGTACATGAGTAACGTGAGCTTCGATTTGGGACCTAATGCTGCACACAACCTTGGAACCTATCACCTTAGGTCGACCGGCGCTTTATTGATATATCCATCGTATCGCCTATTTCTGGTCCGGTAGGTAGTAGATGCTATCTCTTTACAGTCCCTAATAATTCGAGGATTGCTGTGCCGTTGATTTCGTGATGCGAGTTTGAAAGAAGAAACGGTCACAGTGCGTAGCATAGTGTAACCCGCCTAGTGTGTCACTGTTTAGCCTATGAGCAAAGCTTAATCTACTGATACACAGGCAATACTGGAGGGGAAATACAGTTAGAATCTCATCAAAATACTGTAAGCTTTCTCTTTTATAAAACAATTTCTTAAATATTCAACTCCGCCTGGTGTTTGCCTAGAGATTTATTAATTTTGTAGGCATCATCTAGATCACTTATCCATAAAAGTATGTACTGTACATATAGTATGCAAGTAGTCGGCAGACATATATGCATTTAAAAGCTATGAAGTAGCAATTCACGCTAAGGGATCTAAATTCCAGCTTCAGGGACCCAAGTACCTAGCAAGTACCTATCAGTAGCTCACGAGACGTTCATTTGGAGTGTTTTGCCCCGCCTACCTGTCAATGATTCGACGCGGCTCTACACTAATTCACCCAGCACAAATCAGTTATGCACCCAACCCCACACGCCGCCAGCTGCCGCCAACTGAGTACCACACAAATTGTAGGTGGAATGCATAAATATGTGGATCTACATGGAAAGACCTAAGCGACCGTGCATCAACTAACATTTGGACCACCCAGGGACCAGATGTTTTTCAAGCGTCAGGAAAGCCTCATCAATGGTATGATAAGGGCATTCAACGTTCATACTGTACTTTATTCTTATTAGATTGGCAAACTTTCCGGATGCTACCTGAAAAGCAATACTAAGAAAAAAAAACAGTTTTACTTATTTTCATTTCCGACTACGCACCGATAATTCTACAATAAATCGTGCTGATAATACTTACCTACTGGGCAGCAACCTCGACGTCAACTGGTCTTTATCGCTCGTCTCGTTCGTTGCTGGGGGATTAGCTCCGTACCTGCTGTTTACCTAGGTAGGTACTATTTTGTTAGGTAGGTACATACTTACAGGGGGTCGATTGAGTTCATCGGGTGTGAGTACGTAAGGTACCTAGCTTACCTTTGGTTGTGTACTGAACTGTACATCCATATGCCGTCCCCTTGATCCAGGTGCCCTGGAAGATCACCGGAGTCCCTAAAGCAAAGCAACCTTGAGCCCGCCGTACTTGTACAGTAGTTCTGGTAGTGCGCTTCTCCACCTTCCACAACGACAACTCAAACTTCATATTAGAACTGTTCGGCATCGACCATTCGTTTGTTTTGTTCAAGCTGAGACGCTCAATTTGAGCTATCCTGCATGGCCTGTCGCCGCTAACATTCTATTCAGCCTCGACTGCTAATCTACGAGTCCTGCCTACGCGACAGTCGCAACCGCACCACCACGTTGTCTGCCTCGCCAACTCCTAGAACAGAACGCGACTCTTCCCTTAACCTAAACAGACGGTGAATCTGCAACCGACTTTCTCTGCTCGGTCACATACTTCTCAATCTCGATACTGTGCTACACTTTGCATTTCGATATTCCTGAGCTTTACATCGGCGACACAGCTATCAATACCAATCTCACGACCTTCAATTTCCTAGTACAATACCTTAAGGAGACGAGAGAGTCGGGAGTCCCCACCCCGCCGAACGTAGGGGCTGTGACCTACAAAGATGAAGCGCTTCAGTCGAGCCGTATGTTTTCTCCCTTCTACCGCATGTACTCGTGTTCCTAATTAATCTATGTACAATAGCTCTCGCGAGGCAAAAGTGACAGCAAGTCCTCCAAGAAGAATAAGGACTCCAAGGATGGCACAGCTTCACCGTCTTCTAGCGGCTCTCGTGAAAACCAGTCGCCTGTATTGACTCCCTCTTCGTCTACCTCGACTTTGAACGATATTAGAAACAAGCCCCTACCTCCCAATAACGCTGGAACGCACGGCGGTGATCATAGTAACCCTGTTTTGCAAAGTCAGGCTGGCCAAGTACCTGGTCAGGGCCCTGTTCCCGACAGATTCGGCAACATGGGAACTCAGCAGTCGCCGAACGGCGCTGCCACCCCTCGACACGGCGGCACCCTTCCGCCCACTGTGGTCATTAGCCCGAGTGCACCAGTACGATTTTCTTGTCTTTACATTCTGAAGAAGTTAGCTAACGTATTGCTTTTTAGCACATCCCACCTCCTGGCGCTGCAGAGACCATGCCGCACGACCTCGCTCCGCCCAAGACGCTTTCTAAGTCGATAGTATTCGATCGCCTTCACCAGACACCAAAAGATGTGCCCGAAGGTCTCCGAACACCCAGAAGACAAAACTCATCACGTTTTGATATCTCCACGCACCGAGAGCTTGAGAAACTCCCCGGATTCCATGAGGTGCCGCCCAATCGCCGACAGGAGCTATTTATGCAGAAGATCGATCAGTGCAATGTCATTTTCGACTTCAATGACGCTAGTGCCGACATGAAGTCCAAAGAAGTCAAGCGTTTGGCCTTGCATGAGTTGCTGGATTACGTCGCCAATAATCGCCAAGTCATTACGGAACCCATGTATCCCCGAGTGGTTGAGATGTTCGCCAAGAACCTGTTCCGCCCTATTCCTCCTCCGATGAATCCCCAAGGAGAGGCATTCGATCCCGAGGAGGATGAACCTGTTCTCGAAGTGGCTTGGCCCCACATCCAGGTTGTCTATGAATTCTTTTTGCGATTTATCGAGAGCCAAGACTTTAACACCAACATTGCCAAACAATTCATTGATCATAGCTTTGTACTTCAGCTCCTAGAACTGTTTGACTCCGAAGATCCCCGCGAACGAGATTTCCTCAAGACGACATTGCATCGAATCTACGGCAAATTCTTGAACCTTCGATCGTTTATCCGACGTTCTATCAACAACGTCTTCTTTCAGTTCACCTACGAGACTGAGAGATTCAATGGTGTAGCTGAGCTTCTTGAAATTCTAGGGTCCATTATCAATGGATTTGCCCTGCCTCTCAAGGAAGAGCACAAATTGTTCTTGACTCGAGTCTTACTCCCTCTACATAAAGTCAAGAGTCTTAGCATGTACCACCCTCAACTCGCCTATTGTATCGTACAATTCCTTGAGAAGGACGCATCTCTTACCGAAGAAGTTGTCCTCGGCCTGCTTCGATATTGGCCTAAAGTCAACAGTACTAAGGAGGTTATGTACCTAAACGAGGTCGAAGATATCTTCGAGGTCATGGATCCCGCGGAATTCGCTAAAGTGCAGGAGCCCTTATTCCACCAACTTGCGAAGTCCGTTGCTAGTCCGCATTTCCAGGTTGCAGAGCGAGCGTTGTATTTCTGGAACAACGAGTATTTCTGTAACCTTGTAAGCGACAATGTCGAAATCATTCTACCTATTATGTTTGCGCCGCTGTACGAAAATTCCAAAGGACACTGGAATAGGTAAGGAACTCCGTTTTGAGCTATTAGTTCTCTAAGCTGACAAAAGGAATAGAACTATTCATGGAATGGTATACAATGCGATGAAGCTCTTCATGGAGATCAACCCGCAGTTGTTTGATGACTGCTCCCACGAATATACCGAGCAGCAAAACAATGCCGCCGGGCGAGAAGCTCTTCGAGAGAGGAAGTGGGCTGCTATCACAGAGCAAGCTAACAAGAGGAAGTCGAACGGCACTGCAGGAGGCGCCAGTCCTGCCCTGAAACCATTAAATATACTACCACGAGTGGAAGAGGCTGACTCAGTCACGGAGGATAACCAGAAGAGGTTGGATTCGCTTAAGTTGCAGGATGCTGACCGAGGTAATCGCCGACCCAATGCCCATGAACGTCAAAATTCTGTGGGTTCTTCGCGAAGCCAGCGGTGATCCCTTTGCTTGGGTTTCCCTTTGTCGAGCCTTCGATGGGATGGCTTTTCAGTACGCTCGACTTCTCTCACAATAGACCTTGTAAGCGATGATAACCTGGTTTACACGAACCTACAAAATTCCCATTTTCGATTCCACCAATCATACATTTTCACAACCCATTGTTCTCAGCAGTCGCCATACCGTCCTCTTTTCGGCCAGACCCTCGCGGTCCTCAGTGTTGATCTCCGTCTCTACGTGGACAATACCTGCGTTTTGAAAGATAAATTTCGACTTGATGAAGGCCCTAGTATACCCCCCTCATCATAGACAACGACTCTGTTTGGCCCACCTCCCGGGGTGCCCGGGATGTGCTGACTGTTTTCTTTTCCCCGTACATATTTGACGACTCTCTACGTCGTCTACATTCCCCTATCGCCGACAACAGGCATGCTTTGGCTAAGAGCTTGGCACGTATGTTTGACGCGGGACGGGGCCACCAACTCTTACGAACGCGAAGCCTCAACAAAAGTGGTTACTATTTGCAAGCAAAGGACAGGACAGACCTGGAGACGGAATTGCCGGTGCGTTTTTGAGATGCGCTCGGTGATAGAAAGTAGGATTAGAGAGGAGCATGCAAGCATGCAAGTTTGTTTGTCTGCTCTCTCGATGTATGGAAGTTCTTATTTATTTTTGTCGATCTCGCCCAGGGACTGACGAGTAGTCGAAACCCAACAAAAATCGACTCTTTTCTGTCGTGCGGCGTCTAGAGAGGATGGAATAGGGCAATGAGATGACACACGGCTTACTTCGCAACGATAATGCAATCTCCATAGACCTTGTTTTGTCGGAGTTTTCACGCTGTTTTTTCCTCGTCTAAGATCCTTCGATTATTATTAGTGACCTGATGTGATGATGGCATGTGAGCGACCTGTATGTGACTGAATACTGTTGCCTGTGAATATTCTGATTGATTAACAGACGGGCTGTCACCATCAAGAACTTAGATGTCTAGGAATCATTGCTAATTAATGTAAAGTGTGGTTGGCACATCATTGATTCCGCTCCGTCCGTCACCCATTGTATGAGTACAATGGCCTTATGTTACGACTAGGAGTAAGTCCCTACGAAATGACGAGTTAAATCGACCCATACCCACGTCGATTACCCCTTTGGCGATATTCGATAGGCATCTATTCCATATATGGATATGTATGCATTTCCCCTCGACCTGTCTCGGTTATCTGCGTCTGCTTTGTTGGCGATGTTAGGTCGCACTAGTATACATGTGGATAGTAGACGGCATTTACCGAGTAGCCTTGCTGCCGGTAAAGTGAAGCTTAAACGCACTTATGAAGCAGCCGATATTTCTTTTGTGTTCTCTTCACGTAGAAGATTTCTTCATTGTAGGAAGTGAGGCATGCTATAGATGGGTGGTATATACATGTACATCTTTCCTCTCTGCATACATAGGTGCTCACTATTCCTCAACATACCCTAGCGCTTGTCCCATCTTCACCTTCTGGCCCTTTTCAACAGCCCAGGCAAAACCACCCTTAGCGCCGGGGTTCTCAGCAACAGGCGCCTCGAAGACGAGGACAATAGTACTGCCCAGCTTGAAACCACCCATTTCGTCACCGCGGCGCAGGGCATAGCCGCCTAGCACCGCGCTCGCATTAGAGTATGTGGCCTCAGCAAAACCGGCGTAAGGCTCGCCGCGGGCAGCTGCCTCCTCCGCCGCGCGATCGGCGGCGGTATCGGTCAGCAGGGAATTGGTCCGTAGCTCGCGATCGAAGTTGACGGCAATGGAGCCGACATTCGTCGCGCCGACCGGCACAAAGCTGAAGAAACCCCAACGCCAGCGCCCAAGCAACACGACACGCTCATTTAGCGTGAAAAGGCCAGGAAGAGTGCGCTGCAAATATGGCGATACTGAGTATAACTCGCCAGCGAAGTGTCGCCGCCGCTCTACCACCCAGTTCGCTGGTGAGTGGAATCGGTGGTAGTCGCCAGGCGCAAGGTACACAACTGCGTAGTATAGCGCAGTCCGGTTGTCAGGGGAGAGGAGCGCATACCATGGCTTCTCACCTAAAGCCAACTCGGCGCGAACTTCGGAGACAGCACCGGGGCTGGATGGGGTTGCGGCTTGATCCTCCAGCTTCTTCGTCTCGTGGCCGTCATCTGGCCCGGAGAGCAAATTGGGGAGCGTATAGGAGATGCCGTTTACCCGCGCGAATTCCTCCTCTGATGATACCACTTCTTCGTCGCCACGTGCCGGAGAATGGGGCGGCGTCGGAGATTGGTCGGCCACTTGGGGCTTCTTGTCAGATAAGCTAGGTGTAGGTGTATTCTTGCCTAGCAATGCGTCGATAGTGTACGTCATGCCCTTGACCTGCTCAATATCGTTGCCCTCAATCTTGCCGAACTGTAACACGCGTCCATCGGCGGGCGACAGCAATGCGTTTGGGTTGGCATCTAAGGGCCGGACACCGGGTTTTAGGGTCCGGTAGAAGAAAGAGGAAAGATTTGGGTATACGTGAAGGTCCGGCTCGGACACCTCGTCCAAGTTCACACCAAAGATAAATGAATATAGCTTAAAGCCGGGAATCCGAAGGTAATACGGAATCGTGAGTTCGTTGAATTTGCCCCACAATCTTGACATGGCCTTAAGAGGCAGAGTTGACATCACCTGTACTTGCCTAAAGAGAGCCAATTAGCTAGAGTTAACGAGACCGATACTAGCATGTATCCGTATATGGACCGCATACCATGGTCCATCTGGCCGTATCCGCGCCCTTTTTTTTGGGCGGCCGCCTTCTCCATCAAACGCCTCATTCTCAAGTCTTTCCTTTTCTCGGGCTTGTGTCTTGTAGAACTGTACTAAACCTAGAAATCCAATCCCTAGACCAACTGGTATAGGATACCACTGGACTTTTGTGTCTCTCAAGGCGCTCCGTAATCTCGACCCGAAACGCTCGTTATTTTGGTATTTCTGTGATGACCGATGGAAAGCGGCTTTCGACGTGGCTGTGAAGTTTCTCGTCGACCGTCTTGTCGCGGCATGAGTCTGTCGGAGCAAGCATGGCGATAAAGGGGGAAAATGCCCTCGGATCGCTACCGAGTATAGACCTGCCATTGACATAACCTATGTGTCTAAGATTTCGGAGTTGTCTCCCATTAAGTCCCATATGCTACGATGGCCTGGCCCTACGTTGGTGTATATACAAAAAAGGAAAAGGAATTATTTAGAGGCGATGACATTCGTTAGAGAGGGAGTAATCGCAATAGTTAGATAAATGAGAACCAGCAGAATTCCCCCTGCTAGCTAGGGCTTTATAGGGGTTATTAGGAAGTTGAATTGAACTCAAGAAATGGAACTATTCAAAGTCTTGATTAGGACCTAAGCTAGTGCAGCTACTGCGGCGGAATTGAAGACCTCAATGACGCAGGGTGTGTGGAGCTAAGGAGCTATCCCTTTTCGGCTTAAACTCAAGGCGGTGGCAGTTGGCAGACTATTCTTATGTAATTATGTAGGTAACTTCCCCGGGCCTTCCCTTACGCACTAACGGACAGGTACGTACCCAAACGCAACGTGGATGTTATCGCATTTTAAGTTTCAATAGTGCTAATGCTATCACCCACGGAAGGTTAGAGGACGGTCCACGGGTACGGCACCTGCTAGAACATCGCATATGCACCTGGCAGTTTGGTAAGCAACCTTGATGACATGACAGCTTGCGTTGCCAGTTCCGTGCATCCCATCGAACAAATCAACAACTTCGACGTCGACGAACCTTAGGACTTTATTATTCATTCCCTCCTTTACCTGAAATTTTCCGAATTCAATGTGCCTTTGCATTTTCGGCCCAAGTTTCTATTAATTAATTAATTCGTTCCCTCGGACTCTCTTTATTTCAGGATTGACTGCTGTCGTACTGTACAAACAATACGTACATACAAGCTACGTGTCTCTTGCGGGAAATCTATAGTGATCTTCCTGTTTCCCTGCCTGACATGCTTCCCACCATTACTTGAGTCCCGAACCTAGTTAGGTGAATGCGCGATCCTTTTTAGAGTCTCGATCCTCGTGAAAACGTTCTATTTAAGTTCCTCGACTCCGAGGACGCCGCTGCGCCCGCAGAGCCTCTCCTAGCACGGTAAATCGCAATGGCTTCAGCCCTACCAGACCAAACAGCTTCCCAAGCAGTAGGCGACTCAGCTACCTTTACATTGCAAATTGTGTCGCCTTCCGTAGGCATTCCGCAGCCATTAGCGCTCCAGGAGCTCCCGACGAACACCACTGTAAAACAGTTGAAAGAACGTATTCGGAATGTCGTCAACACAAAACCGGCAGACCAGGCCCAGCGCCTTATTCATAGAGGCCGCCTTTTGGCTCGGGAGGATGAGACAATGACTGAGATTTTTGGCCAGGAAACGGTATGTAGACGTTACCTTAAATCTTTTAGAGAAACCAGTCCTCTAACTAGTACCTGTGAATATAGCTTCGCTCTACGGACCACCAGACTTTACATCTCGTGCTACGAGATCTTTCGGACGGCCGAGCGTCGTCTACGCCAAGTCCCCTTCCTACCACAAGCCAAATACCTACTTCGAGTCAACAAGCGGCGGGCGTTCATCCACAGCAGCATCACCCAGTTCACCATCACACCAATCCCTTTCAACCTCAACCTCAACCCCAAGTCCGTATCGGGGCACCACACTTCTTCGGTTTCCCTCAGGGGCATATACCTGGGGTACCCGTCGTTGGCCAACATATGACCCCTCCTCCTGGCCTTACGCCGCAGCAATATAACCATTGGATGCGAGCCGTGAACGCACATATGGGGGCTCACAATCCAAACCAGCGAGCAGCTACGCAGGGATCGTCGGATACGTCTACAACAAATTCAAGGGGAACGCCAGGGACGAACACTCCAGGAAGAACTGGTTCGCCTTTCCAGCCAGAGACTACTCGTACTACCGTACGCGAGAGCACCGGTCCTAATGGCCTCCAATGGCGCATTACCTTTAACGAAACCTTCATAAACCCCTTGCAACGTCCTGGTAGAACTGGCTCGCCACTTTCGACGGCGGACAGTGCGGCCTCCTGGGCTTCACAACCGCGTTCCGTTCCGAGCGGGACCCAACTATCCAACAATGAGGTCCAAAATATCCTTCGCGCCGCAGATACTAGTTCGGCCACGAGAGTCATGACCGATGCTATGCGCAGAAATGCTAGTAGCTCTTCCTTAGCAAATCTCGCGAGTAGCCAAGCGCAACATCCTATTCCACCTGGAGTTACAACACCGTTGATCCCCTCCCGAGCTGGGAGTGCTACTGCCACACCTGACCCATCGAGAGCGGCTGGACAGACTAGGAGCCAACCCACAACTATAAACCTGCCTCAGAGCCAGTCGCGCCAAAACGCCCCGGAAGTGTATATCCTCTCTTCCCCCACCGGGCCGCGCGCTCTTTTGTTTAACAGTAGCGTGGAGACATATTTCAGCCCTCCAGCGCGGACCGCAATTCCACCCGCGGGCTTGTCATTTGTGCCGAGACCATATCCCATACTTCCCAATACCCTCATCCCACAGTACATGGCACCAACGCCAACTACCCACCCGCAGATCTCCCCAGTTGGACGTGGCCACGTAGCGAGTCCCCCAGCACACAATACGCCTCAACCACAGCAGCAGCAGCAGCCCCAAGTTCAGGCTCAGCACGGTTTACCCCAACCGCCGCAGGCTCAACCGCAAATAGGACACGCCGTAGCACGCGCCGATAATCCACAAGCGCAGGCCATCAGACTGGCTCAGCTCTGGCCTCATATTTGGTTAGTTACTCGTTTAGGCCTCTTGATTTGGTTATTTTCCTCGCCCTATTCTAGTTGGTCCCGTTGGGTTATTGTTATCTGCGCCGCCATCACCGTTTTCTTGGCTCACGCCGGATTTTTGAATCCCGTTGTCGAACAATTTTGGGTCCCGTTCCGTCGACGCCTCGAGAACTTATTTCCTGTTGGTCATGGTCCCCACCGGGACGGACAAGCTGCTGTAAGAGATGGTAATGCACGAGGCGGGAATGGCGATTTGGCGGCGGAACCGGAGCACCGAGAGAGGGAGCTGGACCCGGCTGATACGGCGGCTCGATTGGTGCAGCAACGACGGAATGCCAATGCGAATTGGTTGATGAACCAAGCCAGAAGATTAGAACGTGCTGGTATTCTGTTTCTTGCCAGTATCGCCCCTGGGGTTGCTGAGAGGCATATTGCGCAAGTGGAGGCAGAAGCAGCAGCTGAACGAAGACGGCGAGAGGAGGCGGCTGCAGCTGCTGCTGCTGCCACCGCCGAGGCCGAGCAATCCGAACAGCAAGCGAATGCAGAACAAACAGAGCAAACCGCCGAGAACGATGCTCCCATCACAACAAATGGGGAAGCCAACCAGAGCCAGGCGGCCGGAGGCGAGAGAGATAATGAGAGGCCGGCTGCAGCAGATGAGCCGCTCATTGTTATGTAATGCCGTGGGTCCCAAAACAAGGTATCGAATCACCGAGACACGGCACTGAATAGGACATGACTAGCGATGTTGACAACGAAGAGCTGCAAGCAGGAGATATAATGTACAGCCCACGGAAGGTATTCCGCATGAAATAAAAGGTCAGAATGACAGAGCTTCAGGGCTCTCCAAAAGTCAAAACGGGGAGTTTTGTGTACAAGCATGCTTGGTCGGTGTTGGGAGTTAGCCTCATGGATTATTGCTGGGGAGTAGATGTCTCCGTGGAAAGGAGACGCTTCACATGAGCAATCATGCCGAATAAATATTATGTGGAACGATCCTGCAGTATTCGCTTGTGTCTTAAGTGAGCCTTGTAGTAAAACCCGAAAATCGTAAACTTTTAGTTTCTAACCTTCTCATCATACTGGCAACAAGTCTAGTTTAGTGCTTGCTTGATGTTCTATTCTAAAATCTAAGCTTTACGTATCGGTCTTGAGCAAGCAGACATGATTAGGAATCGACTAGAGAATTCAGAAGTAGGCAGATGTAGTATTGAACCCGCATATTCCACACCTTGGTACAACCGTCACGCCTCCAGAAACAGTGACGCTTCCAGATACGAATAGTCAAGGCCAGTCATCTAATGATTCAAAACGTAGTTCATAACACTAGCCTAACACTGTATAGTTGGTGCGAGCACAAGCTCTTCACTTTCCTCTTTCCTCAATCCCCGTTCCGCAACTTGTCTATGTACACACATGCCAGACCGCCAATTTCTTCGCCCTTTAAGTAAAAGTCGAGGGCCCCTTACTCGTCCATAACAGAGGCGAACTTGTCCAGCATCGTCTGCTGGATAGCTTCGTACTGCGAACCAGTTAGCACCGCTGCGTAGAATTAAACGGTTAAGTCAAGTACATACCTTCTTGCTAATAGCCTCCTGCCCCTCACTCGGGAGCTCAAACTTCAAGCTTCGGAGCTGCGCCTGGAGATCACTCGTGGCCTCGCGAACCTTGGCCCAGCTCTGGCCCTGGGCAACAGCCTTCTGCGCCTCATCGTGGAAGCCGACCATAAGCTTCATCATCCACTCGGTTTTCCAGATGGGGCAGAACTGGTCGTAATCAGAATATCCGTTCTGCTGGAGGAAGTCCTCCTTTAGCAAGGTAGAAATATCCAGTGTGATCTTGTCCGGGTCCGAGAGCGCCGACTTGCCGACGAGCTGGACGACCTGGTCGAGCTCCTCCGAGTCAGACAGGAGTTGCTTGATACGGTCGCGCAGCCGCGGGAACTCCGGGTAGTCCTTCTCATACCACTTGTCCAGCGTGTTGGTGTACTTGCTGTACGATACGGACGTGTTGATGGACGGGAAGTGCTTGCGCTGCGCCAGCCGCTTGTCCAGACCCCAGAACACCTGCACGATACTGAGCGTCGAGCTGGTGACGGGATCCGAGAAATCACCACCGGGAGGACTGACGGCACCGACGATGCTGACACTGCCTTCGCGGCCCGGCGAGCCTAGACAGCTCGTCTTGCCGGCGCGCTCGTAGAAACTGGCGAGCTTGGCACTGAGGTAGGCGGGGAAACCTTGGTCAGCAGGCATTTCACCGAGACGGCCGGAAATTTCACGCAGGGCTTCGGCCCATCGCGAGGACGAGTCAGCCATCATAGCTACGTTCATGCCCTGGTCGCGGAAGTACTCGGCCACCGTGATACCCGTGTAGATAGAAGCTTCTCGAGCAGCGACGGGCATGTTGGAGGTGTTGGCGATTAGGGTGGTTCGCTTCATGATAGGCTCCCGACGGCCTTCGACTTCGATGGATAGTTCGGGGAAATCCTTCAAGACTTCGGCCATTTCGTTGCCGCGCTCACCGCAACCAACGTACACAATGACGTCGCTGTTGGAGAACTTGGAGACGGATTGAGAAATGACGGTCTTGCCACATCCGAAAGCACCGGGGATAGCCACAGTACCACCCTGGACACTAGGGAATAGGGCGTCGAGCACTCGCTGACCGACAATGAAGGGGCTGTTGGCGGAGAGCTTCTCGGTTGTTGGTCGAGGCACACGGACGGGCCAAGTGTGCATCATGCCGTACTCAGTCTTTGTGCCGTTGAACTCAACCTCGAGGATCTTCTCGTCGACAGTGTACTCGCCCTTCCCAGCAATCTTGGTGATAGTACCCCTCGCCCGCGGGGGGAGCAGGACCTTGTGGACCTTAATGAACGAGTTCTCGAAAACCGTTCCCCATACATCACCGCCGGAAATGTGATCGCCGACCTTCAGGGTAGGCGTGAACTCCCACTTCTTGGTTCGGTCGAGCGCGGGCGCTGCGATACCGCGGGGGATGTAGATGCTCTTAGACTCCTGGGAGATCTTCTCGAGGGGCCGTTGGATTCCATCGTAGATGTTATGTAATAGACCGGGGCCGAGTTCGACGGAGAGAGGCTTGCCGGTGCGGTGGACGGGGTCACCTACAGTTATACCAGCTACATTTGTGTTAGCTTTGTCTATACTCTTTCTCGTATGGCGGTTGCCTAGGCAAGAACACACCGGTCTCTTCGTAAACTTGGATTGTAGCTTGGTCACCGTTGATTCGAATGACTTCACCGACTAGATGATCGTGGCCGACTTTCACAAGCTCGTACATGGCAACTCCGATCATGTCCTCGGCCACCACGACGGGTCTAGTCCCATGATTCGTCAGCTTCGGAGGTCAAATGCTATAGGTAGATAAGGTGCAGCTTCTACGAACCCGGATACGGAGTAGATCTTGCCTGGAGAGGTACATAGTCAGCTCAAGCAAATTCGCAGCGTCTATGTGGTACCAGAGCTACATACCACTGTTGAGTCCATCTTGCTCGCCATTTGTGGCTTTCGCTGACTGCATATATCATACACGTTAGAGATCAAAATCGCAAACTCGCGGGGTTAGAGGCGGAACAAGCTAGGCTGCCTGCTTTGTTGCAATATTTATTGCGGATTGGTCGAATGGATAGAGCTTACCGGAGCCATCTTGGGAGTCTGTTTTGGAATCGCAGGCGGCTCTGCAGCTGGAGAGGTATATGGGACAGAGATTGCAGGGGCGGGTAAGGGCAAAGCTAGGGGTGATGGACCCGATGTCGATGGTGTAGATGTTGTAGTTGTAGATGTAGTTGTAATGATGGTGGCAGTGGTGGCTGTAATGCTACTAGTAGCTGAGGATAGCAGTGGGCTGGGGGGCAGTGGTTGGTCAGAAGCTTCAGCTATCAATGCTGTGGCTTTAGCGCCTTTCCCACCTTTCCCTGGGCTCGTGCTACTCAATTCAGTGCTACTAGAGCTGCCAGGTGACGCAGGCTGCGCAGGGTTCACAGGTGTACCCGGCCGACTTGAATTGGGACTTGCACTCCCACTTTGACCACTTTGCCCGTGGTTTCCCCGTCGAATCAGGTCCACTAGAGACGGCCGGGCCCGCAGCGTCGGTCGCGGATGGAGGCCGAGCATGCAAGACGATATGCAGCGGAAACTTAAAAAGAGAAGGTATCGTTGACCAGGTCGGCGAGGCTAGATTTAATAGATATCTCGCCTTACCTTCACTTCACTGCTTGGGGTTATAGTTGCACACGTATGTTGCATCCGGGAGATGGGATAGATTACGATGAGCTACAATTGATACGAGGGATTACCCTGGCATTAATAACACGTTCCAAGTACAAGTACATTTACACAGTAGGGATAGCCGGGCTTGATAGGAGCATATCCTCACTTTATGAATATATCTTCATCTTAAAACTCACCGAGCAATCTTGGCTACCCTTCATAGATTTCATGTTTCTGCTTATATTTATGCTTGTCCTTGCTTCAGCGATCATGTCTCTCTTTTTTTTCCTTCGACTTTCAAGTTCACTTTTTTCGCATATTCTAACACACGGCAAAACAACACTTCCAGAGTTCTAAATATATCATCATGCCCCAAGTCCAGCTATAAAAAGTACCATAAATGCATATCGACGCTAAAGAGTTACGCAAGGCTATTGCTTTTTATTAAACGGGAGACTACCTACATAGTCTTAAATAGGTACCCCGGCCGACGCGGTACTAAACGCTTAACCTTCTCAAGAGTTCAAAGAGAAGCTATACAACCTCACTATGATAACCAATTGGAGTCCTACTATCGGAAACGTTTTTGAAGGATTTGAACCTCCTGTTCCTAAGTATACCTAGGGGACCTATACGCATCATGATCATGCATCGTCGGCATCGGGACATCCCCGAGATCTCTTTTGGGGGGTTACGGAGCTGAAAGTAAGCAGTCTTCGTATTATTAGATGTGGCGGACTCAAGGGCTGACACTGGCTGGCTAGCCTGTGAATCTAAGGAGGAAATAGTAGTAGAGGCTGATAGCGGGACGATCTGTGTATCAACAACGCTACTACCCGGAGCCTTACTACCTAGCATACACACTTGGCTCGGGGGCTAGAGTTGTGCTTCCCAACATCTACCCGGGAATTATGACTTATCACCCATATGTGCATTTGGCTCATACACACCATAATTTTATGTACCGCTTTTATTATTAGAAAGGTATTTACCATACCTACCTGGCGGTTGAAAATATCTAATCACGGAATACGCCGTCATAGAAACTCAAGGGGCCGGCCACACCTACATGTATATACTGAAGACAAGGCTGCGCGTAGTACCCCCAACGGAACGGTATTGCACTTTCTAGGTTATATAGCAGAGCCAAGACTTCAAGAAAGAAGCATTGTCAACTCGTAATCCAATCACCAAGTATCATTGGCAGCAGCCTCTAGCATCATGGCATCCGCATTGACGTACAGCATGTCCCTAACCCAACATGATCCCGGTCCATTTCAGAATATGTATGTCATGGCATATGACGATATAATACATAAGGCTTTTTCACCCTTCAATTCTACATTTCTGAACAATGAATCGTTGCCGTCCAGTACTACAATAGACCTGTCAAGGGGTGGTTGCCAGTATGCAGGGAGGACGAATTGCGCTGCAGCCTGTATGGATCCTAGGACACTGTTCAACTCAACTGAGAATTTCTATAATTGCTTGACTTTAGCGATAGCAGCGGATCTCATACAAGACGACAAACTGGAACTAGACGAAGCTTCCGTCCAGGAGACCAATCAAACCATGAGGTTCGGCGATTTAAGCAAGTTCAATAGCTCTCAAGTGACAAACAGTATTGCCAGTTGTGTCATGGATTCTTGTCAGAACCGCAGCTTGGCGGGGAGATGCTCTTCTGAAGGCTTCCGTCAGCTTCGTCATCAAGGGGACTCGGGCTTGAGTGTGGAAGAACATCTCCGATATCTCTATAACGGCCTAAAAATGTTCTGCGATGGCGCAGGTACGGGTTCTAATCCCGATATCGTTGGCCCAGGGGTAAGGATGTCCTCCTATTTTTTTCTTTCTTCAAAAAAGAAGATCCTAACATCATAAGGTAATCATGTCCTACATCATTCAGTGCGCCATCATATCTATTTTCTTCTATGTCTACAAAATTACTCTGGCAATATTCTTGTACCCTTACGTCTTCAATTGGCTCAGTTCTGGGCGAACACGTCTACAGGGCTACAAGCAGCAGAGAGATTCCATACGGGCTCGAAACGGCGATAAGGTTCCGTGGCCGAAAGAAAAACCTCGCATAAATCATCCCGTTGGATTTACCATGGTTGATTTACAGGAAACGCAAGCCATCTTCGTTATCACAATTCAGTTCGCTACGCTTGTATTCTTCAGAACAGCCGTTTTGATCAAGGACTCTAAAACGTATGCAGAGGCAATCACGAGTGTAGATGTCGTCCGCCGGTTAGCCTTCGACGAAATGTTTCCGGTGTTACTCGGACAAGTGATCCTGCTACGAGCTGAACGGCACTGGTGGTATACGACCTTCCTTACCACTATCGTCTTCGTACTAGGAGTCACATGCAACTACGTGACGAAGCAACCCGATTATGCAGTATTGTGGGAGCACTTCAAAGAGAGCGACCCCGTTGAGAAATGTGGAGGAAACCCTAACCCGGCAACATACTGTTTCTTCCATCTTCAGGGAATTGAATTTACTCCGAATTACTCAAAGAGCAATTTGATAAACTTTTCAGGGCTATCTTGGGTGCGCTATTGGGCTATTGCATTCATCTTGCTCAGCCTAGTACTTAGGATCCCACGAATACGAGAATACTTAACGACCAAACCATCCTACAAAAGACACAGAGGCGCCTTTAACAAACTTCTGTGGTTCGCATGGACCGTTCTCCAGGCTCTGCTAGTCATTTGCCTCACCTCCTATCTTGTATACCTAGGTCGTGTATTCACGGCTTATTCAGGTGGTACCGAGGCGTGGACGTTCGGGCAGCTCATCGCGGTGTTGGTCTGGGTACCCCTGGCTTTCAAGTTCATTTTTTACGTCGTCTGTAAGTTATTCAATCTATTGTGTGACTATCTAGCGCTAACGGAGTCTAGGTGGCGTGGAGAATACGATGAACAACCGAGTCGGCGAGCACCATGAGGTAGTGCAAATTCCTGTCAACGTAGAGTCCTCGCTAGGATTTTCCAAATAAGGCGAAGAGTTTCAACTTTTATCAAAGGTAGAAGTCAACATGGTTGGATCGCCTGATATCCGGGAATGATAAATAGGGGCCCTATATCCTTATGTTAGTTCCTATAGCAAGTAAGTAAATGCCCGGCGGCTATACTATGGGGATAGGGGGAGAATTTCGGGTGTCTTGAAAAAGGGGCGTTGAAGTCAAGTTAGCATCGCCTAAGCTACAATTGGGATATCCTCGACCGTGCTGAAAGAAGGACTCATGAAACATAGTTGGCTAAGCCGGAAACTCTCCTAGCCTTTCCTTTTAATAACTTTTCCCTTTTCTCCTTGTCACATTCCCTTTTGGACCCCTAATTTCCTTATATGAATCACCTCAAACACTCATTCATGTAGCCAGGTTTAGTCCTTATAGATCTTAATAAGGATTGAAAGCTACAAGGCTGAGCTTCAAGTGACATTTATAATGAGATACTGGTACTAAACGATCCATATTAATCAGTAACAATCCCCCGTTCGATCCTGGGTGGTGGTAGGGCCGACCTGACCTTATTGCACGTGACCACCTTAACTTCGTACAATATTCAGATAGGGGTAAGTTAGTATGTGATATGGAATATAATTAGGATTACGAGTCAGGATCAAACTTAAAAGCCATAGTATGGGAAATAATACATCCTTCGGAGAAATTAGTACCAAGCTTTCATAACTACTATAGGAAAAGAACGAAACACTCCTAATACACCGCCTAATACATAGGATCGCAAATATAACGCCTGAGATGTCCACTTCCTTATCCCTAGAGAGCTCTAGAAACATCGCCCTCTTATAAAACCTTGCGTTATAAGTTTGCCATATAAATCTCCATATTCTTACATATCTCTACCCCCTATTCGTATCCACACCGAAGGCGGGCTAATTTCCATCTGCGATGCCTCGTACCCCGACTACTGCGTGTTGTTTCCAATGTCCATCATGTCTGGTTGGAACTGGGAGAAGTCGGGTTCCAGACCGTAGTCCTGATTCAACCAATCGTCCAGGTTGAAATCGTCGTTGTTCTGGTTCTGGTTCTGGTTTTGGTCTGCCGTCGCGTTCAAGTTCGGGTTGAACGGTTGAAATAGGAGTGGGACTTCCTGCGAGAGTGTCTGATTTGCGCCTCCACCATTTGTAAATGGCTCAGGGGGCTGGGCGAAGAATCCTGGCTGGTCCTGCCAATTTCCGAAGTCGATGTCTGGTAGACCTTGCATGCCTCCTTGCATCTCGCCTTGCTGGCCACCAAACTGAGGCATCGATAGCATCTCCATCAGCAAATCCTGCTCCTGCTGGCTCAGCGGCTGAAAATCGGGCTGCTGTTGGTTTTGGTACTGTTGGACCTGTTGCTGCTGGTTTGGCTGCTGCTGCTGCTGCTGCTGATCCTGCTGATGTTGGTACTGCTGGCTCTGTTGCTGCTGGATCTGTTGTTGCTGACCCGCTTGCTGCTGGGGAGCTAGCTGCTGGAGAGGTAGGTCCTGCTGGGGAGAGGCCACATTCTGCTGCACGCCCGGCCAGTGCGCACGAAGATCCCGACATTCGCGCTGGCAAGTCTCTATGCTCTCCCGATGTTTGTTTGCCACGTCTAAGAGCTGGGAATTTTGGGCGTTGCTCTGACCCAGATTGTCTTCTAGGTTCTTGCATTTCGCCATTAACTCGGCGATGACTACCTCTTGAGCTTTGTTCTTTTCTGTCAAACTGGCAATGGTCTCTTCCAGCTTTTGGCTATTCTTTTTTGCGTCGTTAAGCGCGGCCTCCTGGGTTTGGTAGTTCTCTTTGGATGCATTGAGCTCTGCCTCCATCGCCTTATGTTGGAAATGAAGTTGGGCGATGCAGCGGACGGCCATGTGATCCGATGGTAGGCCGAAGTAAATTACCTTGCCCATGACGGCGGCGGGGGTTCGACCGTTGTTGACCTGGGCATTTGCCGGTCTCAGTTCTCGGTAGGAGTTCATTTTTGGCGGACTAAGTATGGGCAACGGTTGGGAGATTTCGGACTATTACACTGAAGTTAGACTACTATACGACATGGATAGAGTGGCAGAAGTGATGATATGACTATAAGAGGTACGGGTAGAGGTATAGGTAAATGTGAGTAGGAAAGAACTATTCTACCAACCTTCGAGGGCAGCGACGTAAAGTCCAGTGTGCTTGACGTTATATAAGCACGATGACAAGTTGTATCTCAAGTAGTTGAGTACTCGAGACTATCAGTGGAGGCTATGTCAAGTCCAGTTGAGTACAATGGGTTTCTCAATGGAAGAAGTATGAAGAGTCTCGGTAGATGCCAGTTAGAGATCTCAGAGATGTCTGGATTGATGTTTATTTTCCGAGAGCAACTGGAGAATCCTTTTTGGTTTATATAGGCTTTCGATGCGGGTAGTGCGCATTGTGAATTGTGTTCCTATGACAGTGTACCGGAGCCCAGATACATCTAAGAACCAATACTGATACTGTCTCCGGGGACTTTCTACGGGTACTGTGCACTACAATTACTACAATCACACAGTAACATCATAATTAGTGCAGTATCCGGGATAAAAATAAAGGAGAAGTGAAAAACAGTGCGCGGTGTATGGCCTATTATGTTTATTCTAGCTCTGAAATTTGGATGAAGGAAAGAAAGTGGTAAATTGTATTCAGTCGAAGCTGGCATACAGTGAATTATTTAGGCCGTGTTTCTAGGCGGCTCTGGAGTCTCTGGCTCTGACTGGCCAATGCTACGGGTGTATACACAGTAGACACCCTTTCTTCCCCTGTTAACACTCCCATACCGTGGCTACGGTCTGTGTACACTTATACTCGCAGATTCAGATAATTGAATGAAAGTCTCCACTTAGCGAACCCATGGATAAGATGGTGGATGGTTATTCTGGCTCTGCCGATAATATGGTATGTCGGCCGATGTTAGATACTTTTGGTCACTTGGCTGTATCAGTAGAGTGCAAACATCCATTTCATATAGGTACGTTCATAGGTATCCTAGCCAAGTCTACATGCATTGAATTTGAAGGTTATATCCTAACAAGCGACCACTCATTCCAGACCTTTTAATACACAACCGTGGAAGTGTTGAAAACTAGCTATAATGAATAAATTATATTACCCCTAATGATGATAGATGCTATTTCTATACTACCTGTTATCACTACTTCCTCCAGTGGTATACTCCTTAGTGCTTACCGGTGATAGAGTAAACCACCCTCGTCTTGTAATAATTAGTATGTTTACATGGCGCACGCCGTTGAGAGGTCTTCCGTCTCCATTAGTATCATGCAAATTTGTAATACTCACTTCATAATGGGCTAACTACCCAAAATTTGAATTCATGGATCTTCTCTTTATGTTTCTAATAGACATAAGATGGAGTAATAAGAGAATGACGGAGATAATAAAGCTCATTGCATGTTTACTTGGAGAAATGTGAAGAATAAGCTATATTCATTTGCTAACTAAGTTTGATAATTGCAAACATTCTCCTCTATACATGACAGATGGCACCAATGAAGCTTAATGAATTCTAGTCAAGACCGCATAATATTTGCTATTTTAACCTACTCATATGATAGGGGGGGCTAATGAATCGCTTACTGAAACATATATTCAGTGTAAACAACTCATACGTCGTGACGTGTCACCGGAGATTTAATTTATAAGACATTCACTACACCCTGAACCACTTCACATACACTGGGCATGCACTCGCCTTTGGTATAAACCACTTAGTTATATAAAATAATGACGACAATAGCTAGCCTCAAAGCATCACATTGATGTTTGAGATGAAGGCTAACACTCAGAACCGCTACCACAGATGTTCAGGCATTGTTTTATGAAAAATATATATTCCTGTATCTATATATACATACGGGACCGTCGAACTCCTCTTCAAATTCTCAATAAAACCTCTTTGCCATTACATAGGGGTCCTTGGCCTCCCTATGAAAAATTCAACGCGAAAAATCAATGCACCCATAACCTGTAAAACAAGCCCATTCTCAAATTTTCATGAACCATAATCATATTCCATTAACCATCATCTCACCAACTCTTATCCTACTAGCTCTTATCGTACTACCCCAACCCTAGGCTCCCTGGATACGCGAACGACCCTGACTTAGTCCTCTAGGAGATGAGACGGGTAGCTCTCCGCAACGTGGTCGGCGAGCTGTTGCATCTGCTCGTCGTCAACACCATTCTGGTTTGTAGCCACGCTTAGGGCATTCATAAACTCGTCATCGGCGACGAATTGATTCGGATTTTGTTGGGGGTCCTGGTCCGCGGGAGCTTGGAACTCCTGTTCAGGGACGTATTGGTTCGGGAGCAGTCCTCCGAAGGACTCTGCGGTACCTTGGTTGGCGGGTTGCTCGGGGACGGTCTCGTACTGACCCATTGGGGCCTGGTCCTGCGTTGCCGGTGCCTGGGTATTAACTTGGCCGACAGTCTGGTTGGGGTTGCCGAAATCCATACCAGTAGACCCAAACTGCTGAGTCTGGTCGAATTGCTGCTCTTGACCGTACTGTTGCTCCTGGCCGTATTGCTGACTCTGGCCATATTGCTGCTCCTGACTGTATTGCTGTCCCTGGCAGAGTTGGGGATCGACGAACTGTTGGTTCGAGGCTTGGTGGTTCGGTGCCTCATAGAAGTTCGCAGCCGGAGCTTGAGCAGGCATATTGGAACCCCGACGCTGCGCAAAAGTAGCGTCTTCAGGGGTGAGCGGCAAGTGGAATCGGGAAAGGCCAACCTGGACCTCTGCCTGTTGGCACTTCTGTTTCCAGTACTCCATCTGCTCCGTAGCCCAGTCGGCCCGTCCCGTCTGCATTCGAAGATCGACGTCGGACTGTACCAGCTGGTCATGTAGTCGCTGGCGCTCAGCGTTGGAGGAATTCAACTGGTTCTGCAGGTTGACGCCGTTTGCTTTCGCCTCCTGGAGCTCCCCGTTGATCTTATTGACCCTTCTCATGCTGGCAGTCTGCGTTTGAGCCTGTCGGCGTGGCCTGCAAACCGCAGACACTTCACCTTGCTGGCGGGCGAGGTGGATGCGAAAACCTCCCACGTCGGTTGTGACCGACCGTGACTCTTCTCGGACCTTTTCGATCTCCTTGGTAAGCATGCTGATGAGGTCACGGTTATCCGCCTCTAGTTGAATGTTACGCGCCTCGAGCGCGGCGCGGCCCCTCTGGAGGCTCTGGATCATCCTAAGGGCCGGGTGGCCCTCAGGAAGGCCTAAGGCCATCGCCGCCCGACCGCCGGGAGCGGGGAAAGAATCGGCTGCTGGGGGAGCCGGTACGAGAGCGGAGGAAGGATTGCCTACGGGGGAGGCCATCGCGGGAGTGGAGGGAGAGTTGGCCGCGGGGAGAGCCCTTGTGTAGGTTGAATAAGACATCTTGTTCGTCTTGTTGTGTTGCTGTTTTCCTTTTCCCAGGAGAGAAGCTGTTAGCTCTAGATGTTCGATAATTATTAGGAAAGGGATGAATGGGAGCGATACAATAGATAGGAAATTGGTAATACCAGAGTAATATGGAATAGTATAGTATATGGACGATGATAGTGATAGCAAAATAGGTGAACAGTGGTACAATACATAGGGGGTAGTATGATGAATGGGCGGTGGTACAAAGGAGAGTGATGATAGAATAGATAATAGTAGAGTAGACGGATGATGGTATATTAAAGGTATTGTGGGTGTATCCGACCAAGGCATCATCAATACTACGAATGCTCCAAGATCGACATCGGAATACCATTGATGAAGGGGTTGATAAGGGTATGTGAGGTTGATAGAAATGGAGATAGAATAGAGACATTGACCATCGTAAAATGGGTACTAACCTTCAGGAATAGAAGCACTCGCGTAGATCGGTACGTAACGCCGATGGCGTATCGACTAATATGGAATGTTAGATAGGTTTGACAGTATGCCAAGGAATGGAAGTACATACATGATACAGTCGTTGAGGCGGGTAGGCAACAAGGTGATGACCGAACGAAGGTGAGGATTGTTAGTCACAGTCGATAGGAACTTGGGACGAAGTGTTGATGTTCCGTTTCAAGGTCGAGTACGATTTGCCTTTGTTTTTGTTTTGCTCGGAAGAGAAGATCGATGGATGTCGAGAGAAGACTCTGAGGAGATGTTTTTTTGAAAGTACAAACTGGGAGAGCCCTCAGGTTTAAATAGTTTTTCTGGCCCTGAAGCTTCGCATTGTGCACTGCGCATTGTGTGTTTTGCGAGTGTTATTGCGATCAAGCCGTCGACCAGTAAGATTGCGCTACTATCCCCGGATCTCAGTATAGTATCAGTAGCCGCATGGTAGAGCAATCAGTGACTGGGATCTCGTAGCCATTCAGAGCCCTGTTCTACTGTCAATATGATCAGAAAAGTGGCACCAACAACTACATACTGGGCGGTATGAATCGAATTTGAGTGCGGTGGTTATATCAACCCGGGCAACCGAGCAGTGAAGGGGGTGGGTATCCCCAGATCGACTTCAGCTGGAGGGATAATCTTGCGGGAGGAGCTACGGGGATACTGTATACTATACTACTTCCTCGGGGCACAATAGCAACTGTGAACAGTGGTACGGCATCCGTCTTCAATACACAGGACGGTAGGCCACGGTATTGGTTACGGAGGCTGACTAGCTTCGGGAGAACCATCCGGCTAATATTTATAAGAATAAAAATAGACTAGTACATGGCGGGAGTGACGATATCATAAACTATGGCCCGGGTCGTCAGATTGAATGTACTCTAGGTATACCCCTTGTTGGAGGAACAGTAGGGTCGAGCGTAGCTGGAGGTATCCCGGTATATCGCCTAAGACACCATCTTCCTTTCGCCTTTTCTAGACCCGGTCGTGTCATGTAAAGCATCATCATACCCAAGCCTCCACTTGGTATTCTAACAGCTAGAGAGGAGGAGTAGCAGTGACATGTCTCGGAGTAGCATATTGGGATTCTTTAGACGATTGTTAATTACGTATCTACGATATTTTCTTTTACTTGGAAGGTGTTGCCCCTTTGGAGTAGGCTCGGATCTGAATAGCCTCATTCTGTAGATATGACGACATCCTCGTTGCTATGTACTAGCTATTTGCTTGCCCTAAACCCTAAATCTACCCCATAGCGTCTCGGAAGCGATCATAATATCTTAGATACATAGTACTCCGTGTATACGTTGTGTATTCCCTTTGGGGAATAGTCTCTAGATAAACCCCCAGTACGAGTAATACAAGATGGTGTAGGTTCTTGAGGAGTGACAATATATACGGACCGTGCTTGATATGGTTGATATTCGACACGTTGTGAATGCCTACTGTGGCTTGTTGACATAAACAGAGAAAGAGCCATTCATATTGCTGAGTGGAAATGCCAGAAAAAAAAAGAGATTAGACTGCAGGATTTTACCGAGCTACAACATAAAATAACAGAGAACTATGAATTCTTAACAACAGAAACAAACAAGATAGCATCACGAACGGATGAGATGGAACCAAAGAGTACATGCCTAAGACCTGGAGCCATCAGCTCCTAGTAAAACCCACTTGCTATAAAGGAGATCAAGAGGTGGGAAATTGGTAATCTCTTGATGATCTATCTAGTACTACTATGAACTGACCGTATATGAGGCAATAGGCTTTTCATCTTTCATGAGTTGGGTTATGATGAGCAATGGCTGGTTAAGCTACGAGGGGACGACTACTGAACTATCACAATTCGAAATCGAGGTTATACTGACGAATATTATAGACAAACGAAAAAGCGAAACGGTACGGTCAATATGTGCGTTCCAATTGAAGATCGTATCAATCATAAATACAAGAATCGAACCACCGGCCAAGCCGGGAATGATAAAAGTCAAAAAAGCGTCTCGACCTATTCGAACACATATACATATCACAAATTTCGAACATTTTTGTAATCGACCTCACAATGTCTCCCAGCTAGTTGGGCAACCTTCCCCCCTTTTCTCGGTAAATCCTCGGGCGAGAGCTTAAGCGGACGCCACGCACTGGAAGTAGTACGGGTTCCACGACTTGCACGTGCCCTCAGCACAGGCGGTCGGGCCGGCGAAGTTGCTTCCGCCGCACTGTCCATACAGACTTTGGGCATTGACAGCGCCAGTCGGAGTCGCGGGGGCGCTCGTAACTACGGCCGGCGCCGAGGTGGGAGAAGCCGCGCGCGTCGAGGTAGCGAGCGTTGTCGGGGTGGGTACGACAGCGGTGTTGGACTGTGGTTGAGAAGTGGGGGCTGGCGCGACAGTCTCCGCAGCGGAAGTTTGTGCGACGGTGGTAGAACCGGCCGGCGAGTTAGTGGGGGCAGTACCACCATTACCCACTGTGGCGGTTCCGGTTGCGGTGATAGCCGATGAGGACTGAGCCACAGATGCGGAGGCACCAGCGATGAGAGCAGGGCCGGGAATCGTGTAGGAAAGGCCCGTGGTGTAAATGTTGACGACGATACCAGGATCCTCAGCATTGTATAGCTTGGTTCCAAGGGTACCAGCGGGAACATCGGTGCCATCACCGGTAACCTCGAGGTTGAAGCATTGGGGGTAGGCCTGAGCGCCATTGACTTGGCCCGCGGAGTGGAGGGCGATGGTCTCATGACGAAGCACATAATTGCCAGCCTTGATGTTAGCTGGGATCTGCACAAGCCAAGTGTTGTTATTCTGGATCAGGACATCGGAACCCCAGAAGCCGTTCTGAGCTGAATCATCGATAAGCCCGACCTCGTCGATCTTGAAGAACTCAAGGCTTTCTTTGTCAACAGTCGCACAATCGCCGTTGCAAGGGGCCAGGTAGTCGATCATGGGGCCCTTGTGCGACTCGGGCCATGTGTTCCACGAGATGCTGATGCTATCACCAGCTTTTACTTGGACGTGTCCTCCGGCGTTTGAGGAGGTCTTGTGGCAGATGATATCGGCATTACCGAAGCTGTTGGGCTCGACGAAACCGTTGTCAAGTTGCGAGGTGGCCCAGCCGACAACGGTCGGGGGATTCTGCTGATAAGGGAAGTTGGTTGGGTCATAACCCTGGAAGGAGACACCGTTGACAACGATGTGGTCGACATGACCATGAGCGGCAACAGTGGCAGCCGAAACGAGGGCCGCGACAACAGGTGAGATCTTCATGATACCCATTTCTACGGTTGTGCGAGTCGATATAACGGTATAGCAAGTGAGTGAATGGCAGAGACAACAATAAGATTGGTATGAACGAAGTTAAGACGTATCGATCAAGATAGCTGCTCTCACCAGGAGGAAAAGAATGACTGAATCTGAAAAGAGAGACGAGAAAGAATGGCAGATGAAATCGACTTCGCAAACCGATGGCGATGATGAAGGAGAGTTCATCGTCAGAATGATGTCGTACCTGACGATTATATAGAAGTTCGAAGACATGCCATCGAGCGGCGTTGTCGTATACCCATGTCGGCGATCATATAATTGCAGTCCTCTAAGATCCACGAGTGCCCGGAGCTAGCAAGGCACCCCGAAGAATCGAAGGAACGAATTCGATACACGATGGTTGTCTTGACGAGTTGAGCTGGCACGACAAGCAGTTATGATTGGCCCTGGGGATCAATGATGGAGATGGCCCCCGACCAGGTCGTTCGAAGCTAGCCACTTGCTAGGGTAGCATGCATTTGCAATACCGGTGGAGAGCCAGCAATTCGGTACAGTGGGACTCAACATCAAACGAGCACCGGGTTATGCCTTGGCGGTTCATGCGACGACGAAGCCCGCCCCAAATACGGCGGCCTAACGAGAAGAAACGCCAGGAAAATGAGTGAGAAGGGGCAAGTTTAGATGGCGATATGCTATCGATTTGCTACTCGGTTATAGATAATATCCCGTTCTCTTTCGGATAGGACTGAATCCGCACTCATTGGTGTTGAGTGTATCGTAAATGGAAGCTGGTAAGAACTTTCCTATTACATGAGATCTCTAACACGCTTCAGATCGAAATTAAATTAATAATAAATGGTTTAAGGAGACGCATTCTTAGCCTGACCACACCATCGGTAGCCGCTCTGTTGGACCCACGATCGTAAGACCCACGACAGAGCCGCGAAGCGAAGTTACCTAGTAATCGGCGATTCGTGGAATTTGGTTTAAGGTGCGGAAAAACTAAGATGAACCGTCTATATTCGAGATATGGGATGTTCCTAAAATGAGGATCATGCTATACATGAATGCTGGGTTTTTTTTCTTCTACATCACGGAAATCGGCTCGGTATGATGAGCTCGTCGCCTGGCACAAAGTAAAACGTTGCTAAATGCCTAGCCACCGGCCAATTCATCAGCCATTGGGCAGATACGACGTGGCGGGTTTATGATTCGAAGTCTTTTATGATACATGCCTTGGAGAAGGTATTGGGCGGATTCGGTTCGACTTGCCCGATGGTCGAGATCGACGAATCCGGTGGAAATTCACGATGCGCTGTGAATCAGTGGGGGATCGCTCTCGGGATGTGAGGCAGGGTGCCAAGAAGCCCCTGCGTCGATCACTAGCACTCCACATCGCCGTTTCGGATGACCGTAAATGGCAGTGCCCCCGACTGGACTTATGCGATACTATCACAGCGCAAAGCTAAGGGCACATATTTAGAGGAGAATTGAGGTCTATCTCATTAAACTGTTTCTCCTCTTGAAACGTGCTATGGGCATCCATGGACACAACATGCGAATGGTAGGGCGGACTAGTGGGGCCATCCGATCTTCGACGGCGTGATGGATCAGTGTGGCATTCGGCTCGTACCGCCGGTATGAGACATAAATGTCTCTAATATACCACGATCTATATAAAGGAATACATGTAGGTGGAGTTAAATCGCTGAGATATCTGTGCGGCCGCTTATTTGGCTTGGCGAGGTGTTGTCTCATGTTAGTCATAAGGTGGTTCGAAGACTTCGGAGTTACGTGCCGTAACCCGTTCTATCTATACCTAGAATATCGTTCAAATTTAGTAGGGGTTAGGTTTACTGAAGCTAGCTTGAGGAAATGGTGATACCTCATCGTGTGGGTTTTGACATGAGTCTCCAATTCTATTACGGTGAGGTATACTTTGCTCTTATTTCGTGATCTTTTCATTATGGGGTGGAAGCTGACGTGTTTCTGCCATATTCTTAGTACGAAACACTGGTATAGTAAGATATAAATATCGAGGTATCTACCAATCATATCACGGTTGATGGAATAAACAGCGTGATGCGCGTTCTAGTCCAGTAGCCCACACCGACGACGCTATGAATATAGCTTGAAACTGGTTCGTACATTGAATAGGGGGATATCATGCCGTATCTCATGAAGTCTCATGAAGTAAACTCATCTCATCTAGATACTTTTGTTTTCATCACACACACAAAACCATGCTGAGTTGGGAATAGCTCCAAAGCCGCTACGCATCAACACCTCAACTCCGGTTGTCTCCAAATATTGACATTACCGTCGTGGACGGTTGAACATCTTTAGTCTGTTCGCTTTTTTAGAATTCTCCTTCGCCGCCACCGCCGGCTACTCCGGCCGTCCATAGGCCCACGAGGCCCCACCAACTTACCTTCCAACCTCTCCAAAGTCCTTCGAAGCCCTGGCCCTTCCTATACACCACCTCCGCCGTCTTCGGTTGCTTATTCCGTCGGCCGCGGGGTGAAGTCTTAGTTGGCACCGCAAACACGGCTCGGGAGCCCTCCTCGGCAACGATCGTGTACATCGTACCGACCACTCCGTTGTATGGTCCCGGTTGTACCACCATATCCATCGTCTCCGATTCATCTAGGGCACGGAGATAGGTAGGTTCTGAGAGCACCGCGACTTGTCCGCGGCGCAGGACGGTCTCTAAAGGTAACTTGACGAATAAGGACGCACATGAGGTGCAGAACTTCGCTACTGAGAAGGTGAGAGGTGACAATTCGCGGTCGATTAGGAATTGTGTCCGGAGAACGAGAGGAGTTGATAATGTGAGGAACGGATGAACGAGAGAGTTCAATATGGTGGGGGTAATTAGCGTAGGAGGGCAGATCCACGAAGGTAGGGACCGAAGAGTGGCCAGTGTTCGGCGTGGCGCACGTCCCGTAGACGTGACGATCAACCTCGTCCGAACAAGGTCGAGGGGAGCTAAAATAAGACCAGTTGCGACTGCGGCGGCAGCGGCAACGCATAGTGAGGCCCAGGGATAGGGTGATGCGACGTCAACTAGTCTGTCAACATCATCCTTCAATCCCAAATCGGGAACATTTAGCAGCGCACTGAGCAGACTGCGCGACCAGTTCTCTAGTAGTGACTGCAGCACTGTATAGAGAAACGTAGCATTGGTTCCCTTCCAGACACCCCAAGCGGATTCCTTCGACCATAATTGTGATATCACATCGAATATGGAGTCTGGTCGTTTGAGAGCGAGTTGGTGTGGGAGGAGTGTGGGTTTCGTAGGCGACTTGGGAGGCTCCGGTGATGACCCTCTCCTTCGATGTGATCTCGTGGAGGGCGTGGGTGTGTATGGTGTGCTAGAAGAGAAGTAGGCGGATTCCTCCGGGTCTGAGTCGGATAAGTTGGCCTGTGAATTGAGTTAGCATTAGCTTGCTCAAGAGCTACAAGTCACAGTTATGATTGTAGCGTGCTGTCTAGCATACCTCGTCGAATAGGGAATTCTTCGGGCTAACAAGGCTAGGACTCGGCTTCGGGGCCGCGGAGGCGTTTAACCCTCCTAGATCATCTTGACTCCTCACTTGTAATATTGTCTTAGCCACTTCGAATGGCTGGGCCATCATCACCGATGTGTATTTCCATAGTAACTCGTCGATCAGCTGTTTAATAGACTGAATTGTCGACGGTGATATATCCTCGAGGTGATCTTTGTAGTCTATATCTGAGAAGATGTCCCGCGCTCTCGAGGCATACTTGCTGGAAGTGGAAGCTGTCGTCGTTGCATTTCCATGTGAAAACGGGTTCGGCTGGGGCGGGAGACTTCCGGTCTGCTCTCCTATGGACGGTGGTATGTAATAAGGGCGTAGAGGGTTTACGCCCTCTTTCGTTGTGGACATGTCGAGCCGAATGGAGCTGTACTGGTATTATTCGGCGAGCATCGTATGGATTGTGCACTATACAAAAATCATTAAATTGTTATCGTCGGTGAGGAAAGACTGAATTGTTCTAGGCGGTATTAGGTAAGTGGTGTAAATATGCGGCTTATGCATGCCACTTATGCATAGATGGTACGATGGGGGATAATTCTGCGAATCCCTGCACATTGAAAGTTATGCACTGACTGCTGAGTGGCATTGTTACACCCGATCCACCTAGTATCGATAAGATAAGACAGATCGAGCATTCAAACGGCGCCCATGTGCTAACCTGGAAATCTCGGAGTTAATAGGAGGGAAGTACCGTGCCGACGGTCGGTCGCCGGACATCTACTATGTATTGTGGCTGCCCCTCGGCCCGCACCTCGAAGAATTTATCGGAGCTATCCTAATTCGCTCTCTTCTTATTCGTCAGAATTTTTTGTCGCATGCATTATTCTTGACATTCATACATCCTAGTTCGGTATTTTTTCGTCTTGTTAGACGCACGCGGCGATTACTTTCTGTTCTTGTTGGCTCCTCTACAAGAAGCAATGTTGCAATGACAGCCTCGTCATCGATCGCATGAACCAATTCCCCGCTTGCCTGTAGCATTTTTACTTGTCCCGGGCGTCTACAGCACGAAGCATTGTCTTCCTCTTCCCGTCTCCGCCGACATTCCCGAGTCCTTCCCATCGCTGCCCTCGGGCCTTTAGTCCTCGCGATGGCAACGTCTCGAAGCTTTGTTAGAAGCCTGCAAAGGGCCCAATTCTCCTCTTTTCAGTCGCTATCGCAAATCGCGCGACCTACCCGCTCAATACCGACCAGAATAGCGTCAAACTCACCCATAATACGTCATACCCGAGCGAGCGCTTCCTTACTCCGATATTTCAGCACCTCTCCTCGACACCAGCACGGCCATATACATCCGCCGAAGCCTGGCGAAGAGTACGCTACCGTAGTTACCGAGACATATCGTACGCTAACATCTGGCTAGACTCTATGTGACGTTTGTGGAGAAGGATGGCAAGGAGCATAAAATAGCTGTCTCTAAGGGGGACAACCTGCTCGACATTGCGCAAGCGCACGACTTAGAAATGGAGGGAGCTTGTGGTGGATCTTGTGCGTGTTCGACGTGCCACGTTATTGTCTTGGACGACGAATACTACGAGAAGATGCCCGAACCCGAAGACGACGAGAACGACATGCTCGATTTAGCTTTTGGTCTGACCGAGACGAGTCGACTGGGTTGTCAGGTGGTCATGACAAAAGAGCTAGACGGACTGCGAGTTAAACTACCTTCCATGACGAGGAATTTACAGGCGAGCGATTTCAACTCGAAGTGATAGATGAGATGAAAGAAAATCCGTCCAAGATGCATGTGGAAGGATGGTATATTAAAAGCGAACTGGTTGTACTAATACGACTGGGCAAGGTGCAAAATAGCAATGCAATTTAGGCGTTGTAACCGGCGGTCTGGGTATCACGGAGCCATACATTGTATTATAGTCGTGGCGAGATAGCCGGCATGAAGATAGAGCGCACCCCAACTCTTTAATGAGATCATGTTCATGAAGAAAGTGGTATCATTCTTTTGTCATATGGGCTCATCATCTACCGTGTATGTGTTTGATATGTGGGAATCAAGCTTCCTCTAAAGCGCCTTTCTTCAGCTTTCCACCACCGCCAGCAATCAATTCGAGAAAACCCTGCCGGCTCATCTCGTTGACCTTCTCCTGGCGTCTCTGTACGCCCACGATGCCGTCCTTTCTCGTGTCCCTCTCGGCCTCGGCGGCTCGTTCTTGCGCTTCTCTCACGGCTCTGAAGAGCATGACCACACCCCTATGCGCTACTTTCTTCAATCGCTTCTCTGTCTGGAGGATTTCTTGCGTAGATGTCTCTGGTTGCCCCGCCTCGTCCATTGCCCCCATCAGGACATCCTTCACTCGGCCCTTCTCTTGTGCTAAGCGTTTCTGCTCGCGCATATGTCGCCGAGCTTTTGCCTCTAGCGCGCTATCTACGGCGTCCTTCGCTGCTTGATGCGCTTCGGCACTGCGCGAGAGTACAGGGTCGGCGCGTCTAGTGTTGGAGAGCTTCGTAGATAAAATCTTGGACATAGATGTTGCGAAAGCATCAGGGTCGTTGCGTTTTGATTTGGATTTCCGTAGTTGTGATGTTGACTGATCCCCATCCGAGCCTACTCCTTCTTCGTCTTCATCTTCATCTTCATCGTCCTCGTCGTCTCCTGACTCCTCGTCTGAACTCTTGTCGCTAGGTGCATCCTTGGCGAATTTCGTTGATTTCTTTTGTTTCGGAGTAGGTTTTCTTGAGGGTGCGATGTCGCGATCTGAGTCCGAGTCCGAGTTGGAGTTCGAGTCTGAGCCGGACGGTATGTCATCTACGGCAATGTTGTCGAGGTCTTCCTCGTCCGAGTCTAAAAGATTGACTGGGCGGAACTCGGTATTGGCGCCCTCTTCCTCGGAATCGCTGTGATACTCGGGAACCTGCTTCTGCTTCTTCTTTGGTCTCTGCTGCTTTGATTTTGAGTTAAAATCTTGGTGATTGCGCTTTTTCGAGTTTGGACCGGCCATCGTGTCTGTTGTGTGTAGTTTTCTCGCTGAAAGTTGTTCGTCTGGACTTGGTCCTCGACTTTTTTTTGCCAGAAAACTTCCATTGCAGCACAAGGACCCGCTTTAGAAGCCATCGATAAGATAACACTATGCTGACCGCCTGCCAAGACTATAATCTCTATGGAATTCGCTAAAGCGCGCTATAATCATAGCGGGTTCCAACGTTGTACGGTGCGCTTAGGTGACAGCCCTGGAGAACTCAATTAATGAGCACGCTAACTGCAACGCCATTTTCAACGCCTGCGGCGACTTTTAACTTTCGTTGATGAATCTCTCATTTGAAATAGATGCGGAGGAAATATGAAGTCCATGTATAGTATCGATTAAATGAGCCTGCGATGTTGATATAGATTCGGATTCGATAAATGAATGGAACTTCAAAGCTGAGTTTTGGAAATGACGACCTCGGGAGGCGATGTAACGACGGCTATAATCGTAGTGTTCTCGAGCTATTGGAATATTTATCACGAATCTATAATATGTCGACATATTCACTTTCTACTCTTGTTACAAAATATGTCGACAATAAGAGCCGGTAATTCTAAAGAAAATCCATTTCAATTGTCGCCTAATTGACCCGATTCCATTCATGTCAATCTCTGGAACTTGGCAATATATGATTCTCGGGGTTGGGGGTTCAAGAATGCGTCGCCATATACGCTGTAACTCACTGTAATTATAGCGATTTTGGCCATCAGTAGACGCTACTGCTACCGCGGATAGCGGCCTTCAGCGCTAAGACCGTACGCCTGCTGCGGTTGAAAGAACCGACGCTCCGGGACATAACCCGCCCCTATGCAACTTTAACCTCATAAGTAGGCTCAGCACTTGAGAGTTCAATCCCTATATTCGGTAAAGCATCTATTCGAGGCTGAATATGACTGATTTTCGTATGCTCGCTGTGAACATGCCCCCTTGGACATGAGCTATTGAAGAGAGAAATGATGGATACGCACAAACGTTTGAAGTCAAACCCCTGAGTGGCAAGTTGGCGCCAAGCGTTGCTAGCGAAGGATGGATTAATTAGACCGAATAAATGGAGATGACCTCCGTTTGGACTCGAAGCAGTTCAATGCCGTCCATTCTTGTCTTCAATTCTCATCTTTACTTTCGTTAATATTGTTGTTAGATAAAATGGACTAACACTAGCTCCCGTTACTTATAAGATACATTCGTTGGACGGCATCTAATCAACCGTGGAGGGCGGCTTCGTCCGTGGTTAGTCAAGAGTGCAATCAAACGGCCACTGGCATCATCTCGCCACGATGGCGGGCCTCCTGGGCAGCTATAGCGACAGCACATGCAACACGCACAATGTGCTGCGCAACATCTCCGAATATGCCTGCGGCGTGACCTTTTCCTTCAAAGACACTGCCGATCCGCCGCCCGACATGCATTATGCCGTGGTTTCGCTACAGAAGTGCTGCGACAAGGTGAACCGGCCCGTCATGCGCGTCCCGGGCAACACGGGGTGCGAGATTCAGTTCTGCGAAGTGCCCGAAGTCACCTCGTCCTACTCGTATTCCGTCTTCTACGGCTACACCACTGGCTCCGGCACTGCTGCTAAAACCCCCGAGCCCACCGTCACGCAGGGCACTATCTCGAGTTGGCCCGAGGAAGTCGACAATTGTATGCGGTTTGTGTATGAGGGCGACCTACCGGAGAACATCGCCAAGGATATAGAAAACGCAGGAAGTTGGTGTGCGGTTCGGATGTACGACGACGAGCTATCGCCATCCGAAGAGGAAACCGCCGTGACGGCAGCCCCAGCTCCACCTAGCTGGACCACCGCGGCCATAGACCAATGGGACCTCTGGATGTCATCCGAAAGTGCGGCAAAAGCGAGCGCGACGGCCACTCCTACATCGAATAGCGGACACGGCATATATACCGATAATAGGTCATCAACTGGTGTGAGGATATGGGCTGTCGCTGCGTTGGTGACTCTTAGCCTTGCTGCTGCATTGTAATATCATCCAGAAGCGAATAATTATAAATATGCTAGAGCCGGTTTTAGTAAATATAATATCCAATCGACCGGCACGTCACACAAATGATCCTCCCGTCCTCTACCCTTAATCCGCACCGTTGGTACCTGAGCTGGATGTCCGAAACCTCGACATTATCCAGGACCATGGTAACATCGACGATATCTACAATGTCAAGAATATCCCAAACCTCATCTTCATTTGGGACTTCAATAATGTCGAGAGGCTCAACAATATCCAAAACCTCGATAAGGTCAAGAACCTTAATCACATCTACGACTTTAATAATATCCTTTCATTTGCGTATCAAACACGGTTTACACCAGATCAGTGAGCCGCAACCCACCCTACGTTCTTCTGCATATGCAAGATGACTTCAAGATAAACCTTGTGTGATGTCTACCGAATCTGCCTTCCTTCAAATTATGTACGGCCTCGCCTAAGATTACCTTTATCTATCCCATCGATTATCAATTGAGATGAAGATCAACCAGATGCGGGGCAGTCTGCCACGGAATCCTCCTCCCTTGGGACCTCTTAAACAGGCAGTTCGGTCTAGATTAGGAACGTTGCAATCAATTGGACTTGGCCTTTTACTTATATCTTCGTAACCCCATCTTCTAACCTGTTTTCAGGGTGTTTACGAGCCGGCGACGCGGCCTTACTGTTCGTACTTATGGTCACTTCTGTACGAATCTAGTAGTCGAAGTGAGGTACAAACGCGAACAGTGAGAGGGGTTGTGAGACAAATTGTCGCTCGTTCTCGATTCGTTGCGTAACTTTGGTCTTACCAAGATGGCAGGATTCTCGTTCGCCAGCGCTTTAATTCTCACCGCGAAACTCGTGAGCGCCCAATCGCAAAATGAGACTGGTCAACATCCGGGATGGCCGCGATGGTGTGGTAAGGTGTATGAGGCCGGATATCCGTCTTTTGAGCCGGGTGGCCACACGACGGAACCTGCTCTGATCAATCCGGATGGTTCGCCGAATCTCTACATTCAATTCAAACCGCGGTACAGCCTTTACCTAGCGGATGAGAAGAAGGGATCGTTCGTCGTCAATGCCGAGTTGTCACCTTGGTTTGGCCAACCATGGACAAACTCTACAAACGATGGGGGATCGAAAACAGAACCGTTCTCGGATCTCTTCTTCACGATCAGCGTCACATCCCAAGGCGATAAAGAAGGCAAGAAGCTGGTAGAGGACAGCATGCCCGTCAACACGACCGGCGCAGAATTTGAATTTGATCTCTCCGACTTCATGCCTCGCGCCATTCCTTACCAAGTTGTACTCTCCGGAACCTCGAGATACGGCGACCAGAACTTCACCGCGAGCAGCTCGTTCCGGTACCTGGCAGGCCCTCCCATGGGAAGCGTTACTAAGATCGATAATCTGAACGGCGGCCTACTATTTCGAAATCGTGCAACAAACGACACATATGTACCGCTTCTGCCGTACGGATATTATGGCTTGTATAATGGATCGAATAGTTCGTCTGAGGCTCAGGATTTTGTAACTGAGTACTCTAGCAGCGGAAAAGGTCTCAATGCCATCGTCTCCCTAGCAGGTTTTCCCGACACGAACCCAGTATATGCAAGTATGGACCGGTCTCGGACTATGCGCTTCATGTTTGACCTTCGTGGCTCGTACAAGAATCTGACTGAGGTGGAACAACGTGTCAACACTATCAAACACCATACCTCCCTCTTTGCCTATTGGACGGCTGATGAGTATGTTTCCTCGCCCCAAATTCTCTTACTATGCTATGCACAGTATAAAAAGCTCCTACGTCGCATACGTCAGCGGTATATGCTAAAATGAAGTAGACCCGATGGCTGGCAAGCCCCCTTTGAGCTTCCGCCTGCCGCGCAAGAACTCATCCACGGACTAGACCCCTACCATCCCGTCGCAGTGACGCTTAACTGCCAAGACTACTACTTTGGGGAGTATTCTTCCGGTGCAGACATTCTCATGCAAGACCCGTACCCGATCGCGATCAACAGCACGTTTTCCAAGTGGGGGACAGCCTGCAATAAGACTCTCGGCGACTGTGGATGCGATAACTGCGCCGGAAATGTGCAAGACGTGTCGAATCGCCTCGACGATTTGACCCAGTATGAGAAATGGCTTGGTAGATGGCCTCTACCTAAGTTTCATAACCCACAGGCCTTCCATGGCGAAGACTACTGGTTCCGCGACCCGACGACCGACGAAGCTTTCGTCATGAATGCACTAGCCTTCAACCGCGGTGCTACCGGGATCTTCGCGTGGACGTGGCCTAGTAGCGACGAGCTGTTCGACGCGCATTCCAAGATGGCCGCTGTCGTCACAAACGCGCCCGTACGCGACTTCCTATTGAGTGGTCGACCCACGGGGAGTATCTATGAGGCTGAGTTCCCGTTACTCGACATAGCCTACTGGGTAAAAGGGGACCAAGTGATGCTAAGCGTAGTTAATGGGGCTTACGAGGAAATCGAGACTCCGCTTTCTCTCACACTACCGATAACTGTATCGGGCATCGTTAGTGTACCGTTCGGAGGACTGACCTGGGAGTTGGGTGAGGGGAAGCTGACTATCGGCGGACTGCCGGGCATGTCAGCCAGCCTCGTAATTCTGGGCCTCAAATAGCTGCGGGATTTGTGAAAGCTTAGAACCAGATATCGTAATGTTATGTTGATGAGTGATGACTCAATGTCCTACCCCTCACTATTGGGCCGGTTTTACGGTGTAGTCATCATGGGACGCACTGCATACGTACATATGTAGGCAATAGATAGCGAGAAGATGTCGCATTGGTGCATTTGCAACCACCGGAATCTATGTCCCACCCAACCCCCGCCGCCGATGCATGCGGGCGAGAAACGACGAGGATGACCGCCGGACCCGGATGCGCTATGCGGCGCTTTATGGCCCAATGTATACCACGCATATCGATCCATTTCATGTCTATATTGGAGTTATTTAAATGGTCGACAACCCGCCCTCATCTGCGTCTATCTCTATGTCTATATTTCTTCTCTGAAGCCAGAAATGGATCCCTTACGTGCAGCCGCCCTTTCAGGCTTCGGCCTATTCTCTGAAGGCCATCCCGCTCAGGTGGCCCTACCCGGGGTATTTTTGGGTCTCTTATTCCATCTCACCATTGCACAGATAGGAGATGTAGAGGACTTCATGTACCGTCTTCTTGCCAGTTTTCTTCTTGCCATGTCCAGTCTCGGCTACATTTATTCACTCCTCGGGTTTTCTTATATGGCTACGTTGGCGAGGTTACTCATCCTCGCTAGTTGTTTCAACATGGGGCTCTTCTCCAGTATGACCATATACAGGATTTTCTTCCACCGACTGAGGCAATTTCCTGGCCCGCTTGACACCAAGGTGTCACGCTTTTTCTCGGCCATTCGTACCGCAAAAGAAATCAAATACTCTAAGGAGGTAACGAAGATGCATGACAAGTATGGGGATTTTATTCGGACCGGTAGGCGATATCCCATTCCCACGATATTTGAATGTTAACTGAGAGGCGTTAACTAGGACCCCGTGAGCTATGTATCGTGCGAAGATCGGCAATCTCAACTATCTACGGCCCCGGTTCCAAGTGTCGCAAGTCGGCTTGGTATGCGCAAAAGGACGCTGACGCCGAGAAAATATCGATTAGTCATACGAGGGATATACACAGCTATAGGCGGAGGCGTAAGGCCTGGGATCGGGGGTTCTCCATCAAAGGTATTACCTAGAGGGTTGCGACTCCCACGCCGTTTACGAAGACTGAAATTTAAAATTCCAGCATTAAACACATACGAACCGCGAATCAAATCACTAGTCGACCAATTCGTCTCACAGATCGCACGGCGAAAGGAACCGATCGACGCGACCGCTTGGTCCATGTTTCTAGGGTTCGATGTCATGGGTGCCATAGGATTTGGCACACACTTCAATTGCATCTCGACCGAAAAAGAGCACCCCGCCATCCAGGCGATCCACGAGCATATGACAATCCTAGGCATCATGAGCCACGTACCATGGTTGTTGAATATCCTGACGCGGATCCCCGGCGCTACGGCGGGATACGCTCCTTTTATGGATTATTGCAGTTCGCAAGTCCAAGCGAAGCGAAATGTACGTAGAAAGACGACGTCGCGAGTCTATGCATCACCCTAACTCTTGTAGGACTTCGATCCGGAAAAATACCCCCAGGACATCATGTCGTGGCTTCTTAAGGCCGTGGTCGAGAAGGACGCCTCGGCTACCCCTACGGACGCATCGTTGAACGAGGAATCTCGTCTCATGGTGATCGCGGGGAGCGAGACAACGGCTTCCGTTCTTGGAACGATATTATTTTACATGGCGAAGCATCCTTCCGTGTACAAGAAACTCCAGTCCCAGGTGGATGCTGCCATGCCTACCCCATCGGATTGGACGTACGAGAAGGTGAAGTCGATCACTTACATAGACAACATCATCGACGAGAGTCTCCGTTTGCAACCCGCTGTCCCGAATGGCGGGCCCCGTGTAACACCAAAAGAGGGCATCCAACTAGACGAGCAATTTATCCCCGGCCATACCAACGTCTTTGTACCGGTAAAAGTGATTCAAACCGACCCTCGCTATTGGAAACAGGCAACGGAGTTCATTCCGGAGCGGTGGGGGGAGCGAAGTGCTGAGATGGGAACCAACGGGGCGCCGTATATGCCCTTTAACGCCGGTAGGTTCCGAGAATCTTATTCCGCCGGGGAAATCCGAATAGGTACATTGCTAACAAGGTTGTAGGCGCGTTTTCTTGCCCCGGGAAAAACTTGGGGATACTGAGCCTACGAATCACGCTTTCTTGCCTGGCTCAACATTTCGATATCGCATTTGCGCCCGGCGAAACCGGCGAGACGTTTGAAGAGGACATCAAGGAAACTTTTACGATGGCCTTACCGCCCGTGATGCTCCAATTCTCGCAGAGGCAGCGAGACTAGACCGAATGAACCCATTGAATGATTTCGTGGATGGGAATATCGACGTTTAAGGGGCTCAACTACGCCACAGACGAGCAGGTAGTGGATGTCTTGGCATGCATACGCCTGTATTTCCCCAGATTAGCGAATGAGGCGTGCTATATTTTCAGCCCTACATAGCTGCGCCGTAATCTTAACTCAACCACTATCTTCTATCTCGTGAGCCGTTCTGAATTACATAGGAGCGAATGCGTCTATGTTTCGGACCACCAATTTCTAGAACAAGGAATAGGGATTTTCCTATACGTAATGCGGCTTTCGAGCGCGACGCAGGCGACAACGCGTTACTGACCGGAAGACCCCAGGCGAGCCAAGAATCCAAAATCACCGCCACGCTAAAAGGATGCCCCGAGAACCGCTTCATCCTAATTCCAGTCCCTAGCGACGAACCCCCGATGGCATTGACGTTCGTTTCGAAAAGACTTCTTGCTTTAGTGATGTAATGATTCAGACTACTCGCATGACAGTACTATCAACGTTCCACTCGAAGGATGAGCCGTTAAATTGGATCGTGAGCCCTTCAATGAAAGCCCAACCCCTGCGTCTAGAATTAAACCTGGGTGCTCCACCCGTCCCGCTGGGACTTTTTCCACGCGATGGACTCGAAGGATCATGCCAATATGAAGCTTTAAACTGCATCCGGAGTAGAAAGTGGGAACACCAAATAGCTTCATTGGTATCAATGGCGAAACCTATAAGTCCATAGCAAGATACCCAAGTCCTTGGCACGAGCTAGAGTCCTTCCTTCGGTTTCGAGGAACAGTGGGTTGTCGTTCGAGACTTTTTATCTTTCTTCTCTTCACAATTCCTTCCGTATGTCTCCTCATTCGCTTCCTACCCCTTCGTGCGCGTTCTCGGCCGCGCGCGTACGATGTTCTTCTTTCTCTATGCCGTGTTGACGATCGCGCTGCTGGCGGCGCCCTCGCAAGCAGCGCCCCAGGATGACTGGGTCTTCCCGATATGGCCGGATCAAACCAGCGAGTTAGTATCGGGGAACCAGTATACTATTAGGTGGAATGCAAATCTCCAGAACTGGTTCCGCGAGTATTGCGACGCTTGCGATACGAAGGATGTGGATTTATGGGTAATGGGTGGAAATAACTTTCATAAGCTTGCTTGTAAGTACATCCTTTCTCATGGGTGGTGGAGTTCCGTAATAGAGCATGAATTGACGATTGATAGCTGGAATCAATGTTGAAACGACACTGTCGTATACATGGACCGCCGATATCCCATCCGAGGAACTCAACGTCGATCTCTGGGTATTCCGATTTCTCGCTTCCGGCGTAGATTTCGAAGGCGCCGAAACGCAAAATATCGCCTCGCCAATCTTCTTTCTACGCGAGGGTGATGGTGGAAAGGATCCGGAGACGGTAGGTCAAACCACACCGACTAAGGCCATAGAGGAGCCTGTCAGCACAAGGGTGGATGAGACTACCCAGACCAAAGTAGTTGAGGTCACCAAGACGAAAGAGGAGCAACCCATGAAGACGGAAGCCGTCACTGAAAACCCCCAGACGAAAGCTGACGCGAGCATTTCGATAAAGGCAACCGAAACTAGCGTCACCCCGACGTCTACAGGCACCGACTCAGCAAAAACTTCTCTATCATCGACGACCCCGACGAAATCTTCCACTATGGCCTCGCCTTCAACTTTCTCTTCATCTACGACATCGCCCGTATTCGACCCAATCAACACGGGATCCGTCACGGACCCAACCCTGGTCCCACACGGCACGGCATCGCCAAACGCGAAGGACTCGTCTTCGAACTCGGGATTATCGAAGGGCGCTATGATAGGAATTGGGGTTGGCGTCGGAGTCAGCGCCGTACTTGTCTGTTTCTCATGGTTCTTTTGCGGTCAACGCCGAAAGAATAGGCGAAACCACCCCCCGCAGCCTATATCACCATCGACTATCAAAGGCGGCGGCCGTTTCGCACACGACGAAGAGTCCGGAGTTCCACGCGATTTTCGAGATCATGGTCCCGTTTCTAGGCTCAGCACGGCGCAGACCCAAGATGGAATTATCGGGGCGGGCGTGGTAGGTGTGCCGGCTGACGTGAGCCCCGCAAATTCCATCCAGGAGTCCGCAGCGGGATACGGGATAGGAGAGACGACGCAAGCGCCCAACGTGCAGGTTGGAGTTGGTACAGCACTCAACCACGGCAACGATATTAGATTACAGAAGGACGAGTCGGTAGCAGAGTTGGAGTATATGCCTATACCCGAACTACCCGCTACGCCTGTAGCAGCAGAACTACCTGCACATGGCTATGCTCGGTGATCTGGAGGCTTTGAAAACTTAGTCGCTGACCTCTAATATAATGGCTAGACTCCAGAACGGAGATACAATGACGAGTTTATCACTCATGCTATGGACTATTGATGACATGCTAGCCTTAACTTCGCATTTGCCTACAATTTAGCCTCGCCTTATTTGATCATAGCATAGCACTTCAGGCTCGTCGCCAGATCCTAGGAAATCCCACGCTCATCACAGTATTGGGAGTTGAAACGACCAAAGAAACCCCTCGGAGGGCATCTCGGAGGGCAGAGGGTCGCTGTGGTATACGTATCGGCAGACAGAGTCAGTGAGATTCTGAGTCTCCTAGCGCAACAACGCAATTTCTCCTAGGCTCCTTCGTTTGCGTCCGAATGGGCTTGGGCTAGTTGAACAATCTTCCCTCACATGTACCCTATCCAATTGGATTGACTAGAGGGGGGATGGTAGTATAGATGTGGGCGACTGGGTAGTCCTACAAGGCCAGGCCTAAAGCCGAACTGGTGACCAGTAGAAGCAGAAAACCTACGCGCGGAGCCATACGGCAACGATCAGAGGGCATACCTTCACGACTCGAATATCTTCAACTCCTCCACTTACCCCGGCGAAACCTCATTACACCAGGTACTGTCATATTATTTCTATATGGGGACGCCTCTCGAAACTACATTGTTGGAGCGTCTTCCTTTTATTTAGCCTGTCTCGGTACAGCGCTATCGGCTCCACCGCCGTCTACTGAAAAGAACACAATCTTCCCCCTATTTACCTATGTATTGGGGGCTACCTCTAGCCGATTAGTCCACGATGCTACTCCCGAGTGAAGGTTATTGACAATCACAAGTGCTCTGCAACAGTTTCCCTGCCCAACCGGAAAGTGAGGCAATAGCTCCTCTAACGAGAACACCTAGTAGATTTCCGTACTAATCAAGCCAAAGTTAAACTTCAAGGCTGTTAGATGTCTAACAGAAAGTTGAATAATCCCCCCTGAGTGATAGTGGGTCAACCCACGAGAGTTGGATAATAGAGTTGGATAACACCCACCTTGAAAGGCAGATGATCACAAGTTGTGATACATTTGAACCCTATTTATGTGGAATGAGTTAGAAGATTTGAAGTTTTTGAGCAGGTGGACGTACGTACATGCCTAGATTACCAACACATCTACCAATCAATTGGATTCTCAAACAGACACGTGGGCAATTGTGTCCAGTTTTGATACTTTTATGTGTAATATCCATCAATAGATGGATACGACTAGGCCCCTAGGTACGAAGTAGTTGGATAATCTCGTGAACTCTAAGTCTCTAACGCTCTCATATAAGAACGAGCTTCTGGATCTATGTCTACTTCGCAATTCGAACTTCTCTTCTCCATCTTTCTCTCAATTGTGTCCCTCTACACATATCCCACCTTCATCTTGAAGCACATCATACACACGAGTCCGGGTATAGCAATTGATGTCTCTCGATTCCATCTCCATCTTGAAGCACAAGTACGAGCACAGCATAGCACAGAACAACACAAGCATTACCAAGCATAGACACCAGCAGCAACGATATCATCGTCGAAATGGAGTTCTAGGACTGTCTAACCGCGCAGGAAGCACAACGTCACGGGGAGGTAGTCCAGGACATCACCAAGGAGCATTCTATGACTGTCTCAAAATTCGCGGAGAGAACCCCGAAGATCATGGAGCGCCTCCTCAATCAGGTAGAATCCCCCTTTATCTCCACCACCTGTTTCAACTAGTGTATGAGTCTGTTTTGATCAGTATTTAGCTTCCCCTCCTTCTTTTGATTGATATTTCTAACCGCGCAATCTCCTATAGATACAGGAAATGCTGGAGACTTCCATCGGCCTGAGCCCAAGATGATCGGCGAGCGGCTCAACCGAACGTTCGTCATGGCATTCCTCAAAGAGCGGGCCCGAATCCAGGTCTACGAGAAGACAAAGGAGGACAAGATGATGAAGGCTATGCCCCCTGATCTGCTTGGGCCTCACGGTCCCTGTGAGCGGATATCACCCTGTACACACGATATGACCATTGAACACGCCAATGAAATAGCGCAGGCCTTCGCCGAAGCGGAGGGCCTGGACCCAAAACGTGATATGATCACGTTCAAGATTAGCCGCATCGGTGACCAGCGGATGGAGAGAAGACTGGATGAAGCGGAGAACGCCATCCAGGGACAGCTCCGCCTCCCCGAAGTTGGTCGTATTCTCCCTATCGACCTGGATGGTAGCGAGAGCCAGGCAGGTGGTAGCCAGGCAGGCTCGTCAGTGGCCACCCGTGGCTTTCCTGGAGGACAGAAAGGTCGAGGACGAGACCGAGGGCGACGACGGCAAGGAAGAGGACGAAGCGGATCCTCACTTGGCGGTTACCACCAAGGTAGCGGTGGCGCTACTGCGGTCACACCGCATTTGAACCAGGCGCTCACGGACACGCAGGGCCGCCGTAGCTACCGGCAAGCGGACGAGGAGGATGAGCTTGCCGAACTCGATCGGCAACTGGATGAATACATGTTGACCGATGAAGGTGTTGATCAGCTTTCAACCAGCCTTGCAGCCAATCTTCTCCATGATAGTCCTCCCGGTGATAATCCTCCCGGTGATGACGACATGGACTGCGCCGAGAATTGATGGCTAAATCGCCGCCGTGGTATTACATTTTGGACGAAGAACTAGGTAGATCACGGAAAAGAAATATACGAGGATTCGGGCGTCTTCAATTCACAATGCACACATTTTGACTTGTTTTGTTTTTGTACCTATGTAGGGTTCTCCGTGATGGAACTGGAGCAGTGACGGCTGCAGGCAGGTGGCAAGAAAAGTAATCTGTAAATAGCATCACTAATGTTCAATCCAATGATATCTTCTCCAGCCCGTTCTTACATAGTATTATAACGTTAAGTTTAAAACACCAGTCCGGATACCACTTTTAATATGAAAAGTCCTTTGTCAAGTATTTAAGACAACAATTCTAATAATACCTAGTAGTGAGGCGACTCTCTGGTTCTTGTTCTACTCGTACTATCCTCCATTCATTGCTATTAGTTGTATCCTGTTTTTGTGCTATCACTTTTTACTCAAAGGATGTACGGCTGAAAAGCGGCTCTTTCATACTAATGTGTCTGTTATGCTAAAAGATACGGTATATGAACACATGTCGAGTATATTGACTTAGTCTTCTATCTATGTTCCAGCCAAGATCCCATGTACTATACCTGGAAGCAGTCCCTTGACCATCCATTGCAGCACCTCTCACGAAGTGCCAGATGGCTTTATTTATGCCAACCTCAGAGATATGCATATGGGAGCCTAGCCGCCAATGTCGCCTGAAATTGGTCTTCCGTACAAGTGGCCGCAGCCAACAAGCCAGCAATATGACCAGTAGGATCCATTTCATGCCTCTAACCGCTTTTCTTGCCCTCATGCCCCTGTGACGATCTGACAGCAGTCCTATGACCTTCTTGATGTGTACTACGCGTACAGCCATCTTTTGACATATATAGAATCTGACTCCAAGGTATCCTATAGTTCTGATCTGGTAGTAGACACAGGGTCATATAAAATCGTCCACATTGGCTCTTCCGAGTGAGTTCGCGCCCGGCGCAATAGATCAAGATGACATGAGGCGGACCAAGAAGCCTAGGAAACAGCTCTGTTATTACACGAGGTGTCTCAGCCCCTATCTAGCTAGAACTATAGGTAGATATCCAAGCAGCTCTTTGTCTCTAGTAGACCCCCCTATCCAAGGAGAAGAGCCTTCCTTTCCGGGGCTAGGGCTACCCGGGACAACTCTCTACACACAGGCCACTGGGATGGCCTTCTGATACAAGAGAAGAATAGGGACATAACGAAATGGCGAATGGGAGAGGTTTCCTTTAACATACGGCATTCTCGTCACGAATTTGGGGCTATCGAATGGCATGGTGGCAAGGCTGGAAAGTTGGTTCTTAGTACATAGTACAAGTATGGCTCGGATTTGGGGGAGATATCCTAAGATACGGACTTGAAGATGGGGACACAAGGGGCAGATACTAACTAACCTGGCCATGCCTCGACTAGCGATAACTAGGTAATGGACCCTAATGGACCTCAAAGCAACCCTAACCAATCCTAACTGATCCCTAAGAGTCCTAACTAACCCTAATGCTAACAACCCCAATGATCCTAATGATCCCTACGCGGACGGTTACCGATGTATCTCGTAATTGACGCATCTTTCTAGTGTTATCTATCTGCTTGCCGCGTTACGTTGTGGAATCGATTTCGTATTGGACCTTGCAAGACGTTAGCAACCGGCGGATCGGAGGATATACAGGAGACACATGTGCGAAATGATGTAGTCCGAGACTTGGTTCGTAACGACTATGAGGACAACAACGAATATTTCAATATTACACTTGTAACTCGCAGCTTGGGTGCTTCTTCTGTCTCTCGTCCGGATATCTATTCGTGATCCCAAGTCGTTGAATCACCACTAACGAAGATGTGAGCATCCGATAAGTTGTTGTAGGTCTATGATACGAAGAAGTCCGGAAGGGTCTTGACCCCATGAATCTCACAAATCACATGATAAGACACTAGACTCAGGCAATGTCACAGGATGTCACTGAATGGTTGGTGAATTGGTTGGCATATTCAACGCCGTGGTAGAAGAGGTAGGAGCCCATCCCGTGTGTAAGACGATCTAAAGAACCGAACTAGATACATCATGATACAGAAATCCTGCCAATAAGATATCCCACCATCGAAACCCTGTGCCCACAGTCCCAACAATTCACTCTCGATGTAGAGTAGATCAACCTCGGTGCTCATGAGGTCGGACTCACAGAGCGAGGACACACCGGGGATGTTACTCTCAGTTCTGTGGGTAACCAACAACAACAACTGTCCATGTCTCTGGCAATAGAAATGGGTGCTTGGATTTTGCACAATGTGTGCTTGGAGATCTTCCTTGGCTTTGAATGGCGTGTTACATTTGTCGCAGTGGTTGTGAGAATCTGGGTTCTCCATGAAGTGACGACGCGGTCTTGTCTTCGATTGCCATTACTCATAACATGTGTAACGTAACAATAATGGTGATTATTGGAGGCGAATGCATGGTCCTTCCAGTCTTGGAGGCCATCAAAATCCGAGTAGCAAGTTGGGCAGTAATAGTGTCGTACACCAGAGGTCCAAGTTTGTGGACGCGTGAAGTGATTGGCTAGGTCGTTGGGGCTATCAAAGTCCTTGCTGCATTCACCGCAGAACTAATAGGAACCTCGTATCAGCCTGTTATGAGAGGCGTATGGAGCTGGAGTAGCTGCCACCCCTCAGTTGTTCGGTGATCCTGCTTGGGGACTGGCGTTGGACAGCAAGGCGAACTGCGCTCCCATATCGGTGACGGATGCTTAGAGAATTGGGAAATGGCCGTGGCCGAATGGCGGCGGCGGGTACGAAGACCAAGCCATGAGCGGCTCCATGATTGGATGTCCGATATGACATTGAGATAATACATACAGTTCGGATTGGACGCCGCGAAGGTCCGTCTAGCACCCGGCTGAGTGGCGATGATGAGGATTAGTTAGAGATTGGTAAGGTAGTACATGATGATCCGTCTAGCCGCGAGGCCAAGGGGCGACGACCAGTACCAGAGCCAAGCTGTGAATGACTCCGGAATTAGATCGTATGTTTGATGTGGTTTACCTGTGATGATTTGGTGCCGCCAAACACATTTCCCGAGGGATTCGAGGCCTTGTCGGTCCAGGAACCTCCATTGGTGATGAGGGATCGGCAGCTTGGCCGATCATTGTTTCCCAATCGTCATTCCGAGGGTCAAGGTCAAAGGGATGATCACGACGTCATCCAAATAGTATTAACCTGTCGTTCTTGTCTTTTCCATCAACCAACCTTCGATGATCCCCTTCGCGAAAACCCCACCGAATTGTCTGGCAAGGAATTCCGTACGATCGGCGCGTACCTTGGTTGTTGTTGGCCGATAGAAGGATGGGTTCACCTGCCACCCAGAAGAAAACAACGCAGGTGTAATAACGATGGCATCAACGCCATCACCAAGTATCTGTCGCACGGCTTCAACATCGAGCTCCACTTGTACTCCAAGTACTGCCTGGTCCCAATCACGTCCGTTGGGAACACCGGATGTGGCTGATAGGCCTTCTTCCACAGAGTAGAGAAGTGGTCGTGGACCCTAGCACGCCTACCAACATACACCTTCAGCACACTAGCATTGGACGTGGCGGTCAGCTCGTCTTCTCTCTCCTACGTCCACAGCTGGTGGATACGGCAGGGCCGAGCAGCTTGGGTTTGGGATAAGAGGCAACCGAGAACTTTCTCGGTGCCAATATGGGATTGGAGGTACCATCTGGATAGAACCAACAATGGTGCATTGATACTCCTTTCGGGTGTCATTTGCAACCTGGTGTTGACTGGTATGGAATGTAGAGTATTGACACGTCTAGAAGAGAAGGTACACAGCAAGGGATGATGATTCCTACGCTTCAGGAGGCCAATCTAAGTGACTACTACTCGCCTTACGAGGTAGTCGAGCTAACAGAAGAGAGTATGGGGTGACTGAGTTGAGTGTAGATTTCGAAGTCCAGTGGGAAATACCTGTATGTGGAAATTGAACTTGCTGCTCGCCGGATTCCAATATTAGAATCAAGTAGTTAAGTAGTATGAATGGAGAAGAATCAGATTGTTCGTAGGAGATGGAAGAAAATGGATTTGAATGATAAAGTTGAGGAATCTGGGGCGGGAGGCGAGTGAGTGGTGACTGGTGGGAGAGCGGGCGATTCGATGTTGGTAAAGGTCAAGGAGGACATAAGTAGCGGCAGTGAGAATAGGGATAAGGCACTCAAATAAACGGCACTAAGCTCGACGAGACGGTGACAGTGAGTTCTAAGTGTTCCTACTATGGATTGTATGTACTAATTACCTAGGTAGGTAGAGTACCAGAAATTTCGAGATGATGTGTCACCCTCCTCCACACCTTCTTTGGTCAAGTCAACTGCATCTCTACTTGAGAAGAAACCGAGAGTCTGGCCGAATGGGCATCATATCCGCCATATTTGCATGAGGAATGTAATTCCAAAACCTAGAGGCGCGGCAAGCTCCACTGCATCTCCCATATGCTTCCAAATTCCACCCAAGACGTGAAGCAGATGCCTATCCATTGAATGACGATAATAGAGTTTCGTATGAGACTAGAAGATGTATCTAGCAGTCTTATGTTAGCGGTTCGGGTTCCTTTCTATATAATGCCATCAGGATTCGACGTACCGCATACTATCTCCATCCTAGATGACCTCTTCTCGTCGACGCATCGTCTCCCTCAGCGCGCAAATTCGAAGCAATACCATGTCCCTAGGTCGCCGAACGAGATCTGCCTTTCCCTAGCGGTATCCCAGACCCTAAAACCACCCAGTATACCAAGCGTGGATTACTATACACTCCAATCTCTGTAGTCAAATTTCCCTTTCGTACGCTTAAGCGGCCTCCCCATCCTTGTTTTCCATGTATTCCTCGAGCTCCCGGTCCAGGATTGCGAGTTGTTCCGCCCTTGGAGCCTCCTTTCTTGCCCTTGTCGTATAGGGGCGGAAACGCTGGCTTTTATCGCCGGGTCCGCCCCGACGACTGCCAACGACTGGCCCTACTCCTTGTATTCCGGACCCATGCGGCTCCGGTGGTTTCTAGCTACGGTTAGCCTCCCTGTTGAGTCTCTGATTCATTGGTTCACGAACCTCACGCGTGAACGTCATCGTGACAAGGTCACTCCGGCCGTTCAGCTTTTCCACATCTTTGAAGGCCTTCAAAGCGGCCTCCATCTCGTCGGCTTTCACCGTCGCGGTCATTGTTCCCGGGCTGTACGTATACCTCTCCGCCTCCTCGATGGCTTTCTGCGCCATCCACTCCGCCTTCAATCTGCGACGCCAGGCACGTTGAGCGCGCCTCATTTCGGCAGCATCACTTATACTGCCTCCCAATTCTCCCGCTTTGATTTGAGTCATGGCATTAAGGGCCTCCACTCCATCCGGAGCGTCGACCTCCATGCCACGATTGTTCTCCATCGTGACCGTCGTCTTCTCCTTATTTTTCTTTCTCTTCCACTTATTCCTGCCTCTGCTGATTTTCTTGCTGTTGCTGTTGCTGTTGCTGTTGTTCTCGTTGTTATTTCTATTATTGTAGTTATCACTGTTTCGTCGAGGGAAATGATGATGAAGATGGGATGAATTGGGAAAAGGTGGGAAATGGAATAGGTTTGTTTTTTGAGATCAGTTTTTAATTTCGCAGACGCAACCTGAGGAAGGAGCAACATACGTCCTTGTAATTAGCCAATAGGTAGTATGCTGCACCTCAGGTAAGAACTACCTGAGGACTAGCCGAAAAAATAACATTGAAAGCCCTAAACTTCAAATATTTTTTAAACTTTCTTGATTCTCCTTCACAATCAACTTCCCACGCGCCTACCCTAAAGCTACCCACAAGCAATTGAAACCCGAAATCTTTCTGCCCCCGGAAGTGTGGCCTGACCCTCAATTTCAACATGGATAACACTCACATTTCACACCCTCACCCTACCGATACCGTTGGCGGTAGCTCAATGGAGCCTCCCCAGCCCCCTCAGAGCAATGATGATTTAATACACTAATAGGTGATGGAATACGCGATATGAACCCCGGTTATTTAATTGAGGGTTAGGCTTTCATACTTAGGTACCTAGGTAGGTATGAAAGGTCCCCTATATTCGTAACGTGTTTCGACGTATAATAAATAGGAAAGGATGTGGTCGCGATACGTATGGGCTGTATTATTATGTACCTAATTGATTTTTTTTTGTATTATTATGTATGTAAGTAAATTTCGTGTCTAGTGGTTTGACAGCTGGGCAGGTTTTTTTGAATACCTAGGTATTAGGTGGTAGAGTTAGTACCTAGTGTTAGGTGGTACCAGGTTACACTTCCATTTTCAATCCATCCACATAACAACTTCAACTACATGTAACAAGTATACGAACCAACAACATCAAACAAAGCCTCTCGTACTGCTTCTATGGTTGACTTCAATTCATATCAAATACCATTCCCCCGATTCTCTACTCTTCTTTCCCCTTTCCCTTCCTATTATTCTTCTCTTTTTTTCCCCTTTCTTTTTCTTTCGTGTCCCTTTCTCGATCGTAATCATGTCGCAAAGTCGGCCTTCCTTAGAGGCGGCCTGGACTCCCATATGTGACGCGCTCACACACAAATTAAGTCAAGTGAAGGTATATTTCACAATACATCATTTTCTTGGCGTCTCGGTTACTCTATACAATCAGACTAACATTTCCATACGCGCAGAAAGATGGAGGCTTCACGGTGGTCGGGATTACTGCTATGCCCGGGGCGCAAAAGAGCGTTACAGTGATATCGCATGTCCTCGGGCTAGCAAAAGAGGGCAAGGCACCCGGCAAAGTGTTCTACGTAACCGCCGATGAAGTTCGGAACATCCAAGCAATGGATACAATGCTAGAAAGTAACGATGAAGAAGCGTTAGCACGCCTTCAGTTGTTCGTTCCCCTTCAACTGCTCACTGATGATGATGCTTGGGATTCTCGGGAAGTGACGTTCGTGATCAACGTCGAATGGTATCCGACGACGTGGGAAGAGGTGTTATTTGCAGAGTTGGTGCAGTGGGGTTTAAGCCGACGGGAGCAGCGGGACTCGTCCATTGCCGTCGTGTTGCTCATGAATGTTTTTGAATCGGAGCGCACGATGGACCTCTTTCGCCGCAACTTCGGCACGAACGTCGTGCAAAGTCTGTTCGTCCCAAACCATATCGACTGGCCCGAACCAATTCTGTTGTCAGATGAGGAGGCCCAGGGCGTGGTGGAAGAGATCGTAGATACCCTCGAGGATGATGGAAGGGTGATTTGGTCGGATGCTTCGACGGTTCCGGGCCTGGAGCTGAAACCAGATGTGCTTCCTGTGGAAAGTACGGCGCCCTTTCCCGGAGATGTTGCTGTCGATCGAATCGAATATAGTTCATTTATGGCTCTCACGGAGCCTCTCGGCTACTCGTCACAGATGATTGGGCTCCGGCTTTTCGTCTCGGGGAAGGTTGTGTCCGGCCAGATCATGGATACAAATATCCACCATGTAATGAAGAAACTGCGGTCCCTGGAACTATGCGAGTTCCGGCGATTGCAGTCGTGGGTGTTGAAGGCGGACAACCCGCAAGACGTACTCTTCCTGGCTCGCTACGTCCCCGAAGAGGTGGCGGGCGCATCGAAAGTAGAGGAGTTTGGGCCGGCTTGGAACCAAGATATAGAAGCGACGGCTCTATGCTTAATATCCGCCGACAAGAATTATATTAGATCTATACCGGGAAGTTTCGACGTGGTTAAGACCCAACACCGCCTCGTCAGGACTAGGTGCGGGAAAGTCGCCGGCAATCCGCCCTGTTTCATCATGACTACGTTTGGCCAATCGATCCGCGATCTCTTGGCTCAAAGTTTCCCCGGCGATCAGCAGCTCGACTTCCGCGCCGCGTACCTAGTGGCCACCGCGTACCGGGAGGCCGACGTGGTGGTGAAAAGGATACTGCTACGGCTGGCGGCCCTCGCGAATTATGACATGGAGAAATTCTTCTCTTGGGATGGTCCGCTAGTGGCACAGCAGGTGCGGAGCGCGTGCTGTCACGCCACCCGTAACCAGCTTGGCGCGGGATTGGCGTGGGTAGCTCTGGGTCTGTATCTGGGCTTGGAGAACGTAGGGGCTTTGGGAGGGAATGGTCGAAACCAGGCGGGTCCCTTTTTTTTCGTGAACATGGCCATGCTAAAAATGGTTCGGAAGATGGTCAAGGCCTTGGAGTTGGCCGCAGGTATAGACTCAGGCGATGGGAATTGGAGGAAAGTGTTGCTGTCAGATGGGCAGGTCGAGCGCATCAATAGCGCGCTCATGTGGACATGGCTACACCGTATAGTCATGTTCGACCAGCAATCGAACGCGGGCGCCGCCGGGGACGGGAGTGTGCTAGATTGCGTCTCTAACTGTCGCTTCAGCACGCGCATGGAACGAGAGCTGGTGGATATCCCCTGGGTACGCATGGGACTTACGAGGAACACCCGTCCATTCTTCGCCTTGTTCTCGAACCTACAAGAGACGCCAGAAGGCGAGATTATCTGCTCGGGCTTGACCTTTTTACCCCACGACACCTTCCGTCAGGTAGAGCAGGAGGCGGGCATGAGATGGCCCCTAGCCGTGCTTGATACAGTGACGTAGGCACGATGGCAACAGGGTTATAGAAACCATTCGATTTTAACTAATTGAAACGTTCTCCGTATATGTCATTGACCTTTTAGTGACAAAGGTTTATGGATGGAACTAAGTCACGACTTGAATTTATGTATATTCGAATAAATGTAGGGTCCTTTCACCGCCATCCTCTTCGCTGTTATAAGAAGGCCACGACTATAAGGAAAGGATAAGTATATTAGAATGGCCTTGCGTTAAATACATTGTTTCTCTTAATTTATATGTTTCTCGTACATTATCGAATCTGGTACTTCGTCTCGCTAGTGATTAGTGAAAATAACATCATGCCAAGCAATGTGTCACGCTATGAGGCGCGCTAAATCTACCTGCCTTTTTAGGTCGAATCTGACCTTATGAACCAATGAGAATCCGCTGGATGGAAGGCTATTCATAGTAGACAGTGTGTGTGTTTTTTTTTTTTTTTTTTGAAAAAAAAAAAAAAGAGAGCTTTGCCGCATGTAGTCGTATTACAACATTTCGGTAGTAGTCTACCTTTAATAATGCATCTTACGTCTTCTTGTTGTAGTGGATTAATAACCACGAGCGTCAGTCCTTATGAAGCTAGAATTATGCGTTTTTCTAGTAGCCTTGCAATATTCTTTACGTTCAGGGGAACGTCAAAGGGGAGAATTCCCGTATGAGCCGAAGCTAAGTCTCGGGTATGAGGTATGATTCCCTTCGTACAGAGCAACTTGGTTTTTTAATGACGTTTGTGATAATGCCGTGTAACGAATATATCTCAAGCCGCCTCGGTTGATAGTGTCATGTCTCCAGAGCTTAGGCAAAGAAGTCGGGCCGAGAAAGTTGATTGTAAAAATATTATTGTTGTTGTTGTATTAAGATTAAGATGGGGTATCGGTTTTCAGGGGTATCTACATGACAATCTCTTATGTAGCCTCATGTACGGAGGACGCCTTCAAAAGTTTTCTCCATAGGAAACACCTGGCGGACCTACTTAGGAGCTGCTTGATGCTGGCACTTGTAAGTGCCAGCTGCCGTGTTAATGTTTTCATCACCTAACTACCCCCTGTCCATCCCCTACTTCAGCTTAGGTAGGATTGACAGCTGATAAGCTTATAAACAGCTGGGAGACTCGTTTACAGCTGTCAGATGGGTCTGACGGGAGCTTCGCATGGAAAAACCCTTTAAAAGCGTCCTCCGATTTGTGAGAGTTCTTGAACATTATTTATGGTTGCATATATCCAGTTTGTAGCGTAGATTTAAAACTTCTTATCGAAAGTCCATCATCTGTTAGAAAATATCTATGATTGATCGGATAAAACTATGATTTCATATGATTATATTCAAAAATGAATCTAAGAAGCTAGAACTGCAAACGCCGAGATTCGGGAATTTTTCCCAGGAAACCTAATATTCCATTAGGCTATTACATGACCATGAAATATCACATGATTTAAATAAATAATAAGGTCGGGATAAGATGGCATAAAACTATGCATATCGATACAAGCATATCTGTTCTCACAACATTAATAGTTCGACCGGGAACATGTACCTGGGTACATATTCTTATAACCATGTTATATTCATGTAAAATCGCTTTATTTTAGCCAGTATGGCCCTGCAAAATAAGGAATTGGCCAGGTAGTTGAATAGGCCAGGCTCACTTGGGGTCGTCAGGGACAGCCTCAACGTTTTCTTGAATGCATAGGTACTAATTATGTACCCATTAGTGTGTATAAACTCCAGGAGCCAATGGCGAATTGTCGATGACGGCGCATGAAAGTGGTTAATAAACCTGTGCGTGAATTGAACCGTGGCACATGCCAAGCCAAGTCTTATATCTCTTTAACATGCATGAATGAGAGGTAGAGCCCAATAACTCTCGAAAAATGTCTCTACGATCCTTCATGGTTTCTACACGGCACGTTGAATGGGTCTTAAGTCTTCAAAGAAAATTATGGGGGCTCAATCACGTCCCTGCGACAGGTTATCATTGATATCTAGCACCAATTCCACTCGACCACGCCAGTCGTCCTCCTACTCATCGTCCTTGTCGCTGACGAACCCTAGCCACTCCTCCTCATCCTCACTAACAGAATCTAAGTGGGACTCTGGCCCCATGAGAGCATCGTCATCGCCGCCTACACCTGTGTCCACATCCGCACCCGCGCCGGCAGCTCCTACTCCGCCCTGGTCGCCCAGGGGGGCCGACGCGGCAGATCCACCTTGCTGTGGTCCGATGGGAAACCCAAATGCGTCGCTGTCGTCACCGCTGTTGTCTCCCTCGGCGTCACCGAGCAACCGACGTCTCTCCTGCAGCCTCATATCGGCTTTTATGAGAGGCGTTCGGAGCTGGATCAGCTCCCCCCAGTTCTTCGGGGATCCTCCTGACGCCCTGGCATTGGACAGCAAGACAAACTGCTCCCCCATATCGGCGAGCTTGAGGCATCTGAAATCGATGATGCTCATGAAAGCCGATTTGACGATTTTCAGATCCTCAACCCCAACCGGGTATGAGGGAGCAGCCGCCGGGTCGTCATCCACGATGGAAGAGTCGGGGAGGACGGGAGCTAGCCGCGCAATCTGCTTCATGGCTAAGGCCTCCCAGGGCAACGGGAGACCTTGGTTAGTCCAGCGTCGGCGAGCCTCAGCGCCCATTTCTCTATGACTCAAAGAGCCGTCGGCAGCCGCGATTTCCTCTTCCAGTACCTGAAAAAACCGACTCCTCCACCGAGACTCGTCCAACGGTATGCGGCGCCGCTTATCAAGCTTACATGCCACCGCATACCGAAGGAACAAAGCCAGGAGCCCCATGTCGTCGGCGCAAGGTGAAGCGACGATGAGGAAGTCCAATTCCTCACAGAACTGGCGGGTCCAGTTAGGGTCTGGTACTTCGTCGCCGTTGTGAAGTCGCACCCTACGGTCGTACTCCAGGTACTGCCTGGCCCCGATAACGTCCGTTGGGAACGCTTGACGCAGCTGGTACGCCTTCTTCCACAAGGTGTACACGTGGGCGTGAAGTTTTTTCGGCCTTTGTGCATATGCGCACAGCGGGCTGGCCTCAAACCTGGCCGTAAAACTGGTTTCCCGCTCCTGCGTCCATAGCTGGTCGATATCGGGACCAGGCAGCCTGGAGATCAACTCCTCGATTTTCCTGGGTAAGCGGTCGTTGGCGGCGAGCCAACGTCGCGTCTCGTCAAATGACGATTGAAGGTTGGCGGGGTATTCCGCCGCTTGGGACAAAAGGCAGCCGGGAAGCTTCTCAGCGCCGCTGTGGAAGTCGTTCTTGAATTTGTTCCACTTCTTGCTGTTCACGCCCTGGCCTGCTCTGCCCTTCTGTCCACTTCGTAAGCCTTGGGGGTCGGCTTCCTCGATCTCTTCCTCGTCTTCAGCTTTGTCTTCATCCTCATCCCCCCCTGCCTCATTAACGTAGTAGTCATCTTCCTCTCTCTCTTCGTCCTCTAACGTTCCTTCGTCTTCTCCTCCCCACGCTCCTCCATCTAAGTCTTCTTGATCCTCTTCGCCCTCTCCAGGTCCCACCAGACGTCGCCTTTTAGGGCTTGGAGCGCCTTGTAGTAGATCAGGTTGGTTTCTGCTTATCGCTGTCGCCAGTCGCTCGGCCTCCGCCTCTAATAGGGCTAGGTACTCTTCTTGTTGGTGAAGGTTGGCCTCTACCTCATCCCTTTGCTGGGCGAGCTGAGAGGGTTTGCGTAGTAAACGCTCGACTAATTCTTCTGCCTCTGCTACTAATCTACGAGATTCTAATGGCAAATCCATACTTAGAAAGGGGGGACAGAGAGAAGGGGGAGGAAGAGTGGGAGTTGGGAGTTGGGGGGTTCCTAAGTATAAGAGAACGAAAGACAATGTGATTTATAATAGGATGATACTATAAGCAATATAAGAAGTCCTTATATTATATTCCCTTAGCTTAACAACGATAGTATAGCTTCTTAGCTTAACAACGAGTACTTAAATGACGAAGGGATAAATATCACTACACAAGTCTTTTAAATAGTATTTCATTTCATAGTTAAATAGCACTTTCTATTTTATTAAATAAAAAATCTTTTTTATTGTAAGGTAATCCTTATAATATAAAAGTGGATAAACATAGTTAATTTAAACGTTATAAAAACTTTTATATAAAAGTCACATGTCATAAATGGATTTATATACATAGTATTTATTTTAACTTATATTAATATTATAAATAATTTTTATTATAAAAGATAAATTAACTTAAGTCTTATATATTTTTATATATAAATATTAATGTTTATAATTACTTTTTTTTTAATTTATTACTTTTTAACATGTATTATTAATATGTAAAAACATACGTAATGTAAATTTATTAATAAATTCATTTTTTAACTTAAAACATTAAAAGTGGGTTAATAAAAGCTATAATAACGATTACTCAGCCTTTTAATATATTTTATCAAAGAAATTATATTATTTAAACATTTATTAACTTTACTTTTATTATATTAAAAAAAATTTTCTACACGCCCATATAACCGCTTAAAAAAAAACGTATAATTAATTTTTAAATAAATTAAATCTTATTAAATTTAAAAAATTAAAAAAGATCCCTCGTTATAAAAATAATACTTTTATAATAAGTTAATAAAAACCTTTTTACTTTAATTTTTATTTAATATAATATTAATAATATAATAATAAATATATTTTTTTTAGTTTTTATTAAAATTAATTAATAAATAAATAATTAATATAAAATAATAATATTAATAGCCTACTCTTTTAATAATGTTATAATCTTTTATATAAAAGATTAATAATTTATAATTATAAAAATTATATAATATTTTATGATTTTTTTATAATTCATTTTATTTATTAAAAAACTTTATTTTTATTTTATTATATTTAAAATAAATATGTTAAATATAAGCTTATAGTCCGGGACGTTTTTTAATGGTGTTATAATATTTTTAAGTTTAAAAAATTTTAGATTTAAATTTAAAAAATTAGTTAATATATATATAATAGCTTTAAAAGTAATTAATTTAAACGTTTTAAGTATTTTAAATAAAAATATTAATTTTATAAGCTTAAAAAGTAATAAGAGTTTTAAAATAAATATAAAAAAAAAAAAAAAAGATTTAAAACTATTAATTTAAGTACCTACGGATAAATTAAAATAAATAAAAAAATAATCTAATTATGTTTTAAAAAATGTTATATATACGAAATTAAAGTTATCTTTTATAAATATCCTTAAGATTTATTTAATTATTACTAGTTTTATTATTTATTTATGTAATAATAATATTTAATAATATTTATTAAATGATAAGGATATAATAAAAAAAATTATTAATGTTAAAAAAATTAAACTTTTAATTAAATGGTTTAATTATATAGTCTTTAATTATCTTTTAATATTATATATTTTAATTAAAATAATTATTTTTATGAATTAAATGATATACGAGGAGGTAAAAGTTTAAATAAATGTTAAACTTATAAATATTTAATTATTAAAACATGATATTAAATTATTAAAAAGAACTTAAATAATATCTTTTTTAATAAAAGTTAAATCTTTTTATTTTTCTAAATTAAATGCTTTTTTTTATTTAATTAAAAAGAAGTTATAAATATTTAAATACAACTTTAACTGTTAAGGATGATATTTTAATAAGTATTACATAAAAGTTGTAAAGTATAAAAATTATAATAAAAGTTAAAAATTAAAACATATAAAACTTTATATTAAATTAATTAAATATGTAAATTATTATAAATTAAAACTGGTAGATTATAAAAACTATTTAGTTAAGTTTATTTAAAAGAATTATTTATTAATTTATTTAATTAAAAAAAAGTTTAAGAAAATATATAATGTAAATAATTATTTATATCGGATAACTTACTTAAATACCTTAACGTTAAATTTATTAATAATAATAATTTAATTAACTTAAGATATTTTAAGTTTAAAACCCACTCCAGCTTTTATTAAATAAATAATAAAGTTTATAATACTTATAATATCGGTTTTAATAAAAACCTTAAATATTAACTCATGGTAAAACATATAGCCTTACTTATAATTTAATATAAAAGCTTAAAATAAAATTAAACTTAATAAAAAACGAATGTTAAATAAAAACTTTATAATAATAAACATTATAATTATAAACATAAATAAACCAGTTAAATTAATAAAAAGTAATAACCATTTTAAAAAAAATAACATAATAAATATTAATTATATATATTCTTATATTTTTTAAATCTTTAAAAATAAATAAATGATATAAATAATATAATTAAACGTTATAATTAAAAATATTATATATAATATAAATAAATATAAAAAAAAATAACCTTATAAACTTAACTCTCTTTTAATTTTATAACAATTAAAAAATAAATGTTATGATAATTTAAAAAGTTTAAACCCTTATTAATAAAAATGGTACTTATAAAATTAAAAGCCATTTTAATTATTAAGCTTTCTTTATTACTTACATGTGGATAAAAAATAATAACTACTTTAAAATAATAACTTACATTTAAAAAATATCCGAAATTAAGATTAAATAAGCTTTTTTAATTAAAATAAAAAATATTATATAAGTTATAATTAATGGTATAACTTTTATAAACATTTATAAATAATTAAAAGAACTTAATAAAATATAAACCATAAATATCTTTTTATAATACATGTTATTAATAATATACATAATAATAAAAGATTTTAATGTTAAAAACATCTTTTAACAACTTAATATATTAAATTATCTTAATAATAATAAAAATATTATTTAATAAATTACAGTTTATAAACTTTTATTTATTAATAAAATAAACATACCCACTTATAAAAATGATAACATTTTAAATTTTATTTTTTTAAATATACTTTTTATTATAATTAAAATAAATAATATATTCCACCTTAAAATAAATTATGCAGCCATCTTAATAACAATCTTCATTTAAAAGGATATATTATCAGATTAATTTAAATTAATAATATTTAATGATAATTTAAAAGATTTTATAAATTTAATTAAAATCGGGATAAAATCCCATCTTAATATACTTAAAAACCTGATAAAAACTTAATTAAATAAAAATATATAAAAGATTTTAAATATTTTTAATATTATATTAAAAATAATAAAAAAGTTAAAAAGTATAAAAAAGTATAAAACTTTATAATAAATAAAGGAATATAATAAAGCTTTATAAAAACTTAAGGATATATAAATGTTAAAAAGAACTTTTAACTACTTATTAAAATATAAAACTTTTAAAAAAAAAATCAAAAAAGTTAAAAAAACCTATTAATAAAAGATTATAAATAATATTTAATTAAATAAAAACTTATATAAAATCATTAATTAACATAAATTATAACCGGATTTACCGGCACTACCATTAATAATAAAGGATAAAATGATAAAAGAAATTTTTAATAAAACATAAACTTTTAAAAAAGTTATATTAAAAAGGTTTATAATTAATAATAACTTAAATTACAACCTTTTAAAGATTTATAATAAAGCTTAAAATATATTATTTTAAAACATCTACATATTTTTAAAGGAAATAAAATTAATAATCATTTTAATTAAAAACACTGCCTTTAAAATAAATAAATTCTTAATAAAATTATTAAAAGTTATATGATAGTACATTAAAAAATTAATTTAAAAATTCTTTTAAACTTACTTAAAAATTAAATATCACTTTAAAGTTTTTAAGAAAGTTAAAATAATCATATTTAAAAAAATTAAAAAAAAAATTACATAAATATTAAGTCTTAACATTTAATCATCTTATTTTTTTATTTTAATAAAAAGCTAGAAAAGTTAATAACGAGATAAATAATAAAAATAACCTTATATTATAAAATAATAAACTTATAATAAATAAAAACACTTTTTAAACATTTTATTATAAATTTAATAACATACTTTACTTATAAAATTAAATATATCCTTAAATTTAAATAACATATAATCCTCATGATAATAAATGTAATAAAAGCTTTTAATTTAATATTATATAAAAGATTATTATTAAAAATAATTTAATAAAAATGGTTTTAATTATTAATAAAACTTATAATATTTTTTTTATTAAATAAAATCGTAAAGGTTTAATTAAAAGATCATATATTAAATAATTTTAATTTAAAGTGTAAACTATTATAAAGCTTTTTTTTATTATTAATTTTCTTTTTATTATACATAATTAAACTTTTTTTATATAATATTAAGTTTTATTTTAAATATATAAACGATATCGTCTTATATAAAATAGGAATTAATTAAATTAAAATCACTTAAAAAATTAAAAAGGATATCGTTAATATTTTAAAATAAAACATGAGAAATAAAATTAAATTTAACCTCATAAAATATAAGTTAATACACTTTTTACGATTTAAAAACTTAAAAACCTCGGATATAATCGCTTTCAGTTATAATTTTATTATTAAATAAACTTTTAAGCCTACGTTATAATAATTAAATATTTAATTCGATAAATACTTAACTTTTAAAAAACATATAAATAAATATACCGTTTAAGCTAATAAAATTACCAGGCATATAAAAAACCTTTTAAATATAATTTATAAGTTATCTTTAAAAATATTAAAAAAAGTGGTGATATTATATATTATTTTAATATTAACATATGATATTAAAACTTAATACTTAAACTTATTTAAAACATCCATTAATAATTTTTAATTAAGAAAAAAAAAAGTTAATATATAAATATAAAGCTTATTAAACACGATAAATAAAATGATAAAAATTATTATATAAATGGTTTTATTAATATAAAAAATAACTTTTATGTTTTATTTATATAAGGATTTTAAACTTTTTATTATTAAAATCACCTTATAATACTACCACATTTAAATAGCTTTTAAAATTAAAACAATAAATAATAAACACTTAATAATAAATTAATTAAACTTTATTTTTATCATTAAAAAAAAAATATAAGTAAATATTAACAATTAAAAACTTATTTTTAAATCATAATAAAATTACTCTTAGATTTCTTATGACTTAAACTAATAATATTAAGGCATATTTTAAGTTTAAAATTAAAAATTATTATAATAAATAAAAAAAAAGTTTTAAAAGCTTTTAAAATATGATATAATAAATTATTAAATACGCATATAATTGTTTTTTTAAACAATTTAAAATTAAAAAATGATATTATAAGATATAATTATATAATTTATAAGAATTATAAGAAAATTACATAAAAAAAAACGTTTTAAAAAAATAAAAGTTTTTAACGGCAAAGTAAAAAAAGTTAAATATAACTTATGATATGTTATTAAATTATATTAAAACAACATTATTTATATATACTTAAATAATATTATAATTATATAAAAGTTACGGGGAGATATCATAAATAACTTATAAAAAGCTTTTTTTAAATTCCATAAAATAATTAATATTTATGATGTGAAAATGTATTAAGTACTTAAATACATAAATATTAAAAATAATGAAAAAATTAATGTATTAATTAAGAAAAAAATTATTTTACTTACTTAAACAATTAACAACACCATCATTTATACCGGTATAAAAAAAAAATTAAAGTTATAATTAATAAATTATTTATTATATAATAGAATAAATATATAAAAAAAATTAATATTAAAAATAACATTTAAATTTATAAGCGTTTAAAATTAATAACGAAAATAACATGTTTATTAAAACTTCGAAAATTAATAAAAATTAAATTACATTATTTTTTAATAACTTAATTAAAATATAAGGATTTTCATTAATATTATATAAAATTCATATATTATAACCATTAAAATTATATTTATAATAAAATTAAAATCTTATAACATTTAATTTATTATTAAAAATTAATAATAATAAAATAATTATAATCAACTTTTTAATTAAAAGCTTTAATTAAAAATAATTATTAATAACGGTTAATTTTAAAATTTAAAAAATTTAATAAATTTTTAAAAAATATAAAATTTTATAAAAAAATCTACTTTAAACATAAGAAACTTTAAAACTTATTAATAATATCACATTAAAAAATTAAACGCTTTATAAAAAAACCAGACTTTAATTAAAATAATAACACTCACGATACATTAATAAGCTTATAACCCTTACACTTTCTTTTAAAACCACTTGTTAATAAAACTTAATAAAGTTTTAATTAATTAATAATAATAAATATCGGATTTAAGTAAATGTTAAAGCTGCCACCCTGGTATATAAACTTAAAAGTCTTAATCATACTGCTTTTTTTTCTTTCTTTTTCTTTTTTTTTTTATTTTTTTATTTAATATCATTAATATAATAATATTTAATTTAATTATAAACCATATCATATTATCTCTTATAAAACTTAACCACCACTCGGGAAATTAAAATTAAACCTGCTACTTTTTTAAATAAAAATAAACCACTTTTTTTTTATTTAAATAAATCTTAACTTATTCTTTTAAAAAAGAATCAATTATAAATACATAACGTTAAATATAAACCCAGAAAACAAGGCCTACGAAAACAATTTAATTATCATATATACCCTTAAGTTAGATTTATAAAATATCGAAGAATTAGATTTTATATACGATTAGAATAAATAGTCTTACATGCTGCATATCCCTTAGGAGGCCTGGCAATCCTTAAGACTGCCCCCCAGCATTAAATATACCAACCAACCAACCAACCATCAATGCCTACGGTGCTACATTAGTTCTAAAGTGCCAAATCGAAATCAAACCGCGGACGAAAATTCGTCCAACTTAGTAGGACCGCTATAATTACAAGACACAAAGCACCATAATCTGCTGTAATTATAGTGGTCTTCGGGGCATTAAGTCTATATATATAATGGTTGAAGTATTCTCTTCTTACGATTCATACTACAATGGTCCTTATATCGCTTTCTTTTACCCCTTTTCAGAGAATTCTTTTATCAGAGTCGAAATAAGTACATGTAAAATAGGTCCCAGATCGCAGCGATCACGGCAATCACAGTTAAGGTGCTGATTGAATGAATTCAACCTCATGACTCTCAATATGCCGGAATATCTTCCTTATAGTTGTCTGAATAGCAACATACCTTAGTATTTGTACTCCATCGCCGGCCGAGTAACCCCCAGAACTACTTAATACTTCCTTCCCCTGCATTGGATTCGCCCGCCACCCTCGTGGCGGATCTCCACGCACATCTTCCCCTCCTTCCCATGCCGTCTACACTTCCCTCCCTCTTTGATCTCAGCTCGGCTATCCGGGCCGTGCTCTACGGCATGCTCGAAGCAATACCATGTCCTCAGGGCCGCAGAGTCCAGAAATTCCGCCAAACCATCCTGTCCCCACTGGGGCAGCGCCATGTAGACGATCGTCTCAAAGACCGTCATTAGACCACCCTCTAGGTCGCCCACCGCTGCTTCATCCACGAACGGATCGCAACGCTGCAGAATCGCGTTGAGACCAGCCACGTAATTGAGCCAAGGGGTGCGCTCGATAGGCTCAGGGTCGCTCCCCCGCCGCGACCTCTTCCGCGATCCTTCTGGGATATCGCCTCGCTCCACCCGTACCTTATCCATCTGCTTCTTCAGCATGATCTTATCCTCCTGGAGGCTCTTTACTTGCCCCTCCAGGTTTTCTACCTTACCCTTTTCAACGCTCAGCTCGAGTTCGGTAGCGTCGAATTCGGCTACTTTCCGTTCCATCACGGCATAATCAGAAGCCATCTGATTATACCTGGTTTGTAGCTCACTCAACTCGGCCCTAACCTCGCCCAGCGTATTTGCGAGATCAGCGGCCTCCGCCTCACTCTTCCTCCACCTGTTCGTAGCTAAATCCAGCTGCGACCGTAGTACCCTTCCCCTCGCCTCTGCCTCTTGCTCCATGGTTGAACGAGCTTGTTCCTTTGCCGCATCAGCCGTTTCCACCTGATTATCTGTTGCTGTGGCCCGGCTCTCCCCCTCCACGGATTGCATTTTCGTTATCGTGGCGCCCTTCTTGACGATATCGGCTTGCTGGCTTGCTGTTTTGGCCTGGTCTTTCGCCCCGTCCGGCTCTCTCTTCGCTGCTTCAGTCTTCTCCTCTGCCTTGGCAGCTCGTTCCTCCGCTGCTTCCATCTTGCCTTCCGCCTCTAAGGCTCGTTTCTCTGCCTCCACTGCCCGCTTCTCCGCTGCAATGGCCCGTTTCTCGGCCTTTTCGGCATCTCGTCTCGCGGCTTTAACTTCGTCCCTGGAAGTATTCTTCCCTTGCTCAAGGCTCTCCTCCATTTGGCCTTTTATATCCTCGAAACCCTGGCTCGTTGAAAGCCGAAGATCACTCAAGGAGTTTTCTATTTCCTGCGCCCTTGCCTTCGTCAACTTCTCCCACCCTAGCAGTATTAGCTGCTGCTGGTGTTCCAGCCGATTCCTCTCCTCTCGCTGGACTGTCTCAGCCATCTTCACAATCTGCTCCCTAGTATGGACAGACTGTTCCCGCTCGCGCACACTTTTGCGCACGTCTTGTAGTAGGTCATCGAATGTCTTCCATATTACATCGAACGTATCGGCAACCAATAGAGACGACCGAATCTGCGCACCAGAATCGGACGTCGTAATGCCATCAACCAGCGACTTCATTTCATCCATCAACCGCCTCGCGGCCACCTCCAACTGATCCTTGAGATCCGCCATTGTGATTTATATGAAGATTTTAGATGCAACCTATTTCAGCGAATATTAGTATTCGATTGCTTTTTCTCTCGCAATCGTAGTCTTACGGATAGTGGGATCAATTTGTTTTGGTTGACTGTTGAGATGCGTGATCGAGAGACTGCTTACAGATAGGCAGGTAGGACAGGATTTGATATAGAAGGCAACCTTAATTCGTTGGTATTGATCTATAGGTGAATCGATCCAAGTTTCAGGTATCAACGTACCTTCCCGCAAAATCTCACTATCCATGATTAAGGTTTCTACTAATGACGCACATGTATAGCACCCTTCTAAACCGCATACTATTTATACTATACATACAGTACTATTGATTTACGTACCTATTATATATGGATATTTCATAGAGCACTAGCATCAGGAGGATAAGTAGGAATACTACTATATAATCGTAAAACACTGACCATACAACGACATGACCGTCACGAAGCGTCAGACGAGCTAGTATCTAAATATGCACGATACGGGATCAGCACAGAGATATATATTTATAGATATTGTCGTCTACCTACTGACGACTTCATCTATTACTGCTGTTCCTAACTTTTCCCCACCTTCGACTAGTCATCTTCCGAGTCGGCTGCCGGGCCCTTCTGTCGACGAAGGCCTACCCTATCAGGATCATCAAGGGTATAGACGCGTTGTTTCCCTTTGCTTACGCCCTCCGTATTTTCCCCACCGTTGCTGGCATCCGCGGGCTCTTCCACATTGCCGGTCTTCGGAGGTGCATTTTGCACCTCCAAGACCGGGCTCCGAACACGTCCATCGATGGCTAGGCCATAATACAACATGTATGTACCTTCTTCGGCCAGCCTCCAATTGTCTCTGAGATACAGCCTCTGCTGTGGCGGATGAATCTGATCTCCGGCCCGAGAATAAAAGCGGCCACGTGTGGTTGAAGAGGGGGATTGCGGATCTCGCACCACAGCGACGAGTGCGTATACGTCCGGCGTCTCCTCCTCCGCAGTTTTCAGGTCCACGCCATTCTTAGTTGGCACGTCGTGAAGCGCGCGGCGTTGGACACGAATCTCGCGTAGATCCTCCCAGGTCTTGAAAGCTTCGCCCGAATATTGATGGAGTTTGACGCGGATGATGACCGGCCAGTCGCTTTGTAAATACCGGTAGGCGTCACTCTCTGGTTCGTAAAACATACCGAATTCGTTCGTCACGAATTCTCCGAGATTTACCTTCTCCTTGTTACTGTACACGATCAAACTGTCCTCAACCGATTCAAGATCGTTCTCCCACTTCCCATAGTGCCACTTGGTCTCGTCCTTCCCCCGAGCCATGATGATGGGATGCCACAACCGAAAGGCAGTCAACGACCAGAACACCTTATGCATTTCGGAACTCTCCATGAGTCCCAGGAAGGTGATCTGTTTCTTTGACTCCGTCTTCCGCCACCAATCAAAGATGGCCTTTCGAGCCAGGTGCTGCTGTTCGAACCCCGCCGGGTCGACTAGATCTGCCCAGATCATAGCCCCCAACGGAGTTCGCGCCTCTACCTGACGATACTCCGGGGCCACCCTGGCTAGCAGGCGACGTGCTACCAAGATGACCAAGTCTATCGCAATGCCTTCATTTAATATAGAGTTGTTGATACCGAGATAAGTATGATCTAGTGGCTGCGGTATATCTCGAGTTAAGGCGCGAGTTTGGGCCGCCTCGTCCCCTGGGTACCTCTTTCGAAGATCCCCGAGCTTGTCAAACTTGAACGGAGTAGTCCCAGACATTCTGAATTGGGAAATGTTCGTTGTTATTGGTGTCGTATCGCTTGCGCGTAGGGGGTAGAAGTGTCGTGAGTATTTATAATGTAGTGCAAATAATGCAATTGAACGAAGGAATTGGGGGAATGAAACGAAAAAAAAGAGGTGCAATATTATTTGAAGAAGAATGTAGAGAGGTTCCAAAACTGGCACATACCTCAGGTCGAGATTTATAGTACACCCTTTCGGTGTATCGCACTGCCTAAACTTTCGTACCTGCCCTGTCATTTATGGGTGATGTATGGTATGGGGAAATAACGATACCTTGAAGTTTATTTGATAAGTTTAAATTGGTCTTTTTCATTTTCCAACACTGAACTATCTACCACCAGACCTACATAGTACCCATCTAGCTGGGCACCTACCTATTTATCTCCAGGGCTAGCTATTGCATCCACGATAGTAGGTACTAGGTAGCTACCTATCGAATAATGCTAGCATACATAGTATGGTAGAAGAATACCTACGTAGCTAGGCACGTATGTAGGTATATTGCTTCCAAAAAGATGGAATTACATTCACATACAACGAACTTGAAATAGGTACATAGGCACATGTATCTATGCATGCGATGTATATTGATGGTGCTGAAATGAGTGGTCAAGGGACTGCTTCCAGGTACAATACATGGGATCTTGGCTGGAACATATATATAAGATATGCGTTCCCCCTCTGTCCATATAGCTATACGGCTAAGCCATACCTATACACTAACCACCAGCTCATATACCGTAGTTTAGCAAAAAGCGCTGAATGCCGTCTCCACTCCCCCAACCCCCTTGATAGCTATCATTCTTTTCTTCTCTTATTCGTTAGACTCGCTGGGGGGAGCGAAGAAGGCGTTCAGCGCTTGTATTTTCCCCAAGAGTCTTTCGCCTTCTGCAGCTTTATGCTCAGCGTGCGCGAGGGCCTTCTCTAGTTCGCGCGTATTCTCTTCCACCTCATCTCGTTTCCCCTCTAGTGTAGTTCGCTCCTCGTCGAGCTGGTCCGCGAGCTCCTGGCATTCGCCTAGTTTATCTTGGAGGGCTTTCTCGCCCTGCAAAGACTTGTCGAGGTTCTCAAAGAACCACGGCATACCGAATACGTGGTCCTTGCTTCGTTCGAAGGCGATTGGATCTGGCTGTCCATCCTCGGTCTCAGTTCCCGAGTGGTTCGCGTTGCATCCGTGTACGGATAGCATCGAGCCCGCTAAGACGGTGCCGAGAATTTTGGTCTCGTTGATCTGTTCCTCGTTTGTCCAAGCCCGGAAAAGGGTGACGTGCCCGACCTCGTATTCGTGTCCCATCGTCTTCAGACACGACAGTAAGAGACCCCAGAGCTTCGGGGTGTTCGATAACGAGTTCCCCCCCAACTGGTCTACCGCTCGCCGTTGGTCGCTGTACGAATTTTCAACCAGAAGCGGCGATTGCAACTGGTAAACCTCTTCGTCCACGTCGCTTAGGATACGCTTCCCTAGCATATTGGCCAGGGCCCTGACATTGTCCGACAGGCGCGCGTCTGGAGTGTTCTTGGGGAGCTCAGTTACGCTCGAGACGAAACGGGGCTCAAATTGATTATAGTAATTGAGCTCTGCGTCGGGATGGATGTTCCGGAACTTGGCTTCGCTGCGACCATTGTACTTGGGCTCTGTACACTCTGCATCGTCTATCTCCATCGCCTTCATTATCGCCTCCTTGGCAGAGTCGCTCAGACGCACGAGCCCGGTCGTACCCCATTGTTTCAATATCTGGTAGGCGTCCACCGCCTGCGCGTACTGCTGGACTAGCGCGACCAGCACCTTTAACTCCCTCGCGCAAAGGAACGCGCCTTTCCGACCACGAATCATCACGAAGGCCGCGTATGCGCCCGGACCGTCTCCATGTAATACGCGGCTCCAATTCTCCTTACATAGATCGTCCGCATCCCACAAGTCAGGCCCCAGTGTCTTGAATAACAGAGACCGGAGCAGCTGCGGAGACATGCTGTGCAATAGCACCCTCATACCCTTGTTGTTCGGTGGTACGCCTACCGTATCCCACATCCCACACGGAAGCAATTTGTCGTAGATCTCGTCATAGGAGCAGCCCTTATCGAGCATGTCTATGACCACCTTCACGCCATGTGGCATGATCGGGAGCTGCGCCGACTGGCACGGCGACAACTTTCCGTCCATCCCTTGTTGTCACCGACCTTATCTCTACGTTCAATATCTGTCCGTCTGATACTGGACCTGCCCTAGAAGCTCACTCCGTAATCCAGGTCGAGAATCTCCCTCCAATGGACGGATTGCTCCTCTCGCCCACGTCTTGAACCTGTACGAATGCTACCCACTCACTTCCGACGAGAATACGATTTACTACGACTCTCTTTCGGTATCGTCGTTACTTTAGTGTTTTTCTTCTTCTTTTTTGACTTTGAATATATGTGTGCCGTACAATGTTCTGATTCCTGTCCATAGGCCTCAAGTAGAATGAAGAGAAGAACACGCCCGCTTTCAAATCGCCTTACAACTACGAGAGAAATAGACTCCAGGTAGCTACGATGTGTGTCATGGGTCGATTTTAACTCGAGGGTGCTTAACGACCCACCCGCGATCCAGGGGGATCCTATCCGATAGCCCATCGCCCAGGCAGGCTGACAAGCTCTAATTGCTTGCAGAATAGTGGATTACGTCGATCAGAAAAAACACGGAGAGGGTTCGATGGCATACTAGCTTTTGTGTATATGGGCCGCAATCGTGCGCTGGTCTCCGTGAGGAGAGCACGATACGTCTATATGAATGGTAATCTGCGGATCACCATTAACTTTATTATATACATAGTACGTACCACGAGCGTATCGCGTTGATAACCTAGTCTCGGAGATACGAGTCCGAGTGATCAAGGGTTGGATAGTAGGCCAGAGCTGGAAGCTCAAGGAGAAGGTTTAGGCATCGTAGGTGTCACAAGGCGAACCAATGAACCTAGGTAGCAACTAAGTTGTAGCACAAAGAGGCCTAACTCTACCTGGGTGAGACTATGTAGCTATATACCCTAGGGGTCCTTTGCTCCCAGAACTCCTCCCTTAGGGTTATTAGCCCGTGATATCCATAGTATCCGGAGAGCCAATCTGACACCTGTCCCAACTCGGTATTCATCTTATATGGATCCATATAGAAGCCTATTTAGCCAGAGAGAGATAGATCTAATGAATAGAAGATAATTGGAATGTAGAGAGGATAGTGATGGGGTGATGGTGATAATTGCAACGAGTTTCTTTATAGCAAAATAGCTCTACACGCTGTATATCTTAAGGGAGGTTTCCAAAGGAATGGTCTTGCCCCCTCGCCACGGCGTTAAATATACCAACCTAGGGCGCAATGCATGTCCCGTAAGCAATGATTCCTAACGACATGCGGAAAAGCCATCTTCATAGTGTCCCTACTCATATTAGACGTAACCGGAGCCCGTAGGAACAGAGACTATCTCCATAGCCCAGAGTACCTCACGTTTAGTAGAAGAAATACTTGTAGACATGCCTCCGAAAACCGTTTAGAGTTGAACGAATATATAAACATCTCGCTGGTCCATTCCAATTGATACGCTTTGCCATCATGTGGTCGTAGAATGCAGTCTGAGGTGGATCTAACACCATAGAGAGTACCACCGTGATAGTGAGAAATAAGAAATCAACACGAGATTATATAGACTTTTCTATCCAATGGATTGTCTAATGGAGGGAACAGAACCGGTCTTTGCGACACGAACTCTTTTGGCGCCTCTAGGCCGTGAAATCAGCACATAAAACAGACAAAGGAGACAGATCAAAACGTCACTCCGAAGAGTAATAGAGCCCGGGGACTAGTAGGAGCTAGTTACCGGGCTTGGAAACCGACGACAGGATACCACAGCAGTGACGTTCTGATTAAAGAACCAACAACTCGACCAACCATCTAGTAGAGACCTGCAGAGCCGCAAGGCTAGAAATTAGGCTGAGTTCGAGGTGTAGCGACCGCTAATCAAGGAATGATGAGCCCACAGAGGCACGATTTGGCATCATATTATCTTGTATACTAGAGCTTGCACAACAATAAAAATATGCCGTGAAGCCAATGTCATATTAATCGGTGAATTGGCCCCCCGTTCATCCGTCCGTCGGGTTCTATGCCACTGTATTATCCATCCCGCCTTTATTCTTTGGGCTTTGGAAGTATCTTGCTGGATTGTATCTAATCTGATTTGTTGGAAGGCCATCTCGTAGAGAGTTGTCCTGGGTAGCCCTAGCCCCGGATAGGAAGCCTCTTCTCCTTGGAGAGGGGGTCCTACTAGACGCTTGGATATGTAAACCCGTAATTCTAGTTAGATAGAGGTTGAGCTGAGGCTCCTTGCGCAATAGCATAATTATTTCCTGGGCTTCTCGGTCCGCATTTTGGAAATCATCCAATGCCAAGAACTAGCATATCATACTTCAGTGTTCAGTGTTCAGTTTGGTCTTTCGTGACGTGACACGTCTTAGATGCTTTCGGACTCGAATTCTAGTTTTTCCATTGCGGCTTGCGTATTAGGTATACATAACGTGTGCGGGTTTGACTTCTACATATTGACCCTAAGCGTACACATGGTTATTTATTCGCGACTGGAATGGGCTACTTGCTACACTGATTGCTACCGTATGAGGAGTTGGGGACCCTGTCGCCCTAGAATATACAGTATATGAGCCAGCGATAGTCTTGGAGATGTATTAAACCAATCTTCCATATATTCAAGCCCAGATTCCATCTACCGTACACGAAGGTAGTCTCTTGACCAATTAATCGATTACCCAGGACCAGTTTAGTCATGATACCAGGCTGGAGGTTGGCTGAGCCGGTATCCTACCTATCGAATACCGGACAGCACTACCCTTAAGGCTCCAAGGTGACGGATACTAGCAGGATCAAGAGAAAGAAGAGAATGATCGAAAAAAAAGCACTAGGCAAGAAAGACCTTGGATGGTGGAAGACTACGGTGGGATCCTACAGAGGTGGCGGATGGCGGAAGCAAGAGTCATAAGTCACATATGATCTGAAAGTTGAAACCCTATAAGAACAGAACAAGTCGGAATGTGTGCAATGTGAATTGAGAGTGCCCAGATTTCCATATATTTGGTCCGTAATCTACCTAGTTCTTCGTCGGAGGGGCGATATCAGGGCGGCCGTCTAAGCGCATAGCTAGTCAGCACAGTCCATCCCGTCATCGCTGCCAAGACTATCACCGGGAGCATTACCTTAGGGGTCGGTTGTGATTACCGGGAGATCCTGGTTCATCAGGTACTCGTCCAATTGTCGATCGAGTTCGGCCCACCATTTTTCTTCATCAGCCGCTGCGTCGTCGCGGCGCTGGCCCAAACCTGGCGTGTCCGTAGTGGCATCGCCACCAGAAACAGCACCAAAGCCAGCAGAAGCGCTGGCGACGGCGACGGCAGGAGCACCAACGGGAGCGGCACCAGCAGTAACGGCGCTGGCAGCGGCGGCGAGCTCGGCTGCAGCTGCAGCAAGAGCGGAGGCAGCGGCGGCAATTGCACCGGCGTTGGCGGTGTTGGTAGTAGTAGTAGTCGTAGTGGTGGTGATGGTGGTGGTGGCGGTGGTGGTGGCGGTGGTAGTAGCCGTAGTAGTCGTAGTAGTAGTAGTGGTGGTGGTAGTGGAGGAAGGGGTGGGAGGTGACGGAGGAGGAGGGGGAGGAGGCGAAGAGGACGGGGAAGGTGAGGCCGTCGAGGCCGTGGCGGTGACTCGTTGTTGATCCATGTTTGCGTGGTCGCGATGTAGATGTTTGAAAAATGATGATTTGAATGTGCAGGTGGAAGTTGAAGGAATAGGGAAAGACGGGTAGTTTCGAGGATGAATTTGAAATTTCCTAAAGTGTGCGAGGTGCTCAAAACTTTTTCCGTGCTTTCAATTTCCTCGACGTGAAGAGGGAAGGCGCGGGTCTCAGTCGCGACGAGGTGCTATTGCCTGCTACGTATCCGGTACTGGGCAACTGCGTTCGCAAGCACCTACTTAGGTACTAGGTGCTTACTATGTAGACAATTTAATCATCGGAAGCACTTACAAACATACTACGGGTATAATACAACACATTAACGATGGCAATTCGATGGCGCTTAATAGATGGGAGTGTTTATAAGGTGGGAGTTAGGTCGTTGGCACCCAGTTGTCTATGTACATGCAAATCTTTCATCCGTGAATGTTCTCCTATCCTCATCGGAAGCGTGACCCTCGGTACCATGCCAATAGCCACTACAGTCCTATGATCTACTGCTGGTGGTGAGTCGACCCTCTAATGACCTACAAAACTTCGAGTGGTTCGGCAAGATCTACCAAATAAAGGGGTCACTCCTATTATACATCACGTGATGTGCAGAATGGTATCCCTGGAAATCACATGACCTTCAGACTTCATGACTGGTGCATAAAGTTATGCATCGAACATAACTATTCTTTCATAAAAATCGTCCAGCGCGCGGTCTGTTTGCGATTGCATCATCCACGGCACTCTACGCTCTGAAGTTCATCGCGCTCAGCTAGCTAGGCGAACCATTACTATCGACATCCAGGTAGCCCAGGATGTCCGATACTGAAGTTTCTAAATCCGACTACGAACATTTCGCTTCTATTCCTTGGTGTGCTCAACATCTTCGCGGTTCCAGGATTGTCACCGGAACCCCTGCCAGTCGCAGACCAAAACAAAATGGCGAGGATTCCTTATACGCGGAAACCCTCAAGTCGCAGACTACCATCTTAGCCATGCTAGAAGTCTACGAGGAACCCGTTTCACCTACAGACCGTGTAGATTCCATCAAAACATTCCTAACGCTAGGTTCCGGGCTCAATGGCCATCCCGATGTCTTGCACGGTGGCATCGTCGCAACCATTCTTGACGAAGTCACCGGCCTTCTCATCCCAATCAATCAGCAGAGAGGATTTATCCCCGAGATACCGTACATGACGGTGTATCTCAACACGACGTTCCTGAAACCCGTCCCTACTTGCGCGACGGTTTTAGCGCAAGCGCGAATCCTGAAGGTGGAAGGCCGAAAGTATTTCGCGGAAGGATGGATTGAAGATGGGGAGGGCGAAATTTTAGCGCGCGCGGAAGCTCTTTTCGTGGCGCTGAAAAGTGCTCTGTGAGCCAGCCACCCTTCCCCTAAGCCGGTTAAGCGATCGCGATCGCGGCTACGAGGCTACCCCGTGGTCACGAGTTCAAGGGCATCTCTTTCCATTGCCTCCTACTATTAAGTCCATCTCATGGCGCCGGTTCCTGTCATTTCACGATGGTGGGGCATGTACGAACAGGGGGTACGACGTTTCGGAAGCGGGCGCGGAGTCGAATATCGAACAAGACGGTAGCGATAGTACGCTTCCCGTATAGGGTCCGCATCGGCTGTGAAATGGGCTTCTATATAAAATTTCGCCTAGAATATATACTTCTTGGAACATACATGTATAAGAGGAGTGGTGATAGAAGTGCTATCGACGAGTTTTTACGGGTAGTTTGACGTCTACCCCCCTATACCGCCCTGCCCCTAATATAGACTCATGCACGCCCAGTTTCCAGCCTGTCTCAATCCTCCGAGACATTCTTGACCCATCTAAGAAATGGACAGAATAGTCGCTGGTTTTAAACATCTGCGTGGTACTTCAAAATCAACCCCCTCGCGCCACAAACGAGCCCCTGTCAAATCGTTAGTTGTGGCGCTTCCGGGATTATGGATTCCGTGAATTGGGTTTAGTCACAGTCACGACTATTATATACCCAGTACTTCATACGTACTAGAAGATATCATACCCAGAAAGGCGACGCGTTAGGTCCTATTGCGAAACTCGGGTCATCACCAGCAATCCAATGCAGTTAAGCCTAACTTGGCTACAGTGCTTATCTCCGTCACATAGCCGACGATCGCCGGCTAAGCCTAAACTCGGAGTTTACTGGTATTAATACAATGAAATCCCTTAAAACAAGGTGAGGGGTCCGTGAAATCCGAGTCCCTTGCATATCTCCACAAGTAAGGGATAACAGCCGAATGGTATATTACACTGGTATTGGTATAGGGCTAACGAACCGGAAGCTTTCATGACACTTCCAATTTTCATTCTATGATGGCTTCTTCGACGATCATCTTAACTACTGGGCCGGACGAGCTTCCGCGCCCGAGTCAGGATAGCTGGTATACGGCCCCTCCCAATTACGAAGCATCCACTCCCGGTACCGTGCTCCGGCTTCGGACCGTCCCGGGTGGCCCCGCTATCTTTCGGAATGCGGCCGCAGTCTACCACATACTGTATCGCAGCACCGGGTCGCGATATCAGCCAACTTGGGCGGTAACGCAAGTACCCTAAAATTTTCCATTTCCCGTATTCTCGTTCATATTGTCTCTCTTCATCTCCCTTAGGTACCTCACTACTCGCATTCTGATCGACCATTAGAACCCTGCTCGTTCCCAAGAAACCCTTTGTCTCCACCTCCGGACATCATGCTCTGCTTTCGTATCAGCTCGCTTACAATACGCCGAGTGTCGATTTCGGCCCCTCATACGGCATCTTTCAGCCGATGCCAGAAAATTCCTACGGCATCCCCTCCTACCATGAAGTCGTGGACGCCATGCTAGACCGTGGCTGGTTTCTTAGCATTCCCGACTTCGAAGGACCGTGCGCTGCTTTCGGCGCGACCGTTTTGGCCGGCCACAACACGCTTGATGCGATTCGCGCTGTGCTCTCCCTGGCTGGAAATCCGGACGTCCCATTACCGGGCGGCGCCGAGAAATTCAAATACGCGATGTGGGGATATAGCGGCGGCTCTCTCGCTTCCGAGAAAGCTGCTGAATTGCAAGTTCAATACGCCCCTGAACTGTCGGCGGGATTTGTAGGGGCCGCACTGGGGGGCTTAGTAAGCAACCTAGGAGCGGTATTCGATGTTACAAACAAGACAGGCTACACGGGAAACCTTGTCCTCGTGTTATTGGGCATTATGAACGAATATCCGGAGGTGGATGCGTACTTACGGAGCCGTCTAAAGACCGATGGCCCTCATAATGCTGCCGCCTTCCTCCAGGGCCGAGAAATGGATTCCTTACTGGCTTTCGGCGCCTACGGAGGTCAAGACCTCTACGAGTACTTTGTTGGTGGCAAGGCCGACCTAGAAGAATCCGAAGCCTTGCGTAAGATCAAGAAGGTGGAGTGGATGCTGGGTTACCATGGCGTCCCTGAGATTCCGCTATTCGTCTATAAGGCAATTGGCGATGAGATGACATCCATTGCCGATACGGATGAACATATGGCGCAGTACAAGCGATTTGGAGCTTCTGTGCTATACGAACGCAACACGGTTGGCGGCCATATTTCTGAAATTGTGAATGGCCAAGACCGAGCCGTGGAGTGGTTAGCCGGCGCCTTTGATGGGTCTCGAGGTGGAAACCAAAACTTTGAGATTCGGGACGTTGCCGTGGACCTTTTCAAGCCTCCCGTCCCCCATGAATGAAAGCGCGGTGTGGGGGAGAAGGTGCAGCGTCTTATTGTAAGGATATATACATAGAGAATGTCGAGTATGATTGACGTAAATTCTTGTCGGGGTATTGGTATGGGATTTCTGCACACAATTCACCACGTCTGATATTGATTTTCTATATTCTACATATTCAGTAGTGCTAGGTATATATTCACAGTCCTTAAGTAGCCGATGATGTAAATGAGTCCAGGGGAGACTTTATATTGCGAAAAGGTGCTAAATTATACCAAATAAGCGAAAGCAGTGCGTCTATGTAAAGGGGTGGAGATAAAAGAACTGTAAGTAGTATGACGGGTTTACACGCTGATACCTCAACCTCCATTTACCGTACGTATAAAACCATGCGACATGACCACCCTGGGTAGTCTGCTATTCTTCATAATCCATTGATTCCCCGTCATCTATCGATTCCTCAAACATAGTGCCCTCGGGAGGGAGTGTCGACAGGATACTACTAGGGATATCCCAAACCTTTTGAAGGCGTCGATGTTCAATCCTTCTCCATGCCACGCTCGGCGTCAAATTCCCTACTTGCACCTCCGTCGGATCCGGGATCGGTGGTATGAGTCGTCGCGGTGTAGTAAGACCTGCTCCACCAAAGCACTTCACGAGCATCTGTGCGGCGGAGGCGCGGTTCTTCGGGTGAATGCGAGACATCTCTTCGATGTCGAGATACGGCTTCATGGCGGTCGGGGCAATTTCCACTATCCTTGCATATTTATCTCGTAAATCCATCTCCGTCAGTTCGCGGAGAAGACTACGCTCTTGGGTCTTCCAGAGCATGGTCACGTACAGGGACCATATGTCGCACTTGGATGTCTTGTCCTGCTTTCCGAAGCACATTTCGGGAGCTAAGAAGAATAGGGTCCCAAAACCTCGAGGTTTCCGATCCACCAGATCAGATATACCGAAGTCCGCCAGTTGAAAAATGTACGTTCCATTCGGTTGTGAGGTGTATAGTATGTTTGCTGGCTTTACATCTCTATGGGTAAAGCCCATGTATGTGAGATAGTCGAGCGCCTGCAGCATCTGAAACACGATACATTGGACGACGTCGGGCTTCCCTGCGACGTCCAACATTTCTAGACTACCTTCTTTGAGTCCGGTGATGATGGATACCAGCGAATCGTCCTGTAGAGTTCCGATGTAGTCGATGATGTGATCCTGATTGAATATTAGCATAATAGTATATAGTTGAAATTCATAAAGAAAGGACTTACATGTCTGAGTTTCTCGAGCGTCTCAACTTCGCGTTTAACGAGCTCCCAATACGTCCCCTTTGCTTTTTGTAATACCTTAATAGCGACAAGATTGCCTTGGCGTACGTCGACGGCCTTGAAGACCTTACCGAATCCCCCCTTGGCAATAGGACCAAGAAGTTCATATCGAAGTATTCGTTGTGGGGTTTGTGTATGGATTCTCGTGAGCATACGGGTTGATTCCATCGTTTCCACCTTGTCTTCTTCCGTCTGGTCTTGACGAAAGATTGGATGTACTTCTAAAGGTTCTTGAGGCCACATCAAACCGAACCGGAGAAGATTTTGGTATTCACCACCAAGCCCGATGATATTGTTGAGCTTAGGGAGGACTACTGCTTGGCGGGGGGCACCACGCTCAAAGGGCGTCGAATTTCCTCCCGCGACACATGATGAATTGCTATATGACCTATCATAGAACAAAATCATGTTAGATTTCAGATTCCTCTCGAAGGAGCATTGAAATGTGGACATAGAAAGACTTGGGAGGTAGATGTCCATATTTGCGCCCCGCCCTAGCGTGACAATAGTGCTTGGTGAGCTTGACTTAGATCTTACATGGCCGATACTTAAGGCAAGCATTCCATCGTCAAGAATAACAAGAAAGGGACGATTGTGTTCATGGCGAACCGCATCTCTTGCGCGCTCATTTAGGGGCACGAGATAGAAGAGGGGGGCTCGATCTTGGTTGCCTCGTCGATCGTTCATTTTCGGTAGCGGCCCTTAATAAAGATAGGAATAGGGGAATTCAATAGGAAATGTGATGTGTCTGCTTTCCGTAGGGTTGTAGGAAGTATTATCGGCTGGGACCTAAAGCGCGGAATACTTTATATATATGAAAATATGATCTCCCACGACGTGGAAGTGAGTATGAGATGAGGATCATTACGATGTGATAGAGAATAGGCAAGGCTGGTATCATGAAACGGGGCGGACATACTGATTATCTCTTTCTCACACTGATTCCATAGTGGCGACCGATATGTTGGATGAGGCATGGTACTTTGCATATAAGGAGTGACTCGAGAACCGTTGTAAGAATCGTTACTTGGTCCATGCGCTCACTAGTGACTCGAGGATATATAGTTACATAAATGAAAGGTGGTGAGATATAAACAGCTAGGCAGTTTTTATCAATAGCATTGTCCAAATGTTTGAGAAGTAGTCGGATATTATTTTGGGGTCATGCCATGGCATCTCGTAGGTTACGCGAGTAGCTAGGTGGATAATAATTCTAGGCTTGGTTAATACAATACTAGCTGTCTTCACTCTTTATTTATTCTTGTATGCTTCTACCTATAAGTAGGTAACGAAATGAATTTTTCATTCCTTTGATATGTTTGACACAAGTGAATGTAGTTGAGTGGGGGCTGGTGTCCCTGAGACCCGATGAGTGTTGTCCAAGCTCTCGAAGCGTTCGAGCTTAATGGAACTTGATATGTTGTCACGTATATAATAAGACGAGTGGTTTCTATCCATAGTCCATTAAGAAATCGCAGCTTGAATAACGAGTTAAGATAAGTTTAGTAAACTTCGCCGCCATGTCAGTGGAAATGCTCAAAGTTGAATTGCTACAGGATAGAAAAGGATACTATATTCTCAACAAATTGAGCATAATATCTACTAGTAACTAGGTCCCTCATAGAGTCTTAATCTTACGGGGTCAGGCAAGATATAACGAAAAAAATGCGTCGTGCGCTTTGGATTTTCTTCCGTGGCACAGCAATAGCTTTTATGATTCTTTAGTCCCACGCGAAAAGGCTTTACCCCTTTTCTCCTTGGTATCTACCCGTATCCAACACAAACAGTTCCCACGAGTGTAGCGACAGGCTCTGGTATTCCTCGCTCAACCATGAGAATGTTCGCATGGCTTTGATTCACGTCGTGGCGGTCGCCACGCTGCGACTACACAGCTCGGAGGCGGCTTTGTTTGCGGGATTATATTCCATGAATATGGAACGTATCACCAACTTATACACATCAAACATAGTGTTGTCCATAATCTTTGTGTTTCGAAGATGCCAGCTTAGCAGCAGACCTAAAACCGAATTCAGGTACTGGAATTAAGAGTGAGGGATACGGAAACTATTCAGCGTGGGTAGTGAATAGTACCTATAATTAAGTCCCGGCATGTAGACAAGCCACTTCACATTCACTACCGAATAGAAGTTTTACGAGCTATCTCTAATAAATACTCGTTCCGCATACGCAATCCTCTCATAGAAAACGATAGAGATACTCATCATGTTGCCTACGTTGATGAATATACCCCAAGATAACAGGAGACGATTTCTTTCCCAAATTCTAATCACAAATTTAGATCTCCTAACGAACTCCGAAATCCTGCAGTCATCGTTGACCGAATTACGAAAGCCACAAGCGAATATCAATATATATAACCGGTGACAATCGAGAAGCGATGCTCACTAGATAAAAAAAATAGACAACAGCCGATTCGGGATCTCATAGAAATGAAGATGTAAGCTAGCATCGATAATACGAGCGTTCGGCTCCAACTAGAGCCCAATACCTAGCTCAACGTTACATGCTTGGCGTCTTGGCGACTGAAGCATCATTTCGAACGATGATGTAAGATAGAGTATCTACCGCGACCTTGCAAAGCCTTAAAACATGTGTGCTGAAAGCTGTAGATAGTGCGGTCGCCGAGATACCCGTGATAATATACGTAGGTCTATTACTATCTACTATTTAGATTGATAATGCTGTCATCAGCTGGTCCCGCAACCAAGGTAACGGTTCTAAGTAACAGCCGTAACGGGCAAGCGGTCGGGCTCATGGTGTTCAGGTTATTAACCTTATCTTCTGCACTAAGACGGGTGACCTGCATTAATAAAAGTCCCGCCGGTAATTGGACGGTAGGAGGCAGCTCCTAGTCGGTGAGTGACAAGAATGGCAGTTAACCATTCTGCAGGCCGGGGGGTTCACGATACGTATCGTAGTTCCCGCCAAGAGATGCAGCGCACTCCCCAGCGCGATACTACTCCTGCTGATCAGGGTTTTGTCCGCCAAGCTGCCGTGATCGGTCCTTGCCGATAACACCGGGGGCGACCTGACTGCGTGCTTACCACCCCGTTCCCGGTATGTGCGACGCTCGGTATTTGAATTGATAGGGCAGACCCCAATCCGACTAGGGAAGGATTGTCAGGTGCCTTGGACAGGGGGTTCTCCAACTTCTCTTTATAGATAGTCTATTATCACTGTAGGCGCTGTCACTGGCAACCTACTGCTTCTAGGTAGGGCTCCTTTTGCGCGTCGAGACCACCTATCTGGGCATGTTCTCTCTTCTAGAAGAGCTGGAGATGCAATTCCCGAACGCCTCGGGGTTCCGCCTTGACGCCTCGACTCATCCTGCTGGTAAGATGCAAGGGTTGATTGGTTTTCTGGGCGTGTCACGTAACGAACCGGCGCCTTTCGTGTTGCAATATTTGCGGTGTGCAGTACTGTGTTGTAGATACGCTAGAATGCCAAATAGGCAGGTAGCTGAGTGTCCGAGCAGCTTCGCGCGAACAGGGTCAGATAGCCATAATTCGACGAGGAGGCCGAATCTGACTTCCTCGGTCTGTCCCAGTCTATAAAGTATGCCCTCTAGCGCCGGCTAACATGTCTGATGCGCTCGTCCCAACCGCATCGTTCCCATAGCTTTTTTCTTCTCCATACTTCAGGGCAAAGCGTTTCCGTTGCGTTTTCACCATGTTTGTCAAGTCCGCCATCACCGCTGCCCTCCTGGCCTCGTCGGCCGCCGCGCACTTCGTGTTCCCTCGCGCGGATGGAAACACGACGAGGCTTTGCGGTACCCCTGAGCCGACCGAGCAGCAAATCGCCGCTTCGCAGGCCCTGTTGACCAAGGAGCGGGAGATGCGCGCCAAGGGTGAATTCCGTGCCCTCAGGGCCTTCAGCGTGAACACCTACTTCCACGTCGTGGCCGCGTCCCGATCCGTTGCCGATGGGTACCTGACTGTAAGTATATGTATACGCACGAGGGACATGACGTTTCATGCTAACAAGGTCATAGCAACAAATGGTCAACGACCAGTTGGACGTTATGAACGCTGACTACGGCCCGCACGGCATTACCTTTAACCTTGTCAGCACCGACTACACTGTCAACGCCAACTGGGCCCAAGATGGTGATGAACTGGCCATGAAGCGCGCGCTCCGCAAGGGCACGTACTCGGACCTAAACATCTACTTCCTCGGCGATCTCGGTGGCGGTTTACTCGGGTAAGCGACGACGACTTTCAATGTCAATTCGATTTAGGACTCTCCGCTAACGTGCCATTTAGGTACTGCTATTTCCCTGACAACGTCTCTTCGGGCTCGACCGATTTCTATCTAGATGGATGCACCATCCTCTCACAGTCCGTGCCCGGTGGCAGTGCTGCCCCTTACAACCTCGGTGGTACCGCCGTTCACGAAGTAAGTTCGACGGATCCATTCTGTCGTTACCGATAGCTAACGATGCAATAGGTCGGTCACTGGATGAACCTGTACCACACCTTCCAGGGTGGTTGCAGCGGTAGCGGTGATTCGGTGGATGACACCCCCGCTCAGGCCTCTGCCTCCTCCGGATGCCCTGTCGGCCGCGACAGCTGCCCCGGCGGTGGTGTTGACCCCATCCACAACTACATGGACTACTCTGACGAGTAAGTTGATCACACATCAATCAATTCCGTTGCCGTTTCCTTAATGACTAACTTGAATTGCAGTGCTTGTTATGAGGAGTTCACCTCCGGCCAGGAGGACCGCATGTACAGTGCTTGGTCTACTTACCGTTCTTAGAGTGGGGTTGAGCGGGGGAATGGCACGAATTGGACATAATGAGGTCGCCGGGGTGTCGATATGGAGGACGATATGACTAGATGATTAGTAGATAATTCAATATAGCGAGATCAAGATATCTATTTTGAAATATTAGCTTTGCTCCAGATTTATTTGCTTGTAGTCGCGTCGTTAGGCTGAGGGAGTATGTAAAATCAATCAGTACGTAAGCGCTGCTGGCCTAGGGTATGTGGCGCATGCATCACGGATTCGTCCCAAGGCTACCGGTATTCACCTTTACTCCCGTTCGTCGGGTCCGTTTTGCGTAGTTTTTGGCTAATAGATACACGTAAGTGGCGGTGGTACCTAACTAATAGGTACGGGTTAGGAGGAAACATGCGAGCTGGTCTTCTGGTGAAGCAGACCACCCCATTGATGGCATTTTCGACCGTCCCGCGCCAGGCTTCTCAGACTTCATTCTACACATCGTAGTTCGATGACGTTAGATGAAGAGGGATGCGGCTCAATGATACTAGCTTCCCCACGTTCCGAAAGTACGGTAAAGGATGCTGATCTGCGCGTTCCGGCAACCCGGATGGCTTTAGGGGGCAGATGTGGTGGTGCTGCATCGTAATGCTTGCACGGGCCATCAAGGTACACGATTTCCTTCCAAACGATTCGCGAGAAGACACGGACACACTCTCGCACTAGCTCCAAACGGGTAATATATCGGGCGTAATCATCAGGTGCGGCGTAGTCATCTGGAGGTACTCATCTGAATTCGAAGTGACCACTCCATAAGTTCAAACGGATCGGAACACACGAAGGTGCAATGGTAGGTTCGAAGATAGGATAAATTGAGATTATATTCATCCGCTCTACCTCATAGTAGGTCTCTCTGTCCAAAATTCCTTGACGATCACAATTTCGTAGACCTAATTGTTGTCTCTGTACTAGTGTTGTGATGCGTGGTACAACAGGGGCGATCGCGCCATAAGACCAATCGAATAAGCCGGCCTCCTTACGCCGTCTTGATTGTGCTGTCGTCTTTCACCTTTTCTTGTTGGTAAAACCGAGAATATTCAATATAGCTCTTGCTGTTTGTTCTTGGTATGACTGTGGCATCCTCCGGTTTAAACTCCTTCGCTAAACCAGATTCTTCGCAACGTATAGGGTGTCCGTTTGGCTTCGTAGTACTCGTGTCATCGGCCCCCATCGTCAATTACATCCTTATCTCCCTTCTCTTATCGCTTATTTGCATGTCCAACATTCTCCAACCGGGTCATATCCAACACCCCAGTCGGTAGGAAACCGGCAGTACAGCGAGTAACCATGGCAAACAAGCTCCCCTGACTTTTGGATGCATTCTGCTGGTACCCGCGGCATCACGAATGGCTTACACGCCGAGCTTTCCTTGTCTGTACTTGTCGGGGACGCGACCGGCGAGTGAGGTATAGCTGCGGTGTCGTTTGCTACCACATTGGAACCAAACACTTGCATATATGTCTCAGCTAAGCCTTCATAGTGTTGCATCGGCCGCCCGAAAGCGATATGCGAAAATGCCAAGACAGTTGCTATTTGCAAGTATGTTGTAACCAGCATTTTCACTATTCGAATATCGGTGCCTTTGACGTTATCGGGCGATGATTTTCGGAGTTCGCGATTTCGACTTCGACTTTGGCTTCAACACGCACACCGACATCCACACTTCACAATAGCTGTCCGGGAAATGGCCCGGTTTATATATTTTTGGTTCGACCTCGGCCGAATTCTCCCCACTGACGTCGTGACCTGCCTCCGCGCATACCGGCTAAATGCCACGAGGGTACCGGGATGGTAACAAGGGGCATATGTAGCCTAGAAGGCATGAGGATTCATATATATATTAATTATGATTGGATGGTTATTACAGCCGAGTTCTACAGTCGGCAACTTTATTAGGACACCTCTACTTCCCCTTGGATGGAAATAGCTGGAACCCTTTCCCACGTCGTCTACCCCGATCTCGAAATTTCCATCCATTAGATACCCGGATGCGCCCAAGCTCTTCTATAATTGGTTCTATATTTTCCTAGCCCGGATGAATTGCCGTTACAGAGTTGTGACGCATGTTACTCAAGATAGACCGTCGTAAGTACGACGAATCTGCCACTTGTCATTTCTTCTTCATTCTTCCTCATTCTTTCAAGCAGCGGCAATTCGCTCGGCCTCCGCTTCCATAAAGCTTGTAGGCCGTCTCCGTTGCGTCATTTCAGCCCTACCCAAGACGAATATAGATGGATTCTGTATGAACATATGGTCCATGTCCTCCAGAGTACGGTTAGACGTCTCTGGATAAAATAGAAGGACGATGGGGAAATAACAGAAACAGCAGATAGCAAATACTGATCCCGTTAGTAACTCTGACAGCTCCATATATACCAATAGCGGTCGGGACTAGACACGTACTTAAATAGAAGGCCCAGCCTAACCGGTCAATACCGATTTTAGTGTACTGCGTTACGACGAAGCCACCTAGCCAATTCGTGGCTGTCGCTGCCGCAGCACCGCGTGTTCGCCAACCGAGCGAGTTCACCTCGGCACTGTATACCCAAGGCACGCATGCCCAACTTGTTCCGAAAAAGACGTGATAGACGATAAACATGGCCGTTGTTACATTTCCCAACTGTTTTCGTCGTAAGTATGATGAAAGCGTAAAAGGGGGAGAAACCAACCATTTTCCTTTGGGACACATCAAGCTCGCTCGTCCTAAGGCATAGCGATGCGATTAGATGGCAAAGGCCCATCACAATAGAGCCAGACAACATCATCCTATATCGAAATTAGCGTCTTGTAACATGACAACTTGGATTCTGTGGTCAAATACTTTCGTCGCCCTAATCGATCGATGAAAATCACACTTCCGAATGCTGACACGAGATAAACCGTGCCGTTAATAGCGGAGATAAGTCGACTCATTTCCTGATTAAAGCCAACATTCTCTGTTAATAGCGTAGGAAGATAGAAGCCTGTCTCCTATTAAAACTCGTCAAGCAATGTGGTGAAGGGATATTCTGTACCTAATGCGTTGATTCCGCTGAACTGCTGCATGAACTGTGTGCCACAGGACAAGATCAGTCGACGGAAGTTGTGTGTCTTATCTCGGAAACAGAGTACATCCATCAGTGGCGTACGATCTTCTCTCTCGAGGTCAATAGCAACTTTGATCGATCGGAACTCATTTGTGACAATCCTATCGTCCATCGGAATATCCTTTCCGGCAAGTCGGCTAAGCACTTCAAGTGCCTCCATATCTCTTCCTGCCAATAACAGCCATCTCGGTGACTCCGGGACGAAGAAAAGCAATGGGGCGATCATGACGAAGAAGATGACCTGGAATGCAAGAGGGAAACGCCATTGGAAAGCGTTGTTCTGAGAGTACAGGGCGTAGCTGATCCAATTTGCCAATGCAAACATCGTAACGTTCGAAGAGGTACCAATAACAACGAGCTTGCCACGCATATGTGATTTTGCGCACTCGGATAGGTAAACGGGTGTCATAGTGGATGTCAAACCAATACCGAACCCGTTTACCAAACGTCCGATAATCATCTGAGGTAGATGCCAAGAAGTAAATTGGAGGGTGGCCCCTATTAAGTTGCAGAGTAACCCCCAGGCGAGAGTTCTTCTCCTGCCCAGCTTATCACCCATCATGAAGGCCATCAGTGACCCTATGAATGCGCCAAGCTTTGAGGAATTAGCTTTACCCATCTCATAGCCGTGTCACTAGAAGAATTCAAGGGCGGATAAGACCTTACAAAGAAGCAACTGGAAGTGATTCCCGAAATATTGGCGTCGAGGACTTGGGGAAATAGTGTTTTGAAATCCTCGGAGACAAGAACACCGGCGAACACCCCCTATTTCCTGTCAGCGCCATGTTATCCATGAGTTCTCGGTCAACTTACTTGATCGTATCCAAACCAACAGCTTGAGACTATCACGAGATTCAGTATAGGCTTAATCGATTTGAGTTGGTTGACTTACGAGCGTCAACTAGCGTGATCATAGCGATCAGCCAACCGCCGTAGATCCGGCTCTTACTTCGTATCATCTTTTCAGAGCGACGGCGAACAAATTACACAATTATTTCGATTTAACAGTAGTATATACGGTCACTGACGAAGACAATCCTACTCATATCCCAAGGAAAGTAATTTTGTGGTAGTACGGTGAAAGGGGATGGCTTTTGTGGGAGACAGAAAAGCTTAACCTCCGAAAATAACCTAGCAGTACATATGCCGATCCCGGCTGCATCTACTCGCGAGTCCGGACCTTGGCTTGCATTCGGAAGCTCCCGTTGATGGTGATGCTCCGGCTTCAGCACGTGCTGAGACGAAGTGGAGCTTGCTCCGTTGTCAATCAGATTAGGGAGCGCCTAATAGCACAAGTGGATATGGGATATTCACCGCATCGACGACCCTCCGTGGGGCTGAAAATTTGATCCGTTCTACGATAGTTATCCTTACCTTGATGGCAGTCGTGTACTCGGTTGATCGAAATGGAAAGAACAGCAATTTCGCCTTGCTCAGAGTATTAGTGATATCTAAGTCTATGATGTGTATATATGCATATATTAACCTTCGCTCATTTCCTTGCCTATATCTCTACTATACACCTAGATGACCCGTGTGTGTCTTCTTCGTAGATGAGCATAGCTTAAAGAAATAGAAATGCGTCCTCATAAATGAACCTTTTTACGTAAAGAGTCTAGAACCCAATGTCGCCTTCTCCACGAGCGACCCCCTAGTCCTACAACAGTATCCCGTAACCAGGACCCGTGTTTGGTTCATGACATTTCAGAGGGGAAAGTCGAAATATGAAGTTACCGCTATCGCAGCAATTTCTAATCTATCGTGCTGTATGGTTCTTGACCTGCTATCTCCGTCCAATAAGCGCAGCAAGGCCCACGATAGCTACTCCGGTTGCGTTGACCCACATGGTAAAAGTGTGACTACTCGAATTAGCCTCAACGATGCACTAGTACCTCAAATCTTAGGTTCGCGGCTCATAGGGTTTAAGTGGGTTTGCTCATTCTATATTTCTCACCGCATCATATTACATTTGAGAGAGCACGTTGAGTATGTTCTACGTTGACACTGGTCGGCCGGGTTCACTCCGGACCGAATTGTACCGAATCCTGTCCGTGGAAACTCAACTCCGGCCGTACTGTACGGGGAAGCGATGCAAGCCTCGGTCTATTGCGAATCTATATATTCGATTACGAAAGAATTGATACATCTAAAATTGTTAGGTACTAGGTGTGAGGTATGTAGGTAAGCGTCGCCCTGGGATGTGGGAACCCCGTTGGGGATTCTACATATCCGCCATTACACCCCTATTGTCACTTCGGGCCACGCATCCACACCAACACCATCCAAGAGACCATCATTCTTTCCTTTCAAGAATCGCCCAAATAGACTCGTCAAGAATGCTCTCTGAATACCCATTACCCTTGTGCCATTGATTGGTCCCAAATTTGTCACAATATCGGGTGGAAATCCTGGTCCCCATATCTCCCTCATTAGAGGTATATCCGTAAAGGAATTATGCTCGGCGCCGCTGACCGTATATTCCCGCCGGAAACCCCGAAGATTCGGCCAGGTAGTAGCCCAGGTGTCGTCGTTGGTTCGGTTGTGGTCTTGTGCCGTCAGGATCAGGAACGGGTTATCCGTCCCCACCTCCTTCTCGGGTCCCCAGAAGCTACCATCTATGTTTGACCCGACAACGAAGCGCGTATCATTGGCCATAGCATGAAGCGCAGTGGCCCCACCCAGAGAATGGCCGAATACGCCGGCTTTCCGGACATTGATTCCACAATCTTTATGTTTGGCGTAGCCGGGGATATTTTTGGTTATTGTAGAGTTAGACAGTGCGTTCAGGACGGATATCAGGTCGGCGGTTCGGATTTCAATGTTGCTGATAGCCTGTTCCTCCGTCCCATTCATTGTAAGGCCATACACGACGCGTCCATCAGGATATTCCACAGCCGCGCTCTCGTAGGGGTGGTCTACCGCCGCCACGTTCCACCCATAGCTCGCTATTTCGATCAACGCTTCGCTATACAATGCTTTCGGACTCCCCAATCCCGGTGTGAAAAGCAAAAATGGTTCTTGGGGGTGACTTAGGGGCGCATCGAGACATGCCGGGGTTATAATATTGCGTAGAGTCCCGTTTGGCATGCCGCCAATAGTCTCGAGGGCTGCGGCTACGGCGGGAGAGAGTTGTACAGCGGGCCGGCATTCATGACTATTCGCGTCTGGCGTCGCGTTATGAGAGCGTATGTCTGTCGGGTAAAAGAGAGAAACGACAAGATCCCGTGGCTGAGGTGTTGGTGCTAGTGGGTCCTGACGCGAATAATCAACTACTTCAAGGATCGTCGTTCCCACGGTAAACGGTCCAGTCGTGGGTGGTACGACGATACCCCGCGCGAGTGGGAGGAGCAACGAGAAGCACAGCAGAATAGACGGCATATTATCGTGCTATGGAGATGAAATGTCCATATCGCATACTTTACATACAGTAGTCCGGCCTATATTAATACTTCCGTAGGTAGATTCTGTCGGTATTGTCGGTACGTCGGTGGAGGTGCTCAGCCACCACCGCCGTGTCGCTCAACCAGGATTGTAGGCTTAGGTGCCTGGAACCATGCTGTTCAGCCGCATTTACAGGCCTTCCAGTCCTTGTTGCCTAAATATCACGTAACAAGTATGCCTTCCTTATAGGGGGAAATTAGTACGTACATGTCTCATTCATGCGCCCGGTTCCGAACACTACCGTGCCGCGCCGCACTTTAGCTGCATTCTGGCGAGGGTGTGGCACAGGTATATGTATACGCCGCACAATCTAAGCATAACTACCGTACTAGTTATATGAGTTAATTAAACACACGGTTCCTACCCAGCTATTTCAAAAACCTCGTACGTACCTCGTATCCGAATATCTATTCTCATAACGGTTGTAGGATCCCCCTATGAGGTCATCTAGTCTCTAGTCCCTTCATGCACGGGGTATCTCCGATAACTCCATTCCGCGTGCACACTGAAATACCGCTACGGACCGTGGAAACATGCCGCCCATCGGCATCTTACGAGAGCCCGAATCCATCGTCCCCACTCGTATTCGTAAAACGCGAAACGCCTCTCTTACTATCTAAGACATGCCTTTTTCCAACTATATATCAATGAGCTTTCACCAAATGAAAACGAGCTCATTCAGATGTTGTCCGATGATGTTAGATATGTCTTAAATCTTTAGACCACATTATTGAGATCTCGTACCATAATACGAGGCAGTAGGCCTGAATCTACATTGGGGTTCCTGGGTCATATTTGGCATCCTTGGGGTAGTAGAGGATGCCGTATACGAACATCTGTGAGATGAATGCGTTTATAAAAAACTATTCTAAAAGGACTCTACTAAAAATAATGGAACAGATAAGCCGATTACGGATTCGGCGAGAGTCAGGGACAGTAACCACCTGAGACTATCTGGTCCTTATACACTGATAGACTAGGAGTAGTATTTGTTCCCGGGAGCCTCTCCTCTGTAAAAGCCGACTTTTAGGTGGGTGATCTTAGTAGGTGCCCCTATCCCAACGAAATAACCAATAGAGGCATCGAAAGGGGAAAATGGTTGAGAGGATGAGTATCCGACCCAGAAATTATCGTTAACACCAGGGGGGTGCGTGCTGCTACCACCGCAAGGATTCTGGTTCAGGTTGGTCTTCACCCAGAAAGAAACCACCCAATCGCCGATAACCCCACCCATCACGTTCATATTCTCGCCGTCCGCAAGACTGATCTCGTTGAGACTACCGCCTTGTCGTCCACGAAGGCCGGGGCTGACGCCACCGTACCATACCTGCATGCCATCGACCCAATCGCCAGCCCAGATCCGGATCTTTGTGATCCGGCCGTATCTCTCAAAGTACTCTCGGTCGTTGAACGCCTGACCGGATTCGCCGAGACCATGTCCCACGTTATACCATGTAAAGGCCGGGCGCGGGGCCGGGGGCTTGACGCCAGGGACGAAGCTTGCGAAGTAGCGATGGCCGGCAACCAGCTTTTCTACCGTCTCCCTAAAATCGGTATCGCAATCATCTAGGCGCCCCGAGTAGTCCACCGACGCGGCGAGCCGATTGGTGGCCGCGTTCCAGTTTTTTAGGTAGCCGGTATAGCTGTCCTTGACCTCGATCCAAGATTGCGTGATATCCGGATCGATGTCCTCAACGGTGTCTTCAGCGATGACCCTCGACGTAGTGTTGAAGGCCCGTTTCGTGATCAAGCTCTTTCGCCAATTCACGGCATTCTGGACGAATGGAGCAACGATACTTTCGAACGCCGCTGCATCCTTCGCGATTTCCTCGATGCTCTCCTCTGACTTATCATTATCTTCGCCGTAGATTGCATTGTAGTTCTCAAATCGATATCGTAGCACGGCGAGCCGAATCGTACAGAAGGTGACAACGTACGGCAGCATATTCGCGATTGGTTGTTCGTCTTTCCCGTCTGGTGTCTTCATTCGACCCCGGATAAAGTCGCATGTCCCACGGACCGTCTCGAACGCCTCTCGTCGCTCCTGGGTTGAACCTGCATCACGAAGAGTGCCGAATTGCTGCTGGAGGCCGTTAAGATCTCTTCGGAAATCTTCAACCCGTAATTCGTCAGCAAGTTGACGTAGCCGTTGGTCGACGTAGGTTTTCAGTTGATCCAGCAGAGAAGGGCCTGTGGCTGGCCATATTTTCTCGAGAAGCAAGGCAGCGAAGGAACCAACATATGGAATTTCAGATAGACCAATGGATACCAGATCCAGGATAATGTTCCAATTCGGATCGTCAGACATTGTGGATATGGGAGACAAGTTGGTGGGGTATTTGCTGAGTTGATAGTGTTCTTTACCAGTGTGGAATTGCATTGTCGTGTGATGAAAGACGGCGATCTAGAAACAGGGTGACGCCGGGTCTTTATATACTACAGACCTACACGTAACTACACGACAACGTAGTATACAACATGACCAGGCTAGGAGCGAGTCTGTCAAGGTACAATCATGTCTATAGACATCATGTCCACGTTACATGACATGGCTATGGTGCTTGCGACGTATTCCCCAAACCCCTAGAGGAAAAAGAATCGTTCGACAGAAATGCCGATCGCTTGCCGAAAGGTTTCGGGAAGTTGTGTCGAGGTAAAGATGTTTCGCTAAAGAGATCTCTCGGTTCTCGTATAAGAGTAGGATATCGGTCCCTGATCAATCTATAGTCTTACATAAGTGCGCAGTCATCATCGCCTTGCCCTATTGGACTACCCTACATCTTCCGTAGGTTATAGTAGCATTGGAGACACAGAAAGCCGCGATATAGCAGATTGGAATTCTTGGCGGCGACCGTTCAGCCCCATCACCTGAGCGATGATATTATGAAATCGTTCGATAGAGCTATATCAATGCAATAGAAGTCGCCGGTAGCCATAAGCATGACATTCCAGAGAGACGTACACTGATTATCAAATATTGGTACCAACGCCGACATGGTGTAAAAAGATTCGACCTGGTAGTACCCTTAAGCGCCAGTAGACATACAGGCGGGAAGCAACAGCCATGTTTAGATAATAGCCTGGTCGGGTGTGTCTTCGCACCCAACACCCTGAGAAAACTGTTATTAAGTTCTCCGAGAGTAATGGCGACGTCGTAGCTCCTTACGATATCCTTATTGTTTTAAACCGATACCCTAGCAATGTATGGTATTGAATTTCGATGGTGTCAATAATAAGGTATCACGAGTCATAGGTACGGAGTTGAAACCCGACAATGCCGCCGTATTAGGGACCGCTCTAGTCTCTGATTTAGGGGTGATGGTCGCCGGGCTTGGCGGACTTGTGTCAGCTTAGCTCGGGATCTGTGCCATTCTTTGAATATGACGGGACAAAGTGATTCGCACCTAAATTAGGCGGTGCTCAGGTGCCAGGTGAAAATAAATGGATTATCCGACGGAAAAAATTCATGGTCACTCACTCATATACAGGTGCGGTGCCTTTGATTTCATTTGCTAGACGTCCGAACTGTGACACTTTCAAGTCCGATATCTCCGTTGAAACCCAAGTCCCAACACCGAACTCTGATAGGTCTCTACATCATTTATTGTCCGCTAAACCCAGACCTAGCTTAGCACCATAACTTTCAGCACTCACCTATCTTTCAGCGGTGTCATGAAGTTGTCCAGCCTTCGCGTCCCTGTCGCCGCTGAGCCCAATACCCAAATCGGTAGGCGTTTAAAGTATAGCGGTAGACATTATTTGTGAATACTTATACCTTTAGCGGTCATAATTGATATCTTCCTGTTCGCTTCGAGATTGGCGGTAAGAATAACTACATCCCATGCTTGCCGAACGAAGTACGGCACCTATGATTCGACAGCGGGCATCAAAGCCATTATTTATATTTTAACCCGTCCCCTACTTCGAATCAATACGTAGAGTATTAATCCTCGAGACGTCCTCTATGTTATGGTTAACGTTTCCTCCGTTCCTTTGACACGGTGATCCTATGCGGAATATGCCAGGGCGATTCGAAGTTCGCATCTAGAGGATCATGCGAAATATTGACGATTTAAATGGTTAAAATTAGAGTACTGAGAAAGTCACATTCAACTATCTATTTATGCATGTAAGTGTTTATATCTCGTCAAGGGATATAATACATCGCACCATGATACCAAACTTGCGGGCATCGCTCGTATTGTATGCGGCCGATTGGTCGGATCGCACCGAGCATCACGATGCAACATCATCTCAGCTCGTATTCAACGTGATGACATCCCAACGATAGGGCATCCGGGTAGGCTATAATTCTAGACGATATTCTTTAAAAGCAGACCCATCTAACCTTGAGTTTTCGTCCAAATTTCTACAGAAGACCAAACCCATCCAGCATCTCAAACCGAACTTCCAGTATACCGTCAGTGCGTCGACCATCAACACTAGATCAATCCGCACCATGTCGGCTAAACAATTCACGATCAAAGCCATCGTTACGGCCGTGCTAGGCTTCACGAGCGTAGCTTTAGCGGCACCATCCCAATTGTATGGTACCTCAAAAGGCTTCAAGTTGATCGCCCAGGTCATGGATACTACTAAGAAGCTTTCTGTTCCCATTCAGGGTGCGTTATTGGAAGGCGCTCATGTTGGTGCCGGTCTCGACACGGCCGTCTTGAATATTACCACGTCCGGCAGGATTTTCTACCAAAACGGTACAGTCGAAGAAGTTCTTGCGGAGAAGTCTACCATTGCCACCGACGGAGGCACGCCGCTTTTCCCGTTCGGTCTCCGCGTCGATTTGAATGCGAGTGACGCGTCGGAGCCGATCGCGCTCGCTATTAACGGTGGTGTCGGTACCACAGGCGTCACGCTAACGAAACACCTTCTGCAACCTGGTCAATTGAAATACGGTGCTGCCAGCTTCATCGCATGCGACGAGAGCCTTGCATACTACGGCCCGTCTTGGCACTTCGCTGTTGTCAAGGCGTTTGAAGCAACTCCGGGGGCGCCTACAATCCCTGAGAACTGTGTACCCATTAAGCTGCTTCCTCAGTGTGCCACGCTGCCGGATCTTCCCGCGGGAAGTATTTCTAGCCACGAGTTTGCGAACAACGTCCGCTGTTTTCAGTAGTCAGTTACTTACCTAGGGATGGGTTGTAACGAGTGGAGTGACCAACCTGGGGGTGCGTAGGGCGGGTATCCCTTCATGTAAATATTATAATGTTAATGGTGCATAAAAGCCCTCCTCCTTTAAAGGTGCCACACTCCCCAAGATCCTATATCGCATACAGGAGTCTAATTCATAATATTCAATCATATACACCCACATTATGATAATTCTAGAGAGCGATGCTGTCTCTTTGAAGATACTTGGGTACTTAAGAGGTGAGAAGCGGCACTTAGCAGTTGCTACTGGGGTCCCCTGTAGGAGGTAGGGAAACCCCAGTATCTCGTAGGGCTTAGTGCCTACGGAGCTAAAGCTTGGCAGGAACCTAGCACCTAGTAGACAACGACTACACATGACTTATTCCTAGACTTCGTCCGATCGTTTACTCTGATATATAAATGATTAAAGAGAGTGAGAGGTATGAATTTCCCGAGCAGGCTAACTGACTCCATAGGGAAGAATCTCCCACGAGCAGATTTCTTTTCTTTTCTAGCGCGAGAAACACGAATTAGCCAACCGCTATCAACTCGCAAGAAGAAAAGGTTCCTGATTCACTCTATTATGCTACCAGGAGTGGTGAATTTCGCCGTATAACCTCAATGAAACGGTACAATTGTAGCTAGATCGTGTCTTTTAATATGACATACTTGGAGATACATCAATTGTGATATAACTAAGCAAAAGCGGAAACTCAGTGTGATACTTAACGACCACTCGCCGTGATTGTAGAGAGACAATGATAAAGTAGGCTTGCCTGGGTGAAATATCGTGATTCTTCGTAATATGGATACTTGCTTACCTAGGTCAGTGATGATAGTGGTGTGTGTTGACGCGCATGAAGGGCTGCTTATATTTCGTCGTCACCTCGTTTCCTTACTATTACGACGGTACGTGGGGAAAGCTCGCAATATTGATATGAAGATGGGAGGAGCAGTGGTGCCATGAGATAACTGCTACTGAATGGGCCATGACCATACCACAGCCTCGTTTTACGTACATATAATTAATTATACCTTTACTTTTCATCCTAGATACCAACAGTTGGTTGATCTACAAAACACCACTCCCATATACACCAGCAGGATCGTTAGCCTAACAAGATGGACGTCAACAACTGGCTCTTTTACCATCGAAATGCTGGTCCCAGCTTCCAAAACAACCCAAGAGAGCGACCTAGGCGCCCCGAGACACCAGACCGCCAACATCACCTCGAGGTCATGCCGACGCCACACCCCGACTCGCAGGTTTTCATCGATTTCTACGAATGGGATGACCGCGATTTGCCCATTGGCATATCATTCGATCCAATCGATAGAATACCAACACCTCCAATTGTGAGGGAGTGGATGAATGAGCAAGCCAAAGAGACAGGAACGAAAGACAGAGTTACATTTCTTACATCTCGTACAACAGGGTACATCGCCGAGATGTTCAGCACCCATGAGACGAGCGGATACACCAATGGAGTCCGCCGATCAAGCCGCCGTCGTATCGCCCCACGAGTCCCATTCCCTACCCGGCAACCCAGATGGACGCTACTTGCGACAGACTTCCGAGACATATCCCGCATACCGATCGATATTCTCCTATGGTGTCCATCTTGTACGGAAACATATCCTAAAGAGAGTTTTCAGCTGTCTCCTACCAGCCGGGTGCCGGTAGAAACATGTATCAACTGCAGAAAAGGGCGGGTGGCACTTCCGAGAGGCCTCATGATTTGCTGGAGTTCGCCGTCTGACTATGAGGGTTGTGGAAGACTCCTTCCCGGAAGTCACTTCTCTGGTTTTCATGGCCATAGGGAGTTTACGGGGGTATTCTGTCACGACTGTAGAGCTTTTGGGCATGGTCAAGCAAGGCTGCTGGGACGGTACGTTGAGCAGGGACAGGGGAGGAGACGTTAGTTAGCCAGTAATATTAGTTGTCTAGGAGCAGGCTACTAGTTTACCTCTCATAACGTAACTATCTGATTGCTTTCTCAGTATTTTCCATTACCCTAATTCAGAGTGAATTACCCCAATTTATATTGTTGCAATGGCACAAATTATGATATCGTTAACATGTTATAACCACAGGAACCAAGAACTCTTAGTAGTCACCTAGTGAATTCCGGCCTGAAAGTTTAAGATATGATGCCCTTATTTGGTCTTCCTATGTGTTGCAATAATTTTCCTGATTGATAGTAACAAGATCTATTTTGGGCGAAGGGCTAGACCAACTGTAACCTCCTGACAAATGGTGATTAACGAGTTACCAGTATAGGGGTCACTCATACCCCGTACCCCATAATCATATATCTATCGAATAGTTCTCCATTCACTGAGCATTATGTTCGCTTCTATAAAGTCCTCTCCTTCCATCCTAGCATCTAGGACAAAATTCATCAACCGTCGTGCGAGCCGGTACGCGGGTTCGTAAGCGAACCGCCTATACTCTGGACCGGCGGCTGCATCGAATATGTCCTTTAGCTGGCATTCCTCTAGCGTTAGAGGTTCGTTGTGATCAAACCGCTCGTCTTCCAACTCATTCTCTATTCCCCGCCAGACCCAAAACGGTGGTTTACAGGCTGCGAACGCAGGAGCAAGAATGGCGCTATCCCAATCGACAATACCCGATACGACTGGTCGCTGTGGATCATTTGGTTGGCGTACTAGCACATTGTAGGAAGAAAAGTCAAGATGAGCTAAGCAGTACCAGACGTCCTTGAAATACCCCTTCCCATCCAAGTCGGCTACCATATCACAGAATTGGTCCATGAATCTCGGTATCCTAGAGTTATCTGGGTTGATATCCAAATCGTAGTATTTCTGCCTCTGGAAATTGGTGGTAAAAAGTTCGGGGACAGTTTCTGTAACAGCAGGATCTAGTGGTATCAGCCGGTCTTCATCTGGGTCGAATCGCGTGGTGTATAGCGTGGCACATAAGTCATGATCTCTCGGCGGGAAGGTTAAAAGGCCGGCGACGTTGCTCTGGGCAGCTAACATCTGACGGAAAATACCCCCAAGCTCAAATGCGATTTCCGATCGCGTCGCATGGTCCAGATTTGGGAAAGCCGTATGAAAATTGGTCCCTTCGAGGCGACTCTGAATCTGGAATGGACATTTTAGTCCGTTCTGTATGGTATGGTCGAATAGAATCACTTTGGGTACTGGTATCTGGGTATATCGTTTCACGAACTGCAACGCGGCAACATCGCGGTCTACCCTAGCATCATGAAAAATAGGAACGCGTAGAATATACCGAACTTCTCTGGAACCAGTTGATGCATTCTCCTTTCGGGTTAACCCAAATATATGGTTACATTCGCCCCCTTGTATCATCTCTATGGATATATCTTTCAGTTCTGCATCAGACCAGAGGATACTGCGTGCGAATAGTAATGCCCGTGGTCCAAATTCGGCGAACCGTTGCTGATTTCGTATTCGCATCCCATCTTCATCGTTCACGTCTGAACTTGGGTTGTGGGAAGAGGATGCCATTTTGTTTTTATAAACGTTAGAAAAGCTTTAGAAAATCGGATTAAGACCCTATAGTCGCATCCGGACTCAGTGTTTTCTATGGGTATTAGGTACATATATGTATCCAGAGAAGTTGAGCGCACCGGTTCGTACAGTAGTTTTATAGTCATTTAATATTCGCAGTAGTGTTGTTTGTCGCTTGCGTTTGTCATTTTTCTTGGTAACATCTTGAATGATCACCATATGTACCCTAACTACAAGGCGTGTCCTTCCACCCGAACTACCACGTATATGAAGCGATACTTCATGACCTGACTATCGTAGAGTATCAGCACTTCTAGAATCACCTAGTAGTGCGCGAGACTCGTATTTCCAAGATGATTCTTTTGTAAAATGAGAGGACGAGTCTCTAGGTAGCTTTCGCGGAAGCCAATAAGGGGGTGAACCCCAGGGGCTAATGTGAGAAGAGACCTATTATTATGCAATGAGAAAAGCCGCTTCTAATTATTTGAATTTCATGTTTTATTTTATTACAATAATATCATAATACGTTTACAATCGTCTTCTAGGTATTATAAAATTACATGGATATCAAGCGTATCGTATCACACGGGTTATTTACTCGTGCCACCCACCTCCCAGCACTACGGCAAACGGCAATCAATAGACTCATAAATCATGGATGACTCAGCCAGCGAAGCGATTAAACCATCTCATCGCCTCTGTGGGGCGCACCGCTACCAACTGGCTTTCGATGAAACCCGGTGACACCGCCGTGCGCATTCGTACCATGCGCACCACCGCCAAGACCGTTCGCAGCGCCAGCACCAGCACCCCAACCCGCCTTGCGTGTCCATAGCGCATCCATCAGCTCAACACCATCGTACGTGTATAAGCAGGCCTGGCCACGGTGTAGAGGGATGTGGTTCCAGCGCCAGTCCCAGATCGCGGCGTAGCACATGCGGTAAGCGGAGAAAGCCATGACAGAACCGATGATACCACCAGCAACGACATCGTACCAATTATGGAACTCATCAATAGTAAGAGCGCCAGCAATCAGGGTCGCGCCTAAAACGGGGGCGTAGATGGCGATAAGCTTCCACATGGCTGGGTGGTAGTTGGCGAAGACCTTCAGCTTGGCATTGAGGTATAGGTATAAATACACGAAGCCAGCGAAAGCAGCGGTACTGTGGCCCGATGGAAAGGACTCCAGCGAGTCGTTGATTAGGCTCTCGTCGCCAGTGCAGATCTCTGTCGTGTAGTAAATGTTCGAGAAGCCCGCTGCGTTGTAACCTGCCCCCTTAACACCTGGGGCGTTACTCGCGAGACTCACGTCCGGTTTACAGACGTCCAGGAAATGCGGTCGCAGGCCACCGATCAGCCATTTCAGAAATACTTGGAAAACAGCGGCGGTAATGAGAGAGTAGAGCAGTCCGATGATACCATTGTTCACGTCCCAGAAAGATCGGATTCGGATTTGCATGAATAGGATGATCACGATTGGTATGACTGCAGCTAGGAAAGCAGCCAGCCAGATGGGAATGATTTCCTTGCGTAGCGGATACGCGAACTCGGGGTACACCACCTCGCCATCCGTAAACGTTACCGCAAAGGATCGAGTGGGGGCTGGTTTCGCTTCGTACACCTAGGTCGGATATTAGCAGCTTGACTCGTACTTGTGGAATTCATCCGAAGCAGTAAACATACACCTAGTCCAATAGCACCCATGCAGACCATGGTGACGATGTCGAGCCATGTAGCCTTCAGCCACTGCCCAAAGCTCGGACGAACAGCCATAGGGTAGGCCAAGGTTTCGCGAGCATGTCCATTATGATGCCCGCGAGCAGGAGCAGCCGCCGCATCAGGTTGACGTCGATTAAAGAGACGCATTTTCGCGTAATATTACTAGGATAAGAGCTGTCGGTTGTGTTTCTTCGGAGTATGAAGTGTGGCGTGTACGAACGGAATCCGCCCCTTTTGGAGTACTTATAACAAAGACTCTGGACGCTCGACCCTCGCCGAAGGACCGCGGGCTATGGCGGTAGAGATAGAAGGTAAATAGTAGTAGAGACGATTGATTCCGATCTGACTGGTGGTCCTGACAGAAAGACAAAGCGTGGACCGACGGACTATGAATGGCATTTTAAGAACCGTGTAATGATACTTGACGTCATGACTAAAGTCGTGAGCCGTGACAGGGACGATACGCACACTGACGCGCCAACCCGGACCTGCCTTTCAGGGTTCGGCAGTAACATGGACGGTCCCGAATCGTAACATTGGTGCTAAACGAACCCAATCAACAACTCTCGGGTTGCTAGATCGAAGTCTAGAATCGCGATGTATTGGGTTCTCTTAGGTAAGTTGAGCATGGGCTAGCATGGTGTTGTTCACCTGGTTGATTCATCTCATTGGTCAACCCCGGCCTTGAACGTCATGGACGCCAAAAACTTGGCACCAACTTGGCAATGCTTGTCTTATTACCCAATCGGGTAATGGGCGATCCTGAAACGCATCGTCGATTACCCATCACGAGGATATTCTAGTCCTTTCTTTGAATTTAATTCGCTGTTTCAGTGAACTGCAGAATATAGTTGCAGGGTTTCATTTATTTTCCATAGGACTTTCAAATCCGTGGCGTATAATATTGAAATCGATGGCGAACCTAGATTCGCCGTTTGATGATGTCTACGGGTAACACTAAATTGCTAGTAGTATTCAACCAGGACCACTGGAGCTATGGCCTAATTCTTAATGCGGCCGCTATAGTTAGCGATCCGATTCCCTAGATTTGACCCTATTCGGGAAACACGGCACGTAGTATGGGGGCTAATCACGACCAAGAGATCTTGGGCTTGTTACTACTTACCCACTCACTTCCACTTCATACGTGGAGCTATGTATGTCATGAAATTCGTAATTTCTTTCATGCTCAGCCGCTGGAGTTGTATAGGTGAATGGGTTTAGGGGGCGGATGACTGCATATGTACCCGTATCGGAGCCGTAATTGTACATGTACCTTCGACGTCATCCCGCTGCGGGGCTGAATGGCGGCAGTCCGCTGAAGTTACTAGCAAACTCTCTTTAGTGGGCTGAAGATAATTCCCGATTTCCTGGGACCTAAGTCTTATTTGTATGTACCGTGTAAGCGCTATCCCTTGGGGGATGCAGATAGGTTCGCTGTGAGTTTGGGATTACAAGAAACGACAATAGAGGCAATCGTAGGTAGCATCAAATCTGAAATGCGACATCACGAACCATCTGGCTAAATATGGGGGGTGAATGATGTTACCCCTCTTCGTGCCCCCACGGCGATGATGTCTAAGACATTCAGCCCAGAGCTGAGGTGCCACGGCTTAGAGATAGTTACACAGCTGTCACCCCGATACGATCATGTATTACCAGAAATCCGAGGTATTCACCGAGGTCAGTATGCGGTCGATCTAGCTATCTGGATGTTCGTAATATTGTACAAGCAATCTATAGGATATCAATCGCCGGTCATCAAAACTCGTAACTAGTTTACAACGGAGCGACCGCAGGATATGCATCTATAATATTTTCTTCGGCGCTGGGTCGTGTCGAAAGCGAGTTTCCCTAGAACCCGCATAGCCCAGGACCGCCGTAAATGCTTATCCATTTGCGTTAACTCCGGCTCACTATCTGCCAAACTCCGAGATGAAATAAACAAGACAATCCACTAGAAACACAGTAAGCGATCCCCTACCACGCTGTATGACCGCCGTCAATAATGAGGTTGCTCCCCGTCATGAAACTGCTGGCGTTACTTAGCAAGAACAACGCGGCGCCCTTAAACTCGGTTGTTTCTGCCAATCGGCCCACTGTAATGATATTAGACGATATCCCCAGCTGTAGTCAAAAAGATGAATTGGAAGCTTACTCATGTTTTCGGCTTCCCACTTCTCGCGAAGCCCAGGGACCTCCTCAAAATTCTTGCGTACCATCGGCGTCAGAATATGGCCGGGACTAATGCAGTTGACTCGGATGCCTCCGGTACCGTCTTTTCGGATCGGGCTCCACTCCATCGCGAGGTTCCGCGCTAGTTGGATAACCGCCGCCTTGGAAGAATTGTATACCTACATCTATTAGTGTGTCGCTCATTGAAGCTTAGTTGACTTCGCTTACAGGCGACAATAGACCCTTGTTGGCGATGGTACCGGACATGCTAGCGATAAAACACATGCTGCCGTGGATCTTGTACTTAAACATTTGGCGGGCGGCGCTCGTAGCCGTCATCATAACACCCGTGTAGTTGATATCCATCATTCGGTTCACCTCATCTCTTGTCCATTCCTCGGCGGGGGAAAGGTGCTGAACGCCTGCTGCAGCCAAAACACCATCTAAGCGCTGGTGCTCGTCCGCGATGGCCTCGATAGTCTTGTCCAAGCCATCCGTATCTTGTACGTCTTGCTGCTTGAAATTGAGGGAGCCTCCAAATTCTTCCGCTCGCCTGGCAGCCTCATCCCAATGCTCATCTGGTTCTGGTTCCCTATCAAAGCAATAAACTGCGATTTGTTAGTAGCCTAGCCTATGAAATGATCAAACGATCAATAGCGTGCTATGTGAAAGCGCAAACATACCTTTGCCTCCCGTTTCCGCGAGTGCCTCAGCTAGCGCAAGACCGAGACCCCGCGCGCCGCCGGTGACGATAAAAACCTTGCCGCTTAGATCGAAATCTGCTAATCTCTTCTGTCCGACAACATCTCTCGGGTTCGGTGCGATGCCGACCGTAGGATTTTCTCTTGACTCCGGAGGTTTCGGAATTGTGCTGGTCTTTCGTCCAAATTCCAAAAGAGCACTCGGAGTGGGGGCCGCGGCGTCTGGGGTTGAGGAGTGCATTTTCCTGAATTGCGTGGCTGGAACGTTCGTCGATGTGGTTTTCGCAAAAGTGGACGATGCCCGTAGACACCGTCTACTGAGAATTCTTACGCAGGACGACATGTTATATATGTCTTAATTGGTAAATGAATTGCACAATTGGCAATGGGAATGAAGATCAGTTGAAATCATAGAACAAGTTCCATAGATGCGAGTGTCCGATATATAGGTGGGTGGTCGTGGTCTTACGAAGGGCAATGATTGCACGAAATGGCCCGCGTACGAAAATCCAAATGGATCGTGAACCAGCTGATGTCAAGTTTCCAAAACGGATGTCGTACACGTAATAGAGCAGTGCCTCTTCTCGCGAGATCCAGCGTCACGCCAAAACGGACCTAAACCCCGAGCAAGCCCCATTCGAGGCTGATCGGTGGTACCATCGTTTCTCGTGCTCATATCGTTTGTGGTCTGACCTGTAGGATATCGAGGCTATGTGTCTCAGAGTAAAAGATCTTCGATAATCCAGAGTACAACGTTGGCTAGCTTCCACCATGTGCCGTGGGCATTAAAGCACAAAGACGCCAGTCCTGACGTCTGACAAGGCGCGAGACATGGAATTCTTGTCCCTTTCTTGAATTCCCATCCAAAGGGTTCCATCAACTAAATCAGGGTCCACGACGGGATAGCAAGGTCTATCCCAGATACAGTCACTCACATAGAAATTTCTAAGACAATACATGTTCATGACGTTAGACCGGGATACTGTAGAATGTTGTCCGAACATTCTAAGGGTCCATCCTAAGATAGGATCCCTACAGTTGGTAGCGCTTCGCAACCAATCGAAGACCCGGAGATTTGGTACCTACTAGGGAAGTGGGTCATCGTGGCAGGGATCCCCACACTTGATCTCGCAGGGTCCTTTTCCTGCCGGTTGGGAATATGTACGTCATTCCCGGAGCAAGTGCTCCTATTGGGCTATAAACAGGACAGCAACTCTCATGCTCTGGACAAGTCCTCTAAGCGACATACCGGCTTACTGTAGAGAAATAAGGGACGAGTCACTGCAAAGGGTCGGAAATGAGGTCTGATCATCCTCTTGTGAATCCAAAGCTGAGTATCCAGCCCTAGGCTTTCCTCATCCCCATATCTCATAATAATTTAATATAGTGGGGGTCAACTCATTATTAGGCCTTACTAGATTATTCTATCGCTTATCGTCAACTTGACATCATGGGATATACGGTCAATCACGACGACTTCAAGTCTATGTCTTATATCAATCACTTTTCTTGTCTCTACAGATGAATGTTTTCATAGCCCCACCCGCTATCTAGTGGGATGGGTCGGTTAAGATCCGAAGTTCGTTGTAATTTACACGTCCCTGCATTACCAACTGCAAATGTCCGGTCTGATAGAGTGCCTGTATTTCGGAGGGATACTAGAACTTGCCCCGGAAGACTCTCAAACGATCGTATTTAATCATGATGTGATATATCGATGTACGCGTTTAGGACGCCCGTAGGTAGCAGCGCTACATACATACAAGCACGGAGCTTTGTCCGGCAGAGGCGAGCAGCTCTGACGTAGTTATGTGATAGCTATTTATTCAGATGGCTGAGTGATCGGTGTCAGAACACTCGGATTGTAGAACGATGCTAAAACGTCGCTGACTATATTATATTCTCTTTAAACCCGGGTTACGCTATCCGCGGGGGTGGCAAACATGGAACGTGAACACAGGCACTATTGTTTGCTGTGCGGATGGGAATCGCGGAAAGCTACATCTACAGCGGGCGACGGTAGGGTTCGGGCGGAAACCGGCACATAACTCCACCCGGACCCGTCCATCGCGACAGGCGTGAATCTAAAAGCGTGTAGGTGGGTAAATAGGGCGGATCGTATATCAGGTGGTTCATGTAGCGAAGGTATTTCATGAGTATCAGGATTGAGGTAGTGGACGTTGCTTATGATAGTGACTCGGTATACCATCAAATTGCTAGGAAGGGTACCGTCGGTAAATCCGCGTGGCATGTTAAGAATGAACTGGTGAACCTCACCGGCCACCCGTAAGAACGACTCCCGATTGTTCCATCACATGAGGGCCAGGCATTAAGGCGCGTTCATCAATGAACCATCCCACCTATATATTGATATAATCCATTTTACCACCAAACGCCATGCAATGCCTACGTTCAGAATCGAGACCGTACCGATGATGCGCAGGTGAATCGTGCATTCGTATCCATTTTACCGTCTTCCGCCTCGTCCACCACCCATTCCACCCATCATTCCGCCCATACCCATACTTTCCATCATCTTTTGCATGTCCATGCCGCCCGGCATCCCACCTCCGCCGCCGCCAAACATTCTCGCAAGACTCGCCATGTCCGGCATACCACCGGCTCCGGCGCCGCCCATACTCTGTAGACGTTTCTGCATGGCAGCCATCTGTTGCGCCTTGTTGCCTCCACCCATAGCTTGTTGCGCTCTCTGCATATTCTTCATACTGCCACCCATCTTCTTTGCCATGCCTGCCATCATACGCTGTTGCGTGAGTAGGTCTTCCACTTCTCGAACGCTTACCCCGCTACCACGGGCGACTCGAGTCATACGTGTTGGCTGTTCAATAAACATCTTGCCGTCACAATCAAGCTCCTTCTCGGTCATACTATCGCAGATATAAATCATGCGCTTTAACCGCGCACTCGACTCCTCATCGTCCATACCCGCCATCCCCGGTAAGTTAGACATACCGGGAATCATGCCAGCCATCTTAGATAAGGGACCCATCTTCATGATATTACTCAACTGATCCCGAAGGTCCCGTATCGTGAAGATGCCTTCCGTTATGTGTTTTATCGTCTCCTTCTGGTCTAACTTCAAAGACTGCACGTGCTCCACCAGACCGGCCATATCGCCCATTCCTAGCAACTTGTTAACAAATTGCTGCGGGGCAAACCTCTCTAAATCGAGCATGTGTTCTCCGGTTCCGATGAATACGATAGGGGTGTGTGTGGCGGCGACAGCAGAGATGGCACCACCTCCACTCGCATGACCGTCCGTCTTGGTAATGATAATCGCTCCAAAATCAGCTGCTTCCTTGAAGGCTTTAGCTTGCGCTTCGGCTTGTTGACCAATAGAGGCGTCAAGAACCATGATGGTCTCATCGGGCTTCACAGCATCTTGAATATCCACCATCTCTTGGAACAGGGCTGATTCCTGTCGGTGACGTCCCGAAGTATCTACGATAATGACTTCGAATCGCTCTTTCTTGAACTTGTCCACACCTTCCCGGGCGACCTTGGCGGGATCGGTCTCGGTCAAGGAACCGTAGTATGGGATCTTCGCTTTCGTCGCATTCTGTTTCAATTGGTCGAAGGCACCTGCTCTGAAAGTATCGGCACAGACTAAACAAGCTCGGAACCCTCTCGCCTGGTAATGTCGCGCAAGTTTCGTACATGTAGTCGTCTTTCCCGCACCTTGTAGACCAACGAACATAATGACGTTAGATTTGCCCTTCTTGGGTTTGAATGGTTCGGCATGAGGATCGACAAGCTTGACCAATTCGTCAAAGACGGCTTTTTGGATTAATCGCTTCTTATTGACGCCGGGTGGGAGATCTTTGAAGTTGACCGTGGTGCTTATCGAGTTTTTCAGTTTACTAACGAGTCGTACGTTTACATCGGCTTCGAGGAGGGCACCGGATATTTCGTTAAGCATCGCTTTGAACGCCTATGACCTTATGTTAGAATATTCGCCTCTTTGCGCCTCATTGCGGGGCTTCGACACTGGGGTAAACTTGTTCGCATACCTTTTCGTCCAGATTCGGTGCTCGTGTGACATCGTGTAAGGCGCCGCTAATGCGACGACCGAGATCCTGGAGAACCATGTTGAATGTTGGCGGCTATCCAGCCGTCACAGATCTAAGGAGCGTGATGTGGTGATGGATTCCAGTGCCTTCGCCAATAAGTTGTAGAGAGATTGATTGGATGAGGTCCAAGCTTAGGTGAAGGGTATCCACCAAGGAAGAACCATATTTTCCGATGCCCCGCGATAAACACCGTATTAAACGTAATCGGCCCTCAGCCCGTACCGAAGCGGTTCATGAATCATTTAGCGGTTTTAATAACATACAGCATTAAGTGATTCAAGGCCAAAAACATGTTCATTCTCATAGACTTTGAGGGCTATTTTAGCCGCTTACTCATCAAATAGATAGTTGAATTCCATTTTATAGCTCAGTAAATGAGACTAGCCATTCATAGACCTGAGTAAAAATCGGGACAGCGACGTATCAATACGGTAATGAAACCAAATGCTAAGTAGCTACTTAAGTACTTCGTAGATGTGAAGGTTTCGGGTACAACCTTGACGGGAACTCTATTGCACCGAAAGTCTAAGCAAACCTCAAGCCGCTTACAAATATGATGCTTTAAAGAAACGACGAGGGAACATCAAGACCTTCATCGATCAATGAGAATTCCAAATCAGCTTGTGAAACGATACCGATCCAAGTCTAAAGCGTCCTCGTTTGCTTGCTAAAGGATTCCATTGGAAATATCCACTCGTTTTTGACGGCATTAAGCCTACTTACCTCCGGTAAGACCAACACCACAGTTACACAAGTCCTTGGCAGCTGGTTTGCTATTCAGCTCGAAATACGGCATGTCGTCCTTCAAGGTTGATCATCAAATCCCCTACTCTCAGCTCCCGTTGCCATAATAAAGATGAGGGGGGTTGGGCCCCCCCCTATTTGCAGAATCGACTATTTAAACCCTCTCTCCTCCTTGAAAGTCCAAGTCTTGATATAGAGCAGATTCAACAGACACGCTACATCTTTCGAAATCAACTTACAATATTCGGCCAACATATATACCCAGGTAGCCACCATGCCAGCATTCGATGGGACAACCACGAGTGAGCAGGTCATTGAGGCCTTCGCACCTCAGATCAAAGGACGAACCTTTGTGATCACCGGCGCTGGTAAACCTAGCATCGGGTCACAAATGGCTATCTCCATTGCCAGGGGTTCACCTGCTCACATTCTGATTGCTTCCCGTACCGGCTCAAAAGTCGAACCAGTCTTGAAGGATATCGCCGATATCGATAGCTCCATCAAAACAACGTTCGTGCAAGTTGATTTGACGGACCATGACTCAGTACGCCGAGCAGCGAAGGATATCTTGGCCGCCGCACCCAAAATTGATGTCTTAATCAATAGTGCCGGCGTGATGGCGATTAAGGAGTATACCACCGATAAGCAAGGGATTGAGCTACAATTATCAGCGAACCACATCGGCCACTTCTTGCTGACGAATCTGTTGGCCCCTGCGTTGATAGCAGCTGGGTCTGAATCGGTCGGAACTCGTGTCGTCAACTTGACCAGCTCCGGCTATCTTATCAGTCCTTTTCGCTTTGACGATTGGAATTACTCCAACGGCAAGACATACGACCACTGGACTGGATATGGGCAAGCCAAGACAGCCAACATCTTGTTTGCCTATGGTTTGTGTAAGCGGCTCAAGGAGCACGGCGTCACCGCGACGGCTACGCATCCTGGGTACAACGTCGACACCCAGCTAGGCAGCCACCTCACATATGACGACTATGGTACCATAGGCGATATTATGAAGCGTAACACGGGTATGGATTGGGAATGGGAATCGCCACGGTTTAAAACGTTTACGCAGATTGCGGCTACGTCCCTCATCGCAGCCCTGGACCCTGAAATTCTTGCTAAATCGCCGGCTTACCTGATGAATAGCCAAGTTCAGGAACCTGCCGAGCATGCGAAGGACCCCGAAGCTGTCGAAAAGCTGTGGAAACTGAGTGAAGAGCTCGTCGGTCAGAAGTTCGAATACTAGCTTGTTGATGAGCCGTTCCAGAGAGGCTTTGGATTCGTTCGTATACGATAGTGAGACCGAATGTATACAGCATAATTTGATGGGCGGACTTTTGATTGCTTCTTCCACAGCGCGCTTAATTTTTAAATGTCGGTTGAAAATCTGGGGAAACCAAGATGCCAATTAAATGAAATGCTACTCTGCAAAGAAGCCGGATACCCCTGTCCTGCCGAGTTACCATTTACCGGGTGTCATCCGTTTAAATACTGCCGGCTAATGTCGTTATAGGGGCAACGGAAATTTTTAACTACTACTTGACAGCATCGGCTATATGAGTCTAGAATATTTCATTACGCGAAGCGTCGGCGCTTGAAGTTCCACTGCAGCAAATATGCGTCTGCAGCCCAGTTCACCATGCTGCCTTGGGTATGGAATCGGTCATATTTTCAAGATTCATCTCGTGTCCGGATACTGCATAATAGCCTGACGGACGAAGAAGAACTTGGCGTCTCGAATAAGGCTGCATGCATACCTAAAGAGTGGCGACTATTATGTTGGGAAATCTTGTTTTTGACTCTTGACGGTGTCCTCCATCGGAACCAGCAGCTTAACTCGGATCAATAGGGGTGATGGAGTGACTCTGGAATCATCGTCCAGGATCGCATCACTAAGTCAAATAACAGTCTATGAGCATCACAGGTGTCACGCGGCCGTAATCACTATATTGTTTGCCCTGTGGAACAAGAGATGAAGTCATTGATGATCTTCTTCTAGTCTAAATTAGAAGGTAGGGCATGTTTTAGCGCCATATGCCAAGGCGGGAGTTGATTGGGTGCTACTGCTATCCTATAACATACTGTACTAACTATAACTGCTTTAACTTACAAGCCTCAACGTTTATTTTCACTAGGCTACCAGGTATAGCCTATGGGAAGTCGCCAGTCGTCAATTCGTACATCTGCCATCTTACAGCCCCTTAATCACGCTTCGCAGCCGCCTCAGCGAGGTCAATGTCAGTGTTGGGCCAGAATCGGCTCAAGTCACCAAGAGGAAGATTCACAGTGATGCGCATCTCTCCGGCCATGATCACGACACACATATACCATCCCAGTGTCGCTACAATGAATAGCAGGGCTCCACCAGTCTAGAGAGAGGTTAGCTTATGGTCTGTCAACCCCTGAAGGAAACAATACGAACCTTCTGGAGAGTAGCCGCAGCTTCATAATTGCCTAGCGAAAGCTTAAAGTAGGCACCAGACAAGGTCCAAACCGCCGAGGTCGCACAGGCGAAGATCATGGCGAAGGTCAAGTTGATCTTAAGGGTGAAAAGGAAGAACGTAAACAAAGCAAAACCCCACACAACAAGGTAGATACCAATAGTAGCATTGTACTCAGGGGCCATGATGCCGGTCGGATCAGCCTCGGTGGCGTAGGACTGGCCCAATTGCAGCGTCGGGAGCTGCAGCATACCGAATGACAACCAGAAAACGGCGTAGAGACCCATAGCCATCATGGGGAAGAAGTTGCCCATGATCCACTCGGCGACCATAGAGAAGAGCAGCAACACAGGTCCGACGAAGAAGAACATTCCACTGAGCAACAATTTAGCCGTGACGGACAGAGAGTGGACCCACGGGGCGGGTCAAGGGACGCCAAGATAGCGAACAGGAAGGCTTACACCACAGGCGACGTTCCTACAGCTCCTCCCCATCCCATCAATACCATCGCGAAGGTGAAGGTTGAAATCACGAAACTGATATAGCGTTTAGCTTTACTCCAATTTTTACTCTTGCTTCTCGAGTAATCTCAAAACTCACCCGACGATACCAAGCGGCGTGGGATTGGCGAAGCGCTTATTGTAGTCTCCCATCTGTGGAACCTTCGGAGTAAGGTAAAGCTAATAGAGTCAGCATCGTCGTAGTGAATGAGGTTGTAGCGATGATTTACCTTCTCGAAGAGCTCCGGGGGCATTGTCACGGTGGTTTCCGTACGGTGCAACCCCTTTTCTTCATCATGGCTGTTCGCGCTGTGGTTCAACTGGTGGTTCTCCATTTTGATCAATGTCACCTAAACAATTGGTGTTGAATCGAAGAAAGCCAGATAGAGAGATAGCAACAGTTTATATCTGTTTCTACGAACAACTTCCAAGAAACAAGGTAGGTAACCCTACACCTTTAATACTTCATGGCTACACTTTTTACCCCGGATTTGATTAGGCTAGATGCGTCCAAGCCATTTAATTGTTTTACCATGTCATGTCTTCAGGATCAATTAGAACTGCCGGACAGTAGATATTCATCCAATCACACCATGGATAGCGCTTAGGTACCGCGTTGGTTCCGCGGTGCATACTGCTTTGGCGTACAGTCGTCTAGATCTCTGCCGAAGCCAAGACAAGACTACCACCAAATGTGCAAACCGTGATTACAACTCCGGTGCGGGGCTTGGCTGTAAAGAGCAGTTGCGAAGCCTTTTATGCCCAGAAAGCTTTCCATTTGTTCCCAGCTCATTTAATCGAATATGAAGAGAGGTTTAGCCAATTGGTCGTCACATACCCTTTCAACGTGGGAGAGGCTCGGACGCAATGAGGAAAGTGCCACGTTTATGGGCAATAAACCGAACGGAAGACGGTTGCAATCATGTGAATATCTCGGCCACTTACTCGGTGATGAAAACTTTTATTGAATGTGCGCTAGGGTTTATAACATGTATTGCGCTGATTCACATCGATGAGCAGTAGAGCAGATTGCTACCCATTCGTGTGGATATGCGTGTTGGCAAAAATAGTATCATTATGGGCAACGTTGATGTGTAGCATTCCGTGTAAAGTCACATTTGAGGGCTTGCGCTATTACGTTACCGACCGGATGCCTTCAGCCCGTGTCATTATTGCTTGCGATATGGCAGGTCCGTTCCGTATATCCACGGAAGGCTGATGCACCTGCCTCTACATCTCATGCAAGTAATCCGTCTAGATCATACCTAGAGGCTGGTACACCTTCATATGTTCGCTATAGACTAGAGGACCTTAGGTGGGTATAATATAGGACATCCTGGTCACATAGCTTGAGCGATGTCTTGGATGATTACGTCTATAGTACACATCTATACTCTGACCGAGCCCCGTAATAGCGAACCACATACGTATGGACGGAGAACATGAAACAAGGCATATTAGAACGAGTCTCCAGACATTGCGTCAACGTTGTTGTATACACCACTTATCACCAGGGGGATATGTGCATACCGGATACGATAGTGACGCGTCCATGGATAAGGAGGAGGCTAACGTGCATATTGCTACCCAGGAGAGTTACGCAACTGGAGGGACTTCTATGTAACCTTCTCCACCAATGGATTCTTATATAGACCGAATGTCATTATCATGTTGAGATACTGTCCAGCTCGTCCGCCTCATTCGTATCTCCACCCCCACGCGCACGCGAGGGACGACGCAACCGTTATAGTCTGGAATTTTCGAGGTGATATCAAGATCTAAATGTCTATCAACAGTTCCGGCATGGCGTTCCGTACTAGTCAGTGACATAAGCTAAATCAAAGCCTTTCCTTATATTTACCCAAAGCATTCCACCCCATAACACCTTTCATGTGTAGAATACACTATATGGAATAGCTTGGACCTGAGCTTCAGGCCGCCCAAATGCTCAGCATGCTGTTTTGTGGATTTTTGGAGGTCTCTCGTCGCCAACATTTCAATTCCTCCACTAATTACATCCTCCGTCGGGGTACTAACCACCTCGGTAACGGGAATGCCTTCATTAGTAGAGGATGGCTTCGTATTCAACACTAAACTTGATCCTATATATTCTGGAACCGATACTAACTTGGCATACGGGATATCCACAAAGTCGGGTAGTCCTACACTCTGGACCCCCAATTGCGATTTAATATCGTCGAATATATCTAGCATGGATACGACGTAACCGCCTCCAAGTACATCAGAAGCGATTAGTTGACCGTATACTTCGAAACTTAAAGTGTCGACAACCCAGGAACCGGAGTCTCCATCTTGTATCGCTAAGGATTCCGGTTAACATGTTGCGACCGCATCAAGGCTAGATAGTTCTCACCTGAATCCTCTTGCATCGTTATCATAAAGGTATCGATGAACTCTCCACCTTCAAGAAGTATCCGGCCTGGCTCGGATAATAACCGTCCCTGTTTTCGACCTGAAGACCCGCTAAGCAGGAGAATATCCCTCGTATCTGTAGAGCCTGGTCGTTTATCAAACAACGAAATGTGCGACTGCACAGTTGCGTAATTCATTGCGTATTTCGTAGGCTGAAATAGGGCCCAATCATAATATTTCTCTCTAGAACAGGGCTTGTTTATGTTGGCGGCATCGATAATACGACCAAGTACAGTTGGCTCCTCGAATCGCCACAAGCCCGTTTCTTCGTCGGATACATCCTCTATCTCTGACGAGATAAAGGAATCCCCATCATCTATGGAGTCGCAATGGCTGGCTTCAGTTGAGCCGAAATTCGAATTCTCGTCCTCGTCTTCACCGTCCCATTGGCGAAGTATGTGGCCTGCCGTGATTCCAAGAAACTGCGTGCAACCATTCCCTGCGACAACTTTAATGATCCCACCAAAGGTGGCATTTCGTCGTTGACCATTCGGATGCATGAACGAGATAGGCACACCGCAGAGCGTAAAATGTGCAGGTTCTGAAATCAGGGTCACATCGGTGATAACCTCGATCTCCGACTGGGCCAGATGTAACTTCGGCGCATTTCCGAGGACTAGAACCTTCAAAGATGGCACACTCACGTCCTGCGGCTGGCACATTTCTCTAATTATCTTTTGTCTAGTAAATCGCCGGATGATACTTTCTTGGCTGGGTTGGCAGAGGATAAGAATGTATGGTCGTGCGTCGGTTTCCGATGTCCCCATCATCGCTAGGCGCGTTGACAGCGGCGTATATCTTGTACCTGGTCTTTGGTGACTCCGAATATGTTCTAGCAGAAGCCTTTCGAAGGAAGGTTTGATTGCCTCAAAACGATCTCTGGTTTTCTTATTGATATCTTTGTCGATTCTCGATATATTATGTCTCTTCGTAAACAGGAATGGGTTAGACCTTTTAAACCAACCTCCTTTTTCGTTCGTTGAGGGATGGCCCGCCATGTTTGTGATCGTCACCTTCAGGTCTTCTACTAACTTCGTAGTACTTGGTATAGGTATTCCTCTTGAAATCGTTGCTACGGTGGTCCTCGCACATGCTGATAAGACTGCGCCCGTGGTAGCCTGGGACGAAAAGACTGCCAAGGAAGTGTCAGCGAGGGTTGGTGATGGCCTACGTGAACCGGTTGCGCAAGCAGCCATTTTGCATTATAGCAAAAGTATGAAATGGTATTTGGAAAGGTGAAAGAGCTCGAGTCTATTTCTAATTTGATATTGGACCAACGAATATGCCTACCTGTAACACTGCAGAAGACCAATGCATGCCCTCGGTCATGTTCATACGATTGAGGCTGAGCTGCTAGGCGGTCATATGATATCATACAGGTTATCGTCTAGATTCTTATTGGCGTTTCCGGTGCACCCCGATTGCTTTCTCATGATGGTGGTTCCATGAATGGCGTGTTTCGAGGGAAGGCTGTGAGGGAGCTTATCACGAATCAAAGAACACGTCTACATATGTCTACCAACTACAGGTTCGCCGCCATAGATTCCTTCGCAATGAACGTAACCAACTCGTCCCCAAATTATGCTCATCTCATCGGAGTCAGTACGTCCCCTGGAGGCATTATCCCAAGAAGATCTAGCGAATGTATGTGAAGTGCTATGGGGCTGGAGACCCTGTAAGGATTGGATTAGGAGGTGTAACTGTCAACAACGATCTGAGGGCAACGATTGTACTTGTCGTCGGGCGGATATCCTTACCCCTTTTTTCAACTTCTACAAAAACATAACTACCGGCTACGTGCCCGAACTCACGAGTGGATTAATTCCCGCTCTCAGAACTCATAAAGACCTCCTTACCGTAATCAAATCCATAAAGTCCTTTCCACATAAATCCCGTTTGGACATTACTATAGAACATTTCGGTCTTTGTGCGCGGTCGGATTTCCAAATACCGCCATCGAATGACCAAAACAGAGCTTTTGGGCTTGCCGCTAGGGTTATGACTATGATACCATGCTCGGTAGAGGACCGGCTTGAGGGGCTCCTCGAAACTGGCTTATTACCAGCGGTATGGCGAAGTGATCAGTCGTTCAGCGAATTTATGCATTCCGTTATCCCAAGAGGCCATGAAGTTACGTTCAAGTCAGAAATCGAGAGTTCACCGACCATGTCACTACCGATAGGTTGTATAACTGCAAAGCGACTTGAGAAAGATGGAAAACTGAAAATCATTCCAACAGACGACCTTAGAAATCACCTCTTTCTAGACGAAATGAATGGAACGGTCGCAGTGTATCATTATACAAGTGTTCTCAAAGAGCATCTCATGGCTTTCCTGAATCCAGAAACTTGCGGGAGTTCTAATTCACCTATAGATCAGTACGTCATACTGGAATTTGTTCCCTTTCCCCCTTATGTATAAAAGAATAAGGCTAACCATCCCAAGTTATGAAACAATTCCCCAACAGCTCGCATTAGAGACATTAAATACCCTTAGACACATCATATTCCCAATCGAACAAGAGTCTCAATCTATCCTTCAATCTCTTATTAAAGAAAGGTTCGATCCTGACAATTATTCTATCAATACGATCTTCCGGCAGTATCCAAACGGGGAGCCCACTCGATACCAGTATTGGGGGAGCAGGTTATGGAGATTGCATGAGGAACTTGAGCATCCAACACCACGTGGTACTGTAGAGAATTGGCTTGAGCGTAGAAGTGGTACAAGATACGTTATGCTAGTAACGCTGGCAGGAGTGTTGATTGCTATCCTACTGGGGGTCCTCAGTCTTTCTGTAAGCATATTTCAAGCATGGGTTAGTTGGCAACAGTGGAGACATCAAATTTCATAAGTTAGGTATATAGAGACCCGAATACAATTTTTATAGTTCATCCATGCTCGATATGTTACATATTATTATGTATACTAATAGGTTAAGTAGGAGGAACTGCCTTGAAGCGGACCAAGGAGCCTCAGAAACAACTTCATTGTTACGGAAGGAGATTTATCCAATTATAACTATGGGTTTATATATGAGTCTCATACGGACCCCCTTCTTCAAGGGGGAAGAGTCTTCCTACAGGACGACTAGGCCACTGGGGAGGATTTCCGACTACTAGCCCCTTAATAAATTAACATGTACTAAGCGAAGCTCAAACATATGAATTTTAGTATTTGAGATTGCCCTTTACTTCATGTTGCATTTGAGATATATAAATTGCTCCCTGGTATGGAATTTCGGTGCCTAGCCCAACTACCTGTTGTCTTCAATAAACATACTCGTATGAACAAACTTGAATTAACCCCCCCAGAAAGGCTATAGCGAATATGTTCCCTTTATTTGCTATATTAAGCCCAGTAGTGTATTGAAACTCATGTAATATCGATATAACGTTACCGGTGTCGGAGTTGAAAATCTGAATCCTTCCGCTGGCTGACGCAAAGATATACCGGCCGTCTGGGGTAAACCCAGCGTGGAATATTACATCACCATCCTATAAGTTGTATTCAGTCAATCTCATCTGTTATGGAGTTGGCAAATACTTACTCTGGCCAACATCTTAGTCATGGGGAATTTGTCTTGGTCTGATCGGTGGTGCTGGAGGTTCCACAATTTGATAGAGTTTCCTACACTAGCTAGAATATCCGCAACAGGCGAGAATCTCGCACTGCAGAGGTCCCTGTCAGAGGATGAATGCACTCGAGTGATGCTTGAGCCGGTGCCGATATCTAACACATGGATGATGCCGACGCTAGTACAAGCGGCAATCTGGGAGCCGGTACGCGAAAAGGAAATAGAGATGATAGTGGCTGGAAGTTGAAAGCACTTATTAGGATTAGGCCGAATTTTTATTTCTATTCGCGATTTCGCAACGAAATCCCAGACTCGGAGGAAAGAATCCGTGCCCCCTGTAGCAATCATCTTGCCGTTGGGGCTGAACTCAACCGTATTCAAGCGGCTCCCTTCGTAGCTCGTCATCTCTTCAACTGCTATACACGAGTCTATGTCGGTAAGCCATACCTAATATCGTATTAGCATATAAGTGTCTAGCACACCAATTTCGTAGGTGTGTGAATGTACCGCAATCATCGCGGGGTCGAAAACTGCGACTATGTATTGGCCGTCTGGGCTGAATGCGATATCTGTGAATCGAATAGTCTCAAACTGATGGTCGGGCTTGCAAATGATTTCACCAGTAGAGACATTGTATATATGTACAGCATTTTGGCAAACAACTGCTAGCTGGAGACCATCATTACTAAAGTATATGCAAGACGCCGTGTCTTCGTAGTTGAATGTGAAGAGAACCTGAGCCTTGACAGTTGGATCGGGCTTCCCAAATGGGGTAAGGTGTGTATTTTTTGCGGAATTTTCGCCATTATCTAAAATAGGGCCACTCGGAGATTCCCCTGTCGTTATCGTGCTTATTAGCCTGTGAAATTCTAAGATGTCTCTATGATTGTGAATAGGCACCTACCTGTTCGCTTTTCTGGGCTGGCAGTCGTCAAAAGGGGCCTACGTATTCTGGCAGGTATCAGGATACCTCCCTCTTCATGATATATTCTATTGTGGCTAGTAAGGTCTTGCTGAGTTTTGAAGCCGAGACGAGCAGTGGTACAACCTGGTTTATCGCAAAAGAGACGCTTCAAGTGTAGTTGTTCATGTGCAATCCTAGCTGACTCGGAGGTAAACCCCAGCGATGTATTTCCACATGGTGAAAACCGACAGCGGAATAGGCACGAGGAGTATTGGTTTCGGAACAGCTCCAATTGTTCTGGCGTCAAAGTGTTAGGTAACCCGACCCCCGAGACCAGCTGGTTGATCAACTCATAAAATTTGACAGAGAGTCGAGATAGGAGCGTCGGGTCGCGATTTACGGCGAATTTCTCAAATTCTATAAAAAAAATTATTAGTAAGCGACAATAGCAATTTATGAAGTCCAAGAAATTCTTAGTATCATGATATGGAACTGGGCGGTCCTCGCTAGCTGATGATAGAAGCCACAAACCTGCACCGTCTTCCGCAAGCTGAGCTTTGCTCTGTTGAAACCCTAAGACGGAAGCACAGAGAGATCTAGCGGGGGGGTAAGCTATTGCCTGTAAACGCTCAGCGTCCTGTAGCGATACAATCTCCTCGTTTATAGACACGCCTAACTTCATGAGAAGTTTTCCATGTTCTAATTCGAAGTTAGTTAATGCTCCGGAGAGACTTGGCAACGATTCTAGTTCGTAGCGGTCTGAGCAGTCCAGGAGATGCACGACCCAAAAGTCGATTGCATAAGGAAGCAAAGCATGGGATCCTTCTGCAACAGCATGTAACTTTTCTGACAAAAGCACGTCCGGATCCAATAGGCTAAGACCATGCCCGAGTACTGATACACAGGTAAATGCGATCGAATACATCCATTCTAGGGGCTTAAGTTCATCATCTACACGTTCTTGTGTGAGATACCTTAGGGCAAATTAGATCCCATTTATAGCAGTAGAAGATGGAGCACCTACGTACTCTTGGACCGTAGAATGGACTAATGATACTGTGCCATCGGGCAATTCTTCAACCAAAGGTCTGCATTTATCGATTGCTGTATTGTGAAGCCGATTCCATTGGTTTAATCGTGGAGTTTCAGGCGTAATCGCGACTCCATGGAGAATCTCGCTCCGCCTAAGCGGTCTTTTCGAGAACAGAAGCCAGGTGAAGATCTTTGAGATCTTCGTCAATCCAGGGCCTGCTTGATGGCAGAGTCGATATGCGATTACGTCATAAAGTTTAGGGAGTTCCCGAGGCATTTTGGTGATAGCTTCGTGAAGCTCTGCTGTACTGTCAATGTCGGAAATCGAGTCCAGGACCAGTCTAGCCCAGAGGAACATCCCTACTTTCGTAAGCTATATAGTAATAAGATGGGTGTTTAGAGGCGGGTTACGTACCGTCGGCCTTCTCAATAACTATCCGACTCAATTCCTCCTTCATATGACTTCCCAGTTGAAGTGCAGGGTGGTCCTCCTCGAGAGTGTCTAAGCGAGCGTGAACAAAGGCATGGATTGCGGAATTGACGGAGATGTGTTCTACAGACAACGAGATTTCGACGAACTTCCTTCCCTTTCTTTGAAGATTCCTACTTATCGACGGTATATTCCTGCTAGAAAGCAACACTTTGCAGTTGTGCGCCGACTTGCCAATCGAAATTAATTGAGTTAGCTCATCGATAACCAAACTTTGCTCTCTATCGTGACACTCATCTAGACCGTCAACAACGATACGGCAAGACGAGATGCTGCGTATCATTCCAGGTTTATCACTAGAGCCTACAATCATGGCGCGTAAAACCTTGAGCGAAGGCGAAGCGTATTTCGAAACATATTCGGTATATGCAATAGCCATTAGGTCAGAGTTTTGAGTGACTAACTGTAAAATCAATGTTTTCAAGATTTCAGAGGCAGTATCATTGGCCTGATGCCTGCAGAAGTAGAAAAGCGTTGGCATGTTGCGCTCTTCCATAGTATCTAGGAGGCTCGCACATAGAACACTTTTTCCTATTGAAACGTCAGTATGAGTATGGCTCCTATCAGTTATTTTTCATAATTCGATGAGATCTTCAACTTACCTGCACCCGGCTTCCCGTGAAGCCAAATTGAAGGCTGTTGTGCACTAGCCCCAAGCCAACTTCGAAATTTGTCCCGAACCCAGTCGCATGTGCCCGGATGGTAGTCTTGGAGTAAGTATTCACATTCGTCCTGCTGAGACTTTGGCTTAGTTCCTAGCCACGAAATCACAGAAAGACGTTGCTGTTCGCTCCTATTCTTCTCCTTCTGCTTAGACTCCGCCAACAATTTCTCTCTCCATGCCTTTGCTTCGATGATGTCAATTGTAGTAGCTTCTTGGGTAATCATATCACTATGACGCGCCATGCTAGCAAGAATAGCATCGAATCGAACATCAAACTGAGCCCAAGTTGTCTTGAAGAAGAATTTCCACGACCTCCTTCGTACGAACTTGTAAGATCGGCGATGGAACTCAAGGATGTCGGCATAGTATAGAGCTAATTTTGTGAGGACTGATGAGTTGTCTTTGAAAGCCTCACGGAACCTTTCTAGGCGCGGAAGGGTTTCTGAAATTCGGACATAGGCTTCAACTAGTTTGTCAAAGGCATCAAGGTAATCAGAGGTGATCTATAACGTTAGCGCCACTCTCACAACCCAAGCCCATCCACTCTATCTATATCAAATCTTTGGATATTCTTCCGATTTCGACCCTTACCTGTAAAGCCAACTTAATTGGTGCCCACGCCCAAGGCAAATATGGACTGAGGCCATTGCTAAGCACATCGACTGCTTGTCCATATTTCTTGAGACCTTCTAGCAACGGATATAGCTTGCGGAGATTTCTATTTTCTCGGCGATTACGGAGGTCTTGCTGAATGATAACCATTGCATCGATTACATTATCCACTGTCGTATTGCTAAGCAGTTCCAAGTCATCGGAGGCTACTGTCTCTTTGAAACGGCCAAAAGCATCCGATATGACGAGATGTGCCTGTGCACTCGCCACGTTGCTGCCCTGGTTCGCCATGGTAGAGCGTTTTCATTGAACCCTAATCCAAAGGCGGGAACTTAAACGGGTGATGAGCTTGTTAATTGGGATTGAATCAAAATGCAGCGAATAACGCCTGGCGTATGTGAGTTTACGATGGTCGTAAGGCTCTAGGCTTCGAGTGTGGCTGTATAGCTGCCCGATAACTACCTCCCGATTTGCCCAGGTAAACGCCTATCGGTGTGGCGGAGCCAGCACATTGTCACACGTAGGTAAATACCTCACAACGGAAAAGGAATAGAGATGAAATACAGAGCGCAGCGTTCATATTCCAATACGTATGCCAGAGAAATGGGCATCTTTTCCAAGCAATGGCAGCTGGGAGCTTGCCACACTCAACACCGTCCGGACTCCAGACAAACGAGCAACGGGATTCGAATGACGCGCATTTAATGACCATTTGCTACGGTATGGTAAGGACCAAATTCCCCAAAATATACCCACCAACGCTTAGAGAATAACACGATATCATAGCTCGATGATCTTCAATTAATCGCGACGCCGACTGCGACAATTATCGAAAGTTCCAGCTCCATATGCTCCCTTCTTCCCGAAAATGCGGCAGCCCTACGAATATCAGACCGCGCTTTGATTGCCATGCTAGAAGAGACCGCGAGGCAAGTGTTATTGAAACTTATTGAAGAAGGGGTCCATATCCAATTCATAGTCAAGGGACATCATAGAAGGAAGTCTCGAACGCAGAAGAATAGGATAACTGCCCTCGTTTCAGCTACGCTGTATGGACCAGAAGACCTTGGCGATGAAATCGGCGAGTTCTTAGACGAGTGCAAATATTACCTTCAGGATCCATACGACTGCGAACTCAATGTACCCTACAAAAATCCACATTGTCTTTCCACGCTTTTCGAGAAGCCAGATATGACATTGGGCTTATCAGGACCTGAGATCAACTTCGCTTCAACACTCTCTGTAGCCGAATCCTTGTGTACATTGGAACCTACCGATACCATGTTAGAGTGGAAGCAACCAAGTGCGTTACGTACTGAACTAAAGAAGTAAGTCTTCGAATATATAGCTTTCTGTTCGGCCCCCTTACCTTGGCATAGGCATCAAAAGCAAGCACTGTGGTTCTTTATCGTACGAGAAAACAGACCATACATGAGATCTATTTGGCAACAAAAAGCCTTACCTGATAACTCACTAGTGTATGTGCCGCCAGCGCTTCTATGGCAAAGCTCTTAGTTCATTGTAACATAACGTATCTTTCTTCTAGTTTCTACAATGAGATCAATGGCTCACAACAAGATGTTCCACCACCAAATTGGAATGGCGGGATACTTGCCGACGAGATGGGCCTTGGGAAAACACTCCAAATGATAGCCCTCATCGCGGAAAATAAATACGATCCCTCTCAATATGATAGCCAGTCATCTTTGAGGATTGCCGCAACGTTAATTATACTGCCCATGCCCTGTATGGACCATCGTACCGAGTTCCCCCTTTAAATTGCCACGAGCTAAGCCGTTGTATTAGTGATGAGTGTCTGGGAGGGCCAGCTTTCTCGGTAAGTCGTGAGCTAGTTATTTTAAAAGCTGAACTGCCACTGAATTAACACTGCATTGATAAGACATACCTATAAAGGCAAACTGACTTGGCGTCGACACCACGGGAAGAGCCGATTCAGAACACAGACGTCCTCCTGTCCCGATATAGTCATTACAACATACCAGACAGTCCAGTCGGAATATAGACGTCGCAACCAACGCCCAGGTACACTTTTTAGTTATCATTGGCATCGAATAATACTTGACGAAGGTTTGATGGAGCCCAGGAGGCCATCCACTGCGTTTCCTGCTAACATTTCTGTAGCACATATAATTCGAAACGAGACAACGACGGCATCGGCTGTCTGTTCCCTGAGTGCCACATACCGCTGGGCCGTCACGGGTACTCCGATCCAAAATAGCCTAACAGATTTATGTGGGCTCTTCAGATTTCTCAGAATTCAGCCTTACGACGATAATGTCTCCGTTGACAAGGAAATATTTGAGTTTATTCGTCGCGAAGATCGGCGTGAGGGTATCAGAAGATTGAAGGCCCTTTGCAATAGCATCATGATCCGACGAAGATCAAACATCATAGACCTCCCCCCGAGAAAGGACCTTATCAGAACAGTCGACTTCACTCCTGAGGAAAGATGGCTATACCAAGACGTGGAGAGCCGAATGTATTGTGACGTTACGGGGAATCAATGGATAAGCGCTATACAACTGATCAACAAGCTCCGACTAATCTGCAATCTTGGGGTTGCTTCCCCTTCTCAGGCGCTCACCATCCAACAAGTAGCTTCTGGTCCAGTGACTCCGGATAGAGACAGCTTCAGCGGCGCTATACAAGCATCAGAATTAGCCCTGGGAGAAATAGGCTGTGCTCTTTGCGATTCTTTCATCAACGTGCCAGATACCCCTAACGGTACATGCGCCTACTACTCCACATGTGGCAGAATTTTCTGTATGTCCTGTGCAGCTCTGGCACAGAATAGATCTATTCCGGGTTGTTTATGCCCAACAGGGTCCCTTTGCACCCTTCAACCTCTATCATCAACCTTAGTTCGCAAAACGAGAGATGAGGCGGGCGAAATTGATATTGGCTCTGCATGCTGGCCAATCTCTAGCAAAGTCGGGGCGGTCATTGAGGATATTCAAAATAATATACTCGAAAAGAGGTTCGATGCTGTTCCCCTATACTTAAGCGACCTACACTGATAGAAATTCTATGAAGCGTTGTCTTGTCGTTCTGGACAACCACGTTAAACATGGTCCAGTATGCGCTAGACCAAGCCCAGATTCGATACGTAAGGATCGATGGTACAGTTACACCGGCCAAGAGAGAAGCAGCCATGCAAGACCTAAGAGACATAAAAGCCGTTCGAGTTCTTCTCATCACGGTATCTTGTGGCGGCGTCGGGCTTGATTTGACCGCGGCATCTAGAGTCCACCTACTCGAGCCCCAGTGGAATCCAGCTATAGAAGATCAAGCATTAGCCAGGGTGCATAGGATGGGGCAACAACGGCCTGTCGTCGCAATCCGTTATATAATGAGGGACTCTATCGAAGAAGTAAGTACCCTATCATCCATCTAATTATATAATTAGGTGTGCTGATTCTTTACTCCTTACCAGTCGGTTGCCACGACAAAAGGCAAGAAGAAATTGCTAGCCGAGTTGTTACCCCTGACAAAACAGTCCGAGGACACCAAATCTTTGGAACCATTTCTATTTAACAATGCTACGGAACGCATCCACGACCATACTATTAATCATATCTAGCAAGATTATTTGCTTATGTTTTATTTATTTAACAAACACGTTACTATTACCTTATTATAAAGCGGCATACCTCGGAATTCACATAAGGTTAAATAGTGGTTAAAAGTTGGTTAAAAGTTAAAAACATGCATATACCCGAGTTTTACGAGGGATATTATGTCGTTAAAATTCTTAATAGACCTTTTACCGAGAATGAAGGGTCCGGTGTGCTTAAATTATTATAATAAGAAATTTTTAATAAAAAGTTTCTTACGTTACACGTTTAACATAATTATATAAGTAAAATAAAAAGCTATGATAATTATTTTTATTAATTTTATATATAATTAAAGAAAAATTTAAATATTATAAAAATTTAAGTTGCATTATTTTACGGTATATTTTCGTAGAGTTATGAATTTTTAAAATTTAAAAATTAAATTTATTATATAATAATTATATTTTATATATAGTTATTTAAAATTATTTTTAAACGTGCCGTTATAAAATAATTAAAATACGTTAAAAAGTTTTTACGATAATTACGCGTAACGGTTAAAATAAAAACATAAAAGCGTTTATTTTATATAAAAATAAAAAAATAAAAATAAATAAAATAATTAAAATAAAAAGGATAAAAAAAATAAAAAAAACGAAAGAAATAAAAAAAATAAAAAAAATAAAAGGAATAAAAAGATAAAAAAAATAAAAAGAAAAAAAAAAGATAATAATTATAAAAATAATAATTAAAAAAAAAATGTTATAAAAAAAAGTTATAAAAAAATAAATGAAATAAAATGAATAATTATAATAATAATTATAAAAAAATAAATAAAATAAAAAAGTATGTACGAGGAGATAATTATAAAAGTAACGGTTATAAAAAAATAAAACATATAAAAAAATAAAAAAATAAAAAAAAAAGTTATAATAATAATAATTATAAAAGTGTTAATTACATGAAAATAATTTTATTATACTTAAAAAAGTTTCGTAAAACTTAAGTTTTTATACCATTAAAAGTGGCCTCGGTTTAAATAATAATAATAAATATTAAATAACATTACACCACATATTAACATTTTCATTTAATAATAAAAATAAATATTAAAAAAATCTTTTTAATAAGTAATTAAAAACTAACGATTATTAAATTAATAGTAAATCTACACGATACCAGTACTAACAAACATGAAGATCATATGAAATAAGCTATGCTTATAAGTATTACATAACTAAATACCCCCTTACGTCTCGTCACGATTCAGCGATCGCGGCAATAAATTAAGTCCCGATAACGATGCCATACGCTTAAGACTAGATCCTCGAGTATAACCAATGAGCATTCGCTTAATTGAAAATCATGATCTGATGTATTAAGAAAAAAGTAACGATGTTACCGCAAGACACGGCCTACGAACTTGGTTTCTTGGCATTACCATGCCCGTCTCAATAGTTAGATGCCTTTGTTTCATTATTGGAACTGCCGGTCCTTTCGTAAGTCATGCCTTATTCTCGGTCCCGTACCATGAGCATTCGATATGTCGCTATAGTTCGTGAAGCTCTCATGTGCATGCAATGCTAGTAGATGTCAAATAGATATTCCACCAATCACCAACAGGAGGGATTACGCGTTGCCGATAGTCTATCGTCTGGCGACGGCACGGTATTAGTAGGCTATTTTTGACCTCATAAATTAAACGGCAGCGAATAGAACCGTGCGTTCAATCTATGCAACTCCCGGTTGGTGCCGTGGAACTTTCTGGGTTGAAGCTTAAAATGATCTTCCGCGAGCACGGCACGGCTCTTCAAAGGTGATAGGCGGGGACATGATGCGGTATATTCAGTGTCTGCCTCTATTATGTAACATAAATAGCTAATCACAGCCCTCTATTTACTAATGCCTCTATTATTTGGAATCCCGTAGGACATGCCACTCTTTTGGCTCATATCTAATGCAAAAGGGACTCACCGATATATTACCCTAATATGCCAACATAGATCGCATATCTCGGTATTTCATGCATATGTACTTAGCTAATTCCATCCACCATCGTCTTCTCGACTCTGTCGATATATGCAAAGTTTCTATCCGGGTCTTAGTTTTAACATCAGAGCGAGGATCTCGTACCACATACTCCTAGTAAACTGGCGATTGATACTGACCTCCTCTAGCCAATATAGTTCAATAGATAAAATGGCATGATTCTTTGAGATTTGGACAGGCAGCTACCCTGATTTGCACGGGCCATAGTTGTAGACGTTACTAGAAATCACCCCGGGCTATGCTTAGCCGCTCGTCCCTTAGGATACTTCCTCCTAATAGCGCGTTAGATAAAATAAAAGGAGTGACCACATATCTGATACCAAAATAGACAAATATCAAGCGTAGCAAGTTCCCCATAGTCTTAGAGAAGAAACCGCGTCTTCAGGAAGTTGTGAACGGGATGTAGAGTGTAGACGTCTTGTCGTACAATACGATGCACGACTCCCGTAAAGTTCGCCCCGTCGCTCGTAGATAGCCCCATAGCCGTTTGAAACCAACCGTATAAGATATCCCGCCCTTTAGCCAAAACGAATTCCAGATCACGTTCGTAAGGCTTAGTGTAGAATTTCACTACCTATTCTACGTGCCTATCTATGGGCTATACCGTATGGATATTATAACGATGTTGCGGGTCTGTGCCGATAATGTGGCGCGATCTAGGAACCGATGAAGGTACCGAGAGTTAGGTCTCGAATTCTGTGGTAGAATACCCATAGAAAGGTGCTGTGCCCGCCGCGGTCGAGACATAGGGTAAACGGTACCTCAGCGGCCCATAGTAGACCCAGCAATCGGCAGCCCCTATCTCATTCATTTGTTGCCGCAGATCGCGACGGCACTCCCGCTATAAGCCACACAACCTGTGGCGGTAAGCCCCGTACAGGTCTTTTTGCCCTTTCTTGGCGAATATGCGAGTCTGGGCCACGGTCTAGATGCCGTAGATCCTTTCTGGACTCGATCCCACTGGCAGCAATTTGCGGCATGAGGCACAGTTGGGTATGAAAGACCAACATGGACACATTGTATCCAGTCCCTTTTCTTCGAAAACTGGGTCGTCTTCCCCTTATTTTCGCCACAGGTCATCGAGTCCACAGTTCCGGGTGATCAGCACTTCCTCACACTTCTCAGCTGCCGAGCCTACTTCCGCCGGGAACGTCCACGGGGGTTTTCCGCGGGAGTAAGAGAACCGCGCACGTTCCCCTACTTCGTATCAGCTGCTGACTGCATCGCATGCCGGTATAGCATCCCGCATCAGCTGGATCTCACGGCAACGTTCCGCCCCGTCAGCTTAGCTAATGCATATAGTAGCAGCCCCAAGACGCCGCGCCGGCCCGCCTTCGCGCCGCTGTAGGTATCTCAGCCCTGAGAATAGGCTCATCGTTATACGGTATATCCACCGACGATCGTGATTGGGCGGCAGCTTGTTGGCCGCCCTCAACACCACCTCCTACCCTTCTTCGCTTCCGACGCAGTCATGTTCGAACTCGCATACGTTGGGGTCGCCAAAGCGGCCTAGAAGCAGGTTTATGGCGCGAATAGGGCCATGATCGTGCGAGAAGGGGATCGATGTGGCGAGAGGCCTCAAAAATCGTCTGTGTTGTTGCACACCGACGGCTTGTGTAGCGACGCGTACCCCGCTCGGGAAGGTTCGCGAACGACAAGTCACAGCTGGAACGTGTAGGGGTTCGTCGAGCCGTGAGTGGGTGCGTGTGGTAAGCGACGGCGAAGTCGATGTCTGATGTTGAACGGCGCAGTCGCATCCCCTGTGGGATACGATGTAGGTTGTCTGCACGATGGCTGTACGTTGCGATTTCGCGTCGTGGTACAGCAGCCGCTTTTTTTAGGACGACGCCCCCTAATTTATCCTGAGGCTGCACGATGTATGCAAGCACTATACCACCCCTGTCCAGATAAGATCGAGAGATTTGTCGAATGAGCGTGAAGCCCAAAACGTCCCAAGTATCATGTATAGGTGTGGTCGAGATTCGGATAAATACAGTCTTGGCTTCGCTTTCCCAGGTCCAACTTCGGCGGCTCTGCGCACAATCACCCGGGTAGCAAGTGGATTACTACGTACCACAACGTCGAGCTTGGCATCTTATAAATCGAAGAGGCTCCTTCACATGTCGCATTTGTCAGGATCTCAGATCGACTTTTCGACTCCGAATTCGGTAGGAATTTTTTTCGATTTCATCCGAGCTCGTTAGATTAACGTACCGAGCATGCAAATTTTTGGAGTCAAGGTGTCCTGATCGAATGCAGAGTTGACAAATACTCTATGCATTCGATGATTGAAGAAGATTCGACAGCGTGTTGGTACGAAGGGCAACGTAGCTTGATCTCAATGTGGGGGACCTGGTGGTAGATGGTGATGTAAGCTGCGCTGAATGAGGGGATACACATAGTGCCTGGTGGCTGTTAGGTGTACTACAAAAACAACCAATCAAATGCTATGAGTAGTACCCTATTGGGCAACATGTAGTGCTAGGGCTGACAATTCGGCGTCTGATTGGCTATTGCACCATGCTGAGCACTAAAAGCCTTGTTTACTTACAACGGAGTCGATGCTTCAAAATAGAGACATAGAGACAATGAGACTAATAGACTTCATAATATGAAGACCAAATGAGATCTATTGATAGCTTCATTCATATGGATGTAGTCAAAATAGACTTTCTAGACCTGATTAGAAATACTGAGTCACCATTAGTTAATCGCCGACGGCACCGATCGCAATATTTTCTAGGAGCGAAGCCTGAATATGAATAATCATAATACAGTAAGCAATCTACCGTACCAAAAACTACCTAGGTATCTACCCATCTTAGAGGTATATATATAAAAACGCTTTCAGTGTGTGTACCTTTGCCCATCTACCGCCTCGGAGCTAGAAATATAGACAACACTTGGAAAGGGAAAAGCGAAAAGACGAAAAAGACGAAAACAAAACGCTGCGTGAAATTGGTATGCACCATGCTGCCATCGCCGTCATAAAAAATCAAAAGCATTAAAGCCTTTTTTTGGTAAGCCGCGAGCCTAGCCCAGCTCTAACACGACAACGCCGCCCTGCCCGCCGTCCCCGATACTATCGTTATTAGGTAGCATCATTAAGAGTATAGGTATCTTTATGGTATTCGTGGTTATGGTTGGTTTTGAAGCGCGTGGGAGTTGGGAATTTCATTACTGCGCCTCCTTCTCGATGTTCTTCCGCGAGATGTACACCTCAAGGCCTTCCTGGACCACGAAGAACGTCGCCTTGGCCTTGAGCGGCCGGCCGGGATAGGCCAGCTCGAATTCGAAGTCTCGGAGCAGTCGCGGGATCACCTTGTTGATCTCCAGCAGTGCCAAGTTTCGGCCAATGCACACATGTGCGCCACCACCGAACTATTCCGGATGTTAGTATTCGGTGATCAGGTGATAATGCTGTTGGGATGTCATAATGGTATAATAGGTACGTACCTGGAACATGTATCGCTCCATAACCTTAGCTTGCTCAGGGTCCTCGAGCCAGCGCTCAGGACGGAAGAAGTCGGCGTCTTGGCCGAAAGTGGCCTTGTCACGGTGCAAGACCCAGCCGTTGAGCGCGAGTCGCGTGCCACCGGGGAGATGGCAACCCTCAATCTCAATACCCTCCGCAGGCGCGTATCGGGAGATGTTCACACCGACCGCGGGCCGGCAGCGCATAGCTTCCTTAAGACAGGCCTGGAAGTACGGGAGGTTCTGTGCCTCGGTCCATTGGATATTGCCCTGTGCCGAGATCGTTCCGTCTCGCGCCGCCGTCTCAATTTCCTTTAGCAGTCGGTTGATCACCCTTGGTATCGACAGGACTTGCCAGAAGAAGGATTGCATCGTCGAGGCCGTCGAGTCCGAACCAGCAAAACTGTTTTTTCTTGTCAGCTTGTTTCAATTATTTCATTTTCCGCATTCGTATCTTCTCAAGTGAATAAGGGGTAAGACAGTGTGCAACATACATAGCACCGTGCGCCACAGCGAAGATGTCGCCTTCATGGAACTTCGCCTTATCCTTTAAGTGGCCCTTGATCAACGAAGACAGGAGGTCCTCACGGCCATCGCCACTAGCTTCCTTGCCATCACGCTCGGCCTCGAAGGGACGTCGCTTCTTCATTTCCTCACGAGCGATGCGCGTGATGAGAGCATTGTTAGGGTCGAAAGCGGGGATCCATCGCCAGAGCGGGTTGCGGCGTAGTAGGCAGTCAAGCTCGGGAATCTGGCCCACAATACCGTTGTACTTCTGGCTGTTGTCGATGGTCTTGATGGCATCCTCCTTGTCGACGCCGGCAGCCAAGAAGCCGAAGGACTTGCCGAAGGCAACCTCGCCGAGTACATCGAAAGCGAAGAAGTGGAGCCAGTCACCGAGATTGACGATTTGGTTTCGACCAGGGAGACCCGCTTGTTGGAAACCGGGAATGGCGGTGTCAGGGCAGAACTGGTCAAGACGGCTGACGAGGAAATCGATGGTGTCGTCGATGAAGGGGCTAAGCTGACGCATAGCAGCCATCGAATATGGCACGTTGGCGACCTTCTTCTTCATGGCGTGCACATCCTCGCGGATTTCCGTGAAGATATCCGGGTTCTCCGGCGGAGGGAAAACCGAGTAGAAATCCGTCTTGTAGAAACGCTTACCCGCAGAGAGGACATTGCGGGCGACCGCCGGGGATGAGAATGAGAGCTCATTGGGAGCAATTCGTACGACGGGGCCGTACTTGCGGTGTAATTCGATGTGGTCCAGATGTGTACGCTCTGAGGCCGTGGAGTAGACTTTCCAGAGACGTGTGCAAGAGGCTAAGAATGGGCCGGGATACTGACGCAAGGGAGATGCGTAACGCTTGAAGAGGAGTCGAACGGCAATCAGGAGCGGGATGACCAGCGCCCAGTACTCCTTAAAGAGATCCCATGCTGTAAGGAGGAAGATGCGAGTGGGGGAGATGGTGTTCTCGTCGGTAGTCATCGTGAAGAGACTTAAGACTGACTAGTTGAGATGGAGATATATGGTATGAAGATTTATACACGGATAGAAAGAAGTTTATATAAATTAGGATAGGGGTGGGTAGGCTCTAATAAGTCTGGTAGGTCTGTTACGGCAAGCGGCTGTTGAGATGGCCCTGCGTAGTTTCTTGTTACACCCAACTGCTCTCCTGTTGAAGGAGAGGTCGTCGTGGGATTCAAATATAACTAACAGACAATAGGTAGACACAAAATCAGTGATGTCAAGACGTTTAACGGATGAAGTAATGGCTTAATCAGATTCATTAATCAGAATCGTTAATCAGAAGTCAGGGTCCTCAACAGAACACCATCTCAACTACGGTCCAGATCTCAGGGCAATTTAGATATATGAAATACTCGTCAGTACCTTGCTGCTCGGTCGGATAAATCGTAACCGCACGCCCTCGACATATCGTCTGATACACGATGTGCGTTCCATAGCTTACTCTAGCCATTATTAACCTCGGTGCGGACGCGTCTGGCCAATCAGGGAATTGCCGACGAAACGTTTATACCTTCGATGAACTTTTCAGACAAAAAGGCCTGGGCGCCATGTGGAGAGACTCATGTTGGGGGCATGGCGGGGAGGATTCCACCATGCAAGGATGGGATCCGATTACCAGCTGAGGGTCTACGAGTAACAAAGACGAGGGAACAAGAGATGATGTGTCGGCAACTGAAATGAGACCGGCCAGATTCGTGGCCAGTGGGCCACCCATGAACACCCCATAGGCATGACCCCCGGGGCGTCCGTATACTCCTTGTTTAAAACAAATGCCGGGTGTGCACTACGTAAAACGTGGTATCCAAGTTCACACCATTTAGCGAAGCTTGGCGCCGGGGCCGTGGTTGTGGGTGGTGATAATTATATAGACCACCAATCATCGTTCTCAAAAACGTCATCGGTGCTAATCCGAGCCATTGTGTGGCGATCCACTCCCCTGGTACGGCCCTGGTACGGCTCCAACAAAGATGGTGGTTAGCAAATTCCAGTTGAAGAGGTTATGCAATGGTCCTGTATTGTCTTGTGACTGATAACTGTCTTTTGGCTTACCCCCTTATTAGTTATTCCCTATTCCCTATTTCTTACTACGTTACGCGCCTAGCCCAGGTAAGCAGGTATACCCTACAAGCGAAAGAGAGGAAATGAAACCAACGCGCATCGGGTTTCTCTCACCCTGTCACTTGTCACTTCTCACCGTCGCTATCTTGTCAGATACTCGCAACCTCCGGCCGCGACAAATCGGAGAAGTTCTAAGTCAGTAATAGTTGCATTATTCCTGCTGATGTACAGTGATCACAATATTGGTATCATTCCCTTCAGCCATTCTTTTTGTTATTCGCCCGCGAGAAAATCATGAACCAAGTCAACAAACCCCATACGGCCTATTGCCGATAATCACTCGTCCCACTTTTTGGCTTCCGCGCCGTCGGGGGGTTGCGTCTCGAACGTCTTCTCCTTCACTTCGCTCCAGTTCGTGCTCAGCGACGTACCGTTACTCTCGATGTAGCTCTTCATCATGGCACGCCTCGTATCGTCGTCGGCATTCTTGTAGAGCATTTGAAAGAAACTGTTCACGTCGCCGCCCTTAGACTCTTCCTCTTCGTCGTCGCCGCCCACGACCTTGTCCCAGTTTACTGCTCCCTTCTTAGACGAAGTGGGGTAGGATTGGGCATTGCCAGTAGTCTGTGCCGAATCCGCCTTGCTGACGGTGGGAGCTGGGGTAGCCTCTGGGGTAGCCTCAGCGGCAAGTGTGTTAGGTAGCTTCGGATCACTCTTGGGCTGAGCGGTTTCTTGAATGAATTGTACGGAACTGGGAGCCGGAATCTTTGGCATCTCTGACTGTGCCTCCGCGCTAGAGGCATTGGAGCCATCTAGAGCACGCTGGAGGATCTTCAGGAGCGCCTTGTACCAATCAGCTTGGCTGTCGCTGAAATTCGGAAGTGGAAATCCTCTAGGATCAGTGTACCTAGCAACGTGTTAGTGCAAGTACTAATTTCCTAAAAACCTGACAAGATCAGATCTAACACGAACCCCAGGTTTGATAGTAATGTGGAGAATCGTTCGAATGAGGGGTGGGTGTTAGCGGCCCCCGCCAGCTTGGTGAATCCTTCAGCTTCGTCCCGCTGCAGCGCCGGCCATTTTCCTGGGTTGGCCTTTTGCAGAACCACTTCGACTTTCATCGACTTGATCACGTGCTTCACCTCTGTAGGCTTGATCGCACCCCAGAGGTAGACTTTTACTTCTTCCGAGGGAGTGGTGCCGAAATCAATAGTGAGTGCCTGGTTTTCGGCTGTAATGCGAAAATCATCCTTACGAATGTTCTTCACGAAGAAGTCGATATTAATCGTAGCATTGGTTTGGTAGAAGTTGGATCGGATGGTGTTGGTCGCACGAGTAGTAAGATATTGCTTCCAGATTTCCTCCAGAGTTTGAACGCCCGCCTTCTCTGTGCCGCCGGCGTCGCTATCTGTGTCAAGCGCTACGTTCGTCTTTTCCTGCTCGACTTCGTCCGATGGCTCGGGATATTTATCAACGATCGTCACTTTGCGACCGGGATGTCCGGCAGGCAGTTTCTCGAGCTCTGCCAAAGCTTTGTGGCGCCACGAAAGGGCCAGGTTCTTCATCGTCTTGTCCTTAGATCTTCCACTGTCGCCAGCACCACCACTCATAGCAGTAGCAAGGCCTTGCATCTTGTCGGGTTTGTTATCATCCTTAAGATCACCAAGCGTAACGAGATATTCTCCGTTTTCGTCTACCTTCTTCTGCTGATCGTCCTTCTCGGAAGCTTTAGCCTTTTCGATAAGCCGGATGGCCCAATAAGCGCAAATATCGGCATCGGCATAACGACCCATACGAAAGAAGGTAACAGCTCGTCGGATTTGAGCCTCAGTCATCTGATCTCGGTTTGCACGTTCGTAGGCTACATGCAGGGCCATATGGGCATCCCTCAAGGCATTGTCGAGGTCATTGGTTCGGAGATAAGCCTTGGATCGTTCAAGTAGCCAAAGAGGTGCCGGTCGCTGCTTGAGGGCTTTCGATAGCAGCTCGATCGCTTCGGTGTACTTGCCAGCGGTGACAGCCTTCACACCACGGTCGGCGAGTTCAGTGGTAGATTGCATCATGTAGTAGAATATTAATTAACAATCTAATCGAATGAGGCAGTCCAATGGACGTGGTGATGTACCATACGCGAGGTACAAAAGGATACGGAAGGGTGTTATGGAATCACTTTGGGTCAATGATCGACGGTCGTGAATCTTTATAGAGGTCAGGTACAAATGGAGCCTCTGGTTCGCGTTCCCAAACCCGGTCGGAAAGAGTCAAAAGAAATCGGTTAGAAAAGTAAGGGCACAGTAATCGGAACCTATTTTCTCTTCTGAATGAATTATTATGCTAGACTACGAAGCGGATTATGGTGCCGTAGTTTTGAATAGATAGATCGTAGAGAAACAGCTTATTGAATTTGGCATCGATTTCATAGAAGCTGCTAGAGCTCTAGGTGTAGTGGATGGACCTTGTTGGCGGGGTGTACACGGTTCTGCCGGATTTATGAAAATAGCAGGCGGTAAAGAGAGAAGCTCAAGCTCACCGCCCAAGAGCCTCGCCATTCATTTAAGTTAATAACGGGAGCCAAACCTTAAAGAATTGGGGAACATCAGCGCGTAATGTAGGACCAACTACGTCAGTGCCTCAGGGTCCAAACGCGACAAGGCCTATGATAATTCTACCTCCAGTGTTAAACGATAGATGTCGATCGATTTTGGCACTGACAGAAACTCCAACATCATATAGTAACATTACAATTAGTATATTTGATTATTAGTGTTGTAGCCAGTCTATTTTCGCGTCATCATCCCACGCAAGGCCCAGCCCTAAGAATGAATACCATCATCATCATCATACTACTGTTTCGTTAGGGTACTTTGTTGCGAACATCCCAAGAGCCTTCATCGTAAACGTGAACTTGTAGTTGGGGTATGAGATCATACAGCTCTTGTTGAAGACGCCCTCGATAGCCTCTTGCTTCCATTCGCCGTTTGGTTGCTGTCTTTCCATAATGAGTCTGATGCCCTTCTTTATGGGTTCGATATCTGGATAGTCCGCTTTCATGAGGCCAATCAACGCCCAAGCCGTCATTACAACTTGCGAGCCAGTTGCATGTTCGGTATATACCATTTTCTCGCAGGACTAGAAGCTGTTAGACCTTAGAAGCTCTGCTAAATTGAATAAAATGAGACTTACTCGATAGCTTTCTGACCATCCTCCATCTTCTCTCTGCTTCGAAAGCAAAAAGTCGCAACCTTTCTTTGCGTACGAGCTGTTACCGTATGTTTCCCCGATGCTCTTCAAGCTTTCCAGAGCAAACATAGTGGCATACGTAAAACAGATAGCCCAATTGCCGTACCATGATCCATCCGGTCGCTGGAAGGATTTAACGGCTCTCACCGAGCGACCGATAAACTCCTTGATTTCCTGGGGCCGATAGTCAGGCCAGTGCTTTTGGAATAGCGAGAGTGCCGTGACTACAGCCGTTGTGCACTCCACATAGTCATACTCTACCATAATCTTCCCGAAGACCTCTGCCGCATTCAACATTTCCATCAATTCGCTCCCTCGTGTCGGTTCGTATGAAGAGCAAGCACCGGACTTGTTTTGATACGTCAATAGCGTATCGATGGAATCAAATATGCGCTGGTCATCGAGAAGCTTGGGATAGCCGGGTGTATGTTGTAGAAGTAAGACGGACTTTAGCGCCTCGGAAATGCAGTCACATACGGCATATCCCTGGTCTTTCGTGCTGAACGCCCAAGCACCTTTTCGTTGTTGCCGGTAGCACATGGCCTGATCCTTGCAATTCTCACGTATCTGCTGGTCGTCGAGGAATTTTAAGGCTTTCGTCAACATCGGTCTCCAGCGAGGGTCTTGTTCAAGACCTGCATCCGTCGCGACTTGGATTAGAAACGACGTATCCCAGCATTGTACACCATTGGTACCATTGCAGAACATGCCCTCATGGTTGACCCACATCGCATCCTCGAGCCTCTCGATATGTCGGCGGACAGAGTACGAGCCTGGGCCATCACGGATGTAGCAGACAACGGTATTCATCGCCGCGTTCACTGGGGCCAGGTCCGCGTAGTCCGTATTCTCATCTTCCATATCGATGAGCTTACTGACCCAATCCTCGGCCTTCTTAGCTAACCCCTTCGTGCGAAGATAGGGGTTCCAAATATTGACAAGAACCCAGTTGACGGTATTGAGAAGCCAGGATTTGGGGTGGTAGTTATCGATAGAGCATATACTGTTTCGATTGCCAAACCAGTCGATCTCCTCCCAGGGTTCCACGAACAACTCCTGTCGCAAGCCTCGGATTACATCGGTTTCCTCACAAGACCATTTCTTTTCGTAGATATAGCCCATGGGAAGAAAAACTTGACGCATATGGATCCACCATCTCCAAGGAGCAATGGGAACCCAGTCAGGTAGTAGCCATATCTCGGGCGGTACTGGGTTGACGATATCCCATTTACAAACGCCCATGACGCTGAGCCAGAATTTCGCCCAATGGGGGGCATACGTAGCTCCCCCAAGTTTGTGAAGCGTCGCTCGAGCCTTGACCATGGCGGGATGCTCAGGGTCGACACCAACAATACGAAGGATGGTATAATTCAAGCTGGTTCCAAACACGGTACTCTCGCCTTCAATATGCAAACCCCATCCACCATCTTCAGGATTTGCCCTCGCGAATAGGTAATTCTTAATTTCGGTGGCGACGTACCAGGGGATCGGTGTCTTCGTCACATACCAGGTGATAACAATGCCAGGTAAGAGGAACATAGGACCGCCGTATTCGCAACCCCATTGGCCGGAGGGTAATTGGAGCTTTTCGAAGAAGGTCAAGCCATTGACAACGGAGTCGAGAGGTTTCGTAGGTTTAGGGAGAGTAGGGAGTCCCTAGAACAAATGTAATGGTCAGATCTTGTCTATTGAAGAAACGAAGATAGCTCTTACAGTATCCAATCCTAAATACCATTTGTCAGCATAGCTCTGCGGCCATCTCTCGACCGATTCATCGTCTTCTAGGTAATGCCAGGTATGTCGTCCTTTCTCGTCTAACATTCGCCATCTTGTTATGTCCGTCTTGTCTTCGAGTCTGGGGCGCTTCGATGTCGTCTCGAGCTCGTCATCGCTAGCACGTTTCTTTAGCTGCTTTTTAGAGGCCGTGCCATTGGTATGGCCATTCGCGTTCCCATTGGACGGCGAAGAGCCATTGGCCTTCGTGGACCTGCTTGACCGAGTCGTCACCACCATATTCGAGTAATTGACGACTAATGACTCCTAAGAGAGGGTAGCGTAAGGAGTGAAAATGCGGGAACCATGATCTAGTTCGATTTTAATTCTAATCAAATTGTACTTTCGGTAACCTGATTTCCCCCGGCGTCCCGCCTTCCGCGTATTTTCCACATTCACGCATAATTAGTGGGGAAATCTCCCCATAATTCTACATCAATACCCCTGAGATTGATGTTACGCAGGGGTAAGCTGCGGGGGTTACTGACTAAGGAGCTAGGGCCTCCAGCTCCAAAGCTAGGGGTTATTATACTGTACGCAATTTCAAAAATTACAGGGTAAGGTGCCTTCCTACCGGTTGACCTATGACATCTACAGAGTCGAACAGAATAGGTAACTACGGCATGAACAATGCACCAACTTGAATCGCTAGAAGAATCACGTAGCAAACTCTAACATCATTTTCATGTGGCCTAGAAGACATTCAAAATAGAAATGGACATGAGTCCTGGAACTATGTCGATTCCCAACACCCACGGCCAATATGGATGGACAGGCAAACGATTCTATCGTTACACTTACTAGGGATGCCAGGCCAGATGAGCAGATTGGTGCTGTCATATCCAAGATAGAAGATATCCTAGAAAGTATTGTTGATGCACTCAGCGAGAATCGAGTACTCGGTATTCCTTTACGTAACCGACAATCAGGCAATGAGGCCCTGATCCGATTTCCAGCGAATACAGCCGCTGGAGTAAAGAGATTTAGTGGGTTGGCAGAGCACCATACACTATATCTCGTTCTGAATATCCTTACAGCTCCCATCTCGTCGCAGACTGTCTTCTTCAGGTTCTTCATATGTGCCATGAAGCCCTTGTCTCGGGCAATGTTATCACGAAGAGGTTCGCCTGCATTTCCTCCGCGGAGATGGACCTAACAAACCCTATGTCATAACCACCACTGATCAATAGCAGAAACATCTATTATCAGAACCCAGACCTCTTCGGCAGCCAGGAGTATGTGGACAATCTTGTTGATGATATCGCCTTTACATTTGGGATTGGTAGGGGTGCGTTGAATGTAGTAGGTACCAGTATCACATCAGCACGGTACAATACTGCCGGCTAATCAATAGCACAGGTTGCTGCATTCAAAGGTCTTATTGCAGGCAGTGCCACCATCACCCTCACGAATAACTCCACCCTCGATTGCAGCTCTAACAGTAACGTGAGAGTCCGAAACCCCCATCGCCAAGATGAGCCATTCACTAAATCATAACATAAGGGCATATTACTTCCACATACTGAAGTCATTCACCAAATCAACATCCACGAAACCAAATGGGTTCTAGTCATCGAAAAAGAGGTGGGTTATCCTAATATTCAGCAGGCTTATCTTATAGTGTATCAGGCTACTTTCCGTGGGCTAGCTGCATCTCGGTACTATGAAACGTCAGTAGCAGGAATGGGAATTCTCATCACCGTAAGTCATACTCCTAGTAAATTTCAAGTCCTAACTCACGGGATTCCTAGGGAAAGGGTTATCCAGATTTAGTTACACGACAATTTCTACACCTCTTTCACTCAAAATTTCCGCAAATCCCTATTCACGCGGTCGTCGACTTTGACCCTAGCGGTATTGATATCATGCTCACCTATAAGCGTGGAAGCCGTAGTCTCAGCCACGAAGAGAACGTCACAATTCCAAGCCTCACATGGCTCGGACCCAAGAGTTGCGACATTCTAGGCCACGTTCATCATGAGCAGTCGTCTCAGGCGAACCTTACTCCTCCGCCCAGCCATGAGATATCGCCGTCTCCACCATCATCACCGGGTACGGTCCCATCAGGTCCGGTTGATGTTTACTCCGACCTATCTCGCTCCGACCGACGAAAGGCAGTCAATCTCATGCACAGACTAGAGAATCGGAATGTAGACGGGGCGTCCCTGATGTATGAACTGCAGGTAATGCTACTCCTAAACATTAAGGCCGAGATCCAAGCAGTAGATGAAGCCGGCAACTTGACTCGCTGGTTAGACGAGAAATTATCAAATAGAGGCCGCTGAGCATTTCCTTCTATAGGTATCCATTAAGGCAGATTACCTAGTCTAACGCCAGAGTGTCCGTGTAAACTGGTTGATGCACTCGACAGCTATTTTGATGCTGAGCCCTGGAGGTGGGCAGTCGGCACTAGAAAAGATAGTGGTATCTTTAGCTGCATCGATTCACTAAATATTAAACTAGCATCACGTGACCCTTGCACCCAATTTTCAAAGCCCAACTTATCAGCACCAGTTGACCAGCACAAGTCAGTACCTAGATACAATACGAATATCTTCAAAACTTAGAAGATATTGACGACTGTATATACCAAGCTCATTAGATTTCAATTCTCATGTCAGTTTAACTAACTAGAACATCGTCATAATCTCACTAAAAACATTCATCAACGGCGGGGCGAAAATTTTCGCTTCCCAATTCTCAATTCGCGCTAGATCATCAAAGCACGAGCCACAGCAGATCACGCACCCTATAAACCCAAGAATAAAGGAAAGCGTAGGCAACAGGGAGAGAGAAATCAGAAATGGCTCCCAAGGTTTCAGAGGAAGAGATAGACGATCTCATCTACTTGGCCCGAATAGGCGATGATGCAGAGTTCACCGGCATGATTCAAGAGTTAGCCGAACGAGAGAGCGCCACACCAGCCGAGGTCATAGCAGCTGCGAAGGATGACGAGAAGGCCACTTGTTTGCACATGGCATCTGCGAATGGACATGCAAGTAAGTTGTCAGGATATGGTGTTAGCACTTCTTATATACCATAAGAATTACGGCTTCATCCCAATTCACATCGTTCATTATTGAAAAGGCATGTACTTACATCGCCAACAGAAACCGTTACACTAATTCTCTCACATTTCCCTGCTCCTTCTAAGTCAAAAGTTGCAGCAACGCCGCCGTCCTCGGAAGAGGGTTCGTCAGCAGCAGGCACAGCCACAGAAATGCCGTACATCAATATTCAGAATTCCTTCGGGAACACAGCCCTACACTGGGCATGTCTAGGTGGCCACTTAGACGTCGTAAAGTTGCTCCTATCGCGTGGCGCATCTCCAACGTCTGCCAATGACAAGGACCAGATCCCGTTAGACTTGGCTGCCTTCAATAACCACATGAATGTTGTTGAGTATTTCTTGTCGCAGAGCAAGGACATCGAAGGCGATAATGCCCAGCAAGGAGGGCTAGAAAAGGGGGCGCAGGATGTGCAGATAAAGGAGGAGGATTATAGTGCTGATGAAGATGCTGGCTAAGGCGCTAGCTTCGAGAGCGAGTCTCGTAGTTATCCGTCCAATAACATACCCATAAAGTTGTCCAAACCAATATTCCAATGTATGGCAATCTGGCTAACGTGTAGCTGCAGTAAGGCGCTTAGTAGTTCCATTCGTAATGCTGCTTGCTGGAGCCGGCCAGAGTGCAGCCGGAGACAGGCCACGCCTAAAGGAATTGCCTTGTAAGCCAGATTGAGTATCGTAGGTACGGTATTAAATCATAACTATATACGAAAGACCGATTCAGTAAATCGTATTCATCTATTCTCCCTCCGTCGCAATTCATCGTTGGTGCCCATGCTCCCGGATGAGCACCTCATACACCAAAGGATACTTCCAAGCCGGGACCGTACAGAAAAAAAAGGCGAATACCCAGATGTATCCAAGAATCCGTAGACAGGCCTTAAAGGCAACTGTTTGCAGGTATCTCGTTCCGACGATGGATATGGCAACGGTCTCGACCAGACACCCGACATAATTTAGTAGGAAGAACCCGAACTCTTGCCTAGCCGCGTGCATCCCTATTACAACAAAATCTAAAAGCGTATGGCAGCCAGCCGAAAAGAGAAATATCCACAGCGCCCTTGCGCTATTCCTCATATTCCTCCTCCATCCACTTTCCTGTCGTTGTTCGCTCCCTGTACCGCGGAGAAACGAAGGCATGTAAGCCTCGTATGCTGCAACATGTAATCGATGCCAGAATACACCCCAGAAGCGCCGAAGAGAGTATGCTTCCGCGATATTACCGAATATCGGAGGCCATTCCGAGGGTAGATCCCATCCCAAAAGACTCACGAATAGAATCGAGAAAAGCTCATGAGTCAACCTAAGGAAAGCGTAGTTTTTCCATATCCATTGTACTGACATAATCGAGCGAATGTAGAGATCGTGATAATTCGGGGGAGGGTAAAGCGTTTGCTTGGCTGGTCCGAAGTCGTCAATAGTCAGTCCTATCTTTCGAAGAGTCCTGTCCACAAATAGAGAAATGAAGAGATCAACCAGTTGTAGAGTGACGACACGGGAACACGCTTTCACCCCAAAGTATACTCGGCCACGAATCTCAACCCCCCTTGTAGTCGATATGTCCCTAAAAGTGTATGGCAGACGGCGATGATTGCTCCAAACCCAGAATGTTTGCCTGAGTCTATTGTTCAGGCCGGCAGAAGTTATACGGATTGTGGAGGTCTCTGTAAATACAATCGAGTTTGTGTAAACTGCGGTCCCAATGACGAACGATACCCAACCATCAGAAAGGGTGTTTGAGCTTAGGGTAGCAGCTGCTCTCAAGGTATTCACGACACAGCCGAGATGAATACAACCCAGAATATAGCGTAGATATCTGGGCATCTGTTGGACGGCGATACCGAACGATACGGTCGCTAGAACAAACCAGGAAATTGATAGAATCATTGTGGGATGATTATAAGTTGGTCAAACATAGAAATTCTGACCATATCTCACTATTTAAGGCATTGAGTTACAAGTGCTTTACAAATATGAACTGAAAGTATACTGCTACGCAACCCCCAGACCAGGTACGAACCTGAACAGCTACCCAAGTCACTACTAGGTGATATATCGGCAAGCTTCATGCAAATATCATCGGACTATGTTGAAATATACCCCATATTGGATACCCGAATAGCCAACTAAGTATGCTCATCCACAAAGTTTCAAGGGCAGTGAAAACCTCAAGTCTCAGTGAGTCAGATTACTTTAACACTTAATACCATTTTTCAGAGTATATAGATAATCGTCTACCTATCATATCGGTTCTATATTCTCATATAAAGTAGTCTAAAAGTCTAGTTTTACTCATTTGAAGACTCCAAAAAGGTTTTATATGGGCTGAAATGAATGAATGCAAGTTTATCTTCGGTTAAAATAAGTGAGTGTCGTCGAAATGATTTTCAGTATGCTATCAGTGGTCGAAAGGTGGGAATGCTTCTCTCCATAAGTGGATAAACGTTGCGATAGTGAATCTAGAAGGAGACGTAGATCTGTCTACCTTCTGGTATCTCAAAGTGCATATAAACGTAACCCTTTTGCTCCATTCTATCGGTAGTTTTATTTAACCCTCAACAAGATTGCCAACTTATCAACCAACCCTCTTTATACCTTCTCAGCCATTTCGACAGTGCATAATCTACGGTTAACTTCTTCATCTAAGGACAATGGTGTGGGCGGTTCTGCTTCCTGTCATTACTGTCGTCACCATTGGCGCAGTGGACGGCACTCTCTATGGCCGCGATGACGGCAATCAGACCCTCTGCGGTGTCCCCAAGTACAACTTCGACTTGTGCTCCCAAGAAATGAAGGACGTCAAAATCATCACCTCAACCCCGGGGCCCGGCCGTGAGTTACTCCCTATAGAAACTGGAATTTCATGGAAGTATATCTAACTTCTTTACAGAGGCCCGGTTCGACAACATCCCCCCGGCCTGCATGGTTCTCTCTACCGTTCTTACTGGCGCCTGCGACCCAGCATCTCCGGGCCCTCTACCGGTGCCCTGCGGTTCGGCCTGCCTTTCATATTCCAACATCACGGATGAGCAGATAGACGAAGTCATGAAGTCGCTTAGTGCGAACGGGCTATCTTGATACCTATGCCCTAGCACATGGGCATAGGACTGCTATTAGGTGGATCTTAGATATAGCTAGGAGAGGAATCTAGGGAATACCTATAGACTAAACACCATTATTCTTCTGGACCACTTCTGTAGCTGTGATTGGGCGCATAGGAACTTGTGACTTTGTTGTCAGTATTTGAATATTCGAAGGTGAAGGCTAGAAATGATGTTGTTTATCGCGATATCACATTACATAAATCCGATATGTGGTTGAAGGGCCATCGGATTGGGTGAAAGGTTGGTGTCAATTAACTCTCCTTGTCTTTCATATAACACCTTGAGTCTTAGAGCTCTCCTGTAGCTCTATATTGTTGAAGTCTTCTCTACTTTGAGCGGTGGCGGATGTGATGATATGAGGTCGTTGTTCTGGTTCAGCTGGCGATAAGGACGATAAGACGTCCAGCTTACTGCTAGGTATTCGTTTAGGTAATATGCTACTAATTAGTAATCGGTACTTCGTATATAAATAAATTTACTATTTTAAACATCATGACACGCAGTAAAAGTCGGAAGCTGATATTCCCGAACAATCTCCGGACCGCTACAAGAGTCTTTTACTATGAAATTTACCTGGTTCAGCAGCTAGCGGACACATCGCGCATCTCACCAATACGAGTAGTTCTTTGGGTCGATTTAATTTGATTTGACTCGATTTGGCCGGAAATACGGAATCGTACGGGGAAATATGTCGGATCCGATATTTAACTCGCAGTCCGCATCCTTCTTGGAGTGGTTTAGGACTTGGCCGGGTGCGACTTTCCACCCCGACATCCAGATCGAAGATCTCCGCAAGAAGGGAGCCGGAAGAGGAATCGGTACGGCACGCGACACCAACATGCATCTAACGCGCATAATTCACTGACCAATGTTTTTGCTTAGTCGCCACCGCAGATATCCCTGAAGATACTGTACTATTTACTATCCCAAGGACGGCAATCATCAACACGCAGACTTCCGAATTGCCTAAGCGCATACCACAAGTCTTTGAGACGACTGGCTTAGAGGATACTGACAATGAAGCAGATGAGGATGGGGACGAGAGTAGTGGCCCTCCCGATAATTGGGTATCCCTCATCCTTATCATGATCTATGAGTACCTCCAAGGAGATAAGTCGCATTGGAAACCGTACTTCGATGTGCTTCCCAATCAGTTCGAGACATTGATGTGGTGGTCGGACAAGGAATTGAGCGAGCTACAAGCTAGCTCGATTGTGTCGAAAATCGGCAAAGAAGAGGCCGACGGCATGTTCCGCTCCAGGGTACTACCGGTAGTGTATGAACATGCCGACGTCTTCTATCCGGAGGGGTCTGAAAAGCTTAGTGAAGATCAATTGATGCTTCTCGCGCATCGCATGGGTAGTACCATCATGGCGTACGCCTTCGACTTGGAAAACGATGATGAAGAAGCGGATCCCGAGAATGGGGACGAGTGGGTAGAGGATAAAGAGGGGACTCTCATGATGGGCATGGTACCGATGGCGGATATCCTGAACGCCGATGCGGAATTTAACGTAAGGATACTCTGGATGGACTTACAATCGTGAAGTGGTTCTGATAATTAGTAGGCACACGTCAATCACGGCGAAGATAGTTTGACTGTCACAACTCTGCGGCCAATTCCGGCTGGCAGCGAAATACTGAACTACTATGGACCACTCGGCAATGGAGAGCTATTGAGACGGTATGGTTACGTAACGAAAAACCATACTCGATATGACGTTACAGAACTATCCTGGGAACTGGTATTGTCGGTACTGAAGGAGACTATCAAACTAGACGACGCGAGCTGGGGTAAAGCGGTATGTGACAGGTGATCGGCTCTTTTCTGCTCTGGATGCTAAATGATTACAGGCTGGTGAGCTCGACCTAGAGGAAATCGAGGACGCTTTTGTTATCGAACGAGATGCGGGAGAGCCTGACTCTACCGGCGAGCTTCGTGAGGAGGCTAGCTTCAAGGAACTTCCCGCCGATCTATTAGAGCAGATCCATACGATCCTCAAAGCGATCCGAAAGGTCAGCCCGACGACAATTCCCGATAAGAATGTACGAGATGAGATCACATTGTTGACCATACATCGTGCTCTGGAGATGCGACTCGCTCAATACCCCACAAGCCAAGCCTACGATTTCGACTTGGTATCGAATGATAAAGTCTCGGGTCGCCAGAAGATGGCTGTCGTGGTGCGATGGGGCGAAAAAGCCTTGTTGCAAGAAGCGCTCAACTTCACACACGAGAAGCTCCAGAAGGTGAAGTCGAAAAGCAGCCAAGAAAGTGAACCGTACGCGAAAAGGCAGAGGACCAAATAGGGGGCCAATTATTTCAACTCACCGAAAGCCTAATGCAAGCCGGGATTTCGCCTGGTAACATTTCCTTCCGACGCCGCCTAGACACGTGGGTATGGCAATCCGGCAGTTTGGACCTCTGGACCCTATGCAATTAATTAAACGGCATCTAAAAAAACCGCCCCCAAATCAATACTTTTTCGTTGACCGGTGGCCTTATATGTCGATCTAATGTGGCATCTTCCGACTGACCTATCATGGTGCTAGCTGCGCCACGGCAGAGGGATGACGGGGATGTACGAAAATGCAAGGACTGGGATGGCAAATAAGGTGTTTTTCTTCAGGTACCTAAACTTAGAAAGGAGGTGCTGTAAGCACTACTATATGGGATAGACGACTACGTGTAGATAGATGTTAAATTTAGACCTCACCTCACGGCGATCAATTCAAGTATGTGTCCATCGAAGCTGTATACGGACGAAGTGCTAAGAAAAATAAAAAATTCCCATTTTCCCAGTTAGCTCTCTTCAATTTACTATCCATCCGCTCTAGGGGTACTACTTGTGTTCCTCCAGGGGCTCCCTCTAAATTTCCTCCCTAGGTAACCACGGCGTGCTGCTGCCCGACCTGAACTTAAATCACCGCGACCGTGCTTGCCTTACTAGGTACACATCACACCTAACGCACTTGCCGAGTTGATTTTATGTTCGTGATACACGATCCGGCTCGAAAGTAAGGGATGTGGGGCACCAGTCATTTCTAACTCTAACACCATCACCTTACCAATACGCAGGAGACGACGTTGTGTGATGTCGAACAGATCACGTTGCAACGCGACTGGTATAGACTTACATACCACTGTGTCTTCTTCCAGATGAATACCATTCTTTCTTTTATTTTCGAAACTTTGATATTATTATCAAGTTAGGGTTTGTGCTTGCTCGCCGACCCCGGGTATGCCACCCCGCCCGAAACCGATACCTACGTCTCAAAGTCCCCTATCACCTTCGTTGTGCGACGTAGGCGTTCCTCTAATATAACTACCTACGTACGATTCCTTACTACGATGGGGACTCCCTGGCAGACTATCCTAGTCTACGTCTTCGTCAGTTTCGGGGTGCTTGTGGTGGTAGTGTTGTAAGTCCTTGTTTCGACCGGCTTCATTATGGACTTTATATACATGGAGAAGACCTACTTATGCATATATTTGGATAGATGCGCTAGATGGAGTGGATGGTGTAGAAATCTACGCCAACGACTCACCAGGAATCAAAGAAGACCGAAACGTTCCTTACCAAAATCGATTCAGCATGCGCTGACGGAGCTTGGTGGAGTGACTGAGTTGAGAGCGTGTCGCAACACACAGACCGAGTCGGAGGATGCCGAATGGTGAGTCCTTCCCTAGTCCCTAATATCGTGTCCGTGCTCGATTGCTGATACAGCGAGTAGCCCGATATGCCTTAGCTACCTCTACCCGAAGGACGTTCGTTCATCCACATCCATAGCAAGTAATCAGACAGACCTTGAAGCCGGCAGCGCCATTGCGAGAACTATCACCACGACCACGACAACCACCGATGCGGTCGCAGAGGAGAAAAGGCAATCCATGCAACCCATTGACGATGAAGTCTTGATGATGAAGAGATGTCCACATCTATTTCATTCTCGATGCCTTGCAACGTGGTTTCTAAGGAAGAAATACGACTGTCCCGTGTGTCGCACCCCTTACTATCAGGTGGTAGAGGAGATGGTGCCGAATGAGGACTATCGCATACCGCCTACACTACCCGTCGTCGCGTTTTGGTAGCAGCGGCCTGCTGCTACCCGGATGGGGGGAGATTAGGATCAGAACGAGCAAACCAATGCGACTTATAAGTCAAGGAAGGCATATGAAAACAGAAAAAAGCACCGGCCCCCCCCCCCCCCCCCCCGAGTAGGAGTAAACCAGCTCATCAACTACCTACACGGATGAGATATATTCAAAGGCGAGATCTTGAAGCTAGATAGATATGCTATTATATAGCTGAACTTTGAGGAGGAGAGCTTCCTAGTTACTTGGCTTTCACATGGAGAATAAATCTCAGGGGAGGAGGAGTCAAATTAAATCATTCAATGGTTCACTAATCAAAGATCTCTAAATCACAGCTCAATAGCTTCTCCAGCTAGCTGATCGCAAGGGAGGACCACTAACGTCCGGATTCATGCATACATTTATACCCTACCGAGTCAACCACCTCTGTTAAATGAATATAGGTATGGATATAATATGGTAAGCGAATTATAATATTAGAAGTTATAATAAAAAATACCATATTAAACATCAACCAAAAAAGTATTAAGTGATATCTTAATCACATATTATTTTTATATTAAAAACCTCGATTATTAAATAAAATTAATATCTTATTTTAAATATGGTTTTAATATATTATATATACGCTTAACACTTATAAAAGTTAATATTACATACTTTTTTTAATTATTTTAATATAAATTTATTTTAATATTTATTTTCTATTATTTTATTTAAAAAAAATAAAAATCTTTTATAAATAAAAATAATAATCACATCATTAACTTTATAAATTTTATTAAAACTTATTTTAACATTTTAATAATTTAATCTTTTATTATATTTTATTATTTTAATCGCTTTCTTTTATTTTTAAAACTTAATTTTTAATAATATTTTAATTTTTATATCTATTAAATTTTAAAAACGAGGTACTTATTTAATTAAAATAGTTCTTTTTTTTTTAAATTTTTATATTTTATAAAATTATATTTAAATATATTTTATTCATTTATAATGAATTAAATTATTAATTAATTATTTTACTTCGTTATTATTAATTAAAATTTCGATTAATTTATTATTATTAAATATAATTTCGAATTTACTTAATAGTTTTTAAAAATAAACACTTTTTAAAGATGTTAAAAAAAACGAGAAATATTTAAATTTATAACTTAAAATAATAATAGTTGATTATTTTTTTAATTTTTAATTGATAACGGTTTTAATAATTATAAAAATATAACATTTCGTTAAAATGTTATTAAATACATCCTTAACATACTTAACATTTAAGAATCTTTAAAATTATTTAATATTTTTATTAAATTTAATTTTATAATTTATTATAAGTTTAATATATTTTAATGTATCTTTTATTACATTTAAATGTTATTAAAAAAGATTTATTATAAATCGATTTAATTTTAAAATCGAATAAGTTATATTAAGTTAAATCTTAATTATTATAAACATTAATAAGTTAATAATTTCTTAATATTATTTTTATATTAAAAAATTATTAAAATTTTTAAAAGATAATTTAAGTTGTTTTCCGGGATTTATTAAAATATTTTTAAAAGTTATATTATTATTTAAAAAGAATTTTTTTAATATTTATTTAAAATAATTAATTTATGTAAGTTAAAGCTTACGATTTAATTTATTACGATGAATTTTTATTTTTAAAAAATATTAATAAAAGCTTATTTCGTTTATTTTAAATTAACTTATAAATTTTTTTATGATTTTTTTAATAAAATCTTTATTTTTTTTAAAGAAAAAAATGTTATTAATGTAAATTATTATAATAATTTTATTTTTTATAAATATTATTTTATTTATTTTAAAGTATATTTATTTAATTAAAAAAAGAAAAGTTAAAAAAGTATTATATTAAATGTAAGGAGTTTATTTAAGTTTATATATTATTTTTTTTAATTTATAAATCTTTTTTTTAACTTTAAAATTAAATGGTAAATACATATAAATTTTATTATTTATGTTTTTATATAAGAAGGTAGTTTTTATATTAAACTGTTTAATTTCTTAATTAAAGATTATAGTGAGGGTGAATAATGTTTTATATGTTTTTTATTAAATAATTAAAGCAAAGGTTTTGGTGTAGTTAATATTATATTTTTATTTAAAGCTTTTTGTGACTTATCGTGATTTAAAGCGATTTACTTCTCCATCTCCTCCTATCTTAAGTCGATATACTTATTTGCTAGAAAGAATATTTAGACTGCTAAGATTGTCTATCAGTTCTTAGGTGTCATTTTTTTTAATAGAAGCCATTTCGTCTTTCATGGAGACTTTCTATTCTTTGGATTGAGGAGAATTTATTGTTTTAGCGTAGTTCTTAGGTTCCTGAGTGTGATAGGCTGTATCTATGTCGATTGCAGCAAGGTAAATTGTGATATCCAGATTTTGGACATCTTTTGGACTAAGTTTAGGCCATAGTGGAACTTGTTGGTTTGAATTATGAATCTGAATCTCATCGATTCGGTGATTGATGTTGTTGACAAAGGACCATTCTTGGGGTGCTGTTTCGGCTTGGTCTCCATTCTTTGCCCAAGATGTGGCCTCTTCTGTGTGTGGTTTGTCGACTATATGAGGTCTCTTGTTGGCAGGTTCTTCTATTGTAAAGGCTTCCGGTGGTCGTTTTGTTGTATCAGGTTCCGGAAAGGACAGTTGAGGAAGTTGCGTTATGGATTGACGACTTGTAGTCGCGTTCCCCGCCTTAATCTGTGACGCCAGTTTCTCAAGAGGTGACTGTTCGTGTACTGGTATTTGAGGGTGTTTTGCAAGGTGAGTGTGGTGCAAAACCATTTCAGCGCATGGGGGTGCTGGAAAATTTGGGCTGAGTATGGGCAGTGTGAAGTGTGCCGACCGGTTGAGCATGACATTCTCGTCAAAGATCACTTCCTTGGCCCTTTCAATGGCGCCAGTTGTAACGTTCCAAAGTCTGTAGACGTTTGGTCCGTCGTAACTTATAAGTATCATGGCTTCGCCATGATCGTCAAGCTTCTTAAGATGAAGGGCCTTAGGTATTAATTTCCAGGCCCTACAACCAAGACGCTTCCAGTAGGTTGTATCAGGTTGACGGCTAGTCCAGGCTTCATAGGGAGACATGTTATTTAGGGTCGAGTTTGGGATCCTAGACCAGATAAAGACTGCTATCCTGAACATTTCACCCCAAAGTTCTGGAGGTAGGTTTGTATTGTCTATGATTGATCGAATAAGTCCTTAGAGTGTTTTATGGAGTTGTTCAATGAGGCCAGTTTATTTATGTTAGTATGGAATAATGAATTCAGGTTAAATTCCTTTTTTAATAAGAAAGGTAATGATCACTCGATTTTTAAATTCACCGCCGTTATTAATTTTAAAAAATTAAACTTTCATCTTTATTTAAGCTTTAATCATTTTAATATCGAGTTTAATAAAATATTAAATATCGGACTTACTTTTTAAAAAGTATAAATGTAAAAGTTTAATTATATTATTAATTATTAGTAGGTAATAAAATTTATTTATGAAAATTAAAGGTATAATAAGACCTTTTAAGTCGGCATGTTGTTTTACTCTTTTTTTTAATTAATTTAAAGACTGTTATTATATTATTTTTGGTTGTGCTTTTTTTTAAAATGTATGATTTATAAGTTATTTTATTATTATTATTTATTAATTAAATGCTTTATGTTTTAACTATTATTCTATAAGTATTAAAATTTTTATATCTTAATCATTTATATAATAATATCATTAAAATAATAGATATGTTATGTTTAACGATATAAGTGATAAGTGTGTTTTTATCGGGTAAGTTTTAATTATTTAAGCTTTTAATTATTAAGTATTTAAAAAAACGAAATATATTATAAGGTCGTTTATTAAGAATTAACATTTTTTTTTAAGTTAATAAAAAAATGAAATAGATTTAAGCTTTAAGATAATCTTATTTATATTTAAAACTTAAACGATAAGTGAATTACCTGATAAAAATTAAATTTAATTTTATGTAGGGAATGTAAAGAACGTCGGTTAAAGTTATTTGTTTAGTATTATTAATTCTTTGAATAATAATTTTAATTTCACTTATTCCTAATGCATATGCACCAGCGCCCACCCCCTTCATTTCAGAAGGATTAGGAAATGCATGGTAGTGGGAAAATATTTATAAGCAGTAGCAGATATGGCGAGAGACGCCAGTATCAAGTAGCCAATCAAGGATGCGAACGCTTGCAAGCTTCGCTGGAACTTTGGTTTTCATGGTAGAGATCTCCTTTAGTGGATTTACAGTAGGAGCTGTTAGGTTAATCCTTTCAGTTATGTAAATTTCAGTTGTGTCCATTTGGGTTATGTTTAGCAGTAGTCAACTGGAGGTGAGATGTTGCATGGCTTCATCCTAATCAGCAAAGTGGCTTCCATCACCAGTGCCTACAATGGGCAGATTATCTGGCTTGTTCTTGTCCAGCGAGTCCTAATGGTAGGCTCTGTTCGATTATTGGTTTGGCATCTTTTTCATGAGTTGTTGTATGCAACATTTCTTATCGTTATGGTTTGCTTATGGAGATTTTAGCCAGCCATGTATTAAACAGACTTTTCTGTAGGGTCCAGTATAGTCAGAAGGTATATCTCGCTTTTCAAAGGGCTTGTGTTCAGCTCCCTTCCCGTTGTCGGTTTTGCGTCGCTTTATATCTCTGGAGAAGTATATTTCATTATCAGAGTTAGCATTATCTAAGTGATAGGCTGTCATGGCCGACACATTACGCTTGGCACTGCCAGCAAGTTTGGCCTAGTGATCCTGAGCCTTAGACATGAGTTCCTTCAAGGTGATAGGTGTTCCAATGCCTACGTCAGCGATGGCATAGCTGGTTATCATGGAGGTCTTCCAGGTATTAAAGGCATCCCCTAGGTTTGCTAAGTACCAAAGTTGTTTTAGTTGATCCGGTATTCTCCAATTTAGTTGAAGGGAGTCCATTGCCTGGCACGTGTCAACCCAATGCTTGTTGTATTCGTTAATTCCTTTCATTTATGAAAGTATTTTCTTTGCTAGAGCATGAAAAAGGTCTAGGAGATGATTTACTCCTCTTTGTTGGAAGTATTCTCTAAGTTTCTTATAGACGGTGTATGCGTCTATTTCTTTTCCAATGTCTTGTTCTTATCGGATCGTAGTGTTTAATTTGGATCTGATATTTGTAAGGAGATGATTGTTCATGATTTCCCAATAGATGTAGCTTTTGATATACTTGTTCTAATCTTGTATATTACATGGTTCTGTTGGTTGGATAGGGCGTTGGAATGTGCCTGAGAGAATGTCCTTAACCCCTTCTCCAAGGGCAGCATCATGAAGAACAGTGTTAAATTCATTCCAGTTTGAATCACCATCCTTCAGGGTAGGAACATTGTTAAACGTAGCACCAGATCTGACGAGTTTTGAGGCTTGTACTCGAAGGTCGAAGTCTTGTAGGGATAGTTGTTCGGTGATCGATAGAGCATTGACTCCAGAGGCGGCTTATCTGGTTGGTGGCATTTTGATAGGTTGAACGTAGAATTGGTTCGGTTCGGAAGTGTTGGTATTATGTTTGGGGTTTTGTCTACTCTCTAGTTTTTCCTCTTCTAAGCTACGGAGGTTGTTAGTATGACTAGTTACAAACAATGATTCTTCTTCTTCATCTTCTGATTCCTGTTGGTCTTCAGTTTGTGGGCGTTCGTCTTCTTCAAAAACAGGTTGAATAGTTCTTGAGGAACTCGGCTATCCATAGTTAGGAACTGGAATGACAGAGGTATATCGTGGAATTATAGGGGATTTGTTGAGTTGACTTGTGGTTGGTAGATTTAAAGGAACTTCAGGTGCTTTGCCCTTTTCAAAGCGCTTGCGATTTTTCCGTTCTCTCTTTTCTTCTGTAGAAGTCATTTCTTCAAAATTAGCACTCTAAGAGTTTGAGTAAGGAGAGATTTTGATTTGGATTGAATTGTTGTAGATCTTAGTGATTTGTTAGATATTTTGGTTTAGTGGTTTTGGGATTTTTGAGTCCCTTTGATTTGGAGGGGTATTAGAAATCAGATTACATGTGAAGCATTTGAATGTTGCATGTTTGAATGCTGTAGTTGAGGCCCAGAATTTTGGTTTTGTACAGACAGATGGCCCCATTACGTAGGTCTCTGATGTATTTGATGATATTCAATTATTATTTAAAATTTTAAAGCTTATTATGGTTAAGAAACCAGTTTTTATAACATCTTCTTAAGGGTGTAAATTTTATAGATTTAGTATATAGGATTCAGTGGAAGCAGGTCGGTAAAACACCGGATTCTATTGCAGAACCCGGGCTCATAACCTGTTAAATGAATATAGGTATGGATGTAATATGGTAAGCGAATTATAGTATTAGAAGTTATAGTAAGAAGTACCATACTAAACATCAGCCAAGAAGGTACTAAGTGATACCTTGATCATGTGCTATCTTTGTACCAGGAACCTTGGTTGTTGAATAAGATCAACAACCTCTATCCTTGTATGGGTTATACCCCACCCAACCATGACCAAATGTGCCACGTGATGGTCGAGCTAGACCTAGAAAGGTCGTATTTAAGGTTGGCCCACATCCATTCCGACCCCGAATTTCATCTCGATCGACCAAAGATGATTTCATAGATTGTCCCTCCGTTTGGAGATGACCTCACCTTTGTCGTGTTCTCATCATCGTCTCCATCGTCTTCATCGTGGTTTTACAACGAAATAGATTCCACCTCCGTATCATTGGACTGCTTTCCACATCCCTTTAGGAACTTGGACCCAAAATGGCATGCCGTCGTAAGAAATGGTCCGGACTAGTGGTACAGAAGCAAAAGCAAAAAGCTCAGCTCGAGAATTGCTGAGACATGCAAAACGGAGCAAAGCTTCCCTTATACCTCGCATCTTTTGCGTCTAGACCCAATTCATGACGCGCACCTCACACTTTTATTACTGATCTAATGATTTACGTGCCTGTTGAGGAAAGCCGCAGAACATTGTATGGTTCCACCGGTTTGCTTCTTCCCTAGGTTAATGATCTCATCTATCTCTATTCTCTTTCTATTTGTGAGATTTGTAAATCCCAACCCGGTCTGCCAGTATCTCTATGCCTTGCTATTTGCTACCTTCGAAGTTCTACATAGTTGAGGTACATCCTTTCTCTTATCCTTGCGTACTATACAGAATTCAAACCAAGCTCGTGAAAGTCCTGGTAACGATCTTCATTTCCTATCCGCCATCCATCTTTGGATGTCCATATTCTCTCGACGTCTGATTCGCTACTCTACGGCTGAATCTAGACGTCTTCTCGATCTATGTACTCCCATCTCTTATTATATATTCACGTGTTTCCCGTCGCATTGTAACCCCTCTCTTGCTATGGTTTCCAAGAGGAAGAAGTCCGTCGCAATCGCGCAACAGGATTTCCAACCAGAGAATAATACGGAAATCGAGCGTTCAAGTGCTGTCCCGAGAAGGTCAGGGCGCATCGTCGAGAAACAGAACCAAGTATCCCAGTTCGATGCCACCCCGGTTACCGGAGAAGGTCCACGCACGGCGTCGGCTCGACCAAGAGGCAAGAAGAAAAAAATGGAAATAGAAGTTGGTGACATGATTGGGGCCATGCATGGCCTCCGTGAGATGGAGGATAGTTTCCGTGACGCCGTGAAACGTCAGAAGCTAGCACTTGGCGCAAGTTCGATTCCATCTCCATCGCAAGAGACGGGTATCAATGCTGCTTTCTTCCCGAAACCGAAAAGGGCCGACCCGGACTCAACGACGGCAGGGCCCGAGGGAAAGGCAGTAAAAAGCAAGACTAAGAAGAAGATAGTGAAGGATGAAAGCAACGCCGATCAGGATAGTGAACCTTACGAAGACGGGGAGCCAGGCGATAGGGAGGAAGGCGGCGGCGTTGGTAAGCAGGAGAACGACACCGATGCATTCATGCAAGGGGCATCGAGGCCACCTCCCGTTAACAGCGATTATCTTCCGTTACCATGGAAAGGCAGATTGGGCTATGTGAAGTTCCCCGGCCCCACTACTAAGTTTACATTTACATGGGATGCCAATTCTAACGGAACATAGGCATGTCTCAATACCTATCTTCGGCAGGCAAACCCGCCCGTATTCAGTTCCAGAACCTGTCGAATCGCTTCGATCCTAGAGCACCGCCACCCTCTTGCAGATCCGTCTCAACCCGAACACGCCACGAAGAATCGACCCGACAAGGAGCAACCGGCCGATGTGGCCAGAGGACAGAAATACGTCGAGGCTCTCGGACTCGCCAACGCACGTGACATCGTGAAGATGATTCGATGGAACGAGAAATACGGTATCAAATTCCTGCGCCTGAGTTCCGAGATGTTCCCTTTTGCGAGTCACGAGGAATTCGGCTATAAATTGGCGCCGTTCGCTTCGGATGTACTCGCTGAGGCTGGGAGGGTAGCGGCGGAGCTAGGTCACCGTCTTACCACCCATCCCGGACAGGTATGTGCCAAGATCCTGTACGTATGTATACTTGAGGATATCACTAACTCCAGTAAAAGTTTACCCAACTAGGGTCGCCGAGGGAAGAGGTGGTTAGAAATGCAATCCGCGATCTCAAATACCACGACGAGATGCTTACCTTGCTTCGTCTACCCGAGCAACTCAACAAGGACGCTGTGATGATCTTGCATATGGGTGGCGTGTTCGGCGATAAGATGGCCACTCTCGATCGATTTAGGAAGAATTATGCCACACTATCGGCTAGTATCAAGGCAAGATTAGTATTGGAGAATGACGATGTGTCGTGGACCGTACACGATTTGCTGCCAATATGCGAGGAACTAAATATTCCACTCGTGCTGGATTTCCATCACCATAACATTATGTTCGATAAGGGACAAATCCGTGAAGGGACTAAAGATATCGTGGACTTATATCCTCGGATCCGGGCGACGTGGGATAGAAAAGGCATCACTCAAAAGATGCACTACAGCGAGCCTTGCTCCGATGCTATAACCTCTCGTCAGCGCCGCAAGCACCGACCCCGCGTTATGACACTCCCGCCATGTCCGAATGACGTAGACCTCATGATCGAAGCTAAGGACAAAGAGCAAGCCGTGTTTGATCTCATGCGAAATTTCAAACTACCCGGGTGGGATCGTTTTAACGACATCGTCCCGTTCGAACGACAGGATGAAAATAGACCACTACCGAAACCACCGAAGAAGAAACGGCGCAAGACCAAGAAAACCGCCGACCCGAACGGAGACGCCGAGGAGGAGGTGGAAGAGCAGCCGGAGCCGCCACCCGAGATCCCGGAATCGGAATTGGGGATGGGCGGCCCTGATAACCGCGTCTACTGGCCCCTGGGAATGGAGGATTGGCTCCGGCCTAAAAAGAGAGAAGCCAAAAAGAGAAGAGTTATCGACGAGATGGATGATGAAGATTAGTCCTAGTTGGATATATCTTGTGTTACCGTACACTTGTATACATACTTATTTATATGAGAGCATATCATGGAATAAACTCGGCAAGGTGTGTGTCACTGTCACCGGAAAAGAAGTTCCTAGCCATCGCCCAACGGGTTTTAACCCTCCGTAGCAGTCACCTTGGGCCGTCACATGGTGGTAATCCCTCGCTGCCGGATAGTTACAGTGAAACGACGTCAACACAACGACTTACCATACATAAGTAACCTAACCCTTCATGCTGGTTGCTTTCGGTACACTGGTAATCGGGAGTTACTGCGGTCATCGAATCTCGATGCCGATAAGCGACAGCTCACTTCTGAGGTGTGGCTCACCGACACTTTCAAGGCAGCAAACCTATAGGCTTATGTTATACAAGGATGCCGTACCGTGTAACGAGGGGATGCCGGAATAGACTTAGGTCAGCCCGTCAGTGCTACCGGCATGGCTCGTTGCTGCCCCGGAGTGTGAATGGTCTTGCGTGAGATGGCTAGGGAGCATTCGTATTTATGGATATCGTGCGATATTAAATAGGGATGATGGCGACAAAGTAAGTGACATATTGCTATTGTGAGAGCAAGATCCTATATGACCGGGAATTCGTGTAATGATACGCAACGGAAATTCTCTTCTTACTCAGGACTGCCCCGTCCGATAGTTTCACTGTCACGGATCAGGAGTGGGTGGCTCCGATACAGTTATACTCATCTTGGGAATGACCTCACTTATCGGGCGTGATAGTCCGTGAGAGAGATACCAAGGGGTATCGATGCCGAACTCCCGCGTCTTCCTCGAACACTCTACATTATCATGGTGCCATCGTAGTAATATAATGGTACTCGTACAACAACCAGCCGCCCCGGTTTCCACGACGCTACCGTCGCTGCCAGAAAGCGCCCCCTGTTCATTGGAGCGGTAGACACTGCCGAACTCGACCCAAGCAAGATCACACACAGTAACGTAGATCCAGGAGATGGCGAGCGACACCTCAAGGGTCCTACCAGGGGGGTGGATGGATGGGTAACGGTCGAAAGGAGGTAGCTATGAGTGCCCTTGTAGTTCCGTATCTCTTGATATGGACTTAACATTTTCGGTACTTTAAGGCTTCATAGAAATAGGGGTACTTGGTTGACCAGATGTATAAAACACATAACAATCCGTATTTCATTACAGATAATGCCATGGCATTGCTATCCATCTAGGTCAATTGTAGTATATCATAGTGTTTGTTCTTGCTTTCGTAAAATGCTCAGAGAAATATCCATGTATGCTGGTGAGAACCAACGCATCACATCTTCATCGAGATGAATGATCCTACCACCGCAAGCACCAACAAGGTGCCCGAGATAAGGATATGCAGAGCTACCACACATTCCGGAGTAGACGGCGTCTACGCTGATACCGACAAATTTTCTTCGTTCGTCGGGACCGACTCCGCGGAGCTGCCGCCCTACCACACGCTACCCCTGAACTACTGCCGATAGCTGCTAGCTAGATAGCTAGCTGGCTAACTCACCTACCACGTTCCGTTGCCAGCTGGCCATCTGTGTATCATCGAAGAGCGGTGAATACTTCCGCCCGCGAGCCTCAAAAAAATTCCGGATAAGCATGTGCTAATGGTCGTCAATTTTACTCGTCCCTACGGAGGAGCGATCGCCCTGCTTTTTGCCCTCGCGTAGGGTTGCGTGCTGTATATACACATCGCACAAATCTTACGATGCGGCGGTGATTCAGGGGTAAGAAGAGTGACACGTCGGATGCGGTAATTTAGTGCTTAGAGATAAACGATATTGAACCCCTTGGGCCCTGATTTTTTATTTTTAGGTGGGAGCGACTCGGAGCGTATAGAGCGGCAGAGATGGAAAATAGGAACCCAATTAGACGATGAGGCGATGGAAAAATTCTCATTAGAGCAGGAGGAATTTAGATAGATAGGGAGGTTCCGCACACCCGGCTCAATGGGAAGGGTCTTTGTCGCACATAAAGAGGCTGGCAGTTCACGGATTGGCGCACACGTACGTATACATGTACGTCAACAATAGTGTAGATAATGGCATGGCGACAACGAATCTGAATGGGATGGGGGGATGAGAGAGATCTCGATATTGCTGCATGTAAGTATTCGCTGTAAGTCGGGCAAGACGGATCCGAACGTGTTTGGAATTGGTGCCCATTCACACAAAAATCCGATAAAGACCTGAAGTTTCAGTTGCGCCGCACATAACGACACACTAAATCCGTAGAGGTGGTTGAAGCCGACCGAAAACTACATAGCACATCGTAACAAAACAAAGGCATCATGAGGTCACTTGGAGATGGCCGAAGCAGCAATGATGTCAGGTTAACCAGCTTCAACGTGCTTCGGGAAGCATCCGTGGGACCTGAGAAAAGCTCGAGCCATAAGGTGAACAGCGCTTGGTTTTCAGCAGGGGTTGCAAAATTTTGTCAAGGATAAGGTATACGCATACTTGACAAGACAGCTTGAGTACTCGATTCGTCATATAAATCCATAGACAATGGAAGTATTGCCAAGTCGAATGTTGGGGTGGTGATACAAAAGCCTTGGGAGATGGTGGGATGATCATTTCCTTGTCTTGTCATATCGCAGAAAGAGGCTCGTGCCCAGTAAGGAGGTACTGAAGTACTGCTACACATGCAGATACCGAGCAAAATACAGGCTGCTGACTCCACAATTTTAACGAGAGGGTACCATTCAAAACCACCCTACACCCTGATTCTGCCACTTCCGCAGCAGGGCAACAGGGCTAAATCGTGTTAAGCTAGTGCTAGTGTAATGGATCAAATTGGAAGACTCGATTGCTGAATCTCAATACTTGCATCTAATCTACAATCTACAATCTATACCGTCCATTGATAATAGCGTTGGGCTCCGGTTCAGGACTGCTGCTAAACACAATCTAGTCTATATTCACTAGAGCAACCTGACCTGATCGAACTTGAACTTCCTGAGCAACAGATCGCCATATCATTCCACCTCATTCTCAATTCGTATTCTTCATTATCGTAATAATCAACTCGCCTCCCCTCCTTTTCTCATCTCGTTCTCGTCTTCTTGTAACAGTACGGTACGGATTTTTTCTATCTATCCTTCTATTTGACCCTTTTGACCCCTTCGACCCCTCCATTGATCACCTGGTCTCCCCACCAAGTGAGACAGAGAGACACACGACATATCGACAACACCACCTTAACCATCCAACTCCTACAGTACCAACCACACCAATTTAGGAAGAATAGGTACTTCATACCCTACTTTACATAACCCCCCTTCCATCCATAAATCAACAATCCCATCAAACGTACTGTTGTATCGCACACCTCCAAACATCCAGACCTAGACCCAGACGCATCGGCACGCACAATCAAGCACCATCGTCAGGATCAGCATACCCGCTCAATCACAAGCACACGAGAGGACCAAAACCAAAACCAAAGCCCACTATTTCTGCTGCAGGGTCCCAGGTTTTTCCCCGCGCTCGCCCGACCATTTCCAACTTTGCGTCTTTGACCTCCACAAATCACCAACCCTCTTGTCCACTTCCTATTCAACCTTACTACCGTACTCCAGATTTTACTTTGAACTATTACATTGTTCTATCCTCCTTACTTTGAAGTTGCTGTTTCGAGAATACCATTCCTGTTTCGTTGCGAACCTTTCTAACTTTCTCGGTTGTTGACTCTTCAGAATTCCATAATGGCGGCCGTAGAGATGAGCCCCCAGTCTACACATGTTCCTCCGGGACATGAGGTTAAGCGCCCTAGAGGTACGTCATACGTCTCTTTCATCAAGCTGTCACCCTACCTTAGCGTATTTTTCGCATATTCATCGACGATGAGAATTCGACTGATCGATTCGCTTATGTAGGCATCCTGAAGAACTCTTTCCAAAAATCGCCACCGCCTAGCTCTCCAATTAAGGAGAAGGACATTTCTGAGAAGGAACTCACCATCATAAATACACAAACCAATGCCGGTCACCGTCGCTCTTCTAGTGCTGCCAGCCGTCCTCCGGGATCGCGTCGTCAATCTTCGCGCACGCCGTCTCACCCTCCGGATCAAGTACTGGATAACAACCAGCGCTTGAAGTGGGATGAGGCGAACTTGTACCTGACCGAGCAGGAGCGCACGTCCACCATGAAGATTACTGAGCCCAAGACCCCGTATGCTCGCCACTATGAGCCATCAGAAGACGACGAAGACGAGGAGATGCTGCTGGATGGCGAGAACTCGCGAAAAGAGGAGATACCCGGGCTGTCACTCGGCGAGCCCGAAGAGGAGATCCCTGAGGATGAATTTGGGCCCGGGCGCAAGCAGAGCAAAGTCCATGTTAACGATGAGGATGCCACTCCCCTTCACGACGCCGAGGAATATCTCGGTATGACGCCCGAGGAACGCGAGAAGCACCGCAAGTTCGAGGCGCTGCGGAAGAAGCACTACGAGATGAAGGACGTGGCCAAGTTTCTCGGCCATCCCGAATCGCTCGACGAAATCGAGGATGACGAGGAAGCACCCCCGATGCCTACCATTAATGGTGCGAAGGTGGGGGCTGGCGACTAGGAACGCGGGTCAGTAACTCCTCGCAAGAGGAAACGCCGCTGGTTCTGGTTCTGGTTGTGGTGAGGAAATATGGGTTGTAAATGAAGCACCGATTATCGATATATGCATGTTGGACGGAGTTCACAGGCCGGGTGGATCACCTCTTCGTTTTTTTTCTTCCTTCCCAGGGGCGCAATTAGAACAGTTTGGTGTTGGGGGAGAGCGAATCACTCCTATTGACTTGCGGAGAGATGGATATGTCAAATCACGGTTGTGGTTATAGACGTTTTGCAGTGAGGCGAAGTCCTCCTATCCAATGAAATAAGAACATTCATTCGTATAATGGTTTATCGTGGTCTAGCTGGTGTATGAAGCTATATAAGAGTCTTAAAGTGCGATATAACATTGTTATATTACTCAGACATCGAGCCCCCTTACACGTTTCGATTAGAGGATGTAAACATCTCATTCTCAACAGATAACCTTGGAACGTGCTAACTTTAAGCACACCTCGTACGTAACTCATAGCAATCCCTTCCTAGCCAACTCGACTTTCCTCGCAGCCTCGCCAGCCTTGAAACCACCCCTGGAAACGCATATCCGGTGACCCTCGCCCATCTCGAACTTGTCCTCGTTGGCGGGCCAGGGGCACGGGCAGTGGTGGGGGAAATGAACGCAAGCTAGAGACAGCCAATTAGCAACTATATCATCCGATAGATCCTCGCCTGAACTGCAGATTATAGGGTACATGGCCAACTTACCAAGCGTATCAGGACACAAGTAGTTCTCGCAATGCATGCGCTCGAAGTTGTTACGGTAGATGGACGAGTCGCTAGGCACGTTCTGCGGTTGTCGTTGCTGCTGCTGTTGGCCCCCGCCGCCGAACATCTGGTCGAAGAAACCGAATTGTGCTTGCGCTACGGAGGAGAGGAGGGCTAGCAGGAGTAGGCGGACGGAGAGCGGGAGGGTAAGCATTTTGGTGGTTTGGTTCCAGTATATGGGTTCTAGAACTGAGGATTGCGAGATTTGACAGTGCAGATTATTAGGATATGTCAATTAGGACCAGCGTCTCATAAAGGAACCGGGAACCAGAGTTGTGCGCTCTTCCTCTTCTATCAGCTGTCTAATTACAAGGTGTGAGTGACGACGTACGAAACCGCATTGCTGGCAACATTTCGTTGCTTATCGTTATCAGCGGGTCTCGTCCAGGGTCGGATTCATCGAAGCTTGTCTCGATGACTAAGCCGAAATTTTGTGGTGCAGACCCCAATTTTTTGCGAAACCAAGCTTCACTTCAACTCCTACTGACGACGATCTCAACGACACCTTACCGACGTCCACAGCCATGAGGATCGCTCAATTGCAGCGGCCTATCGTGGCTGCTGTCTCTGGGATATCTAGAGCAGCTCCTACTACTACGATACGGCAGTTACAAGATGTGTTAGGGCAATTGAGGATAGGCGCCAATAATACGGTGGTGGAAGGTCGAAGACATGCCTCCGTTAAGTCGCAGGGAGCCTACAAGTTACGAGACTCGAGCACGATTCCGAAAAAGCTAGGGGCTAAGAAGAGTGGTGGTATGTCTTTGGTCTACTTTCGTTTTATCTATCCCCGACCTCAGGGACTCGAATATAGGCAGACTTGAGCAAGCACAACAAAAGAAAGAGGACTGACAAAATGCCAATTCATAGACTCCTACGTAATTACCGGCAACATCATATACAAGCAGCGCGGCACGAAGTGGTACCCCGGCGAAAATTGCGGGATGGGGCGCGATCACACAATCTTCGCGCTGACCTCAGGATACGTCAAGTACTACCGGGATCCTGCTCTTCACCCGAAGCGACAGTACATCGGGGTCGTTTTCAATAAGGAAGATACCCTGCCGTATCCTCGCCATGCCATGCGAAAGCGCCGGCTAAACTTGATCGCCTCCCCTATTCCTCCCCCGCAACCCGAACCCGAGCTTTCAGCTTCAGGTATCCCGAACCAGATCGTTCGCCAGGGCTACGGCCGCCGTCCACACCCACGCGATGAGCGAATTATCAGATTACGCCAAGACGGCAGCTACGCATATGCGGAACAGAGCTGGCGTCTAGGTACGTTGGTTCGCACTGAGAAACGTAAGATGGGAAGCCGAAGAGTGGCTATGAAACATAGACGCCGCAAGGCGAAGGCGATTGCCCTTGAGATGAGGGCTGAACGCGAGGATAAGATTGCGCGCCGCAAGGAGGCACTGGATGCTCGCCGGGCGGCGAGAGCCCGCAAGATGAGGGAGTATCTTGAAAGGAGGAGAGCCGAGGGCGCGGATAAGAAGACAGCGGCACCCGGGAGTGCGACGCCGCCTCCTGGGACGGTAAACCCGCCGCCGAGAGCGGAGGCGTAAGGTTTTACGACTAAAGACGAGTAGAGGATCTAGAATGATGTGCAAATCTACTCTCGAACATCGATCTATCGACTGGTTTATTCAAACGATAACCGAGCTGCCTTGGTCATGAAGGCTCACCTCTATTCTCAACCATCCTCGACATTCCGAATCTACGGTGTATTATTACGAAGTACATATCTAGCACTGTATAGGAGACTAGAGACGAAAGATCGTACTCAGGAAGTGTATAAAAGGAAGAAGTCCTACAGTTGATGCATTTTAGATCCCTAAACGTGAATAGGTATTGCACATGACATCAGCATGTACTTGATAAGAATAAACATAACACCATGCCTACGAACCAGAAAAAAGATTGCCCAACACAGGAATCGAACCTGTTACCTCCTCATTGTACAATGCTAACCTTTCCCTAGCCAAGCCCTTACGTGGGCTCGGCCTATACGGAATTTATGTACACAATTATACTAGTGAGGCGCTCTACCGATGAGCTAGTCGGGCTTAGTCGGTGAAGTGATGGTTATGACCTGGCGTTTAAAGCGAATCTTATATTATCAGACGTACGTCCTTTTCCTTCGGTGCCGACGTGCTTAGTCCCGAAGTCAACCTTACGAAGCGTTATTAAGTTTGAGCCGAAAGTCACAAATATGTCTGTGTACGTCTAAGCTACGAGCACATAGACATTTTAGTGAAAAATCACTAGCACCGTCATTACTAAATGGGTGTCATTTATTCATCGGCTAACCTAACAGTCTAGGTAACCCGCTTATCCTTAACAACATGGAACGTAACATCCGGGTCAAACATGCCGGTCTCGCTATAATACACGTTCCAGTGCTGTACCAATCGAGCCAAGACCTCCGGCTCCTTTTCAGCCAGATCGTGTATCTCGCCCGGGTCCGCGTCCATGTCGTACAGTTCCCAGGTATCCCGACCCCGGGGCGGCGTCATATAGATCGCCTTCCACTTGCCCTGCCGTATGGCCCTTAGCCCGAACAACTCCCATCCAGTAATGCTTGTTTCTGAGTCGTGGACTTCACCCGCTTGGCCACCAAGATGAGATACCCACGACTTGCCCCTGACGGGCACGACCTCGCGGCCGCGGAAAGGCTTGGGGTGAGGGTGTTCCGCTCCAGCGAGCTCGAGGATGGTAGGCACGAGATCCATAACAGTAGTGAAAGAGTTGGTATGCGCGCCGGGGTTTTTGGTGAGCGGCGGATACCGGACCAAGCATGGACACCGGATCCCGCCTTCGGTGATCCACGTCTTGAACCCTCTGGACGGCGCCATCGAGGCACACGCCCATGATGCGCCGTACCACGTGAAGGAATCCTTGTTACCGATATTTTCCAGCGTGTTGTTATAGTGCTTCTCGATCAGCGCGCCCATACTCGTCGCCCCGTTTAGCATAGGAAGCGCCTCTAGTAGCGTTCCTTCGGCTCCATTGTCTGACATGAAGACTATGAAGGTGTTGTCCAACTCGTCAGTAGATTTTAAGTAGTCGAGGACCCGTTGAATATTTTCGTCAACGAGGTGCACCATCGCGGCGAACGTCTCCATCTTTCGCGCCGATGTTGCTCGTTCCTCTGGGCTCATGGACTCCCATTCGGGATCTAGAAGGCCTACCATAGGGGCGGGCTCGACGTCCTTGGGAACTAGACCTAACTCCACGAGTCGGGCCAGACGCTTCCGACGTAGTTCGGCCGGGCCGTCATCGTATACGCCCTTGTACAGATCAATGATCTCTTTCGGGGCATGCAGAGGCCAGTGTGGCGCGGTAAACGCTAAGTATGAAAAGAACGGCTTCTCCTTTTCCTCAGGGGTACGAGTCTCGAAGTAGTTTATGAGCTCATCGGTGAAGGTGCGGGTGGAATAGAAGTCCTTAGGCAATTCCGTCCAGCGGTTCAGGTATGTGCCATCACGCATCCAGAACGTGTTAGGATCTGCGACGGCGAGGGATGGTCGCGGCTCGCCTTCTTTGAATTGTGGCTCGTAATTGTAGTGGTTTCCGCTGCCAGGCAGGTACACGAAGCCCTTATCGAAGCCACGTGAGCAGGGCGCGTGTTCTTTGGCTGCGCCGAGATGCCTGGTTACATATTCTTAGCTTCAAAATCCCCATGCCGGCATTTTTAGGTTTTTAGTACTTACCATTTTCCCGACATTAGCGTCAAGTAGCCAGAATCTTGCAGAATCTCAGACAGCGCCGCGACACGGAAGTTCAAGTAGCCCTCATACCCGGGCTTATCCTTAAACAGCTCCCGATTGCCCATGTGCTCTGCCATCTGGCCCAACCCAGCGATGTGGTTGTCAGTGCCCGAGAAGAGCATAGACCGCGTGGGTGAACACGCCGACGCTGTGTGGAAGTTGGTCAGGCGCACACCATCCTTCGCGATACTGTCCAACGCCGGCGTCTTGATCTCAGACCCAAAGGGGCCCGTGTCGCTGAAGCCGAGATCATCAGCGACGATCACGAGAAAGTTTGGCTTTTTCGACGTCATGGCTATAGCTATGGTGGGAAGTCTGAGGCCGCGCTTAAAGGAGAGAAAAGGCTCGAGCACCAGGTGAAGTGTCGCGTGCGAGCCATTGCGAACGCGGGGGTCAAGTATTTAAAGAGCTCAATCACGTCCCTCGCCACGCGATAGGTAATTCGGCCATAGATGCTACGATGATCTGCTACGAGTATCGGAGTCCAGGCCGAAGACGGGTGTTGAGCTAAGCACCTTAGTCTCCGGCTTGGTGGATTGTGGGGTCAGGGGAAACTCCACATGTCCAAAGGGCTCGGGGAGATCGGGGAGATGATGTTTATATGGGCTGGACTATTACACCCCGCAATATAATACGAAGGTACCTAGGTAGGTACAAATTAATGCTATTGTAGGCCATTCAATGTTGATCATACGGCAAATGATATGAGATGTCACATAGCTTTATTATAGTGACATAGTCTAGGTTTATGTTGTCTGGTGGTCTTATATGAAGTCTCCATAACCCACACTATATCATCCTACCCATCGCGACAAGTTTCTCTAGCGGCTTGGACGAGAGGTTTTGGGCCATTGCGTTGAAAAAACCCTACGAGCACCCCAATGATCTGCCCTCCGGACCCTTAATACGGATCAGGCGCATCAGCTGGAATGAGGCCCCTTGCCTTCATACCCGCTCTCCTGATCTTCAAAGCCTTTCTCACAGTTGGTCGATCAAGCATCTTCTTATACCACGCATCATAATGAGAGTATTCTCGCTGGAGCTTGAACTCGGATCTACCGATGAGTTCAGTAGCAATTTGCTCCCACATAACCCAGGCAAGGTCCGCGGCGGTGATCTTGTCGCCGACAAGCCAACCGGATGGTGACTTGGAGAGGTGCGAGTCGAGCACGGATCGAACACGTTCGATTTCTTTCAGGTATCTGTCGATGGCGGACTGAAGACGCTCGGGGTGGAGGGCCGAAAACCAGATGGCCTGACCGTAGTAAGGACCTTGGCCTATTCATAGTGTTAGTAGGCATTGTCCTAGGAACGAACAGACGAAGTCGTAGCCCTGGAGTCTTACCCGAAATTTGGTAGGCGATCCATTGCTGAATCAAGTATTTCTCAGGTACAGTATCATAGCTAAGTTTATGTTCCTTGTCATACTGATCGATGATGTAGTCGACAATAGCACCAGACTGTCGCGATGTTAGCTATATCCAAGGTAGATATCGCCAGTCAAAACTTACCTCCCACAACGTGACCCCAGTGTTCGGATCCTCAATGGCTGGTACTCTTCCGTTCGGATTTACGGTCACAAATGGCTCCTGTTTCATCTCTGGAAATTCAATTGTCTTGAATTCGAATGGAATGTCGAGTTCCTCAAGAATGATATGGACTTTCAACGGGTTCGGGCCCATGTTGTGGCCCCAAACGATAATAGGCTTCAGTGAAGACATGATGAAAGCTTTTGAATTGGCAAGATATCGGTGAGTGTGGATTATGGTTTCCTATTGATGATGCTTTAGATACTCCGGACTTGTGTTGAGGATAGTCTGTTCCATCTAGTTCACCATCAGGGCCAAGGAATGCCGTTTTATCTTGCTCTTCGGAGGAAGTCAACACCGTTCCCAACGGCAAGTGACTCATTCCGAACCTCTGAAGATATCGTTGAATACGACTTGAAATCCTCCTACCATGGTAGGCCGCCGTGTGCCAGGTAAGTCTCTAGATTTGTAAGTGATAGGTGGCCTAGGTCACGGATATAGGAGTAGAAGACAATATTCCGTAACTAATTATCTAATGAAGTTCTATCTTAAATCCGGGTAACGCAGCATACTCGAATCTTAACAACGTCTACGGGTATTCGGAATAGGCGCGGTTACTGTGCATAAGGACAGCCATGCTAGTGGTACTGCTACGTCCTAGGTAGAAGACTATACTTCTGTAATCATGTTTTCCGTCTTAGGATATGACGTTCGCCGGTGAGACCAGCGGTTGAGCATACGTCATGCTGGCCCCAATTGTTACTCATGTTCACGGTTTCATTCCATGGATGGATACCTAGCGTCAATGCACGAGACGGAGTCCGGAAGCCGTAGGAGTTGGGATTCCCTGCCGTACCGATCTAAGGGGTTATCTCCGGAATCCGGTACCATAACTCCCTCTTCGCCGGGATTGACAAATCTTGACTTCCCTCTTTGGGAAAGGTAGTAACCGGACGACCGGGTATCTTCTACCTCTTTTAGTAACCTTCTAGCCTGGTTTCCATTTTCTATTCGTCAAACGACCCCTAGGTAGGTCCTTAGTTGCCATGAAGTCCATACGCGTCACGTCACGCTGAAACAACTTCTTGACGCGAATAATTTCGAATCATGTTCGGTCAACTAGACTTCGAGTTCAATTTACACTTGTTCCGACTCAGTAACTTCAATCTTGGCTCCCTTTCCCAATCCATCATCATCCCGAGTAACGACCGCCGCCGTGGTTTTGAACTTGCGAATTGGGAGGTTGTCTAAGAAAAGCCTATCGATTTCTTCCAAAGTACGATCCTTGCATTCAGGTACGCAGAAATAGGCGAAAATTGTAGCTAGAACAGCTGCGCTGCCGAAGATGAAGCCCACCTTTGAACCAAGAGCGGCATACGGCGCATCGAGTAGATACGGTGTCGCAAATGTTGTAGCGAATCTTAAAAAAATCAAGTTAGCATCCGATCATGCCAGTATATCGACAACTGGAAGGAACTTACTGGACAATGATATTGACCGCAGACGCAGTTCTGTAGGTCATGTCTCGAAGACGGGACGATGGTATCTCGGCAGTCAGAATGTGCGACACAGGTGCCCAACCAGAACAAAATCCAAAGCCAAATATCGAAAGCATGGCAATAATTCCCTGTTGCATGCCCGGGGTCACCGTCTTAGGGGTACCAAGGCCGGCCATCGTATACAGTGCAACGATTTGGATGGCACCGCCGAAGAACAGCATTTGTCTGGATCTCGTTAGTGGACAAAAATGTGAAGGTTGGTTCAGATTTTACGTACCGTCTTCCCCATCTGTCCACAAGAGACATAGACACTACAACTCCCAAAAGACTGACAAGCTGGTTTACAACCGTCATGACATATGGGTCGACGCTCTTCAGCGACTTGATATAAACCGTTCCATATTTGTTGGCGAAGGTATTTCCGGTAACTTGCAAGAAGAAGTTGACTCCGCAGGCAATCATTGTTCTCTTTAGGTTGGTCCCTTTCCAGAGATCCATATAACTGCCTTGTTCCACTTCTTCAGCTAGGATCACTCTAAGGGCGTCAAGTTCGGCGTCCATCTCCTCTTCGGTGAAACATCCCGCTCGGAGTCTTCGTAGAGCTTTGACTGCGTCTTCTTCGCGTCCTTTCATGAGAAGCCATCTAGGGGACTATAATGTGCTATGGATTAGAATACGAGGTTACCATATGAAGTAAGGAGTCTTACCTCAGGCACAAACCAGATACATGCCGCCACGATGGTCGGAATGACGAAAAACAAGCCGAAAGGAATTTGCCATTGTCGGTTGTCTTCGAGTTTGGATGTGCCAAAGCAGATGAGACTCATGATTAAACCGCCGAACTGAAAGATGTCAGTAACATAGGATAGCCTTGTTTTAGGTGTAAGAAACTTACGAAGAGCATTAACTGGTAGGTCTCAACAACAAGACCTCGGACCTGCTTAGGAACAATTTCGGACTGGAATACGGGTACTACAGCGAGTTCCATCCCGACGTAGGCATCTTCTATAATGTTAGGCCGATGGACTAATACGAAAAACAGATATATCCCATCTTACAGTTTAGGATTCTCGCCGATAAGATCTGTGCTCGGGATCGGCTGGAAAAGGTAATGGCGGCGGTGCATAATGCGTAAATACTCATAACGAACATAATCATTCGTCGTCCATATCGTGAACTGATCTCGCTACCGATTAGGAGGCCTAAAAAAAGATCAATGTCAGACATGTCTACTTCAGCGTTATTCCGGAATATAAGATCAAAATCAACTTACCGATGACGAAACCGATATAGGGAAGACTGTTCAGAAGGGCAAGGAAATTGGCATCAATAATCCAAGTACCCTTCTTCTCGTTGTATTCTCCAAACTGCTGCTCAAAGGAGTCCATAGCCTGGGTAGTCGAGTAGGCTGTCTGATCAAAACCGAAGTTGAACTGCGAAACGGCGATCAAGCCAACTGACAAGGCTAGAGTCCTGTTGAAGAGACGTCCGACATCTCGGATCTGCTCCTTGAGACCTCCCATATTGAAAACAGTTCTCAAGTTATCAAGGTAGATGGTTGAGAAACTTGTCAATAGGATGGAAAGAGTCAAAGAGAGATCAGTGATATCAACTGAACAAGCTATTGATGGGAACAGAGATAGTCGCCCCTTTATAGAGACAGAATTGAAATAGCCCCTAACTTGCCACAATCGCGCTCACCAATAACAATAGCCAGGATGTAGTTATTCGATCCAGCCCATTCAGCTAGCGACTCGCGGGGCCCCGGATGTGGGGGACTAAGACTTGCGAACGTGATCCATGGACTCGGGCCTTGATCATAAATATCTTCTGTTGCTTGTTGGAGAATAACTGAGCCGACCTCGCTCCCACTCCTATATGAAAACATGAAAGCGAGATTATGCGCGGTCACTCCATCACCTTCATTACATTTGTTGACCCTTGTCCTAGAGCCACTATGGCATGAAAGCTTCGCATGTGCCCGCCTAGGTTTGACTAGCGTCGTATTAGTTCCTCATCCGTTCGCTTGTTCCCCGATGTCCCCGACAATATTACCTTCTTGGGACCCCTATGAAAATGTTTAATCTCCTCTTCCACATTCATCATCCGATCTCCCCGTTGCTTTGAAATGAATTAATGCGGTTGGATATGCAGTCGCATCGCGATGAATATGGGGAGAGTAGCGTCGGTTTGGAACCAACCCGCACTCTAACCCCTGACTCGGAGTTTACGAAAATTCACACGTCGGCATTTCGTGATACCGGCCGTACGGATCAGGACTTATCCCAAACTGAGACTATCTGCAGCCCAGATCATGAATTCCAACAAGCGAGAGATGAAAGCGACGATGTTCTACAGCAATCCATTCGGAAATCGCAGCACCGCCCGCAGCCTCCAACTCGACGTAGAAGGAATTTAACAAGTTGCTTGTTATGTCGTAGTAGGAAGACGAAATGTGATAATAAGAGGCCATCTTGTGGTTACTGTATACTCCATGGGGCGAATTGCACATATCCCGATGCCCCAATTGATCCTACTCGCCTCGGTTTGGGAATTGGACTACGGGCACTTCAAGCTTCGCAAGATGATGTCTCGAATAGCGTCCTTCTTCAGAGGATTAACCATGCTGTCAACCTTCTAGAAAGTTTCCGCGACTCCAACTCTACACAAGAGTCCTCGACTACACCAGCGCTTCAGCCCTCGCGACACCTAGGCCTAGAGCGTCAAAACGATAGAGTGGACTTCAGTGCAGAAAGCGCTTTCACAGATGATGGCTTCGGCCGACTTGAAGTTCCCGAAGCGGCAGCGAGGACCAGTGCTTGCGAGTCGATGCTGCAGTGGCCTGTTCTAGGTCTCAATGCGGAAGAGCAAGTCACGTCCTTTCCTCTGCAAGCGGCAGCTAGCGAATCCATCCCCGAGCAAAGACGACAATTGCCGTTGGACCAAGATTCTATATGGCCCCTATGTCAACGATTTCTAATTCTGATTCACATCAAAAACCCGGTGCTTGATGTGTCGGAGTTCAAGAGATATGCTCGTGGAGCCGCCGAGTATGGGCCAGGTTGGGACGGACCTGGTTGTCTAGTGGTGAGTGAAATTTAGATGAGTCTTCGCTGAAAACTCCTCGCTTACCAAACCGCAACAGTTACTTGCATGCGCTTTAGCCTGTCTCACGAGCCCTTATAATCCAACTCAAGCACAGAACATGATCGAAAGTGGCAGCGATGTCCACGACCAGGCGTCAAGCGCGGACGGAGGTGCTGAAGCGAACGCAGAAGCATTCTTCAACGCGGCTCAAAGGCGATTGGGATTGCTTCCAAATTCCCTAATAGCGATCCAATGTGCCTACTTTGCGGGTCTCTATGAGAAGTTCGCCATAAGACCACTGGACGCTTGGAATAGGCTACAAGGAGCTTGTGTGCGTTTTCAAGCTTTGCTCTATGCTAAGGCTCTATCGTCCAATACCGCCGGTCATGAAGAGCAGAGAGCGCGACATATTGAACAACGCCTGTATTGGTCATGCGTTAAGGCAGAATGGTAAGATAAAACCGAAGCATAGCGTTCTTCATCTTAATAATGATCAATAGCGAACTCAGAGCAGAGATGCAATTGCCTGCATCCGGTCTTCTTCGATTCAAATACCCGGACCTCTTCCCAGCACTGTCATTCCCACCGGCGTTGCAGAATTCAAGTCCTGCCATGCAGACAGAACGAGAATTGTATGCCGGGTTGATGGATCAAAGTCCTGCTTCCGAAGCGGGTAACTACTCCGCTTTGGAGGAAGAACGTAGTTGGTTGTACTATTTGGCGGAGATATCGCTACGAAACATCATGAACCGCGTTCTTGCCGACTTCTATGGTTATGGTGAGGTGGCCTGGTTGAATGATACAGCGAGTTTGGTGAAACGCCACGCAGCGTATAGCGAAGAGTTGGAGTCATGGTAAGACCTATTCGCACGATTAATTCACGATAATCACTAACGGCGGGGAACTCATCGGTAGGCGAACACATCTCCCGCTACAGCTTCAATTCCTATCGCCCATGGAAGATCCCTCAGGTATACCCGAACCACCAGGAAACGAGCTATCCTTCTTTTTACAGACCCGTTACCTATGCGTCATCGAATGGTTACATCGTCCGTTCCTATATTGCGTTATTCACTCCGATTCTTTGGCACAAACAGCAGACTACCAGCCTCTAACCCGCCTGGCTCAACGGGGCATCGAGGCAAGTTGCGCACTAATAAGAATAATTGCCGCACATCATCGGCACGGGGGTATCTGGAGCCTTGCAAGACGTTCCTTCGGGTGTTCGTTGTTGCTAATCGCCATCGCAAGATACAACCTCCAGAATGCCAACCCCGCTAATCAAGCCTTGTTCTCGATGAGACGGTATGTACGACTTCCGCCTGGCTGGCGTATTCTCGTGCAGATTACTCTTGCTACTATCCGTATATGGGAAGGATCTGGAGCGAGGGACTTGCAATGGATGCGTAGGACCCTGGAACGGTTGATGGAGTTGGTTAAGATGTGAAGGGATTTGCTAATAGGATATGGTAAGACGCGTTCGCGATCTAATTACTATGTGGATATATGTATCCGCTGACATTTTCTAATAGGGGTTATGCAATTATCGAGCGCGCTGAGAATCGTTGAAGGTTGTTCCAATAATCGTGAATGTGGCTGACCTTGTTCTAATCGTCATTTTATCATACTTATTTCGCCTTATGACCTGGTCGAAGGTCTACGGGCAAAGGACGACCGGTTTTCCAGGCGAGAGAAAAGCGCATTGAATACTTTAATTTTGGATATCTTGAGTGCCTATTTAGGGATTCGTGCGTCTACCCCCGCGCAGCAGACGTTGTGTAACACGTCTGATCGTTGTCGTGTGCTCGATCAAACGAGGCAACCCCTATTCATTGAAAGCCATCTACCGAAACAGGCAAGGAACGCCGATAAGTGTGGCACACTACAACCGTAGGTCTTACATGAGGAATTGAAGTAAATGCTACCATCGTCATATTCGTTACCGCCTTATGATGGGTAGCAAAACGCCAAGCCGCCAAGCTTCATTATATACTGTATATACGCATAGCTCCCAGAAGAGAACTACAAGCATGCGGGAACAGGGGAGTCTGCCGCTTTAGCCGCAATGCCTCAAGACCCCTGCTGTCAGCTGAGGATCTTCATCTTACGCTTACGCCCAAAGCCACATTGTCTCGCGTGTCTCGGCCAATAGCTGCTTTCCGTCCGTCTGGGGGAATCTCGATGGAGGAGGCGAGGATAAGAGCCGCAGGTAGGCAACAGACGAAAAGAAAAATAATTTAATCATTATGATGGTAGGTAGTAATAAACATGGAATCCTCCTCCGTGCCTGGTAAGGCTTTGAGATTCTTCTTCTGAAAGATAATATCGTAATTGCATCGTTTAGCATCTTCGTCGTTTCTCGGACGCTTCGATGCAATCTTCAAGTGGGTACATCCAACTAGGGCATGCGCGTTTCGCGTGATCGTGAAGACAAGGCTAGTCAAGAAGCGGAGTTGGAATTGTTCGAGCCAATATGGCCGAAGTCATCCGTGAGGATTCAGAGGGCCTTGGACTCCAAGCCATGATAGAGCTTCAAGATGCAACGCCAACGAGTGTCAGCGCGCCCGCAACTACAGAGACTAATAACAATAGCACCGGCGACCAGCGACCTTCAAGCGAGCACGGGGATTCGCATACCGACGGCTCTGAATATGGTGATAGCTTCGACAGTCGAGACCCGGAACCAGGCTTCGCGCATATTGATGGCGATATTGAAGGACATGGCTACAATCAGACCCTTGTCGATATCATCACCGTGCCCTGTGTCGGCGCTTCACCCGTCGATACCTGGGCAAGGGATCCGCTCGAGGAAGGCTACTTTGGTTTCCCGGCGCCGACCGAATTAGAGCGTTATCCTACTGTGAAGGAGTTGCCGGGTAGTAGTGTTCTCTCGCCTACCATTAATCGTCATTTACCCAAGGCAAGTCACATATGGGTCCGGCAAGGTATTCGGAAGGAAGTTAGCACGGCGCGAGTGATGTTATACCGTCATCGCGAATTAGCAGAGGGTACGACACTCGACTCGGCAGCGGACGACCTTCTTCGTGAGATTATGAAGATGCGCACAGGTCTGAAAAAGGCGCGACCGATCTTCTTCATCTGCCATAGTATCGGTGGGCTAGTTGTGAAAACTGCTTTGATTAAGGCAAGTAAGACGGAGGAGTTGAGGTCGCTAATATTCGACTGTCACGGCGTCGCCTTTTTTGGTAAGATGTCCTTCGATGCTTGATGTATCTATATTCGCTTGAGACTAACATTATGCTTTAGCCACACCCCATCGCGGCTCGAGTTACATGTCTATGCCCCATCTACGAGAGAGCATCGAGCATCTGCTGTATCTGCAAAGACCATTACCCCGGTCTCTGGCTCGCGAGTTGCGGGTAGGGAATAAGTCATTATTGCGGATGCATGACCAATTCATGGATATCGCAAGCGAGTTGCGTATATGGACATTTTACGAGACTATAGAAACCCAGCTATCTGGATTGGGAAGTTCCGATTACGACGAAGTCCACTTTAGCGCACCGTTGACCTCCATCAAATCGGGGCTACTCGGAAGTCGAAGCGAGCAGGCGCTGTCCCTCGAAAGCGATCACGCCCATTGCGCCTCGTTCGGCCCTAACAACATTCGAACTATGCACTCATTCCTCGCCGACCTGGGCGCTGCGGTCCGAAAGGCGGAGGAATTAAGCACTACATACCCGCACACACCGTTGAGACTGAGTGAGAATGTCAAGATCGAGTTAATCGGGTTCTATGGCGACCCGGATATTGAAGCGAACCAGGAGATCAGGCTATACATCTCAAAGCACATATTGAAAGAATTTATTCGCAAAGGACCCGAGGTATGCCTTCAAGAACGAATGAACACCGTAGCCGCCAGGAGACATAGAAACATGCTGCCCATGTCACGGATGCCGGGTGGATTAGGGATCTTGGGTGATAATGGGCAAGAGTTTGACCGGAGGGCCCTAGGCATCATTCGACCTGGTAATCGTGAGAATGGTCCTGGCCCTGGGACGGGGGCCGGAGCTGGCCCATCGCCCGAAATTGTTGTTAGCCGCGCTTCTCGGCCGTCTATCCCCAATGCTGCGACGGAACCTATGCCGGTTGTTTCATCGATGCGAAGCCGCGGTTTGACGGTTCCAGCTCTAGCTACACCCGTATACCATCGCCCATCGAGTAGGAGCAGTAACGAATCCACTAGAACAACAAATTCTGAACCAGTAGCGGAGGTTTCCCCAAAAACACCTGATCCTACACAGCAGTCAGACCCTAAGACTGATGACGGCAAATCCGCCTCTGGTAGAAGAAACCGTAGGAACCGTGGGCCTGCTTTCGACACCGGAGCAGGCTTCTCTCGACCCGAGCCATCTAGGAGGAAGTTCATGTGGATGCACCTACCCTTCAATAATCCACATTGGGTGAAGGTAAATACCGCTTTCCATCCGATAATTCAACGTCACTAACGTTTCCTAGAAAGTTTTTGATAAACTTGCTGAGACGCAGAATAAGAATTACGACAAACTTCTCAGCAACGAAAATTGGGCCAATAAACATGTGCAAGGACGCTATGCGAATCTACACGGATCCTACGTCAAGCCAGGATGCGCATTCATCTCCTCGGAGGCTGGTAAGGCATAAATCATATATACTATACAAAGACAGTTCAAGCGAGCTAATATTTTCGAAAGGCTCTCCACGCCCACCATCCCCGATTGGAGGCGGAAGAAGCCAGAGTCCTGTGGTGACTCCATCCCATCTATACCTATACCTACCGTATCTGCATTACGATACCTACATAAACATTGTGAGACGTCGCAATATCATCGAGCGAAGAATGGAACATGGTAGAGCAAGACCTGTCCCAAAGGAAGTCGCGGAACTTGAGTCTCTAGACTCTCGAGTGATTTGGCAATACGTTGGACACGATCCTCCGCTCAACACGCGGAGAACCTTGGATCAATATGGATATCCGGCTCTTCGAGATACGTACTCACGAGATGACGACCAGATGCTGTATAAGCTTACGAAGGAGAGAATTGCGGTCCAATTCCAACGTAAGCGAGACATGTACCATACAGGCGACGGAAAGGAACCGATAAGCGCAATCTCACCAGCAAGTCGACTGATGTCGGCTATAGACACGCTGAAACAATCGGAAGCCTCCAGCCACATAGAAGAGAGTGATTCGGAGCTGGAAAAAGACATTCTTGATGGGAATGTTCTTATGGTGGACCAGCTATGGCTTTGGTCAGTTGACAAGAGTAAGTTGCGCCAGCGAGATTGTAAATGCCAAATCTAACAACCAAAAGCGACGTTGATGACATGCTTCCCAAAACGCGAGTCTCATCCGACGGAAGGTCCGCTATTCCAACAGGCAGATCTAAGAAACAGCGTGTATAACGAATTGAATGGAGATCTGAGTGGTCGTTGTGAAAACGCGCTGGATCTCGCGGCGTTCATAACTCTACATGCAGTCACGGTACTACTTGATCGAACTTCCCACCCAGACCTTGAAATTTTCCGCATATTCGAGGAAGCTATCGGGATACTGGTATGTGTGGCTCGGCGATTCAGAACTACTGGCATTCGCTGACATGTATCTACAGACCGAAAGGATGACTTCGTCTCTCAAACGATTTCGTATGCAGACATTCCGCGAACGGCTCGGCGAAGAGTCTGATTCGGACGAACCGGAAGACAACCGATCCCAGAGCATCAAGCAACGACACAAACGTGAACTGGAACAATCTGAGCGTGAGAATCGTGAAAATACATCGGCATTGCTTGAACTCCGGGATATGGATGACGAACTGAACACTATGAGGAATCTCTTCTCCGAACAGCAGGCTACTATCAAGGCGATGAAGGAGAGTTATGATACACCCGAGCTCCAACCGTACACGGAAAATGGGCGTGGATTCTTGGATGAAGCCTTAAAGCGGCTGCAGGAGTACCAGAAACAAGTACACGAGATGCTTGATCGCGTAGAAAACACCAAGAAAGATGTAAGAGCCTACCCTATAGAAAACCTGGGAAGAATCGCTAATGGATTACTCAGTATGAGAAACTCCAAGAGATGGTACAACGTCAAGCCCAGGTCGATGAAGTACGATGGTCGCGTCTCCAGACCGAGCTCGCTAGTTCGCAGAACCGATCCGTTATGATCTTCACGACATTCACAGTGCTATTCTTACCTCTCAGCTTCTTCACCAGCTTATTCGGCATGAACACCCAGGAATGGGGTGGCGACGACTTCCTCAGTCTCGGCGTCATTGGCGCCATCTCACGTACGTTTTTTTTCTTCTTCTTTTTCCCGTCCCCTTATCAATTGGCCCCTATTTCTTTGGTACTAGTAACTAAAGCATACGACTACAGTACCCGCTTCCGCCGTACTCATCGGCGGGACGCTCATCGCGGCCTTCAGTACCCGGGTGCAAAGCGCGTTCAAAGCATGCTTCAAGCTGGGAGAAAAAGGGATGGAGAAAACAACATCACAACTCGCGAAGCTCGAGCCCAAAGCATCGCGAGAGGCAAAGATGAAACGCAGACAGCAGCGCGAGCAGCGAGAGAAGAGGGCAGAACGACGTCGCGAGCGTGGTTACGACTTCTGGGAAACGGTGCGCGCGGAACGCCGTAGCGAGTATGTTATTCCGGATATGAATCGCAAGACGGCCACACGGAGAAGACTTGCTGGGCGCGGGACGTGGAAGCGGATGGTGAAGGATGGGTTCTGAGCAGGTATGTTATAATGAGTTGCGCGTGGTTCGATAAGTGAGTTTTGAAGCTGTGCGGATGATACCCAAGTCATTATAGTAATTATCTCATTTCATCTCGTCCTAAACGCCTGAGTGCGGATGTAAATCAGTATATGTTCGAAAACGATAATTCATAACTCACCTATTCAATTACTCGGTGCATGTATTAAACGGTTAACGAATTCGTGGATATCCGCCGCCAGCCGCTGCATCTTGATGTTATCAGTAGATCATTGAATCCTCACTTATGTACTACATGGGGTATTTATTTACCTTGGGGTAGCGGCCTATTGCACGCGCATCCTCGATGTTCAATACCACCCGATGACCTGGCGATCGATTGCCGTCCGACGAGCCTTACACATACGTCACCCGCCACAACCATCATATTTCGGACTCGTCAATTCAATCCCCAGACATCAGAAGAGCACTATGCCTGCGTCGGTGGATACCACTCTCCTCCCGACGAGCACGACCGGCGCCGCGGCCAAGTTAGCAGCCGCCCATGCCACCGAGCACCCCCTCAAATTATACGGAGGCTGGTTCTGCCCGTTCGTGCAACGGACTTGGATCGTGCTACATGAGAAACGGATCTCGCATCAATATGTGGAGATCAACCCGTATGCCAAGGCACCGGAGTTTCTAGCCCTCAACCCGCGGGGTCTTGTGCCTACACTCGCCGTTCCGGTAGATGAAAAGGGCGAAGGAAAGAAGAGAAAGCCGTTGTACGAGAGCGCTGTTGTCTGCGAGTATCTTGATGAAGCATATGTGGATGAAAAGGAGTACGGGCCGCCACTCCTCCCGCGTGACCCTTATGAACGCGCCCGGTGTCGGCTCTGGATGGATCATATCGGGGGTAAGATCATACCGGGATTTTACCGTTTCTTGCAGCACACGCCGGAGAAGACCTACACCATTGACGAAGCACGCGAGAATTTCCTAAGCCATATCAAGACACTAGCGCGAGAAATGCTGGACGGCGATGCTGAACGAGGCAGTACCGAGAGCGGTCCATGGTTCCTTGGTAACGCGTTCAGTCTTGTGGATGTTATGTTGGCGCCATGGGCCAAGCGACTCTTCCTAATCGACCATTACAAGCCTGGTGGTTTAGGAATTCCAGCGAAGGGCCAGGTAGACAGTGACGAGGAAGTTTGGGCTAGGTGGCACAAATGGTTCGATGCTATTGTTGCGAGAAAGAGTGTCAAGGATACCTGGAGCGACGACGACCAATACATTACCGCGTACAAGAGGTATGCTGAAGACACGACGCAGTCAGAAGTCGCGCAGGCGACAAGGAAGGGCGAGAAGCTTCCATAACTAGCGACGATGAAGTTGATGCTATCAATAGTTGTTTACGTGCCTCTTTCGTTCCGAAAAGGGTTCAAATCTTATTTGTTTTATTCGAAACAAACTACGATTTCGAAGAGCCGCGTTCGTTAGCTAATGAGATTCTGTTCCGCGTCGGAAGCTCGTGTGATCCTTCGACCCAAGCTCGCTGCGGCTTCCGGGCTGCTTCAGCTACACACGATGGTCTATTTATATATCAACATGGCTTTCCGGAAGTCTTTCCACAGCTTCGTTATAATTTTGCCATAGTTGGTGCGGAATTAACCCTCATTCTTTATTATTAAGAAAATTTCCGAACTTCCTATTCCGTTCGTGGGACCTTCATCCCGATCTCACGGTTTGAAGGCTCAGCCCCGCAGGCCCCTCCGCTGAGAGCTCGAAGGATTCCTTGGGCCAGACGAGAGACGTTTCACAATGAGAATTGATTCCATGCACGAGATTTTCTTTTCTTTTTCTTTCCCAACTTCTAGAGATCGAACGGTGACATTGGGCTGTAGATCTATTATATCCCATCCGATTTGGTACTACGTCTGAACTCGTCGTATTAGTGAGTATCAACGGTATGGCATCTCTTCTCCTAGTAGGTAGGTGGATTGGGCACTACATAGAAGTTCTTGTCGTAACCGGCAATAAAATGTACCTGCATCTATGTTCGCTCTATCTCACCAATCATAGCTTCATACAGAGCCAACAGGTTAGGTCGAAGCAATGTAAAGCGAAATGAGGCGACGCGGCATGTCTTGTTCGTCCCATCTAGGCAGCTCGTGGCATCGCGCGTTGGCTGCCACAGATCGACGTCTCCATTTTAGGGACGAAACTTATACTCCCAATCTCCTTAATCGCATCCGCCAAGCGGTCATTCCGCCCACTTAGGAACGGCAATCGGCGATCATTTAGGTTTTCCCCGGATCAGCTTTTCGGGAATTTCTTGTCATCTCATCGAACGACAGGTGTGCCGCAGGGCTTAACCTGTAACAAACCTAGATAGAGTTCTCGAATCCATGGTTCAGATGTTACGATACGTTACGTGCGTTACCAGGCTCTATTTTAATATCCTAGATCGATATTTCTGGGAAGGGGTCGCCTGTTGGTTATACCATGTTTTCTTCCAGCCTCAAGTAGGAAGCCCGCATATGGAAATACTATACGTGGGGGGCGGCTCAGCAAGGACGTCAAACATCTTGGCGGGGCCCCCGGTTCAGCTCCTCAGGACCGTATAGGTATAATATCGAGACCGGCCACCTCGAGGGGTACAGAAGTTGAGGTTGGATTGCATTAATTGGGTTCTTCTTTTCATCTCAACGTATCCAGAAGGGTTTTGGTGATAATTTGGCTGCATTCCTTCACATTCATTAAGAGATCTGTGATCGTTCTTTTCCCTCTCTCTTTTCTTTCTTTATTTCTTATATATATACCAATCGAAAAAATGAAGTCATCGACGATCTTGACCGCCGCCCTTACCGCTACCGGTGTTGTAGCGGACCCGGTCCCCACCAAGGCGATCCGAGTGCGGGATATGGCGAGTGTGACTTCGGTTGTTGCACAGGTTTCAGGCGCTATTACGAAGCTTGATACATCGGTTAAGGCCTTCGACGGTTCCAACATCAATGGCGTACAGACCGATGCTCAGGCCCTTGTATCCACTCTTACATCGGGCGCTACTACCCTTGCGAGCGGTGACATCCTCTCGCTGACGGACGCTTTGGCATTGGTCGATCTCCTCTCGCCGCTAGCTCCCCTAGCTCAGACTCTGGTGAAGGATGTTACCGATAAGAAGCCGCAGTTTGAGAAGGCAGCTCAATGCGCGGTGGCCAAGAAGATTGTAAGCGACGTCGGTACCGCCACTAAGCCCGTTGTCGACAACATTGTCAAGCAGATTCCCGAGGCAGCAAAGGCGGTTGCAGCGCAGGCCGCCGTCGACGTGGTGGACACTCTGACGAAGCTTGCGGGAGAATTCGCCGCTGATAAGTGCAAGGACATGGCTGTTTCGGCCGCCCACACGACTTCGGCCGTTGGAACCCCGGAGATCAACACTCCTCCTGCTTGGTCTACTTCGGCTGTTGACACCCCGATGATCAATACTCCTCCTGCCTACTCAACTTCAGCTGTTGGAACTCCGGAGATTAACACTCCCCCTCCTGCCCACTCGACTTCAGCTGTTGATACTCCGGAGATAAATACCCCCCCTGCTCACTCTACTTCGACCGTCGGTACTCCATTGATCCACACCCCTCCTGCTTACACACACAGCACCCAAACCCACATCATCATCTGGCCCAGCCCGGCCAAGAACACTACGATTCCCATCTTGACCCCCATTATCGTTCACCCCTCTCCGTCTGCATCTCAGTGCAGCGAGAAGACTGTGATGGTTACCGTCACCGTGACGGCGCCGTGCTCCTTCGAGACCAGCTCCGTGCCGCCGCCACCTCCGATCAACACCCCTCCCCCGTTCAACACTCCTCCCCCGTCGCTGCCTCCCAAGAACACTACCACCCCGCCCGCCAACGCGACTACCCCCTCTATACCGATTGTCACCGCCGGTGCCGTCGCACAAGGTATCAACTCGGGAGCCATCGGCTTCGTCGGTGCATTCGCCGCCGCCATGATGCTGCTATAAGTGGAAGAAATAATGGTTTGCTTTTGGACATGAGTTAGAATCGCAGGCACGATATGGTAGCGAATACGAAATCCCCTGGCGGTAGTGTGCATTTTGTTTAATTGTTGTATAGACTTATTCTTTACCCCCTAGATGCGGGGTCTTATGTATCCACTGGCGTGGATGTCCTATTCTTGTGTATAGTTTGAATAAAAGTGTATATAAAAAGTTCGTGGTAATAGGTCGTTCATTATGATTCCTGGGAATAGACTTCTTTTATGCCCTAGACTTAGATATTAGACGACAAGCTATGTGGTGCATGAAATGCATATAGTCGTAGTCGCTGATCAACCATGCAGTCACTCCGCTTCTCAAATGTTACTAAGCTCATACGAATAGTGGCAAAGATGAAGTGTAAATTGAATCGAACCAAAGTGCTTCTTACACGCGAACCATTTTGAACCAGCCTCTTTATGAAACCTGATCGTTTACTCAACTCCTTAACCTTATATACACCACAGCTTATGAAACACGCGGAAGCCGAATTGCTAAGTGATGCACAAGGGCTGCAGATCTCTACAGTACTTCCGGTAGCATCACATTCGTGACTCTCGAACCCAGCTTTCACTTTATGCCGTAGGTGCAGCCGTTTCGGTGACGGTCGCTTCGGGGCATGGCGGTGGTGAGAATGTGGGGGTGGGTCCGCATGCCGGGAAGCATCTATCCAATTGTTAATAAGAGAAATAATGAAGCATCACCACACGTCTCGAGTGAACTCACCCGCCATAGGTCAGAATAGCTGTCGGGGGCGATCCGCATGTCCTGAGGTAATCTACACAGGCAGTCCCCGTGCTTGAACAGGGTGTAGCAGACGTTATTGTCGGCAACGAAGTCGTCGGAACCGTAATCGTAGTGATTGACGTAGGGGATGGAGGGCATGGCGGAGGAGCGGGTTGGCCTTGTTTACACATGTCATAGCATCGACCCCATTTGATACCTACAGAGAAGTCAGCTTATAACTCTTGATAATGTGTTATTATTTCATTCAAGAACTAACCGCATTCGTTGATGGCATCCATACACCGGATACGAGGGCAGTTAGCCTCAGCAGGTAGGGCGGCTGCGACACCTCCAAGGGCGAGGAGAGAAAACACGTTGAATAGCATTGTGAGAATTTAGCGTGTGATTATTTGCTTATGTTCGTAACTCTGGGGAAGTCAGATAAACGGTTGCGACCGACCGACTAGACCTTTTTGTATTTCTAGACAAGCCATCTCCGGTTCAACAGAGTCGTATGAGATCTCGACTATGCAGACCGAATTTGTTTACAGCGCGGAGCCTACATCATCATTTCAGAAGATACGAGCTCCGAACCCTTGGCATCTACTAAGACTGCGAGCGGCGTCACGTCCCGCCAGAAAATTATTACCCCATCTGGTCGGGGGATGGCGCCGAGATCTAGGGCTGGAGCGTGTAGGATAGAGCCGGCGACAGATTTTTTTCGAAATTACCCTAGCAAGGGGGTCCATAGGCTATAGCCGCATGGTTAGCTAATCAAGGATATATGTTGCGATAGGTAACACTATCATCCCCGTGTCTCTGTTTCTATGGACTGTGCGTAACCATAAGAGCAAGGACCAAGGGTCGACTGGCTATGGACATGTCAGATCTTAACCACGTTGAGGACCATAGTCTTCTGTTTTGACTGCTGACATCTTCAGATCGGCATAGTATCCTCGTATCGAACCGCTGGGGTAATTGAACCCGGTAACACGTACGATCTCCCATAACTTACATCGGTCGAAGAATCTGGTTGGGTGATGTTCTAGAAAACGTTGATAATTTAAATTGAGCTGAGGTCAAATTAGCCGGACGTCTCGGCATTGCTGCATTAGCTGTTCTTCCGTACTTGGCACCGCAACCCTATCTGGTCTCACATATTGTGGGGGACTTCGAGACTGCTAAATATAGCGGCAAGCTAGCTCTCCGAGTGGGAATTGTTGGAGAAGGATACCGAGTCCGATGGGTTTAGGTGAACCCACCATAGGAGATTCGGGCCATTTGGAGTAGATAATCTATCTCATTCGGAGCTCATGTAACATGAAAAACGTAGAGAAAAGCAATGTGTCTCAAGATGGACGTATGAGGAGCTGGTGAGATCAGCAACACCCAGTATCCATCCTGTAACTTACTATGATCTTCAGGTTAAGCATGAAAGTGTTGCTAGAGTTAGAAGTGTAGTCGTAATAAGGCTGAGGACATACTATGTAAACGAATAGGCACGCGAAGGGTTCTAAACTCTTACCAGTGTTTATCAAGTATGAGTCTGCAAAGTGCAAGCTTATCATGATCCTTAGGCGCATAAGCCACTGGCGGTCCCTAGTGTCAATACTTTATCATCCTCCCTCATCGCGACCTGACCATCAATATAACCACATGTAACGTGAGTTGCATTTAAATAACATGTAACGCAATTATAGTTACCTCCAAGCATCCTCTGAGACGATTTACAGCAATATGTTGTTGTAAGGATATCGTCGGCGCATCGTTAACGATTATTAACTTCCCATCGACCTGGTCGCCGCCTCGGCAGAGCCAGAGATGCACGGAAGGACAGGCCAGCTGTACCGGGGAAGTGGACAAATAAGAGCTCTGCTGCCGAATATCGTAAAAATAGATAAAAATAGATTTGTGGTTATCACAGAAATGGTCTATTAATACCCACTAGATTTTCATATATTTGATAATGGCCATGATCTTATCACGTTGACATTTGTTTGGTTGTCAGATGAATGAAATAGGCCGGGAGGTTGAGCTGACTGATCTGTTCGGACTACGCCAACTTCCAAAAAAGTTTGGAACCCGGACTCGGGAACGGAATATCGGAACCGCACAAACTTTTAAGCGATAATCTAACTCGCCCAGCCCGAAGGCAGGGAAAAAAAACTTGGAACCATTGCGTCAGCCCACTGGGTAGTGATCGTCGTGTCATGTTTATCCCACCAACCGTGATGGCTCTCATACTATGATACAAGGAGACACAAGAATGCCGAGACCAGTATATAAGCGATATCCTACGCCCACGACACATCTGGACAGTTCACGAGCAGTTCAGACGGGCGTGTAAAAGGTGTGACATAGTTGCACCCGACTTACTGTCCTATCTTAGAATGGCCATGGTCACGAGATATTATCGGATGTTGTGTGACCTCACCGTCGTGACAGCTATCAGCAGCCCAGCTAGTATGGAATGCGGCATCATGTCAAATGTCAGATCTATGCGTCAGATCATCGCCCGCTGCGCAACCAACGCCGTTTGCCGCCGCGATCTTCCGATATCCAGTCCGTAGTCGCGGATTAGGCTAAGTACCTATACTTTTCCTTACTTGTCAAGTCCTCGCCGGAGTTGCATATCTGCTTATCCTTCTTGAGCTTCAATTTTCCTCTTTAGGCCAGATCAAGTGAAAGCCAATTCGTTACTTCTAATCCAGTTCGTCAATAGTCGGGAGAAGTTGTAGCTCCAAGGCCGTTTGCTGTGTTGGCAGACGCAAGGGAACACTATGAAATCATGCGGGGATACATCATGCACCGTCCAAGGTGGCGACGGGATCTCTCTAGCGCTGAAAAGCTCCGCTAGCCACACACATCTAGATTTTTACCGCTTATGGGTATACGTATTGCCTAGCAGCTTGGTAGCTAGAAGCCTAGCTGGGATAGGTCCAACGCAGTAGGCCTCCCACTCAACCCGCTCTATCCCCTGCAATAACGGAAGAGCTGTAATCCCTGGTTGACATCACCTCTCATGCACTTTTTTCGAAAGCCTTTCAAAATTCACGAAATTCATTCGCTACACCGCCGGAATTCTGACTGCAATACTCATAACGCTGGAACATTCCAAAAGGGAAGTATCCAACGGCAACCCACAGTAGCTGCACAAAATACGTCGAGGCGCAGCTTTACTGCATGACGGGACCCTACTCGTTACATTTGAGAGGTCTCCCACCGTCATACTAGTACTTGTATTCATACTTCTACCTTTTAAAATCGCGCTGTTATGCTCTACACTTTGGTGGCTTGCAGTCTACTTCATTTCGTAACAAGGATTTAAAGACTCCCAAGTATCCCTTGTGAGATTCATCCTCGCTAAGCATACTACCTATACCATGGCATCCCGATCGGGCAATCATCATAGTCGATACGATGATCCATACGTATTCGACGACCCCTACCGACATTCAAGCTCACCCATCCAAAGCGCCGGCTACGAATACGTCGGAACGGAAGAACCTGCCAGCTCTACTAAGTCTCGCCGCGCCATATCTCCAGATCCGGAGCCTCGTCGACGACCTAGCCCATCGAGGAGATATTCAAGAACCACCAGCCCACCACGACGTAGGCATGATAAGGCATATGCCCCGCCACCGGATCCTGATAAGCGATCATCACCACCCAGAGCCTCACGACATACCTCACCACCCCGCACTAGCAAAAAGGCGTCTCATACCAAGCATCATAAAGACCAGAATTTTGCTGATCGACCGGCTGTCAAACGCACCAAATCCTTTGGCCAATCCGGTCTGAAATTCCTCAGCGAAGCTGCAGCGCTATACGCTGCAACGCAGGCAGGAGGAGGATCAGGCGACCGGGGCCGTTCTGAGAGCCGCGGCTATTCCCACCGCAGCTCCCATCACGAATCAGAACCAAGGCATCGTCATCATCGCCACCATCGACGCTCTCCTACACCCTCCCCATCGCCACCCCCAAGACGGTCAAGAGCGTATAGCGATGCTCCCCCACGGAGACATCACAGACATCGGTCGCCATCCGTGAGCGATGTCTCGGACTACGATGACAGACGAGGCCGACACCATCGGCGATCACGCGCAAGCTCCTATACCGAGAGCCGTTCACCATCTCCCCGGCGTCCTCACAGGCGGCAAACCAAGTCCGCGTCCTCCAGCTATAGATCTAAGGGGAAGGGCAGCTCCAAGGCACCCGACCCAGCAACAGCCGAAAGATGGCAGATGGCCGCACGTGCCGCTCTGGAGGCTGGAGGCCTGACCGCATTCAGGCTACGCAAGGAGCCGGGGAGCTGGACGGGTGACAAAGCCGCTAAGGTGGCTACCGCCGCGCTAGGCGCCGCGGCGATCGATGCGTTTATCGACAAAGACCCGAGACGCGCGAGGTCCAGCGGCGTTAAAGGGTTCGCGGAGAACACGATCAGTAGCCTGATTGCGTCGAAGCTAATGGGGACGAAGGGACCGACTACGCGCAAAGGGAAATCTAGGTACTGATGTGTGATCAAATCTGTCTGCTTTCTTATTTTCTTGGATCTATTCCGCTATTACTATATGACATCGGGGATTCGCATTATTTCGGTGTAGGATATCATGACAGATTGACGCTCCAGCAATACGGGATAGAATAGGCGAACGAGATAGGTTCGCTGTTACGACGTTATGATGGCGATGTACTGTACCGGATAAAATCATAGAAGGGATAGCAGGCGAGGTGTTTATGGTTCGGTACTCGACTCAGTTTGAGATTTTGCGTAGAATGAATTGATATACTCAGATAACACGATCAGTCTATAGTGAACCACTACGTGACGGTTGGATTTGTAGGACAAGTCTACGTACCCAACGGTTACTCAGACTATTTGACATCACGAGATAGACCAGTCGTTGCTTTTACAACATAACTCAAGGAAATAGTTTCAATCACAAGATAATCAAACCCAGCAGAGTGGCTCGTCGAGGCAACATGCGGTTGTCCTATAACGATAGCGAGGACGTCTCATTTCAGTCCTAGGTTCAACACACTATAAACACATTCCAGGCAACATAATCGCAAACAGTCAGGTTAAAAGAGCGTCAGTATTTCTAATAGATACGGAAACTAGGAGACCATCAAAACCCTACCACCCTACCCATATACGACCCATTCCAACCCGCGCTCGCCGCCTCCCTAGCCCTAACTTTCTTCGTAACCTTGGCGTAGACGCGGACTCTAGAAGTTCACATATACAGGGGCCACCATATCAGAGTTGGCCTTCTAGCAAGTAAAGCCGCAATCCATGTCACGGTTTCCACTATCATAGCGACCAGTGCTGCATCCAGAAGAGCTGGACCAAGTCTGACCATTGTAGGCGAAAGAAACCGGGTCAGAATCGACGGACCCAGCGGTAAGGATGAGCACTTTAGGGAGCTGGCTCGTGATACCGATGCTGCTGCGGTCGGCTACTGCCTTGCCTCTCACGCCGCCAAGGATTGCGCCTACGCCGTCCTTGATCTGCACGTCGAATTGGTATTGGCCGCCGACACCGTTTTCGTTCTTCTGGTATTGTACGACGTGTATGCCGCACTGTCCCCCAACATAACGCTTCTCGGCGGCAGGGGCGGTAGGGGTAGCAGTGGAAAGGCCGGCGAGGGCGGCGGCGATGAATGCGGAAGTGAACTTCATCTTGTATTTGGTGTTTGGTGTTATCGAAGTGATAGGGAAAGCGAATATGATAGAAATGGATCAATTTGATTCAAGGGGATCTGTTCAGCTGTTGGTAAGGACTGCCGACTGTGTTGATTCTACTGATGCTGGTAAACGCTCTAAAGTGCGGGAGTTATGACGGCTTATATACATAAACATCTGGACTGACAATCTCTCCTTCACACTTAGATCGAGACAACGTAGGGAACGACCGATCCCGCCTTGTAGGATTCAAATGTAAGCGCCAGCTAATCTCGCAATCTTGTTGTACATGACAAGATCGACATTCTTGTGTATCCAAGGATATATTGCAAGTGTCTTATGCCCTCTAATAAGGGGCAGAATTAGACTTACGTATATAGAAACTATTCCTACGCCCGAACATCACTGCCGCAGTCAGCATGAATCGATCTGTACCTATAGATCCGATCGTACCTTATAACCCTGACTAGTATTACGAACTAAGGAGGCGGAGTTCGACACGACAGACATAGCCAGCGTTTACCAGCCGATTCTTATTTCAGTTTTATTAGACGCCCTAGTAATGCTAACGTAAGTGCGAGTGTAGGAATTCATGCTAAAGGTATCATATTGTTATGTAGCACTGTTTCTATTAGAAGGCTAGGTCCTTTACTCCAGTTGAGTTTGTTTATTATACCCTTAACCCCGACTGGAGAGCTCTCCTGCCAGGTTAGGAATATTCATAGGGAATAAGACAACCCCTATAGTATACGGGTCCCTCGCACAACAACGTAGTTGCTCACTAGGCCTTCTCGTAGCAATATCTATTAGGTACCTCGTACCCACTCAATGATGTTATTAAATGCAACGAAGGTGTATATTAAAAAGGATTATAGGATACCTAGTACCGACAGCAAAAACCTGCTTAACAAAAGCCTCACTCCTACGAGTCACCGCATAGTGCCTTGGGTCGTATGATTTATTTCTTCGCACATTACACAACATCTTTATTAGAGCAAAGACGGTGGTATTTTGTAGCGATTTATGTAATGCTTATTGAGGTAAGCATTGACTGAGCCTCATTGTGTAACCATACAGGCTCAGGGCAGCAGAAGCTCTCTCTAGATCCTTCGAAGGAATGTCTTCAGCTAGTAGCACTACGTGGTATATATAAAACAAGGCTCTAAAAATAATATCATAGGTAACATAAATATAAATAAATAGACGTAATAGGATGGTCCTGTATTCAAGTCCATGATATACGTTCAGCCGGAATTATCGTTACACCGCCGAAGCGCGTAATCGCAGGCAAACAGCGATATAGGCTTACGGGGCCACAATAGTGCCTTGGGAAGAATCTAATACTACGTAGCTTATTCTTGAGAAACAAGGGGTTGTTGCAACTTGAAAGGCAACATTTGCAAAGTTCAATTCATGTGAAATATACCATGTTTCTATTCTTAACTGTCTATGACTTTCCGTAGCATCATCTTCGAGTAGCAGTGAGCCGACCTATCATACCACACTCCATGGCTAGAATTCTTACCTCAAGCAGTACTCGATGGTGTGGTCCATGTAAAAACTATTTTCACACGGGATTAGGTGCTAAGGGCTATTGGTATGAAGGATGAGCTATTATAGATATGGAAGGAATCCTATTGGTCATATCGCTGGCCTGTTGGCTGCAGCCACCTGTACTGGAGATCAACACCAGCGAATAAATAAGGTCATCTCGCATTCCACAAGAAGAAAGTAAGGACCTTAGGACTCAAGAGAATTATTAGTTGAAATTGAATAAGTCCCAGGCTCTCGAATTAAGCCCTTGTTACAGCTACAGTTTCGGTACTAGAAGATGCCTCCATCTACTTCCAATGGCACCAACACTAATCACGCAGTGGAAGGTTGAAGAGTGATTGTCAACAAATTATTAGAGCTAGTTAAACATAATTAACTATAAAAATTAACATGGCCTGAGTTTCGAATTTTCTCTAGTTCGAATAAGCGTAAACCCCTAGTAGATGGTCAGCCAATCGCCCCCCTTTTGCCCTACGCGTGCAATCACCGGATGGGTGTGACTGCGGGCAGTGTATAATTATTGACCGGCCATATTTCTAGGTCGAAATTCATGCCGAAGCCCAAGTCCACGTTCAAAACTCCTTCAAGTCCGGATCTGATGAAGTGCACTCCTGATAGGACTAATAAGGTTTGTACGACTTGTAGTGCTAGAGCTGCGAATAGCGCCACGAAATAACTTAGTCCGGTGGCCATAATGTAATTGGTTACAAGTTGACTGCGTGAACACAGAATTCAGGTCTGATAATTAGTCTCGACGTGAGTTTATGCGGTCAGCGCTGATCGCAAGTTATCGGAAGGACCTAGTAGTTCTATATATCCTAGATAATATAGAGCATGAATAAAGAATTGTTTCGTGATACACACGTTGTATTTAGAACAGTATAGATGTTTTACCACCACTTCTTAGACAACCGAAATCCGAGACATTACTAGGCTTTCCCGGTTGAAGATGATCCCTTTATCACTTACCAAGCATTGTATTTCTGTAGTGCTGAGGTCTGCCGCGATTAGCCTTGTGTTACAACAAGCTCTTTGTGTAGTGACTATTTGGTATTGGATGTACTTACCCCAAGTGACGGTTCTTCTTGAAAGGCAAGGAACCACATATGCCTGGATACTTTGATTGCGAATCGGAGATTCAGGATGCTTAATCTACAGAATATGACAAATTCAGGTAAGCTTGAAAATCTGGGTACGAAAATAGCTAGGAAGTACGCGCTTTTACGTGGGTGATTTGATATATTCTAAGCGAGTGACTGAAAATACTGCCTATGTCGAATCTCCGTTATCTGTAGTAGTGTATGCCAATACAAGCTGACGAGTGAGTGACTTTCCCTACTGGAACCGTTCCGCAGTACGGATGGCTGGTACTAGGCTTTCGGATTCCCTGCTTTCTGAAGATGCCTAGCAGCCTCCACACTATGCCATCTGCACATATACCGTCTCTCAAAAGTCAACGTGAGCCCTTAAAGGCAGAAAGAGGTACATTTATCAGTGTTTCCACCAGGGATACAGATAGATTTGCAGTGATTACCACACCAGGTGCAGTACGAGCCGGTATTGCAGTTACCGTCGCCAACAGTACACTGGTCTCCATCACCACGGCACCTATTGCATCGCTTTTCAGCGTCGAGATCTTGGGGAGGCTATTCGAAAGAGAGATCGTCAACCCCCCTTCCCATGTTTGAGTTGTGGATAGGATACATGCTACTTACTGCCTCACGGATGTATGTTTTACCGTCGCGCTCGAAGATCTCGACACTATTGGCCAAGGATGCGGGCTTAGCAAGCACGGTAGAAATGCTACTAAGTAAGTAGATGCCGATAGCGATGGGCGTGGACCTCATTTTGGACGATAGACAAGGAATTCGTACTAGGTAGTTTATAAGTAGGGGATAAGCGTATGCCTATCTGAAAGCTGAGAGTTCGGTTGTTAAGTGAAGGTGCTCTGAAGATTGCACTTCTATGATCGAGTGATAAAGTCCTAGGCAGATTCTTAGATATATATACCTACATGCCTATGGACGTATGCTTTGGCACCCACTCCCTGTTTCTGCGGATAACTTGATATAAGGGTGGACATCATCCTTCTACGCTCTGGCTGAGCTGATCTTCATCTTTGTACAACTAGAGAGCTCCTGTAATGGATTTTATGGTACCATAAGTTCAATATTATGACCTCAGCTTCATGTCTGTCTTAGAGATATGTATCACAAGTCAGCATTGTGAGATCCTACGATGCTACGTGTGGTATGATTTCGGTAAAGAGGCGCATGAATACTTATATAGTAACGTTGATCGAAAGGCCGAAAGTCCGAACCGATCTCACACTTGCAAATCATTAGTAGATCTGAATGGCCTTTAAAGAGGGTAGCGTATACAGCATGCAAGTGGTTGAAACATCACGAATGAGGCTCTCTCGGTATTAGACAAAATTGATCCTTAAATGCCGCATGGGACACAGAGAGGCCTTGTTGTTAGTCATTCACTATGTACATGTATGTCTAGGTGTTTGGCTCATCAACCTGAGGGTAAACTAAACACTGATACCTAGTAGGATTGGCAGAGATCTGCGCGTCATCGATGTGAGTTTCAATAGCCTGAACTTATGGTGTACTAGATACCTGGACCATTTGGATGTCAACTTGGTGGGAGTTAGGAAAGGAATTCTACGATTCATCGGCTTATTTAATCGACTTCAAAGGCGAAGTTGTATCCATGAATGTGTGTAAATAGAAAAAGGGTGAGGGGATGGGGGTGAATGTCCCCCTTGAATTTGGACCGCTATCCCTGTTCATAGTGGCATTAGCTTCTATGGGTACAACAGTACGTACTTCCAGGCTACTTTAGGCGCTATACCGTTAGAGGAATAGTGCTAGAAAATGGTAAAGAGCCTACTGATTTGAACCAATAGGAGGAAGGTCCTACAGTGACTTTGAACCACTTGCTAAGCTCAAGGCTGATGAACTTTCCCCATTAAACATCAGCCTTATTTATTTCACCTCCTTCAACTTCGTTGTATGTTTCTCTGGTGATAAACCATCAGCCGATCGTGCGACGAAACCTTCGTATTTAGGTCATTTATCGATAAAGGAAGCTGCATTAGCGGGTAGGGTTTGCCCAACCGGCTATTCCTTTGTGATCTCATCAATCGATTGTCGTGGGCATCACAAATATCACCAGGAGCAATCAAAATCTCGCGCCTTCTTATTCGATAATCCGGATTTTCGCTGCTATTCACGTATCGCTACTATCCGGCGTTGAATCGGCCCTGCCTACGCTCCTCAATCAGTCACTCCTTCTGATTGGCTAGTAGATTCAGGGCTACTTTGAAGTTTTGAGTCTTCGTCCATCAATATCTCGCTGGACTTGACGCCTCCTTCTTTTCTTCTCATTAGCCGGCGCTTTCAAACGTCACCCTCCACGTCGTACGTAGTGGGCAATCCCTAGCGTAGGTACTTGACTTCATTAGCTTTACTCCATGAAGATACCTTAACCTTATCATTCTTATATCGCGACATGGTCGCCCTGCAGATTTAATTGTTCCCGACCATGTGTGTACATGCTGCTAACTCATTACTAGGCTCGAGAACAAGTGCGGGTATTTGAAGTGCATCTCTTGACTACCTGGTTGGGAGACGCTGCTGCATACACTCGGGGTTTCTTCCTTCTATCTCACATACAATATTCACCATGGCTGCTAGAGACGCCCGCAACTCCACACAGGATCCTACGAACAAGGCGTCTGAGCAACGACTCCTTTGGAACCAGGAGAATGTGAGGGACGTAGCTGAGTCGGTTGGTATCCTCAAAATCAACGATGAGGCCTTGCGCACACTCTCTCAAGATGTCGAATACCGTATCGGCCAAGTTATTGTTGAGTCGCTTCGATGCATGCGACTTGCTCGACGCACTACTCTGACCGTCCAAGACATCTCCCAAGCGTTGCGAGTCCTGGATGTCGAACCCCTCTACGGTTATGGCTCTGGCCGACCACTTAGATACGGGGAGGCTAGCTTAGGCCCACAAGCTTTGTTCTACGTGGAGGATGAAGAGGTCGAATTTGAGAAGCTAATCAATGCACCTCTCCCTAAGATTCCTCGAGATCCCTCTGTTACAGGTAGGTTTCGTAACCAGTGTGGTATATATAGTTTGGTTATATGCTGACTGTTTCTATAGTGCACTTCCTGGCTGTTGAAGGTGCTTTGCTCAACTGCGTCGAAAACCCAACTCTCCCCGAGTCACGAGCACATGATTTACTCCCCAAGGGCCCTGGTGCCAACCCCGCACTTGCTGCTCTATCCGGACAAGACAATCCCAACTTCAAACCCGCGGTGAAACATGTTGTCTCACAAGAGCTGATTCTTTACTTCGAGAAAATCCAAGCTGCTCTCATGGACGATACCGATGATGCCGAGGTCCAGCGACTGCGTGAAGCGGCTCTGGAGTCTGTTAGTTCCGAACCCAGTATCCACCAACTCATTCCGTATTTCGTCAACTTCATCTCAACCCAAGTCACCCATCACCTGGATGATACTTTCGTCCTTCGACAGATGATGGAACTTACGAATGCGTTGATCAGCAATGAACACCTATTCCTAGCTCCATATGCTAGTCCTCTCTGTGCACCGGTACTCACTTGCATACTGGGCCGCAAGATCGGCGTCGACAATGGAGTCGATGCTCTGAGGGATCAGTACCAACTTAGAGAGTTAGCTGCTTCTCTAGCTGGACAGCTTGCTCGTAAATACGCAGAGAGCAACAAGATGCTACGCCCTAAACTTGTTCGCACGTGTCTGAAGAACTTCCTGAACCCCTCGGTTCCGCCATCTGTTTGGTACGGAGCGGTGAATGCGCTCGCAGCCGCCGGTGGTCCCGACGTGGTCAAGGTTCTCCTATTGCCGAACCTAAAGGAATTCGAGACGTCGATGCTTCTTCCGCTACGCCAAAAGACGGACTCGATTTACGTTGCCGAGTTCGAGTCGCTAGTTGGCGCCATTATGAAAGCTGTTCAATCCCTAGCTGGCGAGGACTATCCCTGGATGAATGGCGGCATGAACGGGTACTCGAGCGAGAACGAAGCCAATGATATTAAGACCTTCATAGGCAACATCATTGGTGAACGCGTCGTACAATTAGGCGATCACAAGCTAAACCAAGCCATTCTAGATGCACGAAACTACCATTAAGCAGGTCCAAGCTTACTACGTTGAATTGGTCATTTCAATTTCCGAATTTCTCGAAGCAGGTGTCTGGATGATACCCTTATAATGGGTGAATGGTGTTCCGGTGTGTTCTATGGATTGGCATTTGGCGTTCTTGCATGGCGGGGGGTATCGTGGAATATTCTTCATTCGGCAAGCATACTAAGTACGTTTGCTGGTACAAGTCAGACTAGGTAGACAAAAGGAATTTACAGATTTGTATTCCACGTTGACATCAATACATAAGTGATTCGTACAGACGTCTTCCATCCATCAATTGACTTTCCTCCTCGTTGAGGTATAAGAATCTGAATTGACATGCTGTTCCTTGTAATCTACATAATTCAACAGCTTCCATTGGAGTGACTTCTATCTCAAGTACCTGCTCCTCATCCCCATCCGTAGCCTTTGACCTGTCTCGGTTCGCTTAGATGAGGAAGACGGCACCCAAGGTACCGACTATACTAGCACCGAGAACGATGTAGCTAGTCTGGTTGATAACCTGCTTCTTAAAGCCGAACGCAAAATCCCAGACAAGATGGCGGAGGCCGTTTGAGAAGTGGAAAAAGAAGGGCCAGGCGACAACCATCTTGAGACCCGTCTTCAGCACCGGGGGCAGCGAAGCCGCGGCCTCAGCTAGTGTCGCGGACTCGATGTGCCAGCCGGTCAGCGGCGCGACGAGGTACGCGAACGAGAAGGCATACAGCGACACGCTCAACGCCTGCCCTGTGATTCGCGTCCAGATTGAGGCGCCGAACCAGGTCTGCGTGTAGTCGTAGGCTGCTAGGTGCGGCGAGACGGGACGTTGGCGCCGCTGCGCGGCGAGGATCGATTGCGCGTCGGTTTCGGTGAGTTTTTGGGTGGATGCGCCCCTGGTTGAGATAGTGTTAGTTTTCGATCTACCGTTATAGAGATGCTATCCATAGTGTCCTTTTCTCGGTCTTCGAACTACGGCCGTTCTATTTCCAGTCTCTTCACAACCACAGCTATGCTTTGGCTATATGCGACAATTCTCGCATTCATATTTCCTCGGGATATGGGAAGAATGCACTGGGATCGGTGGTACAGTACCTAATTTGCAGGTTTGACGCTATCGCAAGACGAGGGAGGTTCTGGACGAAGAGCGCATTGGGCTTCTTGGCGGCTACTAAAGTTGAGATTATTTGTTAGCGAATCTAAGCCGTGATATCTTGAGAAGATTAAGGCAAGTCGTCGCAAGCCACAGACTTCCACGGAACTCTATATCAAGCCTTGCGATTTAAGATGGGATGGTGGTTTAGTACCTTGCCGTAGCGCCCGGAGACCAACTCTCTGTGCGTTCATCGTTTCGACTCGTGGAATTGTATGTATTCGGTTACTCGGAGGTTATCAATTCGGATCGCTCAAGGAGCCAGAGATGCCCGGTATGGATGACACCAATGCCACAAGAATGAGCCGATTGACGAGACCGCTTTCGGGCGAATTGGAGTTGGAACGGAGGCTTGAGGTTGGTATTGATGCGCTCATAGAAGTTGAAACGGCAGAAAGGTTGAATGGTTGATTCTCGGCATGAGGAAATACAGTCTAGAGCTAATTCCGTCCAATCCCACCTCTATCCTCGGCTTTGGTCTTGGCCAATTAGAAGACATATGATCGATGATGACCACGGCGCCAAAAAGAAGTACCGAAGTACGTAAGTCGCTAACGAAAGCCACAACCCACTTTGTCACCAGCCATGATTAAGCCACACACGTGATTTTATGGTCCGTGCCGTGTAGTAAAATTCATCACGTTCACGACGCGAACTTGCTTCCTTCTTTCCTTTTTTCCCTCAGATAGCCAGAGCATCCAGATCGCTGATGTCTTACCCAACTTTGGGACATTGTGCAAAGGTCAAGCGGCTTTGTGTCGTATGGATGTTCTCAGATTAACTATTCTTGGGAAAGAAGGATCCGTCGTTAATCTCGGCTTCGAGTTGCTTTCCGTCTCGACGTCGTTTCATTTTGAGATCTACATTTGTTGCTGTTTGATGGTTATGAGCTTGGATTACCTACATTATCAGTGTTTGAGTCAGCACTACATCCTGTTTTCCTGGCTGTATACTGCCGTCTTGTAGTAAGTCAAGTTGCGATGTAGGTAGGTATATTGACGTTGGCCGTATGTTTCTAGATAGTCTAACAACGTGTTTAGGTAGTTAAGAGTACTTGGATAAGATGTATGCATCACGCTAAACCATCAATGAATGTTTGTGATGCGTTCTCTTGTCTAAACTGAAACTATACGTGAGCAGTTTGGAGTGTACAGATTGGCAAGCTGCTGTGATGTTGGGATGCTGACTGCATGTAACAAATGCTGTCTGTTACTGAAAGAAGATGGATGCAACTACCTCTAAGCTGCACATGTGGTTCTTAGGTTCTTAAGCTGTCCACGGGTATGAGACTAAACGGGGACATTACACTGGTATAGTGCATATTAGATAGGTGCTATACCTATCTAGTATGCATGCGTATTCAGTTTGGCGCTTCCATTCGTTCAAATGGTATAACACATGTGCCGTTCCAAAGGGGTAACTTCCATATGTATGGCGGCTTCCTCACAAGGTAGGAACGCGAGACGCGTTACCGAGGGTTGGTCTTTCCTCCTCTAAGTCGGGAACTACCCAGCTCTATACGATATTGTCGGCGTCCGTCCTAGTCGTATACTCAACCACCTCTAGCCAACTCATAAAGTAACGAACTTCTCAGACTATTCGGCGATATAGTCGTTTTCACGGCGTTTCAGCGTTCAGGTTTGCCATTAACGGCGTATTTATCCTTCAAGGTTTTCATAATTATCATCATTCTCTTATGTTCCAACACTATTGTCGGCGACTATTCTTATCTATTATTGTTGACTAGGTTGATAGGATCGTCAACCATCCTGCCGCCGGCCTCACTCGACATTAGGAGTACCTATGTAGGGCACCTTGGCGTATGACGACGAGTATAGAGTGCCATTGTGAATACCATCGGCGGTTCTATTCAACAATCTCTCGGCACTCTCCTACAGTTTTCTCGCCGTACCATCGCCGACTCCTTATTTTGTTGTACCTAAATACATTGTTGGGACTGCGTGTTCTTATCTTTATCTTACCATCAACCGGGACAACCACTTGTTCTCTTACATTTTCAGCAAACTACAGGGCACTGACCGCAACCTTGATTTTCACATCATACTCGTCGTGAGCAAGTCATTTGACTACAAGGCGGGTCCTAAGAACATTAGGTACATTTCGGGTTATTACCACCAGCCCTTTTTCATTTCTCCCAACTCTCCTTCACCATCTTCTTCACCATCTCTTTCCCCTCTCCATTGAAGCACCCGCCTTGGCAACCTTGTTCGTTACCCGGCCCTTACTCCAGTCAATCGCTCCGGTTTCGTTTCCCTTCCTTCCGGTTCTCTTCCGCATCTACTCATACGCCGAAGAGGTCTCTCTGTCACGTAACGCAAAATTTGATTTTGCCATTTCATACCCTTGGGTATCATTCCAGCTTCTCAATCCATTCCCAAGACACTTCCCTCCCTCACCTTATCTACAATTCCGAAGCAACCAATTCGAGTCACATCTAACACTAATCCGAGAGTAAGCTATTGAGTATTTACGACAACTCAATTGAGAACAATTAAGAGGAAGGTAACGAAAGCTTGAGGAGGACAGTGACCACTCTCCAACGCGTTACCTCGTATCTACCTGCGTTTTTAACGCTTGTTCTCAATTATACAGCAATGTAAGTAGATCCTTGTATTATAATATTTTCATATCGCTAATTGATTCATAGTTTCATACTCACTGCTGTATATTCAACTATGGCTCCTCCCTCTGGTTCACGTGGTCCTGATCAAGAGTCCTCTTGGGCTACCGTCGCGAAAAGCCAGGCCAAAGAGACACCCCGCGGAAACGCGGGCGTCCCATCTGGCAAAATTACCTTCAAGCCGAAGGCTCACAAGGGCGGCAATAAGGGTGGCCAGCACCCTCAGGCTTCGCGACAGGCTCCACGACAGTTCCCGCAGCCCCCTCAGCCCGCCAAATCGGTCTCACAATCCCCGGTGAAAGCAACTTTCACGGGTAACTTCCTTGAGCAGGCTCATGCCGCTCAAAAGCCAGCAAACCAGAACCCCGAGCCCGTGAGCCAAGTCGCAACCATGAGTAAAGACGCAGGCATCATTGAGAACCTGAATGCGAACATTGCTACTCTCACCGCCACTGTCTCAACCCTGAATGAGGATATATCCCGTCGAAACAACGACATCATTCAAGCCAAGGCCGCTCTAGCAGGCAAAGATTCGGAGATCAAGAGCCTCAAGGAGAAAATTGCAATGCTCGAGCAGAGCCTCGAGTCAACTGCTGTTGCTTCTAAAGCTGCTGAGGATCGATCCAGCGCAAAAGATGACCAACTAATGCAGTTTCAACTTGAGATTGCCAACCTGCGAGATGCTATTCATACAGGACTGATCTCCATGGCCCAAGTCTATGGACCCGGTGGAGAGAAGGCTTTCACCTACTTTGCTGAACAGGAGACCAAATCTATCCAGGAGACCACACAGGGCCTGTCCAATGGACACCAGAACGGTCGTCACGAAGTTAATTACCATGGTGTTCCTAATGGCCAGCAGAAGAGTTCTGGAAGCAATCACCTCAACGCTAATCGTGAGGACATCCACAGCCAGGCCACGCAGCCTTCGGAGCCCAGTCCGCCCCTATCCGATCGTCCGTTAGCTTCCCCTAAGAAAGACAACGTGACTAGCCAGAAACAGACGATCGCAGGTAGCACTAGCAGCCAAACAATTGAGATTCAGAAGGAGAATGGCTCGACTAAGAACACCCCCAAACCCATCAAGGGTGCCACCACTCCTCCTACCAAGGTCGATCACCCTACGAAGACTAACCCTAGTGTTGAGGGCACCCAGCGACCTAAAAAACATGCTGTTCAATCAGCTGAGGAAGCCAATCGTCCTTCGAAGCAGGTCGAGCACTGCACGAGCGAGCACGTTGAGCCCATCGGTGAGTCCGCAGGGACTGCTCAGGAAGCTGTTCACTCCAGCGACTCGGATTATTCGACCATCGACAGTAATGAGGACAGCCATCAGTCGGCTCAGGGCTCGGAGGCCGAGAAGTCAAGCCCCAAACTTGACACTACCGTTGAATCTCGTCCCATCCCCACCCAGAGTGTTGAGGCTACACTAGCGGAGAAAGACGCTCCTAAGAGTCCTACAACCCCTGAGCAAAAGGGCGATTCGGCAATCCCCGGCAACAATACCGCCAGCGCTATTGATCATGTCAATGTGCCCCCTATCACGGACACTAAATACTCGTTTAAGGCTGAAGAGTCCATCGATGTTATGGCTGGCGGTATGGCTCCTCCGCCAAAACCTCTCCCTCATTTGAGAGGCATAGACGAGAAGGGGGGCGCGAATCATTCGCGAGCTCGTAGGCCTACGGCAGTCGTGAATGCCGCCGGCAACCTATTGGGTGTGCTGGACCCCGATGAAGCCAAGAGATCTCCTTCAACGCAACAGAGTCCGCTTGCGGCGCCCGTAGGAGATGAGGCTGGCGAGAATGCATCCCAGCCCAACGAGGAGGGGGGTGGATGGCAGGCAGTTCAAGACAAGACTAAGATCCGGAAGGCCAAGAACAAGGCTGAGAAGAAGGCGAAGGCTAAGGAGAGCGCTGCCGCCTCGAACAGTGCCAAGACACAGAAGCCCAAACCTCATGGAACGGTCATTGGCTCCAAGTCTACCTTTTCGAAGCCTCCCAAGGACCAGAAGAAGGAAGGCGACGCTGCCAGTAAGAAGAGCGATGGACAACGCACCCCACCGCGTTCGCAGGACCCCAACGCCCACCGTGGCCCGGACAAAGGCAAGTCTCTCGGCGGTAAGCAGCAAGAGAAGGCAGCTCCACAAGGTAACCAGTCCAAGCAGCCGACTGGTAAAAAAGGCCAACAGCAAGCTAAGCCCACCACTGCCACACCGAAGATTCCCAAGTCAGAGCCCCCCGTTCCGCGCAGCTGGGCGGATGAAGTGGAAGAGAACGAGGCTAGTGGTCGCAAGCTGGGGTCATCCTTCAATTAATCGCCTCCGCCGTGAGAACTAGATGTGGATCCGACGAAGGATGCTATCATCATCATTTGGTTGGAGAGTTAAATAAGCCCTTTGCTCTAGTTATCCTACGCTATATGGTGGGAATCAAGGATAGTTGGCCCAAGTGGATATTCGCGTCCGGGAATTTGGGCGCGCGTGTAATGTAGGCAGTCACACAATTGATTCGCTTTTGCTTTATAACTGCATGTTCCACGTAAAATTAAGCATTGTTTTCCTTTTTCAACTCAGCCTTTTCCTTAATAGGTGCTTCCAAACGGTAAGAGAAGAGTGCTATCACAAAACACGCACGACAGGGGGGATAAATTTATGATGTCATGAATCTATCCGGATGATCCGAGAAGCTGAGTCTGTAATCGGCGACATTCGCGAAAATTTTGCCAAGGAAACACATTACGCCCGAGTGTAGTGACGTGGTCGTAGAGCACGGACGCGAAAGTATAAGTACTTCAGGGAGATGAAAACAACAGGGTTGGCGATAGCCTAAATAAGATGGCAAAAAAAAATATACATTGATATAAGCATGCAATGCTATCTCCCAGGAACTGACAGCAAACAGTTGTGCTATCTTCTTTTCAGTTCACAGAGCTTTAAACCGAGAATCAGCCCTATGAACCCAAGCCCTATGAATCCAAGCCCCAACAGGGCAGTATAGCCTCGGCTTCCGCAATCCTGGCATCGGCATAGTCCGTCACATCCCTGTTCCTGCGGCGTTCGGCCATGTTCCTCTTCGGTACGTTTTCCGTCATACTGAGCGTTGGGTTTGGCCGAGAGCCTTCCTTCTCGACGGCCTACCTCTCGACGATGTTTATTCCTCCCCCGGTTGCTATAACTCCTCGGGCGTATCCGCCGAGCGGAATTGTGGTACGGAATAGACAACCCGTTTTTAGCTCTTAATTGTGGATCCATGGGAGTCTTCAGCGGGCACGCCCTATTCCGAGTGCACCTTTTCTCAGCATCATCCCCAGCCATGTAAGAGAAGAGGTGGGCTTACGACGTCGTTATAGTCTCTGCATGTCCAACATACGAAACTTCCCGGACCGTTCTCCACTCTCCAAACGCCACTTGACAATCCATAGCATTATCGGCGACTACGATAAAGATCCCCTTCCCGATACGTATGTTGGCGGCCGTTGGGTCACTGTACCAATGTAACTGGTGTTGAGTCATTAGGGTTGCGTCTAGTCCCAAACGCCGTGCCGCGCTCTCGATTATGTAGTTATGATATTGCGCACATCTTCTTGCTTTAAAGACATCGTGTCCTGAACCAAGGGTTCCGAATAGACCGAACGAAAAGGTAGGCGTTTGCGTAACCTGTGGTTGTCAACACTATGGTTGTAGAGGTGTATGTAGACTTAGCTAACATCATAAAAGTCAATGCGAAGGTCATCGGTATGGGCTTTTTCGAGAGGTGAGCTTGTTGGCAACTATTCATATGCGGGAATTAGCCTCATCATGGTCATAGCTTCCACGAGGTAGCTACCTACCATCTGTAGGGTTTGACTGCAGTGTTCCAAAAACAGTCGCTTCACGTGGTATTGATGCTCAGGCTTGAGATACTTCCTCGGTATCTTTTTGCTTCGTAAATGTTGTATTAAAGAGTTCGAACTCGTAAAAGTCAATCCTGACAGGTATGCTGAGGTTATGATCTTATCTAAATCCACCTCTAAGGTGGTAGATATTTGATATTGAGCCATAACTGAAGCAGTTGTAGGTAAACCAAGGCCTATACCACATCTTCAGAGCGCAGAATCTTACAGCAACACGGTTTAAAAAAAATGACAGCCTAATATCAAGAGAGGCTTCTAGTTTCTCGCACGAGGCTTTGTATATACCACAGGGGAGCCAATAAGCGTTAATATCTGGCATACGGTAGCTGATCGAATAGAATGATGTCTTGATACATCTAGTACTTTGAATATCAACGTCAGCAATGCGTCAAATACTAGAATTTCGCGAGCTAGCCAAATAAATTTGAGCGAATACCTTGTATATCTAGGTACACGTGGTATTCAAAATAGTGGTAGAGCAAGGTTGCTATACATGAAAACGAATAACATCGCTAGTGAGCCTACCTAAGCACTTAAAGATAGTCAATTTAATTAGTTAAGGTTATGAGGCATTTATCAACAGCCTAGGTACCTATCCAGTCGAGTAGGTATATCCGTACCTCGTCCATGGGTACTCTAGATAGCTAACCCAAAGCCTTACTTCACGAAACCTTAGGTACTTATTTAAATATGCAGGTAGCTTTACTTAAACACTCACCAGGCATATGCATTTAACGTCGTATTGCAGAATGCAATGGCAGATCACAAGATCCATGGATGGCGTACAATTACACGGTCACCGAAACGGTGCTCAATGGACTACCTTTAACTCCGACCCTTTATCCTAGGCTCAGCAAAAGTACGTGCATATACTCGCCTATGTAGCCAATGAGAAATCTCCACAGAGGCGGCTCAAAAAACTATGTAGATACCCTGCAGCTGCGTATTCACATGTGATGTTGAAGAGAACGGAACATTGCTTTGTATGGACTGTGTGCATAGTCTGGGACCCCTAGACCAGATGGGAAGGATTAAGCTGATTTAACCCAATGCGTTAGAGCGATAATGATATACTATTGCCCACAGCCCATACAAGATTATCAATTTTTACCAAGCATCTGGTACTACGGCGGTGGTCCACGGTGATCCACAAATATTAGTATCCACATCAACCACATCTGTACATCAGCTGGATGTATCACGCGCAATTCCTAGATTTAGATCAAGCAATACCTCATTATTCTGTCAATACTCACTATCTCATCTATATTTATATACTACATATAGATACGTGGCTCACTCTAACTCTTAATCAGGCTACGGTTATGATTGATTAATCGAATATAACTCCATCTATTCATTTCCATTGCTCCCTGAGTATACCTATGTATGTCTCATAGTTCCATGGTACCGTTCCGACCGCCTTTTCCCACGAGAATGTCAAAGGGCGGTTCTGTGGTGGGAACAAGGAACTTGGATCTTTTAGTCCTAGCACCCCGGTGAGACTCCAACGTGGCTTCCACAAAATCCAATGATTCCAACCTAGTTCCCTCGACAATAATCGACTCCTTGTTTTCATTTCGATGAACAGAGAGGCCAAATTGATGGACAAGAGTCGGTGAGATCCAGTTCTTCGGCGACTCATCGTGGCAGACCATCTTGGCGTCATGCCAGATGAGCTTGTAACTGTTGTAGATCCGGATAGATTCTGGTTGAAGCTGCTTATCATCTGGGCGTTCCTATTTATTGGAAGATGATACGTTAAGCATGAATCCATACTAGATTCTCAAGGGGCTTAGTGGCCTACTTGATATTCCGTAATATCACCGAACGGTTCGTTATCCGAGTCAGCTGCAGAGTTATTGTGGCAACATGCTCCAAAGAACGGGAACGATGCTTCTTCATCTCTAGAAGCACGTATCATATTGACCAATTTGCCCGCACTGCAGCGCTCTTCTCTGGATTGCGTCAACATTCTCTTGATCCATCCTAAGGGCATGTCCCTATATCTTGGGCCGGCGGCTTTTTCTAGGATTGAGATTTGATGCAGGATACCCTTGTAGTTGGAATGGTATCGGATCGCTCTGGTACCATGTTGGAGTAGGGTTTGTAGAACGTGTACCTTGTCATAGCCTTTCAAAACTGTAGCCATTTCAAGGAATACACATCCAAGTGACCAGATGTCCGAGCCACTGCCCCGTTTTCCACCATCAGCCACTTCCGGAGCACAATACTAAAAATATATTGTTAGCAAGCTTGATTAGACTATGAAATCAGGACAGCCCATCCGGATAACCAAATTGGCTGAAGGTGGGGACGTATGCTCGACACCAATGCACAGGTGAATGAAAAAAGATTGGAATCAGATCTGTAATACTCACAGTGGGGCTACGGAGTGTCTCTTCTTGAGTTGTAGTTCTACCCTTTTCACTCCAGTCCAAGGCAATCCCAAAGTCGGCAAGTAGGACCCTATTGCCCTTGACTAGAATGTTCTCCGGTTTGATATCCTTGTGGCGTATGTTGTAGGTGTAGTGTAACTCGTACAGCGCCGTGGCAATACAACCGAAAAAGCCGGCAAGGGTCGTTTCCATCTCAGGCCGATATCTCTCAAGGAATTGTCCAAGGTTGCAGTCGGCCACCGGGCTTGTGACAATTCCTACATGCTGGTTCGTCGTGTAGCTACCCACGATAGTCAAATAGTGGTAGTGGTCTATCTTCTTCAGCACATCTATCTCTCCTTGTAGGTATTTCATTTGCCATTTGATCTTCTCGGGATGTTTGTCTTCGCGGAGGATTCGTTTCAAGGCGAACACGGAATCATTGTCGCCTTGCAGCCTCACCCGGGCAACGAAGGATTGGTCTCGCCTGCTACCAAGTGTCTCTCCAATATCCAAGCTGTTTGGTATCATCGTAGCTGTATTGAGTGCTTCGCGTCCCATATTGGCGTGCTCACTGGGATTTCCATCCTGGCCTACCCTAAAGTTATCTGTCAAATAACGTCTTTCTGCGTCCCTAAAAGGACGCAATTCGGCCGGTCCGAGATGCTCAACTAGAAAACATTGAGGAACGGGAATATAGGTATCTGTAAGGCCATCTTCCAAGATTCCTTTGATCCTGTCTTGGTCAACCTTGATCTCACGGAGTATTGCGGTAACCTTCTCGGTATTCCTGTGCCTCCCCGGACCAAGAATTTCAAATTGGAGATTCCGGTTAGCCATCTGGATTCGCTGTGTCCGAAATATGCGAGTTGAGCGGAAGGATATGATGACGGGGTATGTTTGGAAATTTTTGATAAGAACAAGGGCAGTATCTTGTATATATATGTAACTTTACTTAGCGTAAGCGAGGAGGTGGTGCCTTGAGAGTAGGGCATGACGTACCTGGTATTAGGATAAGGCATATCGGATGGTTAAAAAGCAAGGGCTATATCGAGTAGATCGGCCAATTAAGAATCTGGATGGAAACTGATAGACTCCAAGGTCTCCTGAACCTCGTCTTAACGCGTTGGTCTCAGCCCAACGCTACATTACGCCCCCTATTCACCTTTTCTTAGGCCTGCCCGCATTATGATAGAATAGAGTTAGGTCGCTAACTAGAAGCCTAATTCATTAACGTATAGCGCAACCCTTCGCAGACCGGATATCATGACCAATCAATCTTGAACTTATGGGTGCAAAAGAGGTTTCATGTCCACTGCATGGACGTCGCGGGGGCATAGCGATAGGGCAGATGTGGCGTGACATGTAGGCTGGATCTGCGACCGATCACCACACGGATTATCATGAGACGGCACTGAGGTTACACTATCACTGCAGATAGCCATTTCGTCGGTTAGCGTCGCGCCGGCTACGTGCAATCTCGGGTGCTGCGGTTGATAAGAAATACCTAAGGTAGCATTAAGAACATAGCTGGATACAACAAAATTTGTTCCAATCCTGATATGAACTACGGAGGGTACTTCATTTCATCGGGGGACTATGCTATTTGAGAAGTATTTCCTTGCTATTATCTTGGGCGTGAGGCGGTATCACGAGTAACTAGCATTGGCAAGGCTTCTTACTACAACTCGTCACATGAGCCCCGATATTTTAATTGGTCTGCCTTGCTGACGACATCGGTACGTAGGTGGAGGCGGAATGGAAATCGACATAGCCTCATAACTTGGTAGCCCTGAATTATATCTTCTCACAACAGTCTAGCTAGAGTGATCGATTTTAGATTTTGAACAGCCCTCGAAACGTATCAGAACATCGGCATCTACTCCCATGACTAGGTTTAGTCCAGCATGGCCGATCCACTTTCAGTATTGGGTGCAGGCGTCGGTCTGGTATCACTCATCTTACAGCTCACGGATGAGTGTCTCAAAGGTTAATTGGGTTGTATGGGGCCCCCTAGAGCGCCGACTAACAATGTATAGGATACAGATATCTCACTGAAGCCAGCCAAATGGCACAATGCTACCAATATTTAAGGATTCGGATGCGAATGGAACAACAGCGGTTCTCGAGCTTCGCCACCAAGGCTACACCTTTATGCCATCGTGGTCAGCTTTGCCTCGCTCTTCAGATTGACCAACAGCTGTTGATGGCTGTCCTTCTCGAAGTCAAAGCTGTCTTACAGAAGTTTGAAAAGAACGAAACTAGGTACCGAGATATCATACAGCGAGAGGTGCGGTGGACTGGTAGAAACAGTCCCTCGATTGAAATAATAGATATACTTCACCTCCCTTATACCCAACCCACATTGACGGACACCCAAAACGATCATGTTACCACGAAGCTTCGAAAGGTCGGTCGTTGCATCATGGGGACGGCAAGAAAAGTAAAGACGGTTATTGAAGACCCGAGGCGGCTCGTCTGGGCTAGTGTGGATAAAGAAGCACTTGAGGCACTAATTTCTAAATTATCGGACTTGAATTCATTCCTTATAACGCTGATGGATATGTGGGAAATGCAGCGGATGGCGGAAAAAATTGAAAATAGCAATTGGGAGATTATTCGACTTCGAGAAGACATGACAAAGCTTCGAACTGTGATACAGGAGCTAAGCCAGGAGAACAGAAACCAGGTACCACACAATCCCTATCTATTGAATTCAGGAACAACCCTACCGGGCGATAATGCTGAAAAACGGCTACCGGACGGTCTCCTTATGGATAAATTTCATCAAACAGAAGCCGGAGGCATAAACATGAAGGCTACCCAACTTGGAGAGATTCGATCTACTACCCTAGTATTAGAATTCTCAAAATTCGTCTTTCCCTACGGAGATTCGCCTAGTGACTTCTATGAAGGGCGGACGATTGCTGTCTTGGAGGAGCGCAGCGTTTGGATCGAGTGGATGGGCCTCTGTCAGGGACAGGGAGTGGCTTCCGCGAAAGTTTTACGAGAAACTAGGGTATCACTGCTCGCTGATACTCTCCATGGCAGTGCGTCTAGCATTTTAGGAAGCCCCAGATGCTTAGGGTATGTGAATTCATCGAGTGAATCCACAGAGCCAAGATTAGGAATGGTATTTGAGACACCGATCAATACAAAGCCTGATACAACTCCTATTACACTTCGGCAACTATTGGAAGCACAGCAGAAGCCAACTCTGTCGGCCAGACTTTTGCTTTGCAGTGCCTTGGGAGATCGTGTTTCTAAATTCCATTCGATAGGCTGGCTACATAAAGGGTTGAAAAGCGACAATATACTGTTTCTTGGTGAAAGTATAACGCAAGAAAGTCTTGGAATACCCTACATAACAGGTTTCGATCTATCTCGACCGACGGAAAACGTGGAGATGACGGAGCCGATCGTTATGGATCCGTGGTCCGACATATACCGACATCCTCACGCTCAATTCGGCGAGGCTAAGACATCGTATCGCAAATCTTACGATATTTACAGCTTTGGTATTATCCTCCTCGAGATCGCAATGTGGAAGCCAATCGAGGTAATACTCGGTATTGAGGACCTGGCAAAAATGAAGCAATATGAGCTGCGCGGTATACACGACCAACTTGTGGGGGTATCAGCACGAACAGACGAAACAGAGCCAGAATATTCTAGCTATCTAACGGACGTTGCTAACGAATGCGGCGTGGTGTATCGAGACGTCGTCGAAATATGTCTTAAAGCAAACGATGTCGAGCGGCCATTATATAGAGGGGAGCTAAAGTCCGGAATTAGCGCTAGGGTTCGTCTCATGTTCGAACAAGTAACAGAGAGGCTTGCTCGGATGAGTGGAGCAATGGGATGTATTCATGATTGTGTCTCTATGGGATTAAATGGGCCTGAAGGGCGCTGTTAAGCGGTCAGATTTGATTTAGTCACATGTGAGTAATTTCAATTCTGATGCTGATATACAATTGATGCTAACTTCTGGGCAGATTGCCGTATCTGTATCATTGAGCACTTCAATTGGGATGTATTATCGTGGACATGAGCCGATAGCTTTGCTGGTTCCTCCATAGCCCGTCGCCTAAATACAGGGACTGCTAGCCAGAGCACGACATCATTTTAGTTTCCAGACACTAAACATATCGGTACCGATGCCAATCTCATGCGTCCTCATAGGTTGGAAGTAAGATACCCTTTCAAATTGCCCATGTAGCGGTCTTGTATCTCCCTTGGGCTCTTCATAGATGATACCATCGCCGCCTTCCGCAAGAATATTCCAATGAACACCCTTAAGTCCCCAAGGCGGTCCCAGTGCTTTAAGGTCCTTGTATAGAGGAAATTCTAGGCATACAAGTGTTCCGGTTGGGGAAAGAAGTTCGCCCATGCGTCGCGCCCAATCTTTTCGCATATCGGGAGGAAGGGCACATAGGAACTACGGGCGGGAATCGTTAGTCCTAGACGGATTCTTTCCGTATACTCGGTGAAGTACTGGGAATTAGCTACTGGAAACTCACCGTGTAGTCATATATTAAGTCAAAGCCCTGGAATCCGTCGACTGTAAAATTTTTCTCCCAATCCGCCTTGAAGAAGTCGCCCTCTATGAATTTCACATTGCCTGGGTTGCTAGGTGGCCGGCTGTTTTCTGAAGAGAAGTTATAAGCAGAAGGTTCACGAAGCTCGGCCGCCGCATATGCTTCCGCGGTTTCCACGGCCGTGTGTGAAACCTCTATGCCGTATACGTCGAAGCCATGCAGGGCTAACATAACGACATCATAGCCCTTTCCACAGCCCTATTTATCCAGATTGCTCATGTCAACGATCGCACCTAATGTTTGATGATGGGTGTTGGGTAGAGAACGGACTAACAGGGACTAGCGCCGTGAGTCTTCGCCCAGAAATACGGGATAACTCATTCGGACGCGACTCAATCCAGTCGATGAGAGCAGGCGACGGCTTACCCCGGTCCCAAAAGTGACTGCGGTTGGTATCCCAAAGCTCCGTCCATCCCGAAGATTGATTTTTCCGGTCACTACTAACTATTAGCGGGGGCCGACTCATTATGCGCTTAGAGTGGTCCATACCGGTTTAGAAAATGGGATTGTATTTGAGTAAGGGGCTGGGAATTCGTAGTCATATTAAGAGATTGCCTACTAAGTATATAAGTAGTAAGATGAAATATAGGTACATATGTACCTAAAGTGGGCAGCTTAGGAATGAGATGAGGATGGAGGAAGCACATGACAATCTCGTGAGGAGAAAGTCTAACCTAATCTCAACGTGGTGGTACTCACCCCCACAAATGGCGTTACGTAATAATCACCCCCCTATTCGCGTTGACTACGCCGACTTCGAGTGGTACTATCATAATATAATAGATGCGAATCATTCTATGCTGATGCCCATATGACAGATTTTGGCGCGTTTCTCTACATCGAAATGGTACTATGAATGATACGATTGAACTTGTTCATTCGTCTATCAGTTGAGTAATGAGTCCAGCATCCTTAGATTGATCTATGCATTCCTTTCCGGAACCTTCTCCAGCGGCGTCACGCTTCTTACGACCCGCGCAGGTGTGCCCATCGCGACACTCCACGGAGGAATGCTCTTCGTTACAACAGAGCTAGCAGCAATGGTGCATCCCTCGCCAATCGTGACTCCAGGCAAAATCACGACATGTCCGCCTATCCAGCAGTCGTCTCCGATAGTGACAGGCTTGGCGTACTCGACATCATCTCTGCGGCTCTGCACTTCGGTCTCGTGGGTAGCCGTCAATATAGACACATTTGGTCCAAACATGACACGGTCTCCTATGGTGACGAGTGCACAATCCAGGATGGTGAGGTTGAAGTTGGAGTAGAATCGGTGACCGAGGCGAATGTTGCATCCATAGTCTACAGCAAGCGATGGCTCAATGAATACTCCATCCCCGATATGACCCAGGAATTGTTTCAGAATGTTTTTCCTGGACTCTGCCAAAGTCTCGAAGTTTGCCTTTGGGTCGTCAGGGAAGTAATTATTGTACCTATGCATCCATCGCCGGGCGTCGAAACGTGCCTTCATGAGCTCGGGGTCTAGCGCGTTATAGCTATATCATAGGTAGGGTAATTGTCAGTGACGCAGGTCTATAGGAGCATCTAGTTGCCCTCGGAACTACCCTAGCATAGGATAAGGCTGTTATGATAGCCGGGAAGCACTCACAGCATCCCGGAAATCATCTTGTCATACTCCTCCGACTTCGGAACGTGAGCTAGGCCGGTGGCCTTCTCCAGCTCCGCAGTATTCTTTTCTTGAGCAGCCATAGTGTCGCTTCAAATTCTATGGCGGAGTTAGCAAGGAATCTTTGCATCAATTGATGTTTACAATAGCCACAGGGATAGTGCATAAGCCGTCGATCCGGATAGGGGTAAGGGGTTATTGGTTAATCGGAGAACTTACGACCGGAAATGCGCCACAACAACGGCAACCACTTTCAATGCTGTAACTCAACGCCGCGAAATCAAGCGTTTATCGTGGAAGAAAAGATCTATACGCAGAATTTGAAATCGAATACGAACACGTAGAAGAAAAAAAGAATGTTTGTCCGCTTGGCTCGCAAGTTCGGTCCAAGTGGATAGAAAGTGGCTCGCCTCGGCCCACCTACGTTTAGCACCGCCACAGATGGCCGCCACAGCTTGGCGCCTAGTAATCCCAACATTCATTTCGAATCTCGGATTTCCGACTGTTCCTACAACACATCACACGGCCCTGCTTTCAATCATTCTAAATAAATCGATTCTGCGTTAATAATCGCGTTCGCTACGAGTATAATGTGGCTTCTTATGGCCCTTTGCAGCCATCGTGTCGACGAACCTACGGAATGAGGGACTACAGCTGAAGCCAAAGTTTTCGTTATCGGACGGCAAAAGGGGGCGTGTAATGGTCGTTTCCGCCATCCACGGGCACCCGTAGTCAGGTGTGCTATAGCCTAACCTACAGCCGCAATTTCTTCTTCGATATATGCGCCGTCAGATTCTCTATCATGTCGGCTCCGTTGTCAATCCGTGGGTGTAGGCGTTAAGTGGTTAAACGCCCCTAACGGTCGGAACAACGACGGCAAAATATCATCCTTCATATGCCTAACTAGATGAACCAACGCGTTGCTCATGGGCAGTTGATTTTAGAGTGTCTTTCATAATAGACCCTGTCATTAAATCACTTCTTGTATTGCAAGCGTTCGATACATGTACTTAAGTACGTATACGGCCAATTGACAGACTGTATACCAATAATCGTACCGACTAGTTCTTTATAGGGGAGGCTCAAGAGACTACAGTCAAAAAACTATAGACGAGTACGGCGTTGCAAGTATTAACATGTGATAAGCCCAGGAAACTAGTCCCGAATGCAGTCGAGGTCGGGATATAGACGATGACCAATTTCAGGGGCAGAATGACGTGCTTCTCTATGCCTAGGAATAATCGTCGCACCAATTTCCATAAGCGAATCATCTCCTTACCTTGAAGATCAATACCGTGAAGCTTATCTAGCTTAAAATATATTACGCGTTATCTTGAGAGTAAGACGCGATTGGTCTAGTAGGGATATTGTGAAGATCCTCTATAGTTATAATCGGATACAAATGGTATGTAAGAAATAAAGACTCCAACGAGCCGCACGTCACTTCCAAACATCTACAAAACTTCTGGTATCTAACTGTTACGCTTTTAAAAATGACAGAGGTGGCGGAAACAAGACTTGAAGGTTCCACGGAAGCTGAGAACAAGCCCGTTCAAGGTACGGTAGAAGATTATAATCCTCTTAAGCTTCTTTACTAATTCGAGTAGTCAAGTGGTATCGCTCGGTATTCTATAATGCCACAATCCTCGGTCTTTGCAGCTTTGCTGCACCAGGCCTATGGGGAGCGATGAACTCTCTTGGTGCAGGCGGTGCTCAGTCGCCTTATCTAGTGAATACTGGGAATGCACTCACCTTCTGCCTTATGGTGATATCTTGCTGGTTGACAAGCGGTATCGTTAAATACATTGGCATAAATGGTGCTTTGTTCGTTGGCACCATTGGATACGCCCCTTATAGCGCCGGCTTATATCTTAATAATCGGTACGGAGTCGAATGGCTTGTTATTGTCGGAGCCGCTTTCTGTGGAATATCAGCCGGAATATTCTGGGCTGCTGAAGCAGCTATAGCCATTGCTTACCCTGAGCCCCGGAATCGAGGGAGAATGGTGGCTTACTGGTTAACATGGACTCGAATTGGCCAGATCCTTGGAGGTGCTGTCAACTTGGGCCTGAATGCGGACCGCAACCAGGCCGGAAAAGTATCCTATACGGTGTACATCATATTCATTGCTCTCCAAGCAAGCGGTACCCTGGTGGCTCTATTCCTTAGCCCACCATCGAAGGTCCAGCGGTCAGACGGAACTCCGGTTCAACTTACTATCTTTGATGACCTCTGGAAAGAAATTAAAGCTACGACAAGAACTTTTCTTACGAAGAAATTCCTCCTTATCGTCCTTTGGATAGGCCAAGGGGTGTATTCGGAGGCCGTATTTTTCACATACAATGCTCTTTGGTTCAGCGTTCGCGCAAGAGCTCTCGGCTCATTCCTCTCCGGAGTGGTTGCAGTTGTATGCGGGAACCTTCTTGGGTTATGGTTAGACCAAAATCATATCCCACTCAAGACAAGATCCCGTCGTGCCTTTGCAGTTATCATGACATTACAGGGCGCCTGGTGGTTATGGCTCACTGTCAACGTCACTGAGTATCAAAGAACCCAACCAATATTTGACTGGAACGACCCTGGATTTGGGAGAGCATTCGGTGTTTTCATTTTCCTCGTATGCGGCTTCCAACTGAACTATAACTTCTCATACTTCATCATTGGCCAGATATCCACAAGTCCTCAAGAAACCATCCGACTTGCTGCATTGCTCAGAGGGACGGAATCGGCGTGGCAAGCTATTAGCTATGGATTAAATGCCGTTCCCATCATTGCTGCTGTAGGCGGCCCCTATATCAACTTCGGCCTATGGGCAGCTTCCTTAATACCAGCCTGGTTGGTAATCAAGAACTTTGGTGTAGACAACGACAAGATTGATGTAGAGAGCAATACTGAAGCTCAGGGGGAACTACGTGGGAAGCAGGATTCTAATTGAGAATGGCGATGATTACACGAAACGAATCGTTATCATGGAGTAATTATTAAGGGGCTGTCCGTCTAGATTTCTATAGGCCCTTAGCCAGCTCAAAATTGTAGCGATAGTTAGCAATGAAATCAATCGCGCTCCTAGCCACTAATATGAAAATCAGCCTACGCAGCCAAGTGTGAGCGAGATGTTAGACAGGTATCGCTCAACTAGCGACTTATCTGATACAGCTTGGAGTTTTAGTCGCTTGCGCTTCGAATTGGGGTCATTAGGAACTGATGCGATCCTGGCCTGGCCTTACGCCATCGATAGACGCAACCTTACAGAGCTTAGTTATCTATATTCCAATAGTTGGTCTCCCTCCTCATAGGTGGGACGCACGCACGTCATATTAGTCTCCAACTCCCCTTCGAGGAATGGAGTACGTATAAGATAATAGATAGAGCATGCCAATTCAATGAGGTATTGGGGTTTATAAGGGAGAATATTTTAAAATTCCACTATAGATTAGCACAATGTCGGCTGGACTTGAAGCCTTGAAGCATATTTCGAAGGACTCCGGGTTCCCGATTACACTCCACCCGCACTTCTCCCCCAAGATCAAGGATCATGTTCCTCCGGAGCCGGTCCGGGAGGAAATCTTCCCCGATAAAGACCGGGCTTCATTTGCGGACCCCGAGAAAAAGGCTCTCTTCTCCGTCGCTAAACCTGTCGACTTGACGGAATCCATCGGCACTGTCTTGGAGAATGTGCAGCTGTCGCAACTGAATCCACAGCAACTTGATGAACTTGCTTTACTAGTTAATGAACGTGGCGTGGTATTCTTTCGAAACCAGGACCTGACTACGGAGCAACAGGTGAAGCTCTTCGAACACTATGGTACCTTGGATCGACATCCTGCCCAGAAGGATGTACGACATGTCGTGATCCGGGGCAGCCGCGAGGACCACCGAGAGATATTGAAATATACACCATGGCCGTCCGGGGATTGGCATGCGGACACTTCTTTCGAGGTTAACCCACCATCCTATTCACTCCTCCGCATGGAAGAGCATCCGCCAGTAGGAGGTGACACTGCTTGGGTTTCCGGGTACGGATTATACGACACATTAAGCGACGCGATGAAGAAATTCGTTGAAGGGCTACACGCAGTTCATACCTCACGATTGCAGTATGACACGATTTTGGATCTGTGGGGTGTTGGACCGAACCGCCCCCCTATCGACACCCACCACCCGGCCGTTCGGACCCACCCGGTTACCGGACTGAAGGCACTGAACGTGAATGCCGGATTCGTTACCGGCTTCGCCGAGCTCAAGAAATACGAATCGGACAAGCTTTTGGATTTCTTCCAGTACCATCTTCACTCGGCGGATGACCACTCTGTGCGGTGGAAGTGGGAGGTTGGTAGTGTTGCTATGTGGGACAATAGATGTGTGCTTCATCGAGTCATTCCTGGATCGTATGAAGCGCCGCGAAGGGGTATCCGCACGACCGTATTCGGAGAGAAGCGTAAGTTGATGATTAAGTTTCCGTTGCTACGTGATAACTCTACGGAGCTAATGGTATATAGCATATTACGACCCGGCAAGCGAAGGGAGAGCCGAAAGGGAGCGGAGGCTGAAGGAGGCCGTTGCGAACGGCCAATCTCAGGCGTCAAATGAGAAGCTTATCGATACACCTGCTTAAGAATGCCTTAGGGCCGGACTTTACATCTAAAGGATATGATTCCTTGTGTTCTTTATAGTATGATGCTTCAACGTAACAGCATGCCGATGCTAATCGAGCTGAGACCTACTGCCCATGACGTAATGACGGATTTGGAGATTGGTATATAGAGTCGAATATATTTTCGGAACTGCTCGATGACCCCCTTAACTCGGAATTCACTTATGTCGCTGCTGTAAGATATAATTGGCTTACTGTTGGCCGAGAACGTCCGTTATGCCATTGTATTCGTCTCTTCATTCGCCGGCGGAATCGAAAGAACTGGAAGTTGCCGATTGGATGATATGGACGAAAGATAAAGCTAGGCAGATCATACCATATCAATAGTAGACTTTGTGCGAGTAAATTTGGCCGACCCGAGCCCCTTTTGAGGGATTGACAACATGGCGGATTGAAACCAAGTGAGTGAAGAAGATCCGACTTAAGTTACCTCAAACCCAGCCTTGACGGCATAAGGAACTATGATAAATCGAGGGTTCGAATCAGTACCATGGAATATGATCACCCTGGAATTGTTTAGCGTTCTTATGAAAAGAACCGGTTAATACGAGAACTTGGGCTCCGCCGGCTTCGGCTATCGGTTCGGCTATCGGTTAAAACTGGCTTGGATGATACCTAAATGACCCTGTTTGACGTGCGTTTTGTTACATATGATTGGTCGACTTGGTTTGATGGAGGGTACAATCTGGATTCCTTCCTCCCTTTTTTCTAATCTTCTGGCATTCCGAGAAGTGTCTTCAAGAGTCGGACACTGGGGGATTATATATCCTTCGGTTCTTGATCTCAGCAACGTTCACTTTCCATGGAAAGACACTAGTAGATGCGAGCTGGGTTAGTCTCTAGTAAACCCCAGAAAATAGTTCTAGAGCTAAGACGATGCCAAGAAGACTTGTGGATTTACTAACTCGAGGAGATCGGATACTGTCAACATCCAGCATATAAACACGTAGTCTCATGCGAGTTTCATGAAGGCGTATGGAATGTTCTAATGCTAGACTTCTGTGTAATATTATTACTTACATACTGTATTAAGAAACAGTTGCAGCGAATGACCTAAGCCATGATAAAGTAAAGACTTTGAATCTGACACTTCTCATTATCTAATGAAGACGTACAAAATGCCATGTGATAACCAATAATCATAACTGCTACGGTGATGTGTTGTTGATCTTGATTGGAATAAAACTCTTATACCGAAACAATTAGAAACAAGATGGAAGATAAAATCAAGTTATCTTTAATAGAACTGATTCTAACTCTTGAGAATCGAGTTTTTGCTATTCAAAAGACTTCGAATGACGTATTGATTTAGAAGTCATAAGTGTCACAGCTAAATTCTAGTGAAGTTAGGTAAACTAAACCATCCCCGGAGCCACTGACGCGGTAAGGTCGAGGCCTACCGAGGCCCACATAATCCACTGTAAGATGAATGGTTAATGGCCTGACGCCTGATAACGGACTGCCTACCTGAACTAATACCTAGTAATTACTGGGCAACTGGGCAATCAGACCGCTCGCCGCTTTCGCCGGGTCCCCGCCATTTGTCCACTTACCCATTTGCCCATTTGCCCATTACCATTTTCGCAATTTACTGCCAACCCAAAATTCCCAACGGTGAAATTCCCTCCAATCTCAACCATCGATATTCTGTGATTCTGATAGGCGTAACATGTCCACAATCCGTAATAACGCAATACCGCCATTTCGCGCTGTGAAACCCGACTCTATGAAGAAGCTAGCCAGCATCGTTGTACTTTCAAAACGCACAACCGCAATCGACACTCATGTTCCAGTTCAAGATCGGGGAGAATGGATATGGAAGACATGAGCGTGCAGATGGTGGCCGCAGATACGGCAGCTGAGGTCGCAGCAGAAGTTGCTGCGGCCGATCCGACAAACAGACATCCCAAGAAGTCCAGTCAGACCTGCATTCCGTGTAGGGTGCGTAAAGTACGCTGCGATGGCCGTCGCGACATTTGCCAGAATTGCGAACGATTAGGATTCACCTGCTCATTTCAGGATGCCGCCTCGCCTAATCAGGATCCCGAAAGCATTACCAATTTCACGCTTCCGCGAAGACGTGTGAGATTGGCATGTGCCAATTGTCACTCTAGAAAAGCTAGGTGTAGTGGCGAGACTCCGAAATGCGCTAGGTGTCAGGCGCAGGGCATTGAATGTGTCTACAAGCCGACGAAACGATCTGGGGGCATTAATAGCGCCGCTCAGCAAACGCATCAAGGCGCTACAGACTCTGAAGAGCTCGAATCCGTGACATCTGAACCACCAGAGAAACGAATCATGACGAGCAAAGATCACCAAGGCTCGCATCATGGCCCGCAAGGACCAGACCAGCACGGCTTCGAACCCAACGGGCTCACGGCCCTTACGGGATCTAGTCATGAGCCGTACGCATTGATTCATTCTTCTGAGTCACGTATCTAAACTGACAGTTGCTTTAGATTTGTATTTCCAGATGAGGCTCTCATACAGCGGACGTTCAGCAATTTTTTCCGCCAAATTCATCACGTCCCCATTTTCTCCTTCCTTCATCGCGCCTCACTCATGCAGCGCTATCATGCCGGCATGATGGACAAAGCCCTACTTCTCGCCTTGGTGGGTATCACCACACTTATGATGGACATGGGTCCCGGCACCCGCGAGTATGGTGCTAGGTGTATCGACGAATGCCAGACTATGGTACTACAGGATCTGGAGAATCCGTCTACGATCAAAATCCAGGCTCTCGTTCTGATTATGAAACACCGAATGATGTCGCGAAAATTCACTACTGCCTTTATGCTAGCGGCGACGGCTACCCGCTTCGCCTATGCTCTTCGGCTGAATTATGAGAATCCGAATCTATGTTTCTTAGCTCGAGAATCGCGAAGAAGATTGATGTGGGCATTATTAACCATTGACTCAGGCATCAACGGCGGCTGCTCAGATTTCACTTTGATGCCTTCCGAATCTATGCATATTCAGCTTCCCTGCACCGAACGGAATTTCGAATTTGATCTCCCGCAAGTCACCGAGTATCTCCGACCAGTGCCCACCCGGCCTTTTCCGGATGATGTCGGGTCACTAGCGCTTCATGTGCGGCTGCTATGGATGAGAAGTAGAGTACTGTATTGTACTAAGAACGTGCTGGGTATGCCTGAGGCGGAACTTGCGCAATTGCCCGAGCTGGTTAAGGTCCTTTCAGACGAACTGGCCGGCTTCAACGATCACCTCCCCTCTTCCTTCAAATTCTCCGAGAGCAACCTTCAGCTTCGAGCTTACTCTCCACGACTCTGCGTCTACATTATGATACACGTGTGGTGGCGACAATGCTATTGTGATCTCTATCGAATGTTCCTCGTTGGGCTCAAAGAAGCATTGCCTCAGTCAGGTTTAAACCGATTGGACCCCCAATTCGTGTCGTACTGCGTCCGGCAGTGTTACGAGCACGCGCTCGCCATGGCGGATATATTCAAACTAGTTTTAGCACTTGATGGGGGTCTCCCCATTACCGATATCGACCTTCCCGGTTGCGCTTATCAATGCGCACGAATTATTTACTTTGCTTACCAATCCAGCCAGGCAGAGATTGGATTGTCATCGAACCAAGTACACGAGCTCGGAACTCGATGTCTAACGATCGCCAAATCGATGGAGCACGTTCCGGCAGGCGCTGCTATTGTAAGTTGTCATCATTCCGAATATTTTGGAACGCTCTACTGAATACGCGTTTGTCTTAGGTTGCCGATCTTGAGAAACTCATTGCTCGTGGTCTTTCCACAAATGGCACCGCAAATCGCCCGGATAGCCCAAGTATCAATGGTCCTAATCTTGTACCGCAACAAGTCGTGCCACGTCACAATCCGATCCAGCAGATGCAGGTTGTCGACGAAAACGGGTTTGCCAGTATTCCTATTCTATCTCCCTCAGCCCATATACCCTCCCCACAAGGTAGTTCAATGTCCACTCCGATCCCGCATTCGGTATCCCGTCCTCCACAACAACATGGCCGTGGATCTCCACTTCCCGGTACCCCGATTGGTGACTTTAACATGAACAAGACGAGCCTACCACCCGTGATGCCGCCCGATGGTATAGACAACAACAATGCCTTCGAAGGTGCTATGGACGGCTTTGACTTCAATTTCGAATCGTTCGGGAATACGGGACTTGAGAACGCCTCGTGGCTCTCGAATGACTGGCTTAGCAACGAATACTCACAGACAGCGGTTTGATTCTGCTCAACGATCTATCCAAATTGATCGATCGAGTCTACAGCATTCAGAATGACCCATTCATATCCTTGGGGATCTCGCCAATGCATGCGGGCACTCAGCAATCACGCTTGGCAATTTATTGTCCGCTACTATTTTTTAATTAGCCAGAAGGGCTAATATAGGAAGTCTGCAACATTCCCCAAAGAAATCGATATAACGGCGCTTGACTTGGGTCTACCATGAAGTGGTAAAAAAGGGAGTGGGCGGTGCAAAGCCTTGCATCTCCAGGCTTGTTTTGGGCTGCAACCCAATTGCTCCCATGATCTAGCTACGGTAGCTGTCTTCAAGAGCCCTATGTTATGAGCCCTCGGAACCAAACAGCCAGGTCCTATATCCTTAGCCAAACTCGCTACTGCAGTCCCTTGGAATGTCCAAGAGGATGAATATGAACGACTTATGACTGACGATGGTACCCCGCCGTTTGTCATGTTCGAATTCGGTATAAGGCGACATTCTGAGCCTACAGTCTTTACTGAGTAGTCACGTTGTGACACGTTAACTTAAACGCAGCCAAGGTACGATTCCTTGCCTACGTCGAAAATGGCTTCAACTCGGATACTGGAGTCGCTTATCCAGGTACTAAACAGCTTGAACTATCAAGCCCCTATTAACTCCCAATTTCTAGATTAGCCCCGAGACCATACAAAGACACTCTAAAGTTGGTTGATATGACAGGCTCTAGAGCTATCATTGCCAATTAGTACCCGTCTATCCAACGCACCTTTATACGGCATAAAGAATTACGATACGACACCGAACCAGAGCCCCCTCCAGCGAAATCGTCCGCCACACAGGTTTCACCCCCTCTCAAAAGATTCATATTCGCATCAGCTCGAGAAAGCAGAGGCAGAGATACTCCGACGGAGCGGCTTGCTCGTAAGTCTTAGCTCGATGTTTTGTTTTTAAGGACAGAAGGTTGAAGTTCTTTATGATGGACGGATATTCTCACATATACCCCTAAAAGCTTCTTGTTGATATTACTGAAGAATAAAAATAAATACAAAACGGATATAAACTGAAACCCATAAATATAATCTGGGAGTGAGTGTCGGTAGGAAGTTTGTAGGCCTAGGTCACGTTTATCGTCCAGCCTCCAAGGATATGAGCAACTTAAACATGTAGGTAGTCTCTTGCTCTGAGATCAGCCCCGAAAAAGGGCTTAGGTAGCCATTTACATGCGCCGAACTCAGGCAGCCTGCATTTCTAAGGTTGTAGATAATACCATATCGAAGCTACTATTAACAATGAAGCTATTCCCAGAGTGGAGTACACAGTACCCACCTTAGTGCATTTCTCCAATCGATAAGATTCTGCCCAAATTGGCCGCCAAAGTTTTCCGCTGCCCCACGTTGCGCACGATGAAAATTACAGGGCTGAATTAGTAACCCCACCATCTCCCAATTTCGTTGCATACCAAGATCGTTCTAGATATTTGATAAGATGGCGACGACAGAGCCTCAACAGCCGACAGAGGTCGTAGAGCAGCCGGACACACAGAAAGAGGCGGATACGACGCTATCAAAACCTATCCATTCACTCGTCCTTGATACCGGTCCCCTGATTAAGAATGACCCTCCCGTCAGCACCCTTCTCGGTCAAGCGCACGAGCTATATACACTCCCGTCTGTAATTTCCGAAATCCGCGACGCTGCCACAAGAACGCGCGTTGAGACTACACTACTTCCATTCATAAAGCTGCGAAGTCCGCGACCAGAGAGTATCAAATTTGTGACCGACTTCGCGCGTCGTACCGGTGATCTCGAGGTCTTGAGCAGACCGGATTTACATCTAATCGCCCTGACATATGAATTGGAATGCGAAAGGAATGGAGGCGATTGGCGATTGCGAAAAACGCCCGGACAGAAGGGGTTGAATGGAAAGGCTCCTAGCCAGCAAAAGGAGAATGATACTACAGATAAAAAGGAGGGCGAGAATGTCGACGATGATGCGAAACCGGAAGAGGCGATAGAAAGTCAGGATGAGGCAGAACAAGTTGCTTCAGCAGAGGCCAATAATTCGGAGAGCGATTCGAAAATAGATGAAGAGACACAAGAACAACCGACAATACAGCAAGAAACGGCCACTCAAGCATTAGACTCTTTAAGTCTAGAGCCATCCGCATTACCAACAGCCGACACCTTACCAGGCGACGCGGCAACATCAGAAGCGCAAGCGCCCGAGGAACAGGTAGCGGAAGAAGACGATGACGATGGAGAAGGTTGGATCACACCCACCAACCTAAAAAAGCACCAAGCCAAGGACCAACTCTCAGCACCTGAGCAACCGATCCAGCGATTCCTGCAAGTAGCGCTCCTAACCTCCGATTTCGCAATGCAGAATGTGCTGCTTCGTATGAACCTAAACCTCGTGTCCCCGACTCTAGCGCGCATTACCCGCGTCAAGACGTGGGTACTGCGGTGTCATGGATGTTTCGCTATATCGCGAGACTTGGCCAAGCAGTTTTGTCCGCGCTGCGGACAACCGACACTCACGCGAGTGAGCTGTTCTACAGATTCCGCTGGAAACTTTACTGTACATCTCAAGCGGAACTTCCAGTGGAATAACCGAGGCAACGTGTACAGTGTGCCGAAGCCAGTCCACGGATCATCAAACGGCAAGGCGAGGGGTCCTGGAGGAGGCAAAGGCGGTTGGGGTAGGGAGTTGATTTTAGCGGAGGACCAGAAGGAGTACACGCGCAAATCTACCGATCAGAGGAAAGCTCGGCAGCGAGACCTTATGGATGAGGATTACCTGCCGAGTATACTGACGGGCGATCGGAGTGGGGGAGGTCCTGGCAGGATACGTGTTGGGGCGGGACGGAACGTCAATTCGAAGAAGAGGTAGATGGGATAGATATGTGAATTGATACCATTCCTGCTTGATTACTTAAAAGTACACTCCAGGGCAATATCACGGCGATTTGATGACAAGTCAGTGACCATAGATGATATCACGATTTCGCTGTATGTCTAATCCATCTTTAGATTTGAATTTCTTCGAAGGTGAAAACTCCGGACCGACATTTTCCACGGATATTTGTCGTATTCGTTGCACAGAAGCTATCCGAAAAGTCGGCTTCTGCAATCTCGACTTGTAAGGGAATATCATAATATGATACCGAAAATATCGAAGTTTCAATTCCACCATGTGCCTAAACGCCAGGTCATCCAAATAGATACATATCCGCGAAGTCGCGGGAAGTCGAGCCAAGTCCTCCGGGTATCGAGTCCTCAATTTAGAATCTTAGTTGCTTTGCCATCGTCGAAGCACGAGTCCTTCACCGCCCGTTCTCAGCGACCTTGTTTTCTGTGGTTACTGCATTAGCATATCTATTCTACTCATCTAAGTTCCTTCCAAGATTTTATAGATAAAATAGGCTCGATATTGCCTAGGAGAGACGGAGGTAGAGCTTACTCTGCTGTGTCAACAGAAGGCCGAAGCGCTTCTTCAGAGTCACACGCTGTCGCGACCACTTATCGTCGGGAGAGAATCGTGCCGGGTGTGCGGACTTGGTGACCTCGCCGTGGAGCACCTTCTTCAGCGTGTAGATGCGCTTGCCGCTCTCGTCGGATGTGTACATCAAATGCATTTTGACTGGTTTTTTCCTTTTCTTCTTCGAAAGCTAGTGATGGTACTGGGTTTCCTTGAAACCTAGAAAGCGGGTATATTTATCGACGGTACTGCGGCGAGAAGTTCGGTTTATTTTAAATAGTTGGACGCGGTCCTCGTTGCTTTGGCGGCGTCTGGTGAAGGCTGGTGAACTTTGGAGAGCTTTAAAATTATTTTTTTTCCCGACCTTCAATTGATGCATTAATTAAATATGGGTCCTGTCGCGGCGGACTAAACGTACCACTAGGCTAATGCAAAAAAAATCGAAATTTATTTTCCTATTTTGGTATAAACAAACATAGCCACATACCAGCCATTTTTTTTACTTAATAAAATAGTATTTATAAAATTTTAAATATATATATATATAAATATAAGACATTTTTTATTAATATAATATTTTTATATATATATTATAAGTTAAGTATTATTAAAAAAAAGCTTATATAAATACGTTTTTATAATGATTAAAATAATTTATTTATTAATTTAATATTATTATAAAATATGATTTTATTTTAATTATTATATTTATATATTTATTTAAATATGTTAATATTTATAAATATTAATTTATTATAAGTTATTAAGATCTTATATAATAGCTTTTAAAAGATGACGTTAATAAGTTAATATTATTTTTTTTATCTCTTTTATTTTACCTTTTATCTCTTTTTTTTTTATCATTTTTTTTTTTTTTTTTTTTATTATTTTATTATAAAGGTTTTTAATAATATCGTCATTTATTAATTTTAAATCTTATTAAGATTAAATAATCTTTTAATTTAATTATAATTTATTTTATAATTAAATCTTTACATTTTTTAAGCAGAAATACCATTAGAAACTTGCTTTTAAAACATTTAAGTAAATTTTTTAAAAATAAAGCTTATAAAAGTAATATTATGTTTAAATTAATAAAATTATTATATTTTAAAAATTAAAACTTAAGATTAAGCGTTTATTTTTTAAGGTAAATTTAATAAATCGATAAATATATTATAAACTATGATTTTAAAATAAATTTAAAATTATTTTTTAATAATTATAATATATTTAACTTAACTTAAACTTTAAATGCTACTTAATAATACTTATTAAAAAGTAAAAATAAATGTATATTATACGAATAATTTTAATAAAAGAATTTATTAAATTTAAATAAATGGGATAGTTTAAATAAAAATATATTTATAATAATATAAAAGATATAAAAGATAATTACTTTTTATAATATATATAAACTTATAATTTTATTATATTATTATTAATATATTTTTATGGTATAAGAATAAGTTATTTAAGATTTATTAATAATTTTTTTTAAAGGTAGTTTAACGTTATATGTGGTAAAAGCATAAAAAAAAAAGTAAATTCATTTTATATGAGTTAAATTAAATTTAAAGCATTAATAAGCATGATAAGTTATTTTATTAAAAGATTTACATTAATGCTAGTATTAATAAGTACTTTTAATTCATGATTTAATATTATATAAACTGGTTTAAAAACACCATACTTTTTATTTTAATTTTTATAATTTAAGTTATATACATTGTAGGTATTATCGACCGCGTGTTTTAAATTAACCGAAATAAAGAAGTACTTTTAATAACAACAACGGTTTAGATTTTAATATAAAATACTTATTTAAACGAAGATGAAAATCTTATAAAGTTTAATAATTACTTTTATTATAAAAAAAATATAAATAATATTTAAATTAAAGACTTTTAAAGGTAATTATTAAAGTTATACTTTAATCGTTGATAAGTAAGCAGGTTTTTTATTTTCACACAATCATTTTTATATTTATATTTTTATTTTTAAATAATTTTTAAGTAAATAAAATTTAAACAACTTTAAATCATAAATAACTTAACTTTTTAAATTACTTTTCTTATAATTTATATACTTATTATATAAAAAGAGGTTAAGATTTTTATTAATTTATAAAATAAGTATAAAATTTAACTTTAAACACATAAAACTAATAATATAATAAGATAACCATTTAAAAATTATTTTTATTTTAACTTAAATATTATTTTTTAATAAAGATTAGAAGTAGATTTAAAACTATTAATAAAAATTAAAATTGTTATTACTAATGAAAATATTAATAAATATCTTTTTTTAATAACTTTAGATTAATATAAAAACATTTTAATTACTTTTAAGTTAAATTATATATGTAAAAATGATTATGACTGGTCATTTCTTATGGTATATAACCATTTTTATATATAACTTAAACTTAAAATTAATCGCGATAATTTTAATAAGTTATCTTTATTTTTTAAATTGGTAGAAGGAGATTTAATTAAATTATAATAGAAGTTAACACGCTTTTAAGATTTCTTATCATAAGATGGTATAAATGTTATTATACGAGAAGTATAAAGATGAAATAAAGTTTTCGATGTTATTAACGTTGTATAAGATAAAAACATTAAAGATCTCCATGATTTAATGATGGAATTACATGTTAAAAAAAAATAAAAGGATGATGGATTATTTATAATTTTAAAATGGGATTTAAAAGGTAATAAAATAATTAAAATAAAAAAAGATTAAATTTAAAAGATTAAATGTAATCATGTTAGTTAAACTTAATAAATAATTATAAAATAAATAAGTAATGTTATTATATGATAGTATAAAAAATTTTAACTTAAAAGTAATATTTTATATAAAAGCTTTTAATTAATCTACTTTATTAACTTTTAATTTAAGAGATTTTTACTTAAGATTATTAATTTATATATATATAAGTTTAATACTTAATTTTAATTTTAATTTTTAATATTAAAAAGAATGGTTGATTTAATAAGATTTTAATAACTTAAAGAAACTTTTACTTTAATTATTATTATTATGATATTATAATTAAAGTTGTTGTTAATAACACTTTTAATTAAAAATGACGATAAAACAGGTATTAATTTATCATTTAAGACATTTAAATGTCGAGGCTTTTAATTTTAATAAAACTTTTTTTTATTAGTATTATAAATCTTATAACTATTATTAACTTTGTTTTCATCATTGTTTAAATATACCATCCGTTTATAAAAAATGAAGAAATATGGATAAAACTTATTATCTCACTGGGACTAGGAGTGTTTTTTAATTAAAAGGTAAGTAGATTTTTTTTTATTTTTATTTTAAACGTTAAATGTAGGTGGGATATTAATAAATTTATAAATTATCATTATAATTATAACATCCTCACTATGATTTTTAAGTAAATAAATTTTAATTTTAATTAAATTAATGTTACTTTTAAATAATCATAAAATTAAATTATTAAATATAAATTAAGTAAATCATATAAAAAGAAACTCACAGCTAAGGATAAAAAAAAGATAAAACTTATAATTATAATATAAAAGTTTTTATTTATAAATATATTATAATTTTAATTTAAATATATATATTATAAACATATATTTTGTTTTATCTTTTTTAAAAAATATCATGAATTTTTTTTTATTAAATATTTTATAAATATCTGCATAAAAAAATAACATATTACTTAATTTATTAACTTTAAAATATATTATTAAATTTTTAAAATATTTACTTATATTATTAATAATAAACTAAAGATTATTTACTTTAAGGATAATATATGTTTAATTATAATCATAAAAAAATAAGATTACTTAATAATATTCATTTTATACATAAATAATATCATTATTACATATTAATAAGATATTTTATTTAATAATTAAAAACTAAAAGATTCGAATTAATTTTTAAATGGTAAGTAAATGATTATAAGGATATACTTAATGATTAAAAGTAAAGATAATAAGATAAAGCTTTAATATATTATTAACATTTAATTAAATAAATATTTTACCATAAGATACTTACTTTTAGATTTTATATAAATATAAAAATAATATATTTTTTTTAAAAAATACCATCGATAGGGTATATGATAAACATTATTATATTAAGATCTTTTAATATTATTAAATATGTTTAAGATTAATTATTAAATTAATTATTAAACTTAACTTAATTTTTAATATTAAATTAAACATTTTTAATGATAATATAATATATATAATAAATAAAATTATAATTAATATCATTATTATTTAAGTAAAAAAAATGTAGTAAAGCTGGATAATAAAAAGGATACTTAAGATAATAAATATTGATATAAAGTAAGGAATTATATATTAAATTTTAATATTTTTTGTTATTTAAATTATCTAGGTTAATGAGATTAGTAGGGGGTTAAATGGTTAGGTTTAATAATAATTTAAAATACATAATAAAGTTATATAATAACATAATAATAATAATATATAATATAAAGCTAGATAAATTAATTTTAAAAAAATTAATATGAAAATAATCAACTTTAAAATAAGGTAAAATTCCTTAATTTTAATTATAATAAGGTTTATAAGTTTTATTTAAACTTAAATAAGTATAAATATGATTAATTAAAGCTTTTAAATTTAAACTTAAACAACTTTATATACTTATCCATAAATTATTACTTATAATTACAACAACATTATTTTTACATTATTAAATTAATATATTATAAATAAATTTATTTAATACTTATATAAAAATAACATAAAACATATTTAAAATAACTTATTTAATTAAATTAATTATATAAGTATTAAAATCATAATATTCGAAATTAATCTTTAACATCCTTAGTTTTTATATTCATAATAAAATGTTGGTATAATTTTATTTAATCGAGACAATATTCATATAAGGTTAATTACTTTTACCTTATTAACATATCTTATATTATTAACATCTTTTACCTTGTTAATTTCTTTTGTTTTATTTACATTATCATTTTTAAAGCTATTTATACTAATAAATATAAAGACATTTTCAACTTATAAAATAAATAAAAGGCTTTTATAAATAAGTTAACTTTTTATTAACATTAAAAGATTAACTTATTCTTTACTTTTAATAATTTGGCTTTAAGTTAATAAAAATATATTAAAAACATAATAGGAAGGATTAATTAATGACGTATAATTAATTTATATAAAGCTACTCAGTTAGTTTAAATGATTTATATATTTATAAATAATACTTTTTATTAAAATAAAAAAACTATTAAACTTAAAATTAAAACAAATATGACGGTTTGTTATTTAAAGAAAACCAGTTAATATTATTATGATAAAATTAAATAAAACATTTTATTCATTTAATTATAATTTCTTTAAAGAATTAAGATTAAAACTTAAAGTTTTAAACATTATAAAAAAGATAGTAAAACATTTTAGAAGATAAAATATTAAAAATCCATTTAATATTAAATTAAACATTTTATGTTTTAATCTTTTCTTATCTTCCTCCTTTTATTTTACTATTTTTTTATTTTTATTTTTTAACATATTATTATCTTTCTTTTATTTTACTTATACATAAATTTCGTAATTATTATTCCTTTTAGCTTTCATTCCTTTCTTAACATTAGCCTTTTTTATTTTTTTGATTTATTTTATATTAAATTCTATTTTCACTTAAAATTCTGCTTTAAATAATTTTTTTTTTATTTATAATATATCATACTCTTTTTTCTTTTCCTCCTTTTTTAAGATATATATGATTTTTTAATATATAATATAGATTTTATAATATTATTTATTATTTTAACTTTTAGTTAAGAGAAAAACATCTCATATCACATAAATATGTTTAATATTTTATACTTAAAGATTTAATTTAATAAAACTTCTTATATTTAAAACCTTAAGGAAGGTTATTTCATATACTTTATCATATTATTTCTTTTATACGAAGTTCCTCTCAACGAACTTTTGCTATTAATTATTAATACCTTTAATTTTTTATTTTATTATAATAGTTTTAAATATAAAGATAATTATAAATAAATCATTAATAAAAATAAGTTATAATATTAAGACATTATGATTTATTATTTATTTTAAAATGATTATAATAATATAAAAATAAAAATAAAAAATAATTAAATTAAGCTGATGTTTTTTTATTAACTTTTATCATATAACTTTTAATTTAATTAATATTATTAAGAATTACTTTATAACTACTTTCCATTTTATTACCTTACGTTTTATTATCTTAAGTATAATAATGATAATAATCATTATTATTAACGATATATCAGGTTATTTTTTTCATATAAAAGGGCGAAAAGCCAGATTTTATGGCATTTAAGTAAATTTATTTACCGTCATAAGATTATTTTATAACTTATATTTTAAACTTTTATGTTAAAGTTATTAAGGCTTAAGATATATAATTAAATTATTATTAATATAATTATTATTATTATTAAATTCCTCATCCTTATCATCCTCTTTATTTTTTTTGCTAACATTTTTATTATTATTACTATCATTTTTATTATTATTATTTTTAATAAGGATGATTTTAGGTTAAAGGCTTAATGAAATCTTATAAAATTAGCAATTTAATATATTATTTATTATAATTATATAGATATAAAATATGCCATATATTTTAAATTTAAAGCAAATATTATTTATATTAATTATAAAAAAAGATAAAAATTAATTAAATTAATAAAAAAGCTATTAACATTTAATTTATAAATGAAAGTAATAATAATAATATAAAGAATCTAATTATTTACTTTTATGGCATAATATAGCTTAAATTATTAAAATGATAATACTATTAAACTGCTTTTAATGTTTATATACCATCCTTATATATATATAAAAAACTATAATAAAGGTTTAAATGATTTTATTAATTAATAATAAATCATAAATATAAAAAAATAAAAGAATATAAGTTTATTATAAGTTATAGTTTTTAATTTATAATTAATTCATATTAAATTTAAGATCTTTAATATAGCTACCGGCTTAATATATAACACCTTACTTAAAATAATATTTATAATAAGCTTTTAGTTTAATCAGTTATACTTATATGTATTATAAAAATATCTTATTATATTTATAAGAATATAGCTTATTTTTAATTAAAATATAATTATAAATATAAAGAAATATAAAAGATAATTCTCGTTAAAAACTTTTTATTTAAATCTTTTTTAAATACATTAATTGTTAAGTTTAATCATTATTAACTTAATTAGATTTAACTTATTATTATATTTATTACTTTCATTTAAATATTAAAAAAACATCCAGCCTTATTCGTTAAAGTAAAATCACGACATAAATGTTAGAAGCTAATTTTAAATTAAACTATTATTTAATATGAAGTTATAATAAAACTTCTCACTTAATATACTTAAAAAAAAGCTAAATTAAAGTTTAAACTTTATATTTAATTATATTTAATATATTTATACTTAATTAAACTTTTTTAAGCTTATGATGACTTTAATTTTTTAAAGGATGTTATTTCGGTAAGTTTTAAGATCGTAAACAATATTATCGCCATTAATGAAATTATAACGTAGTTATTTATTATATTAAATAATTATAATAAACTTTAAAACCGGTATATACATTTAATATTACCATTTTAATATTAATAAATTAAAACGGCATATTTCCTTAATAAAACTTATATACCTTATTATTTAAAAGTTTTATTAAGTATTTTTAAGTTAATTTAAATTTAATATAAGGATTATGTAAAAAATTTTTATTGTTTACTATTATATTATAAGAAATGCTTTTTTAAAATATTAAAATCTTATTTTAACGTAATAAAATTTTTTAAAAATATTTAAAAGAAGATTAAATAAGCTATAAATATTATTTAAAATTAATGTTTTATTTAAGCTATTAAATATGATATTAGATGGGTTGTAGATTAGTTTATAAATAAACTTATAGAAGATGGCTTAAAAATTATTTAAGGGTTTGTTATAGAATCAAATACTGAATTTGATGAAGATTTAGTTATAAAAAAGGAGGAGTTTATAGTTGTGATTTTAAAGTAAATGTATTGTAAGGCATATATAAAACTTAATATTATAATCGATGAGAAGTTGTGTAGTATGAAGGAAGCTTTATTTAATAATTTAGTATGTTTTATGTTCTTTGATAATTATGTAATGGATTAAGCTTTTATGGTAAAGATATTAAATTAATAGATGATATTTATGCTTAACTTATATATATATGTTATTTATGTAGTTGGTTAAATTTTATGATGTTATGTTTTTAAGTTTTAAATTAATGATAGTAACTTTAAAAAAAAATAATTTGATGGTAATTATTTAATTAATCATATAAATTAAAAGAGATTTAAAACTTTATTATTTATGATAAAATTTATTATAAAAAATTTATATCATTTTATTTAAATATATTAATTAAAGAAATAATAAGTTTAAACATTAATATTATAAATATAATAAATAATTTATAAATCTTATTTAATTATTTAATAATTTATTATTTATGAGATTATAAATAAAAGAATTATTATATAAAAATAATAATAATATTCTTATGATAACTTTATTTTAAACTTATAATTTTTAATAATGTATTAATTTTATTATATTTATATTAATGATACTTAATGAAATTAATGAAATAAAATTAAAATATATTATGATTTATTATAATTAATAAATGATTTGATTTTAAAAAGATCGAAACGTTATTTTTAATGGTTTAATAATCTTTTTATAACTAATTAAAATTAATATTAAATATTCCACCTTTTATCATCAATTAAGAAGTTAAATAAGTTAAATTTGTTATTTTATAATAAGCTGAAATTATTTTCGGGTTATTTTTAATATTAATATTAATATGGTATTGGTTTTATAGGCTTGTGTTAATAAAATGATGATGTTATATATAAAGGGTGTTTTATGATAATAATAAATCATAGTTGTTATTATTATTCTCGTTATAAAAGTAAGCGATTATATTTTTTAAAATATAATGTTTTAAAATAATAAGTAGTTTTAATGAAGGATTTAAATCTACTTTTAATAAAAGCTTAAATAATTATTTAAATTTTAATTTTAATGAAATTATCATAAACTATAATAAATTAAGTAATAGATAAGTTAAAAATAAGAGAATTAATGGTAATTTTTATTTAAATAATAATTTTTAGGTTATTTATAACGTTGTTTATAAAGGTTACATATTATGATAAGTAGTTTTAATAATATATTTAAATAAATCTTATAATATATTTTAATATTAATATATTATAACTTATATCCTTAATGTTAAAGCTTTTTAACTTTTTAACATTTTACTACTTTTTATATAACACATTTATAAATAATAACAAATATAATTATTTAAATAATTATTTTAACGATCTTAAACTTATAAGATTATATATAAAAGTTTTACCATCCATTTATGGTTAGGATAAGCCATGAATAAAATTTTTATTAATATAACTACGTAATAATTATTATCTTATATTAAATAATAAATAAAAGAAATAAATATATAACTATTAAATTATTAAACTTATTAAAGTTAATGTTAGTTTTAACCTTTTTATTTTAATTATTATGTTATTTATTTTTTTAATATTTTTTCTTACTATTAACTTATTATTACTTTTATTACATTTAATCGAGTAATTACCACTTAATAATAGATATTATATATTATACACATAAATTCATAATATTTTTTAATATATACATATTAATAATAAATAATTTCTTTCATTTAATATATTAAATCTTAAATATCTTCTTTTAAGTTATATACCATCCCTTTATAAATTATATAAATTTTAATTAAATTTAATATTAATATGATAACGAAAATAATATTATTTTTTAAAAACACATATTAATTAAAACTTACACTTATAACACTACTACAATAAGTTTAATTCTCCCCATTTAATTTACTTTTTATATCCCTTTTTATTTTTATAATTAGATAAGATAACACTAAAGTTTTTATATTAACACTTAAATTAAAATATTTTCTAATAAGTAACGTAATTAATCTTTTATTAACGCTTAAATAATATAAATGAAAAGTTTTTACTTAATACTTATAAACCTTATCAGGCTTAAAGGTAATGATTAATTTTTTAAGTGGTTTGTAGATAGCTTTTTTAAATTGTTTATTAGCATTGATCATGACTTAATTAAAATTAATACTATTTTTAAAAAGATTAAAATAAAATAGTTAATAATTTACTTAATTATCTTCCCTTATGAACTTTAAGTTTATTACTTTTTTAAACTTTTTATATCATTTATTTAATAACGTAAAATCAATTTTAATAAAAGGCGGGGATAATTTTAATACATCCTTTTTTAATTAATTAAAAATAATTATTTTAATTAATTAAATAATTTATAAAACTTAAAGGGGTAAATTATCTTAATTCTTCTTAATAAATATGGTAAAACAATTATTATACTTAAAAATAATACGATACTTTTTTATTTAACTTAAAATATTTGATAATATTTACAACAACTAAAATAAAATATATTTAATAAAATTAAAAAAATTTAAATCTTATTCCTTAAACGTAAAAAAGCTTAAAAACACTTTAAGATTTAATTAATATAAATTAAATCACTTATATTAATTAATTATAATATCATAAAAATTATTTAAAGATTAACTTAAATTAATTAAATTAAAATAGATAAAAGTAAAATCTAAAAGATCGAGGTTAAGTATAAAAAAGATTAACAATTAAAGATTAATTAAAATAATTTCGATTTAAAGGTTAATTAAATAAGTAGAATTACTCGTTAAGGATTATTATCGATATTATCATTATATTTATTTTTAATTAATATAATAATTAAATCTTTATAATTAATAAAGTTAAATTTAAATAAGCTTTTATTATTATTTTTTTATATCCAGCTTTATTTTATACTTAATTTAAATGTGATAATATGTTAATTCTTTTCGAGATAATAAGTTTTTATTTATTAACACATTTATACATTAACTTATACTTTATAATTAAATTAATTTTAAAAGAATAATCTTATTTATTTAAAAAAAGCTATTAAAACCGGTAATATTAAAATCATTATTATTATTATTAATATATAAAAAAGATTGGTATTAAAGTTATAAAAAAGGAAAAAGCTTATTACGTTTATTAAGGTTAAATTTTATAATGATAATAAGTTAATCGTTTAAGTAATAATGTAAAGGTTATGAATTTTTTTAAAGTCTTTATATTTATAAAATATTACCTTAATAAAGATTATTAAAATATTTATTAAATATATAATATCATATAAAAAAATTATATATAATATTAATTATAGTTAATATAAAGATATTAAATATATAATAGATGATGAAATTAAAAAAATTTATATTTATAAGATTATTATTTATATATAATTTCGGTTAAAAAATAATACTTATTTTTATACGGTTATTCCACTTATTTATAAAGTACTTTTAAATAAAAACTATCGATATTTTATAATTAAATAAAAACAACAATAAATATTACATTAAAAATAAAAACATTATAAATTAAAAAATTAAATTAAAATTTAAATTAAAATAATTTCATAAATATTTCATGTAATTTTATGATATATATTTATATATATAAGTATATATATTATATATAATCACTGCTTATTAATAAATATTATATATAATTTTTATAAATTTATTATATTCATCTTCACTTATTAACTAACATTAAAAAAATTACTTATATTAATATTTTTAACGTTAACTAAGCTTTTACTTACGGTATATTATGTTGATTTTAGTGTTTTTAGCAGAGATAATAACGTTAAACACAACATTACTATCTAACTCTTAAAAGATCTTATAATTATAATAATAATTTATATATATAATAATATCATTAATAACTTAATTCATGCCACTTATTATACCACTTATATTTAACTTTATTTTTATAATTAAATAAAAAAATACCATACTTTTTATATTAACCGATATTATAAAATATTATGTTATAACTTCTTTTATTAACTCTTTTTTATAATCGAAGATATAGTTTTTAAAAATCTTTAGATTATATTTAAAGATTTTATTAGGGTAGGATTAAGATATTAATTTTTTTATACTTTTATAAGTATATTTTTTAAATCTTTTTTTAATGTTAATCATAATTAATATAACGTTTATAATACTTTTATTAAAACTAATATAAGGGTATTGATAAGACTATTAAATCTTTTCTTTTAAAAATTTTAAATCTACTACCCACTTATAATTTTTAAACCATTTATCCATTTTTTTTTGGTTAATTTCATATCATTTAAAAGTTAAGCTTTTTTTTTTTAATACATTAAAAAGGTTTATTTTAATTAAATCAATCCATTAAACAACTTAAAGAAATAGATTATTTATATCTTTTTTTTATAGACATATATATATATTTATATATTTAAGTTTAAAAAAATACTTTTTTATTTAAGTTAATTAATTAAATACTTAAGATAGTGAAGGCATATTTATTTCTCCTTAATTAAAAAGACTTATATCTTTTATATTAAAGAAAATTAGAAGTTTTTTAAGTTTTAATTGTTTTAAATTAAGTTAATCACATCACATTACTACTAAATCCTTAATATCTTTTAAATATTTATTAAAAATAAATGATTTAAAATAAATATGATTATAAAATAGAAGGTCTGGTTTAGCCGGATTGGATTTAAAAGGGGTTGGTTGTTAAAAATTAATTAATATAATTTTTATTTAAAAATTAACTAAATAAGTTATATATGATTTAAAAGATTAAAATTGTTATTTAATTATTTATCCTTTATAAATATAATAATAAAGCTAATATAATAACGAATATATTAAATACAAGTTATATAAGAGTTGTATTCTTTTTAAAAGGTACATTAATTTACTACGTAATAATATAATTATATTCACCACGGTATTTATGTGATGGCTTATAACTTATAATTACGTTAATTTTATAAAAATGATATCATTTATTAGGATAAGATTATTAAATGTAATAACATTAGTTTTTACATCATTATAATAAATATATATAAAGATAAATTCAATTAAAAAATAAAAGATACACCATTAAGATTATAAATAAAAAGAAGACTTATCACATTTATCGAGGTTAAATTCCATAATAATAATAAGTTAATCATTTAAGTAATAATATAAGGGTATAATTTTATTTTTATATTTATAAAACATTAATATTTTTAAAAAATAACTTAATAAGGATTATAAAATACTTATTAATTATATAAGATTATATAATAAAATCATATATTATATCACTAGTAATTAATAGTCGGGTAAGGATGAAAATGATGGAAAAAAAAAAAAAAAGATCATCATAAAATATTAAAATATATACGATTATAAGGAAATCATTTAATTATAATCGATAATAAAAAAAGATATTTATTTTTATATGATAATTTTATTTATTTAAAAATATCTTCATTAATAAATTAATAAAATTTATTATTAAAAAATGTGAAAAATCATCTACTAATAAATCAGCTTATAATTAAAAAAAAAGTAAACACTTTAAACTTAAATAACTTTATAAAGCTCTTATATAATTATATAAAATATATTTTATTAAATAAACTTTTTAAAACTTTTTTTTTAATTTTAATTACATTTAAATATAATTTTAATATATTAAATTATTTAAGTTTAAAATAAAAATATATTTATAAGAGAATTTATAAAGGTTATGTAATATTTACTTTCATCTTTTTTTAATATTTTTAAAAATTTTTAATAAATTAATTAAAAGTCTTTTAATGCTTTTAATAAATATTTAACACTTTATAATATTTTTCGAAACTTTTAATAAATAACTTTAATGTTTTTTAAAACATAATACACTATAAATTTCACTTTTTAATTTCTTTAATTAAAGGTGACATTCTTATAAAAATTATAATTTTAATGTTATTAATTAAATAAAAAATATTAAACTTATTATAAATTAAAACTATCACATATAAAACATCACTTTAAATTTAAACTAAATTTATTTCTTTTTTTTTTTATATTTATTAGACGTTATATTAAATTTTTAAAAATAATCTTTTAAAAGAGGGTCTTTTAAAAAAGGGTCTTTTAAAAGTGAGTGTTAATAATATATGAGATAATTAAGTTTTATATAATGTTGTATTTTAAATAATCTTTAATTTATTTATTATAAAAATTCTTCTTTTAATTTTACTTTTTTTTTTTTAACACCTTATATATTAATTTTAATTAAGATACCTTGAAAGGATAAAATATTACCCGATCGTAATAATATATACTTTTAAATTTATTAATTATAATAAATTCATTCTTTTCTTTTATTAATTTTTTTAGCTCACTTAACTAATAATTTTATTATTTTAAGCACTACTATAAGATTAAAGATTATATTATTTAATCCGATAAAATTATACTTTAAAATTAAAATTAAAAAGATGTTTATTAAAATTTAATATATAGCTTCGGATTATTTTCTTACATCATCCTTAATCTTACATAAAAAGAAAAAGAAATAAATATTAATCGAAATGATAAACATAATCGTCTTAATAATTTCACTTATTAAAAACCAATTAAATACAATCTTTTTAAATTTTCTTTTTATGTTTTTTTTAATCCATCTATCACATAAATTTATTAAATGATTTAACGAAACACTTAATATATTAGTTTTATAAGTATTAACCGGATCCGGCGATTTAAATTTTACGCGATGTTTTAATTTTATTATTCCTTACGTATTATTATAAAAATCTTAAAATCTTAGATTTTTCATATCATACCCCACGAAAAATATGCTTAATCTAAGGTGGTTTATAATAAATACATGGTTTATTATCATTTCGAATATTATTTCATTAAGTCCAACAATTAATGCAAAAATATTTATCATTATTTTTATTATGTTTTAAATATTTTTTAAGTTTTTATATTCTTTTTTTTATAAATTAAAGGAGGGGACGTTAAACTTTAAAAATAAATTAATAAAATTTGAGGGAATCTTATTATTAATACATAAATAAATTCCATTATCTTTTAATAACTTTTTATAATTTTTAATTTTAATTTTAAAAAATTTAAGTATAATATTTTTATTTTTTAACTCGTTAGTAATTAACTTTTTAAACATATTATAACATAAATAAAAAGGAATCCTTAAAAATAAAAATAATTTACTTGATGATATTTTATTTAATTAAATAAAAAAAACATTAAACTTAAAAAAATCATTATAAATATAAGAGGAATCGCTTATACGATTAACATCGTAAAAAGGATAAATTAAATATAACGGTAAGTCATAAGCCCCTTTTAACATACTTATATTATTATAATACATTATAATAAGAATTATTAAAGCATTCAAGCAATAATAAAAACAATGGTAACTATAATAATAATAATAAGGGACAATAATAAAAACAGTGGTAATAAGCTACATATAAGATAAAAACTAGTTAAATCTTATGTACAACTTAATTAATTTAAAATGTAATTAAAATTACTAATTTAGGTATGTAATTAATGTTTTACATTTATTATATTAATTAATAACATTAAGGATAATATGAAAAAAAAGATATATCATTAATAAAATAAATTTAAATAGCTTATAAAAGTACTTATACTAATGAGATTATTTAAAATAAAAAGGTTAAATAAAGTTACTGATAAGAGGCATCATTTTATCAAATAATATAATTATATGAATTTATAATCTACGACATAATATATGAAAAAGTTTTTCGAGTTAAATATTTATCATAGCATTTAATATTTAAAATCTACTTATAATTCCCGGAGATTTTTTATTATTTTAAGAAATAATGTTATTATAACGGGACTACATGATGGAAAAATTATATATATAAATACTTAAATTTATAATTATTTACTACGTTTAAATATTTCAATTATATTAACCCGATTAAATTTTTACATACTAGATATTAAAATTAATAATAGTTTATTTAAATTACCTTATCTTTATATTTAATTATGTAAGTATTTAATAATTATGTAATTAAGTTAATCTTATAAAATAAATATTAACATATCTTATTTTTTAAAAGTTATATATTACTTCTTAAGACTTAACACGCGCTGTAATTTTTAATTAACTACTTTAATATAATATATCCATTAATATAATATGATTTACCTTTTCTCCTAGTTAAATTATATTAATTTATAAAGTAAATTACAAACAATAAAATTTATATTTATATTTATTATATTTTTATTATTATAACAATAATTAAAGCTATTTACATCGGTAAATAACAAGTTAATTTAAATTAATATTCATTATACAACAATTATTAAAACATTTTAAATATTACAACAGCTTAATATTTTTATTTAAGGAGTTATGACCTTATTTTAAGCAATTAGACTTGCTTTTTATTATTTTTAAGCATTTATAAATTTATTTAAAAAGGTAAATTAAATATACCCACTCTTTACATTAAAATCTTATACTTACATATTATTAAAATAACTTATTATTTTATTTTAAAAAAGATAAATAATTACAATTAACATTTAATATTATAATAATAATATATATATATATACGGTTTAAATTAAACAAAAAAAGCGAGATGATATAAAAGAATATTTAAAAAATACATGAAATATAATAAAACTTAACTAATAAAATAAATATCTACCATATATCACTTTTTTTTAAGATCATATTAAAAGCCTTACGGTAAAGATAATTATAAATTTAATATTATTTATTATTTCGGTTTTTTTTAATATTAATTCTTATAATTTTTTATTTTTCGTCTAATGTTAATATTTTTAATCCCTTTACCAGCTTAAAACAGCTTTTATTTATAAATAAATCTTTAATATCTTTTCACGAGTTTTATTTAAGCTTTTTTTAATAATAATAATAATATATATTAACTTTTTTTAGTAACATTAATACGCTTTTTACATTAAAATATTAAAAAAAGTTAAGAATAAAAAAGATTAATAGATAAAATAAAAACTTTTATATAATAAGATTTTAAACTTTTATAATAAAATAAGTATATGAAAATAATAATATAACACTTTTATTTTAAATATTTATTTTAATATTTATTATTATTAAATATTATTATTTTCTTTTAAAAAGATCTTAAATAACTTAATCGAATTATTAAACATACATAAATATATATAGTTTTTAAATATATATTATTATTTTATTAATATTATTTATATTTTTATATTATAATAACTTAATAATAAAACGACTTTTAACTTAACAACAAAAATAATTCTTATAAAGAAGAATTTATACCAGTAGATTATTACTTAATTTTTAATATTTCATATAATTTTAAATTTTATTTTAAGTAATTTATATAAAAATTTAAAATGAAATAATTATATGAATTTTATTTAGTATATTTATTTTTACTACAACGATTTTATGAATTACCTTAATTATAAATAATATCGTAATGATTTCATAAATTATCTTTATTATGTCTTAAATCTTTATTATAATAATTTTATAAATTATTTTTATTGTTTTAAATTTTTATTATAATGACTTCATGAATTATTTTTATTATAACTCTTATTATAAAAAGTACTACAATGATTTTATAAATTATTTTTATTATTTTAAATCCTTATTATAATGATTTTATAAATTATCTTTTATTTTAAATCTTTACTACAATGATTTTATAAATTATCTTTATTATAACTCTTATTATAAAAAATATTACAATAACTTTATAAATTATCTTTTATTTTAAATCTTTATTATAATAATTTTATAAATTATTTTTATTATAACTTTTATTATAAAAAGTATTATAATAATTTTATAAATTATTTTTAATATTTTAAATCCTTATTATAACAACTTTATAAATTATTTTTATTATAACTTTTATTATAAAAAATATTATAATAATTTTATAAATTATTTTTATTATCTTAAATCCCCACTACAACAACTTCATAAATTATTTTTATTATAACTTTTATTATAAAGAATACTATAATAATTTTATAAACTATTTTTATTATTTTAAATTTTTATTGCGATGATTTTATAAATTATTTTTATTATCTTAAATCCTCATTATAATAATTTTATAAACTATTTTTATTATCTTAAATCCTCACTATAATAATTTCATAAACTATCTTTATTATCTTAAATCCTCATTATAATGATTTTATAAATTATTTTTATTATTTTAAATTTTTATTACGATAATTTCATAAACTATTTTTATTATAACTTTTATTATAAAAAATACTATAATAATTTCATAAATTACTTTTATTATAATTAAAGTCATATTAAAATATAAGAGGATATTATTTTTAAATATATTATAAGAAAACATTATAAATATAAAATAAGAATAAACTTTATAACATATTTTAAAATTTAAATATTTATTATATATTCTTTAATATTACTTATTATATTTAAGTTTAAAGTTAATAATTAATAATTTAAAATATATAATTAAAATAAGATATTATAAAGTTTTTTTTAAAGGATAAATAATTAAACTTAACTTTAAGATTATAAAATAATATGTAAATATAAAAATAAAAACATAATCAGGTATTAATTATAATTATTAACATAATTATCAAGAATAAAGGATCTATCAGATTTAAATAAAAATGGGGAGCTTAAAGTAGATAAAGCATATTCCGGTATAAATAAAATACCATTTAATACAAATTACATATTAAGAGATTTATTAAATTTAAATAAAAATAAAAAGCTTAAGATAAATAAAGTATATTTTAATATAAATGAAATACCATCTGATATGGATTATATAATAAAGGAATGATTATTATGATAAAAACATGAAAAAAAACATTTTACTTATTATATCAACTTTTTTAATATTAATTATAATTTTAGCTTTAACATGATTTTATTAAGAGAATATATTAATTAAACTTGGTGAAGTAAAAGAATTAAAAGAGAAGTTAATTTTTAATAAATAAAGCTTTTATTTAAGTTATATCGGATACCACTACTACCAAATAATAAGTAAAAATGATTGTTTTAAAGTTTTAAGTAAGCGTTAAAATATAAATTAAGAGTTTTAAAAGATAAATAATAATTAAGATAATAATCATTTAGTTTTAATAGATTTATATTAAATTTATAATTACCATTTAATAATAAATTAATATTAAACGTATAATTAAAACCAAAATTAAATAATAATTTAATCATATTTATTTCGTTAAATTTATAATTTTAGCCAGCCATGACATCATCGGTTAATATTGTTTTTATATTAAACTTAAGTAGTTTAAAGAAGGAAAGTATCTTAATAATATTTTTACTTTTAACCTTATATAAAAGAATAAAAAAGTTTTATTTAATTTAAGCATTATCGAAAAAATAAATTAAAATAATTCATATAAATAACGTTTAAGTAAAATAAGTGAATATAAATTTAGTTATGGCTTTTATCACTTATATAAATATAATATTATAATATATTAAAATAAGCTTTAAAACATTATCCATAAATTAAGGTTAAATAAAAGTATAATATATCAACCGATATTTACTTTTTTTATTTACATTTAATTTTAAGATAAAAATAAGATTATTTTTATTTTATAGATAATATATGGTTTAGGAAAAGTACACCTTATTTTTATTTAAATTATAAATAAGTATGTTCTTATCCTCACCCTTAATATAATTATATATATTGTTTTTTTAAAGTTAAAATTATACACCTTTAAGCATAAAATAAGCATATTTAAGAAAAAAAGTAATATTAATAATAGAGTAATAGGTAAATTAAAAGTTATATCAACACTATTACTCTTATAAACTTAATTATAAAAGGATATAATTAAATAATAAAAGCTTATATTAAAGTTTTAACAACTTTAAAGGGAATATCCATTCATTAAAATAAAAAATGATAAGATATGATTTTTTTATAAGATAAATTAATTATAATTTATATAATAATAGGATATCTTATTATGTTTATTACTAGTATGTATAAGAATATAAAAATAATAATTCCTAAATGATAAGATATAATTTATTACTTAAAACTTAAGATTCTTTAAATTAATAGAGATTAATAAGAAAGGATCTATGGTTTATTTTAAATTAAGACTTTTACCATCCCCAAGGAATTTATTTTTAACAATAATATAATATACATAATATATAATATTATAATAAAAGCTATTAAAGTTAAATATCGAGAAAGTTAATAATGATGTTGGATCCTCGTAGTTAAAATAATAAATATTAACCGATCCCATGAATTTTATATATATATCATTTTTAATAAAAATAAGTTAATTTATAATTTAAAGATTTATAATATAATATAAATAAATAAAAATATAATAAAATATCAATTGATATATATTTAATAATAATATAATAATAATTTTTAAAGTTAAAATAAAGTTAAAAAAAATGGAATTAAAATAGAAAAAAAGGTTTTAAGAAAGATATTAATTAAGTTAATTTTAAATCCATAATATTTTTTAAAATAACAAATGGTGGGTATAAATTTAATATTAATATCTTATTAATTAATTTAATTGTAAATTTTAATTTTAACTTAAATAACTTTATATTTAAAATTGATTTTAATTAATAATTTATATTATTTTAAAAGCTTTAATTTAATAATTTTAATGATTTAAATATTAACCCTTACATCTTTAATTTAAAATAATTATCTTAAAAGGCATGTAAATTTTTAAAATAATTAAGTTTTTTATATAAGCAATTATATTTTAATAATACCAGTTAAGTAGGATTTTAATTAAGAATAGTTATATTAATATGACGATGTAATATTTAAAATATATATTAATAAAATCTTAAAATTAAGCGCTTTTAAATGATATAAATTATTAATTAAAGTCAATCTTAAATATAAAATTATTTAAATTAAAATTAAAATTTAACGTTTTAAGTTATTTAATAAAAAAAGGGTTTAATAAAACTGTTAATTATTTACTTTTTTCGGTAAAATTATAAATTTAAAAATAAACATATTATAAATTTAAGGTTAATTATTAAATAAAAATATGTTAAATACTTAAATATTTAAATATTTAAATATTTACTTAAATTAATTAATATTTTAAACTACTTTATTTTTTTTTTTTCACTTCATTTAATTAACATCATAAATTATTATCAACTATTATAACTTAATATTTTAAACATTTAATATATATTATTTTATTATAAATTTACTTCTTTTATTTAATTATGTTTTTTTCCCTTTTAATTTTAACCACTTATTATATTATTATTATATGGATATTTTTTATTTTTACTTACTTATTTATAATTATCTTTTTAGTTTTACTACTTTTAATTATAACGGTGTATGTTATAAGTTGGTATATTACGCCGCTTATATTTTTTATGGTAATATTTATATCATTAACGAGGGGTTTAACGTTAATAATTAAAATGAATTATTTTTTTTAATGAGTTGTTTATAAAAAGATCCTTGTATGTTCTTTTAAAATGGCATAATATTATTAAAGTAGTATTATTTTTATATGAAGGATTTTAATAATAGTAAAGTTAATGTATTTTATCTTTGTTTGTATTTATTAATATTTATTAAAAAATTTATATTTTTTTATTTTTAATTTTTCAAGTTAAATATTTCTAATAAATATTTTTAAATTATAAATATTTTTATGTTTTTTATTTAATATAATTAATTTTAAACCTTTTTATACCATTTTAAATAACTTTTATTAAATGATAATAACATATAATAATAACGAGGCTTATTATATTTTTTTTAAGTTGTTAAAAAAATGGTATAATATGAATGGTATGTGAAAATATCTTATATATTTATTAAATAATAATATCGTTTATAACGTGTTAAATAAAGCTGTCATTTAAAAAGATATTTATTACTTATTCGATTATAATCATTTTATCTTTTTTTTTAAAAAGGACATTAATGATTATAATAAGTATAAGCTTATTTTTTATATTTTAATACTTTTTAATGATGTAAATAATAATTATTATATAAAAGCTTTCATGTTTTATTAAAACCGCATATATTTTTTTTTTCGTAGCATTTTAATCGAATTTTTTTTTGCTTGCTTCGCTTAATTCATTTTTATAAACCATGTTATAAGGATTTATAATGGCGTGGATAAAGATTATGAATTTCATGTGTATTTATTAGCTTACGAAGGAGATAAGCGTAAGTTTATTGCCTGGTAGCGAAAAGTATCAACGTTGCCGATTCTTCGGTCTTTAGCCACAGACATCTGTAAAAGCTTAAACGGCCCGGAAAAGCAAGATGGAAGTCTTATAATCAAGGATAGTACTAAGTGCATGTATTCGGTTCGTAGAGAGAAGATAGTTGTCGTAGACGAAGCAGGAGATCCCGTGAAACCTCTCGATCCTGTAACTAATAAATATGATAGCGACTAAAGTAAGTCTAACCGTTTTATTTTTAGTTTTATCGGATGAAAGTGGAATAAAAAAAAGGAGAAAGAGGAGGAAAAAAAAAAAGGAGGAGGAGGTAAAATTTATATATTTTATTTACGGAGAAAAAATGATACGCTTAAATACGTTTAACATACCATTAAAACTTTTAAATGGTGTCGACGTTTATGTTAAATTTAAAACCAATTTCGATTATAATAACGACTGTAATCATCGAAGTAAATAATTTAAATCATCGTTTAACGATGACGAATTTACCGAAAACAACGATAATGGAGGCGATGATAAAAATAATAACAAACTCGGTTTAAAAAAAAGATTAATAAGCCCGGCTTTCCGGTTAAAACCAGCACCCCATTAGTCGGAATCCGACTTAACAATAAAAAAAAAATTACGTATAAATAATAATCGTATAATATAATATCCGCCACGGCTTTTTCATTATTCTTTTTTTTTTTTTTTTAAAAACTAATACTTATAACTTTATATTAAATATATATTAATTTATTTTATTATTTCCTAGCATATTATAATAAAATTAATAATATAATTACGGCTTTAATTATAATTATAAAATAAAATCATAACTTAATAATCATTATAATAAGTTTTAAAATTAAAGTAAGTTTATAATATAAAAATAAAGTGATAGATTTAAAATAAAATAATATCATCATAATTTCCTTTTTTTTTTTTTCCTCACCATATTTTATTAAATTTTTAATATAATTTATAATAAAAAATTAAAGTATATAACAATTAAATTTAAACATATTAATAAGTTATTACCTTATATTTAATTAGCATTTTTTTTTTAATTTATAATTTATTTATGTTTTTTACATTTTTTTAACTTAATAAATTAATATTAATAAATTTATTAACTTTTTTTTTTATTTTTAGTTCGTTCTTTTCGTTTATTTCGGTTAATTTATTATTTTTATTATAATATAAAATACTATTTAAATATATGATATGTATGATATTTATTTACCTGCGATAATGTCATTAATTTTACGTATACTTAAAAATATATCGGTTTAATTTTATTTAAAACCTACTTATAAGTTATAATCACATATTATAAATCTTTTAATATTCATATAAATAATATATTATAATTTATAAATCTTATTTATTAAAAAAAACATATAATTTATTTTTATATTATATATTTATAAAATAAATAGATTTACGTTGATTTAAAAAAGCTTTTATAAATAATTTAAAAGTTATATTATAAACGTTTTAAAATAACTTTACATTTTTAATTAATTAAATATATATATATAAAATAAAATAATAATTTATAAAATGCATATATTTATTTATTTTAAAATATCTTATAAAATACCGATTTAATTTATTTTGTAAATAGAATATTTTAATATAATTATATTAATTTTTTTTTTTAAAATAGTAAATTTCATTTTTTCGTCATTGGCTTAATCATACGTTTAAGCTACCAGACCTGTCTTTTAAAAATTATCGGCGCTATGGACGCCCGACCTAAATGTTCTTATCGATAATGCTTGATGCTCTCAACCCTAGAACCCTTTAAATTTAGCTTTTGAATCTCATAAACTTAACTCGAGATCTTTGAAACGCCGGACGAAGTGAATATTATGGGATTGTTACGGAATTGTAAGCGACATTGGATAATCACATGCCCATGCCAACGACATACTATATGCCTAAGACTTCAACCCTCTCATGATATCCGTAGATATTCATATAGATCACTGATTGATCCGCAAGTCAAAAGCTAGCGATGAATAACGGCTGATCTTTCACGAGTTTCCAGATTTTATTATCTACAAATGATACATTGATCAAGTGCATACATGTGCTTATATTGCTCCCTTTACCTGTATCGTTTCTCATCTCCAAATGTGAGCCGCCATCTTGGCAAACACCAAGATTTTTCTCGTATACCTAAACCTCTAGTTGATACCACCCAAGAAACTACCGAGGGAATACGGGTTTGGCTCCACCCAATTACAGAACTAAATACCCCAAAAATCCGCCCTGTTGCCGTGTGTATATATACGCCTGTGCGCCATGCATTTATATGTTGAAATTTCAAACCGTCCATTGTTCCTCTGGCTCCAAACCCCTGACCAGATTCTTCAAGTTCAACCGTGTACTGTATAGGATATTCTCCGTGAAGCCCACTTCACGGATCTCTTCGTTCTCTGCTCCCTTATTGATATCGGAATCGCCGCTGATCTTACCCTTCGGTCGATGATGTACGAATAAACTGGGCACCACGCTGACGCAGCGCATACCACTGATGCGCAATCGACACAGGTCGCTGAGATGGTTATCGAAGGGCTTGTGCTGACCTTCTAATCCCATGTATTGCAATGCCTTCTGCGCCCCAGCTGCGCTTAAGGCATAGGCGAAGCTACACACGTTATCGCCGGGTACGTACACGATTCGTGTGCGGGGAGGATAATCATCCCAGCTGAAGGAGCCGTTGCCAAGAATATGTCCCGGTGGTGGCACAGTCGGATCGTTCTGGATAAGGATCTTGCGGGAATCGCGCTGCTCGACGGGGATTTGGAGATGTTCCGGTAGGTCCTCGTCGAAATTCGTCACGCAAGAACCCAACCATAGCATATCCCAATCCTGGCCATATGGGCTTGGCGATTCTATTGTCTGGTTTTGATGGAAATCTTTCTGTAGCGTGCGAGCCGCACCGGCAAATTGCGCCAATTGCTGCTTCACATGCACATCCCAGTCCATGTCGTCCTCCAAGATCAATGCCGATGAGATGCCATCCTCGACAATACGCCGCATCGTATTCACGTGTCCTCGCCAGGACCCCAGGTTGTTGTCCTGCATTTTCTCGCGATCCCATCCCTAGGCAAAGTTAGTTGGTTTTACGACAGCTAGGGGGATCCATGGATACTCGAAGTTATCTAATTCTACTCCAAGTGATGGGGTGCTTACGAAAGGCAGAGCCTTATCGGGAATCGTTTTGCCAACCACACCGTCAATCCAGCTCAGCGTGAAGCCCGTGACGGCTGACATCAGAGACAGCGCATCGCGTTTGTCCGAACGTTCTGGAAGTCCGATAACGAATACTTTTTCGAACTATGCATGCGCAACCCATTAGTTAGGTATCCGATACCTAATGTTCTCCCTTCAGGGCAGTACTCACGCCAAGCGTCGCGTTGAAGACATCGGATTGGGCATGTTTCTCAGTGGAGGAGATCCGTCTCGCTGAACTCGACACCGGACTAAATTGACTGCGAACGGATCCAGAGCCCAGGAATGTGATGACGAGGAAGACGAAGAACACTACGGCCAGCACCAGACTGACGCTGGGCCTGCCCCCAATCATGGCCGCTCTCTTATCGGTAAGTTAAGGCAAGTTGTCCAGCTAATTTCCATGCGAAGTAGGAATTGAACAGGTACTGGACTGTTATAGGAGATGGAGAATAGGGGAAGAAACAAAGTTTTGATTCATTTACAAAAGGACAGGAGAAAAAAAGATGAGGCTAGCGAAATTTCCACGTTTCAACTAGCCAAGTATCTCTACTCGTTATCGTCAAAGGACTAGGCTATTCGAAATGTGCGGCAATCGAGATGAGAGATGACATCAGCTAGCTAGGTACTATGCCAGGGAGGATTAACAAAAATAGGACTGGGGTTACCCAGGTATTTATTCGAGCTCCTCTGGGATCGCGGGATGGAACGTCGAGCAATTCGCCATTCAGCTTTCCAACAGATTCCCGCGCCCATGGATCTGTCCAATCAATCCCTGTGTGATGCGCGGCCATGGCTGACTATTGACGCCTTAGTTGTCAGAAATCGCCTAGGCTAGCGTGAGATAGCGAGATAGCCAGGTACAACCTACGCCGCACGAAAAAGGAGAAAATAGGGAATTTTTAGGGCCAATCACTCCTGAATATGGTTGGATATACCGTCGCCCACCGGACCACTACCGTTCGACATATAGCATGCTTCGGGTATATAGATACGATATGTAACACAGAGTTTCATTGCGGTAGGTATATCACGACCAAAAGTTCGTATTGGGGATGATTTGTGACTGGATTCTGTTTTTGACCAATTATATTCATTCTATCGTCATCTCGATTCATATGCCTCGATATCGACCCGTAAGCTGACTTAGCTAGTTTGAGGTAGTCCCATTCTTACACAGAAACAATTTATTAAATGGGTATCAACGTTATTATAGCTTAGTCAAGTATTCTTGGCAATGAGACTCAGTCTTAACATGGTCCTATCCATGGATGCATTTATTGCACGAGGTTACCGCCAAACACACCCAGGAAAAGCGACCAGGATGTATAAGTGGTCGTACCAACATTAAAAACCCCAACCCAAGCAGCAGACCTATTTCGTTCAATCACGATCAAAGCACCATCACTATGCGAAACTCACTGCGCCGCATATTACCTCTATTGCTCATAGCCAGTACCCTCTTCATGTTATGGAAGGGATTATCTGTACTCACTAATTCACCATGTCCCGTACATGTTGTTATATCCGACTCGATGGCGCCGGCGTTTAAACGAGGCGATATCATTATCATATCCAACATAGAGCACGAAATACAGGTCGGAGACATACCGGTAGTCTGGTTTGCTAAGGCGCCCTTGCCTATGGTTCATAGAGCAATTAAGATCATATGGGGGACAAGGCCGGGAGGTAGAGGGGATTTGGAGTGAGTTCCCCTCGAATAGATTGTTTGCCCTTGTTTCACTCAAATTTTTACACATACATAATATTATCTAGTGTCCTAAGCAATTAACCGTTCTATAGGCAACTTATTCTTACCAAGGGAGACAATAACGAGCTTGACGACGTTGCGCTCTACCCTGGTCTTCGAAAGTACGTCTATAGAGACGAGATTATTGGCGTGGTTCGCGGTTATGTGCCGTTCTTAGGGTGGATCACAATACTTCTTAACGAGACGCCGTATTTAAAATTCGGGCTCCTTGGTGGATTAGCTCTTATTAGTATATTTACTTAGCCGGCGGCGTTATTTAATGAATGCAGCTTTCAAGACCATCGATTTCATATGGTGTAAAGAAGAGGTTTGCGTATTGTATGTCTACCTGTAAACTATCTGGCTGACTTGGCTATCGTAGCTAGCAACGTGTGATATATCTTCGGAAATACAAGCCGCGGCGTAAGCCAAATGAAGAAGACCCAAACCCATAGAAACCCAAGGGCCCTGCTCATAATATCTACTGCTCCTGCACTGAGCCCTATGCGCCGAAGCAAGTACAATTTCCGTGTCGTGGGTAAATATTTCGATACAACCATCTCGAAGCATACGCCCAAGAAGTTGCACCAGAAGAACATGATATCTCTATTTAGAGCAGTGTCTCCGGTCTTCCATCCGACGATCGCATGAGCTAAGCCGGACACGGTGAATATGAAGAATGCAGCGAAGGCCTTCTTTAGTACCACCGGGACCCGCGAAAAGATCTTGTGGTCCGTTAGAGCCCTCGCCCAGACACCTGCAGGGGCGAAAAGCCTATGCCAAAACCTCCCCCAGAAACGTTTCAAGCTGTACGCCTCGAGCGGGTTTCCGAAGAGAGGTGGCCACTCATGGGGCTCGTCGATGCGCAAAACAACGACGAACAGGATGCCCATCACAGCATGGCTGATCTCAAGTTGAGAGATGGAGTCGAATATCCAGATCGTCGATATGAACGCTCGGATGATCAACTCGTGAGAGGTGACAGTGTCGTAAATGAGGCGCCGGATTATGGGTTCTCGTGCCGGCGAGAAGTCGCTCAATGTCGCCTTCGCGAAGATAGGCATCATAGCGAAATTGAGACCGATCTTAAGCGCGACAAGGACGGCTATCTTCAGGAGGCGGTATAAGATGAATTTCACAAGCGTTCCTGCTGTGGCGCGAGAACATTGCGAGATCTTCCTCAGATCTATAGGGAACCTCCGTGGATTGTTGAAGATCTTATACGCCGTCTTCAAATTCCAGTTTACCGTTCCGTTGACTCTCACCTCAACTCTGAGAGGTTCCTCTTGGGTACGAAAAATCAAGGGGCTGCAGAGGAAGGTGAGGATCACCAGCATCCCGAACTCGTAGCTGAGTCCTGGCAGCCAGTCGAGTCGGTCGATGCTTCTCATTGATAGAGCAAGCAGGCTCCATACCGGCAAAAGCAGGGTGTTTCGATGGCGCGCTGGGGTGTAGAGGCCAGTGAATATGAGCGCGACGGCGAAGCCGTATAGAAGCGGCGATTCAAGCGATTTCACAACTGATAGCATTTCCATTGTGAATAATTTAGGAGGGGGGAACGATATGCTGAGGTATACGATGCACGAGTTGCGGACGTCCTCTTCTGTGAAAGTGTGAAGAGTCTTTCAAGAATCGCTTCTCTAGTGCCGACGAAGCAACGACTCAGCCCAGCAAGCAATGTCAAGCCATACCACTCCAATATTTCAAACACTCCATCTGTCTTTTCAGGGGCTTTCAGTAACTCTCACGATACTGCCAAGAGTCGCATCTCGCGTAATGTGCCAAGAGCATACTGCTTATGACCATAAGTCCTTCATAGGCTATTAAAGCGGAAGGTGAGCCCGATGATGTGGATATTTGGTTCTATCATGAGTCTTTACTAACATCCCGAATGAAGTCAAGCGCTATGAATGCCGAGATCTCTATCTTACGTAAGTTGCCAGTTATGGTATATAGCAAAGCTAGATGGCATGTCAGAACCCAATAGCCACACACAACAGCGGTATGCTGTCATGCAACAGATTATAGGCTGCCTCTGGGGGGTCCGCAATAGTTACTACAAGTACAGGGGTGACGGATAGGGCTGTCCACCTTGCATAAGCTTGCCAAGTAGACTTAACTGAAGAGAATCTAGATCGTGGTCTTGTTAGTCATCTATTTTCATCTTAAACTTGACCCTCGAGAAAGCCAATCAAATCTCTATGAGACTTAATATACAACATCACTATATCTATGCATTTTGATGTTAAGAGGGACAAGACCTCTTAAACTCAAGAGTCTTCGTTATTAAGGGTAATTCAAAGTCCATCGCTTACATATGTCTAGATGAGGATGTGATTCGATATAGTAGAAGCATAGACTTGATTCAAATGCGTATATCAAGACACGTTCAGGTAGGACTCTCATGGGGCTTGCCAAGATGGTGAGCTGAAGACCTCATGTTATAGCTTAGCAATATTTCGGGGGCTTGGCATCTTACCGTCAGTAACCACTGCAGGCAGGTGCGTCGTTAAGCCGCTTCTCCTTCGTCCCCGTCGGTTAAATAAGGCTAATATGATATTTTCAGCTTCGTCACTCATCTACTACCCCTGACGGAGCCGCAACAGACCCACCGTACGAGCACTTGTCAGAAGAATATAGTGCTAATATACTTCATGTGAGCTGTTACACCGCTCGAGGAACATAGAAGTTCATCTTGGCGTATACCTTACGCTATCGTGATGTCTCGCTGATTCGTTCACTCGCTTCACTACCCCTTACCTAATCCTGGGTCTGGTCCAGAAACACCATAGAAACTATCACGATTCGACGATTATCAAGATATCTCTAAAAATAAGTGGTCAATTTTGAACTTGAGTCAGCAATCATGCTACAGGGGCCGTATCGCGGAAGCGGGTGAAGGTATCGTGACAGACATCGGTCAGGACACCAGAGGTTATCTCACGATGGAGGCCTTCAAGCATAGAACAGCGTCAAAAGAGTCGTCTATAAATCCAAAGAGCTCCCCAGTCCGATGAGGAAGAAGATATCAGACACCAACAACTCATCATCAAGACAGCTCAGTCACTCATCTCTCAAAAGCTTCAATCTCATTATCCTAATTGGAATACCCTCATTACCATCAACATCTCAAAATGCGTTACCAAGCCGCTGCCGCCACCGCCGTTGTCGCGGGCTTCACCTTCCTGCAGAGCTGCCCCGCTCCCATCTGGCAGCTTGTCCCCGCCATCGCAGGCATCATCGTCCAGGCTCTCGAGATCGTCGTGAGCGAGGTTTCGAACAAGCGCGACTTCGACATGACCGACGGCTTCGAGATCGAGGCCACCGTAGCCGAGCACTCTCTCGAAGCCCGCGGCAAGTACTGCATGGCCGTCCCCAAGGGAGTCCCCGAGAACGTTATCGAGAACTGCTGCAATGCGCTCAGGGGCGCGCGCATCAAGGTCACGGGCAAGAACCCTCAGTCCGGTAAGTTTGGCCTTTTATGATGGGAAGAATACGGACGTGGGACTGATCACAAGCTATAGGTATCAAGATCACTGGTATCCCCTACCCTTGCATCTCCGCCGCGCCCTGGTTCGATGGTGTTGGAACTGTTCCGTTTGCTTGCGGCGATGATTGCCTTCAGTACGCCAACTTGAGCAAGGACGAGTACAGGCAGGTCCGCCAGGCCTTCCTGAACAAGGCTAAGTAGACATGAGGTGCAACTTTGTCTACAATACCTAGAGATGGGATAGCGGTGGAGATTAGAATGAAGATTAAGGAGTAGGAGTAAGAGCGATGGATTTTCTTCTCTCTTTTATTAGTCTTTGTATTTAGTTATGAAGGGAGTTGAGTGTCAATATAAACTTTTTCTCGGCCGAGATCAGATATCCTCCATGCACAACTCTGGTATCTATCAACTAGTGAACCGACTCTGTTTTACAACTAATTGCTACAATTAGCTTAGCTATTTAATATTCTATAAAATGATACTTTGATTATTACTTTAGACGGGATGGAGCCATCTTATAATCCTGATGGTGTGGAACGGAAATAAATGAAATTTCGTGATAGTTGCATATACTTCGGTGAGAAAGTTGAAGCCGAAACCTGCATAAGGTAGGATTTGTACGGATGTTATGTAATTGTGCTAGATCGAGTGTCATGAATGACAGGAATCGATGACGTTGTACTTGCCACAAAGCCAAGAATCCCGATCCTATCCTTCCGCAAACAAATAACATCAATCGGGATTTAGAAAAGGATTGTTGTTTAATAATCCATCCATTTAACATAAATCCCATATTCCTCAGATTCCGATCCATCATGTACATCCCTTCAGTACAGAGCGTCCTTACAGCTGGGCTGGCCCTGACCGGGTCCCTCAAAGAACGTAGGTCTTATCATTCATTACATTCTATTTATTGGAATCTACGAATATGACTAACAAGTCTTGCGAGGATATTAGCGCGCACCGTGGTCGAAGGTGACGTGATGGACTACGCGGTAGAGAAGTGCTTAGATGGCGATGGTAACACGCGCTGCTCTAAGCCGTTCGTGGTCACGGAGTCGACGTGCTACCAGATAGAATGGAACACCGAGGGCACTTTCACGCATACCACCGTTGAGGTGCGAGACGGCGGTTCTGGCGAAATTGTCTACTACCGGGATACCAACGGTGAATGGATACCGGAGAAAGGCGAGGTACGCTGAGTATTGGACCCATGATAAAGCCGACGTCTGTTTCGCTGACAGATACTAGCTCGTTTACCTCGATTTCAAACCCAAGATCCCCGCTACGGGGAATCAGACTGTTCATTACGTTGTCAGGACTTGCGAGTGAGTGGCGGTACGGGTATCGCTTGAGGGTTACCAACCGAAAGAGGGCGCGCGCAGTATTCTAAAAGCACGGTCATGAAGCATTGGTGCCCGGAACGTGAAAACTAATAAATCGTATATGGTTTGAGTTCATTTGCGTAACTCGTCGTGTTTTCGCATCGTGAAATCGATTAGGCTCGTAGCTACATATGTAGTTTGTGTCTGGAATAAGGGCTACTACTCGAGCTGTCGCAGCCTTTAGAACGTCGCTTCTTCCCCCCTAAAATTAGTAGAGCCGTTGAATCGGTCTCTGACACAATTCACGCGGTGAAACGATAAATCAAACTGGAAAGGCCCGTAATCAAGTCAAATGGAACGCTCGGAGAATTGTAATATCCTAGTATACCAGTCATAACACTATCATAATTCATTTCCATACACGTCTTGCACAACTTGGCACTGGTTCCGTGTCTCGTTCGTACACATCCCGCACCTTAATTCTTGATGGACCTGGTTGAGGATCAATCCAACTGCGCTCTTCCGTCCATGTGCCAGCCTTGGTGTAGTCTCCGCTCGTCGTACCCGACATGAATCCAAACCGGAAGTACTCGTTAAAATCTGAACCGTTATCACGAGTCCAAAGGAAATGATCGGATCCGTCGTCACCAAAGTATGCGCGATACCTTTCAACATCGTTGACTAGAATGCTGATACCATCCCACCGGATCCCCGGTGTAGCCTCCCACCGGAATTCCATGGTGGAAAGGGTGTCGTTGATAACGGGCGCGAGAAGAACAGGAAGAGGGGAGCCAAGTTGAGCATCACCCTGCAAAGCTACCGAGGTTTGTAGGAATGGGTCGAATCCCCAGCGTGCTATACCGTTGACAAACAACCCAATCAAAATCCCCTGGTAGAGTAGCGATGGCCGAGTTTGCATGCTCGTGCCGGGCAAGAGAAGTAGTGCCAGTATATAATGATGAATGCGCAAATTAAGACCTGGCAGCACGAGGCAGATGATGATCCCAAGAATGAATAGGGCGTATAACTTGAGATAGCGTATTAGTCTACCCTCTTGTCGGAAACACCAGATCTGACCGACAACAATGCAAAATAGCACGATGACAATAATGGCAAGGGCTGCTTTGGCACCGGGCTGCTGCTCAAGATCGTGACCTGTCAAACGTTGAATAGGGATGAAGTCAAAGGTATAATTCGTAAGCGCTCCAACCCAACATCCACCCAACCAGAGAACGGTCTTTTCTACCGTGGCCGTAAGACCCTTCAAAGTTCGTCGCACACCCATCTTGTCGTAAAATACCCAGGCGCAGAACATGGCGGGAAGGAACTTGCCCAGGATATCGGTGAACAAGGCAGGGATTGAGGCGTAGGAGGGTGGATCGGAAGCCATGCCGACTTGCCAAAAGATACTAATAAAACTAGTGAAGAAGAATACTCCAGATGATGCGGTGAATAGGGACAAGACGGAGGTAAACACTACGCAGATTGCTAATAGCGACCATCTGACGTCTTTGGCTTTGCATTCAATACTCGGCTCGAATGCTATTGACAAGGGAAAGTAGGAGTCAAAGCCAATGCTCTTGATGCCATTCCTGTCGGTGCTGACGAAGTTTTGTTGCGTTCCTACTAGAGACACGACACCACAACCGCCCTGAGAATCAGAAATGACACCGGCATGAATGGCAGCTCCGCAAATAAAGGAGTCACCACGGTACATAGGATCATCGTTGGTAGCGGGGTTGGGTGGTCCACCAACCACTAACGGGGCGTATACTATCTCTTGGTTGCCTACCGCTCGGGGATTGAGGACTCGATAGCTAGCACAATTTGCGGGACAGCGAAACGCGAAGCTACTGCCGTTAAAGGGCCTGCAGTTAACGCCATCAAGCCCACAACCATTGTTGCGAGACCAATATGTCGTACCACAACTAATGTCTGTAGGCGTACCATAAACCGGAATTTCGGAGGCGACCTGGCCCCGCCACATAACAATCGAGAAGGTGATGATCCATACGGCAATGTAGAACATGTATAGCAAGATCTGGTGCTTTCGATTCGGAAGGAACCTGTCGAGAAGACGGAGAGGTGCCTCCTGAACAACAGGGAAGAGTGGTTGGATCTTGAAGTCTTTGGGGTTCTGGGGACCCTTCATCCACTTAAAGGCGGCCTTGCCATATTTTCGGACGGGGTATGGGACCCATTTCCACTTCTTCCAAGCTCCTTCTTCCTGCATAAAGCGCGGGGTGGGCGGGTCGTCGTCCTCGTTGAATTCGAGATGTTCCGGGCCGCCGAGCGGATCGTCCGGATGCGTCGAACCGTTACGTTGCCGCTGCCGTTGCTGTTCGATGTCAGGAGAGACCGGACCATTTTCTGACTGATTGGTACTCATAATACACGTCTATTTATTGTATTGTACTAATTAGCGACCTGTATTAGCGGGTGGCTTGTCAGAAAGTCGGCTTACGTTGAGGAACCGAGTCCAAGGAATGCGTAGGAAAACGTCACAATGAGATGGATAGCTCTATTGTCTATAACGGTATAGAAGTAGAAATATACATGGGTTAGGCAATCGGTTAGGTAGACAGACCGAGAGCCTGCTCAGCCTTTGGAAAATTGTAGTTGCGCAGCAGCGGAGCAGAAACGATTGGAGAGTTGGAAAGTTATCTGCCTGTTGAATTAAAGAATGGAGGTGGAAGTAGAAGTGGAAGACGCGAAACAGGCCGCGCAAGAAGGCTTAGACCCAGCCCATCAGGCAGGTGGGTTGGTGATGAGCTACCATTGGACCTACCATGCTCTTTTGAGAAACAAGTGGAACCCATCTAAATATGGATCGCGGGCGGTTCCGCCAAGAGATCGGGATGCGGTACCTTTAGGTTCCGGCCCGTTATCCATTGGACTCGACGACCTGGAACGCATAGCTTACATAACCCGAGCTGATAGTGTTCTCTAATCTTTTCTTTATCGACACCCGGGAGTGTCTACATCATATTTCGATGCCTTACGAGAATTCACTAAAAGCTCAGGTCCGTGATCAGGGTGAAAATTTCACATCTGAAGCCGCGAAGTCCTGACTCGGAGTCAAAGGAGACCATATACCTCTTCTGCTGGCATATAGCTGATTGATGACCGAACTTGGAAACATATAAGCATCTAGGCACCTAGATGTGCTGCTAGGAAAACCATGCCAGAATCATCTTCGGAGAACGGTATGTTCAAGGTGTTGAGAAATGCTGTGGTGGACGGAATAGGGCCTAGAGCAGGCCGTCTATCCCTTCCGAAGCGACCTCCAATCGACACACCCAATTTTATAGGTATTACGTCGCGAGGAGCTATACCACATATGACCCCAGATGTCATATCCAAACACGCCAACCTCAGTGGCTCCTATATGGCCTTAGAAGACTGTATGTAAGATGGACATGTGCAGATATGTTGCCCATCAAGTTAACGAATCATGTAGTCGTTGAGAGATCTAAGAAGAGGGTTCAACCTGCTGTCTTTAACGCGAACTCGGATAATAAAGAGACTTTACATGCATATACCGCTACGCCTACATCGGTAGCCACAGTGTTGGGTGCTCGACGGCATCCAGCAGTAGTGGCTCCTATGGGAAATGGGAAGGACTACGTCTCTATATATACATCAACTGGCTTCCAGAAATTAAAGAACGGCGAGTACTGCCGCGACGTCGAGAGACTGCAACCAGACATTGCCATTCCTCTCGCAGATTTAACATTTGATACGTCACATTCGAAGACGAACCTCCCGAATCCAAAACGTCAGCTTCGAATGGTAGAGCGAACGGAAGATTGGCTAGCCGAACTCATTAAACTGCGAAATGCCGACCATGTCGACGGGACCGCAAAACCCTGCATTTTCGCTCCTCTACTGCCGGTTTCTTATCCGACACAGTGGGAGTATTTAAATCGCCTATCTCAAGACTACGTTAACCAGTTGTCTGGTCTGGCTATATACGATGCAGATATCCTTCCGAATCTAGGTGATCACGGATCCTTGGATCCGTTACCGCGCATGTCTATGCACTTCATCACGTCACCACATGAGATACTCCAACAGATTCGACTCGGCATGGACATGTTTGCAGTACCATTTATCAACACTGCCTCGGATGCCGGAATTGCTTTTACATTCACTTTTCCACCATCAACGTCTGAGACCTCAGGGGTGCAACCGTTGGGAATAGACATGTGGTCCACGGACCACCAGGTATCGTTGAAACCATTAGCGGACGGCTGCCAATGTTACACTTGCACAAATCACCACCGTGCTTACCTTCAACATCTATTAAACGCTAAGGAGATGCTTGGATGGACGCTTCTTCAGATTCATAACCACCATATGCTTGGCGACTTCTTCAAGGGTATCCGAACCACGCTTCTTGCAGATCCTTCAACTTTCGAACGGGATTGCGATGTCTTCTCTAAAACATACGAGGCCGAACTGCCCAGGGGTACCGGAGAAAGGCCGCGTGCCCGAGGATACCACTTTAAAGCTGAGGGAGGACAGGCCAAGATAAATCCACCGGCTTGGGAGAAGTACGATGGAGATGGAACGGAAGATCCGGCGCTCGCCGGAGAGATGGCAGGGCTGGCCGTAACAGGTCCTACCGCAGAAGGAGTCGAAACTCCCTTGGTTCCCGATGCGGATACGGATGCGAAAGACTTGGACAAGAAAGGTTTCGCTGAAATCGATCAGTGAGTTAGTTGCCCTATCTAGGTGATGACATAAACGAACACTCGCTCCATGCCGTGGGCTTCCATAGAACGACTAGGGGAGCCTTCCAAGCTGGGTCTTCCATAGCTCTATAACCGAGCAGCCGGATCGGCCCATTTCCATGCAAACCGGATCTGGTAAGCGACACCATTCGATATATCAACCGGTTCGCTTGGTGAGCTTTGGGCCTCGGGTGGACCCGTCGAATTGCCAAGTGACCATCCAATGATACCCTCTCCCTTGACGCACGCAGTCGTAGTGGATTGTTTCCGAGAACCCAGATCCAAACTTCATGTAGGGGCCAGTGTCGCGATTAGCTTGACGTATATATCATATCCCGAATGCTCGTTAATACTTCCGGTACTGGCTAGGCTGCGGATCTGAGCTGAATGAAGCAAGAATTTTCGATGCAGTATCGTCATAGAAGGTCGTGGCTGGCGGGGACGGATTGAGCTCTTGGCGTATTACCATCTCCATATCGACCTATGTGAGTTTGGCATGCTCATCTAAAGCAAGAAGTTCCTGAACGAATGTTTACGCGTCCCCTAAGTGAATTAGTAGCAACGAGGCATTATCGAGCTTCATTTTTCCATACATAATTGTTGATGCTGTATCCATGTAAGCACGTGTCGTGGGTTCATGATCCCAGACAGCTGGGATGCCCCATAAGACGGAAGACGTTAGGAACTCCAACTTGACTTAGAAAGACAACCAATCATAATGGCTAATCGCACCCACGTTTTTGCACCCCTGCCATAGTAAGATATCCCCACACTCCACTTTGACTTCCACCCTTCGATCTTGGACATCAGAGAATTCGCCTAGAACTATTTTCTCATTCGTCTGGCTAAGCTGAAGTAGAACTCACCGCGTCTGCATCCGGGACGTAGCAACACAGCATATTAATTGAGAGGAGCGACCAATAGCAGGACAAATGCTCCGTTGCTACTATTCGCCTCGTCAGCCAACCAGAGCCAAGCTTGCCTTCAGCTCATGATGCTCATCAGATCTCGCAAGCATGAAATACGGGAAAATTCAGGAACCAGGAACCAGCAAAGAGCCTCGATCTATTGATCTATCGAGCTCCGTAGAGCTATGAGCTATACTAAAGCGTAACTAAACACGTGCGGTGAACCATCTCTATGATTCCTGCATGACCGAAGCTTCTACGGCAGCACCGCCGCTATCATTTACCAGCGGAGATTTCTCTACTATCGACAGCCAATTATAACCCGGTTTACTCCTACCGCCAAGAACTTACCACTCGAATTTTTACGCCCTGAGGATGAGCCAAGGCTTTGGCGACCTTCCAAGGCGGGATGGGTGGAATCATGATGCTTTCTAGCGGGCGTGGATCATGGCATAGTTACACTGCATGGTCATAGTAGACTGGGTATGAGCTATGCTATTTAATGACCGAGCTTCCCAGGTCGGGACGTCTTCAATGTTCGTGTCTTCGTCGCGCCGACATTCGACCTGTCTGCCTGTAATTAACTGAGAAGTCAATATGGGTAAATTCAGCTCCCTTGCCGTAGTGGTAGCGGCGGCCTCTGCTGTCACCGCTCAGACGTTCCAGCGCCTCGGTTCGTGCCCGGATCTTGGTTGTGTGTTGCCACCCGACCAATCCGACTTCTTACCCGGTCAGTACTTTGACCTACGCCTTGAAGTACATGCGCCGGTCAATGGGTCGGAAGCTTTCAACGACGGCAAGCCAGATGAGAACTTCTCGGTCACTATCACTAAGGAAGGTGGCGAGGCGAAGAGCATCGCCGAGTTCTTCGATGTTGAGGAGCCCGAGCTTGAGAAGTGGAACTTCAAGTGGTATGAGGATCTCTTCGCCCAGGACGCGCAGGCCCCGTCTGTAGTCAATGTCGCGTCCAAGATCTACCGAAAGCTCGCTATCTACGAACCTGGAAACTACGCCGTTACCCTAAGCTACTATGGCGAGCAGAAGACGACTGCAAACTGGGTTGTCCGACCCTTAGCTACTAAGAAGAGGGCTAAGAACGTCATCCTCTTCATTGGTACGATCCACACAGCCGGAAAGGAGGGCATAATGCTAATAGTGAATAGGTGACGGTATGACCACGAACATGATCACTGCTGCTCGTCTTCTCGGCCACAAGAGCATCAACGGAAAGTACCAGTCTCTGCTGCAGATGGATCAATTCCCTGTCGTCGGACACCAGATGGTACGCCTTTACGCCCTAGGCACAGAGAGCTTCGAAGGCTTTCGAATATTTGAAATGATTAGGCGTTAACATCTCTTCTAGACCCACTCGATCGACAGCTTCATCACTGACAGCGCCAACTCTGCCTCTGCTCTCTATACCGGACACAAGTCTACCGTCAATGCCATGGGGTAAGTTGCACGGCAAATTTCATAAGGCTTCTTTGAAATTAATTGCTAACCCTCTTAGTGTTTACGTCGACTCCTCTGCCAACTTCTTCGACGACCCGAAAGTTGAGACCATTGTAGAGTTGCTAAAGCGCACCTGGGTAAGCAAATGTCTTGATACCGATTGTCTAATGAATTGCTACTAATATCTCGGTAGGACTCGGCTTGGGGTGCTGTATCCACCGCTGCTATCTCTGATGCTACTCCCATCGCCCTTTCCGGACACAGCCGTTCTCGATATGCTTACGGCTCTCTCGTTGACCAGGGATTGAACTCGATGACTAACTACTCTTGGACTAGCCACGGTGGTCCTGACGTCTGGTTCGGTGGCGGTGCCGAGCAGTTCGTTGCCGGTGACGGTAGCTACGAAGGCAAGGACTACTACGAGGAGTTCGCTAAGGCCGGTTACGAAGTCAGCCTTAACAAGACCTCGCTTCTGGAGCTTGGAAACAGCAGCAAGGCTCTCGGAATCTTCTGCCAGTCCCACTTCCCCGTCTGGTTAGACCGCAATGTTTACACTGAGAACCTGGAGAGCTTCAAGAACGACCCTCTGGGCTCGGAGAACGCCGCCCTCGACCTGCCTGGCCTTAAGGAAATGACTCTGAAGGCCGTTGACATTCTACACCACCGAGGTGGCGACAAGGGCTTCTTCCTCATGTCTGAGGGTGCCTCTATCGATAAGCAGATGCACGCCCTTGACTACGACCGCGCCCTAGGTGATCTACTTGAGCTTGACGACACTATCCGCGCCACCGTCGCCCATCTCAAGGAAATCGGCGAGCTAGAGAACACCCTTGTCCTCGTCACTGCCGACCACGGCCACGGCTTCGATGTTTACGGTGGTGTCGACACCAAGTACCTCTCCGAACAGGAGACCGACCGTGAGAAGCGTCGTGCCGTTGGCACCTACGAGCTTTCCGGTCTCTCGCAGTACACTGTCGCCGTCGATGGTGTATCCTACGGCACCGGCCCCAACTTCCCTGTCAACTGGGACCCCCGATACACTCTGGCTCAGGGTTTCGGCGGCAACCCCGACCACCGCGAGAACTTCCGCGTGCACAAGTCTCCCCGCAAAGTCGTAAGCAGCACCCCTGGCCACAGCAAGAGCGACTTGTACGTCGATGCCAAGGATGCCCCTGACGGCTTCATCGTCAACGGCACTCTATCCGTCACCGAGTCCTCAGGCGTGCACTCGCTGACCGACGTGGCTGTCTTCGCCATGGGTCCCTGCCAGGAGCTATTCGGCGGTGTCTACGGCAACATCGACATCTTCTACAAGATGGCAACCTGCCTAGGTCTCGCGCGCCCCGACAACAAGCCCGGCGGTGACCCGAACACCGGCTGCAAGTCGAAGAAGCATTAAACATAAAATAAATGGTACTATGTATGTAGACTTAGCGGGTGGGCGGGTGTAATGAGTAACATGGGACGGCATGAGGAACGGTTGAGGAAAAGCATGTGACATGAATGACAGAGTACCTTCCTGTATATAATTTAATGTTAATATGTACCTCGAGACTTATGTGTTATGTTTCTGCATTAACTCCTACATCCAAATCTTGCCACACCATCTAGGGTACTTATTTATCGCCAGTCTCCGGCCAAGGTTCAGCCTGGAGCCCCTTCCAAATTGCCTTCCACCGCTCTACCTTCGTATCGTAGTTCTCCTTTTTCCCGTAGGCTGGATTCGGCCTAACAACCATTTTAAAGAAATCCGATAAACCCCGGGGCGCATAGAAGAGCCACTCCCCGTTTTCGTCTAGTCTTACACCAAGCATCGCGCTCGTAGACATCCACGAGTCAATGCCATCCTCGACGCATTTGTTTGCCGGACGTTTGGCCCCGAATTTCTTCTCATACCACAAGTGGACACGGGCCTGATTGCGGATTTCCACCTCCACGGGGATATCGGCGAATAGCTTCTTGCCGGCCTGAATGAACACGTCCTCGGCTTCGTAGGAGAGGTCCGAAGCGTCGAAGTAAACGAGATCGTAGTCGTGTATTCCTGTCTCCGGAGGAAGTGAGGAGACATTGTTCCATACCGTCTGCGATAACGCGCCGGCGGCTAGGTACCAGTTAGGCAGGTTAAGCGAGGCGGCGCGCGTGAGCACCTCGACTAGAGTCCGGTTTGTGGAGAGCACATTGCGCAGGTGGGCAAGCTGCGCTTGTAGCGGGAGCTGCGCTGGGTTCATGTTTTAATCGCGTAAGTAGGTGCATATATGAAATATCTAGGCGTATGTATCGGCGGGTTGAAGCCACTAAAATGCTGGCGTGGTGAGACGAGACCGCCGACGGAAATCGCTGGGCCCGAAAGCTTTCTTGACTTTTCGCCCCGTACTTTCCTCCTAATGGCGATCGGGATATCCGGCGGGTGTCGTCGGAATTCCCGCGCCTTCCCCGGCTACTAACTATCCTTGCAGATTTGCGCTGCAGCTTGCCCAAGTGTTCTACGAGCCCGGCAAACGGGTGCTGGCGACAGCGCGATGTAGCATCCCGTACCGATTGTTGTTTGTAGTGGGCGCGGGGATACAGGTGGATTACCCCGCCGCTGACGGAATTGGTGGCTTGGGGGTAAGCTAAAATCAGCCCCTGAAAACCCTTGCGCGTTGTGCCGACCTTCCAACCCCCAACTCAATCTCATAGCGCCATACAAGCTACGATGAACAATTATGCGAATGGGCTTCCCATATTACCGAGCATGGTATGAGCATAGCGTTTCAGGAAGCGCCCGTGGGATTTAGAGGCTGGATGCGAGACGTCATGACTAAAAAAAAGTCTGCCGCTCGAGTAAGGCGGGCCTGTTTGCGTGCCCGATCGTAGGGGAACCCTGCACAAAAGCCACCATGCACGAAGGCTAGTTTACAGGTCATCCGCAAGATATACGCCACCGCCCAACCGTGGAGATCCCTCTAAACATCCCATTTTTCAGAATGAGGCCCATGTCGACTGTACTATCTGTTTCTTACAATATAAAGAATCGCTCGATATATAGAAACCCTCGCTACTGCGATAAAATCATATCTCAATTAAGGGAGGATATAGACGCCACTGACGGAGCGTGGCTGAGACATCAAATAAGCCCAGTCATTTTACACATCTCCTTCGAGCACTTTTGGTCTTCTCATTCTGGTCAGCAAGCGATTGCATATCAGCTGACGTTGAGCCCTTTCTAGGCGGTTGACCGAGGACACGTGCCTACTTCAAATAGTCAACTCGGAGATCACCTAACTCCGGCCCCTTTCCTTTCGATAGAGAAATGAGATGATAGCTCATCTCCTAAGCCACTTCATCTGCAAGCTTCCGCGGGACCTCACTAGTATTAACGATGATCCTGTTTTAAACTATGCAGCATTGTGGCGACTCTTTTTCATATTCAGAATGACGTATATAATTTCATATTGATCACATCTATTCCCCTTCCGACCCATCATCTGTGCACCACGACGTACAGACGTCAGTCCTAAGCATTCGTAGTTATCATCATATTCGTACAGTTCGTAATGATTATATTTGAGTTTCATTGGTGTGATTCATCAGCTCTATACTGTATCGAGCCCTTTTGGCCCGCCCACAATTCGTGAGTCTATCCTACTTAGGCTACAGCATTCTATATTAAGGCCATCATGATCGTTACACTCTCTAAGTATCTACCCGTCCAAAGCCGTACTAGTCCAAGTAGGTAGTTCAGTGCTCCTATTGCCGGGACTATCATATAGTTTCTTCTTCTCATTGCGAAATACCAAACCTGTTGTCCAATGGTATATCATCCGCTCATTCAGTATATCCCACAAGACAAAGACGAGTAATGTTGTAGGTAGTGTGAACGCCCAATATACCCAGAAATTTTGAGTGATTACATTGGGTTGATCCCATGCGAGTGTAGGGATGTCAAAGAGTGCAGCGAAGAATGTTGCGGGGAGAAATGCCATGGTCATAATGGCAATCACTTTCATATCGGAGCTATCCTTCTTGGTAGCTTCGGCAAGTTTCTTACTGGCATCTGCTAACTTATGGCCTACGCGAGCATCTTCGCGGCGGATAAGGGCGGCTATCTATTAAGTTGGTAAGTTTGTGACAGATAGAACAAGGAAGCTGAGTCCTAGAATAGTCGGGATAGTGCATACCACATTGGATTGTGCCTTCGCCCGTTCGTCGAAGACCCGTCCTGACTGCTTGATTGTTTTGATGCGTAGTTTGAGTAACCCTATAGCGGAACTGAACGATGTGACGCATTGGTCGAACGTTTTCATTGGCTCCTCTTCGTCTCCGTGGTAGCTCCTGTACCATTCCCTCCAGGTTTCCATATCTTGTAGGGACTCGACAAGAGTGTGTGAGATCTCCACACTCTTGAAAAGATTAGCGAATATACCGATTATTCTTGCGATGTCTCTCGAGGCATCCATAAGGTTGGGTAACTCAATAGCTTGCGTATTGGTTTTCTCCTTCACCCACAAACCATGGCCCGTGTCGTTCTCGATTTTGCCTATCGTGTATCCTTCATCCACTATGAGATTATCGAAGTAGAACACGAAATCCGTGAGGCAAAAACATGCGAGAGAAAGGGGGTGATAGAGATGTATGGGGCGGAGTCCAGGCAAGTGAAAATTGCCATCGCTATCCTTCAAACTTGAGCGACCCTCGTAGTCGCTCCGCGCCGCGAGCATGGCACGTGTCTCCAACGTAGTTGGGTTGAAGGTCCATGCAAGCATATACAGGTAGTCCTTGAACATGAAGCTATACCGTTCGCCACTTGCTACATAGTACCATCCCGACCTTGAGGAAAGGAGGTATGCAAATAGAGCATCATCTATTTGTAAATAGTCAAAGAGACCAAAGACCTTGGTGCGCATATTTCTGTCGTTACTGATACGTTTCCATTCTTCCTTAGGGAAGAATATCATGTTAAGGCTCGGCGCGGAAGAGCTTGATTTCGTAAAGAGCTGGTCGCTACTAATTAGGCTGAATAGAGAGGTCTCGTTAATGTTATTAACATTAATGTGAAGGCACGAATTGAGCAACGATGCCGCCTGGAAGATCTGAATCTGAGAAGGCGAGACACTCAGCAGTTCGCCATTTGCTGACCGGCGTGAGATACCCCGTAGAATATCCATTGACCTAGAGATTGTATGCAAGTCGCCTCAAGAGAAAACACCACCGAAAAGAAGAGGAAGGATGATATCAAGTCTCCCCAGTGACTCTAGCAAACTCCTCTAGAAACCAGACAGTACAGAAGAAAATGTTTAAGCAAGAGCATGTACAGAGCCTCACACAAGTAAAGAAAAGAAAATTTAATTGATACAGCACATCAAGGTAGCATGTGGCGCTCAGCCTGCAGCTCGGTGACCTCTCTTGTAACAGCCATCTGCAGGCTACAAAGCCCCCGGCGAGAGATAATCCAATCAATCTAGAAGTATAAAAAGTATTCTCAACAATAAGACTTAATTCGGTGGAAATTGGGCTGCGTGTGCGCCTAGCTCATGCTGCCTCTAAAAACTGAAAAATGACTAAAACTATGTAATTTCATAAGCCAGCGCCAGTTTCGCCCCCAACTTGCACAAGCATGCGCGGGTGCCCATAGGCACAGCCCACTCTATGTAATCTTCTTTGCCTTGACGAATATCGGGACAAGTGTTCCCTCATTTACCATGAATTTATCATATCCGAGTAACGCGAGAATGGCGGTCATGGCATAAGAATGAGTGGTCAGTGAAATGATAGGAGACGTATCATTTGCAAAAATATCGTCGAAAAGTTGCTGGATCCGAGAAACATGTTGCTCAAGGGTTTCAAACGAATTGGGATCCCAGCTTTCGTCTAGCTCGGCGAATCCCTCCTCAATGATATAGTTGGGAAATTTCCCCTTAATCCACAGTCGGGAACTTCGTTTATCGCATGTGTGATCCGTGATTCGCTCTCGAAGGTTTTCTTTAATGACTGGTTGGAGCTCCTTGCCGTTCTGAGTCATGATAGGTGTGTAGACATACTTTGTTGTCTGGAGACATCGCGCAAGGGGGCTAGTATAGATAGTTCCTGGGAGAGGTAATGCATCCCGCTCAGCTTCGTCTAACCATAGTTCGGCGAGCTTCTTTGCTTGTGCGATACCTTCATCCACGAGTAAAGCATCCGCCCATACCACCTTGCCATCTCCATCTACATGTGCCCAGTGATTCTGTTGCTGTTAGCATATGTCTAGCTCTAAAATGGGTATGGTTGGGAAATATTCATCTTACTTTCCAGTTTAATGGTTTTCCGTCGACTGTTTCAATCGTGCCGGCCGCTTCAGCCTGTTTAAGCTCATCCATCTTGACATTATGAATTCCTCGTCCATGACGTATGACGTACATTAACTTGTACGATATGCCCTCACTCGCATCTCTCTCGTTAAGATAATCAAGATACTTTGCGAATCGAGTCCACTGTTGAGCTCGGCCATTATTCGAGGCCGTCTCTGTACTAGGCCCATCATAATATCGCTCTATGATCCCTAACGCAGGTTGGGTTGATACCTTTCCATTAGGTAGTGACTTCGCGATCTTGGCGTTGTCTTCAAAGAAGCCCGGAACAGATGAGAACTCATACATCTTAGCGGTAGCTATGGGAACAGTCAGTGGAATAAAATGTAGTGAAGAATAAGTCTAATTACGATTCGTTTTGGCGGTTTGACAGTGTGATGCGACCGTGTCGGCCGTGACACATTTATCTTGCGGCGTTGCTTTGAGCATTGTAGTCTGGGTATTGTCAGCCGTCTCACTTGTTGTGCCATTTCTCAACCCTTTGTCGCCGCCGTTTGGTTGTGTGAGCCTCCGAATGAGTCGTTTCATCGAGCACAAAGGTATTCAGCAGCACTTAGCCGATAAGTAAGACTTTATCAGATGCGAAAGGCCTGGTAGTTGTATTGGGATAGAAAGAAGCCTCCAGGACCCTGAAAGCAGCTGATGTCCTTCAATGCGGGGCATTATCTAAAGTGGCTGAGCTTTGTGCTGCATCGCCTAACTAGCAAATATGAGCGATGTGCCGTCAATGTGCAATTATTAGTGGTTACGTCGTTTGGAAATGTGGCAAAGCTAGTGGTTGCCTACATATGCATCTAAGGGGGATGCTTCTCGAAGGATATATGCGCTTATATGGGCTAGATATAGGGGTAAGACGGTTCGGGTTCATCTCAACCTAGGAATGAAGCCGGCAGTGTTCGAAATATGTAATTTACCCCCGGCAAGTTAAAAATCGGGTTTCTACCGTAATGTAGGAGATAGGCTGCCTAACTGTTAAGCATTTCGATTCTTCATCAGGTTTCAGGAAATCGCTACTACACTTCTCCAACCCATTAAGGGTGGAAAGTCTTAACTGTAGATAGAGGGAGCAAGAGGTAGTAGGATTTAATTGAGCGTCTCATGGAAGTATCGCTACAAAGAAGTCACGCGTCACTCATTCTACATATGACGAAATTTCAAGATATTGTCACCGAGCGAAAGCAAACGGGGTTTCATAGTCGAGCTTCTATATAAGAAGATATTAGGTATCGATACGAGGCTGATGGTACATACGTGCTGTATACGGGGTCATATTCTTGCAGCCTGACCCCCTGCCTTGAAAATATACACTTAAAGCTTGAATGCGATTCTCGGACGAATGATAATGGAGACCCGACTTCTTATTCCATACTGGCTTAATATATCTAGAATACTGCGCTTCGTATTTGATATGGTCCTTGGCAGTGGGACTTCATATATCCTAGGCTTCTCGAAAGTTGTCTTGAAGAGGATGGTATAGCCTTTATAGTCCTTGTGGGTTTAACCAATTATTCCATTCTTGATGCTTGGGGTGTCTGTCTTCTTGCTCCGGGCGTCATCGGGTGCTAGTGAGTTGGCTTCGTGTGAAGGTAGAGCGAGATAAATTTGGTGTCGATGGCTGCCGGTCATCTACTTCTGTCTTATCATCCAAAGTATCCAGCCGCCGACCCCAAAAATACAAGTGGCCGCTTATTTGAACACAGTCAGCGTGAATAATATGGATGGATAGTCGTTATATACTAACCAACGGCAAGTGTCTCTAACGCGCTGTGATCTACATCCCTTTTCAATATGACGCTCATATGATCCATTTCGCGCACGATTAGCTGCGGTAGCTCTCTGGCAATAAGTTGAGTATCGATGGCCGGCATCTTGACTGAAGATAGTGAGAAGGTAAATTAGATATTAGAAATGAGAGTAACTGCTATGAAGACATGGGTATGAAGAATAGTGAAGTGAAGATCTACTTGACTTTACAAGCCGCCAAGGTCGACGCGAGTGGATTGCGTTGATTTAAGTAACAACTATTAGTATATTTATTTTTATAACCTTAGCTCCGTATATTTAATGAGGCTCTTGTCGCTCGGCTCATGATCAGTCGATTTTTTTGAGACTTGCCATTTTAGGATGTACCGTCAGATGGTTTCGAAACGAAATCTTGAGGAACCCCTAAGTCGAACACCACTAGTGACATCTTGGTCGTTCATTCACCTGCTTAATTTTTCAAAGAATTCATTATATACATCATCATCTCTTTGATTAAAATAGCTTTTAAATCGCCTTAAATATTCGTTGTTGGAATATTCAACATGATCTTCGATCTGTGGATACCTTCGCCAAGAAGTATGTTTAGGTGGGTCCCTTCAACAGGGCTATCGTACCATATGGCACGAGGGGGGATATTTGAAACGGATCTGATAGATCTGAGACATGGATGATGGCTAGAACTGACGATGATTCGTAATTTACATGATTTTAGAATATTTCTGTCTTATTAGCGTTGGCCATCATGGAGTACTCTCATCATGGGGGTAGTTCGACCAGTCTTGAATTCACAAGCTAAATGGCCATGTCTCGTTAGACTTTAGCGTTGTGGGTGGCTGGTGCACTTCAAGCGCTCCTACATGTCTAGTCTCGTCAAGCCAGATGAAACCGTCAAACTGCTCAGGTAAGATAGCGAACGAATAATGAGTCTGCCTCTCTGTATCGGGCTTGTAGACAACGCCGATATATCTCTCTAACCGCTGTTCCTTGAGTGCCTCTCTTAACCTTCTATTGCACCGCCCATCACGCATGTCGAGCACGAAGTTCCCGATCCCAGTGGCGTGCATTAGTTGCTCGTAACTCCCATACAAGGCTGGCTGAATTCGCATTATTCGCATGTCTTGGTTCCAGCACCCAGCCGCCGCTACGGTACCCCTATACGTGCTGCAACCGATTGTGAGTGCGCCTCGAGCGCCAAACGTCTCCTTGCACAGCTGTCCAATGTTGATCTCCCTGCGAGCCCATCCATTACTCGACGCGCGCGCATCGCCGACGTGGCTGTTATGTGCCCATACGATGGCCTTCGCGGAGTTGCCTCGATGCTCCAAGATGCGCTCCAACGTCTCAAACATGTGCGTGACTCGGAGGTTCCATGATTCCCTCCGTCCGCAATACATAATCTTGTAATACCGCTCTGCGTCTACCAAAATTGCTGTGTTTAGTATCTCTACTAGCCTCCAAAGTGTCGCTCATCTTAACATACCTTTGACGAGTCGCGCGTTTTGTTCGCTCCCATGAAATTCTTCACCGCCCCATAGCGCTGTTGAGTAGTCGAGACGTTTCTCTAGGAGATTCTTGAGCATGTCTACAACCTCGGCCTCATAACCCTCGAATTTCGAGACTACTGTCTCAAGTCCGTATTTGTGAGGGGTTTCAGCCCACATCATCAGCTCGCCGTATCGGTCCCTCGCCAGATTTGCCATGTCCTTATCAACCTTATCAAGGTAAGAAATGACAGCGCGCATCGATGCGCCTAATGAGTATAAGTCCAAGCCGTAGAACCCAGCCGCGTCGTTAACATCTAGGTTTCTGTTATGCTCCCGGAGCCACTCCACGAAGTCATGGACTTCGAGGTTGCGCCACATCCAAGTTGGAAAGCGTAGGAAGGCGCGGTCGCGGCCGGCCCGCTCCGCTTCGCCGGTAGTCTCGACGCTAGCCGGCTTCCCGGGTCCGACCCGATGTCGCACGTACCGGTCGACCGCCTCGGCATCAGGCCAATCAGCCTCGACGGCCACAATGTTGAATCCGTGTCGCTCGATGAGATGTTTGGTAATCTCAGCTCGCGCAGCGTAGAATTCCGAGGTTCCGTGTGTGCTATCACCGATAAGTACAACCTTGCACTTGTTAAAATTATGGAAGCGTTTCGCGAAAGCATCGCTAACTTCTGTGGGGGACGAGAAGCTAACAACTTGGTCCTAATCTTTCATGTTAGCGGACTCGGATACGGGTCATATTTTTAATCACCTGAAGTAATTCTATGATGGAATTATCGCTATTATCATAGTCGCAGGGCTTGCTCTCACGGCGACGGGTCGAGACCCTCGAAATCTTGCTCCTGAACTTCCGCATGGTAAAGGCCTCGAGATCTACTATATTGACTTCACTCTAGTCTTCTAACGGCCTTCATGGAGCGCTGCCTATCCCAGGTCGCTAAGGAGCTCGCGGCTTTATTCGCATGGGTGTCCTAGGGGCATGTACACAAACGTAGTTAGAGCATCGGGAAAGCTTAAAGTTTATTTGGGCATGCCACCTTAAGGAACTATATAGGCAATAAATATGTTGAGTAGGCTCGCTGTGGTCCTTAGTGGTGACGTATGTATGGACGAAGTCCCTTACTCAGAGGTCGAGAGTGCCAAGGTTATTAGCTTGAAGACGATTATGTTGTGACGTTGTTTAAACTTTCCCAAGTGTCATGAGGCGGACCAAGAAGCCTAGGAAACAACCCTGCTGTTGCGCAAGGAGCTTTATTGGCTATCTAGTTAGGACTACGGGTTCCTATATTGAAGCAGCTCTTTGTCTCCCGTGGAACCCCCTATCCAGGGGAAGAGCCTTCTTGTATGAGTTTAGGGACTAGCTCCCGGGTAGGGGGGACGACCTCCTACGCACGAGCCACTAGGATGGCCATTTGACGCCCGGACCTTTCTTCGGCAGCACACTGATAAGGGGCAGCGTAGCGACCGTCGCGTCTTACATTCCCCCCTAATCTTGGGGACTGAGCATATGATTATATTGATAGCTTGTTTGCGCTTTCATACCTTTTTAATATGCTGAAGAGCACTTACAAGACTAGAAAGATATCTACGGTTAATCTGGCCCACCCTTGTGGGTGCAGTTATACGCGTCCCCGAGCAATATGAGTCGTAAAGGGTCTAACGTGAGCAATGTGCTGACTTGTTGGTTCAGTGATGGGAAAACTGCAGTAAAGAGGCACGGTTTGGCTTGTTGGTGTAAGTTCTGGCATATTGTAAGCGCTATTCCTCAGTGGAGATTAAGAGCAACTAATGGGGTGTTGACGAGCCATGTGAAAGTGGATAGTATTACTCTCTTGGGACGATGAGACTCCGATAGACTAACATGATTGGCTTATAATACTATATCCCCTGCCATCAAATGAATCATCCGGCCAAGGTAACGAATATATTTTCAATGCCGCCCTAAGATATTTGGGGATTCAACTCTTTGGCCACTCTCTCTTCATTTTCACCTTTCAGCACCAGCACTGTTGAATGATCACGATCGCCTTTCTCTCACTCGATTCGTCCCCGTGTACTTCACAGCGTACGGAACAAGGCACATCTCTGGACATGACTTCTCTTAATCAATCCGTTCTCTCTGAATTGGAGACCACGTCGGGTCTCGTACCTGACGTGCACGGTCCCGCGGAAACCACCGCGGGGCTCAATTTGCAATCACGGTTGGTGATGGCTCCCCATGGTGATGACGCGAGCATTGTTACTAATACTGGCTTGATTTCCCCTTCTGAAGAAGCAGGAAAGCGTTCCGATGCTCTTCATGATGAAAATGACCAGCCACTTTCGGATATCGATTACCCACTAGCTAACGATGATGGTCGCGTGGCTACGGAAGACGAAGTGCGCGATCTTCTTCACGTCGTTGACCGAATTCCCATCCGACTTTGGGTCGCAATTCTCGCCGGCATTTTGGAGCGCTTTGTTTGGTATGGCGCTACTACCCCTTTACGTGAGTAAACCTCGATACTTAGCGCGGCTGTCAGCCTAGGAACCTAAACCACTGATACTTTTCTAGAGAACTATCTGCAAAATGCACCCGGTGGCGGGGTTCCCGGCGCCTTGGGACTGGGCCAGGCTGCTGCGACCAATATCATGAATGCGCTTACCATTGGGTCCTATATCACTCCTGTTCCTGCCGCCGTCATTGCGGATAGCTGGTTGGGTCGCTATAAAACTATGCTATATGCTGCTATGTAAAGTTGATTCCTTCACGCGTTCACTCTGCTTCCAACCTAGGAATATATATCTGCTAACACGATGATAGCATTGAATCGATCGGTGCAACCATTCTGTTTGCGACCTCTGTTCCTGTCGCCATTGATGGCGGGGTAGCTTTAGGCGGTGTGATCACTGCCAGTGTACTACTGGCTGTGGGATCAGGGGCTTTCAAGACCACTGTAGTCCCCTTCATTGGTCAGTAAACGCCTTACCCCAACATAACGCCACATTAACCCCTTCTAGCCGACCAATACGACCAGACGGGTTTTCGAATTCATACGCGAAAGACGGGAGAGAAAGTTGTTAGCAGCCGAGAGTTAACTATCACATATATCTACAATGTGTTCTTCTGGTCCGTGGTACATCCCCATCTATCTTATGAAGTCTTAAAATTCTAACAACGGGTATAGGGCTGTGAATATTACAGGCTTCTTCGCCGATTCCACGCCGCTATTGGAGAAATATGTAGGCTTCTGGCTTGCGTACCTAATTCCATGCTGTTGCATGTGGGTGGCCTTGATCCCGATTCTTCTCGGCCGCAATCACTTTGGTGAGCTCATTCGCTCAATGCCCTCTCAATATAGCTCAGCGACTAACATAGATATAGTTCGAACATTGCCATCGAGTAATATCATGCCTGATGTCTTGGCTGCGTTACGTCACGGTATCGCGGGAGGTTTTCGCATGGACGCTGCAAAACCAGATGCTCAGCTCCGACAACACGGTCGTCAAGTTACCTGGAATGACTCGTTTATCGAGGATATCAAACGAAGTCTCTTAACCTGCCGAGTATTGTGAGTATCATCTTACCCATTCTCCAACGTCATGTTCTAATAGGAAGTGCCAGGCTCCTATTCCCCATTCATTGGCTATGTTACAACCAAACGTTCAACAACTTGATCTCGCAGGCCGGGCAGATGGTGACTTACGGCATCCCGAATGATATGATGAAAATCGCTGGAGCCATATCCGGCATAATCATTGCGCCTATCATCCAGAAAGGACTCTATCCATTCTTAACCAGGAAAGGGGTCTCCTTCAGCCCAGTCGCACGCATGACAGTCGGCTTTTTCATCCTAACCCTTTCTATGGTCTACACAACCATACTCCAGAAATTCATCTATCAAGCAGGGCCCTGTTACGATGCACCACTCACGTGTCCGGCTGCGCATGTCCGGTCAGTCCCCAACCAGATCTCAGTGTTTCTTCAAATCCCCATCTACGTCGGCGGGGCGCTGGCAGAGGTCTTCTGCCTTACCACGGGCACCGAGTACGCGTATAATCACGCACCTGAAAGTATGAAGACACTCGTTCAAGCTATTTGGCTTGCCATGGCTGGAATTGGGTCACTCTTAGCGGTTGCGTTTACGCCTCTAACCGAGGATCCCCATCTAGTCACAATGTATGCCATTCTATCTGGACTATTGGGTGGGGCGACCATCTTGTTATGGGTACTCTTTCGACATGTTGATAGAATCAAGGATGAAAGTGGGTGATTGCTATCGATATGGCTGGTTGTCTCTGTCGTGTGCGGCTCACAGTGCGGGTGAGATAGGGCAGCCTAGAGGTGGAGTTGGATGGGGTAGACGTTCGGGACATGGTAGGGGTGTTAGTACCGGAAAGGGAGTACCCAACCATCATATGCACTCAGTAGCCTATCATGATATAAACTACGGGTTGATCTTTTAACTTGACATCAGACACGCTCACCGTCTTCCCAGTCTCGGCCCGCGCCATGAATCGAACCATGATGACCGATTAATGCGAAACCGTGTTTGGATATGACTGGGAATATCTATTAGATGGAACAAGTATATATTAAACTTCATCCATAACCTGATACGTGGAATTCAGCTCGAGAAGTGGCGAAATATTCTAGGCTGCGTCGTAGAGAGCTGAAACCAAGTATCGCGTCGATCAGACTCTGTACAGGGAGCCGAGAGTAGGATGTTCTCTCATATCTCATATCCGTTGAGGATCACTTGGCTCAATTGGCTTGGCTCGGCTCATGGCTGAAAACCGAACCAAATTTTGATAACTCGCGGGACGCTAACTTCCCCGGAAAATGGTTGGCTCCACGAATTAAGTCGATCTTCATCCACATTCAGGAGAACCTACACAGTTTACCGGTAGTCTTTCACTTCACCAATTCAAACTTACGTAAGATCCCTTAGATATGGAAACAGCAGAGGCGAATTACACTCAACGAACGAACCCCCAATACTAGATAAACACGTATATTACTTCATGCTTATTATAATATGGTGGATGAAATAGCCCCGGAAGTCATCCAGGGCGATCTCTCCTAGCGAGTGACGATAGAATCAGAATACCAATTGGCGCGAACTGATCTAGTTCGTCCAAACCCCATGTATTACCCCCCTAAACAATCCAAATACCCGGTTCCATATCTACTGGCAGTATCCGTGCTGAACGATGTCATGCTGGGAGCCGTGGCAAGTGATCTTCCTTCCATTCTTTCCGTTGGAACCACATGTCAACACCTTAGAACCGTCGCTGCCAAGGACGCTACGAGGCTCGTTGCCGCTGCAGTCGCCTAGAGATAGCTGCTGACCCTTAAGGTTGAACGACTGTCCACAGGGCGAGGCGGTCAGAACAGCTAGCTCAATAGCCACGGGGCACTGTAATAATAGTTAATAAGATTGCGGTTCCGAAGTCTCTAATGAGGGGAAATCGGCAGTACGTACAGCGCTCTCTCCTTCAACCCAAACGACCCAGTGGTTCGTCTGATCGTGGTTCTGTAGCTCTTGACCCCAACCGACCTTGAAGCTTGGAATAGGGGCTCGGGCTTCGATCTCGGCTTCAACCTCAGCTTCGAGGGGCGCGGCGAGAGAAGCCGTAGCGAAAAGAGCGAGAATAGCACCTTGAGTGAACCGCATCTTGACGATAAGAATTTGCGTTAGGTAGGATAGACTTAGAAGTTAGGATAAGGTCTTGGTGATGAGTGTGGAGGTGAGTTGTCTGGCTAGAGAGGGATTCTGGAAAATCGCCTGTAGATGCCACTCCTTTTATATTTCTATTTTCCTCTATTCTGGGTCCTCTTGGTCGGTACGCCTTGCTCCTCCTGACACTTCACACCGGTCCAAGCTCGCCCTCGCGCATTCTCATTCACGCGACCATATAGTTTATTTCCTCCGCCTATTCGCGATGGCCTTCCATAGGCTCGCCAACACCGACTGAAAACGTGGTTCGAGACTCCACATCCCCCACAGTACATGAGAGAGCCTCAACCTACGGTACGTGTATCACCTTACTTATTGCTCGATGCGGTTTAGCCATCGACGTATGGTAATCATGCCAGCCAACGACCCGTGGAACGCCGTAGATGAACAGTAGGCTATATCTAGGCATCATCATATTGAGTACCCATATCTGCATTTATACTCAACTATCCTTACATGATGTAGCAAGGATATTTATAGAGCTACAGAAGTTTTAACGATTCAATAACACTATACGTCTTAGACACCATAACTTAGTAGTAACTACGCTGTCATTGTTCATGTGTATCTCTAGTATGTATTGGCATAAGTACGCTGCCACGAGCCATTCAACTGGCATAGTCATAAATAACAACATGTACGAGGCTACACCGGCTTGCCATCCTCTGGTTGGCCCGCGCGTAAACTATACACCGACTCCACTGGTGATATTCTCTTACATAAATGTAAGCACATACCGGTAGATGGTAGGACTTTCAATACCTTGTTTACTTTCCCGCACTCGGGTTCCGGTCGGTCTCCGTTCATACTTACGAATCATTCATCTCTGATGGATAGATAGTTTGATAGGTTTCTTGGCGCTCTGTTTCAACCACTCACTTCGCATGTAGCTAGGTAGGTATCACGATGCTGACAAAGAACGAGCTAGAGCAACTAGCTAGGATAAGCTTCTGAATCAGCGGCGACTCCTCCACCTACCGAAGGCTGACTGAGGTTGGGAAGCTTAATACCACGTCTTCTAATCCCACATCCCACAGGACTGGTCAGATTCCAACCGTAAAGGGTAATAAGGCACGTTTTCGAACTGACGTATCACCTGTCAACGTTGGGTATGTACGTACATACCCCTCCGCGATCGATGGAGACACCCTTCATGTTAATATCAACAAGGCTGTTGAGGCTGTGGTAATCTACATATCATATCTTTTTAAGCAGTCTATTATTATAACTTCAGCATATTTTAATGTGTTTCATATAAACATGTGTAGATCACATGGTTGGTAATTTGGTAGCTTGGATCCGTGGTCGCTGCGGTAAAGTAGCTCACTTCCCAGGTATGTGAAGTCTATGGTTCATTCTCGGGCTGTCAGATGGACGTCATGCGACGCAGCTGTTCAGAGGTATGGTCTCGACTAATATCCGTGGTTGGACGACATGTACAATGCAACCTCGAAACCCTTACGTTCTGCGGCGGGCCGGAACCCGTCGCTCGTAAGTTCGACGGACGACTACCAACTATCCACTTGCCCTTACTCAACTCCCAAGAGAGTATTTCTACCACTACGTCTATAAGCCAAAATATAGCGGGGAAACTTGTTCCGCCGAGACGACGGTCTAATCCTAGTAGAGTCATAAAAAGGACCAACATCAACCCCTCGATCCACCACATTATGGACTACAGTCATCATCTCAATTATCTTTCGACCTTTTGGATTGTTATGTAGGCTATTTGGTGACCCTTCTAACCGAGAAATGAGTGAAGAGTGTCTTGCGTCTAGAATCTATGACCCAGCCGGACACGAGCACCTGCAGTTGATTGAGTATGTGATACCCGACTTATCCACCTTCAGCATAGCATTTATATACGAATCTCGATTATGAGTTATCATTTATATCATAGACTCCACCAGCTTCATAGCTACTTTAAATATTGTCGAGATCAAATCGGAACTTTGAAAGCCGGGGTCCGTTTCGCTAGTATCAACGGAATATGGATCGGCAAAAATGATATATATGAACTCGAGGAAACCTTGAATATGTGCTCTTTAGACTCCCATAACTCTCTACGAAGAATCAATAGCTACTGTTCAAATTCTAAGGGCCAAGTGGATATGACCTATCGGAAGTGCTGTAGGTGGTAAGAAAAGGAGGATGGAATTGACAGCCATCTTGTTTTCACTCATGTCTTGGTCCATCATAAGAGATTCATATGGTTCAAGATCGCACATAAATACAGTATAGGTGCCCGCAACTAAGTGTTCATGATTTATGTTCCTAGTTATGTCTTATGCACATTCCTGTGACTTTGCACAAAATTTACTCATACGCTTCGAGAGACGTTCATTAACTCCATACGAGTAGAATAATCGATGTAGTTTCAATAGTTACATATAGGTAATTGCTATATTGGTAATTATATCGCTTCTAAACCATGAAATGCTACTAGAATAAGCATTATACTACCTTATCACATCTAAGGAAATACACGATGGGAAGAATGACTTCTTTTTCTAGTACGTTGGGCGATCTTGCCTTGATATGTCACAACTACATTCCATTAGATTTAAACATATCAATGGAAAGCTTGACTATGACGACCACTATATCAGTTTGAAGCTCTTTTATTACGTATGTGGCTACTATCCAGCCCTGATGACTCGGACCATGAGACCGGTCGAAGACTGACGGCAAAGCTCGCCGATATAGCCCATAATACTCCGATCATGAAGTGATGATATGAAACTTAGGGGGTCAATATAATTCATTTTTTAATCAGTATATAAACATCATGTTCCGCTCCGAGTGATTAGGCCTCGTACCTCGCACGGCTTCGTTTCTCGTCCAGTATTACTTTGTCTATGTATCATAGATTGTTTGGCATCTCTCTGCCCCACTGGGGACGTCCTCGGCAACTAATTAGGAGAAGCAGTATTGATTACAGCCTATTTATTACCATTTAACTCATTATTCCAAAACACTGCGATGCAGTGCTTCCTGAATACTTTACTTCTAGCCGTTAGCGCGTCTTTTGCCGTTGCGGATTTCGTCCTCTACGTCGGCAGGACTAACGATATCACTGACGTAGGCGTCACGTTCAGTTCAAGTGAACTACAAGTTCACCCTCATCCACTCCTCAGCTGCTCGGATATGGGCCACGTGGTGTCTATATCCGCGAGCTCCAATAACGATGCGAGTAAGGGTCGGTGGGCCTGCGATGGATGTAGTGGGCTAGCACCGAGGGATTGGGCTATTAGTCGTTTCGAGATGTATAATCGCAACGATGCAGTAGGGCATTCCACAGATCACCCCATCCCGTTATTTAATAGGGCGACTGGAGCTGTCAGTACGTATGGCTGGTCTTCTCTTCGCTTCAAACTTACACGTTGCTAACAACTTACAGCGCTGTATGAAACTGAAAATGGACATTACGATATGAGGGATATCAAAAATGTTTTTCTCGGAACTTGCAGCCGCCCCGTTCATCCCCAAGAGATAGACTGCTGGCAGCTTATCTCGGCATCGTCCTTTACTCACGTTTTTACCTGTAAGTACCCTATATAATGGATTTTACTAAAAACTACAATTACTAAAGCACTATTAAATAGGTACGAGCGACCTGGTACCTAACGAGGGTCTCTGGGTTCCAGATATATGAAGATATGAAGAATATTATGATGAGATGGTACTTTGATACCCGAAAAAGGAGACAGTGGTGTGTTTCGTCTACGCGATTCAGTTTGATATTGATTCTTAGTTATAATTAGGACTTCACGATGGGGAGACGTGGACGGTCGAGCTTGGCTCCCGATCCTATTTTATGGTTCATCTAGTATGTTATTAACTGATTTTTTCATTCAGCTTCTTGAAGAAATCGTTCTAGGTAAGTGTTAGATCAAAAGTGTATAACTATTATGTCAAAATCAAGGGATTCATGAATGTCTTGCGCTAGGCCAAACCTCGTAGGTCAAGGCATTCAAGGTGTCTCAATGTGTTCTACGTCATCTTAATAGAAAAATTTGAACTGCCGTCCTTGAATTCTCTCGATAACACGCGGTGGTCTATGAAGGCCGGGGGTGGGTCTACCCTAGCGGCAGACGTTGATTCAGGGGGTGGAAGACCCCTTCCCTCGGCTTGAAGAACCGCCTTCCCCCCGAAACTCTTCCGCTATTTTTACATAATCATTTACGGTTAAAATGACTTCAAGGAAGTAGAAGCATTCCAATACCTTCTAGTATACCTCGTACAATTTTATAACATACTGGTTGTTTGTTTTTATCCTGATTAACATTCCTCGCATAAATATGAACACCCCCTTTTTTTAGAAAAAATAAATAAAAAAAGATGGAACCTCTTTGGCTACAAACCTTAGGACACAAGCAGGGACAGTGTATAGACGTTGTATTGATAGGTTGTTAATGTCACGATCATTAAACATGTACGGCCTTCACGTCATTCCAACTCATGGCTGGGTGGGGACGGCCACATGTCTCTCGTACCAAACCTATCGCCCTTGAATGATAGAATACGACATTTTGAAGGGCAGTATGATGATGCAATTTATCATTAGCTCACTAGGGAGATAGAATGCCATGGAGTTCGTTGGGTTAGCGGCATCCGTTCCAGAGCCACCCAACTTGAAATTTATAGGTGGTTAGATTTAACTACTACTGCTGTGCGCTCGGGACTTAGAAATCATTGGTTCCCTACTTTCCATTTTAAACCCGTTCCGTCATACAGCGCGGCAGAATACTAGACGTAGGACTACTCTTGTCTAACACGTAACCATATTTCTACGTCTCCTACCACCGGAGGCACCTTGTAGCTCCCAAACAGCGACGAAAGGGGTCAATGTCTTTGGGCTTTGTGTTACAACGTCTGAGTACTATCGTAATAGTCTTTTGGATTGATATAACTACTAGGTACATACTAGGTAGCTAGGTAGATATTTTTACGCGGTTTCTTCTGAGAAGTCTGGCAGGATGTTCTGGAATAAGAACCATGCAATACATATTACCATTTCTTAGCTTATTTATTTCTGCAAATGGATATTTCAGTAGCTCCCATCCGACGCTTACGACGTCCTATATCGGGTCTAAGTCCACCATTAGTGGCGCTAGGGCGGAGTCGACAGTGCCTCCCGGACAAGGCCCGAGAAACAGGGATCAAATTCGTGTAGCCCACAGGCACGCGGATGTCTATGGAGGTAAGGGTTATTCAATTTGTCTATGTCGTGACCCGAAAAACGACTAAACTGCGCTTAGAGGACTCACTGTCTTGCGGCGCATTGGACAATGCTCTATCTGCCAATTTCGCCCGGGTTGGAGAGGATGGGGTAGAAGCGGGAGCGATGGAATGCAAATGCCGTACTGAATGTACTTCCGATCAGTTCCTCACAATGGGATCGCGGAAAAGCTCCTGGTAAGATTACATCATTCCTAAAAGCAAGGCATACTTAGCTAATCGAATGGAAATGCAGTTCAACTTCAAAACCACTAGATCAGTCAACGTCTAAAGAATACAGCGGCATATCTACCGATACCGACACACCCATAACTTCTACATCACCCAACTCGGTAATCACTACCGTAACGGAGAGGCCTAGAGTGGTAGAAATATACACGTACGAGAAACAATCGGGTTTAGAAATACACGATATAGTCATGATGTCGGTTAGTATACCGGGACTGATCATCAGTGCTCTTGGACTTTGCGTCGCGTTTAGATACCGAAGGAGGCCTTCGAGTGCGGCGTCGTAGGGGAAAATGGAAATCAGTTGTCCCTTGCGGGATATGCAGTACAGTAGTAGAAATTCATTAAGAATGTGGAATAGACCTTGAATTATTCGGATAGATAGTTTGATCTAAACCCATAGCAGGCCAACATACTGTCCGATATACCCCGACCTTTGAGACATACTTCACCACCGAACCAACTACAATTTTGGCCTATTAATCGCTGTATGGTCTCATCATATTTCAATATGCTACGATTAAGCTGACGGATAACTCATTAACTTATTAATTGTAGAATTCAATTATTTAGTTTACACCTATTTTTCAGGGGGTGAGCCTTGGCACTACTAGCCTTGGCCGGGGTGCTATACCGCGTGGTATCTATATCTAGGTATTGTCCACCGGAATGTGAGTTATGTGAAGACCGTAATTCTCCGAGGGCTCGCTTGACTTCATGTTTCGGCGGCGACCAGCAATTCTGTCATTTATACGCGGAATTGCTGAGCATCAACAAGCATTCGGATGCTTGAAGCCGGTCCGACAATCGTCGAAGCTGGTGACTAGCCCGTGAGCTCGGTAATAACTCTTGCTTCTGCGTGGGAGGTAGAGCGAAGTGACTATATCGGTTCGCAGTGAAGGGAAGATACTCCTTCCTCGGCGAAATTTTGGTGTGCGGGTCGCGTCGCTGTTTGCTGAATCTTAATTGAGTAAATGTAGGTAGTAATATTATCTATACTCAATCGATTCTTTCATCACGCCGTCGGACTGCATTCCGAAGGCAACGGGGGTTCCAGGAACGGGGTGGCGACTCGCCATCCATAGATACCATTCCAGCTTTGGGGGCCTGAGAACGGTTCCAGATTCGCGCTGACCTTGCCCACTACCGGCGTCGCGGTATCCGCGAGCGTTGAGTTGAATAGGCGTAAGTAGTAGTCGCAGACTTTGGTATCCGAAAAGACAGGCTGGTTGGTTACGTTCTGAATGAAGCTCAGGGGGTACGGTACGTCCCTCAATGATGGCTTGGTCTCCAGTGTCATGAATTTGCTTCGTGTTTCGTTGCTGCTCCGGCTGCTGGCGTACATCGCACCGCCAGGTAGAGCCTTGTAGGCATCACAGGGTGGGTTAAAGGAGGCGGGATGGACCGTCATGCCATACCCTTCGGCGCCCTCAATGGCGAGAGTGTTTGACGCCGAAATCATGGAAGTGCCTGTCCACCGGAAAGAAGTGTATCCATCGCCGAAAATGTCGAGGAACGGGAACTCAAATGAAGCACGCTATCACGTAGAAAAGGTGGTCAGATGAACGTTTGCTTAGCTGCGTAGGGACTGTCTTACTGTAAAGTCTGATAGTGACATGTTATATGCGAACACTTGTATGTCGTGATCATGCACAATTTGCGCCACCATAGGGTACATTCCATCCGGGAACGAAGGCAGCAACGTCCTGTAAGCCTTCTCCACGATTGCGTACTCTGTTGGGATAAGACGTCGCGCAGTGTCTAGAGAGATGGGCACTATGAGCGTGGTCCCATTCAGATTCCCGCTTACGAGCGCTGGGTATTGTTGAGCATGCTGATTTGGCGCGTCTCGCGACACACATGTACTTTCTGACGGCGGTAATACGTCCTGTGAAGAAGCAGCGCCCCGTATGGCGATGAATGTTAAGACGTAGAATAGTACATAGTGCGACAATCTGGTAAGTGAGGGTAGCCACAAAGGTTGTCGAATATGAGTACTTCCGCTTGGTGATGCCCGTGGCAGTGATGAGAAGCTAGTCATGGTGATCCCAAATACGAAGTCTTCAGTCAAGGATTCCGAATCGTCAGCAAGACATTAAGCAGTGAATAGACTAAACCGGCCGCATAGGTTGCACCCAAGCTCAACCTTGAATGGACTTTGTAATATGCAAACTTGAGAAGTAGACTATGAGTGGATTCATCCAAGTTATTATTCAAGGCGTATGCGGTTTTCCCGTGAAGACGGACGCCCGAAATCCGAGACGAGCAAAAGTGTCGCATGGGAGTTCTCAGGTACAGTCAGCCTTGGCGCTTCCTTTTAATGAGGAGATCTGAGACGGATCGATGATCAATCCGAAGGATGGAACCGGGAAATTTAACTAGACAATAGAAAGAAGGTCAATTACTAGAATTCCATAATTAACAACGCTCTTAAAATGGTAATTGGAAATAATAGACTAAGTCGTTATTTTTGAGAGGTTCAAACGTATTTCATCCCATATAACTGTCCAGGAATCCTTACCCCTTACTGCACTAAGAGCGCCGCATGCGCCAATCTCCAGAGCTGGGGTAAAATGCCAGCAGAACCTTTCTCGAACTATTACCTACCTAAAGGAATTGGCCTCATAGAACCAACATTTGAACATCTTTGGAAGCGCTGACTTGCCATCCTAGTTCTGCCCCTAAAGAAGTTAAGCATCTTTCTAAAGCTACATGCTTTACTGTATCCTAATGTTGTTAGAATAGAAGCAAACAGATCTTCGCGCTAACGTCCAATCGCGTTTTAGCTCTTCGGTAGTTGAAACGGAATGTTTTCACTCCGGGTCGGCATCTCACATAAGCGCAGATTGGTCAGTTGGATCAGAAAGGGTAAAGAAACATGGAACGGACCCTGCCGTCGCTGGGGATGAAGGGATCCGGCGGATCGGGTCTAGTGGGGGCACGGATAGGCGACCTTCCGGATAAATGAGAAGGATTTCTACCAATCACACTGCATGAATATTCATATGCAAGGTCCATTCGGTTTCGTAGCTATCCGTGGTCTTTTGAAATTGCAATCGTTGTTTCGGTTCCAGAGATCGTTGCCGGTCCGATGCAGCCGTAAAGAAAACGAAGAGACTTGGCGGTCGTTGTATTCATCATCCCATCTAAATAAGCCTTCGTGGGTCCATCGTGGAATCATTAAGGGGAAATAGGCAAGGTCTTAATTATGTACAAGGAAATCGTCGTCCTAACAGTGTAGAACTAAACTAGACGAACTTTCTTATGCTGCATGTCTAGTAGCACCTAAGCAGGAAATTCCGCTAACTCGCCTCCCTGTACGCTGGCCTTGCCCGCCCACTGCAGCTTAGTTGGGACGAGAGGCTGCAGCACCTTCAGCCAGACAGTCTCGTAGAGGCTCGGTCCGCCGTCTGCAGACTTACTTCCGGGTTCGAAGCTTCCGTAATTGCGCGAGTCAGTGCAGCAAGGGCTAGCCGAGCCCCAAAAAGGGCCCGCTGCCCAGGCCGTCCATCCGATGTACACGTCGTTGTCGGCCATGTAATTCACGAAATCCGTTAGCATGTTGGCACATCCAGTGTTATTATGACCGCCGAACTCCGTGATGAAAGCTTTCAGGTTGTGCTCCTGGAGCTGCGTTAGCTGACGAGCTATTGCTATTGGGGGAAAGGGAGGGGGTTTTAGGGTTTGAATATGCTGGGTAGCATCTATAGATGGGTACGGAAGCTCACTTACCTTCAGCCAACTCGTTACGGCCGCTAGTTTCGTCGCTGGATCGCTCACACACTCGCTGTGGCTGCCGCTGTAGTCCACGTCGAGATATTCGTGGATATCGATAGCCGTGTTGTTCGCCGGGTCTTTGAATTGATGTATGAGGGCGCTGTTAGGATCGGGGCCTTCAGTCCAGGCATGACCTCCAGTCCAACTGTTACCAGGAAGGATAATTAGGTTGTTGGCACCGGCGGCGCGAATCGCGTCGATGGCGGCTTGATTGTTCTTCAGCACAAGGCTGGTCGCCATATCATGCGGCTCGTTCATCAATCCGAATATGACCTTCTCGTTATCCGCGAAGCGACCGGCGAGCTCACCCCAGAACTCTCCGAACTGCTCTGTTGTGGCTGCGGTAGGATCCGAAGTGTTGCCAATCACGCTGCCCGAGTATGGCTGGGAACTCGGATCGTTATATCGCATGTAGTTATGCGGATCCAAGATAGCGTACGCGCCCTTGGTGACCGTCACATAATCGACCGCCTCCTTGAAGTAGTCGAAATGTGTCTCGTTGAAAGTCTTACCAAGGCCAGTCGCAACAGGGGCCATACGCTCAAGGAGGAAGGCAATGCGAAACAGGTTAAGATGGTTCTGATCAACGTGAACATCTACACCGGTGGTATCGATGAACTTGTAGTCGACGCCAAACGTGCCGGGCAAACCCGTACCCTTTTTGGCATCCGCGCTCCAAACGCCGAATTCGCCACCTGACTCGGCGACACCAGCATAATAGATGGTGGCCGAAGCCGTGGACACCAGGCCAGCAAGGAGAGCAGGGTACTTCATACTGAGTAGACTACTTTGCACATATACTTGATGTTGGCAGAAGACAGGGTCGCTAGGTCAGGGGGCCGACCCTTTCTTATATATATAACTTGGCTTGTGTAAATTGAACGGTATTGACGCGCCACCTTCATATGAATCAATATATATCCCCGCATGGAATGGGGGGTTTGCTACCGATTTCTATCCTCATTTGAAAGGGATTGGCGTAAGCTATGAGTACCTGCGCTTAGTTGGCGTAATCTCGTCGCATTGGAACCGGGTCGTCGGATCACACCTCTAGTCGCCCGTGGAAAATTACGAAAAGGGTATAAGAGCTAGTGAGGATGACCGATGAATTCAGGTACAGGTAAAAAAAAATGCATTGTATCATCTAGAATGGGTATCATTACGGTGAGATTGTGAGATCAGATGCGGAGGCAGATGCTCCGCATGTAGGTTTTGAGAAGACTTAGAGACTAGCTCGGAAGCTTTTTCGGCTCTTCGACGGTCAATGGCTGTCGCATTGTATCGCAAAGTAGAGAGATAGGCGTCAATCCACCAAACACGGCGAGGTTACAGCGTTTCCAGTCTTTGGTTTAACTGTAGACCGCATTCGAGACCATCGTGGTGAGTGATTCGGCAGCCATATAGCCTGGGCTGTCAGAGTGCGCCACCGACAAGACTGACGATCCACATTGCGATCCGAACCTTTAATCCGACGCGTCTTTCGGTTTTTGCGAAGTCGTCCAAAGTGACAGGATTTGCGTGTTCCTGGAGCCACTTTTGCTCATCACCTAATTGCTTCTTTAGGCTATCATCCTGGGTCACGATCAAAGCACCAGCTTCAAGGTCGTGGGAGTAGCTGCGCTTTGTGTAATTGGAGCTTCCTATGATACTGATAGATGGGGCTTGTTCGTTAGGTAAGGTTATCCATAGTCCCTTGGCGTGGTATGTCCATCCACCCGGCTCATTGACGGTACCTTTTCTCCATTCCTTAAGGACAACAGCCGAGTCTTGCTTTCGCTCTTTAATTGCGCGAAGAAATCTCCGGGCGAGTAGAGTATACGCATCTGGGAGAAGTCCCGAAACGCCTTTTGATTTATAGAAACCGTTCGCATACGGAGAGGCTGTAATGACTACATTATTTTGCGAAGCGGTTGATAACAATAGATTTGTTAGCGATGGCGCTGGATTAAAATAACCAGCTGTGAATGTCCATGATGATCCGGCATACGTCGGGCTAGCTAATGTCTTGAGAACGTGTGTGATTGCGGGTAGCTCAGTCGACGTATCCGGTTTCATTAGCTGCGAAAGTTGTCCAAGCATATAGACCGTCGTATCTGGAGAGCTGGTTGAGTCCTGGATTGGAGATTTGGTACCATTTAGGCCACCCTTTGGTGCTATCAAGCTATGTACGAGTGGCGTAGCTTTAGAGATAAATTCGGTAGGCTGCTCTAAAGGGGAGGGCGCGGCATTGGTGGAAGGCCAATGCAGTCTGAAACCTGCGGGATCGTCGTTCGCCGGCTGTACTAAGAAGCTTAGCGACGTAACACCTTGATATAGCTCCCAGAAGTGGTCTGTGACTTCGGTAGAGGAAAATAGATGGTATCGATCCTGGCGGTTGGTAAAGTAATCGTTCGAAAGGTTCGCACTGCAAGAAGTCAGATGAATACTCCCTACATTCTGGAAATGATCAAACGCACCCAGAGAGAATTATCTCGTCATCCACCCCATAAAGCTTCATATGCTGTAAACCCCATCCTTCATTAATGCGCTTAGGGACGTGCTTTTTCCGCAGACCGGTCAAATTAGGGGTATGGTACATTCGAATCTCAACACGGTCGGGCCCAAATTCCGTAACTAAGGGCGCAAGAAGCGATGCACAGGACGGTTCAGGCGCCTCTCGGGTTCCGCGGAGGGCATCAGTGAGAATGCTTAATTTCAGCTCGGGGTTCGCTCGAAGGGCATCTTGAAGTGTTTCGATCTTTTATAATCAGCGTTGGTGTAATCATATAGAAATCACGTCACTTTCTTACCAGCTCCTTCTCCGTCTTGCCGATATAAAGAGTAGATAGGAATATTCGTTTTTTAGCGTTGCGTATTCTAGCCTAACATTGTTAACTTGATCATAGCCCTGATGACATAACACCAACCTTCAATGTCTCATAGAAATCCGTAGGGGTTTTAATAATTTGAATTTGAGATCCCCTAATCTTGAATGACGGAGCAATCTTGTCTAATTCGTTTGTGAAGGGTGCTAACATCCCGGCGGAGCTCGCAGGACTAGCTGTTGGCGATGGACTCGAAGGCATTGAATATCGACGGCGAGTATGTTGGCCATATCGGATTACCGGACGAGTCAAGGTAGGCCGCAGCTTTGGACACCATCGCGATGCGCCTCTAGCTATCATTGCGACTATAAGATTGAGATTGACTCGAGCCGTTCTTATAAAGATCACTGCAAGACAAGAACCGCTAACTTGCGACGGCGCGGGCGAAATAAGATCAAAAATAAGCTCTTGAAGCTAAATGACCTTATCGATACAATCCCTGCAAAATGACGATATAGGGGTATATTTTGCAAGCTAAGGGGGTGAGCGAAATAAGTACCTCGAAGCTGGAAGCGGACCGATATATCCTCCGGTGATTATTGTGGATCTCGCCGCGCCGTCCAATCGAACGCAGGACGATGACCTCGATTCAATTGGCTTCAATTGATGTTCCTGACTTCTCGACTTGTAAGCAGCAAAGTTCCCATAGAGCTTCGCCCACCATGTCGACCATCACAAGAACCCTCAGCAACCTATGGCGTGTAGGCATTAGGGTAAGCGTCATACCATCGAGCTTCTTTGCCAATGCTAACTTGATTCGATAGGACTACTGGCATCAACTGAACGTACGTCGAACCTCCCGCTAACGAGCTATATTAATTCGGAACTAACAATCGGTTTCTTCGGAATAGTATATCGGTACGGATTGAGGAACAGAGCATTGCAATACTGCGCGAGGAATTCTGACACGTTATAGGCGACACCAAGGCCGGCACCCTGATTGGCACTGATCGATTCGGTAACAAATACTTCGAGAACAACGAAGAACTACCCCGTACGTTATTACGGCTCGAGCAGGTCAATTGGATCGGGGATACTAATGGAACATAGTTCGGACACGATGGGTTGATTACAAGCTGCACGATTTCGACCCGTATGTAAAGATCAAAAACTGAGTTACGGGCTTTTCCACTAATATTGCGACTTAGTGCTCACATTGAGCCCGGTTGGCATGCCTGGATCTCCTACTCCGTCGACAAGCCACCTACCGAAGACCCCCTGCTCGCGTACAAGCGACGGCCCTGGGAGGACACAGACGCCAAGACTATTCCGAATTACACGGCGACGAGAGGTGCATACAAGCCTTACAGCACGTGCGTGATGACGTTTCTAACTTCCTTCCTACCATATACTAATATCCGTACAGGACGAAGGCCAAGATCACAGCGTGGGAACCCACTGTCGCTGAGAGAAAATAAGCAAGCTAGATGAGGCCCTGTACATATTCCCAATGGTTAAAGACCGAAGACCAATAGCATTTTTATAACCGTCGTGTGTCTCGCTGGCTAGATAACTAGCGAGCTATCAGTGTAACCTCCTTTGCAGGAACCGGATAGCAGAGAGTACTTCCGAACTTGGCATGACCAATAGCTACTAACGTCTTATTTTATTACTCTATAGACGTGCACGACGTTCTCCGTCACTGAGCGAGCCGACCTTAGTTAACCTTATACTGTTAATACAAACACTCACCGAGATACTACTCGGACTAAGGTAACCGATTACTTGGCGATATCACCTTGGGCATACGTATTTCTTGTCTTAACTTATTGTCTCAATTTATTGTCTTTCATTTAGTCAACTAATGAAAAGTGGAGTTGAACGCTTGTACAGCCTGTGGGGGGATATTTCTGTAGGGCTCCAGCTTTCCAGCAATAAGCAACTCCTCGAGGGTCGCTTTCTTGTACCCCTCGACCTCCCAAATGTCGTCGCCGACGCCTTTCACGAGTGTTCCGTTTCCCCAAGCTTTACGGCAGTACCACGCCAAAGCCAAAGGAACTCCATTTCGAATACAGGTATCAATCTCATCCTCGACCTTCTCTAGGCTGTGCCTAAGTATCTGTGGTTCGGAGCCATGTTTCTTGTTCAGGGTCGCAACAATTTCATTACCAGTGGCCTTTAGCTCCGAAAGACCAATAGCACGGCCTTGTAGCTGTTCCGGAGGCGTACCAGCAAAGATGGATGCGTAAGCCGCGGCCACATAGTTTCGCGAACTACTCGAGACATTATGATTAGCATATTATGCATTACCGACAGTTACAAGGATAAACAGCCTCAATAGGGAAGACACGGCACTGACCATATGTTCATTTGCTGATTGGCACCATCGCCAGTGAAGATAATCCGGTTGCCAGAATAGTCGATTCCCATAATCCTATAAATCCCTTGTGTTTAGCCCGTCCGTCATATTGTAGGATTCTTAGGAGTCTTACCCGCTTGAAAATGCAGATTCGGCAAAGCAACCCGGCAATATCACAGTTGTGGGAATGCCAGCCTTCTTAGCTGCGGTCTCAACTTCATCCTTAGCTTTGTTTACGGGCACTCGCAATCCTTGCTCGTCAGACATGCGTAATCCAAGATCTGACGGCACGAACAGCTTGACATTCGTGCTCGGAATCGCCTTAACGAATGCATGTTGTCTTTCCACGCCTTCGTGGCCAACTAGGGAACTTCGAGTGTTCATTAGCACCGGGGTACATATGTAGGTAAGTGGATTTGTCAAGACTTACATGACAATATCGACATCCTGGAGAGCGGAGACTAGTTGCTGTTGGTTGTTTACATCTACTTCGACCTTAGCGACGTTCGGAGGTAATCCAGATATGTCGGAACCCGGTCGGTATAACACCTTGACTGGTGCCCCCGAAGAAGCCAGAGCATTAACGACGGCCGAACTAACCCAGCCACGGTGGCCGTATACAGCAAGACGATTGTAAAACATGATGTTTATGAATGCGAATGAGCTTTAAGTAATGGGAAGCCGAGAACTATATGCAAGGCTGCGTTCCTACCTGCGTATTTATATACTAATTGGCTACAGCAATAGATATCGAAAATGTTAATATGCTCGAGTTCGCGGCTACAACATCGGGTTTGCATGCCAAGGCGAGGCCGACGAGCCTCAAGCTGAACTGAAATGTAGCTTCAGGCCCGGAAATAACGATGTGAAATAAAGCCGAAAACACTAGACGTGCGGAATTACTGAAGTCTGACTCACGCCGAAGATATCGGCCGGCGCGGATCTATCCGATCCCTCGTATTGTACTTAACTAGCTAGTGTAGACCGGTCTAGCCTGGGCGCAAATTCAACGTGTCCTAAACTTGAGCAAGTATTCCAGCTGAAATATGCTCAGCGTTGATTTCTAATATGCTTATAGCGGTGTTATATAATCCCGATTCCAACGATAGAATAGTGGAGTTTGTGCTAGAGTTCTGATCTCAATGATGCAAGTCGACAACCCCTGAATCCCGACTCCTTGATATCGCAATGTCTCCCTCGACTACGCAATAGGGGCGTAAAAACTGAATTTTCGCTGCGGATCGTACTTGTTCTTCAATTCGAGTAAGCGTTCCTGTCGCCACGATTCGTAACCATACCAATTCTGCTTTGTCTCGCTTCCGATGGCATAGTTGACGTACGTGTGCAACTCCTCCCGGCCGGTAGCTTCATGGAGGATGTGTCGGAGATCATTGCCAAGCTTCATAGCCTTCTGATCAAGTTCTGGCCCGGCGGGCACGTAGGACATTACTGGAGCTATAAGGAGCCTGTCGCTCCGGAAGGGGAAAGCGGTCGATTCGCTAGGGACCTCCTGCACACCCTGTAGGGAATACCCCTCGAAGAGGAAGAATGATCCGTTCAGCGCTGGTGTCTCTTGAGTAGCGGATGCGAAGAGATCATATACCTTGCGCTGCGCAGCGGGGCTATAGGCGTCAAGGTCGATTGGGAAACGAGCATTCACCATTCCAAGTTTTTGACACGGCGGGGAGTTGTTATCGTTGGCAGTCCATCTAGGCAGGTCCGTATAACTTCCTGCAGCACCATCGGTAGCTATAGGGCCAAGGTCGTGAAAATGCTTGGTATACTTGGAATCAACTGTTGTTGCCCCTTCTTGGAGAACGAAGAACATAACCAGAGGCTGTATCGAATTTCTAATGGTCAATAATGGTAAATGAAGCAAAATCACGACAGAGGGGTCTTACCTTGGTCGGATCGACGCTCGGATTGTTGAAAAAGAACGAGTAATTTATGACATCGACCGGTTGCGTCCCGTTCTTAAGTAGGTGCTCGTTAATACCTTCGTAGAGGACCTCGATTTTATCACCCGTGAAGATGAAACTCTCATACGCCCAATCGCGGTGCTTAATGTCGTAAATCTTGGAGGTAACCGAAGTCACGATGCCGAAATTGTGACCGGCTCCTTGCATCCCCCACCAAAGATCAGAGCTCTCGTCGATGGTCTTCATACTTCCGTCGGCCAGCACAACATTCATTGATACGAACTGGTCCGAAATAAGTCCATAGCGCCCCTGAAGGAATCCATGGCCTCCTCCAAGACCGGGCCCAAGAATACTAGTACACTCACAGCCTCCAGTCACTATCTCTCAGGTTAGCTGAGTACGTCTACGGGTGGGGTCATAGGGGTTGTGCCAACCTGTCTGCTTTCCTGCGTCCCAAAGTGTATCAGTGATTGTCTTGGATAATGTTCCTCCGCCAATCTTAGCTGTAGCCCCGTCCTCTGCAATCTCAACACTGCTCAATTGGCTCATCCGAATTTGAATACCGTCTTTCATCTTTCCTACCGTCGAAATCGCTCCATGGCCGCCGCTGAAGGCAAGAAAGGGAATATTATGTTCATTTGCATATTTTACCTGCAATGGAATCAGTATCCCTATCGTTATCTAAGCCATGGCGTTTTGGCGTTCCTACCGTTTCTGCGACATCGTTCTCCACACTAGGGACCACGACGACACTCACGCCCGGAGCGTCTAATGTCGACCAACGCGCCGTCGCCGGACCGAAAGCATCTGAGTCTGGCGAATACACTTGCGCATTCTGCGAAAGTCTCTCTGCGAGCTCCTTAGCATAGTCCCTTTGAGGACAAATGGCTCCGAGCCAACTACCAGCGGGTACATTCTGACAGGTAGAGGATATGGCCCACGCCACAACTGCTGTTATGACCTCCATTGCGGACTACGTTGTAGGCGAGTAGCAAAAGGCAGTAAACGGCACATTGGGTAGAAAAAGCGAAGAAATCATACAGGGAAGCATTTATTTATTATCTTTGAGTATGAATAAAGTTAGTATCGACGTGTAGATGCAAGGGACAAATCCTAACACCTCTACTCCCCTCCCTTGTTCGGGCTGCTGTGTGTACTCTGGTTGGTAGGAATTACGAATCAGACACAAAAATTTCTTTGTAGATGTAGTACGACTGTTGGACCCAATCCGGAGTTAAGACAGGAGAGTGCGCCACGAATTAGTAGACCGGTGGTAATGTAATAGTGCTGACCAGCTGAGCAACGTAGGGCCATTTTGTCGCTTAGTTATGGTTGTGTTCCTCGTACCTTCAACGTTGTCTACAGAATACGGCGTATTGTCAGTTAAACTACAGTAAACATCGCAATACGTCCAATATGCGAAAGAAAGCCACATTCGTACAGCTCCCATGCCAATAGATATAATTACTTACTGATTTGTCCAAGCTTCAAGTTGTTAAAGGTATCAGTACGAAGTACAGAGGACGACCGACCTGACAGCTGTTCTACGTTTGCCAGTTGCCGGGCCAGCTGCGGGACTGATCGCTATATTACCTAATTACCGCTAGTCTAAACACTATTTTGGTTGAAGTGGCGCTGAAAATCGCCAGGGGGACGGCTGCCAAAGCCTACCGACGATTGGCAGATGGGCCTGAGAAGAGCTTCCTATGGGAAACCTTCGGAAGCGTCCTCCATAGGTAGCGTCGTAATCGAGACGTGAGCTATCTTAGGGCGGGGGGCGGAGCTCAAGCAAGGCTCTAGAGGTCAAGAGAATGAGGCTGGGTCTGAGCCTACAGCAAAGATCAATTCAACGTGGGAGACGATTCGTAAAGAAATACCACGAGAATTACCTTTATCACCGCCCTACCTAGGATCTCGAGAGGCAAGCGAGAGGAGGGGGGATAGACGAGTCTTGTTATCTTTGAGTGTGCGAGACTAGTGGAAATCCCCTGCTAGCAGCCGGGCAATCTAAACGAAGAGGAAATGGCCAAGTCTGCAGTGCCTACAGCTCTTCGGCAGATGGGGCGTGTAGCAAAGATAGCTCTGAATTGGATCAAGAGGCTACAACACCGCGCCACCGATTCGGTACAACTTGAAGCATCGAGCATACACACAACGGCCTCAACATCTCCCACAGCCTCCACAACTTCAATAAGTCGCGATCCCGCCCTATCCGACCCCATGGGTTCCGTTTCTGAGGTGCAGTGTGATTGTTCCAGCACTTCTTGGCGAGCGCTTCTACAGGAAAGGCCGCGGCCCGTGCCGTGCTGGACAACCGCCGATCTCTGCCTACAATGTAGGTCCATCAACTTCGATATTCCATTGTCCCAGCGGAACCACACGCCCTTAGTTATGCACGTACCCGGTAATCGGTTCGGCTTACGGCCCAGTACGAAGAAGTCCAAGTGCCCGGCATGCCTGTTCCTTGCGACGATATTCTTCAGTAGAGACCCGTCTATGGATCCTGGTACCGTGGCCAAGTACAGGCTCCAGACCACACGTCTCGCTGAGGCCACCCCAACTATTACCCAGAAGCGTACTCCTCATTCAATTATGGACGATGCTGGTGCTATTACGGTGCAAAATACCGATAGCACTGTGCTAAGGATAGGAAATCATTTTTACCCAGGCAGCAGTGAGCAAGTTATCGCTTGTGTCGCTCCCGTCTTTGATGTCTCGAGAGGCGATCGACCGGCTGGCGTGGGTCTACGTCAGATCGATGTGGCGTCGGTCGATTATGCGTTACTACGGGACTGGCTTACACATTGCCAGAACCACCATAAAACTGTCTGCAAGTCAATGCTATCTGAGCAGCAAGGGCAGACGCCGGTCCTTCGGGTCATTGAATGCCAGACGAGGACTGTCATCGATGCGCCCGCAGATTGCGAATTTGTGGCACTCAGTTACGTCTGGGGTTCTGCCGATAGGACTAACTCCTCCTTCAGAATGGGACCCCTACCTGCGGACTTACCGCAGACTATTGACGATGCTATCCAAGTTGTATTGGGGCTCCGCCATTGCTACCTCTGGGTGGACAGATATTGCATCAACCAATGCGACAAGGACGAACTGGAGAGCCAACTAACCGTTATGGATGTCATCTATGATGCAGCTGTGGTTACTATCATTGCTGCCTGCGGGAATAGCGATTCTTTCGGACTCCCGGGAGTGGGCCCTCGATGCAGGAGAGAACAGCCTACCTTACGTCTAGACGGCCGCACATGGGTGTCAGGTCTAGGAGACGTTATGAAGTTAGTGCAAGAGTCGAAATGGGCGACACGGGGATGGACTTACCAAGAAGGACTCTTCTCAAGACGCCGACTGATCTTTACTGAGGAGCAGGTTTATTTCGAATGCAATAACTCGTGCTACCAGGAATCTACACCTTTTGATTTGCATTCGTTGGTGGACGACAAGGGCCAGGGCGGACTTTGCGTGTTCAATGGGTCATTCAATGGGGACAGCCACCATAACGATCTCGGTGAGATCATCAAAACCTACTCCCGGAGGAGCTTCAGCTTTCCACGCGATATTCTCGATGGCCTGGCAGGAGTCTTTCGATTCTTCGGGAGCATGCCCTCACCCGTTCGCCAGTACTGGGGAATACCGATGGACTACCCTTGGTCGGTGACCCATCGCACAGTTAACTTATCGGGCGACAGGTTTCCAGGGTACGTTGATGCCGTGTTTGCCAGAGCCCTTTGCTGGCGCCCAGAGATAGAATCACCACGCCGAGTGGGTTTTCCGAGCTGGTCTTGGGCTGGGTGGATGTCACCACTCTACCATAGTTACCCTTGGGCCATCACAACCTACGTTACTAACTCTGAGATCAAGATCTGGGTCCAAAGAACCGACAGTACATTTGATAGGCTGGACGGAACCCTGATTGAGAAGCTAGGGAACCCTATTAGCTCGGCGAAAATGTATAATCCGACCCTCTGTATTGAGGCATGGGCTATCCAGTCACAACTCAAACACTTCCGAGGCGAGAAATACGCTACGTTAGATTGTAGGTCGACCGTTCAAGGGGCTACCTATGCTGTCTTCCAACTGGAAGGTAATCGGCCAGTTCCCTCGGGGCGTCGTACAATTTATTGTCTGGTGGATCTTTCAGTAGAAGTGGAGGACAATGATGGATTATTTGATCAGGTTTATGACTGCATCATTCTGGAACCGAGAAAGAACGGCTTGCTTACCAAGAAGGTTGGTCACATCTCAGAAAGGATCGGAATAGTTGACTTTGAATATTGCTACTTTGATGTCAAAAAGCAGGCAAAAATAGTAGAGAAGGATAGAAAGAAGATGAAAGGCGAATCTCGGTGGGGAGGGTGGAAGGAGAATTACAATTACAGTCACAACGTTTGGGACTTCCTACAGCGGTACAGACATACTATCCAACTCTCATGACATTGATTAATACTGCTTCTTAGCTAGGAGTCTAGGACTATGTTAAGTAATTCGAGGGAACTAACGAATTTCTATTTAGCGGCTCCATTACGTCCATCCCACGTGGGGTGATGTTGATCATGCAGAAATTGCTCATTTGCGATTGTCGCTAATTCTTCTGGCGACGTAGGTCGACTTGAGCCGCCGTTGACCTCAGCATACGCGACATCGAACGTCCGGTCGATATAAATACCATCATTCTGAGAATCCAGTGTCCGAGATGTTCGTGAGCTGAACATGGTCTTAGTAGAGAGTATGGCCGGCTCCCAAATCCATATCCTAAAGAGGAATTGAATAGTTGGTAGACACGCGGCAAGGACTCCGATTCCACATTCAACCATCCCAAAATACATGCAAGCTGTTCTTTGGACTGGTATGAGGTCAGCTAATATCCAAAAGGATGAAACGAAGACCACCTACGGATGATGTCGGAAGTATTGAAACTGCCATTAACCGTTTCCACCATGAAGACGAATCTCGCTAAAGATGTTACGACGCTCCTAGTTGATATCAGTTTTATGTATATCCCCGTTAAGTGGAACAACTCACACTGCTCCGAGAAGGAATAACGAAGAAACCCCAACCTTCTGCCTAACGGAGAGGTTCAATCGTAGAACCTAGTCATCATTCAGCATGGAGCTAAGTCAAAGGGGTAACGATACTTACTAGTGGTATAGGGATCAATATTATGAATAAATCTGCAATGAAATCGGTGATGCACATGGTGAAAACCATATGCATACTTCCGGAGCAACGCGCCATGAATTCCACCTGCGAACTCCAAATAACCCAGAAACTATCACCGCATTCGAATAACACTGCGAAGAAAAACGCCACCGTCCACACTGCCACAAAGGTGATAGACAGCGCTAGGATCCTATTGATAGCGCTTCGCTTCTGGGTAGCGAAGATGCGCATGTAGAAGAACAGAAAGCTAGCTTTTATGCATCCCAGTGCTATGGGAAACATGAGAAGGAAAGACCACTCAATCTAACATCATAGTAAGATACCTATCTTCCAATCTTACGGATATCATATAAACCTACTTGCGATTTCAAAGTCAGTTGTGGCGTGGCCAACTCGTAAGGACTTCCGTTGAAGCCTTCTGGTATTTCGACCGGGTACGCAAGTGCCTTTTTCGATACGCCGTAGGCTTGGGAAATGCCAATCCCTACAGTCATGAGCTAGGAGTCAGAAGTCAGCATGTATGATAATACGTATTGCGACGGGATATACGGACCGTGGCGGGTAGCATAAGCCAGTCATCCGCTTTAGGGGGTTGTCTCTGGATCTTGCGGGTCCAGAACCGCAATGCTACGGCGGCAATGTCAACTACCGATAGGGCTACTGCCGCCGCAATGACATGGCTGGCGCTCATATAATAGAACGCCTCGCCAGACGGCATGGTGGGCAAGAGCGAAACGACACGCGATTAGCAAATACGCGAGTAAATCGGGAATATAGCCCATTAGGATAAGCCAGGCAGTAATATATATTGATTTGAAGCATTGTTGAACCAGAGAGTTCAGAACCCAACTTCAGCCTCTGAGAAACGGCGGGCTCGCCTACTAAGTAGGTAGGAACGTCCATATCCTCCCGTCCCACCCGCCTAGGTATGCACAAACGGCCGCCACCACATAATGATTGGCCCATGTAAAAGAAGGTTGCATATACTATCGTTCCACTAAGCTAGTTGAGGTGTTCACAGCATATGAAATACCAAAAGAGGACGATGCCCAATAGCCGCGCCCAATAGCTTAAAGATCTAAGATGTTAGTCCTAGCCAGTGTTAAAGTAGGGTTACATTTTCTGACGTCCCTCAACGTCAAAAATGAAGACATCTGCAACTCATCGAATCCTCCTAAGCCTCGTTAATTAGAGATCCCCCTTACTTTTCTCTCCCTGCCAGTAATAATGCAAGTCTGATTCTGTAATAGGGGAGCAACAAAAATCCCTCTACATGCGGCTGGTAGGGCAAGAAGGCGCAGGCATGGCTACCAATTGCGACTTTCACTGCCGACCGTTGAACATCGTTTCGGAACACGAGGAAATCATAACATGTCATATATTAATATCTCGGCCCCTCCTCCACGAAACTCATTCTACGAGGCCTGGTTTACGAAACCGGATGGGTCAAGTCTGTATATTAGTAACAAGACTATCTATTATAAAACAACAAATACGATCAAAGCTCGTTGAGAATGAATAACGATATATTCGCGGTCGACTACGGTTTCATGTCATCAAATTTCCTCCTTGCCCCATTCCAGACTCTATGTGGCACTGGAGGTGTCAATTACTACCCTTTCACTACCTGGCTTCGGCCCTACGATCTCGGATCCGAGGAGACATACCGCGGAAGGACTATGCGGCATCAAACGGCTGCATAAAAAATCGCCACATGCGTTACTACCCTATCCAACCAAATGTGTAACATATAAATAACCAGCCAATGTCAGATTATATGCTACGGTCTTAGTCTATCCATCGTGTTCTTTGGATTTCCCTCAACTACTTCAGGAGCTTTCTACCTAGGGGTGAAAAAGAGGATAAATCATGAACTCGGGGTCCTTACAACAACTACTTGTCTAATTTCAGTCCGTATGAACCTTGCGTGAGCTTGTATTCGTATTGAAAGCTTCAATTCGCGCATTACCTTCATATTTGCGAAATGTTACACTTACTCTGTCGCGGACGTCACCGAAAAGGGGGCCAGAATATGGGACTTTCATGTATGTTTCTTTTTCAGAGATTCAGGCTTATCGGCAAGTCCGCAACAAATTCATAACAGCGTCCTAAACTAGCCCACCGAAGGTTACAGGCATGGTGATTTAGATAATTTTCGATAGCAATATCTGCAGTTAGCCGTGTATGTAAGCACTTGAACCTTATAGGGTTTAAGTCGCGCGATTTGAGTGAGGTAGTACGATAAGGCGCAATGAAGCTCGATGACTTGCTATGGACCGTAAGCTACCTAGTACTTCTATGGCATTACCTTATGAGAATTCGAGTTGGGCTTATTTGAAAGTTAGATAGTATATATACCCGTTTACTACTAGGTCCTGGGGTAATTTAGTTGTTGACAAGGATATCAAGGAGCAAGACGTCATCGTCGAGACTACTAGACAAGACGCTTCATATACGACGAATCTATGTAGTTTCAGGAGCCCTGCCCACCGTGCAAGGTGAACTATAATTCTACAGTGTTAAGCGCCTAAGCCGGTTACCGGCTTAGCACCTTGGCTTACCGCCGGGGCCCACTTTGCCGGCTCCGGTAACTACGTCTAAGACCCACATTAGGTTTCCCCCTTTTGCCGGGATGGATCCCACCTACTCTTACAGCGTAGCCATACTTGTCGTGACTCTTCTCCCTCTACAAAGCATCAATAACAGTTGTACAGGTCACTGAATTTAGTCTACCCGTATATATATCTATGTTATTCCAATTAGTAGATTCAACTTACATTCAACTAATGAATAGTTGCATGGTAATACCCGCCATCGAATGCCTAATTGCGTCAACTTAAACGCCATAGCTACAGTGTGATGCGCAAGAGAAAGTGTGGTGTCAGAAAATGTCAGAAAATGAACTAAAGAGGCAGAATGGTTACTATGTGATCGCGGGAGTAACATTAAGCGTTACTAGCTAAGTTATATACATATCTTCCTATGGTCTTAGGGCGGGTTAGAAGATAGTAGCAATATATGTACGCTCCATACAGATTGGCCTATCTGATGAAATTGAAATGAAGCCCCAATCGTCACCACATCTATTCGTTCCCGGTACCCGTAGGTTATCAACCCGACCAAACCACCGGCGCAGGGGGGACATAGGTCGAGACGTTGACGTTCGAGTCCCAATATTCAAAGTAGAGATCTGGCGTTGTTATTAGAGAGCAATTTAGGGATGCATTAGGAGAGACTATAACATACCTGGTTGTCCGTGTGTGTAAATTCCCGGGATCTTCACCAATGGTCCGGGGGTACCAACTTCGGCGTCCGTGTTTATGATCTCCACTTGTGCGCAGTTCACAAACCACTGCGCATCCCTCTGTTGTGGGTAAATGCTCTCGAAACGCAGGAGGTATTTTCCAGGTGGTGTAGTCTTCGGAATCGTGAAGTTGTACTAGACGAATCCATAAATGTTAGCGTTGGGATTCCTAAAATAACCTCTTTTGGATGGGATTGGAAGGCAACTGCATACGCTGTCGAGCATCCACGCCCCCCAGTCTGCCTTGTCCTTGTCATAAAGCCTTGCATTCTCGGGGAGTGAGAAGTCCATAGACTGCTCGGTCCTATTGGTTACACTCAAGATCTTGAACCAGTCACCATCTCCTTTATAGGCGTCAAGATCATCCGTTGTGGACTTCGAAAGCCATGCCGATACTGGTCCCGGGTGGTAGATCCACGGTTTCTCGTCATACTGGACTCATGTCAGTAGGAAAGTTGAAGATTTATGGAACCCAATCATCAGTTTCAGTATGCTCTTACAATTAAATAAGGCTCCCCTGCGGCAAAGCCGACAGTATCACCAGCGTGGATCGTCGCAGTCTTGACCGGAGACTGTGCAGGGGTAGCGTTGCGCCCACACCTTATCTCAATGTTGGAAGGGTCTATCATAGGCGCGACCATCTTGTAGACATAGTCGGAGTCTTCAGGGCTGACTTCACTGTTTATATCTACGTTAGCTAGATCCCTGTATTCTGGGGAGAGGGATCATGAGCATACCGAACATATTCCCACGTCTTAGTCCACTTGCCATCCAGGATGAGGCGTCCGAAAAGGTCTACATTAGGAAGGGTCAGCTCGGCTATTAAAGCATATATGTAAATAGAGATATTACAAAACGTGTGTACGTACAGTGAGCACTTGACTGGCCCAAGAGGAGGGAACCGAGGAGGACCGACGACTTCATTTTGAACCCACGGAGAAACTATTGAATCACAGTGATCAGCGATCTAGCAGTAACTTGAAAATCGACTAGAATTGACCGACTCATCGTAATGACTTTATACCCCTATTTTTCGTACTTTGTTGACAACGCCTCTACTCAAGGTAGGACTTCAAGGTTATATTAACCGCTGCACGAGACGTCCATCTTTCCCGCTCCGTAATGTAATGCTCCGATGCTGCATAAGACTCTATTCGGCATTGCACACTGCAAGACATCGAGCCATTGCTACGTTGACTGGCGGAATAGCGGGGCGGAACCGTTCCGTCGGACATTTGGGATTTGGTAGATGCCGAAATCCTGCAGATTCTACTGGTGCCTAGTATGTTTAAACTATATTTAGCTATTGGTATATACCCGAAGCTAAGGGTCCTTCGACGATAGGAAATAGAGTAGAAGTAGCTAGTGGTCGAATTCATTTACCGTACTACTGAATTAGGAAGCTCGTTATTCGTTGTCGCGAAGTTTTAGTCCGAGGTGTGGTATATAATGGGTGCCTACGTTAGATACCGCCTTCTCGATGGCGGCTACGAACCTAAGGATATGTAGGCTATTCACGTATGTATACCTAACATCATCCAAATTGCAAGGTGTCGTGGGATTAAAGCAGCCGCGCTTGAAGGGCGGCTAAGAAACCACTACTCCGGGACCGAGTTCATATGCTTTTAAAGAGTTACTCAGGAGAACAATTGGCTACGGTAGCTCCGGGAAAGCCCCGGCAAACTCGGGGGAAATTAATTGGAAAAACGCGGGTAAGGTTATAGTACCTAATTGTAGCCCGAACTATCGGACAACAAGCGGCATCCCCCGGAATAAGTACCTAGTGTCTATTCTGAGTCGTAGGTTAGAGAGGACAGCGTTGGGGCCTAGAATCTCGAAAATATCTACCGGGTTGACAAAAACCACCCTCGAAGTTCGCCACAAAAACCCCTACCGCGCGCAGTGAGGATGGAGAGGGTATTTGGGAATTCAGGTCTAGCCTACCGAGTCTGGCTAGGTCTATGGTTTGGAATGAGGAACTGTCCACCCTCGTTGGTACCACCAAACCAGTTCTTTTTTGCCAATTGATAATATCTATTCCCTTTCCATCTAGCAGAAGTAGGTATTCCCATAGGTATTCGTACTACTTGCTATTCCATTTTTAATACCATCATCTCATCCATGGATATCTAACATTTCTACACTTGTCACTTAATAACTAAAAGGACTTGACCAAGAAAAGGGGTTTCGGATTATGATTATTTTCTCGTACACATTACACTAAATGGCTAAAGAAGTGTTCCTAGTGTGATGGATTGATGCGGTGATGGTATCGTGATGAATGGTGGCTTGTATAAGGATTGGCGGGAACTACCGAGAGCTCGTAGGCAGGGCAACGATGAAGTTACAACTTGCAGGCACGACGCAAATCCGACACCAGGTACATCGAAGGTACGCTTGCCGATTTACGAGCGTTTGGTGCAGTTGAAAACATTGAAGCTTCACTCAAATCCAGATACCCGGACGTCCACACTTTAAGTCCACCGTTCGAACCCACCCAGCGGAATCTCGTCTTTTTTCTTCATTGTGGTCGATCTTTAGCTAGGTATTTAACCCCCCAATAAAAACGCTTCCTACACCACGTTACCCAGTCATGTGAATATTCGACGCAATAGCTCGCTGGGCGGGCATCTGCATATTATAGATATTTGGAATATATCAATAATATCCTAAGCTATAACCAGATGGGCTCACCACGTAAGGAGCTTCGCCCAATAGATAACTCTATTAAATGTAGCTGAACATGGTACTCTAAATCAACTCATACTTTCTAATTTAACTTCAAAACTATTAGCATTTTCTTAACACGATGTTGCTAAGGCTAGTGCATCGGCAACCCCCTTCCCCCCTCTTCGTACCTACATGAATCTCTTAACGATGTGTAAGTCAGAACCTCTGGGCCTAGCCTTCACGCATTCTACTACTGATGAACATCCGACACTTTACAATATTCTCTTGTTCAAGTAGTCAACTAGTACGGAACGCCGATGCTACCCACATAAGGAAAGCTTCCAAAGTAGGAACGGAATAGACCGATACGGACGAGTTCGGAGCAAAGTATGTTATTAGATCCTTCAGATATTCACAGTTCTTTTTTGTATTAAACAATTGTCCAATAACGCTCTGGGAGGGAGAACCGATATTTAGGGGTACATAAGCAACGAGATAGGTATGATGACTCAGCAGAGAAATCATACACGACATCATCAGCGAAATGCATACAATTGCAAACGAGATAGGGTACCACAAAATTGACTTTAGTTTCTCGTTGGCCAACTATCCATGATGTGGTCGATGATCTCGATGACATGAAGCAACGGCATACTTGTGGCTGAAAACCTGCCGATTCCCTGTTTAGTCCTTGTCGAACCCTACTGGCCAATCAGAACACAGATCTAGCCACTACATGACGTAGGAGGCAGCCACACTGGCTTCACTCTTCTAGCTCTGACTCTTACGTATCTTGGGCATTTATTCCACGTTAAATAGATTGGTGCCCTGCTTTTTGGTCAATGATATTTGCTTCATCTCATCGCCTGGATCGCAGTCCCCGAAAGCAGCAGCACCCTACGGCTACAATCAGTTCAACCAGTATTACAGGCAACTCCCTAACATTCGACACTTATAGAAAAGAGACGAAATGGAATGGGCAAAGCAGAAGTACAATGAACAGTACGAGATCTGGATGCCTTGGATCGAGGACACTTTCCTTAAGTACTTCACCAAAGATAATAAAGCTAGCTACACAACCAGAGGTCAGTTCCCCCTTTTCCCGATCCCCTCTTAATATTCCTGTCTTAAGATCGCAATACGATATCATATTTCAAGCAGGTGTCCATAAGAGGCTAATAGGGTAGAATAGAGCAACTCGACAAAACCAAAGTAACCAACATCGAGCAAGTAGACACTCTACAAGATGGTGTACATGGTCTTGTGGCCGGCCAAGTGGGCCAGGGTGGACTTCTGCAGCCGGTTGGCGACCTGTTGTCAAAGGAAGGCGCCAACCGTGCCGAGAGAGGCGGCAAAGACGAACAGGGCGGTTACCTGCCTTCCTCCATTCCCGTCATCTCGGGTTTGACGAAGTAAACGCCGTATTCGACGATCATCTCCTTCATCCCCTCGAATTCGTGTACGGATGATACGAAACGGAGGAACCACAATGTAATAAGACGATCCGCTGCAAGATCGTGAAGGAATAAGGCGTTTAGGGAATTAGGAGTTAAATATTCGGGAATTGGGTCCGCGATTTTGGACCCTAGTCTTCTCGGCTTGGATATTTGGTCCGTCTAGTTTACCACTCGGACCGTATTTGCTTCGGGGTACCGATGATGCGTTTGTGGGAAATTTTTTCATATGACATTGTAATATCGAGGCTTTCGTCTATTCGAGCTCTACGATAGAGGCCACTAAGGAGGAATATGAGCGCCTTGTCCACTCTATTTCGTATGCTACATGTATTATACTTCCTTCACTATCCAATTTAATTTAGTTTCGTCACAATACTTCAGTAGTGTTAAGATATTCATGTAAGCAGTTAACCCGATATCTCGTAATCCAACACCTGCAAGGTTTTTCGTAGAATCTGACATGCATCAATATCCTGCAGCCACATCTGATGCCATGGCCGAACCTACGTATGCAGGAAAACACTAGCACAACTACGATCTGCCACTATGCTGCACGAAGGGACCGATCAACCAGATACCTGGGAATTCCCCCGCAGCGGCTCTAGCATGCATGCGGATGTGCCTAGTAGTGGATGCATATATAGACCAAATCTTTAACGTGTGATTGTAAAACGGTATATCCGGTGAAGATGAAAGACGAAAGGCCCAATACGTAATAATCCAACGATAAATCTAGCTAAGTAGCTATAGACATATATACCTAGTACCTGACGAGAAATAAGACTTAAAAGTCTTCAACTTCAAGTCGTCGTCAACGAAACAAGAAATGCCTAACGCTCTAGAATCTAACTAGATGCTCTGATGTATCTAAAATAAATGCTCCAAAAGTAACAAGGTGCTTCTATTCTAGGCTCGGGCTTCAACAGCTGCTTTGATTGCTATTCCCGCGAGTTAGCGTTGCGCTCGTGCTGAATATCAGGGGTCTAAATCACTTACCATCGCAAGAAACTTTAGCATCACCAAACAACATCTTGGTCCCAGGCATATAGAACATAGGATTGGGAACATCAGCTGTAAAATCATTAGCACAACTACTCTCAAACCAGTTATCGACTCAAGACAAACTTACCATAACCACTAGCCATACCACGTTTCATAACGATAACTTGTTTGCTCTTCCAGGCGTGCAGAACAGGCATGCCCGCGATCGGACTACCAGGCTCGAGAGCAATCGGGTTGACCGTATCGTTAGCGCCAATAACCAACGTGACATCGGTATCACCGAAATCATCGTTAATCTCGTCCATCTCTAGCACGATATCATATGGCACACTCGCCTCCGCGAGCAAGACATTGCACTGTCCCGGCATGCGACCAGCGACAGGGTGGATTGCGAAACGAACGTTGACCCCTTTCGCTCGAAGCATGCTCGTAATCTCGCTGATAGCATACTGAGCTTTCGCAACCGCCATACCATATCCGACCACGATGATAACGTTCTCCGCATTTACGAGTGCGTCGGCTGTATCTTCGATGTTCGTTTGCGTTACAGACCCTTCGATCTTGTAATCAGTTGTCGCAGGCGCAGATATGCCGCCGAAGAGAACGTTTGTGAGGCTTCGGTTCATTGCCACACACATGATATACGAGAGAATGGAACCAGAAACGCCGATGAGTGCGCCGACTGTGGTGAGTAATGGATTTTCCAACATGAAGCCCTCAGCCACTAGCGCGAAGCCGCTGTAAGCATTGAGGACCGTGATCACAACTGGCATATCCGCGCCACCAATTGCAGCTGTCGTGGTAAATCCCTTAGCAAAGGAAAGTATTGTATTCGCACTGAGTGCTGCAGCGGCGATCATCGGTGAGCCTGGTGCCATCGTAACGAAAGCGCCCATCGTTCCAATGTTAGCGGCGAGCATGCCTGAGTTCAGCAGGTGTCGACCAGGAAGTATCAATGGCCGCGATGACATCTTCCCAGCAAGTTTCATGAATGCGACAATAGACCCTGTAAATGTGATACCACCGATCAAGACTCCGAGGTAAGCTGTGACGAGATGGAGAGTCGTGATGTGGGAGAGGTCACCCATGACACTTCCAATACTAGTCAGGACGGCAGCCAGACCGACGACGGAATGCAGCGCGGCGACAGTTTGGGGAAGATCTGTCGGTGTAATTCGCTTGCCGATGATAAATCCAAGAATACTGCCGACCGTGGCAAGAACACCGAATTGAGTCAATACTTCTGGACTGAATCCGACAGCCAACAGAGAGGCGAGTACACCGGAGCCAACACCGAGGATTCCGAGTAAGTTACCCATTCGTGCCGTAGCCTGAGATGCAAGACCCGACAAGGAGCTGATACAGAGGATTGAGCTAACCATGTATCCTGCTTGCACCAGTCCAGCGGCACCAGTGGAGGCTGCCGCAAGATAACCTCCCGCAAACAGAACACCAGGAACGGCATATAGCCATGGGTACTCCGGTGGATCAGTTGGTCCTATTCTCAGTTAGCTATCGATAACTTTACGACAACTAGTAGACATACGCTTGAACATATCGAGCATCCTCTTCGTAATTACGAAGCCACCTGATACATTTACGAAAGCCAGGAGAACAGATGCAGCACCGAGTACTTGCGGGAACGTCTCGGGGACATAGCCACCACCCAAAACGAAGAGTCCGCCAACTCCAACCATTCCTGTAATATGTCAGTCAGTTAGGTCGATAGGAATCTATTTCGGATGACTCACCAGATATGGCGTTGGTGACACTCATTAAGGGGGAGTGAAGAGCCGGGGTGACGCCCCACACAACACGGTATCCGATCAATGAAGCCAGTGCGAAGATAAAGGTGTTTCCCATGAAGAGAGGACCAGTTAGTTTTCCAAGTGCCAGAGCAGTTCCCATGCCGGCGGTGACCGTAGCGACTTGTCGGGACGTCTTTTGGAAAGGGGTTAGCGCAACTACCGCTTCCTCCGGCTTGGCGGCCGCCTTGGGTGCTGGGGCAGGTGGAGGGGCCGGACGAGGGGCAGGAGGTAGAACCTCTCCCTTAAGAGTCACGATTGATCCGCGGACAACCTCGTCAGTCAAGTCAACGCCAAACGACTTATCTTGAGGAGCCATCGATAGCAGGAACTTGACGATGTTGTTAGAGTATAGTGTTGATGACTGGGTTGGCAGTCTGGATGGCAAGTCCGTGTACCCTAAAAGTGTAAGTCATTTCGACACTAAACCCCCGAGATAGGTCTTACCGATGATTTTCACATCATTGTACGTAACCAGTTTGCCAGCTTCGGTCATCTCACAATTACCCCCGGCTTCAGCAGCCAAATCGACGACGACAGAGCCAGGCTTCATGACTTGAACCATGTCCTTGGTGATCAACTTAGGTGCCCGCTTTCCAGGGATTAGAGCCGTGGTGATGATGATATCGACGTCTTTAGCCTGCTCAGTGAAAAGCTTCATTTCGGCGGCGATGAACTCAGGAGACATCTCTTTAGCGTATCCACCAGCTCCCGAACCGTCTTCCTCGATCTCAACCTCGATGAACTCCGCACCAAGAGATTGAACTTGCTCTCTAGCGGCGGAGCGCGTATCGAAGCCACGAACAATAGCGCCCATCCTACGCGCCGTCGCTATCGCACTTAGACCAGCAACACCAGCGCCGATTACGAGAACCTTGCAAGGCGGGATTTTACCGGCAGCCGTAACTTGACCAGTCAAGAAACGACCGAAGTTATTCGAAGCCTCCAGGACGGCCTTGTAGCCAGCAATATTGGCCATGGAGCTAAGAGCATCGAATACCTGAGCACGGGAAATACGCGGGATCATGTCCATGGCAAACGAAGTAACGTTACGAACAGCAAGACGTTCGACGATGTCCTTGTTCTGGGCCGGCTGGAGCATCGAAATGATAGTTGAGCCTTCCTTGAGACGGTCAATCTCATTGATGCTAGGTCCTCGGACTTTCAGAACAATGTCGGCTTGGCTCCAGACCCGGTCGGTGTCGACCAAGGTTGCGCCGGCTTTCTCATAGGCCTCATCCAGAAAATCGGCTTGCACGCCAGCACCACGTTCGACTAGAACGTTACGGAAGCCCTTCTTCTTAAGAAGGGCGACATTTTGAGGCGAGATAGCCACCCGTCGTTCATTAGTGAATGTCTCTCGGGGTATACCTACAGTAAGATCCGAGTAAGGCGTGGATGATGGCTCGACAACGGTCGAGTAAGATGTGATAGGGATAATACGTCCCGATACATCTTTACTACTATTGAATGACCGCTTCGGTAGAGCCGGCAAGACCGTAGGCTGCTTCGCGTGTGTGCTGTTCCATTGACGATGGCAGCTCACAATGACAGTTCTTGGCTGCGCCGTCCAGTCTATGTGTGGCGTCTCTTAGTATATATTATCAAGGAGGGGAGGGGGAGCTTAAATTGAGCCGCCTTGACGCCTCAATTCGCATCCCATGCGTTCCAACGAACCTAAGACATGCGATATGACGCGACGAGAGAGGCCCTCTGTCGCACGAGGCGAAGCATGATTGGCGACTAGCGCCGGTCGAAGCAACGACCAAGACATGATGTAAACAGGAACTAATACTTATCTGCCATGCAGAAAGAGACTTCAAAGTTCATTCGTCGTGCTCGACACCACCCTGCGAGGCCTCAGAACAGCCACGCATAGCGGGAGGAGGAACAGGAATGTTGAAACGTCACAGGGAACGGAAACACACACAAAGTTCAAAGAAGGAAGAAACACAGCACTCATGCCACGCGACCATCGGGCGGATACGAGCGGCAGCAGGGAGAACAAATAAAAATAGGCAAGAACTTAAGCAACTTAGGTAGGTTTGATACAATAGACAATGGAGGCCCGAGCCTCCCTTCTACCCCTTCTTCCCTCCACTTAACCTGCCATCCCCCCCGCTTCCAAGGAGACCGGTCCATCAGCTAGCTACCCGTGGTTGTCGATTTCGCTAATAGCCCAGATCATAGATCATATGGACAGTAGGCGAAACAAGCCGCGCCAATCAATTGTTGACGAATCGAAGTCGCTCAAATTCAGGTAGTAACCCGTGAGGTCGGTGTCAAAATATAGCCGAAGGAAGTTCAAATGATATGCCTAGATCTCGTACAACTCCAAGGAGAAGCATGGCATGTTTGATTCTGCCTAAGTCGTCAGGAGTGTTGGACAAACGTCACGCAGGTTGGGATGCAGGTTGCTTCGATGTTGTGAGAGGGTGACCGAGGAGTGTCGATGAGACGTAGACCCGCAAAGCATCCCCCCTTTAGGCAAGTGGATCTAGTCCCATGGCGGGAGCTGCGGAGATGGTGGGTTTGCGGGCACCAATCAGCGAAGACCCAAACAGATAGCTCTCCATCCCGCTAGAGGAATATTCAACTGAAAGAGGACGGTAGAGATGAAATTCATTTGCTGAAGCTATTCGTTCTAGGCAGTTGATCGACAGTAAACAAACATTGCGTAATTGGACAGCCTCATTTTTGCTTCAGCGTCCTCCACTACATTTCATTGAAACATATAGAGTACGGGAAGCTATTCTATCTTCTATCATTCTAAACTCCGAGACACTTAAGAACGTAACCTCTACGACATATAGTACAGGCTTCAATAGCATGCATTTCCATCACTTACTCCTCGAGAGGGATATACTTCTTAACCTGCTCTTCAGTCCAGTCCCAGAACTTCTTCGCCGTGCCATTCCCGCCCTCTTCCTCAGTCTTTGTCGCCTCAACAAGGTCCGGTCGAATAGGCTGGATGCGCCCGAAGGGGATCACTACACGAGTCGCGTATTAGTCAGACCCAACGTTCCTTGCTAGCTATGATGATGAAGGATTGGCGAAATTGCACCTACCCCAACTTCCAGACTTCTCAATTGTTATATCAGGCGACAGACCGGCATAGAGGCACGTGTATGCGCCATTGATAGAAGGATAAGTTATGATCTTCGTGATCAGCTTCATCAGGCCCTTTTGATCACGGTATAGATCAGACGCGAGGTTGCCAGGGTTCAGGGGGATACTGATAACGCCCTCGGCCCTGTATCTCTTGGCAAACTCGACACCGTGCAACCAGTTACCAACCTTGCTATAGCCATACTTGATGAGATATGGCTTATCATCGTGATAATCCAAATTGTTCATATTGATGCCGACCGACTTGTCGCCCGCGATTTCCGTGCCGGACGAGGAAACCCACACCACTCGAGCCGTACCCTCCGTTTTGGCCGTTGAGATGAGAATTGGAGTCAGGAGCTTCGTGAACGCAAATGTCCCGATGGCATTCACACCCAGGTGGTATTCGTACCCTTGGGGCGTCTTACTAGGCTCCGGAAGCGGGTTCTGGACTCCGGCATTGTTAAAGAGGACATCTAGCTTCTTCTCCTTGGCAAGGAACTCATCAGTCGACGCCTTGATCTTGGTCAAGTCACTCAGGTCCAGCTTCAGGAAGACCAAACCTCCTTTTGAGCTTGGATAGGTCTGACTGATTTCCTCGATGGCCTTATTCGCTTTATCCTCAGAGCGCGCGGCGATGTACACTTTCGCGTTCTTGGAGTAGAGCATACAAGCCAACTCTTTGCCCACGCCCGTGTTTGATCCCGTCACTATGTAAACCTACGTACCGAGTTAACACCCAACTCTAGATCGTAGGGATGTAGAAGAGGTAGATCACCTGAGTTACTACTAACCTTGCCATAGAGATCGGGCAGTTTGTCCTCTGTGAACCCTGGCTTTGGCGGAAACACTTGTGTTAGGGTACTTGAAAATTGGGCGCCCATTGTATTACTGTGATCAAAGATAACGAAATCAAGTTGGGTATGTACACCTTAGCACAAAGGAGCTGGAAAGATAGGTATAAACAAGGTAATACGGAATCGAGGATCTTCGTAGATGTGTCGCTAAAACATGAAATAGAATGGACACCTTCGAAACACGGGCGACCCTCGAGGCTTTTATCAAGTACACGACCTCTTGCGGTCCTCAAAATTTGGCGCATTATTAGCTGCCTAGCAAGTCCCCTAAACCATAGTGTACATGTAAGATCAGACTCGTGTAACATGATTCCATTGCGATTCATTCAGACTAGCACGGAACCCGACCCACACGCCGGTAGTTAATCTTGATCTATCCAATCAAAGGTGGTAGTTCCCGAGCGGACCAATGAGAGCGTTGCGTTTGGTTTCCCATCAGGAGATAGGTCGGACGCTATTGTTCCCCGAAAAGGCCGGCCTCTGCTGCTGTCAAGATCCCTTTTCATCGCTTCTTCGAGTTGTTGGAAGGTCTTACCCATACTTCGAATCTTTCTGGGGCATCCGTGCTCTCTTAACTACGCAGTAACTATAGTTGGTACACTATCTTATACATTCTAGCCCCAACCCTTAACACCGATATTTCCGAGCAGACCTATTCAGGGGCCGATGTACCAACAATAATCCTATCAACAGCCACCAAACCATAATCATACGATTTTATCAGGAATACACGTTTATATATGTATATTCAAGGATGATTGCATACTCATCTTGATATTGTGTCCTATATGTATTACGCTATGGGCTTTAGGGGTCCTTATAGGGGTTCCTCGAGAATGCTGAAATGAGTGATCTAGGGACTGCTTCCAGGTACAGTACATGGGATAATATGTATTTAAGACAGGCGTTCTCTTCTCATATAACTACTAGGTAGAAGACCAAGTCAATCCACCAGTCATCAGCTCATATACCGTGTAGAGAACAGGTGAATATGAAGAATACTAACGAAATCCACATAGCCAGATACCTCTTCCTTAATCAAGGAGTTCCGAGAGTTTGTAATAGTATCAAACATACAGCCTTGCTTCCTGAGGATTCAATATTGTCATTAAAGTTTACGACCGGTCAATAGCGTTACTTGAACAAAGAGATCACTATCAAACCAAACAACTCGGAACCAAGCAAAGAAACACACCCATGCAATTGGCGTCACATACTAGCTTATAGAATTAAATTGTTTAGCTATGACTTCTCATAAAATTTGAAAGCAGGCGTTGAATTTGTAACGTTTAGTGTATGATTCCGAGTACGCCCTTTACGTGGTGAGAAACAACAATAGCAATTCATTATACTATCATACTTACACAGGCCCCTAGGTGCTTTGCACTTAGACATGGAACAAAGACATAGTTTTCAACGACCTGCTTGTTCATCCAAATCAGTTATCACTTATTTAAACAATCTGATTGCTCGGGGTTGATTTCAGCTCTTGTCCAAATGGCCTACGTGGACAAGTCGTATAAAGACTAAACTACTATAATTAAGACGTTGACGGAGAATAGGTAACGTTTGCTCCTAGTTTAACAAATATTAAATTCGCGTTCCGGCCGGGGAGCCGAGCGGAGAGGAATGATCAAAAGCCATGTGCCATTGGACCACTCTAGAAATATGTTGTGCAGAACCTGTGCATGCCCTCCCATTCTCAATGGCGATACCTTTAGTAACAGTACTTTGCAAAGAGGCGCTATTAGTTCGCGAGTCCGAACTAAGAGATCTCGATGGTCCACCGCCCCGTACAGTTCAACAAATTGCCCAGGATTGCCCTAGATTCTATAGTGATTACGTACGCTGCGAGCGGATTTACTGGACCACTTGCGAACACTGCCTGAAAAGAAAGGCGGAAGAAAGTGAGACTCCTGTCTCCGATCAGGACCTTCTCATTTGGAACGAATTTAATAGCCTCCAGCGCGAGGAACTCAAGAAGCAACTCTTCAGCACGCCGTATCCACACCTCGTGCGAACTTTCCCTACAGCATTCTTGATCCTAAAACGATATGTGTTAAGTGGTCATAAATGGGTAGAAGCGCCTGAGCCTACGGATGAGGGTACTCTAGGTCCAAGAGCTTATATAGATTATGGGCTTCAAGCGGCACAATGGGGGGAGGACAATGAAGTAGACGAAAGTATGGTGGATGAGATTCAAGCTTGTTTGGCGGGGGATTCATGGTGGCAGGATCGTTGGGCTTGGTTCACTTCTCTCCCGTCGCCTTGCTTGCCCTCGCCTGTAGAGAGAGAAAGCACGCTTTCCCCTTCGCCACCAATGAGTGCTTACATGTGACTTGAAGCCGGATAGCTTCTTGTCGGGGTTACGGAGTTGGTATTAGGTATTTTATGCTATTATTTTCTTCATAGTGAGGTCCTGTAAGTGGTGCCGCATGACTCATAGGTGACGATTCGGGTTCATAGATCTATCCTATGCTGATTGTATAAAGACCTAAACTAGTAGTCTACACTCTCTAGATCTTCAGAACCGGCCACGTTATATTCTTAGTGCTAATGATCTTACAGACTTGGCTCTGTTCTGAGAAATTTACTGGGTCTCACAGAAGTTAAATACTTATTCGGAGTGTTACACGTTTATAATTATTGATAGAGCAATAGCTCATATATACAAGCCCAAGAACGGACCTCATATTCTATAATGCAGCATGTACTGCATGTGCCTCATCTATGCCCGACACACGCGCTTTTATCCCTTTGCTCTGATTAACATATTACGATTATCGTATCTGTTTTCCATCCAATTCATCCAACTGTCCTTTCCCCTTTTCCTTCCAGCATAGCCCGCTTACGAAGTCGCAGGAGGAACAACGCAGTCCACCTCCTGGACGAAATCATGGGTCCACTCCGAGCCCTCAGGCAAGTCCTGGAGCTGTGCACACAGGGGGACGAAGTTGACCGCAACACAATCGGTGGGCAGGTCCTCGCCGTCGTACACGTACCGCACAACCGTCATGTTCGAGCGCGTGTATCCGATGAACCGATTGCAGACAGCGTAGTTACCAGGGGCCAATCCACCGAGGATCGCAGAGTCGCCGTCGCGCACGACGGTGAGCCCGTTGCTGCCGCCGCCCACGTTGATGTCCGCGTCGTGCTCGCCCGCGTACGTGTAGTCGAAGCTCTCCGGGTCCTGAACGTTGAGGCCCCACGGGTAGTTGGTGCCCAGGTCGTTCAACACCGCGACCCAGCCGTCGGCCGCGGTGCCGTTGGTGTAGTATGGCGGGTTGGACATCGGGGTCGGGGGCGCCTCGACGACAGCGATGTTCAAGCCGGCGCCTACGTGGATGCCGCCGAGGAACTGGCCTGCTACGGGCGGGTCAAGGTCCTTGGTTGAGTCGCGGAGTTCAACTTGGAGTTGGTAGGCCTTGGCTCGGGAAAGCTGCGTAGAAGCCTGAGGGACCGGGGTGGCGTCGACGAGGGCGAGGAGGGAGAGGGTGGTGATTGAGGCGAGCATTTTGATTAGTCGTAAGTGATGTAATGTAGTTATGGATAAGTTGATATGTATGTGATTTTTGATATATTAGAAATTACAAATGTATAAGTCTCCGAAAGGTTGATGTCTAAAGATCTCTATGTGATTCTTGTAGATGATGTTCTATTCTTTGTTGCTAGGAGGCGATCATCACGAACTTATATATACCCTTTTGACGATCGTTGATCATTGCCTTCGGCGAAAGCTCGCATGGTGAAGGGCATGCGCGGATCAGAGCGCGGTCCCAATTCCGAATACCCAGTTAACATATGTACAGTGCATGAGTCTCCCTACTTCCTTAAGATGTAGGCATCATGAACCTTACGAGGTTGCACTGGCAAATACGAAGCTAGGGATAGTTGTCAGCGGCCGAGGCGCTGGAGATCTCAAGTTTTTTAGCCCACATATAATCAAAGAGTGAAATTTGATTGGCCAAAAATTCAACTTCGAAGCGGATTCCGCATCCCTAGAGGCTGAGTTGTAGATCACGAGGGGCTGTTGTCACTGTGCCGCCGTAAGACAGAAGGCTAGTCTAGATTAAGTCCATACTTACCTAACCGTTCCGCGTCTTAAAATAGCAGAGCGCTCTCACGATAGGATACTAGACATGTCATGTTACTATAGATCTCCTGCAGTGAGCGGTCTGTTATATTGTTCCTGACAATTTTATAGTAGGCATGGTGAGATATATCGTGCCATACGACCTATTAAATCTTTGCACAAGGGGTCCACATCACTTATAGGATATAACATCCCGGAAACTTCTACGAGCATGACTTGAAATGTTTGGTATGGAGGATTAATGAATAGACGCGATAACATTGAGGAAAGACTCAGCGGATTGACTAGCTAGAAATGCGTATTGTTACTTCAATCTTGCTGTAACGTACCCTCTTTGCTTCTCGGATGCCTCCGGATGTCCTGATACCCCTGAAGAAATACTGGAACAGACCAAAGCTATGATCATAGTAAAAGGGGCTGCCGGATCTTGAAGAAACGAAATGAAATTCAGAATACATGTGTCTAATGAGCGACGCTGCTACTACTACGAATTTTTGCTCGCGCTAAACACAATGGCCGCCTGAAATGAGTTGGGCATTTTCATAAACTCGTCCTCGTTGGGTATCGTTGAATCGATTGGTATTCAAGTGTTGATGCACGGTTTATCGCAATGGGCGATGAAATTGGTTTCGGCGTCGTTTCGACATTTGCCGCTACAAGCACACAGGAGCTGAACGCTCGAGGGCTGCTCGTTCATGCAAACGAAAACCGCTTGAGAAACATCGGTCTTGGTCTTGCCGCTCGTGCAGAGCTCTGAAAGGCCGCTGCAGTAGGCCTTGCTCACATCAGTGGGAGCGAAGTCTGAAGATGTTAGCAAGCAAAGCTCTTCGGAATTGGCTCTAGTTGGGTCTCGTACTATGACCGCTTGAAGTGAGCATGTAGCCACAATATGTATAGCCTTTACCACATTTTGGACCGAGGCCTTGGGGACCGCTTTGCACGGGAGCGGCGGCTGATACGGCTTGAGAAGACCCACCCGCGGGAGGGACAGCAAGGGAAGAAGATGGCTCGGCCCTTGGAAGCGGGCCTTTCCGAGCCAGGGCAGAGCCGGCTAGGATAATAGAATGGAAAAGAATGGAGACCTTCATATTAGACAACCGGGTGTCTCGGGAAAGTACTCGATAGAAGCCCACCTATCTCAACGAAAGTGGATTGCTGATTTCTCATCTTCAAATTCTATCACGTTATGGCCTGCGGCTTATATAAATAGCGACCCTGAGTGAAGACGGCCAGTTGTAGTAACGCAGGGAATACCACACCGATACATCCGATCAATACAGAAACCAGGAGCGACTTGGATGCTTGGGAACATCGCACAAGTCCTAGTGAGATGTCTTCGTAATGACTAGGATCCCTTATATGGAAGTGACAGGCGAGACGTGAGGGTAATGTAGACCTACAATGGGGTAAAAAAAATATGTGTGCATCCATACAAATTACACCAAAACTCAACGTTTTTAAAGCCCGATTAAAAATCGAAGAAAAATCGTAAAAATATTTTGAATATATAGGCTTAAATAATAAAAATAAAGCTTTTATATAAAAGTAACATATATTGTTTTTTACCTACGTGGAAGAAATGGGAGGCCGGTCAAACGGTAGGTATGCGATTTTACCCCTATTCATGTACTGCTCCATATATTACTCTATGGCGGGGTACATACACCTTTAATTTTCAACCTTCCCGCTGCTTGATCGAGCGACTCTTTTAGCTACGTTGACCGTTGATAGCTATAATTACTTTTTATATGATCTTTATTAGTTGTTACTTATTATAAGCAAGTTCGGTAATTTCGCGATTTTTCTTCGATTTTTAAAACAGCTTTGAAAACCTTAAGTTTTGGTGTGGTTTGTATGGATGCACACATAATTTTTTTACCCCATTGTATATTGGTCAGATAGTTATACCATGAGTGGAGTTCACCATATTTCTCGGCGTATTTATCTGACGTTGCACGGAATCACAACGCACTGCGACTTCGTAGGTTCCTGGAATGGACAGGATTGCCGCATATATTTGGTTGACGACTTGTGGTGGCACGTATTTCCGCTTCGGAGATCTAGACGTAACACCCCAAGGTTAGAATCATAGCATCCGGTGAATGTCTATCAAGATCTAGAAACATCCATTCAGTTTGGTACTCGAATTCTAGGAGACAACATCCCAAAACGTCCAGTGGTCGCAGAAGTGGTACAGTTCGCCAAAGGACATGGTGTAGCTAGCGTACTGATATCTATCCATGCTGCGAAGACACGCGGTCAAAGAAGTCGATATGTATCGGGCCAAGAAGTACCTGAGGTGAGCGTCGTTGGTGGATATATAGTTATATATAAGATGACGCTTTCGTTCGTTTAACTAGGCAGGCTATAGACGAGAAGAGTTGCCGTAATTACTGATCATACTTAACGGTGTGTGTATCAGCTATCTCCCGACTAGGTTGAATGTAGACTTAGAGTAGATCGAGTACCGCTCGGTTACCTTCTTATCCGCTAGTATTTGTGCGTTTGTCTACTTATTCACACCCACTCGGACTGAGGATGGGCCGGAAGATATTTTGCATAAGGAGTAAGGAGAGACATTCGGGATAATCGCCCAAGACGATCGCACTGACACAAATCTGCCTGAGTGGGTACGTATTCAACTACACAAGTTCGATATTATTGATTGTAAATGTGATTCGAATATAAACAATTTGTCTTGAAGTGATTTTCTGTATTAGTTGATCATGAAGTTGGGAAGAAGTTGAAAGCTGAGTAAGGGGCTGTAGCTGTAGATCCACTAACGGCATCCCCGTAACGCCACGCGCAGGGGCAGCGACAGGGGTTCTAAGTCTGGCAGATCTTCCGGCAGGTACGAAATACTTCAAAATGCCCCGCAGCAATTGAGTCTTCTAGCTTCGAATTTCGTGCCCCGCGGGTTCTTCATCGAGTCTCCCCTCTGTCAAGTCTATTATTTAACGACGAGAGAATATACGTAGAGTCGCGACACCTTCTACGTGTTAGTTGTGTATATATTGTTTAAACCCATCTTAGTTGCCCTGGATCATCAATTCCGACTGAAGCTCCAGGAATTGCACCGAACCTAACCCCGCGAAGCCCAGCCTTAACCACCATCGCGCATACACTTACCTTCGAAGCATCGTAAATACGAAAACACAATGTCGACCCCTGCCACGCAACCGGTCATAACGTCCTCGACGTCGGCGGCGCCAAAGGTAACCATCCGAGTGGGAACCCGCAAGTCAGCGCTAGCGCTGAAACAAGCCGACTTCGTCGTGACGGGCCTACGGCAATTGCACCCGACAGTGGACTTCGAGATCAAGGGCATGCACTCGACAGCAGATAAGGACAAGATCACGGCGCTGTACAAGTTCGGCGGTAAGGGCCTATGGACGAACGAACTGGAGGCGGAGCTTCGCGCGGGCGAGCTGGATATCATCGTGCACTCCTTGAAGGACATGCCGACGGTGTTGCCGGATGGGCTGATCTTGGCCTGTGTAACGCCGCGTGAGGACCCGCGCGATGTCGTCGTTGTTAAGAAAGGGCTCGAGGACAAGTACAAGACGTTGGCGGATCTCCCGGCTGGCGCGGTGGTCGGTACCAGCAGTGTGCGGCGCATGGCGCAGATCAAGCGACGCTATCCGCACCTCAAGTTCCAGGATATGCGCGGCAACATCGATTCTCGTGTGAAGAAGCTTGATGCTGAGGATAGTGAATACTCCGTGCTGATATTGGCCGCGGCGGGTCTCCTACGAACAGGCGTGGGCGCGCGCATCAGCCAGTACCTCGACAGTACCACCGAGGGTGGCGGCATGTTGCATGCTGTTGGTCAGGGCGGTTTGGGCATTGAAGCGCGTGCTGATGACCAGAAGACGTTGGACTTGCTAAAACCCTTCGAGGATGCGAATGCTAGGCTAGCATGCGAGGCCGAGCGAAGTGTCATGAGGACTCTGGAGGGAGGATGCAGCATCCCCATCGGCGTTGAAACGGAATGGGTGGGAGACAACAAATTAAGACTAACGGCGACAGTGGTGAATATTGAAGGCACCAAAGCCGCCGACTCAGAAAAGGTTGGGGAAGTCAAGACACAAGAGGACGCTGTCGAATTCGGCCTCGAGGTAGCCAAGAAATTGCGGGAATTGGGTGCCCAGGAGATTCTAGACGTGATAAATGCGGACCGAGAGGCCAGTCGAGATAAGGCGGAGCCGTGGGTGCCGGCGTAAATATCAAGATTGATCCTATTTATGGCTGGGAAAAGCAGAGCTATTCATGTCAGGGTCACAAAAAACACTATATGGGGGTGCTTGGGACGATGCTTTATAGACTATGGCTGTCCATTTACATGTATATGTAACCTTAGAACCTCCGCGGATGCTTTCGCCATGATGATGAGAATACCCCAAACGAGTTTATGATACAAGGTTGAACCCGTCTCTCCCATTTGTTGGTTGTTGAATGACATTTCCATTTCCGGTAACACCTGCCTCCGTTGCATAATGCCCCTGAGCTGGCCCCTTTCTTTCTACTTCCCCTATACTCGTTTGTATTTCCAATTCCTTACGGTTTAGCGCATTTAATGTTCCGAGCCAGTGAAAGCCTTGTACTCCTCAAGATCCATAAGAGTTTCGAAGTCCTTAACGCCCTGCTCGGTGATATCGACCTTGGCGATCCACCCGCCGCCGTGTGAGTCGTCCTCCGGGACCTGGTTGATAGTACCGGGCTTCTCTTCCAAGGCTAAGTTGATGGCAGTGACCTTGCAGGCAATCGGGGCATTGATGTCGGCGGCACTCTTGACGGACTCGACGGCGCCGATAGCATCGCCAGCACTGAATTCCTTGCCCTCCTCGGGAAGCTCAACATAAACCACATCACCTAGCTCCTCGGCGGCGTACTCCGAAATGCCGATGACGCCCGCCGTCTTATCGGCGTTGAGATCGATCCATTCGTGGTCCTTAGTGTATTTTCGGATATCTCCTATAGCAAAAGAATTGGTGGTCAGCATGAGGTGAGCGGTTTTAGAAGAGGGCGAAAGGGCGGGACGTTTGCTGGCGACATCGGAGAAACTTACTTATCGGTGAAGCAGAGAATGCTCGCAGCGCCGCCGGTTGCCAATTGGATCGTGTGAGCGGTGTTTGAGCTAGTCGGGAGAGAGTCGAGGGTCTAGCTGCCCGGAGGCATCGTGCGAGTGACGCCATGGTGAAGATACTGGAGGGTATACAGGTGTAGGAAGTGAGAGGAGATTTTGCAGACCGAACTTCAGCGAAGCTTTTCTTTGGAAGCTAGCTTTGTGCAACTGGTATCGTATCGTATCGATGATACCACTATTAGAAATTGTTAAGGCTGGTTGGTACGATTTCCACAACTTGGCGCCGAATAGTTACCCGATATATGGATTTACACTGTATAATGCCACCAAATTCAGGCCAGGACTCACAGTTTCTGATACTGTATATGCCCGCATAGCTTGATAAGACATTTAGCCAATGAGATGTTGTCGTTGTGCCCCGCGTCATGACGAAACTCCGGCTTTTCCCACTTGGCCCCAATTGATGTATAACTTCATTGGGCGCATACCTTAGTCTTCGTTGATTGGCTAGTCCAGCTGTCACACTACCGATTGGTTACACAGTTGTTACCTGTATTATGTACTTGTGCTGGCTCTTTTTCGCCTGGCACCCTAAAGGGTGCTGCGCTTTAACTAAGGAATTCATCCATGGATACAGGAATAACAAGTACTTAGATCTATATGTAAGCCTCATACGAAATCAAGTATCCCTCCATCGTCATATATGCAAAAGCTCCACATAATCCATATGGTAGTACTTATATTTGATAGGCATTACTACGTATTTGGAAGTACTCCTATATCCAAGGATGAATACCTTAGTTAAAGCGCAGCACCCTTTAAGGTGCCAGGCGAAAAAGAGCCAGCACAAGTAAGAACATTTTGAACTTGTTTATCTGAGGTGCTGCATATTACTACCCCTCGGTCAGCAACAACATGAAAACAATTTATTCAGACCAATTATGCTAGACAACGTCAACAATGTGTATTTACTTAATGCTGACCGCATCTTTCTCGACATCTGTTTAGGTCTTCTTTTAAGTATGAAGTGCATTGTTAATATAGCCTCAGACTAACCTGTAATCTCACATGGACAGAAATCCAGCTAGCCACATGTTGGTGGTATTACTACGTTCAGCACCTGAAGCAAGGTAATAATGAGAATTTCGTGTTTCGTGTTTCGCGTCGCGCCAGATGAGCTTTCCGCTTTCCTGCTTTCTTATTCGTCCATTTTCGTTGATGCTATAAACTTAACCGCCCCAGATTCGCAGCTGCCAACTAAATCGGTTTCAATACGTGTCCTGCAATAAACGGGAAACAAGTACATACGGAACTTTCTTTAAACTGGTATTAAAAAACAACTTGGACTATTGGAACAGTGCGATAATTTCCATAATTCTTTATTCCAGAAAATGATACAATTTGATTTTGTCACTTGATCAGTACCCATTTCTTAGTAATTACGGCTTTCCTATCGCTTTTGTAGAGGTTTTTTGCTCATCTTGTAATGTTGATACTGTGAAACCCACCGTTGTACGCCCCTCAATTACGTACAGTAGGTAGATATATCGTCCTTTCCCAAAGGTTAAGGTTCCACCCGTCACATCTCCCGGGATCCCGCATCAGTAAGGTTCAAGTATTCCACTCGACCTTCGACACTTCGACACAGCCTGCATTCATCAACTTGACAATCTTGACCCTTTCGACGACCCGGCTCTGGTACAAAAGGTATGTATGTATGCACAAAATATCCCTACCCCAGTAGTTTTAGGTTAGGCATTCATATGGATGTCGGGGATCAATGCTCCTTATCATCATCTTAACCTTTTTAGTTTCGTCCTCCCCTTTCCCACGAGACTCGATGCCTACTATCGTCTGCATCTCGAGATCGGCAGCCTAACTTTTCTAGGCTACAAGCCGATTTCATATATCATATCGATAGTCGTCGGGACTGGCTAACATAGACCATAAGTCTAGACGTCGAACTTCGAATTGAACATTTTCTCTGTGTATCGGAGTCCTCCAGATTGATTCTAAGACAATCCGATGAAGCCTTGCATGGCTTAGTCTTAGACCCCCCTCAGCATCCGCCCCAGTCGACTACACATTCCTTGCGTCTAAAATAGCGACCCGCTACCATTACTTCATCAACACCTCTGCCTCTCATCCTGGATTCATCAACGCTCTCGGCGGGGTCTGGAGCCCAATTCCACGACGCCTTAGATACAATGGAGCAAGATCCTATCGCCACGCCTCTACTCCAAGATGTCCATGATGACACCCTCGGCGGCATCGAAGGTTCCATGCATCTCCCGAACGAACCCCATAATCACGAGACGCACCACCGACAGTCGCAGTCGCTCGACCAAGGTCTGGCTAATAATGCACACCCAGACGACATAGACCCCAACGCCCAATATGAAGCCCATCAGTACGACCAACCTTCGCAAGCTGTGCCGAGACCTGCGTCATCGATGTCAAGTACTGGAGGCGAACGGCAATACAGCGACCAAGCCGCGCGAGAAAGCAACGGCGCGGCGGATCGCAATACCCGAAACCACGTCGTGATCAAGGTCGGCATGGTGGGCGATGCGCAGATCGGCAAGACTTCTCTGATGGTCAAGTACGTCGAAGGCAGCTGGGACGAAGATTATATCCAGACGTTGGGCGTCAATTTCATGGAGAAGACCATCAGTATACGAAATACTGAGATTACATTCAGCATATGGGATCTGGGCGGTCAACGAGAATTCGTCAACATGCTACCTCTGGTCTGCAATGATGCTGTGGCCATACTGTTCATGTTCGACTTGACGCGAAAGAGTACGCTTAACAGCATCAAGGAGTGGTATCGCCAAGGACGAGGCTTCAATAAGACAGCGATCCCGATACTCGTCGGCACAAAATACGACCACTTCGTCAACTTCCCCCGGGAGGACCAGGAGGAGATCTCGAACCAGGTGAGCTCGACATGCGCAGATATATGAAAGACTTCAAGCTAATGGACAATCTAGGCGAAACGATTTGCCAAGGCGATGCGAGCTGCTCTCATCTTCAGCAGTACTAGCCACAGCATCAACGTTCAGAAGGTTCGTCACATCCCCTATATACGTACACCCTTTGAGCGGGGCTATACTGATCTCTATGTATAGATCTTCAAGATCGTCTTATCGAAGGCCTTCGATCTCAAGTGTACGATACCCGAAATCGAAAACGTCGGTGAACCTCTTCTGCTGTACCAATCTGTCTAGACTCGCGTTTAGCCTACACCTTAGAGGGCATTATTGGAACGTGTCATTTCGCATGTTGGTTCGGCACCCTATACGATTGATTGTGTACCTCCAATTTCGATCGCCCTGACGCATTTACGATATTGAACGGCCGTTACGACATTTAGTTGAGTCCCAACTATCTTTGGGATCAGCAATGTTCTTGACTGTAAACCGAGCTTTCAGCCTCCAAAAAGATTCAATGCTTTATATACTAGGAGCATCCCTTTGATGAGCTGTCACCCAGTACTCGAATTGCCAAGAACGCATCTAGATATATTTCCTTTGTCTGAACGTCGCTAGACGGATCCCATTTGCAATCACGGTTCGCAACAGTTTCGCATTAAGGAGTACATCGGCAATTTTCGACGTGGAGAGGGGGATTTGTCAAGCAGAGTCACTGGACGAGAGGTTACCGGCTGCTCTGGCGTGGGTACTCAAAAAGGAAGCTTGCTGCGGAACCCGAATTTGTCCTTTCAATCGCTTGTTTTCAGCCCCTGGAGGAATGGACCATGAGGGCCATGTATGAGTGTAATCACTATTCCGACGCGCTATATCTGCGTTTCTTCTCCCCATCCTAACCCCCACGCCCACTCATCACCGCGAATGGCTGTATGGTATCACTAATACCGAGGTAGAAGGACTGAGGGATCGAGACCATCATGGAGGAACTACTATGAGCTACGATATGGTAGTTGAAGTAGCAAAAGAGAATCAAGACTGATGAAAAGCAAAAGCACTATATTGGTGTCTAAATGTGGTGACTGTCCTCCCACCTATCGCCCTATATTTGTTGTGTCGTAGTTCGCTCGATATGTAGGGAGCTTGATAGATCAATCCGAATGGAAAGATAATATCACTATTGTAGTTATGGGACGTTTCTATTCAACTCGGTTCGTTTATCCCATTTTCTCTAGCTCACGGGTAGATGCTAAACCCACACTCAGTATGCAACCTCACGCCCTCACGCTATCGTATGATCTCTTTTCCTTCCGTTCCAGAATCCATGCATCATACACTTCCAGACATCATGTCCTCGGGCCCCCCTCGTAAAATATTAAATCTTAATAATGCACCGTAGAGAAGCAAGGGAATTAAAACTACATAATAAAAAGAACCGGAACACCGTAATCCAGAGCGGAGAAGCCTTGCGCTTTGAAGGTAGATGCGCTGAGTCGTATAGCATCATAACTCAACAACAACAACAACAGAACAATCACTCCGGCCCTCCCTTCTTCACACCCTCGCCCTCGCCCTTCTGCGGGTCCTCGCGCGGGTGCTCCGCCGCCGTCTTCTTACTCGGCATATCGCTCGAACTAGTCGCCACCTTCGTGTCCTTGCGCTCGATGACCTCTTTGTACTGCTCGTGCGCCTCCTTCTTCTCCTCGGCGTTCGTCGCTAGGTCTGTGTTGTCCGCTGGTGGCGGAGGCACCTTGCTTCCGGTCTGGCTGCTGCCTTGGGCTGCTTGTGGGTTGGCGTCTTTGGCGGGCTTGTCGTCGGAGCTGTCTGAGGAGGAGGATGACTTCTCGTTGGACTCCGAGGATGGGGAGTCCTCCGCGCTGGATTCTGCTTCTGCCTCCTTTTCTTCGCCGTGAGCTGAGGCATCGTCGTGATGGTGTGCGTCGGCTTTCTTAGAAGGGCCTGATGAGAGTAACCATGCTACGCCGGGAACGGTGACGGCGACAGAGCCGATGAGCCTGTGTGGACCGCAGTGTTAGCAATTTTGGCTCATTCTCACAGGAATGCCATAATTGCGCCAATTCCTCCAATTGGCCATTGAATTCCCTCGCTCTTCGCGAACAGCTAATAAATGGAAGTATAATAGTAAAAAGCTCACCAAGGCATATCGCTCGTCTTCTCAGCGTGACCATGGCCGCCGCTAGCATACGTCCTCCGGGTGACGGAGCGCAGCAATGATTGCCGGTGCACGGGTGCAGACGCCGTCGCTCTTCTCGCGACGGAGCGGAGAGCAGAAGCGAAGATGCGAGAGGCCATTTTCTATTTTCCTATTCTCCTACGATAGAAGAATAGTGGGTGGCCGAAAGGAGTGGATGTGCGAATTGGGGAGAATGAGCGAATACTACACGAGAAGGAAAAAAGTTCAACTAGGGATGCCTTCTAACCGATGCGATCCGAGGGTAATCAATCGTATGTCTTAGGTAAGTCGCAGTCCCTTTTGGGTTACGCTGTGCTGGCACAGGCAAATCGAACTCAACACAGTTCCGTATTCGCCGGGAGAAGACGGAAAAGTTGATGATGACGATAATGAGGTAATTTATCTATTTATCTAGGATCTTATCCATTAGTGAGGGATGTTTGCTTCGGAGATTTACCGAAAGATCAAACCCTGGAGGATTATTTACGTTTAACTTCAATTATCTAAAACGTGCCGAACCTATTTCTTAGAAACTTCTCGCTTTCCCGCTCCATTTGCTCCGGTGGCCAGCAATTCCGTCTTCGATGTCATCCATTCTTCGCCATTTTCCTCGCTAATAATGAATATCTACTATCGGAGCTTGTGTGGGGCTCTCCCCGGTTAAAAAGGCTCCATTTCCGTTAAATAGTACCATCCGCCGACGTCATCGACGCAGCTATCTTAGTCTAGGACGGATAGAATGGAGAATGTTGGTCATAGCTCCTGGAGCTTCTGATTTACCTATACTTACATGGCAGTACTTATGATTCTTGTGATCACATAAGGATTTCGAAAACGTATGAATTTCTGGCAATTTTATCTTTTTTTCTGTAATTCACTACGAACTTACGATACCGGCTACAGCTATCTATCATCAGTCGTCCGCCTCGCACGCGGTACAATCTACCACGAAATGGAGGTACTAGCTACCGACCATGCCCTAAGCAAGTCAAGAAACTAAGTCGTCCCCCATCCATGGATGCGACAGCAGGTGGTTCGTAACTTATTGGGCCAGACATCACGGCTCTATATCGCCCGAGTTCCCTCAATTCCTTCGTTCCTCTCATCCAGCTATCTCTCTATTCTCCTCCCGCAGCGCCTTAAGCTGCCGCTCAAAGTCCTTGTTGACCCATTCCCAGTACTGCTGCCAGACGGGGTTCTGTGTCGATTGTTGCGCTTGGCCTTGAGCCAACGCCCCGCCCACGCCAGTATTAGTGGTTGGCAGCGCAGTCTTGGTTTTTTCGACGAGGAGAAGAGTGACACGGAGTACACTCTTGATAGCTTCTTCTTGCTTTTCAACTTCCTGCTTCACCGCTCCGTCCCGTAGCTTCGTAGACAACGTCTTCCTGTAGCATTCAGCCACCGTGTCTAATCGTCGGGTGGTCTCCTCGGGGTCTATGACAATCAATTTGCTTAGCATAAGATTGCAAAGAGATCGGATGTCGTTTTCGTCGTTGAGACCAGCGATGATGCGATCGTAGAATTCTAGAGAGCTGACGCGAGAGAATGCCGTTTCCATTAGGGCATAGAGAGTCTCGTACGCACTCTATATGCAATTGTTAGCAAATTGTCCATGGGAGCACGGGCTACGGTCTCGACTATGTGTTACTTACCTTGCGAACCTCCAATCCGTCGTCCACCAGGTGCTTGAACGGCCCCATCTGGACTTCGCGAATAAGTTCTTTCTTGACAACCGACTCTTTAATTACGTAAGGTATCAACTCGCCGAGGTGTGGGAGGATTAGATCAGGCTTGTTGTGGGCTGCCGAATTCAATGCTGTCATGCCGAGGCGACGGATCTCCATATCGTCATCTTTCAGAACAGTTAGGAGCATATCGAAGAGCACCGTCTTTAGCATCAGATCGAACGAATCATCAGTATCCGGTAACATATACCGAAGTGCCTGCACAGCTACGCCTCTGAAGACGGGCGATCGGTCCTTCAAAAGTTCCTATAGAGTTTAGCATATATGGACAGTAGTAACGTACTAGGGACTTACCTGAAGTTTCGGAATATAAGTCTTGGGCTCCATGATGGCTAACCGCCCTATACACTCGGCACAGATGGCCCTGTTGTCGTCGAACTGGGACGCCGAGAAGAGTAATTGCCAAATTTCGTTTTCATACGAGCTGATATCGGTCGATGATGTAATTGCCTGGTGGAGAACTTCTCGAATGGATTGAAGGAGGAGATACTGTTGATTACCCTGCTTTTTGATTGCGCCCAGGATGATAGGCAGGAATACCGGCAAATTCCCTGCGCCCGCGCGGCCTAAAGCCACCGCAGCAGATACCGAAACCTTGTCTGGTTCATCGTGAAACTGCTCTAAGAAGATACTGGGCTGTAAGCGAGACTTCTCCCCGAGTCGTAGACCAATCTCTCCCAAAATCGCCAGAGCGAGACTTTGCCGAGCAGTATCGGGTGGCGATAACTTGCTGGACTGGTTGAGCTCGTCGACGAAGCTCTTAACGGTCACACCGATCTCACCACTGCTTGCCACGAATAGAGCACCTGCAACTTTGCCGACCACCGTAGGGTCACCCGCCACGCCTATTCGTAGAACGCCGTCCATGAAGGGTTTGCCCATGCCACTTTGACCAACATTTGTTACAAGAGTCACAAGCGATTCAAGTGCTAAGCCTGTAATATTCTTCTTTAGCAGCTCGCAGATGTGTTCAATGAAGGCAGGTGATAAGACCGTCCGGGGGTGTTCGAGGTCTAACTGCGCAACAACTAGCAGAGCTGGGCCTAGGAGATAGCTATCGTTGGTAGCGATAACAGGTAGGATAGCCGCCACAACGTCGTTTGCCGTATCTGCTTGAATTTGCCCCTTAGCCGCCGGACATAAAATCAGATGCTGTAGGGCTTGGACGCTGGCACCTCGTAGGGCACGATTTGATTTTCGGAGTTGGCCGCAAAGTTCCAATGCCACTTGTTGGATCCACGCTGGTTCGAGGCTTCCGGGTGTTACCGAATGTGCTGCGACGTTATCAATAGCTCGTACGGCATGTAGACGCGTTGTTTCGTTCCGCGCGCGATCTAGGAGTAGCTTTAAGGCTACCTGGCGCTTATCAGCGGGGATCAAGGCAATCCCATCCGGCGATGATGTCCTCGAGACCAGTGTGCCGAGAGCCTGGATGGCCTTCTGGCGGACCTCCGTATCGGCGTCAACTGAAGAAGCACGATCTACTATGATCTCATACAGCTTAATTAGCTCCGGTTTATACTTCTGAGTTGTGAGCCTAGCGCGAGGGGGGGTTATAGCCTTGACTAACTCCTCTGCCGTCCGGATAGCTTCGCTAGAAATCTTGTAGAGTCTATCACGAACAGCAGAGACTACGCCATCGACGATGTTTTCGAGGTAGCGCTGGAATAGGCTTGAAGAATGCGTCTTAGCTATATTGCTTGTGAAGTGGAGAACGGCAATGCGCAATGTGGTAGCGGTGGCTGACGAGGCAGCAGATAGAGCCATCGACGTTGAACCCGTATTGCCTGTCATACCCTTGGTGACGTCGATAATCGGCTGCATGACCTGGTCAAAATACTGAGCCAAGCCACCATTCTGAACAGCGATCAAATCGTCTAGCAACTTGACAATCGCTTGCTTGGTAGCGATCTGCTTGCCTTTGAGTAGCTTCGTTCCTGACTTGACAATTTGCGGCGTAAGCTTTTGGAGGTCAGCGCGTGGGCCGGTGGGCGGGACCGACTCGCGAGTGGGTGAAGTAAGACCAGTAGCGCCAAGATAAGGGGCCTTATTGGTGTACGCGACGCCACCGCTGCTCTGTCGTCGGCGCTTTCGGTTCTCCCCAAGGGAATTCAGGAGCTCATCGTCGGCCGAGATGGACTGAATTACGCCTTCGCCCGTTTTTCGGATCAGAAGTGCCACGGTGCTGATTATTTCGAGACGGACGCTCTCTTCTCGCTCATCGAATCGCTTAACCAGCGGAGGGGCAATTTCTCGATATAGAGTACCCTTCTCCAGCAAGTCGATGCTTCGCGTAGAAATTAGGGTATACAAGGCCTTGGCAGCGCATCTACGGACCTTCCAGCTCGCATCATCGTCGTCGTCGAATCCAGTATCGTCTTCAAATTCGTCATCCACCTCATCGTCCTCGTCCTCGTCGTCGGCATCTTCGTCTTCATCCATTTCTTCATCTTCGTCAACCGCGTAGTTGGGGTCGTACTTTAGATAGCGAAGGCATGCCCCGATGACCTTATCCGTGTAGTCTCGCATCTGTAAGCCGCACGAAGCTAGAAATGACTCCATTGCAACCAGAGCGGCTTCTCGTACTTCGTTGAACTCGAGATGTAATCGATCATCGCCTTCGCTAATGGCATCAAGCTGGCTCTGCAGCTCCTCCTGGCTCAACGGAGATAGGACAAATTCGATGAGTCGAGGTAAATAGCTGCCAAATTTGTAGGGAATTGATCGAGAAAGAGATCCCATTATGGATATATAGAGACGGCGCATGACTGGGGTTGGGTTCGACTCCTTCAGAGCTGTCTGGATCTTCGTGATAAGTCCGTCGAGAATGCTATCCGTCAGGTAGGGCGCCAAGATTGCGAGCGCTACAACTGCTCGTTTCTTGACCGGAGATGGGGTCGCTTCCCTTCCCAACACATGTACAACCACATCTTGTAGCTTCTCCACTTCCAGCGGTTGCAATAAGGGACCGAAGCATCGGACGACCTCAATAAGAACATCCACGGACTCAACGGAAGGGTCTCTATCCTTGTCTAGTATTCCACGGAATTCACCAGCTGACTGCTTAGACGCACCCGAAGAGGTAGGAAATCCTAGAATGCGGGGGATGAGGACGCGGCTAATAACACTGTACGTCTCCATCACTTCTCGGGAAGGGGCAACGCCTCGCACTGGCTTCTGAAGTGACGAAATGGCATTTCGAAGAGCGAGAGCAGGTATTGAGTTATCGACCGAGTTCTTCACCTCGACCAAGCTAAGTTTGTCCAGTGTCGGCGCAAGAACGGAGATTGGGATCTTAGCAACCAATGGGCCGATACTATAGAATTTATGTCAGTCCCATCACGCTTCATGCCATATAACCAAAGATATTCCTACCATTTGACTGCCAGATTCTGTACCTCGCCATTCTGGTCGTCTAGGGTTTTTATTACATTGTCAACCACGCGTGACGATGTATTATAGTCATGAGCTAGGAAATCCGCCTTCTGCTTGATGAGCAACTGGTGAAGGTCGTTCAAGGACATGAACCGGAAATCCGGGTCTGGATCGCTCAATTTGGATAGCAGCGCGGTGACGGTTCGGGCGTCTGCGTTGTTGAGGGAAGAGGACGCCATGATAACGTGCTGGTCGGTGGGTGGGCAGGAGATATGATAGTCGATCGGATAGACTCGAAACGTGGAGTAGAAGTACGCGGAAGACTAAGAATATAGTCCTATATATCTTTCGTAAGCATCAAATAATTATGCTCACAGATCGTTGGCTCCTATGTGAGTGCCTACCTAAGTACGTTGTGAAGTTGTGCCCGAATTATCGTGATGGAGGGGTCAATCTACCAGGTCGACTTGATACTCGAGGTTGAGGGAGAGGGAAGAAGGATGCAGTTCGCAAATGCAAGTCAAGGCGACCCTGTTATTACTGAGAAGTCAATTCCTAGGATCATTTATAACCTTGGAAGGCGTTACCAAGGCATCGAGCAACCCCAGAGTTGCCTGCTAGATGTGGAATAACATAAGGGAATTGAACTAACCTCGTAAATGTAAGATGGAGTAGGTCGAATTACCATGGACCTTCAAAGCCAGGGAACATGCTGCAACGAAGTTCACCGACTAAAGTAGGGAAATTGGAAATTCGTGACGTTCATGAAGAGTAGAAATACCTAATGGTTTGGTTAGGACTGAGTGATCAATGGCGAAGAGTGAACCGTGAATAGGCAATGGCGGGATGGTGGCAGATCCATTGATGGTGGGGCTACACACACACAGTACCTACCCCTGTAAGCCAATCGATAGTGCGCACTTACCTAAGCTCGCAAGTAAAGTCCCATAATTCTTCTTCGCCCTTTCCAATCAATTCGGTGCTATCGGAATAGGGGTATCGACACTAGAACTCAATCTGAACTTCAATGTCCATTCTACAACAATTGATGGTACATTTATTTATACCTCACCTTACAGATCTATTGTTCTTACAGTCTTTCTAACACATCTTTGAAGCTCAGAAAGGGTACAATCTAGCAGCTAGTTAACAAACCAGCGTAGCAATCACCTAAGAAGTTGTGAGGAAATAGAGGAAACAAACTCTTGCGTTCTATGTAGCTACCAACTACCCCCATATACAGTAGTCCCAATGGAACACCTCCATGACCAGTCTATCATAAGATTTATGATATCAAGGTAGATGTCATAGGATTTAGCCAGATCCCGTATCCCCTTTACAATTACGCCGAAATCCCCCTTAATTTCGGCATAGCCTTCAGGGCTACTTTCTCCAGCCTTGCTCCGTACGATGAACTTTGACGCCTTGATCCTTTCATATCGGGGTGCAATCTCGAATGCGATATGTATGATAGTGGCCAACTCATTTCTGCATGACGCTACACAATAACCAGTGTTGTTTTCATGAGTCCTTCCCGTCGATGAGATATTACATCTCAGAGTGTTGTCATCATTCTTATGGATATTGTTGGCCTTTAAACACAAGATAATATGACTAGCAAACTTTACCAATGCTCTGACTCTCTCCCGGGCATGACTAGACATATAGATTTATTTGGACCCCTGAAATGGTTATGATTCCTCACCATTATTATATTATAGGTTTTCATAGTCACCCCGGTCGGAAGGTACTGTATACCAAACCTCTCCAAGGGGAAAGGGTTAGGTCTCCAGCTTAAGTACTTTACGTGTACTTTATCTGACTATTTTCCAAAATGTGTATGACTTCAACATTTACAACACATGAGTGGCTCTATCCATTACTAAGGAATGAGTAGATACAATCATAATGACTCCTCAAGTAGCCATATATATACACGCTCTTCGAATCCCTCAATCTCATTCCCCAATCGCTCGGCACACGTCACAGACTTAATACTAAGCACACCACAACACTATCAACAAACGCCGAATTGGTTAAGATTCAACATGGCACTACCTTATCCTTTGGAAATCGAGAGTGCTTTGAACGAATACGAGTTTTATCGAAGAGCCCTGTGGAGGATCGAGGGCAAATTACCCACCGCCAATGACGCCGATCGCACCCGTATTCAAACTACCATAGATGAAACCATCAAGCCTGCCCTCTATGTCGCATCTGCTCTTGCTTCCAGGATTCGCTCCTGGCCTATAATAGCAGACAACGAATATAAGGCAAACCCGAGCATCTTCATGAACGCATTTCCTCATAAATGGGACGAGCTTAAGTCAGAGTTTGCGTGGTTTACCGAGAAATTGGCAGATTTGTCGAAAGCAATCCATCCTTGCCTTACAACTCTGGTCCTCGTAGTGGTATAATGATGGCGATTTCTATATGTAACTTAGTCTCTGGTAGGCTCCTTTACAGAGCCGTCACTTAGGTAGAATTCCCACATACATATACAGAAATATTACCCGCATTAATAGGCTGGTTAGAGAATATCATGATAAAATTTACTTAGTGAAACATTTCGTGGCGCATACGTTATGATGATCATATGAGAGGTGGTTTCCGTAGTCCTTAGTAGTGTAGGTGCCCTAATAGCTATGGTTACTTTCCTTCAACCTCCTAGCTGCCTACGAAGGGCCTCTCCCTCTTAGGCTCTTTAGAACAGGGCTATCATAAGAGATGAACCTCTACGATACACAAGTTGGCAGTCATGTGTAGTGATAGTTCAGACTGTTTGCGAAATTAAAGCATTGCCTCTGGACTCCCTAGTCAACATCGTGACATACGTAGGACTCAATCCAAGTCTCTGTTCAGACATCTACTTGGAATATCATCTGAACTGTGGGAAGACCGTCAGGGTTGACGTCACAGTATTGCTCATTGACGAGTAGGTAGAGGCTTGGCAAGGTTCTAAATGCGCATACAAATAGATCCTTTCGAACTTGAATTTCACGCAACTCCCCAACACACTTTCAAAAACCAGTAAGGATATCTTCAGCGACCCATCACATACTTCAAGTGTACCATAGACGCAGACAGCAAACCAACAAACCATCCCATCAGTCAACATGTCACCTTCTCAAAGCGATATCGACGCACTCTTCGAGACGCGAAGCTACTGTAGAAGAGCTACATGGAAGATCGAAGAAGAACTTAGTACTGCTTCAGAGGAGCAACAGAAGGAGATCAAAGAGAAGCTAGAAAACATCATCAAGCCTGCATCTCGCGCCGCGGATACTCGCTTCGATACCATCATGTCGTCGGTGTTCATGACTGGTGGTCCAGCCGGCAGGAATAGCTTGCTGGCCTGGATCGAAATCAAAGAGGACTACGAGGCTTTCACCAAGGAAGTAGAGAAGCTGGAGGCAGCTGTTACTTTCTGTGTGCAACTCTTGAACATTACAGTACTCTGATTGCGGCCTGGATGGAGCATCCCTTTACATCTCGATAGAACCCTTGACTAGATACAATTAAATAGGCTATATCATCTTCTTTGTACTATTGAATCCATTGTAGAGTGTTCTCGTAAAGTGTCTACTAACACGGGAGATAACTTAAGTTATACCACTCTAAATAAAATTGTCAGAAGGCCATCCAAGCGGCTTGTACGTAGGGAGTTGTCCCGGATAGCCCTATCCCCGGATAGGAAGGCCTTTCTCCTTGGATAGGGGGGTCTGCAGGAGATGAAGAGCCGCTTAGATGCATAGACCTGTAGTTCTAGCTAGGTAGGGGTCAAGGCTCCTTACGCAACAATATTGTTGTTTCTTAGACTTCTTGGCCCGCTGGCTAACAACAGCGTTGTTCATTAATGAGTAGGTTGATGTAAATCAAGTAAAATTCCAAATACTAATATAAATATATCTTTTCAAGCTCGAATTTTATGCAAATCCTCAACACTCTCTCTTTCAATATTAGCAAAAATATCTTCAGCAATCTACCGCATACTCTATCGTACCGTAGACACAAGTAACAAACTAAAAAACTATCCCACCGGTTAACATGGCTCCCTCTCAAGATGAGATCGATTCACTCATGGAAAAGTGCAGATATTGCAAAAGAGCTGCGGACAGAGTCCACGAAGTCCTACCTACCGCTACAAAGGAGCAGAACAAGATGGTTTTAGAGAAGCTGGAAAACACCATTATTCCTGCCTCAAGGGCCGCGAATCCTCTGAAAGAGACTCTCTCCAAGTCAAAATTCATCTCGGGGGGCACGGCGGGAAGGAATGATCCAGCAGCCTGGGAGGAGATCAAGGATGATTATGAAGCGTTCAGCAAGGCAGTAGATACGATGTATCCTGCCATTACCGAATGTGTTCATATTTTGGATATTAGAGCATTCTAGTTGTAGCCTAGATCGCTCGTCCATTCAGTTTTCGACAGAACTACGGATCCGCTTCACCTAGGTTAGCAAGATTACCATGTTATAAGTATCACTAGGTCTATCGTGGAATGCCCTTGTAACTTGGGGACTAGTGTAGAAGATTACTAGGTTCAGGTTCTACGTAGAAAATCATCATATTGACAGTCAGCTGGAACCGTGCTAATAGCCTACCAATCTCAATGCTACTATCAGTGAACTTTTGTGACTTTAAAGATTCTTGAATATCTCATGTGCCACGACTCTATCCATCGTAGATCTAGATCATTAACTCCTCAAGGCGCACAGTCGAGGGCTGATAAAGAACTTGAAGAGCACTATCCCACCCAGACATTGATAAATTCCTCCGGCTAGGGCTAGAGCTGCACCCTAAATAGCATCATTACCATCCTTCTGTCTGCGTCTTGATATTACCCAACGTCGTAGCTAACACAGAATATATGTAGCACGAATTACAATCTATGAGAACCACAAGTACATGAATAATCCATGCGTCCTTATCTGCTTGACGAGGATACACGACCTTTCCATTTACACGCCGTTACAGTTCTAGTCTTGGAGTACAAGCCCTGACAACATTTATTCGTGATTCATTGTCCATTCAACTAGTATCTACACCATGTTCCGTCCAGTCCAGAGTGCATATAAGAACTCCATCTTCTCTGCGGTCTTAGGCTTTCATCTTCTCGATATGCATCGCCAAAATTCAAGAGAAGAACACTTAAAATTCCTGAAGATATAATACCTTGATCACGATGTCCGCCGTAACTGCCGAGGATATCGAGCGTATCGAAGACAAAATTAATCGCTTCGACAAAATAATGGCCTCACTTCTGAGCGACATAAACTCAATCTCGGATACAAACAAACTAGACAAAGTAAATCCGGAGCTAGACAAGTGCAAGGCGACTTATGAAAAATGGACTTCTCGCAGCAGCGAACTTGTAGACAAGTACAGATCCCAAGTGCGGAGTGAAGGGATACCTACGGCTGGGGAGGAACTGTCGGATGGCTGGAAAGAAGTTGGGAAGAAGTATCAGGAGGCTACGGCGTTGAGAGACAGTTTGACTGACAAATTGAGAGTCGTATGGGAAATACTACTCTCATGATGGGTTGGTACATAAATCATTACATTAAACATAATTCATACCTAGTATCGATATCTAGATGCTCAACCCCGTGATAGCTTAGGAAATCCAAGATATGAACGAAGCGCGAACTTATTGCTAGATAATCTACGAAATAATTGAAACAATGGTGTAAAAACATGGAAAAATTTTAATCCCCGATATAAGTGAGGAAGCATTTTACTTAAATTATGACATTTAGGATCTATTTAATACAGTTCATCAAAAAGTGAGTTGCCATGCGCCGGCAGGTTGCAAGGTATAATGTATCGATTTTATAACGGGTAAAAACGACAATATAATCTACCTAGTACTCATATGTACATGCCATCCCGAACCTCCCAAGTCTCTCGCGAAAGGCAAGTTTAGTAACTTTAGTTGGGGGTAAGCTTCAAGAGGCGGCCGGAAGGACCATCCTCGATGACCCAGATGGCGCCGTCCTTGTCCTCTCGGATACCGCGCATGCGCTTGCCCATGGAGATGCGTTGGGCTTCCGCCGCCGTGTCGCCGGTGATGGTCACGCGCACGAGTCCTTGCGCGCCGAGAGCGCTGATGATGGCGTTGCCCTTCCAGTTGGGGAATAGGTCGCCCTTGTAGATGATCAGGCCGGCCGGGGAGATGACGGGGACCCAGAAGGCCTTGGGGGGCGCGATGTCGGGACGCGTGCTGTGCTTGGGGATCGTGCGGCCGTCGTAGTGGCGGCCTTCGCAGACGACCGGCCAGCCGTAGTTGGCGCCCGACTGGATCAGGTTGAGCTCGTCACCGCCCATGGGGCCCATCTCGACTTCCCAGAGACGTCCCTGAGCGTCCCAGTCAATGCCTAGCGGGTTGCGGTGGCCCAGCGACCAGATTTGCGCCTGGATGGTGCCTTGGCTCGCGAACGGGTTGCCCGCAAAGGCGGTGCCGTTCTCGTATAGCTTGATCATTTTGCCGAGGTTGCTGGTCATGGACTGGGCCGGGGTCATCTGGTTAATTTCGCCGGATGAGATCCACAGCGCGCCGTCGGGGCCGAAGAGCAGACGACAGGCGAACTGGAGTCCACCCGAAGCCTTCTGCGAGTGGCGCCAGATAACCTCGAGGCCGGACAGCGCGCCGCCGCCGTTGGAATCCAGCGTCAACTTAGCTCGCGCAACTGCACCACCCGCACCGCCGGATCCGCTTTCGGCATAGCTGAGATAGATAATACTGTTCTCAGCGTATTGGGGGTGCAAGGCAACGTCGTGCAGACCGCCCTGACCGCCGTAGGCGACGGCGGGCACACCGGTGATGGTGCCCTTGGCCTTGGTGGTCGGGTCGACGAGGCGTAGGTTACCTCGCCTCTCGGTGACGAGGACGCGGTTATCGGGCAGGAATGCGATTGCCCATGGTTCTGAATGGTCAGTGATGGGTGTCGATTTGAACGGCTGCTGGCGAGTGTCCAGTTGCGATGGGACGGCCAAAGCACCGGTCACCAACGCCAGAGCGTAGGTGACAGAAAGTGCGAAATGCATGGTTTTCGGGGTGGCCTCTTTTTTCCCAATGTATTATGTTCTTGGACGATCGAGGGTTGGGTGGCTCTTGGGTTGTCCGTCTCCCTGGGGTAGGCAGGTATATAAGAAACGGGAGGACCGGAGCAACCTCTTTTCCAATTTCAAGCCATTCCCGGCGTTTAATGACTTGACGTGTATAAGGTTAATCAGGATATCTGCAATTTATAACCCCGGTACCGGTAGAAACGAGTTTCCCTCTTCTCCCCATATCCTGTCCCCTGTACCGTAACTTTGGATGTCTCCTTAGGTTGACATATTTAGCAAACACCCGGCATGGCATTCCCACCCTGTACTGGCACAACCTTTTTTACACGACAATAGCTACCGACGCCAAGACCATGTAATTTTCTAGGCATCAATATATAAATTATTTAACTCATCTCTTTTCTTCCTTGCGTCATGCGGGGGTTCTCGATCCGTCTCCGCTATCTCAGGTTGGCTGATGTCTTTGTTAAGTATGACATAGTTAAATACCTATTATACCATGCCGTCCCCTCGATCTCGCCGCCCGGAGCATCCCTGATATGGCTTGATATGGATATCGGCCTTGCTATTGCCGCCCCTTCTACGTAACGGTTGTTAGATCGACACGTGATTTTTCCGGTGCCGAAAGGCAAAAGGGTCGGATTGGTCGGGGCGGGGTATCTGGGTAGACAAAGCTCGACGTCGAAGTAGCCCTAGAACTCACGGATTCCACGCCGAAACTATCGGGATTACTATGATAGGAAATCTCTGATAAAGGTTTTTGGCGCTTCGATGTGGGAAAATGCGCGACGATACCCCGAATCGAAACTTGGGCAGACCAATCGAGGTGTGGCGCGTGAGAGCTAGGATTGTGGTTAGTTAGTAGAGACGCCCGCGTCGCTGTTAGCTAGGTGTAGGAGAGCAACCTCAAGCCTGCATAATTGTCAGTGCTCTTAATGAGTGGCGCGCCAATGTTTACACTTCTCCAGTTACCCATGTCAGCTATTACGTAGGTATTATTAGGCTGCTCATATTGCGGAAAGTGGCATATTTAGGAGTACCTACATGGTCTGTGCCTACAGTTTATCCGCATATTGCCTTCCAATCAGATAATTAGGTTGGAGCAAGGAGAACAATATGACTACGAGGTTATATAATGAAGAGGAATGTTGTGGCTTTCTCAGTTCTTCATTGTTATAGTACAGCAATTGGTGTATCTCATTTCTTACTTTTATTAAATTGTGAAGTGAGAAAGGGTTCTTTGCTTGTTTATATTCAGCGTGGGGGGCATCCCTTATTAGGGTAGCCTACGCCCCCTAGAGTCATTACATCACACGGTCATGGAGGAGTCCATTAATTGTCCGACCGTGCATCACCAAGCAGATTAGATATAGATCGGCTGGTGTTTGTTATCTGAGAAGAGCTCACAAGATTAGGGTGAAGAATAGCCTTCTAGGTCATTATTGGATTCTACCGCTGTTCGAATCGATTCGCGTTGGCATCGGTTTTGTACCCCCATTTCATGGGTCGCATTGCAAGGATTATGTAATCGAACGCCCCCTATTTAATGCAGTCTGCCTTTGTATGATGATATAAGAGGCTTCGCGAAACAACGGTATTCAGACCATGACAGGCATATGGCACAGGGAATTATATGTTTAGATCCCTAACACTACGGTCTTGGAGTCTACGAACTTGTCACTTCAAACTCGTCGCCATTATTAATCTAGAAAAATCTGGCTCATTAGTCTACTGTAATGTTGAGTATGTCCATACAGTCCTCAACCAATCGAGTCAACTCTTCAATCACATTCTGACACTCTTTAATTATACTTAAAACTTCTTTCCAGCCCTCCGACAGTTCCTCCCCATCCTTCGGGTATTCCTCGGTCCCGCCTAGGTAATTTATCTTATCCCCGAGTCTGCCGCTGAGAGCGACCCATCTCGAAAAGGGTTCTTCTGTTTTCCACCATGCCTCCGTAGCTCTCTGTTTCAAGTCTTCATCCAAGTCGTCTTTATGTAATTCCTCGAGAACCAACCTCCCAGTCCTATCGAAATACTGGCGCTTGTCTAAGATAAGCTGAACTTCTTCGGGGGTGAAACCCATTTCGACCACTGAAATTATTGTTGGCTGTGTAAATTAGGTACGAACTCTTGCTGGATAATATGCTGTATGTATCATGGAGCGTAGGAGTGTATCCTTTACCTAAAAATCAAGAGTCGCAAAGGAGGATCACTTTTATATGTTCCTACCTTCGTGTGTAACCACTCCCGGATTTGATGCACGGACAGTCAGTAATTACGTGGGAAGTGAATCATAAAACAGCTCCTACGGGAAATCATTCTTACCAAGCTCAGCAACACATAACTGAAGTTAATTCATCTCAAGTCTTACCGCTCTACTGTACCCATGGTCGGATAAACTTCTAAACATGAGAGATTGTTAGGTACCTTAGGTCGAATCGGTATTTCATGCTATCTGGTACCTTTTAAGGTGCGTGAATACCTAATTTCTTATATTATTATTATATTCCTACAACGACCTCGAATGGTCACTTGCCAACATCAATGTCATTAATGGATATCTATATTAGGTCCATCTATTCGCCATAATAACCATCCAGTAATGAAAATTAATCGACTCATTCCCAGAAGAGTTGCCAAGGGGTAAGAGGCTTGGGCAGGAGGCTATGACACAATAACGTCTATATAGCCAAGATCCTTCTCATTTAATGAGAGGTATGTTAGTCATATTCAGGATGCAACTAACTGATATTCAACAATGAAGGAGACTTTGGGGCAATGCTCTAGTTTAATGTCGATCTTCCACAGTCTTCTCGTGATATCCTATCATGTAGTTTTTTTTAATATCCTCAATGCTAGTGGTCCATAAGTTTCCGTAGGACCAGCCTAAAGTTTGTATCAATCATCCAACAATGATAAGTAACGGAGCCCGAAGACTATGCTATCGAGATAGATATCTAGTACATGTAATCTCACTTGAACCTCGACAAGACTTAATCATTACTCATAGGAATCCATCAAATTTAATGATAACACACAGATACACTGATTCACGAAGTCTTACTCTAATTATACTCACTTATGATGAATGAATGATGCTGTTCACAGATTAGTTGTTCTCTACCCACAGCCATCACTACTATAGTTCTCCCAGTCAAGAGGACCATAATATGAGCATAGCTTCAAATACCAGATAGGTTTAGCATGATAATCGGTTAATCAACTGGTTAGGCTGCGCGCCCTGCTGCTAGTTATCTAGCCAGCCAGCCAGCCAGTTGCAATCACCTCCTATATGTTCTACTAGATTAAATATATACTACTATATAGATCCTGTTAATGGCTACATCGCCACGGCAAGCTTTAAAGTTGAAAATGAAGTTATCCCTATATAGGTTAAATAAGTTACAACGGCTAGAAGAGAGTGACAGGCAGCTATTAGCAAGTGATAAGAAAAGTAATTCATGGAGTATCTGTAAATAAGGAGAAAAGCTAATCTGTAAATAGCATCACTTTTTGTGATCCACAACCATTTGGTCACATGAATTTAACATGTACTCCATCAATTGGCATGGCATCTTTTCTATAAATTCTAGGGCGTCTGTTGTGTTAGACAATTGCTCCTACTTCGATAATCACATCGGCACTGCAGAAACTGCGATATCCACCAACTAGGATCAACCAACCCAATAAGCATACGCTCAACAGATATTGGCAACCGCTTTTACAGTTTCTCGATATCTGCGACCTTCTAGGTCCGTCCACCAGAAATCCATACCCGTTCTGACCATATAATCCGTTGGCAAAATTACTCCGCTACGCCCTAGTAGCAATATCGCACAAAATGCCATCTCGCAAAGAAGACCTTATTGCCAAGGAGTCGCAGCTAAGTACCGACCTTGCAGAGATACACCGGCTCTGCAATAGACTTGAGAGGAGCATCAGATCTGCAGCTCACCCGCCAATTAGGCGTAGCTTGGAAAGTGAATTACGTCGCCTAAGACGCCAGGCAGCATCTAAAAGACAAGAAATGACGCAAGTGCGTGAGGAACTAAAGGATATCGAGAAGAAACATGCGTCAAGAGAAGAAAAAGAGGCAGCGGCGGCGCTGATGCATCTGAGACGGCCAATGACATAGTTAAACATCTATGTAGACGTACTCCGCCAGTGCATGAAGACGCCAATTTTGACGAACGTTCATACTCCTACGGAGAACTACTATATAAGCATTAATTCTATCTCGACAATAGTGAGATTCCAATCAAGTACTGTGAAGTCGCGACGGTCTAGATCCTTACATACTATGTGCCTAGTAGGTGTTTATATACCTAGTACCCATTTTACATCGATATGACCGCAAGTTGGCATACCAGTGACTTCTTTATTTTCAGGTAAGGTTATTTTGTTCTCCCATATAACGGTGATATGTGTTACTACTCATTATATAATTACTATCAGTGATATGCTTGCCTGATATTCGCCTCCTTATAGGCTTCATATATAAGGGTTGATAGGGCTTTCTCGCATGAGAAGTTCTTGTCAGAAGTTCAGACCCTGTACAGCAGGCTGGAGAGCTTCTTAGGCTACGGTCCTCGAAGAACAGAGGGCCCCTATGGTGTAGAGGTTCGTATTGTTAGCTAGTTAAGAACTGAGACTCCTCACAAAACAACGAGGATGTTCTCTTGGCTCTTTATCCCACATAGTGATGGAGAAGTCACATATAACTTTAAGTTTCATTGGCGTATTGTAAAAAATTCACGTCAAGTTAATTTGTAGGGTTTTAGGTTGATATACGCGACAGTTTTAGCCTTTCCATGCAATACTACCCTTAGTTTGAGTGTTGAACCAGTGATTTCAATGAGAAGCGCGTGTTGGGCAGGAGGCTATGGATATTATGACGAATCACTGCTGACAATTCCGCAGTTCTGGAGAATCCAAATTACGTCCAATCTTAGTTTCTAAGATGCAAATAGGCACTAATAGTGACTTTATGCGGCCAAAGATAAATATAAGGACCCGAATTACATATATGAGGTTTAGACTCAATCACTGCTTGATACGTATATAAATATACTTACCTTAATGATAATACGATGATAATTGTTTGACTTACGGAGTTTTGCTTGACACTCATACGAGACTCACAAGGCTTATAAGATACGAGGCAGAAATATGTTCGACCAAGACCGTCATAGTCTATGAATTTGATCTACATTCACTCGATCGGTGCGACAATTCTTCTCTATAAAGGTTTGGGACTCTGCTTCTTATGATGATCCCTTCCACTCTGCACATCAGGACAAGGAACCACACAAATCCGGCGGAACCTGCACGCATCTCAGCAGATCTCGCCGTCGATTCACCAGAGCCCAACAAGCACACACGCGTCAGACATTATCCCCCGCTCTTGCAAACGACCAGGATATTCAGCTTCCTAGATCTCTCTCAACGGAGTAATTCGACCGCGGCACTTATTCAGTACCTACGAGCTTTCAATCATCTCTCGTCACCAAGAAGCTATTTCATTACGCAGCAGTAGCAGCTTTGGCAGAAATGGAATCCAAAAGCAAGGCATATCTGCTTTACAGAAAGCAACAGTTACGTGCCGAACTTGATGGTTTGGAGGAGCACTGTAGAGAAGTTTTGGCTGCTATCGAACATGCGCATGGCCGGAAGGAGCGACATGGGATGGAAAAAACATTGGGTCGCGTGAGAGCCAAGGGAGCGTCCCGGCGAGATGAACTAAGAGAGGTGAGGCGAGAATTGCGCCGTAGAGAATTGATAGAACGAGCAGAGCGATTGCAGGCGGCCGAAGCGTTGGTAGACATGAGTAAGTCGACGAGATAATTCGTTGTTTACTTAGACATTATTCGATAGCAAATGGAAGCTTTGCCTACCTCGGGATACTTCCGTCGATGCTCAAGTAGAGAACTACTATATTTACGTACGAATAATTCGATGTTGAATTTCGATCCAAGAGGTCCCGGCTGTCTATGTATTCATGAACCTATTCTGCTGCTGCTTGCGTCGATATGGTTATTGACTAAGCATATCAAGAACTCTTGTTTCGTACAATGCTTCCTCCTACCCGAGAGTTGTAATCAAGCTTAAAAAAATTATTGATGGAACACTTTTTCCCCATGAATACTACTGGTATATAAGGAATAGGGGTAAGAACGTGGGAATTTAGGGGTTAGGGGCTAATTACGTAACCCACTAGTCCCGAACATTAGGCCTGTAATAGTTTCCTATGTAGGCGGTTCGCCTATGAAGTACTTGATCGTATATGCGCCGAAGGAGTGCGTCATTTAGGGGGCATCGACGGGTGAGTTATCGCATCAGTTGATAATAACACATCGGATGACGTAAATTCTAGCCTTATACATACGTAGCTCCTAGGTTAGTAAAATCGACAACTGTCACTTCCTTACTAGAAACTCCAGCATGTGTTTAGTTACGTAGGCATACCTCACTCTCTGTATCTCCCTCTTTAGTGAAATCCAATTCTCTACTACCGACTACAGCTTAACCACATAGACCTTTAGCTAGAAGCAAGCCATTCGTTATCCCAATTTGAAGACCTAACATTAGTACATGACACCAAGAGCAATTCTACAATGAATCGACTACTTAGTTTCCTAAACTTCTTCCGCCATGACCCAAAGCGCCCTAAATCTCCAAGCGGCCGACGAGACTCGAGACGGTCTAGCTCGAGCAAACAGCAAGACCACTCGAAACCTCAGAGGTCAGGGTCGAAACTAGCTGGCACGCCTATGACACCACCTGCTTCCCCAACACCAGTGAATACTCCGATCAAGGACGTACCAGAGCCGAAAGTAGTCGAAGAGTCGAACCTAGACGAGGGATCTAAACTAGACCAAGAAACCAAACTAGACCAAGAACCGAACCCAGAAGAGGGACTGAAACTAGAGGAAGAACCGACACCAGACCAAGATTCGGAACCGGAAGAGGAACCAGAACCAGAAGAACCAAATCCAGAAGAAGACCCCAAACCGGAAGAAGGACCAGACCTAGAAGAGGAGACAGAACTAGAGGAAGAACCGGAACCAACCCCACAAGAGCTGCTCCGCAGAGACGAGGAAGAGCTCCGCAACGCGTAGCGCGCGATAGAGAGGATCTTGGGCATCCAGCTAGGAGACGAAAGCAACTACGTAAAAGCCGTGGTCTGTGTGGCGGCGCTCGAACTACTTCTGCTCCAGTTGAGGGCGACGGTACTAGAGCTCATTCGACAGGCATGCGCGGAGCACTGAGTTGGCATGCGGGTGGTAGGGGGTTGGAGGAGGTATGGTTGCTGGTGTGCTTTTGAAAAGATGGATAGGTAATAAGCGAAGAGATATTGGCATACATTAGCGAGGCGTCCTAAGGAGAGATGAATGAGGACGGTGTCGCGGGTACTTGAGCGATTGATTTTCTTCGATGGAAGCTTGCTTACGGAATATGGTATATTCGATCATGAGTCACATGAACACTTAGGTGTTGCTAAGTTATGAGGTATATATACGTCGATGAATGATTATGACGATCCAGCGAAATGAATGCCAATAAGCCGTTCGTCCTATTTTGAAAGCCTCGTGTGATAGTATGAGTGTGTACCTACGATTGATATACTTATGGTCGATTGGTCTTTGTGCTAACAGGCTTCGGTATACGTTTCACTATCTAGACGGATAGACGAGTTGCTGCATGCATCTAGTGCTAATAAGGAGTCTTGGCTGCTTTACATGTCAATAAAGAGCGATATCAACACTGCCAATTCCTTATTGCCTGCCCCTCCATACTCTATACCCGAGTCTCGCCCTGTTCGAAGGCTGGCTGTTCGACGATTGGCTGCTCCGGTGTAGAAGCCTTTTCTGACAGGGGCGGTGTGCGTTCCTTCTTTATCCATAGGCCGTGCCGTCGCCGCAGCTTGGTGGCTTGATCTGATAGGCGTAGGGTTTCGTTGCTAGTACCCAGGGCCATAAGCTGGGGCATTAGTGTATGTAATTTATCTTCAAATACGTCGCGCGAGACGTATGTTCCCTTCAGCCACCTGCTCCCTGATTGACTGTCGAATTGTCTGCGCCCGTGAAGGATGCGAAGGTTGTGAAATAGCACGCACTCGCCTGGTTGCATCTTGTACTGATACATCCACTGCTTTCCTTCCAGCAATTCCCTGAATAACGCCAGCGATCGCAACTCGCTAAAGTATTCGTGGTGGACCGGGAGGGCTTCATCAACGGCTTGCTTGCTGGCTTGAAATGGTGGGGACCAGTAGACTATGTTTGGTTCGTTAGGGATAACAGGTCGTAGCATTTCGCGATCGTTCCCTTGCTTGGTATAGTGGTATCGAAAATGCCGCCGACGTAGATCTGCATACTCTTTCTGAGAAGAATATCTCAGTATGTTGGCAACTCTTGCTCCATCGCTAAACATAGACTCGCCACCCTCACAGGTATTTTCGAGGCAGTGCAGCAGTTGGATACCAGGAGGGTCTTCCATGTACAGCAAGTCTTGGTGCAATCCGAGAAATGAGCTCGTGTAGGCTACGTTTTCCGCCCTGGGCTTAGAACGCACATCCCAGGTTCTGCCGTAGAACGTCTCTTGTATATCTCCAATCTGGTTGGCGATAGAAACGACCGACTCCTCGGATGGGGGTACATTACGCAGAAAGAGTAATCCATGGGTATGAAGTCGAAGTAGCCCGGAAAGGAACTCTTCCCCGCCGGCCATCCAGTCGTTGAAGTCGATCGTAAGACGATCCCGCTCCAACATAGCCGCGTCCCATAACGTTATTCTGGGTAGTCTCGAGTTACGCTTAGGACGAGTGGATCCAGGAACATACTGGGGATCAAGATCTTTACGCGAGTAGCGAGACACGTGTTCACCAGATGTTAAAAAATCGCTCGTCCAAACGATCTCTAATCCACCATCTGTAGTGGAATTTATAGCTTTAATGGGCGGGTTGGTTGGTACGTCGCATGTTCCAAAGTTCTTTTGGCCGGAGTCAGGGTCTACGCATATGTTACACTCGCAGGCATCGCGTAGCCAGTGACGAGGCAAGAATATTGGACCCTTTCGGTCTTTGTATCTGAGGCCGATTGTAATCTCGTCCGGGCCGACTAATCGGATCTCTGGGTCCTGCGCGCCAGCTTGATCCAGCGTGTCTGGTTTCAACGATTTGAACTCTTGCCGCGTCAAGGTATTCCTCGAGGTGGATAATTTCCTAGCTTGAGAGGAAGGAACTTGTTTAAAGGCGCCATTTCGACGAAGTGTTGGTAGTTCCCTCGGTGACTTGGTTACATACTGGGAAATGAGCCGGCTAAACCTATACACGCCGGAGGTCGCGTAGAGACTTTTAGAACTTAAAAGACTACGCGAAATACCCTCTATTGGAGACATCCCAACGACTCTGGAAGAAGGCGAAGGAGAAGGGGACTGTACGCGACACCTGCAAGTTGGCGAAGACAAAAGCGCGCCCGGTGTGGTAGCTTCTCAGCGCAGATCGAGGGGCTGCAGCTTGACCAAGAACCAAATAATTTAACCGAGGCTCGGACGTTGGACTGATACTGTTCCGGGGAGCGGGTCTCGAGCCTCTTAATGCATATACGCATATATATGCATGTATCTACATACACGTATATGCTAAGATAGGAGAACGATAGTGTCTCCACTACACCTGCTTTAGCGGATAATCTTACGTAGGTACGCTAGGATACGCATTATTCTTGGATGCCTTCGTTTTAAATATAAAAATTTATTCGTTCTAGAATAGGCGATGTCGTATATTCGTACGATATTTAGTGACAAAGTACTTTCGTATTTCGTGTCATATTCAACTAAAGCTGGTTATGATGAAGACGCGGTCGCTTAACCATCCCGATGAGTAGTATCTATCCAGCATGCTGAAGATGACCGAGTATGTTAACAATGACTGAGATAGACCGAAAGATGGGAGAATTTATGCGGTCAGGATCCCAATGCCCGGTATTTATCCCAGGAAATGGGCTCTCATCTATTTTAGGGACTTTGTGTGTAGAGCATATCTATGCGCTCATCAGCATCCGCATTGGTAGCCTTCTTCTCTTCATTAGCCATGGAGTCGATAAATGCGGGATTACGATCCTCACTATCCAATTCGAACGTAGCAAGTACGCTATGGTCGTTCTCTAAGGATGCCTTCTCTGGGTCGGGAAGAAGAAGAAGCGCTGTACCCATTGGGTCATGGGGGACAAGTGCGGTTGAGGTTTTATTCCTCCTTTGAGCGGCATGTCGGTGCTTTCGCCCTTTGATGTGCTTCGCCCACTGCTCTTCGGATAGAAGAGCCATGTTACAGATTTCGCAAGTCTTGACTTTAAACACCGGTTTCGGCGGCGCGTTGTCATTCTCGAAGGCCGCCAAAACTTCCTTCGCGGTGTTCGACACTTCGGCCGGTTTGATCAAAGCTTGACCGCTGAGGAATTCTGAGCAAATGTTTGCCGCCGGTTCGATCACGTGGGCCGGGAAACGACCAGTATTAGAACTATCCAACACGAATAGATAATCCATTGCTTCGTGATCCCTCAGTGCGGGTATGGATTTATGTCGGATCCATCGTAGCTGATATTTCGCGTACTGTCTAGTCGCAGATCTCATTTCTTCTAACCCTGATTCCTGCAGTTGGTGCAGTTTACTTGGGCTTGCCCTGTCCTTTTCCGCCTCAAGGAAGGGCACCATCTGTTTATACCCAATAGATTGCCATATTCCACGGGATAAATCCACAACCTCTCCTCGTTCGGATCGAGTCCGCTGGCTTTCATGCAACGTTCTGACTTCGTCCATCAGCCCACGTTCGCACATCTTATCCACTCTGGCATTAAGGCGTTCCATCAATACATCGCGGTCAGTGTACACCCAAAATATCAGGGATTGCCAAGGTCCTCTAGTTGAATTAGATAATGACTGTGATTGCTTCTGATCGGCGTATATGTCAGACGCTCGTTTGCCTGTGGTAAGATAGATTTCAAGGGAACGTTTGATTCTGCGTCGATCATCCGGGTGCCACCGATCCGCCATAACTGGATCGACCTCCCGAAGACGTTCCAACATGAAATTGGTTGGACCATCTAGTATTGGGAATTGCGCCGTGATTTCTGCCTGCGATCGATATGATGCGGCATCAGCGATGAGATTATCTTCAAAAAGCAGGGCATGGATGTAGTAGTGAGTACCACCAACTACGATTGGGAGTTTTCCTCTGCTTCGAACGTCACTAATAAGCCTATTTGCCTCGCGCGCAAAGACGTCAACAGTCCAGGTAGGCTCACTAGGGTCGATGGTTGCCAGTAGATGGTGCGGAACGCCTCTTTGCTCCTCGAGCGAAACCTGATTGGTAATGACCGGCAGGCCCTTGTACATCTGCATAGCATCGGCGTTAATGACTTCGCCATTGAATCTCAACGCTAAGTCTATGGCAAGCTATAACAAAAATTAGCTTGATTGAATATGTAAATAATATGAGGCACGAAAGGGAACTGACATCTGATTTCCCCGTGCCCGTTGTACCTAGGATGGCCACAAGAGGCTCCTTAGGTTGACAAGTTGTAAACATTCTCAACACATTTCTGCTTAAACGGTTGATAAATCGAAACGTCGTGGCTGTCATGGATTACGAGATGGCTCATATGGGAAGTCTATATTCATTAGAAAAGATACCATATTTGAAAGTATTAAACGTATCCATAGATATCAATTCGCTTCTATCATGAACAAATTCATCACTATCCGGATATTCATCTTGATGGCTGTAGGTTTTTGTAGCGACCCACCAGCAAAGAAACCAGTGATTTGAAGCTTAAGGACTAGTGGAACTCTCAAGCCACAAGGATCCACAACTCCTCATTAGCTTTAATCTGGGGCTGTGCTGTGGTACCGAAACCTTCCCATATCGCCTTCCATTTGGGGTCAAGTGCAGGGGTGATGGACCCTTTTTTAAAGGTACGAGGGTACATTCTCTATCTGCGACAGCACTGGAGGATTGACACTGGCCACTCAGTGCAGTTCTAGTAGGAAAATATAGGTCACGTGCTGCTATTGGAGACAAGCTTACTCCACCTATCGCATAATGGACACATAGTTCAATTTGGGGCAATTTTTGATGCCAGATCTTTACCCTGCGACTTCATCCTCCCTCTCCTTTAACATCTAACTGAAAAACGTCGCGACAACCTCTACACCAACAAGAGGGCCTTTCGTCGCTCATTGCATCTATTCTTCCCTTCTACCTTTTCCTTTATTCCCTATTATCTTCTTTGACGTATTATCACGATGAGTAGCTGTAAGTTTAATTATTTATCCTGTCGACATTTCCTTAGCTCTCACCGTGATTATTTCAAGCTCGCGACGCGACTTGGATTGCTGCCATTGAGTCATAACCATCGCTAACTTCGTCTTCATCAGTGCGATTTCTCGATCTCGTTAAGCCCTTCGTGGCATTCTTGCCCGAGGTTCAGCAACCTGAGACCAAAGTTCCCTTCAACCAAAAGTTGATGTGGACTGGTCTAACGTTGTTGATCTTCTTGGTCATGAGCCAGATGCCCCTTTACGGCATTGTGTCCTCCGACACCTCCGATCCTTTATACTGGCTGAGAATGATGATGGCGAGTAATCGAGGAACGTTGATGGAGCTGGGTATTACACCGATTATCTCCTCCGGCATGGTATTCCAGCTTCTCGCTGGTACCCACATGATTGACGTCAACCTCGACCTCAAGTCCGATCGCGAGCTCTACCAGACCGCCCAGAAGCTCTTCGCTTTCATCCTCTCCGCTGGTACTGCCACCGTCTATGTCTTCACCGGCCTCTACGGCCCTCCCTCCGACCTTGGCGCCGGTATCGTCTTCCTTCTCATCCTCCAACTCGTTGTTGCTGGTATGATTGTCATCCTTCTCGATGAGCTCTTGCAAAAGGGCTATGGTCTTGGAAGTGGTATCTCCCTATTCATCGCTACCAACATCTGCGAATCTATCATGTGGAAGGCCTTCTCCCCTACTTCGATCAACACTGGCCGTGGCCCCGAGTTCGAGGGCGCCGTGATTGCCTTGTTCCACCTCCTTATGACCTGGCCCAACAAGCAGCGTGCTCTCCAGGAGGCTTTCTACCGCCAGAACCTCCCCAACATCATGAACCTTCTGGCTACCCTCCTCGTCTTCGCCGCCGTCATCTACCTCCAGGGTTTCCGTGTCGAGATCCCCGTCAAGTCTTCCCGCCAGCGAGGTGCCCGCGGCTCCTACCCCGTTCGTCTATTCTACACTTCCAACATGCCCATCATGTTACAGTCTGCTCTCTCGTCCAACATCTTCCTTATCAGCCAGATGCTTTACTCTCGTTTCTCCGAGAACCTCCTCGTCCGCATGTTCGGTGTCTGGGAAGCCAAGGACGGATCTGCTCAGCTCTCTGCTGTCTCTGGACTAGTTTACTACATGTCTCCCCCGCTTAACTTCCGCGACGCTGTCCTCGACCCCATCCATACCGCCGTATACATCACCTACATGCTCAGCGCCTGTGCTATCTTCTCCAAGACCTGGATCGAAGTCTCTGGCTCCAGCCCTCGTGATGTTGCTAAGCAGCTGAAGGACCAGGGTCTTGTCATGGCTGGTCACCGTGACCAGAGCATGTACAAGGAGCTGAAGCGCATCATTCCTACCGCCGCCGCCTTCGGTGGTGCTTGCATTGGTGCGCTGTCAGTTGCCAGCGACCTTATGGGAGCTCTCGGCTCCGGTACTGGTACTCTTCTTGCCGTCACGTAAGTATTGAATAATACCCAATTGAATAGAATCTATACTAACTTCATTGAAGCATCATCTATGGCTACTTCGAAATCGCCGCGAAGGAGGGTGATCTCGCAGGAATGAAGGGGATGATCATGGGATAAGCTTTCATGCTCACCAGTCCGATATCTTAATCAACCGCTATGACGGCGCAAGGTCAAAAGTGCAATTGTTTCACGCTGTGTGTAATACCAAGGGAAAAATAAAAGTCATGAGGATTTCCACAAGGGCGGCGAAGCTTGGAAAAATGCATCAATGGCGGTCTGCGGTCATTCTCGCTAGGGGATCTTTTTAGAGGATCTTTGGGGCGAAGAGTGTATTAGTCTATATAACCATATTTGCCATGAAAACATAAAATGTACATCACTTTTTTGTTCACGACGTTTCCTGAGTCTTGCGAGCGGATGCCTGGCCCGCGTCCCACTTTCGGATACTGCGAGGACATCGACTCGCCCAACACCTGGTCTCCGAAATTGAACCCAGCGAGCATGCGAGGCTAATCAAATAAGACATGCCTATGCGAATATTCCTTATAAATTCGAAGGCGAAGTACGCCATCTCAATCCCCTCGGTTTCCCATACGTTAGTGTCCCTGGAATATAACGGAGACGATTCGAATAGGTACAGCCCGCTATCGAGTGCACAAACTCCTAGCCAGCGGTAAATGGGACTCAGAGAATAGAAACTTCTCTTCTGTTTCTATGGATCCAGAAAAGAATCACGTTGGCAACACTGCTATATGTGCCCATGATTACCATCGTCGTATGAACAGCAACCAGGTCGCACTAGGGGTAGAAAGCGATCAGTAGGAAGCCAGAAGCGCGTGTCCTTGTTGGACGCCTGTGGTCGACCTGAGACTTGCGTGGGCCGGAAGTTTACTCCAACATGCTGTAGCTGAATAGGCCTTCCTCGCCTCAGCAGTCCGCACAACAGTTCCTACGGAAGGGGGGCGACTATATGGCACTATAAGAAGTTATCGAATACGACGGCCCCTACCGTTGCCTCTAGGGCTTATACTCGCGTTTCTCGCGAAGACATCAGCGATGTGGTGTTTAGATTTGACGTTGGTTACGCTGCCCACCGGTTACGCAACTCGTGCTACGTTACACAATATGGGGGTTCCTGTTGGACGGGATATGCTCACAAGCGAACCTCGCCGTCAAGCGTGACTACATAGGTAGGCAGAAACCATCTAAAGCTCTAGCCACAAAACATCTATTCGGCGATTCCTTATTGCTAATTCCTATGAGGAAGACGGGAGAAAAGACATTCTACAATGAGGTCAAATCATCATTCTCTTCCAGAGTAGAACAGCACATATTAATTATGCAACTTCTTATGCTGTGAATATTATGAAAGTCATAAATTATTCAGATGTGCAAGTCAGGTGATATCATCTGATCACGTGATAGTCCACAAGAATAAAACGTTTCGTTTGTATTTTGGCCTAGGCAACAGGATGATGATGTTAGGTGTGACAGGTTGGTGACCACCATAACGCTGACATTGCTATGAGAGAGCCCCCAAGATATTAATCCGGGGCCATTAGTGTTCGCCAAAGTCCTTTCTCTACCATTCCAAGAAACTATCAGGAGCTCGAGCGAAGCCCCAGCAAGATCCTTTAGGCGGTACGGAGCCGAAGGACAAAACAGCGAATAGAAGCGCGACAAGTCAATAACATAACGAGCCAATGATAAAACAAAGTAAGCGTGATATTGAACCGTTTCGAGAGCTCTAAAATAGGCGCATTTGCTCCTGAACCCAGCAGAGCGGATACCGGGAGCCCGACCTCTCGCATCGGACCCGCGGGGGCGGGTTCGCTCCGCCAGGCGCTACTTCGTTAGTCGGTGCCAATAGTGGGCGGCGAAACCCGAGGTCTAGCGAGGCAATTTCCTTTCTGGGGGAGTAAAATCTCCGAGTCGGTTCTAGACCCTTCAGACGTTTGTTCACTAGGAGAAGCGCCGGGACTATGTGATAGTTGACACCGCATCGTCAGATTATTGCTTGCCCCTGAACTACTGGATATCTCCTTTGGGATTTGCTAATATCTCCTACTAGTCGGTATACTCGCTCTCAAATTTCTGGCTACTAGTAATGTTGATATTCTCGCCGCGGAAGCGCGCGCGGTCGCAGCAACGAGAATTCAAATACCTCTACGCCTGTTATGTTGAACCAGCACACGTCACCAAGAAGCGAATGAAAATCATATGCTCTTCAAACTAGAGTTTCTTATTTGCATTCTAATGGTATTTTTATGCTGCTGTAAACAGGTATTGTACCGTGGTATAGCTAGAAGCAGACTGATTGACGTTCATGCGTAAGATTAATGTACATCTATGTTTCCTTTACATCTCATTACACCCCATATTCGTAGTTCTCATTATTTAGGCCTCCTCGCGCTTAGTAACATTGGCTGCGAAGGTGGTGACAAGGACGTCGCCCGGCTTTTGGTCAGGGTAGTAGGGCTCAAGCGCTTCAGTCATGTTCGTAGCAGCAGCATCCCGCTCCCAGATAATACCAGTCTGACCGATCGTGGAACCCCTCTTCACTGAGCCGACTGGCTGCATCTGGATGTCGCGGATAACGAAACGTCCGGCACCGCCATTGGCATTGCCGCAGTGAATGACGGCCGTCAGGTCGACAAACAGGTTCTTCTTCACCTTGGTGACACCGGCTTCGCCTTCAGCGACGTGCAGCTTCCACGGCCCGAATGTCTTGTAGTTGGCGTTGCTGATACCAATGGGGTAGCTGTCCGAGGACTGGAAGTTGTCGTTGCCGTTCCAAGACCCAGGCGTTCCGGTCAGCCATCGCACCGTGCAGTCGGCGTTGCTGACAACCTGGCTGTCGCCAACCTTGTTCACGTAACCCATGGCGAAGGTAAGCTCGTACTTGAGTCCTGGGCACATCTTGACTTGCTTCTGCACCATAGCAGCCTCGCAGCCCTGGCTCGGCAGGCTCGTCATCTCGACTAGAACAGCCGGGTCCCTGTTGCCGTTGGCGACGTAGTTGGTGGCGGAGAACTTGATGTTGTCATTCAGAGTGCATCCAGGGTAGGCGGCCATGGTCCAGTTGACGAAAGTAGGGTACCAAGACTCGAAGTTGTTGTTAGTGACAGCTTGCTCGGGGATACAATCGCCGGGCTGGGGCTTGTAGCATCGGCCATCGAGACAGTAGGCGGGGTCGCAGACGTTTCCGCACTTGCCGCAGTTGTTGGGGTTGTTACGGAAGTCAAGACAGGTCGAACCGCACTGGTCGATTGGGCATCCGCATTGTCCACTCCGGCTAGAAAAGGTTGTTAGTTCACGTTGTTAGACGAATGAGCAAGCAATTTTACATACCACTTCGAGTTGGGGCCGCACTGCCTTCCACAGTTACCGCAGTTAGCATCGTCGCCACCGTGGATGTCAGCGCAGTAAAAGTCGCCATTGCTGTAGACACAAGTATCAGGGGGGCTAGAGCAGAAGCAGCGGCACATGGCGCCTTGAGCCTTGTAGAAAAGATCACGACCCTTTCGCGTAGCAGCAACACCAGTGAAGTAACCAGCCTGGGCAGCGCACGCGACGGCAGGGATCACCTCCCACCAACTATCGAAGGCGTCCAAACACGAGAGAATCATCATGGTACCGAAGATAGCGTTGCAGCTCTGCCACCCAAAGTCCTTGCACTGATCATAGCACAAACTTTGGACCTCGCAGGAGCCGTCGAAGTCGAACGGGCTGATCGACCAATACTCGCTCAGACTCTCACAGAAGTTACCCTCGCCCAGCTGGTAGCCCTGCTTAGTCCTGGCAACCAAGGCAGGAGGCGAAGCGGGACACTTTGGCGCGGGGCCGTCGGAGTACGATCGTTTGGAAAGAAGCCTCTCTGCGAGTTCCTTATTGCGTCGGCGGTGCTTGAGGGCGGTCTGTACCTCAGGGATATTGTTGGGAAGCGCCTTCATGTTGTTCGGGGGGTTCGCTGCCCTGACTAGCCTGCTGGTGCTGCCATCGGTGCTCCAGGTATACTTGTTGCCACCCTGAGCAATGCTGATAACACCGAAGCAGTCGACGTTGAAGATGGTTGTAACCCGGTTGTTCACGAACTTAGTACCTGTGGAGGCGCCCACGAGGACAATGTTTCCAGTGTTGGTCATAGCAACGAATTGGGGGGTTGAAGACCCGGCATACACCATGTCGTAAGCATCCGTAACGCCCGCAGGCTGTTGGAGGTAAAATCCAGGCAGGACGAACGTCTCGGGGTTGAGAATTGGGTCGTCGGCAGCAGGCGCCTTTGTAGGCTGTAGTAGCGGCCCAATAGAGCTCGTCCTACTGACCATAGGAATGAAATTTTCATTAAGGACGCTCTGTTGCGTATTAGCTATCTGGAACATAATTAGGAAGAAGTAGTATGTTAACTTACAAATTGTGCCTGTGGCCCTGGCTGGACCATGCACGGCGCAGTTGGTATGGCAGTAGGTTGAGAGACACCACTTGTGTTTGGTGGCGATCCCGCAGCCACAACGGTAGGCAGCTCATATTGCTCGTAGGTGTACGTTGAGATGAAAACATCGTCGTCATCCGGTTCCACTTGAGGGCCGCTCGGAACATATGGTGGGCTGTCGGTTACCAAAGGAGTCGGAGTCTCGGGGGCCGGGAAGGTCGCTACCGCCTCAGTGGTGAGGGTAGGTACAACGGTAGTAGACGCAGATGAGCCCAAAGTAGGTCCCTATAAAGATTTATTAGTTCCAACTGAGCCCTTTTATTAGTCAATAAGGGACCAGGCGACTTACCGCTGCTCCGACGTCCCGCGGACAGTTGATATCCCAGTAGATGTTCAGGCTCTTAGTGTCGGGAGTGAAGTCCTTGGTAAGAGCATTCTTGTATAAGCGGCACTTGCCACCGGTTGCAAGTTCAATAGAGAAGCTTCGGCAAGATACTGTGTTCTTGCAAAGTTGAGAACATCCCTTGAAGTTGTTATCGGTAAGCTGCCCAGAGGTGAAAATCGCCGGGCTGATCACTCTGAAGCCGTTGACTTGGCACATATCAACACTAGTAGCGCATGCTTTGTCGTAGAAAACGTTGTTGCCGCCCATGGAGTTTGTCAGGATTTTGTTACTATACCACAGTCAGCCCCGTCTTATAAGCCTCGATCTGCAGCCTTCCTTCAGGAGAAGCTACCCGAGTAATACATACACAGGTAACAAGTATAGACGGCAAGTGCCCTGTTCTACCGCATAGCTCTGGCATAGAGGCTTTGAAGCACACAAGGCACCACATTGCTCCGGGACTGCATAGCTTGCCTGCGATGTGCTGAAGTAGGCCTGGAGGATACGGTTTCCTTTGATACCACATGACTTCTTGGCTGCTCGTGTGTCCAGAGCATCTTCGTGACCAGAAGCTAGGCAGATCGACGCTACCAGCGCCAGGAAGGTGTTAAGACGCATTTTGTGCCGAAGAGAATAGTGCTTGCCGTAAGGTTTCTCTTTGCTCGCCTACACAAAATCATTGCATGTCTTGAGGGAGACATCTTGCCTTTTGAATACAGCTCCCCCCTGGCTCTAGCCCACTCAGTGAGCTGGTATAGGAAGCGATTCTCGCAAGGCCCCAGTGATCAGACAGGTGTAATAGAATTGGTGGCCAGATGCAAGGCTTCTAGACTTATTCAGCTTCAGTAGCTGGGTGCTAGGTACATCTAGATTGCTCTATGTGGCTTGCACTAGCTTCTCCTGACCCAGCTGAGTGTAAGCGCGGCGCGAAGATCGACGCTATAGTTCGTTGCCGAAGCTCAACACCGCTTTCATGAAGTCATTAAGCGAGAAAGCACATACCTGCTTCGAATTAACTGTGACGAAATTCGTTCCAACATTCAAGCTATTAACTGTATCCAAGCGCAGTGCTGGCCAATTGTTGTAAAAGATTTGGACGACGACCATTGTCTTGGCAGCGACGTGCTATACATCATCCACAATACCAATTCTGCCCGATCATCATTTTGGGCTCCATGTTATGAACGTAGCCAAGACAATCTAGTTGCTTATTTCAAAATCGCATGAGCTATACATCTAAACTAACACAGCACTTAGTCTTCGGACAGGAGGTACGAATAAGGAAATTTATCGATCTGTACAGCAGCTCAGCTCAAGCTAACACGATTCTAAGTCCTATACCAGTAAGAGGTTATATTAGTACGATTCCAAGTCTTCTGTCAGTCAAAGGTCTCTTAGATTCTAGACTAACGCTACTAGTTATCGGCAATCGATAGCTTGATGTTATGAGAAACCAATTCCGGCACCTACTAAGAGATTTCGGGAATTCAATGATGCATAACATCTATGGCATTTAGGGATCTTCATTCAAAACCGGTCTTGATCATGTTGACTTGAGATACACGTAGGATACGATGTTAATCTAGGTACATCATGGTTAATGGTAGCCCCTTTCCATCGACCTCATCTAGAATACTTCAAAGTTGTAGCTAGTCTATCCATGCGCATCACCATAGATCACAATTCCATGAGCCAACTGTCCCCCCATTTCCCATCATAGCGCGTTCGAAACACGTTGCGGTTGGCCCCATTAGCCCAGTCAGCTAGATAAATCAGGACACGGAATAACCGAGTAAGATGCCTATCAAACGTATTAGGTAGTCGGGATCTACTTCGATTTCGGCAAAAATCATGGAAGACATACCTCGATACACTGTGTCACAAGGCAAACCAATGAACCTGGGTACTAAGTAGTAACTAAGTTGTGGCACGAAGAGCCCTAACTCTACTTGGGTGAGGTTATGTAACTATATACCCTAGGGATCCTTTGCTCCCAGAACTCCTCCCTTAAGGGTGTTACATGGCCCGTGGTATCTGTGGTATCTGTAGAGCCCATCTGACACACTGAGCTTTGGGCAACGTACTGTTCATTGGCGTGGTATTGATTGCTCCCAACCAAACAGGGTCAAAATTATCTTCCTTTGTATGTTCTAGAAACGCAGAATCCTTTAGCTGTCATCTGTAAGTACGTACTTAGACATTGATTGATCGAAATAACAAACCGTTAATTCCACCGAATCTCGCCGGAGGCTACAGGGCGCGCGATGTGAACGGTGATGGACTGTTGAGGTAGAACTAGAGCCCCTGTTAGCGAGCAAATAGAGTGATTAATGCCGGCACTGATATGAGTAATAGAAGGTTCCGCAACTTACTTATGGTGCAATCCACCTGGCTTCCATCCTACCAACTATTCCTCAGTAACGTTGGGTCTAGGCAGTCGCCAATAAAGATCTAAGTGTTGGGAACCCCGAATAGCTGCGAGACAAAGTTCCCAGATCCCGAATGAATGCCAGGAAATTGTCCACGGCAACCAATTAGTATGCTTTCACGAAATACCCGTTCCCAACTATTCTCGTCCTTTTCCAAACCCAGTACGGTTCTATTTTCACGTATAACGTGGACTGCACCCTCGGCTACACAACCAATGAAAGTCAACGCAATTGTTGAACCAACATAGACTGTGAATAAGAGTGGAATGTCAGGCCAAATATGTGAAACTAGAAGAGCGTAAAGGAAGGGGAAACCCAGGGTTGGTAAAGAGATCAGACAACTGAGGAGGAAGAAAACGCTCAGAACAAGGTACCAGCGGATCCTACCGCGCTGGGGGGATGTAGAATATATTATTAAGGAGTCCATGGACGTTTTAGGGATCGCGAGGAACGAAAGAGAAGAGGAAATGGAAATCATCGAGACAATCTGGGTATTAACTCTATTGAGTTGAAAAGCGATGGGTAAGCTCTTTCCTCACATTGTAGGCTCTGACGCAACAATCATAGCCTGAAAAACGATAGAGATATATGACGAGCGTTATGAGGCTGCTCCTCCCGTATATAAGAAATACCCACCAAACGAATTCTCAAGTACGATGGAAACTACTCAACGTGAAACGTACTCGTATTTTTCTACGCAAGGGGAGATCTGCTGATCAGCCGAATAAGTTATTATTATGTGGAAGAAGACTATGCTACTGTGTAAGTACCCATTATGATGAAAACCCGTGGAAATCCACGCCTCCCTTAGTTTCTCGTAGCATCTGGTAGTGCGTATCCCCGAACTCTGCGAGTTTTATGAAAACAAAAAAAGCCACAGAATAATAGATCTGCGTCATTGAGTGTCTATACCCTTCCTCGCCGATTCCACCAGCACCGTTCTTTCTCAGCCGCCTCGTCTGCAACCACCACCTCGCGTACATAAACGCCTCTGCAACAGACCCAAACACAAAGAGTGGAACCCAAATGCTAAAGCAAAGTTTAACACCCATCCAAATACGGAAATTCCCATCTGCCAACGCGGGAGTCACGATGATGATGAGAGTCGGTTGGATAGCGATGAGAAACCCAGTTAAGAGGAAGAATAGGAGAGTACGAGCAGGACTTTTCTGGGTACGCGAAGGGGTTTCCGCGGGTTCATTAACGGACGGTTCTTTCGTCGGTTCGGGCGACATTTTGATGGTGACCTGAGGCAAGAGAGACGACACTGTGTTTGCGGTGCTTGGAACAGAAGTTTAAATGTTTCGGCAATGGCGCTGGTGCCGTCTTATCGGTTAGGTGTGAGGTATTGTGATGGATACATAGGTATGCATGTAGACACCTCCAATGTTGGTTTATGGAGAGCTACTATATGAGAAGGGCGGCGTCCAAGGTATTTATATTTCAATCGTATTCTAATATTAACTGCCTAGATTTAAATAGCTGAGAGCTTACTACAACCTAATAAACCTTGATCTGGCTGGCTACGCTTAAGTTCGCATCCAAGCTTCAAGCCACGTCTTACCCCTGAAACATATCTCCGATAATCCTAATACAACGTCTTTTCAATCCATCATATTCCTATTTCCACCCGACATCCAATTATATTAGCGGTTTCGTCAAATTGTTCTCGTAAGGATAGATAATGGTGTCTATTACGAACCATGTCATCGCTAAATAGCCTTGGTGTTTGTACTTCTACTTGGCAATGGCCGGGGCGCAGTCTCCTTTTACACATCGCTGCCGCCCATAAAGGCATATAACCACATCTATCCATATATTCAACGCTGGTACCCTTTTCAATAGCGTAAGGACAACTCTATTCTCAAACTATGCGGCAACTCTTAAATGTGTCAGGTTGGTATCGTTTCGGATTTCGATGTCAGCGTCCATTTCTATCAATACCAACACGCCATACATACATAATTTAGCAACAATCTGTCGCAATCCTGCGCCACTAGGTTTATTACTATCCTAGATAAAAACTAGTATCATTAATAATTGAGAAATTCCGCTTATCCATTGAATTTTCTTATCTGGCTTTGACTGACCCGGCCTTTGTCTACTTCCCGATCGGAGACTCGCGCCCCCAGCACTCCCTTACATACACGGGATCAAGGGGTACAACGGACCAACTGCCCTACCCAGGGCATATATATATATATATATATAGGACCTCGTCATCTGATATTTTTGTAATGTTAATTATATGATTAAGTTTGTCTAATACATCAATTTATGTTTTCGTTCATCAATCTCGTCCGATTCCCTCCATCCCCTCCCTTCATCGGTTTCCCAAACGGAAACACCGCAACACGATCCACATGGCTATTATTTCCCCCATTCCATTTTCTTATTCTGCGATATTAAATGCTATCGGCTTATATACGACAGTTTCAATCCTTACGAAGCTATTTTTACTGTTTAGACCATATATCTCTTCGTCTAAATTGTCGCGATATGCGCATCCATCATTGAACGGGGCGCCCCCTTGGGCCATGGTAACAGGTGCCTCAGATGGGATCGGCTACGCATTGGTTGAGGAGTTGGCACATCAAGGATTTAACGTTGTACTCCACGGGAGAAACCCTGAAAAGCTAGCTAAGAGAGTGGCTGAGCTACAATCCTCCTTTCCTGACAGGTCCTTCAAAGCCATAGTCGCAGATGCGAACAACGTAGCATGTGCGAACTGCCTCAAGACACACCGTGAAAAAGGGTTGGGCCGCGAAGGGGCTCTGGATTTTGCGGAGATCAAGAAGGACTTGGAGGGTTTACACCTTACCGTGCTCATCAATAACGTTGGCGGAAACCCAGTTGGTCCGGTATACGTACCGCTCAAGGACAAAGACGAAGTCAAGCTTACCGAGAACGTGAGCCTCAATGCTCTATTCCCGCTACATCTAATACGCACGCTACTCCCCACCCTGATTCAAAATAGTCCGTCACTTCTAATTAATGTCAGCTCTATGGCTGACCAGGGGCTGCCACTTCTGGCTTCGTATAGCGCCAGCAAGCAATTTCTAATGACATTGACAAGCACCCTACGCTTAGAAACGATGCTGGAGGGTAGAGCAGACGACGTTGAGATCTTAGGAGTTAGAACTGGTAGAGTCACGGGCGTTACCGATTATAAAGAACCGCCGTCATTCTTCGTACCAGATACTAAGGCATTTGCTAAAGCTACTTTGGCACATGCCGGGCATGGGAGAGGCATACTCGTAGGGTATTGGACACACATGTTGCAAGATCTAATGGCGAGCCTGATGTCACCTTGGGTAGCGGATAGGGTTAGGATATCTTTTATGCGCCAGCTTGAGGAGGGGGAACGAATGACGAAGAAGGAGATCTAGATGAGTATTCATTGATAGTCCCTAGATAGTTGTCGAATCCAGTCTAGCTGAGTAGGCTTGGGATACGAAGTAGGTACCGGATTACCGAATTCGGAATATAAGGAGAGGTCATATATACTTTAATTGACTCTGTGAGTCAGTGAACCTTCCCCTGCCTTGCGTGACAAGGCTCTGATAACCTACTCGGCTGGCATCGCCTGAAATTGGACCGGGATTCTAGCAAAATCCTTTCGGATCCTGCTGGAGAGCTTACTAAAGCCTTAGAGACTCGTTGATATCGAAGTTAAGGCTCATCAAAATGATGAATTTTCGATTATTATCAGTGAAGTTTCGTTCGAGGCAACCCCTATCTAGCTCGCTAGGCATAGTCAACGCCACCCCTGACTGTTACCATTGTATACTTACCTGGGTACTTCATTTTCTGAACAATTGGCGATTCGCCACCTCAACGTAGCGTTGGCATCTCCCTTCGTGACAAGAGGGGTTCATTAATTAGCACGATTTATATTGGTGGGAAATGCGGTATACGTTGGCTGTAGGCTCCGTACAGTATTATCGAAAATTAGAGGCAAGGCGTAAGTGGCTTTAGTCGGCTGCCATTGATAGGCGTATAGTACTACTCCTTGAGGCTTTCTGTATAACCTCAATGTAAGACAAGTAAAGCCACTTGATCGACTTAGCTGTTGTAACGTCGGGTTAGGCTGAAAACGTTGATAGGTATCCACGCTATCAGAGTTTTGAAGATGCTTATGGTTCGGACATGAGAATCTACGCCATTCTGGCCGTGTTTGATCGAATCCATGGGAAATCTAGTCGCAAACCCGTCAAATGCTTGCTCCCGTTCTCTCAGCCTCGGGCGTGCAGCAAACGCGCGTGGAGTCGGCATACTTTGGCCCTGCGTGGTCGTACCATTCTACAGACGAAAAAGGTTACCCGGTAAGTATGTAGGAGTAAATGAACCTGCATACAGAGGGACGAATTAAACAATTCGAGTTTCAAATCTCAAGTTGGGATCCTCTGGTCTCGTTGTTGGGACCTGGCATTGCATGTTGTTTATGTACGAAGATTAATGGGATATCTCCAACCTCGATGGATACGAATTGACTATGTGACCAATCATAGGCGCTCGCCGTTAGAGCTGCAATGTTAGTCCCATGCAATGCAGGTCGGAATTGGTCTCACCCCGCATACCCTTGCGGGCCGGGACCGGGACCGGTCAAGTTGACTCACTCCTCATCTGCATGTCTAAGTCGGTTTCTGAGTCGGCGTATGAGTCAAACGGGTAGATATCTCTGAATCCTTCAAGCACCTTTTATTATTCCTTACTGATATGCCAGTCGATACACCGCATAGCTTTGGAAGTAGGTAGTCGAGTATGTAATCCGTACGTACAATGCAAGAAAGGGTATCCTAGCGGGGAAACAGACCTAACTAACGGAGGCCTATACCGTAGCGTCTATCAAAGACTCAATTTAAAAGCGGTGCTTGATGCATAGTTGACGCTAGTCACAAATTCGCAGGGCTGTATCAAGCAGATTGACGAAAATGAATACGAATCGGACCATAGACCGTTCTTTTATGATTACCTAACTTGGTAGCCCGCGTATTATTAGCTTCTCATCAGCAAAGACTTACGTTTGACATACATACTATAATACTGCAATATGAAAACGTCGATTAGACCGGTGGATCATTAGATCATCTGGTTTCGTACATGACAGGACCTGTATGCCACGATGTTACCTACGGGATAATTGACCATTCATCAGTCGGGTCGACACACCCATCCGATTGAAAGCCAATTGTGTTAAGAGATTTATATAACTTGGGCGTCAAAATACCCGAGAACACTTAATAGTGTAACTGAGGATCAATGACATCTGTGTCACGGTGCGGGTTTGTTGAAATCTTAAGAATCCTTGGTGGATTATTAAGGGTTGAAATGTTTAAGGAGCAAACGCGTTTGAGTTAATTGCTAGTTTGTGTGATTTAAGGCGAAGGTGAAGGTTTGTACGGTGTATAAAGTCTATCGAGCTAGTCCCTGTATAGTCGAGTGGTGTAACGTATTAGCTCTATCAAGTAATAAGTCAAGTAAGGATATCTTCGCTCGTCTTCGCTCGGGACGTTTAAAGGTGGCATAGTGGATCTCGTTCGCGTGCTAAAACTGCTGCTAGAGCTTCTTAGTGAGCTTAGTCGGTTCCAAGGTTCCGACACAAGAATAAGCTAGTGTGAACAATAGAATATTTTTATGTAGGTCATGTCATTGCGAATCAAGTGTCGTAATCTGATGTTTTAAGCATAGAATGTAACATCACTATTATCATTCTTTGCCTACATAGGTTACATGAAATTGGCGCAGAACCTTGGAATATAAGTTAAGCTATATAAAAGTTTATCTCATATCTCAAAGTAAGAGAGATAGCAGCTGCATTCCTCGGGTCTCCTATCACTGCCGGGGGGCACCGTCCCTGTCGAGCACCTACACAGTAGTATGCTTGAGCCCCACATGCGGCACGTTTTATACATCTGGGGTACATCTGATTAATAGTGAATAATAGTATAGTTTCCATATAGTTTCTGTAAAGTTGTAGGTTACATCTGGGTATCCGCAAGTCCACCCAGTATCCACAGTGGAAACGCTCAAAGGTTACTAGCACTTGAGGTAGTATATTATCATCCTTCCATCAATCACAGCATCTCTGCGACTTTTCATGCTATCTCTTGCTCCACCCCCCCAAAGAAGATTCCCGATTCGCATGCAGCCATCTTTTTCTCACCTCTTTCCACTCCCTCCTCCTCCTTCATGACAGACTTCCTCCATTCGGGTTTTGCCAGTCCCATCCAGTACCACAGCACTGAGGCCACCGCGAGTAGCTGTGTCGAGTCTTGCCTTTTGCTACTGGTCAATCGACTGCGATCCTCGGAATAATACCTCGTTAGTCTGGTGATATCATCTAGAGCTACCTGCCACTTTTGCGAGTGGGGCTGGGGAGAAGCAGAAGAAACATGAGCTTTGCCTCGTGTACATGGCCGATATGGCGGGTTGACGACTTTACTACCTGCTTTCAATCTGAGTAAGTGTCTTTGTTCTTATATATTCGAGTTCAACGCACGTTTCGCCTGCTAACAGCTTGTAGCTATCTCCAGATCCTCTTCCCGCTCATTGTGGTCTCTCTCTCGCTCCTCCACCTCCTAATTCAGACCCTCTACCGGAATGTCAAATTAAAACGAGCCCGCGATTACGAGCAGGTGCCTAATCACATAGATCATACCGAAGTGCCACCGGAGGAGCAGGATTGTATAAGTACCGACGACGATGAAGGCTTATCGATCAATGCGAATGGCGGTGGGCGTCTTGCCCTAGTTAAGACTACCTCTCGAGGTTCGATTGTCCAGGCCGACACGCCACCCGCTCAGGATCTATTGGTAGTAATCGAGGAACTTGCAATTGGTGGTTTGGTGGCGGTCAACGTTATCGCCCTCGTTACTAAGGCTTTCGATGGCCGTGGACAGCTGTCTGCTATTGTCGGTGTGCTCACTTGGGTCTATGTGCTCATCCTCGCGACCCTTCGGCTTTTCCTGGGAAACACAAAATGGCGGGTTCCGCGGCTGTGGAACCATACCGCTACTATCTACGGCTTCCAATGGCTCTTCACTCTCATCTTATTCCGTTCCGCCCTTATTCATGCCAGCTCAAGACTTGCAGAGATCCTAATGATTGTCGAATTTTGCCTAACGACGCTACTCTTTGGGATAGCGCTGAATACTAGGAAGGGCAATAAGACGGTGGTTATGGAATGGGAGGGGAGTATTGAGCCGTCTCGTGAACCATTGGCCTCTCTCCTCTCCCTTTTGACATTTTCGTGGATCGACCCGATGCTTTGGCAGGGTTATAAGGCGCCACTCGAGATAAAACATGTGTGGAACCTATTACCACGCGATAAGGCCGCGGCGATCCTCGCCAATTATCGTCAGGTCAAGAAAACGACATCTCTCGCTTTCCATCTAACCAAATATTTCAAAGGCATGCTTCTTATCCAATGCGCCTGGGCCGTTATGGGCGGTGTCCTTACTTTTGCGCCGACATTACTTCTTAAGGCCATTCTTGAGTATGTCGAGATGCCGACTGCTGCCCCCAGAAATGTTCTCTGGCTCTACGTCATTCTGCTCCCCGTAGCAGATATCATTCGATCTGTCGCCGACGGCCAAGCTTTGTGGATTGGCCGAAGAATCTGCATCAGAATCCGTGCTATCATCATTGGTGAGATTTATGCTAAGGCTCTTCGGCGGAAAGCGGCAAGCGGCAAGGATACTGTCCTTGGTAACACAGACGAAAATACGAAAGAGACAAGACTGGAGAAGCTTAAGAGATTCCTAAGACTTAAGAAGAAAACTAACAAGAAATCTGGCGCCCAGAATGATAACACCGCTAAGGACGAATCCAACACTGCAGATGAGCAAGCAAACCTAGGGACCATCATCAATCTTATGTCGGTTGACAGTTTCAAGATTTCTGAGTGCACTTCCTACCTGCACTTCTTGCTCGCGGCTTCGCCGTCGCAACTCATCGTATCGATCGCACTGCTCTATCGTGTCATGGGTTTAAGTGCTATCCCTGGTTTGGTCGTTATGGTTTTCCTCTTACCGATCAATATTCTCTTGGCTAAGGGATTCAATTATACGCAACGCAAGATCATGGCTGCGACGGACAAGCGAATTCATACCACTAATGAGATACTCCAGAACATTCGCATCATCAAGTACTTTGCCTGGGAGCAGCGATTTAGCGAGATTGTCGACGAGAAGCGACGCAATGAATTGATGGCTTTGCGAAACCGTTATATGATCTGGGCGCTCGCTGTTGCTATCTGGAATACGGTGCCGGTCCTAATTACGTTTTTCTCCTTCCTCGTCTACACCAAGGTCGAACATAAGCCTTTGTATCCATCCGTTGCGTTTACCGCCATATCTCTCTTCATGCTTCTGCGGATACCTTTGGACCAGCTTGGAGACATGATTGCCCACGTTCAAGAGGCCAAGGTTTCGGTTGATCGAGTCGAAGAGTTCTTGAACGAGGACGAGACGGAGAAGTATGCGCAACTAGGAGAAGACAATGTGGATGAACATGGGAACAGAGTTATCGGCTTCAGGGATGCAGCCTTCATCTGGGGTGGTAAAGATGCGATCGCACCAGATGGCTCAATGGCATTCCGCCTCATTGATATCAATATTGACTTTAAAATCGGCAAGCTTAACATTGTTGCAGGGCCTACGGGTTCCGGGAAGACTTCTTTACTTATGGCCTTACTTGGTGAGATGACCAAGACTAAGGGTAAAGTATTCCTACCCGGAGGCCGTAGCCGTGAAGACGTCCGACCAGACCCCGAAACAGGTTTGACTGAAACCTGCGCCTACGTTGCTCAGACCGCCTGGCTCGTGAACGCGAATATCAAGGAGAACATCTTATTCTCCGCGCCCTACGATGAAAAGAGGTACAAAGATGTTCTCGTCGCTTGCGCCTTGGAACGAGACCTTGAGATACTAGATAACGGTGATGAGACATTAGTTGGAGAGAACGGAATTACCCTCTCTGGTGGTCAGAAGCAGCGCATTTCGCTAGCCCGTGCCGTTTACTCGAACTCCCGCCATGTCCTCCTTGACGATTGCCTGAGTGCCGTCGATTCGCACACTGCTAAGTGGATCTTCTCCAAGTGTATTAAGGGAGAACTAATGAAAAACCGAACTTGTGTCCTTGTTACGCACAACACAATGCTCTGTGTACCTGCGTCTCAGTACATTGTTCTGTTGGATAACGGCAAAGTGGATGCGCAAGGAACAGCAGAAGAGGTAATTGCCTCCGGAAAGCTAGGCGAGGAGATCCGAAACAAATCTAGACCGGGTTCTTCTGATGCCTCACGCGTACCGTCGAGAGTACCGTCCAGTGTCGGCGATGAAAGCGACCAAACCCTCATAGATAATGGCGGAAATGGAACAGCGAACGCGAAAACACAAGAGAAGCCAGCGCGTAACGCCATGCAAGAGACCAAAGCTACAGGCGCCGTCAAGTGGGAAGTTATTAGGCTCTACCTCCTTTCCATGGGTTCTTGGTGGTTCTGGCTCGTTGCCGTCTTAGTATTCGGCACCCAACAGCTTAGCAGTGTCGCATCAAACTTATGGATCAAGGAATGGGCAAACCAATACACGGCAGACTTGTCGCTCATGTCCTCGTCCGAGATACAGAACATGTCCTCACGGCTCTCTTCTAGCCCTTGGCTGGGATTATCACAACTTACCTCAAGTTCCTGGCTGTATCCGGCTAATTTCGCGCAAGTTACAAATACCATCAGAAGCACGTCTTTCACAACCGCCGCGTCCTACTCGCCAGGCACCGTGCCAGAAGTCAACGTGGATTATTACCTCGGTATCCTTGCATTAATTGGACTTATCGGTGCTTTCTTAGCTCTGGGTCGAGATCTTTGGCTATTCTTCGGGTCTCTTACAGCATCCTGGAGACTTCACAATAGACTCATGTCTACTGTGTCTAGGGCGAAGTTCAAGTTCTTCGACGTAACGCCCCTCGGTCAGTTAATGAATCGGTTCAGCAAAGATCTGGAGGCTATCGATCAGGAAGTCGCGCCTGTTGCCATTGGTGTTATGAGCTGCGCGGTAGGTATCGTGATTACTGTGGTATTAATAGCAGCCATAACTCCAGGCTTCTTAGTCGCCGGCGTATTTATTACCGGTCTGTATGTCTTAGTCGGCATGTTTTATCTGCGCGCATCTAGAGATCTCAAGAGGCTGGAGTCAGTAAATCGAAGCCCCCTATTCCAGCAGTTCGGAGAGACTCTTTCCGGTGTCACCACTATTCGCGCCTATGGTGATGAACGTCGGTTTATTCGGGAGAATCTCACAAGAATCAACACACAGTCCCGTCCATTTATTTTCCTATGGGCTGCTAATAGATGGCTCGCCTTCCGAACGGACGTCTTAGGTGACTTTGTGTCATTCTTTGCTGGTGTCTTTGTCGTTCTTAGCCTTGGTAAGATCGATGCTGGTTCCGCTGGTATTTCCCTAAGCTATGCTATTGGATTCTCCGACTATATCCTATGGCTTGTGCGACTATATGCTACCAACGAACAAAATATGAACTCGGTGGAGCGTGTCAAGGAATACCTCGACGTAGAACAGGAGGCCCCGCCTATCAACGAGAAGAACCGCCCTCCCCAGAACTGGCCTGCACATGGCTCGGTGGAGTTTATTGGGTACTCTACAAGATACCGCAAGGAACTTGACCCAGTCTTGAAGAATGTTACCTTCAAGATCGATCCCCGCGAGAAGGTTGGCATTGTAGGACGGACGGGAGCCGGAAAGAGTTCCCTCACCTTGGCTATTTTCCGCGCTCTGGAGGCGGAGAGTGGTAAAATTTTGATTGATGATATTGATATTGGTATGATTGGTCTACAGGACCTTCGACAGGCCATCACCATCGTACCTCAAGACCCGACATTGTTTACTGGTACCATCCGAACGAATCTCGACCCCTTTAACCTCTACACTGACGAGGAGGTCTACGCCGCTTTGAAGAAGGTCCGATTAATCGGTCCGAATGAGATTCTACCTTTTGCCGACCGATCTCTCCCGTCAACACAAAATAGCGAAATCCAAGATGACCAAGCTCTCGTCAACCCCTCATCACCAACCACCACTAACAAGAACATCTTCCTCGACCTATCTTCACCAGTCGCGGAGTCGGGTACAAACCTCTCTCAGGGTCAAAGACAACTCCTCTGTCTTGCTCGTGCTATGCTTAGGAACCCTAAGGTGCTTGTGATGGACGAGGCTACGGCATCGATCGACTACGCGACAGATGCTAAGATCCAGGAGACGATTCGGGACCTAAAGAGCACTATAATTACGATTGCGCATCGACTCGCCACCATTGTCGATTACGATAAGGTATTGGTCCTAGACCACGGCTCCGTCGTCGAATACGGCCACCCGCATGAACTCATACAAAATGCAAGCGGGACGTTCAGGAGCATGTGCGAGATGAGCGGGGACATGGATTCTTTGGCCAAAACGGCCAAGAAAGCGTGGGACGAGAAGAAGCTCGTGGACGATGAGTAGAAATAATCTCCCTACCTGCTACCTACCTAGTACTCACGCCTATCAACGCGACACGAGCCAGTCGTCCGGGGTTCTCATACGGGGTGGCCCAAGTCCTTTTTTTTTACCACCAGGATACACCGTACATATAAAAGGCCGATACAGTGCGTACGTACTTCCTAGGATAACTAACTAACTCTCTCGGCGTCGTTTTGCATCGGTTCGCAGAAGGGCTTAGACAGGCTGTCCCGCCCCTCTGATGTGACGCATCTGTATATAGAGATGATGGTCACGCCAATATCTGCTTGTTTATGTATATGCATTCAATGAATTTGTTATTATTATCATTATATTGAACTGTGATGTCCGTTACGTGTGATGGTTATTTGCGTACACTTACTTATGATGAGGGCGTATGGAGATGTAGTTGAGGCGTGTACTGATGTCTACCCTAGTTCTGTTTATCTAGTCGGATGATACATGAAGAAGTTGAAATCTGTATAGTCGTCGACGTAGAGCAATAGCTCCAGGGCGTTAAGTAGATATCTATATTAGTGATTTAGGACAAGGGTATATCCTCCAGACAGATATTTATAATCACTTAAGCAATTCAATTTCTGTCACGGTGGAATCTACCCTCATATAACGTAATTGCTGCGAAGCGATTACGGCGTCGTTTTTGCTACGCGACAATTTCAGTACATCAGGTTAGAGCATTAGAACTTAATCGTGTCAGTTCCATTCATTTACAATGTAAGTACCTAGAGTAACTTTATTCAGTACAACACGGGAGCGCCCAAGCTGCCTACACATGTAGTCCAGCAGCGCTTCTTATGCTTTTAGTGTTTTGATTTCGCAGTTCCCGGCGCCAGTCTTTCGACCGGCTTAATGCACATTGTGTTTTTGTTTTCCAAGTCTCCAGATACACATTTTCTCTCTTCTTTCTTCATTCATACTCCTTTATTCCTCCTACATTTTTAGCATCTCGCGCGTGGCCCCGCTTCACGGCGAACGCCATCGACGCGGCGATGTGGTAGTAGCGGGCGATTCCTACTCAGACGCCTTCTTAGACTTAGCGCTAGCGCCGCTCTTGACGCGTCGCGCAGCGGGTCGGTTCAGGTGGTCGGACGGGATCCAGCTCTCATCGTAGCCCTTGTCAGCGCCGGTAGCTGAGCCCTCGCCGCCGGATAGCGGCTCACCCTCGGGGAGCGTGGCGCGGGTTTTCTTGCCACCGGCGGGCTTGGTGCCGCTACGCTTGGTCTGCGGGAATAGGGCCTCGATGTACGTCTTGTACACGAAGTAGCAGGTCGCGAGGAAGCCGACGGATAGGAAGAGGTACAGGAAGATGCTGGATTGGGGATATTAGCAATTGGGTCTGTATAGATGGCTGTTGCGAATGGGAGCTTACATCTGGGGGTCAAAGATACTGGTAGGAGCCTCGACGATGCTAACGACTTGGTCATACACACCAGTCTGGAAGATCTGGTTGGCGGAGTTGGTCATGACAGCCATGAGCTGGAGACGGACGTCCTGAGGCTGCATGTCGAGCACAAAAGAGTAGGGCAGGGACTGCTTCTCGCCGGCGGGAATGGTAGCCTCGTAGCGGACGGTGGTCAGGTTACGAACGACGGCAGCCATGGGGTTCGCCTCAGGACCGAGGTCCTTGGGGTTCACGAGCTGACCGCCCACGAAGGCGACCAAGATGGGCTCATCCTCGTTGTTGGTTACTTCGATAACGGCCTTGGTCGGGCGGCCGTTGACTAGCTTGACACCGAAGATGTCATCAGCCTCGGGGAAGGTCGCGACAATGTCGGCCTTCAGTTCGACTTCAGGAGGGCTAGCGGCATCGTCGGCGAGGGGCTATGATGATTAATATTTGTAAGTAACTATCTCACTAACCATCTCACGCGACAAGTGTTAAGTAGCCAGACTTACCGACTCGGGTTCGGCAGCGAATACAGAGACGACACGAAGAGCCAAAGCGGCGAGGACAGAGTAACGGAGAGCCACCATTTTGGGCAGAGAGGACGTACACACCAATGGATCAAGAAAAGAGAAAAGGGAGTTGATGAAGAATTAAGAAATTAGGGGATTAGGAGAGGAGGAAGCTCGAGCAAGGGGAAAAGTGTGGAGGAGCTTCGAATTCGTCAATTGGCAAAGATCGGAGAAGACGAAGCGAACTTTGGAAGCTTTAGGTTCCCTTCTTCGTTCCCGAGCGGAAAATTGGTTGTGTGCAATCTGGTCAAATCAATTGAAACGATGGGGATTGATGGGTCCCTGAATTTAGTCCATTTTAGTATTCGACCAATGACGTGGGGTCGCGTCAAGATTTATATACCCCTGTTCGCATATGTACCGACGTACCGGTGTTGGGGGTGTCTGCGCTGAAGTGCTATGAGGTTTGAGCATTCGTAACTTTAACATTTAACATTTGAATATTGATGTTTAAACAAGCTCAATTGATACAGTTTTCCTCTCCAAGTGCTTATACTAGATCTCACATCATCGCATCAATGAGACTGTATCATAGTTAAACTCCATTAAAGCAAAGCATGCCGATTACGCTCCCAACATCAGTGGCACTCTTACGTGAAAAGTTAAGTTTAAAAAAGAAGCACGTATATGTTCTTCCATAGAGAAGGAATACTGTTATATGCCTTTATATACAACTTTTCAGCTCCATATTCCCATATGCTATACCTTCAAATCTCACGTGTTTTAGGGGCACCCTTTTACCATTGACTACAATCGCTAGGCCATCTTCCTTCATATATACTAACATGAGTGAGACGGATATCAACCGCGAACCTTATACGCACCTAGAATATCCTATACCCAATCCTCCCATCTCAAGCCATCCCTCATATACTCCCCACCGTACGGCTTCCCATTAGCTTCCCACGTCGGACCCTCAGCATCCGTCAAAAGCCCGTTAGCGCAGTACGCGAACTCAACACGCTCAGCTTCTTCTCTTTGCTGGTAGAATTCATCATACCGCGGCGCCAGTGCGTCCGCAAGTGTCTTTACGCTTCCGTCCGGATGGAGCTGTGCCCAGGGCCGTCGGCAAGTCTCAGAAGCACATGTCTTCAGGACCAGTAGTAGGGCATCGAGGCGCGCGGCGACTTTTCTCGCGGGGTGTCCTGCTGCTACAAGGTCTGAATCCGAGGTTGAGTTTGAAGGTGAGAGCAGGTTATGAAGTTGTCCCGGGTCGGCCTATGGTTGTTAAGAAGTTAGGTAAGACGGCTAGTGTGCTTTCTCGATACGATGACCTAAGAGAAAACGAAGGTACATACGTTGATATCGTAGAGCTCGTGCTCGTTATTGCACCACACCGAGTAGTAGAGATTGTATCCCGGCCCCGAAACGCGCAGAGCCTTGTAGGTATTATGGTCAAGCCAATTCCCTAATGAGGAGCTTTAAGTTAGCCTAAGTTCAATATCACCAAACGAAGAACTTCGAATGAAAGTGGCGTTAGTTGCGACAACATCTCTTCCACTTACGATTATATATCCCCTCACCCATCGCATTCCCCCAATACTCAATCCCAGCATGTTCGCGACGCTCCCCAGCATCCCGCACAGCTTCAAACTCTTCCTTCACAACAGGTATCGCAGCACCATCGAAGTCATCCCTCGGCGCAATACCCAGGAGATTAAAGAACGTCGGCGCAAGGTCTGCATGCGTAGTGACCACGCCCTCGGCAGTGTAGTTCGCAGCCACGCCCGGCCCTCGCACGATCAACGGCACATTAACGTCTTCCTCGTACCCACAGCTCTTGCCCGGTTGTAACCTGTGCTGGCCGACGTGGTATCCGTTATCGCTGCTGTATGCGAAATAGGTGTTGTCCAGGATACCATGAGCCTCAAGACGCGCGATTAATCCCTCTACAAGCTCGTCGACCGCTTGAAGTGAGCGTAGGCGCTGCCGGTAGAAGTGGTCGTTGTACTCCACATTGGTGTTGTTCTGCTGAGGTAGATTGCGGATCCAATTTGCGCCGGAGGGCTGTTCAGGGGTAAGCAGGAGGTCGAGATATCCAACCTCGAGAAGTTACCAGAACGAATTGGGGGTGCATACCTGATCTGGGTTGAAATTCGCAGTCCGCGGCACTTTTTCGTCTTTGAACAGATGCTTGTGCCGTTCCGCGGGAATTGGCTCCGTGAATTCGAAAGGTAGGTTATCGGGATCAGTAGGGCTGCCTGGTTCCCTGAGTTTCATCGCGACGTTCGCGTGAGGGGCGATAGGCGCGGCGACGAGGAAGAAGGGTTTCCCGGCTTTCACGCCCTCGTCCAGTAGCCCGTAGGCCTTCTCCGCTAGCACGTCGGTGCTATACTGGCCTTCATAGCTTTTTGGCTCTTGGCCATTACGTTGGAACGTGCTGTTTAGGTAATCATACGTGTGAGGGTCAAGGAGGAAGTCCTGGAGTTTATGTTAGCTTAAGGTTCTCCCGCAACCCAATCAAAGCAGTAAGGTTAGGGAAGAATACCGAGCCAGTGAAGCCTCCCGGAGCCGGTGAGTTATAATTCTCCACCGTGTGCGCATTGAAGAGCTTCCCCGTATAATACGTGTTGTACCCGGCCTCCTGCAGCCACACGGGTAGGTACTTATCATTATACCCCTGAGATATGAATTTGGGATATCCGCCTAAGAAGTTACTGGTAAGCTATATTCACGTAAAATCATACAAGAGGTCCCAAAGAGATATATGACATCTACTTAAGTAGTCTAGAGTCAACTTACCATACGGTGGACTCACATCTGTCACATTCGTGTTATGCGCGAACTTGCCCGTCCACAGCGTAACCCGAGACGGACAACACACAGCTGTCGTCGCATAGTGTCTACTGAAGAATGTACCACGATCCAGGAGGTGCTTCCTCACCAGCGGCATGTAGTCAAGTGAGGATAGGTGTAAATCTTGATCATCAGTCAGCACGAACACGACATTAGGCTGGCGGCTCGGCGGCGGCGGCGGCGGCGGCTCGCGGGTTGAACCGAGCGGAGATTGGCCCGGGTCTACGCCCGCCGTGGCTGCTACGGCGTTGAAGCCGATAGCTGCAATAGCGGCGATCAGGGTTGCGATGTGCATGATTATAGATTAAGCAACAAATCCACATCCACCATAAAATGAATAGGAAAATACAGTGACTATAATCAATATGAACTATTCAAGGTATTAATGAATGTTGACGATAGAAGTGTGATATCGGTTTAGGTAATCAAGGGTCTACTCCAATGATCGCATACAGGGGTTATATTGCGTGCTTAAGAGTAGCGCCGTTCAACAGGAGACCAGGTCTAGACTTCAAAGACAATAAAACCTCAAACTAGATATTTTAAGAGTTCCGGATGAGATTAAATAACGCGTTGTTACCCTAAGAACCTCCGTGGAGTCCTACCTCCCCCGTTGAGATCGGCGTGTCACAAGGAGGAATCAGGCAAGCTAAACAACCGAGTCAGTCATAACCTAAACAGCCTATACCACTTCAGGTAATTTTGCTAAAAAAAGACGTGCCAAGATGTGCTAACCAGATCCGGTGTTCAGGTTAGCTTTAAGTCACCTTTTTTTTATTAGAAAAGTAAGCGGTCAACGTTTCTGCCGGACGCCACCCTCATTAAATTCAAATAAACAGCTTAGAACTATAGGTTTTAACTCCAACGCGAATAACTTCAATTCTAGAGGTAGTATCAATTAATAATCTATGCCATTTGAAAGCGCTAGATTCAGGGGTTCTATAGATATACGTTTCAAGTGGTGCATCGCCATACTGACGTAGATATCCCAGGTTAATGTCTATGGCTAAGGTTAATAGCCCATTAATGGCTCATTAATAACCATTGAATAAGCATTGAATAACTCATTAATGAGCATTCAATTATTCATTAATGGGTCATTAATGAGCCTTCTATATGCATATATGTAGTTATAAGGAGAGGGCTTAGGGATAATCGATTAAATATTTCATTAATGAGTCATTTAATGCTTATTCAATGGTTATTAATGAGCCATTAATGACTTATTAGCTTATATGCATATAATGGTTAGCCACAGTGGTGGGAATGTGGCTAATTGAAAAAGAGGCTAAGCAGTATGTACACTTAAAAGGTAAAATAATCAGGTGGAGCCTAGCATGAGCCAATCAACTGGCGTTATTGCCTTTCCCTATTGGGTTAGGCTGTTCAGCTTTGGTACAGGGATAGGTTTCACCCAACGTGTAGACACGTCACAAGGGAGAGGGGGGAGCGAAGAAAAAGCAAAGACTAATATTCGGGACTTGAGTATTGAGATAAGCACCTAGCTTCCCTAATGAGGTCCATAGCCCCCATGAGTATAAGACCGCTGGAATGGACGTAAGTATAGGATAAACCGCGCTATGTACTAGACGAGTCATATGCATTATTGGTCGTAGCCTCGACGCTATCCAGGTCCGGTATAACTCCGTAGCTTCATCGTTTCGGCCTCGAATCCAAGTCCGTCCGGCCGGCTACCAGCGCTTTTCCTACTGTCTCATAAACGCCTCGCTAGCCCACACATAATCGAATTAGTAAAAGGGAACGCGTAAACCCGGCATACCATAACCGTTAGTTTAGATCCCAGCTGCTTAGTAGATCCGAGGCACTTCCCGGATCCCCAAGACCGCTGAACATATCATCACCCGCTCCGAAGTCGAGCCCGGAATCACCGCCGAGATGGCCCATATCGCTCCCGGCACCCCCAAGGTCTAGGCTCATGCTATTCTCATCCGCACCTAGGCCGTCATTCTGAGCGGCTGCGGCTAAGGCGTCCCCAAGTGCTGCCGCATTCTCGCCTAGATCCAAACCGGCCAGCTCGCTATGAAGCATTGACTCGTCGGGCGGTGGCATAAGCATTTGGGCTTCGACCTTTCGATATAGCCGAACAATGATCTCAGCCATAGCCGGGTCCTTCTTCTGGATTATCTTGCAATCCTCAGCTTCAGCTCTTAACGCTGCTCGGAGTGAAATACGTAATTGCGGGGGTATATAAGGATGGTGAGCTGAATCTAAGAGGATCGCTGCTTCGGGCGGAGGCGGCGTATTAGTTACATCAGGGGCGCAAATAAGATTGGTGGCGATATCGTGAGCAATGCTGCCGTTGCCGGTTTCCATTTGTGCCTTAATCTCTTCCAAGACAACATATAGGAACCGCTTTGCGCCAAGCATCTTCAAGGCAGTTAGAATTTGACGGTGTGTATACGATGTTGGCATTATATTCAGCCCCGGGTGGGCACTCCATGACACAAAGCCTTGTAGCGTATGTCGAATAGATGCAGCGAGCCCTCCGTTCGCAGTACTAGTCCATGCCTCCAGCTCGTTATTAGCGGCGCTAGCTGTTCGCCGCGAGAGTCGAATATTGTCCCTTATCGCTTTTAGTAGAGGTTCAATCGCTTGGCTCTTAGGATCGAATCGTTGATGTGATCTGAGTGAATACTCTAGTGGGATTGCTATTATGTTCACGACAGAAGAGAGCATGGTTTGAGCTTCCATCGAACCTTGCTTGGTCAAGAGGATCAGCTGAAGGATGCTGATGACGGCCTTTTGTTCATGACCATGGCTGAGTTCTACCCAGAGTTGGTTGGCCATGTACTTGATTGCTGGTACTAAGGCTGGAAGTAGGAACGTATTCACTAGGTCTATTTTCTAGTCAGAACCTCCTCCGAGACTAAATGAGCTTTGAACTTACATTCGACCCCAGTCTTGAGGCTTTCTTCGTCAAGATAATTAGTGCAAAACGCTAGAACGATCTGGTGGAATAATGTAGGCACAAGTAGATAAAAGTCTTGCGGGGGGCAAGAAGATAGCAGTTCATCTGCCAGTCCGCCGGATTCGCTATCGAAGAGGCCCTGGATCCATCTACCAAGGTGATCCTTCTCTTTATCTGTCAGTTCTTCCAACGGCTTATGGATTTGACCGACACCCAGTAATTTGGCTACGAACGAGTCAGAACGGATGCCGAGATCCATAGTGGAAAGGTCATAGCGATGAACGAACGCCAAGACCAAGAGAAGTACGGATCCGAACTCCTCGTAGACCGGTTGATATTCGCCCTGGTCTTCATCGTACCGCCAATTATCAAGCAACTCGCACAAGGGATTCAGCATAGTAATCGGTTTATCGAAAAGAAGCATCACGTCTAGTGACAACGGCTTCTTAGCGAGCTGGCTACAGAGAAGCTTCAGAGTCATGGTCTCCTTGTTATGGCAGAGACGACCGATTACCTACCAAACTTTTTAGTGTCCAGTCTGAGAGTTCTCACAACGTAGTCACTTACCTCTGCTAGGGCCTGGCACACGGCTCCCACGTTACCATCCATATTGTCCAGCTCACCAATCAACCGTTGGATGCGCTCGGGATCTCCCATGCATTCTTCGACCAGCTGGTGCTTGACGTACCTCCCCGCCTGAGGCAGAGTTTGATAAGTAATTTCGCCAAGCAGACCCTCAATGCTCGACTCCGGAATCAGACCATGTAGACAGCAAGCGAAACAAAAGTCCTGGCGAACACTATCCGTAAAGGTGTTGTTATTGTTTGTATCGTCAAACATGGCAGAGAGAGTCGGAAACGCGTTCGTATCAACCTGGCCGAGGGCTTCGGTGATACAGAACTGGGCTGTTGAGGGGGGAAACATTTGCGTTGCTAACGTTGCGAGGAGTAAGGGTAATTTATTAATGAGATAAGATCGAAGTAGGTAGTTAGCCTGCTGGCCTTCATTGCGAAATACTGCGTTCGCAAGGACGTCAAAGGAAGCTAGTATTAGATCAATCGCCATAGTTTGGACATCCCCCTATCTTAGTTAGCTTGAATGCCATCGAAATATAAATATATTACCTGCCTGATATCTGTTATTCAAGTAACTAAAAAGAACAGCGTCCTCGATGAGCGGTCGACCAACAAGCTACAGAGAATTAGTCTATCATATCATAAAGTTCAAATTGGAGGTCTCACAGAGGCATTTAAATAGATGTATAGGCCAGCTCGAGAGTTAACGTTCGGTATCTCTGTCACCATGAAATTGTCAAGGGCCATCGTCGATTCGATGTCATCGATTACAGGGTTAGTAGTATCTTTTTTCTTATCGACCGGTTCGAATGAGGCGAGAGTCTCCGTACGGAACAGCTCAAGGCGGCCAGCAATTTGTGATGCACTCTGAAGAATTGAAGGAATGAAATGGGTCAAACTCTCGGATAGAGTCCTTCGCGCGTCTATTGATAGTGTCAGCCTGGATAGATTTAGGCCAAGTACAAGGAATCACAAGGCAGGGACACACTTTTGGCGAGGGGGCGGCTAAGAGTGCTCAGAACCTTTTGGTTCTCAGAAATTCCGAGAAGGAGCATAACAAAAGCAGCTCGAGCCGTTTCCATTTCGTCTCTTGATTGTGTACTATGTAGATCGCCCATGACATCCTGGGCAAACGCGGTCGAGGCAGAAGTAAATAAGGCCATCCACTTAGCCATCAATTTACAGACTTCCAAAGCTTCGCCAGCGGTTTTAATCCCGGGCCCCTGCGCTACGGCCTTCGTAAGCCGGTAGAAGATGACCTCCTCCGTAGCGTATGAGTTACCCCATCGTAAGGGAGGTTGGCCGTCCTTATCATCAGGAATAAGATTGCCAACGCTTTGGGCTTGGACATGCGACGTCGAGTATCTGTATAAGGCATTGAGTACAGAAGGCGTGTCAATGAGCTGACGACCCGAAAGAACTTGAATGTAACGCGGGATACGAGGATCGAGGGTATCGTGATTCGAAGGATGGGGCTTCAAGCAAATGTCGGCGATAATGGAAGGGGGCAATGGATGCTTCGAGTACAACAGTTCGACGTAACAATCAAAGGCATCCAAATCGAGGCGAGAGGCCTTGCATCTGTCTAGGAATTTGGTCCACTCCTCTCTCGACTGGCTGTGATCCTGTCCAGGACCAAAGTCTAGGGTCAGCCCCTCCTCCGCCATCATCATTTCTACGTCCATCTCCATTCTCGGACAATACTAGGTAAACTTGGTGTCGAGGAAAATACGATCAACTCGGTGCATCGATGTAGTAAGGAGGGTGGGGCAACGGTGGAATTCCTGCGTTGCTTTGGATTAGTTATTAAATTAATGATGTTGAAGGTTGGAAGTTCGCGAGGCTGAAGATTCCAATAGTAAATTCAATGTTGATTGAATTGACGTCGGCGGTTACCTTCAGCCCTCTTAGCGACGTTAGCGCTACTACGTTATTCACTTATCGGCAGTAGCTCCGGTTAAGCGATCCCATAGCTCCAGTCTGGTCATGTCGCTAATCCACTGATAATCCAGCCCAGGTCCTTGCCAGGTCCCCGCCAAGGACAAGGGCCTAGAACGCACTTGTCCCTTAGTTAAACCTAGCTAGGAATTGGGAGCTTGGGCCATGTCACAGGTGTTATCTGTACCTTGCCTTTCTAGATAAGCTAGCTGCCGGTGGGATGGGACAGCTCTGGAGGTCACAAGATGTGCACTACAGCACTTCAGGTATAGCAAACTTCCCCCTATTCACCTCACTATTGCCGCGACACGCGAGAAGGAGTCTAGACGCGTCACATGCAATCAAAATTCCAAGCTTCAAGTTCCAACATCCCAACAGTCCCAACAGTACACGAAAATATACCGCCGCGTGTTATATCCACAGTATCTTCTTGAGATTCATGATAGTCTTTATAGTTGCAATTTTTGACCCGTTTGAACTACGCACTTCTCCCCTATTTTTATAGAATACCCGCGCCCTTGTATCCATCCTGTGGATAATAGTAACCCGCATTACAATACACATGAACTAACCCATTATTCCCAAGTCACTTTGAAAAATAAGTGCTCTTTAGCTTGAAGAAATCTAGTTGGGCCACATTGGTGCAATGAAATGAACAAAAATCCTTACGCCTGGTCTCACTCGCTTCAGAAGCAAAAACTGCGTCTGGTGGACCTCCCAATCTAATTTGGTACCCGAAAATCGTGCCTCAAGTGAATCATCCCCATCTCTCTCCGAGGTAGGTAAGTAGGTAGGTAGTGTAATAGTGAGTACTACGCAGTGACAACAACGCCACCGTCTATGTTCTCAAACCTCCTCGTCTTTTATAACTGCCATATCTCTGTCGACATCAGGTGAGCGCGGACCGACCATCCAATCTTGCATTGCCAACCACTCACTCCAATTTGCTTCGGCGCTGACGATTTCCTTCTCCGTAACATTCTGGAGTGGTCGGAGGTAGGGAATGGATTGGTCGTCTGGCATGTCGTATTGCGACTTAACCTTTAACCAGCCGGCACTCTTGGCGGCAAACAGAAAATTCCTCCGCTCTACTTCGTGAAGATGGCCTATCCCTGCAAGCCAGTCGTCACCGAAGAATCCATGCAGAACCCCGGGAAGATCCAGACCGGTTGCTACCAGCCGTCGGATGTACGGTGTTAAGGAGACTGACATCGGCGGGTGACCTGGCATCGGGAGTTTTCCGGCTGCTATTGTTGACGGGGACGGTACGGTAGCAGGTGACCCAGGAAGTTTTGAGGAAATGACGGGGTGCTGCGGCCTTTGGAATGGCAATTGGATGTTCACAAACGCTGCCACGGCCTGTACCGGGCCGCTGTGTTGCGCGTGGTCCAAGAAATACCGAACACACGACTGAAATTGCGGGTACCACTCGAGAATGTCGAATTGGGATTCCTGAAAGGGAAGGAAAGGACCCGACGGGTTCATCTCTGGCGCCATTCCCCGAGCACCAGAAGCCGACGAAACTTGCGGTGGTGACCGGGACTGGGATGGTTGGAAAGGCATTGGAAACCCTCCTGGAGGTCCTCCACCTGGATGGAATGCCATACCGCCGAGGTTATGGTAGTAGATATAGCAGATATGTCAGATATATCCCAAAAACTCGTGACGGCCGTCTTTCCCTGATCGATAATCCCTCGCGAGTGTCTAATAACACCTAACTGAGCCCGTTTGAAGAAGTCTAGACGAGGCACCCGGTTGGTATGAAAGTAGGCGACGAAAAGGTAGGGTAGGTATATATTAAGCTGTAAGAGAGCAAGCGTACCAGTTTAAGCATCGCGGATGCTCCACATCGAATTGACCCGTGGCACGCCAATCAAGAAAGAGACAAGTTAGATAGAGGATAGTTCTCGGGACTAGTAGGTCGAGACGGGGCGGGTCGTTGAAGGTTTTAATACTACTTGGTAGGCTTGTGGCCCGTCTCTGCCCTTTTCACCATATCCTTCGTCTAGACCAGTCCGCTTCGAGTTAAAGGAAAGGGGGGAGGCTGTAAGTCACTATTAGAAATACAAGAGGGATAAAAAAAGAAAGGAAAAAAAAGAATTATGTGACTAGGTCACAAAGATGGTCACAGTAACCGGGCCTCGGCAGGTTGAACCACGAGAACTACACCAGAGGGTCCGCCACTTGCGGCATGTAGAGTCGGTTTAACAACATGATCTAGATGTAGTCATTGTGGGGGGCCGATCACACTTGTGAGGCTTGGTCCGTACCGAGCAGGGTTTAACGAGGTACGATATGGATGAAAAGAGACATCGCCCGAGGAGGGAAGGGGAAAAAAAGAAAGAGACATGCCAAAATTGCAGGAAAATAGAGTACCTAGTAAAGTAAGTACAGTAGGTTGGTAGTAAGACTTATCATTACAGCTGATATCCGACCTCGCCGACATTTTTGTAACGTCGGTGACTTTTTTTTGTCTCTATCAGTTCGTCTCGATGTGAGATGAGAAGAGCTGCCCAGAAACAGTATAGGGCGGCTCTGACATGATGACGCAAGGAATTGACCTGTCGTCTTACGAGTTTTGGTTTATTAGATTTGGATTGGGGGGGTTAGCTGTCGAAGAGTTTAGGCGAAAATCAAACGTAGAATGCGAACTAAACCAGACTAGATGATCGCTTTTCTCATCCAATGTAGTCCCAATGTACGTAGAGGAATGCACAAGCGGCGAAGAAGGTAATAAGACTGACGATCCCCCGGTAAGCAGGAGTTAGATATCAATGCCTACGGATTCGCGAAGCATCTATACAGCTAAAAAGAATGGGTCGATGATGACGATTATGATGATTTCGTGAAGATGAGGCTGCAAGAGACATGGCATGCATGTGTTCGCGCATGGCGGAAGAGAGGCCCTGACAAGCCTAATGAGGCGCCCGCTAGGGGTATTTGGGATATTTGGGGTGTTTTTCAGGGGTCCAAGGATCCCCAAGGCCCAGAATCAAGAGTTGAAAGTCAGGGTCACTGCCGCATATGTAATGTAGGTAAGTAGGGTCCCTGTCCGGCCTTTGCAGAGAAGGGAAGAGATCGGAGAGACGGGCTAGAGCGAAAAGGAACCATTGGATAAGAAGCCCAGACTGGACAGGAGTGAGTTTGCGGCGGCGACGGGGACGGAGAACGAGAGGGATGCGCCGGCCCCACTCATATGAACGCCACCAGGATGATTGGCAGCTTTGAATGTACATTTCTCGTATAACATATTGCGAATGTAGGTGTGTTGGTACTTTTACAATACACGTATGGATGTGTATATCCTTGAATATAGCATCCTTGAATAGCACACCTCCAGGTAGCTACATCCATACTAGAGTGTACAAGTAGGCCCTGGTAGGGGTTCTAGTATGCAGTAGCAGCTTACCGCCCTATATCCCAGTTAGCAACATGCTCAATTACGGTATAATGAAGGGTCCACGCGTTGTACTTGCTGACCTACATTTACTTAGGTAGCTATAGCTACAGCACTTGACATCTGGAGCTTTCCCAACCCAACGCCGACAACATTCGTGTACAGCACACTACGACACTACGATACAACACATCCACGCCTACATACGCCTGCGTCTGCAACTGAGCATGCGCTTACACCTTAGGTGCAGCCTGTGCAGGTGCCACTGCAGAACAAGCTTCCCACTAAAGCCGCTAAAGCTCGAAGCCGTATGTGCATCTCCGACCAGGAACATTAAACAGCACAGCTGCACACTTCCCGACTTCAACACACACATTTGGCACCCATTTTTGCCATTAACAGGGCCTCCAACATAAAATTTTCCGCATTTTCTGCAATTTCTGCATTTTCATTGCATCATTACACCGTCTCTACCATTCTATACGTCCCCCTCTCCAGCTAATTAGCTACCTCGTAATTGTCATTGATTCTTGATTTGATCCAATTGATGCAGAATGCCTGTTCTACCCATTGATGGATATTATTCCAATCGCTTAAGACGCGTCTTACTTACCCGGTCTCTGATCTGGCAGTCCACTTTGCCTCCCGAGAATCTGTACTATCGGTACTGCCCAACCACCGTACTGCCAGATGGTCTGAGACAGCACCGTTACCTCGATGTGTATCCTATTCTATACACATAGGTATCATTGACCTCAGCATCGAGATGTCCAATCGCCCGCCAAGCTGTTGTAGTTTTTACTCTTAGCCCCCAAGCTTACGAGGACTAAGCGACATTATCGACAGACGAGGTCATGCGCTACTACTAAACGTCTAGGCCTAGCCCTTTCAGACCCTTCTCGGACCCTTACAAACCCTCTCGGAGCCTACCGAGTTATATCTTGGATTATACTTAATAGATCCGGTAAACGACAAAAAGGGTCACGAGACAGGCTATAAAAGACAATACATTACCACAATGGTAATCGGCATCGCGAAGGATGCTGGAGGCTCCTTGGTCTAGATTCCAGACTCGGGTGTTCAACCGGCTACGGAACGGCTTCAATTTACCCAATCACACTGACGAGCGGGGACTCCTCCCGCATGGCACCCCCGTTCAAAATATCATCTTCGCTCTACCCAGGTATTATTATAATCCTACCGGTCTTTTTGAAAAGAGAAATTGCAGGATGATCAACAGGCAACGGACCAATGTCGTTCGGTGTTCATTTTAGCTGTAATGGTAGCAGTGTGCTCCGGTCGGTCGCGAACACAAATCATGCAAAACCGGAGCCGATTGGCCCCTGTGGTATACTTCGATCACTTAAGGTAAGCATTGTGCTTCCAATCCGTCAATCTCCCGCACATGCTTGCGTGGGAAGGGCATATCTAATATGGTACTTACTAGGTAGGTAAGTTACATTAAATCATATCAAGATCAGCTTTGGTCTGGTCTAGGTCCTTCTTTGACTTACACGCGTTCCTCGGCGGATTACTCAGGGTAAGTTAGATTGTCTTCTACGAAAGGGGGATCGGTCGACGATACTTGGTACTAGGTTCGAACAACTCTAATCCCCAGAATCCGTACCGCTACTACGGCGGTGCTCAACACGACGATCCATGGCTATGGCGTCGGCATCGCTCTGTGTGTCTGATCTAAACAATATCACAGTACCTACTGTCAGGACCCACCAAGCCACAACGCCCCGAGCACAGCGTCTTTTTCGTTCCGGGACGTTGCAGCACCGAATCCCAGGCGGCCGGGGCATCGGTAACACACCTAGTATGCTGTGTGTCGACAGAAATGGCTCCCGGCTGGTAGGTCAGGACAACTAATGTAGCTTTCGTATCGTCGCTCAAAGATACAGTCGACAAGACACCTCCGCACCCCTGCGCAACTATCTTATATGATAATCGTCGGCCCTACTGTGCCGGAGCTTGTCGCCTCATCACCTTAGAACAAATGACCCTACTTCCGGCTGACTCATTCGATATCCTTTGAGTATATCCGATCAGCCTATGCATGTCACAACCCAATGTTTGCCGCATGTACATGTTGGCCACCGGGACGGACAACTCTGTATATGCCAAAGATAATTCGACCAGACAGACAATATTAGTGAGCACCGGATCCCGACACCAGCTGAAAACGAGGCCAACCCGCTACATTGATATATCCCATTCGCGGACCTTGGACGTTTCACAATGAGATTTGCCTATACGCAGGTAATGAATGGCAAACACATTGTCATGTAAAAGTACCTAGTAAGTAGGTAGGTACATATGTACCTATAGTAGAAGATGACAATCCACTCGCAAGCTGAGGACATCTCCATCCCACCCATCATTTCCATCCTATTCACTTAATAAAACACGCTACTCCGTGAAGACACCCTCACAGGATCAATATCACCCTGGGTTATAACATTCTATCTCCACAACAGTCAGCTCGGCGCTGTCAAATTTACCCCCACATCTGCAAGGTTTGTAAGTTGCTGGTTTTTCTTCTTCGGCTACCATCAGCAGATGACATACAGCTCTGAACCAAGACATCACCTACGTACTTGAAGACTGAATATACCTATTTTCCTGAATCATGGTTTGATCGCCGGCCACCAACACAAGACTATGGATGCTAGCTCTAATAATTGGAATCACGATAATTACAATCAAAAGACCATATACCGACAACCGGGATTCTGGAACAGCTTCAAATTCCCGATCTGCAAGTCCTAGGATAACTCAAGTGATCGCTGAACAGGACGTGATACAAGTATGACAGGGGGTAACTCCGTACCTGACCCTGACGACCCGGATCCATCAACTCGGTAACACAGCAGCTCGTCAACGACAAAACCGTTCAGAGTTGCGCTGCAAATTCCAAGACATGAAGGAATATGCACCAGTTTTCGCGCCTCGAAATCAATCGTTCTGAGACCTCGCTAGTGCTTTGCAGAAATTCTACGGTTTTCCGCATGAGCGAATGCAAACGTGAACAAGTAGTCGATTACGTAGGACCAACCACCTCATACGTATAGAGAGAGCTTAATATCTACGCATAGTGTACATATTGTACCATCCGACGAGATTCGCTAGATCCGTGATTGGAGAATCATCTCCAACTTAGAGATCGTTGCCTGATTTACGCAGAAAGGTTAGTTGGTTACCGTAGGTAACACAGACAACTACCTACATATCTAGTATATGTACCTACGAAAGGCACCGTCAAATCTAAGCTTAGCCGCCCTTGGAGTTGCACCCGATATTCCGGAGTCATTAACGCCTCGTGTTGCTACGGAAGTTCTCATGCAGGGGGCCCTTTTCCGGCTTTGCCATCACTATTTTCATTGGGACGATCTAAAGAGGTCCGGTTTGCGTGAAGTATCGAAGCGCGAATAACAGGTGTGCTATGTAAGGCGCCTCACTTTTCCGGGGGGCTCGTTTGTGTGGCTCGTACTTCGAAATGATGTGGCGGCTCATGCCATGCGGCCCGAGTTCCTGGACCCGATCCCGTTCCAGTCGCCTGGGTTTGATGGCACAGCTTGCTGCAGCTGCCACCGCCCGTTAAGCTAGGACTGGCTAGCTGACCGGTCATCTATGCCTCTTTCGTAAAAAGCAAAGCGGCCACTCATCAAAGGAATCAAGGAAAGAGGGCATTCCGAGAAAAGACTAACCATAGTGATACCTGCGGCCCACGCAAAAGTCCATAGGCAAGTCACTAAACTCGCTATATCCGCACCATTAAGCTTGGCTTACGAATCATAAATTTCGCTTCAGCTAAGACAGTTATTAGATGTGTAGTATCGTACGTATGACCCAGGTTAGACCCATGAAGTTCATATCACCTTTAATCATCACAATGTACTTGCTATTAATAACCTTTGGCTCAATGACCTGCTGAAACATACAGCTTATGTTTGAGATGGCGATATGCTAGAGCAAGATAGTGGATACTAATGGCTTCCGAGGTAGAAGGCAACGTTAAGTTGACAAGATCAGCTGAACAGCCTCCAGGTACCAGGAGAAGGCGAGAGAGGGTGTTGTCGAATCCCAAGCTCCAGCTTCAGCTCTACTCGTTTAATAGTATCAAGGGAGAGACGTGACGAACCATCCCTTGCTAGACATTGGGGGGAACATCGCTGTTACCTGGTATGATTAATTGACCAATTATGGTTCGTCTTGCTATGTTACCGACAGGGGTGAGCTCGCAGCTCAAACAGCCGATCACTTTTACGAAGTAGGCAATTTTCCTTTGCTTCTTACCTGAACCGGTCGAGGCTATCTACAACGCCTCGTACATCACTTTCCAAGAATAGGATGAGGACCCCTAGACCCGTGATCAATGCAACATCGTTTCTCAACTTTCTGCTTCTCGAATCGCTAGGGGTTTATGAGGCGCTCCCGGGGGTGGTAGGGGTGGTAAGCGTGGTTCCTGCGATCTGGGTCTGATATGTCTTCCCCGACGATCGTGGCATGGGGGTCGATTAGCCCAAGCAAACACGTCCGGGGTTGTCACCCACACAGAGGCGTCCAAGGCGCGCCAGCCCTGCGATTGATGCACCTCCTCGCTGCCGTCAGCCGCCACAGCACGGGGGTCCAGCACCCTTTCGCGAGGGGAGGGGGGAGGCTACCCTAATAAGGCTGTCGTAACTCCGAACGGCGGAAACGGGGTCCCCTAGGTTTCCGGAGAACGGTTCGATGCGCACGCACGCGCACGCACATTTACATTTCGCTACAAGCAGCTAGACATTTACATCATCCCGTCGCATGGAAAACCATGTCGTGGTAATATCCCGCCGGTCCCGCCCTGCATATGAGATGCTCAATATACCGGTATTGTACGTACATACGAGAGAGCGTGCAACCGTTTTTTGACCCTGTAACCCCAGTAAACGGGAAAGCCCACGAGGTCACAATGTCGCGACCCGCCCTTCCCTGGCTATCCCCCTGCTACGCTTGCTACATACCTACATACAGCAACCATCATACCTCCTACACGTCCTGCCTGGAGCCGGAACTGGATATCGAAGCGGGATGAGAGACGCCATTGGCGACAGCGCTGTGGCGTCCGCATATTTGCCGTGACACCCCACACCCCCTGCTCCCCGGACGTGGCTTGTTCTTGGAATTTTCTATGTCCGCGGTGATGCGCCAGGTGCGGGTTTTCCGCGCGAGGCTTGCCTTAGGGTTTATTTTCTCGCCCTTTATTTTCCCATTTTTATTTTTTCTTCGATCCGCCCGTTTGACCCTACCTGCCCTGCCAGGTACCTGGAAACGGCGAGTGATCGTCGGTGCTACCCGCTACCTAGAAACGACGACGAAGCGGGCTAATGTATGTAGGGTATGTATCTATCTAGGTGGATGGGTGGATGCTTTTGCCCGCAACAAATGGGTACGGTTTCATTGCTTCCGGAAATGATCCCATTGCCTAGACGCACCCACCGAGACCGAAGGAAGGAAGGGAAACCAAGATTCGGATCGCGGTATGTGCGTGTGTGCGTACCAGGTTCTTGTTGTTATCTCGATGCGCCCTACCTATCCACCACCCGACCTCCCAAGTGTGAGGCGTGTGGACTCCCTTTTCGCCTCAGTGAGTCGATCGTGATGGATGCCAATGCGTGACTACTCGATACACTCGACGCGTCACCAATCCTCAACAGTTGATGCGTGCTAGTGTCAACAACGACGTTCGTCACTATCGTATGTCTTGATCTTCTGAGGGGTGTCGCCTCACTTGTGCGGAGGGACGTGTTGTCGCCTCTCATTCCGATCGATGAGACCGGTTGTGGGTTCATGTTCCATGAGTGATCTACCTGTTTATACGCTCATTTCATGAGATAGGCAAGGCACGAGCTTATGATAGGGCATTATACGTTGTGCTGCTTAGCTTAGCTGATAGTAGCTCGCTGTATCTGTATCCGTGTCTAGCAAGCTGTGTCTCCCATGAAGCATTATATTATACGTAAATCCAATTATGATAATAGAGAGGACTTGTGTATGGTGGAATACCTGTCATTCGAGCTAAAATAGCTCGCCTCGACTGAAGATATTCTAAGACAGCGTGCCTATTCGTGATCTCGCCTCATAGAGAGAGATATGATGTTTTCACAGCACACTTTTATAAGCCAAATTCACTAGCATCTCAATACATAGGCTTATAACACATTCTTATGGATACTACATATAGAGAGAAGAGAACAGAGAAATAATATAGACCCTATAGAGTCGTAGTGAAGCATGATGCACAATTTGATATAAGCCTTGCAACTGAGACTAAAAACCGCATAAGTGTGGGTTCTAGGAGGTTAAGGGGGCATTCTGATCAGAGCTAGAGATGGTAGGTATCCATAATCGATATTGCTAAGGTATCTGGTTAGAAACTTCATGCCAAGTTCCATTAACTCGTCTCCATGCCGTAATACTACACGTACCGGCTTCGCTAAAATTCAACTCGATATCATGTAACATATCCTCCTCCTTGATCGTCACCTCAGGGGAATCAGCCGCTAAACTCCGCCGCTCCTCCATCGTCATAACCCACCGCGCAACTTGTGACAGTTGTCGTGTACTATAGATAGCCGTTGCGTCGATTTCATCGATAATCTCTACTGCCCTCCTCCTTACTACACTATCTTTGCATTGACATGCCGTGTAGAATAGGGGCTGTACTATTGCCACATCGATGGAATGGCCTTGCTGTGATTGCGTGACGATTGTACGGCTCCCCTCTGTTCTCAGTACGTCTGTAGCAAGCTCTATAATGCGAGAGAAACGAGAGACGTCTGGACTTTGCCCTGATATATCGGAGCAGAGGATTGCCGACAAGGAAATATGGGCGACCTGGTGATGGATGAGAAGAACCTGTACACAAGTCTTGGTTTCTGCGTCCGGCGTACTACGGGCCATGAAAGCGGTAAATAGAGTCTCCCAAGATTCGAGTTGTTGTGAAAGAGTAGATATATCCTGTGTCATTGCTCGTGGTGGTATAGAATGCGGTGAGCTTCGAGTATCGAGAGTTCTCTTGGAAGAAAGCGAGTTTATTGCACTAGTGATAGAGTTCAGGGAGTCGCGAGCCTCATCAACAGTCCTGAAACTTGGTGGAATGGAGCGGATGTGCTGTGAGATACGGGTATAAGGGGCTATCGGCCGGAGGGGACGAGTATTGAGGCGAGAAAGGTTGTTAAGGGCATTAGTTAGATCGGCTTTCAGTTGAGAGTTGGTGCCATAGACATCCCCAGCGTTGTTTAGGATTGCCAATGCACTGTTTAAATGCATTCCGGCTACATCGTCATGCCCCTGAAGTGTCTCGATGAATATAAAGATCAAACTTCCAAGTATAGCAAGTTCCCAATTTTGAGGCGAGACTTCGAGGCGTTTATTAAGTTCTTGGATAGCAAGGCTGTACTTGTCCATAGAGTAGGCTGCTGGATATCCGGGGAAAGATGTCAGTCTACCAGAAGCCTTGCTTGGGACCATATTCCTGCTTAAGGCCCCCAGGGCTAGTACCCCATAGAGAATGAAACGCTCGGTAAACGCGGCGGGTAGCACGTAGGACTCCCATATATGAGTTCCCAGGTCGAGGGAGAGCTCCTTAGTGCAAACAACCTGAAAGTATGCGAAATGCCATGTGTCTACCAGCTGTGTGGAAGGAGTGCTCCATAGCCGGCCAGCAAGGGTCCATAAATCATCATGATATGTTATGTAGCGGATATTTCCGATTAGGGGAAGGATATCACACTTTCGACCAGTGCTTAAGCATTGCGAGCATGCGGGTCGTCTTTCATCACATTTCTTGTGTCTGATTCTAACGAGGCTGTCAGTACACTTCTTGGGAACTACTCATCCCCAAAAGTAAAATAACTAGCTTACTTGCAAGTCAGACAACCTGTTTTGACTTTTCGGACACCCTGAGCACCCTTGCGCTCTTTTCTTCGTCTACGCAATTGTTCCATTTGCCCCACGAATCGTTTACGTTGAGTTATCGATGAAGATGGCAAGATTGCTTGATTATTAATGTATCGGTCAAACCGTACATCGGATGGATCTAGAGTCGACGTTAGATCGAACCTGATTGGCTGCTGCGTAAACTGCGACGATCTAGCATTAGTCGCGCACTAGGTAGCTCCCTCAGCCCATGTCTAGACAGAATAGATGAAGAAGAAGGCAACAGCCAGAAGTCAATATTTTGGAATTAATAAGCTTAAGATACACCGGTAAGTCTAAGTAACAGGCGTATAAATAGAGGCTCATTGTGAATTTCAAAATGCTTCTCGTCAAGCAATATCCTCTATCATTTACTCATTCCCATAACTGGAGTCTTGAATCATGTCGAAACTACTTACAGTATTTGGTGCAACTGGTCAACAAGGGGGTGCGTTGATCAACCATATTCTTGACAGCCCAGATCTCTCCTCTGCCTTTACGCTACGGGGAATCACCCGAGATTCGTCCAAAGCAACCGCAATTGCTCTTAAGGAAAGAGGAGTTGAGATTGTTGAGGTAGGCAATAGTGACCTACGATTGACGTAAAGCCGACGTACGCTGACGAGGACCATGTATAGGCCGACCTTCAGGTCCCTTCTACAATAAAGAAGGCTGTTGCCGGCTCTCATGCCGTCTTTGGGGTTACGAACTGTAAGAGACCAAATGGATCAACCCCCCTGATGATGACAACTAAGATCTGCTGAATAGTTTGGGAGAGCGCGTCATACGATGTAGAGGTATCACAGGGAAAAGCCATAGCCGACGCCGCTGTGGAGGCCGGTGTGAAACAAATCATCTGGTCCTCACTTCCCAGCGTTACAAAAATCAGCGGAGGCAAAGTTACCAGCATGAAGCATTTCGACGGCAAAGCCGAGGTCGAGACGTACATCCGTACCTTGGATATCAAAAGCGTGTTCTTCATGCCTGGTTGGTTCATGCAGAATCACCTTCTCATGAAGCCTGAGAAGGTGTGTGGAGTATTGTTGAAAATGAAAGAGAGTTTCCTCTAATCTATTCGAATAGGCTGATGATGGTACATACCTATTTTCACTACCATTTGAGCCATCTACACTTCTCCCGTTAATCGACATCCGAGACACGGGGAAGTTCATTGCGCCTGCACTCCTCAATCCAGAACTATACCATGGGAAGCGGCTTACCTGCGCTACTGCTTTCTACAGCTTGACGGAGATGGCCGAGACCTGGACAAAAGTGACAGGCAAGACAGTCGTTGTCCATGTACCCAAGAATGCAGGGGAGTATGACACACTGTCTGAAGCGCAGCGGGAGGAATTGAAAGGAACGAGCGCGCTTGCTGATTATGGTTACTATGGTCCTACTGGTACTAACGATCTTGCCTGGACGCTCGAGCAGGTTCCTGAAAAGCTGAGGACGTGGGAGGATTTTGTGCGCAATAGCGAACCATGGTTTGTATGACGATGGGTGTCTAAGATTAGGCCTTTCATTCTTTTGTCGGTACTGTAGAAAATGTACCGCTATGGTGAATGTCGACTAAGACCTCGAGAGTCTCCTTACATGCATTTCGTTGAAATCTTAAAGTTGCTTCTATATATAAACCAGGCATGCCTGTTTCTTGAAACTGTAGGTAGGCGGTAGGAAAGTAATACACAGAGAAATCCAAATAATAAAAGCAATAGCAACCGATCATATCACTCAGTATATAAGGGTACGATGCGACACGCAAAAAATTCAGCCAAAAAGGGGCAAAAAAAAATTCACCGTACCCCGGACTCGAACCGAGAATCTTCGGCTTATTGAACTTGCAATAGAAGGCCGACGAGTTAACCATTTCTCTAGTACGGCAGTTGTCGCTGCTCATTAAAAGTACTGATTGCTATTACGACTTATCAAGGGTATGGTTTTACTGACTTTGATTGGAAACAACTCATGGGCAAACGTAATTGAATTTGCCTGACAGCTCTTTCCTTGCTGTGGTCATTACAACAACATATGCGTATGACAGAGAAATCAGAGAAAGAGCCAACGTTGGAAATGTCAGGTGATTTGCCTACCTGGGGGATATCAACGTGACCACGTAGACCTACCCCTTACCCCTATTTTGAGGACATGCTTACCGCAGACACGATTCTTGGACCTGGACCGTATGGAACGTTCGGGGAGCGGTGAAGTGATGGCTAGCTGCGCCTGTTCCGTGTTCCTGGGTCCGATTCCTACCTCTAGTCCTCAGTCGGCTATTCCTTCTCCTTTGTTACCATCGGTAGTAATTCATCAATCATATGGTCTCTTTCCGTGCTTTATCCGTTGATAATATGCATACATGTATTCTATCGGTCTAGAACACAGTGCTTGGTCGTGCATGAGAAGCTGGCGAAGCAAGTCGGGGTACCCAATAAGTAGAAAGTCCGACTTCTGTGGTACTACCCAAGCCAACAGCCTAGACATGAGAATGCGATATAGCGGACTTCCGACGACCCGTGCACCCCCAGGCCTATAGACCCGCCGTTATTATTAACAGTCAGGCTTGTAACGGGAGCCTCCCCTTCATCGATATACTACATAGCACGGTCAGGAGATGTCTTAGAGTAATCACACACTATACCGAAAGACCCCTGCGATAGCTTGCACTGCACCGTCGGGGCGCCACGTGATCGAGCGATCTAGGCTCCAATGACTCCTTCAGGGTGTTCTGTAGTAGGCAATAGCAGGCTTGTCGTCTTCATTCTCTACCGCGAGCATGGACCCTGAAACTCGCTCCTCGATCATTGCTTGTGAGAACTTCCTGGGTGCTCGCACTAAATGCTCTCGATTTCAAATATTTCGTCTCTCACTCATAGGCAGCCGTTTCCTATGGATGCTGACAGTGGTCCAGGGACATAGCATCGCATCCTGTTGGTAGAGACCCTAACCATTCCAGCTCTGGAAAGAGATGAGACCGAAAAAGACGACTCCCATGGCTCGACATTATGACTCATTAAGCCTAGCTGCCTAAGTGACACGTCTGGCTAGTTGAGAGATAAATTGGACATCATTGTGATCAAAAGCCCTTATAAAAGTTCATATTACCTCGTACGATCATACGGATGCGCGCAGCTAGGAGGACGCGCGGTCGGTGTACGACTCCAGGGTTTGACAACGGTCACGAACCAGAAAGGCCTGAATGCCAAGATTTATGGAATTAAGTTTCGCCGATCCGTCGAAGCCATCAGCCCAGGCAAAACCGGGTCGCGGCCAATCCATCATAGAACCAGACCCAAAAAAAGGACAAACACAAGTGTTCCATCAAGTTCAATTACTGGTCAAGGTTACGAGTAAATGCTATCTTGCCATACTTCCCATCAGTATATACGACGAATGTCCATGGGGAGAGTGAAAGGTGCATTTGAAATATTTGCATTTATATTGCCTAGCTGGTCTAGTATTGCACAAGTCCAAATGACCCGAGATAGTTCCGGCGCAGCTGCGCAGTTAGAATCCGCGAGTGTGATCTGCACTTCTGCGAGCGATGATGCAAGGTGCTTATCTCAATCGCATTGTTTCGAAGCACCTCTTATGTTTACTTTCGCATAATAGACAATAATATCATTATACTTTGACTTTGACACCAAATTTATTAGGCTTCCGTTCTATTTTCGGCTCAATTATAGTACTGAATTTTCTTAATAGGTGCCTAAGTTCATCCTCATGCCAAGATGGGACTGCCAAAAGTTCCAACCGACAACGCCGGTGGCATTATGGTAGGTAGGGGCTCTAGGCGCACCAGCGAACGAACCACAAAACAGGGTATCATAGAGAGTTTACTAGACGGTGAACTAATATGTCACGGTCCATGGGATGATGGGAACCTATACTCTCGCCTAATGAACCGGGGAGTTGAAGACGGATATGTTGTTAAGTCTCAAGAGGTTATGGAAGACTTCATCGCGCAAATGTCTCGCTTATTAGGGGATAATTCCGGTTTTAATAAGGTAAACCTGGTGATACCTCCCCAATGCAGCCACACAGCGCCTAACATGTCTTAATGCAGCCTCGCAGTCGCCAAAACCGCCTACCCTCATTGTCTTGCGAAATCATGAAGCGTAAACTGGCGTTTCCCTACTTGACAGATAATCTATCCTTTCCTGGATCCAGGTGGTATGCCTATGGAGACAGGTCAATGGGATCTGAGAAGAGCCATATAGGCTTCCGAACATCCATAAACGATACGCCATATACGAAGACTTCAGATCCCTTAGACAGTGAAATCACACAAGAGGATCATCCCAACAATTCTAGGCCCCAGAGAGCTACTTTTGCAGAGCTTAATCATCCTGCAACCAACATTCGCTCACAAATGCCTAGTTTGGGTGACTCGGGAATTGGCTTGACTGATCCGGAAACACCAACAGATACATCATTCGAGGAGGATGACGACGAGGACGAAGATGAGGATGACTCAGTTGGAAACCTACACGAAGCGATCAGGCAGGTATTCTCGGCTACCCCACAGCTTGCAGATCAAGTTATCGACTACTTGGACCGGCTCCCACCTGATCGCAGAGAACGAGTATATGGATACGGTACTCCCTCATCGCGCGCCACTGGAAGCTCACAGGGCTCAAGTAATCCGGGTGGCTATAACGGCGGCTCTAGACCAAATAAACGAAAGCGAACCGAAGAACCATCTCCGAGTGGAACGCAGAACCAGTTAGGCGAGGACAACGATGAGGAGAGCCAAGTTCTTGTTGATGACCAATCTCCAGAAGCTGCACCACATAACAGAAACTTTGCCTGTGGGTACAACATATATGACCGGGGGAAGTATAGTCCACGAAGTGCCGTCAGGCGAAACGCGAAAAAATATAAGTCATGCGCAGGTCCTGGATTCAAGTATCTAAACCACTACAAGTACGCCGTGCCATCTCATGCATGAATGCAAGAGCTAACCACTTAAAGGCGTCACTTAGAGCGTGTTCATATATCACACCAGTGTCCCCGGTGCGGTCGTGTTTTTGAAGAGCCAGGACAGCTTTCAACTCATCTGGCCGAAGATGAAAGGTGTGACCAACGGGCCCATGAGCAGGAAGGGGGCATATCTCAAGCAATGTGGGATACGGTGAAGAAAGTTTTCCAGAAAACCCGTAAAGCCCAGCACGATCCTTCTGACGAAGAGCGCTGGTTCCTTGTGTGGGAAACTCTATTCCCCGGGGTGCAGAGACCGCCTACAGCATGTGAGTATGGACATCTTTTCTGTGGCTTTTTAATGGACTTTACTGATCGTGAATGGATATAGATTACGAGGAGCAACAAGAGCTGAATCTCTACCCTGTCATTGCTACCCAAGTTTCGGAAGTCTTCGGCGCACTTATCGCCACTCAACCACATCTAACGGATGTTTCTCATCGTCAAGACGAATTGATAGAAGCATTGAGGCGCGCTTTCGAAGTGGTCGGCCGAAGTACGCCAATGGAGTTACAAGCTGCTGATCTTAATACCCCTTTAATATTGCCGCAGCCGTCGGTATCGATCAGTACACAGGAGCATGCGCTTGATGTGGATTTCTCAGCCAACCTAGGCCATTTGCCTAATCCTGTTGACGTGAATTCGATGACAATGGGCTCGGCTGGAGATTCCGTATATCCAGGTGACGAAACTGGAATTCATCAGCAATTCGTAAATATGCTTGATTTAGACGTATTCAACCAAGACGTCAACGATGCCGGTAAGTACCTCCAAGCCACTTCCTAGCGCATTATCGTAGAGTCTAGAGGAAGTACTAATAACTTACAGGGGACCAAATGGAAGAACAGGATACAATGCCTCCGTCCTTTAATGGGTATGACAGCTGGGATTAGGTTATTATTGTTGATACCGACAACTAGATCGATATAGTCTATAGCGAAAGTTAATAGTCACACTCCTCCTATATATAATATTAGTTATCAATAGCAAACTATTGCCTAGCAAATACTATCCTATGATAGACATCACTTGAGAGCTGCCCCTTTATCCTAATATCGTAATGATTCATAACTCTAGAGGGCTCTCGTAACTAGTTACCGAGTAGCAGATTTGTCCACTTTGTATCTTATTCTTAGCGGTATTTCGTCACGCGAGAAAATCTCGAAGGAATGATTGCGGCGGTGATTTGCGTCATCGGGTCGATCGTTCAAGTCAAACTAGTAGTTAAATAGTATGAATCCGCGACTAATGTTCGATAGTCTTTCAAAGGCCGAGGTTAGTATAAGTTCGAAAAAAACAATAGGTAATCTACAATTCCAATCGTAGCACAGAAGGAAACGTAACAGAATAAGACTCACAGGCAACTTGCTTCTATTATAGTAATGGGGAGGACTATTCCGAAAACCCGGGTGCTTCCAACCCCCATATGTAGATATGTACCTACATACGGATACAACCTAGAACGAACCAGTTGACCATCCTTGATACCGGGTTATATCCGTTCCTAACCCCTGACGATACCTACAGTATGTATGCCACCCTCTCGATGGCTAAGAACACTGCAGGCGGCATAGATCTCTGGTTTGAAGCTCCTGTAACTACAACTGGGCTGTGTACGTAGTTTTGTATTAGCAGACGAGACTGTAAATCCTGCAAGGGGTCAAAGTAACCCAGATCATGACAAAAATCTCAGGGAAAGCTGCTCCAAATTTCGAAATATCAGTCATAGGTTTAGAACCTAATGTACCTTTCTTCATTACAAAATCTCCGTTGTGATAGAGTCAGCAAGGTGTCCGTGTGCTACGGAATACCCTTGTCTTACCCAAGAGTCCCTAATACACGAGTGCGAATGCGGGAGCGCCTCAGTTAATTATACTACGGAAATTACCTACACATGTAGGTAGTGCCGTTTCTAGTAGGCGATTAGATACCTACCCAACGCTTACAAAGTAACCCTAAGCATAGAAATATTGATGACGAATTGGTTGTTGATGATTATCAGGTAGGCTATTTTCTATTTTAAGAGTTGGAGCCCTGATGCTACAACCCATTTTGAGGCTTCTGTCTCTGATTCCTACTGAGATAGACATTAGTAAACAATCCGAAAAATCTTGATACAGCTTGTCTTTACCGTCTACACTATGAGTAGCTTGTGCCATTGACTTACGTATAGATATACTAATGAAAGCGGTGTAGATTAACGTCTAGGCTGACTTCTGACGTCTTTCCTTTGCTGATCCTCTTCTGGATCCGATGGAGCCTCTCTTTAGGCTTCTTGGCAACAATGACATGCTAAAGTGCGCTGATGATGTTTAGGATATGAGACAATGGAGTCAATGGAGCATGCGAAACGCCTTATATCTGTATATAGCGTCTAAGAAAAGATAGTTGATGTTATAATAAGCGTCGCGATGGATATCCCTCCCGAGTATGTGCTAGCTTCACCTGTTCACAGCGGGTGGCCAGCTGTCAGAGCTCGCAAAGCTGACACATTTCAAGTTCGGTCCCGACCGCATGGACCATCATCAATACCTAAATTTATTCCAGACGAAGACGCTGAGGAATGATTTGCTGCAGATCGTACTTTTTCGATCCTTCGTCTTGCGGGGTTGATAATATTTCTTTTTCCAGAGAAAAATGAAGAGCTACCTTGTCTACATCAGGCATATTCATATATATCTCACACCTCCACTTACTACGTAAGATACATCACAAGTGGCAATAAGCAATTCGCTGCATCGAGTAGCTACAGTTCTAGCCGGGGTTTCTGGTCTAGCTGCATATGTCCTTCGGCTGAACGATACTTCTGGTTCGGAGACACAAAAGCCGCCAAAGATCTGACACTGATCCAGATCGCCCTTCATCCTACCACTCCTTTGCGAATAATCAACAGATATCTTTACATATAAACTGTATGATCGCGGGCTGTGCTCATTATATTCCCCGTCGGAAAGGAAGAGACGGAATGGCCTGGCGCCCGTTTACATGTAACTACATACCTATGTAGTTTACCGAAGCCTGCGGGTTATGACAGATCTGGGGGTGTGTCATTTATTGCCATTTATTAAGAACGGGCGGGACGAGTGACGCAAAGAGTATCTACCCGTCCCATCTACGTATCTTCCAACGCCTCAGATCGGCGATACTGCTACCCGCGGCCGAAAGGTGGGTTCGGATGAATCAATGAACTCACGGGTTGGTCGAAATATATGTGATATGGCTTGCTTACCTGCTGCTTTCTACGTACCGGCAAAAGCTCCGCCCCAATCTTACGTCGCACGAGTCACCCCCAGGGTCTCATCCAAGTAATCCCAGGGTCTCATCAGCCATCTATAGAGGTGGGGATCTCGTCTCAGCTGAAGCCTCACTGGGCAGTTCGATAGCCGGTCCCGGCAGGTGAGTCGCCGCACGTTACAGGTTAAAAGCGGCTTGTCCGCACCCCCCTACAGAGGCCCTCGGATTTAGTTCTGTCCTTTTTGCCTCACGAATGGTTCAATCAGCACCAACATGACATCCGCCCTCAGGCTGGCCACCTTGAGTACCGCGATAGCCTGCGCTAATGCCAGCTTATTATTCTGGTCTGGTCACCATGCTGGAAATTGGGGTCCGGCCAAAGACACTGTTGGTCCTGCCGAATTAGATCCTGTAGGATGGACGCCGAAACCGACTGCGCCGCCCGGGGCCAAGCCGTTCGATTTCGAGCTTCGGAGACGGCAACAAACCACCACCATCACCGCCGCCGCGACTTGCGGCTTTCCTGTTGATAATAAAAGTGGTAGGTAAATGGATTAAACTATTGGATCGTTCAATTTAATTGCAAGAAGTTCGTCTAAACATTTAATAGCACCGGCAATTACGTGTGATGCAGGAGCGTACTGTTTTGAGGTAGCAGCGGATGCTGCTGCGGGATGTTGTACCGAGCAAAATCGTCGTGATTGTAAGGTACCGACGACGTGTCTGGAAACAAGACGGCAAGCATCTCAAACCGATTCCGGGACTCTCTTCTGGTAAGCCTAATAATTATACTTACCCTCCTTCATCCTCTCGGCTAAGCCAATAAAAGTGATGATCCATCCCGCCCCCGTTGTGTAACATATCTGTACGATGCGAATTTTTTCGAGAACTTTAATGGGGTCAGTTTTTTGGCATGCGGCGAGGAGGCTGGGTCAAGTAAAATTGCGACGAGTCCACCAGTAGGATGGACACCGACGACTGCGGTGACCACATCTTCTCAATCGACATCCAGTTCGGCATCTAGTTCGTCAACGAATACCGACCCGACGAACGTTGTAACTGTAACTGTGACACCAAGCGTCGGGCCGTCATCTTCGACTGCACCACCTGTGGTGGATACTGGTAATTCGGGAACGAACAGGGTCGGAGCTATCGTTGGCGGTACGATCGGTGGAGTTGCTGGAGTCGCACTAATTATTGCTGCTTTATTCTTCCTTCTGCGACGCCGGAGGAAGGCTGGAACAGAGCCGAAGCCGTTTGAAGGCTCGCCTCCGTACACGGGTGCGAATTTCGCAGCAACCAATGTGTATCCTGGAGGACTACCCGAACCGATGTACAACTCAGATTTCTACGGCGAGATACCCCCGGCAATGACGCAGGCATCTTCAACTCAACGAATGACGGGATATCCGCCGCCACAGAACTACGATCCTGTTATCGTACCCAGAGAGCCTCAGCCACGAGCGAGACCAACAACGTTCGTACCCGGGGAACCCAAACCGAACGAGGACGATATCGTGTCACCGATTACTCCTGGCGACGGGCTCAACCCCGCCGACGACCCTACGACTTACACCTGGATTTCAAACCCGACACCACCTCCACAATCAGAGTACTCTCAGTTCAGTCCGCCACCTCCACCGCATTTCCAATCGTACCGTCCGTACCCCGGAACGTAAGGAGCGACGAAGAGCGCGAATTTTGACGGAAGTAATCTCGTCGGATATATATGATATTTGTTGGTTTAGGATGCTATGTACATATTGGGCGCGGCGTTCTCTTTCCCGGATTCTGGCGTCTCGGCAGTGCGCAGCGCATATGATACCTGTTGCTTTTTCCAGCGAAATCTAGCACAGAGAAGAGAACGGACATTAATTTGGGACTTCTGGAATCGCGTTGGGTAGGTAAGGGGCGGTAAAAAGTACGTCTACTAGGTATGTCTATATCTTAACGAATTACGAGATTGATATCAACCACCCAATTTGTATCATCTTTTCTGGCCTTTTGCAGTTCAGTTGGGGTGTTTCCAGATCGCTTTAATCTTAATAGTGTCTGACTCGCTTGTTAGAATAGGACTCGAAGATTGCCGATATGACTTGTGAATAAGCTATGAGTACCAACCTACATATCTGATTTATTCATGCCTTACACATCAATCTGTGATGTAGTGTCTTAGGAATTCTAAAGAGCTAATGCGACAAAGGCCATAAAAATGGAATTAAGGTACCCAATCAAAGACCATTCCGTAGGTTCCAACAAAGCTCGTGTAACGATTTGGTTGCGCAATGTAGGATTGGAAATAAGAAGCGAGTGATACGGTGAGAAGTCGTATCGTGGGGACCCCAGACCGACCGACTCAGGGATGCGTGTGGGGAAGCCGGCAATGCTAACGATCCTTCTCCACGTCTCGACCCCCATTCCGCCGACTCGGGAAGGAGATAAGGTATAGGTAGGACTTTACATATATGCATTAACCGCCTTCCAACGAGTCGATATCTCTATCATATGCTACGTATTCGGCCCGCGACGAGGGTATCTAAGAGGAAAGTCGAAAGGCGTAGACCGGGTCCCTACTAATCAATAATACCCCTGCAGTGCTCGTGTATTCCTTACTTGAGCCCTAGGGTGCAAATATACAAGATGAGTGAGGGACGGGTTGGCAATTCGACGCAGTTAGTGAGCGTAGGCGAAATATCCAAGCATCGCTCATTAGATGACCTTTGGCTCGTCGTCGACGGCGTGGTCTATGATCTCAGCCATTTTGCGGGGGAGCATCCAGGTGGAGCCGCGGTCCTCCTTCAGCATGCCGGACGTGACGCAACCGCTGCATATTCTGAGGTTCATTCGCCATCCCTGATCAAGACCTCATTACCGGCATCAAGCCACATTGGCGTTCTCGACCGGGCTACCATAACAGAGGAATGGGCACGGCCCCCACCACAGGCCGGCGGCCCACCCCAAAAGCGGCCAGAAAAGCCGCCGCTCGATAGTCTCATCAATGCACGAGATTTCGAGGCCGCAGCTGAGGCCAGCTTTACGTCCAAAGCCTGGGCCTTTGTGTCTTCGGCCGCGACAGACTGCCTGACGAAGGAGCGCAACAGGTCCGCGTACAGCGAGATCGTGCTCCGTCCCCGGGTGCTCCGGAATGTGAGCAATGTGGATATCAGCACGACAATGCTGGGAAACCGCATTACCGCACCCATATTCTGTGCCCCAACATCTATGGGACGCATATTCCATCCCGAGGGCGAGCGAGAGCTGGGTCGTGGGTGCCAGCGTGTTGGGATCCCGCAGTGCGTTTCAACAAGCTGCTCCTACCCCCTCCCCGAGGTCATGGATGCCGTCGAAGATGAGCAAAGGGCGGCTAATAGGTCGGAAGCAATTCCCGTTTTCTTTCAGTTATATGTGGACAAGGACCGACGAAAATCAGAGGCGCTGCTACGTATGGTTCGGGAACGTGGCGTTAAGGCCGTGCTCCTGACGATCGATGCGCCTGTCATCGGCAAGCGAGAGGCGGACGAGCGAGTCAAATCCGACGAGAGCCTACGGGCCCCTATGTCGGGCGCACAGCCCAAGAATGACAAAAAAGGGGGCTCATTGGGACGGTTGATGGGCAGCTTCATCGATGCCTCCCTGACGTGGGAGGATATCGCCTGGTTACGGAAGAGCGCCCCGGGCCTGCCGATCGTGCTCAAGGGTATCCAAACGGCGATGGATGCTGTCAAGGCTATGGAAGCTGGAGTCGACGCCATATACATCACGAACCACGGCGGACGAAGTCTTGACACGGCCCCTGCAACGATATTGGTACTGCTAGAACTACAGAAATGCTGTCCGCAGGTCTTCGATAAGATGGAGGTATGTGTTGATGGTGGTATAACTAGAGGCACTGATATCTTTAAGGCCCTCTGTCTGGGTGCCAAGGCTGTTGGAATAGGCCGTGGGTTTCTATTTGCTTTGAACTATGGGAAAGATGGAGTTGAGCAATTCGTTAATAGTAAGTCCGACTTACACAGTGTTATATTACAAGGCGATGAGAAGAGACGACTAACTATTCTATTCATTAGTTCTTACCGATGAATTGGTGACTACCATGCAGATGTGTGGTATCACTAGCCTCGACCAAGTCCATCCCGGCTTGTTGCACACAGGTGCCGTGGATTATCTGGTTCCTGGGTCAGAGGAACACCCATACGCGAAATGGAAGCCTAAGATAAATAGCAGACTATGACAGGAGCGTCATGGTCTACAGTGTGTATATACTTGTGTTTTGGGGCCAACCAGATATGTCGTATGTCAGCAGTCATCGCCCCAGGCACCTAGCCTGATAGACCCGTCGTCGCGTCTGAGTGTGATATGACGCCGCTAGTTTTCCTCTTTTCTAAGAACGACGAATAAACCCGTATCATAGGCTCGCCGAGTACCACACAGTAAATCTTGGTCCTATCTGGTCTGAAGAAATTTGCTAGGTGTTTCTCTAACTAGCAACACCAAGACACGCACCTACACCACCTATCATCCACCATCCACGTCTTCCTCCGCTTAGTCGTACACGACTTTCTTAATTCAATTCTTTTCTTTCCTAGATTTCACATTGACTTTCCTTTCGTGTTATTTGTTTTTTCCCTCCCATACATTCTATTCCCATCAATAGAGGTCCCTCTTCAGTAGCAGAGGACTACGCATTCTTGTCCTCGGTCGAGAACTTCACATCCATTCACCATGGCGAACAAGAAAGATAAAAAGAAAGATTTCGACTATAGCCTAATGCTTGCTACCTTTGGCATTCCTCAGCCTAAGTATGAACGTCACCTACCCGCTGAATACTACGCATCGCCATCTGCCCCAAAGAAGGAAGTAGATGTAAAGCACGAGAAACACCACAAGTCTAAGGAAGTCGACATGAAGCACGAGAAACACAAGAAGCATCATGCAAAGGACGAGGAGAAGAGCCATCACTGGTCTAAGGAGGACGATGGTATGATCTGCTTCATGAAGCAGTCAGACATGCAGTATGTATACATACACCAACTTACCTACCTACCCATATCCCCTCTTTTCATGTATTCAATCTCTTCCATAATGTCTTTAGAGCCTCAGCTCAATATTCCCATCATATTATATAATAAACCCAGAATGTTGGCTAATCTGAAAATATTCATAGCCTGAAGACAGTCGCATCAGTACTCGGTCGCACCGAGAAAGAAACCCGCGAGCGCTACAAGTACCTCAAGTCGCTAGCTAAGAACGACGGTTTCACCCTCAAGATGCGCGCCGACATTCATAAGCATAGACTCCTGAGCAAGAAGAAGTTCAAGGATATGGATGTCACGTATGAGACGGGTCGCGAGAAGCATAAGCTAGCGTATGAGTCCGGCAAGGTAGTTATGGTCATCCAGGACGAGTCCGACGGCCGCGGCAAGAGCCGCTTCATCTTTGAGCGCGCCCGCGGCTTATCTCCCGTCGCAGACTCCGAGTCTGAATATGACTCCGACATCCAGCTCAACACTAAGCCTGAGCTCAACTTCAAGTTTGAGCATAAATCCAAGGACCATAAGAAGTCTCACCACCACCATGACCACCATGACCACCATGACCACCATGACCACCACCGTGACCACCACAAGCACAAACACCACCACCATCACAAGCACGCAGAGCCGCCTAAGGTCAGACTCGAGCATAATCGAACCGATATTGGCTACACCGACGCCGTCGACGTGCTGGAGGCTAAGTTCCCGAACGGCAAGCGACTGACGCCGGACACCTTCTGGAGCGAGCGCGACTGCCGCGCGCTATCCGCCATCGAGGCCAAGTACCAGGAGAACAAGTGGCTGACCATCCAAGCCGATTTCGCCAATTACACCGGCCGCATGATTGACGTGAATGTCCTGCAAGCCAAATTCTGTGAGCCCCAACCCGAATCCCAGCCTGAGTCTGAGTCTTACTCTGAGGCTACGTCCGACTCGAGGTCTTTGAATAGATGCGGATGCGGATTCAGCTTTGAGTCCGAGTTTTCTGAATCTACCGAGTCTACCGAGTCTACTGACTCTGCTGACTATTCCTAGTGCTCGATTGAGGTTTCGGCGCGGACACACGACGAGATGAACGCATCTTACACGGCATGACGGCATTATTCCGGCGTTAGTGGACATAAGTGGTCTTAGGAGTTGTTAGGTTTCATTTCGAGGGGATTCATCCGGTTATGGGTGTATGGAGTTTGAGATGATAGATGATACTATCACCTATCACGAACGCAGGTACTGGCGATCTCTATCTCTTTTCCGATCAGGAAACACGTCTCTATAATCTGATCGAGGGGGAACTTACTGTTGTTGACTCTGGGACGCCGAATGTACTGCACTTTTCCTTTCCTTAGGTAGTTGCGAATACATTAAGTTATATAACCAATAATGTTCCTACTGCCACGCCGTTATATGGTGAGAGACTGCCCATATGTAAAGAGAGCATCGACAATGGACGGGATAACCTTGAAACCCTTGAAATATACGAGCCCATAACTCGAGCCTGGTAAATAAAGGTACATCGGTATTTAAGGCCGTTGAGAGCACACCTGTACCAGTCAGGTAAAATCAAGCAATCACTCAAAATCAAAACCCATCCAGAAAGTAATCTCAAACAGACACCGTCAGCCGTAATTCATTCAGAGTAGAGAGCTATAGCCCAAGATTCATGATTTGATATTTCGCAGCCGCCCGCCATATCCTATGTCCCCTTTCTATCAGCGAGACCCCCCAATATTCCATTCCATTCCCGGAACCCGGCGCCTATGCCTAATCGCTGGCTGGAATAAAATCCTTTTTTTAAATTTCGTGTGTCGTAACCGTATAGTGAACCGACCCAACCGTCCCCGTCCCCGTATCTATTAGCCAAGATTGACAAGAAAAATAAATAAATAAAGGGGCGAAAGATCAAAACGCCTGTGTCCTGTCCTCTAAACCCGGGGTTATGTGTTCCCTGTAAGAAAAGACCTTGACCTAGCCAGATTGTAGACTATCCTTGATGCAGTCGTACCTCGTCCGAACCTGATATGGTGAATGAATCCTTTTCTCCGATCGTAAAGTAATAAGTTGTTTGAAATGAATATCCAGGTATATTGCTCATACACCTCTCTAGCAATGGCTGCAATGGGCAGTAGGTCTGCCGCGAAGGGTCGACGGCCCCTTACGCCTACGACTTCCTAGCGCCGGCATCCCGTCTCCGGGTTGGGAGTCATCTCCCGTCTCGAATCGCTCATTGCCAACCATGATGACTTTAATCACGTTGCTGAGACCTACTGCCAGGCTGGCACGACCAACTCTCACCATCGGTCCAAGATTGGTGACGAAGAGGTGTCCGTCGTCTTCGGTTTTGGAGCATAGTGGAAGAGTTTCCCACGTCTCTTGTTTGCCGAAATGGGAGAACATCCATACCTCCCAGTTGTCTTGAGGTACTTGACCATTCGCAGGTGGAGTAGCATGATGACGCCGCCGGAGACCGTTGAGTTGTTGAAGAGCTTGGTGGTTTTGATAGTTCTCTGTATGTGATTTCGTCGTGGTCTTCCTTCTAATCCCTACCATAATCCCGGAGGGCAAAGCGTCCCAGAGCCCGGGGTTCTTAATCACCCGTCTTGACTCTTTGGCTCTTTGCCATGGGCAACACGTTTTCCTCGTAGGGGAGTCCGGATCGCAAAAACACAGCGACTCACCTTCGTGCTGCGGACTATATGTCTGCACCACGAGATCCCGAGTATACGTATTCAGGTATGCCAACGTGAAACTCCATAATGCAACGGAACCGCATCGCATTTTTCGCGGTCGCGAGTGGAAGCATTTCATGCTTTTCGGTTGGATTGGATCTACCTTGAAAGTGTAGATGGCCCTGAGCGTTTGCGAATCTACTAAATCCACCGTATGGGATCGAATTATTAGGAAGAACCCAAGTTCCGGCAGAGCTTGGATTGAGACGAATTCGCGGTCTTTCAGATTGCCTACGTTTACTGCTGTAGACGTCCAGCTAGAACCTTCCTGGGTAGCAAGGCGCACTTCACCCTCGCGAGTCGATGCCATCACTTGAGCAGGAAACCCTGTGTTACTGTCAGCATCAAGCCTGTTGTTTGATATTAGGTACTCTACGCACCTTTTTCTGCAAGAGAGCCAACGGAGACAAGCGAGCTCTCATCAGTTAGTATGTAGCTGTTAGGTGTCTCTTGCTCTGCTCTGAGTTCCACAATGGCACCATCTCGTCGAATGAGTATCAAGGCGGGGATTCTAACGGAATCGTCGGGAACAAAAAAGAACGCTTCTGGTTTATGTCGATCCGGCTCTGCCCTGATCATAGGACCCCATTGCCGTTCGAGTAGGTTCCATAGTAGGACTTTACGCGATGTTAAGAGTGCCACCCAGTGAGACTCCTCATCGATACAGACGGCCAGAATTGGAAACGGAATAATGGGGGAGTGTTCATTTTCGCCTAGTACGTAGTTGTTACCGTCAGCTTTGATATCCCAAATCCTAATAACTCGGTCAAGTCCTATGGAAACTAGATGGCCATCTGAGCAAGCCGATAGTAGAGCCACATCCAATGCGTGTCCTCTGCTTAAAGTCCGAACCGAAAGTAATGACTCCGCATCCGTGCCACCGGCTCTAGCGGAGTCCGCCAATTCGTCCCATAGTAGATAGTTCATTAGCAGACGAACCGCAGCCGCAATGACAAGTATGGTCACCACGAAGGAAGCTGATTGGTGGCGTACAAAATCGTAAACGGCTGGCGGAAACCACGGCTCACTAACGGAGAGTTTGCGGTCTGATCCCTTAAGCACGAAAATGGTAGGATGGAAAACTCTCGCGATATAGCTGAAGGCATCGGGCTTGACAACATGAATGAGTTCTCGGGCCGTTTCGTGGTCTTGGAGGCCTAACCACGACGCGGGACTCCTTCCTTGGTGGACTTCGGTCAAAGATGGAGATAGTGACACATCTTTGTATTTAGGTGAGATATGAATGAGCCGGCTGATCGCTCTAGCAACGCTTTCATTTTCGAAGAAGTGCCACTGCGCAATGAGGACGAAGCCCAACATGATGATAGTTCCCGCAATACGTGTTGACATAGCGATTCTACCCTGTAGTACTGCATCCATCCATGTTTGACGGGATTGAATGTCAGAAGCAGACTGCTGAGATCGAATTGACGCCTTTGCAAGAGCATCGCTGAGCTCAGTACGGCGAACATCAACACTGAGTACCGAGAGGAAAAACGTTGACAAGTAGAAATAGTCAAATATCAACGCAATGGCCGCAAAGGTACAGAACGCCGAAACACCGGGCGATACAATCTTGGACAAGATTCCTAAGAGGACGAGATTTTGGGTCACACTGAAGAGCGCAACGTAACCTGTCTCACCAAAGGCCTGGCCAATCCGGTTGCCCGTACTATCTGCGGATGGTGTGAGGATGACCGCGTTGATGAGTCGAAAAATGTTCTCAAGGCTCATACAAAAGATGACTACCGGATAACCTAAACGTGGTATTCTCGACAGATCAATCTTAAGTATAGCACATATGGTAAAGCTCGATAAGATGGCGAGAACGATTTGAGCTATAACCGTGACCATTAGGCCCACCTTTGACTTGACGGCCCGTAGTTTAGACAAGGTTATCAAGAAGTAGACGAGGAGGAGTGAGTAAGCTATGCCTAAAAGCAAGACATCCTGAGATGATATGGGACGAAATTGAAACTCATATAATTCACTCGTCCTCCCACTCGGAGAATAGTCAAAGATGTCCCACTTATCAGCCATATTGTCCTTGAGACCCCGGACCCTCTCCTGCCATAGACGACCAACCGGAGAGTCCCGAAGGTGGACGAGAGTTATGACGAGAGCATCGGCGGCGATTAAGTATCGATCCTGGAAACGTTTGCCACTAAAGACAGTCGAATGTCTCAGGGTTACATTGACGGAAGTCGGCTGTGACTTTCTCTCATTTGCTGTAGCAATGATATCATTGTCTCTTTCTATGCGGTCCGCAGAGCACGACCAATACTGTAGTGGGGATTGAAAAAACCAAGATTCGTTTGTTAGACCATTTGCTACGTGGTATGCATCGCGCTGAAACGGTGTGAGGTCAGTAGATGTCGAATTGGTAACGTCGGGGTTTTCGGCGATATGGCGTTTGGGATTGAAGTTGATGGTAGGTCCTAGAAGTTCATCTTGAAGCTCGAGAGCGCTTAACAAGACGTTTCTGTTGAGAGCCTGGAAATAATTGCCATGGACCCATATCGACCGCATGATTACGTCGGGTTCGACCCTATTCCTATCGTGGAGGGGGAGGGTATCTGTCCACGCATATTCGGGTAGGATGGATGCGCCACTAACGAAGTCGGTAGTATAGAGGAAAGGGAATGGATATATGAGGACGGCGGCGACGGCGACGGAGACTAGTAAGGTGGTCACGACATGGCTGGCGGCGTATCTTCCGTACCGTGCGAAGGCGGCGCGTATCGGATGTGTCTCGTCCAACACAGGAGCTTCGGTAGTTCTTATATCGTATCGTCAATTGAGCTGTCAAGCAACAAGCTAACGGGACCAAGCTTAACATACCCTCTAAAAGGATAGAGAATGTACCAGATCATCCTTCATACACACAACGGGCAGTCACCAGCTTGGAAGCCGCCCCACGAAATCTCGGCGCACGAACGGACGGTAGGCAAATGGCCTTCTATTAGATCACAAGAGAGGCGCATTATCTTCTTGGAAGTGTCATAGGCGAGTAAAGCGGCGGGTTTCGGAAGAGAGGGGATGAGCTCGATGTAGTTGTATAGAAAGCTATTTAGGTCAATAGTTAAGTATCTAATAGAGGAGGCATCGTCGTGCCGGAAATCGAAAGAATAGGCCCGTATTGGAGGCCGAGGCGGGTATCCGTCGAAAAAGCAAAGCCAAAGTGAAAAGAGGGAAATCGGACATGAAGGCGCTATTTCGAACTTCGTATTTCATTACAGGGAATTGGTTGGTGATTGTGGTAAAAGTGCCAATAGAAATATACTAGAAGAGGACTAGAGCGACGCCGCAGTGTCAATCTTCCTTTCCACTGTTCTGCACTTGACCTGAGAGAGTTAGGTACCGAAGTTAGGTTCGATGCAAGAGATCGGATCTATGGGGATCAACAGCTAATATCCTCGGATAGTCTTGAAAAGATTTGATGAATTATAGTTGACGTTAGGTAAACTATGTGTGTCATGTATTGTAACTTACACAAGGTCAATGATTGCCTTACGTATATGAATGGATTGTGCAATTCCCGGTTAGAGGTCGCCAGATTTTGCGATTCCCATCGATCGTAATGGCCAGGTTGGATCAATGATGGGGGGACTTGGGTGTGCGCCGGCGGGGCGGGTTTAGTTGGAATCGCGGACAACCGGGACACTTCCTATTCCCTGCTAGACCATCTCTGACCATCGCTGTAGCCCCTCCAAACCCCTCTGTTGTAAGGACGAAGTAACCCATACTCGCCATGCCTCGATGCTTCTGCAGCTTCCCCTCCAAATCTTACCCAGTCTTACCCGACCCCTCATGTATAATAGTTCAAGTTATTTCCTTCCATTTCCTTGTGATACTTACAGCTCATGACTGGCTTCGTCTTTTCTCTCCATTGATATCGTTCCCCGTCTCGTAGGGACATCCAGGTACCGAATCATCGGATGGTCCGTCGAATCCGAAGTCTCTTGACGGGGATGAGCTCTATCATTCTGAAACGATCTTTAAACATCTGGCGTGATAATAAAAAATCAGTCCGCCATTAATTTAATAAGCAAACTGCCTAGAGCGGGTTTACACCAATGACGATGTAAGTTGAATGTTCGTTTCGTAGGACACCAATACCAAAAAGAACAAGGAGGCAATGCACCTCTATGTCGTGTCTCGCAAAGGTCGTGAGGATCGTGGGAAACATGCAGCAGAGTAGGAGTGAGGGTACGGTATCTTTCATGGTCTGGGGAAACCGTTGGACCTTTTATAATTATAGGCCTCTGTCATTTCTCATCGACCCATACCTACATAAAAATAACTGACCGCTTAGATTGCCATCCTAATGATGACCAGCGTTGCGGGCGGGGTTCGTCAAGTCAGAATCAGCTCACTTTCTCTCGCGATGCCTTCGATTGGTGTACGGTAATTGGTGCATCATAGGCAGATTAGCAAGGGTCGCTGGTAATTAGATCTGCCTAACCAGGTCCCCGGGCTTGCTATGGGGGTGCTAATGAAAATCATGAACTGACACTAGATCCGAAAAGCAAGTTTGTAAGGCTGAAATCGAAGCTATCCTATCTCGGATGCATACTTCCCACACACTTCCCACATATCACATCACCTTTTATACCTACACGGTCGTAACATCGTGTGATTTTTCTCCGAACGGCCCGGATATTCGTCACCGCTCCTATAACGACTAGGCAGCTCCACCAATACCCCAAGGGCGGCTACTAATAGCTCACTACCTAATATAGGTAGGGAAGATGGGGGATCTGGGCGATGACCCCATTGCAGAGTTGATCACGACCTTTAACGAGTTGAATGCTGGTGTGGTCGAGGAGCTGGAAGAAGAGCCGAGCCCGCTGGAGTTCATGCGATATGTGGCTCGGAATACTCCTTTCGTCATACGCGGCGGTGCCAGTAGCTGGCCGGTTATAAGTCGCTGGACTGCCGCATATCTCCGGGAGTCACTCACGGGGCACAACGTCAACGTCGCCGTAACACCTTTCGGTAACGCTGATGCTCCTACAGCTATAGACGGCGAAGAGGATCTTGTATTTGCCAAACCCCACGAAGAAGACCAGCCGTTCGAAGAGTTCCTCGACTATCTAACCACACAAGAGAAAGCGGGTCCTTCTTCATCTGAGAGTCGTGGAGAAGTCAGATGTAAGAATTCAGAATAAATAATAGCAAAAATACTAAATAAAATAGATGCGCAAACACAAAATGATAATCTACGGAACGAGTACTCTTCGCTTTATTCGCAAGTCCCACCGTCGATCCCCTTCGCGCGTATCGCTTTGCAGGAAAGCCCGGATGCCATCAACTTATGGATCGGCAGCTCTAGATCGGTGACAGCGATGCATCGTGACAACTATGAAAACATATATGTACAAGTCGCCGGACGTAAGCACTTTGTCTTACTACCTGCTCTATGCCAGCCTTGTGTAAACGAACAGGAACTTCATCCCGCCTCTTATTCCAGAAGAGAGGATAAACTCCATTTACAGAAAGAAGATGGCGATAAAGTCCCTTTCGCTATTTGGGATCCGGATAGCCCAACCTTACGAGCCACAAAGTACTCGCAGCTGGCAAGGCCTCTGAGGGTCACTCTTGAACCAGGCGATATGTTGTACCTACCAGCCATGTGGTAAGCGCAGCATAACTCCCCATTGGGTATTTATTAACAAATCGATTATTCAGGTACCACAAAGTCTCGCAGTCCTGCTCCGAAGAGGGCATATGCGTCGCAGTCAACTACTGGTAAGACCGTTAATTCAACTACGATTTATTCCTCATGTAAATACTCACGTATTATCCACATCCATAGGTACGACATGGAGTTCAGCGGATCACTATATCCCTTAGTCTCCTTAGTCCGCACTCTAGGTAATCAAGCAACAAGATAATTCTAATACTACAATCCGAAGCACAAATGTAAAAAAATGTAGAAGTCACTTCGCATTCCGAGACTTCTAGTGTTGTACGTGATTTATGTCATTCTGGGTTCCTATTCTAATGCCTAGTTGAATGCTGAAACTCCTATTAAGTAACGTCCATCAGCTTGAATCGGCGTCATGTAACCCGTACTCCAGACGCCTCGCCTTTTAATTGCAGATAACCACATAGACCTTGGACCATCCTATCCTCAGACTCTCAGATGTTCGTTCGAACTCCCAATGGGCGTCGAGAACCATCATCCAAGAACCGGCTCTTATCATCACTGATCTTCTTCCGGAACAGCGCCAAGTCCTCCAGAAGCTCATGCATGTAGTCCTGCACCGCGCCCGCCTTCTCCTCGTAGACCTCAGACTCGTAGCCGTCATCCTCGCCGTAATACGCCTCGTCGACCAAGCTCTCGCGTCTGTTTCCGCTACTCTTCTCCGCGTCCTTGCCGCCCACCATGTTCTCCTTGTCCGCCTCCCCGTCGTCCTCCCGGACAACGACCTCCGGGATCGGGTTCTTGAGGCTGTCGAGCGCGAGCTTGAGGTGCAGCCGCAACGCCTCGTTCTCCGTCTGCAGGCTGCGGATCTTGCCCTCGGCGACTAGGCTACGCTCCTCCATCATCCGCTGCATGGCCGCGACGCGGTTCTGGTACTCCTCGAGGCGCTCCTCGCTCTCCTTCGCGTCCTTCTCGCGGCGCTGCGAGTTCGACACTGACAATTGCAATAACCGGATCTCCTCGGCCATAGCCGCAATCTGCGCGTCCCGCTCCGCCGTGCTGATGTGGTCCTGGTTGACCACAGCGCGGGTGCGGATCCGCTTCGCCTGGTCCGCGTACCGCAGCGTCGATAGAGTCTCCTCGTAGTCCGACGGCGCGATACACGCGATCATCGCCGTCTTGCTGTTGCCGCCCAGCGAGTCCTTCAGCAGCCACGTCAGGATCGAGTCCCGGTACGGCACGATATCGCGGCTGCGCTTGCCGGGGCGCTGCTGCGCCTTCGGGTCCGCCAGCGCTGCTATCACGCGGCCGAGGGTCGTCAGCGACTTGTTGATATTGCTGCCCTCGCGGAGGCGGGCACCGGTGGCTTCGGTGGATTTCGCGCGCTCGCTGCCTGCTAGATCGACCAACCGGATGCGCGAGCTCCGCTCTGTGGTTTCGTCCGTCTCCATGTCGTGGTGGATCTGCTTCAGCATGATCGTGAACACCGCGTGGCTGCGGCTGCTGGTGTCGTTCATCTTGGTGCTGGCCGTCGTGCGGCTGCGGTCCCCCGCCGTCATGTAGCGCAGGATTTCGTTGAGGTTGCGCACCGGCACCTCCGTCAGGTCTTTGACGTACGGGCCCTCGGTAGGGGACTCTCGGATCTTGAGGTAGTACGGAGCCTGGTTCGGGACGACGGGCACGAGGAGGTCCCGCACGTGCTCGTTGTATACTTCGAAGTATGAGGCTCGTACGTGGTAGGAGATGTTGGGCGTTTCGTTCTGCGCCGCTTCAATCCGCTGGAATAGATCCTCGCAGGTTCGAGGGATGAGACCCGGCTGGTCGGGTGTTCCCATCATGGTATAGGATTTGCCAGAGCCGGTTTGGCCATAGGCAAAGATACAGGTATGGTAGCCCTCGAAGTTGTGGTCGAGGAATTCCTCGCCTAAGCTGTTGTATACATCTGTTTGGTGTGCATAATGCTTGTCTCGAATATCATGACTCCAGAAGGAATTGTCGAAGGTGAAGTTCTTCTCCTCTATGACCTTTCGGGTCCTCGCTCTCGCATTTGCAGGGTCGCTGTCGTTCGGTACATGGAGGGTAGTCTGCTGTGTGATCGGGTCCATGCTAATCAGACATTCTGCACCCCGTTCGATTTCTGATAATCATTGTCAATTCCCATAAATCCATTTTCTCAATTGAGAAAAATTCGGTATCAGGAAATGAATAGAGAAATCATACCTCGAGGCAGGAAAGCCCGCACTCGGACAACAACCCTCACGTTTCCACCCGGATCCATCCTCATGTGCGGTGGTAGGGTTCCATCACGAGATCGTAGACTCGGAGTCGAAGCTGAAGAACGGATGGCCCTCATATCAGGCGAAGGTATTAGACAAGGCTCCAGCATTCCACTCAGTGTCTCGCAAATATGATCGATAACGTCGATAGTACGGTGCTGGAGGTGCGGATATTGAATGCCATAGACAGGCATTTGGACCCAGGGAAGTGGACCGGTTTTATTTACTTTCGACTGGTAGGCATTGGTTGCCGGGGCAGCCAGTGCACGGTGCGCACGTTAATTGCGACCCTGTAATGGTAATTGCCCCGCGATGTGACGTACCTATAGAAGGTAAGGAGGGGCTGATGACAATTTAATCAAGAACAATTGAACGATCAATTTTGACTTAATTAATGGATGTATTGTTCAAGTGATTGTTGAAATTGTGCAGAATTTGAAAATCACATTAGCTGAATTGTTATTGCATGATTCCTATGAGGATTCCCACTGTGCGCGTCCATGGGTAACACAACGTCTATTCTGGCCGGGAGACCGATGTCCACGGGTATCTCAGGTGCTGCAACGCGGGTCTCAGTCTAATCCGCACATTAGGTAAATTGCGTACCAGTTTAGCTGAAGAGTGAAGATTGAGTAACATGGAAATCAGTAAAACGCCAAATTTCAAATAGATCTATTGTATTTGTTCCACAGTAAGCCTACTTTCTTGCGAGTCCCTTTCCTAAGAGCTCGTTACCGACTTCGGCAACAAGTGGTTCATTCGGGAACTGCTTCTTCTTCGCCAGCACAGTTCCTTGCGCATCCATAGACCTCAGCAAATTCACGAGCTCCCCTTCCATTGGCATACAATACACTAAGAATCCGAGTGCCGTCAGCATACTTCGCAAGGCTTCGTCAGACGAATCTTCTTGCGATATGGCTTCTAATACTGATGCTGCCAACTCTATTTGATCGTCTTCAGGAAGAATATCACCCGATCCCTCTCTCTTCTGGTAGTTTGCAGCGGTAAGGTTATATAGTAATGATCCCGCCGCCACCCGAGTATTACTGTGACTATCATCGAGGAAGCTAGATGTAATAAGTTCCGTGATAGAACTTCGTAGCTGTGCGTGGTTAAGGACCTGATCCACGTAGAGGTGGCTTGAGAATAGATTACAAGCCATATGCAAAGTGACCAGTCTCAGTGCATACGGACAATCGGCATCCCCGCTCACAGCATCTAAGAGTGTAATTACCGTCTTGTGGCCATGCTCTTCAGCAAAATAACCACTTACTCGCGGGTCGGCCAACGCACAACGAAATAGGTCCACAACCGCAAACATGACTTCCTTAGGTAGATCTTTGACTGCGGAACGGAGGAAGTTCGAAAATGCGGATAAGTCCGGTAGCGTAGAGTTTGCGGCGCCCTCAGCAGACTTGGCCTCGATGAAATGCTTCACACCCTGTATTGAGGTATCATCGGCTTTCGTCCCTAGCTTAGACAACAGCTTAGGAAGCGGAGGCACCTTCGTGTACAACACTGGTTTCGGGACCACATTCGCAAAATGAGGTACTCTAAGTAGTCGATGAGGGTGGGAGGGGACCGCCATTTGGGCTAATAGCGCCACAGTCCCTCTTAGGCGAGCGGCATCTGCACCTGCCCATCGCTCCTCTTGCTTCCCACGGACGAAGGTAATGAAGGTGGGGGTTGCGTTGACAGAGTATTTTCGTCCGACATCCACAGCCGGGGTGATATCGACCTTAATCAAGGCGACCTTGTTGCCATGCTCCGCAGCCAAACTGTCATATACTGGATAGAGCATTCTGCAAGGGCCACAGGTCGCAGAGGTAAAGAAGACAATTGCGGATGACCCTTTTGCGGCATCCAATGCTTTTTCCAGCGATGGGAGATTTGTAACATTTATTACCGCTGGGTTTCGGGAACCCGCCGTAGGAGCAGCGCCATTTGTATGGGGTTGCGCATTGCCTTGGATACCGAGCAATCCACCCTGTTGAGCTTTTCTCTGCTCGACCATTTGCGTGAGTTGAGGTAGCAACATCCTTCCAAAAGGCGAGTCAAGTACAGCTTGAGGCATATTTGAGATATGATCTGGTATACCCTTTCCGATCAAAAAGGTAGAGAAATCATTGCTGAAGTTGTTACAATTGTGTCGGAAGAGATCATAGGCCTAAGGGGATTTTCAGTATTAGAAGGTTGCCAAGCCATTTCAAGAACATACCTGAGGAGTATATATCTCTTTGAGTGTATCCAAGTACTCAATAATTATATCCATTGGCAACTCGGTCTTCCCAAGATGAATTCGTTGTAAGGGTGGGCCAAGATGGGAAGTCCCTGGTCGAATTACGTTGATGCCACTGTCGTAGACATATTCCATGCCCTGGAGCTCTATTGAAGTGTGATAAATGGCGTCAAGCTGGAAGCCTAACAATCCAAGAGACATTTGCTTGGCTAGACCATTTGATAGGTCGTAAACAAGAAGATGGACATCCATCGCAGAGATCTTCTTAGTATCAATTGGCTTTGTGACCATATAAAGTACCTATTCGATTCTTCTAAGTGCTTGGAATCCTAGAGTGTCGAACTAAGTACGTATGGGACTTATGCGCCAAGGACTACCAAGATATCTATTGAGTAATGAGTTGAAAAGAGTTTTAGGGAAGGTGAATTTATTGAAGAAAAGGAGAGAGGTTCTGATGACAGTTCAACTTGGAAGTAATGGTTTGGATAAAGTCAATCGATATCGGCCGTATTAAACATGAAGGCAGCACATGTACGTCAACTTCGCTTCCGACGCAATTGTATAAGCAAGTCTCAACCACTTGACCGTAGCTTCTAGTAACACGGCATCCATTGATCGTACCTGCGCTATGTACCTAAGTACCTAGATTCCAGCTGGTAGCCGCACTGGGTTATGTACGGTGGTCACTGTGGCTGTGCGACTGACTGTGCGACATGTAAGGCTTCAGAGCTGGAGCGACAAGAGCAACTAGAATGACAGGGATTCATTAGGCCTTCGCAACTACCGACCCACCAGAAAGACGCCACTTTGGAGTCGCGAGTCCACCTACCATAGAACTAAATTTACTAAGATCCAGGTCATCTCCAGGGGTACGTGGATAAGGCGGATAAGGCACATTAAACCGCTGAAATTGCAACGAAAATCTTCGACATTACTATTTGCCAGTTGCATTTGCCATTTGAACAAGTTGCGCTTCCTCGTGTTCGCCCCCCTTTTTTTCAACAATTATCCTGTTGAACGACACCCCCTTTACGGAATTGATTCTCGATTTGTCGATTTGTCTAGTTTAGACTTTCTCTCGGCGTGTTACATGTGCATTTGATCATCTTTTGCACTTCTTTCTTTTCCTGTTCCCCTTTCTCTTCTTTTTTTCCTTTTTCCCCTATTAATTCCCAGGTCTTCCTTGGGGATGCGTCGCATGTAAAGGTTATGAGGAGAACATCCGTTTCGTTGCCTACTAAGCAAGTCCGCCATCACGACCCTCACGAGAAACCTGCGCGTTACGACTCGGGCCACCGAGAACCCGGCATCGTGGAGAAGTTACAGGCTAAAAATATGAATCAGGCCCAAAAGACACGATGGCTCAAGACAACAGCCATCGTTGTCTTTCTGGTGTTCCTGTTCTACTATTTCTCGCCCAAGGGAGTCGAGGTCTATAAAGGAGGTGTGTAATACTCGATAACCGGATAAAGCATGTTTCGGGATAATCAGTCTAATTGAGCATTGTAGTATCACATTCCGGCGGTCAAGTCCCATCCGATTCATCATATGGAACCGAGAAATGCACGAAATCATACTCCAAGGACAAGCCGATCGTACAATATGTCCTCATGATCGATGCTGGTAGCACTGGATCTCGAATCCACGTCTACAAGTTCAACAACTGTGGCCCAACTCCAGAACTCGAGAATGAGGAGTTTAAGATGACCGAGAAAAGCGTTGGTGGCTTGAGCAAGTATAAGGACGACCCTCCCGCTGCTGCGAAGACTCTCGACGATCTTATGGCCGTTGCGATGAAGACCGTTCCCGACAAATTGAAAGGATGCAGTCCGGTCGCTGTTAAGGCTACTGCCGGTTTACGAATGGTCGGCAAGGAAGCTAGTGAAAAGATCCTAGAGGCCGTTCGTGAGCACCTCGAGAAGGACTATCCCTTCCCAGTCGTCTCGAAGGAAGAGAACGGCGTGGCGATTATGGACGGTTCCGATGAAGGTGTGTACGCTTGGATCACCACCAACTACCTTCTCGGCAAGATTGGCGTCCCCGAGCAAAACCCTACCGCTGCCGTTTTTGACCTTGGTGGTGGCTCCACACAAATCGTTTTCGAGCCTTCGTTTAAGGGACTCGCCTCGGGCGGTATGCCAGAGAAGCTAGCCGAGGGTGATCACAAGTACGAGTTGGCTTTTGGTGGACGTAAATTCGAGCTTTACCAGCACTCTCACCTTGGCTATGGTCTGATGACCGCTCGAAACTCCATCCACTTGAACCTACTGCACGAGATCTACGCCAAGGAGAAGGATAAGAGCTTCTTACAGAAGCCCATTCTCAACCACCCCTGTATCAATGCTGGCCAGACCGACAAAATCAAGGTCAAGCTCGACGAGAACAGCCCTCTTGGTACCGGCGTGATCGAAGTGAACGTAACCGGCCCTTCGACTCCAGCCCCCGCTCAGTGCCGCGCCCTAGCCGAAGCCATCCTATACAAAGATGCGGATTGCACATTAGCTCCCTGCTCGTTCAACGGTGTCCACCAGCCTTCATTGGCCAAGACCTTCTCCACGGAGGACGTGTATATCTTCTCGTTCTTCTACGACCGCACTAAGCCTCTCGGAATGCCCGACTCGTTCAGCCTTAAGGAGCTACATGATCTCACCGACAAGGTCTGCGGCGGCGAGGATTCGTGGGACGTATTCACCCACCTTCCCGAGGCCCTCGACGAGCTGCGTGACCGCGGCGAATACTGTTTAGATCTAAACTTCATGATGGCACTGCTCCACACTGGTTACGAGATGCCAATCGACCGTGAGGTCAAGATTGCCAAGAAGATCAAGGGCAATGAGTTGGGTTGGTGCTTGGGCGCCAGGTAAGACAATTCATCCTTTTATCTCGTTCCGATCACACAAACACTAACATATATAGTCTACCCCTCCTAGCAAAGAACTCGGGCTGGACCTGCAAAGTCAGCCAGACCTATTAATCGTATTACATATTGCATGTCACCTTGACGAGATCAAGAACATGGGAATAGAAAATCAACATAGAGTACCTAATGAGGAAGACACGTAACGGACACGGTGGATGGTTGTAGCCCTACGAGGCCGGCGTTTCGGTTCTGAGTCATTGTATCATCGAAAAAGTGTTGTACGAAGTACGGCACCGGTATTCCCGTCTTCGACGGCTAGCGTAGGTTAGGTATCAAGCACCTTTAGCTAGGGGGCCAGGCTATGCAGAAGACTACAAATAAAATACTAGGATATCGCTGCAGTCTAAATCGCTTCACAAGTTCTTCATGCTAGTAATTAGAATTCAATTTCTGTTATTGCCTAAGTGCTAATGTGGTATACGATCCAAGTATAACCTGGGGTATCATAATGCTATATAATTCATAACGGCGCCTCAACCATGCCTAATACATCCTCAATCACGTACTCCGCGTCGACGCCATCAAGTAGGGCTTCGACAGCTGCTAGATCACTACCCCATTGCATACTTCGCTCGCGTTCGGGAGGTGAAATATGGATGCGATGCGGGTAGACTTTCTTAACTGCCAACGCAACAAGTGACGGCGTAACATAGTCCAGTCCATGTAGTGCTGCTAGACAACGTGCTAGCTTATCCAAATGTCGAGTCGCCAGCGGTGTAGCACCCCCACCGCCCGGCGCGACGGACCGGTGCATGCGCATGAACGATACAATGTTCAGCTGGTACCGCATGACCTCAACATCGACGTTGACCTGCGGCGCCAAGAGGGCCAGAGACGCGATATCCGACTCGCTGATCGATACAGCAGCTAGTGCGTGTGAGCTAGAAAGGGAGCTATTATCTCGATCCGCAAAATCCTGTTTTTCAACCCTCATATTATTCGTGCTGCGGCTTCGGCTCGGTTTCGCCGTGGATTCGGCGATGCTCCGCCGGATTATGCTCGACGCGCTGTCTAGACTCGCTGTTTCCCCGTCTCCTTTGTTGTCTCTGTCTTTGTCCTCGTCCCATTCTCCCTCCAGGTGCGCGAAGCCGTCTTCCGGATCGTGCCAGTGCGATACGTAGAAGAGGTCGTTGAGATGCGAGACGAGTCGCCCTGCACCGCCGGACTCCAAGACGGCTATGAAGAGGAATTGCTTAGGTGCCGTCTGCACGCTCGTCCGTGTTAGGATGCGCCGCGTTCGCAGGAGTTCCAGGCATTGGATTTGCACGTCTTTTGGCGCCCGGTCGAGGTTCTTGGCTAGGATCACGTTGGCGATTTGTGGGGGTGTCGTTGATGTAGCTGGAGGCAGGTAGGTGGTTCCTGTGATATGTGTATTGGTGCCGTGGAAGTACGAAGAAGACTCGGTGCCACGACGTCGGCGAGGTGATGCAGATGGGGAGGAGCGTGGGACTGGTGAGTGCAATGCCGATGGTGGTTGGGAATTAGCAGGAAGTTGCGGCGGAGGGAGCTGAATGGCAGCGGCGAGATTATCGAGTGTGGTTTGCGGTGTACAGTATACGACGGCGCAGGAGAGGTTGAAGGTCTGTGAGGCGACCAGCCATAGCTCATCAATCAGATTGTCTAGCTCAGACGGCTCGGTGCTGACGATGCAATGTTCGCGACTGATGAGACAGAGGAGTGCCGCCAGGTCCAAGTCCCCTAGAGCATGAATCCTGTGTAGGAGGTCCTCATCCGCCATCGAGTCTTTCTCTAATTGGTGCGTTGCTATCCATGGGATCACATTGAAAGATGACGTGAATTGTTTGGAATATGGATCGTAACCTTAGCTTAAGTGTGATAAATACATAGTAATCAAAGTGCTTAAAGAGGTAAATTAGTTATTCATATAAGAATATCTTATAATTGCATTGTTATGTAATACGAACCTGCCATTGGTTCAATAATCTTACCCCTATCATCGTAACTCCAACCCCTTTTTTCCTCCTGGCAAATTCTATATATAAAAGTCTATATATAGCTTAGGAACGTCAACTGAAGCAAGTGGTTCTACCTTGAATGTCATCGTCAAGTTGGTTATTTCCCTGATGTAACGTGGTGTGAATGCCGAAGGTTATAAACTTCGTGAGAGTGCTGGGAAAGTTAAGTATGACTCAAGGGCTGTTACCCGTGGACTTTAGACTTATACCTGACTATTCGGCTTGACTATTCAACTGCACATGTGACTACCTAATTAGGTAACACACAAAATGAATATCCCTCAGAACCAAAATCCACTTCCTACATCCTACGAATGTGAAGTTAAAGGCTCGTAAATCCTACGATACGGACTAAAAACTTCCAAGGTTCCCAGTAATCACGCTATCACGCAAGTAGATTCTCCTTCTATCAACTCACTCTATACCATAGAATCAAGAGATTAGACCCGTCGTGATTATCTAAGTAGCGTGTTTGTATGTCCGTTGAAAATAAGTAACCGAGTCCACCCCCAATTAGCACTAAAGTGGCATTTGATAGGTGAATATTTGGGGAGGGGATAACTAGGCTACGAGCGACACCGACGAAGAGCACACTCGTATTGATAGTGCCTGCCAACCGTTATATCAGGTCGCCAGTGAAAGACGAGGCTGACTGACCGAAAGTTCAAAAGTAAGACTCCCCCGGGAGTGACTTCCATTGGTTAAGTCAGAGAGGTGTTCCTATAAGAATGAGTCGAAAACGCCAACCATCGGCAGTCATCATACGGCACAGCCCCAGTGGCGTAGAAACAGGTGAATTTATGCCGCACTTTGCTTCATATAATAAATATCCTTCCAGCTCTGAATTCCTACAGGGCTAAGCAATACACAATATATACCATCTTCCCATGAACCATCATGTCGAGTCGGGATGAACCCGAAGTGGAGAGAAATGGGGGAAGAGGTGAAAGGGAACCAGCTAGTATCAACAACTATGAGGCACCAACTCATCACACCGGACCCATTCCAAATCCTCGAGGGCATGACAGGATCCGGAACACTCGACCCCAGCGCGCACAGCACCCTTGGACCACTCAACGCCATTTTTTAGTAACGTTTCGTAACATTTTTTTTATCACCATATTGTTCAGAATTATTTACAATGTGTGTTTTAATATGTTCCGGCAAGCTACCAGTAATGATATCGAAGCCATACTTGTAGATATTACCACTATTTTCGTAATGGCCCCGTTCCTAATGGCGATTTTCGGACCCATTCTGGAACCGCAAAGAGTCAATGCCGCGAATCCTAGAGTTATACCCGGAGGCAGTCGCGTTTGTTGGAAGTGTGTAAGTGACTCTCTTCAAATTCTCTACATTGGATATGGACTAATTACTATACTTAGACTTGTGGCAAGGAGTTCTACAAAGAGTTTTCTGCGAATAAGGCAACAGATGCCTTTACACTATACGAAACCTTGACCCAATGTGGTTATCCCTCTATGTTACAAGCATCTCCTGATGTAGGACCTGGTCAGACAGAAACCGTTGGAGAGGTGTACCGCACCCGTCAGCGCTCAGCCTCGCTTAATCCTCCTAATTTACCAGTGTTCGAGACACAGGAACCCGGCTTGAACCAGTCCGTATTTTTGGACGATTTAAGCGACCCAAGTAACTCCGGTCTTGATAGATCATCTAAGAAAATGTGGCTATTATTCTGTTTCGAACACCTGGGTATGGATTCGAAGGCGTTACACATCCGCGTTCACAAAGATACCCGAGAGAAAGAGCTTTTCCAATGTCTCCGGAAGAGCTACTATAAATACAAGATCAGGCCATGGATGACTTATCTAGGCCTCGCTAGATTTGTTGCCTATCTTACGGATTATAGGGTGAAAAAGATGTCTTTCGTGCAGGTACGATATTAGCACCATACATATAATATCTTTCGAGTGCTGACGAGCGATATTTGGTAGTTCCGATTATACGTTGGAGCAGGAAGGCATCCTGAGCTCGGAATGCCAGTGGTGCAAGATAAGTTAAAGCCACCAGATCATTGGCCATTTGCAAAGGACTGGGATCCCAGCCCAACAGTCCGCTTCCCAGAGCTTAGCTCGGATTTCTTTCTTTGTCGCTGGGGGCATCCTGAAGATAGCTATTCACACTTTCTCGAGGCAGTGAAACTGACATTCAATGATCTATGTACACCTTTTGCGAAATTCGGAACAGCACAATTCCTAAAATCGATGCGAATCAAACGGCGACCAGCGCAGGATCTTCCAGTTGAAGCACCAAACCCTAGCGCAACAAGCGACGAGGATAGGCTTGAAATCCTTGGAAGATCTGATGGTGTAAAGAATCCCGTTTCCTGCTTTTTGCCGCTATTTCCCAAGAAGATAAGAACAAAGCTTCAGCCTAGCCTTGACGGCCCGCATGGTTGGGGTTTATACATCGAGGAAGAGAAAAGAAATTTTCGAGTTCCGTTTTTGGTGTCTTCGGGCATATTTTTCATCAATATCGGTGTTTTTTGCTATGTAATGCCCACATCCCAGTGGCCTCTCGGAAGTATGTTCTTCTCAGGGAGTTCTCTATTATGGGCAATGGTTACTTTCTATTTCAAGTAAAACCGACTTGCAGGCAATAGAGGCGAGACTAGCGATTACCTTGACTTAAGCTGACCTGAACAGTTGTATTGATTAGGTTTGACACGCTTAGATCAACTTCATTGACGACAAAGCTAGGCACGGCGGGGTTGACGGTTTGTTACTGAATGTGTCGATGAAATTATTAGCGGTTGAATTATGTATAGATAGAACGAATACATTGTTATGTGGTTTCCAAAGTTGGCTATGCTGCTTCACAACTGATCTAGCTGGAGTATAAAATGGGAGATAATAGGAAAGAATTGCTAACTGAATTATGTAGGTCCTCCGGTACAGCTATTACCCTAGGCCCCTACACTGATTAATTAAATTATAATGTGCTTTTTACTGTACAGTGTAACTGTATTTTTCATGTTTTCCATGTCTGAGGCAGCTTGTGTGTAGCAGATAAAATTCTTTTTCACCTAGTACTAGCGATCTAAGTCTTGACATAATATTCCGGGGTGAATCTCAGGCGCGTGTTATACTGGGAGACCGTGTGTACCTTGCAGAATCTACATACTTTTCAGAATTATCTGCAGATACAGTGGCTATATGATGACGAGAAGTGAGATATCGAGCGATTTTCTTTCTCAGTAAGTAGATACACGGTAGTATATGTGAAGTTCTACACTCCTCTACGCGTTCCAATCAATGCTCTTTCCGTCGTCCCCTTGCTTCGGGCCGGCTCTATAGTCCGTGACGCTGCATGTCAGCCAATATACTGATCGGGGTATCGCTAAGATATATAACGCAACACGAAGCGTCAAACACGGAACGTCAAAGCGTATCACTCACTTCCCCTTCCAGAATTTCGGGTCTACCTTGTCTTCCGAGGCCGGTGCCGCGCGATCGTGGCGCTTCTCGAACTCCTGATTATGCCTTTCGACTTCCTGCTTCTGCTCGTCACTCAAGCCTTCCTTCGCACCAGGCACAGCCTGGTTATGGATCTTAGGGCTAGGTGTTCCCTTGCCCTGGGGTCCCTTGAGCGCCTCACCTCCATTCTGGCTCGCCGCATTGGCGATTTCCCCACCTGTCGGACTCCCCCCTGTCTCCGTCGCTTCCTTGGACCGCGAACCTCCCGACTGCGCGCTAGCGTCCTCGGGAGACTTCTCGCCGGATTCGCGAGCGGCGGCTTTCTTCATGCTTTCTGAGAGTCCGGCCTTCGTAGGTCCGCCCCCGGTGCCCTTGCCCACGTCAGGGGGACTTGGTCCGGGATGCTCAGAGGACTGCTGTGCAGCACTGGAAGAAGGCTGATTCTGGGGGTCCTCCGAGGTCGGGTTTCCCTTTCCATCACCGTAGCCCTGCTGCGCGTAGAAACGGGGGCTGGTGGCAAAAGTGCGGTAGGCTAGGGGGGTGCGGCTGCGGGCTGCCCGCAAGGCGTTTAGAGAGTTGCTAACACGAATAGCCACCATTGTGAATATCTGGGATTTGAATTGTGAAATCTAATAGTTCGGAATCTTGGAGTTTAATGAATTGTAAATGTGATATTGCAAGTGAAAGACATTCGATAGCCGTGGTTAGACAAGCCCATATAACTGTGATGCCATATATTCGGACATGATGAATTATGACATCATGACACTATACTCTGATAGAAGTTCGCCCTGGCACTTGCAGGGTTCCTCAGCATTTCACCCCGTTACTTACCGCGGTAGAAATGGAGGCTCTTTCTGTAGATCAGATCAATTTCCGTATTACCGGGAATTGGAATTCTGGTGATGTTCTAGACTGAGGATAAGCATAAGATAGGTTCATGTGATAGCTTCTTGATCTCAAGTGCTCGTAGTTTGAAGCTTATGCACCGTGTGAAGCGCTAAACCCCTGAACTACACCTGTAATCGGAGGAATTAGGGCCAATATTTCTAATCAATCACACTCCATTCATTCCGAGGGTCGTAATTATACGTGTGTCAAGATAAGGACGATAAAACACTACTTGTGACATTTGTACTAGAAGATGTCATCGAAATTGACAGCTGCCTGAACTCAGGACTTCAGTTGATTTATGCATGTGGCTTCGAGGTATTGGGAGGAAATGTGGCTAGCTCCAGCCACTGGCATTTGATTGATTGATCTCGTGCCCATTAAACGCTAGCAGGAGGGCGTCAGAAAAAAAATACACTTTCTTTTAACAGATAACGACTAAACAAAACCACTGTTAAAAACGACTTGATATAGATAATAATTCAAAGAAAAAGAAATCAAAGTGTTTATATTCTTAATCTTTAATTTAAATAATTTAAACGGATTTATCTGAAAATTAATCAAGTTGTTCTCTGTATCATTTCATCAAGAGTTAAGATAAATCCACAGCTATTCTGACCCTCTCCTGGCTAGGTAGGTACCTAGTACAAACTAACAGCCGCTTGCGCCTTATCAGCTTGCTATATCGGGTAGGTATCGACGCAGGTCCGACCGTGGACCAGTACTAATCAAGGTCCATTCATCAGCCCAGACCTTAAACAAGTCAAGTACCGTACAACTCCAGTGCTCAGTGCTCAGTGCTGCATTTACATCTGTAACTGTAACAACAACAACATTGAACGCAGCCAAGAAACTGCGGCTTTCCAGCAACGAGTCGCACAACCTCATTTCCCTAGATCCGACACCAAGTTTCGGAGGCGGCGCATAGTAACCCGAGTCCCTTTCATCATTCCTCTCGATTACCAAGTGCTTCTCGGATTCTGAAACCGTTTACCAACAGCCGCTGGGCTAAACCTCCATCATGGCTTCTAGGAAGAAGGTTCTCTTGAAGGTATAGATAACACTTGTCAGCATGTGACATTGCGCTGTTTATTTAGTACCCTTTCTTTTCGCAAGCTAATATTATTATTACTCGCAGGTTATTATACTCGGCGATAGCGGTGTAGGCAAGACGAGTTTGATGAACCAATATGTATGTTATAGCTGCCTATACGACCAGCCTTTGTCCACGATTCGTCCGCCGCGACTCTGGAATACTCCGAAACTGATATAGGATACTTGACAGGTCAACAAGAAGTTCAGCGCTAGCTACAAGGCTACCATCGGTGCCGACTTCCTAACCCGAGAGGTACTGGTTGACGACCGACAAGTGACGATGCAGGTACGACAATATTCTAGACAAGAATGGATAAGTGGGAGGTTGATCGCTGACTGAAAGCAGCTATGGGATACGGCCGGACAAGAGCGCTTCCAATCTCTAGGTGTTGCTTTCTACCGAGGTGCCGATTGCTGTGTGTTGGTCTTCGACGTCAATAATTCCAAGAGCTTCGATGCGCTAGACAGCTGGAGAGACGAATTCTTAATCCAAGCCTCCCCGCGGGACCCCGAGAACTTCCCCTTCGTAAGGACCTTCTACATGGCTTGATTGCTGGAGGATAATGGCTGACTAAGTCTTCAAAGGTCGTACTAGGAAACAAGATTGATGTCGAAGAGAGCAAGCGAGTGGTAAGTTAAGACTGGCGAACTTTGGGCTATATCATAAACTCACTATTTGCAGATCTCAAGTAAGAGGGCTGCCACTTTCTGCCACTCTAAGGGCGATATTCCGTACTTTGAGACCAGTGCCAAGGAAGCTGTTAATGTCGAGCAAGCATTCGAAGGTACTCTATCTGTCTTCTCCCCATTACTGGCCTTTTCTAACTTTCGTTCTAGTTATCGCGCGGAATGCGCTGGCGCAGGAAGAGTCGGAGGAGTTTAGTGGAGATTTCCAGGACCCGATTAACATTCACATTGAGAACGATCGTGATGGTTGCGCATGCTAAATTGCGACCACTATAAGATTCTGTCGCCATCATCTCATGGGTCGTCCCGGCTGCTCCCGCGATTAATCCGAGCCAAGCGAGCCTAAGAGCTTTTTGTAGCTTGTTGCGCCTTCTAAACCATCGTTCGCAACATTATAGGGAAGATTTCAGATTTAAGGGGCTCTTAAGGACGAGTTACAGATTTGGAGCAGTGGAACCCGCGGGACCACGCCCGGAATAAGTGTATAGACAGTTGATACATTGCATTTTGTATGTCCCGTCGGTTCAGTTCAGGACCACGAAGTTGATTTCCAGGCGTCTCATCCAGGTTCATCATTCAAGAGTTCTATTATGGCATTTCCAATATTTCACAAGTTACGTTAGGATTCAGAAGTGATGATTTATCATCTATCATGCCGCAAGGTGTTTGCCGTATCTGCCGTGTCACCCAAATTTCGACTGGTGACTTTCTCTGTTGCCTGACTACCTGCCTGATATAGTCGTAATAAAAGACGCAACACATCCTACACCGTCAGTCACCGGATTCATCATCAGTAGAAATATAGCACACGCGACTGCCTACATGTATGTATCTGCATGTACGTGGTATGCTGACTTAATATATGATACCTTCAAGGTTGCGTACCTATCACGCCCCGCTTATTCCGGGGGACCTTAGGCACTATGATAGGGGCCTAGTGCACATACGTAAGGCTCAGTCAGGGGGTCTAAAGGACCAAATGCGAGTACCTCGGTGTCTGAAAACGCCGACGGCGTGGGAACCATAGGATTTGGACATTTGAACATCTAAACTGTTTCAGAACATTTGGATTTCACTATCGTTTAAACAACTTTTCTTTTTTATTTAATTTTCTTCTATTTTCTCTCTCTAGCGAGTGTCTTCATGTCCCTTCCGACTCTTAGTCTTAGACTTAATAATTTCCACTATCACCGAGTCTGTCCCTCTCGTTCCGGAGATCAATAGATGGTTCCGTCTCACGCGATCGCGCACATCCCCGAGGGACGACACCCAGACTAAATTCCTGCGTTACGCTCGTCCGACCGCACATGGCGCCGCAGGATCCCCTAATCATGGCCAGCGAGGCCTTGCCAGAGTACGACGCCCCGAGACGCAGACTTTCCGAACCGCCCGCGCCCTCCGAGCACATGTCCGGGTCCTCCATGTCCTGGGGCAGCATCCCGAGCTTGACGAGGAAGGTGGGCATGGCGAATATGGCCCGGAGGACGTTGGGTATTAGTCTATTGCTACTTACGGTGTTCCTATGGACGGCATCGAATTTTCTTGCCAGCGTGAGTATACTACGGGCGAAGTATTGCTACTACAATTGAACTAACCCAGTCTCGAGTACATATTTTCCGACCACACATACGATAAACCATTCTTCCTTGTATACGTCAATTCGTCTATATTTGCGCTTTCCATGATCCCGATATCTATAAAATACGTAATACAAAATGGCGGCTTCACACGGGTCAAGAATTTGGCAGTGCAAGAATGGCAGGCGAGGTACCGCGGGAGCGGCGGGTTGTTGAAGACGCAAGATGACGAAGATGTTACGGTGGGCGAACGACTGCTATCTGACAGCGAGGGGACGCTCGAAGTAATCGAACCACCGAGACAGCAGGAGAAATTGACGTTTCTGGAAACGGCGCGGTTCAGTCTGGAGTTCTGCATGATCTGGTTCCTTGGAAACTACTTTGCGTCGGCATGTCTGGAGTACACGAGCGTGGGCAGCGTCACGATTCTGACGTCGACGAGCAGCGTCTGGACGCTGATATTCTGCGCCGTGATGCGCATCGAGCGCTTCTCCATCCGCAAGCTGATTGGCGTGCTGGCTTCGCTCACGGGTATCGTACTTATTTCGACGATGGACCTCTCCGGCGCCGACAACGATGACAACCGCGGTAACTTCCCGCATAAAAGCCAGCAGCAGATCGCTATTGGCGATGCTATGGCTCTCTTTAGCGCAGTCGTTTATGGCTTGTATGTGGTGGTTATGAAGATCCGCATCGGCAACGAGGAGCGCGTTAATATGCCGCTGTTTTTCGGCCTCGTGGGCATTTTCAACATGCTCTTCTTATGGCCTCTATTTTTCATCCTACATTTCACAGGAATTGAGCCAGTGAGTACTTACACCTGTGATCCCTAGCTTGGAGTCGTTAACACGTAGCAGTTCGAATTACCCCAAACTGGCCAAATCTGGGCGATCATCATGGTATGGCCTATACCTATTCCTAACTATGAAGGATCCTTAGCGCTAATACTCTACAGCTTAACTCGCTATCGTCTTTCGTCTCAGATATTTCATGGGCTTACGCTATGCTGTTGACGACGCCGCTGGTTGTCACAGTCGGTTTATCCCTCACAATACCGCTGTCTCTAATCGGCGAAATGATTCAATATGCGCAGTACTCGAGTTTTGTGTACTGGGTTGGTGCGGCGATAGTCCTGATTTCCTTCATCTTCGTAAATCATGAAAGCCATGAGGAAGAGGATGGGACTAAGACTAGTTCCGAGAGGGGGAATAGAACATCAGAATTGTAACCTTTTGCTCTTATATGAATCCGAGTTTCATAAATAGGATTGGTGATTCGGCGTCATGGTTGGAATGGCTGGTTTCAAGGTTGGGATCCGGTGCATGGATACCAGGAACGGTATGGCAGGCATATTATATGATAGAATGGGTTGTCTCCCACGACTGTACCATATGGGACCGGGAGATAGACCGCGTACATAGCAAGTTCCAAGGTCATGTAGTAAATTCGCCTGAATATGATCACTTGTCTGAGTGTAGGTATAGTATCCTTGTTGTGTGCAATCTCCGTGTTTGCTTGCTAACACCCGAATGGCAAACCGAGAGCCGGAATCGGCCAGCGTTTTATCTTCGCGGGTCAATATCAAACCTCTTAATCTTGATCAGATCAGATTAGATCTTTGGACCGAGCTATCAGATGATATTTCAGCTAATATTGGCAGCCTAGTAAACGAAGCCTGGGCTAGTAAGTTACCTAATAATAGGCAGAATTGCTCACGAGACCAATTTGACCTAAGCGACTCAGTTCGGAGACTTACTTAGACTACAACGGAACTAGCCTTGTGACCACAAACTTGTCTACTAGCCGGAATGACGATTTGTTTCGTCCATTATTAATTATCATGATTATGACTACATAACACTTGCCTTTTGAGACTAGGATAAGTTAGGGGGTTTGCTTTAATATCGCTATGTAAGAAAAGCAAGAAAACTTAGACCATCCCTTCATTGTTAGATAGACTTCGCTAATGCATGCTTACCAGCCGAGACCTCGCCTTCAGCTTCTATATCAGTACCAATGAAAGAGCCATTGCTTTATTCACTCCTGCCTGTCACTGCCCGCAGATGTTACACTAATCATTTGCTCACCGCTCACCGAGGTGCGGCCATCGTCACAGTGTAAACGGCCTACCCTGTGAGGTCCCGGTGTCAAATGGGCTGTACGACAGAGCCTCATGCCAGGACATGACTCATCTTTATTTCCGTCGGTGACAGTCCGCACGGCTGGGCCAAAGAAGGTGTTTCAGAGGACGGATAACGTCCATACTGTGTTCCAAACGCTGGGCCTTCCTGTTTGGATAAATATTGACTTATACCTGACCATTCGACCAACCGGGGACGTCGCTCCTACCGTGTTATCGGCCCAGCACGTGCAAACAACTAGGTCATATGTGAATGCGACCGTGCTAGTTTCCGGGGAAAGAAGGAGAACCAGTATTGTGGTCACGACTCGATTGGCAGGTCGGTCACCTGGACATCTGTTTGGCTGCCTCATCGGTCAGCCCTCGCTCAGCTCAGCCTTATTTACACTGCCTGACAGTATCTACTTAATATCTGGGTTACCACTGTATTGCTACTTTCCCTACTTAACATGAGCTGATCGACTGGATCGAGTCCAACATCCTACAAGACCTAAACAACCTAGGCCACTAACTCCCTTGCTTGACCTATACCATCTTGGATATCAAACAACCCGATCCCTTCCTGTCGCCATGCCAGCTAAGATTGAGGATCCCGTCGCCGCCGGCGTTGCCCCGGCGGCTCTTCCCTCCGATCGTTCCATCGGTGATGTTATTAATAGCAGCACCCGCACGCTGCACACCGCGCTGAACAAGCTCATCATCGGACGACTGCGTCTGGCCCTTCCGCCCCAAGCTAACGACTGCTCGCCCTATGTCCACGGGATGATCCACATCTCAAGCATCTACGTAGCCTTCGAGTCCGCCTGGGAGACCATCCTGGACTCGGACCCTATCTCCAGCACCACCACCCTCACGCCGCGCATGCGCACTATCTTGTCCGATCTGCGCATGGACAAGCTCGCGCGCGCCGGCGCCCTGAAAGCCGATCTCCGCGTCATGACCCGCTGGTCCCAGGCTAAGGTCGCTGAGATCATCAGCGAGACGGCCGCGCGCGTCCCTGTGCTCGACGACTTCGTGAGCCACATCAACCGCACCGTGGCCGCTAAGCCGCATGTCCTCGTTGCGTACGCCTGGGTACTCTACATGGCGCTGTTCGCCGGTGGCCGCTATATTCGTGGCTCCTTCGAACGCATTAATCCCGCGAGCGAGTTCTGGTATGCCATTGAGGCTGTACAGAGCTTGTCTGACGACGAGGACGGTGATGAGCAGGATGAGCAGGCCCATGAGGCTGATGTCGGAGGAAGCCGCCGCGCTATGCCCGGCAGCTTTCCGGCCCCAGCCAAGCAACGGACCCTCGATACGCCGCCCCTGGACTTCTTCCGCTTCGCGACGCCTGAGGACGGCGCGGATCTCAAGAAAGAGTTCAAGGCCAAGCTCGCGGGCGCGCAGTTCGAGTATGCCGAGCGTGAGGATATCGTGGCGGAGGCGCAGGAGATCTTCAAGCGTATGATCGCGGTTGTGGGGTGCATTGACGAGGCGCTGGGTACTGCTGATGAGGGTAAGGATGGAGCGAACGCGGCTGCGGGAATGGTTTAGGGGAGGCCGTTGTTGCCGCCGCTGGTGTTGAAGAGTCGGGATAGCGTGGTGATGGAGCGGGAGAAGAGGAGACGGTTGGCTGCGAAGCGGGAGAAGGAGGGGGCAAGTAATAGTGGAAAGACTACTGGGAATGCGAGTGCGAGTGGAAGGCAGACGCCGAAGCTCGCAGAGAGTCGTAGAGGCGCTGTGAGATTTCAAGATGCGGCACGGCGTTAGGCAATGGATGCGACATTGGGTATGTGATAATGGTGGCGCTGGCAATGGGATAGAATGGATAGGCATGGTTGCATAACGATACAGGCGCCTAGGCTAAACCCAGTCTGCATACGAGATACCCTAATAGACTTGACTTCCCTATGATATTGCGTGTTTGATCCCATTCGGACGGCCACTTGTCTACTTGAATAAATCTAACTTTATTTGATTATCTCGTCGGGTACGTCGTATTGGTTATGCTAGTAAATTAGCGAGTTGATATAGGTCGGTAACTACTACTATAGCAGGATCAGTGATTTTATGATCGTTGATTCCATAACTGTTACGGGTATCTACGCGTCACGCTCGTTACGACATCCCAATTTTGTCAAGTTCAATATTTATTGTCTCCGAACGAGAGCCTAAGGCCTCGGTCGAGTAGTGTACCTAACTACCTAAGTACAGCATCATCAGCTGTGCGAACTCAAACAATCCAGCAGCACGAAACTGGGTATCATCAAACGATCTTGTAAAGAGAAACAGAGTGATGTGATGGGGTGATCCTTCCTGCCAATGTCTCCAATCTTCCAAACCCTAGAAGGTTGAACCGTCCGTAGAATAGGTTGCAACATGTCGTATATGTAGACTGGGGTCGGTGATTTGAAGGTAGTTGGCGAAACCATGGGACCTTGATTTCCATCCATGATAGTGAGCAAAGGCTACACCAAACTCTGTGAATTCCGGTTGCTATCTAACCGGGGCGGGTTCAAGTAGTAGAACTTTGTGCTGATTGTGAGGGTGGTGTCGACTCAAGGTGTTTGTATATGGTGGTCGTATGAAGAGCGGTTTCGTTGTCGGTCGGAGTATTTCTCTGTCCAGTACAACTTCAACTTCGTATACGCCCCTTGGTCTTCGAAACGTATTCGAACACTGATACGTCATTTATCAGCGTTACTGTCGGGGGTCGCGCGTACGAGGCTTCGTAATCGAAGACGGCGACGATGGTGAAAACTGGAAATAGACTCGAACATATAATAAGTTGATCGAATGATGTCAATAGGAGGCATCATGATATGGGGGCATTTGAATGTGAAATTCAAATAGGGTTCTCCATTCCGAAGGGGGGAATGGGAGGAACAACGGTGGCACTGCTCTCGCCGCCCTGGGAAGCCTGAGTCACGCTCGGGCTGGGTCGACCACCACTCCGAGAACTGCCGGCACCCAAGCCGCGCTTCATCATCTTGCCGAGAACGGTGACTAGCTCGCACGCGTCGTTGAACATGTCGTCATCCATGCCTTCGTTGGACTCATAGACCTCCGTTATAGTGTCCTTAGCTAACTTACGGCTGCCCTCGCGGTCGTGAACACACTCATACAGGAACGCGGCGTACTCCGTCTTGATAGAGAGTCGGAGCGAGTGAGAATCCCATAGCAAGGTGTCGGCCAGGGTGCAAGCATGACGGAAGTACTGGTGAGCCGTCGGAATGAAGTCCACGGACGGGACCAGAAAGTCAGCCTGAGACGGAGGCGGAGTGATCGGTGTACCAAGGCCTAGGTCCTCGAAGCCAGGAGGGGGAAGGGGGCTCATGCCTTGCTCGATTGGGTGAGTAGGCTGCACAGACGAGCGCGAGAGGTGGGGAGAGTTGAAAGAATCGCCTCGATCAACACCCTTTCCCTTGTCGACGCGTAGCGGCGGGGTCTCGAAGAGCGCACTCGGCATAGCGGGCACGATGGGGGTTTCAGACGCGAAACCTAGGGTCGAGACAGGAGGGTTGTTGTGGAACAACACGAAGATATGATAGAACGATGCGCGCAACTTGTACGCGAGCACCTTAAGCTCGACGTAGTCGCCGACCATCGGGAGGACGTATTGTTCCAGCATGACCAAGCCTTCACGGGTGAGCCAGATGATGCGGAGGTACATGTTAAGCGACTCCGTCATACGGGTCGGGTCAAGGCGCCTCTGCTTACGGGCTTTCACAAGCTGACCAGAAAGGATTGTCGATAGGCCGAGAATCTTGTACAGCATCTTCGAAAGAAGGTTGTTGTTAGGCTCGACCAACTTTGCGAAGCGGCTGAGGAACTTCTGGTCGACCTCAGAGGAAGCCATCGGACCAAGCTCGGGGGCGGGGAACGCCGGGCCCTGGACGAGTGTGAGAGGGATATCCTCGTAGTACCTCATGGTGAAGAGAGTGGGTGATGTTGCAGTGGAGTTTTCAAGGTGTAGGTGTGATGAGTTTGATGATGATTGCAAGAAAACCGAAGCTTGATATTTGCAAGGTTGCTTGTCGTACGTGTGAAACGAAGGCTGATGGTGATGGATTTTGATGTGCTGCAGAAGGAAAGTGGAATTGAAGAGAATAGATGTAGGAGTTCAATCGCGAACCAGCGTACCTGAGAAGACCTGAAGCTCCCTCACGAAGGATTCTCTGATTTCGCGATGATGTTGATGCTTTACTCCTGCGCAAGTCTCGAAAAGCTGGTTGGAAAAGTTGAGAGGTTTGAGATGAGTTGACCAGGCAGGGTAAACAAATTCGTGTTGCGCAGGTAAGAATGCCGGGAAAGAGGTAGGGTACCTGAGGTAAGTAGACCCGTCCTTATGTTGTTGCCAAAACGATGTCGTCGTCGGGGTTCTGCTTAGTCGCTAGGTCCGCTTAGTCGGCAGATTCAGCTCAGTCGGCGATGGCTTCAAGTCAGCTCAGACCACCAAGTAGGATCCAGGTATAGAAGCCGTTTTATACTAGCAAACCGGGACAGAACACCCCACACACTGCAAACGACTTGATAACGAATGACTGGCGAAATGACTTGATCTCAACATAAGCATGAGATGCGATCTTTGCCGGAATAGTCGATATATGTGAACGGGCGTGAAGCGTTGTCCCAATAGTCCTTTTCGACCTTTTGTCTAAGTAGGTAACTCTAGTCGATAGAGCTACAAGATTTTCCACACAGAGCTTGCTCCAAGAAGTACAGTCGAACCAAAATTAAACATTCGAAAATATTACAATAAACTAGTGTAGCCATATATTAGTTGCTATTAGTTGGCGCATGTCATCGGGCCACATCTACACCCAGTAAAAGGCCACATGCCGCTGCCATTGGAGGGGACTACTGACCAATATGATACAGCGAAGGTAATACAAATAGACAGGCCTAGTCGAGAGTCCCGAATGGCGTCGAATGCGCAAATTAAACTTAGAGAGTGATCAGCCAAAGAGGAAATATGGCGAGTGATGATGGAGGCTGAAGTAGGACGGCGGCGACGGCGGCGGCGGTAGGTATTATAAGACTTGTTCGATCGTGAAGCATTTCGACGTCAGTAGCGCGCGCACTTTTTTATTCGCTGGTTTGATCCTGTGGCTGTGTGATCAAGTATACAATAGATAGTATAGCTATATAAAGGGTCTCCGCCAGACTGGGGAGAACCTGAACTGGCCCCTTTCGCTATCCAAGGCCAGTGGCGGTGTGAGGTCAACAACGGGCGTCCTCGATTAGCAAGTTTTCAGGCTTTTCGGCTTGAAACTATGTGGAGATCCCGCTATATTCGACTGAAGAATACTTCTATCGAATTTCTTGGCCCCCGCGACTTCTAAACGGCTCCAGAAGTCGACATTAGCGTAGGGGTCTCAGTACGTAGGTAGTTACAATAAGATGTGGTCGTGGTGGAGGACGATGCATAAGCATGAGCCTCGAGCGTGTCTTCAATAAGGGGCACGCCGCGAATGTAAATAATGTTTTGTGTGCTCGCGCTTATGCATGTATCTGCATATGTAGGATGTTTGGGCTAGATCCGCGTGGGAAAAAAATAAAAATAATTATTAGGAGCTGCGGGACGACGTTCTCTGCATGAACAGACCGGGTTATGAAGTCGTCTCTCCGTACAGTTGCAGATACGCGCGTCCGCGTCGGGTCGTTTCTGTACAAGCGCTCGTCTTCTGGATGCGACGTGGGACTGGGGAAGCGCTTGGCTAAGGGTAAGGGGAAGTGAGAGGGACAGAGAAGGAAGATATTCTATTAAGAAGCCATATCCAAAGACCACAAGGCTTGCGTAGTACTTGTACCGGGTGCAGGCAGTTTAGTTTCCGATCTATAAGGGAACGTGCTGTAGGGGATAAGCGAATGGGAGGCCGTCTATCGTGCAGCAACTTTGATGCAAGATGAGTTGTCCACTTTCCAGGGACTGCAAGAAGCTGAGCTTAATAGGACGAGAATCTTGGAAGTCTAGTAAAGAGTCCAACGAAAAGCTTAGAGGATTCGGGTCCGAGGCGGAGCTTCGAGTCGATGACCGCTGTGTAACTTAGGAGTATATAATTAGGGGACTTGAGACGTTATTACAATTATAATTATGGGCTTGACTGTCGAGTACAAGTGAGACCTGATTGTAAAAAAAGAAAGGAGTAATTATTAGGAGCCAGGCTCGACAAGCCCAGAAATTACTTTTTTGGACTTATGACGGGTCCAGCCGCCACGCGCAAACACGTCCCAAAGGAGAAAATTTCCAGGAACGACAGGGTTCAGGGGCCTTACTATCAACGTCTTTTATCTCCAGCCTCCCCTCCCACGGGTTCTGTGTTTAGAAGTTTCCGCCGACGATGGCTACGATATCAATTCGTCGAGTACGCCACCTCCCGAGACGAAGAACGGCTCTATTTCTCAAACCGGAATGCCTGGGCTTAGGTGCTCTTAACTAATCTGTGTTTCAAGGCGGGATTATAGGCCTATATTTCGCAATAATAGGACCCAAGCCAGCTATCCCGGGCTAATTACCTCGGTTCTCTCTTCCGATCGTTCAGGCATTCATGGCTCAAGTGTGGCAAACCCAGGAAAGATCATTGATGATGATCCATTGCTAGTAGCCGTCCCGTGGCTACGGGTTTTAGTCTGTGGGCCAATGCCACGATATACTGTCTAAGACATTCGAGACATACTCATGTGGCATAACTCGTGGGGCGCGAAAACAGAGATCGGATTAGCCTGAGGCCAAGCACGGAGAAACGGTATGGTTTTTTCTGGTAGCTCACGGCTAGCGGACGATTGTGCTACGGGGAACACGCTTAAGGTATCATGTGGTGCATTCGCCGGAGAGACGACCTCTCTTTCTTGGGACTTACAGTATACCTTACGTAGGTATGCACAACAATGTTTATCAATTCCAAACCACGACCGGCATTCGCATAGGACACGCGCATCGCATAACCACAGTTTGCTGCGTCGCGGATGGATGCTGACAGGGGAGCCCAGCTGGGGGTATCCATTGACCAATAGCCAGGGAGAGAGACCGATCCCGATCCCCAACCACCCGATTTTCTCATTCGGCGTGGGCTGTAGCTAATAAGTAGGCACTGCTATTAATAAGCCCCCCATCGACGAAAGTTGGCCTCTCAGTTGACGTATGGTCTTTTGCATGAAGTTGCTAACGCACACTTTCCAAGTCCTTGGATGACCTCACAAAAAGTCGCTATAGAACCACCAGAGATGAATGAGAGTGGCGTATAGCCTGCTCCACGCTGGGTCGTCGAATATGCGGCCTGCGAAAGCATCCATCCACTCACCAGCGCCCGTCAATCTATTTTGCAGGTTAGGTACGGAACCTGCGGCCATCGTCACAGGCCAGCTACCGGGAGACTCCACTACGACTGTCGACACGCGCAACAAACGAGAAGCAGAACTGGCGGTGAAGGAATGCAAAGCGTGTTTTCGCGCTGCCTTCTCCCTGCTGTCGTTAGCACGAAAAACGATAACTACTTTCTGGGCACCTATGCAAGTCTAGCAGGATCGTTAGCAGGTTTAGTATCCTGTTCTAGACGCCTATTGTCTTCGGCAATGATATGATCGCTCCTGGAAGAGCAGCATAAAGCGAGCCAACCATCGTCAACATTTTTTTCAATGAGTAAAACATATGGATACGTATATAAACGTCCTATAGGCCTCTTCGATATCTACAAGGTCCATACCTGGTAGTCAATTGGCTGCGCAGCTGCTGCCCTGATTCGATAGCTGCACGTCGCTGTAGCTCATTCTATCTGCATGCAGCCCTACAGTAGGTGCTTACAAGAACCGAGCCAAGGGTTAATTGGATCGAATAAGGTGCCCATTACTGACCGAATTCTGTCCATCCAATCGGCTTGTCCTTGTCCAATTTGCTCGAAAGTGCTCTGTCGAATCAGGTGTATAGTCGAAGGTGTTTCGTGTTTGTGCCTTAACGCCGAAAGCCTGCTTCAGCACGACAGTCGATCTTACACTATACGGTCTATAGCATGGAGTAAGCATCTATAGTATTCGGCGTAATTCTACAATCGTATCAGGGAAATAACGAGTCTATACAATATTTTGGTGTACGGAGACTCCAGGGCTATGTATACTAGCTTCTGAAGACCTACGTTAGTGAAAGGGTGACTAGGGATTCAGACAACACACGGATTTCGAATACCCAACCAAATTCTAGGAGGGCGTTCCACAGTTGCACGTCATGGTATTCTTATGGCGTTTCAGTTGAGCTAGGTAGACGAAGGCATAATATCAATTAATACACTATCACAATTTCATCTGAGTCAGTAAACTTCATAACTGACGTACATGGCGCGCAGTTTGTAAGCCACGTCCTCTACTCAGCTGTCTCGTGGATAGATTAATTCAACGTTGGGTCTTACGGCAACTTCCTTAATAACAAGGCACATTTGACATGGTCGAGATTTATAGAACTCAAGTAGTGTGTATAAAGCAGCGTTCTCGTTGTGCTAACGGAAATAGGGGTATAAAGTTTCGACAGTAAATGCAATGCGCAATGCTTAATGCTCCCATGCTCCATGCTGAATCCTCGCCCAGACCAAACGCCCATACCCTAAAGCTCAATTCTAAAGCATAGACTAAGCCTGAGCTTTCTCCTCCTGTATGCGAATCTAGTCTTCGTCGTCATCGGGCACATCCCAGTCTTCCCCGACCTCTGCCCATCCGCAGCCCCAGCGTCTACCTCCCGTCTCACCACCGGTTCTCAAATCCGCCGCCTCCGCTCTGTCCTCGCTCCAGTTACGAATCTTGTAGTCGTCAGCGACCGTGACGAGCTTCCCCTCATGAGACCAAGCGACCGCACCAACTTCATTAGAGTGGCCACGGACAAGCGGTGTTCCCTTCTTCACAATCGGGATGCCGTCGATAAGGCGGGCCGAAAGATTAGCCGAGCTGTTGCTCCGGAAGAGCGGTCGGCGGACTCCGGCAGAATCGGCAGGCGCGGGCGCTGGTGCCTGCTGCGACGCGGCAATTGTAGAGTTCTCGAGGGAAAGAGCACCCATCGCGCCCAACAGCTCGTCTTGGAAGTAACGCTCCTGTGTGGGGAACAACACCGCGCAGCTGTTGCTACTTCCCACTGCTAGCAATTCGCTCCTGCCGTCACGTGCGGGTCGCACGGCGCATTTGACGTAGAAACTCGTGGCGTGGAATGACGAGTGTCGGAACCCGTACAACGGCCCTAGACCTTGGTGGGGTGCTGCGTTGGGTCGTCTTCTAGGCGGCCCGTCGCTTCGCGTCGATAGTTCTGGCGCGGATCCCAATATGAGATGGGCGGTGGAGTACGCGTAGACGGTGTTGTCCTTGCATGATGCGTACAATCGCGAAGCGTCCGTGTTAAGTGCCAACGATGAGATACCGAAAGGTCTCCAGTGATGCGAAGAGGGCGGCGCGGTGGCTGACAATGGAGAGGCAACCTTCTGACGCCAGTGGAGAGAGCGGATATCCCACAGCTTGATAGATGCGTCGGCTTCACAGGCCGTGAGTAAAAGGTGCTCCTGGCCCGACGGTAGGAATTGTAGAGCTGTGACAGACACATCACCCACACGGTTCGGTAGCTCGCGACGGCGTCGGGGGGCCTCTTGTCCAGCGGCCGCTGCTTGCTGAAGTTGCTCTGGCGTGCGCGCGTGGGCATGGTAGAGACTATTGATAGCTTTACCCGCCTTCATCGCCTCTGGGCGTCGGTATACAAGGTTATCGTCTCGGCTATCGGGCGCTATAATATCTTGCACCGGTTCTCCCGAGCAGCGGAGATCCCATATCTGGACACTGCCGTCGCGAGAGGATGTTGCGAGAACGCTACCATTGTTGCTGCCCGGTTGGAAACGCACTTGTTTTAGAGAGGCTGTGTGACGCTGAAGAAGTGCGATGGGAGTTTGTGTGATCATATCTATAACTCGGCCAGTTTGGTCACCTGATGCGGTGGCGATGCGGTGGTCATCTTCTGAGAAGCACAGGTCAATGATGGCATTGCTATGTGCCTGGAAAGATAGGTAAATATTCTTGAACGGCTTCGATGGGTTGCTAGCTGACTCGAGTACGCGAACTCGGCCTTCTTCGTCTCCTACTGCGATGAGACTATTTCGGTGGCACGTGGCAACGCAAAATGGTATGCAAGTCCCTGTACGCTCGTGGCTAGTGCATGAATGAATATCACAAGGTTTACTGTAGAAGTTTGCTGTATCAATTCGCCAATCTGAGGATGGGAATGACATAAAGGAGCGGCCAGCTCGAGGCATTCCCCCAAGATGCCTCTGCGCGAGCTGGCCGGCAAAGCCACGGCTCGTTAGAGGAGTCAATCGTTTCCTTGGACCGAATTGACCGGGAAGTTCATCTTCACTCTCATCCTGATCGGAATCGACATCGATATCGCCCTGGCATGAACGTAGAGACTGGATAGGGCTAAGTAGTGATGGCTTGATACTGGGAGAAGAAATGGGTTCCGCATAGGTCGGGATGGGCGGTAAAGAGGATCGAATCGGAGAGCTTGGGGTATGATGAATCTTTCGTCGCTTGGATAGTCGAGTACTCGGTGGGCTGATATTCTCATCTCCTATTTGGTACTCTGGAGGCGGCAGTAACGGGCTGGAAGGAGCCGGGGTTTGGTATCGGTTGTTTAAATCAGGTGCTGTTAGATCTCGGAGGGCCTTCCCAGCCGGACTAGGGTGGAAGGGAACTCGAGAGCGAGGGGTGAAGAACCGCCTAAACTTCCTGGGGGTGATAGATGGGTTCCTTCTTTCCTTGCCATTGGTAGGTCTCGGTGGCGAAAGGAGCCCTGAACTTGATGCGTCGCGTGTCATTGTAGCTACTGCTTCGACGTCCACAACTTCGCCCACGATCTTGCCTCCACGCAAAGGACAGACACCCTCAATCTCCTCGGCCCTTATGTCCCCAACCTCTAGTAGAACGGAGACGTATATTAGGAATTGCGCATAATAAAGAGGGTAACTTTGGGAGATCTATAGTTAGCTTGATAAAATAGAGGGGTCGGATAGTAAAGGATAGAATCAATCCTGATCACGTTAATAAGTGGTGGAAAGAAAAGTACAGTTACATATGTGGATTGGGTGGAAGAGTGGCACCCAGACACGCCGCGAAAAGACGCGACCACGAAAAACCACTTACACGACCCGAAAAGGGAATGACGTCTCGTGTAGTCACTGTGCGGGCACTGTACTTCTACCTATGAGACAGGCGCTACGGCGGGGGTTGGGACGAACTATTACTGAATCGCGTAATAGGGCGTTGTGAGGTAGCCAATTAGAATGGGGATATTGTTCGTGGTGCATCAAGCACAGTGCCTTGCATCAAGTTGAGCACGCTCCAAGGTTAGCGTAAGCAGCTGCGGTCGGTCCGTCAGCCTGGATTGCCAATTTTATCAGCGATCAGCTTATCATTGCTCTAGACCCACCGATAAGGAACAAATCCTCAAAATTTCCATTCAGAAAATTGTACCTGCCACTTCAATGCGGGACACGATTCTATTGCGATCGCGGCAATAACCTACATACCTAGTACCTCATCGGCGAGCACCAATTTCCTTTAAACCGTGTTTCTTTAGCCAAGGTAAGGCTACCAACGCGCCATGGCTATTCAGAAGAAGCACGGCAAAGGCCGTCTCGACAAGTGGTACAAATTGGCCAAAGAGAAAGGCTACCGAGCCCGAGCTGCCTTTAAGTTGATTCAGTTGAACAAGAAGTATGGTTTTCTCGAGAAGAGTAAGGTCCTTCTGGATCTTTGTGCTGCTCCTGGAGTAAGTTTGTCCCTCGGATTATCGAGGACTACCGACTAATCAAGTGCGTTGTAGTCATGGTGTCAAGTAGCGGCAGAAGCTATGCCAGCCAACAGTCTTATTGTTGGAGTCGATCTTGCTCCAATCAAGCCTATTCCAAAAGTCATAACCTTCCAGAGCGATATCACGACCGAGAAGTGCCGCGCGACGATCAGACAGCATCTAAAGACGTGGAAGGCCGATACTGTACTTCACGATGGTGCTCCCAATGTTGGTACAGCCTGGGTCCAGGATTCCTTCAACCAGGCGGAACTTGCTCTCCAATCCATGAAACTAGCGACAGAGTTCCTCGTCGAGGGTGGCACATTTGTCACTAAGGTTTTCCGATCGAAAGAATACAACAAGCTTCTCTGGGTCTTCAATCAACTATTCACGAAAGTCGAGTCTACGAAGCCGCCGTCTTCTCGAAATGTCTCTGCCGAAATTTTCGTCGTATGCCGCGGTTTCAAGGCGCCTAAGCATCTCGATCCGAGATTCCTCGACCCGCGAGCAGTCTTCGCCGAGGTTGCAGAGCAAGCTCCAAACAACGAAGCCAAAGTCTTCAAGCCTGAGGTTAAGAAGCGGAAGCGAGGAGGTTACGAAGAGGGCGACTATACTCAGTTCAAAGAGATACCGGCAAGCCAGTTCATCGAGACCGTCGATCCTATAGCGATATTAGGCAGTTACAACAAACTGACCTTTGAACAACCACGTAATGGGGACGTGGCGCTCGCAGCATTAGACAAGATGCCAGAGACGACGGAAGAAATCAGAATATGTTGCGCGGACTTGAAGGTTCTAGGTCGAAGAGAATTCAAGCTTCTCCTTAAATGGAGATTGGCAGCCCGTGAAGCTTTCGGATTACCCACCAAGAAAACCTCGAAACCTGATGTCCCCGAAGAAGTCGCAGAAGTTGCACCTATGGATGAGGAACTGAAGATTCAAGAAGAGTTGCAAGCGCTGAAGGACAAAGACAACGCCAAGAAGAAGCGTGAACGACGAAAAGAGAACGAAAAGAAGCAGAAGGAGATCGTACGAATGCAATTACATATGGTCGCCCCGATGGATATCGGTATGGAACAGGCCGGTCCTGCTGGTCCTGACTCTATGTTCGCTCTAAAAGCTATCGATAAACATGGAGCCGTCAATAAAATCGCAAAGGGAAGGATGGCTGTCCTAACTGAGGCTGACTCTAAGAAGGATAGAGACAGCGGTATCGGATCTTCCGGTGACACAGATGAGGAATCGGACGACGAAGAGGACCGCCTCGAACGCGAACTCGATAGCATGTATGAGCAGTACAGAGAACGGAAAGCGGAATCAGACGCAAAGTACCGAGCAAAGAAAGCTAGGCAAGAACATGAAGATGGTGAATGGGAAGGGGTATCAGCCGACGAACAGCAATCTAGCGATGACGAGGACAAATTGGACGTGGACAGCAGCGACGAATCCGACGAGGAAGGCTCAAGTCCTTCAAAACCTCTTATTACCAATTTAAATAACCAATCAGGGGGAGCTGGTGGGCTTTCAAAACGAGCGACCAACTTCTTTAGTCAAGATATATTTAAGGATATTTCTGGTATTCTTGATGATCCCACCCCGGCTGAAGAAATGGAGGTAGATGATGACGAGGACGAACTTTCTGAAGCTGAGGAGTTGGCAGCCTTAGTCAAGAAGAACTCCAAAGAAAAGAAAGAAAAGTCGCAAAAGAAAGCCAAGGTCGAAGCGCCCCCTGAATCCGAAGACGATGAGGAGAATGGCTTTGAAGTTGTCAAGCAAGACCAAGTCGATGATTGGGAAGATCAAGATAAGCGTCTTCCTGACGGCAGAATGGGTAAGAATCATGCTCATTCCGCACCTTGTAATTACATATGCTAACCAATGCCATAGATATCGACATCATCACCGCCGAAGCCATGACGCTTGCACACCAGCTTGCCACAGGCCAGAAGACCAACTATGACCTAGTGGATGACGGTTTCAACAAGCATGCATTCCGGGACCGTGATGGACTACCGGAATGGTTCATGGACGACGAAGGCAAGCACGACAAGCCACAGAAACCCATCACCAAAGCCGCTGCAGCAGCCATCAAGGAAAAGTTACGAGCTCTTAACGCGCGCCCCATCAAGAAGGTGCGCGAAGCCAAGGCGCGCAAGAAGTTCAAGGCAGCCCAGCGTCTCGAGAAGCTCAAGAAGAAGTCCGACCTGCTCGCCAACGAGGAGGGCATGACGGAGAAGGAGAAGGCCGACAGCATTTCCAGGTTAATAGCTAAGGCTTCGAAGAAGAAGCCCGATAGACAGCCCGCCAAGTTGGTGGTGGCGAGAGGTCTAAATAGGGGTATCAAGGGTAGGCCGAAGGGTGTCAAGGGCCGATATAAGATTGTCGACCCCAGGATGAAGAAGGAACTTAGGGCCCAGAAGAGGATTGCCAAGCGCAAGTAGACTATCTAGCGAAGCCCATTTAAAAGGGGATGTTGGTTTATCACATATACCTCTAGATTTTGTGAATGCGATATATACCCGCACCATAAGCAATGTTACAGTTCTTGATGTGAAAAATGCCCCGATTTTGTATAAACCTCGCCTGTTTGCCATGGTAGTACACGAGGCTTTTTACTTGGTATCTATGATAGCACACCTCCTATAAACTCAGGTCGCTAGCCAAAGCTTTTTGTCTGATGGCCTACTTCTCCTATGCCTGATTAAACCCACGTACCGAGTCCTACTCATCACCGCCTAGCAGCCTGTCTCCTCGCCTTCCCGGGACGCGATGCCTTCACCGGCTTCCCCTTTCCACCTCTCGCACCAGCACCAGCCTTCATGCGGCGCGCATCGAAGCCGCTTAGATCACCCGAACTTACAGCGTCGCCAGACTTGGAGTGCTTCTTCTTGCCGCCGAAGCCATACTTATCGTTTTTCTTCTGGCGCTTGGAATTAGGTCCGCTTCCGCGCTCGCCGTCTTTGCCCCGTGCGAAAGCCTTCTGCGACTTGTGCTTATTCAGCTCTGCGTCGACGCCCACGTCGAAGATGTCGGCTTCGTTGGTGCCGACGTCACCAGAGGATTCTTGACGCTCTATGAGGAACATTAGTATCTAGATAAATAGAATAAGGGATATATGTGAGCACTCACTCCTCTTCAACGTCTTAATCTTCTCAAGCGTCTCGCGCTTCGCCTTCTGGCGCTCCTGCAACTTGGCCACCTGGACCTGCTTGCCGAACTTCTTCAGGTCGCGCAGCTTGCGCGCCTCGGCAGACGCCTTCTTCGCGCTGGCTTCTTCGACCAGCTTGGCTTTCACCTTCTCCATGTGCCCGTCGTCCTTCACCATCTCGGCGAAGTAGTCGGTGGGTCGCGAAAATGGCACACCTTCGGCTTTCAGCAGGGCGCGTGCGCGCTTCGCTGCGTCCAGGCTCTGCGCGTAGAAGGCGAGCTCCCGCTTTAGGTCGTCTTGGATGTCTTCGATGCTGTCGGCGGTGGGCTCGACGCCCACGATGGTTTGGTGTGTCGCGAAGGGAACTGATTTATCGGTTGGTATGGATATGCGGTTCAGAGAGGCGAGGAGCGCAGATGTGTTGTTGATGGTGAGGCGGGAGTGCGGGACGAGATCTTCCTTCTCGTCGTCGGGTAGGTCTTCTAGGTCGGACATGGGTATATCCTCTTCGTCTTCTTCCTCATCTTCATCCTCGTCCTCGTCCTGTTTCTTATTTGAATTCGATGCGGCGTTCTTTGCTTTTAAGGCGGATTTTCGCGGTCGCTCTATCTTCTCCTCCATGTCTACCGAGGAGTCGGAGCTATCGCTGTCGTCCATTGCTGCGAGGTCGGGAAGTCCTTCTTCGTCCTCTTCATCGTCATCGTCTTCCTCGGCTTCGTCATCTATAATTGAGGCACCACCCTCAATTTCGTCCTCGTCTTCCTCATCAACACCCTCCCAATCGCTATCACCATCTTCGACGGCCTCTGGTTTAGATGCCCCACCACTCTTGCCTTCTCGTTCTTGTCGTTTCTTAGATCGCTCCTTGTGCTTTTTCTTCTGTGCCAATTTCTGGAAGTCGACTCCTTTCTCCGCCGCGAGGGCGACCTTGAGCTTGCTTTTGCCCATTGTCGTGGCTGTGATCGGGTGAAAATGTTGATTAACTATCTAACCAATTGAACTCTGAACTTTTTCCCGTCTGATAAGTTTAATCTTCAGAACTTTTTTTTTCTGCCGCCAACTTGAGAATTGTGGCTCAAGTTTTAGGTGGCTGATAAAGGCGGTGTGAAGGTGTACTGTGCATTTTGTGGCTCGAAGCTCAGAACGATGCTTAGCTAATCAGTCTCCCCTTAAAATAACCACCATTGCCAGTTCTTCACGGTGCATGGCTTCTACTCACTAGATGTCTCTATAAAGATATAATTGGATTTATAAGGAAGGACAGGATACTTAAAGAAAACCCTCTACTTTTCATACATGCCCGTGTATCCTCCTTGCTCCCTGAATCAATGAAGATTCTTCATTGAAGAATTCTCTGTCTCGCGTTCAAAAGCACTTGTAAGGCCTAGCCACTATTGTTTAAACTCATCAACGTCCTTCTGTAATAGACATATTCGCCAGTCTCATGGTTCTTAATTTGAATCATGCATAGAAGTGTCCTTTCTCGGTGGCTCGAACATCGTCCTCTTGAACACCGAAACTGAGATGCTCGATATTTGCACCCCCAAACTCAGCATACCACTCTGGAGGCATCTGGATAACCCCCCAGCGAATCTTGCTTCTGGCAAGCTGCCTGAATGGGCTGTGCTCACTACCACCATCCCATACTTGATTACTGATGAGTCGTTTTGAGGTTAGGGACTGCCGGGGTGATGATTGATCAACTATTATTAGTCGTTGCATCTCAATATCGTCCGAGTTGGTCTCTTCAAGAACCTCAATAGCTGACGGGCTGTGTGGCCCCCCCACCGAGTCAAAGGGCAGCGGAGGAAGATAGTAAGGGCACGGCAACGGATCATCTAAGGAGCTCGCAGCATGAGATAGCCTTGACACATGGCATGCAGCAGAAATCGAAAATGAGTTACACCCAATATTCAACGTATTTGGCGGGACTCGTTTTAGACTGAGGAGGATAGGAATTGTAATCAAGACACAAGACGAGATTAACATCGCTAGGAGGGCATACTCTGAAAATCCGAGCCTAATATTAGCACCAGGAGGTAGGCTGGGGTCTTCTGCTTCCCCTCCGTTCCTAAGACCGGTGGTTAGGTCCTTGTAATAGTCTTCTGCTATGTTAGCAATATCCCATGAACTGTTCCCTTGTTAATAGGAAGCCTTACCTCCAGTGGATATGAGTAAATAAAGCGCATTCGAAAGTAACCAGTGGAGATACACACTGACAACTATCAGGGGTAAGCTATACTTATAAGGGAGTTGTAATCGGTATGTAGCATATTGTTCGCCCTTGGTCGAGGTTAAGATCATATTCTTATGATATTATATGTTTGTAAGCGTACCTGGGGATCAGTAACTCGCAGTGGGCGAAATTCTTCACTAAATAACGCCCACTCCCGGGCCATCTGAAGGCGAGTAAATAAGTTGTTAAAAGCAAGATAACAGAAGGATAGGAGTAGCTGTGGGCTATTGGCGGTTATAATTCCATCGGAGAACTCAAAATAGAGGTCAACCAAGGGATTTTGATCGCTTTCAAAAAAGGTGCCCCAACTTATATCTATTAGCTACATCGTATATGTGTACGGATACTGATTATACAGGATACTAACAAATTGTTTGAGAGACGCGCCATTCTGAAGAAAACAGCACATATAACAATGCCCAAGGTGAAAAGCAAGTAGCTAGTCAACCATACAGAGGTAGGGATAACCGCAGTACGTCGTCTCAGAAGGGGCTCCCAACGCTTTACCATTGGTAATTGAATTCTTTGAGCGTCGTCCTGGTCGAAAGTGCACAAATTAGCCGTTGTAGGATCTGGCTTTTCGATGAAAGAAGCTATGGCATCCCCAAGTGTGACTAAAGGCGTCTGTTTTTGGTAGAGTAAAACAGTAGTAACTAGAATGGCTGTACATGTTTTGATGACAACACAGATTGTAACGGCCATTAAGAGTGTTGGCGAGAGCGCGACATGACACATACTCTCAATAGGCTCTGCGAGACAGGACGTAATTGACAGATCTAAAGCACCTGGTCGTGGCTCAGGCTGTGGGTAGTTTTTGTTTCTACCGTCAGGGAACGTGTATCGCCAATCCGGAGCATTCATCACGGCATTATCTCCCCTAAGTAACCATCGCAGGTATTCGAGCATTCAATAGGTGCCCCGCTATTATGATGTGCGATCATGGAGCATTGAAGGCCAGTGAAGAGATAGTTAGGCTTGTCTGGCGGGACACGCTGGTTCCATAACTGGGTTTCATTATCAGGGATGTCGAATAGTTGCTAATACAGGTGAGCGTGCATTTCTAGTGTTCTACGAGTTCATTTTTGGAGGGTGGGGATAGTGAACCTACTATATATCTATCAGTTTCACTGCGGCAATACGTAACTTGGGGCACAGGAAAAGCATTCCTGACACATACCATCACGTATCCAACCTCCGGGTTTGTCAGCGATGAAGACTACATTGCGATAGTCCTTTAATCCTGAGCAGTCGATGTATTCTTCTTTGCATCTCGTGATATCAAGTCTACTCCATTGATGCGAGGTGGCAGCGGCAGTTGATATCCATGCCGCGAAATCTTGCTGATCATAATCATTCATTAAATTTGCTCCAGGCAGGTAATATGCCCCTCCGTGAACAAATTCCTCAGTGGCTATGGCCACGTCGAAGGAAGACTCTCGATTATTCGTTTGGAATATCGTAGAGTTGAATAGAAGATGAATTGGGACGGAACTAAGAAATAAAACGACCCAGCAACAAGTTTTGAATTTGGAAACGTGGATTAGATTCCGAATTGAAGGGACACCAATCCCTAACCAAAGTCCTTTTTCGTGGCTTGCGTCTACTTCTTCCCTTGAAGGAGAGTTTAAAACTTGCATAAAGAAATTGCTTGAAGCGAGTCTAGTGGAGGCCAAAAATTAGCTGACCACGATAAGCGTTTAGCACTCAGACTTCCATATTCGAATCGGATAAGACAGGTTTGTGCGCCTCACCGCGAACTAATAGCCTGTCTTATTTTCAGGTGGCGGAAGTCTTCACTTACTACGAAACATATTATTAGCGGGAATGATACAAGATAACTGTTGTTGAGTTTAAGGTTGTATTAATACTTAGACTTACCACAAGAGTAGAGACGACGTTGATAAGCAAATGGAGGACCATGCTAACTTGTGAGACACTTCCTCCGTCACAACTACCACTATAGAAGAATAGAGCTTTTTGGCCAGATTGTGATGTTGCAGCGATTAAGCACCCTACAAGAACTGCTGACATAGAAACGAGAATAGTGCAATTGATCTTGGCTGCTTTCCTCCAGCCTGTAGAAGTTCTTTGGTGGAAGCTTAGGAGGTAGAGAGGGGCCATAGCGGTGTGTTGCTTCTGAACCAGGCAACCAAAGAAACAAGAAGGTTGGAAGTTTTTGATGGGGAAACTCCGACTACAGTAATCCTAGGTTGGAGTCAAAATAGAAAATACAGGCTTAGAGCTGACTTTAATAAGCTCACCCATTGTAGCACAGTAGAGATTCCTCAATCCTAACGATTACGCGGCCGCAAGATCTCAGCCACTCTTAGTATTATTGGGTGGTACACAAAAGTTCGCGATAGGACTTAGTAAATAGAGATGGAATTTTCATATTCAAAGGCGATGAATATATTGGTTCAGGTGGCTGCGTATAAGGCAACCCTACCTAGGTACGTTATGTATCTGAAACGTCATCCGGTATAAGGCTCTGTGGTGGGCTAATCATGTTATCTGAAGACTTTAAATAAATATATGTGTGTATATACGTACCATAGGTTTTCTCATTAGCCTATGATAAGTCCGATGTAGACGGATATTATACTTCCAAGGTGTCCGTCAGGAAGGATTGAATATATTAAGCATATTGGAGCTGAAATTCCTGTCGAGTACCCCGGGTTCCTCAACAGTATGGGATAAGAAGTGGCGAGTTATACTGTTCTTATCAGTCCTCCGGAAACTAAGCAATGTATCTTTGATACACCGAAGGTGATGTCCTAGTTACCTACTACTTTTTTCCTCTTTCTTCACCCTTCGTTCATTGCACCCAAAAAGGGCTCAAACTCTCAAGTAGATTCCTATTATTCCTTAAAACTGGGGCAAAGCGCGCATACGTGGGGGAATAGAACCTCATTCATAATATCAACTTAAGCAATAACGAGATAAAACGCGATTCCATGCGTGGAGCCTCTAAGTTGTCCTTAGGTGGCGCATAGTATTGAGGCTAAGACCGGAGGCGTCGCGTAATACGCGTAGACCACCAGGTGAGAAATTAGCACGAATTTGGGACAAATAGGGGTAGTGTTTTGTGGCTGGGAGGCTGGTGTTAAAAGGGGGTGGCTGATGTACGTACCGGTAATACGAAGAATTCGTCAGTTGATACTATCTCTTAGGACATTACTACAACGCGGTTCTATGGATGGTATTTTTCATGAGCAGTGTCTAGGATATATCTAGGATATATTGTGAGGAGAGTAGCAGACTGATATGATATAATATTTTCTCTGCCTTATTTGATAAAGTATTCCCTACCCGTTTGCTTTTTTACCATTAATTCTACTAATACTTGGTGCTATCGGCCGTCTCACCTTCGCAAATATATGACTATATATATATGAAGTATCTCTTATATAAGTATCATGTGGTGAGCTTCTAGAAGTGGGATTCCGCGCGGGATCCAACAATGATAATAAATACTAGGTATGTATATATCAAAACTGTGACATTAAAGGCAGTACAATAATCACTACATAAGATACCAGTTTATTACCTAGATGATTAACATAAGTAATCAATAAAGTAAACGGATGTTTGCTCTAGTCCCTGATATGGGGTGCTACTACGGCTTCATACCCATTCCATGAAAATAAAGTAAGACAAACATGTGGCGGGATGGAGTATATTGGCTGGAAATACTATCGTACACAGTGGCAATGCCAAACTCTAATTCATCGCAGATATCTACTGTCCTCCAGCCAGTTCATGTTCTCCTCATAAGGGTAGCAGTTTATCTAACCCTTGTCCCGACTTCACAGCCCCGTAGTAAAGAAACCCGCCAGTGGGACTTATACTATCATAAATGACGTATAGTGTAATGGAAGTCGTATGCTTCATCAGTGGTCGTCAACTGTGAATGGTTAGAATCTCTGTCTATGCCGTCAGATACGGTGAGGACTTACATATTATACTCTACCACTGATGGCTCACAGTGTCGCCTAGTGAGCGCGGTGCTTGCTTGACTTGTGGCCATCCTTGTCCTTGCTCTTGTGGCTCTTGGCGGCCTTGGCGGCCTTCTCAGCCGGCGTAGATGGCATGGCGACATAGTCTGAGTCCTCGGAATCGGACGAGACGGGATAAGGCGGCTTGACTTTATCTTCCCGCTTCCGCTTGGGCGCCTTGGTCTTTTTGTCTTCTGTAGGCCTCACCTTCTGCAGTCGCTTGATGACTTCGACTCGCTGGCGCTCCCGGCCCATGTTTTCATACCTGGCCCTGCCCATCCTTCCCACAACCACGTCGGTTGCCTTACGGATCTCGTCTGCTGTGTACTCCAGCAAAGCGCCTAGACAACTTATCAGAATATGACATCAATCAATATAATTAGGATGCATACCATAGTCGGCGGGGACGTCGACATCCATGGGAGTGATCTCATTGATGTAGTCGTAGGTAGCCTCGTTCTTATGACTGTGGGAAGAAGGCATGGTGATTGTTGAAGGATGGTGGTTTTGTTTAGGTTTGTTTATGTTTTTATATGGATGAGTGAAAGACAGGTCGATTTGATTTTATTGATGAGATCAATTGTGTCTTGTGTGAAGAGATATGGAAGAGGGAGAAATTGGAATTGAGGGAGCAGGGCCTTAGTTATATAGATTCTGGATCACCAGTGCGCATAGGCATTACCATTGCCTCACTAGACTGATTTAACAGTGGGATGGGATCACACAAAATGTAGGAATATAGTAGATGAGTTGGCAGTGGTAAGGCTGGACAGTAAGATTTAGTTGCATACACACACATACAAAGAGTATGCCCATTGAAAACATAGAACTAAAGAAGTAGGGTACTGTAACCAAGCTTAGAGTGCAGACATTGAGCGAGCCACTGAAAACATTGACATCTATTCGGCAATAGACAAGTGTACTACAAAGACACTGTTACAATATTTGAGTGCGCAATAAGCATACTGTGTTACTGTCAAGTCGTCGGCAACAGTAGAACTAGATGATACGATATAATCATGTATATACCGCTAGAACATAGTAATCCGGACTGTTCCATTGTGTATTGACATAAGTATTCGACTGTAGCAGTAGGTACAGAGCAAGAATCGGATTATACACAGGTTCTCGCTATGACTTCATACCCAGAAGCAGACCATTGGCCACTCATTTTGGCATCGATAAGTTAAATAAGCGAGTAAGAACATGAAAAAAGACAGTCTGATTGTTTAATGGGAGATCCCTCGATATACTGGAGATTATCCGGGGATTACTAGGTATAAGCAACATGATAATCTATACTATCAGTCTTAAAGAGGTGACCAGTAAGAGTATAAACTAGGCCTGTCGGCATATAAGAGATGTCAATATACTCAGCAAAATCTAGGAATTAATACAATCTCGAGATAGATGATGGCTCTAATTCAAAACTACCGTGTTAATGAACTCTACAGTTTGCGTGATATGATACTAGTGACAGCAACCACTATATCCAGGATAGCTGCGTCCCTTGTATATATTAGTCTTGCTAACTAGACTTATAACTGATTAGTATAGTGACACTCTCGCGATTTAAAGTCGTAACAACCAGATCAGTCTTTCATTCAGCTGATAACTAAGCTCCCAATCAATCGACAATTACCTGGTAAATTATCAACCTACTAGCTAATTAAAATAAGATTAGTGACTATTTAAATAGCAAGGCGTTAGCTAGAGCGATCTACCTAATAAACTTTTGGTTTCAGTAAGGGGGTGGTGGCGGTACTGAATGAGAGCTTAACTAGTAGTTAAGCTGGGTAGACGACTAATTCTTACGTATATATCGTTTATTGGGGTGATAACGCATTAATCAAAAGGCTGGATGATAAGTACTATAGTTACTCCTAACTACGGAAGCTGGTATTGGCACCATATAACATTAAGAATACTGTATACTAGGTACACAGCGGTGGGGAAACGATGAGGCCCGACTATGACACTGACATAAGAGAGTTTTTAGGATAATTAAATTTAAAGAGTAAAATATGATGGTTCCTATGCACGGCATTTAAAAGGGTTCACGAGGATCACAAAGCAAAGGGATTACGGTGAAAAGGAATCGATTAATAGAGAATCCATAATAATATACGGTACAGCGAGAATGTCAGCTGCTCATCGCATGTAATAACCCTCCCCGCCCAGCCTAATCACAACTTCGTCACTCTGTACCGTAGAGGCAGGTTTCTGCTAGTATGATCCGTCATCTATGGACCCTGCCATACTATGATCGAAGTTGGCCGGTGGCAGTCATCTGTGAAGAGTTAGAATGGCTGGTAGAAGAATTTCGAAATTGAGAAGCTTACATATCCTGACTGTACCACCGACAGTCCACAGTCTCGCCATCTAGTAGTGGCGCTTAGACTTCTTATGATATGAAGATTCGCCCGAGCAGTTGGAAGCGGCATCAGATTCCGAGTCGTATTTTGACTTCTTGCCTCCGGATCTCTTACGCTTCATCTCAAGTTCCTTCTCCTTCTTGATCCATTCCTTCTCAGCCCGTTCATCCTTAGCCCTTTCGGCTTCCTCCGCCTCTTTCTTGGCCTTCTTGGATCGCTTGGTCTGCATATCCTTGAGTCGATGAAGGAGCTCAGCGTTGCGAGCCTCACGAGTCAGGTCGAAATAACCAGAACCGTACTCGAATTGGAGATCCTTCGTGATTTTCTCGATGTCCAAGTAGTCGTACGCCATCAGGATGTCTTAGAAGCCTATGTTAGAAGAGTAATTGAATTTACGTAGTTGGGATACATACTTTTGATGCTGTGATGGCCGGCGGCTTCACTGGCAGCATCACCCTTGGTGAGGTCACGATTCTTTCCAGAAGGCATGGTGAATGTCAGAATGGTGGTGATGGAATGAATTGATGTTTGTTTTGGTTTTCGTATGGAAGTCAAGGTAGAGATGTATTGTGTGTCTCTTCTTGTCTGATGTGAAGATGTGAGAGAAGGAAAATTCAGGGTTGGGGGGCCTTGTTTATATAGTTTTCTGGATATGGGGGCAGTGACTATGGACAGTGGCCATACTAAACAGGAACAATGTGGGTGCTGTCTAGAAACTGTACCATCTGAACGGCGGCGCACAGTGGCACTCATAGTGCTGATGTGGCAGACAGGCCGACAAGAGGGAAACTGAATAGTAAGAGCTCACTACACAGTGAGGGTATAGTGTACAGTAGGTCCGCTAGCAGTGGGCATAGTCCACCTACGTACCTAGTAGTCATATATTTTATTGTGTGGCTACAGTGCATACGTTCATGATAGAATGGCAGTAGGTATATTCTGGATTACGGTTACACGGGGTGAAAACATGATGCAGTGGATGTGCTCAAAGCAGAGGAACTGAACAGTAGAGTATGATCATATTTACCGACAGTGCGCATCAGATTCCTCTCAGCCTAGCGGATCTAGGCATACAGTGGCGCAAGTCATGATGCCTACCCACAGTAGAATATGTATCGTAAGGGTAAGGGCGAATACGACTGAAAGGGGTGGTGATTTTGAGGTATGTACACCAAAGGAATAAGCCGCCGAGGAGTTTCGTAATAGGGGCGATGCTTGAAATACAGATTATATTACCTAGGCAGCGCAATATTTAATACAGCGTACATAGTTAAATATAGTAATTATATCGATAATTATATAAGTTCCGCGATAGTGCTACTGGTTTCTATAACTGGGGATAACGTCCTTCGAGCGCCCAGCTTCCTAGTGGGTAATATATCTTCCATATGAGTAACTAGATGAAGAAAATAATAGCGATGTAACGTATCGATTCTCAGAATAAAACATGCTTTGAAAGGCAGCAACTGCACTGGCATCATTCTGTGTGCGAAGGGTAAACTTGTATGGAATAGGGTATATGATACTCTCGTCATTAATATCCTCTATGCTTAACCGCTTTGAAATAACGTGCAGATCAGTTACGAATCACCGGGGATTTTATTGAGAATATTAATAGGGGCTACGGATAGACAAGGCTCATGGCGGAACGGATAAATTATTAGGTGGAATATGAGATGCTATATATATAGCACTTTGTATAAACCAAGGTCCCCCCCATCAATAGCCAGGCGTAAGAACAACTTCTCCCGTCTATTTATGCCGTAAAGCTAGGACTCCGCCGATCAGGTTCGCAATCGGTAGACCTCGTCGCGTCGAGAGGGTAATGTCGCTGGCAGTTGGATCACGCCTACTAGAGGTGATTGAACGACGTGGCCAAGTGCTCGTTGGTCTTTAACTGCTTCCTGGGAGGAGGCATGTTGCCAGAGCCGTCTTGAGGTTCATCTTCAGCGCGCTTTCGCTTGCTACGCTCCTCCAAGTCCTGTAGCCGCATGAACTCTAGATGCTCTAGAATCTCGGCCTTTAGCATCTTCCGGTCCATGCGGTCGTACATGTCTCCGTATCGTGCCTTCTGCTCGCGCCAGGCTTTCAGGATGTGCGACTTTCGGTACTCCTTCAGTTTGTCTATGATAATATCATATTAGAAGATTGCCAAGGTCAGTGAAAATAAGATACATACCCCAGTAGAGCTTCTTCGGCTGCTCGTTGGGCGTGGTCGGGTCTGACGGGGACATGATGAATGTTGCAAGAGAACGACTTGTTTGGGTATTCGGAAACGGTTCTTAGTGTGAAAGAATGGCGGTGACGGTGAAGTTCTCGAAGCAGGAAATCTGTGCTAACAACAAGAAAGGGAACGTTGAGAGAACAGAGTAGGGCCTTGTTTATATAGACTTCTAAGCAGAGACCAGTGTGCATTCCAAGGCTATTGAATACTGGATGATAGATATATCGCACGGTAACGATGAATGCACAGACATGTATACACTATCAGGTAACAGTGCTAACTGTGCAATATGATCCCTTGCTACTGGAGAGTGTCCGCGGTGTTTATAAGTAGATATAGTATCGTACGGCCATTGGGCACTATAAATATTATGGAATGAATTTGAAAACATCACAGTGCAGACGGTTTATGGCAGAAATGCGTCAATTATTATTATGAAGAAATGATGCTAAGTGCAAATAATAACGAAATCTCCACGTCCATCCTCCGCCCATCACCGTACACTAACCACAACTTCCTTAATGAGCCCTAGTCGGACCGGCAACCATGCTCTGCGCCATGTTGCCAAGAAGTTGTTCGGTGGCAGTTATCTATGAATAGTTAGAATATGTAGCGGCAATCACCAGGCTTAAGGGACTCACGCGTCATAATTGTGCCACCGATGATTACTCATATCATCGACCGGCTTAGTAGTGGTGGTGATGCTTCGACGACTTCTTCTTAGCCGGTTCGTCGGCTTTCTTCGAAGTCTTAGAATACTTCTTGGGCGGGGAGTAGTCGTCCGAGTCCGACGATGGGCAGTACTGAGGCTTATGGCCGCTGATCCGCTTTCGCTTCGGCGTGGAAGGGACCTCTTGGTTAGCCTTCTTGTCTGCCTTGCGTTTGTTTTCCTCAACTCGGTCGACGAGGTCCCAGTTGATTGCCTCACGTGACAGGATATCGTACTCTTCGCCGTACTCTTCCTTCATTTCTCTGAGGGCTCTGAACACCTCAGCAGAAGGGACATTCTTTAGCCTGACTGTGAAGCTTCATGTTAGAATATTATTCAAAATAACATAATGTAGGGACGTACTGCCGGCTTCCCGGTCAGACATGAGTTTGTACTCCATGCCCATTGGTTTCGGTGCCATTATGAATAATGGTAGTAGTTGTGAGTCGAGTATGAAGTTGTGTAGAAAGTTTATTTGGTTTTTTGTCGAAGGTAAAGTACAAGTTGTTGATAAGGATATCGAACGATGATTTGAGAGAGGAAGGAAAGATGAATTAAGGGTGGAGGGGCTCTAGTTATATAGATTTTTGGAGGAGGGCCAATGTGGGTGGACAGTAGGGGCAATAGACAGTAGTGATGGGATTCCTGTACAAAGTCCACGATTTTTACTAGTAGATATCCATAATGGATAGTATTGTACGGCCATTGAGCATTATGAATACAATAGCGGGAGATAGTAGGAGGATACCGGTGGAAGACTCTCTACTCTCGGGGTCTTTACTAACAGTTCTTTTTATTAACTGTTGGTATCTTACCAACCATTCTAGTATAAAAGAATGTTGTTTATCTTCAGTACACACTGTCCCACACCCTTATGCCACTACGCTACTACTACTACTGCAAACAACGAATCACTCTACGCACATGCGCGAGAGTATCCTTTCTATCTCATAATATAGGGATATTACCAAACTGCGTCTAGAAATAACTGTGTGTATACCACTGTTTAATCTTGAGAAACCTATCTTCTCCCCTACTGGCAACCATTAGGAAAGAACAACCAGAAATTCGCATATGGCCATTCTAATAGAGAACAGCTGCTAGGCCATAACATATCATATCATTCAAGTAACCAGCTTGTGTAAAATAACTAGAAGTTCATGAATAGCTCAAGTCTCGCAAATACCCGTTCGACTGAGAAGAACGATCGCTTAAGCGATCGTGTTTGATATCCGAACGAGCAATTACCAAATTTCAGTAATTTACGAAATTGCAGTTATTATTTACAGACTAATTGTTTAGGTGGAAGTATGCGGCGTAGTCTGGTAGCTATTTTTCATATTAGAATGGTTATATGCGATTTCGTGGTTGTTCTTTTCCAACGGTTGCCAGTGGTGGGGGTATTTTTCAACATTAAGGGTGGGATACACGCGACTATTTCTAAATTTGATTGGATATTCCTTCATAATATCAAACATGAAGAAGACTCGCACGTGTATGTGCGCGTAGAATGTACTGTAGTAATTCGTAGTCCGTAGTAGCGTAGTGGCGAGGTGGTAAAGTGCCTATGTATATGACAATGTATATAAAAGATAATGATGATGATAAATTTATTAATGTCCATGTAGCCTGAACAAGCTATCTATCTACTATAATTTATAATACTTTATACTTATTTATCTTATCACATATTTATAACATATAAAACATTTAAAATACTCTTAAAAGTAAAATTAAAATTTCATTTAACTTTATAAAAATAAAAATAAATAAAAATATAATAAATATTAAGAATATAATTTTTATTATATATATTTATTTTTATAATTATTTTAAAAGATAATTTTTTTTTAAATATATTATTAAGATTTTTTTTATAAAAAAACTAGTTATATATTAATCGACATTTAATAAAAGATAATTTTCGGTTTAAAATAAATTAATAAATGTTTTCGGTTATGGTTTTTTTAAAAAATAAATTTAATTTAATTAATTTTATTTTTTATTATATTTATATAAAGTTTTATATTTTAAATAAATCCCTTATAATCTTAAAAACTTATAAATTTTAATATATGTTAAAAAATTTTTTTTTTAAGTTTTATATTTTATAATTTCCTTTTAATATTACTAAAACTATAATTATCTTAACATAATCTAAAGATTATGTTTAACTTTAAGTTTAAGTTAATTAAAATATGATATCTTATATATTCTAATAAAATTAAAGTAATCACTTTTTTAAAATAATTTATAATATATACTTACTTTTATTACTTATTAATTATTTTATGATTTTTATAAGATCTATTAATATATTACTAAACTTTTTAAATTAGTTTTTAAGTTTTACTTATAAAATTATAATATTTAATGTTTATTATTTAAATTGCATCTTATAAGCTTATCATTCCTTATAATATTAAAATCTAAGATTTTATTTTATAATATTAAAAAAAATTTTTAACTTTTATATTTTAAAAAAGAATATTATAAAAAATATGAGAATTGTTAAGAATTATAATTTTAATAAAATAAAAGTTTATTAAAAATTATGAATTTTAATAAGGTTTTACTTGTTTAAAGATTTATTACGTGAGATTTAATGAAAATTTATTTTTTTATTTAAAATTTAATTAAAATAATAAATAAATCGTAAATTATTTTAAAACATTAAAACCATTAAGCGTTATTTTAAGGTAAATAAATGGATTTTTAATAAAATATATAAATAATGTAAACGTTAAGTTTAAATGTTTATTAATTTAAAATTTATAAATAATAATTATATTATTTATTTTAAGGAATTGTTTTTTAAGGAAGGATATATTATTAATATAAAAGATTTTAATAAAGTTTAAAAGTAGTTAAAAAATAAGCTTATAAATGTAGATAAAACTAAAAAATTAAAACCTTATTTTTTTTTAAGACTTAAAAAGATTTTAATAATTAAATTAAACTTTACATTATAAGAAAAAGTAGCATCCGAAAATATAAATAATTAAATAGATTTTATTAATTTGGAATAAGATATGACTTTAAAATAAGGATGTTTAACAAAATAATAAGGTTTTATTAATAATAAAAGGATTAATGGTTGGTTTAACGTTTTAGAATTTTTGTAAGGTAATATTATTAATATTATTATGGATGTTGGTAGGTTAGGTTAAATATTCGAAAACTTTATTTTAAGATTAAAGAGGGTTAATATGTTTATATTAATGGGGACCATTATCAGTATATTAGTTAATATATTATATAACTTATTATTTAAAAGAGTTACCGATATTAAAATCTTCTAATTTAACTTTAAAAACTATAAGCTATTAAAAATTACTTAATTTTAAAACAAAAACTAATATTATTTATGTGTATATTTATAAAAAATTAAGGTAATAAAGTAGGTTTATAATAAATTTATTAAGTAGTTGGATATGTAAAATAATATATATTTATTTTTATGTAGTAATACCTTAAATTAATAAGAATAATAACTTTTTAATATAAAAAAAATCAAGTTTAAAAGGGATTTTAAGAAATTTATTAAAACTATTATAAGGTATTTTAATATTAAATTTATTAAAATATAAGATTAAATTAATAAAAATAATTTTATAAAAAAAAATATCTTTAATAATAAACTTATAAAGTAATTTATAAATAAATTTTTTAAGTACATTAAAGCTTAAAGAGAATTTATAAACTTATAACACCTCATTAGATTATATAATACGTTATCATTTAATTTAAAAGCGTTATATGAAATCTTTTTCGTAGTAACCATTAAGTTAAAATATCTCATTAAAATATCATAAAAATAAAAAGATATTCATGTTTAATTAAAAACATCTAAAAAAATAAAGTTGATTTTTAAAGTTATTATAACATTAACAACATACTATCTTAATAATAAAAGCTTTAACGATGGTGATAATAAAAATGATGTTTATATAAATATTAATAATTAACACTTTAATAATTATAATAATTATAAATTTAATAATATATGTAATAATTATTTATATTTTTTTAATTAAATTTAACTAAAAGGTAGTTTTAAGTTTAAGTAAAATTGTTATAAACCTAATAAATAATAATCCTAAACTTACTACCTTTTATTAAAAGATTTAAGGGATATGTGTAGTACTTAATATGATGATAATAAATTTAAAAAATTTAAATAATATCGTTAATTTAAAAAAAAAAGAATATATGATAATAATATATAAATATATATTATTAAGAAAATTATTTAAGCTTATAAGGATCTTAAAAATATTAAAACTATATAACTTTAAAAAGAAAGATATATTATAATATTTAAAAATAAAAGAATAATTAATTTTAATAATAAAAATTAAACTTTTATATATATAAAAAAAAATCTTATAAACAAAATATATTTTATATATCCATTAAAATAAAATAACCTTAAAAAACAAAAATGTATTAAATCCTACCATTATAAAAAAAATATTATTAAAACGTTGTTAACTTATAAATATTATAATATACATTTTATTAACATTAAAATATTTTTAAATTATTAAGAGAGATTTTATTAAATTAAAATAAGATATTTATAGTATATTATAATTATTTAATTTCTAATTAAAATAATTTTATCTCATATATTTAAAGTAAGGTTATAAAATTATTAAGTTATTAAATCTAACCTTATATTAATATAAATAAAACTTATTAAATAAAAAACATCATATTTTAAGATTAATATAAAATCAAATATTAATAACTTTAAAATATAAATATACTTTAATATTAAAAATTCTAACATCTTAATAAATAAAAAATAAATAAGTATTTAAGTTAAAAACCTTATTTTTAATAAGATGGATTTAATATTTATTAAAAAATTTAATTTAATATTTTTTTAATATATATGTAATATTTAATTTTATATTAAAGGTAGGATTAATGGAAAATTATATATAATTATTTCTTAATAATAATGTATGTTATTATAAAATTAATATTTAAGATGTTTATAAGTATTAATTTTATATTAAAATATAAGTTAAAATTAATTTTATATAATCTAATTATATCTTTTATTAATTTTAATATAAAAGTAAAAATAAAATAATTTATAAAGCATATTATTAAATAATAATTAAAAGGTTTAAGTTAAAGATAATATGGTTATTTTTGTTATAAAAGAAAGCTTAATAAAAGTGTTAAATAAGGTTAAATTCAGTAGAATTTAAGCTTTATTTTGAATATAACAACTAACAATTTAGATTAGAACTAAAGGAGTTATATCTCATAATAGCCACCTATAATTATCTTATAATTACCTTATAACTATCCTACAACTCAGAAATGGATAAAAAAACCACGAAAATAGTGATATTATATTCTTACATAAATATCATTAACATCATCATTTTTTTATTTAATAAACAAAATTGGATATTATCTGTTTTTGTATAAGATAAATATTATTAATGTTATTATTCTTTTATTTAATAAATGAAATTAGATATTATCTGTTTTTATATAAGTATAAAAAAATAAGGAATATTTTTTTATTAAGAAAGTTTTATATAAGGAAGGATAAATCCATTTACTATAGTTTTTATGTAGAATTAATTAATATAATCTTTATTTATCTTATAAATATTTAAATTTCTTAAATAATTATTATCTTAAATATTTATTATAAATATATATATAATATATATATATTTATTTTATTATAAATTAATATTATTCTTAGTTTTTATGCTTTTATAAACACCTTATATATAAAGCTTTTATACTTTATTTATATATAACTTTTTATAACCTTAATAAATTATAAGCCTGGCTTATTGTTTTTAATAATATCTGGTTTATTATTATTTATATATAAATAACTTACTTTTATTTAATAAAATGGAACTAAAATTTGATAATCTTTTATCTTTAAGTCCTTTTAAGGTCTTATAAGGTAAAATTAATTATTTAAAATTAATTATAAAAGTTATAATTGAATTTAATAATGGATTTAACCTTATATAGTTAGTTATATAAGGTAATTCAATCGGAAAAATGACTAAACTAAATCCCAAATTTTAATAATCCATTTTACTTATGGTTTAGTTATTTACTTTTATAATTATAGGTAGTTTAAGCTAAAAAATAATTAAAAAGATTCATTTTTTCCTTAAAACTTAATAGTTAAAAGGATTTAAAAATTTCGAACAATAATTATAAGATATTTTTATAACTTTTAAGGTTATAAGTATACTTAAATTCATTAAAAACCCTACTATGTTATGGGCATATTTTGATATTAATTAAATTATTATCTTATTATTAATAAGGGATAATTTATATATAAACTTATAAGCTATTATTATTTATATATAAGATCTTATTATAATTTTTAAATATTTATTAAAAATATTTAAACCAGAAAAAATGTAAATAAGAGATAAGTTATATAATAAATTTCATTCATTAAAATATATTAAAACAGGTTGTTAGTTAAATTTAATATTAAATTTAACGCTTTAATAATTGTTTAATAGCTATAAAAGCTAAAATTAATAAAATCGATTAAGTTAATACCTATTTTAGAGTATTAGCTAATAAATGTTTTGTGTAGGTAAATTAAACCTGCCATATAATAAAGGCTTTAATGATAAATAATATAACTGTTAATATATAACATTTAATAAAAGATATCCTATAAGATCTTAGAAATTCTTATTTTAAAGGATTTAAAAATTTAAAAAATGATTTGAAAAATGATTTGAAAAATGATTTTAAAATTAAATTTAATTAAAATTTAAAAAATGATAATAAATCATTAAATCATTTTAATTCTTCTAATTATAATTTTAAGAATTATAAGAAGAATAATAAAAATAATAAGAATTATAAAAATAATTTTAAAAATTTAAATCAAAATAATATCTTATTTTATACCTCTTGAAAGTTATCCGGAAGCCACTTTAAAATACAAGGTAACTACTTTAAAATGGAAATTTAGTATTTTTTTATGGTTTCTTTTGAAGAAATGGATGATTCTAAAGAATTTAATAAATCAGAATTTATGAATTTAGTGTATATTTATAATAATAAAAATATATAAAAGACTAGTGGTTTATAATATCGGATTAATTAATTATATAATTAATAATCTTAAATGGTTTAATGATTATAAACTTAAAGATAATATAGGATTAGTGTATATAATTAGTAGAAATTTAAGATTATAAGGTTTAAATATTATTAATTTGATTATATATAAATATTTAAATAAAATAGTAGTTATTACCTTGTAAAATGTTTTATATATTTTTAAATTCTTTGTAAATTTTATATTAGAGGTTAAATATTATAAAGTTAAAGGATTTTTAAAAGTTTAGAATTATATAATTCTAAAATCAGCCTTTATTTTATTAAAATTAAAAATTTAGTTTTTAAAGTATTAATGAAAATATCATTGATATTATTATTATAATAAATTATATAGTAAATTTGGATTAAAATCAGGATATATCCTTATAGGGTAATCAAGCTTTTATTAGTTAAATCGCTGAAAATTAGTAAAATGAGTTAGTATAAAGTAACCACCTTATAAAAAAAATTTTATAAGGTAGTTATCTTATAAAAACTATTTAGTTTTATTAAAATTAACCTACTTATATTATAATAAATTAAGTTATATAGGGTTTAATTTATTAAAGAAAATAAATAAAATAAGTATTGAAATACCTGATTTTTTAGCTATAAAATTAAGCGATTTTACTATGAGTTACCAGATTTTAAAGGTTATACGACAATTTATCCCTTTTAAAATAAACGATCCAATTAAAGCCTTAAATATAATAGAAGGGGATTTATTTACCTTAAAACCATTATCTTATAATAAAGATAAATATAAGCTTATATTAATCAATAAAAAAACTAGATATTGATGGATTATTTTTAAAGGATAAATTAGTTAAAAGTATTTTAACCACTTTAAAATAGCTTTTAAATCTTTTAAGAATAAATATAATCATTACCTTAAAAGATTTTATTTTAATAATAGATTAAAATTTATAATAAATTAATAAAAACCTAGCTTTTAAATAAAGGAATAGAATTTATTATTTCTAACCCTTATATTTATAAATAAAATCAGTTTATTTAAATAATCTATAGAAAATCTTATTAAATTGTTTAAGAGTTATCCTAAAAGCTATAGATTTATTATTATATTTATAGAATTTTATTATAAATTTTATATTAAATATAATAAATTCTATAATTATATCCACCCATAATATCCTTTTTAATCAACCTTTTTAATAATTAAAACCTGACTTACCTTATATATCTAACTTATCTAAATATAAGTAATAAGCTCTTAAACTTTAATTATTATTTTTAAAGAAAATTAAAAAAAGGAAGACAAAACATACAATAAGAGATGACAAAAGGATAAGATTCAGTAAATATTCCTCCAGCTTATCTAGCACTGGATAAATTCTCCGATCCATACGATTATAGTAAAAACGGTATTATTGTAAAAATAGCTATAATAATAATAGAAGAAATCGAAAACAACCACCGGATATCTTAAACAATGTAAGATAATTATCTTATAAAGGGAAAAAACTTAAAAATTATAATATTAAAAAAAGATTTAAGTCTGGCCCGCGGGGATTGAACTGTTAACTTACTTAAATTATTTAAAGCCGCTTAAATAAATTTGAAAAATCGAAGATATGCCAGTCAGCGTATTTAATAACAACCTAGCGAGGCTGTCCCCATACTATACCCATACTATAGTATGGGGATGCCTATATAACGTGCCGACTTTACTGTAGACATGTAGTATCTTGAATCCTAAGTGAGTGTTTTACCAATGGGCCAGATGGGCTTCTGGTTGTTGAATATCCAGGCGGTTATTCTGTATTATTAGTTATTACGGATTGGAAAATGGATAGGACCATCATTGGGTCGTTGGTTACGCGCATGCGGGTCTACGACAATGGATATGCGACTGCGAGGTATAGCTTAGATTTGACCCGGGGACTACCCAATCAATTAGGGTGCTTGCCTAACGCCGCTCTATATGGTAGCGACCCTAGCCTGCCTAGTTGCCAATTTTGCTAGCTGGCAGGCGCATGAACCGATGACCTGAAAATCCAACTATGGCTCTATGGAGAGCCGCACGGTGTTAGTTAAAACAAAAGAAGGGATATTGGGAGTAGAACCGCCAAACGAAGAAGGATGCGAAACGACGAAGAACTCTGGAAGCCCCTTTGTAACAGAATATATAGTTTGGACAGCTTGAGGGCAGCAACCGTGAACGGCATCTCTAACAACTCTGGAATAGCGTCAAGAGACGGCCCCGATAAGGAGATGCCTAGACTAAGCTGTTAGGTGACCATATAAGGGGCTAAGGTCGTTGGCTAATAATCATTCGAGAAACCTCCAATACTTGATCAGCTTTGAGGTCTAATACATAAGCTTTCCGCACATACTATTATCCATATATGTAACACGATATACCACTTGAGAATTGCTGCTTAGGATTTGATTATATCACTTAGTAGAACTGATCATTTTCATTTTACTTATCCCCGAGCAGCATTCAGCAGTATCTGAGCGATGGCTCTTGGCCTGAGCAAAGAGTTGCTTCAGATCCTATTTTGGAAAGTCAGAACGGAGGACTATGATGCTGTTGTCATGTTATGCCTAGCTGATTCATTACTTCTCTCTATCCGTTTAGGAATGGGATTTGTAGGAGCTGTAATGATGCTTAACCGCAACCCTCGACTTTGGAGTAATGATATCTTAATAAGCCAACGGTAATGCGGTAGTCCGGGGTAATGAACGAGACTATTCTAAGAGAACTAAGGGACGGGGTTGGATCGTTTATAGAGTCCGTGAAGTTTACCTATTTTCGATGCACTAGCACATTCAGGAGTAATGGGGTGGACAACTCGAACCCTAGTGGTAAGGCCGCACAATGAATCCCTTGTTGTGCCCAATAGCAAAAAAAATCTAGCCGAATTTTCTATTCTACAAGGATACACCGCAGAATTGATCGTTGACTAAATCTGTGGTACTTGTCTGGGAGGCAAAAGAAGGGGCAAGAGAAAATTGATTGGTGCTGCTTTGCCTCCTACAGTCTTAGCTCAGGAACAGGTCCTACAATGTCTCACTATACCCAGGGCATATGATGTCTGACAGCTGGGTCACGTCTCCATGGCCGACTATAATAATTATTATTAACGAATTGATATACATTTTATGACTTGAGTTGTGGATATGGGGTAACAATTCTGAGTCTTAAAACTGGGGTAAAGGGTAGCATATTAGTGAATCCAAAGAGTGGCTTTAGTTCATCAGCGTCTTACATCACTGCCCTATCTTAATGTGATAGAAAACATTGATTGAGAAATTATGACTGCTAAGATGGGGGCCATCTGTTTCGCCCTTTCGTTTCTTCAATCATTCGATAACCTACAACGATAATTCGCAGTGTTCTGCGAAGCACGATGAGGGGTGTCTCAGCCATGTGTATAAGACGGACGTTGACCATTTGACCGTACCATAAGTCAAGTATGGATAGAGCGCTTATTGTTTCGCAGCTATTTCCGTGTTGTTGGTGCCATTGGTGTATGACCTCAACACTAAATTCAATGGGTAGACACGGATTTGTTTCGGGATGAATTGGATGAGAGTGTGTGGTATGAGAGTTGTATGTCTAATATGGGAAGTTTAATAGGTGAAGATGATATACAGTATATACTATAACTTATACGGGTTAGCCTATAAGTCTAAAAGTTGAGCTAGAACTTGGGATTTTTAGCGCCAAGTCAAAAGCAGACTTTTCCCTTGTCTTGGGATAATCAGCGTGACCTCAATGGTTCGCCATTGCCGTAGGTATTAGGTCAACCGGTAGTGTGTGCAGCTTGTCTGGCCCGAAAATCTAAACCGTTCTTCTTCTAATTAATTTATTTTTTAAAAAAAAGAGAAGATACTCCAACTTCTCTTCTCCGAAAGTATTTCTTCTTGCATCCCGCCCCAAGCCTCCGAAAATCTCTTCTTCCTGTTGTGCGACCTCGCCGTTCGAGCTTTGGATTACCACGTGCCGGACTCTTACGCAAGGCAATACCGGTATTCTCTCGTACATCAGTACATCAGCCACAGGAGAGGAACACTGCAGTAGCTTCCCAGACCCCTCCCGTCCAACCATAGCACAAGGAATCAAGCTCTGGACGACCCGCGAATCCTCCCGATTGGACCTGTGGCTCGGGCTTGAGAAACCTGGTGGCACTGCGTCAGTGTGCCATTGTCTCAAGATTTTTTTCCCTTGCTTGTGACGCTGCGGGATCGCAACTCTTAAATATCGAGAGGGTCCAGCACCGTCTGGTCTCTCGTTTTTCTCCAGTCATTATGGGCGACATGGCGAACGAGATTAAGTTGCTTTCGGGCAACAGCCATCCGAGTCTGGCCAAGGCCGTAGCCGATCGGTATGTTTTCCTTTTCTTTTCTTGGTCCTCGCAAACAGGGACAAACATTAAACGAGAAAATGGCCGTTTTCGGCTATTGGTGGCATTGTCGAAGCGCCCGAAATGACGAAATCGGAGACTTTCGAAGCAATCGGAAAGCAATTGGATATGGATATCGGCTAACCACGAGCTCTCTGGTATTTCTAGGCTCGGTATTGAGATCGCGAAGACTATGAGCTTGAATTATTCCAACCAAGAAACGAGCGTTACGGTTGGCGAATCGGTCAGAGACGAAGATGGTACGGCTTGCTTTCTTTCGTCTTTTGTTACTTACTTTCTCACCTCTCTGCGCGCGATATTGAATTGGCCATGAAACTCATCATCCCTTCTCTGCAGTCTTCATCTTGCAATCCACCGCACCGGGCGACATTAACGATGGCCTAATGGAGCTTCTGATCATGATCCACGCCTGTCGCACGGCGTCCGCGCGCCGGATCACCGCCGTGATCCCCAATTTCCCCTACGCCCGCCAGGACAAGAAGGACAAGAGCCGCGCGCCCATCTCCGCGAAGCTCATCGCCAACATGTTGCAGACCGCCGGCTGCAACCACGTCATCACGATGGATCTCCACGCCTCCCAGATCCAGGGCTTCTTCAACGTCCCCGTGGACAATCTGTACGCCGAACCTAGTGTTCTGCGGTGGATTCGTGAGAACCTTGCCGGCCAGGACACGGTTATCGTGTCCCCGGATGCGGGTGGCGCGAAGAGGTAAGATTGACCGCTAATTCAGACGTCGCACAGCAGGGCGAAAGCGACGGAAGCTGACATGGTGCGACAGAGCTACTTCCATAGCAGACCGCCTCGACCGCGGCTTCGCGCTTATCCACAAGGGCGGCCCCGACCTAACGTCGTGGGCAGGATGGTGCTTGTCGGTGACGTGGTTGACAAGGTCGCAATTCTGGTCGACGACATGGCGGACACCTGCGGTACTTTAGCGTAAGCATCAATTGGTCCCCCCAATCCATGGGGAATTTACTAACATACCTGCTCTATAGCAAAGCAGCAGCAACCGTCAAAGACCACGGCGCCCGCGAGGTCATCGCCGTCGTCACCCACGGCATCTTGAGCGGCGACGCCATTACCACGCTCAACAACAGCTGCCTGAGCCAGATCGTCGTCACCAACACTGTGCCCCTCGGCGACAAGGTCCACCGGTGTAAGAAGTTACGGGTCATCGACGTGAGCCCCACGATAGCGGAAGCCATCCGCCGCACCCACAACGGAGAGAGTGTTAGGTATGTTCCCCAAACCTCCATTCCCCTAATGAATGCCCGTGGGGTTAAATCGCTGACCAAATTCGCAGTTTCCTGTTCACCCATGCTCCGGTCTAATAATGTGTACCTACCTACCTACCTACCGCTACATGTCGAGGACATTTAAAGAACGGGGAAAGAGGCCGGTAGACAGCTTGTTTGCTACAGGTTAGAAGAGAGAATTGTTCGGTGGCTTCTTCGCTTTCGGGAGTTGGATAACTGCATTGGGAATCCAATTTATGCTAAGAGCTGAGAGGACGTCATCGTAGAGCATGAATCGAGGCCATATAAGCACGGAGTTTTTATTATACGACATAGTATACTGCATTTGCCCATGGATATACACATATAACATACCGCATATCGATCAATTACAGCATGGGTTATGGCGAAATGGAACGGGACGGTCATGTCAATCTAGGAGAACATCATGTCACATCACATAGCATTGGTAGCCGTACTGGCTATAGAATACAACGAATATTGAATATAATGCAAACGCGGTTTGGGAATCTTGATCTCATTTTTTGGGCTCCGGGAATACACTCATGTTGTGATACTGGTCTATCTTATAACCAGCCACCTATCAACCCGCAAGACCATTGCCATGACTTATGCCCTAATGCAAGAACCAGAAGACACCGACCGAACGCCTGTAGGGATTTACTTGCGCATCGAGCTAGCGCGTCTCTTGCGCGCATCCGCCTTGTGGGCGCGGGCCTCGGCAACACGCTTAGCGAGGATCTGGGCGTACTCGTTCTGTATAATCGTTAGTACGAAAATCACATAGGATAGAGGATTAGTTCTAGTAGGGTTCAACATACCGCCTCATCCTTGACCTTCTCGGATTGGCGTCGCTTGAGCGCAATGCGGTGGCGCTTGTGCTGGAGACGCTGGGGAGTGACTAGACGCTGGATCTTGGGAGCCTTGGTGTAAGGCTTCTTGCCCTCCTTCTTGGGCTGGACCTCTCGTCGAATGACGTACTTTCGGACCTATATAGCAGAAAAACCCAGGGTATTAGCCATCTTTTGGGTGTTCCCATATTGTATATATTTTTCTCTCAGACTCTGCTCGGTGGTATTCATTGCAAGGGATTCTTCTCTCTCATCCCGCAGAAGCAACAACCGAGCAGGTGATGACGAGTGAAGGTGTACTTACATCGTCATCCTTGCTGAGACTGAAGAAGCGGCGGATCTTGGTCGCTCGCTTGGGGCCGAGGCGCTTGGGGTGCACGACGTCGGTCAGGCCGGGGATGTCGCTGTCGCCCTGCTTGATGATGGAAAGGGCGAGGACGGACAGGTCCGATGCCGACAATGCAGCCACGGACGGACTTTCGCTTGCGCTCACCGGTGCGGCGGGGGCGGTAGCAGGAGTAGCAGTCGGAGGAGAGAAGTCGGACACGGGTAGGGTGCATGACACCCTGCTTCATGGGAAACCTTGCTTGTCGTTGCCGCCAGTGATGCGGAAGATGTAGCCCTTGAACTCATCTCCGAGGTTGTCGCGAGAGACTTCGGGGCCCATCTATGGACAGTAGCCATGTTAGTATTCAATGACCTATATAATAGCTATTAAGTCAGGGCTATGATAGCCAATGGAGGCTATATAGGAGACATCGTGGTGTATTGAATATGGGATCTCGAAAGGTATTTCGAGGTTTCGCAACGACGATAGCGAAAAGGCAAAACGTACGCGCTTCTCCATGAAGTCTCGGAGCTTTCGCTCATCTTCAATCTCGATCAGCTTTTGGCTGCCATTGGCAGGGTAAGAGATGTTCAGCTTCATCTCGTCGGTGGTCGGCTCGGTCGACTATGGTTTGTTGTTGGGGGAAGTCGAATCTCAGAGGAACACGCCGAAAAAATTAATGGAATTGAGAGATGGATCAAAGCTGTGATTTCCTTCGCCTAATCCAATTTTTCCTGTGCGGTAGAGAAAGGTGGAGACTTGCCTAGGGCTACTGTGTGTGTGCATGGGCCACCTCGGAAGGTCTGGACTCGAAGGACCGATTGCCCGAAGAAAACCCATTTATATGTACCTAGGTACCCCCAATCAACGAAATTTAGGGGGAACATTGAATTTCATTAGAAACAACGTCGAGGTCTACTATTGTTCAGTTCTCATTAATTGATGTCAATACTGGTCTTCTTATGAGGACTATGGTCTTTTCAACATGACCTCATCTGTTCAGTTGCATCCGAGGAAGGCTGCGACTGAAGCCTCCAGCCAGAATCCTCTCCCTAAATTGATACAGACTCCTTCTGGCCTCGCAATTCTAGAACTCCAGGGTACTATCAACTTACCTGAGGCCCATGAAAATGCCAAGGGTACTTCTCAAGAATTGGCTATTGGGCGTCTCGTTTTCCCAGACTACCACCCGGATACTCAAGATCCGTCCAGCACTTCTTGGATGAAGCGGGTTCATCTCTATGTGGGCGAGCACCAGAGACTCACAGGGAAGTGAAGAAGTTACCAAAGGCTATGGCGGTTATCAGGAGACGCACCAAATCCGGAGAGGATATAGATATGACAGGGGAACAAGCCGGCTCTTCTACATCCGAGGAACTAGAGGTGGTCGAGATCGTCAAATTCAAGCTTGTGTTTTCCCAACGCCCCGAGCCTGTGGGAACGGGATGAAACAGCATTCCACCATGACGATGCAATTCTGAGCGAATTCTTCGGTCTACGGCCCTGCTCATCTATAGATATATCATATGCTGTTGAGCTGGCACATTGCATCTAACTCCTGGAAGCACTATTTGGTTGCAAGCTATGGCATCACCACAAGTACGACCCAGTGGCGTTGGAGCTTGGAGGTCTACACTGTGCCCTAGAGATCATACGACCGCGATGAGAACTAGGCTGACCAAGCAGTAGCCATCCTATCGCTTGTAGGGTGCTGAAAATTTACGAGAACAGCTCTCTGGAAAGGTTCGGGCGCGTGATATGATACATATCAAGGATGTTGAAACCGCCTAAGTTCGCTGGTAGACGTCTACGATATATCTAGAGGTTGCTCCGAGACTATTAGAAGAAAACAGACACTCTAACACCAGCCTAGCCTGTATTCGTAAGAGAGAATGAATCCGAATATGAAAGGCGCAATGATAGCTTATTCTGGATTTTGGAAGTATTAAAAACTAAATAAACCGAGTTTACGTGGAAAATGTAGACATACCTTCTTACAAGATATGTCTGAATGTATCTTGATATTGAAATCTCACGAACGAGAACCTAGGAACTCTTAAGGTTCCAAGGTCTAGATATCCGTCTCGGATGAACAAACCGAGGTCTGGGGACTTGTGGGACCTTAAACCGCGTCGCGCCATAATTCGCGGAGCTGACTGATAAGACCACTTTGAGGCTTATCGGGGACCCACAAGTAACGTCGACTTAGGTAATGTTGCCGCTGAGCTCATCGAACTCTACAACTTCATCCGTAATTATCAGCCGGCAACTTCTCCTTTTCTCCTCTACGTACTTGTCCACGCAATTGGCGACTCCTATAGAAAGAATATTCTGCGATCCTGACGATTTGGTTTGGCCGAGGTTGTTCTTTGCCGCTACGACGCGATTTCGATTCCTTGGGATCTACGAACAAAGCCAATCGCTTCACGATTGCTTTGCGACTTCGAGGACCTAAGAATTCGTAAATCGAGGAATTAAATTTGACAGTTCAAGGCTCAGATCGATACTGAACTCGAGTAGTCGCGCCCTGGAAGCATAGCAACAAGAATTGGCGCTCGAGCCTTCGCTTTCCGGCTAATTCAAAGTTTCCTTCGCGCCACCAAGTTCACTCTTCTCAACCTAGATCCACCGAAACGTGAATCGAAAAATTAAATTCATCCATGTCCTCTTAGATTCTACCATTCTCAGCAATCAGCACAAATCTCCTCCTATTACCTACTAGTCGTGTAATTCATTCGCGACTAGAAAGCACCTTCGACCACCCGATCAAAAACCCGCCCATTATCAAGCAAGATGGCGAACGTACCCGCAGAGAACGAGCAGGTCCCCCCCGCGGCCTCGCAGCAGAACGATGAAGATGCCGCCGTCCCGATGGAGCCTAAGATGCCTACTCGGAAGGATACGTCGCTGAAGGAGTTCCTGACCAAGATGGATGATTACGCACCTATCGTATGTGACTCGCAGCGGCTTCCGTCTTGTAGCATTTATACTAACCATATTCTAGATACCTGATGCTGTCACGAACTACTACATGGCGAAAGCCGGCCTGCCGCCCCCGCCACACACAGACCCGCGCCTCGCGCGGCTAATCGCCCTCGCCGTCCAGAAGTTCGTCGCCGATATCGCTGCCGACTCGTACCAGTACAGCCGCATCCGGGCCTCCAACACGAGTGCGAACAACCTTATGGGCAACCTAGGCGCCGCGGCCGGTCTGCAGATCCCTGGGCAGACGCAGGCGGGTGCCAAAGACCAGGGACGTGGCGGCCCGCTGGGTATCCAGCGAGCGGGCTACGGAGGCGGTGGCCAGGGTGGAAGTCAGAATCGCACCGTTCTCACCATGGAGGACCTCGGTATGGCCGTGGGAGAGTATGGTGTTAATGTGAAGCGCAGCGAGTTCTACCGATAAACGCTAGGTACGCCATACTGGTGAGGTTGTTGGGTTGGCTGGTGCTGATATCAAACCGTCTAGGTGCCTTGGTGTTTATGGACTGGATCAGGAACCTATACCCGACTGATACCGTGGCTACGTACGAGGGTGAGTCTCGTCTAGTTACAGCATCATCACAGGGTACGGCACATATTACGGAAGGCGAGAAGTTTTACGCAGGGGGCTCGCAGATTAGGATCGGAAAGTCAGTTTAAGGGAAACAGGCGTTGGCGTTTAGGAATAGGCACCGTCTTTCTTCATTCCTTTCATTTCTGCATCCTCAAAGCTAGGCTCATTTATGCCTGGATGACGCACCCTATAAAGAAGGGGCGCGCTGTATGTACATAATGCCAACTTGCAGATGGCCCACACTCATCGACTGCATACGTAAGGATAGAGGCTGAATCGACTGACGCTCCTTCCTGATTCCTTGGGTTGGTGATGTCTGATGTCTTCTTTTTACATGTGCCAATGCGTAGTGCGTAATATACAGCAAGCAGATAAGCAACGCGTAGATATTCCTTCCCTCCTAGTGCCGAACGCCGGGGTATGCCTACTTGCAACTTATCATCATCCCTCTCGTCTACTTCGATCGTGCCCAGATGAAGGGTTTTCTCGTCCTGGATAAGTATGCAAGGTTAGATGACGCTTTCTTTTATAGGAGTATAATGAAGCGGAGCGGAGACGTACGGGGAGAATTCGCCCAGCTTGTGCCCAACCATATCCTCAGTGATGTCGGCCTCTAGATAGTCCTTCCCGTTGTAGACCTGGAACTTAAGCCCGACGAAGCTGGGCAGGATGGTAGCGGCGCGCGCTTGTGTTCGGATGGGCTTAATTCTCTCGCCTGGGGCCGGGCGCACGATTGGGAGGCTATGGCCGATTTTGTGAGTTTTGCCTGTCCATCGCATACTATTGGGAATATGAGTTCTTACGGTACAATGTGTGGTCCTATAGAAGAATTGGTGATTAGTTAGAAGATCTTGTGGCAAAGGCCAAGGGGGAGAGCTTACCCTTCCAGACCGATCGGCCTTTCATTAGCCACCTTGTCGGCTGCATTTTGTCTGAATCTTGAGCGACAATGCTGTAGAGAAGCTCGTCGCGATAATTTCTATGCAACTCTAAATCGTGATTCGATAGCGCAGATTAATTAACACTTAGGTAAGCTTCTGGCTTCAATGCCCGGCGGTCCGTCGCAGCCGCGGCCAGCTGACAGGACCATGATTACTAATCGTTCAATTTCATTTGATGCTCTACTCTTACTTTCGCATCACATTTCCCACACTGATGATAGAAGTCCTCCTTCATTGAGTTTATTCTCCCATAGTACTAGTCAACTTGCGGAGGGATCCTCCCGAGATAATCATGATAGGTTCTACACCTTGGAACAACGCTCGTCACTGGCTTATGGAACCTTCTATTCGCGAAAGGGCCGTTGCTCTCACTGATGGATGATCTATTCCCATCTCAGAGATGGTGAGGCCGCCATTGTTAATGGTGCCAACGTTGCGTTGGGATGGACGGACGCTCCCGATTTTGCTACGTAATCTCGATGAGGCATATTCTCCTGGAAGTCGCCTGTTCAACGCGAGTTTGAGCTTGAAACATATCGCTAAAATTTGGACAATTGCCACTACCCTAGCTACACAAGTATGGCTCTAAGGAGATTGAACGTACGGCCGCCTGGTAATTTGGCAAAGGTATTCCATGATGGATCCCGCCGACTCAGGTCGTGGTCGTTATATGCGGCGTTATTAGGCGTCGGTTAGCTGGTGTAAGCAATGACCCTTCATCAAGAGACGTCTTAAGCTAAGATATTGTTCTGCTCTCGTCGCCGTTCCCACCACTTAAGCAAACTGATAAGTCGGTCACATCCGCTTTCTGTCCGCGTTGACTGTGACGCAACAGACACAGCCCACCGACCGTACATGATGGACGATGAGCTATTACACGACATAATCTGCGCCCGCCATACAAGACTTGTGGTAGGGCTGAAGGCAATGAGGTGCAAGAAAACATGGTTGTAGTTGTGCAACGTGAAACGACGTAGAATCTAGATCTACTTCGAACTTCTACGTCGTACGGCACTTCATACGGAGTGTCACATCGCAGGTTGAATCATTCAGGAGGCTCCGAGCAGACTGTCTTGATGTCCTTGTTACGTTGAGCTCAGGATAATGTCTCGAACCCAAGCAGCTAAAAGTCAAACCAGAAAGTAACCAGAAAGTAAGGGTAGCTCGTAGCCATCATATGAATAGTCTAAGGTCGACATCGGCTCTTTTAGACCAATTCGTCTACCCTAGAGAATTTTACGCACGCGCCGTTCGCCCATACAATTACAGGCTCATGCTGAAAGACCCTACAGCCATTAGCCCTCGGTGTTAGAAACGCCAACTTGGCTAATCTGGAAGAATGACTTCTGCTGCATGAGGGCATTTGCGTATAATAATACATACACGAGATGGCGAGATGCTTCATGAACACCTACATAGTACATAGTACGTGTCTGATTGGTAGCAATCTTTCTGTCAGGGGTACGCTTAAATATCTAATGATCGCCTCAACCCCTGTCTGCATGGTTACCTAATCCGATTTACATACTTAATTCAGACTTCCTGCGAGAATCCATGGATGCTAATACCAACCGAGTCCCAATCCCGAAACCACAGACACGTTCCTAATCCAATTCGGGGACATACGTAGTCTTCCCGTTTACCCTGTCCCACGTCATTTACGAAATTCCCCCAACTTCGGCGCGCCCCTGACGAATCTCCATCGCCACGCGGAGAGACGGTGTTCCTTAGCATGACCTAATATATGTGCGGAGTGCTACGCCCCGCCCCCCTGGAAGCAGCAACGAGCTTCACGAAAGCTTTGCTATGATGTGTTTTCGGGCCTATCCCACTACGCTCTCTGTGTCTTTGACGTTAATATAGTCTCGATATAGTTTAGAAAATCTAAGTCATGTAGGCTATGACGAAAAAGAAATACATCATCTCTCGTAGGGTTCGCTATTTGGTCCCCTTGGCAAGGAATAAGCCGCCTCTAGACTCCAAGACCACTCTACCAAAAACAAGCATCGCGCGAGCTAAGACGTCGGTGACCCGGTGTACCCTTCCGGTGCACTGACTCGCCTCGGCATGATTAGATCACCCCACCGGTACCTGCGAGGGACAAAGCTGCTCTGATATGAGGCTCAATGGGCTGCTGCATCCACAGATCTACGATCCCCTCTCCTTAATTGTCTTTAGCGCCCAATGGGTATGCTGGGCGGAACTCTCCATGCTCGCATCTCCTTTCCGTGGGGCGGAGCAACGGCTTCCGCCTCGTGGCACACACCCGGACCCTGGAGGTATAAGAAGTCAGTAGTCGCGCCCCTGATCATGGATTCGAGAATGCTTGTCTCCTCCACCCCACGTCGTGTCTCTTCGTCGTAGCTAGACATCATGAGGTTCACCGAGCTACTCGTTGGCGCCGCCGCCATCTCCGGCGCTATCGCCGTACCTACCGCGACCGAGAAGCGTGCCAAAGCCTTCCAGTTCACCGGTGTGAGCGAGTCGGGAGCCGAGTTCGGCAACAACGTTCTTCCCGGACGTCTCGGCAAGGAATACACCTGGCCCGACCACAATGCCATCTCTGTAAGCTGCTTGGGTTCCGGAATGCGTCGAATAGCTCGCTAATATCCCGAAAAGACTTTGATTGGAAAGGGGTTCAACACCTTCCGAGTCGCGTTCATGATGTTCGTTTATCTGTCTAAGTAAAATGATGTACCGCGCTAAGCAGTGATTAGGGAGCGTCTCATCCCGACTAAGTTGACGGGAACTTTCAACGAGACCTACGCTGCCGGCCTTGACGACGTAAGTAATAAGTAAAGTCTAAAACGACTAAAGACATAATAAATGCTAACAGATACTCACAGATCGTCAAGTTCATCACCGACCAGTCAGTTACAACTTCACTTCTCTAATCTCACTCCCACTCACCTTAAAAAACAGGGGCGCATACGCAGTCATCGACCCGCACAACTTCGGGCGGTACTACGGGAACGTGATCACGGACGTGGCCGGGTTCGGGGCGTGGTGGACGACGGTGGCGAAGCGGTACGCGTCCAACTCCAAGGTCATCTTCGACACCAACAACGAGTTCCACGACGAGGACAACGCGCTCGTCGGCCAGCTGAACCAGGCGGCTATCGACGCCATCCGCAAGGCCGGCGCCACGTCGCAGTACATCTTTGTGGAGGGTAACTCGTGGACTGGTGCTTGGCACTGGGTGCGTACTTTTCGAAATTCTAGGTTTTTCGGGGGGTGCTTTTGCTAATGCTTGTTATGTAGACTTCCAGTGGTACCTCCGAGGCTATGGGCAAGTTGACGGACCCGCAGGACAAGATTGTGTACGAGATGGTGCGTATCCCCCTCCCCATCCTTTCCTCCCTTTCCCCTCTTTCCTCCAAATCGGATATACTTCTAACACCCAATTCCTATAACAGCACCAATACCTCGACTCCGACGGCTCCGGAACAAGCGAAGCCTGCGTATCCGCCACAATCGGCAAGGAGCGACTGGCGGACGCAACCGCCTGGCTCAAGGCCAACGGGAAGAAGGGCATCATCGGCGAGACGGCCGGCGGCCCCAACGCCCAGTGCATCTCGGCCGTCCAGGGCATGCTGCAGTACATGAAGGACAACTCGGACGTGTGGACCGGCTGGTTGTGGTGGGGCGCTGGCCCGTGGTGGGCGGACTACATGTACGGCATGGAGCCTCCGACTGGAACTGCGGTAAGTCATATCCCCCCCTTTCTCTTTCGGGGCTTACCCCTGAGATGAGCTTGAATCCCTGTTTCCTTCCCATGCTCGAAGATGTAGTTAAGTGCTAACGCGTTACTACAGTACACTAAGGTCCTACCGTCTCTCACCCAGTTCATCTAAGGGGCTAGCTATGGCAGATGCTGCTTTTGCTTAAGCTAAGCTCTGTTGGGATATTAGGCACTCGGCTGGATGTTAGATTTATGAATACATATATTCAAGATTTATGCATAGAAAACGGGATTCGTAGTGTATAGCTTATGTATAGTGACCATGTATTTCACTGACACCAACATAACGTAGTATAGAGGGGTTATTAAAGTGACCAAGTGGTGTCTATGTGATAGCCTTAGCCTTGTCCAATCTACCCGAGTGACTAGGGTTATGTCTCTTATCCTACTTCGAAAGCAGTATCCTTAAAAGTTGGATGGTGTTTAAATTAGGGGCATGAAAAGATTCCCTTTCGACCCCTTTGATTACGAACCTAATCTAGGTACTACGGAGCCATATTCCTAAGGGCCACCTATGGGCCGATTACTTGGAGCTGGTGACAGGACTAATTTCCGATATGGCAGAAACTAAAACTACGAATGGTCTCCAAATTATCAAGTCACCACAAGAAACTCAACAGTCATTTTAATTCAGGTAATAAATTCATCGTAAAGTAAAGCAGTCATTATTACTGCGTGAACCCGAGTCTACCTTACACATGCTATGACGAAAAGGGTGGGGGATTGGCCGGGGGTTTTTGGATTGTGTATGGGCAAATCTCTCAAGCGGACGAGCTAATGTCAACGGCCTGCACTCCGTTGGTGTAGTAGCATCCATCCCTTGGAAAGTCTATATGCCCGAATGCAAAGGAGGGAAATCGTGTGAATCCACCAAAAGCCTCCCCAACGAAGAAGCGTAAAATGCGCGCCTGCCTCTTGCCCCGTTCACTATGCTGTACAAAACAATGCAATCATGGCCTCATGGTATATTACGACTGCGTTCCGATCCCTATTAACCGTCTGGACTTCGTTCGCTTAGGCAAAGCCGAAGTAGTCACTTCCGGCGGTAATGGCCTTGAGGACTTGTCGACGAAGGATATCATAGCTCTCGTACTCGGGGAGATCGAGCTCTGTATTAATATTAGTATATGGCATTAACGTAAACTTGTTCATATGAGATTAGTACTTACGGTTAAAGCACGTGTGAGAACTTGGTAGACGGTCCTTGTTTCCGTAGTCGCGGTGGATATTGAACCGATTGACTCCGTTCATGCCTTCGAGCTCCTTGAAGCCGTTAAGAGGCACTTTACTGGTTCCGGTGACAAACTGAAGAAGCTTGGCGCGCTCTTCCTTGTCAAATGATCGTACTGCTCGCCAGAACCATTGGATTTGCGGAGAGGATGGTGAGTAGTTCTGGTACTCGGTGTTACTCTTCCAATCGTCAATGTCGACATCCGGTAGACCAGAGATCAGAAGTTCCAATTCCTGTTCGTTGAAGATGGAGATGAGCTCCGCGGGGATGATCTCGTGGAAGCCTGGTTATATGTTAGTGAATATAAAATCAACGTCTGGGTGCAGTATATCTTACCTTTCAAAAAGTTCTCCATCTGATCCTTGACTGAAGTCAGCAGCTTGTGCTCAACGATAAGACGTACGTAGTCGTGCTTATTCTCATCAGTGACGGGCACGTTACGGCCATTTTCGATGAGATCATGGATCTTCGTGACACCAAACTCATCCTCCTCCACCGAAAACGTCTCAGTGATAATATCAGTGATGTCGTTATTCAGCATCCAGGAGAGGGACTTGTAGTAGTCAGGATCGAAAGATTCCATATCCTTCACCGAGACGGGTTTGCCGAGGATTCGCTTGTAGACCGCACGGCTAAAGTAGCAATCGAGGAGACGGCCTTCGTAAAGAGCTTTGCCGATGATGCGTCCGATGAATTTGAAGAACATGAGATGCTCATCGTTGATTCCACTGAGTTTATTTGGGTGGAAGGTCGTTCGGTCGCTTGATACGGGCACAAACAGGGCATAATTGGCGTCGAACATCTGTCGTGCGAGGACTTGGAACCATTCTCTGGTAACACCTCCGGCATCAACACCCTCTTCGCCGTGGAATCGGATGCTGAGTTTTCCGAATTTCATCTCTTCCCCGGTCTTGAAGTAGAGTGACTTGAAAGAGTCATGGAAAACATGTTCCCGACGAACTTGCAGTTGCAACAATGGATGAGGACGTTGGCTAATGTGCGGCTTGTTATGGACACTGCGATTAAACCAATTCCGCTTGTTGTCAAACTCAAGAACCTTGGGGTTCTTCACAAGGTGCGAGAAGGTTCCCTTCATGAGTGACGGGTTGTTGCGTACGAGTTCGTTGAGAATACGGCGATGCTCTTCCGTGAAGGTGAAGAATAGGCCGGCCAGATGTGACTCGGGTTGTGGACTAGATAATACCATGTCCTTACTGACCTGGCTCTGAGGAGCTGCCTCATTTTGCGCGGTGTCCTTGCAGACAACCATCAAGGCTTCAATTAGGGGCAGAAGAATGGTTGCTACATTAAGCAAGCTCTCGCGTTGGCGAATTGCGCTCAGGCAAGCACTCAGTTTCTCCCACAAGGCATTAAAGGTTTGATTGCGGTAGAGCGTAGCAAGCAAATCCTGCTTCTTGGTCTCGTCGGAGTCAGGATCATCTGTTGAATCTGACTTCTTCTGAGCGAATAGATGATCGAGAGCTGTCAGAACTCGAAGGAGCTTGTTTTGGTCGGATGCGCCAGGAGAGAATTTGGCTAAAGCGACGCCTTGGATCTCTGTACCAGAAGCGGCGTTCTGGATGTGTGGTAGTAGCTCATCCAAGTGAACCACAATCTTCTCGCTCAAAAGTTGAGCTTGACGAGCGAGTTCCTCTCCGAATACGAGCATTGCGCCGGGAATCACAGAAAGGTTCTTGATGGTTGAAAGGGTCTCCTTAAAAGTCTTGGAGCTGCATTCGCGAGCTACGAAGATCTTGATAATGAGAGTCAGGTTGTGGGTCGGAATGACAGGCGGGTGCAATTGTTTGATTCGCTTCAACATTGCTTGCTTCTCTGCTGCCTTAGACGACTCGGCCGCAGCAGTCGAAGCAGTCTCGGGCGCATTTTCAGGTGCCTCGGCGGCTGCACTTGTAGTTTGTTCACCCGTTTGTCCTGAAGCATCTGCATTCTCGCCCTGTGCAGCATCCGCGCCGTCCGCGGCCGTGGTAGCAGGCTCTGCGGGTGCGCTTGTTTCGGAGGTTTCTGCCGCTGCGGCAGGGGTGCATCTAGATTTTGATGACCTCCGCTGCCTCTTTCTGCTTGCGATCTAGGGCAAGTAGCGGACCCGTTACTCGGCTTAATAATTGCGAGAGGCTGTCCATAATTGACGAGCTCTCCATGACAAGATCCCGATCGAGAAGGGCAAGTAGTGAATTAATGGCGTACTTGTTGGCTTTGGAATCTTTGCCCTTTCCTTTCCGACTGAGAGTGCGTTTAATACTAGTAGTGCTAACCCCGTCGTGCTCAGTGAGGAAGAGAGATGGTACGTGAACATTCGAATCAGCCAGATAGCATAGTAGGTCAAGGCATTGTTGGACGATTAGGATTGGCGATGTCTCCGAGCTCGCCTGGACGGGCGTAGTGCTGCTAATGTTCGTGAACGTACGCTTCAGACTTTGGGGAGTTTGGGTCTTAAAGTCAACGTCCTTGGGCTGTTTTGCTTTGATAGATAGAGAAGCGAAGCTTCGCTCAACAGCATCCACATCGGTTGAGCCCTCCTGCAAGATCTTGAGTAGATTGCTAACAACCTCGAATCGTGTTTGCCTATTTTCGCAGACGTCCTTGAATAAGTATTTCAGCGAAGTCTCCAGAGAACCGCCCTTCATATTGATGAACATCAAACGAAGCAGGGTGTAAACGCCTGGTTTATCTAGCATCTGTACGACTGTCTTTCGGTGGGGCTTGTCTCCTTCAGTAGTTCCACCTGCCTGAGCACTATCTCGAGGACGGCTGGTACCAGAAGAGGCTCTGTCGTGTCGCGCAATGGGATTCGTGGTCTGGATGAGTCGGCGTGCTTGAGTTGCCAAGTCAGGGGGGAGGGAATCAATAATATCCGCGCCCTGATCCATAAGAACCTGTTCTCGGAGAGCAGGCGGGAATGTCATCAGTATGCTAGCAGTATCCATGTCCTGAGCTTCAGCGGCTTGGCCGGGGATAGTCGTCTGTCGCCGCGCCTCTTCTCGTTCTCGTCGTCGTTGTTCCGCTCGCTCTTGTTGCACGATCTCTAGGCGAAGATCGTCGGGTAGAGCGTCTAAGAATTCCTGGAACACTTCTGTCTGCTCTCCTGAGCCACCGGGAGCCTCCCGAGCTTGGGCCCTGCGCGTGCTGACCGTCTGAGCGATAACCTCTTCCCTGAATTCCTCCGGGAGTGCCTCCAGATAGTCAGGGTCAATACCCAGCTCCGTGACATCGACCTGTTCACCTCTGATAGTAGTGAAGGAGCGTGACTGAGCAGTAGATGACTCATCGGCTGCCGGAGCAGCGGGTTCATCAGATGTTTCTACGCCTTCCATGGCTTCCGGCTCCTCATGGTCACTTTGCTCCTCTTCATGATCTGTAGTGGCAGTCTGGGCTTGCGCGGCTGATTCTGCAGCAGCTCGTTCACGCTCTTCGGCCTCCTGTTGCTCTCGGGCGGCCTTCTCTTCAGCTTCCTTGGCTTCTCTTGCTTTTCGCTCTTCCTCCTCGGCCTTTTTGCGTTCTTCCTCCAACACTCGCTGGCGTTCCGCTTCTTTGGCCTTGACTTCCTTCTCATGCTGAATGGCAGGAGGTACGAGGTAAGAAAGTAGTGCTGGAACAAGACGGTGCGACTTTTCAGAATGTTGCACTCCGAAGATCATCTTGACTTCTTCTGTCCAACGAGCCACCGTCGGTTCCGATGTGAATGAAGTCGCCTGAGTCGGCTCTTGATACGTCTCTCGGCGGTTATCGGAACGAGACTCGCGGACATTGGGACCAAAAGGAAAGTGTACATCATGGATGTCTCCACGTGGCCCTTGGGTTATCTGGAAGTGGAAAGAGTGTCCATTGCGGCCAATAGACGCAGGAAGCGATGCCACGAGCTCATTTATGAATGATATTGGGCTGTCGTGGTTACCGCTACCGAACAAGCCTCCTGGGAGTCCTAATCGGACAAGACCGCCGAGATGAGTAGGACGAGGGGATCCGTCTCTGCCGGCGTCGTTGCCCCTACGCAATAGAGGATTCATACCATCCTCGTTACCAGTGGGTCGTTGGTCGTGCCGATTGCCTCGTACGAAGCCGCGTGGGTCTAGATAAATGTTAGCCTGGTAATCAATCCTCAGTAATGGGGTTGAACTAGAATAGATGATGGACGGGGGGATCATGGTTTACACACAGAAAGCGCGTCTTGACATACCGCCAAAATTGCTCATAGGATCGCGAGATCCCATCATGAATGGGATTGGAGGGAAGGGACTGCGAGTACCATGTCGATGTCGATGATGATGATGGCCAAGGATTCCATGCGGCTCCACCACAAGAGTATCCCAGCCTAGACTTGGTGCGCCAACATCACGGGGTGGAGCATCATCTGTGGGAAGGTAAATTTCATCAGTCCTCCAAGTCCTAGACCATGGCGTGTGATAAAAAGAGGAATAAAGGGAAATAACTTACTGGGGAAGTCATCTTCGTATGCGTATTCATCATCGTCCATGTCTTCCTCGTCCTCTTCATCTTCTGTACTCATAGTTAGTATTGATAGATTAGGGTATGCACGTAATACTAACCATCTTCGTCCTCCTCTTCCATGTAGCGTTCGTTGAGAGCGTTGAGCTCATCAGCAGGCTCGAAATCCTCTTCCTCGATGGCACGCATAATGTTTCCGAATCGACCGAGCCCGTCAACATCGTCCAGGTCTCGTAGGTCAGCGGCCTCTTGAATGTCCTGGGCTTCTGCTTCGTAATCAACTTCCTCCCCATCATCGTCATCGTCTTCTTCCTCATCATCTGTCTCGCTTTCCCAACCAGACACACCGTCATCCTCAAGTGGATTGCCCTCGTCGTCGACGATTTCTATGCGATCTTCGGCATCATCCATATCGTCAGAATCAAGGTCGTCATCTTCACTATCATCTTCGTCGTCGGAATCATCCATATCGTCATCGTCATCGTCTTCATCATCTGCCATTGTGACTTCGATGACGCCATGGTCTCCCGACAAGCCCTCGATAGGTCCCATCCCCTCCAGCTCTTCTTCTTCGTCTCTTTCGCTGACGTCTTCTTCACGATCCTCAGATTCATATCCCATGTCATCATCATATTCATCGTCGTACATCTCCTCATCGTCGTCATCTTCTGAATCCTCTGAATAGTCACCGACCCGGTCTCTACCTGGCTCCAGCATGCCAAGGGCTGAGTTTCGATAGAGATCTGGGGTCTCCTCTCGATCGTCGTCGATATCCGAAAGAGAGCTTGCTGAGAATGTATCTTCGTCGATATTCTCCTGGGTCGGAACATTGGGGATAATGTTGGAGTGACTAAGATATATAGCGGTGCTTGTTAATGTTCGAAGTACACGAAGAATATACTTAATAGTGCGTTTCACGGGTGGGAATGCGAGATCGATGTCCGCAATAGAGGCGGTGAGTGCGGTTAGATAGCCTTTCTCGTACATGAGACGTCGAATCTGCGCTTGGGACCTCTCGATAGAGTCATGGCTGCTACGAGATGGCACAGCGGCATCTTTGTCTTTATCACCCATCATGAGATGCATGACCTCAGCTAGTGCTAGCATCCTAGCGTATCTTCCGTCAAACGCCTCATTAGACGTTGCGGCGTCCTTGTAGGATCGAAGTATAGTATCCAGGACAAATTTGCGTACGAACAAAAGATCCGGTTCATCATCGTAATCGTATTTATCTCGACTCTGCTCGGTAGGCTTCTCTCCTGTCTTGCTAACAAGCGCAACCAAAAGATTCTGTGTCTGAACTGATGTGGCATACTTCTTCTTATGCGCAATCGTATCCGAAGTACTATCCATGTGGCTTGAGTAGAGCACATCATTAAGTAGATAATTCAGAACACTCGATCGAGGTTTTATAGGAGTATTCGCAGAGTGAGGTGCACTCCTCTTGAAGTTGATAAATTCCACCTTGGCGCGGCTGTAGCTCTGGAGGAGTTCTGTAAGACAGTGTAGAAGGAAGCATCGGTATATGAAAATTGGGTGCTCGTCAGCCTTGAACGAAGGCTTGTTTTTCTTGTCTTTACTATCAGCCGTACGACCTTCGCCCTCGGAAACATCACCGGTAGTAGATGAACCTTCGTCATCCGGCTTTTTCGCTTCCTTAAAAATTTGAGACGATTCCTTATCGTCAACTTCCTTGTAGTTCAACAATTCACAAAGTAGGAAATGCACAACGCCGTCGGGATTCTCAAGTACCGGGCGCTTACTGTCCTGTGAATGAGACTTGGAGGAGTCAACCATATGCTTATCATCCCCTTCAGTAGATGGCTTCACGTCTTGGATGGACAAGTCCTCAGTAGCTCGGACGGTTGGCGCTACATCGTCTTTCGGGGTATCTGGTTTCGCCTCTTTCAGGACTACATGCTGTCCACGACTGTAGTTAGATTCCGAGGAGGGAGCCCATCTGGTGAGCTTCACAGTCTCATTCGAGACCTCGATGAACAATCTTGGGTCCCGAAGCGCGATGTGTGAGAAGGTTCTCACATACCCCGTCGGATCAAGAGGTCGTGCATTTCGGCTATTGGAAAGGAAGGTCCGGATCTCGCTTCTCATGATCTGTTTAATGACTTCTTCATCCTCAACCACATGCCTGAGGATGGTCAAGATATGTGATGAAATGCGGGTTTCGTTAAGACGCGAGGACCCAACGCCGGAGAGTTGTTTCGCAGTGACAAATAGACGCTGCAAGTTCTTCTTGTCCCCAACTAGTCGCGCAATAGCACGATCGCGGGTCAAAATGACTAAGATTCGCAGCACGGAGACGGCCAACGACTCCTCTTTGCCAATCCGTGGCAAAATCTCTAGGACAGAGCTAAGAAGCGTCCGACGATCATCTTCATTGACGTTGAATTCCTTCGTAGCCCACTGGAATGGCTCTATTGGGTCGCTCTCAGATGAGGGAACCTTCCATTTAAGCTCCGCCGGTTGCTCATCGTCACTAAGGAGGATCTCAAAAATGAGCAAGACGTAAGGTATCCAAGGCGCCAGCTCCTCCGTAGACGGAGATGGTGGGACTTCAAGGAATCGCAGGAAAGTGTTGATATTTTCCTTCAATATACCGACGGTTGCTTTGAAAAAAACCTTCTCTTGGAGGAGTAGAGATAGAAGATGAGCGTAAGCTGCAATGCTCCGTCCATTGAGTTTTAGATCCTCGTCAGCGGCAAACGACATTAGAGCATAGGCTAATGTAATACCCGTCTCCTGCTTCGCTGATAGATCATCGGCTGCACTTCGTAGTACCATCAAAATTAACTCAGATACCTCGTAAGTGGAGTCGGGATGTGCTCTGATGATATCCAGACATCTGTCAATAAGGTTCACACGCAGCTTGGCACGCTCATCATCTAGATCCTCTTTAGCTACGACTGGTCTCTTCGCGAGCTCGGTTTCCGTGCTCGCCCCGGTAGAGGGACCCTGAGCAGGGGATGTTGACGATGATCCCGCTCCGTTATCGTCGCGGGGAACAAGTGGAGGAATTGGCGTATCTCGGCCATTACCATTTGACAGAGCAGCAGCATCTCTAAGCTCGCTAAGGATATCGCCTTCGAGTGAAATTTCCGGCGGTACATCCTCCGAGGGAAGATCTAGAATCATAGCATCCTCTTCCTGCGTGGTACGCTCGGCTGCGGGTGCGGGTTTGTTATCCGGGTTATTTGGCGAGTCTTCCTCAGGAATAGGATTTCGCGTGCCGGCAACCCCTGCCTTGTGCGCTTTACAGTAGTCGGAGGCCAATTGTCGATTGCCATTGGCCCTGTATAGGCCCTCATGGGCAAGGTCCTCGTCACAGGCGGCCTCACTAATGACTTCTCTTGTGGAGTCTTCAATTGACGTCCAAGGGAACGGGGCCCGTGTAGGCTGGAGGTACGGAGGAGGGCCGTTCTGCAGAAATTAGCTTGTACACGCAACGCATACATGAAAAGAGTGCAGATTGAAACTTACCTTTTCCGCGCGCTTATAAGCATTAGTCTCGGAGTCGGCAGTTGCAATCAGTTTGAGGATTAGTATAATCTTCGCAAGTATATGAGCCGAACCCTTTTCAGCCAATGGCGAGTCCCAGAGTTCTCTCATCACCGGTAATATAGCCATCCGCAACTCGACCACTAGATTAGGAGCAACTAGGGAATCTACTCGTCGTTCGCCACCGCTGACATTCCTAGGGAGAATATTAATCTGAGTCACAGAATCCGAGATGATCTTCCCGTTGGCAAGCATGGTATAAAGATCTAGAATCTTCTTCATGCCAATGACTGCCAGTCGCGCCATTGAAGGCTCCTCGCCATCTTTGTTGTCCTTGCAGATCTCGTTCTTGAAAATACGCAACATTTTGTTCAGTAGTTCTAGGCCACCGTATTTCTTGAAAGCGATCAAGACGGGTGCAATAACCTGTGTTGGGGACTGTCGTTCTGTCCGAGCTTATTACGCATGTATGTTAGTATCAGTGCCACAAAACAAGAAGAAAGCGGTACTCACTCTCAATCGTACGGTTGACCAGCATCTCATGAACCGCATGTAATATAATGATCCAGTAGTGGAAATCCTTACTAGACTTCTCTCGATCAGGCAGCTCAAATTGCGCCAGTGTTGTCTGAGCCAACTCCTCGGTCAGTCGTAGGTGTTGCACTCGCAAATATTGGTCCCGTTCGCGACGAGGTAGCAGGGCTTTCCCAATGGTTTGGAAAAGCGGGAATGTGGCGGGCATGAGCGAATGCAATAGAAGACGGAGAGTTCGATAGTTCTGATAGCGCGGGCTCGATTGCTCGGTTTTGGAGGGACCATCATTAGAGGCGGCAGTTTTGGCGGTTGTAAGTTTCCACAGGGAAGTAGTTGATAGGACATCCGTAGAGTCCTCCGATTCCGCAGCAGTGGCATTGCCATTGTTCGAGGTAGGTCCAGTATTAGATGGGTTCTGTCGATCTATAGACTGACCTACCTTCCTGGTCGACCAGTGGTCGGGGACAGTGCCAGAGATGGCCGCCTCTTCCAAGATCACAGCTCGCAGTAATGGCCCAAGAGACCTAATGAGTTCGCCATAATAGTCGAAAACCACAACGGGGTGTAATGTGACAGTCTGCGCTCGTGACGAAAACGGGAAGCACTGGTAGAGAGTCTTTATGAGAGACTGGGTATTCAAGAGTGCTTTCGCTAGTTGAGTGCCACGGGGAAGTCGATCCATAACATCCTGATCATGCTGGTCTGCCAGGCTTGTATCAGCCTCAAGGAATGGTAAAAAGTATGAGCCAGGCTCCTGAGCTTGAGTAACTGGCTGAAGTACATCGATAGCAGCCTGAGTCCGCTTCAATAATGAGGGCAATCCGATTATGGGAGAAGCCTCGACTAGCTGAGATACAACAGACTGCAGATTTCGAGACGCTAGGGACTCCCCAAAGTCGTGTGGGAGACTTGGGGATGTACTAAGGTCGAGAAGCAGCTCTATTCCACCATTGTTGATCAGGTTCTGCTTAAGGTATTGATTGCTGATGTATTGGGACAGGAAGTTAGAAATTGCATAGATATAAGGCGTAATAGAGGTATCGACTGCAGAATTTCCCTGGGTCGACTCTATGTCCTCTAATTGCGATACGCTTGCATCCATCATCTCAACATCAGCCGCATCATCGGTAGCAGCAACGGCTTTCCCTTTGCCCTTGTCAGAAGGAGCCATTTGGGGTTCACTTAGCAACTCCTCATTGGCGATTACTTCTCGACCTGCCGAATCCTTCACGAGCAACTTAGCTCCCCACTGGGCATCTGTAGCCGTGACCTGCGCAAGGTAAGTGACTCGAGCAACCATATCTATTACAGCATTTGCAATGGCGGGTCTTAGAGAGGGGTGATGTCGAGCAAGCTCATCGAAGTTACCCCCCACGTTTTGTGCTACATTCTCATCTGACGACATTGCTCGGACGTGTTCAGGACTCTCGAATATCTCGAAGTAGCTATCGAATGCGCGGGACGCTACGACCATCTTCATTCCGAGATTGTTCAGACATATCGCATTTAGGACGGTTGGCACAATAGTGATAGGCTCCGAGTTCGGCAAGATGCCCCTAGCAAGCGGAAATTCTCGAGATGCCGACAACTCCTCTTGTGATGGAGGGTGCGAACGATTGTCAGGCTCGAGGAGATCCGTTGAAGGGTCATCCGAACCCGAGTCAGGGCTATCGTCTCCGTTACTACCCTGAGCAGACTCCGTTCCACTCATCGACCCAGTAGGTACCGGACGACCTGTCAAAGCCTGTAGGTAACTCTGAACCAGCCCAGCCTCGGAGATGGCGGCGAAGCTAGTGGGGTCGTTGTTGAGGAAATCACTCAGAATAACAACAGCATTGGTCCAGACTAGGGAGCCGAACTTGGACATATTTTCAATGATCTCGCGTATACTGCGAAGTAGTGCGGACTTATCGACGAGGTTCCTTAACAATCGATCGGTGTTGCCACCAAATGAAAATGCATTGGTCATTAAATGGTGAATAAACTTCAAGAGGAACTTGAGGTTCTGTTGCTGATAGAAAGGAATCTCGTAATCAACAACTTGCGAACGATGCGTAGCAGGGGTTCCTTTGCCTTCTGCGATAAGCCTCTCAGCCAGGTCAACTTCATGGGTAACTAGGTTGGTGATTGCCTCAAGGCCGTCGGCATTGATCAATGTCTGGAAGGAATTCTGCACGTTATAAACGAGACTGTCTAGGAATCCTACCAAGGTGCCGTGAGTGCGTTCGGCTATGTTAGACCTAATGTTGAGAACTTCAACCATGACGTCTAACAAACCGGCCGAGATAATTTCAGGCATGCTACGTGACGTGTTATTAGCCATAGCCATGGTGATATGAAGCGTAAGAGAAAAAAGGTTGTCACGCCATTCGTCTTCTTCGCTCCACTGCTCTCCAGTATCATCCTGCTTCATCTCGGCAACGGCTTTCCTAATGACGTAAAGCAACACACCATGGTTGACAGTCGCGTTCAGCGCCGAAAATATATCGGGCAGCTTGTGGTGGAAACCCGAGATAGCCTCCAGAAGCGATAATGCAATCGACTGTAAATCCATAGGCACCACCGTAGCACCGTCAGCAGCGGGATGAATCAGTTCCGCCAGTTGATACACGAGCTGGAAGCGCCGTGGTTCGTCATTATCCTGCCTGAGGACCTTCTCAATGAAGGTTGGCTCAATGTGAATATAGGCCAGATTTTGGATGGCTAGCAGACGTGCCTTCAACGCCAGTCGTCGAGACTCCACGGATCCTGTAAGAGCCTTAGCAACACGCAGTCGATTCAGAAACTCGTACTTCGTCTCCTTCGGAAGATCCGCGGGCGCCTTAGCGAGAAGCTGGTAGATTGATGCAGATGACACCGAGGCATGAGAGATTTCCAAGGACTTCTGGCCAGGAGGACTGCTTTCATCCCGGCCAGCCGCTGGAGACCGAGAGGCAGACACAGGGGTGTCTTCTGATGCACCCTGGCGACTTGTTCGAGGAGTAGATTGCGTGGCAGCAGATGTACTACTTCGTCTCAACGGCGTCGGAGTTGCGGGCATGTTCGTGGCTGCGCCTCGGTCAGGTAAAGACTGTTGGGGCGGTCCCTGGAAGTTATCCGAAGTAGGATAATACGTCAGCTTCACATCACCCCAACCGCTCCAACGCGTCTGTGATCCTGAGATATCGGCGGAGTCTTCCTTAGCTAAGGCGCAGAGATCATTCGCATACATCGTAGCCACATTCTTGGGGCTTCCAGTGTGGGTCTTCTCTTTACTCTTAGTAGCGGAGGTTGGGGTCGCAAGAAGTGAAATTTCGGAAGACTTGGAAAGTGGCGTCTTTACAAAAGGCTGGGCGAGTAACTGCACACGATCCAGGTCGATGTTGTAATGATTCGAGAGGAGAGTGGTGTGCACTTGTCGGGTGGTCATCCCGTGGATGCGTTTTACGGAAGCCTGGTAGCGCTGGGCTAGTTCCACACCAACACGCAGGGTAGCACAGACGATGGCGAAGTCTGTGCTGTTCAGAAGATCGTTCAGGTGTGAGCTACTAGCATATATGCTACGATTCCCACAGTGATCCAGGAGCATCTGGGTGAACTTCAAGGTCGCTACGACGAGACGAACATCGCCGTCCTTGCTGTATCCTAACTCCGAAAGTTTCGGTAAATCGATCGATTGCTCCCCATCATCGTCAGGAGAGCCAGATCCCAGCAGAACTTCACACCCAAAATCTCTAGTCTGGGGGCCCTCGTTCAGCTTGTAAGTGGAACAGAACGATTCCAGAAGGTCATCGAATCGATTCAGCAGCGGTATCCAGTGATACAGGTCGCCTCTGGGGAAAGGCCATCGTGAGGGGAATGTAGCGAGGATATCAGGTAAGAGAGGTAAGGGTGCGGAGGTCGACTTATCAACGAACTCCTGCAGCCACGGAGACTACAAACAAGCAGGTTAGCAAGGCAGCAACAAGATGGACATGATACAGGGGCACCTACCAGCGTCTCCTTGTGCTTAGGTTGGATGGTCTTCGTTATCTTTCCCATGGTGAAGGCCGGGGCGGCAGAGCCGCAAAGAATATGTCAGCTCCCCCTCCACTACCAAGGTTCAGGTAATCGGTGACGACAATTTGACTGGCCGCGCGGGAGCGTCCAATACAACTTGGACGGCCCCTCCAGTATATTAACTCGAAAACCCTTTGGTACACAAGGCGGGGTGATGAAATGGAAAGTTGCAAGACCGGCGAGTGTAGGATTAAGCCTCGTCTCCGGAAGTCAGCCTTGCGGGTATCAAAAAGAAATTCGTCTACGGGAACGCTCTGATGACTTCGCCGAGTCGGGAGATATGCAGGTCAAAGAAATACCCCGCGCGTCGAAATGAAAAGAAAAATGCAAGATTATAAGCCCCAGTGAGGTGGACGGTGCGCGAATGAGGGGCGAGCGGTGATGGGGTGAGGTGAGGTAGGTAGAGATTCCGGCACGGCTATCAGGAAGCTGGAACGAGGGTCGGTTCAGGCGGGTGCAGGCCGCTGTCCCGTGGCGTAGTTTCCAGGCTCAAGAGAGGCGTGCGTTGATTCGTATTGATTATCGAGAAGAAGTAAGATAGCCTACTTCGATGCTTGGCTACTTACTCGTCTTTGGTCGTCGAAAGAATACAAATTCGGTGGAGTTGAGGATTGTTGAAAGGAAGAAAAATTAGGTCCAGTTTAGTAGTTCAGCAGTTTAGAGGTGTTTGGAAAGTTCGCGGCTGATGGCCACTGCCTTTGCGTAATGGATACCTAGTACAGTATGTACCAAGTAACAATGTGGGGCGTGGTTGCTTGCTATGGCAGCTGTGGACTGCGTGGATTGCCCCAAGGCACGGTAGGTACAGTACCTAGGTAGGTACTAGTGAGTCGGCCTAGAGGTGGGGTGAAGCTTTGACCAATGATACCCGAGATATAGTACCTGCCAGGTGCTTCAATGCTGAATATTGAATTCGCCAACATTGAAGCAGACGCACCAGACTCAGCTAGGAATTGATGTAAGTGCATACTATGTACTCAAATTTACGTACGTCTTCACCGTTTTTACTACCTACAGTACTCAAGTGCTTATATAGAGAGTATCTACCATATATCCCGGCGAATGTCTTTCGGCATATTATTCATATGCAGTGCCTACTACAGTCTGGTATGTTCCTGAGATACCAAACAAGAGTATTGATGCATCATTGGCAGAATTTTCTCAAGTCGCGGCCCAACGAACAAACAGCTCACCGTCGATTCCACCGTATGTATTGTGTATCGTGATTGTATGTATGTGCGTAGGTTTCGATGGGGACCATTGATGCCCAGGACAATTCTTCAAGCCCTTATTTGAGCCCTAGTCTAATCGCCAAGGTTCTCTTACTGGGTTAGGTATCTATGTCCCTGCGCTACATGCAGATATCTGGAGATCATCGACTAGAGGTATTTAGTTTCGGTACCTAAAGCGACGAGGTAAAGTTAAAATATCCATGGATATCTCTTCTTGTACATGTAGTCCTCCAACAAACCTCTAATCATCGTCCCCAGCTAAAGCGAGGCGTACGTACGTACATATGTAGGAATTCAACGCAAGCGGGAGTTTTCAATATTGCATTATCATGATGATATCTTTTGACCTATTCTTTCTACGCCTAATACGTCAGCCTGGCTAGGTCTTGTGTCACTAGGTAAATATTATCTTCAAATGTTCTCTTAGCAAGCTAAAGTAGCTCTTACATGGCTAGTGTAGATACACGTCCACGGGTATGTTCAGGTAACTTAGAAGTTACGGGTCCCAAGTCGCTAGATACCCACGAAAATGTTTCCCGACAGGCTCCCAATCATATAGTAAGATATCCATCCGTCCATTATGCATATACATGTATGTAGGCACCTATTCATGTTCAGTTCGTAGACATCAAGACCCTTAAGTAGTACATAGCAAAGAGTTCCGAAATCCCACTCCACGAGGATAGATAATGTATATCTACAGATGTATCAAAACTAAAGTAGAGGCGACTCAGTTGTCAGCACCTATATTGTGACTTTCATGTTCATCAAGGATTACCTAGCTACCTGAATGCTCCCACCCATAGATATTGAAGAATCCGAAAACACCAATAAGTTTACCCTAAAACGCCCGAGATTTAACGATAGGTTTAGTAGTTCAATGTTATCAACAAGCAGACCCAAGCGGCCAGAGCGCCAAGGACGCACCACAGATGGTTCCAATGCCGGACCCATCGGTCCAATCATACGTCGATTGTGATTGCTCTGGGCTATAGACTGCTTTAAAAACGATTCGATCACATCACACGGGCTTGTGGTTTAGTGGTATAATACTCCCTTAGCACGTGATGGTTTACAGCCATCTATATCGATGATGACGTTTCTGTTATCTCAGATAGAACCCGCTTGGGAGTGGTCCGGGGTTCGATTCCCCGCGAGTCCATCGTTCGGAGGTTAGATTCCTCTTGTACCACCTAATTTTTTCCTTTTTCTTTTTTTTTGGACGAAAATGTTTTGTAACTATTTTGAAAAATACTTCATTCGGCCACGCCATTTTTTCACCCAAGACCTATTATTGTATTCCTGCGATATATACCTAGTATCACTACTTCTACTAATTTCCAGATTGTGCGCCTATCTAGGCAGTAAGTATCATATAAAACCCCTGAAAGAAAGACCGTCGGGCGCACCGAGGTCCAAAAATAGGGACGGTCGCATCTCAGGGGTTAATGGTCGAGCGACTATCGGCCAGCAAGCATCTACGCAATCGTCAGTGGACTCAGGCCATTCGCATTTCGATAAAATAAAGATACGATTCACCAATAATAAATCTATGCGCAATATTATCACATATTACATCATCATTGATTGTCTACCTAGGTAGCTATTGTTTCTTGAACTCCTCGTACTGCTCGTAAACCGAGGTCTCAAACGCCTTTTGCAGCTCAACGACCTTCGCATCTCCGACAGGAATGAGATTTGTGAAAAGCGTGCCGCAGAGACCAGCCTTTCTATCTACCCACCAAATCAAGTTCGGCAAGCCGCCCCAAGACATCGTGCCGGCCTTCCTCCTACCAGGCTCATCCCTAGTACTGATCTCTCCGCCGAGTCCGTGGTCCATCACTTGGTGGCTCATATCAAACGAGTTACCATACACTCGTCGGCTCATATCGTCGGTCTGAATGATAGCGTTAAAGTCTTTCCTAATCTCGGGATCCAGCTGCGGTCGGAACATTTCCTCCACCGTCTCCTTGCCCAGGACCTTTCCATCGTTCGCACACAAGCTCTGTAGCAGCTTAACATAGCTCTCAGCAGCTCCCCAAGATCCCGCGCCTCCGTAGTTATCGTCCCTATCTCCCGTTAGGAAGAGGTAACCCTCCTTCGTAGGCGCCAGTTTCCCACCCTCGGCCCTGACTGTCATTCCTACCTTGCGCGCCTTCAACTCGGGGTTCAAATCAGGCGTAAAACTCATGTTCTGCATTCCCAACGGACCCCAGATGTTCGCTTTCATGTACTCTTCGAGAGTGAGTCCAGATAGTCGCTCGACAAGTTTACCTGCCCAGTCATAACTCGTTCCGTACATCCAACTCGTACCAGGCTCGAAAACCAGGGGAAGGGAGAATTCTTCCACAACAGTCTTGGGGTCCGTCGTGGGAGGACCATTGATGTTCCACCATTTCTGGAGGGTGGGATTGAATAATGGTATGGTAAGCCCGGAGGTATGCGTAAGTAGAATCCTTCCGAGACGCATGAGCAACACTCGTCAAAATGAGAACCGTACATACTTACCTCAATGTGAATGTGCGCTTGTTCTCCTCATATACAGGTTTACCATCGCCATCGATATCTTTCAGTACTTTTAGTTTAAGAAGCTCAGGGAGGATCTTCGAGATATCCTCATCCAGCTTAATGTTGCCGCGCTCGACTTGCTGCAATGCCGAGACAGCCGTCATGAGCTTAGTACAGGAAGCCATCCACATAACGCTGTCTAGCGCGAACGGCTCCCCATGGGCAGTCGTGCCGAAGGCCTTTAGGTAATTAAATTTGCCCGAGGCATCGGCAGCTGCAAGAACCGCGCCAGGTATCTCGCCCGCTTGGCAGGCAGCCTCGAAGATAGCTTCATGGGAGAAAGTAGCCATTTTAAGGGGTCTTGGACGTCGATGCTTTAGAGATAGTTTATATGAAATAAAGAAGTTAAGTAACTGAGAAACCCCATGGTCCCATCACATTTCCTCCTACAGCCTTATATAGACAGACATATACCGGAGCCTTATCCGAAAAGTCTCGGGGCAAGGTCGATGCAGGCTTCTCCACCTGAACCCTTCCATGCGGCACATCGCTGTGCCGTACCGACTTGCTGACGTTGCAATTAATGGTTTATAAACCTGGTTCATGATATGATCGGGGCAACAAGGACCAACATGTACGTCTGTAAGTCACCCGCATATCAAACATACAGGGGAATAAGTCAACCCGTTACCGTCCCCCCACTTATTGGACTTGTATACCAGCTACACAATTTGTTGGTCGCAACTTGGTAGAGATACTCGCGATCCCCTCAGCCCACACAGGGTACAATTGATTGCGCCGCGAAAGCACGTTCAGGTCTTGGGAAATGACTCTCACGCCGTAAGAATATCGGTATGGATTAGTGATAGACGGACGAATTTTACGCCCGGGTCTATACTCAAAAGGTATAATGGTGTACCCCAGTGAAATGGCCCCGTCCGGGCGAAATCATCGGAGATAATGCTTTTAAATCATGACCTCACAGTAAGATAAACGGCACAATTCATTCCTAGAATCATAGAGGTTGGATTCAATATCTGACTTCAAGTCGATAGCCATATTATTTACAAAGCATCTTGCTCCCTTGGCATAGTCGCGGCCATAATGATACTGGTACGTATGCCCGACTAATATTCCAACAATGCTGGGCTTAGTCGAGTAGTGTCATGATCCCCCCAACAGCGGGCGCTGTTGGTTTGAACGTGGTCAGAACCTCGGCAACTCCTGTCCAAGCCGAAATGCGCAGTTCTAATATGCTGCTGAACGACTAAAATTCCAACCTATTTCTCAGATAACAGTTCCTGCCCTTGTCATCAAACATAAGCAGTCGTAAGCCATAGCATGAGGTTGGATACGGCGCTTTCTCTTGATATTTCAACATATAGTATTCACTCGATCGACAAATATATCGGTCAACCAGCATTTGATGTCAATCAAGATTTATCATTTTCCTAGATAATTTCCCCCCCAACCCTCTCGAATTCGGGGTCTAGTATTCACTAGTGCCCCTAGCTCGAGGTATAGACACGCATCAATATATCGACATGATAATACCTTTCCAGCTAAACCCCTACGGCAGATATTAGCCCCCTTTACTAAGTCCAAGAGGCACGGCAGTAAAGGCTCGGTTGGTGACAGAATTCGGAAAGCAACCAACACTATGATACAAATCTATGCAATAAGTGCTTACTTATTTTTCTAGGAAATTTCTGACACGATCACCATGCAAAATAAGAACACCAGGAACAACTCTGTTGTTGCATGAGGGCCAATAGCAAAGATACAGGGCCCGTATATCTTGAAGCGCCATAGACAACCCCATTCCAAGAGGAGGTAGAGTCCTCCTACCCGAGGCGGAGGTCCTGAAGAATTGTAATTGTCGACTTAAGGCCGGTCCCTAGATATCCCGTATCAAAGAGGAGAGGGTTGACAACCGGAGTTCGTTCAGAGTCGTCGTTATTGGAGGGATTATCTTGGCACTTCTATCTTTACCTATATACGGACTCTTTATATATCAAGAATTCAAGTATACCAACCTTGACGCTAATAGCGACAAGATCCTAATTCTGATTGAATTTCAAAACGAAAGAAATTTCTCAATGACATTGAAGTCGGTATTAATAACACCCTCCTCGTTGTCAATACTGTTGAGGGGCATGGTATTGGTTATGGTCATAGTTCTACTTCGATAATCTCCGCCGTCGCGGCCTTGTCATTCTCAACAAAGCGTACCGTCGAATAAGTCGTCGAAGATAGGAGTGTCTTGCTCACTAGACTTCTATAACCACTAGATTACAAGCTAGCTACAACTAACCCGGAGTGTCCGTTCTTGTTTCGATGACGAGTAGAGCATAAACCCCAAGAAATAATAGTGAAATACGTTTAAGTGTCAGTAGTGAATATATACCTATGGCACCATGTATAAGGTCTTAATGCAAACTGGGACCTATTGCAATAACACTATATCTACGCTATCTAATACGTATGTATGGATATTCCCATGAATAAATATGATATCAGGGATTAACTAGTGAATATACCGGTACTCGTGGCATGTAAATGAGGATCTATAGCTTAACCATATTATACTCTGTATTTACTTACAATACCAGGGATGAGTTGAGATGGAACAGATTCACAACGATTGGCTTCCAAGGCTCCTAAGTCTAATAGGAATTGAATATAAAACCGATTTACCACGTCACTGCCACACCCACCACCCAAGCACACGCGGATATGTATGCATTATTAATATAGCTGGTATCATCATAGAAGAACTTACAGTAAGCTAATTAAACTTAACAATTAACGTATGATATTATATAAGTGAATATTCCACTTGAAACATACATATACTGCCAACACCTTCACACGATCCAGACCTATTCCCCCTTTCTCTACTGTCTTTATCAATGAGAATATCATACCAATCGATAGCAAGGGTTGCCAGTATTTTTCTACTGAATTGCTTATCTCTACTATGTGTGAGCTCTAGGCTCTGGGTAGAGGTATTTGCGATTTATGAGGTGCTGCGTCCGGACTTAAGAGAAACCAATCTTGGTGATAAGGCTCTGTGAAGTAGTCAAGTGGCTATAGTTTTTATCAAACGTCTTAGTGGCGCCTCACTAGGTCTGTACCTAGGTATTCTATATAGGACTGTAAGGTCCTGCTTATATAGACCTGCCAACTGTGATGTTCTCTTCTCTGGTATGCTTACCGTTTAATGACAACCGCGAAACAGGTATGTATGAACACTGGCGAGGTTTCGTGTAAACCACAAATGACGTATTAGACATGGAGCAGTCGCTTCGTTAAAATCTGAGAGAACGCTCGGTTAGGAGAATCCTATAGTTAATTGCTTTTGAATGTGGCGTGTAAGCGCGAACGCGACTTGAAGACAAAAGCCTACATTCCCTGATTGGATCGTGGCTAAGACATTATGGGGAAAATCCTCTAGGAGTAAGTGTGAAAGTTAGGACCTGCGCGGGCCGAGAGTCCGTGAGCCGGTACTGAGGCTGCCCTGATCGTTAAGGTTCTTTTGATGTTTAAAGACTCTAGATGTCACGGGATTCGAAGACACCTTCAAATGTTCTACAGCTACGTGAAGGGAGGCACCGTTGATGTTGAACTCAAACCTGATTGATATTTGCTTAAAAGTTCTGTAGATAGTATACGCATGTTTAAATATATGTAAGTAGAGGAGTCAACATTCCACATTGTCTCGAAACTAGAAGTCTCATAGACTTATAACCTACGATGGTGGGTGTAATGGGGCTAGAACAAGGCCGAATTTCTGCGTAATGTAATTCTGAACGTACATGTAATCCTAGCTGGAAATCTCTTCTAGAAGTGGACGATAATGCATAGAACTCTAGATGGTTGGTTAAATTCGACATACGTAAATGGCAACCCATTATAATGCAGTATAATGCAGGGAGAAAGGGGTTGCATAGATCTTATAATATAACTAACCAATAGAGGAGCTTCTACCATCAAATGCATCTAGCCTAGGCGGAATCTTCGTCAGCTTCAAAAGGCCCCCGATAACATCCTGTGAGTGCTGAGTCTTTCACATGGAAGCCCCTTTGAGCTTAATTTAGAAACATCAATACGTAGGTACATATCACTCCGTCAATAGGCGAACTGATGACAAGACCTAGATATGATAAAGAGATCTAGGTCACTGTCAGGCTATGGTCCTGTCAGTGATGTCACGTTGCCAATTTATGGAAGAGGGGTGGATGATGCTGATGATGATATAGGATACATTAAGTTAAAATTGTGATCATAGATTTATGAATACAGCTCAGACCTTCAAATTTCGGCGTGCAGCAGGTATTTTTCAATGACATATTTTGTGTCACTAGAATTTATGCAGGCTTCCCCTGGGCGCAAATTAAAAGCGTCTCCATTCAAGGTTGCTTTTCGAAGTGTTAAGAAGGAAAGCAACATTCAGATTAGATGGCGGTGGTAACTAGCCCTAAAAAAGAACCCCTGAACTAACGTAATAACGGGCTGGTAGTGAGCATCTCTAGCGCCAGACTAGACGGCCTGCCACAGACTTACCGTCCATCCATCGCACTAAAAGGCGGGTAGCTTGACGCTGAAACAGTACAGTGGATTTTAGTGTTGACCTACAGCGCATAATAGCCCTGGAGGCAGTATGAACTGCAGTAGGTCAAGTCCATCGGGTAGTACAGGACCAAGGTCTGTGCATCGCAATTGGATTTCCAGAGATCCATTCCCAGCAAGAAACTCCACAGATTGATCCTAGTCACGTTTAGTCAGTTCCGTTCTGCGAAGGGGGAAGGGGAAACAATTACTTACAAACGACGGTGAATCTGAGGACATCTTCCAATTTCACATCCTTTCTTCACTTCTGCCATGACTTTTCTTTGACGGTCTGTGATCTTTATTTTAGTCCCCATAGTAATCCCTTTCCGAAACAGACAATACGACTGTCTCAATTTGTCGCGTCGCGTTGCCTTATTCGTTTTGTTCTGGTTCCCTGAAAGGTTGTCCTCGATAGCCTACGCTCGGAACTAGATTCGACATATGCTAGTCCAGGTACAGGTCCACCTCACACGACAACCTCATACCCGAACTCATCCTCGATAAACCCGAGTCAAACATCATTAGCAACTGCTACCATGTCGGGCCCTGAGGAGCCGCAGCCGTCCGACGCCGCTCCCCAAGTAAACGGGTCACCAGCTCCTTCGGACAAGGACACGGTACGTTAATTACTATTTATCTTCCTACGCAAGGCCCCTGGTCTGCTTCCAATGATCGGATCTAATCACATTATACTACGCTACGAGAGTACGAGATGCTAACACTCAATTCCGTTAAGGACACTTTCGAAGATGCGATCGACACGGGGTCTGTAAGATCTCTAACAAATCGCAAACTATCACCTCGACCTAGCAGCGGTGCCACAGATGGCCCCTCAGAGGCGCCGGAGAGCCCACCGCAGAAGGAAAAAGTGAATGGAGATGTAGTAGAAGGAAAAGAAAATGTCACGGAGAGTGACAATGGCACAGTTACGCAACCGACCCCCACATCTAAGCGCAACTCGAACGCTTCCTTGGACAACGTCGACCTCAATGATGGGGCGACAGAACAACCCAAAGGTTTGTAAAATCGGTGCTTGTATTGGCTACCACTAATGAATATTTAGAGGAAACGCCTGCAGTAGTCGTAGAGAAACAGCCCTCGAAGAAGCTTTCTCTAAGCAACATCGCTAGCTCACTCCCAGCGATGCCGTGGTCTCCCTCCAACACAGAATCACCGCCGAAGACAAGTCCGAACCCTATTTCCAATGCCATTGCCCCTGCGCCTGTTGCCGCACCACCAACTCGAAAGATAACAGGACCGTTCGCTTGGTTGTCAAGGAACTCTACGCATAAAGAAAAGGATAAAGACGCTGTTACATCACCGCCAACAACTGCCGCGACCTCGCCACGTAGAAATACGGCAAGCTCCATAGCTACACTGACAAGTAACCCTGAGATGATGCTTAGCAAACTCGAAGAAGAGAACGAGGGCGAAAGTGGACCTCGCCTATCAAGAAATAGTTTGAAAGATAGATTTAAGATGGTCAGGATGCGAGAAGAGGCCGGTATTTCCCTCACCCCTGGTGAAGAAGAGAAGCTCCAAGGGGCGCTCATGAGTCCAACTGGCGAGTCTATTCACGATGGCAGTGCGGCTGTGATTGCACAACCCCCGGCATCTCCCTTACCACCTAATGCGGACACGAGTCTGGCACCAGGTACCGTCTCTGGCGTATCTGCCGGCCCATCTGATATTTCCGATGCCCAGGTTGATTGGGATCTGTGGCAATCCGTTGTTTATGAGGGACCTGCTGCTGTAGCGAGGACGAATCCGGAAGAGCTTAATAGGGCTATCGCTACGGGCATCCCTAATGTGATTCGTGGAGTGGTGTGGCAAGTCCTTGCTCAGAGTAAGAACGAGGACCTCGAGAAAGTATACAGGGACTTGGTAATCCGAGGTTCGGAGAAAGACAAGGATAGGAATAGCAACAGCACCTCTGTCAGCCTTTCTAGTAACGGCAACCTAAGCTCGGAAAGAGAAGCGGTGGCGTCATCAGCCTCCTCAGTACACTCAGAATTATCCGGAGTCAGCGGGAAGAAGCCATCACCCACATCATCTGAGCCGTCCGAAGCAGCCCTGAAGGCCCAGGCCTTGGCCGCGGCGGAGAGGAAAAGGAAAGAGAAAGAGGATATCCAAAAACTCGAAAAGACGATCAAGAGAGATCTCGGTGCTCGGACGAGCTTCTCGAAGTATGCGGCGGCTGCTGGTCTACAAGATGGCCTGTTCGGCGTTTGCAAGGCCTATGCGCTCTTCGATGAGCCGGTTGGATATGCGCAAGGAATGAACTTCCTGATCATGCCACTCCTATTCAATATGCCAGAGGAAGAGGCGTTCTGCCTACTGATCCGACTAATGAATCAGTACAAACTGCGCGACCTGTTCATCCAAGACATGCCAGGCCTACATATGCACCTATACCAGTTTGAGCGCTTACTAGAAGATCTCGAGCCCGCCCTGTACTGCCATTTGCACCGTCGTGGTATCTCGCCCCACCTATACGCGACACAATGGTTCCTCACCCTTTTCGCCTATCGATTTCCCCTGCAGCTCGTGCTGAGAATCTACGATCTTATACTCTCGGAAGGCCTTTCAGCAGTCCTGAAATTCGGCATTGTGTTGATGCAGAAGAATGCCGCGACACTGCTGTCTATGTCAGACATGGGCCAATTAACAAGCTACTTGAGGGACAAGCTCTTTGACGTATATATCGACCAATCCCCAAGTGCCGGTAGCATTCTCGAGAATGGATTTTTCGGTAGTAGTTCATCAAGTATCGATAAAGAAGTATATCGAGCAGACCAACTGGTGCGGGATGCTTGTGAGGTGAAGATCACCCCTGAACTCCTTAAATCCTACACGACGGAGTGGGAAGAAAAGACCCGAGCGGAAAAGGAACGAGAAAAAGAACTTGAGCAACTGAAGACTGCCAACTTGAGCTACGCCATTAGGATTCGGAAACTCGAGGAGCGACTCGAGGCCAGCGATCGTGAACAAGCTTCTGTTACCACGGACCTGGTTCATACTAAAATCGAAAACGAGGAGCTCAAAGACAAGAACGAGAGTTTAAGCGGCCAGGTCAAGGAACTTCGAAACGTAATAGAGAAGCAACCCGAGGAAATAGAGCAAGCATGGCAGCTTGAGCGTGAGGACCTAATGAAACGGAACGAAAAGGTCCACGAGGAAAACAGGAGACTCGAAAAGGAGTTGCAAGAGCTCGAGGAAGAGCTCGTACAAACGAAGATGCGATACGCCGAAGTATGCAATCCCTCTGTTCTAAGCCAATCTCTTAAGGCAGTTTCACTAAAATTCACTAGATTAACTCCCAGCACGAAACCCTCCAAAAGAAATGGGCTGAACTCAAGCGCCAATTCGCATGAGCGAACCCCCTCTCCTACCTAACTACCTAACTAGATCCTGCTCTCACCAGCAACCCCCGGGCTCGCCACATTCACCTTCTTGTACAAAGTAACTTCCCTACAGCTATTGTAGTTCAACGTAACAGACCAGGAGGGGAGAGAGCAGCGACAAGCAGACAAGGAGTCGGGTCCATTGATACCACACCGCGTTGCCATATCATCGAGGTATTTACGTCAAGTTCTACGTTTTTACTTACTAAAAAGCCTTTTCCGCTGCTACTCGCGAGAGACACGAGCCATGTCATTGTGCACTTCCTGCTGCTAGACTCCTACCACGCCTTTGGCTGGCCGGGCGGGTTGGGAGGCATGAAAGTTGCCCCTTTTTTTTTCTACTGCTTCGGACAAATGTTTGTCTATGGGATCTTCTGGGAATGGATGGGCTTGCTTTCTTCCATACCGCGACGCCGCGGGAATGATACGCGTGCTCTAGAAGAGAGAAGAGAGGACAAGATAAGAGCGAGCGAGCGAGCAAAAGAGGGAAGGAAGTCCATAGTCCAGCTTAGGATTAGATGGAGATACTTTCTCTTTTTCACTTCGTCGACGGGGTGAAAAAGAAAGAAGCAGCTTGGCTTGACTGGCTGGCTGTATTGCATTGCACCGCATCACACATGCGTACGTACGTAAGGAAAGGAAAGGAAAGGGGTCTGTCTACTACCAAAAAATGTTTGACACATACATTCCTCCTCACCTGAAACGAACGAATATTGTATAGAAGACCAGAGCTACATTAGGGCTAGCCACGTTCGATGAATACCAGATTCTGTCATGATCATATTGATCCATGGGTCTCATTTTTCGTGCTGGTTGTAGTAGATCATGATACCAATGATCACTTGAGCGGGATAGGAAAAGTAATTAGGTAATTAAAATAAAAAGTTTGCCATACCATAATTTTCAATTTGAAGTATCGAGCTGTATTCTCAAAAATGATTACATTGTACAAAGTCTTATAAGCAGATGCGATTCTTCCAACTAGGAGTATACATGTAATATCATTACAGAGCTAGACATAATTAAGACACATTCACGAAAATTTTCATGTGGTTGAGGTTATTTATTCATTCATGCAAGTGACACCGCAAGTTTTCATTCGTGATCTTTTATTGATCGAAACCTAGTAGACGTGATCCCATTCCATGCCGAAGATGAGCAGAATCCATCCGTAAACACCGGTGCCATTTGCGCGTAGAATTTTGTTGTAGGGGACCTCCTGTCTTCCCATCCTCATCATGTCTACTTCCTTCCCACTAACCCGTAAGATACAACCTTCCTCTACTTGTGCAGCTTGCGCTGGTAGAAAGCCAGCTCCTCGCCCTCGAGGATGTATCCGTCGCAGCGACCGCTCTGGCCGGGTCGGCTGGCAATAACAGCGAACAGACGACCAGCCTCGAACTGCTTCTCGAGCGCGTTCTCGACCTTGCCGCTGGCGGCGAAGCGCGCGGCCTGCTTCTTCTCGACCGAGCTGCTCTTCTTGACTTGCTCCTCCTCCTTGCCGGACTTCTGCTGGCGTCTTCGGCCGAGGGGTTGGCCGTAGTGCGACTCGTACCATTGTCGGAAGGGGGCGGCGTCGATCTGGACGACGGCCGACTTGGTCAGGGTGTTGGTTCGCACCAGCTCGTTGTTGGACGGGTGGTACGCGACGACGATGACACGCGTCTTGCGGGTGCAGCCCTCGGAGGCCCAGGCGAAGTTGCCCGAGTCGAGACGCAGGGCACGGTACTTGTGGTTGCCGCCGCGGGTGCGGACGGTGTGGATTCGCTTAGGGCCGATTCGGGTGTTGGCCTCCTGTCGGCCAGCCTCGAAAGCGCGCTTCTTCCCTGGTGAGGAGGTCAGAACGTATGATCATTTCATACAAGAATGATGCATACGGGCTTTCGATATTTTGGGGATTTTTCGTATCTCAAGCACACGGATGCGATAGTCACGTACGGTAGAAGGCGCGCTTGGCACCAGATGCGGAGCGCTTGTGGCGAGAGTCACGAGAGATACCCATGATTGCGGTTTCTGGCCAGAGAATGATATGGTTAGCCCGAGACAGACATAGAAAGTAGGTCGAGGAATTAATGATGAATGGTAGTAGGTAAGGGTTCGTAGCAAGAAATTGGAAGATCGGATTGCTGCAATTCTTCCAAGGTCAAGTTACAGACCAGACACCCAGCATCATACATACCTGACTATATCAGTTGGCAATCGAGAAGGGAATTGGTGGGTGGTGATGAAGCGCTCGAAGTTTTGTTCGCAAGGTTAAAAAGTTAGAGGAGGCTCATGAAATTCATTCAAGGGAATTTGCAGTTCAACCGGTGTGGGCTCGCTAAAATTTCGGAGGGAAACTAGACAGGTACCTAGGGTTTGACTATATGTACATGGCCCGTGCGCCTTGCAGATGTTAGATTGGGACGCCCCTGCAATTGCAGCAGAGGGTCACGTGTGCCCAATATCTACTATAGATTTATGCTACTATGCGCACTATATTCAATGTTTGCTTATAAGCGATGTCGGACTCGAATCCCTGTCAATTCCAGCTGGACGCGTACTGGCCGCCTTACATCATCTGGACTCAAGGGAGTCTTGTGATAAGATAAGATTGGCCGTTGTTTCCGTCGACTCCTACTTGACTGTAGGCATCAAATGACAGTTGACATGATATCAACCTCTTAGCTTTCTTAATCCCATCTTACACAGGAAGGAGATGGGAACTCCATCTCCGGCCACTCTTTTACATTCCTCGCTGTCATAGAGCGAACTAGAATTTCCATTTCTAACTCACCTCTCTTGTAGTCGAATTCCTGTTTGTACCGCGATCATGGCGACACCTTCGTCCTCAGACCAGTCTACGGCGCCGCTACTACGCTCTCCTTCATCTTCGACGTTAGGCCCGCCGAGCTCAAATACCTCTATTAGCGATGCCATGTCGGATCCGAAGATTAGACGCAAAGCGCGTATTCTGCGTGCTATTGCCTTTGTCGTATCTATCGTCGGAGCTCTATGTGCTGGATCCGTCACCGTCTTCTCCCTCTACGGCCATCTATTCCAGTCCCGATTACATTATACCCAGTTTCAAATCAACGGAATATCTAGCGCCATGAGTCTCTCCATGTATATACCGGTCCCCGTGATTGGATACATGTGTGATCGCGTTGGACCCGGCCCGCTTGCTCTACTATCATCGATCCTACTTGGGGGTGGTTACGGACTAGCTGCGGGCATGTATCAGAAGGGCCTGGGAGAAGCTGACGATGGAGGAAACAGCGGCAAAACCACGTTCGCTCCCATGATCATCGCATTCGTGGCAATCGGCGTAGGCACGTCAGCTTTGTACCTGGGCGCGATCACAACCTGTGCCAAGAATTTTGGCAAGGGCAAATATCGAGGCTTGATGCTAGTCGCTCCTATCGCGGCATTTGGTCTTGGTGGAATGGTTCTCAGCCAGGTCGGCAGTCGCATTCTTTACGAGATACAACCGGACGGGGCTACGGATGTGAATTTATTTCATTTCTTTTTGTTTCTTAGTATTGTTCTATCTTCTCTTGGCGTTATCGGTACATTTGGACTTCGGATAGTAGATGAAGAGGATCTTATCGATGAAGCAGTAGAAGAGCTTGAGAGGAGCGGGCTCCTCGAGGGAAGCGAGATTTTCCGCCGCAGAGATTACGGTGCTATCGATGCTATTAGTGAAGAGGCCGGGCTGATGGATCCGGCTAGGGATGATGAGGACGAGGACGATAATGCCAGGCTGAAAAAGACCTGGCTCCTCAACGCCGAGACTAGGAGGTTCCTTACGGACCACACTATGTGGTGGTTTGCCGTCGGATTCTGGCTCATCATAGGCCCGGGAGAAGCATTCATCAACAATCTCGGTACCGTAATCGGAACCCTATATTCTCCGAGTACGAAATCGAACGAAACCTCAGTAGCCACTCACGTTTCCATCATGGCGACAGTGAGCACTGTTGCCCGTCTAATTGCGGCGTCCCTGAGCGACTTATTGTCACCTACTCCTCACAGCCAACATCCCCAGACGGGATTCCCTTCATCTGCTCCAACGCTGAGACAGAAGCTATCGGTTTCACGCATACTGCTATTCATCGTTGCTGCTATCCTGACATCTGTTGGCACGCTTGTGCTCGCTTCTGGCGCGGTTCAGGATCACGCAGAGCGATTCTGGATCGTATCCGGCTCAATTGGAGCTGGCTACGGCGCAGTATTCAGCTTGACACCTATCATCGTGACGATGATCTGGGGAGTTGAGAACTTTGGCACTAATTTTGGTATCCTCGCCCTCACACCAGCCATAGGTTCTACAATGTGGGGCCTCATCTACTCGGCGGTCTATCAAGCAGGTGCTCGAGACTCGCCTTCTTTAGCAGAAGAGGATGTGTTCTGCTATGGTCAGAAGTGCTATGCGTCTGCGTTCTGGGCTATGACGATCTGTATTTGGATCGGAACAGTCATGGTTCTCTGGGCCTGGAAGGGCAGAGACGGCTGGTCTAAGAGAGGTATTGTGATCTAGAGATATACTATGCATAACAGGCATGTATAGAAATAAGATTGGACCTGCGATTTCGCATTCTAACTAGAGACCGTTCTTCGGTTTTGGATAAACCCCTCCATACGTGCTTGATTTCGACCCGTCAGTGCCAAAGTTGCACATGTGAAAGCTACCAACCCAAGTTACAAATACGCGAAGAGTCTCAAACACCTACGACTAAATCAACCGTTTAGATACTGGTACCAAGAGTCTTACTATACGAAGGCGAACTGAGACCTGTACGGCGTTTCTTACCCGTCATATGGGATTTTACGAGCTTACGGAAGGAAGCTATGCTTAGAAGCCGAGTTCGCACCGTCAGTCGCGATTCGCTAATTACACGTGGATACGCGACTACTTGAGTCCTTCGTTAGGTATTATTTCGCTAACAAGACTTCCACGCCGATCTAAGACACGTATACTTAGTAGCTTTTCTCTATATCCCCCATGCTTATTTCAGGAACCTGATAGGAACCCTCAAATCTTGCGTCATCTCTCCCCATTAAATAGAGAATTAGTCTTCATATCATTATATAGTGTCCTTAAGATAACTTATATTCATTAAAAATGCCTTACGGCTAATCATATGCTCCGCGTCTTAGGCATTCTAAAGAATACCTATTAAACGTTGTCTCTCTCCAGGTCCCCTGTCTCAGTTAAAGTGGTCACAGTTCCGTAAGCCTGCCTTTTCAACTAAGACAACAAAATCTATAACCTGCCTCATCAGGACACAGATCGACAAATCGACGAACCAGAACCCCGCATCTACACGGGACTGGGCTGATGGGTCACATATCCAATACATGTCATGATGTTACTATATGCTCTCATATAAACGAGTGGTTACGTACTACGTAGCACAGCCGTGAGCCGTTCCAGCCGTCCCATGATGCCAATACCTATCCTATCCGGACCCGACCACTCCGGCCGCTCTCCACCCTCCATCTCTCCTCACCGTGTCGCGTATGCAGGTTCGCCAAGCTGGTAGGTACATACAGTAAATTTACGTTCATTCCCTTTTCTCCAAATCTCTGGCCACCAAAGCGCAGTCGTGAAGCGAGGCGGATGCGGAGCACGGGGGCTCTGGCATTCCTTGTAGCCTACCACCCTACCTGCCTACCTACCCGCGTACCCTGCAAGGGGCGCCGCGGCCGCTTTTCTTGGAATACGAGCTTGGCACTGTCGATCCCGCTCCATCTGCCGCCTGCCGGGCTCCAACGTGATCACAGATCTCGAAACAAATCCGTCTGCTACCACCAGCACCTACCTTTCGCCATGGGGGATTTCGTTTCCCAGATCGAATGAAACGTTGAAGTGCCGGGTAAACGTCCGGAGCGGATTGGTCATGATGTTTTGTTTGGTCTGGTTATGTTTCTCCTGGGCACTCACTCACTCCTACGATTTAGGATACGAGGTTTGATTTGGGCCTTTAATCGCCTAATTGGCCGGTATGAAGGGAGACGCAGGTAGATTAGGTTGAATCGTACCAAGGGACCACGGCAGCGAATGGATGCAGGAATTCATCTCGGATAGCCGGTCGTCGATCGTCAAAGCGGAGCACCCTGTAGTAAGTTCTAAGCCGCGAATGGATATCAGATCTCATATAGCACGCGCGCTTTGTCACGGTGGCGAACGGTTAGAGATGGATGTGCATATATAGACGGAGCTTCTCCCAGAGACATCGGTTACCAGTTCAGTCTCAGCTCTAGCTTCAGCTCTAAGATATACCGACTCAGTCATTCGCTTGAACCACGAACGTATACATAGGTCTAATTCCTAATAATTATAATACATTACCTACACCATCACCGACAATGCAGCTCATCTTCGCCACCGCCCTCCTCTCGGCCTCCGCTGCCCTCGCAGCCCCCGTGTCTATGGCCGCCGCAGCCGCAGAGTGGACAATCACCTCGCTGTCGCGAACCTGCGACGAGGCAGACACGACCTGCGTGTGGAAATTCGGCATCAACCTCGGCGAGGAAGGCGTCGCCACGATCCCCGTCGCGAACTACACCGTGAAAGCGTCTGGGGACACCCCCGCGAGCCGAGCCATCGGGGGCCCGCAGGAGTTCGGAAACTACACCGTCACGAGCACCTGGAGCGGGCAGTTCGGCGAGAATGAGGGCTTCACTACCATGTCTGTTATCGACTATGACAAGAAGCTGATTGTGTACCCTGCTGTGAGTTATAACGTATATGCGTATGAGACGAGGAGCTCGACCTTGCTGACTTTATGCGCTATAGTATAAGGACACCCAACTCCCGAACGGGGAGGTCGTCTCGCCTGACCAGAGCTACCCCGTCCAGAACCTGCCTTAGGGAGTGGTACGCCGTGCTATCCGTAATATAGGGATGAGGCATATGGAGAATAAGGCACCAAAGCTTGGATAGGATATTGGCAATGTAATACATATATGGTCCTAATATATATAGTAATGCGAGCTCCGTGGGGACTCACGCTGAATATACGTATAATTCCGCCTACCATGCTATATTGTCTTCACATATAGCTGGTTTTCTTGTTGACCGTATATTGCAATCGCTATTCATCTAACCCTAAATACGTCCCGTTTACTCGACCATTTCATCTAAGCCTAGCAGCGTATCCGGTTAATACGGCTACTGTTCGATTATGAGAATCCAAGAAGCTTCATTTCAATGCGTAAAACACCCAACAATTTCCTCTCGAGAAGGAACGTTACATGACGGCTCGTAAACAACTCTGGTACTCGACTCGCATTTTTTTCTAAGGGTATTGGTTTATGAATCTAATCTCCGTCGATTCTCCGAGATCTCAACATCCGCACGCAAGCTCCACGATGCAAAGGATCCAAAAATGCTTTTGATGGTAGGTACATGTATACGATAGTATAGGGAAATATCAAACAAAGTCTGAACGCCGCCCTATGCTTGGCCCTTCAACTCTTCCTCCACCTGTTTCTTGACGAGCTCGCGCACTGTCTGCCAGCTGTTCTCGACCTCGGTGACCCTCCTCTCCTTCGTCTCCAGACCCGCGAACTCGGGCGGGAGCACCTTCTCTTCGAAGCTAAACCCAGGCTCGTCTTTCAACGCGAGCTCCACGGCACCGGCGAATTTCGCCGGATGAGCTGTTGAGAGCGAGATGTGTGGCACCTTAGATCGCTCCATGGATCGTAGAGACGCGGCTACGCCGATAGCCGAGTGGGGGTCTAGGACGTAGCCGATTTTCTTGAAGCAGCTCTTGATGGTATCGATCGTCTGCGAATCGCTCACCCGTTCGCTTTCGAAGTCGCGCTTGGCACTCGAGTGCACATCCTGATAGACGGGACCAAAACCACCGCTTGCCTTCAGTTGCTTCATCCAGTTGGCGACCTCCTGTCCGGCTTGCTTCCTATTCCACTCGTCGTCCATTCCGGCGACAGAGGCAAACTCGTATGCTAGGAACCAGAGTAATCGTTCGAAGTTGCTCGAGACGAGGATATCCATTGCAGGGCTTAGTGTCTCCTTGACGCCATCCTCGTGCGCCTTAACACCGTCGACCGCCAAACCTCCGCGTGCGTCCGCACCGTAGGCCGGCTTCTTCTCGTATCTTCCCGTCTTCCAGAACCGGTCAAGGATGTCGTTCTCATTCGTCGCAACCACCAACTTCTCTACAGGGAGGCCCATCCTATGGGCAAAGTAGCCCGCTAGAATATCGCCGAAATTGCCGCTGGGCACAACGAATCGGACCTTCTCACCAAGGGTTAAGCCCGAAGACTTAACAAGTGAAAAGTAGGAGTAAAAGTAGTAGACGATCTGGGCAAGAATTCTAGCCCAATTTATCGAGTTCACCGCTCCGAGGTTGAGGGTCGAGTTGATATCGGGATCGGCGAACAGTGCCTTCACTATGTCCTGGCAGTCGTCGAACGTGCCCGTGACCGCTAAGTTGTGAACGTTGGCGTCCAATACCGTGGTCATCTGTGCCTCCTGGATGGGGCTGACCCTACCCTTGGGGTGGAGGATGAACACGGATACATCCTTCTTCCCGCGGAGCCCGTAGATAGCCGCCGACCCGGTGTCACCGCTCGTAGCACCAACCACGGTGAGGTGATGTCGGTCTGTGCCTGACTTCCCGGCATTTTTTCGTACTAGGAAATATTCGAACAGGTTACCCAGAAACTGCAGGGCTACGTCCTTGAACGCGAATGTGGGGCCGTGGAAAAGCTCTAGCAGATAGAGGTTATCGTGGAGGTGTCTCAACGGAGTCGTCTCAGGGGCGCGGAAGGTCGAGTAGCTCCTGTCAATGATGCCCTTTAGGTCGGCGCGGGGAATTTCGGACGGCGCAATGTATAAGGACAGAATCTCCAGGGCCAGGTCGGGGAAGGCGAGATCTTTCCAGCTTTGCCAATTGCTTGCCGATGGGATCTCCTCCGGAACGTAAAGGCCACCGTCGGAGGCGAGACCCTTCAAGACGACATCTTCGAAAGAGAACTAATATGGATGTTAGCCTGTACTACCGCCAACTGGTCGAAAGTGCTAGGAATCTTACGTCGTAGTCCTCGCCCCTGGTGCTCAGATATCGTTGGGAGGCATTACGGTCCTCGTCGGCGGCAGGTGGTGTCTGGCCATTGGTTCCGTTCGACATCGTAGCAATGTGAAGGCGGAGGCGAAGGCAATGGCTTCAGTTTCTGGTGATCTCCAAGTTACTCGGATGGCGTACTTCGCCTGGAGATGACGAAGAAAATTCGAAAGTCAAAAGACCGAGTTCGGCTGGAAATAGTTTGATTTCTACCTACCCCGCGCTAACCTCATCCAGATAAGCGAGCTCTTAACTATGTAATAGAAAGAGGAGAGAGTGGGGTGCCAAACCGCTGGAGTTGACCGCTGAACAAGGACCCCCTGGGTCTTAAAGGGGTAATATCTAGCAATTCGATTGGTTGTGAGCTTTGGGGCTTTGTTAGGTACAGCGTAGTCTTCTCGGGGAATTCAATCCCATGACCCTTTTTGGCCTCGTGAGTTACAGTCGCTTCATGAGATAGAGTCAGAATAAGAAACGAGTGTTAGATGCTACTTTAAGGGATTCTTGGCAAGGCCTACGGTACCAGGCCTGTAAATATTGGGAATTATTGAGAATGTGGTAAGTATAGTGGAGTCGCGTATTAGCCGCCGTGGGATAGCGTCTCTTTGATATCTCCGGGCTTGGTCAGCAGTGATTACCTAGTAGGTATCGGTGACATTCTCGCCGTTATCCAAGCTTAATAAGGCTCTCCCTTCATTTCATCCTCTTAACCTTTTCTTTGATATCAAACTGTCCACTTCAACATGGGCTGTGGATATGGATTCTATATAGATAGTCCCTTATAGACAACGATTCCACCATTCGTGCTACATATCCGACTAGCTCTCGAGATTTAAGGACTGCTACAATCCGTTCCACCGCGTCCGCCATGGCCCCCGATAGAGGGACACACGAGGAACCGGCTCCTCCTCCGTACCCACCCGAGGGCCGGGAGGATGTCAAGTATCTCCCGGAAGGCCGACATTTTACGCTTCGGGGTGTAGCTGCCGGTCTACTCGTCGGTTTGATGTGAGTGCTATCTGTAGCCTTTTACTTTCCCTTCGCTGTGGCCCTGGAGTCTCGTCTTTCTTATGGCCACCTTGCTTCTATCATGTAGCACACAACCCCATCTAGTAGCCAAGCCATGCAGAAGCTGTAAATACTAATTCCGGACGATTAGAATATGCTTTAGCAACATGTACTTCGGCTTACAAACTGGCTGGATTTCTATGATGACGATGCCTGCCAGCTTACTGGGCTTCGGTATCTTTAAGACTCTATCCCGTCATCTATCCTTCCCATTCACACCCGTGGAGAATGTACTGGTCCAGTCTGTAGCGGGAGGGATGGCAATCATGCCTCTTGGTTGTGGATTTGTAGGCGTGGTAAGTAATCCTGGGTATAGCAAGAAATGGACCTTCGAGTTAACTAATATGGCTTGGAAAATAGATACCAGCCATGGAGTACATGTTAGAACCTAAAGAACAAGGTCCAATCAATCTCAGCATGTGGAAGCTCATCATTTGGTCTTTGGGCCTTTGCTATTTTGGTGTTGTATTTGCTGTTCCACTGTAAGTTAACAGCATCTACGAATTCAGTCGATAGCTGAATCTAACCTTCTTTAGACGACGTCAAGTGATTATTAGAGAGCAGCTGAGATTTCCAAGTGGGTTCAGTACGGCGGTTCTCATCGGTGTTCTGCATGGCAAAGGCCAAACCCAAGAGAGCGGTGCATTAGAACCATCAAAAGCCGCGACATTTGGTAGTTTGGCACTCGAGAATCGCCCGCTTCTACAAACCACTGATTCCGATGACGAGGGCGACAGAATCAATTCTACTGACGAAATCCCGGCCGTCGAGACGGAAAAGAAGCAGAATTGGAGCTCCAATATCAGGTTACTCCTGATCACATTCGGAATTTCCGGGATTTACACTATCTGTACCTACTTCTTCCCCGTACTTCGTAATCTCCCTATCTTCGGGAGTGTGGCGGCAGACACTTGGCTTTGGACTTTGAACCCTAGCTTGGCGTACGTTGGTCAAGGCATCATCATGGGTCCATCCACTACAATACACATGCTTCTTGGGGCTGTCGTTGGCTGGGGAATCCTCTCACCCCTTGCAAAATACCGAGGTTGGGCTCCGGGGTCGATCGACGACTGGAAGACTGGTAGCAAAGGCTGGATCGTTTGGACTTCTCTATCTATCATGCTAGCAGACGCCGTTGTCAGTTTGGGCTATATCGCTTTCAACCCCCTTTTCAAGCATGGGCCGGCTTTCTTCGCAGCCGTTCAGCGACGATACCAACGGTATGGGCCTAAGGGTCTATTCTTCCGTTCATCGCACCACTACACGGCCGTTCGAAACAGTGAAGATGATTCGAGGCCCTCGCTAGCTACTAGGAGCTCAGATGATGTTGGTAGGTTACCAACACTACCAAGCCCGGCGGTGGAACACACGAATCCTTTCGACACAGAACCAGTTCATGCCCAGAGAGTCTGGGACGGAGACGATGCTCCCCCTGACCAACTGATCGGGAACAAGACCGTTAGCATCGGGCTTGTTGTATCAGTTCTCTTCTGCATTGCTAGCATCCATGTTACGTTTGGCAATCTGGTTCCCCTATACGCTACCGTCATCGCCGTGTTTATGGCGATGATACTAAGTATCATGGGCGTTCGAGCGCTGGGCGAGACAGACCTAAATCCCGTTTCCGGAATCAGCAAACTAGCTCAGCTCTTCTTCGCCCTTATTATCCCCCAAACTCATAAGTCGAGCGTCCTCATCAATCTCGTGGCGGGCGCCGTATCAGAAGCCGGTGCATTGCAAGCTGGGGATCTCATGCAGGACTTGAAGACCGGTCACTTACTAGGTGCGGCTCCGAAAGCGCAGTTCTGGGGTCAGATCATTGGCGCGACTGTAGGCGCCGTTGTAAGTGCCTTTATCTATAGGCTCTACACTACCGTTTATGACGTGCCAGGGGACCTATTCCAGGTCCCTACAGGCGTCGTGTGGATCTTGACTGCGAGACTAGTGACTGGGCAGGGATTACCACCCATGGCAAGGGAATTTGCTATCGGTGGTGCCATTATCTTCGCCATCTTTACCGCTCTACGTACGAAGGCGATGGGAAAGAGTTGGCATGCTTATATACCCGGTGGGATCGCCGTTGCAGTTGGTGAGAACAGTCTTATCATGCACTATCTATCGAACCCGTTACTAATAATATTTGCAGGCATGTACAATGTCCCATCCTTTACTTTAGCGAGAACAGTAGGTGGACTTATTAATTGGTATTGGAGAATATACTTGAAAAGGGATGATACGCCGCTCATCGTCCTGGCTTCAGTGAGTACCTTACCCCCATGGCAAGGATCTAGAGGCAGCAGCTAACCCGTTACCCCAAGGGCTTCATTCTTGGAGAAGGTTTCTTGAGCATCGTCAACTTGTTACTACAAAGCTCACAGGTCCCTCATCTTTGAAGGGGTGGGTAGCAATCGTTACCCGAGGGACTTATCATATATGGAGCAAAGGTATAGCACCTGGTATATGGTATATATTCTCTTCCTACATATGTAGTCTCCCCTCACGAAGGGGCCCACGTTTCCTGCATCTGTTGGAGAAAAATAGACGATATTTGATATAGTGCACCTCCGCAGTAATATATCGGATCAGGCTTGGCGGTAAAATCATACGATGTAGGTCGGTCTTTACGTAAGTAGCCCTGATCCTACGACCGGATAATGTAGTATACGCCCTTAGATTTGGCTCCGTTGCACATCCCGATCCAAAGCCGGACGGTCGGGGCCGTATGATACTGAGCTTAAACTCGTCCCCGCATTTGTGGTTCCACCATCCGGCGCGGGGTTTTAAAGAGGTCGGCACCTACGTGAATGATGGGCTAGCAAGTTCTGTGTCTTTGTATCTTCATCTCGTAGCCATTAGGAGGAAAATTTCAGTCAAGATGCATATCAAGGAAAGCTATGTCGACGTCAAAACCAACGTGGATGGAAAGGAGACGTCAATGAGTAAGAGAGATAGAGAGCAATCTCCCGATGCTCGCCAGCTCAAGGCGCTAACGTTGGGCAGGAATTTTCGTCTTCCATCCCACCATCCCGCAATATCCTAATGCGTATGGGCCTTGATTTTTCTCTCTTCCCGTTCGCCGTTCGGGCATTTCATGACGAGTTTTTCACTGATGAGTTGGCAGTAAATTTCCTGGAGTCGCGTTATTCAGCGAGATCTATCAAGGTACCATCGCGATCGCGCATTCGACGCAGAAAGTCGACATCTAATGCAGCTCGCTGATTTTGTTCATTCGATATATAGTGACGGGACCCGTAGAGCGCTTCGGGCGGCAAATCGCGGGACATGGCTACATTGTTGCAGCGCCGTCGTCATATCACGACTTCACGGGTCCAGAGGCATTGGCCTACGATGGTCCGGGAACCGACAAGGGGAACGAGTGGAAGATTACGAAGGTAAGGGATGCTATAACACCCCCAATGTAATGGTTGTGAGTAAGCGCCGACTGACGCAAAATGTATTGCAGACCCTCCAATCGTATGATGAGGACTCCCGCAAGACCGTCGATTACCTTCTCAGCCTTCCCACCTGCAGTGGGCGTATCGGCGCTACGGGAATGTGTCTAGGCGGCCATCTCTCTGTGCGAGCCAGTGTACGATGCCTCTCTTCCAACCGTTTGACCCCCACTGATGAGCCCTATAGCTGGACCCGCGCATAAGCGCAACTGTCGCGTTCTTTGCGACTGACATCCACTCACGTACTCTGGGACCCTATACCGCAGCCGATACGTCGGTCCAGGGACCCGCTAACAGCAACCACACCATCGACAAGTTCAACGAGCTCAAGGGCGAGGTGGCTATGATCTTCGGCATCAAGGATACTCACGTTCCGGACACAGGTCGAGACCTGATCAGACAGAAGCTCAGGGACGCGGGTGCGGTCTTCAGTTTCTACGAGTTCGCGTGGGCGCAGCACGCTTTCATCCGCGATGAGCTAAGCAAGGGCCGCTACGACCCGGCTATCACCAAGATCTGCTTCGAGGTTCTGGTCGAGCTGTTTGGCCGTGTCCTGAAGACGGACTTGGGGCCGAAGGATGGAACGCCCGAGAAGATCGAGCATGTCTGTTAATAGCCTCGTAGTATTAGACGCCCGGGAAGATGAGCGCAAATAGAATTATGTCAGAATATCGGATCATATGCTATGTGACTCCCAGTAGCTGCCTGCTTGCCTGCTTATATGCAGGACGAGGCGATTCATACAACTAGTGCCAATAATAGCACACGAAAGGATTGAGATATATCGCCCTGGATCATATTCGAGATATCCACGAAACCTACATAGGTCAGAAACAGCCGTTCGAAGACTTGTTGATGCTGTTGGCTTTAATTCATCTGCGTTCTATCGAATTTGAGACATGCAGACAGCTTGAAACGTTTTCGGCCATGCAGGGCTGAAGTGACTTAACCCCTTAAGGTAGGGCGCGATGTACCTCCATGATACGTTGTCTATGATTTGCTTAGGGAATACCTATAGTAAATTTTCCCTTACTCGGCTGGCCAAATTCTACCCTTCTTGTGAATTGAAAACATCATGAATTTAAGTATTTACTTAGTAATCATTGCATCTAGAAGTTCAATATCGTTGGTATCAATAGACTATAGTTGTAGCCTTTGATTTTTAGTAACTCATAAATTAGAAAAATCAGAACATTGAAGGCTGAATGCATGTGAGGTATCCGTAAATACATTCAAAATTGTCATGGATTGTACCTTGAATTTCTGAATGCGATTGAGTTCGACGGAAAACTCAAAACCCAATACAATGGGAAACGCTCGAATATTCTAGTCAGATAACGCTTATTCAATGCTATCAAGTCCTACCAGCAAGGCTTTGTACACATCTATGAGCAAAGGTAGGCAGTACGTAGTAAGTCGAAACAATTGGAAGTTGCCTCACCAACAAGTCCCATTCATGCCTGATTTGAAGGAACGTAGAAGACGAGAAAAGAAGAAAATAGTAGGTACATGGAGGCAAAGTAGCATGTATTTTTCTGCAGAATCAGACAATGTTGATTTTTTCTGGTGGGCCTTGGCGGACTAATCAGCCCGGGCAACCAGGCGGTGATGTCAGTATGGTGAATACATACAGTAGTATCCATGATGGCGGGGTAGACGAATTCTCTGCTGTAGGTACATACCTGTCTACCAGCATCTATGGTACATACGTATTTTGTGGGCATTGAGCACAGGTTATGATGTACATGTGAATTTGGAGACCTGACAGGAGCAAACCGTGCATCTGTAACTTCAAAACGACTGGATACCTCTGGAATCAACATCAGCGGACTACAGTGAATTGGCCTGCAATCAAGAAAATTTCGGTGTTCCACTAGGGTCGATACGTATTGAGGCTACCATTCACGTCTAGGCCATTCTGCTGAATTCAGGAAACTAGGGGCTGTTTCTGGCTGTACCGTTAGGCGGAAAGTACCAGAAGCGGGTACCGATTTCTAGCAATTCGAGAAGATTCCTTGGCCCCACCATAGCTTCCACATCTGGTTGTATAAACTGCAGCTCAAGTCCCAGAAGCATATTTCTCTTCCCATCATCAATCTCAGACATCAACAACTTTTCTTCTCTTCTACGCACAACGCAAAAACACATAAACTAAGATACCCGTCCCATTTTGGGTACAAAACCTTGCGTTTTTCTAAGCATAGACACACATAAGACATCCGCTCTTCTACACCTTTTCTCACCCAACATACCCCGCTACTGTTTGACATCCCACTTCCCGTACACTTTTCAACATGGTTGCCGCAGTCGGTATTGACTTAGGCACGACCTATTCGTGTGTCGGCGTCTTTCGAGATGACCGAATCGAGATCATTGCCAATGATCAAGGTAACCGAACGACCCCTTCGTTCGTCGCCTTCACCGACACCGAGCGTCTGATCGGTGATGCCGCCAAGAACCAGGTCGCTATGAACCCCCAGAACACAGTCTTCGACGCCAAGCGATTGATCGGACGCAAGTTCACCGACGCTGAGGTCCAGGCTGATATGAAGCACTTCCCGTTCAAGGTCATCGAGAAGAACGGCAAGCCTATCATTGAGGTCGAGTACAAGGGCGAGAACAAGCAGTTCACCCCCGAGGAGATTTCCTCGATGGTCCTAAACAAGATGCGCGAGACTGCTGAGTCGTATCTTGGTGGTACCGTCACCAACGCTGTCATCACTGTTCCTGCCTACTTCAACGATTCGCAGCGACAAGCTACGAAGGATGCCGGTCTGATTTCTGGCCTGAACGTCCTTCGAATCATCAACGAGCCCACAGCTGCCGCCATTGCCTACGGTCTCGACAAGAAGGCCGAGGGTGAGCGAAACGTTCTCATCTTCGATCTTGGTGGTGGTACTTTCGATGTCTCTCTTTTGACTATCGAGGAGGGTATCTTTGAGGTCAAGTCTACCGCTGGTGACACTCACTTGGGTGGTGAGGACTTCGACAACCGACTTGTCAACCACTTCGTCAACGAGTTCAAGCGCAAGCACAAGAAGGATCTCTCCACCAACGCCCGTGCTCTGCGACGTCTCCGAACCGCTTGCGAGCGTGCCAAGCGTACCCTTTCATCTTCCGCTCAGACCTCTATCGAGATCGACTCTCTCTACGAGGGTATCGACTTCTACACGTCTATCACCCGTGCTAGATTCGAGGAGCTTTGCCAGGACCTCTTCCGATCCACCATCCAGCCCGTCGACCGTGTCCTCGCTGACGCGAAGATCGACAAATCCCAGGTCCACGAGATCGTTCTCGTCGGTGGTTCTACCCGTATCCCCCGTGTCCAGAAGCTTATCACCGACTACTTCAACGGAAAGGAGCCCAACAAGTCGATCAACCCCGATGAGGCTGTTGCCTACGGTGCTGCCGTCCAGGCTGCTATCCTCTCTGGTGACACCAGCTCCAAGTCGACCAACGAGATCCTGCTTCTCGACGTCGCCCCGCTTTCCATCGGTATCGAGACTGCTGGTGGTATGATGACCAAGCTCATCCCCCGCAACACTACTATCCCCACCAAGAAGTCCGAGGTCTTCTCGACCTTCTCCGACAACCAGCCTGGTGTGCTTATCCAAGTCTACGAGGGTGAGCGTCAACGCACTAAGGACAACAACTTGCTCGGCAAGTTCGAGCTTACTGGTATCCCGCCGGCACCTCGTGGTGTCCCTCAAATCGAGGTCACCTTCGATGTTGATGCCAACGGTATCATCAACGTCTCTGCCGTTGAGAAGGGCACTGGCAAGTCCAACAAGATTGTCATCACCAACGACAAGGGCCGCCTGTCCAAGGAGGAGATCGAACGCATGCTTTCGGAAGCCGAGAAGTACAAGGAGGAGGACGAGGCTGAGGGTCGTCGTATCGGAGCCAAGAACGGCCTCGAGTCATATGCCTACTCCCTACGCAACACCCTCTCCGACTCCAAGGTCGACGAGAAGCTCGATGCCGGTGACAAGGAGAAGCTGAAGACCGAGATCGACAAGGTCGTCGCCTGGTTGGACGAGAACCAGCAGGCTACCCGCGAGGAATACGAAGAGAAGCAGAAGGAACTCGAGGGTATTGCCAACCCCATCATGATGAAGTTCTACGGCGCTGGTGGTGCTGGCGGTATGCCCGGTGGCATGCCCGGCGCCCCCGGTGGTCCGGGTGGCTTCCCTGGTGCCGGTGGCCCTGGCGCCGCCCAGGATGACGGCCCCACCGTCGAGGAGGTTGACTAAACTGTTTACCCTTCATCTTAATGTGTTCTTTTGCTATTTCCCCGGCGTTTTCCATCAGGTGTTCAATGACAACAACACCGAGTGGCGGTCTCGGATTTCATGGGTTTGCACTAGATTTTTACTGGTAATGATGATACAGGGCAAAAGTTGCGCGGGTCATGACTTGCATGGGATGTATTCTAGGCACGAATAATCCTACGATGAAGCAATGAGACTAATTATACATTATATACTGCGTTCCTCTTGTGATATGTGATGTGTTCAAAGTAATATGATAATTGTCTTCGGAGATAGCTGAGCTCTAAGACAGCTAGTCGATTCATTGACATCGTAAGTTCTAAGATATCTTTGTCTGATTCTAGTCGACACTCACTAGTATCACGATAGCCTCTGTTCCTTCGTGTCATGATACTCTTGTTCTATGTTTATTCCAGTATGTCTACTTCCAAGTTCAAGGAGGTAAAGGTTCCCATTATTCCAAGTTAAAACACACTACAATACACCCATCATACCGTACCTAGCCATCCAAACCTACACCCGCCTCGACTCCTGCTCCTGCACCCTTCGCCTCCTCTCAATCTCCATCCGTCGCCACTCCTCATCACTGACATCCGGCATCTCCATGCGCTCGCGAAACGCCGAGTCCCTCTCCACCTTCTCGGCCCTGGGCTCCCACACATCCGCGCTGCTCGCGCGCCCCGGCGCGTGGTACTTCGCCCACTCTTTCGCGCGGTAGTGCGCCCTAATCGCTTCTTCCTTCTGCGGCGACGGGTATGTTCGTGTGCGCATGCAGAACCAGAAGTCCTCCCACTGCTCGCTGCACGAGCGCACTGTGCCTTCTCGGTACACGGCGGTCCATTGACCTCCGAGCGAGTTGCAGTGGAACGCGTTGTCGAAGGCTTGCCGGCAGGACATTGTGCTGGGGAGCAGGGACTCGGAGATGGGGTCGAGACGCTCGGGGGTTGCGGTGGGTTGCGACGGGGTGGACTTGGTGAGGATGCTGGAGGGTGAGGGTGTGGGTTTGGGGGCGGGTTTGCTGGATGAGAAGCCCCAGAGGGATCGTGTCCATGATGATGAAGAGGACTGTGATGGTGTCGGTGGAGGAGGTGTTGACTTCGTTTCGGGTTCGGGGGTAGGTTGTGGTGTAGACTTGCTGTTGCCGCCGAACTCTGCTTGGAGCTGGGCCATGAACTTGGCGATCTCCGGGTCGCTGTATTCGGACTCGGCTTGCTTCGCTGCTGAAGCGGATTTGTTCTGTTCGCTTGTATCGGGGCCCTTTGAGGGCGATGGGGATGATGACCACATCCAACCCATATTGCCGGTCTCGTGTATCGGATTTGTAGGTATATATCGGGTATATAGCAGCAGCGCCCGCGGTCGTTCTCTCTTTGATCAATTGGTATTATTCGTAGAGAGTAGAGTAACAACTGGCGAGAATAAAAGACTCAAAGATAGAAGAGTAGGACGGGATACGGCAGGGGAGTCTGTCTCAGTACTAGGTATCTCTGTGACGTGCGGGGGATTGACGCGGGGTGCAGTATCGTAGCACTGGCTCTCGTGATTGTTTCCCTCGTAGGTATGTGACGGGCTTTCTTCTGGACCAATGACGAAAGCGCTGATTACTGTCTGAGGTATGGTACGATTTACCTGTCGCAGTCGTGGGTAATGGTCCGATACGGTAGCCTCGGATATGCAGTTAGTATCTAGGACAGCTAGGCGCTCCCTACAGCCGTACAATTTTAATATACAACTGGATGCAGCTTCGTCTCGCCGGATTCGAATTGCTTCAGAAGTTGAAGCTCTCATCCCACTAAGAGATCAATTGATCGTGGCTTGAATGGATGTGGCTCATACAGGTCCCGCACTTCAAATGTTAGTATAGATGTGGCTTGACTATAGATAATTCGGCCTGATCTTGGCAATAGCTGACGATGACCTCATCGCCTTAGGCGAAACTTGACGATCGAGCTGAGCTAAAGGACACTAACAATAATAATAATATCCGACAAATTCCTTTCTGTATCTTTCCTCTAGCTTCTCACGACACTTAAGCATGGGGAGGAGCTTCGAACTTCCTAGACGATGATCCCACGATACCCGAGCTTCGGTCCCAGAAGCTTGTCTGGGTTCAGAGCTCCAAGCTTACTCACACGCCCCATTCCTACCACACGATGTCACCCAAGATGGTCACCGAGAGCCTGGGAGAGTACCATCACAGGAGAAGGGAAGAGCGGCCATATTGACGCAGCCCCGAACGAATCTATTCTATGGGTAGACAGTATGAAAATATATTCACTCCTAGCTTGTATATTAAAATAGCTAATGGTGCTTGCCAGACTTATTTCCTCTTAAGCTCTCCGGCTTGCTAAGAGCACCATGGAGAAGCCCCGACGAAGACCTCTCTGAGCTGATGAAGCGGTTCGAGAACTCAACGCTAGGTGCTTTGGATCCCATTAATATGGTTAAGCGCGCCGTTCCGAAAACCACTGGAGTCAAGGTCACAGAAATCCTCCCTCGCCTCAAGGATGGTGGTGCCTTTGTGAAATTCTCCTATCCGGCCAATGTCTCCGTTAAAGACATCGAAGCAGCTGTCACGAAATCCCTTGTGGAGACGCCTGTGAAGCCATTATTCAGTCCATTCAGGGGCGTCCAGGCAGGACTGGTCAAAGGCATTCCTTGGCTGGAGGACTTGCACAGATTCCCTAAAGATCGACTGCGAGTCGAATTTGTCCCTAAGAACCCCGGAGAACAGGCTGTCGAGTTATCCCAGGAAACTCTATATAGCTTGTTCCGCCGATACGGAAAGATTGCCGACATACAATCGCAACCCTGGGACTCTAAGGTCCTCCCAAAGTTCGCTTATGTCGACTTCGCCTCCGTTAGGGATGCCATTATGGCACGGAACTGCTTACACGGCTTTGTAGTATCTGAGGAACTAGGTGGCGGTACTGCAGGGACTAAGCTTCGTATGTCCTACGAGCAACGAGCGAAATCTCATCGTTTTTGGGACTGGATTACGGGCCACCCGAGGATCGTCATCCCTATCTTAGTTGCACTTCTAACTGGTATTACTGTCGTCGTCTTCGACCCTATTAGGACGTTTTTCATCAAAGCACATGTCACACATAGGTTCCGTCTCAGCAATAGTAGAGTTTACAGATGGCTTCGACAGCAGACGTCTGATATACTAAACCTTAGGCGGGAGAAATCCGATCAGGCGGGACTCAACGCGATTTGGACGCATCGAAAGGACCTGATCGACCAAATCCAGACATGGCTAATGGAAACTGCTCAGACCTTCATTGTTGTCCAGGGACCCCGCGGTTCCGGTAAGAAGGAATTAGTACTTGAGCAAGCTCTACAAGGTCGAAATAACGTTCTTGTCATCGATTGCAAGCCGATCGTAGAAGCTAGGGGTGAATCAGCAACAATCAAAAAGATGGCATCTTCCGTTGGCTACCGACCCATCTTCTCCTACGCGAATAGCCTTAGTAGCATGGCTGACCTCGCTCTCCAAAGCACGACCGGTGTCAAGGCGGGTTTCTCTGAGACCTTAGAATCGCAGCTTCAGAAGATCTTACAGACAACTGCCGGCGCTCTGACAGAGATCGGCATCTCGAGCCGTAAGAAGTCGGACTCGGATGCCTCACTGGCTGTCGACGCCTACCTTGAAGCGCATCCGGAGAGGAGGCCTGTCGTAGTCATCGACAACTTCCTACACAAGGGCGATGCCAACACCATCGTCTACGACAAGATCGCCGAGTGGGCTGCTGCTTTAGTGCAATCCAACGTCGCCCACGTCATCTTCCTAACCACCGACTCATCCTACTCCAAATCCCTATCCAAGTCCCTCCCCGACCGCGTCTTCCGGCAAACCGCCTTGGGTGACCTCTCCCCCTCCGTCGCGAAGCGCTTCGTGCTAAGCCACATCGACGGCGCTGAAGCACAAGAGCAAGCAGACGCAGAAGCCTCCAGCGACTCCTCCAATAACGAAAAAGCCCTCAAACCCGCCATAATCCCGAACCTCGCCGAGCTCGACGACTGCATCGGGACCCTCGGCGGACGGCTCACAGACCTAGAATTCCTCGCGCGGCGACTCAAAGCCGGACAGAGCCCCCGACAAGCCGTCGCGGAAATCACCGAGCAGTCCGCATCGGAAATCCTCAAGATGTTCCTGCTCCCCGGCAAAGCCACGGGCGACGGCGAGCACAGCTGGTCCGCGGAGCAGGCGTGGTACCTAGTCAAATCACTCGCGTCGAACGAGTCCCTGCGGTACAACGAAGTACTCCTGCACGGCACGTTCGCGAATTCGACGACGGCGCCGGATGGCGAGGCCGCGCTCGAGGGCCTGAGTAACGCGGAGCTGGTCACGGTGAAGAGCCGGCACGGGCGGCCGGCTGTGGTCGCGCCGGGACGGCCGGTGTACGCCGCGGCGTTTGCGCTGCTGGCAAGGGATGCGGTGTTTGCGGCCAAGATGGATCTTGCGCTGTTGAGCGAGCTGGTGAAGGTGGAGAGCAAGACGATTGATAAAGTAGAAGCCGAGCTTGCGTTGTTAGGTGGTCTGCCAAGACAGCCGGCGCAGACGGGGCCACGGGTCGCGTATTTGTTGGGGAAGCTTGAGACGGCGCAGAGGAAGGTCGAGGGGTATGAGAGGGAGATGGGGGCGTTGAAGAAGGTCCTTGGGAGCGAGTATTAGATAGGTGGGTATTAGGGGGAGCAGGGAAGCAAGGGAGAGGGAAAATGGGGTGTAGGCGTGTATATATGTGCCTACGTCCTCGTATACAAGAATAAACACATCACGGAAGCTGGGGGGATATACGATGGAGGCATACTTCGATACCCAACTCAGTTATTTGAACCAGGTCCTCGGCCTACCTCCCTAGCATATAGACAACTCAAGACAATTTATACAAATAAGCTGGACAGCCTCTCTGTATGGTTGCATCAACTACTTATATGTAATCACAAGTCACAAGCACAGCTACAAGGAAAAGAAGATGAGCTAAACAGATGAAAACTTTTGATTTGGTATCATGAACGAAACAACCAACGGCCTAACTCTAATCACTCAACCGCCCACAGGCTCCTCCATGCAGAACGCGGAAGGCGTCATAGTAAATACACTCAACTCCTTAACGCCATCGGGGAAGCAGGTTAACAAGTTGGACGCCATTGGGTTAGAGACAGCGGAGCGAAATACTGAATGCGGCGATGTAATGCCATCCCGACACTGAGTTCGTAAACAAACGTACGGAATACGATCCATTCGACTTTGATGAGCTCTCTCCCCCCTTAATTCCGTAGCGACATAGAGAGAATGCATATGTTTTAAGAAAAGCGAACTCATTATTGCGTCCCATCTTCGCCCATATCTTCTTGCACCAGGACCTCGCAGCCCTGGGCGAAGAAGATACGTGCCGGGTTGTCCGTATTGTTCGCTATACTATAGTGATTTCCTAGATAGCTGTTAGCATCCTCCATATGCCTTTTCCAATTTTGGGGGACTGTAGGCTCTTGAAAGCAACGGTAGATCCTACCCATGAGGGAGAGCATACACCCAGCTAGAGCCATACAAATAAATTTGAAATATTTGACTTACCTCTCGGCACAAACCACATACCACCCTTTCCAATCCTAAATTCTGTTTGCGCGACCGTAACTTCTACACTACCCGTGTGGACGAAGAACACCATCTGCATCTTACGGGAGTTCTTGGTCCTCTTCTCGGAGCCGGGCGGCATATCCACAATGCCTGAACCGAAGAACGGCAGCGTAAGCGTCTTAGCGAAACGGAACGTGGCGTCCTTGATATCTTTCAGTTGAACGGCTGCCTCTGAGATAGCCAGTTCTTCCTCCTCGACCTCGAGGTCTTCGTCATCGGGAGGTTGGCCTTCGTGCTCGGGTCGCCAGAAGATGCAGTCGCCCGTGATGCGGCCGGGGTCGAACTCCCAGTCGTCGCGTTCTACTACTTCCTCTTCTATAATGGTCGACGAGCGGCGTCTAGATTTAGCGTCGCGCTTTGAGGGGCGCCCGCGGCGTCGCTTTGGGGCTGAGTAGGGCTCCGCAACGCGCACTACACCCTTCACGGATGGCATCATAAAGTGCCCGTGCCTGCCTTTGTCTTCAAAAACATCTTGCTTCGCATCGTCGTATATGACTTGTTCACCCCGCCAGAAATCCAATGGCCTGTACGAATGCCGGCCCGATCTCGTGGTTCGAATCATCGCTTCGTCTTCTTCTCTTCGTAGCGCGACAAGTCCGCGACCTTTAGGAAGAGGGGGCCCGCGCTGAACTATAGGTTCGTCGACGCCAATGCCGGATGATTTTCTCTTCCGACCGGGCTTCCCCTTTTCCTTTGTTGTGCCTGGTCTTGTTGCGGCGGCATTGTTTTCTGTTCGTTGGCGCTTTGTATTTCGTTCATCTACATTCTCCTCCGGCTCTTGTTCAGGTTCTTGTTCCTCGACAGTGCTACTTCCAGAATTCCTTTCGGATCTTCTTCGTTTAGACTTCGGAGGCTCAGGCTCTTTGGTTGACGGTGAAGCCTTCGGCGGTCGTCCTCGTTGCTTTTTCTTGACAGGCGCTTCTTCAACCTCTTCGGGTTCTTCCGGTGCTGCTTGTTGGATGGAAGATTCTCCCTCTTCTTCTTGCGCGATCTGCGCCTTTGGCTTCCGGCCGCGCTTCTTAGGTTGATGGGCGGATTTCAACTGCTGGATCTGCTCCTCCGGTTCCTCTTCTGGCTCCGGCTCGGGTTCAGGTTCGGGTTCTACAGGAGAGTCTTGTTCATCTTCCAAATCATTCGCTTCGTCGTCACCAGCGTCCAGAATTTGCATAGATTCTCCCTGGTCTTCGTTCTCATCTTCTTCTTCCTCCTCCTCTTCTACCACTCTCCTCTGAGGTTGTCTCTGCTTGCCTCGGAGAATAACCTCCTCGTCATCAGATTCGTCGGTATGGGCACGACCATTAGGAAGCTTCCCATTTCGAGCTTTCGAACCGTTGACCTTCGGACGTCCGTTCACGGGGGGGCTGATCTTATGCTGTGAGCTCTTGGAGAAGTCTAGTCTGCGATTCACAGACTTTGGAGGATTAGGTTCGCGCGCGGTGACGATAGAACCGCGGCTGGGCGATGAAGTAGGGCCAAGATGCGGATTTTGGCGTGCTGGTGACTGAAGATGCGTCTTGATAGGGGATCGGGCCCGTGGTAGCGAAGGGCGGTTTTGGCGTTGCTTCATGGTAGTAGCTGGGCCCATCTGAGACTCTACAACGCTAAGTTAGTAAACAGGCATATCATCACGTTGAAGCTGGTGCTTCGCGGGGCGCGGTATACCATCGTCGATCTCCATAGTTTGTTCCTCGTCCGATTCGGCATGGTTTCGCCCGTTGACACCATTAGCGGCAGCAATGGGAACATTGGGAACATCCTTCTCGGGCGAGGAGAAGAGGTTATCGACAGTCTCGAAGCCATGTTCGTCTCGTGCGCGCTGCGCTAGTGTGATGCCCGTTTTCCTATCCTATATCAGTAATGATCTATCTTAGCGAAGCGCAATAGCAAATACCTTCCATGTACACCCAATTCATAGACCTGCTCGTTTTGCGACTGGGTCATGCGTCGCTGCGACGACTGTTTTGGCGGCATGGCGAAAAGCACAGACGATGGTAGCGCGACTGTCGGAAAAGTCGTTACCAATTAGCTGTGTTAAAGTGACGGTACGGAAACGTGCGTAAGTCGGAAACAGGGGCGCATTTGGGGATGGAAACGCGTATGGGGATGATGTAAAATGTAAAATGTAAAATGTAAAATGTAAATGATAAACTCTGGGCGGGGAACACAGGGAAACACACAGGGAACACCACACAGTAACTGGATGTTTACTTTCTGGTTAAGGTGTGACTTCCTTGTTGATCCAATTGATCGTTCACACCCACCTGAGAATTATTATGGGGCGGTTCTCTTATATGCCGTTCCTGATTGGCTACTAGCTGTGAGAACGCGCTTGGCAGATGTTAAACGCGTCTACCGGAGAGAGCTTCAACCTGGTTCTTTAAGTAGTATTTTCTCGATTGGACTTTTTTAATTAATATATTTGGTAGGTGTCTTTGTGCTCTAAGAACTTGGATACTCAAAGAAGGAAACGAAACATCTCATAAACTCGAAATTTAGAAAACAAACACCTAGAGACCTCGACCCCGAGATGGAAGATTCCCAAATGGACGAGGGCAACGTCGCCCTAGAAACCCCAGCCGACGATGTCTTCGTCCCGCCCTCCATCCACAAGCCCGCCACCCTCGCCGGCGAGACCTACACGCACTTCTCCCCCGTCCCACCGGCCCTCCTTCCCCAGCCCTCCTCACCATCCAACCAGCCCTCCCCAGAAAAAGCCGGCGTCCCCTGCGTCCTCGGCGTCGACGAAGCCGGCCGCGGCCCCGTCCTGGGACCCATGGTCTACGGGGTTTTCTACCTACCCGTCGAGCTCTCCGATCCTCTCCTCAAACAGACACACCACTTCGACGACTCCAAAGTCCTCACACCAGCCGTGCGCTCCGACCTCATGCAAGCCCTCTGCACACCGAGCACCGACCTGCACGCCTCATGCGGATGGGCCGTCTCCTGCCTCTCAGCACGGGACATCGGAGCAAACATGCTGCGCCCGACCACGAGCGCAGCATACAACCTGAACGCGCAGGCGCTGGACGCGACGATCGAGCTGATCAAGGGCGTGTTGGCGCGGGGGGTCAATGTGAAGGAGATATACGTGGACACCGTCGGCCCGCCGGTGACGTACCAGCAGAAACTCGCGCGGGTGTTCCCGACGGTTAGTATCACGGTGGCCAAGAAGGCCGATAGCTTGTACCCGTGCGTCAGCGCGGCGAGCGTGTGCGCCAAGGTCACGCGGGACGCGGCGCTGGAGGTGTTGTATGAGGCGCGCGTAGGAGAGGATGGGGATGCGGATGCGGAGAAGAGCGGAGAGCAGGAGAGTTGGGGCTCGGGGTACCCGTCGGATGCAAGATGTGTGAATTGGCTGCGGAGGAATATGCACCCCGTGTTTGGTTGGGGGCCGGAGTGCAGGTTTAGCTGGGGAACAGCTAAGGATATGCTGGAGACGAAGGGCGGTGTCAAGGTCGAGTGGCCGGTAGATGAAGATGACGAAAACAGCCGACTTACCGATTTCTTCGTCGACAGCAGTAAAGAGAAAGACGCAGATGAATTGGGCACTTGGTTCGGGACTCCAGCAGGTCTCGAAGCATTTTAGTCAGGATAATTATATTACATGAAGGCATGGAAAACGGCGTTTTGGATAAAACAAAGGGACGAAATATATCAGCTTGGATTAGAGGAGTTATTCGTAACGGGAAATGTATCTTTTACTATATCCTGGCCCAAGTTGCCTTCTATGAATACCTCCATTGAACCATTAAATATCGTCATCATCATCCACAGCAGCGCGTGACTGCTTCTTTCCCCGGCTATCTAACGTGTCCAGGCTGATCGAGTCGCTATCTCGGCCAGGTACTCCAATTGCTTGCCTCGCGGTCTCGTTGTTCTCGAGGAAATCCCGAAGGCGCTGCTTACCGATCTCCAGCGCCTGATTCCAGGCCGCTGTGCTCATCTGCATCATAGGGCCCAGCAGGTTAAGACTGTACGAAATGTAGAGCCCGGCGCCAATAATGACGATTAGCAAGAATAGAATGGGGTTGCGAAGAACTAGTAAAAGTTAGTATGGTATTGGCCACATTGTGTAATAGGAGCTTACCAGTCAAAATCTCGTTCCACCCCAATGCCAACAGTAGCACATAGAAATACAGAGGAACCTGCGTGATTCCACCAATTGCACTTCGCTTGGCTTCCACGTACACCCCATCGGCCGTCTTCTTGAATCGGACAACTAGGTCTTGACGTTTGCTTTCACTTAGAACGGTCATCTCTTCCTCGAGACTCTTTCCATCTTCTTCATCGACGCCACCAATTGGTGCCAGGTCATCCTCGTCCTCAGGCTCTGCTCCAGCGGGTTGATGGCCGATAAAGGCCGGGAGGTTTGGTGGTGCGTAAGTGGTGGATAACCTGAATCGCGACAAAAGTGGGATGAGGGTTAAAGTCGATTCTCGGGCGCGGGTGTAAATACCCTCGATGTCATCAGCTGGTCGCCAGATGCGCGGAACGCCCGCTTCGTCGTATCGGAACTTGTCCTCGAAGTTTTCTCGGAGCTTGAGAAGAATGTTGCCTTCCATTACTTCTTCCTCGATTTTCTCTCGCAGGGCCACCCAACTCTTTCGTCGTAGACGCCATAGACCGACCTCAACCTCATCTTCGCTAGCTTCAAAGCTCTTAGCTCTATCCGCAAAGCGGCCTTCAGCTTCCTTGACGATAGTAATGAAGACATTCCAGATGCGATCCCAGAGGTCTTTCTCAGTCGGAGGCTTCTCGCCCGTTTCGGGGGCACCAGATCCTCCCCTACCCGACCCAAGCTTATTGAACTCGAGTCCGACCGAATCGCCTAGACGAGATTTGACCCAGCGTTCGACCCGGGTCGCCAATCTTCGCATTTCCTCCTTTCGCAAGCGAGCACTAACCTCACCAAGCTCCTTCTCGAAAAGGATATACTGGGGTTTGAAGTTGGTCCACGCGACACCCGGAATAGCGAGACTCTGCGCTTCCTTCTTGAAGGTTTCCAAGGTCTTGGTCTTTTCTGTCTCTACGATTTCGGCAAACTCGTAGGCCGCTCCAGACTTCTGGCCCGCCTTTACAGCACCGGATACCGCGTCGCTGAATGTAGTCACACCAGCCTTGTGAGCAGCGGAGAGCTGGCCCTGGTATAGTGATTTGAGACGCTGATCAATCTTTCCCTCCAGATCGGTCCGCTTAATCGAGTAAACCTTCTTATGGTATCGGCTAGCTTGCGTTTCGAAGGACTTGACGCACTTCTCTCGGGCAATACTACCAATGCTACCAAGGTCCGGTAGAACAATCGGTTTGCCGCTACGGGCAGCATCTGCTTGCTGCTCTTCTAGTGGATTAATAGCGTCGTCGAAAGCCACGAGGACTTCTCGGGAGATCTCGTCACAACGGAACTGGGCAAGGAGTTCCTGCTGGGTAGGTAAATCGAGGTCCTTGTTGTTGACGATCTGATCCCAGATACCCTCTGCGTAGTGGGAGAAACCATCGGCTGGAATCCTTCGGTGGTACTCGGGCAAGAAAACACCACCATCTAGTTCCTGTTCGCCATGCTCAAGTTGATTCTTAGAGTTGCGGCTTCCTGCGACAAATCTACCTCCCAAGTTCTTGACCTCGCTCTCAAACTTATCTGGCTGTAAAATCTTATGAGGTAGCGCAGCAAAAGCGAAGTCGAAGTAGTCTTCTATACGCGATTTCTCCAGACCCTGCGGCTTCGAGATGGAGGACCAGATCTTAGTTAGATCCTGGATCAAGGTATTTCGAAGATTCGATAAGGGGGTGTGGCCAATATGATCGCGAATAACGAAAAAGAGTAGGGACCTAGGGGTAGATCTATGCATATACACGTTAGCTTCTCGTCCGGACCATCCGCTCAGCCCCTTTAGAAACTTACTGTTTGTCCTTCAAGAACAGCTGGAGATTGACTTCAAAAACGGTCTTGAGTAGTCCCATATTAGCTCCTTGATAGAGACCAACCTGGTGCTCCCATATATTGACAATAAGCACTTCGCTGGTCGCTAGCGCAAATAGTGCACTCTTCCTTTCGAAATCTTGATCCTCGCCTCTCTCTCGACCATCAGTACCCTCTACGTCCATAACCAGGATATTGTCGGCCATAGACCCCCTTTTATTCTTGGACATCCATATTCCTTTTGTGGTTTGACGTCGTTCCGTCTCCGACATTACATTGAACTCCGTGCCGAAGAGGTAGTTGAGCAGGGTCGATTTGCCCGTCGACTGGGAACCGAATACGGATATGAGATGATAGTTGAAGCCAGCATCGGCGACATCGGTTGCTTGGAGGTAGGCATTGATATTTTCACTGATGTCGCGCAGGTTAGCGACGATGCGCAACGGGACAGCCGAGGAATAGGAGCTAGGGGCCACTTACTTGAACTCCTTATCCTCATCAATAACTTGGATACCATGCTCGTATTGAGCTTTTGTTGGCGCGTCGCCAACAGATGAGAAATGGCCGTTCATGTCGGAGCTATGAGAAAAGAATCAGAATTATTGCTAGTACAAGTTATGAATCAAATCAGAGGATGGCCATCTCCGGGGTTCTCATTCGACTCGAAGTTGCAGAAGCAGCAGGCAATAGGGACCAAGATTAAACTATTAAATTGTGTAGAAATGACATTTCGATGCGGCAAGGGCATCCCTGTTCCAAACTCACTAACTCACCTAGATGGTTCAAATGTTGTGGCCATCCTGATTCGATAGCTTGAATTTCGACAGCTGTTAATAACGGTGACAAGCGCCACTCTGACACTGTCACATGCACCAATGGAGGGAAGGGTGACACCCGGACGAGCTAAAATGATGTCAGCTGCTTATTGCACACGTGCTAATTCAACTATCCGATAAACTTGATATACATATGTATCTATATATACATACGCAAGTACTGGACGAATTCGATCCTTTAAATTGTTATAGACCTCGAATACCGAAAGAAAACCAGTTGTTTAATGAGTCCCGAAGCCTTAAACATTCCCTTTATCTGCTAGCCCTGGAGGTTTTCTATAAACAAATCGTTCGGAAAATACAGCATAGAGCTCTCTTTCAAAGCACGACGCAGGAACTAGTCGTCTCCTTAGCAGCGATAATTCTACTCGGATCGATAGTATAGCACATTTCCGGGTTTCAGCATATATTGTCTCTCATTTATCGTCTGGCCACGTAGTTATGTTCTTGTACCTTTCAGTCACTCAACCTCATGAGCCGCCAGCCATGAGTAATTACGTGTAGATTAAGACAGCAGGTCGAATTTTGATTGGACGCCTCCTAATCTGTATTGGTATCTAATTATTCTTTTCTGGCAAATCTGGCCAGAGCTGGTCCAAGTTCAACCTCTTTATCCTTTTGCTTCTGCTCCCGCTGCTGGAGCTGTTCCTTCCAGAGTTCTTCGACCTTGAGCCTCTTCTCATCGATAATATTCTTAGTCCGCTGCTTTCTCAGGTATCTGCGGAGTGCACTGTTCTTCCCCCGCGCCCTATTCCTGATTTCTGTCTCGATATCGACAGGTTTGGCGTCAAGATCCTTCTCGGCTTGGCGCTGCTGTTCAGAGCGTAAATCCAAGTTTCCGATAAAGTTGGGATCCAGTGCAATCATCTCAGGCTGTAACTTGTTCAACAATGACTTGACTTCCGTCTCTTGTCGCTGCTTGGCTGTCTCAAATGGATTGACTTCGAGAGCATCGAAGTTGGGTTCTCCAGCACCAGGTACGATGATCGACGAAAACCCTTCGTCGTGACCCACCCCTAGTATATCCTCAAATGGACACCAGCGAACGCGTTCGATACGCTTACCTTCGCCGCCCCACGTCATATACGGGCTCTGGACCTTTTCCTGCTCAGCAGCATGCTTCGAGTAGAGGCCTTTCCATATTGTCGTCTTTGTCCCCCATCCTACCGCGGTCAGACCTCGATCTGATATCGCGAGGGATGAGGCAGGTTGTCGCGTGAAGTAGTTATTGACTTCTTTGAACATCCTTATATCCCATACCGCCATCTTGCAATCCTGGCCCGCCGATACCATGTATCGGCCTTCTCTATCAACAGCTAAGGATCGGACAGGGCCTTTATGAGCTAGTAGCTTCACCAAAGGCTCGGACGAGTTGGGAGACCATAACGTGACAGTTCCGTTCTGGTGGCCAACATGTAAAACGGCGTTATAAGGATTTTGAGTAAGAGAGACCGGTGCCCCAAGTTTCGTCGGTATTTCCGTTATGAGTTGACCAGTGGATACGTCCTGATACTTAAGAAATCCGGACATTCCCTAATAGCATCGTTAGCAACAGTAGAATCATAGATAGTAAATCTTGCTCACCAGAGTCGCCAACAAGAAATGATACGGCAAGAATTCCATATGTGTAACTTCTTGGTGTTTCCTTAAGCAATGCACTTCTACTCCTTGGCGATCGTATATGTAGACGTGCTTCTTCTGCGATACCGCAAAGAACTGATTATTATGAAGCCAACACGCATCCCGTACGGTTTCCCCAAGCTGTAGCTCGCACCCCAGCTTGCCTTCCCGCCAATCCATTGTAGCAACATGGCCTCTGCGCCCCGCTAGCAATAATTCTCGGCCTGTTCGCGAGTATTCGAAGACGTAGGGTCCAAGTTGGTCGAGTTTCAATTCGAATCGCTTTTTCGCCGAATCGGTGGAGACTTCCGCTTGTATGTCTTCTTGTCGCACCTTGTAGGTCCTCTCCAATTCGTGTTCGGGCTCCAGAAAGCCACTGGTATTCTCGAGAAGGATTTCGGCATCTTTCGCTTTTACTGCGGCTTCCTTGTATTTGCTTTCGAGGGACTTTAGATTGCTCCGTAGCTTCTTGTCCTTGATGCCCTTGACATTAACTTTGCTCCCTCGGCCATAGTCTCTTTGCGCCTCCTTTATACGTCGTCGCCTCTCGCGTTCCTCTTTCGTAGTAAGTTCTGTTCTGGCTCGTTTAACGACACGGGCGCCATTGTCATAATTCCTTTCGGATGGCTTATCCACGGTCTTGATTTCAATTTCCTCCATCTCGGCCACTCCGGATTGTTATTTCTTGGTGAACAAAACACAATTCATATGCGACCGATAGTTCGGGAATTTGTATGCAGGATGGCAGACAGTGCCAAGCAAAGCTCAAAAGCGCAATCCAAAAATTTCTGAGCAAAGAAGAATGATAAGAAGATAATAGAGTTTTCTCCACTAAAAACCTCTTATCGGTAGATAACAATAATCGATAAGCGATGATGAGCATCCGCACAGAAAAATTAATTGTGATAAGATTCCATTACGCCCGCCGATAGACTGTAATTGCCCCTCTGCCCCTCCAAAAGTTCGAGCGCCGGCGCAATCAACGCCTAGACGGCATAAGTCCTGGAGATCTTACGAAACATATAACCAGCAGAGAAACTCCAATCTGGCGTCGTTACCGTTCCGATTCAAAGCTGGAAGCGACGGTAAAATGCCGTCAGCAGTGGCTATCCATTCTCATCGGCCGACCACCAAAGTCGCGCCGAAATCATTCAAATCCAAGAAGGCCACCAAGGGTGCTCTACGAGACCAAGCCAAAGGTGAGATTGCAAAATTTTGAAATATGTCGTAGTCGCCATGCATACCTACTGACATTGTATTTATAAAGGCAAAGTACCGAACGAAAGGCGCAAAACTCCCCATCAGCAAGTTATGTCTAAATTCGACCGTCGCAACCAGGCCAAGCAGCGCCAACTAGCAAAACACAGGGAGCACCAGAAGGAGACCTCGGTTTTCTCTGGTCGAGATGGTGCGCCAAGGATCGTCGCCGTAGTGCCCCTTTGCGCGGATATCGACGTTCCCGCGGCTATCAGCAACCTCAACGGCAGCCTAGATATCGAATCCGAGATCTCCGAGACCAGCTTCCGAGTGTCCGTTGACCGATTCAAACAAAAGCTTCAATATGTGCCGGTTACTAGGGATCTCACGGCATGCATAGATGCGGCGAGGGTAGCGGACTACGTTGTATTCGTACTTTCATCAGAGGTCGAGGTTGACGCCCTAGGCGAACTCATCATCCGAAGTATCGAGAACCAGGGCATGTCCACACTATTCACAGCCGTCCAGAACCTAGACAAGATCCAACCCGTGAAGGCCCGCCCAGACGTTGTCAAGTCCCTCGCCTCGTTCATGACGCACTTCCATCCCGGACAAGAAAAGATATACAGCCTAGACTCAAGACAGGAATGCGCAAATCTCATGAGATCACTGTGCACTACTACACCAAAGGGTATCAATTGGAGAGATCAGCGCTCGTGGATGCTCGTAGACGAAGTCCAATGGCCGTCAACTGAAGATGAGCCAACAGTATTAACGGGCGTTGTTCGTGGAAAGGGCCTCAAGGCTGATCGTTTAGTTCATGTGGGAGATTGGGGAACATTCCAAATCGAGAAAATCACAGCCGCACCGCTTCCGACTAAGGGCCGAAAAGATGGCGGAATGGCAGTGGATGCAACGGAAGGAGATAACATCTTGGAAATCCCAGACGAGGACCAAGATGATCTTGCCGAATTAGCACCTGAAGAAATCATGATGGACGATGTAGATGCCGAGGCAGACACAAAAGAGCCGTCAAGTAAAAAGGGTGTATTGTTAGACGACCATCACTATTTTTCTGAGGAAGAGCGAGAGGAGTACACCGCACCGAAGAAACTACCCAAAGGAACGTCATCATACCAAGCAGCTTGGTTTTTAGACGATGTGTCAGATTCCGAATCAGAATTGGACGATGAAGAGATGGAAGACGCCCAAGACGAAGACATGCCTGCGGCCCCAGAAGACGGTATGGAGGGTTTAGCTCAGAAGGAAGCCACCGAAGCCGCAATGTCGGAATACCCTCAATCAGAAATGTTCGTAGAGCCGAATGAGGACGATGATGCTGCGGGGCTAGAAGCATACCGAGCAAGAAAGCGCGACGAGATAGAAGATGACAAAGAATTTCCCGATGAGATCGAATTGCATCCAAACGTCTTAGCGAGAGAACGCCTGGCGAAATACCGGGGCTTGAAGAGTCTACGGACAAGCCCTTGGAATACAGAGGAAGACCGGCCATTTCAACCAGAAGAATGGTCCAGGTTATTACAAATCTCAGACTACCAATCTTCCCGGAATCGCTCGATACGCGAAGCTCTAGTCGGAGGGGTCACCCCTGGGACGAGAGTCCGCGTTCACCTTAAGGGTATACCAAGAGATCTAGAGAAGTCATACACGCCTTCCCATCCTGTCACACTATTCTCTCTCTTACGACACGAAAACAAGAAAACGTCGGTGAATTTCGATATCACCCACAAGGAAGACTACGAGAAGTCCATCAAGGCGAAGGAGGAGCTTATCGTCCAATGCGGTCCTCGGCGGTTTATCATCAACCCCCTATTCTCTCTCAGCGGCAATACTGAGAATGATGTCCACAAGTACTGCCGGTACCTCCACCCCGGTCAATCCGCTATTGCGACATTCATGGGTCCTATTACTTGGGGCTCTGTACCGGCATTATTCTTCAAGCGAACTATTCCTAACGAAGAAGACGGAGAAGCGGGCGTCCCTCTACAATTAGTAGCCACGGGAACCGCTCGCGCGCCATCAACATCGAGGGTTATCGCAAAGCGTGTCATCTTGACCGGCCACCCCTACCACATTCACAAGAAGGTTGTTACCATTCGGTACATGTTCTTCAACCGAGAGGACGTGGAATGGTTCAAGGCCTTGCCCTTGTGGACGAGGCGAGGGAGGAGTGGATACATTAAGGAGACTCTAGGTACCCATGGGTACTTCAAGGCTAACTTTGATGGACGAATTAATCCGCAGGATGCGGTTGGCGTTAGTTTATACAAGAGGGTGTGGCCTCGAAGTGCCGTTCCTTTTACTGGCCCTCTATTAGAAGAGGGGGCCACGGAAGTACAAAATGAGGCTATGGATGAGGATATCCAATAGACGCCGTACGTAGAGTATAGGCACCTCCGTTTATAGACATTCATAGGCGCATAGCATATGGTTTACAAGGCATAGCCATTGGGCTGCTATGAGATAAATGATGAATGGCATTGAATCTACCCGGTTAAGCCACATGTCCTTCCATCTTAGTGAAGGGTCTTGGTATCATATTATAGTATATGTAATCTTCCAAGGGTAGATCAGACGAATCCATCAGTCAACCACTTAGACCAACGTCTCTAACCCAGCCGTAGGCTTCGGTCCCCCTTTAGACTTACACACCTCCTCAGCACCGCTGGCCTTCCAGGCACTGACAATCAAGTTCACAATATGATCCACAGCAACGCCCTTCTTCACCTGCGCGAACACCGTAGGCCCGCCCTCCCGCATCTTCCGCGCATCGCGCTCCATAACCCCCAAATCCGCACCCACCGCTTCTGCTAAATCCGTCTTATTCACCACCAGCAAATCGCTCTGCGTGATCCCGGGGCCCCCCTTGCGCGGTACCTTGTCCCCGCCGCTCACGTCAATCACGTAGATGATGAAGTCCGCCAGCTCGCGGCTGTAGTTCGCGGCCAGGTTGTCGCCCCCCGATTCGATTAGTAGGATGTCCGTCCCGAATTCCCGGTGCAAGTCCTCGAGCGCGGCCAGGTTCGCGGATACGTCCTCCCGCACGGCCGCGTGCGGACACCCGCCCGTCTCGATGGCGCGGATCCGCGGCGCGGGGAGGGCACGGTGTTTGGTCAGGAACTCGGCGTCTTCGCGCGTGAAGATGTCATTCGTGACGGCTGCGATGGAGTGCGATTCGCGCAGTGCGAGGCAGAGTGCCAGCATGAGTGCGGTTTTGCCAGACCCGACTGGGCTAGGGATCGTGTTGGTGTTAGTCATGCCAAGCTGGGTTTACATAACGGGTTTGCTGTGGTGGTGGTACAGAGGTGGTTGGCATTACGAAATACGCCGTCGCTGTGCCCAATGGACTTCTGAGCCGCAGGATTGGGATGGAGAATGAATGGTGAATGGTGCATGGGGACGAGGATGCGTGAAGGGGTGCGCGATGATGATGAGAGATTGGGTGCTTACCCGCCGATGCCCACGGTGAAGGCCCGCTCGTGCCAGTTCCGGCCCTCGATGATCGGCATCTCGCGTCCGAGAAAACTGCCCGGTCCGTCGAGGATCTCGTGCGAATGCCCGTGCTCGGCGGCCGAGAAGCCCTCGTGGGTATGGCTCGTCATGCCGCCGTCATGGGAGTGCAGATGTGCCGTTGCCATTGCGGGGGAATCGATATCGGAATTTTCGAACTACTGTATATAAAGCCTTGAATAAAGAATCGAGACAAGTGGGACACAAGTAGGTATCACAGACTATGGTATTCGATTACAGTCGTAGCACAGAAGTTCAACGTCTTCTTACGAAGTATAGCCTCACCGTTACTTACACAAAGTAAAAACTCGGATTACTTGCTCACCTTCGCGGAGAGTAGCGGCTACCCAAGGCAACTAGGGATCGGAGCTCTCCATCTAATTGTCTTTGATAATTACATTTACATACCTAATCTTATCAGTGAGTGAGGGGCAGTTGTAGATCGCCCGCATGGTGGAGGTCAGAGTGAGATCAATTGATCTGGTCCTACCCCACTCTAGGGCTTAGCTGAAGCACCTGGGTGGGAGCTGGAATAGTATCGTGACTGCCCCCGTCTCTACATGTACGTTGAATTCTCCATAGCACTTGGGGATGGAGTATATGAAACATAGCTTGAATTATATCAAAATCTACCTATGGGAAACCGTTACCTATTCGTGCATATGAGTGACTTTATATAGTAATATCCATCCACTTTTATTACATAGTAGGTAAGAGGCATAACGTAGTGTACATTGAAGGAATGATGGAGTGCGGTACTTCAAGGTTTGGTCTCTCATGCCTTTGCGCTATCCGTCGTCCTATGTTATGATTGGTTCGCTAAGATCCCTTCCGCACCCACGTAGCTGTTTGCGATATATACCACCACAACTCACAAACCTAACAAGCGACTCCAATCAACGTTCTAAAGAACGGGAATATCTCGATTGGTCTAGTGGTCAGGATACCTGCTTGTCATCAAGCAATCCGCAGGTGGCCGGGGTTCGATTCCCCGATCGAGAGCATATTTTTGCCTTTTCATCAAATCATCCATCTATTTGCTCACAGAGTCAGAGTTACTAACTCTTGAGTTCTCTGGTTTTTTTTCTCCAATATAAGTGACGATTAGGTCTCACCAGGATAGACCTTGTACTCAACTACTTTGTCTACCTATTTTTATTGCATTTTTCTCATGAGTTCTACATACTACTGGTACTTCAACATTTTAGGTGGCCACGTTGTTTCGGCTATTGACATATTGCTTCCGTTAGACTTTTGATTATCGACCTACCACGATCCGGCTCCGAGCACATCTTTGCCGTCTTAGGGCTTGTTTCAAATTCATAATTGTTTGAACTTCATCGTTCCGGACTTTGACCTTTTTGGGGTCCACACGATCAGTACGAATCAATTCGGAATCATCCGAAACTAGACCCTCCGCCCGGGCCGTCGATCAAGAAATTACTGATCGACGATTCTTCAGATCTCCGAAATTTGTCATTGTGCGGTAGTACCGTACACATGTAGATATCTTCATTCCACCGGGGATGGCATCCGTGTCATTTTTCAGTTGCATCGAACTGCCTCTACATCTACGTCTGACCTACATAACAGTGCATGCCTTATCGATGTTGGCCAGAACATCTTCCAATCCTTGTTACTTTATCCGCCCTCGTATCGATCGAGCCCACGGATGCATTTCATCTTTTTGGCGGCTCATCTATCGGAAAATACCACGCCAGCTATGACTGCAGCCATCCGTTATCCGTCAGGAACTGCACCTTGGAAGCATGTTGCTTTTTCCAACAAAACCCTCCCGCGTAACTAGGCATTTGTACCTGGCAGAATCTACCTAGAGGAGCAGGGATGGTGAACTGACCACAGTGTGGTGGTTGCTAACAACTTTCATGCTAGAGGGTGCTCTCCAAGTCCATCTCAATACTATTTCCCGAAATTTCCTCTAATACCCCATGCCGATTTATATTTATTATCGTCTTCATGCATCTTCTAGCTTCTTCGGACGACTATTGTTGAGGTGAAGTTTCATCAGATTGTTGAAGGTGACACTTCACCTACAGTAGCTCGTTCACGACTCACATGTCATCCTATTTAAGGAGTGTTGATCTATGTAAGACATTGACTAAACACTCCCTGTCCGCTCCAAACTGTGTACCTACTAGCGAGCGAGTGCTTGAAGGTTCAATATCAATACAGGATTTACGTCCACTGATTGGTATCCGATTTGCAGAGTTACATGGCTTCAGTTGCTAAGCCAGTTTACAACAGGATTCGTGCATACTAACTTGCAGACTTTCGGTATGATTATAGGTATTACCCTAGGGTGCCGGCAAGCGAGACTCGATGGCGAGCAAATATATTGGCGAGGGTCGTGCATTTGAATGTAAGTTGTGTATGGCTGGACGTCATGTACCGGAATACTTCCAAGTATTCTGATTTGACCTCAGAGTTAGATGAAAGTACCCTTGTCGAACGAGTAGTCGTATGGTTTAGAGACAGTTACCGAGCGCACCACCCGGCCGTGTCTGATCGACTTCTACACGGCGCAAGAGGCGTGACATCCGGGGCTACTCCCGTAGTAGCACGAGAAATACAGATAAAAACACCGAAGCCATCACGGGAAGATACAGGCCAAGGCGTTTTCTCGTGCAACGATGCCAGCCTTTACGGTGTCCCTTGTTCGCAGAATTTGGAATGAAATGGCGCTCATAGCGTCTCCATACTGGCTCAATTCTCCCCTCTTCCCCTTGGGGAAAAAGCCACTGGGGTACTTGCATACAAGCTATCCAGCACCAACCAATACACGGCCAGAGCCTAGGGCGACGACCAGGGGTTCGTATGCGCGATCAGGGATTAGGACAAGGATCCAACCGCCATTGTTCCCCTCCTTCGTTCGACTAAACGACTAAACCAGACGTTGTATCCATCGACGGTACTCCTCCAGTTCAAATCCAAATACGTACATACCAATCTACCATGTGTTCATACAATATTCATAGCTGACCGCCTCCCTTAACGCCCTCAGGGAATAGGAGAGCGTTGCAATGCATTATAGCATGCAGAGCCGGGTAAATAGTGGGCACTAGAAACGCGTCTCATACTATGTAGCGTCTTCATTCTCTAAGCCAGCCGGCCAGCCCACCCGTTCCGCCCACCTAGCCAAACTAGCTCGCAATATTTCCGTCTGCAGAAATCTGGACAACAAAGGGAGTCAGTCGAGGTCACGCAGGTCCCACCAGAAATCGATTAGTGCTGCCCTTGTTTCCTTAGAACCCAGGTGGTCTCTCAGTAGATAGTTAGCTGATGATGCCCGATAGTCAAGTGACGGGACCACTGCCGTTCGGTACCGCTCACGAGCCCCTGTACCCATGTTACCCTTTTCCAAAGAGGCTTCAATTTCTCTTGGCCGAGACGGGCGCATTCTACAAGCTCTGCCCCGGATTTTCGTTAATAAAGACTCGACCTCCCTAATGGGGCAGTAAATGTTGGAACGCCTTGTTCCCTCTCGCGGAAAACAATGTAACCTAGGTATTCATTCATACTTTCGCTCTGGAACCTTCGTGTTGGTCGGGAAAAGGTTCTCTTTCACTCGTTCCTGGGCAATTTTCTTTGGTAGTTCTCACAATAAGCTCCATCTTACAACGACTATCGCTGCTGTTCTTAGCTTTTCCGAGAGGGGGGACAAATCAAGTCTCGTGAGACGTGTCACGCGCAACACGGGATGTACCCTATGTAGACGAGGACCTGTCACTTTGTGAAAAAGTTCAGTCAGGATAGAAGCTTTTCCAACTTCTATCCGTCCCCGAAAACCTAATACCAACTACCCGTCCCGGTGTCTAAACTATACCTTTTCTATAATTAAACAAGCCCGATATTCCTTCGGAGCTTGAAGCTAATTACAACTGCATCGCGCGAAATCATCTGGGTGGAAGGAAGGAAGACACGATGCAATTCACCATGGGTCGTTCCACTGGTGACCGAGCGTCAATAGCGGCTAAGCAAGCCGTCGTCAAACCCGACGCCTTTAAGCCAAGTCAACCGGGACGGCACCGACATGCCAAGTCGCAACCCTTCGATGCTGATGATTTGCGCCGGCGACTGTATGTAGTCATCGCAGAGCAGGAAGCGCGGGACAAAAAGCGGAGATCAAGACACGGAGGAGGAGACGAAGCTGGGTCGGCACGTAATGAGCGGGACACATCAACAAATCGATCAGGAACGCCTAAGTCAGTAGCCACGAAGCCAGGAGCAGACGAGACGAGTTTCGCGGCGAGGATGGCAAGAGGGAAGACAGCTGGGGATCTTCTGCTCAAGGAAAGCGGTGTCCCACCACCATCAGAGGGGAAGCTTGGACGATCGATGTCCAAGTCGATACAGGACAAGCTCCGACGCAGGTCCTCGAGGATAGAACCGATATTGGCGGAGGATGTGATAAAAGCTCCCACATACCACCACATTCCCCAACAAGCCGCCGCGCAGTTCGAAAGGACTGCAACGGCTAATAGCATGCGCGAGAGGAATCTCGTGCATAGCTTGTCTCAATCAGCGCTGAAGTATCATACTGAAGGTCGGCAATGCGATCGCATCGAGCTCGAGTCCAGTATGTCTCCAGCACAACAGAACCGCGCTCTAGAGCGGGCGCGAAGCCACAGGGAGAAAGTTCACGAGAGGAATCAATTCCAGCACCCTCGCCCAGTAGCAGATGAGCGCCGTAGCTCAGAAGAGAGCCGTCGGCATAGTATCGTTGGTTTATCACCTGTGAAGTCGAGGGGGAAGAATAGCATCGGAAATATACCCGAGGACGAGGCGCTAGCAGTCCACCCCGTCGCAACACTCGACCCGCCCGTCGCTGAGATCGCGTCGGAAGAGACGCTGGTGGTAGACCCCATGGTGGTTCGCGAACACCGCGTCGACTGGACACAGAGCGACGAGCCCTACTCGCGGCCCAAGACGGCGGTCAAGATCCCGCTGCTCAGGAAAGCGGACTCGTTGTGGACGCTGAAGGGGAAACTGGGACACCTGTCGAAGAATAGTTATGGAATGGATGAGAAGATGGGCGCGATACGGGAGAAACATGACGACGGACTGACATCCCCGTCGAAGAAGGGGTTCTCTAGATTGGGGTTCCTGGCGAGGTTTAGGCGCTAGAAGAGAAGAAAGGATTGGAGAGGACTAACGGAGTACACGATGTTAATGAGTAACTCTTAATGACTACCTAGGTACCTACTAATGTTGGATATCTGAATCTGAAAGCCTATGCCTCTTGGCTTGGGTCTTCGAGGATGGGTCCCATCCGCTAACTGGGTCTCCATACCTTCCGCTCTTGCTGGGGACATCGTGATATTGAAAGTGACGACTCGGATAGTTAAGGGGCCTAGCTTCTACTTAGTAGAAAATAGCTCTTAGCGGTTGTTGCTCCTCCTGTGCTCCAATTAGACCTACAGAATACGAATGGCCAGCAAAAACTTTCACATGATGAAGAACGATACTGACCAGGATAAGGGAAGTTAGATTTGATACAACGTTGAACACATACCCAGGTAGATATTTAGTTACATACATATGTAGGAACTCAATAAATATCAATAGACGACAGCCTTACAACCATCAGATCATTAAAGAATACCTAAGTAGGTATCATTCCCCGACTTTTGTAGCAGAGAAGGACTACTTGAGCTTCTGCATAAGTTATAAGTCCTAAATCCGAGGGCGACAGATCTGAGTCTTGGCAACTAAGTCCAACTATCCAACCAGATTACCATACGACTAAACTGACCTGTCAACTTGGATATCTTATTAGTAACTGAGAACTAACGTCAGAACTTAGAATAGCTCTGCCAAGGCTAACGAAACAGGACATAGATACCAACTTCAACCTGGCGTTATGCAAGTTACCTAACACCAACTGCTGTTCTTGAGTGCCGTGCTAACCCCCTAATTACGACATATCACACTTACACTTGCTGTAGGTACCTACGTAGGTAGTGTTATTGTTCCTAAAATACGCCGTACCCCCTATTAACGTCCCAACCGCACCTAATACCTAGCTACCTGACAAAGGAAAGCTTCCCGCCTCGGGCGCTTACTATTTTTGTATAAACGTGTGCTGATGCAACACAACCAAGCTTAGGAATTATGCTTATTTTTCAAAGGAGTGATTGTAACGCCAGACACATGCACCACCTGCGCCCGTCAGCCCGCGGGGTTGGTCGTAATGTACGCAGCTTCGCCCCAGAGCAACTTATGATAGCCCCTTTTATATCTTATATATCGTACTACCCTCCGCCCTAGATGATCTCACATCACTCCCCACATTCTACACCTCAATCTTCTTCCTCCCCATTATCCTCTAAGGTATCCAAAGTCTGAAGAAGTCATGGCGGAATCCACATCCTTCGACTATGTAATCGTCGGCGGCGGGCTTAGCGGGTGCGCTTTAGCCTCGCGCCTCAAGGCCCTGCAGCCGGGGAGTTCGATCCTCGTGGTGGAAGCGGGGCCGGACCCGGGCCCGGAGCACGACGTAGTGACGCTACTAGGCGGTTTCGCGCTACAGAACAGCGCGCTAGACTGGGCGTTCCCGACGGCGGCCACCCCGTCGACCGCAGGCCGCACGCACACGCTGACGCACGGGAAGACGCTGGGCGGCGGCAGCGTGCTGAACTACGGCGGGTGGGCGCGCGGCGACGCCCCGGACTACGACAACTGGGCCACGAAAATCGGCGGTGACAAGCGCTGGAGCTACGCGGGCATGCTGCCGTACTTCAAGCGCTCCGAGAGCTTCTACGATAAGAATGCGAGCGCGGAGTTCCACGGCTTCGACGGCCCCATGAAGGTCACCCCGATCCTGGCCAGCAACGCCGCGCGCCGGTACCCGCTGCGGGAGCCCCTTGAGAAGGCGTGGACTGAACTTGGTGTTCAAAGAAACTTGGACCCCTTCGCGAACCCGCTCCAGGGCTTGAGTGATTACTACGAGAGCTGGGAGGACGGCAAGAGGAGGCCTAGCTACCTCGCTTACCCCCTGGATGGTATTACTGTTAAGACCGCTTGTCCGGCGACGCAGATCCTCTTCACGACTGCCCCCGGCCAGACCCCCAAAGCCACGGCTGTGAAACTCGCAAACGGCGAGACTGTCACTGCGAATAAGGAAATCGTCCTCTCCGCCGGTACCCTACAGACGCCGCGTCTGCTCCTGCGCTCAGGCATCGGCGCGCCGGCCGCACTATCCACACACAACATACCCGTCGTGGCTCCGCTCCCCGAAGTCGGGGCCTCGTACTTCGACCACTTCGCGCTGTTCCAATGGTTCAAAGTGAAAGACCCATCGCGGGGTCTCGCAGTAGGTCACCCGGCACTAAGCGCGGACGCTTTCGTGGCAGGCATGCCGGCGGACTGGACGACGAACGAGGGGCTCCCGCGCGACGTCTTGGAGAAGGCGCTCGATGAAGACGGCATTACGGGCGCGGAGCGCGAGGCGCTGTTGCAGCCCGGCCGAGTGTTCGTCGAGACGCTCATCCTGTACCATCCCCTGGCTCCTGTGTTTCCGCTCGATGGCAGCGTGTTGTGCTCGAGTGTCATGTTGACACTGCCGAGTAGCCGGGGACGTATCGGGTTACGCGATGATGTGGATGCGGAGACGCCGCATATTGAGCCCGGATACTTCACTACGGCGCTGGATAGGGTGTGCATGATCTATGGGGTCAGGCGCCTGCTGAAGCTGATGCTCGGGACCGAGGCGATGAAGGACTATGTCGAGGCGGAGCTCACGTTCCCGGGGCTCGCTCCACTGACACCTGAGTCTTCGGATAAGGAGATTGAGGATAGGATTAGGGCTGTGGGTGTTGCGCATTTCCATGCTGCGGGGAGCTGTGCTATAGGTAGAGTTGTGGATGGCGATCTGAAGGTTAAGGGGGTTGAGGGCTTGAGGATCTGCGATGCGAGTGTATTCCCGGCGCCTGTTGGCGGACACCCCATGGCTAGCTTGTATGGTGTTGTGGAACAGGCTGCAGATATCATTACTGGTGCCGCTCAGGCATAGAGCATAGCTACTATCCTCTAAAGTAGTACCATACTAGAAATCAGAAGTCACCATAGCCGCTTAAAAAGAGGTGTACGAGTCAGTGAAGGAAACTAAAAGTAACCACTATCTCACACAATACCACAAGAATTCTCATAACCATCCGCGTGAACTTGCGTCTTGATTATTATATATAGTAGCCAAATATCTACACAATTTATACACACATTTTTTAGAGTCTCCGAAACGAATGATTTCCCTTAGATCTAGGTAACATATACAACACGAGAGAGAGGCGGCAGCCGATGCCTTGAAATCCCAAGATTCTACTCCTTGTCCCTCTTTAAATGTCAAACCACTGGTTGAACACGTTGTACGGGTCGTACTGGCGCTTGAGCTGCTTCAGCCGCGATGTGCTGCCGTGGTACACCACGTCGTTGGTCTCGTCGCCGTAGGCGAAGTTGACGTATCTATATATCCGTGTTAGCAACGAAACGTAAATCCTAGTAGGCTATAGTTTAGAGATACTCACGTTCGGTTCGACGGGAACCCATCAGTCGAGCGCCAGAGGTCACGAGTCTTCATGCCGAACGAATTGGCAGCCGCATCGAGGCTGGTATCGGGGTACCAAGCGATCGCAATAGCGTTGAAGCGGACATCACGGTTCGCGAACGAGGCCGAGTCCGCGGGGACGGACTGGGCGACGTCGAGGGAGTAGCACTCGACGACGATGGAGCTGGAACCCGTGCCGTTGTTCTTGACGAAGGCCGAGTACTCGTTGAAGACCTGGCGCCAGGTGGCGGGCACCATGTGGCTGAGGCCGGCGCTCCACGAGGGCTTGCGGTCGCCCTTGATGCAGAAGCCGTCGGCGCCCGTGTTCCACTCGTTCTGCGGCAGCACCTGCGTGGTGTCCTGGTACGGGCCCAGGTCGTAGAACGACTTGAAGGCGGCCTTGCCCTGCTCCTCCGTGCCGAAGTAGAACGGCGTCACGAACACGATGGGCGTGAAGTCCGGGGCCCCCGACGTCGCGAAGTACAGGAAGATGTTCATGGGCGCCTCGAGCTTGATGTCCTCGATCGCCTGCACGACCTGCTCCAGCTTGTCCTCCGAGAAGAACAGCGCGCCGGTCCAGGCGGTGTTCTGCGCTTTGGGCAGCGGCTTCGCCTTCTGCACGGCCGAGGTCACGATGCCGAAGTTGGGGCCGGCGCCGCGGAGCGCCCACCAGAGGTCCTTCTGGGCGGGGGTCACGGTCACGAGGCTTCCGTTGGCCAGCACGACGTTGAGCGACAAATAATTGTCAACGCTTAGGCCGTAGATGCCGCACAGGTTACCGTAACCGCCGCCGAGGCCGGCGCCTAGGACGCCCACGCAGTTGCAGTTGCCGGTGATGACTTGCGCGTCGGCGTTGTACACCGCGTCGATGACCTCCTTGACGGCAGCACCGCCTCCGATATACGCCTTTGTCTTGTCCTCGCTGACGGTCACGCTGTTGAGGCCGCGCAGGTTGATCACCACGCCGTTCTTGCCCAGGTGCCATGAGTCAATCCATCCGTGACCGCCATTCTGCGCTAGGAACGGGATCTTCTTCTTGTTGCAGTATTGGACCTACGATAATACGTCAGCAATGTCGATCAGCGGACACTAGTGAGGGGAAAGGGCATCACGAACTGTCTTAGCTACATCGTCTTCGGTCGCGACCGACACGATGGTGCCGGGTTGAGGGGGGTTGAATTCGCTCCAACGCGGCGCCACCGAGAGATCGTGGGAGATGCTCGCGCCCTTCGAGAGGAGTGGCTTGAGGTCGCTGTCTATGGTGGCACACACCTTCGCGACGCCGAAGCCAATGGTGGCCAGCAGGCCAAGAAGAATAGGGGACCTCATGACGAATGTGCGTGAGCGACGATGCAGGAACAGACACAGTGAGGTTGCAATCGCCGAGGACAAATGCTGGGGGACATCGGCCGAAAATAAGGAAGTGTCTGGAACAACAAGATTCGGAGATCCATGTGTGAAGGCTCCAGCTGTTATGCCTGTCGACACGGACGCGTCGGCGTTAGACAGGGATGCTGTCAACCATCGCCTCAGGTACACAATACGACCTGCCACCTAGGGTAGCTGAGCCGTCAGCTATTGCTATAATGTTGCATATATCATGCTCCTTCGATCGATCCTTCGACCACGTGGGATGCCGTGGTATGATGTGGAACTGGTAAAGGGCATTTCAGCACCTTATTTTATTTTTAATGTTGCCACTTTAATTCTATTCGTCATCCGAGCTGCTGGTTTATACGATATAAAGCAAATTGTCCTCCATGCTAAGCGTTACATAGTGTTTTACATAGTCTTGTTCGTAGTGTTGGTGTAAAAGGGGGTTGCTGCGAAGGATCCAAGAATTTGGAGGCTATTAACCTGGAAGCTATCGTAGTACTGTGGTATGAAGGAGATTAAGAGGTTACCAGGATAAGAACCTGAAAGAGTTAAAGCATCTCAACTTCCGGATACCCGCCCGCTCATAGTGTGTCCCTCATAAGTCCCGTTTTACGAATTAGACAAGTATAACCGCGACACCTTGATGATTGAGTAGCCGAATTGCGGTAATAGAGGCATTATTAATGAAGCTAATAGGTATATTACGTTATATGGGATAATAATAAACAACAGTTGGCATTTCGAAATATTGGGTCTTTTGTTGAACCCATGAATAGGCGATTAGATGTGCTTTAAAACTGCGCCTCAGGTTATTGATTTATACTAATCTCACTTGAGTCTTAACAACTATTAAGAAAATAATAAAACATAACAAAAATATGAATTCGAACACCAACATTTTCATCGCTGGCGCTAGCAGAGGTCGGGTTCTCTTCTCAGATGTATGGTGGCTCAATACGACGCGCTGACGCACGAATCAGGTATGGGACTCGGCATCGCTCGAGTATTCCTCTCGCGCCCAAGGACTACAGTCATCGCCGGGGTTAGAAATCCTGAGTCCGCTTCGAAAACTCTGGAGGCCTTTCCGAAGGGGGAACACAGTAAGTTAATAATGGTCAGGATCGATACGACCTCAGACGACGACGTAAAGGAAGCGATTGCACACCTCGTTTCTGCAGAGAACATATCGCATTTGGATGTTGTTGTCGCGAGCGCTGGTTACTCGACAGCAATCGGTCCGCTCGCTAAGGTGAAGCCCAGTGATCTTGCTAAGCTCATGGACGTCAATGCCCTAGGCCCATTGCGTCTAGCCCAAGCCACGCTACCGCTCTTGGCGAAAGCGCCGGCCAACCCCCGCTTCCTTCTGCTGGGGAGCAGGCAGGGCTCGATTGGAGGGGTGGAAAAGTATACTGATCCATTGGGAGCGTATGGCGCAAGCAAAGCAGCCGCACATTTCCTCGTGCGCAAGTTGCATTATGAGCATGCCGAAGACAGGATCTGCTTCTTTGTTGCTGACCCAGGGTGAGAGGAACAGTAACATGATCCATGATGGTCTAGACCAGCTGACAGCCAGATAAGCTTCGTCCAAACCGACATGGGAAATGAGGGGGCCAAACATTTCGGTATGGATGAAGCGATTGTCAAGCTAGACGATGCGGTGAACTTTCTGGTCCGCCAGGTAAGTAACACATGGCCACGCGTAGCCTATAAGATTTTACGGAAGAAGTTCGTGCTGACGCAAGTTTGCGGCACACACACATAGATTGACACAGCAACCCACGAGAAGAGTTCCGGAAGATTTCCTTCGTTGAACGGCGGGGAGACGGAATGGTAGCATGTAGCGTGGCGGCGTGGCTTCAATGACCTCCCTCCCTTCCTCCCACCGATCTCAGATAGATAAGAAGCCGAAATTTAGGGTCTCCCCATCCGTGCTTAGACACTTTATGTCGTGCCATCCTCCTAACCTAAATAAGCTCCCGTCCCCTGCACGGCTCTGGCCGAACCTAGTCAACTCACTAGGGTTATTGGTTTCTTCCCCTTTTGGGTATCTAGGTAGGTCCACGGGTCTTGGTAGGCCTTGGTAGGCTTTAGTGAGGGGAACGTGGAAGGAGTCCGTTACGACCCCTTTCAATAATGATGATTGTTACGAATGTGTTATAAACTTAGCGCCCCTGCATGTGTTCTCGTCCGAGGTGTGTGGCTTGGTCAGCACCGGAAACATGAGTCCCATCAAGTATCATCAGCATCTTAATACGCTTCGGCGGGGCACTCAGCTGTGCTTTCGCCCATACCGTCATTATAGTCTGGCGCTGAATGCAAGATCCCCCGGGAATAAGCTGGCTGCCGGGTTTCAATCGCGTGTGATCGGAGATCGATTGCCGGGTGGGCTGAACATTAGTGCTAGATACTTCAGCGCCACCGCCGGGGTTGCTGCACCTGAGCAACAAGGGGACGAAGACTCGGAGAACTTCTGGCGCGTCTCTGCCGATGACTCCAAATTCTGGGACGACTATGTCTCAACTCGGCCTAAGTACAGCGCCGCCTTCTACGACAAGATCTATTCCCACCACGCAGCGCATTCTTCCAGCTGGGAGATCGCTCACGATGTTGGCTGCGGCGCTGGCCAGGTTTCGGCCGAACTCGCATCGCGCTTTAAGCATGTTGTGGCTTCAGACATGAACGACACGCACATAGCTGTTGCGCAGCGCAGGCTCACGCCTACCCTCGGGCCGGAGCGCCTCTCATTCACCCACTGTATGGGCGAACACCTGGTTGATAACCATCCACCTGGGTCCGCCGACCTCGTCGCCATAGCCGAAGCCATGGTGCTAATGGATGAGCATGTGGCGCTTGAAAGCTTTAGTCGCTTGCTTCGTTCCGGTGGTACATTGGCATTTTGGTTCTACGGGCGCCCGACTTTTTCAGACCCAAAGCTTCGCGCCGAAGCTCAACCACTGATTGATGAAATCATGGTGCGCAATTGGTCCAAAGTGATCCGCGGTAGCGGTGAGCGACGGATAGCGGGTTTCCAGCGAGCTGCGGAGGGCATGGCATCGTGGCTCGACTATGTGCCACTTGACCCTGAGACGTGGACTGACGTGAGAAGGATTAAGTGGAATCCAAGCGCAACATTGCCTTTCTTTGGGGAGGAGGCGTGCGGGTTTCCAATTAAGAGCACTAGCAACGTGACACCTAAAGAGCATACGGAAGAACACGAGGACCCAGAATGGTGGCGAAATGATTGGGATCTTGCGGAGCTCAAGAAGTATTTTAGCGTCCTTTTCCCAGGCTTCAAGCAGGCCGTAGGAGATGGAGATGCTGAAATCAATCGGCTGTTTGAAGAACTCAAGGTCCACTTTGGGGGCGAAGGCAAGATAAAACAATTTACTTGGCCTGCCGTGTTAGTGACAGCTACTAGAAAATGATGTTGATGAGGAATTGGAGGATAGAAAGTAAATGTTCTATTAAGTATTTACAGAGTATGAAGAAATGACATTTTGATTAAGTTACTCCCTTACTTCATTGCTGCCTCCCAATCAAAATTAACTCTCTGCTGTACAACGTCCGTTACCACTTGCTGGATTCTGTTTGGCTGTCCGTTTGAAACATGACAAAGAACCCAAGTGAAAATAGAGTTGGAAGGTTGGTTGCACGAAAAGCAGATGAACGGCGAAGACATCTAGAACCTTGGAAGGTGTGTGGTGGTCAGAACCAACGGTATGATTTGTGCTACGGTTACCGTCACACTTGCTTGAGCCTCAGAGTAGGATATTTTGTTGGAGATTTTGGTGGGGTAAAAATTATAGAATTGTTGAATTGTTATGGAATTGTTATAGAATTGTTGTAGAATTTTTCTTCTTCAAGATGTAATTGTACATATACATGAATACATTATCATTCATCTTTTAACAACTAACTTCATGTCCAGTATGGACGCCCGTTGAAACGCCAATCCATCCCATCCGTCCTATTCCGGCCGTTAAATCTCTCATACATGTTCAGTCGGATGTCTGTGCTCTCTGCCGAGATGAACACTCCGTTCGACCGTTATCCCGTGGCTCGCCGGAAGCTGGTCGTCCGAACGGGCGCCGTCGGCGTGGATGTCTACGTCGACCCCCATATCCGTAAGTCTGATATTGTCTTTATAGTCGGCGTCGGTTTGAGATCCTAGAGGATATCCCCGTCCGGTGCCGCTGAGAGCGCTGAGACCACTGCGGCCGCTGCTACCGTGGCCCCGGTAATATGACGAGTTGTTCTTCTGGCGCACCGGACGGCCGCGGAATAAGAGCCAGATTGGTCGATAAGTCGGGAGGCAAGCGCTGAGAACAGCCGTAGACAGCTCAATTACAGCCCAGAAGAAGACGGGTGAGGTATAGTCTGCCTTGAATTAGTCACTAGAACGGCAAAGTACTTTACGGGGGAAAACGTACAAGTCTCATCGTTGAAGTGGAGAGCCAGTTTCTCGCCGACGTGAACATACATAAAGGCACGAGTTAAACTGAATGCGCAAACTCTGTGTGGAGGTTAGTAAACCGTGGTAGATTAGGGGTAGGAAATTCCATACGTTGCGCCAAGCAGGAACATGACCAGCACGCCTAGTCTCTGCTTCCATGGCAGCTGCAGTCTTAAAACCATGGGAATTGGTAAGACGAGAATAATCACGTCTACGATGATATCCGAAATAGCCATGGCGTACCATAACGAGAGGCCATCTACGCAGTTGTTGCCGTAGAAGGGCTCGATAAAAGGAGTGATGGGATAGCAAGTGAAGAGATTAGCGAAAAAGAACGAGACTGTCCAGCCGACGACGAGGCCGAGTACGACTTTCGAGGCGATCTTGAACGGCTTGCCGAAGAAGATTTCCATGTAGAAGAACAAAATAGACGCCTTAACGAATCCGAGGCCGACGGTGGAGAGGATGTTGACCGCGAATTTACACTACAAACAGTTAGCGCCTATACTATTCCTTGAAGCTGAAGCTGAATTAATGCATAGTCTTCTTCTTACCTTCTCATAGATAACGAATCGAGGGTCGTCGAGAATGGGCATCCCATCGGGACCCACTGTCTGGTGTTGACCCAGTTGGCCGTCGATAGCGGCGATGAGCTGAACTATACAGCAGCTGACGGCGACAGCCTATATCACGCTAAAATCAGCCACCATTTTGATGGAAGTGCGTTGGTGTAGTAAGTGGGAAAAGTACCATTGCGGCGATGACAAGGTAGTCGTCCATTTTGACGCCTTTTCGACCAAGGAACTTAGCCCATATTCGCAAGCCCACAGCGACAATCGGCAAGATCATGAAAGCCACCCCAAGGCCGATCATCTGGCTTTGGGAGTAGTCGTCGGCGATATCTTCGATAGCACCCATCTTGAAAATTCGGCGCTTCTGCGCGCCGCGCAAATGGTAGGGAAAGGTGGTGAGAGGAGCACTGGACCCGAATCAAGCAAAATTCTACGACGATTCACAACTTCTACTACATCTTGGCTACTCAGCGTCAGCGTGGGGTGGATGTATTATGTATTTTCCTGCTTCTGTCGCCCTGTGCCAGCGTGTGCCAGCAGCCCGTCCGGCCATCTTACAAGTGTGTCGGACCCAGTGAAAAAGGGCAGGTGGTTGCTTCATCGCTGTGCCACCGAATCAGATCCCTCGATGCCACCTTACCGACTTTATTGCTTATACCAAGCATGGCTATGCTACCTTGGGTAGTATTATGTAAGTGAGTCTTTTAAGCTCATTCCTGATGCTACCTACCTGCAGAACTGCTACATAAGTAAATTCGAGAACCGCCGGCACTAATCAGGATCAGATCATACCCGATAGAAGTAGGCCTCGATAGATCCTTCAGGTGGTGCTGACCAGCCTGCGACTCTGAAGTGTTACACCCTAAGTCCCAAGGGGTTAAATTGTTTGGTGACTCCTTTTCGATACTTATCCGGCTCCCTGATTTGTACGATACTACCTCTTAAAATTGACTGACCGAAACAAATGGTGTCAAGCGTGTTTGGGGCAAGGCTGGAGGAGGATTGAAGAAAAAGATGGCAGAGTTGGCTATCTCTATCTGCACCGTTGGCAAGTGGAGTATGATCATTGCCGGTGGCTTCGGACTAGTCGGGGTAAGGATTACTACTCTTTTCCCTTTTTGAAGTTATTACATCATCTCTTTTTCTTATTCCAGTCTTATTCCAAATCAAACGCAATCATTGGGCGCGTTTGGATTTATATAGAATATATATGGAGTGTAGTCTTGGCAAACTAGGTCGTCCCCTTGTCGTATTATTGACCATTAACCAATGACTAACCGCTAAAGATTAAGTGGGAAGACTGAATTTATTATAGAATTGACAACAGTTTAACTAGCCAGATACGTCGTGGCAATATCATAAGTTAATGTCGTCAGCAAGCCGAATAATTATCGAGCTTAAGAGCCGTATCGTTTGCTTGCTAATTACCTACCTATAATTATACCTACCTACGATTGATCAACCAATTGCCTATGGAATTGGTCACATGTAGGCGGTTGAAAAGTCTGTGGGTAGTTTGCTTCAAATCTCGAAAGAGATAAGACCGAATCATCATTACCTATGCAAATACCTAGGTAACTATCTAAACACAAAACACATAAGAGACAGTAATGATTTTGATGGTAGCATGAATGAGGAAGTCCCAAACAAGTAGAATCTGTAATCTCCCTCAACGCCAACGGACCGAGAACCTAGTCATCAACCGTGGCTCAATAACACGATGCACAAATAACTAATAAGGGAAGATCTACAGTTTCTCTGAACCATAGTAGTTTATACTTTTACTATAGTATCCTGAAGATGCGCCTTCCAACATAAACCACTCAACTCCTCTTTTAAAACTCTAAACTAAATCATTATACCAAATCTAAAGCACAAAACTTTATTCAGACAGGTAAAAGACGATCCAAATTCTATCCTTCTGTTGTTAACATTACTTCAATCTCTTTCCTCTATGATCATAGGGACACACGCTAACCTCCCCCATCTATACATGCAGTTTCTCGGTAGAGCTCGTATCAGACAACACTAAGCTCCAGACCCCGGGTGCTATTCTTTAACGACCCAACTAGCCATACGTATTGGCAAGCATCTTGCCCTTCTCAATACTCGATGTTGAACCGGACGATAACGAGACCCTTGTGGGGACGCTCATACGAATGCATCAGAAGGCTAGACCCTATATCCCGGGTAGGGGAGTTGGCCCGTTGTACTTCTTGATCCCATAGAGGGTATTCTCTCTAGAGAAAAGGAAAGTTCCCAGAGAATAAAGCGCTCCTACGGTATATACATTCGTAATTTTGGGAGTTGAGTCTATTCACGCAACAATGTAGTTGCTTCCTGGGCTTCTTGGTCTGCATCGTAGCAGAATATCACTTTCGAAAGGAACCCACAAGGAGTTTCCCCTGACTAGCGAAAGACTATCCCATCAATAATCCTACTCTATTCGGGTTTTTGCCCTACTTCATCAAGTTTCTCAAGCGAGCGGAGATATTCGGCATATCAACGTACGACTATCCCTTTAGTTTCTCCATCAACTCGCAGGATTAATTTGGCGTCGGCACTCAACCCGACACCAAGGCCCCCGCTGAGGACCCTGAGATGACGAACAGGCGACAGTAGCATATCAGAACCACCATCTCGCTAGCAAAATTGGGAGAGCACGTGCGTTGCGCGACTTGGTTGATTTCAAGATAGATACCATGACGAAAGGAATACTACAAACGGAAGCACCGACAGGCCTTTGAGTTGCAGTTTATCCCTTTTCAACATGGCCAAGACATTCAACTTGGAAGCGGCTCTCGCTAATACATACAACGAACCTGGCACATTCGAAGACTGGGCAGGGTCTCCAAGACGGTCAAGAGGCCGGATGAGGTATTAGCAACAACACTAAATCCGCAAGAGTCGTATTTCTCTACCGGTTGAAGGGCACATATCCAGGCACCAAATCTAGATCCCTTGTTTAGCAAGACCCTGATTTCAAGTCCTAACTCCGCCAATCCAGCCAACCTAATTATGGTCAGAGCCAATATTGGCAGGCGGGTATGCCGATACGGCGAGAGATCTGGGCAGTATCATCTAGAAAAGGCAATTCACGATTGAAGGAATCAATACTCTTACTATATTAACGCAGACCCTGAACCGAACGGCACATGGTCTCAGCGTGGTGGACCCCTGGCAGGGAGACTAACTTGGCTCAATTGCTTTCAGGGGTCTGGCTAAGATGCGACAACGGCTCTATTCCGGGTAGCACATACGCAAGATCTCGAAATCTTCTTTGCCCAAATAAGAAGCTTAAACAACTTACATGCACGTGGGTTAATTAATCATGGTTTCGCACAGAGAGAGCCCCTTACGCAACATCCTCGTGGTCGCCACATGTGATGCAACACCGTTACGACTAGCCGTCTAGGCGCGGGGGTAATTCATCTCGAAGTTGACGACGCTCTTCAGAGGACAGGGCTTTTACGGCTAATGCACGATCTAAGGGGAATACCATTATGGACTACTAGATTCGGGTATGCACAGAGCCGACTGTTCAACATACAGACCTCTACCCGCAATTCGACCGACTTGCGCAGCAAAAACCCCTCAAAATAGACGACGGTCAAGGCAGTATGAGTAAGGATGTAGCCTATGAACCAAGTCTAGATGAGTCGGCAGAGATTACGGCTCCCCGACATACCGAATCGCCTACTTCTACGGGAATAACAGCAATCCTCTACGGCCGACGATATTCTGACTATGGATGGAAGTGTCGCACGAGATTAAGCCATTGTCACAAGAAAATAATCTCTTCAGACCACGTGGGTGGGCCGATGAAATCGACGCTCAAGATGGGTCCTTCCAGGAAGGTCCCTCAGAGAGAATAGAGCAAAGGCTCGAGACGAACTAGACAACCACCTATCCATGGTAACTGGAGCTCAGCTCCGTCAAATCTCGTGTGTTCGTGCGATTCCTAACCTTCCGGAATCCAGGATACCAGGGGAGCAGTCGTTGTCATTGCAGTTCCTATTGACTACATTACTTATGATATATGGCAAGATATGCGTGCGAAAGACATCACCACCGTGCTTTGTCCGTCCAACCTCTAGTTCCACGTGCTCGCTTGGGCCCATTGCTGGAGCTTAACACTGATCACGACTTGCTATAACTTCGACCCGGAGGTTTTACCTTACCAGTATATGCTAGCCGAATCCCTGAACGAGGCTACTGAATGTCCGTTTTGAGGCATCGAAGAATGAAACGACAAGAAAGCAGATAGTGTCCCACGAACTATCTTGGCTTAATGCATTCGCAGTTATTTCGGCAAGATAATTGACTATACGCTCGATAGGTCTCGGTTGTTCCTGAGGTCATATCAGGGGTAGAAGCAGGTTCAGATGCTTAGGGAACCATGAGCGAGCTCCCAAAGAACTAGTAGACATCGGCAGACTTCCATCTAGCAGCGACGTCAAAAAAATCCCAGAACGTGATCGTCGGCTCTTACGAAAAGAGGGATTACGATGCCGCCCAGGTCAGTAAGCCGTTGGCGGTCGCCGTCGAGATCTCCAATTCGTGGGCGTTAATAGACAACGTCCTATCCGACGAGACTGGGTAGATTGAATTGACACGAGGTCGAGGCCGTGGCCGAGCTCGATTTCAACGAGTATGGAGACCTATCAGCCGCAGATATCGCAGATGGGTTCGTCCCGCCCGATTCGCTGGAGGACACGCTGGTATCTAAGATGAAGTCTCTGTCGACATCGACGACCCTGAGCTAGTTTAGTACGAAGGAGTCTGCTGGCGTCTTATCAACTACATCTTCTAAGGTATCAATATCGTGCAGTATATTTAACGCAGCGGTCAAGAAGATGGCCATTATTATGGCCGCTGGGAAAGACGTTGAGATGACTGATAAGATGCTTAAGGAGCTTATTGAAGCACATCGATCCGCTCGCGGTTCGAAGGCTGGCTCCCCTGCGCCCTCTAAAAGAGAAGTCGTCAACCGCTGTTGACATGCATGGACATGTCCTGGGTCAACCAGTTGACATGTATTGCGACGCTTCGGGGTATGGTGCAGGCTGCTGTATCGTTCAGATGCAAGAACGAGTACCCAAACCAATACTCTACGACAGTTTCTTGTTCACCAAGACCCAGCGAAACCACGGTACTTACAAACGGGGATTATGCGGCATTGTCGAGTTTGCCAGAATAAGCCTGGGTTGTGATCCTCGCGATAAATAGTGGTGCTGATTAAAGTGTTAGAAGCAAGGAGAAAGTCCTTTTGTGGCAGGCTTGGACTGTCGTCGTCCATGGTGATGATAGCGATCCTGCGGGTATGGAGGGTTCTGCTATACTGAAACTTCTGGGGGGCTTATTGGGCTGAATTATGAGACTTCTTCGTTATCTGACCCTCGGCCTTACGATCAGTTCTCAGTCGCGTAGTGACCGCTAATCAGGGAAAGATGAGCCCTCAGAGGCACGGTTTGGCATCATATTATCTTGTATACTAGAGCTTGCCACATCCCATACCCCCTGGGAGGTTACTGAAGATAAGCCACGCGTCCTTAGTTTAGACGTTAAACAATACAACAACAACAATCATTTCTCAGTCGTGCCCCTTCCTCCCGTGGATTCTGACACCTATCTGCCTTAATTAAGCATAAGAGAGAGTCCTGAACCGCGAGTATGCTAAGATCTATTGCCAAAGTATCGTGTAGTATCGCGAAGCCGAGAACCTATTTGGTAAATAGAATAGGAAGCTGAAGTAGTTGAGAGCGGCGGGAGAAGCTATTCGAAGAGTAACCTGCTTCGAGTCTCCAAGGTCAGGTGCTGGAGTGCAAAGGGGTGGGTTCATCATCAGAAACCATATAGATCCTTACTACAATATACTATATACTGTACGAATATACTAGTATCTGGCAGTCAGTCATGGAATAGGGGCAGCACTATTGTCATTTAAACAACAAGCATTACTTCAGCATTGGCAGGGCAGAGTCACATACGAAGTCACTAGGGCACAAGAAGTCTTAAATCACTAAAGAAGCAATTATTTTCCGTCCCGGAGAGAATCAAATGATATTCCCTATCTCTTCGTAGCAAGTAGCGTAACGCCGGGAAGAACTCATGAGCCAGACGCGTAATGCCCAATGACCGTGAAGAAACACCTCATTCATGTCCATGCTCGTTACCCACGAACTAGCTTTTCTTCTCACTACCATCATCATCATCGTCATCCATCCCCCTTTACTAGCAGCCGCTACTACCACTACACCTAGCAGCAGCAGACGCTTATCGGTAGCGCCACAGCGACAGGGTGTTGTGTCGCTTCCAGGTCTTTCGGCGGCCGGCCTTGGTCTTGTTGTAGCGGTGGCCCTTGTTGAGGCCGCGCGACTTCTTGCCCGTAGCAGTCAGGCCGCGCGCCTCGCGGTGCTTGTGCACGGGGTTGACGATCCAGTTGATGCGCGGGTCTTGGCGGATCGCCTTGTGCTGGGGGTCGACGAGGATGACTTCGAAGTACTTGTACGTCGAGTCCTGGTTGATCCAGTACGAGTTGAGCACGCGCAGGTTGGCGCACCGGCGGCCCACTCGCTCCTCGGCGGTGGCCTTGAGGGATCGTTGGTACTTCAGCTGGTTGACACCCTGGTTGGTGGGCTTGCCTGTAGTTTTGACGTTGTTAGATGATCCCCTCGACTACTTTTCAAGATCTGATTTCGGGAATAGAGTGAACTTACCATATGTGGCACCCTTGGGGACCGGGCGCTTGCGGCCACCACGGCGGACACGGACACGGTAGATGACATAGCCCTGCTTGGCCTTGTAACCGAGGCGGCGAGCCTTGTCGGGGCGGGTAGGGCGAGAGGCCCGGTGGATGACGTTCAGTTGACGGAGCTATATTAATGCACTCTCAGCTAATGTTCAACGAGTGTATAGCAAAGACACGTTCTCTCTCTCGCTTCGGTTAAAAAGCGAGGAAGAGAGAAGACAGCGTCCACATCATCAATCAATCAACTATGCCAATCTCTTGGACCATTGTAGATTTTTCCTTGTGTGTATATACGCTTCTTCGTGTCGGAAATCAAAGCAATCGTGGAGGTTTCAACATACTTCCCAGCAGCGGACTCGGAGGAGGAATCGCAGGACATCGGACTGCTTCTTCTTCTGAAGCTCTTCGACATACTTGAGGGCACCCATCTTGACTGTACGGTAAGGGAATTAGATGTCAGTAAGGAAATCTATTGAGTAGAGTCAAGCAGAGGGTTACAAACCAGGTTGGGAATGAAAGCCTGCAACAATGGATGGTCGTGTGTCGTTGTGTGGTTTGGAGAGAGGAATACGAAAATCTTCAATTGGAGTAAAAGAAAATTTGGTTGAAGTTGTGCGAGTGCGTCTACCATCGAAAATTAAGCGACCAAGGGCTAGTCTAAAGATGGAAAAGCGTTTTCTTGCACGGGCCACATCCGGCATTGCTGCAGTTTTCCCCACCGTACGGCACACGGCAAGACCGGTCAGTACGTACCCTTGGCCCTTCACACACTGTGTCAGTTCCAACATGAATATCAATCGATGTTCTCGAAGGGTTTGGCGAATAGCTTCATTTTCTTTTAATAATACCCCGTTTTTATCGGTATCTCTCTGTTTATAAGTCATACGTAGTCAGGTATTTGCGCGAAGAATCAATGGTTTAGATTTGTTATATTAATTCCTTAGCTTTTTTCTTCAATGTTGGAAGCTCCTCAGCTGTTAGCTCATAGAATATTGTATGTAGCAATCGTATGGTGCCGATCTCGTCGATCCTCATAAATCCCCGTATGCTCCTCTGTCCCTTCTAAATTCAATGTCGCGTTCGCTCCAAAATCTTAGGGTGAACAGTCTTCGCGATAGCCGCAAATCCCTTGAGTTGATCTGCTGCAACCGTGCCCCAATTGTCCTCCTCCGGCTTGCGGCTGTCCTTGAACAGCTCCGAGGCGATGCTACCTTTTTCGTCCTCCTTGTACCTATCCGATTGGCGAGACGGGTAAGCGTCTGGGGTGAGTTTGTCTTCGACGAGTCTCTCTCCGTACTCGCGACCACAGGCGAGGAGTTCTCTCATATCCTGCTTGTCCTGCTTCCATTTCGCGGTGGGAAGCTCGAGCTTGTGGTCTTTGAGCTGCTCATCCATCTCTTCGAAGTTCTGAATCAATTGATGGCCCATACCGATGACGGCGTCGGCCTCCTTGAGTAGAACGTGCCCTTCCTTACCGGTACCGCATCCATTACTGTCCGGTTTGTTTGGCGTTCCACATGGAGAGGGTGTCGCTGAATCAGAGAAAAGCTCCTCAAAGAATGGTATGTGTAATATGTTGGTCTCCTCCCTGAATATGAGTTAGAAATCTACACCTACGATGTTTAGTAGCTGCCAGGCCGAGTGTACTTACAGCACTTTCTCCAGGTTTTCTATCTTCTGTCGCACCTGGTCCATCTGTTTCTGGACTTTCGCTGCAAAGTTCTTTATGAATATCTTGGACTTCATGGCTTCGCCTTTGGTATTGTTGTCGCAGGCCTCACCTAATCTTTGAAATCCTCTAAATGTTGAAGTCATTATTAGCTAGCTCTAGCTGTAGTAATGTTTCGGGTGACTTGTCACTCACCGGCTGCTCTCTCGACCTTCGTCCTCGTCATACTCTTCAAGTCGCGATAGTCGCTTGCTGCGTTTGGATTTATTCACCTTGACACTATCATCCCTAACGAATAGACCACTGAGTCCATCTGAAAGAGCTACGATAATGTAAATATAATGTACGTGTTATAATGATAGTCCTCAGCAATCCTATAATACACTCACGTTCAGGACCAGCCTTCCTTTTGGTTCCTCTCTTCGACATGGTGTTCGCGAATATATGAAGATATAGACGTTATAGGTCTGATGAATCGCGAGACAACCGTAGATTATGATAAAATTAAAGTGATGATATTACTACGATCATGCCGCGAGAGCTTATTTCATTGGAATATGGCTGGGATCTCATCGCGAATCTCGTAGACTAATGCAACATTGAAGTTATGGGAGATACATTTCAAGTGTGGGGAAGGAAAAAAAAGAAATTCTCTTTGCCTTCCGTTAGAAGTGGTTTAGTTGGATAGGTCTTTCCCATCGGTGGTAGAAACTCGTTGATGGTAGAGAGGGAAGTCGGTATCTAGTGGTGAATCGATGCTCCTTCCTCAAGAAGACGATAATCGACTCAGTTATCGCCAGGACCAGTGAGCTGTGAGAAGCCAACGATAGGTAGTTGAATCAATACTACTATCTATGTTAATGTAGATACCTACCTGCTAGATACGGTGTATCCGTTGCGATTATGGCCTTGGTAGGTTAGGAGAGCAGGTTGGATTACAGGTTTCGCGCGCTACTTGCTCTGTAGGGCATAGCCATTGTAACATGTCACTATCAGGAGTTCCAGATAAAATTAAACAGTTACCAGCATCCTCAATTTTGTCTGAAATATCAGAACTACCTAACATAGGTCTTTCTTCCCCGGGGTGTATGTCTCGGGGGGAGGAGGACATATCTGAGATGTAAAAAACATTCATGCGTGTCGAAGTCTTTTTGGTCGTACAAAAGCCCTACATAATCCCGGTAGCCAACGTGTTGTGTTAATCGAAGTCGTGCGAAGCCTTCCCTTTTTTTCTTAAAATATCAAATTACACCAATGCTCGTGCAGCATGTCTATTGTTGGAGATCTCCCTAGAGTGCGAAGTAGTAGTAGTAGTTCTGTCTTAATGGTTCCTCTTATGCCGTCGTCATGAATCAGAATGATTTACTAAGCAAACAAATTTTTGACATGTCGCCCTTCCCATCCTGTCTTGTATCCGCGCCGTCGTTTCAAAGTCTTTCTGGCTGAAACTCAAGAGATGCCGGCCAACGCCATAAGTCTGATTATTGCCGTCTTTAATGATCTGTCCGTGGTCTGTCGTGGGCCTTGTTGGCCCTATAAGAGAGATGGTTCGTTATGGTACGGAGTGAAATATAGTACGAGAATAGAACATGTACCGAATGCATGGAAATCAAGCACTCAGCGGGAGTTCAGGGATAGCCCTTGGAACGATCCAACCCACTCAGCCTGTCCCGCCATGTTGGAGACCGCCTGATCGTGCGGAGAAGGTGCCCCATGCGGGCTGGGGAACCGTGCTCGCATGCTTGGGGGGAATTCTCCGGCCTGCGAGAAGCCGCTGGGGTATGCGTCCATACCCTGCATCACACCCGGAACATACGACACCGCGCCGGATCTCGGAGCGCTGTTGAACGCACCATACGCGGCGTATGGGTAACCCGTTGGGGGGTATGCAGAGCTGGCCACTGACGGACGGTCTGAGCTGCCAAATGGCTGGCCGAAGGACGGCTGGAACCCTCGACCTGACGTGTTACCACTGGGGAAGCCACCTTGCTGTTCCTGCGGTGGATTGGATCTTCGCTCTGTGTTGGTAGATCCACTTGCTCTTCCGAGTCCAACGGCGCCTGGGCCGATGCCGCTTGGCGCCTGCAGTCCCAAGGTTGGGCTAGCGAATGAGGCGGGGTTGATAGCTGACATCCAAATCCTCGTCTTGTATATCTTGAAAAGATCGGTAACGAGTGAATTGAAGTTGATATATGAGTCCGCGAAGTAATAAAACGTCAATTTCTTCCAATCCCTAAAAGTCTGTTAGTTGCAAGGTGGCCGAATATCAGAATCGTCACTCACATTTGGAACTCGGCATCGAGGATCTCCATGTTGAGACCATGTTCCTTGACCTTCTGCATACACATGCGTTTGGCTTTCGCCTCGTTTCCTTCTTTGTCTCGAAGGTTATGGATCTCGTGGCTCTGCGCAAGTCGTTTAATAAGCTTTGGCTTGAGCTCACCAGCATTCGGTTCTTGCATATGGTGTTGGCTAGGTGGTCCCATTCCACCGATTGCACTGCCTTGTAAACCGTTAGATGCGGCCATCAAACCAGCTCCGGTCCCTTCCTGAGCGGCGGCCGCGTTCTGAGAATACATCATCAACCACTTGTAGTGCTCCTCTGCGTAGTGTTCTTTCAATTCCTTGGCCGTCTGCCAATCCACATTATCACGGGCTACGGTTCCTAGATCCGTTCCTCGATCTGCCTCAACGATAACAAGATCACCTGGCTTAACAGTAAGGCCGGTACCCTCTTGGATGTAGAACACATCTGCCCTGGAACACTTGAAAAGAACAATGTGCAATAATTGGTTGTGCCTGGGTTGGCTCATCCCGTACATATTGCGATGGGGTGAAGGCGGACGATTCGCAAAAGTCGAAGGGAGCCCGTAGGCTGGCTGATAGGGGTTACCAAATGTTGAGGATGCAATAGCTTGGTGTGAATTGGCAACATTGCCACCACTTGGATAGTAAGATACTACCGATATCGTTAGCCTCAAATGTACGCTTGCTATCTAGAATCAACTTACCAGGGCTGGTAGTAGTGAAGCCGGCGCCTTCAGGGAATCCGCCAAATTCCTGTGATTGAGCCGCCTCTGGAGATGCCGCCTCATGAAGGGAAACAGCCTCTCCGATGGAACCAATCGACGCCTGTCGCGTAGGTACATCAGCAAACGAATGCCTGCGGCTCTGTGGGATATCCCCAAGGCCACCGAAGCCTAGCGAACTCTGCCAATAGGCTTTCTTAACATTCTCAAGTTTTCGGTTCTCCAAGGGATATGGAGAATGGAAAGAACCAGACGCATACTCGCTCATACGTCTTGCTAGGCCTCGTTTTGAGACGCCACCCTGGCCATCACCCGTTTCATCTAGTTCATCGATCGCGAAATCGGACTCCTCAGGAACCGCTCCACGAACCCCATAACCATTACCCAATCCATACGCGGCACCGGTTGATGCACGTGGACGAAGGCGGGAGTTGTGATACTGCTGTTGTCTCAACATAGCGTTCTCACGAGTGAGCAGCTCAATCGTCTTCGCATCCGCACTCTGCTGTTGATGAACACCCTGAGCCGAGTCGCTCGTGCTTTCGTCATCGTCGTCTTCCACTTCCTTCACCTTGCCCAGCATCGCACCTTCACTAGACATCTCACTCAGCATACTAGGTCGGGAGGGTCTGTGTTGCAACCCTGGATGCCCGAGAGGGGCACGCGTCCTTCCTGACATCACTGAGGTCGTGGTAACGGTGGGAGTGGGAGTGGTAGTATCCGGGTCTAATTGGCCTACCGAATATGATTGTGAACGGTACGTCTTTGGCGTTGGGTGAAGCGGAATAGCGAAGGGAATTTGCGGGTTGGCGCCTTGTTCCCTCGGGGTGGGAGAAGTCTGTGATAATGGCCCATCTCCGCCAAAGAAACTAGCACCGGTGGGAATAGTAGAAGTTGGCGAAGGTAGGACTTCGGTTAATCGGGACGGTGGCTCTTTACGCTCCGTATTCCAGATTCCTGTTCCCCACGGGAAAGACGGAGGCCCCTGATGACCACGCCCCATTGTTGCAGTCGAAGAGGAATGTGAGCCCCAAGCGGCTGCACCTGACTCGGCCGAGGGGGTACTAGGGTGCGAGGCAGTTGGTGACATTGAGCTGCTAGCGAATGAAGATTTTCTCGGATGAGGTAACGTGGGTTGCGAAGTGTCATTCAACCACGAAGCACGACGTACAGGTTTCTGAGGCTGTACTGTAGGCTGATGAGCCTCTTGTCGATGCGGGTCGGGTTCGTCGTCAGAGCTTGCGAGAGCTTCCGAATCTGGCGTAGACCTTCGAACGTTTAGCTTCTCGAGCAGTATAGCCTGGTTACTTGGTGTAACTCCTGAAAATACACCCGGGCTGGCTTTGGCTCCAGCACTGGACTTGACACTATTGGAGCTCATGATCCACAGATGAACAACTTCGGTTGAATAACCGAGGATGAAACACACACTTAAAGGACAACGACGATGACCAAATACGACACGACCAAAACCTCGAAAGAGTGACAATAAAGAACGACGCCTATAATTTACAGGTAATATCTGTAGCAGACGCCCGTGTGTCTATGATCGTGGTAGATCGTATAAATCTACGTAATGTGTTAGCATTGCTACATTGCCATAGCCATAACCGAGACTGAGATGGAAAGAAAGGACAAAACCACCCCGCCAAGAGCGAACACTGCAGGTGATATAAATCTAGATGAAGGAGGTATGATTGGTGTTTCCTATGCTTAAGGGCCAGCGCTCGGCGTACACATCTCCACACGCCCCTTAGAAGATGAACCGCAGAATGCCGTCGCAGACCAGATGACCCTTCCTGAGATTGCCCACCACCTAATCGAGGATGAAGGATAATAACTTGTAAAGAAACAAGTTTATACTAACCAGAGTCCACGGGGAATATTATATCTATCATATAGGGTATCGAAATGTCCGCGTCTAACAATGGAAGAAAAGAAAAAAAGAACGAAAGGCTGACACCGGTTTCGCAAGGTAAATTGAAGTTCACAAGAAGTCTGCAAGGTAGTATTGGGTCACGCCTCCAGTAACGCCACCGTAAAGATCGTTCTTGAGGTGTTGAATTGCGAGGAGCAAGAAGAACTTGTCGCAATAATTGCAATGCTAGTTTTAAATTTCTGTGGTATGTCTCGTGGTGTATGGGTGGCTGAGCGGGTTGGAGGCGATTCGAAACAAGATTTTTCGAGGTAAGAATTTGATGCGATGTCTTGTGTCCCTGTACTCTCTCTCACTTCGTAGGTGTATGCATACGACCTCGAACGTTTTGCGACGGAGCTATTCGCAAGTGCGCATCGTCGAAATGGAATCGGATGCGGTGGTCGCAAGTTATTTTGCACGAGGGCGAACTGCTGAACGAACACACGCGAAGGATCGCAGAGACGTGTGAGTTTTGTCGCAGTAAATTGTCGAAGGCCCGGCAATTGCAGATAGAACGGACGAAGGCGTTGAAGGGCGTTGAAGGGTAATGAAATTGAAGAGCGGGGAAGAACAATAGGTTAGGTCTGGTCTGGTCTGGTAGGTAGGTAGGTAGGTAGGTGGTAAAGTTAGCCCTGGGAGCTGGTTAGGTAGAGGTTACTAACTGCTTTAGCAGTAATACCATACGTACCAGGACGTACCAGACAGGACCCGTGCCAGCAGCCAGCAGCAGCAGCAGCAGCAGCAGCAGCAGTTGGACGTTGCGACACGAGACCCTCGCGTGAGCGTGAGGGAAAGTGGCTGGTGGGGAACGGAAGCTGGGTTTTAAAGTTAGGCTGGTAATAGCGAACAGGGATGATACATACAGCGACGGTACAGTAGTGGTAACCTTGGAACCCTATCCACTAATATTCGTGCCTGTTCGTGCGAGCCCACTAGAAAGTGACTAAAAGTCCAGTCTTTAGAGGCGTTCTTGCAGTAAATTAGCCATGCAAGCCATAAAAAAGGGCGCTCCTCGATGGTACCAACTTAGCGGCAAATCACTGGGGGAGGATGAGCTGGGAAGATGTTGGTACCAAAGATTGGAACTAAAAACTAAGCAATATTCAAAAGCTTCTAACCATACACACGTACCTTTTGTTTCGATCCGTTCTTATTATTCTTGGATATTAATAAGTGTTACAAGGGAACGAAATAAGAAAGCGATTTGTAGATATTATGGTAAGTTGGGTGAATGAGAAAAAGGAGGGGAGGAATACGGGATGGATATCGATCCAATAGGTAGGTAGATAGGTTAAGTGAAGTGGTTAGGTATGATCAGGTATGAAATGGTGGTTTATTAAGTTGATCCTGTCATGAACTGACTGACAACCTTGAATGCTGTTATGTATCCCGAGATGTATATGGTGTATGTGGGCAGGCAAGTAGTTGTACCTAGGTAAGGTGTGGGCGCAGTATTGCGGATGGTGGATTTGAGTGGACAGACGGATATGGATGGGATGGGATGAGATATGCAAGCCGTCTGCGGGCTGTGGTGGTTCTTGCAGAAGGGTCTCGAAGAGGAGAATTGGTCGAATTTTACTGGGTAGTTGCCCCCGTTCAATGTTCAAATGTTCGTTTAATGTTGGAAGTCTCCCTCTTTTGCGGTAGCTGCGTAGTACAGATGTATCTACCTACATACCTAACGCACTAGATGCATGGAACTGGTCCTCCAGCGCTAGCACCAGTTGACCCCCAGGCACTGAAATAGCATTTGGACATTTGAATATTGAACATTGAACAAAGCGAATGGATGGTTCCACTTGACCTACCCGAATCGAGAAAGGGCGGGCTCGCAAGAATTTGGGTGTCTGGGGATGCCTGACGACCAGCGGGTCTTAAAAGATGGATTTGATTAAATTGGCGGACAAAGGATGATCATCAAGCTTGGCCCGAGCCGCCTAACCTTCCAACCTCCAAATCTAGCGCACACATACCTCCAGGACTACTGTATATTACTTCATTAGGTATGCCCTAGCATATGTGCATACAAGGCGAAGCTTCGAAGAGTTTGGTTCAATCTTTTCTACCCTATTAATACAATTATTCTTAATGTCATTTGCTCAGGTCCGGTAATAACATCTGTCCACGGGGCTCGATGTCGACGATGCCGATAAATTATCTTGGCTCTGACTTCTAACTTGGGGTATTAGAAAAAAAAAAGTGTGGGGAAGACTGATCTCGAAGCTATCGAGCCATCGAACAGGCGAGAGGTTAAGCAGGTAAGCTTCGATTGGTCCGAGTCCTCCAACACCCCAAGCTTTTGTTTGCTACCGCATCCTTAGAGTCCGGGGCCAGTCAACACCATGACCAATAGCATGTCAGCTTGTTATGCTTATAGCCCTTCACGGAAGTCTTCTCCAGTATCAAAACCATGAATCGTCGTATTTCCAAATCCTAGGTCCCATCCATATTGTCATCGAGTCCCTATGTCTAGGCTATAGACCGGTCATCTCCCTATACAACATACGAGAGAAGTCGTCATCCCATTGATTCGACGGCAAGGATCTAATCATCTAAGCAACGTAGACCTATGATATAAGATGGCGCTTAGCCGCCACGTCGGGACTGTACAGTCTTTAGGTTGTTCTCCTGTGGCGTACTGCGTTCTCGTCTCTCGAAGCAAGCCCTCATTTTCTTAACGGCCACGTCGCATCTATAATAAAAACGGTCTTAGTCTGACGAATGGTGACCGTGTGGCAGTTCAGCTCGCATACATAATATCTCCTGGAATTGTCGCTAAGCTACATACACACCGAAGGCCTCGCTCTATAAAGGTGTGCATGAGCCACACCAATCAGAAGTCAAGAATTGAGGCATCATTTCCTTTCGATTTAGCCCACCGCTGAAGATCTCTCAACGAAACTCATCCGGAATGGCGAGTAGGGCCTTCTTGCTCAGTGCAACACTCTATCCCCTCCCCTGACCGAGTACATGTACTGAAGTCGTGCATGAAGGCGTAGCTTGCGGTCTGCCAGTCAGTCCCCTATTCAAAGTTGAGCATGTCCGTCTTAACCGGACTTGGCCAGCTTCCATTTTCATACGCATCTGGGGAATGGAACGCCGGCGAATGTTACGCCAGCCCTCCTGCATATCTGATTGATGCACGCACTGCACGTCAAAACCGTTGTTACCTTACATAACCTAGGACCCCGGGGTTGCTGCTACTAAACTTGACTCCTCGACGATCAGGAGGCCAGCCGAAGGTCTAAAGAAAGATATAGCATGTCGTCGATCAGGACCTCACCGTTGGCCTGAAGCGGCTATAGTAGCAAAAGCGGCTCCGACTAGGAATGGTATAGTTAGTTTGGATAGTGAAGCATTGCGGATGTATCCAGGTAAGCAGAACCTCTCCTGAAGCTAGCAGATCGTGAGACGCGACAGGGGAGGGGTAACGAACCCTTCCCTCACACACCCAACCGATGCAACGGACGAATCCCGGGCCTTCGTTCGGCGCACCGATCTACGAAAGCTTCGATTGAGTAGAATGGTGTCGTGTGCTCTAAAAGACGACCAACTTAAGACCAAATCGATTTACAGTGTCACATCGCATACCTGAAACTTAATTGTAAGGCAAGTTTATCTATTCTCCCGCATGCCTTGAACACAAGAAAACCTGAATTGCAACCAGCTGTCTTCGCAACCACTGCGGTATTTGGTACTAGAATATCGCATCTTCTTGCATAGATATCTAGACCCCGGGGATGGTGGAGGGGTCGTGACCCTTTATATTCTTCAGAGTCGCTTCTGCAAGCCTCAGCCTAAATAGGTACGATCGCTCGTCGGAGGATCCGCGCATGTTGGATTGGGCTCGCAACACTTGGTATAGCACGCAAGCGAAGTTTCGTTCGATATGTGAGCTCAGCATCGTTTGTTCATCGTATATTCTCATTCCGCGACAGCGACCTATCCACAATGTCGTCACACGGTTTGCTCGTCCGACTTGGAGGTGGCGCAGGCGCAGGCCTCCTAAAAACCCGTACCCAAAGGCGTTGTACCGCCATCTCCAGGGACCCTACCCCGGATTTTTTTTTTAGTCTGCTTCTACTAAGTACCAACTTTATCTGCTAAGTATGGCCGGTCAAGCATCAAGTACGAGGTCTGTACGACCCCAAAAGAGAGCGAGACTTGCTCGTGAACGAGGAATCTGCATGCCGTCTAAAGTACGCATCATTTACTGCATTGGCTGCTGCTTTTGTGGCCAAATTCTGTATTCGGATGGTCTTGAATTAGCAGGAGCTTACACATGTTTGCTAGGATCTACGATGCAATTTTTAAGAGTTCTTCTACTTTCTTATGTAGGACACTATGCCCGTTGGCCGTTAGACATCTCAACGCATGCACCTAGCCGATTGACACGGTCAACTGACAGAGCCAGATTACCGGAGGTAGGTAGAAGGGCATCTCATCGAGAACCTGAACGCAACCCGTCATGGTTACCTAACTGCATAGTAGCAGCGCAATTACCAGTACAACCCTCAGATGATTACACGATCTATTAGCGATGACTTTGGCTAGATCTGGCACCCGAACTTTTTAAAGTACCGGACTACGGAAGAGAGCGAACGGCTATCTTGTTCCGCGCGGAGACAATGGCCTTGCCGACCTTGCACAACGTCTGGAACTAGCATCTATATGCACAGACTTCACTACGCTTGACACAACGTACAATCTTGTGTCTCATCTGGATGCCCCGTGACTTAAAAGATTATCCATTTTCGGAGATCGAAAAGCTTTTTCTTCGATGATTCTAATATCAATGCTTGTACCTCCATACTGCTGAGGGGATATCCCTCTTCGCCAAGTCTCTACCTCGGTGCATGAAGCATCTATGTCGTAAACGCATTGTCAACATGACATACGTACGCATGTATGTATGTAGCATGTCGGTAAGACGGGGGCAGGACGGAGAAATCCAGGGTGATCCAGATCCCATATTCCCGCTAACTTGAGTTTCGACTTATTCAACCCCCAAAAGCAATCCATATGGATACATATACCTACATTAGTTAGGTAAGGTGGGTGGTAGGTGGTAATGATTAAGTCTAGAGATCCATACTAGAGGAAGCCCTATAGACTAGACTAAAGCCGTATATATTGGGACGACCACGGTCTACCCATGCAGCTTGACGTACGCTTCTGGTCGACTTTGCGGGGTTGGAGGCACTGTAACCCTTTCAACCAAACCGACTAGCACGACCGGACCCCATCGTGCATATCCATGGGCAGATTTCGTGGGCGGCACGCTTGGGAGCTGCACGTTACCCATGTGACCCTAGCCCATCCCAAACCACCATCCCCTAGCCCATCCCAAACCACCATCCCCTAGCCCTCCATCGTCTTCCATTGCCACACCGGTGCGAGCCCGCGCGCCCGCCACGGTCCAATGTGTGTCTGCGTTGCCTTCCGGTGGTGTCACCCCCTCTAGCTTACGAAGAAACACAAAACTTACGATAGACCGATGAGACTACTACTACTCTACTACCTACTGCTACCTACCACCATACCAGCATACTTACACCTTGCCGTTGGCTAGTGCCGGGACTTGGAAAAAAACGGGGATGAGGCTCGGAGAGCGACGCGAGCACGATCCTAGGCGCAATCTTCTTGGTGTGTATGTGTGTACCGGGCCTATCGCTACGGAACATCGTCGAAGCTAATATTGTCACGACTGTCCAATGACCTCATGCCGGATAGGGTTCTCTGCGAAGAAAGGAATAAACCTAAAAATCACAAGAACGAGATGGTCAAAGAAAAAAAAAATGGAACACTGTCCACAGAGACCGCCGGCCGCATTAGTTCTCGGTCGAAACATTGATTGTCAACGGTCCCTACCTAAGAAAACTCTACTTAAGGATACGAGAATTTGTTTGATCGATGATCAAAAACCTAGGTGAGTTCGTGACCGACGTCGCATTACAAAGACACATGGGTATCCTCTCATTATTCTGATGACGTACTTGGGATGACGCTTTAATCATACATCGGATGAAGCACATCAATCTTTTTCATTCATTATCCGGGGACGGAGTCCAATGAGTCCTTGCCAGGTGTGGTCGGAGCTGCATCGGGTCCCTTCTGTGCTCGAAGCTTCTCTTCGAACTTTGCGAATTCCTTCAGGGCGATCTCTTCTTCTTGGTCCATGACTTGATGTACTCCTTTGACCTCCTCGATCTGGCATCAGGTTAGCATCGGTTAAGATTGAAAATATCTTCTGATATCATGGGTTGTGAAATTGTTCAACACTAGAATGTCACCAGAATAGTCAATGGGACCCGAAGAAAATCGAAAATTGTACTCACATAATGCATTAGCATCCCCTCAATTCCATTCTTGAGAGTGACTGTACTCGAGTCGCAAGTCCGGCACGCTCCCCTGAGCTTCAGGCTTACGTATCCATCCTCAAAGCCGCGGAACTCGATATCGCCACCGTCCTCCTGGATCGCAGGCCGTATCCGAGTTTCCAGCAACTCCTTGATCATGCCCACAACTTCGCTATCATTTTCGTTGTAGCTCAGGCTATCTTCCTCTGCTGCCTCCTGCCCTTCTTCTCCAGCTTCTCTCTGAGTCACTGTGACTAATGGCTGTCCGGCTGATATGGCCTCGGTGATCAGACTGAATATTTCCGGCCTGATGTGTACCCAGTTCGCGTCGGGGGACTTGGTTACGGTGATGAACTCGGGGCCGTAGAATACGGACGTTACCCCGTCGATACTCATTAGTTGCGCGGCGAGCGGCGACGGATACGGCGGTGCAATCGTACTCCGCGGGTTGAGATACTCGATGAAGGGTGTTGGGACCTCCGGGGGTACGACCTTGTAGTTCGGCAGGAACTTCAGCGCATCGGGGTTTGGCGTGCTCTCGGTCTGGATGAAAATGTTCCGTACGCCGCGGGGTGCGCCGGTCGGTAACCTCGAGTCCGGTCGCAATGCCGGTCGAGGTCTCGCTGGCAGGCTTAGTGCTTGTGAACTTGTGTGTGCTTGACGGACCGCTTCGTATAGCCGACCGTAAGTGCTGGGCTGCGCTCTCCTTGTCGTCGTGGATAGCAGAGCGGCTGCCGGCCGCAATAGCCGATTTGTAGGCATAGTGGCCTTCCCGAATTTCTAAGTCGCGCAGAGAGTCAATTGATCAGGAAAAGAGAGCAAACAGTCTTTTTTACCCTTAAAGATAGAAACTCTTAATGTATTAGGCTTATGAGTATAAGATAAGGACCCATTCCTAGGAATAAAACGATGAGTGGTTTAAGTGATGTTGCAATTGTTGGTAGATGTTTCCGGCGTTGCGCCGATAAGGAATAACCAACAAATTTCGCCGCTTATCAATCAGTGGCAATGACGCAAATCCTCGGCATAGAATTTTAACGTTGTTCTGTGCTCCTTCCCGAGGTCATAGAACAGTCATGCCGTTACCCGCTGAAGGATGACAAATCCTTAATGTCTTAGATGCTGATTGGTTAAGCCACTAGCGTGCCAGGGGGTAAATTTAAGATGATCTTATTGGATAATTACAGATGTTGTATAAGGTAGTTAATTATTATCTTATTATTATAAATATGTAGTTTTATATTTATAAATTTTTAATTATAATTAATATCATGTGATTAATAAAAATTTAATAATTAAATTTTAAAAATTCATTTATATTTAATATATTTTTTTAATAAGATTTTTTTTATAATTTTATTAAATTAATATCATAATATTATTTAATATAATTTTAATTTAATATTTTATTTTTCGTTTTAATTTAATTTTTTTTAAATACTTTTATTTTAATTATAATTTATATATTTTATAAATTAATTTATCATATAAATTTAAACCATTTTTATGCCGATAACGTTTTAATTAAACCATTTACTTTTATTTTTATTAAAAACATATATTTAATTTATATTATATCATGTTTAATTTTTTAACATAATTAGTAATTATAAATATTAACATGCCGTAACTTAATTTATAATTAAATTATCTCGGTAATAATTAATTTAATTATTTAAATATTATCGTATTTAATTATAATTTACTTACTTTTTAATTTAATACTTAGTTTTTTTATTATACGGTTAACATATAACATTTTTTTAATAATTTAAACGAGGGTTAATAACTTAATTTTAATAATAAATATAATAATAATATCTTATTTATTTATTTTTTATTTAATTAATTTTTTAAAAAAAATCATAACATATATTTATAAATTTTTTCGATTAAAATTATTATCGGTAAATAAAACATCATTAATTATTATTAATATATTTTTATTATTAAATTTTAAAACATGATATTTAATTTTATATAAATATGTAATAATTTAATCGATAGTTTTTTAATAAGTTTTATTAAAATTTATAAGAAATTAAATAAATTTAAATACTACGAATATTATATTTAATTAAATATTAACCATTTTAAATAATATTAAATTAATCTTACATTAAAATCTTTAAATCTTATAAAATAAAACGTAATCTTTTTATAATAAAAGTTTATTAAAATTTATAAAAATAAATAAGAATTTTTTAATTAAATTAATTAACTTTAATATCTTTTTAAAATAAAAAGCTTAAAATAATTAAATTTTTTTTTATTTTCGGTTTTAAATTATTTTTATTTTAAAAAATCAATAAATATTACTTTTATTAATCATCTCATAACATTTTTTTAATTTTTTAATGATTTAATCCATTATAAATTATAAATATTTTTTATATACAATTATTATATCGTTTATATAAAAGAATATTAATATTTTATTTTTTATATAATAATATTATTAAAGTTATAAAAGGTTATATATAAATAAAATATAAAAGCTTTATATATAAAGTGTTTATAAAAGCGTAAAAGTTAAGAATAATATTAATTTATAATAAAATAAATATATATATATTATATATATATTTATAATAAATATTTAAGATAATAATCACTTAAAAAGTCTAAGTGTTTATAAAGTAAATAAAAATTATATTAATTAATTTTATATAAAAGTTATAATAAATGGATTTATTTTTTTTATATAAAACTTTCTTAATAAAAAAATATTTTTTATTTTTTTATGTTTATATGAAAATAAGTAATATTTGGTTTTATTTATTAAATAAAAGAGTGATAATGTTAATGATATTTATTTTATATGAAAATAAATAATATTTAATTTCATTTATTAAATAAAAAAGTGATGATGTTAATGATATTTATGTAAGAATGTAATATCATTGTTTTTATGGTTTTTTTATTTATTTTTAAAATTATAAAGTAGTTATAAAGTAGTTATAAAATAATTATAAAGTGGTTATTATAAAATATAACTCCTTTAATTTTAATTTAAATTATTAGTTATTATATTTAAAATAAAACTTAAATTCCATTAAATTTAATTTTATTTAATACTTTTTTTTAATTAATTATTATATAAATTTATTATAAATTTAAACTTAATAATTATTAAAATTATTATTATTTAATTATATTTAAAAACTTAATTAAATCATTTATAATTATATTAATAATAAATATATATTTAATATCCATTTCTTTTAATTTTTAAATTATCTTATTAATTTATTTATATTTAACTGACTAGCCGGATAGCACTGGCTGGCCCGTGCGCTGGTCACATGACTAGCGCAGGGTAGGTACGGTTATTTATAACCGGTCGCGCCCGACTCCCGTCTTTATAATTTATGCATCTATTAAAAATAAACAGACCGGATATACGAATATACTGATATTATTACTTTAACTGTACAGCTTATTTTAACTTTTTATGCATTTAATATATCTTAATATATTAAAATTTTATTAAAATATATTTTATATAATTATAATAAATAAAGTTTTTAATAATGATTATAATATTTATATTATTATATTATAAAATTATAAATCTTTTTATAAATTATAATGATTTAATATATAAAATTTAAAATTATTAAACTTTTTAAATAACTTTTATAATAATTATATATTTAACTTTTAAGATAAATAATATTATAATATTATTTTTTTTATATTTTTAATTTATAACTTTATTAATTATTAAAATTATATAATCTTAAATTAATTTTATAATTATTTTATAATTTATGTAATTATTATTATTATATATTATAAGATGGTTATTTTATAATGATTATTTTTTATTAATTTTAAATAATTTTTTATATAAAATCTTTAAATTATCATATTTTTTTAGGTATTTTAAAAGGGATTTAATTACAATTAAGTGGTTTTTATAAGATGCTTATAAATACTTAAATAATCATTAAATAAAAAAAGTTATATTAAGCTTAATCATATTTATTAAATAAATTATAATTTTTATTATTATTAAATATAAATGAGATTTAATTTAATTTAATAGTAAATTATAATCTTTTAAAGTTATAATTTTAAGTTATAATAAGATTTTATTAAGTTTATATTTAATTAAATTAAATTTAATTAAAACTTGTTTAATATATTACTTTTAATATAATAATAAAGTATTTTTAACTTAATTTTAATTAATTTCTACTTTTAAAAACCAAGTAATAAGTCTTTTATCTTTTATAAAATAGACTTTATTAATTTTAATTTTTAAATCTTTAATATAAACTTTATTTAAACTTATTATTAAATAGTCATTCATGTATGTTATTATAAATGTAATGGTTTTAATATTAAAAAATATTAATGGATTATTAGTTAAAGTTATAAATTTCAAGGAATTTAATAAGTTTATAAGCTTTAACTATTATTATCGAAATATTTGTTTTAAATTATATAAAATAGTAATTATTTAAATTATTTATTTATTTTTAAGATTATATTTATAGCTTTTAAAAAAGCTTAATATCTTAAGATTTTAAAATAATTTGTCGATACCGTTTAGAAATAAAATATATATTATTTCTTTTAAAGAGCCGCTGAGAAAAGCATTTATAAAATCGATTTATTTGATTTCTTAGTTATATAAAATAATTTAAACCAGTAAAATTCGCTAAGTAAATGGTATATTAATTAATATAAAAATCTTATTATAATTAATTCCAAGCTTTTATTTAAAACCACATATTATAAATTAAGCCTTATATTTTTCGATTTTACTTTTTAAATTTATCTTTTTTTTAAATACCCATTTAATATTAATAAGTTATTTTAAATCTTTAAAATAATTTAAAAATTTAAATATATTAATATGTAATAATTAAAGAAATTTAAATTTTATAACTTTAAGTTAATGATTTTTTTTAATTAACTTTAACATTTAATTAATCGTTAAAAGTTTTAAATTAACAGTAGTTAAATATATTAAATCCTGGATTTTTTATTAAATATTTAATGTAAGGTGGTTATTTTATAAAGATTCTCTTATAAAGTAATTATCTTATATTAGGTTTTTTTAATTATTTTTTAGTTTTTTAAACTGATTTATAACTTTTCCTTTTTTGTTTAAATTATCAATTATAAGGTAACTATTTTATAATGTATCGTTTTATTAATTTTTTAGCTTTTTTAATTATTTTTCAGCCTCTTTTTTTACAGTTATGTTTTCTAAAATATTTTTAAATATTTTAAAAACCATATTACTTTATATAAGCTTATGTACAAGCTTATTTATATGTTTTTCCCCTTTTAAAACGTGGGTAATTCTATTAACCTTAATTTTATTAAATAAATAAGTTATATTTTCGATTTTTTCGAATTTATTTAAGTAATCTTTAAATAATTTAAGTAATTCGATGATTAATTTATTTCTTTTAAATTTAAATCTCAGTTAAATATTATGATTTTTAAGTTTTTTCGAAGGTGTAAGATAATTACTTTATATTATTTAAAATATAAAGTAACTGCTTTTTACTTCTTATATCATTGTTATGACTATTTTTATTACTTTTTTAATATAAAGTATATAAATTAAGTACGTATTAATGTTTAAAATAGTTAAAACTTGTTTTTTTACAGCTTTATCAGTTAATTTATAACTTTTTTATCGATTTTTTTCAGGGATAATAATTAAAACCTGAGAGCTTATTACTTTATATTTAAATAAATCAAGTATATAAAGTGATTTCTTAAGTTTTAATTCATTAAAAAAAGCTTGATAAGGAGTGATATCATAAGTGGATATAATTATAAAATTTATTATATTTAATATAAAATTTATAATAAAATTCCATAAATATAATAGTAAATTTATAGCTTTTAAAGTAACTTTTAAACGATTTAATAAAACTCTTATAAATCATTTAAATAAACCATTTTATTTATAAATATAAAAGTTAAAAATAATAAATTCTATACTTTTATTTAAAAGCTAAGTTTTTATTAATTCGTTATAAGCTTTTAATCCACTATTAAAGTAAAACCTTTCAGGGTAGTGGTTGTATTTATTCTTAAAGGATTTAAAAAGTTGTTTTAAAATGGTTAAAACATTTTTAATTGATTTATTTTTTAAAAGAATAATTTATTAATATTTGGTTTTCTTATTAATTAATATAAGCTTATATTTATCTTTATTATAAAATAATAGCTTTAAGGTAAATAAATCCCTTTTTATTATATTTAAGGCTTTAGTTAGATTATTTATTTTAAAAGGGATAAACCATTATATAACTTTTAAAATTTAATAGTTTTTATAATAAAAATTATTTGGTTTTATAATTGAAAAATTAGATATTTTAATGCTTATTTTACTTATTTTCTTTAATAAATTAAACCTTATATAATTTAATTTATTATAATACAAATAAGTTAATTTTAATAAAGTTAAATAATCTTTTATAAAATGTTTATCTTATAAAGTTTTTTTTATAAGATAGTTACTTTATATTAACTTATTTTATTAATTTTTAACGATTTAATTAATAAAAACCTGGTTATTTTATAAGGATATATTTTAATTTTAATCCAGATTTACTATATAATTTATTATAATAATAATATTAATGATATTTTTCATTAATACTTTAAAAACTAAATTTTTTAACTTTAATAAAATAAAAGACTGATTTTTAAAATTATATAATTCTAAACCTTTTAAAAATCCTTTAACTTTATAATATTTAACTTTTAATATAAGGTTTACAAAAAATTTAAAAATATATAAAATATTTTATAAGATAATAACTATTATTTTATTTAAATATCCATATATAACCAAGTTAATAATACTTAAACCTTATGGTTTTAAATTTCCACTAGTTATATACATTAATCCCATATTATTTTTAAATTTATAATCATTAAACCACTTAAGATTATTAATTATATAACTAATTAATCTAATATCATAAATCCATTAATTTTTTTATATATTTTTATTATTATTATAAATATACATTAAATTTATAGATTTTAATTCATTAAATTCTTTAAAATTATTTATTTTTTTAAAAAAAACCATAAAAAAATACTAAATTTCCATTTTAAAGTATCTACTTTATACTTTAAAATAGCTTTTAAGTAATTTTCGAGAGGTATAAAATGAGGTATTATTTTAATTTAAATTTTTAAAATTATTTTTATAATTTTTATTATTTTTATTATTTTTTTTATAATTCTTAGAATTATAATTAAAAGAATTAAAATAATTTAATAATTTATTATCATTTTTTAAATCTTAATTAAATTTAATTTTAAACTTATTTTTTAAATCATTTTTTAAATCATTTTTTAAATTTTTAAATCCTTTAAAATAAGAATTTTTAAGATTTTATAAGGTATCTCTTATTAAATATTATATATTAACGGTTATATTATTTATCGTTAAAACCCTTATTATATGATGGGTTTAATTTATTTATGTAGGACATTTATCAACTAATACTTTAAAATAAATATTAACTTAATCGATTTTATTAATTTTAACTTTTATAATTGTTAAATGGATTATTAAAACATTAAATTTAACATTAAATTCAGTTAATAACTTCATTTTAATGTATTTTAATAAATGAAATTTATTATATAACTTATCTTTTATTTACATTTCTCCCGGTTTAAATATTTTTAATAAATATTTAAAAACCATAATAAGATTTTATATATAAATAATAGCAGCTTATAAATTCATATATAAACTATCCCTTATTAATAATAAAATAATAGCTTAATTAACATTAAGATACGCTTATAACATAATAAGTTCTTCGATGAATTTAAATATATTTATAACTTTAAAAGCTATAAAAATACTTTATAATTATTATTTAAAATTTTCAAGTCTTTTTAACTATTAAGTTTTAAAAAAAAAGTAAATCCTTTTAACTACTTTTTAATTTAAGTTATTTATAATTATAAAAGTAAATAATTAAGTTATAAATAAAATAAATTATTAAAATTTAAGATTTAATTTAATTATTTTTCTAATTAAACTACCTTATACAACTGGTTGTATAAAGTTAAATCTATTATTAAATTTAGTTATAACTTTTATAATTAATTTTAAACAATTAATTTTACTTTATAAGACCTTAAAAAGACTTAAAAGTAAAAAATTATTAAATTCCGGTTTCATTTTACTAAATAAAAATAAATTATTTATATATAAATAATAATAAACCAGATATTATTAAAAACAATAAACTAAGCTCATAACTTATTAAAATTATATAAGATTATATATAAATAAAATATAAAAACTTTATATATAAAGTACTTATAAAAGCATAAAAATTAAGAATAATATTAATTTATAATAAAATAAATATATATATATTATATATATATTTATAATAAATACTTAAGATAATAATCATTTAAGAAATTTAAATATTTATAAAATAAATAAAAATTATATTAATTAATTTTATATAAAAGTTATAATAAATAAATTTATCTTTCCTTATATAAAACTTTCTTAATAAAAAAATATTCTTTATTTCTTTATACTTATATAAAAACAAGTAATATCTAATTTCATTTATTAAATAAAAAAGTAATGACATTAATAATATTCATATAAAAATGTAATATCACCGTTTTCGTGGTTTCTTTATCCGTTTCCGAAGTTGTAAGGTAATTATAAGGTAGCTATAAGGTAGTTATAAAATAGCTATAAAGTGGCTATTATAAGACATAACTCCTTTAATTTTAATTTAAATTACTAGTTGTTATATTTAAAATAAAACTTAAATTCCATTAAATTTAATTTTATTTAACATCATTTTTAATAATTAACTTTATAACTTTATATGAGTTTTTTTATTATTTTAATGCTTTTTTTAATTTATTTAAGTTAATCTTATAATTTAAATCTTTTAAAATATATTTATTAATTAATTTTTAAATTTCTTTTATTAATGTTAACCATAAGTTATTTTAAAAGATAATTAAATTATTATTAAAAAAAATTTTTTTATTAAAGATAATATTTTTTATATTAATAATTTTATTTAAATGAGGTATTTATATTTAATAAATATTAAATAATTTATATTTTATTAAGTAATTAATTTATGTTTTAAAGCTTAATTTATTTAATTTATTACGATATAATTTTTTATCGTTAATTATAATATATGTTTTATAATTATATGCTTATAAGTACATTTAATTTAAACACTTATTAAATGTTATAAATCTTTTTAATTTTCTTTCGATAATTTTATAAAATATATTAAACGATGATTTTCATTCATTTTTTATTTTAAACATTCGGTTATATAAGTACATCGCCACTTTTTAAACTTTTAATTATAAATAAATAAGTAATTTAACATTAACATATATAACATATCTTTTAATTTTTAATATACCTTTTAAACGTTTAACGCCGTCATTTTAAGCTTAAATATTAAATGTTAAAAGTTTAATTTAAATATTTTATACTTTTATATTTTAATTTATTTAAAACTTATTTATAATAATTTTATTATTAATTTTAATCATTTATATTTTAATATTAAACTATCATTTAAGTTAATTAATATAAAAATATATAACTTAAATTAAAATATTAATTTTATAATTATTAAAAACATAATCTTAAATAATATTTAATATTTAATAAGTGAATATTAAATATAAATTTTTATTATTTAATGATTTTTTATAATTATAAAAATTAATTATTAAGCGTTTTTTAAGGTTATTATAATTAAATCTTAAAGCTTTATAAATTTATTATCTCGTTTTTAACATACCACACATTTTATATTTAATGTTAATAAGATTATAAATTATTACCTTTTAAAATAAGTTTATTAAATACTTTAATAATTATAAACTTAAGTAATTTAACTTTTAATATTATACTTAAACATTTTTAATAAAAAATATGTTTTTAATTTATAAATTATGGTAATATTTTTATTATATCCTTTAAATATTAAAAGTAATATTATATTTTTTAATAAAAGTTTTATATTTTAATATATATTAATTATATATATCTTTTATTTTTTTTATTAAAATATTATCTTTTTTTTATAAAGTAATTTTCTTATTTTTATTATTTTATTAATACTTATATCTTTTTAACTTTTTAAAAGATATTAAGATCATTAATAAAAATAAATAATAAACGATATTTTTAAATTTAAATATAATTTATTTAATTACCACACTTATACACTTATAAGTTAATATAAGTAAAAATTTATTTTTTAATCATAAATTATTATTAAATGAAACTTTTTTTTAATTAATTAATCTTTATACTTAATTAATTATTATAATAATATTACCATTATTAAATAAAATTAAGTAAAATAATAGATAACTTTTAATTTTATTAATAATAAATACCATAAATATATCTTTTTTAATTTAACTATAAAATTAATTTTAATTTATTAAGCTATCTTTTTTCATTAATATTTATAACTTAAACTTACTTTTTTTTAACATTTTTAATTAAGTTTAAATTTAAAAATCTTTTAAAGTTTTAAATACTCTTTTTTAAATATATTTTTTTAAAATAAATCCCTTTTAAGTTTTTTTTAAAAAAATATAAAAACATTTAATTAAATCATAAGTTAATTTATAAATGAGACAATTAAAAATCTCATCTTTTATACGCTTAATTTTTTTATAAAATTTACGTTTATTAACATTTTTAAGCTTTTTTTTTATAATTATTTTCTTATTTTTATAATTATTAACTTTTTTATCATTAAATTTAACCCCGAAAATACTTTTAATCACTTTTTTAAATTTAAATATAAACTTAAATATCACTCGGCGAAAATTATTAATAATTTTTTAATATATAATAATTTCATTTATAATATGTTTTATATTTAAAATTTAATATGATTTAATTTATATAAAAAAAACATTTTATATTATATTTAAAAAATCTATCACTTATAAGCTTATAATTAAAACATTTAAGACATCATAAAATTTTACTTTTATAAATGCTTTCTTTTAATTATTTAATTATTATAAGGTGTTTTACACATTTTTAATTAATTAAACCGTTTATTTAAATTAATAATAAGCTTTTATTTTATCATTTACTTTTAATTTACCGTATACTACTTTTAAATTAATATACTATTTTAATATAAATAAGTTTATAAAATAATATATACATTAATAATAATAAGTAATAATTTTAATAATTTAATTTATTAATTTAAAAACATGTTATTTTTTTTTATTAAATTTATTTAATCTTTTTTTATAAAAAATATAATTCATTTTAAATAACTTTTTTTTTAAAGCGATAAAATCAAATATTTTTTAAAGCTTATTTCGTATTTTATATTAAATTTTCTTAAATTTTAAAATAAACACATCATCATTTACAATTACTTAATTAAATAATATTTTAATTTAATTTTATTTAAGTTAAATTAAAATTTTTTATTTTTTATATTTTATTTTTTCGATAAATAACATTATTAATTTAATTAATTATAATTATTATTTTTTAATTTATTTTAAAATCTCATGTCCATTTATTTTAAATAAAAACGTTATTTCTTAGTTTAATTAATTTTTTAAATTTTATAATTTATTTTTAATAATTAATTTATTAATATCGTGTAAAAAACTTATTTTAATAACACATTTATATCTCGTTGTTTTAATTGTTATTTAAAATCTTTAAAATTTAAAAAAATGATTTTAAAAATACTATTAATATTTATTTTAAAAGATTAATAATAAAACTTTTAATTATTAAATAATTATAAACGTTATATAAAATAATTAATTATTATTTTATTATTATAAATATATAACTTTATATTTATAAATTTTTAATTATAATTAATATTATATGATTAATAAAAATTTAACGGTTAAACTTTAAAAACCCACTTATATTTAATAAATCTTAATGATTATTTTAAAATGTAAAAACGGTCTCGAAAAAATAAACGTTAAGTAATGTTATTTTACGTAAATGATGTTAAATTTAAAACGATCTTAAAACGTTATGATAATTTTTAAAAAAAAACGGTTTTAAAAAGTAAAATAATTTTATTTTTAAAATTATCACGGCGTTTCGTGATAGTTATAATGATCATTATAAATAAATGTAAAAATTAAAAAAATAAAAAAATAATTATTTAAACTATATTATTTATTTTATATATAAAGTTATTTAATTATTAAAAGTAAATATCTTTTAAAAATTTATTATTTTATAATTATAATAAATTAAATTATAAGATTTTATAAATTATAATCTACGAGATTTATAATTAAGTTATAAAAAATTATATTATACGATAAAAGCTATTATTTTATTATAAAATATATAAAAAAGTAAGCGTTCGCGAGAAAGTAAGTGAAAGAAAAATATATAACAGTTACGAGGTGCTTAAAAATTATATTAAACCGTTAAAATTATATTAAAACATTATAATCGTTTTAAGCTTAAAATATTATCTTAAGCTTTATATAATTATAATAATTATTATAATTTAAAATTATTTTATATAAAAAATCACTTCGAAGTGTTAATATAATTTCGTTTATAAGATAGTCATGGTAACAATTTTAGGCTATAAAGATATCTTATTTTACCGGTGATAGTCATATAGCGGAACATGGTCACTGTGATCATCTTAAATTTACCCACTGGCGCGCTAGTGGCCGTTTGAATCGAACTCATAGCGTCGATCGACATCGAACACTTGAAGTCTGAGCTCTTTCCCGAAATATCAAGCCACACCTGTCACTCGAATTTCAGCCTCACTGTTCATTACCTCAACCAGGTATTCAGCCTCATCAATATTCACCCGCTAAAGCTTTGCAACTTAAAATCCGTACAAGAACAATATATAGACAAGATCCCTATGACGGCCAACTGTCCAATACTTGCCTGTCCAGATCCGATGCACTTTAATTGCCTATGTTTGCACTATAGAGACCATAGTGCGAGATTAGTAAAGGGAGAATAAAGTCGGATACCCTCACCAATTGGTGATAGATACCGAGTCCTAATTGTACGAACACAGTATTTGTCCAAGGCAAAGGGGTAAGATCAACTTCCGTGCACACTGTCCTGCCAATAGTTGACGACTGTGGTATTTTTATAACAAAATCCTTCATTAAGAATCTGTTCCGGAGCTTCTTTTAGCTGCAATCAATTTCCATATCCAACCCCCAGATATAAGACAAATCCCTTGAACGACTTCCTCAATTTCAAGGACTGATAATACGACCTAGGCATAAGGACAGCCGGTCATATCATACAGTAGTACGGTATGTCCCTATGAAAGAGCCTCATTCGCCAATACTAATCGCAATATGTAGCTCCGCGATCTCAACTGTTCCGAGAACGCGGCTCGTATCTCGTCTGGTGATTAGCAGTAAACCAGAGCCTAGGACCTTCGTGGGTCCTTGATAGTTTATATCAAATCATCGATCGAGTTACCTATTTCGGCTTAACTTCCGCAGTCATATCAGCCATGGCAAGCACAAGACCTCCGTGTCTAGTCTGCGACAAAGACGAAGGCAAATACAAATGCCCTCAATGCAATTTGTACACGTAGGTTAGCCCTCATGCGTTCCAGATCGCCCTTTCTCACACCAATGGTGTAGATGCTCGCTCCCATGTTTTCGGGAGCATCGTGACAACCACCCGCGGAACTCGCTACTAGACCTGGTGCGACCCCGTGCAACTTCAGCATCGGGAAACGATGAAACCTCACATGATGAATCCCGGATCTCCTCGCACACTGCTGAGAGTTCCCCACGGTCTACCACCTCCGAACGATCGGGGATTGCCGACATGCCGGAATATAAAGAACTCACTCAGAAGTATCCTAACCTGGAGCGTTTGCTTTGGAATATCGCTGCAGCAACAGATCCCCCACCCACCAACGGCACCACCAATGGCTCCAACGGCAAGAATGGTGTCCAACCTGGATCTGGTCGGGGCCCTCGTAAAACGAACCAGCCTTGGACTCAGGACATGGGTTATGAGAATGGCATAGAGGTTCTTCGTCGAACTAGAGACTCCCCTGGTAACGATAGGGACGCTCTCAGGGAGTATTGTGAACTAGTTCGACTTCACTCGGCTCGAAGGGAATCCGCCAATGCTGCAGAGAAGGTCCGACAGCAAGCTGCAAAAGATGACGCCAAAGCGATTGGGGATCTCATTCGTGCTGAGGGATCGGATTGATCGTCCGGCTCCCCTGCTTGGCCATTTCCACACCGAGATATAGCTTCTATTGCTTCGATATACGCCACTTCCCATGTCTCCCCTCCCTCATCATGGGTATGTCGCACCCCGAGAGCGTTCGTGGGTAGGTGTTCTAGTCATTACAGCTGGACTGCATTGAGCCCATCTAATTGAGGTTACAGCTTGTTCTTTGGAGCCCCCTTTGCATCCCGCCCCTATTTATATTAACGGGTCGATCGCCAATGACGAAATCGCCAGAATGTAACCCTGGACACTGTTTCACATTGAAGCAACTTCGAACCATTCTAGGCCATTTACTACGTCAAGATTCCGCAGCTCATGTTTCTTTCAGCATCGCATATTCCGGGTCGATTTCGTGCCACCAATAATAAGATACATTCAAGGAGAACTTCTATGTATCCATATGGATCCCATCAAATGCTGAAGACAACTGATAGGAAATATCTCCGATCCGTATACTTGACCCACTCTTAGGACCTAAAAGGACATCGTTAAGAGACTGGCTTGAGTTCCATCGGACAAGCCAATAGTTGATGGTCATTTGTCGGTCAAGGCTTTGTCAACATATGCTGTACCAACCACCTACTGGAAGTCTCAGATGCGCAATTTAAGGTGGCTTGTTCTGATGCCGATTAATAAATGGACAGCAATCCGATTCGGCCGATGTTTCTGGACCTTCCTTATGCTGCATATTCTGGAACTTCATAGCCATTTTAGGTCGCTGCTGGAGCTTCGGAGACGCAGATACAAATTCCCCACGAACCAAATGTCTCTAGCTATTGATCTCTAGATGTTAATAAACCACATTCATATATCCCGCTCTATTTCCCACGAATCCGTGAATACTATTGAATATTCTAATAAGAAAGCGTAGAGCATAACCTTGGCAGTCACGCAAGATCTAGCAGCGGACGTAATCCTCGCGATTCAGATGGCTACCATAAGGGGGGAAATACTACGGCTCTAGTTTATGCCAAGTGCATCATAATACCGGAGCTACGGCACTTCACAAGTATATGGCTGCCTCCACTATAGTAACCCTCTCCCAATGCGACCACCTCCTTCGTATATTCTACTTGGGCCCTTAATGAGGCCCATTGGAGGACCATGTCTAAATCTCCCATTTGATCAGATGTTGTTGAGGTCGCAATCAGTATCTGAAATGAACAACCCCTCACTCGCCAGTTCCATAGACCGCTCAATCGAAGCGCCTATTACCTTGTGCTAGGCTTCTACGTCTGCTCTGCTCGAGGGATTGACAGCGAGACACGTATTTACTGGCTAACCAGTCGATACAGTCGATACAGACTGAGGACCTCTATTCGCATATAGATTCCGTTTGTAAAGGGCTCCAACTAAGAGGGGTTTGATTTGATTGGAAATGCCCCGACTCCGAGGCGACCTGCTACCATGGTATGCAGGTCCCCGTAGTGGTACGGTACATCGCATGCGGAGAAGAGCAGGTGCTCTGCTTGCTGCGTGTGCCTGTGCAAATAGGAAATAGATTTTCCATACCTTAAATTGTCTCCCACGCGCCATTGTGGGCAGACCTATGTACTAGGCACTAAGATAGGACTGCCGAGCGAGAAGCGCTTTTGGCCCTGTGAGATGAGACAAGTACCGAATGCATCCTATTCCTCTGAAGCCGGCAGTATGCGCGAACTGGAGAGTTGGGGATGACATATGCCCCCGTGAGGGCTCGCTTGCTTGTGGTAGCTGCAAGCTAGTGTTGGTAGGTAGGACCCCGTCCATAGGGTAGCCATCATACTGATGACGGGTATCCCCCTAGTATTGTAGTCGTGATTGTCAGGTCAAGCACTGGGGCGAGCACAAGAAATCTTGCAAGTCGCCACTAAGCAAGTCCTCATGGCTTCCGGCCTGGGATCGAGAAGGGAGGGGGCCGGCTTGGTCTCATGGAGAGGCTGCGACTAATATGCACAACCCTTTTGGGCTGGACGAGCACTTCTGGGGTAATACACCCGCTATGGATGTACTCCAACTAGAGACGAACGAAGGGGCGTCCCATGGCGAGGATATAGCCATTCTATTTGCAGGTATAGACTTGACGTACCCCTTTTTTTCTAGCCCAGGCGGTAACAATACATAGCATCTGGGGATCTGAGAAATGTGGTCAAGACTATTCAGAGCCTACCTAAGGAATTCAACCACCAGGTCAAGGTGACCATCAATGACAGGAACACAGGGGTAACGGCTCGAAATGCTATACTACTGCTCCTAGCACTAAGCTCTCTAGAAGAGGAGCCCGATCAAACCGGTGTTGAGGAATTGGCCGAGACCCTTATCCATGTCTGGTACTCTGCTGTGATCACGGAAGACACGCTTTCGCAACTACGGTCAAAAGTGAAGCCTCTCATCGACGAAGTGTGCCAGCGGACTGCCGACAAAAAGCTAGGCTCACTTCTAGGGAAGACGTGGACGTTCAAGTCAGGAAGCACTCTTCGGCTCGTCCTCAAAAAGGAGGACTGGACCCAAGTACTGACATTTCTCGATGTATCTGAACGACTAAGCCCCGAGAAGGCTCGCGAGGCCCGCCAGGCTATCACGCTAGCACCCGAACGGCAGGATTATAGAGACAGGTGGTACTTCAAAGATGCCTCACCGTCTATGCGTGTTGCGAAGCAGCGATACCGAGAGGATGGCCTGGTGCTGCCCTTCGGGCACCCGCGGCTGGGTTTCGACTACCCCAATCCGTAAATATTTTGCACACTCCCCTTTTTCTACTAGCCCCTATAAGCCTCAAGCTTAACGTACGACAGAACTATATTCCAGTCTGACCGCTGGCCTCTGGACGATAAAGCAGACCCCCTGAACGGGTGGCCTATCGGCGAGGTCCGGGGAACGCCGAGCAAAGCGGCTGAGGATTTATACGGGAAGTTATTCTCGTACCTCCGTAACCTACTCATTGCTTTTATCCAGCGACTTGCCACGGGGAAGGTGCATTTCCAACTCCTCAACGTCGATGCCACGGAACTAGAGCAGCACGTGGAGAAGGGCACCTACGATCGGATCGAGGTAAGCCATTACACCGCTCCTCGCAGGCATTAGCAGTGACAGCTAATATCGCAGGCATCCAATATCACGGACATGTGCTGGCTCGGGACCCGGGAGACCCTGCGCTGCCTCACGCCCCTCCTCGCGCCCCCCGCGCGGAACCCGCACGCGACCCTCATCACGGTGTACCTCAACGCAACCATGGAAATGGTGAAGCGCAGCAGCGCGAAGGAGCAGGAACTCGATATCCGCCGTATCCGGAAGTCGCTTCCACAAACGCAGGACCTAAGCCTCCGCAACCCCGAGGGCGCCGAGATGTATCGGATCTGGGACGCGAGGAGCTTCACGCTAGATGGGGACAAGTTCTTCCGTAGGTACGTTGAGTATTCTTTCTCATAGCCGCTCTTAATATATGGCCGCGAGCTGTGAGTCAGGGGAGTAGCTTGGCTGACTGGGGGATCACGCAGATATATGGCTATCCACGACTTCCACCAAACCGCCACGGATCTGGGGATCGCTATGAAGGAGCGTAATACGGTCGGGGATGCGTGGCCTACGAGCTTGAAGTTACGGCCAGGACAGCCTGGAGCCCAGGAGGAGTTTGATGGTGCGTTGTCGTCCTCGTGTACCGGTGTTGAGCGGTATGTCGAGTGGAAGCGGGTGAAATAGATACATGTGGCTAGAAGCGATGTCTTACAACGGTATCGATTGTATCTAGCACCTCGTTAGATTTTCTTAGCCCTTCATTAGAGGCATGCTGCGCGCACCCGTGGATACCTGTGATATATAGAGTTCCCTGGCGAAATTGTAAGCTTCCTTAGTAGAGTTACTAGTAAGTGAGGCAACTGATAATAAAAGATATACAATATATCCATCAACTCTCGCTAATACGCCTTTCTCCGGGCCTGGCAGTTTCCCCGGTTTCCATAGCTGATAGTTACTATTTTTTATAGTCTCACTTATATTCGGCAACTCTCCGTTACCGCCGGAATGTAAAGGCATTCTCCGGTTCTTCGCTGGTACGTACTGCGAATAGAGGTTCAATAAACCTCGCCGCGGATCTCGCGTTTGGACGACGTCGGTACGTAGAGGGCCTCTATTGGGGGTGGGGTTCTCCTATGAGAGCTTGTGATCCTGGGCAGCACGTAGGCTGTCTTCTCGTCGCATATGGATTGGGTTTCCTTCCAAGGGGGCGTAGCTGGGCCCCGGCTTTTCCCTCCTCATCGGTGGCAGGATTGTGTCATGGTTTGCCATCTGCGCCAACCAACGTTCATGGCGGAACGCAAAGGCGTATAAGCATACGTGGCTGAATCTAGTAACACTCAACGTCTTCAACTACTGTGGTTAAGGGCGAGAGTATTCGCAGGGCTGAAGCCATATCATTAACCTCTGAGGCTTAACCTAATTGTCTTAGAAAATATTTAACGTCGGAAATAGATACCTCCTATGTACGTACGTGTATATATGTATAAAATGCCTCCCCCCTTTTCACTTGCAATTCTCCCCGTAGATATATCTACTCTCTTTTCTCTCCTTCCTAAAATCCATCCCAAATTTTTCCGCTGATAGAAGCAAGAGGCAATTCAACCAAAATGTCTATCCTCTCACCATTCGACATCGCCGACCTCGAGGCCTCCGGCCTCGTAACCCCTGTTCTACCGGATGGCACTCGGCAACTGCATAAACGTCGTCTAAACGCAACGAGTGATGCAGAATACGCGAATCTCCCCTTAACCCCTATTTCCACAGAATCACCTACCCAGGATCCCTCGTTGTTCGCCACCATACCCGTACTCTTCGAGTCGCAAGCTACTCTCAAATACATCGGCTGCACGGACAAAGCCGCCGCACGCATCTGGTGGGAATGGGGAACCTGGCGGAACGGCCGGAAGACGGAGGACGAGGACGCCGTCCACGGCATATTGTTCATCGAGTTCGCAGTCCTGCGGCTAACCCGCAAGACTAGCATCAACGTTGATGCTGACACTGAAGACGACCGCACGTGGCGCCACTGCCTGACGGAATGCGGAATCAACGCCGAGGTCCAGGAGACGATCATGGACCCCCTATTCAAGGAGCTCCGACTGACGGAATCGTGCTTTTTCTGGATCAAAGATACGATCAAGTTACGCTATCGCGAGCTTGTTGGGATACACAGAGCGTCCTGTGCCCGTGCCATCGCACTCGTTCGCGCCCAGTTGAGGACGTTGCGAGCAAGAGAAGCCTGAGAATATTACCTGTTACTTCTCAAGAATGGAGGGATTGGCGGGAACCGGGCACTAATTCTAGATCTCCCTTACCTAGCAAGACGGGGAAGAGCGAGAGCGAGAGTAATAGCATGCATGGGTCTATAGGAGTTGCGATATACCACACACTACATTACATAATATAAAACAATAAAATCATAACATCATGGTATCTTATAACTGCGTCACAGTCCCCATTAACTGTAAATATGAAAAAGGGGCACCGTCCTAGGGATTGTTAGCATCGCTATGCCCAATAGTCAACCTGCTGACTCCCTCGATCCGCCGGCCTACCACTCTCACAATCTGTGGCTTCTTTACTCTTATCTCTACATGTGCGTTGATTTGTGGTAGTTAGATACTAGACCCGCATATGGTTATTTTAAACAGCCCTTATTTTAAACGCGATTTCTCACTAAACTAACGATTTTAAGACCTTAATAACTTTATTAATTCCTACGGGATAAAATTAAAAAAAATCGTACACGTTATTTATAAAGCTAGGCTCATATTAATATGTATAATGATTTATATAAGTATTTATAATATAATTTAATTTTAAATGAAAATATGTATACGGTACGTGGCTTTACATATTAATATTAATATAATGATATGTATCGAGTATAAAATTTATAAAACGATAATAAAATAAAAAATAATAAATCCGTTTTATTTATTAAGTTTATTATGACATTTTATGATGTTTTAATATATTTTATAATTATACTTATTTTTTTTAAGTTAATATCGTTAACGGTTAACCGTCGTTATATAAATTTATAAAAAACAATTATATTTAATTAAATAATTATTTAAATATAATAATTATACTTTTTTTACTTATAATATATGTAAAAACGATGTTATTAAATATATAAAAGTAAAAAAATTTATTAATTTTTTATTTCGTTGTCGTTATATTAAATTTATACTTATTATATAATTTTATATTTATGTTTATATATAAATTTATATATTTTATATAAATATCATTTTATAATTAAAATACGTTATAATTATTAATTTTAATATAATGATATATATATTATTATAAATGTTAAATATTAAGTAATTTATACGAATTATTTAAATTTTATTTTATATAAATTAATGGAAATATTTAAGTTTTAAAATTATTAATTTTAAAAAAAAATCGCGAGAAACCGCGAGAAATCGCGTTTAAAATAAAAGTTATTTAAAATAACCGTATTTATATTAATTTTTTTTTATTTAACATTTTAAAAAGTGTTATATTTTAATTAAAATATTTATTTATAAATATAAAAGTACTTTTAAATACGTAGTAATATTTAATAAATATATGTATTATTATATAAATTATATAAAACTTTTATATATATATGTTAAATAATTATAAACGTTATATAAAATAATTAATTATTATTTTTTTCTTATAAATATATAGTTTTATATTTATAAATTTTTTAATTATAATTAATATCGTGTGATAAGTGGAGATTTAACGGTTAAACTTTAAAAACCCACTTATATTTAACATATTTTTTTAATAAAATCTTTTTTACGGTTTTATTAAATTAATATCACGATATTATTTAATATAATTTTAATTTAATATTTTATTTTTTATTTTAATTTAATTTTTTTTAAATGTTTTTATTTTAATTATAACTTATATATTTTATAAATTAACTTACCGTATGAATTTAAACTACTTTTACGCCGGTAACATTTTAATTAAACCATTTACTTTTATTTTTATTAAAAATATATATTTAACTTATATTATACCACGTTTAATTTTTTAATATAATTAGTGATTATAAATATTAACATGCCGTAATTTAATTTATAATTAAATTATTTTAATAATAATTAACTTAATTATTTAAATATTATCGCATTTAATCGTAATTTACTCGTTTTTTAATTTAATACTTAACTTTTTTATCATATAATTAACGTATAACATTTTTTTAATAACTTAAATAAAAGTTAATAATTCGGTTTTAATAATAAATGTAATAATAATATTTTATTTATTTATTTTTTATTTAATTAATCTTTTAAAAAAAGTCATAACATATGTTTATAAATTTTTTCGATTAAAATTATTATTAATAAATAAAATATCATTAATTATTATTAACATGTTTTTTTTATTAAATTTTAAAGCATGATATTTAATTTTATATAAATATATAATAACTTAATCGGCAGCTTTTTAATAAGTCTCGTTAAAATTTACGAAAAATCAAATAAATTTAAATATTATAAATATTATATTTAATTAAGTATTAACCGTTTTAAATAATATTAAGTTAATTTTACGTTAAAATTTTTAAATCTCGTAAGATAAAACATGGTTTTTTTACGGTAAAAGTTTATTAAAATTTATAAAAATAAATGGAAATCTTTTAATTAAATTAATTAACTTTAATATTTTTTTAAAATAAAAAGTTTAAAATAATTAAATTTTTTTTTATTTTTAATCTCGAATAATTTTTATTTTAAAAAATTAATAAATATTACTCTCGTTAATTATTTTATAACGTTTTTTTAATTTTTTAATAATTTAATTTATTATAAATTATAAATGTTTTTTATATGTAATTATCATGTTATTTATATAAAAAAATATTAATATTCCACTTTTTATATAATAATATAATTTATATAAGATTATTTTAAAACTTAAATTTATTAAAATTTTCGAGAACTTTTATTATTATAATAACGATAAAGTTTATAAATCATATAACGTTTTATTTAATTATAAGATAATTTTTAATTTTTTATAATTAAATGGTATTTATATATACATAATATTTTTTATAAAAGCATAAATAAAAGCATTTATTACATTATATTAAATCATCTTAAAATCGAACCTTACCGTTAAAGTTATTAAGGTTTTAAATAATTTTTTAATTAAAATTATTATATACATTTTTTTTAAATATAACTTTTTTTATTAGTTTTTTTATATAATAAGTTACGTTTTATATTTTAAAAACCTTTTATGTTTATTAAATTTATAAACATATATTTATATATAATTTAAAATTTAATACCCGTTTATTTTTAGATTTTTTTTTTAATTTTAATTTATAATTTTATAATATCATAACTTTTTAAGTAATTTTATTTAATTTATTTAAAAAATGTCTTATAAAATAATTAATTAATTTTTTATATTAATAAAACATTTTTAATAAAATATTTTTATATAATTTTTTTTTATTTATAATATATAATCGACATTAATATAATTTAAGACTTTTTATTTAAATTATTTTATAAGTAATGTTTTTATATTAATAAAAAAAGTTATTTTTTAAAGTTTAAGATTTTTTAAATTTATATTTTAAAATAAATTTTAAAAGTTTATATTTTCGTTTTATATTAAATGATATAATAGTATTAATAAAAGACTTAATGAAAATGTAAGTAATAATTTAAATTTAATAATAATATATAAGTATAAGTTTTTAATACTTACATTATTCTCGTTATCATTATTTTTAATAATTAACTTTATAACCTCGTATAAGTTTTTTTATTATTTTAATGTTTCTTTTAATTTATTTAAGTTAATTTTATAATTTAAATCTTTTAAAATATATTTATTAATTAATTCTTAAATTTTTTTTATTAACGTTAATTATAAGTTATTTTAAAAAGTAATTAAATTACCATCGAAGAATTTTTTTTTATTAAAAATAACATCTTTTATATTAATAATTTTATTTAAATAAAATATTTATATTTAATAAATATTAAATAATTTATATTTTATTAAGTAATTAATCCACGTTTTAAAGCTTAATTTATTTAATTTATTATGATATAATTTTTTATCGTTAATTATAACATATATTTTATAACCGTATACTCGTAGGTATGTTTAATTTAAACGTTTATTAAATATTATAAATCTTTTTAATTTTCTTTTAATAACTTCGTAAAACACATTAAACAACGATTTTTATTTATTTTTTATTTTAAACATTTAATTATATAAGTATGTTATTATTTTTTAAACTTTTAATTATAAATAAATAAGTAATTTAATGTTAATTTATATAACATATTTTTTAATTTTTAATATATTTTTTAAACATTTAACACTATCATTTTAAATTTAAATATTAAATGTTAAAAGTTTAATTTAAATGTTTTATACTTTTATATTTTAATTTATTTAAAATTTATTTATGATAATTTTATTATCGATTTTAATCATTTATATTTTAATATCGAACTGTCGTTTAAGTTAATTAATATAAAAATGTATAATTTAAATTAAAATATTAGTTTTATAATTATTAAAAATATAATCTTAAATAATACTTAACATTTAATAAATAAATATTAAATATAAATTCTCGTTATTTAATAATTTTTTATAATCATAAAAGTTAATTATTAAACGTTTTTTAAAATCATTATAATTAAATTTTAAAACTTTATAAATTTATTATTTTATTTTTAACATGTCGCATGTTTTATATTTAACGCCGGTAAGACCGTAAATTATCATTTTTTAAAATAAGTTTATTAAATGTTTTAATAATTATAAATTTAAGTAGTTTAACTTTTAATATTATATTTAAGCATTTTTAATAAAAGATGCTTTTTTTATCCATGAATTATAATAATACTTTTATTATATTTTTTAAATATTAAAAGTGACATTATGTTTTTTAATAAAAGCTTTATATTTTAATATATATTAATTATATATATCTTTTATTTCTTTTATTAAAATATCATTTTTTTTTATAAGATAATTTTTTTATTTTTATTATTTTATTAGTATTTATATTTTTTTAACTTTTTAAAAAATATTAAAGTCATTAATAAAAATAAGTAATAAGTAATATTCTCGAATTTAAATATAATTTATTTAATTACTACATTTATACACTTATATATTAATATAAATAAAAGTTTATTTTTTAATTATAAATTATTTTTAAATGAAACTTTTTTTAATTAATTAATTTTTATATTTAATTAATTATTATAATAATATTATTATTATCGAGTAAAATTAAATGAAATAATAAATAACTTTTAATTTTATTAATAATAAATATCGTAAGTATATTTTTTTTAATTTAATTATAAAATTAATTTTAATTTATTAAGCTATTTTTTTTTATTAATGTTTATAATTTAAATTTACTTTTTTTTAATATTTTTAATTAAGTTTAAATTTAAAGATTTTTTAAAGTTTTAAATGTTTTTTTTTAAATATGTTCTTTTAAAATAAATTTTTTTAAGCTTTTTTTAAGAAAATGTAAAAGTATTTAATTAAATCATGGGTTAATTTATAAATAAGATAATTAAAAGTCTTATTTTTTATATGTTAAAATATTATTAAGTGTATTATATCTTATTATTTATTTAACTTTTTTTATATAATTTTATTTAACTTATAAAATATAGTTTTTTTATGTAATTCATAAAGAAAAAGATAGATTAATATATATTACTATTAATTTACCTACCATTTATTAGTAATTACCTATTATTTTATAATTATATATTATATTATATAATATATATAATTAAATTTTATTTATTAATATTAATTAATTTAATTATTAACCGATAAATTAATTTTAAATTAATAAAAAACCTTATTAAAAGAAAGAGATATAAAAAATAAAATATTAAATATTAGTACTTATTAATAACTTCGTATGTATATTTTTTATTACTTTTAATAAGAAGAGATGAAACTTTTTAATAACTTTAAAATATTTAAATTAATAATATAAGTTATTAAATAATAAGTATTACTTAAGATTTTATAAGTATTTATTTATTAAATATATATTTTAAAATTATATCTACCATATATATTAAAAGTAACCACTTAAAGAACTTTTATATAAAATTTTATAAGTGTTTATTAACGGAATCATTTTAATTTCAACTTTTTTTTTTTTTTTAAATTTAATTATATTATAATAATTAAATTAATAATCTTAAAAAAACATATTAATATTTATAAGCAGATCTTATCTTTATTAAGATAATTTTAATACATTTTTATTTTATTTTTTTTAAATTATATTAATAATATATTAAAAAATGGTTTTATTAAAAGAATGGTTTAAATACATTTATAAGGAACATGTTAGATAAGATTTTAATATTTTTAATCCCGATGTTTTTATTAATTAATAAGCAGTTAATATATATATAATTAAAAGCTTCGAAGGTTATGGAAATTAATTATTTAATAAATATTTTTAGGAAAGATTTTAAAATGATTTTAATGGTTAAATTTAACTACATTTTAAAAGCTTTAATTACATATTATAAAGTAAGATATTTAATTACTTAAAAGATTATAAAGTATATGCTTTAAAGATTAGAAAGGAAATAATAATGAAAAGGTTAATGATTATTTTAAAATTATTAATATTTCTTAAGTACTTATTAAAAAAAGTTATTATTACTTTTATAAAAAACTTATAAGATTTTATTTTATAAAATAACTTGAATTTTAAATAAAAAATGACATTAAGATTTATAAGTGGAAATATTAACTTATTAATCTTTTAAATAAAGCTTTAATAATATATTTAAAATCCGAATTAAGTTTATATTTAAATTATATTAAATACACCTATTAAATTAAGCTTTATAAAAGATTTATATTTAAACCTTAAAATTTAAATAATAAAATTTAAATAAAAATTAATTATATTATTATCATTAAAATAAACTTAATGATTAATATCCCTTTTATCGTAAGTAATTCGAAGGTAAATCTTAAAAACTTAATTAAAAAATTCCATTAAAGGGATAATATTTAATATATATGAATTATTATTTAATTTTAATGCTTTTTATGTTTTAAACGATTTATATAAGGCTTATAATAACGATAATAACTATAAGTTTAAAAATAAAATATATGATATTATTAATAAAAAAATAAAGATATTTAAAAATAAATATTAAAAATATAATATTATCCTTAACTTATATTTATAAGCATTTTTTATTATATTAAAAGAAAGAATTAAATAATTTTATTTTAATCATTTAATTAAAAAAGGATATGGAATTTTTAAATTAATAAATGAAATGAAAATAACGTTTTATATAATAAAAAATTAATAATTATATATAAATGAATAAAAAAGTGTAAGTATTAAAAATATTATTAAGTAAAATCTTATATGTGATTTATTTATATGCTTTAAAAAATTAATTAATCAAATTAAAAAGGTTCATAAAAGATTATTAATTAATTATTTTAAAAATATTAATTTTAAAGAAGGAATATTAAATATGATTTAAAAGCACTTAATTTTTTTAATGGTTATAATTAACTTAATAAATGATTATAATGGAGTATATTTTTAATTAAGAAATATTATAAATAAATGATTATAATTTCATGATTAATTAAGTTAATTTAACATTATTAATTTCTTAAATCAAAAATATAAAAATATTAAATTTAAGAATTAATAAAAAAATTAAAACTACCAACCATTTTTTAAAATAAAATTTTAAAAAAATAAGTAAAATAATAAACGGTATTTTATATATCGTAAACTTAAATGTTAATTAATTAAACATCTACTAATAAAAAGAACTTAGAAATAATTAATATAAAAAAAATATATATAAAAATAAAATTATTTAATCATTAATAAAAAATTCGAAATATTCTTATATAAATATAAAAGAAATAAATTAAAAATAAATAAAAAATTAAATAATAACTTAAATAATTTTAATATTTAATATTTATAAGTAAATAAAAATGACTTAAATTAAAGATTAAATGAAGTAATTTAATTTTTAATCGAATATAAACTTATTAATAAAAAATACATGATTAAAGCTTTTATAAATTAAGTAGTTTATCATACATTTATAATAATAAATATATTTAACATTTATTTATTATTAAAATCTATTAGTAGATTTTTAATATATTTTTAAAAGGATAAATATTTAAATATGTTTTAAAGCATTATGTTAAATATTAATATAATTAAAATATTAATAAAAAGATTATTATAATTTAAAATATTTTAAAAATATTACTTAAAAATTAAACTTAATTAAATTATAATAGGATAATATTAAATTTAATTTAATAATAACTTAAAAAAATATAATATCAAAATAGTTAAGGTTTTAATACCATTTAATATAATTATATTTTAGATTATCTTAATAAATATACCATTTTTTTTATATTTAAAAGATATGGATTATCTTAATGTATTTTTTAATAATATAAAAAATATATTAATTTATAAAAAAAAAGCATATCTTATTATTTATAAATAAAAACATCCATTTTATTTATTAAATGATATAAATAATATGATTATTTATTATTATTTAATTAAGAAAAAGTTATAAGGATTACATTAATAATTTAAGTATTTAATAATGATTTACATGCATAAATTTTTAATACAAGCAGGATATAAAAGGATTAACTAAGCTTTTATTAATAAAATAATTAAGTTTTATTATTAATATTAAATATATATTAAAGCTTTAAATTAATTTAAATTTATTATAAAAGATGAAATAAATTTTAATCATATAATTTATATTAATATAATATATATTTATTAACAATTGGTTTTTAATATAATTAATTAAGTTATAACTTTTTAAACTGCTTATTTTATTAAAAATATAATTATAAAAAACATATAAGACATATTACATAACATATAAATAAATATATATTTAAGTTTACCGAATAATTTTATATTTAATATAAAAAAAAATTTTATAATAAAAAAGTTTATTAATCTCATCGAAATAATAATAATAAATATAAAAGAAGTCTTAATAAAAGCATATAATTTTATTAGAAAACTTAAACATTATTATAAACCCCTCCGGCAAGCATATAAGGTTATATTAAAAGATTTAACCGGGATAAACATTAATATTATAAATATATTATAAATGGTTATAAAAGTAGTTAATAATATTATAAGGTTAAATAAATTAATGTTAATATTATTAATTTTTAAAGCTTACTTAAGAATTTTAAAAATATTTTTACCGGTAATTTTAATTATAATTTAAATAAAAGCGATTTAAAAAGTAATAAAAAAAGTATTAAAACTTAAAACTTAATGTTAAATTAAGGATGTGATTACGTAATAAAATGGTCTTAATACTTTTAAAATATTAAACTTATCATTTTAAATAAAAGTAAAAATATATAAAAAAAATAAAAAAACATGGATTAATTTTTATAAATTAATTATAAAAAAAAAAACATATACAATTAAAATTAATAAAAGATTAATAAGATTTTAAATAATTATGATTAAATCTTATTATAAAAATAAAATAATAAACTTATTAATAAAAGTAGGTGAGGAAAAATCAATTTTAAAATAAAAAAATAAAAACTATTAACTAATAAAAGAAAGAATAAAAACTTAACCGAAACGATAAAGAAGGCTACTAAAAAGTAAAAATAAACTTAAAAAGCATGCGCATCCATTAAATACATTTTTAACATAAAAAAAAATAAACAACCAGGAGTTAATAATTTGTTTATAAAAAAAAAAGAAGATTATATCTTTTAAAACACCATTTAAATTATTAAATACATAAAAGATCGAATTATTAATTAAATAAAAAGTATTTACGTTTAAAAAATATAATAAATGAAAGCACAATCACTTACAACTTTTTAACTTTCATATTATATATAAAATTAAAAGTAAAATAATAAATATACCTTATAAAAAATCACAACTGATTATATAAAAGTATAATAATATTAAAAAAAAATCGGTATTAATATAATCATTAATAATTTAAAAAATAAGTTAATATATTTTAATCGCTTTTATATTTATTCTTATATGAAAAGGAATAAAAATATAAATAAAAAATATTATATAAGCTTATATATAAGTAAAAATCAATTTAATTAAGAATATAATTATAAGACTGCCTTTATAAATTAAAAATAAATATCCCGAAGGGATGATTATATATATTATTAAATTTTTATATAAAATTATAAAAGTAGGATTACATTAATAAGTTACATATTTAAAATATTATATTAATTGTTTATAAATGATGATATCCACTTTTAACTTATATTTATTTATTATAAATATTAATGAATGGTTTAATATTATTAATTTTTAAATTAATGATATTTTAAATATATTTAATGATTTATTTAATTAAATAAAAAAAAAATTAATTAATATGAAATTTTAAATAAAGCTTAAAATATATCTTACCGATGATGTATCATTGTTTTTTAATAAGTATATGATTATATTTAAAAATAAGGAAATAAATTTTACTTAAAAAGCTTAAAAAAAAAAAATTAAAATGATAGACTTTATAAGTGACATGTATAAATAAAAATATATATAATAATGTATAAAAAAAGTATATATCGTATTAATTTATTAATTAAAAGTGACATATGATTTTATAAAAGTTGTTTAACATTAAAAACTAAATAAAAAAATAGTTAAAAAGCTTAATAAGCAGTTATTATGGTAAAAAGAAAATGTAATTAAAAGATTTTAATATATATAAATGAATTTTAAAATAATAAAAATTTATGTATTTATAAATGGTTTATTTGTTAATAATAAAAATTTAATTTTATAATTAAGATATAAAATTATTTTAAATAATAAAATAATAAATAAAAATTTATTTATTTTAAAAGGAAATATAATTTATTAAAATTCTATAAAATTAAAAAAAATTATTTATAATATATTCACTAATAAGATTTATATTATAATACATGAGGTAAATATAATAATTATAATTATTATAATTATAAATTAAATTATAAATCACTTTAAACTACTTGATATTCTTTTAATAATTTATATAAATTCATTTTTATTTTATAAGTACCTTATTAAATTAAATTTAATAAAAGAAAAATGGTTAATGATTAATATAATATTATTAAGATAATTTTATAAAAAAAAAGATTATAAATATATAATAAATTTATAATAAAAACAACTTTATTAATATAATAATAAAAATGATTTTAAATAAAATATTAAAAATATTTATTAATGATAATTTAATTATTTTAAGATTATAAGGTTAAATGAAAAGAAAAAATTAACTTTAAAGGTATTTAAAAATAAATTAAACGAAAACACTTGTAAGCGGATGTCGGTAACGAAGATAATAAGGTGTAAAAACCTTTCACGCATTATTAATATCACCGGTAACTTTATTTTTACCACCATTTTTTCTACCACCTTATGCTTTACCACCGTTTAACATAAAAGAATAAGGATTATTATTACTATTTTTATTATTATTATCGTTATTATCATCATTATTTATAAAAGGGGTAAAATGTTAAAAACTTTTTATAATTATTTAATAAATTTCTTATATTAATTTTTTTAAAATTATAATATTAAAAATTCATAAGAAAAAATTAAAATTTAACATATTATTATTATTATAATAAAATGTTTATTTATTATATTTTAAGAGATTATTAATATAATCACTTATATTAACATAACTTTTAAGCTTTTAATTTATTACTTAATATAAAAGATTTTATTATTTTTATTTTAATATTTTACTTTTATAATAACATTTTTTTTAATAATTTAAATTTATATATTATTAAGAATATTATGTAAAACATCTTATAAAAGCTTTATTATTTCTTAACATAAAATAAATAAAAATAATATTTTATTAATGGGATTTAAAAAATAATTTATTATATGAACACCCGGGTTTTTTTTTTAAGTAATTATAATAATAATGGTTATTATAATAATTTTAAAAGGCATTTTTTTATAAAGCTTCCCGCTTTTTATATATTAAACATATTTACCATTTATATTTATAATAAATTAATTAAATAATAATAATATATTAAAACAACAACATACTTTTTTTTTTCCTTTTATAATACTTATTATTTTTATTACTTTTATATTATTTTAAAAGTTTATAATAATATTAATAACATAATCTTTTTAAAAATATTAAATTTTAAAATACATTTTTTAATATAAAAATCCGCTTACATTTACAAGGCATTTTAATAATTTATTATTATCTTTATTATTTATTATTAAATAAAAGGTTATTATTATTATTATTTATTATAATATTTTAACATACATTAAAAAAAGAGAGAAAAACAAATATAAATTTAAAAATATTTTATATAAATAATTAATTATACTTATATATATTCTTTAAATTAATATATTATAAAAACAATCATTTTATAAATTAATTTATAAATAATAACATTATAAAAAAATAATAAAGATTTTAATAAATAATAATATATTATAAATAACTTTAATCATTTTTATAAAAAAAATTCATAAAATAAAATAATAATATTATTACTTATAAACGTTAACAGCTATTAACAATTAATTAAGATAAGTAATATATAATTTATTAAAAAAAAAATGTTAATATTAAAATACTATTAAGTATATTATATTTTATTACTTATTTAACTTTTTTTTATATAATCTTATTTAACTTATAAAATATAATTTCCTTATGTAATTTATAAAGAGAGAGATAAATTAATATATATCATTATTAACTTACCCATCATCTGCCGGCAACTGCTTGTTATTTTATAATCATATATTATACTACGTAGTATATGTGATTAAATTTTATTTATTAATATTATATATTTAATTTTTTTATAAGATTTACGTTTATTAACATTTTTAAGCTTTTTTTTTATGATTATTTTTTTATTTTTATAGTTATTTATTTTTTTATTATTAAATTTAATTTTAAAAGCATTTTTAATTACTTTTTTAAATTTAAGTGTAAATTTAAATATCATTTAACGAAAATCGTTAATAATTTTTTAATATATAATAATTTCATTTATAATACACTTTATATTTAAGATTTAATATGATTTAACTTACATAAAAAAAGTTTTTTATATTATATTTAAGAAATTTATTATTTATAAGTTTATAATTAAAACATTTAAAATATTATAAAGTTTTATTTTTATAAATACTTTTTTTTAATTATTTAATTATTATAAAACGTTTCGTATATTTTTAATTAATTAAACCGTTTATTTAAATTAATAATAAGTTTTTATTTTATCGTTTACTTTTAATTTATTATATGTTATTTTTAAATTAATATATTATTTTAATATAAATAAGTTTATAAAATAATATATACGTTAATAATAATAAGTAATAGTTTTAATAATTTAATTTATTAATTTAAAAGTATATTATTTTTTTTTATCGAATTTATTTAATTTTTTTTTATAAAAAATATAATTTATTTTAAATAATTTTTTTTTTAAAACGATGAGATTAAATATCTTTTAAAACTTATTTTATATTTTATATTAAATTTTCTCGGATTTTAAAATGGACGTATTATCGTTTATAATTACTTAATTAAGTAATATTTTAATTTAATTTTATTCGGATTAAATTAAAACTTTTTATTTTTTATATTTTATTTTTTTAATAAACGGTATTATTAATTTAATTAATTATAATTATTATTTTTTAATTTATTTTAAAATCTTATATCCATTTATTTTAAGTAAAAACATCGTTTTTTAATTTAATTAATTTTTCGGATTTTATAATTTATTTTCGATGATTAATTTATTAATATCGTGTAAGGAATTTATTTTAATAACGTGTTTATATCTCGTTATTTTAATTATTATTTAAGACTTTTAAAACTTAAAAAAATGATTTTAAAAATATTATTAATGTTTATTTTAAAAGATCGATGATAAAACTTTTAATTATTAAATAATTATAAATATTATATAAAATAATTAATTATTATTTTTTTTTTATAAATATATAATTTTATATCTACGAATTTTTTAATTATGATTAATATCATGTAATAAATGGAGATTTAATGGTTAAACCCCGGAGACCCACTTATATTTAATAGTATAGCAATAAAAAAATACTTGAATTTATATAAAACTTACATATAAATTTAAGTATTTTTTATTTTTATTTTTTATTTTAAATGGCTTTAAATTAATAAGTTATACGGTTATAATTTACAACTGTTAGTTTAAGCTTTTATATATATAAAAACATATTACGAAATTATATAATTATTAATTTAAGGTTATTTTAAGAAAAAAAGTCATATATAAAGATAAAATTAATATAATATTAAGATATTAAGTTAAAATATATAATTATTAAGTATTTAAAAAGTTTTAAAATAAATTTTAAAAGTAAATAATTTATTAAATATTTTTATTATTTATTTAAAATTAAAATATAACATGATTTAATTAAATGTTAAATTAAAATAAAAAAAAGTTACTTAAAAATAACTTTTTTAAATTATTTATAATTAAAATTATTATTAAAATTATTAATATTTTAATTATTATCATTTAAAATATTAAAAAAAATTTAATTAATAAATAGTTTTTTAATAATTTTAATTTTATATGTTTTTATTTTAATAATTTAATATGTTATAATTAAACGTAATCGTAAATAGTTTTTTTTTATTTTTATTAATTAATTAACATTTAAATCACATTTAAATTATATTTAAAATCGCGTTTAAATATAAAATAAACTTAAAGAAAATTAATAATTAAATAATTATTCGATTAAAAACTTATTTTAATATTTTATTTAATAATTTAATTAATTATTATATAATTATTTAATAATTATTTAATTAAATTTAATTATAATAAAATAATAATAAAATAATAAGTGGTTTTAGCCCGGGATGACCTTAGATTATGTATTATAAAAGTTAAAAGTTAATTTTAATTGGTTAAAAAAACTAATACGAAAAAGATACTTTTATAACTACGTAGTCTGAGGCCACCTGAGATAAGGATGAATACCTTAGTTAAAGCGTAGCACTTTTTAAGGTGCCAAGCGAAAAAGAGCCAGCACAAGTAAGTGGGTCTATGCCATAAAATAAATAAATCAGGATCACCATATCACTGCAATAAAGAACTCTTAAGATATTTTTATCGGCCTCTATTAGGCTATCTGCAAAGTACAGGCGAAGAGGATCTTCTGCATCGGAAGACCCGAGGACTTTGTCTCGGTCCCAATATCGCCCAGCCCTGCGAAAATCTGCGCAAGATTTCCCATATGAAGACATCGCAGAAACAAATCCTAGTAAATTGTATGTGTTTCGGAGCAAAGCACAAGCGATCATCCCCGGGCACAGGTTTATCCAGCTTTTTTTGTCCTATCCGCATCCGATAGCCCAAACCACTAGAGATATAACCTGCCCGTATCAACTAGCCAATGTTGTCCATCCCCATTCCACGACAGCCATAGGGTGTTGCTTTGACTCTGTGCAGAGATCCGCATTGATAGAAGAGAGAAGCGAATGCATCGAAACTGGTGCCCCATAACCTGCCTTAATAGACCTCATGTGCTCTGATATGCTTGCGACTCTTAGAAGAAAAACAGCCCTTGGTGGCTGGAGTACGAGCAAGCATATGCGGGTCTATCGCGGGTGTACACGACCCAGGCCGGCGAAAGATATCGTAGTCGTGATATCAAAGTACCAACCACAGTGCCATTGGTACCAGAACCAGTGGGAGCCGAACCGTTACCAGCAGTGCATGACCCAGAGTGACGAAAGAGTCGTCCAGCTCCGGTAAAAGCCATCTGAAAATGAAATCCGTAAACCGAAAAGAATGAAAAAAAATCTATGCCGATGTGTCTTCGAAGTACACAGGCGCAAGCCACGATTAAAAGCTGATGCGAATGTTGCGAGCTGGCCTTCATTAGGACGAGTTCGTCTAGTTCATCAACCATCCAGTACCGTAGCGCATCGAGAGTCATGCATCATCGAGTGCTTAATATACAGAGCAACCCTGGGAACGGTGGGTGCTAGCGGTGGTGCTCAACGATGCGAATGGGTTCGTGTGAAATCCAGCGTAGAACGGGAGTAGAATGGCGTGAGGGCATGGTGTGAAAAGAAAATCAATGGTCATCAAAGTCGTAGTAAACATCTCATTCGTTGCGAAAGGCCACCGAGAGCATGTAATCGACGATTAGGTAAAAAGGCCGCCCCAAATGATTGCCGTCCGAGTTCATTTATCGTACCATTACAAGTGATGTGGCCGCCGTGGGCAGGAGAATTTAGAAGAAGTCGCCTTCACCGTTTCCGGGATTGACACCAGCGCCGGGATATGTAGGGAACTGGGTCAGTCGCGGAGGTTGCGGAGGAGCATTGCCCATGACGCCCGGAACGTTCATAGCGCCCGGACTTGGGTAAGCCATTCTACCTCGGTTGCCGTTAACACCATTGGGAACATGGCCGTTGGTATAGGGGGCAGGTGGCGACACGGTAGGCTGATTCGTCATAGCGCGAGTATGAGGAGCGCGAAGGGAAATCTGGCCCTGAGTAGGGTCGGTAGGGGTCGCCTGTCCGCTGGTGTTGGCACTACGGGCATCGTGCTGCTGAATCTTGACTTGGAGTCGTCGGCCGTAAGGTGTGTTTCTGACATTGGGCACGATGGGTCGGATGGCTTCGACCAAGGGGATCTTCAGATGGTACGTGCAATGATCAAGAGCAGTCTGAACGACATAGTTACCAAACGAGTCTCGTAGGAGGCGTTCCATTTCACCCGGCGTAAGAAGTTCGTTGACCATCATATCCTTGGATTCGTCGTTACCACATCGGAGACATTTCTCCATGACGTTAGAGCTGAACTTGTGACGGGACAGCTGGCAAATCTTTCCACTGAACTGTTGTATCAGGGGCTCAGTGAAAACCGACTCGTTAAGGTCGATGATGTATTGAACCACATAATTGCCGAATGGGTCTTGAACAAGGCGAGTGGCGTTCTCGGTAATCTTGTTGACAAGCCACAACTTCTGCTCTCCCGACGCGTGGTCGATACATCGCTGGAGAACGCAGCAACCATGGCGGTGGGTGCCAACTTCGATACAGTTGTTACCAACTGCGCTGAAGATAAACTGGGCATCCTCCGCGCTGAGCTTGTTAAGACACTTCTGAATCACATGGTTGCCGTTTAGGTCTTGAATAAGTTCCACCACTCGGTATCGTAGGGCGTCAATGATGAGCTGGACGTGAGCGGGAATAGACACAAACTCGATCATCTTCTGCAATGCACGCGTGCCATGCTGGTTGAGAGCGATGCGGACCATATCCTGCGTCGCATTCTGGATCAGCACAGTTCGCTCATCGTCGCTGCAATATTCCAAGAGCTTTTGGCACAAGTAATTTCCAAAAGGATCTGTCATAAGCTCGACGACGTGCTGATTTGTCTCCAGCCAAATCATGTGGACCTGCTCAGGGACTCGATTCTCAAGCTGCTTTTGCAGGTATCGGCAACCATGTTGATCCTTGCAGAGGTCGTAGATCGTACCTCCTACCTGTTCCAGAGACAGGTTTGCATAGCGGCTCATGGCCTCACTCTCTTGGGCGCGGCGTTGCTGAATAACACGCTGCTGAGAGTCTCGAGGCGGGGTAGGACCTTGGTACATGGGGTTGTAGCCGGGATAGTTCTGAGGGGGGTAGTTGTTCATGCCCATGTTTTGCATGCCCATAGTCAACATGTTCATGTTGTAAGGGCTACCGTTCGGGTTTCCCTGGTTGTATCCACCGTAGAATTGGTAGGAGCCGAGCGAGGAAGGTGAACCGGTAGAGGCTGCCCCGGCGGAAGTAGGTGACTGGACCGAAGCTTGACTAGAAGCAATGGGACCAAAGGCAGGAGCGTTACCATGCAACTGCGATTGGATAGAAGGATACGCCGGACCAGCTTGGGTAACGGCAGTGTGGTTCTCAGTCGAGAGCTCGCGGCTGTGGCGCTTAACCGCTCCGGGAGGGATTCGGCCAATGCTCGCATTGTGGTTGTGGAAGTGCTGCTGGGCATGAGCATTGGCATTGCTCGAGGGTGTCATGGTAGCACTAGAGACACTCTTGACGGTAGGGATTTCGCCTGCAGAGAAGGAGGTCTGCAACTTGGGGGGCGTTGACAAGACTTGACTGGAGGAGGGTGACATGGTTGCAGTGGTAGCGGCTTCAGTGTTGGCCTCTCTGTACTGGTTCATGTCAAGAGAATGACGGAAAGGCCGGCTACCCACGGAGCTGGCGTCAGTAGATGATCCGGTCTGGCCGGTGCTCATACCGTCGGTGGTGTTCATTTGCGCAGATCCTAGGGTGGATAGACTCTGTTGCTGTCGATGGCGGGAAATGTTTGCCCAGCCGTTAGTAGCAGTAGCTTCGCCACTCGCTCGCTGAGATGCGAGATCAACTGCAGCAGAGGAAGCGGATAACTGCAGGAAAATTGGTCAGATTCCGTGACGCGATCAAGACTTTATGTCTTTGGTAAAGGAAAGTGGGAGGTGAGAGGATGTTCGAGTATATGGTGCGTGGGAAATGCAAGGGGGGAGCCGGGGAAGCTCCAAAGATTTTGTAGGAATTTGTATTTCGAAGGTTGTGGGTAGTTGGTATGTATGCGCACTCTGTGTACTCCAAATGATGAAAAGATTTTTTCGAGCACAGTACATTCTGTAACAAGTGCCTTCAAATTCTATTCAAGCAATCGAGGCACAAGCCAATAGCAAGCGCAAACAGAGCATAGTGAATGAAGAGCACGCGGGTCCCGAACAATGCAGAGCTCCCAATGGTGAAGGGGGCGGGTATGATACGAACAGTGCACTTACCACGTTAGGATTTCCTTTCTGGGCGTAGAGTTGAGGAAAACCGTCCTCGCCAGCGTCAGGATTAGTGTAGTTATTCAAGTCCATGGACGACTCGTCGTCTCTGAAGAGAAAACCAGCTGTGTTGGTTTGGTCGATGTTGTCGTAGAGATTTCCACGACGGGTAACTGGCATAGAATACCGGTTGAGACTAGAGGGATCTCTAGATTAGTTACTGCTTATGAACGAGGGTGTATTGGTAAATGAGGGAATGAGGAGACCATTGAGATGATCTAGAAAAATTCAGGTATGCTGTTGCGCGCAATGTATGTGGTTCGAATAGAAAGTAGGAGTGGTGCAGGTAGTGTTGTTAGTGGTCAAGGAACTAAGGAAGGGAGACACTAGTTTCCTAAGAAGTTAAGGAAATAGTGAAGAGTAAAGTAGATGAAATGATGTATCTCGTATACAGTAGGCTCAGTTGATCGAGGACTCTTTGCAATGTGCTGGGGAAACATAAGGGGATTGTGAGAAAGGTGCCAGGTCAGGTTAAGCAGCTTGCCTGAGGTTGTGAATATGCGAACCTTAGCCGGGTTAAAAGCTGGCGGTCAGGTATTGCCGGGTGTTAGGGCAAACAAGTACTTCGTAAAAGGTAACAGTTTTAGAAAGAAAAATACTTGTCCGCCCTTTTGTCGGACATGAGATGGTGAATGATTTTTTCCAATATAAAAGTAGAAATCCTATCTTCGGGACCTCTATGTATGATATCTTGACTAGAAAGAGCTCGGTACTAAGATTCCCAACTATTTTGGCAGGAACTTGTACGTAGATGCGATATATAGGAATATAAAACAGAATAGATGGCATTAGACTTACGCATTAGTTGATCGATGACTTGTAGGATCCTGACGAAGGGCCTCCTCCTTTTCATCCTCATCACTGTTTCTACGAGATCCCGGTACGGAACGGGAAGGTAGAGGGTCATCAAAAAAGCGAGATTGAAGAATAGTCGACTGCGGAGAGGTCAATTGCGAGCCAGACCTTCCGGGCCGAGTAGTGAATAGGCCCGGAGGAGAGACGAGGCCAAGGCTAGGCGTCGAGTATCGATTAGTGCGATTATTAGGGCGGGAGAACATGGTAGGGAATCCTGAGCTCGTCTCCCGGTACTCAGGGGGCGTCGTCGGTTCGGACTGGTGACCTGTTAGGCCTATTCCGTTTCGACCTACTATCTCCTCCTGCATCTGCGCAATATCAAACTCATCCCGCCGCTGCTGCTGGTCCAATTTGTGCATTTCGGCCTCAAAGCGCCGCTTCTGCTCGCGAAGCTTTTCATACTCGACCTTCTTTTTCTCTAACTATACAAATCGTGAGTACCGACCCGACATATTAAAACAGCGGCAATCGCGAGCAGGAGGCAAGCAGGGAGCTAGCATAGAGAGTGCGCGCGCAGATAGCGGACTCAAAAACGGTCCAAGATAAACAGGCGCCAAAAGAACAGACAGCCTTACCAGTTGCATTTTATATTGGGTCTATAATATTCAATGTCAGCTGCAAGTTTCACCCGGCGAGACATACAATTAGGGACATTGAGACATGCTCGGGACAGTTTTGGCAAGACCAGATGCCCATCGCAGACATAGCCCTTGATGCGACATCCGGATTGGGAAGACTCACGGCATATTCTTGGGGTTCTGGCACTGGCATTCGCTGGGTGGCTAGGGTGGACAATGTTGGTACACGCCCCGAGTCGGTAGTGAATCGTCGAGGCAAAGTCGGCAAGGTGGTTCGAGGGTCTTGCGAGACTGGCTGAGGCATGGGCCTGCCATTTCGCTGCGGTGAGACAAGGGAATTCATCGGCGCCTCGTTTCTTGGGGACTGCTGGGAGCGAAAACGGTAATCATCCATGTTATACTCTGTTGTTACAACACCAAAAGCTTTCTTTCGTACAAGCCAAATTGGCAATCACCGGTTTTCTATAAACTGCGATTGAAGAGAATAAAAGTTAGCACGATTGGGTATACAATGACGCGAGTCGCAGAAAACCAGACGTTCGAGGTTTGCTCTCGCTCCTCTCTCTATCTCCACTCGTCTGTCCCTCTCTTAAGAGATGCAATGTGGGGTTTCAGGAGGAAAGGCAGCTAGCTAACTAGCAAGAATTTGCGCTGTGCTCCTATTGTGTTGCCGCCGCATATCTCTCTCGTTCGGCATAGACACAGGAACTTTGGAGCTTTGCGCGGGCAAGGTAGGTTGACGATGTCTCAAGGTGTCAAGGGGGGTGCATTGGGGGGAGGGTTCTCCTCGGCTGTTCAGACGGCGGGATGTTTTTACTCACCTTTGATGAGAACAACTATAGCACAGAACGCGAAATGCAGCCCTGGAGAGCCAGGAGCGGCAACGCAGCACAGAAAGAAGGGAAAGTTTGCAAAAGCGCAAATTCCAGGAAAAAATAATAATAATAAAAGAGTGTGGAGTTGTGCGAAGAGAAGGAGACTCATCAAATGTTTCAATTGCTGCGAGTGGACTGGACGAGGCACAGGGAGGTCAAGTTAGAATTAGGACAAAGGCGCAACCAACCCTCCTTCTCCTGCTGCTGCTGGCTACTGCTGGCTGCTGGTGCTGCTAACTTGCCCAGTGGCTCCAGTCTGATGCTTGGTTGCTCCAGTCCAAATGGATGTCGCTTTTCCCATGCCCCTGGTCCAAAAGTCTGTTTGGTGGTACAACGGCCCAGCATACCACTGGCACTAGGTCAAGTAGGTACAGTCAAGTAGGTACGACGACGGTTGGTACGGCAGGTACATTACATCCACATACATCGACGTGCTAAGCGACCGTCTACAGACTGAGAGGGTACGAAAAGTATACATGCAAGGTGGTGGATTACGGCGGGCATCTCCATGTACTCGCCCCCTCCCCTCAAGTGCTTCGATGTTCCTGGGGTCTCCACTCACATTGACAGAGCCTAATGCTCTAACGTTACGTGTACTAGCTGTACTAGCCGCGATCAGTTCCATGTTGTTACCATTCGCCGTACATTCGTTATATTTTGTGTTCCCTTCATCGGCCAGTCAGTCACTTGCGAATTCTTATCCTTATTAATTGCTCTACGGTACTCTGCTGCTCTGACATACCTACTCCTACACACTTGTGTATAATATAATCCCACTAATAGAATCCCAATCCGTCAACTGATGACTTGCTGTGGGCGGAATGACCATCATAGGAGATGCCGTAGATTACGTACATATACGAGGAGCACTTATCTATAGGAGGTAGGTCGTAGGTCAAGAGAGACACGAGATGCTTGCTATAAAAGATGGGATCCTCCAGCATACCATTATTATTACAGTATAGGCGGCCCTACCTGACAAGGAAGACCGGCATTTTTTAGGTCGTTTTTAATACATTGGCTTCAATCGTTTTCAGGGTCTTAAGTACTTCCTCCTCTCTGAGACTTCAATAGCAGCTAGATCAATTGATGGCGTTGGCTGCGAACTCTAACCACAGATTTGGGAATCGAAAGAGTGGAGTTGCGCGAAGTGAGACTGGCCGCTGTACTAATAATCTCACAAATCACTTATACTTAAAATGATTACATCCAGAACAGAGTACGATACCTCCTATCGGCGAGATGAGATAGGTTTATGGGGCTGTTGTAAGAGGTAGGTGATGACGAATTCGCGTGGATACACTTTCATACTTACATGTAAGTAAGGCAATAAAACATTTCTGATTGAAGATGTACATTACGTCTGTTATAAGAGCGACCGTTTTGTTGCGACAGTTTTGAATACTGATCCAATGTAGGTACCTGGCTACCCCTGGCGTTGTTAGCGGCCAGGATTGGTAGCTGGGAATAGCTTGTTCAAACTAGAGGGGGGAAGGGGAGCGGTGAGCGGAACCATACCTGTCACCAAAAAGCCATCGAACAAACCACCGCAGCCCGAAGCGCTTTTGGCTTCATACTTACGCCAGTACAAGCCATGGCCGATATGCGGACTACATATTCATATGCGGACTACATATTCATACTTGCCTCAGTTGAGTGGAGTAAGTATCCCAGACGATTTTGAACTTATCCATCGCGATAAGTCGTCCAAAGGTTTGGCATCAAGTCTTGGCCTTATGTGGTGTACAAAAAAACTATATGGGACACACTCATATGTGTTTGGACTTCGAGTCAAGCCAGCCCAACTCGATGTGTGAGATGATTCATCCGTCCATCCTTGCTTTCCGTTCGGTTGTCCAATGCCGTCCTGCAGTAAAGGGCAACCCAAGCCTACATCTGCATCTACATCTGTATTATCGGACGGTATATGTGTGCTCGGTCTCCCGGTTCAACAAACTCCACCACACAAGTGCACTACACATGCAAGAAGAGTACAGGCGTATAAATTGAGATTATACATCGACAAGTTCTGGTTGGACAAGTCCCTCATCCACGTTCGGAACCAATTTCCCACGAGCTGTCTTCTCATAGGTCCTCCCGCCTGAGGTCTTTAGGAGTCTCGAATTTGATGACAGTTTCGCTTGCGGTCCTCCTACGACATCTACTCCCAGAATGTCTGCTGGCTCTCCTTTTAGCGCATTTATCCGGGGCGCGGGTGTCAGAACTAGAGTATATGCTAAGGTGTAATATCTCAGAACAGCCACAGCAAATGTAGATCTAGGTTACCAAAAACGCCATATGGTGAGCTTTGAGACATTGTTCGACATTAATCAGAGCAACGTGTTGGGTTGGTAGCTCAAGGTGACTCAGAACCTTGCATGGGTTTGGTCCTCTCCCGAGCCATGTCCCTCTGGTGCATGCTACATGTATTCATTGATGTATGCTCCGAGGATAGTACCGATCTACGACGGCTAGGACTGTCAAGCAGCACTTCACCATGCAACGCGCCACTCGACATCTTGTCGAATTGCGTCCTATCAACTTCTGAACTGTATCTCACATCTGCCACCTGCTTTTAGGGTCCTTGGTCCCTTGGATCCTTGCCTCCTTATAGTTTCGGATCGAACCTAGACCTACATGCTGGCTCTTAAATAGCTCCTAGCGCGGCTCTAATGCTGATGGACCCCTGTTGAGATGGATCATGTTTTCTCCTCTATCCTGTCTATTCGACATATTTCCCCCCTTCTACCAAGATATTCTTTGTCCCCATTTTCTCCCAATTAATTATTGTCGTCACGGTTGCCACCCTCGCATCTATTGCCTGGTTGTCGGTAGGGTTGGAACCCGTGGGCGACGTTCAGGTAAGACTATATCACCTCTCTAAACTCTATAGCGCGATGATCGTCAAATCTCAGATGCTGTCCAACCATGTCTTATAATTGGCCCTCAACCACGGCCACCACCGCCGACCTAGTGGCGACATTGGGAACGTTTTAAAGTAGGCTTTTTTATTCGCATTATCAAATGGGGCAAGCCGTTAGCTATCTGTTACCTGGAAACCTCCCTACATGATGGCTTGGGCGGCTACGCTGCTACGCAATAACACACAACGAACCTATCCTTGTTCGGCTCACCGACTTTTGCCTAGCCACAGGGCCATCTATCCGCCCCGTAGTCTGCACGTCACCCAACCAGCCTGCCAGCCAGCCCGGGAAAGAAATAGCACCTTTCCCCGGATACTCTGGATCACGATGTGCATTTTGTGGCTTGCATATGCTCGACCCTGGCAAGCTGGCAGGCAGGTCAACGTAAGTAAACTTCACTATCAGGTCTGATCGGGGTGTATTCCGTAGTATGTATAGGTACGAAAGTCGTTCAACCTCTAGGGGAATTTTATGATAGAGTGTAAATCGTATGTAGACGAGGGCACGAGGCTCGGAGGTTCTAGATGCGAACTTGGGGTGATATCTCGTGACGGATCGAGGTCTGGAACTGGCTTGGATGAACCGGCAAGAAGCGTATTAGGTAGTCGCATTGATGATCTCAGATACAAATCATACCAATTCCTAGCATATTTTCCTCGACGCGGAAATATTCATCGATTATCCCCACATCCCAACCCCTCCTTACATGCTTCTCGTTAGACAGTCATCTGAGATATGACGAAATAGCTGCATTGCCGTCCTTTCTTTGCATCTTCGTACGAAGGACCATACAGGTACAGTAGCTTGAATAGCTAGCCTTCCTCTATCCACATCTTGCCTGAGAGGGATGAGGCGAGTTTACAGGCCAATGCATGGCGGATCGATCTGCCAGCACAGCGTACAGTCTCCTGCAGTGAATATGCAGGCAAGCTGCAGAAGCGGTTGAGACGAGGGGCAGCGACTCTCGCTCGACGAGAGACGATGGAGGGGTAGAGAGGGGCTGAAATGGCTCATACTACGTATAATGGGTGAGCTTCATCCTTGGCACTTGGCCGATACCCCATCTACCCACTCGCTGGAATTCTTCACGCATGTATCTGTGTATGTACGTCCGTCCCCTGGTGGCTACCCATTGAGGATGGTGCTTGGGTAAAAATAGAGACGTATTTCCAATTACGGAGTCCATACAAGGACTTCAAAAGGGCAGGAAACGTCTCATCGATGGTGACCAAAAGAGTAACTACATAGACCTTCTTAGCGACATGCGTAAAATAGCGACAGGCGTTTATTAAGCGATGACAAGGTCGAACTAGTATTCGTAAGTAGCAGGACTTCTATTCAGTACTTCGACCTTATTAAACCCATTGGGCATGAAGAATATGCTAGAGCACCGTAGAGCATACGGAATTTCGAAGTTAACCCTCGTTGGACGTGAAGTTGGAAAAATCTCCGGTTCGTGTCTGTATCGACTCCTTCCCCGTGGAGAAGGCCATCCTTATACCCCACAATGTTACTAATTTTAATTGGCTCAACATCCATAGCGTCTAAAGCTTGAAAGGGTCTAGTGGCTTGAGAGCCTACATGTAGCTTAAGTAAGCTATGCATAGTGCATAGTAGCACTTGAGTTGCACATCAGTGCACAATTGAGGTACACAGGTACAGATCGTCATTTTTTTCTTTGGTGGGGGATATTTGCCGCAGCTAACCTACATGTACTCACTTCGTGGATGAGGCTGATTTATATCGAGTCATCTCATAATAATTACTACATTCTACGCGATATCTAAAACTGCATAAAAATGTTAATTCGCCAAGATGCCTTATATCGATGACGGATTTGAAGCTCTTCTAGAGCCGTTCTATAATGGCAAGAAGCTAACAGACCCCATATCTACCGTCGAAGATAAAAATCAGTTGCTTCCAGCATTCTTAAAAGTTAAAGGTGCGTATATGTATAAGATCTACATGGTAATCGAATAAATATATTCAATATGCTAACATCACTCTTTAATCAGGCCTGGTAAAACAGTATGTTTTCCCATAGCTTAAGCCAGTAGATGGTTGTGATATGTTCGATGTTACTAACTAGAGAATCCTAGGCATATCGATTCATACAACTTTTTCGTGGATCATGAGATCAAGGAAATCGTCAAAGCGAATCGAACGCTTAGAAGCGATGTCGACAGTAGCTTTTGGATCGAGTTCATAGACATCCGGGTTGCGCCCCCGGATCGTTCTGACTTCTCCGAATACAGGGTTGAAAATGATATCACCCCTATGGAATGTCGTCTACGGGACATGACATATTCCGCCAAGATTCTTGTGGATATCGCGTATACTCGCGAAAAGCAGAAGATCATCCGCCGCAATGTTGAGCTAGCCCGCATGCCTGTTATGTTGCGAAGCAACAAATGTCGACTGTATGGTGCGAACAACGCTCAGATGGAGCTTATGAACGAATGCCCACTTGACCCCGGCGGGTACTTCATCATAAATGGCACGGAAAAGGTCATCCTTGTCCAAGAGCAGCTGAGCAAGAACAGAGTCATCGTCGAAGCAGATGAGAAGAATAGTATCATCACTGCATCCGTGACTAGTTCTACCCACGAAAGAAAGTCCAAAACATACGTCACCCTGAAAAAGGATCGCATCGTCCTGCAGCACAACGTTCTCGTCGAGGCCGTACCCATAGTTATTATCCTGAAAGCTCTTGGAGGTCTCGCGGATCTCGATATCATGCACCTTGTCGCCGGTGCTGATGGAAGATACCAGGATGATTTCTCGGTCAACTTTGAGGAAGCTACCAGGGCCGGCGTCTTCACCCAGCAGCAAGCTTTGGACTATATTGGAACAAGGGTGAAGATGGGCGGCAGAGCAAAACAACCTGGAGGTCCACCACAAGCACGGCGAAGTACTATCGAAGAAGGCCTCGACGCACTGGCGAACCTCATCATCGCGCACATACCTGTAGAGGGCCTGGACTTTTACCCGAAAGCCGTTTATATAGCACTTATGGTCCGCCGGGTCCTAATGGCTCGCTATGACCCCAAACTCGTCGATGATAGGGACTTCGTGGGCAACAAAAGATTGGAACTGGCAGGACAGCTTCTATCCTTGCTCTTCGAGGATTTATTCAAGAATTTTATGACCAACCTCAAGTGGAACGTCGAAAATTTACTGAAGAAGCAGAACCGGGCCATGCCAATAGACCCTTTAGTCCATCTAGGTGCCCAGGGAAAGCATATCAGTGAAGGTATGAACCGTGCTATACAAACGGGCAACTGGAGCGTGAAGCGATTCAAGATGGAGCGAGCTGGCGTAACACACGTCCTCAGTCGTCTCAGCTACATCAGTGCCCTCGGCATGATGACTCGGATTAGCAGCCAGTTCGAGAAGACGAGGAAAGTCAGTGGCCCTCGTGCGCTGCAGCCGTCACAGTGGGGAATGCTCTGCACCTCCGACACACCTGAAGGTGAAGCATGTGGTTTAATCAAGAACTTGGCCCTTATGACACATATTACGACTAATGTTGACGAAGAGCCAGTCAAGAGATGGATGTGTACGATAGACGCTGGAATTGAGCCTATCAAGTCCTTCAGTGGGTTCGAGATCCACACGAAAGGGTCGTATATTGTCTACGTCAACGGTACTCCCTTTGCCCTGGTTCGATCTCCGAAGCGTTTTGCGGCTAAGTTCCGCACGATGCGACGAAAAGGGTATATATCTCCGTTTGTCGGTATCAATGTCAACAACCACCTCCAAGCAGTGCATATCGCAACAGACGAGGGGCGCATTTGTCGACCGTATATCATCGTTAAGAACGGTGAGGCCAAGATCAAAGATCAACATCTGAGGTTATTGCAAGCCGGGAAGGCTACATTCGACGACTTCTTAAAACAAGGTATAGTCGAGTATCTCGACGTCAACGAAGAGAATGACACGCTGGTGGCTCTCTATGAGAAAGATATCACGAGAGCGACGACGCATCTCGAGATCGAGCCTTTCACTATACTCGGCGCTGTGGCTGGCCTGATTCCTTTCCCGCATCATAACCAATCCCCCAGAAATACGTATCAATGCGCTATGGGTAAGCAAGCTATCGGGGCTATTGCCTACAATCAATTCAACCGTATCGACACTCTTCTATATACAATGGTTTATCCTCAACGGCCGATGGTTATCACCAAGACCATCGAGCTCATCCACTACGACAAGCTACCCGCAGGACAAAACGCGACCGTCGTTGTCATGTCCTACTCTGGTTATGATATCGAAGATGCTCTCGTTTTAAACAAAGCATCTTGCGATCGCGGGTTCGGACGATGCCAAGTGTTCCGCAAGTACACGGCGGACCTCCAGAAGTACGCTAACGGAAGCCGCGAAAGGATCGGAGATAAGGACGACTCACAGGCAAAGTATAATGCGCTCTCAAGCGACGGGTTAGCCGACGTCGGATTTCCCGTCAGAAATGGCGACGTCCTCATCAAGAAGGAGAGCCCGGTTGATATCAATCCTGTCGTCGGAATGCAAACTAGGGCCCAGGAATTCCGTGAGACACCGTTGTCATACCGACTCCCTGATCCAGCCTACGTCGACAAGGTCATGGTTACCCAAACGGAGAGGGGAACGCAGCTCGTAAAAGTTCAAACCAGACAGACCAGGAGACCGGAATTAGGCGACAAGTTCTCTTCTCGACACGGCCAGAAAGGTGTCGTCGGAATTATCGTCGACCAAGAAGACCTACCCTTTTCGGATTCTGGCCTCGTACCCGACATCATCATGAACCCCCACGGTTTCCCTTCTCGTATGACGGTCGGCAAGTTACTCGAATGTCTGACGGGCAAAGCGTCGGTTGTCCAGGGACGCAAGAACTACGGATATGGGGACGCGTTCAGATCGCATCCTCTCGAAGATATGAGCAGGGAGTTGGTCAATGCCGGATTCTCATGGGAAGGAAAGGACTATTTCACCTCGGGAATTACAGGCGAGCCCCTACAAGCCTACATCTTCAACGGCCCCATCTTCTACCAGCGCCTTAAGCACATGGTCCAGGACAAGATGCATTCGCGTTCCCGCGGTCCCCGTGCCATTCTTACTCGCCAGCCCACGGAAGGTCGATCCAGAGACGGCGGTCTCCGTCTCGGAGAAATGGAACGCGATTGTCTGATCGCGTACGGTGCCTCGCAGCTGCTCCTCGAACGTCTCATGATCAGCTCCGACGCCACCGAGATAGACATCTGCGAACGATGTGGCCTCTTCGGGTACAAAGGCTATTGCAGTACGTGCCGGAGCAGCCGCGAAGTCGCCCGCATGACTATGCCGTATGCCGCGAAGCTCCTCATCCAGGAACTCATCAGCATGAACGTCGGTGTGCGGTTGCAGCTCGAGGATGAATTCCCTCATCCGCGATAATTGGAGGAAGTGGAGTAAACTGCATGATATCAGCATTGGGCGGCGTATGATTTTTAATAGATGTCGTTGTCTCGCTAGGGATTTCGGAAAAGTATAGCACTTGCACGGCATCGTGTATTAGAATTGTTTGGTAGAATACTCATGCGAAGATTGCATAATATTTCCATGGAACTCATTTGTGATATGCCTTTATTTATGCTCATTAGATTCACACTGGCTATCAAGTGGGCTCAATATGCGAGGCGCCTATAAGATCCTATCTCCTTGCCTGTATGGCATACGCATATTCATATACCTCAAGCTGTCATTCTCACCTTACTATTCGTCCTCATCCTCATTGCCTTTCCCTTTGCTCTTCCCCTTCCCCTTCTTCCTCTCCACGCCCCGCAGTCCACCCATCGTAACCTCAAACTCCACCGCACCATCCAATCCCGGTCCAGTCCCGGGGACATGGGGCGCGAACACAACCTTCATCCACCTCCTCCAATTCCTCAACATCGTCGTGCTCTCCCCCGCCTCATCATCCAGCACCTCCTTCCGCCCGTACACCGGCCTCTTGTACAGCGCCACGCGCGCCGCGATCTGCGTCGTCCACACGAGCCCCAGACTCGGCGTCTTCAGGTTATTATTCTGCTGCTCCCCCCCGTACGGATACGCGTCCCCCCACCCCGTGAACCACCGCTGCTGGTGGTCCAGCAGCAGCGCCGCCGGCGCGGGCGGGTCCTCGGGTGTTGGCTCCGGCATGCTACTCCGGATGGACAGATGCAGGTCCGTGGGGCCGCTGCTCGGGGGCTCCAATCCCAGCCCCGAGCCTGGCCCTGAGAATGAGAAAGAGTGAGGCGGTGCGCTGCGCTTACTTCGCGCAGCTAGCGGACTCTCCTGCGAGACGCGCGGTAACGAATACGGGACGGGGGCTGCTGCAGCGCTGCTCTTAGCGGGGCTCGCGAAGCGATCCGCGACCTGGTTTGCGACGACGACGGCGAGATGGTGCTTCCGCGCTAGCTCGTGCAGTTGCTGCCCTAATCTCACAAGCTCGTGGCTTCGGGCCGCGAGGTTATTAGACCCGCCGGCGCGAGCGCCACGCTCGAATTCCGCGCGATAGTTCGCGGCTACGGAGTCCAGGACTAGGAGCCCGACGTTGCGCCGCGAGACTTCCACGGGCACTTGGAAGCTTAGGATGTGGTCTTGAGACTCGAGGTCCGGCGTCACGGTGCCGATGATTTGGTCCAGGGAGGGCTGCTCTGAGCGGGGCAGGTCGCGTAGGATAGGGTGGTTAGTGAGGAGTTGCGAGAGTCGCCGTGTGGAGAGTGGTGCTTCGGTTGAGATGTACAATGCGGGACGTCCGAGTCCGCGCGGTGGCGGCAGTTGGCATGCCAGGAGGAGCGTTAGCAGGAACTGCGTCTTGCCGGCGCCGCTCTCGCCCGTGATCTCGGTGATGTAGCCGACGGGGATGCCACCGCCGAGGGCACGGTCGAGGTCCTCATCTAGGGTGCTGATAAAATGGCGTTCCTCAGCTAGGAGCTCAGTTCCGGTATGCCTCAGGGTACTCCTTTCCGCCTTTTCTGTATCGTCATTTTCCAATCGACTTTGTTGTTGCTTATCTGAGACGCCAAGATCCACATGCAAAGCTTCAAGCACAGCGTTACACAAACGCTTGATGTCCAACAACGGCAACTGGGTGCGTTTGCCGATATCCGGGACTTGAAGAGTGAGCAGGTCGGCCGTGGTCAGGCCGTGCTTCTCGATAGTGGGTAGCAGGTTCGCGAACCGGCCGATCGGGAAGTCCGGTAGGATCCGCGACAGATCAGTCATGAGCGAGGCCACATTGGTATTTGCACTTGTGGTAAGTGTACCGCTCCGAGACGAACCGCACCAATCCGCATCTGCCTCCGCTTATGAGATCGTCGGCGCCGGACCTTTACTTATCTTCCGGGTGATAATATCGCGATATCAGGTGACTTCGGTGTAGCCTCAAGTTGGTTACTGTTAGCTCGGAGTTTGGTGTGTTGTCGGCCGGGGAGAAGTTTAGTGGTTGATAGCCCTGGAGGTACAATCCAGTTGGTGGGGATACAGGGTTCAGCAGCATGGATAGGGGTTAGTTAAGGTTGGTTAGGTAACATCCGGCAGACCAATCACGCATTTTCAAGGCTTAAACCGACCGCGCGAATTGGTGGGCTGCCAATAGATTCAAATCTTATCGCTACCCCAATAATTCGCCTAAGTGTGCCTCATTAGTGATAGTCAACCTCCTTTAGTAACATCGCCCCTGATCTGTCACCGCAAAATATTCAGTATATTCGATCTGTCGAAGTGTTTTGGATTTATTATTCCCGTCATTTATTACACCAATTCATGGTGTATTCAACGTCCCCCAAAAGACCCGTCAAATAGACCTCTCTGGATTCGGAACTTAGCGACGGCTGACCGACACGTTGGAATGCGTCTAGTCTTCTAGTTCTAGGTCCATCCTGGGATCGTCAGGTCCACCACAAACGAGCTTTTCGAATTATTAATTTAGTCTGCGACCTGGTGGCTTGGAGTAGTAACCACACCAAGGTTAGGCCGATAGATTAATAGTGATAGACCAATTGATGGTTGGCTGCTTATTTATCTAGGGCTGCTGTCAAGAAGCTCGTTGGTGGCCGTGACTGACAACAGTCTAGAATCAGCCATTATTTGCCCGTTTGCTTCTCGAACGATGGCAACAGAGAGTATGGCGCGCAGAGCTGAGAGTAAGAAAAATCAAATATTGTTCCGGATCGATGCTAGCTGCCAGCTTTTTCAGCCTCAATGTAACATTGAATAAGTAATCCCAACGCATACGAGCCGGGCGCCCGCCTGTCATGGGGCCTCCCTTGCCTGTGGTGGTAACCCGCATGTTGACTCCCGACCATCAATTCGGCTTCGTTTGCGAGCAGCAAAAGTACCCCCTAAGTTGAATTGACTGGTCAATTCTAACTTGGTGAACTGGTCAATCCGTGTTGATGAAGTACACTATACTCCGCTTCACCAAGCCAGTATGGGAAGAGTCCCAACTCTTCGAGGGGTCTCGTGCGAAGCTATACCCAATAGCTTCTTGGCGCGGCCACCGAAAGTCCCCTGGAGGCTTTCAGCTCCTGCAGACCATCTGGAACCTACCCAGATCGCCATTGGCCAAGCCAACCCGCGATCCTTGGTAGCTAATCTCCCCATGCAAGAAATGGTATGGCTCGAGGCTGAGTGGAATTTTCATCTTAGACGGATGAAAGCGACATGTGCGAGGAAAAGCTCGTCTGGAGCTAGGAGAGTGCGCCTTGCCACTGCCGTTCGGGTCGGCTGGATATAACGGAGAGTATTACTATTTCACCTGAGCTCCTCGCTTATAATAAAAGAACGTGGGCGCCCATACACGCGCGCTCGGCTCGTGTCTCTTTCGTTTCCTTAGGCGACCTTCGTTAATTGTAATATTTCGAGGTCGAGTAATAATACCTCGCTATACTCGTCGTAGGAGAGTAACTAGACGCCAGACCACCGTAGTTAGGTCCTCCCCTAGGAAACGAATATGGCGAGCCTCCTATCTGCAGCGGTGTTCGTCACCGCTGTTCAGGCATTGGCTTTCGATGGAAGGCCGGCCAAACCAACTGACGCCTTCATCCCAACTCCGACCTTCTCACTACCCGAGATCACCGTGCCGCCGAGCGTTCATGAGCTGGCTAAGAGACAAAGTGGACAGACAGTTCTTGTAGGCCCGGACAACACGTGTGGATACTTCGATGGACGACCTGGTAGGAGACCTCGTCTACGCTCAACAATACTCAAATTGAGTAGCTAACCGCGACCGTAGGTGCTGTATATAGCTGCAACGGTGCAGACGTATCTTGTGCCCTCGTCACTACAGCTGGCATGGGCGCAGTTGCTTGCTGTGACAACACTGACTGCGGTCTCCGAGTCGCATGTATCGATTACAGAGAATTCATGCTCTCCAGCGCATGCAACAACGCTTGTGCTCTAGATACCTTCACTGTCAAGTGGTGAGTTGGTTTTTATCAATAAAGAATACCGTAATACTCATGCTTCAACAGTACAAGAGCATCCGCACCTTACTGCGGTACCGTCACATTTTTCGACGGCATCGTGGACTACTACTGCGACACCAACAGCGACTCGACGCCTCAACAGCTGTATACTACTTATGATGGCGAAAAGGACGGCCGAACCTTCACTCCAGTTGTTGTTACTTTGTCAAGCGACACATCCAAGTCCGTCCCGACACCAGATATCAGCTCAACGTCGAAGTCAAGCACCACGCCTCCAGGACCGACCCCAGATGATAACGACAATGACAACAACAATAATAACAACAGCGGCAACACGAATTCTAACTCCAGTGCTTCAACGACCAACGTCGGCGCGATCGCCGGCGGTGTCGTAGGAGGTGTCGCGGGTCTCGCCCTGATCGGCCTCGGCATCTTCTTCCTGGTGCGGCACAACAAGAAAAAGAAGGCCGACGGCGCGAACCCACCTGCGGCACAAATGCAGCAGAACGTCCCGCCGACCGGCCAAGTACCTCCCGCAGGAGGCGCCGCGGGCTACCAACCGCCATACGACCCGCACATGAGCCAGCAGTACCCGCAGCAATCACCATCACCAGGGTATCCGCCACAGGCGTACTACCCGGGGCAGGACAAGCCGGTAGGGTTCGCAGCGGTGACACCGCCGACAGGCCAAGTGGTGCCCGATCGGAACAATTCGACGAGCCCCGTGTCGCAGTTCACGGACAACCGGGGGAGCTTCCAGCCGACGAGCCCGACGTCGACCATCAGCTCCAACTGGCACCAGAACCAGCCGGGCACTTATCCTCAGCAGCAACAGCAGGCGCCAAATGTTCCGCCTACGGTGCATGAGGCCGGTGGCAATGTGGTTGGGGAGCGGGATTATAACGCGAATCACCACGGCCAGCTGCATGAGCTGGGTTAAAATACTCACCCATTGAAAAAGGAAAGGAAAGGAAAGGGGGAAGAAGAGAGGATGATAGTATAGAGAAGGAATACCAAACCAAATCTACATACCTACCTAAGTAATTTCGCTGTAATTAGTTTGGTTCGTTCATATTGGGATCGCGCGGCATTGCATTACGGAGTTCTTCGTTCCCCAATGGGCTTGGCGAGAGATACTACACTACCTAGAAGAAGGAAATAAATAAAATGAAATATAGTACATCCTACATCTTATACATAACAGCGCTTATGTTAATCCCCGGTGGTATCTAGTTATGTGCTTGTATTTATGTGATAGTTACCCCTTGACTCCGGACGCCGATACCAGCTATAAATCTTCGGATTTAACTACTTATACGAGAACGACTTATATAATGTATTTTCAAATACCTTAAAGATTCGATATACACTATATAAATTCCTCGAAAGAACATGTAAACAGGCTATATCATACACCATACCCAAAAACACATTTGCAAAATCACGCTATATGCAACCCAAACAGATCAAAATCACGCAAAAAAACACACCTATACAGAGACAACCACCACCTTTGCTATGCCCTTAATCACGACCTCACCAGGAACCGCAAGTACATATATAACAAACCATCAAAAATCGCTTCAAAAACATTCATTTAATATTCAACTAGCCGCAACTTTTTCCCAATCTCCCTCCTGCGCGCGCTCGCCGCCGCTCTCTCAGACGCCTTCGATTCGCCCTGTTGGTCGAGGGCCTCGCCGCGCGCCTTAAGCGCCTGTAGCAGCATGCCTGCGTCGAAGAAGCCATCTGGGAAATATAAAATGCCATTAATACCACTTTTTCCAAAAGGCGTTCTTGAAAAAAAGGGGAGATAATAAACTTACATCCGCCCAGCTCGTCATCCTCACTCATCATCAGACTCTCCTCGGTCGGACTCCTAGTACCAGTCGAACTCCTCGCCGCGAGCGCGCGCAGGCTATCCGCGCCTGTGATCATGCGGCCGCGGGTCTTGAGGCGGTGGTGCGAGGGGCGGGGCTTATCGGGGTCGATCTCGCGGGCGCGGGTCTGGCGACCGGTGGTGGGGCGGCGGCCGGTAATGCGTAGGATACGCCGGATCTCGAGCAGGTACCCTTCGAGCGTGTCGACGAAACGCTTCGTCTGCCGGTGCTTGCTGGCTACGCAGATGCTGATACCCTCGTCCTTGATGATGTAGCCTATCCCAAAACCGCCGCCCGCCGTGGGGCCGAACCCGAATTGCCGCAGCGATGGGTTCCCGCAGTTCGACGTCGACAGGATCGTGCTGTTCAGCTTGTCCCAGCCGCCGTCGGCGAATATCGCGGGGACCGGGTGCTCCTGGTACCGCGAGTTCGTGCTGTCGCCGCGCTGCCGCGTGCGCATCTCGTCCGATAGCACCGAGTCCTTCGCGGGGCTACCGACCGCGGATCCCTGTTCGGAGCCGTTTTCGACCGGGCTAGAGTACCCTAAGCTGCTGGCTGAGCGGCTGACTTCGTCGTCGAGATATCTCTGCCACACACAGAACAAGGCGTAAAGGTGTCGATCACACCCTCGTCCCTTAGAACACTCCTTGGTGCTGTTTACGTGCTGCTGGCACGCTTTGCGGAGCGCCTCTACTTTGGCCTCCGCTGGGTGATCCGCCCAGAACGTCTGGCAGAAATTCACAGACTCCTCCGTCACGGTCCTGATAGCCTCGGTTCTGCCATGGAGGAATGCCTTGGTCATGGCTGGCTCGTAAGTACATTCGACACGTCCATATAATCCGTAGTAAGCTGCTTGGAAAGCCATCTGCACGAAAGCATCGGGCGAGAAGCCAGTGCCGGTGATAAAATTCTTACCGTAGCCGCTGAAATCGAGGCACTCGAACTCATTTTGGCTGATGAGATCCGCAAGCCTGGTTTCGGCAAACCGTATAGCGATATTTAGCTCTGGCGATATATCCCATTCCAACTTGTGAGGGGTCGTAGTGACCTCTCCAAAGCTCTCAGGGTCGCGCTTGGACGGGTCTGGACTTGCCGTCTTCCAAAGACTAGGAGCTTGCCCATTGATTGTTCTTGCGAAGCGCAAGATCGTGTCCGTGTAAAGATCGCTAGCAAATCGAAGGACAGTGTGACCATCCACACCGGTGTGTTCGAAATTGATCCCCGCACTCCCGTTCTTGCAGACGATTATTTGAAGTTTATCGTACCATCGGTTAATACACGTGCCAATTTGTACACCCTTGACAACGTCGTTCGTACCGCAAAGCATATTCTGACACACTGCAGCTGACGTAGATGGTTCCGTGTAGTCGAGGCAGAGTACGAACAGTGCTGAATCCACGATACCGAGGCAGTCAGCATTATTAGAGCCTTCCTCCTTAGTGAGAACATCCCTTAGGCCGGACCAAATTTTTCGGTTTTCTGTACTTAATATTCCAAGTGCACCCTTGGCTGCTTCCTGGATTGGCGTCTGGGCCGCATCGTCTATAATCGTTTGAAGGTTTATAGAAATGTCCTTTTCACTCATGATGAGATCTGAATTGTCGTCGAGAACATCGAACCAATAGAATTGGCCATGGCAAAGAACGACGACGTGTTTGGACTCGGGGTCCTGTTCGATCTGGCAGCCATTCTCCGTCGGTACCCGAGCAGTGCCGAAGAGTCGGGAGTATTGATACATATCTAATGGTGTACCCTTAACCATGTCGGGAGGCAGTTCTTCTCGGCGTACTGCTCGCACGAATTCCAATGCCGAGACGACAAGGGACGCCGCGCGAGTAACCTGGTTATTCCTCGCCGGCGTGGGGTCATCTTCTAGTAAGAAGAACGGATTCAGGTTTAAAACGACGGGATTATCGAAATTCAGATATGAATCATACCCTACAAGTAGGTTAGTGGAGGTATTCAGTGTAAAGCGGTAACGAACGTACAGAATTGTTCTATATAGCTTGTTTTTCCAACAGCATATTCTTGTAACTTCTTCTGAAGCTCGGGTCCGTCCTTCTTCAAGAACTCCTGAACAGCATATCTCGTCTCAGCATGTTCCCTCGGCCCTTGGAGCGGCTTCAAAGCGGCAAGGTACTTCTTGCATGTTTGTTCCAGATCCGGTATGGGCAGCTTAGGCAAACTATCCTGATGGGCAAATGTGAGGCCGCCTTCCTTGGGTTTCTCTGGGATCGTCTCCATAATTGGGAGCCGGCTTCTGAGCTCTGGGCTCGCCGGTCTGTCGTTTTTATGTTCTTGAGCAGGGGCAGGTACTGATGTGCTACCAGCTAGAGTCTCGCCAAGAGACTTTGGCATAGCAAAAATACGGACTTGAGTAGGCATCTTGTTAGCCAACCTGTAGCGATTAGGTGTATAAGGGGGAAACGCAGATGCCAACATTCAAGCCGCGCAGGGCTGTGCGGTAGAAGTAATGGCAATCTTGAAGACAATAGGGTGGCATCACACTTGAGGCATACCCTACTAGGAGAGAAAGTAACGTAGCACCAGAAGGGAGTCAGCGAAGGATATCGAAGCGAGATAGAAAATATAAATTATCTCGAAAACCAGATATAAGAGAAGAAAGAAGAGTTCGAGGTTAACAGATCAAGGGTGGATCCGTAACTAAAGAACCCGAGAGCTGGGATGCAACTGCATAGTCCACAATCACATGTGCGAATAATGCTCCCATTTGGGGGCGCATAATGTCACAAAAGACACTGTGATTGGCTATGGTGTGTGTGAAAATGAACTAGTAGACACTCATCCGCAGGACCGATTGTATACCAAGTATACTGTAATAGTTCGAATGCACAGTAGGGAGGTGGTAAACTGCCGAGAGACCTGGGTCAAGGTACTAGGGACGAAATAGAATCTCACATACCTCCAACCTGGACAGTAAATCTAGCAAACCACCCGGGAACGCCGTATCAGCGACCACCGAGGGATACTAAATCACAGATTCGTATTAGCCAAATAGCTTGAGATGATAGTGAATCCGTAATCTGTCACAGGTTGGTTTCTCTGGACTTTGTATTAGTACTCATGTCTACTATAAAGTCATGGGACGCTACATCGAATAGTAGCAGTGGCGCCGTAAAATGGCTGGGCAGAGCAGGTGAAGAGTGAGGTCAGACCTGGAACATCAAAGAAATGGTACATAGGTAGGTAATTTGAGACCTACAAGGATACCTACCTAGTTTGTCGTAATGACGACTGGCCGTTACCAACCCCACGGGGTCAGGTCGTCGCGAGTCGCAACGTGAAGGGTCTGAAGCGAAGAGTCTAGGTCGTGGGGTAGGTTTCGGACAAGTGGATGAGCTCTGGTTGGGCAGTCGGAGAAAAGGCGACCAGGCGGTCCTTTGTGGATTCGAAATTGGAATGCGGGCAGCTAACTAAAGCAGACCACCAAAAAAGATAGAGAAGCTTACCGTAGTCTAAAGGAGTGTGGTAATAATCTTGTTGGTTAGGAAATATTGACAGCGCTCTTCGTTGATCGCGATCCGAAAAAATGAAGATTGTGACCTAATCCGCCTGCTGGCTAAGCGACTGAAATTGTCTCGTTTATAGTAGTGAGGTATATTGATATATAACGGGCATAGAGCTGGAGGAACGTGACCAATGTGACCTCAGCTGACGATGCATACCTGTGCTGTATGTACCCTAGGATCGATTGATCAGGGCTAGGGGGGAAAAGTGGACCCGAACATGTACTCTCCGCGGTGTTTATGGCCCCGGAATCCTTAAACTGACAACCTGATTTCGTTCTTGGCTTGCTGGTGTTCGTGAATGTTCCTTACTATAAGTCCTGGAAAGCTTTGCATGTGATTGGCGTATACTATGAGTAAATGTAAATGACGAAATAAACCAGCGGCGTAGGCCAAGACAGACGCACGTGGACCTTGGCCTAAATCGGGAATATTCCACAAGGTTCATAAGTTGGCAGTCTTGAGTAAAGCTTCTTTTCAGGAGAAAAAGACAGCTCGATATGATGATATACCCGAGGACAGTGAGCCTACGATCTCAATCCCTACTTGGACCTTTTGGACCTCGATCCGAACGCTATCAGCACTTTTCGGCCGGGCGAGAACTCGCTTGAGAGGCAAACATGCTCCTGCTGACTGGTGGCGTAGATCTGATAACATTGATCTTATCGACTCCTCGGACAAACGGACCATGGACGACGGGAACCCCCGCATCTTACGATATATTCCGGCAGCATGAACAAAGGGGAATCCCGCTTAAGCTTTACGGTACTCTATCTCTGGCTTCTCGAACATCGATCGATAAGGGTCCTGGGGTAGGAGACAATATGCAGTCACTAATAAAATAATGACTTAGCCGTTCCGGTAACATCGAATGATATAATGCTAATCGCGGGGTACTGGAGATCTGTGGGGAAGACTGGTGGCCGTTCCATTGCTTCGGTGCAACCACTTTGAGTCTATTAGTAAGCTCGCAAGCAAACATGCAAATGTGTATGAAACCGGAGGTTCCAACGAGTGAGTGTAAGGCGTCGAGCTGGCCGTAAGATATATGGGTAGGGAGTTAGTAAGTTCATTGAATCGCTATTTTGATGATCGAGCATCTGTAAGCACTGCTTGGATTCGGGATAATAGAAGAGAAAAGAAGCCCGATCGGTGTCTAACGAAAGCAATATTGTGAATCGCAGACTCGATGCCCCGGGGCTGTAATCGCTTTTTAAGGTCAATATCGATAGAAGTATAAAAATTGAATGGAGTTCAAGGATTTCCGAAATGTGTTGAAGAGCGAGTGTCCTATGTAGCGGCACGGAGATAACATTGAATTGATGGCTTAGACCACACGACGACATTCCAGATGGTTTAGAACATTTGAAAGAGGTAGCCAACTGAGGAAGATTTGAAATGAGATATACGCAATCGTAGTCGCAGCTGCTCAGTTACATGTAAGTATTCGTACTGCAATGACGATGCATTTATGCTATCACCGCTCAAACAAGACATAAGGTGGTGCTTCCAAAGTTAGCAGTGATGATGCGCCTAAACGAGAAAGAAACCGAAACCGAAACCGAGACCGCCTTACTAGAGAAAGCTAGTAAGGTTACACATACCCAGAGCAACAAGCCCTTTGATAAGATAAGCACTCAGTGCATGGAGTCTGTCTTATATTTAAAATGGAGACTATTCTCATCTCTTGGACTCTTATTGGTTTCCTTCATAATCAAGTTGAGGCTCGAGTTTCTGAATTCGCCTATGAATCTGCCCTGTCGATCTCACCCTGTCGCACTCGCTTGACGATCGTGAAGCTGGCTTCGGTATCGTTTGCGCGCCTGAAATTTTCATACTTACCTCTCAGCTCGGCGTATAGTAACTTGACGCGTCAGCCACTCACCTCCCTAGGACTTTTCTACTAGACATTCTATGGGCATTCTAGAGGGCTATTCTGTGTTACAGAAATGTATAGCCTCCAAAGCCCTTGTAATTCTGCAAGAGCGAGGAATACGGCAAGACACCATCCACAACCGGTAGTATTCCGTAGCGGCTGTGTACCTCTTAAGTGATGATGCTGGAAAACATATCGCCAAAATGCCAAGTATATATAATACATGTGGTCGCTTCACCATCATGTACTTCATCGCTATGATGATCAGATAACCATTAATTCAAGGCATCTTATTGGATATCCACTCCATTCCTCCTCATCGCCATGTTTATTGGTGCTTTACTGACACGAGTCTTCCGCTCCAAGAGCAGCCAAAACGAACCGTGTGTACACCGAAGTGACGTTCCGCAGCAGACTTCTGAAAATGAGGTCGTCCAGGAGGGGAGCTGTCTTCAGTGCAAAGCTGAGAAACGGGCGGCGTCGAAATATCGATGGAAACTCGTACTATGCTTGCTCATGCCTTACTCCCTTCAAGCGCTCGATGTTACAATGTACGCCACATTTGATGATTCTATGTGTGGACGACGACTAAATATTATGATAGAATAGCCAGCGCCCTTCCGTGGATTGCCGCAGACTTTGGTATGAACCTCGAACCCCTTATATGCCAGGCTATTGTAACTGACAAAGTTTCCTAGGCGAAATTTCCCAGTTGAACTGGATTATATCGGCCTTCAATTTGACTTCGGCGGCATTCATCCCTTTCTGGGGACAAATGTCCAACATATTCGGAAGACATTATACTCTACAGATGTGCTCCTTTATCATGCTAGTCGGCAGTGCCCTATGTACAGGAGCCCCCAAAAATGCTTTCGGCGCATTCCTCCTCGGACGAGCTCTACAAGGCGTGGGGTGCGCTGGCATAAACACGACTATTCGCGTAATTCTAGCGGACAAGGTGACGCTGAAGGAGAACGCGAAGAACTGGTCCCTTTTCGCCTTGACGGGAGGTATATGCTACGGGATAGGCCCTGTCATCGGCGGCTATCTGACCGCTGCTAACTGGAGATGGTGCTTCGGTATCAATCTACCGATTGCATTCGTCGGCATCTTGATCGTGTTTTTCGTTCTTCGAAAAGATCTTCTAGGACCGCAACCGATCCCTGAGCTGGACGAAACCGAGGCTGGCCGTCGCGAACGGTTGCTCAAGCGCCTTATGACCATCGATATCGGAGGGCAACTCCTGTTCATATTCGGATTTGGACTCCTGATTCTTGCCTTTACGTGGGCTGGTGCGACTTACAGCTGGGACAGCCCTGCAGTGCTCGCTCCTCTCATCATCGGTGCTCTGTTGGCGTTCGGTTGGCTCTTTTACGAATATTCGATGGCTCCGGGTCGCGTTTTGTCAAAGAAGTTGTATTTCCAACGACCGATGTTGCCCTGGTACGTCGTATCGAATCGGAATGTTAGTCTTTTGTGCTACATCAATTTTGCTACGGGAATGGCTATGTACAGCGTTCTCTACTTCGTTAGCATTTATTTCACAATCGTCAAGGTATGGGCCAAATCTATAGGATGCATAACCGACTACTATCTAATCGCTAACATCGCTTACAGGGCTTTGATTCAAGTAAAGCTGGCGTTCAACTATTGTATTATACACCGGGACTCGGAGGTTAGTTGAAACAACCGCTATCATAAATTACATACTTGGCTCACAATTTTGTCCAGTTGGGGTGAACCTCTCAATGCTCTTCTGTAATGGCTGGCCTCGTCAAACGTTCCTCCCTCTTTTCCTCGGATCCGTGGTTGAGGCCGTCGGTGTCGGAATGATGGCATGGGCTCTTTATTTTGAGAATCTACCTACCATATACGGTATGATGGCACTTACCGGTGTAGGTACGGGCATGCGGTTTATGCCTGGTAAGTATATGATCTCTGCCCCAAAGAAACCCAATTTCTAACTCGGAATAGGTAATTTACACGCGGTCGGGTTCTTCCGCGAACACATCGCAACTGTCGTTTCCATAACGAGTGTCGCTATAACCTTCGGAGGCACCCTAGGCCTTACAATCATGTCCGCCGTTTTCAACAACACTTCCGGCATCTCGCGCGGTTCTCCTTTCCAAAAGGACTACAACATATCGGACAACCTTTCAGATGAGGCAAAATTAGCACTTATAAACGGTGTCAAGGTAAGACTTAGCGTTCCCATTCCCCATAGACGCTGGCTAACAGTTGAATAGAATGGCATTACTTGGGCATTTGTCTCATTGACGCCTTTTATGGTTCTGGTGAGTTTATTGTCATTGGAGTTTCCTTCTACTATTTCGGGATGTTAATTTGTCGAGTAGTGCGTCATCGCGTCGGCCTGCCTAGGCAATGTGACAATTACTAAGGAACCCAACGGAGAATCCGGTCACCGACTAACTCATGGAAGCTATCTGCTCTCTTTAATATATGGAGGCAACCATGCTGCGAACAATACGGATGTCGAGCTTGAGGAGAAGATCGTTCAGCGGCCGGCTAACTAGACAATTTAGACGGGAATGGGTGTCGAGCGTTTTGCATCATGATACCCTTTAGATTATAACCCTGGTGGTTTCCTATTTTATATATCTATGGAGGTGAAATTAATAGTATAGTAGGGATGGATCTAGGTAGTTATATACATATATCTATAGATTTCGATGATAGAATGCATGAATACAAACATCTCATCGTCGAGTATCACTAGTGTTACAATATGTTTGATAGGTCCTAAGGGCGCTGTATCCTTGGGCTTGATGACTGATGCAGCAAGATAAGGGTGTACAAAGCGCGAAAGTGATCATTTAGCTAAAACCCTTAAAATAAATACATTAAACCATATAAGGCAATTTAAACACAACCACTAAAAGGTTATAAATTCAATTAATTAATAAGTTAATACTTTTTAAGTTTTTTATAAATAAATAAATATATATTTTTAAATAAACATACCATTTAATTATATTTATATAATAAAATATTTTTATAATATATTAAAAATATATTAAAATTATTTAAAATTCAAATAATTTTTAAAATATAAGTTAAATATTATATATAAAAATCATTTTTTTTATATATTATTAATTTTAATATTTAATTATTATTTTTTTTAATTATTATCACGGTCGTTATTATAATCACTATTATAATTATCATTATAATCATCATCGTAATCATCATTATAATTATTATTATAATTATTATCGTAATCATCATCATAATCATCATCATAATCATCATTATAATTATTATTATAATTATCATTATAATAATCATAATAATTATTATTATATTATTAAAATAAATTTAAAATCATTATCCTTTTTATGTTTTTATTAATTACTTAAAAAACTTAAAAAACAACAACATTATTATACATAAAATTTAATCTTTTAATACTTAAATCAACATTTAAAACCACGAAATAATATATTATAACTATAATTCATCTTTTTAATTATCATAAATATTATTATATAAAAAACCTTTATTTTAAATAACTAAAATTATTTATAAAATTACATCTTATTACTTTAAACATAAAATTTAACCTTTTAATATTATAAAAAATAATAAACATTAAAAAAACCATATTAAATTTATTTTAATTAATAATTATCTTATTTTATTATTTATCCGATAAATTTAATATTAAATAACCATTTAAACATTATTAATATTATATTACCTTATTATTTTAAAAACTTAATATTAATTTAAAATTTAAATTAAAATATAAAATTATATTATACCTTTTTATTAAACAACATTAAAATTAAAAACTATTTTTATGAATTTATTTCTTTTTTTTTTAATAACTTATAAAAATGTTCTTTAACACCATCCTCACATATCCATTCCTTTTTTAAAAATAATATCTTATTTTATATGTTTTTTAAGATTTTATAATCTATTAAAAAAAACTTAACCTTAATATAATATAATATTTTAATAAAAATCCAACAATTAAAAAAAATATAATAATATAAACATCTTATAATTATAAAATATTTTTTTATAACAATATTAAAACATAATAAATTAATAAAATCCATTATGTTATAAAAAGATTAAAATATATAATTATTAAAAAATATAAATTAATTAAATCCAACATATATAAAATAAAAATAATCGCCATATATTTTTAACACCAACCGATAATCCTCATATTTTTCACTCCATCAGCTTTTAAAAACATTAATTAAAAGCTTATAAGAGGTAATTTTAAATGCTTAATAAATATAAGCTTAATTTAAAAAATAAAAAATAAGAATATTACATAAAATAAATATTAAATTAATTAATATTTATATAATTATTATAATAAAATAATAAATATTAAAAAATAAAAGTAATAATAAATTTGATAATAATAAAAATAATAACCTTCTTATAAAATATAATAAAAAGGATAATAACAGATAAATAATTTAAATATGATTTTTTAAAAAAATTACATGTTAAACTTATATAATAAAAATTAACATATTTTAAAATCATATACATTTATTTTAAACCTTATATTAATATATATTAATAATATAAGATTTATAATAAATTATAAATAATAATTAAAATATAAAAATCATAGGTTATATAAGTATTTATATTTAAAAAAATCTAAAAGTAATAAAATATAAAAGTATATATTATAAATATAATATGAATATTTATGTAAATAAGTTAAATATAAAATGTTTAATTAATTATTAAAGATTATTAATAGATTTAATGATATTTATAATAATAACTAATAAGTATAAAAGTATTATAATTTTAAATATTATAACATTAAAATTATTTACCTTATATAAAATTATAAAATTATATATCATAAATATAATTTAACATTTAATAAATTATATTATAAATAATTAAAATTTTTAAATTTTTTTTATTATTTTAATATTTATATTATTAAATATAAGTTATAATTTAATATAAAATAATATTAATATTAAAAAATATAAATTTAAATTTATATTTTTAAATATAAAAATATAATAAATACCTTATTTAAAAATTTTAATATTAAAATAATATATTAATTATTAATATTTATATAAATATAAAATTTTAAATAAGATAATTTTTATTATATAATTATATTATATAATCTTATAATTATAATTAATAAAATTAAAAGATGATAGATTTATAATTTTATTAATTTTATTAGCTTTATCATATATTAATATTAAATAATATTTAATAAATAAATATATATGTTATAAAAGTAAAAGATAATCTTTTAAATATATAATTATTTATATTATATTTAAAAAATCTTTTAAATATATTATTATAATATTTAATAATTATTAAAAGAAAGTTAACTTATTTTATTTAAATTTTATAAATTAAAGTTAAAGTTAAAATTAAAAAAAAAAATAATGAGATTATAAATATTTATATAAATTAATTAATAAAATAATATAATATAATATATAAATATAATCCATTAATTTATTAATTATATTATAAAAGTTAAATTTCGAAATAATTTATTAAAAATATATTATTATATTATAAGATATTAAATTTATTTAAAAATGACATTATTATGTTTAATAATGAAATTATAAATGTTTATTTTAATTTTATCATTATAAATTCTTTTATTTAAATTAATAGTTTAATGATGTTAAGTATTAATAAAATATTATTATTATTAAAAAATTAAGTTTCCTTTTATAAATGATAATTATTATTATTAAATTTAAATAAATCATTTTTATAATCTATTATATTATATTTTATATCTTATTTAAGCCATTTATTTATTTTAATAATATCATATTTAAGTATTTAAATAAAATATTAGTTATATATAATTTTTATAATTAATTTAATTTTATATTCTTTATTTATATTATTATTTAATAATTTAAGATAATATTTAAAATATATAAGGAAATCTTTTTTTTTTAAATGATAATTAGTAAAAATATTTCATATAATATATATTATAATCTTAAATTAAATATAAAAGCTTATATATAAATTTAAGATATTTATTTATATTATAAAAGATAATAATAAATAAATCTTAAGTATTAATTTATTAATAATAAAGTAATATTAAAGTTTAAATATATTAATTATAAAATATATTATAATTAATTAATAAATCTAAGACTTTTATTATCATTTTATTAAAATTAATAAATTATTTTATAATTTTAAGGTTTTTTAAGAAAATATTTTTTAAAATATTAATAAATATTAAATCTTTAAAAAGTTAAAAGAAATAAATAAGATTATATCATTTTTTAAACTTATATTTAAATTAATACTTTTTTATAAAATATTAATAAAAAAAAGTTAATATAATTTTATATTTATTAATTATATGATTTATAATAACTTTTTAATATTTTTACTTTTATTTAAAAGTAATAAGTGAAATTTAACATTTAATAAACATATTAAAAAAATAATAAGAAAATTTAATAATAAATTATATATAAAATTTAAGTAGATTTAAGTTGTAATTATTAAATTTTAAAATAAATATGTTTAAAAAGTTAAATAAAATAATTATAAGAAATTATTATTTATTATATATTAAAATATATTATATTAAAATATATTATTCTTATTATAAAATATATAAGTTTATAATTTATATAAAAAAAAATAAATATATCTGATTTAAATAATAAATAATTATTAATATTAAGATCCTTATAAATATAATTTTAAGTATATAAAATAAAAGATATTTGATAATATATTAAAATGATAAGTTTTAAAGTTTTTAATTGTAATTTATTTTAATAATATAATTGTTTAATTTATTATTATAGTTTATTATTTATTAATAAAATTATTTATTTTATAATCTTAATTTTTTAAATCATATTATAATTTAAAATAAATATCTATTTATAAGTAAAAATCTATAAATTTAAAATATTTATATATTTAATCTTATTAACATCATTTTTTTTATAATCATATACTACTTACCTTTTTATTAAATTAACCTTATTTTTTTTAATTAATATAAGTAATTTTTACTGCGATCCCGGCGTGTATAACATGTTTTATACTTTAATGGTAGTAGAAGGGATTAAATTTTATTCATATTATAAATATTTATTATCCCTTTTAAATGATATTAATTTAAATATAATTATTATTAATAATAATAATGATAAAGATTTTAATAATAATAAAAATGATTATAACGATGGCATTTACAACATTAATACCGATATTAATCTTATTAAAATTAACTACTTTTAAGTTTAAAAACTTAGTTATAAAGTTAATAAAAATAAATTATAATAAAATCTTATAATAATAAATAAAATCTTTTATATTTAATAAAACCTTATTTTTAATTATTTGGTATAAAAGATATTAATTAATATAATAAATATACTTATTATATCTACCATATTAAATAAATAAAAAATAATTATTAATTATTTTATAAATATATTTATTAAGTTAAAATAAGCGTAATAAATTTTAATAAAACAATAGTTACTTAATTTAAATATATTTTAATATCATTTTAAAATCATTATAATCATTTTAAAATAAAATATAAATAAAAATCATCTAATATAATAATTTTTTTTTATTATTAACATTATATATATTATTAATAATTTTAAGATAATTATATAAAAGATAAAAATTTATAACATTTAAAATTAATAAGATAAATTTATTAATATTAATTTTTAATAAAAGAAAGATTATAATAATATATATTTAATTACTTTCTTTAAAAATTTAATTATTAAATATTTTATTGATTTAAATTTTTAGGTTATAAATATTTAACATATTTATATATTATAAAATTTTTTTTTTAAGTTAAAAAATTAAATAATTATATATATTATAAAATTTTTATCTTATATTAAAATATTTAAATTATTTTAAAAAAAAAAAAAAAAAGAAAATAAAAATGAAATTAATATGGTTTAAGTTAAAAAAAAACTTAATAATAAATTTAATATTAAAATTAAACTTAATATTAAAATTAAGTTTAATATTAAAATTAAGCCTGACATTAAAATTAAATTTAATATTAAAATTAAGCTTAAAATGAAAAAAAAACCTAATATAAAATGTTTAATAAATAAGATTAATAAAAAAAAAAAAGATAAAAATTAAAAGAAATAATAATAAAAAATCTATATTAATAAAAAAAGAAGCTATTAAAAAATAAAAATATATAATTTTTAATTTTATATTAAATAATTCTTTTTTAATATTTTATTAAAAACATTTTAATATTATTTTTATAATGTATAAAAGTTTTAATTTTTATATAAAATTTTTAAAAAAATTTATAATAATAATAATATTAGCTTATTTTTTATTAATTATATTAATATATTATAATATATTTAAACATTTTAAATTTAAAATAAATAGCTTTTTTATTTTAATAGAAAATATTTTTTATTTATATTTAAAAATTTTAAAAAAGTCTTGGTTAAATTAATTAAATAATATCTATTAAACAATATAAATTAATCATTTTTTAAACCATACTTTTATTATATTCTTATTTACTTAATATTAAACACCATATGACAAGAAGAAAGTTAACCTTTTAATATTAATAAAAAATTATAAAAATCTTAAACTCTTTTTATAATCTTTAAATATAGATTTTATATTTATTAATAATAATATCTTTGGTATAAATAAAATTAATAAAATAAAAAAGATTAATGAGATGGAATAAGTTGATAAGATAAAAAAAATAAGTTAAATAAAATCTTTAAAATTATTTACACTTATATAAATATCTTTTTATTTAAATAAAATTATATTAATATGTTATTTTAAAAATTAAATATTTTATAATATATTAAAAAATTATTTCATAAATTATTATTTTATTAATATTATTATAATTAATATTATTATATGATTAAATTTTAATATGTTAAATGATTAAATTTTAATATATTAATTAATTAAAATTTAATATATTAAATAATATATTTATTTATATTAAAAAACTTATATTTTTATATAAATATTATAAAAATATATTTATAATATTATTATATATTTAAATAATATTATCTTTTCATAAAGTTATTAAATATTATTATTATTATTTAATATTAATAAATAATTAATTATTATAAGAAAGTTATAAATATTTTAAAATATTATTTATAAACTTTATAACCCCTTTTAAAATTTTTTTATACCTTATTTTTTCCTTTTTATTTCTTATATTATTTATTTAAATTAAATAATATTATTTAATATAAAACATTTTATTTACATTCCTTTATTATATTATTAATTAATTAGCTTAATCTTAATTTTAATATTATATATAATAATTTTATTTATATTTTTAAAAATTATTAATTTATTATTAATAAAATTAATTATTTTATTAATATACTTATTTATTAACAAAGTAATAAAATCTTAAAACATTTTTAAAACATAAAAACACATTTAATTAAACATTTTAATAAGATAAACAATTATTTTAATATCTTATAACAAAATATAATTGTTATAAATAATTATATAAAAGTTATAAATAATTATATAATAATTGTTTTTAATTAATTAATTATTATAAACAATTATTTAATTAAATCATTTAATATATTATAAATAATATTTATTAATAAAACTTTCATATTTTTAAATAATATTAATATATGGATATTTTATAAAGAAATTAACATTTATATTTATTTAAATAATAAAAACATCATAAATATAAATATACCTTTTTTACCACTTTATACACTTAATAATTAACCCATTAATCATTTTTTAATAATTATTAAAACAATATATAACATATAATATAAATTATTATATTAAAAAAGATAATTATTATAATAATATTTATATATATTAACCTTTAATTTAAATAAATTATTATTAATAATAAATATACCTTTTAATAATAATATTTAACCTGTAATTAAAAAAAAAAAAATCTTATCTATTTATAAAATCTTTATTATTAAAATTATTAAGTAAATAATTATTTCTTTTTTTTAATAATTAATATTCAATAGTTTAAATTTTATGTTATATATTTAATATTATAAAATAAAATTATTAAAATTTATTTTTAATATTTTATAATTTTAATAATATAATCAATAAATAAAAAATAATAATTAATTAAAAATTTATATATGATTAAATAATTATAATTTTTTCCTATATATTATAATATGTTTAAATAAATAAAATTAAAGTTTTTATAAAAAATATTCATTTTAATTATGGTTTTTTATATTATATTCATATAACCAAGCTATTAATTAATTTAATTATTACATTTAAATTTTTATTATAACTTAAATAAATTAACTTAATTATAATTATTATACTTATTTATATTTATATAATTATATTTTTTTTTAATATATCCGTTTTAATTTTAAATATAATATACTTTATTTAATCTTATATTACTAATCCTGTTATAAAATTTTTAAAATCCTTAAAATTTTTATCACTTAATATATTTTTAACATTTATTTCTTCTTATCACCTCCAAATAATTTTTATAATAATATTAATTAAATCATTTATTAAAAAATTTTAAAACCTTACTAACCTTTACTTTAACTTAACCAGACTATTAATTAAATAAGGATATAAAAATAACTTAAAAAGATTATTATTATAAAATTTTATTTAAATTATTATATAAAAATAGATATATATTATCATAAATAATTAATTATACTTATCCTTTTTTATATAATTTAATTTAAAATTAACTAAAATATTTTCATATTAATTTAAAATTACTAAAAAAAAATATTTATTAATATTTATATCGGTAATAATAATTTTAATCTCAACCAATTAATTAATATTAATTTTAAATCCTTATTTAAAAATAATATAAAAATTAAAATAAATATAATTATTTATTAGTTAATTAAAAATATTATTAAATTAATTCCTTTAAAGTTAAATTTTATATTTATTTTAATAATCGATAAAAATTATAACTTTTCTTTATATAATAAGTATATATATTATAAGTATAATGATTTAATTAAGTAGATTATATTTAATTTAAAATTGCTTTTTTTTTATTTTTTAAAAAATAATTTAATAATATAATAAGTATAAAAATGTATCTTAAAAAATAAAATATCTACTTGTTAATATATAAAATAACTCTTTAATAATTAATCTTATTAGCTTTTAATATAAATATTATTTACACTCCTTTTATAATAAATATAATCATTAAGATTTATAAGACTCTTATTTTTATTTTTATAAAATATTATTATAAACATTTAAATCATTATAACTATTAATAATACTTTTTTACTTTTATTAATTTAAATTATATAACTTATTATTTTATTTAATTATTTTATAATTTAAAATATTAATATTAAAATAAAAATTATAAAACTCTTACATTAATTAACATGGATATATAATAAAAATTTAAAATATTTATTAATATTAACATTAATATAAAATCTTTAATAAAATATTTTATTATATTTATTAATACATTATATTTAATTTAACTCATATAATATAAATTCACCTTTTTCTTTTTATTTTTATTATAAATAACATTAAACTACTTTTAAAAAAAATTCTTAATAAATTTTAAATAATTTATCCTTACACTAAGAAATATATTAACATTAAAAGAATAAAAATTTAAAATAAATTATATATAAATTATAAAAAATAAACTTTATTTTCATTTATAATATTCTCATATATATACTTATATCTAAATCATTTAAACCACTTAAACTTTAAAAATTATTTAATTATTATATTTTATATAATATTTACTTATTATTACTTCTTTTTAAATATTATTACATAACATTTAAAACTAAAATCATAATAAATACGTTATAATTACCATATAAAAAACTTAAATCTACTTTTATATAATAACTTTAAATATAATTTTTAATCTATTAAGTTTATCTTATAAAATAAACACATAATCTTTTATTTTATTTCTTTAAATATCATAACCTCATTTACTCGAACATTACATTATCTCTTTAAACCTTATATTTTTAAAATACGCCTTAATATTTTAAAAATAAATTTCCATTTATACCTTTATATAAAAAACTAAATAATTTACTTATAAATAAAATTATAATTAAATTATTTAATTATTTAATCTTTATATAATTTAAAATTAATAAATAATTAAAACATTTTAAAATTAAACCTTTATATTAAAATTATTAAGAAAAAAAATAAAAAATTAAAAAAAAAATAAATGTAATAAAAAATAAAAATTTTCATTTTAATATTAAATATACGATATCTTATAAAAAAACATAAGGTCTTATAAAATTAAAATATCATTTTAATAAAATATATATACGAATATAATAATAAAAAGTTTATAAGGATTTATGTAATTATATATATATTTAAAAATATTAATTATTATTAAATAAATTTACTTATTTATTTTATCGTTATCTTATAAAATAATAAATTACGTATTAATTTAATAATATTTTCATCACATAATAATTATTAAATTTATAAATATTATATATATAATCATATGCTACTTTTTAATAACCACATAAAAAAAGTTATAAATACTTTTTTATGAAATGAGAGAATATGGTTGGTATATAGCCATGTTACATTAAACTTAATTTAACATAATAATTTTATTTTATCGGGTTTTAACTAAGTGGTCACTTTTAACCACCGCGGGGTGACTAATTCCGACCAGTAATTTAAAATTCAAATAAATCAAATCATTGATGGTAGGAACTGCAGTAAGATAAAACTTAAATTAAAAACACTTAATTGCCGAGTGTAGAAATTCGATGCGAGGGAAGCAGCTATCAATTAATGCAGTCTAGACGCTTAATACGTAACTCCCCACTTCACATTGTCAATATTGATATCATGTCTCACCTGCTGTTCAACTTCAGAACTCATGAAGCTACCTAAGAAAACTTCAGCCGATATCATTGGCATCAGACGATTACACTTAGACATTCTCATAGGTGAACGACTAGACAGCGTAATACCTCATGAGCCCATCGCCATCCTAGAAATCGGGACCGAAGCAGCAACTCCTATGCCCCTCAATCTCACTATCAATCCCACACGCGCTTATCGGCTAATACTCACTTACCCCCTTTAAATCGCAACCGCAATGGCAACTCCACCACCACAACGTCCACGCTTCCGCCTCGAATTCCGAGTCCTAAGCGACGGCCAGGATACCGCTAAGGCACAAGCTCTGACCGCGGCCGGGTTGCACGCGCACGGGGGCCAATTCCCACTCTTCACCCTACTACCCCCAGAGCTGCGCCTCAAGATCTGGGAGCTGCTCCTCGCGCCACGCATCGTCGCGATCGCATGCCTGGACTCCGAATCGCCAGACTCAGACGAGGAGCCGCCAGAACCATGGACCAGCTTCCCGAGCCTGCAAGCGCACCCGCCACCCTCAGCCACGCCGGTGCTTCTCCACATAAGCCGAGAAACCCGGGCGCTGGCACTGGCGCACTACGCGCCGGCGTTCTCATGGAAAGTCCCGCACGTGCTACTCCACGGGTCCTACCCCTCTTCCTCGTCGACGTGGTCGCAGCCCCGCGTGTGGTTCAACTACGCGCAGGACGCTGTTTATCTACTAGGCGAGCTGGAGCCCTGCGATAGCTACGGCTTCAACAGCCCGATGGCGTATTTCCTGGACCGCGAGGAGGCGCTGCGGGTGCGGCGGCTGGCGGTGGCGCTGGGCGCGCTGCGGTTCGGGGAGGCGGGGTCCCAGCATATCTTCGGCGCGCTGTTCCATGTTGTGGATCGCTTTGCGAAGGTTGGTGGACGGGTGCTGGTTGCGGTTGTGCCGAGGGATGAGTTTACGCATCATTTGATGGGAGGGGAGGATATGTTGGTGCGTGGGGAGGAGGATGAGGAAGGGGAAGGGAGGAGAAGGCGAAGAGGTACGGAGGATGTGAATATGGTGCAGAAGATATGGCGCGATTGGTACCGCGGGTCCATCGTCACGTCGTCGTTGGCGAATGTGCAGTTTGAGCTGGTGCGCGAGTCCGATCTACCGGAGCACATCGCGAAGCCCATTCAGACAACTACAGTAGGTTCGTAAGCAGAACGCGGCCTAGGTTGATGCTTATACAAGTGATTCAATATCATTAACAGTCTATATACAATGCGTCTTTTCAGGTTGAGTGGTGACTGGCTGGTACCAGAATGACACTTATGATACATATCTACACGTACATTGGACAGTCTTCGTCCGAACTTTAGGTCGTCAAATTTGCCTCTATTGTCGCCCTTACCGTATGTCTTTTCCATTTTTGTCCGCAATCCCACATAACGCGGGAGCACCGTTGTCTGATCGTCCTTTTATCCCTCCGAGGAGCCAATCTGTTAGGCCAACGACTCTAGCGCCGAGGCCCTTTTCCCATTCGCCATGCTCATCGACACTTTCAATCGTGTGGCTTATAATGCGCCCTTCCTTGTCGAATTCGAAGATGAATAGACCCGTAAATGCCTTTTTCTCGCCTGCGCTTTGGGTGCCTCTCAGGGTATCGTCTAGTTTTTGCTCTCCCTCTTCCGTTACGGTTATGTTAGGGTTCTTCGCTTTACTATCGGCCGTCCTCCATTTCACAACTAGCTGCTCGCCGTATGCCTCGGACCGCTTAGGTGAAGAGTAATACGGTTGGCTAACCATCCGTTCCGACAGTATTTCCAGCTTCACATTGCCTATTATGGGGAGTCGATTCCATGCTAGCGGGGACGTCCATAATGCTGCTATATACGCAACCCTGCCTGTAACTGTGGGAAGATATGGATGGGTCGTAGGGAATAGGTGGAGAGAGATATGAGGCGAGAGGATCTCCTGTGGAAGTGGTGATTGTAGTAAGGAAGGTAATCGCTCTTGTAAAACGCGCAGAGCTATGTTCGCAGGTTAGCGAAATGTATATATACACAAAGGCTCGGGAGCAAAGCTTACTTTTTCCGAGCTTTAATTTCCGTTCGTCTTCCGGCCCTCTAGGGTTCTCGACGGGAAAATCGAAGCGGGGGATCGAGGAATTGAACCATACCGGTGTTAGGTTCTGATGTGACGGAAGGTGGACGGTAGTAACAGGAGATTTCGAGGGTATCGTCGGTGTCGTAGCGCATACGACTGACGAAGAAGCGGCATGGGTGGTGGGGAGAATACGCAGTGTAGCTCTCGAGCTCACGGCGTTGGACTGCGCTCGGATGACGCTAGTTGGGAGGGACATCTGTCCAAGGCCTCGATGGCAGCGTCAGCAAGGTTGGAGACTCATGAATTCGAATTGACAGGCTTTATTTAAATAGAGGAAGAGTAATCTAGCTTGCTCTAAGTTCACGCGATTTAATACATGAGTAAGAAGTCGTAGAGGAATACATGATAAGTTGGGTTTTATCGGTATGATGTAAGTGAAGCTCTAGCTTCCAACCCGAATTTTAAGTACGGAACGGTACGGCCTAAGAGAATCCTTCCAATAGCGGGGTTCCACTTAAAGTATGCCGAAGCCATGGACCATGGGAAACAGGGGGGTTACTTTTTGACTTTTAGACTAAAAACCGTCTTCCAGCTCGGAACCCACCGATTTGTTACTTATTTCAGCTAATGTCTCTGATCATAAGCCTCTTCAATGTTGCTAGTATCTTGTTCCTCAGCTGATCATTCGTATGGAAACCAACCGGTATTGTTATTATGTGGGCGCACTCATGCAGGTCTTCTAGAAGAATTTTCGTGGTCTATGATATTAAGACCTTGTTGGTAATAGTTGGCCGGATCTTACCGATATCATTTCTATCATAACCCTGGTTTTCTTTCTTTCGCTAAAGCTTCTAGAAAGTGCCTTTATAGAATATACGTTGGTTCAGTTGGGATAACTATCTACGGTGCAAGTGTTCATCAATGGTTGGGACAACATTGAACTCTTTGTGGTGGAAGTCTAAAACAATATCTATCAAAGCCAAACCAATGAGGTCGGCTTCCACGATGACGGAATACATTCTTTTAACTCAATATGTCTCCTAAGCACATTGTTGTACTACACTAAAGCCCACATCAATCCATATGTCTGAACTTCAAAGTTGGACTCGAGGATAGTGACGAGAAATCAAAGATGACGAGTAGTATGGTTCCAATAGTTATATCGTTAAGCTGAAATAGTGGTCTAAATTTAGGGATTGTATGAAAAGACTTGATTGCTAAATTCGTATTGAAAATACACATGTGATGCTACATAAGATTCTTACGTTGCTACGTATGAAGGTGGTGAATAAAGGAATAGTCAGTGATGTCTAAGCGGTTTTGAATCGGTAGTCGAATACCCTTTATACCATAAGACCATGAGTGAAAATGCCACTATTTTGTTATAGCACTTAGTATTGTATGAGACAAGGACTTCAGGATTTAGAAGCAGCTTTAGATTTACCATCACATCATTAATATATCTCAATGATCTGCTTGATATGCAGGAGTAATTCTGTCTCATATGGATGGGAGTTTCAACGGAATACGGTGCTCAAAATGATGCTTAAATAGGTCATATGCAATAACACTGTCAATCAGCACAGTAGGTACATGGCGGTACTTTGTCAGGGCAGGTGTGCGCCTCGTGATTAGATCGGGTGGCTAGACTAAACTTACAGTAGCCAGCTGGCAAGGCTTGGACAGCCAGCAGTTCCAGTCATGTTCCATGTGTAATATACAAGGATTACAGGGATTATAAGGGTACATAGTTTACACTTAAATACATACAGTGCACAGGGCAGTTGACGGTGAATGCAGGTGGCCCTTGACGTTCCTTGACGCCGCAGCCTACAACTTGTCTCAATTCTCTTTCTACAATCATCATCACCGGCGGCCATCTCTCTCTTCTTTTAACATCCTCACATCGCCGGACTTCACCTACCTTTCGCAACCCATTTCCATCTCCATCACGCAGCTAACCTAGGTACTCGCATCTGCCTCACTTCGCTTATCAGAACCTATCTGATTCCTGTCCTGTACCTTGTTGTCCTGTTAAGGCAGCGCATTCGCATCCGTAAAGATGAATCCTGAGTAGTACGTTTACCCCCTACGCTGACCCGCATAATCGCTCAGGGCGACAGCAACATCGGCGATGATACTAACCTGAGGTCTACAGTGTTTACCCCTCGCATCCCCCCACGATACCTTATTTCTTTCCATCCCCATGTATCATCACGAATCTCTCCCACGGTCCCTGAGCAATACTCAGAACCTTACAACACACTCAACCATGGCGTCCTCCAATATTTCTCAGGCTTTCGATCCCGAGCCAGAGTTGGATCCCCATATTCGCCAGCTCCAGCTCACTCCTGGACATCCGCTGACCCATCGTCCCGTTAGATACGATTACCTCTTCAAACTCCTCCTCATCGGAGACTCCGGTGTTGGAAAGTCTTGTCTTCTGCTTCGATTCGCCGATGATACCTACACCGAGTCGTACATCTCCACCATCGGCGTTGACTTCGTATGTCGATAATCCGCCAACCACCCCTTCGCAATACGGCTGCTGACTACGAGTAGAAAATCCGAACCATCGAACTCGACGGCAAGACCGTAAAGCTGCAGATCGTAAGTCCCAAAGCCTCGTGTATTGATGGTTTTTCTTGGCACAATTATTGACTAGGCAACAGTGGGATACTGCCGGTCAGGAGCGATTCCGTACAATTACTTCTTCTTACTACCGAGGTGCCCACGGTATCTGTGTCGTCTACGACGTCACCGATATGGACAGCTTCAACAACGTGAAGCAGTGGCTGCAGGAGATCGACCGATACGCTACCGAGGGTGTTAACAAGCTACTCGTCGGCAACAAGAGCGATATGTCGGATAAGAAGGTCGTTGAGTACACCGTTGCGAAGGTAAGGATATTCACATTACGCTAATTCGACGGGCATTTCCAGCGACGGTCACTTTGCCACATAATCAAACGCATGGTACTAACTAATTCTACAGGAGTTCGCTGACAGCCTCGGTATTCCGTTCCTCGAGACTTCGGCTAAGAACGCTTCCAACGTCGAGCAAGCTTTCTTGACTATGGCCCGACAGATCAAGGAACGCATGGGCTCCCAAGCGACCACGAACACCAAGCCTGGTGTTCAGGTCGGCCCCGGACACAGCGTTTCCAACTCGTCCAGCGGTGGCTGCTGCTAAGCGGCAAACTATGATACCCTACAACAACATCTGCGCATCCATTTTAATTTCCTGAGACGAACTGGCAGCAAATGCCGTGCATATGGCCAGGATTGGAATGAGGCGGGATATGTTTGCTTGTCGCTTTTGACCCGCGGATAGATAAGATGATCACTTGGATCGTACCTAATCGCCGAATCATCCACGAAACCGTTCACGGAAACGTACTACTTCTCGCGTGCGAGAGTGGGTTTATGTAATGGTCGAGGAGGTTCGCAGCCTCTCTCCGATACGTACTAATGCAATTTCTCTCTCATGACTCGGGCGAAGCCTCTTTGTACTAGAATTCGTGCGGTTACTTTACTAGAGTCCTCGGGCATTTGTGCGGGAAAGGGAGATGACGATTCTACGTTCGTGTGTATTTTCCATGACTTTTTCCGGGTGGGATTCGAGAGAGAAATGACAAACAGACAGGGAATGATTCTCGTTCTTCATCATGGCATCATGCTCTCGTTTCCTTTCCAGTGTAACGCATTCTTTGCAGATCAGGGACTACTTAATCATACAGGCTTGTGCACAGAACTTCAGCTCTCCTTGTGATCCAACGCTGTCTATTCTCGATGTGACTGACCTTGATGGCAGAGTTCCTTGCTGCCTAGATCCGACAGACGGGTAGTAGACTGTCGGGATCAACCGCGAACTTCCCTAGATGGTGGTATGGGCATCATTTGCCTACCAGGTGGGCACCAAGTATAAGCCTATATAGTAAAATGCGATAGTATACCTAGGTAGGTTTGCCTATACCAACCCCAACGGAGCCGGCATAAGATGCACCAAAGGTGGGTCAAGGGCGAATAGGGGAGACCAACAGAGACTCCGATATAACTACTGCCTTCAGATTAGCAAGATGATAGTCCGACCGAATAGTAACTACAAATACAAGGTATGTCTCTTAATACTATACGCGGTGTTCAAGTTGTGGAAGCTAATCACGGTATTGAGGCAAGCACTCCGTCTCGACTACTACTCTAGAAGTCACAACGATGATAATATGACCGACCTAACATTGCTTACTAGTCCTGTTTACATGGTTTTCGAATACATATACAGACAAAAGAACCGAGGGTGCGTCCCTGGAATTGTAAACACCGCCGCCGCCTCTGCTATTTCCGCACCATTTGGCCACTCCTAACGAACATACCACCTCCCCACCAAAGATTACATATAAGATAGAGAACCAAAGGGAATGCCATCCCAAAGCCATGTCAATAACAGTAAGTAAGTGTTATACACCCCATCACGTCGCAAGCCCCAGCCACTTCAACGCCTTCCGACTACTTCCCTTCCTTGGGCCGTGCTGGCGGCCATACAGGGGCATGTACTTGCGCTCCTCGGCCGCAAACCCATCGTCGTCCGCCTCGTCCCACCAATACTCCTCATCCCCTTCCACGCCCCTATCCCGCTCTCTTTCTCGGATCAAAGACCCGGCATCCGCCCGGCTACTGAACATATCCGCATCCGTGTCTTGCTCCCGCCCCAGCATCGTCCGGAGCTTGTTCCGCTGGCTCCGCATCGTCCGCGCCGTTCGGCTGCTGTGGCTGCGGATTGTCTCTGCGACGGACCCGCGTGTGGATTTGAGTTGTGCTTCTACTCTTTCTACTCGTGTCGCCTCGGCTCCTCGTTGTTGTTTTGGCGGAGGAGGTGGGGGGCTCGCCTCGATATACTGCGACTGCGACTGTGATTGTGATACACCCACAACACACTCCGTCGACACACTCCCCTCGACCCCATCCTGGCCCTGGAACCCCAGCGAGGCCGCCGCGTTCGCCAGCGGCGCGTACTGCTGCGCGGTATTGATCAACGGGGTCTGCGCGAGCGGACGCGCCTGGGACTCGCGCCTAGCCTCCCGGGCACCCTCTTTATCCCCCTCTCTGCCCCGATCCCGATCAACCTGTATCGAAGACCGCGGCATCGCCACGCCCTCGGGGATATAAAACGTCGAGCTCTCAATAAGTATCTTCCACACCGTCGAGATCAGCGTCGCGATCTCGGACTCGTTCGCCGAAGACGTGAGCAGGAAATTCGCCTTCGCGAACGTCGACGGCGGCGCGTCGCACTCCATTCCCCGCGCCCCGCTGGTAGGTGTGAGTAAAGTCGCGCTCGCGGCGCTGCGCGTGTGCTGCAATGGCGGCGTGGCGCTTGATCGCGGCGGGATTTTGAACCCCGGGTACGGCTTCGGGCCTGTGTCTTCCGAGTACAGGATCCCGGCGATGCGGAGCAGGTCCGCGCCTACGAGGTGCTGGAGTGCGAGCACTGTGGTGAGGTGTTCGGGTGGGTATTCGAGCAGCAGGAAGCGTGTGGCAGAGTGTGCGGCCATGTAGGTTTCAAGATGTGGGATGATTAGTGTGGCTAAGAGCAGCGGGTTCGAGAAGGGGTTGTCGTGGGTTTGGTTTGTTAGCGGCTGCGATGTGAAGGCTTGCATAGCGCTTGCGATGAGGTATCTTTGCGGCCTGTTAGCATCGTTATTCGGAGGATGGCTTGTTTATTGAAGACGCTCACCTCATGTCCAACCTTCCGCTCCGCGTAACGCCATTCGGTTTCGTGCCGAGTTTCTCTAGGGAGCCACTAATCGCCCCGAGGAACGTGCTATCCACGCCCTGCTGCGCACCGATAGCAAGTATCAGATCGACTTTCCGTCTCTTCTGTATAACAGTGCCTGACTCCGTCTCCCGAAACACGGGTTTCCAAAGGCTGCTCAGCTCGGGAAGTAAGGGGAAGTTGAATTGGTGGTATCCCGCATCCTCCGGCGGGAAGTAGATATTCAGGATGGAACGCAATGAATTCTGCATACACACGGCTGTTCTGTAGTTCGTTGTCGTGAAGTCGTGGAAGCACTTCTCTGACCTCTTCGTTGTCAGTGGCGGTGTCTGGGCTGGTGTCGGTGGAGTGAATGGCCTATGGCCGTTGAGGTTCTGCCTGGATGACCAGGAACGAGGCAGGCGAAGATATTTCCCGTACGCGTACGGGTCATAATCATCCGAGTCTGTCTGGCCGGCCGATGTTACCTCCGCATGTTGCACACGGCTCATCCGGTTCTTATCATCGCGTGGCGTCGGTTGTGGCTCTCCTAAACTCGAGGTGCTTCTTCGATTCGAGTCGGCATCGGTCTCGCTTCTAGACGACGGCATGGAAATAGGATATTTGCCCTCTCTGAAGGCTTGTATTGTGGTTTCCAGTCGGGTATCCGTCTTCTCAGCTTTGAAGAGTATCACAAGATCTTCAATCATAGGGAAAACAGGCTCGTGTGGTCTTTGAGAGTCGACTTCAAAATTGTCGTTGATGCCGATGGATGCGTTATCCACGGTACCGACTTCACTGGAGGTGGGTTCTGGCTCGGTAGAGGTGCCTCGGTCCACGTAATTGTTTCTGGGGCTCGTGGAGCGGTCGACATAAGTCACCGGCCGCTGTAATGGTCCAATCAGTTTGAGCGGAGACGGGGGGCCACGTCTAACTGTAGATCTACCCGGCGTACTAAAGGTCGGCCGCGGGATTTCGCTGGTGAACTTGGCTCGACTTGTCGGTGTTTCTTCGTGACTTATCGGGCTGGTCTTTCCACCATGTGGCCTTGATCGAGGTGGTTCTGGGAAGCTGCAGAGAAGGATATCTTGGTTTCGTATGGCACTGGAGTAGATCTTATCGACGGATTTCGTCTTTTTCTTATGGGAAGCCGTTGAAGCCGAAGACCGAATGTTTACCACAAACGCCTCGCATATTGCCGGTGTGTTAGGGACCGACTCGAACCCAAGGGTGCTCGGACTTGATAATTCTATACTCGCGGATGATACTTGTATTCTAGCCTTCTCTTCTCTCGAACTATTCGGAGAACTTGGATGGCTAAAATTGACTGTTGTCGGAGATGTGGCCGGACTCAGCAGCCACTGGGGACTGTCTCGTGATTCTTGGGTAGTATGACTGCGGTAGGGGATTTGCGGAGGAGCTGAATTTCGGGCTTCTTTTTTCTGCAACCTACGAGCCCCGAAGAGATAGAAAGGGGCCGTATTCTGGAAATCGTCGGTCATCCGAAAAACTGGTACGCTGGTGCTTCGGGGTCGGGTCGTACTTGTGAGATCAACCTCATCGTTCGGCTGCAGGGAAGCAGTCTCAAAATCGAGAGCTTCGGCAGCTCTCATAGCCTCGGTAGCTGGGTCTCCGATTACCTCTTCATCTTGCTCACTTTGTTGTCGATCGATGGTCGTTATATTTGACGCCTTTGGTTCCATATCCGGCTCAGGTTGACTTCGCAATCCGGCAACACCATTTCGAATGAGTCTGTTGAAAATACGTTCGGCTTTCCCGAAGTCTCCATTTGTTACGCGTTGGCTAATAGAGGCAACACATTCTACCTGAGCGCTCGCCGTGCCCCCATTCATGAATACGAGTCGTTTATTACTTGGGGTGGACTCTCCCAAGAACGCTCTCGCAATTTCGGCTCTATCACGACACGCATCGTGCATCGCTAAAATATGCCTTCGAACGTCGAACGGAACCCCCACATTCTCATCTCTCATAAAGTATCGGAGTGGTGGTATGATTAATATGTTGGGTGAGTTGGGAAGCAATCGGAGCTGAGTTGAGATGATATCTTGGGACCCTTCAAAGGCAACCAAGCTGCCGTGATATTCGGATATAGCAGCCATGATACTCGTCTCAAATAGCCCAACAACTTACAATGTAACCTATACTATATTGGACCGCCGAGAAAAGTGACTCGAGCACTTATGAGTCTTCGTCCCATTGATAAGACTCGGCCGTGAGCATTAGTGTGAACCGTATCGTCGCCTCCATTCGCTATCAATTTCGGCCACTCTCCGACTAAACCAGGCCTTATTAATTGAAGTTGAATTCAAGTAGTCAGTAGTATAAGGGGGCCAGACGAACACGAGGTAGTTCCCAACGTCGATCATCTAAGTTGCTCAGGTGAGTCACAGTCTCTACCTGGCAGCGGATCAACTTGGCCGGCCGGTTACTTTGCGATGAGGAATTCGGGTGAGACACGGAAATGGTGTAGATAGGTAAACAAGTTGTTAGAGATAGTGACTCTGAAACAACCGAGAAGGCATCTATAGACATAGATAGAAACCTTGTGGAAGCGTAGAAGGCAGGCAAATTTGGGTGGAATTTTGGAAGAGACAAAATAGAACCGCGTTGAAGGCGTGCGTGCCTAGCAAGCATTCCTCAATAGGAGATCACCTGCGGGTAGGTACTCTTCGAACCCTACTACAGCTTGAGACTACTTGCTTCTATGTCCCGTCTAGAAGGAAGAGCCACGGATAGCAGCATAGCGTAATAATGTTGAGACGGCATGGCCGGGTAGGGTTGGATCCTTGAAGGTAGATGGGTGTGTCTAATGACAATATTAAACTACGTGTATTCCCGTTATGGTAATTCGAGAAGTGACTACTGCAGGCTGTTAGACTAAAGTCTAGACTTCAGGCATCTGGACTCGGATGCCTAATTTAACAGACATGGACCTGGAGGTGTTGGCATCAGATGAAAAGAAAATGTAGATACAACCCTCTCAAGATCTCCATCAGAGTCCAATTAGACCAACCCGTATATTCTATATAAGAATGTTGGTTCCCGTTGTCGATATACGTACCTAGGTATACAAAAATTTGGAGAGATGGACCGAAGAACAAGCAAACGGAAGTCGTCCGTTTGTAAATAGGAATGAGGATCTACATACACACATGTAGTTACGTTGGTAAGTTTACTACGCGGAGAATCCTAAACCTACCTAAAGAATGTTTCGTAGGTAATACCGATTCCCTTATTCAATTCCCAGGTGGTACTAATACCTTGTCTCGACGTTAGAAGCCTCTATGTAATAATAGGTAGTCGATGTAGGTGGCATCGCTAACCATATCTGAGGATCGGATCGTCCCCCTAAACTTGAACGTGTATATAAATCGCTTAATGTCGGGCGAGTCTCATCAATGCTAGTTTCTATCCCCCATCACATATGGCAGACGAATTGAGTGATTGAGAGTAAGACCTTAATGCATTCGTGTTGCTTCTAGGTAATACGAGATGGGGTAAATACTTGTGTGGTAGGCTTCCGATGAACCTTAACGGTTCTGTCAGATGAGTCCTCGGCGATCCATAAGATAGGACCGCGGCTACATACCGACTAATGCAGGTAGGTAGACGAGGAAAAGCAATTTTGTAACATGTCATATCACTCTAAACAATACCATGATAGAGTTAGGCTACTTCGGACGCCGACGCTTGGCTCGTGTCCGAAAATGGCGTAGCAAAAAGCAACAGTACAATTTGAGGCAAAGATAAACCCTATTAGAATATTATAGGTAGCGGTATTCACCGTAACGTCACTTGAATGAGTATGTGACTGCTCAGGAGAGATTGCACAGGGAGTACCTATACATCATCAAGTCTACGATCAATTGATAGGTACATATATAGATACCTAGCACCTGCTATGTAGTACATAACATCCATGGATAACAACCTCAGTTGAGTTGATAGGCACAAGTCGAATTTATAAGTACATTAATTTTAAATGCTAAACTAAGCTACCGGTATTTATCACATTCCCGAAGTAGACTCGACCGCAATATCATCCCCCAGCGTTTCCTCGCTTCTTGCCCTCTTTCCAAGAGTCCTCAGCCACGTCGCGGATTTTTGGATGACCTCCTTATCCCGGGAAACCTTCACCCCATAGATAGTCCTCCACACCGAATTGAAAGAGATTATTGTCAGAAAATCTCGTAACCTGAGCACAACAATCTTCAATAGAGCGAACAAATGGCATATATGATGTGGCTTGCTCCTCTGTGGGCTGTGAAGGTTGTAAAGATTGTGGCCTCTTTGAAATGGTTATCGGGTTTTCAGGAAACGACACGTTTGTTAGTGTATTGATGACGGAGGTCGTGAAAATGCCACCGCAACCGCGTTTTCTGATGCTGTTTGAGAAATTCCAGCTAAGGGATTCCCTGTCAGATCTCGCGACCGCGATCACGGTAACGTTGAGCGTCGGATCAGCTGCACAAAATCCTGAGAAGCAGGCGGTTGTTAAGATCGTGATCGGTACTTTGAGCCCGATGGCATCCTTGATGTCCTGTTCAGACAAGAGATTGCCGCCGAGATCGAATCCGGGCCCTTCTTTTATGCCATGGCAAACAAGTATTAGGATAACGGGTATGGCTACAGGATGGGTTCAGTTGAACGGAAGGGTCTAAGGATGATACATTGATATGGGTTGGCAGCGTCGACGCCGGGATACTCTTCGAGAGCCGTCCATCGCTCGGAAAAATTAACGGTTGGGATCTCAAACCATGGCTGTCCTCAGAGGTATGGTGTTCGATGCTGCTAGAGAGGTTCCAGCGATGCGGGAGCTTGTCGCATCTCGCGCTCGCAATCGAAATAATGTTGAGCTTTGGATTGGTGTATAGATGTCCTCCATAGCGTGAGTAAAGCTATTGATTAATTAGATACAGGGTAAGAATACTAGAATGGGTTGTGGGCATGAGATTGATGAAGAAAGGAGGAAAATTTTCGAGAGATGTGTGGGTGCCCTGCCGGTATAAATACACGAACAGGCTCAGTGGTCCAGTCGCAATTCCTACTATTCCATCTCGATGAGCAGGGAAATCTGAAGCTAGGAATTGGAAGCCATGAGCTGCTTCACTGCCCCTGGATAGTGATAGGCGTCGTACAAGGTTCAGACAGCAAGGTCATTCACTCAGGATACTAACTTGCGTGTGGTCATTACGGGCGATCTACTCAGGCTACGAAGGAAAGTGTTATTGCAATTGGGAGAACTTTATGAATGAGGCTTGAAAGTGTTATCCAACATTTGGTCATGGTGAGTCAGAGTCGTCACGCCTGATGTTACACGAGTAGAGCGCATGATGCGAAAAGCATTTGGCAGAAAGTCAAAATCCAGCACGAGGCAGCCCGATCTCCTTAAAAGTAAGTCGCGGGCACATTGGTGCAGTTTCATCCTGGGGTATATGGGAGATTGGAAGAACGCGTTGGGTAATAATCGCGCCACTGTGTTTCCGTAAATTGCCTCATGATCGCTTTTCACGGAGGAGCTTATTCCAAGTAGACAAGACTTCCGTCTTATAGACTTGGGATCACAAATTTGACCTTCCACTTCAATTGCCGAAGAGATATTCAAGAGCTACTACCTCAATTGGATCCTACTAATCTTGATAGTACCTACCTATCAGTGCTCTCGTATATGCTCTGCCCAATGTTAGGCGCTCACACAGTCTTGCCCAGTTCCAGCACTTGCCCTGACGCGACTTAGGAGACAGCGAAACGGACGCCACATCTTGTAGGTACGATGCAGTAAGAATCCATATCCAACATTGAATGCTGTACGGGTGACCTTGTATAAGGACGTAGTTTCTTACTTTATTGGCAGCATGAATGGTATCTTCCGGTAGTAACAGGCTACTCCTCCTCATCCTCTTCCATCAGTGCGGCAAGTTCCGCCTCTTCATCTGCCGTCATTTTCCCACCTGCTGGCTCTGCTGGTGTTTCCTTCTGAACTCCCTTCGCTCTATCCTCCCTCTCCTTGTTGATCTTGTCAAACTCAACTGGGTCGAGTGGCCACGTCCGCACAGTCCCATCAATAGACACGGAAACAACTCGTTTGCCTCCATCGAGAATGATTAAATCGGTGACCTCATCGTAGTGGCCTTCAAGGGTACAACGTAGCTTGCCTGATGAGCGATCCCAGACTTTGATATCCTCGTCTCTCCCAGCAGTGACTATCCATTGATCTGTTACGGCAACAGCCCGTACATGGTCACCGTGATGAATAGAATCATCAGTAGCAAAGCCCCTGAGCCGTGATAGACATTTCGCTGTGCCATCGCCACTTGATGTCCATAGATCAACTTCCTCGCTCTCGCTGTCAAAGATTACCTTGTATACCGTAGTATCGTGCTCCAGAATCGTGTGGCGTGCCGCTCCAGGTTCATCCGGCGATGCTTCCTTGATTTGCTCAAAGCCGTCGAGCTTGATCCGCCATCGGCGGATATGAGGGTCGCTACTCGCGCTGACAAGTATGACTTCATCGGGCCCTGATTGCACTGGATCGATGACGAGATCTTGAATGGCCATCATTGATACAGCCTGGTCTTGTAGCACATGGAGTCGAGATCCAGTCTCGAGATCCCAGACCATGATCTTCTTATCTGCGCCACCGCTGATCAAGCAGTCTTTCCCTCCAATCTTGGTAGTTACAACAGCCTTGACGAAGTCCGTATGGCCGCTGTACTTGCGACCTGGCGCCTTGGTAGTTAGATCCCATGACCAAACATCCTTATCCCAAGAGCCGGCAAAGAGTGTCTTGTTCCCGGACCCACCAACGGCAACGCATGTTACCGGTGCCGAGGGACCGCGGAACACTTGCTTCGTATCCCCTGTCTGTAATAATTGAGTTGAGACGTCTGCTCATAGAAACGTGTGGTGCTAGTGACTTACGTCAACATTCACTCTACGAACTGAGCCGGAGGACTCGGCGATAAGTATTGATGGCGGGTCAGCGGGAAATGGTATGGCGGCTAGCAGCTTTGACTTCAGCGCAATGGGGCTACCATTCTTGTTCCCGGCTTTTGCTGCACGCCTGTCTCGCTTGGCTTGCTCGGCACTGCAAGAACTTGGTTAAAACATGGAGAATCATATGTAGATTTTCGGGAGTTTTCCTACTCGGTCTGGAAGAATTGGTCGGGCGAGGTTCCTTTGTACATGGCGACGATTATGATATTCAGGGGCTCTTTGAAATTGGGAGATTCAACGATATAATTTCTTGTAGCTCAAATTTTCTTCGTATGAGCAAACACTGCAACCTTCTTATACAGCTCTAAAGTGGCAAAAATTCACTAAACTGTTGCCTACCTACTACAGGCAGCCGAATTCATATTATTGGTATTGTTTTCATAACTTTGACTTGTTATTTCGGTACCTAAAATCTCGGTCGGAAGTGCGCCTCGAGGACTTGAAGAAATCGTCCAATTGCATAATCGCATTGCCTCCGATTTGGAGATTTGGAGAATCATCGTGGGGTTGCTGTAATGCACGGACCACATAACCGAGGGGCATCCTTGCTCGCCTAGAACGCGCTTCGTTAATTGATTCGAGACGCGCGACGCGTTTTCTATCCTGAGATGTACCGGACTTGGTCTAATAACTAAATTCTGAACCCATCTTTTCAATTTGTACTGCCAATGTTCCTGGGTCTCGGTAGGATACGATCATCGAAATGGCATCGACAGCACCTCATCGTCCCCGAGCGAGACCAGCCCATACTCAGGGGTCAACACACTGCGCTTACACTCCTGACGGATCCAAGCTGGTGACTGTAGGTTCGAATAATACGATCCGCTTATACAAGACAGGCTTCGATGGAGAACCTATCAATATAGACGATTGCCAAGAGCAGAATGTGTGCGTGGATGCTTCCGATGAATTCTTCGTCGTCGGTTCCGAAGATGGCACCGTCAGTCTCTACTCGATACCCAATGCTACCTTCGACAAATTCCTCCTTCGCTGCACTCTTCCGATTCGTGACGTTGCGTTGTCGCCGGATTCGAAATGGTGCGCCGTAGCTAGCGACGAATTGACTGTGAAACTCATCCGAACGGACGACATCAGCCAGATCCGCCACCTCAAGGAGCACAATAAAGCCACGAAGCACCTAGCTTTCGATACTAAGGGGTCAACTGTCGCCTTAGCATGTACCGACGGAGTCGTGTACGTATACTCATTAGCCTCCGACGAGCCGGAGCTTATAAGACAAGTTGACGGTATCATTGGAGCACTTGACACAGAGTCGGAAGTCAGTTCGAAAATTGCGTGGCACCCTGACGGTCGTGCCTTTGCGGTGCCGACCCCGACAAGAGACATCCAAGTTATCTCTAAGAACGACTGGGAGAAGCAGCGAGCTTTTACAAATGGTCATAGCGGAGATATCACTGCTTTGGCCTGGTCTCCAAATGGAGCAATATTGGCCTCGGCGGGTAAAGACAAGAAGATCTTGTTGTGGGAAACCAAGACTCAGGACATCGTTGCTAGACTGGACTACGGCAATGTAATGGATATATCATGGCACCCTAAAGACAACCTAGTGTCCTTCACGAACTCAGATGGAGAAGTTTATATCCACCCCGACTTCGTACCGGAGCAGCACGAGGGCCTACTGAAGCTCGGAAAACAACCCGCCCCCTTTATTCATGACCCCCTGTCGGAGATTTCGGCCAATATTAGGAGACCTGCAGATGCTAGGCCCATGGAAGTGGTGGACCGGCGCGTCAGAGCCGGCAGCTATGATTCTCTTATGGACGGACCCTTGCCAGAAGATGAGGACTTTGTGGTCGACGACGACGGAGCTGGCTACGTGGTTAATGGAAACGGAAAACGTGTACATGATGACTATGATGTTTTTGGCGAGCCATCAAGCAAACGACCCCACATCGAGACGGAGTATCATGAGGCTTTCCAACCTGGGTCAACGCCATGGCGAGGCAACCGAAAATACTTATGCCTAAATCTTATTGGCTTTGTTTGGACGGTGGACCAAGATGGACATAACACAGTTACGGTGGAATTCTACGACCACGAATTCCATAGGGACTTCCATTTTACCGATACTTTCCTCTATGACAAAGCCTGTCTGACCGAGAACGGTACCCTCTTCTCCTGCCCACCTAAAGACGACACGCCGGCGACTATATTCTACCGACCACATGAGACGTGGACTGCTCGCACAGATTGGAGGACTCAATTACCAAAGGGGGAGGCTGTCCTTGCTATGTCTCTCAGTGACTCCTTCGTAACTGTCACCACGACTGCGAACTATGTCAGAGTCTATACACTTTTTGGTATTCCGTACAAAGTATACCGACCAAAGAGCACTCCGATGGTTACCTGCGCAAGTTGGAGGGATTATGTCATGACCATTGGCAATGGCCCTGTCGGTGCGGATGGGCATACTAGGCTTCTTTACACCATTGAAAACGTGAAAAGGGATGAAATATGTCAGAACGAAGATACAGTAGCACTTCCGGAGGGCGCAACCTTGAAGAGTGTATTCTTCTCTGACAGTGGCGTAAGTAACAACCTTGGAAACTACCTTCATCTTTTCGAACGCTACTAATCCATAGATAGGACCCATGCATATACGACTCTACAGGCACCCTCCTAACCCTCCTACACTGGCGCCAGCCCTCCAGAGCATCATGGGTACCACTCCTCGACACCAAACTCCTCCCGCGCCTCGCCTCAGGCCGGAAAACCGAATCCTACTTCCCGATCGCCGTAGCAGACAACAAATTCCACTGCATCATCCTGAAGGGCGGGGACCAATACCCGTACTTCCCACGGCCGCTCCTCTCCGAATTCGACTTCTCCATCCCTCTCACCTCAGAGCCTCCCAAGGCCAAGCGCGCAAACCCGGACGCCATGGATGAAGACGGCACGCCCGAACTCGACGACGGCGACGAGTCCGAGACGCGCAAGCTCGAGCAGCAGTTCCTGCTCAAGGGCCTCGCGGCAGCACAGCTGCAAGACCTGGTGGACTCGTCGAGCGGCGGACACGCGCACCGCTCGAGCCTCGCGCGTCTCGAGCTCGAGATCGATAAGACGCTGCTGCAGTTCCTCGCGGTGGAGTGCCGCGAGGGCGAGGACCGTGGTATGCGCGCGCTGGAGCTCGTCGAGCTCATGCGTGATCGCACCGGTCGCATGGTCGAGGCTGCTGGGAAGGTGGCAGAGCGCTATGGCAGGAGTATTTTGGGTGAGAAGATACGCGAGGTTGGTGAGAGGAGGGTTAATGCCATGGATGATGACTACTAGAATAAGATATGGGGATATGATGTTAGCTCCGTATGTGTATACCTACACAGAGCCAGGTTGTATTTCGCTCTACCGGCGTTTTAGGTGTGGTCATGATGGGCAGCGTAGAATGGCAGAAGCTTCTGATTACGACTACCTCTTGTCTACGCATACTACATAACGCCCATATTCATGGCAGCTCAAGGATAGTCAAGTATGGCATGGCTTTTGAAAATAGTTTTGATCAAATAATTGTTTACCCTTATGCGGATACCCCCCCTTGATACGCGTAATATCAATAATTAGAACCGTGGCTTCAACATATCTAAGTGCCCCCCTATCTAACCGGAGAGATCCATAAGGAAAGTTCCCAATCACGCGGATTAAAAGCATGCCAGTGTGCTAACAAAATAGGGGGAAACTGTCTAGGGGTAGCGACATGAAGCTGATAAACAAGTGTGATGACGACCATCGTCTTGAGTCTTAAGGCATAATTTACCCCCTGAGATAATGTAAGCATCCCAGGTGTCCATATTGGTCACCTCGTACATACCTACATAGTAGGTCAAGAGTAACCAGCACTTTCTGAAGCCTCATTTCCCTGTTTTAGCAAGTTCACGATCCTGCAGCACATCACTTCACTAGCCAAATGTCTGGCGATCACGACACTATACCCAACCACATCAGATCCTTAGTGTTTGTTGAGTCTACTGCAGTATGTATCTTCGTCTGGTTATGACAACTCAACTTGGCGATGATCGAAGGGCAGCACGGACTTAACAGCGGCGTTATACCAGGGTTGCGTATCCCACGAGCCAACGTCACCAACGCGCATCCCGCAAATCAAAAATCTCAATCATGACACTTAAAGTTTATCCCACGCATACATGTACGTAGCACACAGATACAGTATTTTCCGAGATCTGAGCTGTCGTTCGGCGGTGGTGTGTGGTGTGATGTCGCGACGTCTCTCGGGGAGTTCGTCCCTAACCTAACCATCGGGTCCCAAGTTCGCGCTCATAGGCGCGGCCGTTTGGCTCCGCGTCTCGTCATTTCCTGAGACTGGAAATGTTTTCGTTCTTGGCCATGATGGATGACAGACAGCCATTTCGATCTACACTGAAAGAGGAACTCAAATCCGGCAAGTTCCAGAAAATCCCCGTGGTCGGTGGTGAGCCATCATTCCCCCACGTGGGCGTTAGTCAGGGGTTAAAGTAATGGGAACGACCCGCTGACCCCCGCCTAGTTGCCTCGATACCCGTTCGGTGGTATCGACTAAGAAGAAGATTACACGGATAAAGTCTTCTCCCTCTCCAGTTAGTCTTAGTGACGTCCCATAGCGCGCGAACTTACCAAGACGGCGAAGGCTCGGAATTTACCTTATTATAACGTTCGCTATCAACTAAGGGTGTGATGGGAGGATTGCGCCGGGGGCAGCACCGCAAATGCTCGATACGGAATAGATGGTCCATATCACGGTGATAGTGTGCTCTTTTAAGTGATTCGCCATGTTTTAACTCGACCGAACCAGACGTCTGGTAGTATTCTATAGCACGACGTCGTATTATGCGTACGCGGCGAGGTCTAACGCACTCCAGTGGCGGACGGGTTGTGCCGTAGAAACATCATACTATGTTGAGAAAGGCGCCTTAGCTAACCTTCACTCCCCATCGAGATAGACGCGGCTCCCAAGTCAAATAGTAGGTGCAATGAAGGATATAATAGCATGAGCGCAGTCATTTCAACATATCATGCAGAGCCTTGTTTGATACTCGGAAGACACTTATCTGGGGGCGGATAGGCTATGTTTAACAGGGCACGCGTTCTTACAGCAGTGAGATCTAATCATAATACCGAAAATGGCTCCGTGGTTACGACATCCTGGGCAGTGGCAATCGCGATTCAAGGAATAGAGTGAAATGGTCAGATTCAATAGTTCTATTCTGGTTCATCCTCATGTACGGTAAAATTGAGGACATGACAAACAAGAAGTGCAGTGTATTCGGTATGCTGCGCCGCTGAGAACCGAGTATTCCCGCACTGCGATTTCTGTAGAAGATTCTCCCAGCCCCCAAGGGTGTCAATTAATATCGCAGAATCCCGGTAAACCAAGACTATCCCACGTTGAAAATCGACATGGGTTCCAATTGCGATCCATCAAATTACGTGCCGGACTATATCGCCCCAGTGTGACAAGGATGAGAGGAGACGAACGTTCCCACGGTTGTGTATCAACTCCCGGAGAGGTCGAGGATAATTATCGTGGGGCCAAGCAGGGACGGTGACACTGTCGAGCCAGGAATATTCCGAGCATGGAACCTGTATTCTTATCCTACGGCTTAAGAATGCAAGATGGGACTAGGTAGCGGTCCAGGCTTTGTTGGCACACATTGTTGCTTGATGTGCGTACGGCGCAGCGATCCTTCGACTTAAAAACATCGGGTGTCCCGAAAGGCTCGTTGGCTGCAGACGAGAACGCCGGAATTCGGCGTGTCTTCGACAGCTCCCCACCACGTGGCCTGCTACAACGAAGTGGTGAAGACAATTATGGTTTGGGATACAATGGTTTCGAACTTGAAATAAGGAGAACTCTCCACCGACGGTCGAACATGACGGCCGGTAGCACGGCGGAGCTCATTCGTCTTATGACGGCGTATGATAATTCGCAAGAACCGAAGCCAGCTTTCAATTACCCATCTACCGTGTATGGCTTGGTCATTCCTTTTATGGTGAGCGATATAGTCTAATGTATTCGATATCAATGAGCTCGTGACTAATACGCCGATATAGGTCGTTTCTTCGATATGTGTGACATTGAGACTATACACTCGAGTCAAGTTACGATGTCTAGGTTGGGACGACCTCCTAATAGTGTTATTCAGAGTAAGTTTAACACAATCGACTCCGACAGATCTTCGACTAACAAGCTGTGTAGATATCAGCTACGATCGGCTCAATATTCCTATGCCTTTGTAAGAAAGTTTACTCTGCTTTTCACGGGACATTAGACAGTCTAATCAGCTCCAGCATTAAATAATGGATTTGGGCAACACATTTTAACCATCGGTATCGAGAATATCGTCGAGTTTCAGAAGGTAAATAGCCTCAGTTCGAGCTACATTCTACCCGTATCTAACAATCTTCCCAGAAGTTCTACGTATGCCTAGCGACATACACCGTCTCGACGACTCTCATGAAACTATGTCTCCTATCACAGTATCTCCGGATTTTCAAACCCGGGACCCGATCGCGACTCATCTGCTGGATCGGACTCGTCATCGCGGCGCTCTGGGGCATCGCCTTCTCTTTCTGCGCCCTATTTCCATGCTTCCCGGTCTCCGGCTTCTGGAATTGGACGTCGCCCGCTCATTGCTATGGATTCGGCTCTAAGGTGCCCTCGGAGATCGCCGGGACGTTCGCTGGGCATACGGGCTCGAATGTAGTTCTCGACGCTTTGGTACTCGCTATCCCCGTGCCACTATTCTTCAGAAACAGCACAGCGTGGAAGCAACGATTAGGAATTGGCCTCCTCCTACTCCTAGGCTTCGTGTAAGTCCCCATCCCCTCTCCGCAAACCCCCCAGCATAACCTCCTTACTGACCCAATACCAAACAGCGTAATCCTCATAAGCATATGGTGCCTACAAACAATCGTCAAGAACAAAGCGGGTACCTACCCCGTGCTCGACCCAACCTGGTACGGACCCAGCTCCATAATCCTCGCAGCTCTCGAAGTCGATCTAGCCAGCATCTGCGCATCGATCCCGACCTTCTGGCCACACCTCAGCCAGGGGCTGTTCGGGGGCATCTTCGTGACACAGGAAGTGCACATCACGCACCAGCACCGGCGATTATCCAGCGACTCCTACTCCACCTCCCCTTCCTCCGTCATCGCCGGTGTTGGTGGTGATGGTGGTGGACCCTTCGAACTCCAGCACAGCCGCGCGGGCAGCAGAGCGAGTCTCGCAATCGCGGGTGCAGGGACGGCGATCGTGCGGGTGTCCTCCGCGAAGACGCTGCCGGTTGATCGGCACTACCGCGATGATTTCGTGTTGAGCAGCGTGATACCCCCGGGGATATACGATAAGGAGGCCGGTGTGATTATCGACTCCGCGATCACGTCGGATGGGCAGCGCGGGTTCGAGAGGCAGTGCCGGAGGTTGCGGCTAGCGGCTGCGGAGGCAGAGAGGGGTGAGAGTAATGATAATAGCAGTAATAGTAGTATCGCGAAAGAGATGGGAAGCCCTAGGAAGACCCGATGATGGGTAAGGATGGTTAGGGTAGGGCGATGTCCGGATGGGATGAGGACGTAATGCGTATGATTAGTGCGATGATGATACCCAAAATATACCCCTTTTCAATTTCTTCTCAAACCAGTACCACCTAAGTCGATATCACACCTGCCGCGAAGTGGCGGCTCGTGTAGAATAATCTATGCATTTAACTCTATGTTATTGCCGTAAGGGCTGTCTGTATATTCATTTTCATTCATTGACTCATCGCATGCCTGCAACTCCAAGTAAGTCTTTTCTAAACGAGAGCAACCAGCACGCCGAAACCGCCTCGCAGCCCAATGAGTGTACCTAAACACATCCAGCCCAACCCGTATCATACAGAGGCATCGGCGTTCACTATTCCGCTTTCCCGCGCTTCATCCGTGTCAGCATGCCCTTCAACGGATTCCTGCCGCGGAACCTTAGGTACGTCGCGAGGTAGACGACGGCGTAGTTGAAGACGATGAAGCCGCAGACGATGCCGAAGTCGCGCCAGATGTTGCTGTAATAGACACTGAACTGCTTCCCGAACTCGTCGCCCGTGGCGTACTGACAGATCTCGCAGATCCCGCCCTCGCCCGTCTGCAGGTACCCGCCGGCCTGGTCGACGTAGCTCTGCGCGTACGACTCGCACGTTTCGCCGGGTGGAGCTTGGAAGCGCGCGAATTCGCCTGAGCTGCATTCGACGGGTTGGTCGTGGATTGCTATTGCCAAGAAGGCTTCCAGGAGGTAGTGGAATGGCGTGACCCAGTACATCCACGAGCGCCAGAAGTATGGAAGCTGCATTGGTGGCACGACGACGCCGCAGAACGAGACAACGAACAGGAAGAAGAGTGGGACGAAAAGACTGGCGAGTAGCTCGTTGGGGCTGAAAGCGGCAATAGCTTGACCGAAGCCGACATAGTACAGTTCGAAGATGATAACGCACAAGAACGTGAAACCGGATGGGAAGCCGAGCATATGGTACCCCATGATTCCCCACCACCAGCAGTTGAAGTAAATGGCGCCCGCAACTATTGCGTAGGGGATTTCCACGAGCACAGCAGCAGTAGTGAACGCAAACCACGAATAGATCTTGGCATTATTCTCACGGGATTGGAAAATGTTTCGTGAGTGGAGGAAGACCGGCTGGAGTTGCTGAATCAATGGGGGCGAGATAGTGAGGTTCATGAAAATCGAGAACAGGCGAGATTGCATGTCGATGCTGGCGTTCCCTAGGCGCCAGAAAGTGAAGGTGTTAAAGAGACCGGTAAATATATGCAAGATCATCTTGCCCATAATGTAATTCGGTGTCCTCCAGTAAGCGATGAAGGAGCGTTTTGTGACAGCCACCGTTTGAGTCCATAACGGCATGGCATATTCGCGATCGTCCTGGACGTTCCTTGAATGCTGGACATTCCGGCGCTTTTCAATCATTTGAGCCATCTCCTTGGATTGTTCGTTGTAATTCTTAGACTGTAACCACACGTCACCCCAATCTTGACCCTTGTAATCTGGATTGCCCGCTCCGATGACCTCTAACATCCACTCAGCTGGGTTCGCGTCCGGAGGACAATTTTGGCCACCATTTGATTCGAAGTATTTGATCATTGTCTGGCTATCTTTTCCAAGCTCGCCGGCGTATACTACACGACCCCCGGACTTGAGTAAGATAAGCTCGTCGAAATTCTCGAAAAGGACGGCGGAAGGTTGGTGGATAGTGCACAAGATGGCTTGACCAGCGTCAGCTAGTTTTCGTAAGAATCTGACAATATTGAATGCTGCGCCTGAGTCGAGACCAGATGTAGGTTCATCCAAGAACATCAGCAACTCGGGCTTGGATGCAAGTTCAACGCCAATGGTGAGTCGCTTGCGCTGTTCGGCATTGAGACCCTCGCCAACACTTCCAATCGTAGCGCCGGCTATATCTTGCATCTCGAGTAGTTCGATGATAGTCTCGCAATACTCGTACTTCTCTTTCGTCGGAACCTCTTTCGGTTGGCGGAGGAGGGCAGAGAACTGTAGGGCTTCCCGGACAGTTGCTGTCGGCTCATGGATGTCGAGCTGCTCAGCGAATCCTGTAGCTCTCTGGAATGATTTAGGAAGAGGTCTTCCATCAACGAGGAAATCTCCGGTCACTACACCAAAATTGATCCTAGATAAAAGTCAGTATGTCTTCTTAGGGTGGTACCTAATACTCACCTCTGAGCCAAGGTATTCAACAATGTCGTTTTTCCAGCCCCAGAAGCTCCCATCAGAGCTGTCAGTTTCCCCGGTCTGACAAAGCCCTGGACGTTTTGTAGTAGCTTCCTCTCTCCACCCTGATATGGAATGGTATAGTTGACATCTTGGAAGGTAAATATCGTCTCGTTCTTCGCTACGTTTCGCATAATCTGTTCGTCTCGCCTTCCCTGTTCCGCGGTGACATCTGAAGGTCCAATCTTCTCTCCAGAACGCCCAGCTTCTATATCGAGCCCATTACCTTTGCGGCCACCAGTCTCGATGGATTTCTTCAAGCCTTTGGGTACTTGGCCGCGCTTGAAAACTGTCACGGCAGCACCTCCGGCATTAGGTTTCATCGACTCCATGCCCAGCATCGATATGACAAGGAAGAAGCCGAAGAAAGCCCAGAGGAAGCCAAAGTTGCGCCAAAGATGGCTACGTGTGTAGCTGAAGGATTGCTCAATGTACGCGGAACCAGCCACGACCGTTTCTCCTGGTTGCGAGCCTGCTAATGTGCATGACTGGTATTCGGGCTCAGCATTTGGGCCCTGGGGAACGAGGTAAGGGGGAACACAATCCAGTTGCAAATTGTAGAATTCGTTGGCCATGAGACATTCGAACCCGTATTGGAGCCAGTTGATCCATCTCAACCAGCTAAACCACGGATGCATCGATGAAGGAGGGATTAGGTACCCAGTGTACACAACAAGGATCTGGATCGCGACACCTGTTACCTTGGTGGCATCGTCCAAGGTCTTGAAAACGGCTGAAATCGCACGAAAGAATGCATAAGTCGTCATGGTAACCAACCACAGGATCAGTATCGAGATGAAGAATTGAGATGGAGTGGCGCCAAGTCCTGCCATCCAGTATATGATGACGTTAAATAATACTACCTGAATGAGCACTAGGGGTACGTCGACAACAGTTTGCGCCAAGGTATATGCCGCGGGCCGGTAGAAGGAGAAGTTCTTGTGCTTGAGCAAGATGGGCTTGGATTCGAACGCGGCAGTCTGCTCAGCAAGAGCAAGTAGTGCATTAAACAGTAAAACAAAGAATATAACACCGCCTCGTGTAAAGGCGCCAGCTGCTGTATTCGGGAGGTTGTAGAAGAGACTTCCAACGATGACGCCCTGAAAAGTGATACCGCCCCATTTACCTATAAGGGACGCCTTGTCGCCCAGCATGACCAAGGCTTGACGTTTGGTGAGAGCGATGACTTGTTGGTGGAATGGTATAGTGTAATTCTTTTTTTCGTTCTTCTTCGACCTATTCTCCGCCCGAGTACGTTGTTGCTCCTCGAGCTGTGCTTCATAATCTCTTATGTCGTCGAGGTTGCGCTGGTAAGCCTCGCTCTTCCTGTAAACATCTGCAAAATCTTGAGCTGACCGCGGGATTCGGTCCTCCCAACCCGACCTAACACTGCGCTCGTGGGGATCAGTGACAGATGTAAGAAAGTCAGCCGTCGTCCACCGCTCCGGACAGTCGAAACCGAGATCCATGAAGTACTGTTTGGCGCGGTCAGATGGGCCATAGTATAAGCATTGGCCATTATCAATCAACAAGACCTTGTCCACAAGGTTATACAAGGACTCTCCGGCTTGGTATAGCGAAACAGCAGTTGAGACCTGGGCCATGTTCGTTAGGGCGCGCAGCGACTGGACGTACTCCACAGCAGTCGATGCGTCGAGCCCCTTACTCGAGTTATCCCAGCCCTGAACACTCGCTCGAGTGATGAGGGCCTCGGCAATACTGACACGTTTACGCTCTCCTCCGGAGACCCCCCTGACATATTCATTGCCGACCTTGGTATTCATGGTATGCTCGATCCAGAGCAACTTTGCAGCTACCCTGAGGAACTCCCTGACGTAGTCATCCCTGCTTTCACCCTCCATCCTCGATTCCTTTCCGGGGGTACGAGTTCGGAGAGCGAACGTCAGCGTATGCTTGACTGTCAACGTCGCATAATGCAAATCGTCTTCGGGGTTGTAGATGATCTCGCCCCTGAAGTCCTTGGCCATGCGCTTGGCATCCGTGCCACCGTAAGTGACATCGCCCAATACGGCCTCGTAACCTGCGCGTTGATTGCAGAAGGCTTTTAGGAATGTCGTGCAACCGGATCCCGGCCTGCCAAGAACAAGCAGTATTTCTCCGGGCCGGACACATCCATTAAAGTTGCTAATGAGTTCCCTCACAGGCGGTTTTCCGGTGGCAGCTTTCGGTCCTTTCGTCAATAGGTTCTTCAGAAATCTCGGCAGGCCAAGAAATATGTCGCCGACGGTAGGCTGTAAGCTAGCTCCGAGGCCAATGCCTTTCACGGTAAGATTACGAAATATGACACCAGCATGTCGTGTCTTCTCCTCTTCGCTCTGCTGCTGACGGGCTTGGCCGAACATGCGTGACATAAGTCGTTCAATTTCGTCATGTTCTTCCTGCGACTCAACGCCGGAAGTTCCACTTCGACGCCGCGAGAGAGCGTGGAATAGTTCATCCTCCGTCTTGAAGCTACTTTCCCTACGTTGCAAATGCGGTTGCTCTGTTGTCGTCTTGATGGGTTCGAATCGAGGCTCTACATCAGTTTGCTCGGACTCGTCCGACGATATTTCGGTAGGGGTTCGATGTACTTGAGCCGGCGTAATAGTCTGCTTAGAGGAGGAGGGGCTAGCATCACTCGGTCTAGCATCCTCGCCATCAAACCCAGTGCCGCCGTCAAGGTTAGCATGATCCAACCCATGATCCTTAATCGATGAAAACCCGGCACTGCTAAGATTCTGTGATCGTCTAACTGATGCAAAGCTTTCTCTATTGTTAACGAGCGGGAACTCTCTGTTAGGAGTCAACCTGTTAAGTGAAAGGGTGGATGGCGTCGAGGGAAAACCGCCAGGCATATCCATATCCGCCGGGGTCGGCTTATCGCCGTCCATTTTGGCTAGAGTGTAATAAGGCTTCAACTTCAACACACTCAAGCCAGAGGGATAAGGATAGACACGGGACTCGAAGAGGAACGGTTTCAGCTATTCATGAAGGGACTCGAAATATACATGAAGACTACAACTATGGTAGTTGAAGATGCCTCGACCTATTTCGGAATGGGAAAGAATGTAAAGCTCATCTTGTATGTAAAACAGGATAGCTCTGGCTCTAGCAGAAGCAACAAAGAAATGCGGTAAGAAGCTGTCGGTACCCGGAGAGCTGGGAACGCCCCGTCGGTGTTCGGGCGCTAGATTCAAACGACATCTTCTGTATTACAAAAGAAAAGAACAGCAATGACCGCTACAAGTGCTCCTACTAAGTCAGGTACGCCAGCGCGATTTGCAGGCTATTGCGCTAAGGTGTGGGAAAATACTGTCTTCTGATAAGTCCTAATGCGATGTGATGAACCGAAGGCGTCAAGCCTCATGTGGGTCTTGGTGGATGCCTCTAGTGGAGTGATGATGCCATAGAATTCCGTCCGATTGGGACCTTCCAACATTCACCTTCACCTTCACCTTTACCGAGTAGACTTTAGTTTGTTAAGCAGGCTGATAAAAGCCAGTCGACACGCGTGTGTGGACTCTATCTCTCTATCTGATCCTTCCGTCTGACCTCTGATCAAAAGAATTGCACACTACTCGGCTGATCGGACTTTCCCCTATTTCATGACTCAATACCTCCTTCTAGCTCTATCATTCAATCCATGGATGCTGTTGTCTCTATCTTTTCTTACGTATTATGTTCATGTAGGTCTGATATATTGAGACATTCCTATCGGACTGCACCTTCGCGAATTGATAATGGGATTGGTAATACAACAATTCAATATTCTAGCAGTATGACGACAACATTTCTGCTTTCTACTACACACATTAGTAGGCATCTAAGTATATATGATATATCATCTCCTGATACTATACCTTTGTTTCGATAAGCTATTGTGAAGCCTGCTTCAACACTAAGAATTTTAGACGAGATTAGCTACTTAATCTCTCAATAAGCACTTCGATTTTATATTGTAATGCTTAGTCAAGGCAATTCGAACAGACAATTCGGTCCCGTAGACCTCGGGGGGGGTTGGGATTTCAGACTGTCTTATTGGGAGACAAGACATCGCCCCAGATAAGTTCCGGTTACACGATGCAGCCACAAACGCCAATCTCACAGGCGGGCCAGGCGGGCTGACCGGAGAGATTATATACAACGAATGGGCGAGCTAAGAATATCTTACGCGTAATGGTAGGTTGCACAGAAAAAGACCCTGAGATTTTGACAGGCTCGACTTTTATATAAATCCTGCAGCCTCGACAATCCTTCAACAGGTCTATATCAGGTTCTAGAATTCCAAGCTGAAAAGACGGGCTTGATTTCTAATAGAAGTCGGACTCCCCTCATCGTTGAAGAATGACCTTTTTACAGCTCATAATCATATAACCTAGTTTGTACTTATTTATGTTGAGGGCTGCCACGATTCCATCTAGCTGGTTTCCGATACCGTTCTGCCGGAAATTTCCTAGTTACCAATACCATGACAATGCGATATTGGACTGCCACGGGTGTCTCCCCCTTTATTTATTCGAGTTCTCTCATATTATATTTATAAAACTCTTACTATATTTTATTCTTACACGCTGGCGGTACTAATCGTTGTTTGTACGCTACTAGTTGTCATAGTAGTAGTTACAAATTTCGAGGAAAAACAAATTGCTTTACCGGGCATTTCTTATATAACATTACGCCTTGGATGAATAGTATTACAACATCTAGAACGAGGAAGACAACTCCTCGCCGCTAAATCTCCGCGTATCCTTGTTTCGTTAGGATCCTTCATTAATAAGAGGTCTTAAGGTGGACACATAGCGTTCGATTTCTAGGCACACTAGGCAAGGTACTACTATAAGATGTTAGATTACTTTGCAACAGAAGGCTCATTGGGATGAAATTTACACCTTTGGTCTTCTCATAGTCGGTGTTCCTTTTGCCAAGACAGGTGTGATCTGTCGAGACTAATATCGTTCTCTCAGCCGTAATTGTGACGAGAAACTAGACTACAGCTGCGGCATACTTGAAGCATAATGATTAAGATAAAATCATATTACTCATCTATTAGAACCGAGCTTCACTTTTAACCCCTTACATGCACCAGGTAGATTCATGTTACTGTATGACTGAAAATAGGCGCCCTCGGCAATTAAGTCGCACGAGGCTGTAACCACGCCGACCCTGACACTAGGGGTCCTCGTTAGGCCCGGTTGATGCTTGGCCTTCCGATTTGCACTCACACGTCTAGATCTCGGCGGGGGAATGGGATGAACGATTGAGAACCATCGAGAGCCTCTTCGTGTTGGTTGGGGCTAGATCGGCTGTAGTAGGGTTAGTCTTGATACGTGGATCTGTATAGAACATAGATGTATCGAAGCTCCAAGACGGCCAACACATAGCAATGTCACTAAGGAAGGCTGAGGGATTCGTGATGGTGACTCCAGTAGTCGCATATAATCCGATACGGAGGGTAGCCAACGACCGGGAAGCCTTTTCCGTAGCTTCATCTAAAAGATCTCGGCGTCTGCCAAAATCTAGGCGAACCTGAAACATTTGGGCCCCTGTGTTGGTTCAGAGTAGCACATGAGTTAAACTGAGGTCGCATCGATCCGGTGGCCAAAAATACATCACCACAGTTCCGAACTTGCATAGAGGGAATGCCGCGAACATCGAGATCGTAGAATGGGGGTGGAGAAGGACTCCTCGAGAACAGTCTTCACTTTCTATAGCAACGAGACGGGACGAAGATCGGGAGCCAGTCCCGAAGATTACTACTTTCTTGATACCGCGGGACTGGATATAGTATCCGAGTCCTAGTCGCGACCTCCTGCATGATGGTTTGTCTGTCTGCCTGCTTGCCTTGGGGCTATGCCGCATCATGATGTCGACATTCCCGACGATTTCCTCCCGTTGGGGGTTCTACAATGCAGGAACAGCAGAGTACCTACCTAGGTACGTTCTCGATAACCGCGTCGGACCGCGCCGCAGCCTGTGTAACACAACCCAACTCTGTGACAAGAAATCCTAAGCAGAGCCGGGAGGGCAGGCAAGGGCGCGAATAACCGCGCCGGGACGTCGAGTGAGTGGCCCCGTTGGCGAGATCATCGCGCATGCTGAAACAGGGCGAGGTGCCACTACCTACGACATCACACGGCGGATGTGCTGCCGAACGAGCGAACGAACGAACGAAACAAACGAACAAATGGCCCCCCCGCCGCGCCTCATTCGTACCGTTACGATTTTGTACCATACCCGCCACACGCTGCATATGCACGCCTAGGTAGGTACCTAGTATCATAGGTGCCCAGGTAGGTATCTATTACTGGGAGATCCAGAAACGCGGGCGTTACCAAACCCACCCGCCCATTCTAGGCCGCGTTTAAATGAACCAGCCTTACCAGTGCGTTAGCCGACTGCGAAACATGGGGTCAGACGACGAATTAGCGGCCATGGTGACCGCAGCGGCTGTCCATCAGAATTTCAGACGGGTGGTATTAATGAAATTTCTCCTGCGAGATGAGTGGGAGGTTAGATGCGACGTCGTTGCAGAGCAAATTAGGCCAGCGTGTCGTGTGATCTTCCGCTGGCATCGTAATGGCGACGTCAGTGGCAACGAAGCGAAGTGTGGGCGCGAGTTTTGATGTTTATGGCAGTCCGCTTGACCTGGATGTGTAGGTATTGTGTAGGTAGGTAGAAATCTACAAAAGGCCTCCGGTGAAGAAGATGACTTAGATCGAAAATATTTATATATTGTGCTAGGATATGATTGGTGCGGTGCGAACCATGGCCGTAAACCCGGGAGTCTAGGACGGTCTTCTGAGGCATCACCTGGAGTCTTTTGCGCCAACGGGGATAATTCTACTGCCATGGGCAATACTAGTAGTCTCATGCAAGCCTCTTCCTGTGTTACTACCTACGTAGAAGGAATCGGGGTTTGGTATAGCAAATCATCGATTCGGACTCGGAGAATGTGGCTTGAGGGCAGCAAGGACAACATGACCCGGGGGTTGTTTGCCCCACCGCGTAGACATCTCCGGTCTGCAGGTGTATGGAGGCGTTTATGTCTGTGTTTCCATAACCCTCGACGCAGAAGCTTGTTCTTATGACGTTTTTTCGTGGAATAGGCAGGATGTGAAACATCGAGTACCTGCGTTTAAATCCATCGAGCTGCAACCGTAGACATAAAACGCGCATTTGCCCTTCTCGGGCTTATCTGTTCGTATGAATCCTTCTCGTACTACTTACTCCGCGTTGAATGACTGACGATGGAACCAAATATATACAGTAATTACATGCTAGTAAAATGATTGCTGAGTATGGCCGGATAATTATAGCAATTGTAAACGAGGGACGAGGTGTTCTGGATTGTAGTGAATCGGTACTAGTTGCCAGAAAGAAAAGATGTATTGTTGCGGCGTAGCCTTATGAGTTTGGTTAGTCATTTGGCGGAGCGTAATATTGCTGATGAGAGTTCATAAGTGACCGGTCGATCCTCATGATGGCCAAGGTGAATAGTTTGCGAGGCACCATGGCGGAGTATCGTCGGCGGGCATGCTAATGCAGGCACATGGTTTCCTGGTCTGCTACGCGCGACATACGACACTTCGTTGCTTTCGTTACAAGGTCTGGCTTGCAGGCTGATTATCTACCTACCTATGCAGGGTAGCGGCAACGCACGTGAGTACGCAAGCCCACTCCGCTGCTGTACAGATGCATATAGGTAGTATAGATAGGATTAGGATTTAAGCCTGCATGTATCTTTTTCCGTAGTGTAGGGATCAACTGCCAAGTTGCGTAGAACGGCATCATGCTTGGCCGGGGAAATATTGTACGTACCATGACGAACATACCATTCCTATTCATTCGGATGCTATCCGCGTCGACAGGAATTGAAACAACGTCTGCTCACCGCGCTCATTACTATGAGATGTCGTTGAAACTAAGCTGGCCAATGAGACGTACGAGAAACGAAACGGAAGAGCATACTATAAATACGTGTACCAGCCTAGGTAAGCAATTTGCGTCAGTTCTGCAGTGTCACAGAACTAGTTAACCGAGACGTCCGAATAGCATACTGGGTGGCTCTAGAAGTTGAGGATTGCATCGTACTCGTGGCCGTGTCAAACAACAGCCCACCTGGGGGCGGATGGGGTCGATGGACGGGAGGGATTTGAATGTCAGCGTAGTGGGGATTGTGACGGTGAGATGAACCGCATTTGAAGGTTCAATGTCTAATGAGTAAGAATAAGTAAGAACTAATTCGTATATCAAAAGGTACGAAATAGAACTGCTAACCACGTTGCTCGCTGTCTCCATTACTGCTACCGGGGAAATCATAATCGTACCAAGTCGTGGCAGTTCATGATCTCCATCGTGCTAAAACTTCCGAACAGTAATCGACTGTCGGATCGACGTGTTTCTCTAAATGGTGCCAATTATCAATACGTAGACGTGGGTTGCTCAACAAAACTACCCTCGACCAAGTCTGCGCCATTGATGGATCGTACAGCCCATTACAGCAGGGTCTGGAGTTGAATCGCTAGGTCAGCGGTAGGTTTGCCGAAAAGGGGTTCATGAAACTTGGGGTCCAAGCTTCATCAGCTGGCCAAGTCTGGGGGATGGAAATAATTAGATTCTAGAGTGGTAGAAAGCCAGCCCATGTCTTGCCTCATAGGGCTCATCATGTTGTGCATCTTACATGACGTTCAGCGAAACTTTGGACGTATCTTCGCCTACTCGGGACGACGGGGTCCTTGTTGGACATTGGGGCCGTTTCATTGATTGGAAGTCGCAGATTATTTAATAATAAATCCTCGACAGTTGTTCATTCAAATACGAAGATGAGTGTAGCTGAAGGAATACAGGAGGCTACCAATCAGAATGACGAATTGGCTATACGTCCTCGATGGTGGGCTGAAGGAGCTGATGTCTCCACGCTGTTGGTGGTGTGGTGCCCCTAAACTGCATCGTCTGGTGCATGTTTGAAATGCGCGAGATGGTTCCGGGCCGTATAATTGGACAAACACGTATATCTGTCAGGTACCGAGATGGTATGCCGAAGACCTAAATAGTGAATAGTCCTTGATTCGTTCCATGCAAGTAGGAGAGATATACCTAGTCTAGACGTGTATCCGCTGTAAAGTTAAGAATACATTCAGGGGAAGAATCAGGGGTATCCGGGAATTGTATGACGGATGTGTAAGCTACCTTGTTAAGATAAGCGTTGTGATCCATTATTAGGGTCGATTGTTCGGATGAAATGAATGCGGTATATGTGGTGATAATCTCTCCTTGAGTAGGTATTTCGTGATTATGCCTGGTAGAGTAATGATAGGTTGGATGGTGTCATTCAATAAGAGCATATAATAATAGGTACATGTAGGTATAGTAATAGGGATTCGAGAGTTCCAAGTTTGTGCTTTGATTTATCATCAATGCGAACCTGGAATGCCTTCTATAACCGCTATCTCATCGGTGCGGAGTGCAGTGGTTAAACCCGGAGCTCATCATACCGTAGTCGCAATCCTCAAGTGTCAATGCTAGCTAGAAGGATCAATTGAATTGGTCTGATTTTTCCTAAGGATGCCGGGGGTGAAAACTGCCTAGCCTCTAATCTGATCTGATCTGAGATCTGAGAATAGCTAGAGGTAGCCAAATGGGTAATAGTGTTAAAAAGGATGCTGTATAATATACATATATGTATGTAAGTAATAATTGCACGATCTTTCAATGCCGTATGTGAGTAATTAACACCGAGCGTTGGTTCCCCCCTTGTGGTCCGTGAACGTGAATCCCTTATGCCCTCAAGCCTTCTAGCGCATTTATACTAAGTGATTCCAGGGTTTATTGTCAAGTCTGATCGCTATTATTATAGGTACCTAGGCACTTATTTAGGGACTCGACGCCTCTTGCTCTAATGTTACTAGCTCCGGAGAGCTTGGACTCGAAAGCAACTTCTAGATCAATAATAGTGATGTTGCGCGATTCGTGCTATTTGAAGGTATAGAATATGTGTAAATGAGTATGCTTAGATATACCAATGTAGGATTGGATTAAACTTATCAATCATTATTATGGCCACCTTCATATTCGTTCATAATTCCCTGCAGTACCTCGGTAGGACTTCAACATTGAAACGTCTATGTGGTGCTTAAATTTGTCTTGGCATTTTATGTGAATATTCTCGGTCTGAAAAAGGAGCTTTCTACCAAAGAAGGGTGCGTCCGCCGCTAAAAACGCTTTACCACCTCAAACCGAACATGCTGTGCTCTCGGTTTCGTTTTCAGTCACCTCAAATGCTCTAATTGCCTTCGTCCCCGCTCACATCTGAAGCATTCTAGAAATCTAGAAGCGACATAGAAGGCCGGAAACTATGCAGTAATACGGTCGATTGTCTCATTAGTCCGCGATCCGTTCTATTTGACGAACCCGTAGTACATACCTGGATAGTCATGACTTCCTGTTCTCTTGTGCTTCAGATTAACAACCCGAAGTTCCGAGTGAAAGCCATGGATACAACTGATAATATCCCTCCTGGTAAGGGTCCCCCTATCTTCATCCCTGAGCTCGAGTCGAACTGGGCCAAGCAAGACATGGGAATGGAAGGATCGTGGATCCAAGCTACATAGTATCCATATATCCATACCCCCAAAAGCGGAACCCGGGCACGACATGGGCTTCTTTTTCTACTAGTATTACAAGAGGAACCACCTAACTGCGTGCATACGTACATGTAACATACATGTACCGTCTGGGGGCGAGCCATGCCGTACCCCATCGAATCCCACGGTCGTTCATCTCTTACAACCTTCGTGGTTCTAATACAACCGCGGGCCATATTATACGATATAATAAAAAATCAAGATAGCGAAATATATGTACATATTTACGATAGTACTGGCTGTGGTTTGTGATTGGTGAGATACAATTGTTCCAACATCTTCCTTGGCAAAATACTTAGGTACCTACACAGCTACATGTAAGGTCGGGGCTCCTTTTAGATAATCTCGAGTTGTACCGTCGAAACTCCCGATCCTTTCCCCGTCTAGTCTGATTAAGTACCAAGGTACATAATAGCTTCAAACATTGAATTCATCAATTTGATTGTACCCAGTGCCTCTCTCAATCGTGACAATGTACACCCCTCCCTTCCCCCAAAGCAAAGCAAAGCAATCGCAACACGCAACACGGACTAGGGCATCGCCGCCGGGTCTGGGCTGAACCTACATTAGACCCTGTTCCCGAGGCCCTCAAGGACCATACGGGGGACCACACCTACCTTCCATTTGCAACTACGTACATACGACCCGAGCCACCAATACAGATGGTTCAATGTCATTATACGTTATGTAGGTAGGTAGGTATCTATCTACTTACATCTACTTTACATCCTATATCTTTGATATATGTATGTGTAGGTATTTGATATACATCCATACATACATAGTATCTACATACCCTACCTACTTACCTACATACCGTGGACATTACGCTACCAAGTTCGCACATTCTGAGAATATCAATCTTAGCTTACTTTCTTCTTTTTCGAGATCCACAAATACTGCCGGCCTCTTCTAACGACCATCCAACAGCTTTCTGCATCTCGCATCTCGGCCCCAATTCCTCCTTCAATCTTGGCCGTAGTCCAGAGCACCCAAATTACCCAGGCTTTCTACATATACTGACACTTTCATACATTAACCTCCTGTGTTGGCCTCCCCCACCATCGACAGAAATATCGGCGGCGAAAGCCAGCTGGCTAAATTCTTTCCACCTGCAAGGCTGACTTCCGCGACAATTAAGTCGAACGGACCCCATGTCAGATATTCGGGACGTAGCAGCAAAAGTCGATCTACGAACAAAGGCTGGAAAGCGAAGACCTTCAGGAAACCCCTAAACCGCTTCCCAATTACGAGATAGAAGCAATGCGGTTCGTAGTCCCTGGCTCCGTATTTTCTAGAAATCCCTTCTAGTTCCCCGCCGCGGAGTCCTGCATCCATCCCTCTTTGTCATTTGTCTAGACTATTTTGTTTCGGTCTTGCTAACTCAGCTTTTCTCTCTCTTTTGTTTAGACCAGATGGACGTTGCGACTGAGAGTGCGCCGCGAAACATTCCCGGCAATAAGGTGGACGAGACTATGGGCGCACGTACGGTTCCAATTATTACCGCGCCTACGCAGATGCCAACCATAAAGATGTCGGCACCTTCGCCATCGGGTGAACCCATGGAGATCACCACGCCTACTACCGCTTCCGCCCCGCAGAGTGCTAGCAAGAGTTCCGAAGGAGAAGGAAGCGACTCCAACGATCGTCAAGGCACTGCGCTCTCGGGCGAACAGAATACGAACTCCGCTTCGACTACGATGCCTGCACCAGCCGCTGCCGCTGTTCACCAACCGAAGATAGTACAAACCGCATTCATTCATAAACTCTACAAGTGCGTGTGGTCCAAATTCTCGGATACAATATCCGTATGTCCACTAACAGACTTGTAGCATGTTGGAGGATCCGAACATTCAGCATTTAATCAGCTGGTCCAGCTCCGCCGAGAGCTTCGTTATGTCACCTTCGCATGATTTTTCTAAAGTTCTTGCGTATGTCCTGAATTCCGCGTAGCCAGTAAAACGAGACTAATTGGGCGACAGCCAATATTTCAAACACACGAACATCTCTTCTTTTGTCAGGCAGCTGAATATGTATGGTTTTCATAAAGGTATGCGCGGAGATGATGATAGCTGCTACTAAAAAAAATCGTAGTCAGCTGACAAAGTGAGCATTGCAGTAAGCGACGTATTTCACACGGGCTCCCCAGAAACTGCGCTGTGGGAATTCAAGCATGGCAACGGGAACTTCAAGAGGGGCGATCTGGTTGGATTGCGTGAGATTAAACGTCGGGCGTCTCGCCACGCACTGGTACATCGAGAATACAATAACCAGAAACCGACCCCATCGCAACCCGGCACTCCGGCGGAACCCATGCCGCCTATTCACGATAACTCAGACCCCAGACTCTCGGGCATCGAGCACTCCTTATATGAGGTCCAGACTAGACTACAGCGTAGTGAGGAGAATGCCCACTACATGAATGTGAAGCACCAGGCAATGACGGACGCCATGAATCGCTTGCTTCAGTGGAATCAGGAACTATCTAGAACGGTCCTCAGTTTGGTTCCACCCGAGAACCCCATTCATAGAGATGGTAAGTTTCGATTTCTGCATGGACCCAGGGTTATCCGGTAGTCTAATATTGCTGTAGTCCTTGCGCTGCAAGGGGATATTCAACGCCAGGCCGAATTCGTCCGGTCTATTGACGAACCGCACGAGCCACCTTTCCCGAACAGCCGTCAGCTCTTCGCGAACCTTGACAACCCCCCTGTATCGCCACGACAGCTAGCTCAGGACGATCAACGCAGGTTAGGCGTACATCAGTCTCGCGGCGCGAATTTCTACCGACCGCCTGTGCCGTCTAACCTTTCTATCAGCTCACGCCGCTCGTATGGTTCTATTAGCGGGAGCACAACTCAGTCCTCACCTTCTCCCCTTCGATCTCAAGCACCGCCGCCGTCTGGGCCTCATCCACTCGCGACTGTTGAACCACCACCGAGCGGCTTGCCCAGACGGCATACGTCGGCTGATATTCGAGCTCATGGATGGCAACCTAGTAATCCGCCACCATATGTCTCTTCCGGTCCGCCTTCATCTCATTGGCCATCATCCCCCAATCGAGCACCCCAGGATGAGCAGCGGATTCGTGAGCCTCCACCTCACTATTCGTTGTCGCGGCCTGCTACCCCACCACCCCCTTTCTCAAACGGTAACATCGGGAATGGCTTAGAAAGTTTAAATAATTGGTCCTGGGGTTCGGCCAACCGAGAGAATAAGAATCTAGCTATCAAAGACATGTCTGCGCCCCCAACTAGACGGGGAAGCATGGCACATATTCTTAATCCTACAGACACAGTAGAGCGAGACGATGAGGACGATCCCCGAGGGGACGACGATCCACGGAAACGCAAGCGAGTGCAATAATTTACACTATGGGGATCTTCAACATCTTGCATTTCGCGTCATGGGAGCGTTGTCGCATTATTATACCACACATGGAGGGCCTTTTGTTTTTGTATAGAGCGACTAATGCGGAATACACACGAGTCTCTTAGGATTCAGCAGATGACAGACCACGGCCATTTTTGTCACGACATACTGATCATGCATCTTACGAATTTCCTTCACACACATTTACTTCGAAAAAAAATTATTTCATTTTATCCATTGCTATATTCTTCTTCGTTTTGGATATTCCTATTCCCCACTAAAATACCAAAAAGCGGTGGCCATTTTTTGAATATTTATTAGGGATGGCCTGGCGGTGGCGGGTGGTGATGGGCGGTTGAGGGACCAACCGGCTGGTATATTCCATTGACTCAAAGGATATCAGACCTCGAGACACCATGAACGGGTAATCTGAATCAACCCGCCATGGGTTTGTACAATACGGAACATGAACTTTGCTGCCGGTTCGGAAGGGGGGAAGGCGGACAGACTTATTGTAAACCGATGGACGGGGAACCCAAGGGGAAAATTCACCTTGACGCTTCACGCGCAACTACGCTCGCGGAGTCACTAATCATGTACTCTTATGAAGTAGTTAATTTCGGAGCAGAGGCTTATTCGCATACAACCTAGGATAGACCCATGATAGCTCCTAGATAAGCTTAATTTCTGTACCATTTGCCCCATCCTCGCCGTCTACATCTGTAGGAAGACATCAGCGTATATTCAGGGGTATCAATTGCGGAACCATGCGTCTTCAAAAGCAGTAATATCCATGATCTCCGGACCTCAGTCCCCGTCCGTCTTATCCTTTGCCTTCCTTTTCTTTTTCTTCTTCCGCTTTTTCCTCGCACCCCCTTCCACCACGGGTTGACCCGGCCCATCCTCTCCCGTAGGCTGAATAGCCACGTTCTCTGCATCTTCGCCCTCGGGATCCTCCGGATCGTCAACCCGCCCGTCAGCATCCCCCTCTTTAGGCATATCAGACGTAGGTGGCGCATCCGACTGCACAAGATCGCTACCATCCTGCCGCTCCCCTTCTTCCATCTCCGCCCGCGGCCGCTTCCCGACCCTCTTGGCCCTCCCGAGCCCGCTCCGCCCCGCTTCCTCGTCGCTGCTGTCTTCTTTGCGCACCCATTTCTTCTGACTGTCCGCGTCGGCTCGCCCTCGCTTCCCGAGGAGACGTCCGCGTAGGCGGGATGTGTCCCGGTCTTGCTCCTTTCCGTTCCCGTTCGCGCCTCCATTCATGGTGTTGGAGCGGATGGGGGCAGACCCGATGCCCGCGTTCGGATCTAGACCCCGGTCCTCTGCGAACTCGGCTTCTTCCGCCTGTCGCCTCGCCGCAGCTAATGCGTTTGCATCTTGAGACTGGGGAAGGGCACCGGACGGGTTGGAGCTCCCACTCAGCGCGGAAAAGGAGCCGCCAACGGAAGCGGAAGCGGAAGAGTTGATTTTGGGCTCGGAGCGCGACGGGAGGAATGATCGAGCGGCTTTGAGGCGGGCTTCGAGCTGCGTCTGGATGCGGTTCATGTTCAGAGTGAAGTCGGGCGCTGGGTTCCCGGTGGGAGCGCTCTTCGATGAGGAAGAGGTGGTTTTGTTGGTCGACGCCATGGTGGTAGGATGTTGGTTGCGCTTATTATATGTGTAAGGTAAGGGACGTATAGAGCGGCGAGTTCTATCGTAAAATCATGATGTCCACATTGGGCCCTATTGCCATACTTTTGGCAATGTATGGCGAGCGGGTTGGACGAGGTCAGGAAAGAAACTTTGGAATAGATGCAATCTACGATACGCGATAAGATAGTGATACAGTATCAGGCTATCCAATCAACTTTTACGCACTGTCAGCCCCTCGGGAAAGCTTCACAGTATTTTACCGAGATTTTCGTTACTAAAACTAACGGTGGATACTTATTCCAGACCGTTTGCACATGCCTGTTGAGGTCATGCACTGACATCAGCTGCGAGCTGCTGCAGCTCACCGGGCAAAGTGGGGCGCCAGATAGACGAATGACCGGATTTTCCCGTTTCTGCCGAAAAAGAAGCTCCTTAACGGCCGGGGCCAGTTGTTTTCTTGTTTGACGATTTGACGATAGCATCGCGATTAAAAACACCTCGTTTCTCATCCACCTCATCGGGCAACTAGTGGTGCTCCGTTTTCCTTCGAGCTAATTCGTCAATTGAGGCTCTGCCCTTATCTAGTTGCAATGTTCAACTTCGCTCGCAGCCGTGCTGCGGCTTCTACCCTGCGATCGTCCAAGGCAAGTTAGAGAGATAGTCGATATAATAATTAGCCGAAGTGCTTAACTCCCTACAATCATATACTAATACAATGTTGTTGTGCTTAGACCGCCTTCTCTCCCGCCACCAGATTCAACGGCATCGCCCAACAACAGCGAAGAAACCTGAGCATTCACGAATATCTCTCAGCCGACCTTCTGCGACAGGTAGAACTTATCCCTCACCAATAGTACCCGAACTTATCCTAATGCGCTCTTATAGTATGGCATTGGTGTACCTAAGGGCTACAATGCCAAGTCTGCTGCCGAGGCCGAGAAGGTAGCGAAGGAGATTGGTGGTGAGGATATGGTCATCAAGGCCCAGGTCCTCGCTGGTGGACGAGGAAAGGGTAGCTTCGACAACGGCCTGAAGGGAGGTGTCCGTGTCATCTACTCGCCTACCGAAGCCAAGATGTTCGCCGAGCAGATGATCGGCCACAAGCTTATTACCAAGCAGACTGGTGCGGCTGGCCGCCTCTGCAACTCCGTCTACATCTGCGAGCGCAAGTTCGCCCGCCGCGAGTTCTACCTGGCCATTCTCATGGACCGAGCTTCTCAGGGCCCGGTTATTGTCTCCTCTTCTCAGGGTGGTATGGATATTGAGACCGTCGCTAAGGAGAACCCTGACGCTATCAACACCGCCTACATCGACATCAAGACTGGTGTAACCGACGAGATCGCCCGCGATATTGCGACCAAGCTTGGTTTCAGTGAGCAGTGCATCGAGGAGGCCAAGGACACTATCCAGAAGCTCTACAAGATCTTCATCGAGAAGGATGCTACCCAGATCGAGATCAACCCCCTATCCGAGACCTCTGACCACAAGGTTATGTGCATGGACGCCAAGTTCGGTTTCGACGACAACGCCGACTACCGACAAAAGGAGGTCTTCTCATGGCGCGACACCACGCAAGAGGACCCCGAAGAAGTTCGTGCCGCCGAGTCCGGCCTCAACTTCATCAAGCTCGACGGTGACATTGGCTGCCTCGTCAACGGCGCCGGTCTTGCCATGGCTACCATGGATATCATCAAGCTGAACGGTGGCCAACCCGCCAACTTCCTCGACGTCGGAGGCGGTGCTACCCCTGCCGCCATCAAGGAGGCTTTCGAGCTCATCACGAGCGACCCCAAGGTCACCGCCATCTTCGTCAACATCTTCGGTGGTATCGTGCGATGCGACGCCATCGCCCACGGCCTCATCAACACCGTCAAGACCCTGAACCTCAAGGTCCCCATCATTGCCCGTCTGCAAGGAACCAACATGGAGCAAGCCCACCAACTCATCAACGACTCGGGAATGAAGATCTTCTCCATCGACGACCTGCAAAGCGCCGCGGAGAGGTCTGTGCAACTCTCTAAGGTTGTGAAGATGGGTATGTTATCATAAATTATTATAACTCAGAATGAGATGAAGCTAACAGCTATCTAGCTCGGGATATTGACGTCGGCGTCGAGTTTAGCTTGGGTATTTAAGGACGCTAGGTATAGAAACTGGTCTGATAGACTGTACTAACATTTCCAGGGTTGGACCCCCGGGGGACGTGAGAATAATGAAATATCAAACATAAGGGGGTGTTGTGAAATAGAGCTATAGGGCGGGTTTGTCACTATTGCATGCATCACTGATCGATGTTTTCCCTTTGCTCTCTACCAATGGAATTACGTTTCCTGATTTAGACATTCTCGGTTCTATCGTACCGTGACGGCTGACTGTAATCTGGAGGATACTTATGCTAACCAAGTGTGTAGTCGTTTGCTCTAGCTAACCGTAATTCCACAGTTCTTCAGTAGAATTGCAATGACGAGGTCTCCCCTCTACCCATAGTCCTTAGACGTCGATTCTAGGCGCCATAAAGTACCTCCGCCCAACCTCCTCGGCTCTTCCGTAAATCTCGAGATTCTATTTCTTTGGTCTGTTTCTCGTCACGAATCCACGCGTCGTACGCCGGCCCATTCATATGGACAATCTGCCGCTGTTCCTGCTCTGTCTTCCGGTCCTGCAAGCCCCAGTACGTCAACCAACCTACGTAACTGATAAAAGCCAACACAAGCAGCCATAGAACCACCTTCCGCACTAGCCTTAGGGTCTGAGGCCACGCGCTCTGCCGGTACGTTGTGAGGTGCAGCCAATACCACCTCTCCCACTCGAACAGCTTTCTCTTGTACCTCTCACCGACTTTCTCCATCACCTCCCCTTTCGCTTCTTCGACTCTCCGCCGCACCACGCTCACCTTGTCAGCGCTGCGCCCCCAAAGCCGCGAGGACGGCGGCGGCTCCCGCAGTCCCTCTCCCTTTGGTGGCGGCGTGGTGGGTGGGCTCAGCACATGGGAGATCTCGGCCTGCCGCCGGTGGAACATGGCTCCTTCGTCACACTGCTCTTGCTCCCCGGGTGCGATCCCAGAGGCGAATTGGGGCGGGGGTGTGAGTATGGTATCAGAGAAGGCATCAAAAAGCTGTTGAGAAGGCAAGTCGCGCCGGTCGCGCCGGTCGTACCACGGGCTGTGGTCCTCATAGGCACCATCAGTTGTGTGGGCTTGATAAGACATTCTGTGTGCGGGGGAAGTAGGAATAAGAGCTGGATTGGAGTTGGTGGTTTGGTTTGGCCTGGTTTGATATTGGCGATAGGGGGATGATTTTCTACTCGTTTGTTGAGATCAGTGTTGTTATTCAGTCACAGCACTGATTATGGATACCGTCCCTATATTCCCCGTCGTCGCGAATTTGATAGCACTACAGAGACTACGAGATTTGTTTCAATGATAGTTTTAAGGAGGCGAGCCATTAGTTTATGAAGGGAGTGCTTCTGAGGCTGCGGAGTCACATAAGAAAGAAACCAACCAGAATTAGTGAATGTAATGCTTGAGTCAGGGGAAAAGAGAATGGGCTCGCTATTGCCTACTATTCATTGTTGTCTTTAGTGTGGTTATTGAATTACAGCTGTAAAAGCTTCATTATACTGACCACTATCCAGAAGTGTACCACGCTGTGCAGTGAGCGCTGCAAAACATCAAGCCCACGTTCGACTCTCCAACCATTGTCCAGTCACCTAAATCCTTCCTTACTGGGTACGCATAATTCACAGTACCCAAGGGATTCGGACAGGTCGTTAATTTCCTTGGTTGTGGTTTATCAACCCCTCTATTCGCAGTCTCTTAGGTGATAGCTTTAATGTTGCCTACTTGCATGTACTAGGCATAAGACGGAAATAGAAGGTTCAGATGGCTTTATAGGACTATATAATCATGTAGTGAGTACTAACACGCATTTTAAAGGCTCCGGATAAGCTCTCGAGTGCCCTAGCTATTCCATCTACTGTCGAGATTATGATATAAATTTCGCTTTATATCGCATCTGGCGTAAGACCGCATCATTGTGACAACCCATGAGGTTATGATCATATATATATAATCTAGAAGCCGTTACTCACCTTCACTAGCAGCATATGTTGAATACGATTAATAGTTCCATAGATTGCCTCCGCCTTAATAGTCACCAGCGCCGGAGTGTGTCAAATATATAGCACCACAGCCGATGACTAAGCTCCCAATCAGCGGTGACAGCATCGGTATTCCCGCATAGTATCAGTTCGCATTGAATATCCATTCTGTAAGTTAGAGTCATCGACTGGACGTACAGAGTATGGTAGCGAAGTTATACAAATCACGTTGTGTTGTCCCGAGATGTTGGGTCGTCCAAGCACTCCGAAATATGTCCGCAAGCTCACCGAAGCTCGCCAATAAGCTACCTCCTATGGAAATACTTTCCCCCTTTTACATTTTCCCTGCCTACCTACCTAAGTAGGTCGCGAACTAACATGTTTGCTGAAGAATAGGCTTCTCATTGATAGCTTACCGAAATCTGCATGCAATATTGATACCGGTAGTAGAGTAGTAGTAGACCCCAATGCTTCGACGCAAACGAGTGGCATCGGCATTTACTAGGTATCCAACATCCTTTAATACGAAACAACGCTGTACGTTACCGTAATGTTACCGTGCCATGTATGTGGGGGCCGCCTGAGAAGGCTGGTGTAACTGATGGTATTCAAACCATATTCAGCACATGGATCGACGTATACCTTCTCCAAGTTCGATCTTCCCCGAGCGAATAAATGAAAAGCGAATATAAATAACTTTGCCTCGTATGCATGCGTGCAAACACAAGGCGATGACTTCTATACTAGCCGACTACCTTACTGCAGAAGGTGCTTCTACAGTTTGCTTGCATCCTTCTCCTGTAACAAACTCTTTCTGGGTTATTCTCGCTTTGGCAAATCGAGAATTGCCGCACATCCATACTAGTAGATATTCTTAGCTGATGCGACAGCGGCATCTTGTTAGGTTCAATTATACATCCACGGATGCATAAGGTCCAATATTATATGTTAGTAACTCGGTACTAAGGAGATCTTGGCATTCCTGGTGGCGACGCCCGGGATGACTCGGGTATCCTAACTCAGAGCCTCAGAGAGTTGCAGATGCATATATAAGACCAAAAGGCCACCGCTATCCAGTGGGAATCCCCGTTAGATATTCCGTAGTTTTAGATAAAACTTAGTTTCAATATATCTTAATACTTAGGCGTCCTTCCGTCTTAAAACTTACACAATATCTCCCGGACTCAGACAATTTGCTCAACCTCTGGTCTAGTCTGGCCTGTACTCCTCGAATACCATATTGAACCAGATATTAACGGGACGGTACTCAAATACACTTACCTCTATAAACGCCAGGAACAACATCATGAAGGCCGAATTGCAAAGCTGGTGGCGCAGCCAAACTGTCCATCCCTCCCGCCTGCAACCCACAGTACCAATATGCCCGTGTGCCGCATGCTTTAACGGCACCGGACACGGCCAAGAAGTATTCCGGGACCCCATCGATCCCGGCGAGATCCTGCCTCCAAGAAAGAACAAGACCATCGTCGCATCTACCGAGAAGGCCAAGGAGAACGAAGCTAAGACGAACATTGTCAAGAAGCCGTGGTACAAGCCAGCCAGTTTCTTAGCACGGAAGCCAAGCCTGTCAAGTATGACATCGGATCTAGCTCCGCTATGCGCGGCATCGACATCATCAGTAGCTCAGCGAGCGAGCTTTGACACTCAGGCATGAGTCAGTCTAGCGCGGCGAGCAACATTCAGGACCTGGACATCCTGATTACACTGATCACCCCCACGAAGAAACGAGAATACCCATGGGAAGGAAATTCGGCGTAAAGGAGTTCTGGCGGTCAATAACCTCGGGAGTCATGGGAAAATTTTGGCATTGATGGTATTTGTTGGGCGTTAAGTTGTCAGGAAAGGCGAAAAAGATCCACGGGTGCCAGGGGCCCCTGAAAAGTTCAAATGTTCAACGCCGAGATTAGTGCGGCCCCGCCTATACCCGTCGTTTCGGGGCGATTCTAGGGCTTTTAGTGGCTTATCGATAGGCCCTAGGAAGCCTGCTAGGTGAGACAACAGGGCAGGTCCGCACCTACCGATCTCACCTCATCGGCAGGCAGCACGCGACAATCGGTTTCATTATCTATTTCGCTCAAAGGGCGGCGCGTTTGTCACGGGGAATACGAAACCCTAATTAGCGCTTGATTTACCTTTACTAATTTCTAGAAGCTACTTGTAATCATAACGATCTGCACGATATCTTACCGCATGCCTCAGACTCTTTATTTGATTGAGTGAATAAGCCGGTTGAGCAAGGTGACGTCACATCTCCTAGCTATTGGACCAGTTTCACGAACGATCTCCCCCTGGATGTGAGAAGGTGGATGCAAACGCTGAAGCACGTGTCCGTAATTCTACATAAAATACTACCCACTAGGGACGCAAGTACTATGGCCGGCTCGAAGGTGGATGCCGCCATATTGGAAGCTCTAGGGTTGGACGCCAAATCCACTACTATTGCTTCCCATGGCAGCTCTGGCTTCGCGTCCAGTTTCAAGCTCAGCTCAACCATAGATGGCAAGGAGAAAAATTACTTCGTCAAGACCGGAGCTACACCGGACTCCGAGCTCATGTTCAAAGGTTAGTAGTAATATGGGCCGGTTCCCCCGGAGCAGCAATTCGGTGGATATAACCCAAACAGGAAGACTGACCACGAATAGGAGAACATGAGTCCCTCAACGCCATCTACTCGGTGGTCCCCAACGTGTGTCCGAAATCTTACGCCAATGGTGCATGCCAGTCAGATCCCAAGAGATTCTTCCTAGTAACAGACTTCCTAGAGCTCGGGTCCTCACACCCCGGCGGATCGGGCCAGTCCTTCGCCCAGAAGCTCGCAAAATTGCACACGACACCGGCCCCTATCCCTGAGGGCTTCGATAAGCCCATGTACGGGTTCCCGGTCACCACGTGCTGCGGAGCCACACCACAGGATAATTCCTGGAAAGCCTCGTGGGCAGACTTCTATGGTAACAATCGGCTCCGAACTATAATTCGCCAGGGCATCGAATCCAACGGCTCAGACCCTGATCTCGCTGCTGCAGTCGAGAAGACAGCTGCCGTAGTAGTCCCAAGACTCTTAGGAGACGAGCACCTGAAAGGGGTGTACCCCGTAGTCGTGCACGGCGATCTGTGGAGCGGCAACCATGGACGAGGAAGAATTGCAGGAAAGGGGGGAGTTGAGGAGGTCGTGTTCGATGCATCGGCTGTCTACGGACATTCTGAGTACGAGCTCGGTATCATGCGCATGTTTGGGGGATTCGGAAGTAGTTTCTGGAAGGAGTATGAGAGTCTTGTTCCGAAGGCTGAGCCGAAAGAGGAGTGGGAGGATCGCGTGGCGTTGTACGAACTGTAAGTCATGATTTCTACTTTCCCCCGTCCCCTTTTGTATTAAGGGGTAATTATGCTGATAAGTCAACTACGTATCCAGGTATCATCATCTGAATCACTGGGCGGTATTTGGTGGCGGATATCGGAGCGGAGCGATGTCGATTATGAGGAAACTTAACACGAAGTATGGTTGATGAATAGCCTACATCTTATCAATCTACTATTCTGTATGAACAAAGAAGGCATTCGTTTGAAGCACCACCAGAAGCCATTTAAAATATTGCTATTCCTCCGTTGGAGACTTAGTTGGCAAGCCGAATGTCGCGAATGCGGGTTGTTTGAAGCTTGCCGGAATTGAATAATTGATTTCATCGTTTGGCGCAACATCACGGGACCTACAGCCACCATAACCGACCTCGCTTAGTTGTTCTCCCGTGCAATTTTTGGGGGGCGGGGGCTGCATTCTCACCTTCCATTCTACAACGCGGGACAACTGAAAAAAAAAAACGGTTCTATCTCGACGCCATGACGGTGAATACCAAGAAGCCAATGCGAATCACAGTCAATGTTTCATGCAAGCACAACCTTTGGTCTAAAGCTTGGGATACTCCGACCGAGGTCATCGAAGCTGCGTGTGGGGTATTGAAAGAAGAACATCTGATAGATACGGTCGAGTTATCTGATATTAGATTCATTGCGAAGGAGCGTTGGCAACCCGTAACATTCATCGTCTTCGACATCTTCCATACGACGTACCGTCCAGAAACAGCCCACATCGCTAGTCACAATACACTCCCAGTTATCATGGTTTACTTCAATAACAACACCAAAGCAATGACCGCTCCCAAACTGATAGAAGACAAAGTCAACGAAGAGGTTCGGGATATCCATGACAACACAGGTCTAGGGAGCCAACCACCATACGCAATCGACCACATGAATGGCAATATTCCAAGTTATCCACGCCCACGAAGCACCTACTCCCGATAACGAGATTGCCGAACTTGGGGTGGCGTAGGAATGCTGCAAGGACCACATGTGCCAATTACGATCGTTACGGTTGATTCCTGTAGGCGGGAATTAAGATAGAGCTAAAGCGGCCTATGTAATTATTTCTTAGAGAATGACGATAGATACGGAAGGAAAATACCATAATGAAAATCCAAATCCATTGTAATGAGATATCTCCGCAATGTGATACGTAAACTAGGTATTATTCCCGATTCTTGGGTGCCATCTTCCGTGACTATCGGCGGAATAATAGTAACGGTCGGAGCTGACTCATCCCGGGCGGATCCGACGTACTAAATATTGCGTTTACCTAGTCGTCCGCTCGCTAAATTCCACGCTTCCTCCGCAAACAAAGACCCGAGAGTAACATTGACTCCCAACCCCTATCGGCGTAGTAGAAGGGTTATAAGTTCTGGTGGGCTACTTAAGCCGAATTTAGGATGGAGGACAGGAAGGCATTCATTGTAGGCATCAGCGGGGCCTCATCGAGTGGAAAGACCACCCTAGCCCGGCTGTTGCGCGATGTATTCCCCAACTCGTTCATCTTACACGAAGATGATTTCTACAAAGCTGAGACGGAGTGAGTTTAACTTCTTCCCTATAAATCGGGGATTTTAAATGGTGCTAATTTTCTTCTGTCTAGACTACCCTTCAGAGATGGCCTCCTGGATTGGGACTGCGCCGAAGCTATCTCCATCCCGGACATGAAGCGGGCGCTAGAGCATATTCACGCCCATGGCACATTTCCGGTAGGCCAATAGGACGGCGAATGAAGCGCATTGCCGCTTCAGCTAGCACAGCTCCTTACCGAGCATCCATCACAAAGAAAACATCTTTCTAACCAGCAACAGCCCTTCGTCGACTCAAAAGAAGACCAAAACTCCATTGGCGCATGTCCCGTGTCCGAGAGCGCCATAGCAGCAGCGAAAGCCAAAGTCGCCTCCTGGCTCGCCCCGGGGCAACCGGGACACTCCATCCTGTCCTCAGACTCAGGCCTGCGCATCTGCCTACTTGACGGTTTCCTCCTGTACTCCCCGGCACTCGAAGCAGGCGGGATCCCAGCGCTCCTAGATACTAAGCTATTTTTACTGGTAAGCCGCGACCGCGCAACGCAGCGCCGGGAGCGCCGCGACGGGTACGTGACGCTGGAGGGGTTCTGGACGGATCCGCCGGGGTACGTGGAGAAGATCGTGTGGCCGAACTACGCGGAGTCGCACGCGGGGATGTTTGTGGACGGGGATGTGGAGGGGGCGTTGGACGAGGGGGTGTTGAGTGAGAAGGGGGTACGCGCGCAGATCGGGATGGGGTTGGATGTTGATATGGAGACGACGTTTAACTGGGCCGTGGATGTGCTGATGAAGGAGCTGGAGGAGAAGGTTGGGAAGGGAAGGTGATGTACGGGTTTGATATGCTGTATGTTTGCGACTAGGCTGGCTTGATTGAGAAGGTGTTTATGATCGTATCATGATGGCCCTGGAAGGTGCTAAACGAGGCACAAATGAATAGATGAGCTTAGATATTATAACAATATTTGCCATTTATTTTACATTAGCTATGTTTTTCATAATGGTCTAAATTAGGAGATTATGAGGTTCGTCCATGTTACACTTTTCTATTGTACAAGCTCTAGCAAGCTTCCTCCAATCTATAGCGTCATGTCTTCATTTTCTCTTACAATATCGTAGATTTTTTGATATGGTTAAATAAAGCCTAGCGGCTTGCTCATCGCCAAGTATCCGACTTCACCGCGGTGGTAGCGCAAGTCTTCGGGACAGTGTAAGCCCGGTTCGGGTCGGCTTCCCACGATATCGAGCCGTCAGTGTTGACCACGATATACTTGTACTGAATAGACTGTCCGGCGGGCAGAGTAACAGTTCCTGACCAGAGGGGGTTGCTTGCGGTGTAGGACGAAGCGCTGAGCGCGACGGCCTTGCTGGTATCCCAGTTTCCAAGAGCAGCGACGTTACCGACAATCTTGACGGTCTGTCCGTAAACGGTGGTCTTGAGCTCGTTGAAAGTTACCCTGACGGATGTAGCAGTATTGCAAGGGGCCGCTGACGTAGCGGTAACAGTGGGGCGAGTGAATGTGTTAGTCGGCGCGCCGGTGGTAATCGCGGTCTGGCTGGCCGGGAAGCTTGCGATGGTTGCCGTCGAGTACGATCCACCTTGGCCTGTTGCCTGGCAAGTACCGGGGACGGACGTGGCAGTTGAACCAGCACCGGCCCATCCAGCCGGAACGATGCCGGACCTCCTAGCAGCAGCGGTTAAGAACGCGGCATACGACCACGTAAGATCCCGAGCCGACAGTGGGGTACCGTTGTTACGATCGAATTGCTCGGCCATGGAACCATCGGACTCCGCGTATTGCGATACGATGTTCACAAAGCCTTCGGCATAGAGGAATACGGCGTTGTACAGGGTGGTGTAAGTCTCTGAATCAGACTTGTAGGTTCCAGCTGCGGCTGAAGGAACAAGGTCCTGGAAGAAAGGTAGTGAAGTGGAGGTGACAGTAATAGACCCTGACGTCTGCCATACGTAAAGAGCATCGTAAAGCTGCTCCGCTGCGGCGAGTGTGTTCAGATACCACCTTGTATCGATGTTAGCAGCGATTTCACACAAAATGAACCAAGTAGAAAGACTACTCACGGGTTGCCGTTATAGTAGGTATCCTCAGGGTATCGTCCGACAGCGATAGGCGAACCAGCAGGGATTCCAGAGTTGATAGTGTAGATGTCACGGAATGAGTCGACAACAGCTTTGTGACTAGCAAGAGCTCGGTCACTGCAAGGCTGGAAAGTTGCGGCATCGCAGCCAAGAGCCGGGTCGAAAGTGTGAATCGAGCCCAAGATCACGTTCGCGTCCTTAGCAGACCTGCCATTGTTGACGTTCGTATTGGCCAAAATGTAGCCACTGGAAGGTGACCAGAACGTCTGCAAAAAGCAAAGAACCTGAGGAGCCATGTTGTCACAAGCAGCGCAGCTTGATCCAAGAGTCTTAGCAAGGGCGCTTCCCTCAACCAGGGCTCGGTGTTGAGCGGCGGTCGTAAAGAAAGAGCTTCCGCTAACTTCTTCCCAGAGGTCGAATCCGGTCTGGTTCCAGTACTGAGCGACGTAGGTGAGATCGTTTCGGATGATAGGCCAAACGAGATCGGTGGCCGTTGACTTGTACCCATTGGCAACAAGCCACTTAGAGTATCCGATCATGGCAATAGCTCGAAGGGCTGGCCCATCTCGCTGCGGACGACCCCAGCCACCAGTGTAAGCACTCAGATCAACATGGTATTTGGCTTCTCCTAGGCCCTTCCCGTCGGATAGACCACCCGAGGGGTTAGACACGGTTTGAAGTTTGGACTGAGAGACGATGTAGTTCTGAATCTGAGTTTGCAAGCCCGCATCATAGCTATAAGCGAATCTGTCAACGATAGCCTTGAAGACAAGAGCAGCATCTCTAGTCCAGGTGTAAAAATCTACATAGGCAATTAGTAAGTAGTTATTCAATGCCTAGATATGAAAAATATGGGTTCCTTACAATCCGGGTCGGACGTAGACGGAGAAGCAATGACGATCCCAGAACTAGCACCTGAAGCATGGCACCCAGAAGAGCCGATATTGCACAGGAGCTCCCTCAGAGCAATGGGTTCTTCGGTGGCAATGAAATCGTCAACCGCTCTCTTGAGAATCTCGCCTTCTCGTCGCAGGCGAGGAACGCCGGGTAAGCCCAGAACTGCTTGAACGGCAAGGCCGCCTAAGACAAAGAGAGAAGTGAAGCCCTGCATGATGGGTTGGATGAGCGAGCTGCTGTTGCTGGTGAGGAATCCCAGGCTCGTGGTTTGTAAGACGTCCATGTTGCCGCATTCTTATATACGAAGCTTTTCAGGAGCATCGTGATCAAGCTCTATCCCTTTTTTGGACACCTGATCGCATCCCACACTGAGATGACGGGTAGGGCCGAATCTCAGAGCTACTCCGGCGATACTTCTCGGTCAATAGAGAGTGGTCCAGTTGGTCGACCTAGCGGCGTTAAATGGGGCCAATGCTACGTCAGAGAAGCCAACTCCGCCCTGAAGTTATATGACGTGTGTGCTGAACGAGTTTAGTTCCAGAGGGTTGTGGTTGACAGTGGCCAACCAAGTATCAGCTTGGAAATCTAGAATCGGGCCGCTCTGGGGTATGGTCTCCAGGAGCTGCAAGTAGCTTGCATACGGGGTGGACAGATTCGGCAATGACCCCTGAGCGGCTAGTTTAGATGGGATTATAACACAATCGGATTATGAGGCTGGATTGGACCATAATATCAAGGCACTGAACCCCGTATAATGAGCTCCAGTGCGGGGATTCCCCCAGTCCCCGGTCCCCGCATTCTTAGAGGTTGGAGAAGCTGCCAAGGGGTTCAAAGTCCACTTGCACATTTTCGGACGTCTTCCGGTGCATGTGAAATAGATGTCTCCCTGTGTAATCGCATATAAGTATCGTTATACGAACACTAAGTTATTAGACTCCCTATATCTGATGCGTTATATATGTTGCTGCAGATAGAGACCTGAAGCTTGTATGATTTGTCCCTGTTCCATGGTCAGTCTTTTCAAGCTGTGGGGATTTCCGGGATACGTTCGATGTTCGTTCACATGATAATATTGTAAGCAAGAATCATAGGAATACCATGGTCTACACTGAATAGCACTCAATAACAATCGGTGAAAATCCCTAGATTTATTCAAACCCCCCTATATCATACAACGAACCCATGTATCGAGGGCTGCTCTCTCAAACTTTAGAATCCCTCAAGTCCAATACCAGCCCTCAAGAATACACGATAATCGCGTACGGCTCTGCTGGAACTGTAGGTCGGAACTACCTGGGCATACCCTTAGCATATGCATTGTGTCATTTTATATCGGCCCGTGGAGTACGTCAGCGCATCAGCCGGTCCCATTAAGTCTTGGATAGCTTCTAGGCCATGTCCAGGTCAAGGCGCGGCATGTTCCGGATCCATAGGATCTCTCGGCGTTCTTGATTCGCAGTAGGTTTGGTGTAGAAGACCTCGGTGCGGCTTGTAGAGCAATCACTAGGTACCGAATGATCTGGCCCACATTCAGTATCCACCAAACAACCTACGCTGGGTATCGTGGACCTGGTCGGGGACTAGATAGGTCGAAAACAGCCTCAAACGTCGTCCTAGTTTGCCGCACTGACACCTAGCAAGACATACATCTAGGGCGTCAAGATTGATAACTTGGCCCAAAGTCATTCTATCCGCAATCAGGCCGAAGCAAGACGTGCTAACCTTCGGAGCTACACTATTCTATCATGACATCCGTTCACTGCAGCGTTACTATAGGCTTAACAGTGCGTAGGTGCGCATAAGGCGTCCGAGATAGAACCGATTATTCTGTAGGTAACCCGGAAATCTAACCCAAGTAGCGGATTTAGTAATCAGCGTTCAACGGGATTGGACTCGGCATGGACTAGCTAAATCGGCAGACACGGATGAAGGAATCCTGAGCTGGGAAGTATCGAAAGGTTCAGTTCGAAGAATATTATATGTAGGCACTCTCATGGTTTTCCTCAACCTCATAGATCAATGATCTCGGAAAAAAGGGGTGGAATATAAGGACTGGAGCAAAACTAGTCCACCGAGCTCAGCTTTTGAAGGCGAGCTCAAGTTTTCTAGAATCACTCCTTATTCTGGGACCTGTCGATTAGATAGACATCATAAAATAGAGATGCCTTCCATAGGTGATTCGAGCTGCCTCGGCCATCAACTCTGAATTCGCTGGGCGAACAAAGGACGATCGGGCACAGATCCGTGATTGTGTAGAAGGAAGGAAAAAGAGAAGAGGCTCAATAAAAATTTGAAATTTATTTAAGAAAAAAATCGATAGGAAAGTGGGTCTCGTTATCACCAAGCGCACGGGCCATTGGCTACCTGCCTCGTGCTAAAGATTTGGCACTGGGCAGCCTCAACAGCCTCTTTGTACTTGGTAATCATACTTCGTTACATCAATTTACAGCTTTCTTGTCGCGCCGACTTTTATATCATTGTGAGGGCTGAAAACAACGTGATGTACACAGTTCAATCAGTAATTTACACCTAAAATAGTAATATTTACGCGCTCGATCTACGAAGACCAATCATGGATGCCGCAGCGATAGAGGAGACCAACCGTCTCCGTGTTTCCCTGGGCATGAAGCCTTTGCCCGTCCCAGGCGCAAGCGGTCCCCAGTTCAAAGAAAAAACATCGACACCCGATGAGGACGTCGGAAGCACCCTCGAAACTCGAGAAGCCGCTGCATACGATAACTACAAAAAGGTTAAAGATGCCGAAGAAGCGAAGAGGAAACGCGACGAGAAGACGGCTGCCATCAAAAAGGCTCGCGACGCTGCGAAACGCCTCGAGACTCTGCAAGGCAAAGGTCTGGGCGATGCCGACGATGGAGGCGATGTAGATGCCAAGTCCTGGTTGATCAGCCAGAAAAAGCGCCAGAAGCAAATCGAAAAGGCGCGCAAATTGGAAGAGGAACTGGCAGCTGCTGAAGCCGCAGCCGCAGCAGCCATTCAATACACTTCAAAAGATCTCGCAGGCGTCAAAGTCGGACACGAGATTGGAGCTTTTGAGGATGGAGAGGAGCAGATCCTAACCCTTAAAGACGCCGACGTGTTAGGGGACGAGGAAGAGGGCGACGAACTCGAAAACATCAACCTAAGAGAACAAGAGAAGCTTAGCAAAAAGCTCGACTTAAAAAAGAAGAAGCCCGTGTACGATCCCCATGCAGCCGACGAAAACGGAGAGCGCAGTCTCCTCGCTCAATATGATGAAGAACTCGGTGGTGTAAAAGCCAAGAGATTTACGCTCGATGGCTTCGGAAACACTGTACAAACCGACGACCTAGACAGCCTCCCACAGAATCGCCAGCGACAGAAGATCAACCTCGATATCTTGACCGAGGACAAACTTGCGTCGGACTACTTAGATATTTCAGAGGTCAAAATCAAGAAACCCAAAAAGAAGAAGTCGAAATCAACAAGACAACGGCCTGTGGATGAAGATGACATTTTCCCCTTGCCACCGGCAGACGAGGATCAATCGATGGATATAGATTCGGGCAGTACGTTCGTCAGCAAGAAGCGCAAGACCGACGACGCAGCTTTCGTCGATGACGAAGACCTCCAGGCTACTCTAGCCGCACAAAGAAGAGAAGCCCTGAAGAAACGAAAGAGGACACGTCCTGAGGATATAGCGCGACAGTTGCGAGAGGAAGCGCAAACACCTGAAGTCGACAGTGAAGCTAATGGAGAGGAGGGTGGTCTTGTTCTTGATGAGATCTCTGAATTCGTTTCCGGGCTAAAGAAAGAAGACATCGAGGACCGTAAACCTCGCAAGCCAAAGTCGCCCAAAGAGGCACCAGTTACAGCCATGGAGGAAGATTCCGATGAAGATGAGGCTATGAAGGACGGGTACGACTCTGAACACGACAGAGTCAAGCGCGAAGAGTCAACTCCAGCGGAGACAGCCGTGATCGGCGTCGACGAAGAAAAGACAATAGGAAGCGGCGTTGGTGCAACGCTACAGCTTCTCAGAGAACGCCAGCTTCTAAAGGAATCAGGCGCCGGCGAGCTCAACGAGACGCAACGCCAACAACAAATATTCCTCGCCGAGAAGCGACGGAAGTTAGCTGAAATGGAGCAGGAGGCCCGCAACCAACGTGAACGAGATCGTAACAGCGGTAGACTCGATAGGATGTCCGTCCGAGAACGCGAGGAGTGGGCACGGCAGCAGAACAACATTCGCGATCAGCAAACATCACGACAGCTAGTCGATCTCTTTAACAAGGGATACAAGCCTAACGTGGAGCTCAAGTACCACGACGAGTACGGCCGGTCGCTCGACCAGAAGGAAGCATTCAAGCATCTCAGCCACCAGTTCCACGGCAAGGGCAGCGGCAAGGGCAAGACCGACAAGCGGCTGAAGAAGATCGAAGACGAGAAGCGACGCGAGGCGCAGAGCATGCTGGACGCCAGTCAGAACGTCGGTATGAGCTCTGCGACAGCGCAGCAGACCAAGAAGCGCAAGGAGGCCGGTGTTCGACTCGCGTAATGGCATGGCGCAGCAGACTGCTTTCAAAAGGTGCTTCTCCCTTACTGTACACTTAATACCAGCTAGAAATTTATTGCTGACACCAGTCTAAAGTATTCTACGCCCCGTGATGTGCTTTGAAGGTGCCCATGCTTGAGTAATACTCCGTCTCAGCCCAGGATCGTGAAGTTATGTTTTATGTTTTTGACCCGATTTATGTGTTACAGCCACCATGTTCCATACCTCGTAGTTTTGGCTATTAAATCGTAGGTGGTCCCTAGGTAAGCATTCTTACTAGACAATGCTATTTAATGCGATAGTAAGGAGCATATCCCCAGAGAATAGGTTTATAGACACCACTTTGTAATCAATATCTTGGTATGATGAGAGAACTACCAACCTAGAATGAATAGAATACTTGACCAGTATCATGTATCAGGAAATCATTCACAGTTAAAATCAGACCTAATTCAAACGTATAATTCAAGTACTCATACAATAAATCAAGCCATGTCGCAAAAACAATTGCAAAAATGGTTCACATACGGCTGGTATCACGATAATTCAATGTTTCGGCAAACACCTAATTATGTAAGCGAAAATCGTGATACGAGACAGGTCTAACCACAAAAATTTTGGAACAGAGACAGCAAGGGATGCATTTGTTCTCGAAAATAGAACAAAAAATAAAAATCAATTGATCTTTGGTCATAATGACTGTTTCATGGAGCATGAATTGGCAAAAAGAGAGTCCCTCGGGCCGGAATCGAACCAGCGACATTTCGGTAACAATTAGATTTCTCCATTACAGCCGAACGCCATAACCAACTAGACCACCAAGGGTGCGGGAGGTTTCAGTCTTGCTCTTGTAAGAGGAAGTGGACTTCCTGCGAGGGGAATTGACAATCACTCGTTAGTTTGCGCCTATAACGTTAATAAGCATCCGCCGAAAATTTGCCGGCTTTAACTCCACTAGACATGAACCGTGCGTCTGATTAAGGGGGTACAGATGTGCAGAACTCTATCTTGGATTACCTCGCAGCTTTTTCTACGACTCTTCTTGTGTGATTTCAGACCCAAGACCTCCTTCAGAAGAGTAGCTTTGACACCATTGAATTCATAATAGCCTATAACAGAGGAGAGACAAAGAAGCTCACTATCATACTCAAGGCGGTCATCTAACAGAGGCTGCAATTATGGGGGTGGGGAAATTTTCAATTTTTTTTTTGGTTCTACATATTATCTACCTCTCGCTTAGGAGAGCTGTATACATCTACATATCAAGTCTTGGTGACTACAGTCTAATGGATATTACGCGAAATGACTCTAGGTCATCTTATTACATGTGCTCACTTACCAGGTACCTACTGTACCTAGGTAAGAAAAGCACAAGGGGAAAAGAAAATGGGTAAACAATAAACAAAACTTAGATCCATGACTGGGGGGCTTCACCATGGGGGGACTTATTATAAGACCTGATAGAACCAGCATCTCCATCCCTATCTCGGCCAGCACTCTGCTCCATCTGAAGTTTCTTCAGAGCCGAGCTTAGCACGGCCATGTCCGTAGCGTTGCAACTCCGCCGCAAAGGAGACGGCGATGGCGGCGCAGTGATGCCCTTCTGGTGCCGCTCGTTCGCCACGTCTAGCGATGACCGCTTGCTGGCAACCTCCTGCTTGTCCGCGCGGCGGTCAAACAGGTGATCAGTGTTCTCCTCGGCGTATCGGTCGAGCAGTCTCCTGAGCTCGGGAGCCAGGTACTCCGCTGACGGGGGCCGCGACGGGGGAGTCGACTTAGAGGTAGCAGGGCTCGGCATGCGGCGAGGGGAGTGACCCGGCGATCCAGCCGGGGTGTTGGTCATGGAGTCGTGGTGGTCCGAGACAGAACCACTCTCATAACGCTCAAACGGGCGCCTTTGGACTTCCTGGCGCCTCTTCCTTAGACGTTCACGAAGCGGAGCTCGGTACTCACCGGTGAAAACAGTCTCGGAGTTCTCGTCGCTGCGACTAGGTTTCACACCCGAGATGATACTCAAGCGTTTCCGGCGGCAGAAATCATTGTAACGCGACAGGCTTTCTAATACCCGTGACCGTTCGTGATATTCCTCGTCCTCCTGGAATAACCCGCCCCGCGACACGTAGTACCCAGCGAGGTAAGGAGTCTCAAGTGCTTTATTGTATTCCCTCCAGTACTCGGTACGGTTCCGGTGATTCCTGGAGGCCATTCTGAACGAGTGGTTTTAAGGTTTCTGCAATGATATCTACGAGATTTCAGTCAGGACAGTTCTGGAAGGGACTTACTGAGCTGGAATTCTGATAAAAGTGAAGGAAAGCTTGCTAGAAGAGGGAATACCGCCTAAGAGAATGACTAGTCTACTAGACTTATATATTACGTAGCCTATAGTATATCCTTTGTCTGCTGAGATACAATGCATTATTCATCGGCCATTTCTTTTCTTGACCCCAAGTTCCTTCATGAGGATACAACAAGCTTTGCTGACAATACGATGGCCGCTAAAGCTTTCTTCTGTCAAACGAAAAATACTCATTGTTCCTGTAGTCAGGATTTTGGAGCGAGGTTTTCACCCTCACCTCTAGTTAAGTCACATACGAGGTCCCAATCCACACGAATCCCCCTTACGGACTCTTAAGTCCCATCACCGAGCCATGATATACGTATGGTATTGCCCCCAACGCCAAATATACTCGCATCCTCCGAGGCGATAAACTTCTCCCTCGATATACGACGGCCACAATATACTACCATACTATGTAGCTCCTCACCTTAGCACATTGAAACCCAAGTGACAATATATCCAGAAGAGAAATTGTTCATCGTTTGATATTCTCATATTGCTATCATTAAGCATGCTTTAATATTTATTCCATACCTGGTTGGATATACCTATGCTACGCTTAATCTACGTGTAGGGACTATTCGAACATATATATGTGATAAAGGGCCCAAACTCCACGGACTCGATGGCCACTACGTTCCTTCATTCCCGTCTAACCTAACGTAAGCAACATGCATAAGAAGAATAACCTCCCTGAACAGTACTCTTCACCACTCTGGTAGCCCCACATTTACCCCTATTCAGCGACCGCCGAACTGGTTAGGCAAAGGTCTATAAAACTTCAAGGCTTTCTAGGTATAAATCTTTTACTATTAGATTTTTCTTATTACTATATTATATCCTATACTCCTTCCGTTGGTGGCCGTACTTCCTATCGTAGATCATATACATATATCACTACAGCGGATCCCAGGGAGAGCTTAGTGGTAGCTGCCGTTCGGCCCCTACCATCACAGAGATTTTTCTAGATGTTATGGGTATAGCAGTTGTTATATAAGTTAGGGAGATCAAAGGTGGGGATGGTGAGGGCGTCGCAGGCATTGGGGGCGTTGCGGGCATCGTCGTCACGACGTAGCCACTTGCATCGTTCTAGAACCGCGTTGCTTATGGTCGTCGTCTAATCTTAGAGTAGCCAACCCAACAATCTTGTTCACTTGTCGGCGATCTAATGAGATTATGAATCGTGCGATCCACTGATTCTTTATGCTTGAGTTGGACTGGTCACACGGCTACTAGCTCCGTCCTGACAATCGTGATACTTGTCGTCGCTTGCTAGTCAAATTCTTTCAGCTTGACCCGACCTCGTTTGCTTCTTATTCACCAATCGTGACTGTTGCTGTCGCTCCTAGCACCACCCCAGCGCCCTGTGTAGTTCAATGTATTCTCTCACTATGAATCGTGACCTTTGTCGTCACTACCCGCATGTCATCCCCGCCCCGGGTCCGCTTTAGTCTGCTCCCTAGCGACCCTTGTGGCCCTTGTTGTTGTTACTGGCGCACTGTGTGCGCAGTGCGGAACCTAGCCCGCTTGACTCCTAGTCAATCATCGTGGAACTCACTGTCGCTTGCTAGCAATAACCCCCCGCCCCTGATCTATTCACCCTACTCCCCAGGTACCCGTTGCGGCCCTTGCTCTCACTAGTTGACCTACGTTTGTTTATCCCTTCCTCATTCATTGGGGGCCTTGCTGTCGCTGCCTGACCCGCGTTTGCTGATTCCGCAGTCACCCATTGTCATCTTCACACAGCGCACTCTAATCAGCCAGACCCGCTTCTGCCTCCCCATTTCCTATATATACCAGGCCCCCCAGCACCCTTTCTGGTCCGATTTCCTTTCCTTCACATCATCACATCTCTCTACAATCATACCTCTCTACAATACCTCTCTCTACACTATCCTCATCTACACCACCTTCTCTTCTCTACACTAATACTAAACAACGCAACGATGGTCAAGCAAGACACCATGATGTGACTCGGTGCTGTTATAATTGCGCTACAGCCTCTGGCACACTAGGCGATCACTGCTGACACAAATCTACGTCTCCCGGGGGAGGAGGGGGCGGCTGGGGGGAGGGCGTCGACGGTTCATACCTGCCGTCGCACCCTCTCTCTTCCCAATCCTCCCTTTCTTGCCGATCGCATATTCTTAGCGATCAACTCCTCACATTCAGGTCTGTTCGACTATTTCTTCTTTCAATCATCTCATACTCTAATTTCTACTTCCCCAAGTCGCCATACACCGTACGCGGGACTGGCGCGCCATCCTCTACCAACCTTCCCGCCGTCTATCTCTGTGTTCTCCGATGACTCTCCCCTCTTCTGAGCAACCTTCCTGCCATCACCATGCCTGATTCCTCATCCCATGAGGTCTTCGAACTCCACACAATCTACTCTCCCCTAGCAATTGCTCATCTCCGTCCCGCCCAACCGTACTCTATACTATACTATATGGCTTAGTCGGTCCTGGCTTTCCTGGCTTTCCATGCCCTCATCCACGACGCTAATGTGTGGTGTCTCAGTAGGGTTAGAGTCTCATAGTCGCCCCAACTATACCAAGACACCGATGGCCACATCAAAGAAATCGGGGCGCCATCACTGGCGGGTTACTACATGACTTTCGCCGTCATGATCAGTACTATAACAGGACCTTAAAGTTCTATATTAGCAGTAAGTACCCCATCCCCTGATCTATGCGCTCCTGCCTTCTATGGCTTCACCAACGACCGCGAATATACTTCCCCTTCTCCACCGTATCATTAACTTTATCCACGTGGCATAAGCAGCTATTGCTTTCTCCTTTAACACTTCACCTACCTATGTACCTATATGTCTGTGTGCGTCTAAGGCACCGGCATGGAGTTTCCTGATGCCCATCGCTGACTTTATACTCATAGATGCTCCCATGGTATCTATGTACGCCAGTGGGATTCCACTGCCATGGTGCAACACTACATACAACACTTTATATAACACTCTATACTAGCCACGGCTGCTCGTACGTAATTTCCCCCTCACCATCGCACACTCTACCACCTGTCCATCCAGTACTTACTACCATCATATACCTCCCATCGCTCATAATCGTTCATGTTATCTAATTCAGCATGTGCTGACCTAGAAACCTTACTAGCTTCATTGCGCCTCCCGAAGATGATCGAAATAGCGTGATGGTGTTGGTAATACAGTATGTATTGTTGAGCCAAATGATGGACTCTACAACACCTCAGCTACATGCTGTCGCCCTCGCCAAAATTTAAGCAGGGCTTAGAATAAAGCTACCAAGCTATCCCTTACGGGAGACCAAGGTGACCAATGGTGAGTTTCTCTGGCCCTGTTTCCAGTGTAGTTCGACAGGCTATTGCTTTCGAAGCATGTTCAAGGCCTTTTCTCTCAAAGACGTCACTGCTGACTCTTTCCCTAAAACAGACATAACATACAATGATCGCGCCTATCGTCGCCGACCGAACGGACCCGGTCTCTCTCGTCTAAGTATACTAGAGAATACAATCATGTTGGCGATACATGACGCCTACTGGCGGCACATCTTGGCTTCCAACGGACGCAAACATGTCACAGTATTCCGAGCCGCTACCTTTCGTAAAAAAGGACGACCACGCCGCTGATCAAGACCATATTGACAGCAGATTGACGCATCTCTTGCCACTGCAGTCAGTTTTCACGGCTGGTTACAATACTCTAATCCTACTTTAAGGGGCCGACCCATCACCCCTGATCCAGGACTCGCCCGCCATGCGGTTGTCTAAACAGACAAGTCAAGAAGAAGGTTAACTGAGGCTATCCGACGAGGTCTTTTCAAAAAACCGGGGAATGATACTGTCCACGTCGCCCTTTGAGCCTAACACTCGACCCCTGATACTATTAATTCACAATACTATACTTACTACCAGGCGACCTATCCGACCGTCTCACTCCAATTACACCGAATTTACAATTCTTTATATATGAGCTCTTAGTAGCCTTCGCTCAAGCTCGGGTCTCGCTGCCTATAAAACATACTGCGGAGAAAATAGGTCATAATCAAAAACGACCAAGACCATCAGGACAATCAATTGTCATCCCACACCACAACTCATGGTGGTCTTGGGCATTTTCGAACCTCAAAAGCCATCCAACTCTACCTTCAGAACTTTATAGTGATGGGGAATATCTGTCCACATATCACGAAAAGCATCCGGGTTCGCAGCAATATATATATCGCCATCCGACAATATAGGGACCGACGGCCAAGTTCGACGGGATTGTCAAGAAGCAAACCGTTCGGCACGATACGTGGTTGGTTTTACAATGAAGTATTACAATACTCTATCTCTATACACAATACGGCCTAAATACTCTCCTGTACATCACCAACAAGGAACCGAGCGAGATAATCCTCGGCATGTGCCTCATATCGCCGGAGGCACACAAGTGCGATGACGGGGTCAGCACGCGCCTAATAGCTGCCATTCTTGCCTCCAACCAGGGGAAAAATCAAACTTGACTTCACTGGTTGGAGGCAAGGATCAAATTAGACTTTACTGGGTGGGAGGGAGGGAGGTACAAGCAAGCGATGCTCGGCATCCCATAGCACAACACAAAACTTTAAGCCTCGCATACCTACATACAATCCTCTAACATATTTTCCAATACCCAGCAATGCCAACCTGGCTTGGGTTTCGGAAATGGGTGGAGAGCGGGCCCTCTCCAAATCACTCGTGAGAAGTGGTTGATCGGCGCTCTGGAAACCGGGCTGATGGAGTCTCGCCGGAAACCTTGTCTTCGCAAACACCGTGTTGGTTGATACCCTGGTCTAAGACTATGAGAGGAATCGCCGACACAGAGTGCGGCCCTAAACATACACCACTCTAACAGCTACTAAGAGCGGCGAGAGCCGCAGGGTACGGGACACCTTCTCTATATCGAGATTACTCGGCCAGCCCGTCATGGCAGGACAGCGACGCTTCTCATAGGATGATGAAGCCGCTTATCGAGGCCCAGTCTATCCAGACCCAACCGTATATCAAAACGAGTAGTGATCTACGTCATGGGTTCCGGATCAGACCTACGATCCAGAGTATCTACTACCTAGAACACTTGCGGGAAGTTGACTTATAGTCGCTTTCAACGCACCGAAAGTGCTACACTCGATACTCTAAATGTCTTACCGGGTGCACTCATCCCAACCACGGGTACAATACCCGCGCCGCGAGACATGCGGCAAAGCAAAGAACTAGCCACCTGCTGGCAAATACCACGGGCAACGGCTACTCTAGTAGCAGTCAGCAGCCTGGAGGCTTTTCGGCTTTGCTTAGGGAAAGCGGTGCTAGCAACGACACGCCCGGCTATGCACAGGGACCGAGAACCCCTATTGCGGTGCCTAGCGTACATGAGAGTGCGCCTGGTAGCACTCGGGGAAGTGAACACGCTGCTTTGATACCAGCCTCTCGCGAGGCTACCCCAAGGACCATTCGAGGCGTCACCAGTCCCTTTTCACTATCTGGTGGTAGTTACGCTGGATCGACAAACGACAGCGAGGGAAGAGGGGGTTCAGGAGCTAGGCTCTGTGATCTATCTTAGCTATCAGATACTCTAGAATCCCATAGTGGAACAAAGGGGCAGCTACGAAAAGTCAGTCGTGGTCTGACTATGAAGACCGCCAACACCCACGCGGCAGCATTGATGGCGGCCTACGACTCCATCGCCGTTGGTGGCAGGGAAATCTCGGTCGAATATAAATACACCTAATGCAACCTAAAGGCTAGGCTAGCCAGACTCTACGAACACGACGCCACACTCTAACTCCTTTGTGCCAAGAAAAAGAAGATGGAAGAGGCCGAAAAAGTCTAAAGAAGACAACATGGCATACGAAGCGGAGATTTTCACCTCCTTCGACTATTCTCTAATCGAAGGAGAAATGCCAATCGATGATATCGGCAAAATCGACGATCATATTGGATGGATATGGACGAGCCGGCCACCGAACATCTTCCGCACCTATGGGTCTGGGTCTCCGGGATGATGGGGGAACATCATCCCGTGAGTGGCGCTCTCCTCGCCAACAAACAATGGGTTCGCCTCTTCATCAGCTCTACAGACTATCCTCTACATAATGGTGGTTTCTGCCGGCCGCCACCCTCTCACCACTCTCTCACCACCCTCTCTGGTCCACGTCAGTGGTTCGAACAACGCAATCTATCCTAATAAGAGGCAGTTTTGAGCTCGACTTTAATATTCTACACGGGTCGGACGAAGGAATTGAGAGATGATAATGATCTAGTGATACTGGCTGACAAGTATCATGAAAACTCTACTTATTCCTGGCCATAGCCAGTTTGGTCCATCGATGAACACCCGGTACACCTCCCCTGGGATGGTCTTGTTACCTAATTTCTAAACTCTACTTACTATCGACATACCCACCAATTCTTCAGTCGGGGTCCCTCATTGCCTAGCACTTCTCGGTCAATGAGGGGGGAAAAGGGGTATCTATTCAGAATGGAGAACCGGACCACAAGGTAGAGCGAGATCATGGCCAAACCAAGCCAAGCTCATCAACTTGTATCAACAAATCCCGGGACACGTCAAGAGGTATGGATACCAGTCTCCCAACATCAAGCTCGGCATCATAGTGCGAGCTAAACTCTAATCAATTCTCTATGAATACGCCGAAGAAGCGACCGGCCCACTGGTGCCGCGCCCGGCGAACCAGGCACAGCCATACCCAGAGGTACCCCTTGGAAGTGCCCAGAGCACGGCCGCATCTCCATTCGGAGATATGTTATTCGGCATGGAAGGTCTGTTCGATGACCACGAACGTGCCCCACTCACGGGATCATCTGGCTGCCTCGTCTTGCGTTGTATTTAATTATACTTTGGCTGATTTAGTCGAGCCAGTGTAGTAAGACTTCATCTTGGCTTCGGCAAGCTTGCGGATAGCCCTATTAGGCGGCACAGAGCCGTTGTGCGCCGTGCTAATCTCAACTCTACTTATCTCATCGCCCCTATCACCTCGCCGACTTGCGCGGAAACCTTGGCCAACATACTCTAAACACCGGGTGACCTAAGTCTAATATGGACAGCTGCCTCCCTTTCTCACAAGGAGATGGGAGGGGAAATACACAGTTCTGGAAATCCCAAGATATGACAATTTCAGGGGCACTGGGGACTACGACCTTCCCTTCCAACTTCTATTCTCTATTCGACAACAATGATTGTCATAATCTCGGCAACACGGACTATCTACAGATATCAATGATGCCGCAAAGGCACCCCTCAACGACAAATCTCTATTTTCACGGGTGGCTGTCACGGTTATTACGTAACCCTTCGGGTTACGTAATCAACCCCTACATAAACACGCCAGCGGACCGCTGGCGGTCCGCCCTTAGACTTGTTTCGCTTCGCGAAACAACAGTATCTAGACCTTGACAGTGGCCGCGCTGGCCGTGGCCAATGGAATGCTCCGCCGTGCCTCTGACTAAAGCACCGGGACATGGTGGTCATGCACGGCGCAGCCATCCAGCAGAAGTACCTGGTACGTATTTGAAGGCCTACTGCCTACTAAGTATAAAGCTGACATTCTGTGATAGCATACCGAGCAGTGGCTAGTAAATAGTACTTTGCTTTGACTTGCGGCCGAAGGCCATGAACGAGGCCAGAGCACAAATAGCGCCGGAAGACGGTATATTCTCTAAATGAGTGAGATACCATTCAAAATAATGGAAAATCGGACTGTCTTGAAAAATAAATGAGAGGCACGAGGAGAAAAAGAAGAGAGAGAATGATGAAGAACTCGACGAGGAAAACGAGACACGATGCGAAGTTAAAAGTCGCGGAAAAGGATCACGGATGCTAGTCTCGCAGGCCGGTCCCAAAAATACACCGGCAGCTCACCATAATGGGCCTAACGACAAGACGCTGCACGCATACCGGAGTCCCCAGGTATAGTGATATAAGGGCAACTTACGATCGCGGCATAACCTCTGGCTCGTCGATCCCGAGTCTATCCGGCGCACTTCAAAGCAAGCCTCTACACCAACCAATACATCTCGGAGAAGATGTTACGGAATTTTCGGGGACCGTTCTACGAACGGGTGAACATGCCAGCGATTCATCAATGGTATGTCACGCAAAGAGTTGCGCTTCCAGCCATACTTTGCTGGCCCGATATTCAAAATATCGGGCTGCTGGCCGACCTAGGTCCTGTGCTGGCCAGCAAACGTCACCGACCTAGGTCCATCAGTGGCCTAATCTATTAAGAAATCTTTAAGGCCTCAGCGCCGACCTATACGCCACACACACCTTCATCCAAACCATCATAGAGCTGGTCCGGGGGGGCCTCCTTAGGAGATCCATCTATCCTCTAATTCATATCGGCCTTGGCCTCTTAACAGAGCCATCGCCATTCGACTATGGCCTTTTGGACCCAAGTCCATTGGTGAGAGTCCAATATCACCCGTTACTATATTGGCGGTCCCGGTTTATCAACAAATCTCTAAGTCACCACCAAACCTCCGACGACCAACGAGCCTGGGTCTGTCAACACAACCGAGCCCCAATGTCACTCGGTTGGTGGACTGGAGTTAGTGAGTAATCTCATGCCTACATACTTATATCCCATACTAATTGACTACGTTGATAGGTGCCCCTATTTATCCGCGACCCTCTAAGCAACCAATATGGGTAATTCCAGACTCAAGGCAGCAAGTCTTCCACGACGGTTTGCCTCCTACCTCCCCGGTAGAGAGGCAGAGAGTTAGAGAGGGGGGGGGCTAAAGTAAGCCACAAAAATGGCGTGTCTACCTTAAAGAAAAAGCGGCACTTTCAGATGCACCCCTCAAGAATGAGAGGGCATCGTCACTAAATCAGATGGCCGACACCGTAATGTACGGCCCCAAGACTCTAAACTCACTATTTCGCACGGTACTCTATCTGCGGCATCAAACAGCCGCTCATCTGCCACTATCGGGCAGATGGTGGCCGTTGCACAAAGGACGGCGCGCGCTCGTGGTGGGCTCCCAAAGGTGCCAGCAAAGAAGACGCCGGAGAATACCAAGTCGGTGAATGCGTCCTTTGTGAACCAGTCAGCCAGAAGGCCCAGGCAAGCCAATATATCCTATGAAAGATCAAGGACGACACCTTACTATTTTCCCATCCTATATACAATACTTCAATCCTCTACAAGGCCGGCCGTTCTACCCTCGGCTGCCGGCACTACGCCGACACAACCAAACCAATTTCCAGAGATGGGGGCGTCGACATCACGAAGGACTGGTTTGAGGATACCCTCAACCAGCTCAGGCTGAGAAGAAGCTCGCCAAGTGGAAGAGCACATCAAGGATTACTCTAAGCTATTACCCAGGTGGCTGGGCACCTGTCACGGCATCTTCGGTAACCCGGTCTCAAAGACGGAGACGGATACTTCGTCTACAAAGAGAAAGAAGGAAACGAAGACGACCGCAAGGCTTTCGAAACATACCAGGAGTCGCAGCAGAACTCAGATGCCAAGTAGGACGAGGCCGATGACTGGGGTGATATTGTTAAATTGGATGAAATGACGAGCGATGGTGAGGACGAGGTGGTGCCGAACACCGGTCCGGACGAAGTAACGCCGGCCTTTAAGAAACTCGAAGTAGAGTATATTGAGGAGTTTGAGGACCTCGAAATTGACGGATACCCCAACGATGGCTATACCAAGATGCGCATAGCTAAAGAGCCATCAAGGCCAAGCTCGACCATCACGAGTACAACAGCGAGCAGGAGTTCGCAGTGGGAGAATTGGCTCTCCTAGTTTGTGACTCAATACTCTACAACACTAAGGTGTCAGACAACGAGTACGGGTGTGGCTAGCTCCTCCCAAATGGAGCACGCTGTATGAGGATAAGGCGTCGGCTCGCCGGCACGCCATCTTTCATCAGTTCGCCGAAAAGAGCGACGGAATGGAACCCAGAATGCACTAGCTGTTCGAATACAATACCGGATCCGCCCTGCTGGCTTGGGAGGGAGGGAAGGGCAAAGCCACAGCGGCAAAAGATCCGGCGAAACCAAATCAACCAACTCTAACAACAACTATCCTCTATAAAACGGTGGGACTTGGGTCGGGGCCGCCGAAAAGGAATCGGCACCGCGAAGGGCAAATCTCTAAAGAGTCTCCGTGTCTATTTTACCCAGCGACCGACACTTCAATAACAAGATCGTCGGATTGCTTGAGAAATCCTGCCCGTCCCTAACGCGGCTCAAAATATGCCACAACCAAGAAGTCGCAGACGATGGAGCAGAGCCCCTATAGCAAACCTCTACCCAAGACCTTCCCGACTACTAGGGTTGGCGTAACCTAACGAAGATGAGGCCGAATATTGAGCCAATAATAGAGCGTGCTTGCCGGCGCAGAAAGGGCACTGCCCACTGCCAGGGTACCTGGACCACAAGAAGCATCCAGCATATAACCGGTTCGATATATTCACGGCGAGATTCAACGCTGTCGAGTACACGTTGAAGGTATGTTCATGATCTTCTGCCTCCCTTACTTTTATTCCGATGCTAATTATATAAGACATCCAAGGACATCGTGGTGTCGCTTTTCCGAGACGGAACTTTCAAAGACCGTCTTGGATGGCAATTCGATCGGCTTGTCGACGATACTTAATGCCAACCAAGAAATACTGAATCCTGGGACTCTTGGCTGTACTCTATTATCTTGCATCGCAGAACAATCCTCTAAAAGCTAATCGAGACCATTCTATGGCTCCGGGGAACAACGGACTTTAAAGCAACAATTACGCCGATAACCCCCCCGGATAGGGGTAACAACTTGGTCGCCAGCAAATCAGAACCAAAACTCTGGAGGACGCTCACCAAGGAATAGGGGTTGTCCGAGACGTCCAAGATGAAGCCCAATCGCTACTTTCTAATCAACGCGATCCGCCGATTCTCAGCTACTGCGACGCGCCCAGGAGATGTAACATATAGAATCCACAACCACAATTTAACGTGGTGGGATAACAAAACCAATTTCCCGAGTAGTAGGGGGGGGGGAATCCTAGGGTACAAGGAGGGTCCGCGTGCACCATGAGTGCAGAAGACTGGGGCTACCAATGGTCCCATCAACAAGCGCTTCAGGGCCCTTTGAATCCGACTTTGTCTGAATTCGTTCCGCAGCCACAGCTCTTGACCCCTAACAGCAACCCGACGGTGGATAACGATACTACTGCCGGCGCTGAACTTGGGGACTGGACGAGCAGGTGAAAGGCACCGCTATACTCATAGGGGATCTGCGATTTGCCCGCACTCTAATCGACGATTCAGACAGGTCTAAGAAGACCTTGCACGCGCGGCGGGGAGTTGGAAGGCTTCATATGGGCCCAATTTATAACACTCTATTTCAAGCATTGCGGTCTGTTTTCTACGAGGTTAGAGAGCAATCGGGTGGCCTCCTCTACAGAGGGTTGGCCGGGAATCCTTCGGGATATCCCAATAAAATTGTCCCTCGTCAACCGCCAACATTTCACCACGGGTGTCCTTCTCTGGTGCCATGTTTACAGGTCCATATGACTTCATCTGATGTTGCAATCCTTTATAACAACACAAAAGAAGTGTGGCTTGGGGAAAATAATGTTGTTTCGACTAAACATAACACCAAAACCGTCGAAAATAGATCGGTTGAAGAAGGATGGTGAAGCTCAATGTAGTGACGGAGAGTAGGAATCCCGTCACTACGGTAGCGGGGGTCAAGTAACAAGGAATTGACACATGGGGGAACCTCTAAAGGTAGCTGAGAAGGGCGCCAGATGGTCCGCCAACCACTTGACCATCCTCATCAACACTGGAGGTTGAGGTCGGCAACAATACTCTAAACGGGATATGGGCAAAAGATATCCCTCCCGCCGGCGGGCCCGGGTAGGATAGCCATCGAGCAGCCCGAGGAGTTTAAGAGCATCGACTTGCGTCGGTCTCGACGACTCCTACCCTACTATTCTCTAAATCCTGAGCCCATCTTCAGTAGAACGATGGGTTAGGATTCACCTACATCGCTCCCTCGGCCAATACTACGAAAAGTCGACCGGCCCAAGCCCAGGAAAACATCTGGGCGTTCAGTCCTGGATCCCTGACCATCATTGATCTGAGTGATCCTTTTATTGGATCGAACGATGCTTATGTGTTGTTTGCAATTTGCTTATCGATCTTCCTCCGAGAGAGGCACCAATTTGGTCGTTTCGTTGTGCTAGACGAAGCACACAAGGTATGATCCAAACCCCTTCACACCAACAAGCAAGTATTAATTGATGTCTTAGTTCCTCTCGCAATCAGGCGAGGCCAAGATTCTAACTGATGACCTGCTGTCTGTGATACGACAGCAGCGACACACTGGCACCAGGGTCCTGATTGCCACCCAAGAGCCTACGCTGTCGCCCCAACTACGGCTGGGATACGACCGGTCTGAGGACGATCCGGTACGGGATAGGTCATGATACAACAATAATGATACAACAACAATAATAAAACAGCGATAAATTGCTACCGCAATGGCTATAAGGGGTCCAAATCTCTAAACCCGAATCGCAACTGCGCGATTCCGGGAACCATCCGGCAGACACAGAAGCTCATTCCGGGCGGCTATGGAGGGCCGGGCTCGATGACACACAACCCATCTAACAATACTCTAATGGCATGCGCTATATCGCATCCATAAACAACAACGGCGCCTGGCCTAGAGCCGGTGGCTTCCTGGCTGGCTATAGCGGGCCGGATATGAGGGAGACGTCAACCCAGCCGGCCGGCCGGCCCGGCTTCGAAGCTTCCTATGAAGCGTAAAGCTGACGACCAGGAAAGCGCGACCCCTGGAAGAATCGCCGAGGTACGAGCTGCCTGCCGGTCAGGCCAGCCTGGCTTGGTCGCACTGTCGACAATCGAAAGGCATGTACGCCCAGCACTTGGGCTCGACTTCGCCAGACGCCGAGATCCCATAGAGTTGCACTACCCGACTCGGAGGTTGATTCTGACGACCATCCTCTGTCTATGTCCGCCGTAGCCCATAAGAAGATGAGGCGCATAACAATCGCCGACACTGATGGCAAGACAACGAGCAAGAGGAACCAAAGAAGATACTACCCAAGAATGACCCCACCAAGACGAGAGATTTACCAAACTCTAATCAAGGGATATCCGAGGCGCCGACTCAAGAAAGACCATAGCTGTCCTCGGGGGTCTCGGTGCAGAAATGCGCCTCGAGTAGCCAACAGAGTTTGCCGGGTTAGGCTGCGGCCTTGCCGGGTGCCTACAAGGGGAGCCCGCGACCCGGTGTGAAAAGAATAAGTTTATAAGTACAACAATACTGAAATCTCTACATGACTTACTCGGTGGATCATCACCGTCATCCCCCCCTACCGTGTGGTGAAACTGCACCACAGACCATACATCTACCACACCTCATCTCTAATCACAATATTCTCTACACCATTTCCCTCTCCCTTCGACTGGTCCGCAGCAAGGAGATACCGAAATCGAGATTATCGACGGCCTATAGGCGCAAGGAACGAAGATGACGAAGACAGCGACTGGGGGTCCGCTACGAATGGCCCCCAAGAATACCTTCCTCACTGCCTTCCATCTGTTTTGGGGTTTGGCCCGGCGCATGAGCATAAACAGCACAAAACTCTAAGAAATATTTATTAGATCCTCCACATACCTATCCTGCGGCTCTATCCTGGCGCGTCGGCACAATCGCCGCAGGAAAATGCCACGCAGGAACTGGACAAGACCCACCAAGACGACGCCGACTCCGACAGCTCTGGCGAGCTCTGGCTCTTCATATTACTCCGACGGAGAGCTCGCCAGAGTTGAGACATTCGTCCACAACCAAACACCCCCAACACTCTCTCCCTGACCTCGGCCCCGGCCATTGGCAACCGATATTGGAGTCGTTTGGCCGGAACAATCCTTTGCCCGAACCCAAGCGCATTCGCGTAAATGGCGATTTACAGCTTTCAAATCTCCAATCCAAGGGGAAGGGAAAAGATGGTCTAGTACCGACACCCTTGCGTCATTCTCTCAGGGTGCGCACATTCACCGAGGAAGATATAAAGGACACTTCAGATACTAAGTTGAAGGACCTAAGGAAGGAGATGGGCGATCTCAAATTGTACGAAGGCTGGGTGCCTAATGGTCGGTTTTCATATAAAAGGGCTTGTCGTAATGCTGTAGCATTAACTGTACACACAAATTTAAAGTATAGAGTGGCGGTTTCTAGGATACAACTCAATCAATTCAGGATATCTCACCACCCGTGGTTTTTTCTTCTGCTGCTCAAGTGACGGTGACATGAAGTCGTAAATAAGCCCTGTAGATTTTCTTTTGCCCAGTGATAATACGTCATCAACCCCAAAGGAAAAATAAAAGTAACCTTAGAATAAATTCAACGCCTCAAAAATGAAAAAGATAAGAGGTTAAAAAGAGCAAAAGAGAAACTCCGGTACGGGGAATCGAACCCCGAGCTCCTCGGTGAAAACGAGGTATGTTAGCCGTTACACTATACCGGACGAGAAAGCTGATTGCTTGTTGGTTTTTTGTTCGCCTGTTGGACGGTGAGATGACGGCGCTCTTATTGTGCTATATACCAGCTAGCTGGGTGCTAGTAAGCTGCTGTGACTGGCTACAGCATCTGCGCGTGGCTCCGTATTACAAGCTAATAGGCCCTTATTCAATTTAGCTCATAGCAAAGACATTTTTCTAAGTCTGATATCCATGTGATGTGATGAGTCAATTATTCGGGTGATAATGTACATTTGCTATGATGTATTGTGAAGCAATACTAGAGTTTATGAATTAGGTTCATACGTAGAATGAGATGAGCGGCCCTCGATTCGTGATCCCTCTTATCCAACGTGAATAGCTAGATCATTATATTATTGCGAAGCCATATTTCCTCTCATTTGGTACTTTGTTTCCTCCCATTAATAGTGACGAAGGCCCACGCGAATGCAGAGCCCCATTCCATTAGATCCCCTCAGACGCCAAGCCGAAAAAGGCCTCCTTAGAATCTCAGGACCCAGTGAGGCTGCTGCACCTAGCCGCGAATACCCGTAATATCATATCAACCCATCTAGTAATTCTCGTAGGTCTGCCCGAATGATCCAAAATCGCCCGGCGACCTTGAATCTTCGACAGCTCCCGTAAGTTACACTAGGGCACCATCTTCGCGATCTTCTCGCCCACGGGCTCAACGCGCGCCTCGTCCGCAAGTTTCATCCCCGCGTACGAGGCGTCGCGCTCGCGGCTTGTGAGGTAGAACGTGACGACGAGTGCGATCACCAGGATCGCCATCCAGATGAGGACCAGCTGCGCCGACCGCTTCGGCCGCGGGCCGTAGGGCGAGTACATCTTTGGCATGCGCGGCATGGTGTGTGTAGATATGAATATGGGTGATAGATATTAGGTGCTATATGCGGGTAGGAGGCGGAGACTGAGACAGCTAGCGAGCTACATGTAGCTCGGTCGTAGAGAGCTTAGTCCCGAGTTGCTTTGATCTCAATCGCAGTGTGAATGTAAATCTGAGTGAGTAGAAGTGAACACCGAATCTGTTCGTCGAATGTAATGGGACAACTTCAATCAGTTACTGCGCATTAATACCAGCGCTTTGTTTCGTGGTTGAGGCTTATAATAGCTTCCGATATTCTGAAGCTGGAGAGATTAAAGCTTCTGAATAGCTTTCAAGAGATGCAAAATTATGTCATATCTGCTTAGTCAGCGGTGGATGGAGTCAAACAATTCGAATTTCATCGTGGGGGACTTAAGTGATAACCTTAGAACATTGAAACTTCAGATACATATCAAGCCATATACTCTAAGGCATTCATTAGAAAGAGGCAGGTCATTTATACAATGTGTATTGGAACGGATAATCTCATCCTGTGTGCGGATCGCTAAGTAACAAATTACGCCTATCCCGTATGAATCCAAGTTTGTTCTCTAAAGCCTAACCATACCGATAAAACGCCAATCCTCGCTTCGTAAAATCATTATAGTTGTATACTGGCTCCGATGCCTTTTCCTTCATACCAGACAGACTCCTTCCAATTCCCAAGGCGCAGATCGACATCAGCGAAGGCATCTAACTTCAACTCCCCACCGATAGCTTTCCTGACGGCGTCGTAGCCAACGGAGTCGAGAGACCATGTTACTGGTAGCCTCGGTGTCTGCGACTTGCCGGGAGGCGCTGAGAACGGTAGGTCATAGACGATCTGCCCTACTGGATGGGTGTGATTGTATAGCGCGGTAGCGTTAACAAAATCTAGATACAGGGTATTGTACTGTAGTGGGGATACAAGAGTAAATGTAGCGGTCGATGAGAAAAAGTGGAAAGTCGCATCTCTGATAAAGCGAGATCTCTCTTCGGGCGTGTCGCCGGGTAAGTTTAGCTTGGGAGCGGCGAAAGTCATATTGAAATGTGACAAGGCTTCGCACATGATTCGTTGACCTGGAATGCTATCACGATGAGCCTTTACGGTGATGTTTGTATTCCACCCTGATAAATATTGTGATATCAGGTTCCGTCCAACTTTTCGGGCGTGGGCGCCACCCATCGGCGGGTTCCATTTTGCGGTGGCTAGCAGATTGGAGTTGGGTCCTCTCGCGATGTCCAGATTCTGCACGGTAACACTTCCAAGGACCGAGCCGTTATTTAGAACATGAATATTGGCGTATGGTATGTGTGCTGTATAAGGTGTTGGGTTGGTGATATTAACTAACGCTTCTAGCGTTATCGAGTCTGTTGTCGTGTCCAGGATTCTAAGAGAGCCAACTTTCGGTTCGATGCTGCCGATGGTACCTTTACCTAGGGCTAAGGAAAGGTTAGCATACGCTTCTAGTAAATAAACAGGAGGAGGGCAAGGAATTGCACCTCAAGCAAGAAGCCGCCCCAATGGACGGACCAACTCAGAGCGACCAACAAGATCAGAACAGCGAAGACGGACGTTTTACTGGAATTTCCCCCTCTGCAGGGACCTCTTTGAGAGTAAGGTTGCCTAGCGTAGTCTGGACCTGAATATCGACTAAGGCGTCAACATGGAGACGAACCGGTTGGCTGCCGAACAAAAGTGCTCGGATGACCTCGCCGAATACACCGCCGTCGGTGATATTAAGAGGTGCGTCGACAATTTGCGATTGGATTATGAGAACGGCTTCTTCGTCCCCATGGGCTTCAATCCTCGTTGAATTAGCGTGTTGCCACTCTCGTACATTGAGCTCTCCCATTTTGCGTGACTTGTAGAGCACATCGGCTTTGGCACGGACGTTCGTCACTGATATGTCGAAGTTCATCTCAGATGGGAGGCCAGCAGTAACTAGAATGGTCCCGGAAACCTTCGGGTTGGAATCTGAGTCGTCGGGATCTGGTAGGGTGAAGTGAGTATCAGTCAACGAAAATTTCTTGAGCAGGCCGTCTAAATTCCGTCCGGGGAATGGGACGGGGACAGAAACACTTCTTAGTATCTCCCCTATCCATTTCGGCGTGTCACTATCGGGATTGCGGGTCCCACGAACGAGTAGAGTAGCGGGCTCGCCATGCATAAATTGCTCGAGCAGAACATCTAGCGGAGACGAAGAGGAGTCCGGGCAAACCCGGGTCAAAGATTCGGGGAGTTCACGAATGACCCCCTTAACTTCGGCTTCAACATCGGACCGTGGTAGCACGTGAACCGTGTCCGTAACCGCTTCCGCTACGAGAATGGATGAGTCCGAGCCGGCGCAGCCCGGTACTAGGATATCGAACCCAAGCACAGGTATATCAAGCTTGATCGGATACTCGTTGAATGCTGTCAATGATACATCGACTAGCATCGTTCCATTCATCGGTCCGTCTTCGACGTTAAAACGAGTGATGTTATACTTTGGCATCGCAGGAATTTTATTCGCTGTTCCATAAATTAGTACATTATCTATTAAAGAAATTGTATGCCCGTCTTCCAGTTGATATACAAAAACAAGGCTTTCCTCTCGAAGTAAAAGGTGGCTAAAGGGGGGTAGAGAGATTGACCTTCAAATACAAGTGATTCCGCAATAGTGTGCGTTCCAAGGGGGAATATGCCGGATTTGAGGCCGACATCAGCCATCCCATCTAGGCGAAGCTTTTGCAACCTCCCTTCTAGCCATTCGTTTGCGATTATGCGGATGCCTTCCACGGCTCCAGGCGTTATATCCGTCACAAAGTCAAACTGAGTTACTTCGCCATCCCGCAGGTTGAGCACCAGGGGTGGAACGATGGCACTTCCGAGCAATATATTATCGTAGTCGGGAAGACGCACATCGATCTTCGTCTCATCACTCTGTAGTTGATATGCCACCCACGTAGTAGCTCTTCCTACTCTCCGTACATGATCGTTGTCGACTTTCGATCCGTCTAGATGGAAATTTGCTTGTACGCGGACTCGTACGCCATCCGTTGTAATGGACTCAAGGGCGAGATTTGTAGGTTCGACAACGGCGGCTTGTTGAGCGTATTCTTGGACCGCCTCCGGGACGATAAAGGCGAGGACGATTATGGCAACAACGACTATTGCAAGGATACCCATCGCAATGAACGACGGCCATCTCCTTGACTTCTTAGTCGAGCGAGAATCTGTGGGGGCAGAGGGGGGGTTCGGTTCGTTCGAAACGGCGATATCTCCATCGTGGTCATCGGCTTCTCCATCGTAGCGCGGCGTATCGGATGTGCTCGAGAGCAGCGGGGTCGATTCGCTCGAACTGGTCCGCTCATGAGAGGCTTTGCCTTTCATGCCGGCCGATAATAAGGGCGCCGTCTCTTCTTCCGACATGGTGACTGCTAATGAAAATAGAACACACGGATCGGGATCTTATTGAATATGAGACCACATGCGTAGATAATGATGTGTGGTTGACTAGAAATGAGAGGTAGACATGGCCGGATCCGAGTATTTGTGTTTTTTTGAATAAATCAAATACTATAATATAGAACAGAACTTAATATCAATAGAGATGGGTATCTTGCATGCGATTTAAGTTAAGGAATAACAACCTTAACCTTGGCTGATGAAATAGCATTCGTTGAAGGACTGGGAAGGTGGGCGCGCGCGTAGTCGTCATCAAGTGACAACACCATGGTGACTACCTTGGTCTGTCTTGTCTGTATCAGCTGAGATAGGGCTTTCCTTGGGGCGAAGCCAACACACCCTTGTAAGCCTCTGAACCAATCAGATTTAAGGAAATTCGGGAGTGGCTATTCCCTCTTACTTTAGCATCCTCCGGGGAAGCCCTGTAGACGCACGGCTTAAAGCTGCAGCAGACAGGTACCGTACAACTCAAGTCTCAGGGTCTTACAGCTGGCAAGCACCTGCATATACCGGACTCTGGCTTGTCTGGTTATCTTAGTATATCTCCACAGCATGCAGGTGTTGCGATATGGGACATACAGGGCGCACTAAGCGGTGACTCTTTAGTTGATCGTCGCTTTCCGATATACGGTAGCAATTGGAGAGCCATAAATACTATATTTGAGGTTCTATCCATCAATGGTATCTTAGAGGGCTTAATTGATGTCTCAGATCTCATCTCCACATTACATTCGACTTGATCAACTTACACCCCACCAATATCAATCCCTTCATACGTACTAAGCTATCTCTTGCTCACACCGGAGTAAGCTTAAGCTCAGCAACTTCACATATACAATACTCAATATAGTAGAAGGAGCTCACTGAGTTTCACTTCGAAAATGCGACCATCAACTCATCGTTTAGCCAAAAGCGCGTTGCGTAGCGCTAAGGCAAGGAGTTACTCAACAACTCCCAAGCCTGTTCGACATCTTATGTCCATCAGCGATTTGACTCCTGCTGAGTTCTCAAAATTGGTGTCAAATGCGGCGGCCCACAAGAAGGCCGTTAAGTCCGGCGGCGTTCCTAAAGACTTAAACAGTCAGTTGACGGGGCAGACGGTGGCTATGATGTTCAGTAAACTGAGCACACGGACCCGAGTCTCAACGGAGGCCGCCGTAGCTATGATGGGAGGTCACCCTATGTTCCTGGGAAAGAATGATATCCAATTAGGGGTAAGTATATTCAGAGAACTTCTAGTCGGTTAATTTGACTGGTTACTCAATTTATTCTCCAGGTGAATGAGTCATTGCTAGATACCTCTAAGGTTATATCGTCCATGACATCCTGCATGGTCGCTCGAGTTGGCCCTCACAGTGATGTTACAGGTTTAGCGAAAGATTCTAGCGTTCCGGTCCTCAATGCGCTGTCCAACGATTTCCACCCCCTTCAAATCATTGCGGATTTCCTTACAATCCATGAGTCTGTTCCTAAGTCTCCTAGTGATACGGGAATCGTACCGAATGGATTAAAAGTGGCCTGGGTTGGGGACGCAAACAACGTCTTGTTCGATTTTGCCATCGCCTGCATGAAACTAGGTGTCCAGATCTCAGTTGCTACCCCTCGTGGTTACGGCATCCCGCAGGATATGGTGGATTTGATCACGAGCCAAGCCACGTCCACACAAACACCCGGTGTTCTGAATCAGACCTTCGTCCCTGAGGAGGCTGTCAAGGATGCTGATATCATAGTGACAGACACCTGGATCTCCATGGGCCAAGAGGAGGAGACTCAGAAAAGACTCAAGGATTTCGCCGGATTTCAGGTCACTAATGACCTGGCTAAGAGGGGTGGAGCGAAGTCAACCTGGAAGTTCATGCACTGCTTGCCTCGCCACCAAGAAGAAGTTGAGAATGAAGTCTTCTATTCCCCACGATCTCTTGTCTTCCCCGAGGCAGAAAACAGATTGTGGGCTGCTGTCGGTATGTCATACATTTTTTCAAGCCTACATAATCTTGTGCTAATGATCTCTATAGCTGCTCTAGAAGGTTTTGTCGTAAACAAGGGGAACATAGTGTAGTGGTTCTAATGTCATTATACGAAGCAAAAGCGTTGCCTACAATTTGTAACCATGTAAGCATTTTCGGGATAGCTGACTATGGGGCTTCAGGATTTGGCTGGGGATCAAAAGTATTTCCTGATTCATGAATTTGAATTGAAATGATTCACCTTGAGTTTTAAGCATGAGCCAGGTCTTCGTATAGGAGAAACCCTCCACTAATTTGCACATAATTCAACCTCGGTGTTATAGTGAGAGATCTCTTTAACTTTATTCAATGTGATTTCAGGTAGTTTGCACTAATTGACCTGCGTCTACATAGTAATATTGCCCAAGCAAGCCACTGGGTTTTTATTTTACCATAAACGCCGGAAACTTTTGATCATAAGAATTAGCTTAGCCAGGTGGGAGTTGGCTAGCATCAACAATCTCGTCCGCCTCCTTGACAATGGTCTCCTCATCAGGGCCATAGAGAGGAGATCGAGGCAATGCCATGAGACCAGTTCGCGATGACTCCAGGATACCAAATGGCGCGATCAATTTCAAGAATGAGTCAATCCTGACGGGTTTGGCGGATCTAAGAAGTAGGTTAGCACAGATTTCGGCCACTTATGGGAAACTACTTACACTTCGACAATGCAGCTGTTTGTGCTGATATCTAATACCTTACCACCAAACTGATGCGCGAAGTAAGTGATAGATCTCAAATGCTCATGCTTGAGTCGCAGAGCCTGGCTGGCTACCATCTTGCTAGGGTGGAAATCTTGGGCGGTATCCTCTAATGACTTTTCGCCTGCTTCCGCTAGGTCAGCTTCGGCTGTTATTTCGCGATGATGCGCCAGTAATTCTTCGAAGTATTCCGGTCCCAAGATGTTAATCTTGGCGAGTAATAATTCTCGCTGAACCAAGGCAGCATTGGTGTAGTCTAAGACGGCCCAGACGGGGACCAAGTCTTCCAATTGCCGTCGCGCTTGTTCAACAACGCCATCTTGACCGGTAAGGACGATCGTCATGCGGGAGAGGTCCTCTACCTCCGTGCTGCAAACGACCAGAGAGTCAATGTTGAAGCCGCGCGCCGCCAGAATACCAGAGACTCGAGACAGAACACCAGGCTCGTTCTGGACAAGGCAATTGAGGACATGGCGTTTAGGAGGAGCCATAGAAGGCGTCGGGGTCTCGTAGAGAATGTTGGAAACGGCTGCTTGCGCAGACCATGATGACGGGGTATCGCTGGTCGGGAGAGGCGCTTGACGGCGGCGAAGAGCCTTGTAGGCAATGGCTGATGTGGAACTGCTAGAACTCCATCTTGTTGAAGTTTGAGGGATGGCTCGTATACTCGAAGCGATAGCTTTGAAGCAATTGGCTTGTATAAGTGTACGGGACGCCATTGTTTCTGATCATTTACGAGAACTTGAAAGCTCTCTGATCAGATCTGGCGTTCCTTGAAGCCCAATGGGAATCTTACGTGACTCAATTGGCACAAGTTCCCACCGCTTTGACTCACTACAATGGTGAAAAATTGTGGTGTAAATGTTGAACGGTGTGAAGGCTCGACGGTACGTACCATGCGGATAGCTGCGATACTCGGAGCTGGTACGACCCTGCCCCACCTTCATGCATAAACTTAGAACTCCAAGGTGTGCCCAAGGCCCAGACTTTTGGGTTCCGGATCAACCAAAACGCCGCTTCCGTCGCATTCGGGTGGGTCATCGCAGTTTCCAAGCTCCACTTCAAATTCAAAGTTCCAATTCGTGCATTGAGCCAGCCTGGAAATCTCCAGCATCGCTCGTTCCATTTTATTCATTACTACTACACGCACTACTTGCTGTCGACAGCTTCATTTGCAATTGCTTCTCTCCGCAATTTTTAACGTATGCGCCACATCTCTGCCTCTGACTATCGCGTGACCCGATTTCCATCTTACTTCTTACCCGGTGTAATATAAGCGACGATGGATGACACCGAGCGCCGTACCGCGAAGCGCTCCCGTTTCGACCAGACCGAACCCGAGCCGCGCCGTTCTCGATTCGATCGCAGATCGCGCTCACCACCGGCGAAGAGACCAGACCATGGCCGCGACCGTAGTCCCATAGGTAAGGATGGAGAAAGCACTACGCCCGACCTAAAGAAAAGTCCCGTCGATCCCGCTGCAGCGGCAGGTATGTTTCTATTCCCAGAGCTTCCTTCCAGAACATTTTCAAACTAATCAGCTATCTCTAGCTGCCGCTGCTGCTAAGATCAACGCGCAGATCCAAGCTAAGAAAGGAATTCAACATGTGGACGTACCACCCATCAAGTCAACATCTTCTTCGTCTCCTGGGCCCACTTCAAGCGCACCCGCTTCTGGCAACATCAACGGCGAAATGTACATTGCCGACGGTGATTACATCAAGGATATCGAAGTGAACGACTTGCGAAACCGATACCTGCTCACCAAGAGCTCAACGCAGAAAATGGTAAATAATACCCTTGGTTAAATTCCTACTGATTTTACATCAGAGTGCGCCCCCAAACTTGGTGGTTCTCTTCCAGTGTGTTATTACGTGTGCGAACGGTTCTGCTTACATGGAAGCGTGCTAGCTCGCACACGAATCCCCTCTGTGGCATCTGCTGACCTCCGCTGCTTGATATAGATCAAAGAGGAAACCGGAGCTGGTACGAACACCTCCCAGTTGTTTATTAATTTTCAGTATAGAATTATGGTTGACTTTGAAAGATGTCACGACCCGAGGCAATTACTATCCCGACAAGAGCATGGCCACGCCTTCGGTAAGAAATCCGTCTTGATCAGTATTGAGGACATTGGGACTTACACTAGACTAGAACCCCCCGTTATACCTCCACATCACCAGTACTTCTAAGGCTGGCCTCGAATCCGCGGTTAGCAAGATCGAGGAGTTGATGAAGCAGGAACTCCCGAATCTGGTCGATGAGCGACGCTTTCGACGCCGAGACCAAGAACAGGTCGAGCGTGACGAGTTTGGAAGGGTTCGTTGCTTGCGCCCCTTCTATAAAAAGTAATTTACTAACATCAATCAGCGCAAATGGCCGGAGGCGAAGATTCCGATCGGTCTCGAAGAAATTCGCGGTTTCAATCTCAGAGCTCAGATCGTCGGACATGGTGGCTCTTATGTGAAGCACATCCAACAAGAGACTGGATGCCGTGTCCAGATCAAGGGTCGTGGTTCAGGATATCTCGAGGCTTCGACTAACCGTGAAAGCGATGATGACATGTATCTCCATGTCGCGTAAGTACCTACATTGAATGATTTGCTATTCCGGCCAGATATCTAACGATGTATATAGTGGCCCTGATCCCAAGATGGTCGATAAAGCCAAGGAATTATGCGAGGATCTAATTGCGAACGTCAAGGAGCAGTACGAGGAATTCAAGAGCCGACCGCCTCGCCAGCACTACGGTGGTCATAGCGGCGGCGGCGGTGAAGGTGGCGGTTACGGCGAACGGTCCTATGGCGAGAGGTCTTATGGTGGTGGTGGTAGGTATAATGATAGACAAGGAAGCGGATCGGGCTCGTATGGTGGATATGGCGGTTACAACAATTCACCCAATCCCGCTGCAAATGCCGCCTCTCCTGCGCCTCCCGGTCAGGGAAGTCCTGCCAACGCAAACAGCGACTACGCTGCCCAGTATGCGCAGTACTACGGTGGTCAAGACCCATACGCCGCATATGGCGGTTACGCAGCGTAAGCGATGATATAGCCACGAGGGAAATGCACGATTTACTGACACTAGCCCAGATATATGCAGTACTACCAGCAGTACTACGCAGCCGCACAAGCAGCCCAGCAAGGATCACCAACGCCACCAGTACCCGGTGCTTCCGTATCTCCTCCACCACCTCCCCCTACCGAGGCACCGCCGCCGCCTCCCCCTGGAGGATCTGCTCCACCTCCTCCACCTCCACCGCCCCCCGGAGCGGGTAGCTACGGTTCCGTAAGTTATCACCTCGAAAGTCATAGTGATAGCTAAAAATTGACTGATCGAATCGATAGGTCCCTCCTCCCCCTGGACTGTAATCTAGTTCAGGCTTTAGGAGTATACAGAGAGCACACCTTCGATGCTTTGTGGACGTTCCTTCGTACCGCTTAGCGCGGTTGTTAATTTGAAGGAATGAGGGCTCGGAAAATTGAGTCGTTGTATTAGTTTAGAGCCTCTCGAGTAGCTCGCTCTCCTTACAGAGCAGTCTGATAGTCACTTCTAGAGACCATCTAGATAATGACAATAATCCAACCCAACTACTCTTAATCACGGTCTTCCTACTTGATTCAAATGTGAATATGCATAGAAGATCTCACCTAAGCTACACTTATAAGCATATAGCTATAAGTCTACACCATTGCATAGTAGTGGTAGTAGTACGTAGGCGTAGATTAAGCGGAACCTTGAACACCCAAGTAGGTAGCTCAGCTCTTATCGATAAGACTACGTCAGTTTCCAAGGTCAACCACCATAGCTAGTAACATTGAACTGTTCAACCCACGAATTCATAAGTACGTGGACGATTGGTTCCCAACACCAGGGAACTCCTGAACTCTTCAGGAACCTTTTTAGTCCTCGCTCATCATCAATGCTTCCGGCACAATGAGTCACCAACGCTATCCGTCGATCGACCCCAAGGAACCTCATTCCGTCTCGTTGAAAGTCCTAAGGTAACTCCCCATACCTTCCGCGATCCTATTCTATAGAATCTAGTCTAACAAAGATTCCACAGACTCTCCAGACCCTCCCTCGTCGTCCAACACCCTCTCCCCGCACCGCCTTCTCACCCATCGTCACAACCCGAGGAACACCCCATCCCCGCGTCCCTCGCATACTCCTCCGCCGCCGGCACGAACCCAGACCCCTTCCTCCTCGCGCCAATCCTCCAACTACCCCCGTCATTTGGGTCTGCGTATGTAGGCGAGACGTTCAGCTGCACGCTATGCGCAAACCACGACGTCCCGCTACCGGGGGAGACGGCGCTCTCACCGGCAGCAACGACACCCACTGTGTCGCTTTCCTCACCAGGCGGGCTAGCGCCGAGCGCTGCTAGCGGTGGTATGCAGCAGCCGAAGCGGAAGTTTACAAGGGACGTGCGGATTGAGGCCGAGATGAAGACTCCGGGGTCAGGGACGGTGCTGAAACTTCCGCTGCTAGGGCCGGATGGGAAGAGCGACGGCGACGGGGATGGGGAGGATGATAGCGGGAGGGGAAGCAGTGCGAGTGGAGGTGGTGGGAGTAAAGGCACAGATCTAGAGCCGGGCCAGACACTCCAGCGGATCGTGAATTTCGACCTCAAGGAAGAGGGGAACCACGTCCTCGCCGTCACGGTGAGCTACTACGAGGCGACGGAGACGTCGGGACGCACGAGGACGTTCCGGAAGCTGTACCAGTTTATATGTAAAGGCTCCCTCATCGTGCGCACGAAAGTCGGTGCGCTGCCGTCGAGGATGGGGATAGCGGGGAAAAGGGGCACGGAGGCAAGGAGGTGGGTTATGGAGGCCCAGCTGGAGAATTGCAGCGAGGATGTCATGCAGTTGTCCCGTGTGGGCTTGGACTTGCAGCCTGGGCTGAAGTATCGCGATTGCAATTGGGAGGTCAGCGGCGGCGCGCGGCCGGTGCTACATCCCGGTGAGGTGGAGCAGTGCTGTTTTGTTGTAGAAGAGGATGAGAATGCTGATGAAGAGGTTGAGGAAGATGAGGATGAGGATGGTAGGATAGTGTTTGGCGTCTTGGGCATCGGTTGGCGGAGCGAGATGGGGAATAAAGGGTTCTTGTCTACGGGCAAGTTGGGCACGAGGATTACTCGGTGATTAAGGGGTGGGGTGGGAGGTAAACTACGCGATGAACTACGACGACTTCTACGATTCACGGAGTAAAGATACCAGTTACGTACAGATGAGGCCTTGTATGGCCATGTTACAGAGGGGCTACGTGAGTTGGCGGCAAATGACTGATGGCTGATGGTAATAGGCCCAAAGCCTAGGGATTGGTACATTATACTGGGCTATGCTCGGAGAGATCTACTTCGAATAAGAGCTATGGCATGGAATATGTCGAGGTCGCGAGACGTCGTTTCGTGCGAAGCGGTTATCGTCATTATTCCTGCATCCCCATGAGGTAGCCCAGCAATGGAAGACAATTGGACGCAGGCTTGTCCCTAAAAGGGGTGCAACGACAATTAGATAAATGCATATCAAATGTTATCAAATGGTTGCCCGGCGCCGGACCTAAAGTTAAATAGCATAATAGATGTCCGTTCTGTCATCCGGGGGCAGGAACGCAAAGTGTGGCTCGGTCACAACAGCGTTGTTTCCCCCCGGGAGTTCAAGTAAAAACTTCCCACACTAGGCCATGTTGGCTACCCTGGGAGCGGTTTTTCACGCCCACGAGAGGCTGGGGGTTCGAATCCCCAGCAGGCGTCTTTTTTGCCTTTATTATTAAATTTTTTTACCTCGCACCACTGCAGCCCAGGCCTCGCTGTCCCTGCTGGCTCTTCCTCCTTTACCCTTTGGCCTGTCTCGGATAGTATCAATATTAATAGAACTACATTTTCTAGGATTTACTTAGTCTTATGAGCTAATCTAGAGAATGAAGTTTTAATAGATCTAGTTGGTCGGGAAATGAAGCGCTTCTTATCTATCATGACCAATACTCTCATTACCATAAAGACTACGAGTATATGAAGCCTAGTCGACGACTATGTATTGTTTGTATCACCTATACTCCTTGTTAAAAAATTTAGTTGCAAGACAGGTGTAAAATAGTCCTATATTACACCTATACTTGGATGAATAATATATGACCTATCGGATAAGTTCTAGGATGCATCGCTTGATAGATCGTATATTCATAACAGGACTATTAGATCGACCCATGGATTCTCTAGTCAGCATAGCTGACAGCGGAGCTCAGACCTAGAGAATCCCGGTATCTATCCCATTGGTTACCTACCCGGGTTAGGAATTCGACATAGACACGAGTCTGATGTGCAGATACGCAATGCGTGCACGGATTTCCGACTCCAGATATCCTCGGAGGACTAAGAGAAAGCGAGCGAGACACGAGCGTACGCATGTCGTGCGCTTCTGGGTTACCGAGCGGTGAAGACGAGAGCTGACGTCCGAGTTACAGTTGCACTCAACGTCGGGGACTCCAATAATAGCGCAGAGTCGCATTCAACATTCGATATCTCGCATTCCAAAGAGCCGCCTCTGAGGATTCATTAGACAAAAACACAAGGGATGAGAGCCGCTTCATCCTTCGGGCATGGTTCTATAGTATGTATGATCTCTGCTCTCCCGATAGAGTAACTCGGGAACATTTGAGTAATCCTCGGAGACCCCTGGGATGCTGCTTTTTAGTGAAGCTCTTTTCTATAAATGTGTGTGCGGCTGCACAGGTCCTTTCCGACCTGGAAGGTTTCATCGGATTTTCGATATTAGAATCCTTTTATATCCCAGCATGTGCCGCCGTCCAGCCTAAGAGTGGACGGTCAACCAGATAACCGAATCTCTGGAACGGACGAATAAGTAGATAGACAAATCTCGATATTTACTTTTCCTTATAGCCTCAGTTGTCGATCAATTGACTTGGCCAGGTCTACGGTAACTTATTAGGTAAGTGTTCGAACTATTCCGGAGGTCTGAATTGCAAACGAGTTTATGAGCGCTAGCGATCGATTTCAAACAGCACATTGCTTAGGGTGACACTCGGGTAGCTTGACGAGACTCTTGCTATCTCCTAACAGCGATAATAGCTAGCTACTTCGGTAGCTATTGTTTGACTGAAATGTTTAAGGTAGATATGAACTCTGACATGGCAATCCTACGCCGTAGGCTCGATCGGAAATCTGGTAGGTGAGCACGTTCGCATATTCCCTATGATTCCTACACACGAGTTCGCTCTGACGGGCGTTTGTCCCAGCTACGTCACTTGTGCGGCACGGCAAATGCTGTACCTGATGCTAGGGCAGTAACATGGATCCGTGGACTAAGTGGACAACGTGGATTGCGCCTCCATGAACGGTTGCAAGGATGCTACAGACGTGTCAATCACGAAAGGGGTGTTTTTGGAAAATGACTGGTCCAAAATCGGAACTTTCTGACCAGGTACAGAAGCAAAGCAAGCATCTTGGCACCTGAATATGACAGCCTTTTTCAAATCTGCTTTGTTATAGGTCGAAACATTTTCATATATATGAAATCCGTCCGAATGTTTGTAAGAATGGGACACTTGCTTCCCGAGAAGATGGTTAATGTAGAAGAGGACGGAACGATACTAGCCTTGCTAGTAGTTATGCTGATGCCTACGACCAGCGCAAACTAGAGCCCTTGAAGAGCGGTCACCGTCCCTTGCGCTAGAGATTGGACGATGGGCAGGCATGGCCTTGGGGTCGGGTGCAGCTTCAACTACTGAAAAGGTATAAGCCGGATCCGATAGTGCTCCCATCTTTGGCCGTCTCGCACACCTGGGCATCGAGCCCATGGCAGATCCCCACATGTCTGAAACATAATGGCTGATTTCCGTCTGGATATCTGCAGCGGCGTTGTTACGACCATTGGTTTTTGTTGATGGGGACGTTGTTGACCGCGGCCTTTTCGGGGATTATTCTCTTTATGCTCTTTGTAGCCAGTATTTGCCATATGGTATATGCCTGACTGCAACCCGAATAAATTGAGTGATATTAGTTGATAGCGGCTTTATCTCATTGTTGATTTGACACGCTGGCCCTCTTGCCCCGGCGACTACCAATCCATTGGGTTAGATTGGACGACAAGATCGGGCGAGCTGCGTCGTTGATAATATATTGCAGCTACAGTTGTACATACGTAGCCGCGGAATAATAATAAATTTGGAGATATCATACACATGCTTGACCACGGACAATTGTGACTGTGCGCCAATCCCGGCCACGACCGTAGGTTTTTTCGTTGGTTATCTCGATTTCCGACCCCAGGGCGTGAAGCTCTGGCCGCCAGGTACAGCGCTAGTGGCCTCCAGGGCTAGCAGTAGGGCATTTGTAGCAAGCAAGCACACCAAGCTTCCAAGGTTAGCAGCAGCCTAGCAAGCCTAGAGAGCCCTAGTTAGCTCACGGACATAATGATGTGGAGTAAGTCAGTGTGCAAAGACCCGTAAGCCGAGGGGCCATGCTAGAAGTAGATAGAAGTCTCCCGCGTGTTTCGTGGGCACGGCCATTTTGTACTGGAGTACGGACATGGTGCTGGCTGTCAAATACGAGCTTGAGCTGGACCTTTCAACCCGGGTCCAAGGGGAAAAGACTTCTCAACCTGTCGAAATGGAACGAAAAAAAGGGTGTATTGCCCCTGGTTGGTAGGCTATGCAGGAACATAGCTAGCTAACATGCAACTATTCCTCCAATTCCTCCGACAAACCCTTACATAGTACGTCTTCCCTCCACTTGGTTGGAAAAGGAGAAAATAAAAAAAGGGGGAAGAAACGAGGCGGCGGCACTGGAGAAAATGGTGCTGTCGTATCTATTGAATCTGCAAGGTACCAGAACATCCGGGCCAGAACCAGCCGTGGAGGTAAGTTTCCCTTAGCCCTTAGACGCCAGATAGATGGATGTTTTGGATGTTTGTTGGCTATGCTGGTTATGCTGGCTAAAAGAATTGGTTGCGTTTCCCGCGCCTTAGATATCCGACCATGAGTTGAACGGCGTAGCATGAGGAAGCACTAACGCTGTCGCTAAAAGAATGGGTTACATGCTTATCCTGTTCTGGTTTCAGGACGGTGCGCTAGACATGTTTTTTTCTTTTCTTTTTCTCCTTTTTACGAAAAGGAGTAGTCAGCTATTACGTGGATAGGGATAGGGATAGCGGGTGGAAGCTTGGTGGCTATCGATGGGAAGATGTGTTGTTCAAGATATTGTTTCACCGCATAAGCAAGCACCCATCCATCCATGCCATCCATGTTGTTGTTGGTGGCCACTGGTGGTGGTGGTGAATTGTTCGGTCAAGGATCTCTATCGAGGTTTAGATTCCTAATGCAGGTTAAAACGGGAAAACCGGTCTTGACTCTTTACCTGACTTGACTTGAGCCTTCCTTAGTCATCGGTCTCTACACGAGGAAGTAGTTATATACACTAGATGAGGTATGTTACACATAGGGGATGGAAATGGCAACTACTATGTATTCTATGGCTGCCTCTAGAGATTACCTACCAGTATATACTCTGATGATGATTGCAGGGGCTCAGTACAGTGAGTGGATTGCACTTGTGCTCAGTTCTCTATGCATTTTTGACGGGTGGTTTACCGAAGTATAGGAAAGTAACAGTAACTTTTTTTTTCCTCATGAGCGACTGTCAAACTGCTAAAGTGGTAGCACTGTGGATACTGGTCGGTTTAGTGCTTGCTCTCAAGTGTGCTCCAACCCCTGTAAGAAGGCGGGACAGGGGGTTCATGGCCTGGGCACTGGAGCTATGTCGTGCGATACGTGATACGTAAAAATCCCACTACACCACCTAAACCGAGATTGGCATAAGTGGTGGGGTTGGTGGGTACGCAACCCCGACTGCCCAACTCCACTGTATCTTCTCCTCCATCAACCATCAACCATTACAATTTACAGTACAAGCGCTTCTCGACTTGTCAAGACATGCAGGCCTCTACCTAGTCTCCTTCTCCCACGACCACTCATTCACCCATTCTGCGATTGGGTGTTGCATGAACTCGGGGGATCGATCTTTTGCATTCCAAAAAACACTCGTTTTTTTTTGTAAATCTACTTTTGGGACCGTCCAAGTTTGGGTGGAAGAGCCGTGTCTCCGTCCAGTCAACTTCCACTTTCACCTGTCGATCCCATCCACATCCAACAAAAACTCCTCGAACTGCCCGCTCCCGCATCCCGTCTTGCCTACCACCCGAACGATAACGCCGCAAAGGGGCATGCAGCTGCATCAAAGCACTGCATGACTGTCTAAGGCTGTTTTGGAAGTTTTGTATACTAATAAATCGTGCGTGTCTACCCGGTACCAAAATCACCAAGAGAAAAATAGAGGCGAGATATACAGCACATCGGCTGCTGCTGCTGCTGCTGCTTCTGCCCGAGGATAAGACAACCTCCAAATAATTCAGCCCGGACCCTACATAACAACTAAAAGTTGTCTCGCAACAGCCAGCCCCAACTTTTCGGAGGACCGACCCAGCTGGAAGGTTGTCGAGTGGGAATCAAATCAATATCTGATCTGTCGACATCCTTTCTATCCCAATGACCGTTGCACCTCTCGTTTATTAAGTACGTAGTTTGCTTCGTTAGCGACAATTCATCAGCATCCTTCCCGAGCACGTCCCGCAGAGTAGACCTTGTTGCTCAACTCTGACGAATTGCCTAGTCATATCCTTGAATCATAACTCTTCAATCTTGGCTTGTGCAACGGGATATATGCATCAAGCACTTGTATCCACGTCCCTGATACCCACAAGCTGGGTCTGAGAAATAAGGCGGAAACAGACTCACACGGTTGATCCCTTCAATTGGTACCTGGCGGGTCTCTGGCAAGCCACGAGGCAAACTTTTTGAGAATCAGGCTTATCTTCTCCATCTTAGCCGTATTTCTACCCACCAGACGAAGCTCGAGATCGGACTGAGAGGGGAGGAAGATTGCCATAGGCTTGCGATGTCATGGATAGTCCTTCGGCGCCGCTCGCGGACTACTTCTGGATTGCGGGCATCGAGTCCATATCCTACCATGACCTTCCACCTCCAACCTCTTCTACTCAAGTAGAAGGTACTATCACCGAAGATGGCGAACCCGACGAAAACACCGAACCGAATTCTTCTCCCTCCGCTAACAAAACCTTTGCTCGACACTCTCGCCATAACTCCAATAACAGATTATCCAAGGCATCTTTCACAAATTCGATCCATACCCTCGAAGAGGTAGATGGGAATACACGAAGTAATAGAAGCAGCGCCACCATTCGAGCTAACCCACCCCCACTTGGGACCGTCGGTCAGGATGGCCTGCTCGGCGATTTCGACTTCGACAAGGCCCTAGTCAAGTTCGCAGCCGAGAGGGAGAACTTCCTAGAGGATCTAAGTTTCTCAGCAGGTGCCAAAACGCAGTCACGGCCGCCGATGGTGAATCCCCGAGCGGAGAGAATCAAGGCCGACGAATCCTCAAACGGAAGGATGAGCCCTATGAAAAGCATCAGGGGGAGTATCCGCGGCAGTATAAGACGGAAGATAAGCTTTAAGGATATGAACAGCGTGCGAAAGCAGCCAACAACTCCGAGACCTGGTATGGCCCCTTTTCGCGATTTAGGCGGAGGGTCTTTCTTAGAAGACGTGGCAGAGGGGCTGCCTGCAGAACTGTTTGATCACGACTGCAAGAAAAATCATGCGTTCTGTACTGACTTCTGCAAAATAGCCTCGATCCGGACCACTAGGAGACTGAGCAGTTATAATTCCGTTATTCCTCCGCCCGAACCTCTGAATCTCGACCCCGATATGCACCCCTTAAAACGACGCTTCGAGCCCGAGTTGCTGGACCGATATCCTCCCCGAGACGACATGGAAGGCCTATCTAAGAGAGGCAGATTCCCGGATTACGTGCCCATGTTTGCTTTCCCGAACGACATTCAGATTGTATCATCGGATGAGCGACCGAGATCTACATGGCATGGATTTACGATGACATCGGACGATAATTCGAAGATCTACGGTGTGACTGTCATCATATGGACGGCACTTACGACGGATGTGGCGGAGGATATTGAGAGACGCTGTGAGTTTTGGCGGCAGAGACATATGACCGAGGAGGAACGAGAGCTGGCCGGTAGTCTCGGGGCACGTCTCGCCGCAGAACGTGCACATTTATCGCAACTTCTCGCTAAGCTCCCGACAATACCATCCGGATCCTCTGCACGAGAGACCCTAGATGACCAGATTAGTGCGGTAGAGGAAAAAATTAGCCTGATGACAGAGATGTTGCGGCCCCTGAGACACGGTGCCGCGTCGAAAATCGATGGCTTGACCGCCGGTGAGAGTGGTCTTTGGACGCCTCGTGCTTACGGTATCCTTGGCAGAGACGTTACGAGAGTGGGTTTCTGGAAGGATTGGCTCCGAGCCGTCATTGTGCCAATGACAGACGGTGGCATTTTGCGCGTACCCCCAAGCTCCCCACGAGTTGGTCGCTGGCAACCGCTAGAACGATACGTGGTCAACCTCTGCACGGAGGCATTCAGCCCTCTCAGCTCCAAAACCCAGGTCGAACTTGGAGTGCGGGAACTGCGACTATATGCACGAAAAGAAGCTATTAATGAGCTTCCGGGCTCGCGTAACACCGACCTTTATGCGTTATTCAGATCCCTCTCCCTTGAAAATATTGTTACACTATTCGAGTATGCCATGTCCGAATCCCGGATCATATTACTCTCTTCACATACAGCGATGCTGCATCTAGCCTCTCATGCTTTAGCCAGCCTGATGTATCCGTTAACTTGGGCCAGCATCTTCATACCGGTCCTACCTGCGCGGCTTATTTCTGCTCTCGACGCACCTTGCCCCTATATTGTTGGTATTGAACGAAGATACGACAACGTTGCGCTCCCAGAGGATGATTATGTTTTAGTCGATCTAGACAAAGACACAATCGATTCAACCGCGTTGCCAGTCCGGCTCCCAAAACAGCACAGGCGAAAGCTCCTTTCTCTCTTACAGTTCTCTGCTCCTCATGCCTTACGGTATGGCGTCACAACGGGGCCGCCTCCATACGCTATCGAATCATTCCCCTACGACGCTTTCTCCGCCGAGAATGGTGCCCTTTTCAACGAGAAGGCTGCGCCGAGTGCACTCTATAAATGGGTTGCGCAAAACTCGTCGTCCTTCGGAGAGCCTGAGCCTGCGGGAACGGCGAAACCGCCTGTATTCAACGCATTCCTGCATGCGAAGCCGGAAGGGTCCGATCGACCAACCACCAGCAAGTCAAACAAGACTAGTCCGCCATCGTCCGTGTCTCCTGTCTCCGTGAACTTCCCACCCATGCCGGCGACACCGATCTCCAGAAGCGACTCTGGGTTCGCGCTGTCCTCGACGCTAAGAGAGAAGCGATCAGGCCATTTCGATGAGAAGGGTCGCCGTAGTTCTTCGTTCGGCCAGGCACCAGTCCATCGACCTCACCCACCATTCTTGAATGGTCACCAGTCGAATCTGTCTATCTCTGCTATTTCAATTGACTCGCAGTCATCATATGGTGGTTACGCTCCGTCGACATATGCACAGTCTACTCTCGCCGCGTCAACAGTCATGCCTAATATGCTGGTCCAACCAGTTCAAAACACCGAATCTACAATGTGGGTGGAAGGGCACTGCTTCAACTTCTGTGCTAGTGACGCAGTTTCGACTTGTGCGATTTGTGATGAGCGCTCAGAAGGTGACGGGTGGTACAAGTGCACTAGCTGTGGGGCGGTTTGCCATGGACGTTGCCTTGGATGCGTATGTATCGTCTGCCCCGTCGCCTTCAATGCCGACAAGGTTCGAGCCGCTTTCGTACGTTGCCTCGCGAGTCTTCTCTATACATACCGCAAACACCTAGGCAGACCAACGAAGGATCAGAAGAACAATGGCCAAATCTATGGGTTTGACATGAATGGTTTCATTAGAAGCTTGCCGTACGACCAACAGGAGTACGCTATGATGATGAAAGAGACGCAAGGTATGTATTCCCTTCCATTCTCGTGAGTATTGCTAACTGGATACTAGTATTTAATGAATTCATCCATGAGCGTGAGACAAAGCCAGCTGCGGACCCAGAGATCCGCCTCTTCGACGAGATTATCCTAGCCAAGAAAGCTCGTGGGAAGCCCGGCTTGTCCTCGGGATTGTCCCGTCTTTCGACAATAAGGGCCTCCCACGGTGTATCCGCTTCTCTCCCCGGCCTTCAGATCCCATCGAGGCACGGGAAACAACCGTCCTATCTAACAGATTACTCCGACCACATATGGAGAACCGCTTGCGTACCCGTACCAAACGCGAAGTTCCAGGGCGATTACCGTACAGTGACGACGAGAATCCCTGCCCGACTAGACCCTTCATTGATGAAGGAACCTCGTGCTATACAAGGTGTACCACGGCCTGAGCAACGCAGAAGAGGGGTGCTGAGGAAACAAGTTCCTAGCATGATGCTTCCCACTCCCTCCTCCCCGGAAGGATCATTTTAATGCAAGCTTAGTTGCATCTGCTGCAATTATCACTAAGTCGAAGGAGACTTTCTAGAATGTAATATTAACAAGGGCAAGGATGTCAAATCCAACCCTACATGTACTATAGTTCTGAAAGGGGACGTGTGTTGAACAGACAGTCTCCACACACACATTTGGTTTATCTTGAAGATTAACCAAAATCCATTGCCGTCGATATTTTGATCCCCGACGAACCCCCGGCAGCATTAGACGAAGGAGAGGGGGATAATGTCTAGCTGAAGCTAAATTTGCTAATCAAACGATGAAATACTAAGGACGGAGAAAGAGAGAACAGACAGGGAAGACAGACTAAGGGAGGAGGAAAAGAAGGAAAGAAAGTCAAGAAACGACCTACCGTAAGACCAGCTTGAATATGTGTTGGGACTTATTGCAGAGATAGGCAGGCAGATCGCACTCGATTTACTACAGAAAATGAGATGCGAGTACAAGTTTATATGAAACATGTAAACCACCGATTGCACTTGATATGAGATTGAATCGTGATTGTGTGTTGACCCTTTTTATTTTCTTCGATTTCAGGATCGTGGTGCCATTGTATTTGCGTTGCGTTGCCAAGCCTTCCCCCCCTATTTTTGCGATCTGGGTATACTCCCCAAACTACGGGCCTTGTGTGCGGCAACTCCTCTAGCAATAGTAGCGACAGCAACGATACAGCTAGTAAATTTCTCTGTCCTTCGCATTACAGATTGATCCGATCGACTCATTGACCCGAAAGAGATTTTCCTCATCCACCACTGACTGCCTCAGGTCCTGCGGAAAGGACAGTATATCCCTGTCTTCTCTCTGTATGTCTGTATCCCTCCGTATCCAAATCGCAGAATTAGGATCCATGCATCAGGTTCGCTTCGCTGGTTCCACGAGATGCGCGCTCCTTGCTAGTACATGCCTTGCTTCCTTCCTTCCTTTCTCCCTGCCTTTGCGCCCTGCGGTAGATATTCATAGCAAATGGTATACGCGCCCCTTTCTTCTCTACACTCCACTACATTCCATCCCAATCACTCCTAGGCGTTCCGAACTTCTCTTCCAAGATTACATCTAGGTCGCTATCAGCTCCTATTCCCCGCGCTCCCACGCGCCCCCGGATTCCGACTCTCATTGCCGGAATTCGGCCGGGGTTTCGCCTTCGGCTGGCGCTCGTACGCGTTCGGGCTCGGTCTGCGTCTGCGCTGCCGGTCGTCACCCCTACGACCCGAACAGTCCCCCGAGTGGTCGTGCGAGTGGTCGTGGCTGTGCTGTTGCCGCCTTCGTGCTGCTAGGGCGCGCTCCCGCGGGTCGTCGGGGATCCCCGCGTCCGAGTCCGAGTCTGAGCCTGAGGAGGACGAGTCGTCTGAGGACTCCGATGAGGACTCCCCGACTTGGCGTGGCGCGTGGTATATGCAGCAGACTGGGGGCTTGTGTTAGCTGTATATTGGAGGATACGAGATAGGGGGTTAGGGGGTAAGAGGCTCAGGGGTTAGGAGGCAGGAGTCAGGAAGCGAGGGTTGGACTAAGAGGAAAAGCAATACCTTTAGACCTCTTCCGGCCTAGACCCTCATTGTCAATCACGGACTCAGCCCACTGGACTCGGTGGTCCGAGGGCGGGTGTGCGCCGCGCAGACGCAAGATCGCCGGGGCGGCAGGGGCCGGGGCTGCGGTGCCGGTCTGGGTGGCCGATCCGGTGGGCGCTTGCGTCTGGACCTGGGTCTGCGCGCCCTGAGGCCGGTCGCGTTGTCTTTGACTTGACAGTTGATTTGGCGCGGACATATTCGCGTCTATATGAGTGTCCCTTTCTACAGGTGATATGTGGGTTAAGAGACGGCTGAGTAGGTAGGTCTCAGATATTTCTATATGATGGATGATATGTCGAACGAGGCGAACTGGTCTTAGACGACAATAAACTGCTCAGCTATTCCTAAGGTATGTATGTGTATGTATGTAGGTTACCGCGATAGGTAAAAAGAGGTACAGTAGAAGGGGGGTGCGGAGCGGGAGGAGAAACGATCGTCTATGTATGCATACGTGTAGGCCTCGGAACGGTGGAGGATCGACGAAGATCAACGGATTCTTGGTCGGGGTCGGCCGCGGTAGTGTGTGGATTCCTTAATTTGTTTGTCTTTGCTTTGCTTTCTCCTTTTTTTTTCCTGGCGAGTTTGCGCGTTTTTGCTACCGGATGGTAAAACTTGTGGTGGATATAATTCTGGGGTTTCTGGGGGCGGTTCTGGAATGAGCGATATTTCTATCGTATCAATTGATATGGAGGATACGGGTCGCGGCCCCCTCAGAATTTAGAGTCTCGAATAAATTGTCGCCCCCCGTTTCTTATTCAATGTTCCCCCGCTCTTTCTTCAAGCTTGTCTCTAATTACCGACTGTATTTAAATACCTACTACTCCTTGTCGGGGGGTCGCTCACGAGGGACACGAAAATGTGTTGTTATATAGCCCGGGGTAATAAGGATACGGGAAGCCAAGTGGGTATAGGGCAGGTAAGGTGGGCCACTTGTAAACTTTACTAAAAGACTAAGTAAAGACAGAGAAAGCCCTGGAGAACAAACTGAGCCTGAGTAACAAGACGGAGAAAGATGTGCAACGTTATCTAGTAATAACATTGAATGAAATAGTCTGGTGTTTGAGACTATTGATTCCCCGCTCTTCCCCAAGGTCCCCTATTCTACTATGTAGTACTGTAGCAATTTAAATAGATATTCCGAACTTTGCGAGACAAGTGACAGGGAGTGTTGCATTCCAATCCTGAAGCTTCTAGACCGTCACATTTGATAGACACTCAAGAAAGTGGACTACGTAGGACTTGGTAGGTAAAAACAGTCGACGTTGCTATGACCTAACAATCGCCCCACTGCCCCGCGTCATCTTTTGATCGATTGATATGATGTAGGGTTCGGCAGGGTCGATATGGTGCTACGTAGAACGCTGACTAATTGCCAAGAGATGCTTAACTACTACCTACGTACAATACCCGATGATCCGGGTTCAGCGTTGTGGATGCATCGCGACTTTCCACGTGCGATACACGCTGTAGAAGACGATCGTCAGACGTGACAGTTGCATGCACGTAAGCCTTCGAGGTTACCATTACATTCAGCCGATATGTACATAATATACAATTTTCTATATGACAAGATAAGTTGAGGTTCATAAATCTCCTTTGATAGTGTATATCGGAAGACTTGATAATAGCTAGAGTTCCAAGGTTGTCTCTAAAAACCGGCGGAGGAAGCACCGGCGCCGGCCTCCCTTTCGCGTCTACGCTTCTTCTCGAGCTTCTTCATTCCTTTCATACTTCTCCTTGGCCTCGATTTCAGTGATGCGGCTGAGACTTTGGGTTTGTTCAATATCCAGCCATTCATCGGCTTACGGCACGATATGAACTTGCCCTCAGGGCTATATACATCAACAACGGGCCAATTAGGCTCGTCCTTCTCAGTCGGCTCCGAGACAGGGGCGGGCTTCTTCTTCGGGACCGCAGCAAGAGCCTCTAGTCGTTCCAATGCAGAGAGCTTTTTCTCCTCCTGAGGTGTTTCTGTCTCTGATATTTCCGATGGTGCGTCTGGCTTAGGTTTTGGCTTAAACAGGTCCTTGGTACGTACTTGAGCGGTAATTTCTACCCACCCGACACCCTCAATTAGGATATCCGTCGACAGAACACGGTACGGTAGCCGTTCTACTTTTAATCCAACAGCATCCTTCCTCGTCAATGGACCCGTACGTTGTTTCGTCACGTCCCATTTAAGCTCGAACGAGCCGGCTAATTTCGTCTTCTCGCCAGTTCCTGGTACCGCTATATTCTCGATATTGACTTCTCCAGTCTGGTTCTGGATTCCAATTGCCTTGTCGGTTCTAGTTACGTGTGGCGTAATCGGCGTGAAGGCGTATGTCAACATGATTGGCGCTGGTTCCCTCGGAGTAATACGGATGAAGCCGCCGACTAGCAAGGAACGCCCTGGTGTAAGCGTCATTTGTTCCGGGACGATCCGAGAGCGCATAATCAGAGACAATCGATGTTCCTCCTTGACATGCTGTTCCAGACCTGTGCGTTCTAGCCCAGGGAGGTCGATTAGTTCTCCGCGCCCATTACCAAATGGAATGCGGATCGGCGATGCTGTCGTTCCTGGTAGGTCAGAGACTAGCGGCATTTCTGGATAATTCGTCTCTTTGGGTGCAGGTGGCAAGAGAGAAAATTCATCAAGCTCCTCGGCCTCTTGCGCCTCTATAATTTCTTGTACAGGCTCTGGCTGGGGCTCTAGGTCTTCCGTTGAGCTCGTTGACTCGTTTGAATTTTTCGCGTGCATATCAACCGTGATTTGATGCTTTGAAGGGGTCAAATCCATTCTGCCTTTGGGGAAGACAGCTTCAAATAGTTGACTCTTGCCAACATTTGCCTTGCCAACCATCCAACCAGCTCCAGCTCGTTTCCAAATATCCTCCTTTAGCTCCTTAGTCCACCAGCTCCGTTTCGCGCTGACGGCGATCAGGTTACCTAGGCGCACATTCCTCCCCGTACGCCCAAGAGCATCTCGGAGCACTTCTTGTAAATACGGATATAAGCTGTCGACCTGGGGTTTCGTAGGCGCGAGAAGATCACACCGGGTAATCACAAAACTCAGCTCGGTCTTCTGATCGCCGTAGAATTTTCCTGCCCTAGATCGGCGGTTTTTGGTTCTTAGAGGCATTGTATCCAGAAACTGAGAAAGCTGCGGCAAGAGGGACATGGGGAAATCGGCAGCGTCGAGAACATGGTAGACATGGTTATATTTATACGGTGATTCGAGAATTGTGTCCCTTATGGACTCTATCGAGGGGTGGTATATCGACTGGCCGGTATGGTTATGTAGCAGGAAATGGCATCGATCGCATAGAGGCACTTTCGGAGGCGGCCGTTGCCTTGTTTCTGAAGGAACCATACTCAACGCAAGCGCATCCACATCAACTCCCTTCTTTGCGAGCTCCTCGTGATCAAAGTGCTTAAGCGCATCTTCGTATATCTTGTCTTCATGTCGGGAACGGTCTGTGTTTTCGGGTCGAAGGTAGCTCCGGACCGCTTTGCGACCTAGATCGAAATACCCAGGCTGATTTGGGAACGTCGTTTGTGACAGAGCACCGCAACCCCGACATTGTTTCGGTAACCTCTTCAAAGAAAATGGCTCTTGGGGGATGGCATCAGGTTGTGGTGGGGTCTCTGAAGGTACCTCCGCCTCTATGTGCAAATACCGTTGTTGCGCCCTCCATGGTGAAACTCGCGTTCGGGGTGAAGATGCGACGGGGCCTAGTCTTCGGCGATGCGATGCGAGATTGACAGATGGGCAGAGAAATAGAGGTATTTCAACTCTTTTAGGATGCTCTGCGATGTTAAGTGCGGTATTCAGCCATCTCGACGACAAGGCACGGTGCATCTTGCTATCGGAGAAAAAAGATGTAACCGCACGTGCGACTTGAAGATCGATAAACGAGAGCCTCAGAAATTTTTAAAATACTATAGGCGCGGCAGCTCTAAGCCAGTGACGTCCAAGCCAAGATACTCTAGACCCATACCCCTGCCTCCACTGATTATAAGGTTATCGATAGACCCAAAGGGCTCTTAGTACGTACCGTGTACCAGTCGCACGACCACATGCATTCCCCATCAGCTGCTACGTCAATCCAATCGTCAATCCTCAATTAATTATTCGACACAGCTGTCATCTCGTACAACGCATCTTGTTGTTGCATTTTGATTGAACAGCGAGTATTTTTCTACAACTTCCCAACTCCCGCCTCAACAATGACAGAAAATTCTCAAGCTACCGAAGACGCCGCCGCGGCGCGAGCTGCTGAACAGGCACGCCTACGCAAAGAACGTCGTGAGGCTAAGCTTAAAGCTGGAGGAACTGATCGACTGAACAAGATCATGGGGCTAGGAGGCGGCGTACCTCGGAGTGAGACAATTACTTCTATGCCAGATCTTACTAAATGAACTCAGTTGTCTAATAGTCGTATCTAGATCCCCAACCCAAACCACCTTCAGAAACCACTAGCACACCGCAAGCAACGACTACATCCTCAACCCCGAGTACCACAAATACCCCGGCTGCAGACCAGCATGGAGATCCTGAGGAAGTAGATATCTCACAGCACTACTACGAACCTAGAGCAACCGCTAGACCCACGCCTAACGCCGCGCCGCCAAACGACATCAACGAGGCTCAACTACGGCAATTAATGCTCGGCCTCAACCGCCCGTCTCCTTCGTCCGGAACCGGCACACCTCCGCCGGGCGGAAACCCATTTGAGGGTGGCATGCCACCGATGCCAGGCATGGAAGGCATGGAAGGCATGGAAGAGGACCCGATGATGAAGATGCTCTCGCAACTAATGTCCGGCGGCGGGATGCCGGGGGGACCCGGGGGCGCGAACCCGTTCGCCGGGACGGGGATGGAGTCCTTGTTCAGCGGGCTCGGGGGCATGGGTCCCAACGGACCGGGTGCCGGTCCGAACCCCATGCAGCAAGCGCAACAAGCCGCCGCCAACAAGACGGCAAACCTATGGCGGATCCTGCACGCTATGTTCGCCGTCGGCCTAGGGCTATACGTGGCGTTCTCGACGACATTCACGGGGACGCTCACGGAGCGCGAGCACTCGGCCATCAACAGCAAGACGGAGGGGCACGGCGAGGACGCCATCGAGCGCACGCGCGCGTACTTCTTCTACGTGTTCACGACTGTGGAAGCGTTGCTGCTGACTGCGCGCTATTTCCTCGATACGGGGCGTGAGCCCCCCAAGGGTTGGATGTGGACTGTGAGTGGGTTCCTGCCGGGGCAGTTGAAAGGGTATTCGCAGCATGCGTTACGGTATGCGCAGATACTTGGTACGGTGCGCAGTGATGCCCTTGTCTGTGTGTTTGTGCTGGGGGTTTGCTCGTGGTTAAGGTCGTGAGGCTGGTGATGGGGTGGAGAGAGATAGTCTGGGCAGTTAATGCTACGAATACCGAAATATGGTACGAGGGGTTTCGTTTACCATCGTGTATATCAGGTCTAGATATGGTATCATACGGGAATTCGCATTGAGAGCTAGTACCACCTAAACCCTTTCAGTTGAGATATTCTAATAGCAATATAATCCAATAAGATATACAGCGTCCTCCTTCGGCATGATAGGCCAGGGCCGAATTCGATATAGTACTATACATTCAAGTAATCAAGTACACATATATGAAGCTACGTATCTCCTTTCCCGAGGGGCGGTGTATAAGAGCGTACACGGCCCATAGACACGCGTCCTCTGAGCCACGAAGGATAGAAAGTCCGTGGCTAGCAATGGGTCCCGACTTGGTCTTTAGCTAATAAGTTAGATGACTCGTCAGCTTGAAGGGGACACGATAATTTCCATTTCCTGGTAAGAGACAGAGTACCGGGAAGGCTAAGGAGATCGAAGCTTTGTTATGCTTCCACGGACCTAGAGTGCATTATGAAGCTCATGGGAATGGCAATTACTCGGTGTTAGAATCAAAGTTATGTTCCATAGAATGACCTTGCTGAATTGTTATTGAGTATATAACTCTGCGCCTGTACATAGTTCTCTAGGCTAGAAGTACAAGATGCCCCTTTTCCAGATCCTGTATATCCCACTTAATGCTTTTTATCCAACCCAATGCAAGATCTCGTCTAGAACGGCCCTACCCCAGGTATGCAACCCAATTACAACACTTTATATTAAAAAAGCAATAATAAGCCGAAAATCCGGCTCAGATCCGAATAAAATCAAGCCGAGGAAGGCTATGCCTCCAGAACCAACCCCAGCACATTCCCCAACACACCGCGAACCCTCTTCCGATTCTCAAGCGTACACGTAAACACAACAGCCGTGCTAGCAGCAAAGACAAAGGTCTCCCGCCACTGCTTATCGAGGGGATAGCGGCGGGGCAACAGCGTCGCCATAGCCCTCGGGGCAACGAACAGCGCCAACTCCTTCCTGCGCGCCGCCTTCTCGACGAGCACGCTCCAGCCGCACAGGAAGCACCCGGTACCGACACAGAGGCCCTGATCAATAACCTGCGCGGCGCGCGCGTCTTTCCCGAGGATATGCGGGCCGACCCGCGTGCGCGCCAGGCACACGCCGTAGTAGAACAGGGTGATGAACGCCGCGAGGAACGACGAGGAGCGCGCGGCGGAGAGGAGTGCTTTCCGCAGCCCCTTGAGACTTTTCTTGCGCGCGAGGAGATTCAGGGGTAAGTAGGTAGCCATGGCCCACTTGAAGGAGCGGGCGAAGCGCGACAGGGCGTGGTACTCGCACGAGGGCCCGCAGCCCATGTGCACCATCTCGCAGGGGAAAGGGATGGCTTGGGCGGGATCGCCCCACGCGAGCGGCCATTGGTAGTCTGCGCACATGGGCTGGAGGAGCGAAGCCTGGCCCGTTTCTGAGCCGTACCGGAGCGAGCCGTCCCGGCAGCGGCGCAGCGCTTCGATCAGCCGGGGGTCTACGGCTGCGGCGGAGCTGATCCATTTCGTGTATGCTTTGGGCAGTTTGGAGGGCGAGTAGAACCATGCCCACATGATAAGTGCGGATGAGGTTGCGAATATCGCGGGGTCCGTTAGTTTGGATATCAATGATTCGACCTAGAAGCGGTTAGCGATATCTAGGTCCAGCAGTATACAGTTGCCTTATTCATTCATACCCAAGTCCACTGGCCAGCGGCAACCCTGCGTTGTTTCCGTTGGTCCCAGAGCTCACTGACTATCACGTCGAGAGCTCTAGTCACAGCGAATAGCGTCAGGTCCAGGGTCCGTCCAGCATAGCGTATCGTTTCTTGCTTAGGCTTGTGAGAAGAGTTCCCATTGGCAGTGCCATTGGCGTGACCGTTAGCGGTACCGTTGACGGTAACCGTGTCCGAGAAGCCATCACTCTTCTTGGACTGCAGGAGCCGGAGACTCAGCCAGGCCGCGATGAAACTTGACAGCCATCTCGAAAGTCTAGTTTACAACGAAGGTTAGTTGAGCGTCTCGGGTGAGTAAGCATGGTAGGTTGAGATATGCGCTAAGGTAGTATACTGATGCCAAGCTTTCCCAATGAAACATGTCAACGTTGTCAGCGCAGTTCCGAACTTGCCTTTTTCGGGTCAGCGTTGTAAGCTGGCCATTGCGGAGGAGACGACTTAGGGCACTGCCGAGAACAACCTTCGGGAACAAGTTAGCTTTAGCCCCATAAGGCGATACGATCTATCTATCTACACATAACGGGCTAGATAGATAAATAGATAGGTAGATAGATATGAGGTAATTACGTGAAGTCTTACCTCCAGTATTGTAGTCCCGCCTACAATGGCCGCGCAAAAAGTAGGAAATCTTTGAAGGTCTAATCCCCCACGCACGATACGTTGCAGGGATGCGAAGAAGGAATCGTGGGGCTGGGTGACACTCGCGACACCCTTGTCTCTCCTCCTTCTAGTTACGTGCTGCAGAATCAGCGTGAGGAGCCTTGGTGCGACTGCAGAAGCGTAGCCTAGAACATAGGCCCGAATAAGAGGTCTTAGTAAGGGGGGAATTGACTCGTCCAGTTTCCGTCGGCCGCTTGGTGGAAGTAGAGACGAAGTCATCGTTACAATGCAACGGCCGTCGCGTAGGTTACGCGGTAGTACCGCGACTTACGAACGAGATCTCGGCGATGTTGATTTTGTATACTTATAATCGGCCCATATGAGAAGTGATAGAAAAAGGTGGCGCGTGTCTTTGAATTGTTGAGATGGAATTCGTATATTGACAGATTTATGATTTGTTCTGCTACAATACCTCAAAAAGGGGCTAATGGTGCGGGTATGTACTCCACGCCGAAGGATCTGAGATGCGCCGTCCGTGTGTTAGATTAGATCTGCGTAGCTTGAACTAAAATCGCGTTTTCGAGGCAATGGGTCCTATAGTTAGGAGCACAACCAGCGCCGACAACTCGGGTCTGATGAGAGAATGCGGAACGAGGTTGCAATCGGAGGCTACACGCGCCGAGTGGCATAGACGTTCGTAAAAGGGGGATGCTTGAAAGCCGCCAATGAGGTAATGGAACGGCCGGATGTACGATGAAGTAATGAAACAACATGACATTATGCCAAACTACCAAGGTGCGCCGCATGCTAATAGTGGAAGTTGGGTGAACTAAAGCTAGTCCGTTTTGGCGATTCAGCTAAGGTGAAGGAGAAACAATATAAGCAGGTCTGGTAGCTTAAATATATGATTAAACCAATGGCAAAAAAATGAAATTTACTATTCCAAAAAAAGGAATTAACATAACCACATTAAAATATTCCATTCATAAAATGAATTAAATCGATATTTTATAAGATATTTTAAAATAAATAAATATATATATTTTATAAATTATTATTTTATTTTATATATATATATTTAATTAATTAAAAATATAAAATTATTTTAAAATATTTATAATATAACTTTTAAATTATTTACGAAAGCTTTTTTAAATTAATATAAATTTATTTATTTTATAAATATATAATATAAAAGTAAATTATATACTTTTTTTAATAAATAAAATTTATAAATTATAATATGTTATTTATATAAATATTAAAAGATTTATAATATATAATTATAATTTATAAATAAATTTTAAATAAAATTAAATTAACATATTTTTAAATATATATAAAATTAATAATATTATTATAAATAAATAAATATCATATATATTATATATTTAAACGATATTTTATATTATAATAAAAATAATAAATTAATTAAAATAAACGAAAAAAATAAATTAAAAATAAAAAGAAAAGTTAATAAATTTATTAATATTAACTTATTAAATTAAAAAAATATAAAAAACATAAATAAATTATAAATTAAAAAAAAATATTAATTAAATATAAAGTAATAACTTATTAACATATTTAAATTTAATTATTATATGTTTTAATTTTTTATTATAAATTATATTAAAAATCTAATAAAATATAATAAAAAAAAAATTATAATAATACCATTTTATTTTAAATTTATTATTTTATCCTTATATTATAAACCTACTTTAATTTTAAAATTTATTATAATAATTATTAAATTATAATTTTATTTTATAATTATAATTAAAATTATAATTATATTATTAATTTTATTATAATATGTTAAAAAATAATAAGATAAATTAATATATATTTAATATAAAATTATAAACATTAATCCTTAAAAAAAAAAATAATAAAAAAATTATAATAAATATTATATTATATAATTACCATTTATATATAACCTCTTTTTTATTATTAAATTAAATTTTAATTAATAAAATGTTGGTTTTAACCGGAAAATTAAGTTTATTAACTTTTCTTTTAAATTAAATTTATTATTATTTTTATTATCATTTTTATTATTATTATTTCTAACAGATTTATTATTATTAAATAATAACTTAAATTATTTATTTTAATGATTATAATCATTATTATAATCGAAATCGATCTTAAATCCGGCATAAATGTTAATACCATTTAAAGATTTTAATAATATATTAAACATATTTAAACATATTATCTTTTTTTTATAAATAAAATATATAAACTTTACCTCCTCCTCCTTTTCCTTCTCCTCCTCTTTTTTCTTTTTTTTTATTCTGCTTTTATTTAATAAAATTAAAAATAAAATAACTAAACTTACTTTAATCACTATCATATTTATCAGTTATAAGATCGAAAAGCTTCATAAAATCTCCCATTTTATTTATAACGACTACCTTCTTTTTATAAATTAAATATATATATTCGGCATTATCCTCGGCTATAAAATTTTTATTTTATTCTTCCGGGCTGTTTAAACTTTCATAAATACTTATAATTAAAAATTAAAAAATCGATAACATTAATATCTTTTATTATTAAGTAATAAACTTATACTTATTTCTTTTATAAACTAATAAATATATATGAAATTTATGATTTTTATTTACGCCATTATAAATTTTTATAATATAATTTATAAAAATAAATTAAATAAAACAAATAAAAAGAAATTTAATTAAAATACCACGAAAAAAAAAACATATACAATTTTAATAAAACATAAAAACTTTCATATAATAATTATTATCTACATTATTAAAAGATATTAAAATATAAAAAATAAACTTATACTTATTATAATTATTAACATCCTTTTTAAAAAAAAAAATAAAATAATTATAATTAAATAAATAATAAATATCTTTTTAAATAATAATTTTATTTAATACGTTATAAATAATATTATTATTTAATAAATATATAAAATATTTCCATATACCATTTATATTATATTATTTTTTTAATAATTTAAAAAGAATATAATAAGCCTTATTATTATTATATATTATTATTATTTAATAAAAACTATTTAAAATAATATAAAAAGATTTAAAATTAATTATATTAAATAAAAGATATAAAAATATCCATAATCTAAGAATATTTATTAAAAATATCTAATTTAAAAAATTAAAGATAAAAAAATATAAATTTTTTAATAAATATTAATAAATATAAATAAAAATAAAATATATTAACCTTATTATTATTAAAATCTTTTATATAAAAATAATACTACTTTAATAATATCATACCATTTTAAAAGAACATATAAAAATCTTTTTATAAATAACTTATTAAAAAAAATAACTTATTTTAATTATTAATATTAAGCTTTTTATTAATAATATAAATATTATTATAAAAAATATAAATGGTATAATATATTAACTTATAACATACGTTATTATAATTAAAAATAATAAAACTAAAGAGATAATTATAAATAAGTAAATAAAAATAAAAAATATTCATATGGTAATAATATAATAAGTAATTAAAATTAAAAAAAAATATAATTAAATAAAAAAAACAAATTTATAATAAAATAATATATATTAAATATTTAAAATATTAAATTATAATAACTAATAATAATTTATAATATTAATTAAATAAAATAAAAAAAAATAATTTAAAATATTAATTAACTTAAATAAGTATTTAAATACTTAAATATTTAAATACTTAATATACTTTCATTTAATAATTAATTTTAAATTTATAATATATTTATTCTTAAATTTATAATTTTATTGGAAGGGGTAGGTAATTAATAATTTTATTAGATCTTTTTTTTATTAAATAATTTAAAATATTAAATTTTAATTTTAATTTAAATAATTTTATATTTAAGATTGATTTTAATTAATAATTTATATCATTTAAAAATACTTAATTTTAAAATTTTATTAATATATTATTGGAATATTATTAAATACACCACACCTTATTACTTATTTAACCTTTCCTTATATAATCTTATTTAATTTATAAAATATAGTTTTTTTATGTAATTTATAAATAAAGAGATAGAATAATATATATCATTATTAACTTACCTACCATCTACTAGTAATTACTTATTATTTTATAATTATATATTATATTATATAATATATGTGATTAAACCTTATTTATTAATATTAATTAATTTAATTATTAATTAATAAATTAATTTTAGATTAGTAAGGAATTTTGTTAAAGGAAAAAAATATAAAAGATAAAATATTAAATGTTAATATTTATTAGTAATTTTATATATATATCCTTTATTATTTTTAATAAAAAAAGATGAAATTTTTTAATAATTTTAAAATATTTAAATCGATAATATAGATCATTAAATAATAAATGTTATTCGAGATTTTATAAATATTTATTTATTAAATAGATGTTTTAAAACCATATTTATTATGTATATTAAAAATAATTACTTAAAAAATCTTTATATAAAATTTTATAAATGCCTGTTGGTAGAATCATTTTAATTTTAATCTTTTTTTTTTTTTAAATTTAATTATATTATAATAATTAAATTAATAATTTTAAAAAAATATATTAGTATTTATAAATAAATCTTATTCTTATTAAAATAATTTTAATATATTTTTATTTTATTTTTTTTAAATTATATTAATAATATATTAAAAGATGGTTTTATTAAGGAAATAGTTTGGATATGTTTATAAAAAATATGTTGGATAAGATTTTAATGTTTTTAATTTTAATATTTTTATTAATTAGTAAGTAGTTAATATATATATAGTCGAAAGTTTTAAAAGTTATAAAGATTAATTATTTAATAAACATCTTTAAAAAAGATTTTAAAATGATTTTAACAACTAAACTTAACTATATTTTAAAAGTTTTAATTATATATTATAAGGTAAAATATTTGATTATTTAAAAAATTATAAAATATATACTTTAAAGATTAAAAAAAAATAATAATAAAAAGGTTAATAATTATTTTTAAATTATTAATATTTCTTAAGTATTTATTAAAAGAGGTTATTATTATTTTTATAAGGAATTTATAAAATTTTATTTTATAAAATAATTTAAATTTTAAATAAAAAATGGTATTAAAATTTATAAGTGGAAATATTAATTTATTAATTTTTTAAATAAAGTTTTAGTAATATATTTAAAACTTAAATTAAGTTTGTATTTAAATTATATTAAATATATTTACCAGATTTAGCTTTATAAGAGATTTACACTTAAATCTTAAAATTTAAATAATGGAATTTAAATAAAAATTAATTATATTATCATTGTTGAAATAAATTTAATAATTAATATCCCTTTTATTATAAATAATTTAAGGGTGAATCTTAGAAGTTTAATTAAAAAATTCTATTAAAAAGATAATATTTAAAATATATAAATTATCATTTAACTTAAATACCTCTTATACCTTAAATAACTTATATAAAGTTTATAACAACGATAATAATTATAAATTTAAAGGTGGGATATATAATATTATTAATAAAAAAATAAAAATATTTAAAGATAAATATTAAAAATATAATATCATTTTTAATTTATACCTGTAAGTATTCTCCATTATATTAAAAAAAAAAATTAAATAATTTTATTTTAACTATTTAATTAAGAAAAGATATGAAATTTTTAGATTAATAAATAAAATAAAAATAACTTTTTATATAATAAAAAATTAATAATTATATATAAATAAATAAAAAAATGTAAATATTAAAAACATTATTAAATAAAATTTTATATGTGATTTACTTATATGTTTTAAAAAATTAATTAATTAAATTGAAAAAGTCTATAAGGGATTATTAATTAATTATTTTAAAAATATTAATTTTAAAAAAAGAATATTAAATATAATTTAAAAATATTTAATTTTTTTAATAATTATAATTAATCTAGTAAATGATTATAATGGAATGTATTTTTAATTAAGGAATGTTGTAGATGGATGGTTATAATTTTATAATTAATTAAGTTAATTTAATATTATTAATTTTTTAGATTAGAAATATAAGAATATTAAATTTAAGAATTAATAAAAAAATCAAAGCCATTAACCATTCTTTAAATTAAAGTTTTAAAAAAATGGGTAAAATAATAAATAATGTTTTATATGTTATAAATTTAGATATTAATTAATTAAATATTTATTAGTAGAAAGAATTTAAAAATAATTGATATAAAAAAGATATATATAAAAGTAAAATCATTTAATTATTAATAAAGAATTTAAAATATTTTTATATAAATATAAAAAAAATGGATTAAAGATAAATAAAAAATTAAATAATAATTTAAATAATTTTAATATTTAATATTTATAAGTAGATAAAAATGATTTAAATTAAAAATTAAATAAAGTAATTTAATTTTTAACCAAATATAAACTTATTAACAAGGAATATATAATTAAAATTTTTATAAATTAAGTAGTTTATTATATATTTATAATAATAAATATATTTAATATTTATTTATTACCAGAATTTACTAATAGATTTTTAATATATTTTTAAAAAGATAAATATTTAAATATATTTTAAGACATCATACCAAACACCAATATAACCAAAATATCAACAAAAAGATTATTATAATTTAAAATATTTTAAAAATATTATTTAAAAATTAAACTTAATTAAATTATAATAGGATAATATTAAATCTAATTTAATAATAATTTAAAAGAATATAATATTAAAATAATTAAGATTTTAATACTATTTAACACGATTATATTCCAAATCATCTTAATAAATATATTATTCTTTTTATATTTAAAAAATATAAATTACCTTAATATATTTTTTAATAATATAAAAAATATGTTAATTTATAAAAAAAAAGCATACCTTATTATTTATAAATAAAGATATCCATTTTATTTATTAAATAATATAAATAATATAATTATTTACTACCACCTAATTAAAAAAAAATTATAAAAATTATATTAGTAATTTAAACATTTAATAATAATTTACATACATAAATTTTTAATATAAATAAGATATAAAAAGATTAATTAAACCTTTATTAATAAAATAATTAAATTTTATTATTAATATTAAATATATACCAAAACTTTAAATTAATTTAAATTTATTATAAAAAATAAAATAGATTTTAATTATATAATTTATATTAATATAATATATATTTATTAACAATTAATTTTTTATATAATTAATTAAATTATAACTTTTTAAACTACCTACTTTATTAAAAATATAATTATAAAAAATATATGGGATATATTATATAATATATAAATAAACATATATTTAAGCTTATTAAATAATCTTATATTTAATATAGGGAAGAATTTTATAATAAAAGAGTTTATTAATCTTATTAAAATAATGGTAATAAATATAAAAAAAATCCTAATAAAAATATATAATTTTATTAAAAAACTTAAGCATTATTATAAACCTTTTTAATAAGTATATAAGATTATATTAAAAGATTTAATTAGGATAAATATTAATATAATAAATATATTATAGATAATTATAAAAATAATTAATAATATTATAAGGTTAAATGGATTAATATTAATATTATTAATTTTTAAAGTTTATCTAAAAATTTTAGAGATATTTTTATTAATAATTTTAATTATGGTTTAAATAAAGATAATTTAAAAAATAATAAAAAAGGTATTAAAGTTTAAAGTTTAATATTAGATTAAGGATATGATTGTGTAATAAAATAATTTTAATATTTTTAAAATATTAAATTTATTATTTTAAATAAAGGTAAAAATATATAAAAAAAATAAGAAAGTATAGATTAATCTTTATAAATTAATTATAAAAAAAAAATATATATATGATTAAAATTAATAAAAGATTAATAAGATTTCAAATAATTATAATTAAATCTTACCATAAAAATAAAATAATAAACCTATTAGTAGAAATAAATAAAAAAAATTAATTTTAGAATAAAAGGATAAAGATTATTAATTAATAAAAGAAAGAATAAAAATTTAATTAAAATAATAAAAAAAATTATTAAGAAATAAAAATAAATTTAAAGAATATATATATTTATTAAATATATTCTTAATATAAAAAAAAATAAATAACCAGAAATTAATAATTTATTTATAAAAAAAAGAAAAAATTATATCTTTTAAGGTATTATTTAAATTATCAAATATATAAAAGATTAAATCATTAATTAAATAAAAAATATTTACATTTAAAAAATATAATAAATAAAAATATAATCATTTATAACTCTTTAACTCCTACATCATACATAAAATTAAAAAAAAATAATAAATATATCTTATAAGAAATTATAATTAATTATATAAAGATATAATAATATTAAAAAAAAATTAATATTAATATAATTATTAATAATCCAAAAAATAAATTAATATATTTTAATTATCCTTATATTTATTCTTATATAAAAGGGAATAAAAATATAAATAAGAAATATTATATAAGTTTATATATAAATAAAAATTAATTTAACCAAGAATATAATTATAAAATTACCTTTATAAATCAAAAATAAATACCTTAAAAAAATAATTATATATATTATTAAACTTTTATACAAAATTATAAAAATAAGATTATATTAATAAATTATATATTTAAAATATTATATTAATCATTTATAAATAATAATATTTATCTTTAACTTATATTTACTTATTATAAATATTAATAAATAATTTAATATTATTAGTTTTTAAACTAATAATATATTAAATATATTTAATAATTTATTTAATTAAATAAAAAAAAAGATTAATTAATATAAAATTTTAAATAAAACTTAAAATATACCTTATTAATGATATATTACTACTCTTTAATAAATATATAATCACATTTAAAAATAAGGAAATAAATTTTACTTAAAAAGCCTAAAAAAAGAAAATTAAAATGATAGATCTTATAAATAATATATATAAATAAGAATATATATAATAATATATAAAAAAAATATATATTGTATTAATCTATTAATTAAAAATAATATATAATTTTATAAAAACTATTTAATATTAAAAATTAAATAAAAAAATAATTAAAAAGCTTAATAAGTGGTTATTATAGTAAAAAGAAAATATAACCAAAAAATTTTAATATATATAAATAAACTTTAAAATAATAAAAATCTATATATTTATAAATAACTTATTTATTAATAATAAAAATTTAATTTTATAATTGGGATATAAGATTATTTTAGGTAATGAGATAATAAATAAAAATTTATTTATCTTAAAAGGGAATATAATTTATTAAAATTTTATAAAATTAAAAAGAGTTATTTATAATATATTTATTAATAAGATTTATATTATGATGTATGGGATGGATATGGTAATTATAATTATTATAATTATAAATTAAATTATAAATTATTTTAAATTATTTAATATTCTTTTAGTGATTTATATAGATTTATTTTTTTTTTATAAATACCTTATTAAATTAAATTTAATAAAAGAAAAATGGCTAATAATTAATATAATATCATTAAAATAATTTTATAAAAAAAAAAAGATCATAAATATATAATAAATTCATAACAAAAACAACCTTATTAATATAATAACAAAAATAATTTTAAATAAAATATTAAAGATGTTTATTAATAATAATCTAATTATTTTAAGATTATAAGGTTAAGTAAAAAGAAAAAATTAATCTTAAGGGTATTTAAAAATAAATTAAATAAAAATACTTATAAATAAATATTGGTAATAAAAATAATAAAGTATAAAAATTTCTTATATATCATTAGTATTATTAGTAACCCCACTTTTATTATTATTTTTTCTATTATTTTATATTTTATTATTATTTAATATAAGAGAATAAATATTATCATTATTATTATTATTATTATTATTATTATTTATAAAAAAAATAAAATATTAAAAATCTTTTATAATTACTTAATAAATTTTTTATATTAATTTTTTTAAAATTATAATATTAAAAATTTATAAAAAAAAATTAAAATTCAACATATCATTATCATCACAATAAAATACTTATTTATTATATTTTAAAAGGTTATTAATATAATTACTTATATTAATATAACCTTTAAATTTTTAATTTACCATTTAATATAAAGGATTTTATTATTTTTATTTTAATATTTTACCTTTATAATAATATTTTTTTTAATAATTTAAATTTATATATTATTAAAAATATTATATAAGGTATTTTATAAAAGTTTTATTACCTCTTAATATAAAATAAATAAAAATAATATTTTATTAATAAAATTTAAAAAATAATTTATTATATAAACATTTGGGTTTTCTTTTTAGGTAATTATGGCAGTAGTAGTTATCATAATAATATTAAGAGGTATCTTTTTATAAAACTTCCTATCTTTTATATATTAAATGTATTTATCATTTATATTTATAATAAATTAATTAAATAATAATAATAAATTAAAATAATAATATACCCCCTTCCTTCCTTTAATAATATTTATTATCTTTATTATTTTTATATTATTTTAAAAATTTATAATAGTATTAATGGTATGATCTTTTTAAAAATATTAAATTTTAAGGTATATTCTTTGGTATAAAAGTCTATTTATATTTATAAAATATCTTAATAATTTATTACTATCCTTACCATTTATTATTAAATAAAAAATTATTATTATTATTATCTATTATAATATTTTTATACATATTAAAAAAAAAAAAAAGAAAAAAATAAATATAAGTTTAAAAATATTTTATATAAATAATTAATTATATCTATATATATTTTTTAAATTAATATATTATAAAAACAATTATTTTATAAATTAATTTATAAATAATAATATTATAAAAGAATAATAAAGATTTTAATAAATAATAATATATTATAAATAATTTTAACCATTTTTATAAAAAAAATTTACGAAATAAAATAATGATATTATTGCTTATAAGCGCCGGTAGCCATTAATAACTAATTAAAATAGGCGATATATAGTTTATCGAAAAAAAAAAATATTAATATTAAAATATTATTAGATATATTATATTTTATTATTTATCTAACCTTTTTTTATATAATTTTATTTAACTTATAAAATATAATTTCTTTATATAATTTATAGATAAAAAGATAAAATAATATATATTATTATTAACTTACCCATCATTTGTTAGTAATTGTTTGTTACTTTATAACCATATATTATATTATGTAGTATATGTGATTAAACCTTGTTTACCGATATATATATTTTAAATGTTATATTATTATATTAATATAATTATTTTTAATTAAAATCTTACTTAATTAGTATTATTAAAATATAATCACTTATATAAAAAATTTAATTATTTTAAAAATTTATATACCTTTTAAAATAATTATTTTAAATTAAGGATATAAAAATTAATACTTAAATTATTAAAATTATTAAATTAAAACTTTTAAAATAATATAAATTATTAATTAAAATTAATTTTAAATATAAAATTATTTAAATTAAAGTTAAAATTTATAATTAAATTAATTAATAAAATATTAACATTAAATTTACATTTATTATCTACCATTTTAAAAAATATTATAGATTTAAAATTAATTTAATTAATATCTTTTTTAAAACCTTTTTTTTATTCTAATTCCATTTTTTTTAACTTTATTTTAACTTTAAAAATTATTATTATATTATTATTAAATATATATTAATTAATATTTTATTATATTTTTATTTATTTACATTATATTATAAATCTTTAAATTATAAATTAACTTATTTTTATTAAAAATAATATATATATAAAATTTATAAAATCAATTAATATTTATCATCCCGGTTATAAAGATTTAATATTATTATTAACTTTTTTAATATTTAATTTTAATAGCTTTTACTATGATATCATATATTATATATATTATATTATCATTAAAAATAAATTCCTTAAAAATAATAAAAGTTTTAATTTAAAATAAACCATAAATCCCTTCTTATTAATTTTTATTAATTTAAAAAACCTTAAGTTTTAAATAATAAATCACATCCTACCATTTAAAAATTATTATTTTTATATTTTCATGCATATTAATAATAAATATAATAGGATATTTTATTATTATATAAACTATAATTAATTTATTTTATAAAAAAATTATATCTTATTATTTTTTATTTTAATAAATAGATATTCCCTTTAAAATTATTAAAACCTTAATATGAGCTTTTATTATTTAATTATGCCCTTTTATAATTAAATTTATAAAGGTAGTAGTGTTAATATAACCTTTAATCTACTTATTATTTTATTATTAATATTACTTTTTCTTTTAAATACGCTTATTTTATGTTTAAAAACATATAATTTTAATTTTAAAAAAATAATATATATAATTATATTAAAAATAAAAATAAAAATATATTTATTTATAATTTAAATAAAAATAAAATATACTTTTTTTAAATTATATATTACTTATAAGATAAAAATAATCTTATTTTTATCTTAAAACTAAATATAAATAAAAAGGATAAATATTGGTTAATATATTATACTTTTATTTAGCTTTAATTTATAAATAACACTTTAAAACTTATTTTAATATATTATAATGTTATATTTATATAAATAATAAAAACCATAATTAAATTTATATTTACTTATTTTATTTAAACATTATTTATATAAATTATTTTAATCCATTTTTTTAATAACATTTAAACTAAATAAAATTTTTTTATTCTCTTATATAAAATTAAAAGTAAAAACATTATTAAAATATTTTTTTTTAAACTATTTAAACTTAATATAAAAGTAATATTAATTAATAACGTTATAATTAATTAAAATTATAGATTTAATAAAATAAATATAATTAAACTATTATTTAACTTCGGTTTTAATTATATATTTAATATTAATTTATTACTAAATAATAATTATAAATTTAATATAAATTTATTAAAGCTAAACAATTATTATTTTAACCATTATTTATCTTTTAAAACTTTTAATTTATATTTTAATATTTACTTAAAACCTTAAAATAATTATTTTTATTTATTATTTAATAATAATAATATTTAATATAATTTAAATAAAAACTTTATTTATTAAAAATTAATTTTTTCCTTAATTCTTTTATTTTATTAAGTTTAATTAATATATTCTTTTAATAAAATTATATTAAAATTAAAATTATAGCCGGTATTAAAAAAATTAATATAATAAGTAAAACGTTTTTTTTCATATTTTTATCATGATAATTATTTTTTTATTACATAATTTACACCGGATGACATTTTATTTACATTAAAATATATTTTATTTATCTTAAGTTTTTTATTTTCATTTAAATTTAATAAATCCCCTGATATGTAATTTACATTAGATAACATTTCATTTACATCGAAATATATTTTATTTACTTTAAACTTTTTATTTTTATTTAAATCTAATAAATTTCCCACTTTTAATAATTATATTAACAATTATAATTAATACTTAATTATATTTTTATTTTTATATTTACATATTATTTTATAATTTTAAAATTAAGTTTAATTATTTATTTCTTAAAAAAAACTTTATAATACCCCATTTTAATTATACATTTTAAATTATCAACTATTAACTTTAAACTTAAATATAATAAATAATATTAAAAAATATATAATAAATATTTAAATTTTAAAATATATTATAAAATTTATTTTTATCTTATATTTATAATGTTTTCTTATAATATACTTAAAAATAATATCCTTTTATATTTTAATATAATTTTAATTATAATAAAAATAATTTATAAAATCATTATAATATTTTTTATAATAAAAATTATAATAAAAATAATTTATAAAATCATCATAATAAAGATTTAAGATAATAAAGATAATTTATAAAATCATTATAATAAAGATTTAAAATAATAAAAATAATTTATAAAATCATCATAATAAAGATTTAAGATAATAAAAATAATTTATAAAATTATTATAATAAAGATTTAAAATAATAAAGATAATTTATAAAATCATTATAATATTTTTTATAATAAAAATTATAATAAAAATAATTTATAAAATTATCATAATAAAAATTTAAAATAATAAAAATAATTTATAAAATTATTATAATATTTTTTATAATAAAAATTATAATAAAAATAATTTATAAAATCATTATAATAAAGATTTAAGATAATAAAAATAATTTATAAAATCATTATAATACTTTTTATAATAAAAATCATAATAAAAATAATTTATAAAATTATTACAATAAAAATTTAAAATATCAAAAATAATTTATAAAATTATTATAATATTCCTTATAATAAAAATTATAATAAAGATAATTTATAAAATTATTATAATAAAAATTTAAGATATTAAAAATAATTTATAAAATTATTATAATATTCTTTATAATAAAAATTATAATAGAAATAATTTATAAAATTATTATAATAAAGATTTAAAATAAAAAATAATTTATAAAATCATTATAATATTTTTTATAATAAAAATTATAATAAAAATAATTTATAAAATTATCATAATAAAAATTTAAAATAAAAAATAATTCATAAAATTATTATAATAAAAATTTAAAATAATAAAGATAATTTATAAAATTATTATAATATTTTTTATAATAAAAATTATAATAAAAATAATTTATAAAATTATTATAATAAAGATTTAAAATAATAAAAATAATTTATAAAATTATTATAATAAAAATTTAAAATATAATAAAAATAATTTATAAAATTATCATAATATTATTTATAATTAAAATAATTTATAAAATCATTATAATAAAAATAAATATATTAAATAAAATTTATATAATTATTTTACTTTAAATTTTTATATAAATTGTTTAAAATAAAATTTAAAATCATATAAAATATTAAAAATCGGGTAATAATCTACTAGTATAAATTTTTTTTTATAAGAATTATTCTTATCATTAAATTAAAAGCCATTTTATTATTAAATTATTATAATATAAAAATATAAATAATATTAATAAAATAATAATATATATTTAAAAATTATATATATTTATATATGCTTAATAATTTAATTAAATTATTTAAAATTTCTTTAAAAAAGTAATAATATTTAATAATAATAAATATTAAAATAAACATTTAAAATAAAAATATCGTATTACCATTTTTATATATTTACTTTATTATAAAGGTTTAAAATTTTATTATATAAAAATTTTTATTTTATTTATTAATCCTTTCTATTTTTAACTTTTTTTAATATTTTAATATAAAAAACATATTAATATTATTAAAAAAAATTAATATATATTATTATTATCATTAAAAAAAGCTTAAACAAAACTTATAAAAAGATATTAAAAATTTATTTATAAATAAAAATTATTTTAAATTAATAAAAGGATTAAAAATATTAATATTAAATAAAAAATAAAAAATTATAAAAATTAATATTAAAAAAAACCAAAATAATAAATAATATTAAATCTATAATTATTTTTATCATAGGGTTTTTAATATAATTTTAAGAAGAAATAATATATAATAAATATTTATTTTATCAATTAAATTTTATTATATTTCATATATTTTTTAAATATTCTTTTATATCACCTTGTTTTTTTTACTTAATTTAAATTATATATATATATATATTATCATTATAATATTAAATATTAATTATAATTATTTATCTTCTTTAAAATAAAATAATAAATTATTTTAATAATATATAAATATAAGATTTTAATATAAAAAATAAGTATATTTAATTTACTTTTTCAAATGGATTTATAAATATTTAAAAATAATAAAAAATAAGTTTAACCATTTAAAATAAGATTATAATTCCTTAAATAAAAATATTAAATTATTATAATATTTAAAACATTTTAACAATTATTATATAATAAATATTAACTTAAATTAACTTATTATTTATTGATATAAATAACTTTAATTATTATTATAATAATAAAAATATAATAAATATAAATATAAATTTTATTATTTATAATTTACTTTATAAATTAATATAATTTAATTAAAGGAAAAGGTGAGTTATATTATATTAATGAATATATTATATTAAAACAGTTAATTAAAAATTATAATATATATTAAATCTTAAAAAATAATATATAACTTTTAAAAAATAAAATATATTAATGTTTATTTTATAAAATTAATTTAATCATATAATTATTAAATATTTATATAATTAAATATAAAAATAAAATAATTTAAATAAATTATTATTAATTTTAATATTTAACATATAAAGATTTAATTAAGTTAGTATAACTAAAATATTTAAATATAATAAATAATTATAAATTTAAATATTTATATATATAATCTTTTTATTATATAATCTTATTATAATAATATTATTTTTTAAAATAATAAAAAATCTTTAAAAATTATAAATAAATTTTAAATATTAAATATTATAATAAATATTTAATTTAAAAAGCTTTTTTATATATTATACTATAAATTATAAATTTATATAATTATATTACTTAATAAAATGATACCTCCTATTAATAACTTTATTTAACCTTTTTATTTTAAATAATCTTATTAATATAAACATTTTTATAAATTATTTAAACTTATTCTACTAATAATATATCTTTTTTTTCATATCATCTTTAATATTACCAGTTAATATAATAAATATAAAATATTAATTACATACTTAAATTAATAATTTTAATTATATTTTAAATTAATTAAATTATATATAAAATTTAATTAATTTTTATTTTATATATAACTTATTATTATTATTTTTATTATTACCTCTTATTATTATTATTATAACCACCATTATTTTTATTATTATTTAAATATTTTAATAATTTTTATTATAACATATTATAATAATATAAATATACTAAAAAAAGCTTATAACTTACTATCATATTTAACTTATCCTTTTTATAATATTAATCATATAAATAATTCCTTTTATATTTATAATAATTCCTTTAAATCTAATATTTTTTCCATTTAATTAAATAAAATACTATTAAATAAACTATCTTTATTTTTAAAGATTCCTTTTTATTTATATTATAATATACTTAAAAAATTAATTATTAATAAATTAAAAAATAAAATTATTACATTTAAATTCCTTAAAATTAAAACTAAAGATTATAAAAAATTATTAAAAGATAATAAAATCCATTTATATATTAATAATAAGATTCTTTTAAATTTTATTAATTTACTTTTAAAATTTAACACTCCCTCCTTTTAATTTATAAAAAAAAGAATATAAAAACTTAAAAAATATTTAAAACATAATAAAAATAATAATAAATATTTTTACATTAATTATTAAACTTAATAAAATAATATTTAAAATAATGATAAACCATATATTTATTATAAACCATTTTAAATTAAGTATATTTTTTATAAGACATAACATAAAAAATCTAAGATTTTAAGACTTTTATAATAATATACAAGGAATAATAAAACTAAAATACCATATAAAATTTAAATTATTAAATTTAATTAACATTTATAAAACTAATATATTAAATATTTTATTAAATCATTTAATAAACTTATATAATAAATAAATTAAAAGAAATATAAAAAGAAAATTTAAAAAAATTATATTTAATTAATTTTTAATAAATAAAATTATTAAAATAATTATATTTATCATTTTAATTAATATTTATTTCCTTTTCTTTTTATATAAAATTAAAAGCGATATAAGAAAATAATTTAAAACCATATATTAAATTTTAATAAATATTTTTTTAATTTTAATTTTAAAATATAATTTCATTAAATTAAATAATATAATCTTTAATTTTATGGTAATATTTGGAATAGTAAAATTATTAATTAAGTAAGTTGAGGAAATTAATAAAAAAAAAGAATAAATTTATTATAATTAATAAATTTAAAAATATACATTATTATAATTAGGTGATGTTTTATTTTTTTAAAATATTTTAATTAAAATTAGTATATGAGGTGTTAGAGAAAGGAAAATAAAGTTAAAAGAGGAATTTTTATAATAAGTAAATTAAAAATCATTTAAAATATAAGATTATATAAAACTTAATTATCTTATATATTATTAACATTCATTTTTAAAAGATTTTTTTTTAAAAGACCTTTTTTTGAAGGATTATTTTTAAAAATTTAATATAGCATTTAATAAATATAAAAAAAAAAAAATAAATTTGGTTTAAATTTAAAATAATATTTTATATATGATAGTTTTAATTTATAATAAGTTTAACATTTTTTACTTAATTAATAACATTAAGATTATGATTTTTATAAAAATACCACCCTTAATTAAAGAAATTAAAAGATAAAATTTATAGTGTATCATGTTTTAAAAAACTTTAAAACTATTTATTAAAAGTTTTAAAAAATATTATAAAATATTAAATATTTATTAAAAATATTAAAAGACTTTTAATTAATTTATTAAAAATTTTTAAAAATATTAAAAAAGGATAAAAATAAATATTATATGATTTTTATAAATTTTCTTATAAATATACTTTTATTTTAAATTTAAATAACTTAATATATTAAAATTATATTTAAATATAATTAAAATTAAAAAAAAAGCTTTAAAAAACTTATTTAATAAAATATATTTTATATAATTATATAAAAACTTCATAAAATTATTTAAATTTAAAATGCCTACTTTTTTTTTAATTATAAATTAATTTATTAATAAATGATTTTTTATATTTTTTAATAATAAATTTTATTAATTTATTAATAAAAATATTTTTAAATAAATAAAACTATCATATAAAAATAAGTATCTTTTTTTATTATCAATTATAATTAAATGATTTTTTTATAATCATATATATTCTAATATTTTATAACAACTTTTTTTTTTTCCCTCCATTATTTTCATCTTCATTTAATTATTAATTATTAATAATATAATATATAATTTTATTATATAATCTTATATAATTAATAAATATTTTATAATCTTTATCAAGTTATTTTTTAAAAATATTAATACTTTATAAATATAAAAACAAAATTATATCTTTATATTATTACTTAAATAATTAACTTATTATCATTATAAAATTTAACCTTAATAAATATAATAAGCCTTCTTTTTATTTATAACTTTAATAATATACCTTTTATTTTTTAATTAAATTTACTTTTATATATATTTATTATAATAATATAAAAATTAATATCATCATATTTAATAATTTTATTTTAATAAATAATATCATTTTTATAAAACTAATATAATTATAAACTATAAATTATTATATAAATATTATAATAAATATAATTATATTATTACATAATAAATTAATATATTTTTTAAAAAGAATATAATTTTTATATAACTTATATTTAATATATTTATTATTATATTAACTCTATCATTATACTTATAAAAAATAAATAATTAAATAATAATTTTAATTTTTTAAATTATATATAATTTATTTAATTAATCTTTAAATAAAAACTATATTAATTAATTTTTAATAACCAACCCTTTTTAAATTTAATTTAATTAAATTAAACTTTCTATCTTATAATCACATTTATTTTAAATTATTTATTTTTAATAAATATTTAAAAAATATTAAAGATTTAATAATAATATAACATAATTAGCTTAATTTAAAATAATTAAAGCTTAAAAAACCTTTAACTCCTTTTAATATAAAAGATATAAATCTTCCTAATTAAAGAGAAATAAATATACTTTTATTATCTTAAATATCTAATTAATTAACTTAAATAAAAGAATATCTCTTTAAACTTAAATATATAAATATATATATATATTTATAAAAGAAGGATATAGATAATCTATTTTTTTAAATTATTTAATAAATTAATTTAATTAAAATGGATCTTTTTAATATATTAAAAAAAAAAAACCTAACTTTTAAGCAATATAAAATTAATTAAAAAAAATAGATAAATAATTTAAAAATTATAAATAAATGATGGATTTAGAATTTTTAAAAGAAGAGATTTAATAATTTTATTAATACTTTTATATTAGTTTTAATGAAAATATTATAAACATCATGTTAATTATGATTAATATTAAAAAAAAATTTAAAAAATATATTTATAAAAATATAAAAAAATTAATATTTTAACCTTATCCTGATAAGATCTTTAAATATAATCTAAAGATTTTTAAAAATTACACTTTTAATTATAAAAAAAAACTAATAAAAGAAATTATAATATAACATTTTATAATATTAATTAATATGGAAAATATGATATTTTTTTATTTAATTATAAAAATAAAATTAAATATAAATAATATAATAAATGATATAAATTAAATTATTAATAATATTACCATATATATAAATTATTATTATATTTATAAGATCTTTTAAAAATTAAATAATAACATTATATTTAATATTATCATTTTTATTAAAAATGTTAAGGTTAATATAATATATTATAAATAAAAACCTAATTAATATTAAAAATATTAATATAAATAATTTCTTTAATATTAATTAATAAATAAAAACAAATATAATAAATTTATAAAAATTATATATAACATTTATTAATAAATAATAATTACTTAATTAAAAATAATAAAAATAATATTTATTTAATAATAATAAAATATATTAATAAAAAAAGATATAATAGTAATAATAATAAAAACATTATATCTTTTAAAATAAAAATAATAATAATACCTATAAATTTTTTTATTATTAACCATATTAGATTATTTAATTAAGAATTTATAAGATATTATAAAATACTATTCATTATAAATATTAAAAAATATTATAAAATATTTAATTATTAATATAATTATTTAAACTTATATATAATATATATATTTATATATATAAGTATATATCATAAAATTATATAAAATATTTATAAAATTATTTCAATTTAAATCTTAATTTAATTCTTTAATTTATAATATCTTTATTTTTAATATAATATCTATTATTATTTTTACTTAATCATAAAATATCGATAATTTTTATTTAAAAATATTTTATAAATAAATAAAATAATTATATAAAAATAAATATCATTTTTTAATTAAAATTATATATAAATAATAACTTTATAAATATAAATTTTTTTAATTTTATTATTTATTATATATTTAATATCCTTATATCAGCTATAATTAATATCATATATAATCTTTTTATATAATATTATATATTTAATAAATATTTTAATAATCTTTATTAAAATAATATTTTATAAATATAAAGATCTTAAGAAAATTTATAACCTTTATATCATTACTTAAATAATTAACTTATTATTATTATGGAATTTAACCTTAATAAATATAATAAACCTTCCTTTTTTTTATAACCTTAATATTAATTTTTTTTATATATCGATAATAATAATAATAATTCTAATACCACTAATTCTAATAACTTTTTTTAAATAAATAAAATTATTTTTTTAAAATTAACTTAATTATAAAATATAAATTAATATATAAATATATTAATAAATAAAAACTTATTATTTTAAAAAGAATTAATATATTATTATATTTAAATTAAATATGAAATAAGGTTAAATATAAAAAATAATAATAAAAGTTTATTTAAATTTAATTTTATTAATTATAAAAATTTAATTATTATATTAATTAAGGATAAATATAACAATAACATTAATAATGATTTTTAATGAATAATTTTACTTATTTAATTAACTTTTAAATTAAAACTATTTTAATTGATTTTTAATTATTAATTTTTCTTATATTTAACTTTAATCTTTTAGATTTTATTTTTATTTGTTTTAATTTAATTAATTTAAGTTAATCTTTAAATAATTCCTATGATATTATAATTAATTAACATAAGTAACTTAGTTTATATTAATTAAATCCTAAAATATCTTTAAGCCTTTTTATATTTAAAGAATAAGATTTAAATCTTCTTAATTTTATTAAATATATTTTATTTTAACTATTATAAATATTATCAAATATCTTAAATTAAATAAAAGAATATCATATTATTTTTAAATATAATAATTGTTTTATTATATTTATTAAAAAAAATTAAAATAATTCACCTTTTTAAATTTTATAAATCATTTAATTAATTAAAATAACTATTTTTAATTAATTAAAGAAAGATATATTAAAGTTATTTTCATCTTTTATCGAAATTAATTTTACATTATTAAATAAGTGGTATAAAAAGCTTAAAAAGGTAATAAACTTAAGGTTTATAAAAGAAAATAATTAAATAAATTATTAATTATTTTACTTTAATTTTTTTAAGGATAATATTAATCTTAACTAAGTTATAATTAATACTAATAAACAATTTAAAAAAATTATTTATAAATTATTTAAGGAATTAATTATTACTTTTAAATTTAATAAAATCTATAAATATTAAATAAAAATCTTTTATTTATATTATTTAAATATTAATAAAAAGCTAATCATATTACTCATTAAAAAATACCTTAATTTAAATATTAATATAAAAATTTTAATACTATTTTATCTAATTATAAAAATAAAAGGGGATATAAGAAATAAGTTAAATAAAAAGAATTAAACTTATTATAATAACATTATAAATGTAAGTTTTAATTAATATATATTCCTAAAAAATAATATTATTTTTATTATTATATTAATATTAAATTTAATTAAAATCTATATGATTTATAAAAAAATAATATATAACTTAAAAAAAGACACCTAAGATTTAATATATTAAATAAAAGAAATCATTTATTATTAATACATATATGTTAAAGAATATTATAAATTTATATATATAATATATAATATCTATTATTAAATAATAATTATTTAATTAAATATGATAAAAGTAATAATAAGTTAATAGTAAAAAAAAATATTAAAAAAGTAAATAGTATGGTAATTAAAATAAAAAAGTTAAAACTAATGTTAATCTTAATAAATTTAATAACTTAATAATTATATATTTATCTCTTTTATTTATTATTTAATATAAAATGATAGTTATTATATAATTATATTAATAAAAATTTTATTCATAACTTATCTTAACCATAAATGGATGGTAAAATTTTTATATATAATTTTATAAGTTTAAAATTATTAAAATAATTATTTAAATAACTATATTCATTATCATTTATAAATATATTATATAAAAAGTAGTAAAATGTTAAAAGGTTAAAAAACTTTAATATTAAAGATATAAATTATAATATATTAATATTAAAATATGTTATAAAATTTATTTAAATATATTATTAAAACTATTTATTATAATATATAACTTTTATAAATAATATTATAAATAATTTAAGAATTATTATTTAAATAAAAATTACCATTAATTCTTTTATTTTTAACTTATTTATTACTTGATTTATTATAATTTATAATAATTTCATTAAGATTAAAATTTAAATAATTATTTAAACCTTTATTAAAAATAGATTTAAATCTTTTACTAAAATTACTTGTTATTTTAAAATATTATATTTTAAAAGATATAATTACTTACCTTTACAATAAAAATAATAATAACAATTATAATTTATTACTATTATAAGATACCTTTTATGCATAATATCATCATTTTATTAATATAAGCTTATAAAATTAATACTATATTAATATTAATATTAAAAATAGTTTAAAAGTAATTTTAACTTATTATAAAATAATAGATTTAACTTATTTAACTTTTTAATTAATAATAAAAAATAAAATATCTAATATTAATTTTAATTAATTATAAAAAAATCATTAAGTTATTAAAAATAACATTTTAATCTTTTTAAAATCAAATCATTTATTAATTATAATAAATTATAATATATTTTAATTTTATTTTATTAACTTCATTAAATATCATTAATATAAATATAATAAGGTTAATATATTATTAAAAATCATAAATTTAAAATAAAATCATCATAAAAATATTATTATTATTTTTATATAATAATTTTTTTATTTATAACCTTATAAACAATAAATCATTAAATAATTAAATGAAATTCATAAATCATTTATTATATTTATAATATTAATATTTAAACTTATTATTTCTTTAATTAATATATTTAAATAAAATAATATAAATTTCTTATAATAAATTTTATCATAAATAATAAAACTTTAAATCTTTTTTAATTTATATAATTAATTAAATAATTATCATTAAATTATCTTTTTTTAAAATTATTATTATTAATTTAAAATTTAAAAATATGATATCATAAAATCCAACTAATTATATAAATAATATATATATATAAATTAAATATAAATATTATCTATTAATTTAATATTTTTATTATAAAAGCTTAATCCATTATATAATTATTAAAAAACATAAAACATATTAAATTATTAAATAAAATTTCTTTTATATTATATAACTTTTTATTAACTATAATATTAAGTTTCATATATGCTTTATAATACATTTATTTTAAAATTATAATTATAAACTCCTTTTTTTTTATAATTAAATCTTTATTAAGTTTAATATTTAATTTTATAATAAATCCTTAAATAATCCTTAAATTATCTCTTATAAGTTTATTTATAAGCTAATCCACAACTTATTTGATATTATATTTAACAACTTAAATAAAACATTAATTTTAAATAATACTTATAACTTACTTAACTTTCTTTTAAATATCTTTAAAAAACCTTATTACATTAAAATAAGATTTTAACATTTTAAAAAAACATTTCTTATAATATAATAATAAATAACAGAAATTCTTTACATAATCTTTATATTAAACTTAAATTAATTTAAAAATACTTAATAAAACTTTTAAATAATAAGGTATATAAGTTTTATTAAAAAAATATACCATTTTAACTTATTAATATTAAGATAATAATGTTAAATATATATATTAATCTTAAAATTTATTATAATTATTTAATATGATAAATAATTACATTATAATTTCATTAATAATAATAATATCATTTATAATCTTAAAACTTATTAAAATGATATCTTTTAAAAAATTAAGGTTATTATAAGCTTAAAAGAATTTGATTAAATATAAATATATTAAATATAATTAAATATAAAATTTAAATTTTAATTTAATTTTTTTTTAAACATATTAAATAAAAAACTTTATTATAACTTCATATTAAATAATGGTTTAATTTAAAATTAACTTCTAATATTTATACCGTAATTTTATTTTAACGAATAAAACTAAATGTTTTTTTAACATTTAAATAAAAATAATAAATATAATAATAAGTTAGATTTAATTAAGTTAATAATAATTAAACTTAATAATTAATATATTTAAAAAAGATTTAAATAAAAGATTTCTGGTAAAAATTATTTTTTACATTTCTTTATATTTATAATTATATTTTAATTAAAAATAAACCATATTCTTATAAGTATAATAAGATATTTTTATAATATATATAAATATAATTAATTAAATTAAAAGCTTATTATAAATATTATTTTAAATAAAACATTATATATTAAACTAATAATTATATTAAAAATCTTAAATTTAATATAAATTAATTATAAATTAAAAATTATAATTTATAATAAATTTATATTTTTTTATTTTTTTATATTTATAATTCATTGTTAATTAATAAAATCATTTAAACCTTTATTATAATTTTTTATATATATATAAGGATAATATATAAGCGTTAAAAATGGTTTAATAATATTATTATCTTAATAATCTAAATTATATTATATTATAAAAATAAATAATTGGATTTTTTATATTATTATTATTACTTTTATTTATAAATTAAATATTAATAACCTTTTTATTAATTTAATTAATCTTCATCTTTTTTTATAATTAATATAAGTAATATTTACCTTAAATTTAAAACATATAGTATATTTTACACTTATATAATTACAATAAATAATACATTAAATTATTAATTTTATAAGATTTCATTAAACTTTTAATTTAAAATTATTTTTATTAAAAATAATAATAATAAAAATGATAGTAGTGATAATAAAAATATCGGTAAAAAAAATAAAAAAGATAATAAAAATAAAGAATTTAATGATAATAATAATCATGTTAATAATAATTCAACCATATATCCCAGGCTTTAATAACTTTAATATAAAGGTTTAAAACATAAGTCATAAAATAATCTCATAATAATAAATAAATTTATTTAAATATTATAAAACTTAACTTTTTACTTTTTTATATAAAAAAAATAATCTGATATATCATTAATAATAATAATTATTATTATTATTATACTTAAAGTAATAAAACGTAAAATAATAAAATAAAAAACAATTATAAAATAATTCCTAATAACATTAATTAAATTAGAAGTTATATAGTAGAAGTTAATAAAAAAACATTAACTTAACTTAATTGCTTCTTATTTTTATTTTTATATTATTATAATCATTTTAAAATGGATAATAAATTATAATATCCTAATATTACAACCCATTTTTATTAATGATTTATTTATAATTATCTTTATATTTAAAATTATTATAATAAAATAAAAAATTAAAAATATTAATAATTAATAGTAAAAATTTATTAAAAAGAATTTTATATAAAAGAAATAATATGATAAAACATATAAAATAACTTTTCTTAAAATTTTAAATATAAAAAATTTTATTAAATTAAATTTTTAAATATAAAATATTAAACATATTTATATAATATAAGATGTTTTTCTTTTAGTTAAAGATTAAAATAATAAATAATATCGTAAAATTTATATCATGTATTAAGAAATCATATATATCTTAAAAAAAAAAAATATGATATATTATAAATAAAAAAAAAATCATTTAAAACAGAATTTTAAATGAAAATAAAACCTGGTATAAAATAAATTAAAAAGATAAAGAAGGTTAATGTTAAGAAAAGAATAAAAGTTAAAAAAAATAATAATTATAAAATTTATATATAAATAAAATAAAAGAAGGATAATAGTATGTTAAGAAATAAAAATAAAGAAATAATAAAATAAAAGAAAGAAGATAAAAAAAATTAAAACGTAAAATATTTAATTTAATATTAAATAAACCTTTAATATCTTATCCTCCAAAATGTTTTACCATTTTTTTTATAATATTTAAAGTTTTAAACTCTAGTCTTAATTTTTTAAGGAAATTATAATTAAATAAATAAGATATTTTATTTAACTTTATCATAATAATATCAACCGATTCTCCTTAAATAATAAATCGTTATATTTATTTTAATTTTAAATTTAACGGCTTTTTTATTTTAATAAAAGATATTATTTATAAATATATAAATTATTTAAACCAACCAAATAATTTTATAAAGATTAATTATATATTATTAATTAATTTTTTTTATTATATTTTTAATATATTCTTATTATTTTAAAATTAAATTATTAAAAATAAGGAATAAGTTAATCTTTTAATATTAATAAAAAGTTAATTTATTTATAAAAACCTTTTATTTATCTTATAAGTTAAAAATGTTTTTATATTTATTAATATAAATGACTTTAAGGATGATAATATAAATAAAATAAAAAAAATTAATAAGATAAGAGATATTAATAATATAAGACATATTAATAAAATAAAAGTAATTAATTTTATATAAATATTATCTTAATTAAATAAAGTTATATTAATATTTTATTATAAATATAAAGATTAAAGATATTAAAGATTAATTTTAAATATTATAATTTTAATATTTATATAATTAATTTAATTAAATAAATTATTTTAAATATATTTTATATTATTTTTATATAAATATTAAATAAGTTTATTTATAATATATTAATTTAATAATATAAAAATAATATTATTATAATTATAAATAATAGCTTATGGATAAGTATATAAAATTATTTAAGTTTAAATTTAAAAGTTTTAATTAATCATATTTATACTTATTTAAATTTAAATAAGATTTATAAACCCCATTATAATTAAAATTAAAAAGTTTTATTTTATTTTAAAATCAATCATTTTTATATTAATTTTCTTAAAATTAATTTATTTAATTTTATATTATATATTATTATTATTATATTATTATATAATCTTATTATATATTTTAAATTATCATTAAATTTAATTATTTAACCTTTTACTGATCTTATTAATTTAAATGATTTAAACGATAAAAAATATTAAGATTTAATATATAATTTTTTATTTTATATTAACGTTTATTATTTTAAATATCTTTTTTATTATTTAATTTTATTATATTTTTTTTACTTAAATAATAATAATATTAATTATAATCTTATTTATTATATATGTTATATTATTATTAAAAATATTTAATTTAATATTAAAAACCAGGTTAAATTTAATAATTAATTTAATAATTAATTTTAAACATATTTAATAATATTAAAAGATTTTAATATAACAATGCTTATCATACACTTTATTAATAACATTCTTTAAAAAAAGATATATTATTTTTATATTTATATAAAATCTAAAAATAGGTATCTTATAATAAAATACCTATCTAATTAAATATTAATAATATATTAAAGTTTTATTTTATTATTTTTACTTTTAATCATTAAATATACTTTTATAACCATTTATTTATCATTTAGAAATTAGTTTAAATCTCTTAGTTTTTAATTATTAAATAAAGTATTTTATTAATATGTGGTAGTAATATTACTTACATATAAAATGGATGTTATTAAATGATTTTATTTTTTTACAGTTATAATTAAACATATATTATTTTTAAGATAAATAATCTTTAATTTATTATTAATAATATAAGTAAATATTTTAAAAACTTAATAATATATTTTAAAATTAATGAATTAAATAATATATTACTTCTTTATATAAATATTTATAAGATATTTAATAAAAAAAAATTTATAATATTTTTTAAAAAGGATAAAATAAAATATATATTTATAATATATATATTTAAATTAAAATTATAATATATTTATAAATAAAAACCCTTATATCATAATTATAAGCTTTATTTTTTTTTTACTTTTAATTATAAATTTCTTTTTATATAATTTACTTAATTTATATTTAATAATTTAATCTTATAATTATTTAAAAATAATATTAATCTAATTAAAATTAAGATTTATTTATTTAAAAATCATAATAAGGATGTTATAATTATGATGATAATTTGTAAATCTATTAATATCCCACTTACATTTAACATTTAAAATAAAAATAAAAAGGAGTTTATTTACCTTTTAATTAAAAAATGTTCCCGGTTTTAATAAGATAATAAATTTTATTTATATTTTTTTATTTCTTATAAATAAATGATATATTTAAATAATAATAAGGATAAGATTAATAATAATTATAAAACTTATAATATTAATAAAAAAAAGTTTTATTAAAATTAAAAGCTTTAATATTTAAATACTTTAAATAATAAATTAATACTTATTTTATCATCATTTTTAATTAAAAATATTATTAACAATAACTTTAATTATAATATCATGATAATGATGGTTAAAATAAAAGTCTTTTTAAATTATTAAAATCTTATTAAATTAACCATTCCTTTTAATATTAAAGATTAAAATTAAAATTAAATATTAGACTTATATATATATAAATTAATAATCTTAAATAAAGATTTTTTAAATTAAAAATTAATAAAGTAGATTAATTAAAAACTTTTATATAAAACATTACTTTTAAGCTAAAATTTTTTATATTATCATATAATAATATTATTTATTTATTTTATAATTACTTATTAAGTTTAATTAACATGGTTATATTTAGTTTCTTAAATTTAATCCTCTTTTATTTTAATTATTTTATTACCTTTTAAATTTTATTTTAAAATTATAAATAATCTATCATCCTTTTATTTTTTTTAACATATAATTCCATTATTAAATCATAAAGATTTTTAATATTTTCATTTTATATAACGTTGATAATATCGAAGATTTCATTTTATTTCTATACTTTTCATATAATAATATTTATATCATCTTATAATAAAAAATTTTAAAAATGTATTAGCTTTTATTATAATTTAACCAGACCTCCTTTTACCGGTTTAAAAAATAAAAATAGCTTATTAAAATTACCACGATTAATTTTAAGTTTAAATTATATGTAAAGATAATTATATATTATAAAAAATAGCTAATTATGATCATTTTTATGTATATAATTTAACTTAAAAGTAATTAAAATATTTTTATATTAATTTAAAATTGTCGGAAGAAGATATTTATTAATATTTTCGTTAATAATGGTAACTTTAATTTTCATTAATAATTTTAAGTTTATTTTCAATCCTTATTAAAAAATAATATCCAAGTTAAAATAAAAATAATTCTTAAATAATTATTTTATTATATTATTAACCTTATATATTTAAGGTTAAATTTTATACTTATTCCATGAATTAATAAAAATCTTAACCTTTTTTTATATAATAAATATGTAAATTATAAAAAAAATAATTTAAAAAGTTAAGTTATTTATAATTTAAAGTTATTTAAATTTTATTCGCTTAAAAATTATTTAAAAATAAAAATGTAAATATAAAAATAATTATATGAAAATAAAAAACCTATTTACTTATTAATAATTAAAACATAACTTTAATAATTACCTTTAAAAACTTTTAATTTAAATGTTATTTATATTCTTTTTATAATAAAAATAATTGTTAAATTTTATAAGACTTTTATTTTCGTTTAAATAAACATCTTATATTAAGATTTAAACCATTATTATTATTAAAAGCACTTTTTTATTTTAATTAACTTAAAATATATGGTTAATAATACTTATAATATGTATGATTTAAATTATAAGGATTAAAATAAAAAATATAATGCTTTTAAATTAATTTACATAATGTTAAATTATAAATTAAAAGTACTTATTAATATTAATATTAATATAAATCTTTTAATAAAATAATTTATTATACTTATTAATGCTTTAAATTTAATTTAACTTATATAAGATAAATTTACCTTTTTTTTTATGCTTTTACCACATATAACATTAAATTACTTTTAAAAAAAATTACTAATAAATTTTAAATAGTTTATTTTTATATCATAAAAATATATTAATAATAATATAATGAAATTATAAGTTTATATATATTATAAAAAGTGATTATTTTTTATATCTTTTATATTATTATAAATATACCCTCATTTAAATTATCTTATTTATTTAAACTTAATAAATTCTTTTATTAAAATTATTTATATAACATATATTTATTTCTATTTTTTAATAAGTATTATTAAGCGGTATTTAAAGCTTAAGTTAAGTTAAATATATTATAATTATCGGGGAATAATTTCGAATTTATTTTAAAGTTATAACTTATAACATATTTATTAATTTATTAAATTTACCTTAAAAAATAAGCATTTAATCTTAAGTTTTAGTTTTTAAGATATAATAGTTTTATTAATTCGAACATAACGTTACTTTTATAAACCTTATTTTTAAAAAATTTACTTAAATGTTTTAAAAGTAGGTTTTTAATGGTATTTTTATTTAAAAAGCATAAGAATTTAATTATAAGATAAATTATAATTAAATTAAAAAATTATTTAATTTTAATAAAACTTAAAATTAATAGATAATAACATTATTAAAAACTTTTATAATAAAATAATAAAAAGAAAAAAAAGAAAGGAAAATAATAAAAAAAAAAGAAATAAAAAGTAAGATGAGAGGAATAAGAAAAGTAATATTAATTTATTAATATTATCTTTTAAAAATTATTATATAAAATTTTAATGGTTTATAATAAGTTAATATTTATAAATATTAACATATTTAAGTAAATATATAAATATAATAATTAAAATAAAATTATATTTTATAATAATATTAAATTAATAGATAAATTACTTTAATTATTATAAAAATACATTTATATAAGCTTTTTTTTAATAATATTTAACTTATAATATATATATAAAAATATTATATTAATAAAAAATATTTTATATTTATATATATATATATTTAAAATTTTATAAATATTATTTTATTAAATAGAGAAAATGGTTGATGTATGGTTATATTTGTTTATATTAAAATAAGAAAATAAATTTCGATTTTTTTTGCATTAGCTTAATGGTACGTTTAGTCCGCCGCGGCAGGTCTATTCTTTTGACAAGTTGGGAATCCTTGACAAGGCTACACACATATTTTAAAACTGTCATGCATGCATGCGGCCTGCGCTCTGATGTGCTGTATATCCGATGCGTATTGATGGATCCTACGACGCCACCGGGCAGATTTTAAGAAACGGAAAATGGTCTGAAGAATACTAATAATCAGTCAGTACCTAAGCCAGTGACTGAATACATTCTCCGTATAGTAGCTCTGGTGAACCCCGGGGGAACTAACTGACGCGGTCTCGGCCGAATTTTCGCTTTTTGAATGAATATCAAGAAAAGATAGGCACAATTTAGGGCCAATTAATATGCGGCGGCTTATGCCGTGCGAACCTGTGGGCTGTGTATGTAGAGAATATGATCACGGTACTTGGCACCCTACATCTAGGTTGAATGAAGAGCGCACGTCGACTTGCTAGAGCTAGAGCTCTAGATAGTTCATGGACAAGGCTTGGTACGCACGTAATCGACTAGCCGCGCCCGGAAACTACCCCGGTTTTCGCTCAAGCTGGTGAGGAGCGCCGGCAGTACGCTACTTAGCTCGTAGATAGGTCTAGGTCTAGATGCTGGCGTAATGACAGGAACGCGATAAATTGGATGACGGACCTACTGTGGTGGAACTTACAGTATGTTATGTTACTCGGTTTGGAACGAATAGCTTAACTTGACTCGGTGGTACTAGGATATAAAGGAATCAATTCCTGCTTCGGATTATGATATTCAACAAGATCGAGATAATACTACATAGTAGGCATAGAGATATTCATGGATGATGTATTGAATGTCGTTGTGCTGATAGTCTGGAGCTTGAGGGGAAGAAATTGAATTGACATGTGAAAGCGCCTCGGAGTCTTTTCCCCTGCCAAGCTAAAAACAACTGATGATGGAAGTCAAGAGACGTCTCCAGGGCTATTGGTCCGAAATGCAATGCAGATGCTCGAGTCAAGTACCAGCCTAAGCCCACATTGGGTAACATGTTAGGTAAAAGCAACAGTCTAAGCGGCATATCGTTGTAACCAGTATCCACTCGTTTCCGCTATAGTATTAGCCATCCGCCATTCTTATAGCCCCAGATCTGAACAAGAGGTAGGATATATCGAGAACGTGGGGAATAGACCAGCACTAGTTTAGACCTGAGGAAATATCCAAGTCAATTACCAACTCAAAATCGAATGTTTCTGATAGGATAATCAGTTGAGTATTTTATCATGAATATAATAAACAACCGTGATGTCCAGCATAAACAGGTGGCATATAACTCTAAGTGAAATCGTTAAGCTCAAGATAATCGATAACTTCATAGCTCTAATAAATTCTCTTACATTTCAACCCCTCACCTCATTTTATTTTCTTATCGGTACTTACCTCAGTGCTCCGGACTACCCAATGTAAGCATGGGTGGGATACTTTATTAGTTTAGTGTTACCTACCTAGGATGGCGAAAGAAAGACGAAAAAAAAAATTGGCAGTGGCTTGTTGAGCTTGAGCTGCGTCTTGCTAATTACTGCCACCCAGGTGTTGTTGTTGCTGCTGCTTCATACTAACGCCATATACATACATATCGTTGTTACTTCTTGGTTCCAAGGTTGTTGGCAGGTGACTGAAAGGCTACCTAATTGCGGAGTAGTGGATGGTAGGCCTATCGATTGGGGGTGTCATCCAGCGAATAGCCTTCGACTCCGAGTTCTTTCTACCTCGTCATTCCCTCCTCTTAGTCCAGTTATCTTTAATTGTTACACCACCTCCAAGTAATGGTCTGGTATGTCTGGTATGTCTATGGTTTCTTAGTGCTCCGTCGCTGTCAGTCTTGCAGGTTTTTCATTCGACCTTCGTTTTTTCCTTTTAGTTGCAACATGCACGCAACCACTCCAAAGAGCGACCCGTTGACCTACTTAACTTGCTAGCTACTAAACTAGTTAGACCTGTTAGGTAGAATAATCGAACCAACTCTTGGCCGCCTCTCCACAAACAATACCTTACCCTACCTTACCTTACTTACCTACTTTAGTTGACCCCAAACTTGACTTGACATTCACCTACCCAACTTTACCTACCTGCCATACCTACTTCTTATTATACTACCTTTGGGTATTTATGGAATGTTGACAGTCTTGTGGAGTTTGAGCTCTTTGCTGTTACTATAGGTGCCTAGTTAAATCGATGTCGATGCTACCTCTGGCCCTCACGCGCAGGAGCAGGGGCCGTCACAATTATTCCAACCCGACGATGTGCATGAGTTCTCTGACAACTCCGCTGCTATTCCTCTTTTGACCATTGATCCGGATTGCAACCGAACAGCCTTGCCGCTAAGTCTGAACCACACTCTTGTTGCAACGACGATCCTTTTCTGCAATACTCCTCCATAAACCAACCGCTCCTCCCCGCTGCGGAGGCCTATGGGTGGCATTCCTCAGCTGTGCCATCCCACATTGGCCATATGTCATATACGCCTAATAATACATCCCGACTTCTACTCCTCGTTCCCACCGTAAATTTCGGCACGTCGACCACAATTCGTTCGCCAGTAGTTCTAGAGAATAAAACAGGACTCGATTTGCGCCTCGCCCTACGCTCTCTACCGCCGCCGTCCGATCTCGAACTGAACATATTCGCATTCCCGTAATTTCGCGATCCCACTGGTCATAGAAGCACCCATGAGCGCCACGTGCATACAACGTCCCAACATGGGTTCTGAGCAACCGCTTGACGGCAATGCGCCGTTTGGCTGTATGTCTTCTATACCTTGAGCATTCCGTCGTCAGCCTTGTCTAAAGACCAGGGACTAACCGTTTGCCACAGATCAGATTTCTGATGATTTCCTCTTTCTTAGGGCTCCTACGCCTCCTCCGGGGGACCCTTTACTGAGCCATGATGATTCTAGAATATTGAATCTTTTCTTCGAGGGAATGGGCTCTAACCAATATCCTCCCTCGTACGGTGAAGGGCTCAACTTCAGCGAACAGTGGATAAGTGAACTCCCACCGGCCTTTGTAGGCCATACTACGTCCTTTGGGCAGCAGCCTCAGCAGTCCTCTCCAATAAGTGGACTGCCGACTACGACGTACCAGGATGTTTTTACTTTTGGTCAGAACATGATGCCACCACCGCCACCGCCGCAACCGCCATTACAACTTCAACATCCACAACATCAACTTCATAGCACGCCATCCCCCCATACACCGATCGAGCAAAACGCACACGCCGACGTAGCCGCGGTCTTGACGTCTCTCCACCATGGCCATCAGAATGGGCACTCGTCCAGTTCCAATGGCATGACCCGCACACCTGTTGTGCCTTCACAACATAACGCTTCACCCGTGGACCAAATAAGACCACCGCCTCGGAATCCCATAAGCCCAGAGCAAAGTACTCCCATCCGCCATAGACATACCTCGTCGAACGAAGCCGATACGCTGTTTGCCGATATGATGTTTGGAAGTGCTCAAGGATTACCAAGTCAACGACCAGCCGAGACGGCCGAGTTGCAGTGGGGTTCTGATTCGAGTTTTGCTAGAGCACAAGGATATATTCCTCCTAATCATGAATACACCGACCTTCTTGAACAAAAGCGACTGGGTGTCCTTAAGGTTTTCTCAATCAGTGACAGCGCCGCAACGACTAGACCTTCCTCTCCCGTGACCAACGGGGAGAGCTCCTCTATCACCATCCGGGACGGCATCGCGAATGGTCATGTCAAGCAGGATTGTAACGGCGAGGCCCCACCCGCCAAGCGCCGCAAGAGCAAGAGCAGAGCGAAGGAAGAAATTGAAGAGGACATAGAGGATATATCATCTATACCCCCAAAGACAGTGGCTAGAAAGCGAAAATCAAAGGCAGACTTAAAGGGACCACCAGAAGCATCCTCCTCAGCAGCTCAAGATACCCCTGGAAAGAGGAGGAAATCCACCTTAAATGCGAGCAAAGCACCACGAGAAAATCTGACAGATGCACAGAAGAGAGAAAATCATATTAAAAGTGAACAGAAGAGAAGAGGGGCGATCAAAGAGGGCTTCGACGACCTCAGCGAGCTTGTTCCAAATCTCAAGGGAGGCGGGTATAGTAAGAGTACCATGCTCACGATAGCTGGGGAGTGGCTCGAAGCCCTCTTGAAGGGAAACGAGGAGCTGGAGCGATTATGATCCCAACGACCTTACCAGGGGTACATTTAATGTTGTTTTCATGAGTATGAGGGGGGTTCGAGCTGGAAAACCTGCGACTTTTTGCTATTAGGCCGGAGTTCACGAGGCTGGGAATGGGTCGCAGCGAGCCAGGCTATTTAAAAATCAGGGGCTGACAGTGGTGGGGCGGTATTCTGATTTATTGAAGCTTTACACGGTGCATCCTTGGTTATTGATACCTCCGGAGTTGTCTTTTATGGGGATACAGAGACTGGAATTCTCGGTGGTGTTTTGATTCTCGAGAGAGCGTAAAAGTAAATGCAATGAGGTCAACGCTCAGCTACATACCTCCTACTACCTCAACTTCCAGGCTATATTAATTTGCTACGTTTAATACACCAAATGAATGGACATGTATATGGATAGCACACATCTACTTCGTTGCATCAATGGAAATACTTGAAAAATAAATAAGCCTCTATTTTGGGGTATCTCATTAATGCAAAAGGGGTATCGGCGCTGTCCGTATCTATGTAATCAAGGCTAAGCCAGAATATCAACGTAGAATCAATCGCCAATGCTATGGAACCTCTCGTGCGCTGAGATTGCAAAGTCTGGAATAGCATGTCCGCAAATATGGCACCTCCAAGACTCGTCTCCGTCGTCCCAAGCATCAGTATCAGAGTCGAGCAACATTCCTGCCGGCTCAACTGCTTCATCTGCTGGTATCTCCATCTCCCAGACGCTCTCTTCCTCGTCCTCATCCTTCTTCTCTTCAATCTCCGCGCTATCATTATTGGAATCCACGACGTTCATGTGGGAACTAGTAGTCGCATCTCCCACCGGCGTGGTATCGTAAACAGTCCACTCCCTCAACTTATCCTCCTGCGTGCGGAACATCCGCGCGATATTCCGTCCCGTCCCGGCTGCTCCGGCTCCAGCCGCGTCGGACCCCGCCACCATCACCATGTTTGTCACACACACATTAAGCATGGCCAGATTCCAGCCCGAACGTTCCGGATGTAAGCGTCGGAAGAGCGGAAGCAGCGTCTCCGTAGCTAGCCGCTCCCCCACAGCCTCAACACTCTCACCCCTTAGTGCCAACGCAAAACTCGGGAGCGCCTGACTGCGCGAGCTCCGACGGAACCCCTCCGTCACCCCAGTAGCCGTCTGCTTGGGCTTCGGATGCGTCGAGAGCCGCAACGTCTTCGGGTACGCGATCCAGCGGAGTCCCGGATCCGCAGGGTCCGGATCATCGACGGCCAGGTCGACACGCATGCGCCGCACGAGCGACGTCGCTAACGCGCCGAGCTCCCGCACGATCTCCGCGGATGTGTTTAGTGGACGCGCGAGGTACGTGTCTTCGATGCTGATCTGCACGGGCACGTCGCTCGCCTCCTTGACTTCGGAGGCGTCTACGCCGTGGAGTAGATTCCACACCGTGTGTCCCCCGCCGCGCTCCGCGCCTGGGCGGTCGAGGATCCGCTCGAGGCTGTCCGCGGACATGCCCGGGTGCGTGCGCACGGCGCGGACGGAGACTTTGCCGCCGATGTCGAGGTCGTGCATGTTGGCGTCGGAGGTATTCGTAGATAGCACGTGGTCCTGGATTAGCTGCGCGGTGCGTGACCCGATGCCCGGGATCTGCCGCAGCTTGTGGCCGTCCATGAAGTCCTGGACGGCGGTATCGTGCAGGCTGAGGAGGGTCGTCTGGTTTCGTGGTTTGTGTACGCTGCCGGCGAGTTTCGCAAGGACTTTGTTTGTTGATACCCCGCCGCTCGAAGTGTATCCGAAGTCTGACTCTAGTTTCAGACGTAGGTACCCTGCAAGGTGCGAGGCGAGGAGGAGACGCGCACATAGTGGGTTGTCCATAGCTGAGGCGATATCCTTATTGTCTATGGGCGGCTGAACACAGCCGAAGAACCCCGTGGCGTCGAAGCTGAACCCCTTTTCGGGGTCCTGGCGCTCGAGCTGGAAGAACGAATCTTGCAGTGCATTGCGGTTCAGCAGCTCCACATTGTATGCAATGACATCCGTGACATCGAGGAACACCTCATCGAGGCCCAGGCGCTCCACGCGGCCGTTCCAGGAGTGCGGTCTCAGGAAAGCCCAGAGCTTCTTGGAGACATCGCGGAACGGCGTCAGGTCCTCGCCGTTGACGACGATGATGTCCGGGCAGATCTTCTGCGCCTCGGAGATGAGCATCAGCTTGCGGACGCCGCGGGCGCGCGCGGCGTAGTTGCACGTGGCTAGAATGCTCTTCTGCTTGACACCGAGGGGCCGGCCCTTGAGGGCTGGGCTCGCGTTCTCGAAGACGCTGGCGTAGAAGCAGTCGTAGTCCTATACGTCATGGCGTTAGCAATTGGTGAGAAAGAAAAGAAAAGATCTGTCTTAGATTCATAAGACGAAGAGTGAGATGATGATGGAGCTTTACGGACAAAGTGTAAGATGACGCGGTCGTCGTTCCTCTTAGGGGCTCTGCTGGCGATCGCCTTTGCGGGTCCCGACGTCAGCGCTGTTGTCTTCATTTTGTTCCATTTTTAGATGGATTTATAAGGTTGAATAGCCGAGGAAATCGAAGATTAGCGAGTGATGTATGCTCGGTCGTCAATTTGGCATGTAGCCATTGATATCCTTGGATGACGATGCTGCTGTTGACGATCTAGGTGTCAGAACTGAGAAGATCGGTCTGATAGAGGTGCCTCGTTGCCTACAATATGGGGCTGTCAGGGTTCACCAGCCACATAATGCGGGTTGTTGCATCAATTGATTCCCACATGTGCGGGATGCTACGTAAGTCATGTGGCATATGTGGCTTGAGAAGGATGAAAAGAGGACAGAAAAAAGAGCTTCCAATTCTGTCCAAATCCTCCCCAGATCCATCCTTCGTCATGATCGATCGAAACTCCATCACGTTTCGAAACATCTGCAATTACTATGTTTCTATTTTCTCTTCTCCCTAGAAACATCTCCTTCGTCTCATCTCAAAAAATAACTCCGCCGTTATTTGTTCAATATTCCGCCAGGGGGTGTCATTTCAAGGTTATATAACGAACCCCGGATATTTTTCATCCCGTCCCCAAGAACCCGGCTTGCTAAGTTGCTAGGTACCAGCCAAGAGCTCCGGGGCTGTCAGTCTAATTATGGATCTTGCCATGTAGTTGCAATAGAGTTCCACAACGATATGAACAAGTATCCGTGGATTATAACATGGGCACGTTCGAAGAATCAAAGAAGCTTCCAAAATGAGATATAAAATGTTTCGAACAACTTGGCTTCTTTGCAGACGGAATAGATCTCCTTCTAGCCGGTGGAGCAGTATCTCCGATCATCTGTCTCAAACCTTGGAACCATGTATACTCAGATTTCCCCGAGGTAGGATCGTTAGGTACCTACCGGAATGATGTTGTCACCCCTGAGAAATTCCATTTTTGTTTCTAGCTTTTGAAATTTGTTTGCTATTATTGCCCCAACTGATGGGGGTTGTGGGAAGGTGGCTTATGCAATAGGGAGATTGGCTAGGGCCAACGTCTCGCCTCCTGGAAGCGGTATATACTTAGGAATCCTCTAAGCGCAGCTCATAGTCACCTGCTCTTACCGGTCTGCAAACTGCAGGTAGGTAAGATGACTTGCTGGGCTGCAGAGTATACGATTCAACGATTCATCTTCCGAATTATAGTCTTGATATTCACCGCTTCGGGGGCTTCAACTCACAAAGCACAAACATTTCCTCCTAAATGCGGGGAAGAGGTTGCTGATGGTTGAACTTCCAAGGGAATAGGCGCCGGAAGAAGCCAGAGGCGGCAATGGTATGCGCGATGTGGCCCATTAGCCGACCTCGCTGTCTTGGCCATTGGCTATACTTAGCTAGGATCGTGCAGATAAGCAGGGGTACGTCGGCGCTTGCGTCTTCACTCATCCCTCCCTCTCTAAGCCCTCGTCCCTTTTTATAGCCAACCAACGGCTTGGGCAACGAGGTGACTGCATCTCACTGTCACTGTCGTCCTGCAAGTGGTCACCTTCCAATGTCTTTCTCCCCTTCTAGTTTCAATAGTTACTATAGACCTGATCCTTTAGTCATGTTTTCTTACCTCCGGAATTCCCCCTCTTCTCACACCTAGGGTGCTGCTGTTGTTGCTTCACACTGCATTTTGCATTAGCCCAATCCTCTTAAGCGCTCGACTTGGTTAGGCTTTGCTCTCCCTTCCTTCATTTGGTCCGGTATTTCGGCCTCTGAGGTCCAGGAGTACGACGTATTATATAGCCGCTGTGACCCCTCCGGCGGCATTTTCTTACGCCCAGTTCACTTTTATTACTCTTATCACACATCCCGGCCGGCTGGGGGGTTGTTTGAAAGTCCTCGTCTGCAGGCACTCCGGACTGAGGGGTATACTCGACAGCCTTTCCTTATATCCATGTCTCGTCTTTCGTAGAACGCTTTGAAGGTTGCATCTTAGTAGACTGAGTCCGCAAATTCATCGTCAGCATGGCAGGTCCCGACTCGTCCAAGAGGCCCAGGCTGTCTCTTCAAACGAAGCCATCACCAGGACCGAGCACTAGATCGTCGAGGACGATGGCACACGTTGATCCTAGATCACCGACGGGCTTCAATACCCTTTCTAATATTTATGTTACTGCTATTGAAAGGTCTACACCGGTTCAGTCAACACCAGTAACGGCTATTAATCTTCTTCAACCTTTGAAGCTCCAGACAGACTCCGATTCTCTTCGGCCTCGTCCACCGCGGGTAGACACTCCTTTTACTGCGATACTACCAGATACTCCGTTATCCGCAAATCCTATCTCGCCCGCTCAGCAGATGGATATGGTGTTCCCAAGTACTATGACGGCAACTCCACCGTTGTCCGCCGGGCCAGTTGAGTCAACCGAATCCAGCAAATTCACGTTCGCACCCGCCGACTCGACAAAACAGGCAGTCCCACGCTCCCCTGCCCAAGCCCGGCGACGGGTGATTTACGCGCCTTTCGGGACGCCTGCCAAAGCGCCGTATAGTCGCGATAAGTCCCTGCATAGCATATTACGCAACTCGCCTTTACCTCCTTCGAGCGCAAGATCGCCCGTCTCGCCGATGAGACAATCACGCCGACTTCAAGAGAAGGCGGCAAGGCATGTCGGATACATGTCCCCGCTAACGCAGACTATCGCGACTGAGACGTACATTAAATCCCATGTCGATCTCCTCGCAGACGATGCATCTCCCTATACTCCCTCACCGGTCGCAGAGGATTCCGACATGGCACTTGATCTCGCGATGGCATATACGGGTGAAGAAACACGTGATGGCGGAGAGACCCCGGGGCCATTTGAGGAGATGCGACGGCGGATGACAAGCCTGGGTACGGAAACACCGATTCTGTCCCCAAGGCCAGAAGGGGTCCGCAAGCGTAAGAAGAAGGAAAAGAGGCGGAAGTGGGTTTGGACTATCGGCCAAGATGAGGACGAGAATGAGAGCGGTGCTATTGCCGCCCTTAAAGGTGCCGGCGAGACTTCGACCCCTAAAGGCCCTGCGCCTACGTCTGTTCCGACGCTCATCATACCTACGAAGGCCACTCTACCGAAGGCGAAGGTGCAGGCAGCGGTCCAGACTAGTTTTGAGTCCGTTGGATCGGAGTCAGACATGACGACGGATCGGGCGGATGTCGAGATGTCTGATGCGAGCAGCAGGCTCTCGAGTAGGGCCACAACACCCCGTAGTGTTGATGTGGATATGAAGACCCCGACGGTAGCGGTACCTAGCGTAGCGCCTTTAAAGACGGACGGACTTGGATCTGCGGATCTGATTGACCCCGAGACGGGATCTAGAAGGGACACGCCTATCCCGCCTGATTTGGTGGAGGCCGGGCAATCGTGACCCGAGAAAATCATATATATTAAGACATGATGAACGGCGGGCTATAGGAAATGGTTGGTCAAAGACCAAAGGCTGGAGTTGGTCTGCCTTGTTTGAGACGAGGCAAGGGAGGGAGGGGGAGGTGATTAAACACATACCGCAAGGCATACGGTGCATTGGGCGGCTTGGTTAAGTTCGCATAGGCGTTGTTTGATACCATCGCATTGCGTGTTTTGCTGATTTGAATGTACGAAAATGGTTGCATAGGGAGGGAGGGATATGATGGGTATGAACTACGAAATATGAATTCCGAATTCTATATACATATGATTCGAAGTATTTACGGTGACCTTGCTTAGTATTGATACATATAAAATCCACCCATCATCTATCTCTTCAAATGCGACGCTGTCGTATCTCGTCTTCTGAAAGGCAGTTGAACAATAAACTACAGTATGTGCCTAGGTGGTTACCAACCATTGAAGTTTAATCCTATATAAGAGTGAGTTAAACTCCTAGCGAGCCGCATTGCCGGGGTTAAGTCTACATAAACACACCTGCTAGCCGGGATCAGTGACAATATATGAGATCGTGGGATAGAATCCCGGAAATACGGCAGCATAAAGCTATCGAGGTTTCGGCTCATCGGCTTGGAAGAGATGAATCTTGGTTGATGCCGGGCTTCCAGCAGCTGAATGACGCAAGATTGCTCGAACCCTTGTTGTAGATCTCGTCTGTGCTTCTCCCCACCCGCCCACGTTTCAACACACCATGTTCTCGCTCGCTAATCTCGTGGCTATCGTAGTTATTTTGGGGTTTTTGCCTTTCGGCTGATCAGCTGACGAGATGGATGCATAATCCAAAGAAACGAACCCGATATATGTTAGTCGTCAGTGTCCTATAGCTGTGACTTAACGTCCGCACGGTCGCATACACCGGAGATTAGAACATAGCCTGGAGAGCCCCCTAACTGTAGCTAAGCTAAGCCTAACGGATTTCCCCCAGTTCATAAGCTTCAAATATGGGGGGTAGGATACAATACCCAAGTTAGGGATGTGTTAGGCTTTAAACAAAATGACTTCGATGGCGGAGTTCGTAACACAAGCTTCGGTGATCTGACAAGATATAAAAAAACAAGCAATATGAAAATGTCCCAGTCCGGTGGTACGAATTGCTCTTGGCTTTGTGATACCCGGCAAGGTAGCATCAAACCTTAATGTGCGGTACAGACGCAACAGGCTGGACCAGAGTGGGTCTACAACATCCCTGTCGTCCAATGCCTTGGAAGCAAGTTGCCGTATCGGACGATACAAGAGCCAAGTACCTCGACCCTTCAAAGAAGCTAGCTGCTCCACCGACGTCATACACTCGCCCACCTACACGATTCATCTACACTTTTACAGCTGAAAGAGGAGAACGTGTCTGGCAGGATGATGCAAACCTGTCAATCCAAGGGAATGCTGTAGTGTAGCCTACCGTAGCTATGTAATCAACATATCTTACCAAGGTCTCCAAGATTTGTTTCTTTACACTTCTGAATTTCCTCCTCTCCTCTGTCTTTTCGTAGTAGACTTAACCTCCTTAAGGGACTCTCCTCGTTGCTATTACTACTCAATAGCTTAACGAACTAGGGGTAGAAGGAAACTCATTTCTTTTTCACGTTTCCTATAGTAAATTATTATTATACCCCCTTGGAGAAGATAACCCATGCATTAGAACCCCTGTCTTTGTAACATCTCACATAATGGCCTCCGAACAGAACCACCACTTCCCCGGCGGGGGTCACTATTCCGGCAAAAACCGAGTCCCCAATATTAAAGAATTCGTCGCTTCTCTAGATAGAGACAAGAAGGAGCGAGATGCTAAGATCGACTCGGAACTTAAAGGGAACCGGAAGAATGGCGATATCAAGGAGCATAAGAATGAGCTTGAGAAGTATAAGGGCAAAGGCCGAGTTGTAACGGACCCCGTAACTGGCAAAGAGGTTACTATCGACGATGTGAACGCTGATTTCATGAAGGCCGTAGAGGAGCCCTTCGTAAGTTGTCCCGGCCTAGGCTGTAGTTCTTTACCATATAACTAAGACTGCGATTAGCTTTCAGTACCGAATGCGAATCTGGGTAAAGACACAACCGTCAAGACGGAACCGACCCAGTCGGGAGAGGAATACAGGAATGCCCAGGATATCACAGCACCGCCGGACCCGATAGCGACGGGATCTACATCGGATGTACCAATCCATGGCGAGAAGACGAATATTCTGTTCCACCCCACTCCCTCTGTTAGCTATGAGCCCATGTATGCTGTCATCGAGCAAAGAGCGACGGTACTATGCGCCTTCGTTTTCTTCTCGATCATCTTCGTAGGCAAATTCTTCGGGGGCAGACTTCTAGGCTTAATTCCCCTAGCTATCTGCGTCTCTTCCGGCGTCTTCTTGTGGATGAAGGATCTAGTCAGACGAGGCCGAGATATCGAGTGGTCGAGTGAACAGAAGCGTGGTGAGACTGCTGTTGCTAATCTGATACCCGAATCGGTCGAGTGGATGAACACACTTCTCGGCATTATCTGGGGTCTCATTAACCCCGACATGTTTGCTGCGGTGGCCGATACACTTGAAGTATGTCTAACCTCACTTATCTTTCAATTTACACACTAACAGAAGTAGGATGTCATGCAAGCGTCCGTACCAGGAATCATCGAGAATGTGAAAGTGGCCGATATCAATCAGGGCAACAATCCCCTCCGAATCCTGAGTCTGCGAGCTCTTCCCGATGACCACATGAAAGAGCTAAAGGATGAAATGCATAAAGAGAATGAAAAGGTCAAGGACCCTCAGGAACTTGCTGCCGACGAAGAGGGTGGTGACTACTACAATTTGGAAGCGTCTTTTGCCTATCATGCAAAGCCCACGGCCGGGGAGTCTGTATCGGCGAAAGCTCAGAATATGGGCATGCAGTTGGTATTCTACCTAGGTGTAAAGGGGTTATTTGGCATTCCCTTACCTATCTGTGAGTTTTCGAAGCCGTGATCATTGGTATGTCTGCTAACCATTTTCAGGGGTCGAACTGACCGGCTTGGTGGGAACTGTGCGACTCAGATTACAGATGTCCCCTGAGCCGCCGTTCCTCAAGGCAGTCACCATCACACTCATGGGAGTACCCAAGGTTGAGGCCGGCTGTACTCCTATGATTGAGCGCGGAGTCAATATTCTCAACCTACCAGTCATTTCGAACTTTGTCAACTGGGCAATCAAAGCTGCGGCTAGTATGTACGTCGCGCCGAAATCTTTAACTCTCGACCTTGCCAAGATGCTGTCCGGAGACGATATCCAGAAGGACACCAATGCTATGGGCATTCTCTTCATTCGTATCCACAAGGCCGTCGGACTGTCGAAGCAAGATCGACGAGGTTCCGAAGGCGGCGGATCCGATCCTGTAAGCAATCGAATTCAACTCTGACCCTTAGTGAAATCCGAGCTAACTGTTATCCTAGTATATCACAGTCAGCTTCAGCAAATTCGGGAAGCCGATGTATTGTACGCGTGTTATACAAGACGATCTCAATCCCGTATTTGAGGAGAGCTGCGCACTTCCCGTCACAGCAGACCTCATCAAGGCAGACGAGCAGCTATCAATGGAGCTATGGGACAGCGATCGGTCAAGCGCCGATGATGTCGTCGGGAAAGTCGAGCTTTCCCTACAGAAGCTCATCCAGCACCCCGGCAAGATGTTCCAGCAAGTCTCCAAGCTTCGTGGTGTGAAGGCCGAGAGCAGCATGCCAGGCGAACTGCACTGGGAAGTGGGCTACTTCGGCAAGACACAATTCCGCGCCGCTCTGCGAACGGATGGCAAGGACCTTAGCTTGCCCAAGGAGATTCGAGATAACAAGGAATTGCAAGATGAAAAGGGTGCTATTCAGAACGATCAGGAAGACGCCGTTGTCCACACACCTCCGGATCCGCTATGGCCCTCTGGTATCCTCAGTGTTGTCGTTCATCAGATCGTCAACCTCGAGCTGGCGAATGTCAAGGGTTCGGAGGGCGGAAAGCGTAAGGGAGGCAGGGAATACGAACCTGCGCGCGATGCTGGCGAAATTAAGGAAGAGTCCAGCAAGAAACTCCCGAGCGCATACTGTACCATTCTACTCAACGACGAACTGGTGAGTTATGATCCTATTGTGGCTCGTTCTTGCGCTAACTTGGACTACAGGTCTACAAAACTCGAACGAAGGTCGTTTCTTCTAAGCCTATCTTCAACGCTGGTACCGAGCGTTTTGTTCGGGATTGGAGGTCTGCTATCGTTACTGTCACGGTTCGCGACTCGCGGAACAGGCAGCATGATCCGATTATTGGCGTTGTTCCTTTGAAGCTTTCTGACCTTATGCAGACGAGTAGCCAGGTAAGTCAAGAACACACTGTATCGTTACCTTGAACGGAAAGCTAATGACATATAATTAGGTAACACGATGGTACCCTCTCGATGGCGGAATCGGCTTCGGCCGCATCCGCATCTCGCTCCTCTTCCGCTCCGTTGAGCTGAAGCTCCCGCCGCCACAGCTCGGCTGGGACGTCGGCACCTTCGAATTTACGTCCGACAAGATCACTTCAACCTTCACCGGCTCGGGCAAGGGTAACATGAAGTTACGTCTGCGAACAGGCGGTAGCTCCGCCACCGTCAAAAAGGAGCAGTGCACCGCCGAAGGCGATGAGGTATCCTGGAACATCAGCGGCATAACCAACAACGTGCGTCCACGCCTGCCGGTCCGATACCGCTACCGCTCGCCTGTCTTCTTCGAGTTCCACATCGCCAACAAGCGACATGTGGAGCACTTCGCGGCTATATGGCTGAACCAGCTGATCGACGGGGAGGACACGCCATTCGATATACCTGTGTGGCAATGCAATAACGCAACGCGGCTATCTCAGAACTTCGTCACTGCCGAGAACTGCACATCGATCCCGGATATCAAGATCAAAGAGGTCGGCCGGCTACGCTTCCGCGGCCGCTTCAAGGCGGGCACGGACCGCGATCACTTCCGCTTCGTGAGCGACAACGACTCTCGCGAGACCATCGAGACTTGGGAAGCGTGCTTCGCGGAGGGTGTAAGGGGAGAAGAAGTCGAGCGCTCAGTACCGCCGAGCGTGCAGAAACTGCACGATGACTCCCTGACACACGCCCGCGATGTATTAGCTCAAGCCCCCGAGGAGGAGCGCCGCAAGTGGCTCGCCAAGGACGGAACCGACTGGACCGGTGCATTCGGCAAAGACCCCGCAGATTTAATGACCGGGCGTGAAGGCCGTTCCGAGACAGACTACGACTCGGAGGAAGACTCGGACTCGGACTTACCAAACGGCACCACCAACGGCCACAACAACGGCGAACCATCGTCCTCAAACGACGCCGAAGACCTCGGGATCCAAGACGCCACAACGGCATCCCCGCGGGCCAGCTCCGCAGAAGAACTCGGACGCCCCAGCACAAGCGGAAGCGCGCTAACCGGCGCCACCACGGACTCGGCGAAGAGCAAGAGCAGCCGCAACCCCATCAAGCAGTACAAGGACTACCGGGAGCGGAGCCGCGACCTGCACCGGCAACACCGCGGGCTCATGCAGTGGCGGCCGCTGCGCAACGCGCAGTTCGCGAAGGACGAGGCGAAGTTTGCTATTAGGAGGGTCACGAATATGGGCGCTTTGAGTGGCCGGCAGCCGGATGTGGAGACGGAAGTATAGGGTGATGATGATGAAAAGTGTGTTTCTTTTGTCTGTTAATGTGTATGAAGTGAGGTTACGAGGATGGCTGGGAGGCTCGACTGTGTTATTCTATAGCAGGGTCTAATCGTGTATACTTATATAGAATGAGTTACGAAACGAAAATGTAGTAATTTTTATTATTATACTTCACACGAGATATTCGTAATATGCGGCGGCATGGCTCATAAATATCTGAATATCAGGCAATGTAGGATTCGTCCCTCATGCCTTTTAAATCGTGTTGGTAAAAATGGATCACCTCGCAACAACATTGGAGGGGATACCGTGGTCCTTACCGTACAGAGACCAGGTACTACGCAGTCTCAAGTCCATTCTATGGTAGAATAATGAAATGTTGGCCAGCAAAATAAACCATGAACCTTTAGGGCAAAGGAGGTCACGGGGAATAGGATGTGGTCGCTTCGCTCTTCCTTGACGCAAAATTGAGATATGCCATGGGGATCAGGGCTGAAATCTCAGAGTGTATGCAAGGTGATCTTCGTAAAGATGAAAGGGTAAGATTGGGGAAAGGGGAGATGTTGCTATCTTGTTTGAATTCTTTTTTCATTGGGTCCCTGGTAGAGCGGTATTCTCACCAGGGCGCTGCCTTCTCGCGGAAGGCCCGGTATATACTTCCTTATTTCATGTATATGTACATCTCCTCTGCTGTTTTAGACGCCTTGATCCCGTATGATACATGTCTTGCACAAATCGGAGTGGTTAATTGCAGAGTAAGTCTCAGCCCGGCAAGTCGAGTTCTGCTCCAATCGGGACCGTCCTCGACCCTTACTTCCGCCATCGCGAATAGTTCTTCTTGCTACCTCTACTTCGTGACAGGAGCAAATCATTAGTAGTCTCTAATCTTATTGATTAGCGTTCTTGATGGCCTCGGCCTCCTGGTGGGCTAGTGCCAGCATGCGCTCCTCGCGGCGTTTGTCATCGATATACTTCTTAACAATAGCCCTGTCGATGACAGCCTTCTCTCGGCGCTCGTCTATTCTCATCATCAGGGTATTGTCTGCAGGCGTCGGCTCAACTGGTACGGCGCCCGTCTTCGCCATGAACTCAGCGAGGATGTCGTCCGAATGAATACCCTTCATATCGATGGTAACGACTCGCTCACCCTCCTCCGGCTCCGGCGCCGGGTGCTCGTTCTTTATGCTCGAATGTGGCTGTTGGGCTAGCGGTAACGTGCTGAGCTTACTAGTTAGGGCGGAGGGGGTGTTGTCGGAGGTGAGTGAGGCTTGGCGGAAGTAAATTGACATCTTAGCTGGTCCCGATTGGTCTTCCGTCCGGTTTACGAGCATAGGAACGGCTGGATTATGAAATTTTAAACGTGGGAGGCAGAGCTTCCAGAATTTCCTGCATTCAGGGGAGATAGGTTAGCCAATTAGCTGGTCACAATTCGAAACTAGGAATTGGGTCCTTCCAGAAGTAGTTGTGTCGATGGGTAGATGGGTATGAGGTGCGAAAAGTAGATAGAACCGAAGACGGCGTACCTAGGCCCAAAATGTCCGTCATTCCATCTTTGCGCAAAGTTCATATGTATCCTCGTTATCTCCGGCGGTAGTATCGCTGCTCCCGGTCCAATCCTTAATCGCAACAGCTAGAATAACATTCGAATCAGAAGGCGAATTTCTAGACATCGTGTGATCAAGAGCTTTTACCTTCTACACCGGTGTATTAGCAGCTGACTTTACAAAAAAGAAACAGGCCATCAAGGTATGAATAAAGAGATTACCTCTTCTAAAAGGTGCATCCGCTTTCCTGGGTTCACCATCTTGACAACTCTCTCGCGAGCTCGTCGCGAGGATTGAATGTATAAAATATTTAGCTGCGAAGAGTCTGAGAATATTTAAGAAATTATGGCTATCACCGTTGATAGCACGGACTAGTCTCTTAGATGCATTGATGATTTCCATTATATCGTCCAATTGAATATATTCGGGCCGATAATAGTCCGATGCATTCTACGGGGATATTGTCAAACCAAGCTTTAGCCCCTATTCTGAACAACCTCACCTCATTGTCCGCATTTTGGATTGGAAGGATTCTTGAATTAAATGCGATGGTCATAATGTCACAACTCATATATATGAACTGTGGTGGCTTATACTCTATGATATCTAGTATACACATAGAATCCTACTATCATAATGTTTTGACTTAGTCACTTGTAAGAGGAATTAGATAGCAAGCATGGACATAGGTAACTTGCCTAGTTTACCAAGGGGATCCGGTGGCACTTGTAATACTACATTTAATTGTAGAGACTACTAGGCATCAAGGGTGTTGATGATTTAACCGCAGCGGGCTTAAAATATATTTGAGTGTTGTATTACGAGTTAATGGCATCTTCAGCCATTTACACTCCAACGATAACATCAGTAGATACTATCTAGGGGATAATGCTTCTACTTAGTAATTATTCTGAGCAGTAATAATGGCTGATTGTTGGAAATTTGTCGCTGTAATCGCAAACTGCAAAACAAATTCATCTTGACATGTTGAAAATACCAGTGCTAATCATGTAATCGAAACCCACGGCATAGCTTTGCACGATATCTCTCCTAGTGTATCCTTAAGCAATGCTTGAGATCATAGAACAACATTCCAAGGTCGCTTTTTGAAGCCTATCAATTGTATAGATACCCATATATGTATTCTATGGTCTTGGGGGAGGCAATATCTACTGTTCCGGTGATAGAAATTACTGGACCCGATGCCCTCGTTACTGGGCTGAAATAGGGGTGGTAGGCATACAAATGTTAGCTATGGGTGTGGTAATTTGCACAGTATTTTCATAATTGGCAGTGCTATTCAATGCAATCATTTGGCACCTAGTACGCGCTGCACACTGGGCAGTCACTGGGCAGTTTGCATGGAAGGTACGGCCCCTAGGGGACTGGACGTACCTGGACGGCGACGATTCTGGTTGGCCGGCACTCCCGGCAAAAATCCGGATCCGCGTTTGCCTTATAATTTACAACAAGCTCCGGATTTTCAATCACCGTGGGTACCGTAGTCGAATGGTCTAGGTTCCAGGACGGGCTGGGTAACATCCTAGGAAGGCCACCGTTCGATCCCGGGAGGTAGCACCTCTTACGCCCCCAGAAACGGCACATCCCCTGCGGAGGCGATGGTCCCATTATGTCCCATCTAGTGAGGATGATACTGCCGCAAAGTAAATACCCCAAGAATCGAAAGTAGGGGGGTGCAGTAGCCTAGGCTCCGGTCACAATAGAGCAGGGCTGGACCTTTAAGACGGACACCGGGGGACCAACTATGGGAACTGGGGGATTCAAGTTATTATTTTTGTTATTTTTTTTATTTCATTTACAATATTGTCTCCCCTTCCAGTTACCTTTTTTTTTCTTACCACTTTACCTCACGATACTAATCACCTTACACCTACCTATATTACCCAAATAACAGAATATTCAATTACCACTACACAAGCTGCCAATATTCCCACAGTCGCTACCCCTGTGCACTGCTGAATACAAACCCATACTTAATGCCCAAAGATGAGGCCATCTCTTTAGTAATCTGGATTTATTCAAACTTCGCGTATATACACCCAATATGTAGCTAATTATATTCATTAATAGAAAGATATGATTCAACCTCTATTAACCCGAGGATTGATGAAATATTTTATCAAATTACTCGGTCAACACCCTAGCGTCATGTATCTATTCAGGCTCAGTAGCTCTGGTTATCATGGAGGACCATTATGAAACGTGTCCATATTTACTTCTGCAAGAAGTGTTACATAATGGTGTCGTGAGTCTCAAATTCCTAACCTAATACGTCACCCATTTCTTTATACTGCTTGGTATTATATACTCCTATCTAGCAGTCATGTCTAACATTTGCTCTATATGGCTTAAAGTGTCACTGGTATCAACATGATCTTATAGTGTGCTACATTGACTGGCCCAGTCTCAGTCATTCTGAAATGACGGACAACAACTAAGGCTTTACGTTTCAATAAGCGGGGTACTACTATAGGTACGTAGCGAGTCTAAAAGTTGGGAGTATATAAGTAGTATAAATATCTCGTACTTATTACGCCATCTCATAATATAGCTTTCGCTTCGAAGCATCAAGGTGAGCTATAAGAGTCTTGTTCACGCATCGTCGCCCACAGGAGTAGCTCTGGATGAACCTTTCTATCCCATGGAAGACATACTCGTGCTTGCTGGGGTAGACCCTGAAACTTTTTATGACAATATTTCCTTACTATGGAGTAGGAGACAAGTGCAGCAAGCAGAAATTCGGCAAGTAGATCCAGAGCTATCTGCTAGTAGACGGGTCACACTCCGCTATATTGAGGAACTCGCGCAAGGAGATGAGTATAGTACTCTAGGGCAAGATTTGCTTGACTCTTTCGCTTTATTATTTGCCCAGCCTGGGCCCGGAGACGTCGTCGCAACAGCACTGAAATTGGATAGACGGGCTAAATTTACTCTTGTAGTAGCTAAGAATGATGCCGCGACAGACTCGTTGGTCGGCGTTGCTAGAAACATGGAGGAGCTATTCAATGTTAGAGAAAATAACCACGAGGTAGACCCCTCTGAAAACCCCTGGATCAATATATTGCAGCACTGTAGTCTAAGTATATGTAAGGCTATAAATACGACTTTTCGCAGTTATTCGAAGAACATTAGAGAAATATGTTCAGTTACTGAAACGAGGATCAGGAGTGCGGCTCGCTGCGTAAGCCAGTGCACAGGGCAGGATGACGCCCTCAATGCATTCCTATCTACTTTAGGGCATCTGGAAGGGTTCTACGCTAGCACCCGTACTACAGGCTCACAAGGGAAGGGAGATGAAGATATACGAAACCTTGATGCTCTAACAAAACTCTGCTTCCAACTAGCAACCTCACATAGAGCGCACATGTCAAACTGGTTTAGGGAGTGGAACGATTGGTGGGACAGGGTTCACTACATAACGCGAAAGTATCCTGAAAAGTCAGAACCGGAGAGACGATGGCAGAGAAAGCTTCAGAGACTGATATATACAATTGCGAATTATCGCGTATCCTGGTATCATGTAGTCTATGCTAAAAGGTATCGTATTTTAGACCCTTTGCGGATAATACTTATCCCAAGCTGGGAAGAATCCACGTCGTCAAGGACGACACCAAAGAATATGAAGAACACACGGCGCCCACCAGGCTTACCAAGCGGGGAGGCGGGTACGGTAGGACCACCCACAGGAGAACAGAATACCCAAACACATTGCGAGATGCAAATCTTAGATACGTTACTAAGTGATCCCGAAAGGGGGGACTTTTTCAACTACATTGGGTGCAGTAAGGGATCCTGTTGGCTATGCTACCATACTATGAAGTACGTGGCGTCCAACATCGGAATGAGGACGCCTCATATGAAATTATATGGAGGATGGAAACCGCCGGCTTTCAACGGAAGCGAGTCAGACCACTGGCGGCTCGTCAAAGTGCTTGAGTTTCTGGACAAGACGATAGGGGAGTACATAAACCTGGAACCGCAAGGGATGCTTGATCGTCGAAATTCTCAGCCGGACTGTCCTGATATAGAAGAGAGGGTCCCACTGGTTCTCGACCCGGAGACATTGGAATTGATGGAAGAGTTAGAGGCGTCAGACTCATCGTAAGAATTCTCGGCATATGAGGAGCTTGTGAGGTTCTGATGGTCGAGTTCACTCGAGCCTCACCATCTGATAGTTAAGTAAACGTCTGCTTAAAATGACCTGCAATTCACATACAATCAGCGTAAAGCACAAGTGCGCGTAATTATTTCCTGGCGGGCTATAGATGTCTTCCTGTCTAGGTGCTTGACCTTAATATGACTTGTGTCATTACATGGCTAGCGAGACATACATGTACGTGCCATCATCTGTGTCCACATGTATCAACAGCAAACTAGCTGCTAAGGCACCGCTATATCATCCATTCCCCGACAAACATGAATGTGGGCTTCACTAGAAGATATCGCCATCACCATGCCCGGTGTCAAAGACTATATCTTCCCTATCATCTTTCCTATCGGAGTCGGGTATCTTCTCCCGGGTGGTGAGGCTAGGTAGTTTCTCTCTTGGTCCAATAATATCCATCCTCTCCAAGCCACATTCTGTCCATCCATGTATTAAGGCAGGCCTGGGTGTTCGCGAATATTTCTTCCCCGCCGTGCTGTATAACGGTCGCCATGTTTATGAGGGGTTGGTACTCTGAATTCTCATAGGACCATGTAGCAATGCCGCTAAGGAGCATCAGGTTGAACTTTTCTGGAGTTTCATTGAACAAAAGTTCATGTGGTTGCGGGATTCGTCTTGCCATTGAGGCCCATTCTTCGCGATCTACATCCGATGGGTATTCATCGGGGAGTATTTCTATGGTAAATGAGCGCTGGATGCGGCGGCAGTCGTCATCGCTCAGGGGCTCCGTCGTGTGGTTGCACATTCTTTCCAACTCAGGAAAGAGAGGCGTGCCCATGTGCTTTTGGTAGTGTAAACGTAAATCATCAGGGTCGATATTCATGTTTTTGGTGAAGATATCCCGATCGAGATGAACATACAGTTTCCCAACGGGCGCTCTTTGAGGGGGGTCTCTGCGCCATTTCCTCTGCGGGCTGGGAAGGCGATAGATAGCGAGGACCAAATTGTAGAACTCCTTTGCTGCTTTGCGGCTCTCTCTGTTGGTGGACAGAAGAGGCGAAATCAGTCGCTTCATAGGATATATTGTACGAGAGTACTTCTCGACGGGTACTAGTCGATATTCAGTCTCCTGATACAGGGCTGCTTCCCAGATAGGCATGCGCAACTTGGGAGAGAGCTCGGAAAAAAGGCGAAACATTGCCATCTTGTAAAGAGCTGTATTGGGTTATGATGTGATGTGGTTAATGGAATGGGATAGGTATAATCTCATGGGGAAGGTTGCTGGGTTGTTCTTATAGGTAAGAGAGTATGGGAGTTCTTAGGCTACTAAGGGAATACTCGGATATTGACTATTTGCCTGATACTTCACAATGTCTAGGTAGACACACGTTGTATATCATGGATAAAGAGTTGGGAAGAAAATATTGATCGTATGTGATAGTTCCCGAGCCGCCTACCTACACTTGGAACCTTTAGCCACACAGGTCCTGAAGAAATGTGCAAGGAATATTCGTGCCTGATATCTCGTTCTTTTGTTTCCGTCTTGCCCGTAACTCGAGCCAAAACAACACAGTGGATTGACTTGTCATCAAGACACAGAAGTGATACAAATGGGCTTTGTAGCGAATCTCTAGTTGTAGGCTAGCTCAAAGAGTCTAGGTAATATACTACATTGCCATATCCAACCCTGCTGATTCGATCGAAGCTGGTGAATCACAGGGCACGTTTAAGCATCCAGCTTGGCGGGGAAGTTTCCAGCCTCTGCTATATGTTAGCATAGAACCCTAGACTGGGTGGTGGACTGCTGACCTCGCTGCTCATCCCATCGTTGATACCATCCACTCGGGCATAGAGATCGGTATGCGAGCAGGAACTTGGCTCGTTAGCATATGTCCGGGATACGGAATCTGGTTTATGGGTGGTCGTTATACCTGACGGCACGGGGCAAAATCCTCGCCCTTGGCGTTGATGCACTTGTGGTAGTCGACGTAGTTCTGCCAGCAGTGCTTGGTCTGGTTCATGTTGGGGAATCGAGCATCGACACCTGTACGGCGCGGGTTAGATCGGTTGGCTCCAATTGTCCTCTTCCATAGCTCAATCTCGTCACCTCGTCTCGCTGTTTGAATCGGGATAGGAAGATAGTGTTTTCTTACCGGCTATTAGACACAGATTAGTCAATTGCTGTCAGATCTCGGGAGAAAGGATCGTAATTGTCTGAGGTATTTCGGGATGGAAACTTACCAGTGACGAACTTGAAGGGCTTCGTCTCGCGTTCGTCGTCCGACATTTTGGCGATTTGTATAATTGATTTACGGGAAGACGGGTGTGGAGGGGCTCAATTGCAATGAGGATGATGTTGGAAGTGGTTGAAAAGTGGTGATGCACTTGGATTGAAGAGTAGCTCGGCCCATTGAATTCTTGCCGAATCGAATCATGCAGCGTTATTTTAGGTGGCTCAGGTCTTGGTGGCCTGACCCAGTGGACGCTTGGGGGTGATAGGCCCCACTATGATTATTTCCATCGTTTTCACTGGTCGTGGCCCATTCCAAGTTAAAGTTACCGAAGCTCTTCCCCCCCAAAACCTTCCAACAACGTCAATTCCCGTCTTCAGCACCTGAATCTTCGATAGCTCGAAAGCTATAATCTCATTTCACTTTATTCTCTCTCTCCATACAGAAATCTCCTCTCAATCCGCCAAAATGTATGCTACTCGAGCTTTGAGGATGATGCCCACACGGCGCATGAGGTTCCCTGTCCCGGTGCGTCTTCTGCGTTTTATTTTTCCCTTCCAATAGCTATGACGTTGCTAATAATACATAACAGAAGGAGGACCAGAGCGGTACGTTCCTCTTCCATCACGAACCATTGACACTTCGCATCTATCCCGTGGCATCCCGAGAGCTTCCTACGATATCTATCGAATTGGAATTTGATATTGATGAATTCTTAGCACACACTGTCTCCCAGCGCCTGCGAAAGTTGCGACAAATTCCAGCAGAGTTGATCCCGCTCGGTTAGTCTACATATACGATATAGCTTTCGATGAACGGAAGATGGAGGGAACTAGTACTGATCATACGATTAGGTGTTGTCGTCGGGTTCGCTGTCTTTGCTGCCGGCTACTCGAGCTTTCGCAAATTCGTCGTAGACAAGAACCTTAGACTGTCTCGCCAAAATCGCAAGGACGAGCCGGCCGAGCACGGCGAGGGTCATTAGACGAGGTCAAATAGTGCAGGTATGAATAAAGGCCGCGGCTAGGCGGCATAGGTTCGTCAGAGGAAGGCACTTTTTCTATTCCAGAGAAACACAGCACTGTACATGTTACGTGTAGCCACCGGAAGTGGATATATCAAATACGGGAGATCAAGCGTGGTATAGACTTCAGTCGCAAGCTCCTATCTTAAAGACTTCCTTTTTGTGCCCTATAAATCCCTTTTTCGAACGCCAACGCTATGCGAGAAAGTCCAAGTAAACTTAATAAGCTCTCCTATCATTCCGGCTTTGGTCCAGCAACGTCAAGCCCTTCGAGCCCCTGCATTGGATCCTCTGGTCTATCATCTATACTGGCTGCTGCTCCTGCAGCTGCAGCAGCGCGGTCTTCTTCACTTACCGCGTGCTCGGCAAGCCAACCTTCCTGTTTCACTTATTAGTAACATATCGTAGACAGAACATAATTCACGTACCTGCTCCCAAACTGCTGTTTTACTGCCTAGCCCTTCTTCAGCGTTCTTCGGTGCCTTGGCTGCTGATACTCTCAACACTCTGCCGAATAATTCTGACTGGTCCATGTTGTCGATTGCTTCCTTGGCGTCTTCGGCGTCCTCGTATTCCACGTACGCAAACCCTCTATGAGGGTCCGTGGCGTTTGGCGCGTCATTCTTTGGTAGTGTTATATCCGCGATTTCACCAAATGGTATGAAAGCATCGTGAAGATTTACGGTGGTGACCAACGAGGCCAGACCTCCGACGTATACCGTGGCTTTCCAACGGGCCGCGTCTGTCATGGCGTCTCCTGACCCGGGATGTGTTGGTCTCAGATAATTTGATTCGTTTGTAAGTTGCTTGAGGTTTGGGTTGTGACAAATAAATCAGAAATATAGCTGAGAGACTTCGATGTGTGGCTTGACGGGTATAGTGGGCTGAATCAATCAATAAGGTGCGGCAACATTGAAAGCTCCGTGGCAAAGAGCCTCGGATTAAGCTTCAGGTTGGAATTTTGGTCCAATCGAAATCGAAATATTTAATTAAACCACACATGGTCATAATGCATACATCAATCGCTCAAGCAAATTCAACCATGATTCTTAATTTATTGATATCCTCTCTCAACTATGACTTAGTCTCATGATACTGCATATATAGCTGTAGTCTTTAGATATATAACATCTATCCTTGATTATCTAAAGGCTTTAGGCTGTAAGTGACATTTTGAACCGTATTTTATCAATTGATATAGACTGTTTATTACATAAGTGTTATGGTCATTAAATTACAGTGATATTCTATCGGGCTTCCATCACGTGAATCAGAATTGTGGCTTGTAAGGAGACAGGGCAGTCAACTGGTCTCCACAAACCCCCCAAACCCCGGCGCAGTTTTAGAAGGGAACAGATTTGTGCTTGACCTTGATTTGGTTTGGCCTGTGAGCTCATGCGCCCACACCTAGGGAACCGTTGGACTGCATTATCTGGCATCATAATGAATTGACAGGCTTCTTTTACTTTTCTAGTTTAGAGAAAGCAGGCAACGAACATATTCCTCTGTACTTGGAGCCATTGTCAACATTCCTAGCTGGTCTAGAGAGCCCAATGCCAGCTGGCATTTAAGCTAATAAGACCTTAGAAAACCCCCTTTCTTCTACATAACCATTCCTCGATTCGACCGACTCCAACTTAGACCAAACTGTGCCCCTCTACCCTCCGCTCGGTCAAGTCAACATGGTCCGACTGCGCGAGATCTCGCGCACTGCGGCCTTTGCCTGGTCGCCAGGCTCCGAAAAGCCATTGATAGTTACTGGAACCCGTGCTGGAGCTGTAGATGCCGACTTCTCTGATGAGACTCAACTAGAGCTGTGGGATTTAAGCCTTGACAACCAAGAACAAGGCCTCGAACTGCATCCCATCGCGAGCATCGCCGCCGACTCCAGGTAACTATACAGCAGCGCTATGGACGGCTGGTGTAGAAGGTTTATTAATAGGTTGCTGCCAGGTTCTACGATATCGCTTGGGGTCAACCCTCCGAAGACTACCCGAACGGCATTATCGCCGGCGCTCTCGAGAACGGGTCGCTCGACCTATGGGATGCCGAGAAGCTCATTGCTGGCGAATCTGATGCCTTAATATCACGAACAACAAAGCACACCGGTGCTATTAAGTCGTTGCAATTCAATCCTTTAAGACCCCAGATCCTAGCTACCGCCGGTGCCAAGGGGGAACTATTTATCTACGATGTTTTCGATCCTTCGAATGCCTTTCGTCTAGGCACTACTGCCGCTCGGTCTGATGACCTAGAATGTGTAGCATGGAATACCAAAGTCGCACATATTCTTGCTACGGGAGGATCGGGTGGTTTCGTCACCGTGTGGGATTTAAAGACCAAGAAGGCCTCGTTGACTCTTAACAACAACCGGAAGCCCGTTAGCTCGATTGCATGGGATCCGAACAACTCCACCAAATTGTTAACCGCTACACCGGATGATACGACTCCGGTCATATTATTATGGGATCTCCGCAACTCTAACGCACCGGAGAGGACGCTTCAAGGTCACGAGCAGGGTGTTTTGTCTGTGTCTTGGTGCCAGCAGGATGGCGATATTCTAATTTCGTGTGGTAAGGATAATAGGACATTGGTCTGGAATCCCCAGACTGGCGAGCGTTACGGAGAGTTCCCCGAAGTCACTAATTGGACATTCCTTACACGTTTTCACCTTCATAACCCTAGCCTCTCGGCGACTGCGTCCTTCGATGGAAAGATCACAATTCAGACGCTTCAGAACACCAACCCCTCGACCGTGCAAAACACGACTCAGAGCAGCCTAGACGGTGAAGATTTCTTTACCCAGGCTCAGAGACAGCCCCAAGGCGCTGCTTTCTCTTTGACCAAAGCTCCAAAGTGGCTCGAGAGGCCCGTTGGAGTTTCGTTTGGGTTCGGTGGCAAACTGGTCATATTTTACGAGAACCCTCACCAACCCGGCCACAAGCGCTCATCTAAGATCCAGATTTCTCAATTCTCCGTGGATTCGGATATTGGAACTGCTACTGAGAAGTTCGAAGAGTCACTTAAGTCTGGCGATGTTACTGCTATATGTGAATCGCATATAGAACAAGCACAAACGGACGAAGAGAAGGCTGACTGGCGCGTCATGGAAACTTTGCTCACCGACAACCCGCGAAAACAAATCGTCGAATACCTGGGATTCAACGAAGAGGAAGCAAAGGATGAGGCCGCTAATGGTGTAACTGAAGAGTCCGCTGAGACTAAGGAAGCCGAACCAGTGAAGTCGAATTTAGAAGTAAAGACACACAAAAAACGTATCTCGACCTTCTTCTCTGATGGAATGGAGGGCGACACAGAGGATTTCCTGGCCAGTCTCTCAGCTACGAAGGGTGCCAAGACCGATAATCCTTTCCATCTGTTCGCTGATAGCGACACTGCCGTCGAAAAACAGATTACGAAGGCCTTGATGCTAGGACAATTTGAGAAGGCAACTGAAATTTGCTTAAAGGAGGGCCGCATGGCGGACGCCTTTATGATTGCGAACTGTGGTGGAAAGGAACTCGTCGACAAAGTCCAGTCCGCTTACTTATCCCAGAAAACTGGAATGCCAAGCTATCTGCGGCTTTTGGGTTCCGTTATTGTTAAGAACCTATGGGATGTCGTTTACAATGCTGACCTGGCCGACTGGAAGGAGACTATGGTGACGCTTTGCACATTTGCAGACCCCAACGAATTCCCAGACCTATGCGAAGCTCTGGGCGATCGCATCTTCGAATCTGGTTCCAGAAAGGATGCCTCGTTCTGCTACTTAGTTGGGTCCAAACTTGAGAAGGTTGTCGATATCTGGGTTACCGAGTTAGAGGAGGCTGAAAAAGCAGGGCTATCCGAGGCTAACGATTCTACTTTCTCTATCCACGCCAGATCTCTCCAACATTTCATCGAGAAGGTAACGGTATTCCGCCATGTGACCAAGTTCGAGGACAACGAAAGAAGTCTCACTTCTGGCTGGAAGCTCTCCTCCCTTTATGATAAATACGTTGAGTACGCGGATATTGTTGCTGCTCACGGCCAGCTCGAAATCGCCCGGAAGTACTTGAGTCTTCTACCGGCGAAATACGCTGCCGCAGACATGGCGCGTGAGCGTGTGCAACTAGCAACTCAGAAAGTTACACATCAACCTGCCACAAGGCAGCCGGCTCAACGACCCGCCGTAACTTCGCGGGTACCCTCTCGGGCTACGTCCGCAGTAGCAGGCTATCAGCCGCCTCAACCAGCAACCGGCATCAGTCCCGTTAACCCATATGGACCACCCGCCGTCCAGACTTCAGCGCCAAATCCGTATGGTCCGCCGGTTGCTGCCAACCCCTACGCACCGCAGGGGTACCAGCCGCCGCAGCCACAACCCATCCAAGCACCTCCGCACCCGGGCTACGGTCCTCCACAGACGTCCTTCGGGCCCCCGAGGTCCTCCACTCCGTCGTCGAAGCCTCCTCCGAGAGCTGCGGATGTAGGAAATTGGAATGATGTCCCTATCGTGACGAAGGCACCTCCTCGGAGAAACACACCCAGCACGGCCCCTATTACATCTCCGTTTCCCAACCAAGCAAATCAGCCGATGCCGCCGCCTCCACCGAGCCCCTATGGCCCTCCTCGCGGAACGGCAACACCACCACCTCCTCCTAAAGGCCCACCAACTGGGAGGGTAATGTCTCCTCTTGGTGGTCAGCCGCAGGGTGGTCAATTGCCACCTCCGCCTCGACCGGGCTCATCTGCAGCTCACACGTATGCGCCGCCCCCTTCTGCCCAAACCCCGGGAGGCGGCCCTGGCTTGCCTCCGCCCCCGATGGGCCATGTCGTTCCCAGAATGGCATCGCCCTACAACCCCCCACCAACTGGGGCTCCGCCTACGAACCGCTATACTCCAGCACCAGCACCTCAGTCAATCGGCAATCCTCCTCAGCACTCAGGCATGGCCCCTCCTCCTCCTCCCAACGCTGGGCGGGCGCCTCCACCAAACCCATATGCCCCACCTCAGTCAATCGGCAATCCTCCTCAGCACTCAGGCATGGCCCCTCCTCCTCCTCCCAATGCCGGGCGGGCGCCTCCGCCAAACCCATATGCCCCACCTCCCCAAGTGACACAGTCCCATAATCAATACGCCCCATCTCCCTACATCGCCCCGCCAGCGCAACAAGGTCCGCCGTCCACTGGCCCTCCGTCATCTAGTGGAGGCCCGCCACCAGCAGCTTCACCTGCTCCCCCTCCGCCCCGAGCTTCGGCACCGCCGCCGAAGCCCCGACACCCCGCAGGTGATCGTTCCCATATCCCTCCCAATGCTCAACAGCTAGTCGATATTCTCAGCCGCGACATGCAACGAGTCGCGGGAAAGGCACCGACTACGTTTTCAGCCCAAGTCAAAGACACTCAAAAACGACTCGGCCTCTTATTTGATCATCTGAACAACGAGGAATTACTCAAACCGGATACCATTGGAGAATTGACCAAGCTAGCTCAAGCGATAGAGTCCAAGGACTATGTCGAGGCGCAGCGACTACAAGTTGAGATTCAACGTGACAAGACAGATGAATGCGGCAACTGGATGGTATGTTAAACTTCGACTCATACTATATACTATAGAGCTTCTTTGCTAACGTATTATCAGGTCGGTGTCAAGCGGTTGATCCAGATGAGCAAGGTTACGAACTAAGTTGCAGATCACTGCAGACGTTCTTGTCATTGCCGCCTTTGATATGGCCAAGGACAAGCATGCAGTATAGCCCGGTTTACGATAGATGATGATGGAGTAGTAGCAAACTGTTGTCGAGTATAAGTAGAATGTGGTTACATAGATATAGGCTAGCCACGGAAATGAAAAGTCCAGATAATGTTCTATGTGCTTGTATACCGAACCCGGCTGTCAATTCTTCGAACGTCGGTGGATGCTCTCCGCGTGTTGATCATATCGTATTATGACTGCAACCCCCTGAATCAAAACGAGCCGGCTAGTTAGATTCCAACTCATCCCATGGTTCATGAATATCTAAATTGATGGATACCTAGACATTGGACACTGACTAAGGGTATATCTGATATCACAAATACTGACTAAGCCAAGGGGTTTGTCGGCGATTAGCCTTTGTGTCCAGTAGTATGATTACGCCCCTGGCCATCCCTAGAATTATAGGGAGACTACAGGGGGCTGGTGTGCTGTAAAAATCCACAGGGGATTATTATAGGGGGTTAGCGCTAAAGCAAAAATTTAGCACCAAATGATAGACTTATTCCTTTACCTAATTTTTCAAACCGACCTCAAGATCAATTAAATATTAGTATAGATGGAATGCGCTTGATTTCCTGATTATCAAGTAATTTTTTTCTAAGCTCAAATAGCCGCTTTCGTTAAGATATTTGATGAAACGTGTTTTGCGAAAAAGTCGTTATAGTGGATGTAGTCGCTAAACCTACAAATATCACCTATCAATACCTACCTAGGTACCTAGTTACCCTCGAGGCAGCCGGGAATACGCGTATAAAAGAAACCCCCTTTGTGACGAATATGGTAATCGAACTCTCGTTTAGAAAATGAGGTAAGGGATACGGAGCTAGGCGGACTTTAGGGGCATTAGGGATTAAGAGCCTTAAAAACACCAGACTTGCATGGATTTGCTACGTTTCGGTCACTTTTTCATTGACGAGACGGCTTAGCTCTGCGCCACTTGACGTCTGCGTACGAAGCTATGTAGAGGAGTAGTTAAAGGGGTATGCAGCCTGTATGTCTTACCAACAGGACGTTGAGGGGTATAAAGTCCTCGCAATGGCACTCTCTTCCAACTGCAGATGCGACTTGTTGAGAAAGAGGTGCAGTAGCGAGTCATTTAGTATATCAACATACACGTCTCCCTAGAAGAGTAATAAAGTGAAATCGGTATCTCTATTTTAAACTATTCAGGATGGAAACACCAGCACCCAAGCCATACAACTTGCCAGCCGACGCGGTCTGGTTCAGTAAGTCGAACCTCCAATTCTCCTAGTTCAAATCACCAGCATACTTACCAATTTAAAGTCACCGGCTGCTCTTCTGGCATCGGGCTAGCATTGGCCCAACACATCGCGACGAAGACGCCGTCACAGCGGCTCGTCGCCACAGCGCGCAACCCAGCCTCGCTATCCTCCATCTCAGACAGCCCCAGAGTGTTGAAAGTAGCGCTAGATGTCACATCCGTAGACTCTCTAGACGCCGCCTTCGACGCAGCACTCTCACGCTTCAAGCGCGTAGACATCGTCGTCAACAACGCCGGGTACAACATCATGGGGGACACAGAAGCAACCCCCCGGGGCAACACGGACGCGCGCAAGCTCCTCGACACGAATTTCTGGGGGGCGGTCGACGCGACCAAACGAGCACTCACGATCTTCCGAGAAGAGAATCCCAAGTCCGGACAGCAGGGGGGCGTGATCCTAAACGTGAGCTCCATGGGCGGGTTCCTCGGGTCCCCGGGGAGCGCGTACTACCACGCGAGCAAGTTCGCGATGGAGGGGTTCGCGGAGAGCGTCGCGAAGGAGCTGGATCCCGCGTGGGGGATCCACGTGTGTAATTTGCAGCCGGGAGGTGTTAAGACGCGGTATGTTGATACGTCGCTGGATACTGTGTTCCGCCACCCGGCGTACGAGAGCGACCCGAAGGGGCCCCTGAATGGGATGTTGGCGTTTTTGAGGAATACGGAATTGCATGCTGGGTTTGCGACGCCGGAGGAGGTCGCGGAGGTGATTTATAGGTTAGTGGGGAGTGGCAAGAGGCTCCCGATGAGAATCCCGCTTGGTGCTGATGCGTTCACGATGATGCTGGCCGAGGTCGAGTCGGTGAAGGAGGGCCTGCTGGAGTGGAAGGATATGAGCTGTTCGTTGGGTGATCCGAATATGGAGGATGTAGAAAAGGCCATGGGGAAGTAGGTCAGGGGGAGTCGTCACCTAACACTTCCAAGGTTATCGTATGCCTATGAGATTAGTCAACTATCCAATGCCAACCCCTTTTTCGAGCAACCTATTCACAACTAAGGTCTAGACTACTGCTTATGATCTGAAGCACGCCTAGACACCGTAACACCACTCTCAGGGGCTTTGAGTAACATGTAGTATTATGTAAGACTTTTATTGAACTCTGGGTATCTCCTAGCAAAATTGTAAGACAACAATGTTATGCTTGCCACTCTCCAAATATCCTTTGCCGATATTCCGTAACTCGTAAGATCATCTCATGTGATCTCTTCGCCTTGTTTCCTTTCCTTAACTCCAACTCTTTGGTGGTCGAAATTCTAGGCCATTCAAGCTATGGCGAGGGTACTGATTTCTCCCATTAGAGTAATGCCCCTTTGTCGATCTTGGCTCAACATAAACCACCCCAAATCAAGCGCCGATTCCACCGCGAAAACCATACACTGGTGATAGGGACGTATCAAATTAGCCCCCAATTTCCTTCGACACATACATCAAGGATGTTGTCGCGTAGCAAAAACGACGCGGTAATCGCTTCGCAGCAATTACATTATATGTAGGGTAGATTCCGCCGTGATAGATGTGATATTAAAGCTGAAGATATGTCCGATCGTCGCGTGAGTGTTGGGTGTCCTGGAACCGTAGTGTTCTAGGTAGGCATCGTCGGCTATGAATGCTTTGTTGCACTTATATAATCATGGGTATGAGTGGACCCCATATCCTTAGGCATCGTGAACGGCGGTCTGTCGACGAGTAACTCTTCTGCTGGCCAAATATAAGGGGCGTGTAACGTTCGTGGCGTAGCTAGAAAGTATTCGTCCCGAAGTCGAGCCTTGGCCGATCCCATCCGTCCACGGACGTCGTCGTGATAGTAGTTTAGCTCCTCACTTGCCCTCTTCCTCCTCGTCGGAAGAGCTCATAAATTCGTCGTCTTCGTCGAAGCCAGCAAATGCTCTTGTGACTGGCTTCTTTGATGATGTATTCGTCGGGGGAGTTCGGGCCTTGGAGCCGCTTGATTCCCCGGATTCTCCTTCCTCGTTCGATGAGGACTCTTCCAGATCCTCCGTCGAAGTCGATCCATGTGATGTGCCGAGTAGGTTGTCTTTATAATTGCCCGCCTTCATAGCAGCGAAAACGGCCTCGCGTGTCCGCTCGCTCGCTTCTTCCTTATCTTCGACCCATTTGCCGTCCAGTCGGCCCTTCGTGCTGTTCTTGATTTCGTGTTCCCTTTGGTCAGCAGCATCGACAATTTGCTGCCAGCGCGCGCGACGCTTTTCCTTCTCCTTTTGTTCCATCTCGGGTTTGATGGCCAGGTACTCGGCTAGCGCCTTAGCCTCGTTGACTGTTCTGAGTCGACGTCCATCGAGATTCCTGCTAGATCCGTTTTCATCGCCCCGGTTCCTCTTCTTCTTGGAGGACATCCGACCACCGGCAGCTCGAAGCTGGGAGCCGAAACCACCTTTGCCACCGCATAGCGGAATTGATAATCGCAACGACACAAACGCATCATCGGCATCGCATAGATCGGTGATTAAGTCTTCTGAATGAGGGAGAAGCTGTTTGTTTGAAAGGGTGGTTAGAATGAGTCGTGTGTCCGTTCGTGGTAACCGATCTTCAATGTTATGATGTAGATCGGAGAAAGTCGTGGTAGAAGGAACGGGGAATGATAGAGTAGAGGGTAGGCCTAGGCCTGAGAAAGTAGAAACAAAGACGTTGATATTCTTGGGCGCCATCTTGCTGAGTTTTGCGCCGATATGGGAAGAGCAATGGGATTCTCCTGCTTTACGTTGTCAGAGATGTTGATCTTTGAAAGTGAGTTGATGAATCACAAGGCTAGAATTAATGATTGAATGAAACATTGAAGGATGAGGTAAACATCCAACCTTCTAATAGCCAACTTAAAAGCCTTATCGCCCGATTCCGCCAAGACTCTTATCGGTAAATCGTATAGAGGAGTGCAAGCCACAAGTAGCATTGAAGTAACTTTTTCATTTTAAGTTTTACTTGGACTGTGCGCTGGAGGTACGCTCCAGTACGTACATACTTCCCTAGCCACAACGCCCCACCACGTTCCAAGTCCCTAGCATCGCTTCCTTCTCCACCATAGGGTTTTTGCGCACAACCAAAAATTCTGACCTTCAATTCCACGCCGGAAGTTATTGATCAACCGCCGTCTTCACAACAACCACGCCTACCCACCCATTTCAACATCTTGACACCATCAACAAACCGCCAAGATGCTGATTCCGAAGGCTGACCGCAAGAAGATCCACGAGGTTAGTTATATTTCCTAGAACTGCGAAATTTCGATGAGCTAACATTTTTTGATTTCATAGTACCTCTTCCGCGAGGGTGTACTCGTCGCGAAGAAGGACTTCAACCTTCCCAAGCACCCCGATATCGACACCAAGAACCTCTTCGTCGTCAAGGCCCTCCAGTCCCTGAACTCCCGCGGCTATGTCAAGACTCAATTCTCCTGGCAATACTACTACTACACCCTCACCCCCGAGGGTCTCGACTACCTTCGCGAATGGCTCCACCTCCCCGCCGAGATTGTTCCCGCCACACACATCAAGCAGCAGCGATCGCATGCTCCTCCCCGAGGAATGATGGGTGAGGGTGAGCGCGAGCGACGACCGTTCGGCCGTGGCCGTGGTGGCGACCGAGGTGATCGTGGTGACCGTGGCGACCGTGAGGGTGGCTACCGACGACGTGATGCTGGTGAGGGCGGCAAGGAGGGCGGTGCCCCTGGCGAGTTCAACCCTCAATTGTGAGTTGTCTGGTCGCACAACACTACATATCCCTATATTCATATACTAACTCTAATCTACAGCCGTGGTGGATTCGGTCGTGGACGTGGCGCTCCCCCTTCGTAGAGAGGAGCTTCTTCTACTCTTACAAAATCCCCTCGACACGCATGATAACCGGTATGGACATGTACTCTAGGGAATGGAGCACCTGCATAGTCTCGCTTCTACTCGGGTGACGGAAACTCGTGGGGAGGAGCACGGTCGGGAGTTTAGGAGGCTAATCCTCGGAAATCGTCAATGAATTATGGACATGCTTTTGCCGTAAACGAATCACGTTGTTTTCCCAATGAAACTCCCGAATCGGTGAATTACGTTAGTTGAGTGCGAAGAATACCAAAAATTCGTTTACCAAAAACATCCCATGATGTGTGCTGGAGAGAAATATGGGTTGCTAATCCATAGGAAATCCACACTTCATGAATTCAGACGCAGAACCGAGAGAATATTCTGTTTGTTACCAGTTAACGGCCATCCACATCGGAGATCGCGACTCCTCCATATACGAGAACAATCCGAGAACCGAGTGATGTAAACAGGACTTTCCGTACAGGTAAGAAGTGGCTACGTACATGTATATCCGGGCATAGCTACATCCGTTGTTCCTGCCCGTATAAGCACACTTCCAGGTTCCGGTTGCAACCCGGAGAGACCCGCCAGGCTCCGGGCTCACTTATGTAATACAGACAAGTGGCAGCGACGATCTCCAGCTTATCAACAACTACTAATCACTTCTTTTCCTATTCAAAATATGTGAACCTTGGAAGCTTCTAAACGCTTCCCCTTTCAACCATCGAATGAACCACATTGATGCGCCAAGTCCCATAAGATCCTCCATTTGATCCGTGTATATCCTGATGATACCGACCAATTGCGCTATGCAACCTGGATAGGGCAAACACGGCTTACGTACGTCGCTAAGAACCAGTAAAATATGGCATATGCGGATTGGTCTGGTTTCGCCAAGTACGCAACCGAGCCTATACGTTTCTTAAGATGTCTTGCAACGATGGAATACCTATATACAAGTGTACTTATTAGGTTCGTTCGAGTGCCATACCGCCGTGCCCTTCTACAAGGAGATCTACAGCGATCCCCTAGGACACGCCATAGCCTATTCTTCCTTTTCGAAAATCCCAAGCTAGCACAAGATCACGATGTGCTCAGTCCCGGGAGTTCGTCACTAAGCAAACTATGGAGTATATACTACCAAGAGTAGTAATGCTCTAAGATACTGAGCGCAAAATATTAACGCGGTCCATACTGCTGACACCCAACCGTGTAACCTAGTTCCGCCGAAGCTCAAATCGGTCAGTTTCCCTTAGCGTGGGATAACTTTCAGAAATTGTCAGCCACCTATGCGTATTATTCGACAATTACCAATTATTGTTAATCCGAGAGGGGCAAATGTCATTTCCCAACGAACCTTATCACATTAAGAGATGCATTTTTCAAATCCCCACGAGAGAGGTCAAGTGACGACTAAGAGCCTCTCGGCTTGAAAATCCCGCCCGATCCATCCGGTAAGTAGTCAGAGCCGAGACTTTGTTTGCCCCTAGGAATAGCAGACGATACTCATCCCACCTGTCCATCCATTGATGGATTGGCAATGCGAGTATAAACATTGATATCAACGTGGAGATATAGAAGGCCAACTGACAACGCTAAACCCAAGCTCGCATTCACAAAAAAGTGTGACGACGCTACAGAATCTAAGCAAGATGACGTCTAGATCCCGTGAAGACAGTCTAGGACCGTGCTTTACACCCCAAGTATCAGGCCATTCTCGCCAAATTGTACTGTCCTACCAGGCTAGTCAGCTTCTGCAAGCATATATTGTTTGAGTGGGGTTAATGACAGTAACGGCTCCATTCCACACTAGCAAGGCTACATCGAAGCAAGTCTACATACGATACTTATTCTATCGTATTATACTCCAGTGGGGTCTACTTCTGGCTAGCCAAGCCATACAAACCAATGAACCGGGGTCTAGCTTGTCGAGCTGCTGCGAGGTGAACGCATCCTCTTTGCCATGGCGGGGTGTAGCGGCGTAAGTCTGAACCACTGCCCCTCCTCTGCCCTCTTCTACTCGTGGTGGGCATGGATAGCTCTGCGGGCAAACCCATCATGGGAGCCAATCCCAATGCAAAGTGTGAATAATGAGCTGGGGCTTGTTCCCTTTCCTGCTCCGATACAATGTCTAATAAGAAGACGGGTTCTCCCTGAATCTTTGTGTTCCTCAAGTTTCTCCTTGACTAGATTCCTACGTGACCATAGACCATCCGCTTCGGTATACAAAAGAGCTTTCTTAAGTAACCTTGTCTTGTCTCGCCATCTATACTCTTGGACTCCCTACAAACAGCATCCTTTTTAGAATACCCCTCATCATACGATAGATTTCAAAAAGTACAATATGGCTTCTCTCCCAAAGACTATGAAGGCTCTCCGGCAAGTCTTATTTTCCATATGCAATTTAACCTTTTAGAAATAAAAACCTATGGGAAGCTCAATGAAGCTCTTCCAGTTAGCGCTTCGCGTACTTAACAACCTACTAATAGCTATACCCTTAATAGATATGAGAAGCCGGAAGTTTGGGGTATCGTCGATGTTCCTCTACCCACGCTACGCCCCGGCGATGTCTTAATCAAGGTCAAGGTAAGCCAATTTCGTCTCATACACTCTTACAGTCATGATAACCTGGGATTGCCTTAGGCCTGTGGTGTTTGCGGTACCGATCTACACATTCACGAAGGAGAATTTATCGCCAAGTTCCCCCTCATTCCTGGGCATGAGACTATCGGCGAGGTCGTTGGTAAGCCGTTCCAGTGACATCGCATAATTCATATTGAAATTTAACAATCACCCTCAGCATTCGCCGACGATGTTAAGGGCTTCAGCGTCGGCGACCGTGTCGCAGCTGACAACTCAGAGCTTTGCGGTCACTGGTGAGTAGAAATATTGCGCTCCAATCCCCAAGAAATACAACTGATTCGTGTGTCAAAGCTTCTACTGCCGAAGAGGCCAGGAGCTTCTCTGCGAGGACTTCAAGGCCCACGGTGTGCTAGGATTAGATGGTGGTTTCGCCGAATATGTACGTGATTTCCCAGAGCCCGTGCAGTTTCCAATTGGCTAATCCATCCGCGCTGGAATCTAGGCTTCGTACACCCAAGGTCGTCTGTTCAAGATCCACAACATTAGCGATGTCGATGCTACCCTTATCGAGCCCGCCTCCTGCGCCATGCATGGTCTGGAGAAGATCGCCCCCAAGGCTGGTTCCCACGCTCTATTGATCGGTGCTGGTCCTACCGGCCTCATGATGGCCCAATTCTTGTACGGAAAGAAAATCCCAATTGCTACTGGGAAGTATTGCTGATCGTCCTGAATAGGAGGCAAAGCGGTGTTTCGCAATTGACCATTGCCGCCCCCGAGGGTTCCAAGATGGAATTGGCTAAGAGCCTCGACGCCGCCGACTTCTACGTTCCTCTCTCCCGAAAAGACGCCTCCCCTCAATGGGCTCAAATCAAGAAGGACAACCCATATGGCTTCGACATAGGTAGGTGAAGTTCAGCATTAGCGACTAGTAACAGCGCTAATGTGAATACAGTCGTGGAGGCTAGTGGTAGCTCCAAGGTTCTAGAGGACGCCATCAACTACGTCCGCCGAGGAGGCAAGCTTGTCTGCTACGGTGTCTACCCCAACTCCGCTCGTGTCTCCTGGCCTCCGTCCAAGATCTTCGGTGATGGTAAGTTTCGTAACAAAGATATACTTTTAAGCGTCAGTGTTAACTAGGCTTAGAAATTACCATCATTGGCTCCTTCTCCGAGACTTACATGTTCCCGTCTACTGTCGACTACCTAGACAGCGGCAAGGTGAAGACCAAGGGCATTGTCAACAAGACCTTCAAGCTCGAGCAGTGGGGTGAGGCCCTCGAGAGTATCCGAAACAAGTCCGCCATCAAGGCCGCTATCGTTTTCGACTAAATAGAGTAGCCCGGGATGTGTATCTCAACAAAGAAAGAGTAACCATATAATCGAAGCTACTGGTCGGGTTAGATGGACGGTCGAGTTAGTTAAGCTGTAGTTAAATCAGACTTCTATCTTGAATAGAGCTAAAATCTCCGATTCGCCATCTGTATAAGCCGCCTTTCCTAAGAGTGTAGTCCACGAAGCAAGGTGTCACGGTTGGCGTCAGCCAATGGGAGACTCTGCTGTTCCCGAATAGGGATGCGGAACTGGGGCGGAGCGGCCAATTTAGACGTCAAGGGGACGTGATTTGTCAGGTCGATCGTCCCCGTCGTCAATATAAGCCTCGACGACCCCACGACCTTGATGGCCATCCCGCCTTCGTGGGTAACACTTATGCAACTATTAATTAATCCTACCCTGTCTCGTTCATCCCAAGAGCTCGCCTACTTCTTTAGCATAATGCCTACTGCGGTTGTAACCGGAGCTAATTCGGGCATCGGCCACGCTTTCGCCCAGCTCCTGATCCGGGAGGTATCACAAGTTCTCCTATATCGATATTCATCACCGGCAACTTCACCGTAGAATTTCAGCTGCTAAAATATTTCACGTATTGCTTAACGCTAACACCATTGGACTATCCATAGGGCTATGATGTCACAGCTGTCGACCTCAACGTAGGCGACGGGCTGAAGTCGCTGCGATGTAACACGGCACAGCTAGACGTCTCGTCTCCGGGCTCGATCACCGCGTTCTCGAAGTCCTATGGCGACGGGCCACTCGACGTACTACTGAACATCGCGGGTGTGATGGCGCCACCAGCCGACGATGCTTTGTCTACGATTTCACTTGACACCTTGGCTAAGACATTCAATGTCAACACGTTCGGCCCGCTACTCCTAACACAGGCTCTGCTTCCGAACTTGCTCAAGTCCGAGAGTCCCAAGCTGGGTGTCATGTCTAGCCGTGTGGGAAGTATGGGTGATAACAGCTCTGGAGGCTCGTACGCTTACCGCGCGAGTAAGGCTGCTGTGAATAGCGTGTTTAAGAACATGGCGGTGGAGTTGAAGGATAAAGGAGCCGTGGTGGTTATCATGCATCCTGGATACGTGAATACACCGCTATCTCCTGGATCTTTAGATATGAGTCAGACGGTTATGCCCGAGGAGGCTGCTACGAAGCTGTGGAGTGTGTTGTTGAGCAAGGGGTTGGAAGAGACGGGTCGGTTCTGGCATCGCGAGGGCTATGAGCTAGAGTGGTAGGGAAAGATAAGCGGAATCACGAAGAAACTACCACGGGAGATTTAGTTCTTCAGCAGAGGAAAGAGGGAAATTGCAATGATGGGTATCTCGGCATTTAATATACTAATACGGATGGTGTTACATTACCATTAGTGATCAGTTCCCAACGCCGTATAGCCACAGACCACCTTCCTGGCCCTTCCCTAAAAACCAGATGCAGACCCCAACGCCATGCTGATGACCAATTGAACTGACAACAATCAGATCCAGGTACCCTTCTTGAACCATCGGCCGTTCCAACGGAAGTAATCGGGAGACGGAGGGTCAGGGGTGTCGTAATCCATACCCAGCGCCTTGAGCATCTTCCAGACGTCAGTGACAGGGACATTAATACTCTTGATGATCCCATCGCACCAGCCAGCACCACTGCATCGCAGGCCAATAAGTCGAGTCTTGCCCTCAACAAGCTTGACGTCCTTGTTCGCGATACCGCAGAGCTGCACATCATAGTACTTAGTCTTAATATCTAGCATACCCTTGAGCTGCGCGAACAGCTCGCCATCCTCGTTGCGGATCTCGAAGCAACACCAGCCGAAGCTGAGCTCGACCGGCGACGGGTTCTTAACACGGAACCGCACCTTGAGGCCTGCACGATCGCCCTTGACGTCGTCGCAGGTCGGCGGGTTAGCAGTGATCTCGGCCTCCTTGACCGCGAACGCCGCGCCGTGCATGCCGTTCATGGCGACCCCGCGGGTGAAGTAGATCGGGCGGTAGCCCTTCTTCAGGGGCTTGCTCTTGATCTCCGCCACGCCGTCGATGAGGTCCAGGACTACCTGCTCGTCGTGCAGAAGGTGCTCGAGGAACACTTGCAAAGCGTTCCAGTTGATGATCTCCACGAGCTGGTAGTCGATGGTGATGGGCGTGCCGTTCGGGTGGACTTTGAGCTCCGGCAAGGTCATCTCACCGAAGGGACCGCTGGGACCCCACATGTCGATGGTCATCGGACACATCTTGGCTTTGATGGTACCGCTGTCTGTGAGTCGAGCTTCTAGCGAGAGGTGGAAGGAACTATATTGCGAGTCAGAACTAGAAATAGGGGAAAGGGATATAATTAAAGATTTAAGAGGTTGGATAAGGGGACTTACTGCTCGAGGACGAGACCGATACGGAGCTTAGTGATTTTCAACTTGCTTTCGAATTGGATTCTACCAATGAGATCCTGGAATGCGGTCTCCATCTCCTCATCGTTCTGGCAGAGGATGCCCAAGAAGCTCTGATCACCAGGTACAAGCTTCTTGAAGATGGTGCGGTCCCGTAGCCAGTCCGAAAGACGCTTAGCCATTCTTGCGGTTTGCTTAAAATAGCACGTGTGAATTGGGCACTGTGAATTAGACCCTAGACTGTTTGGAAACCGTCCAGGTGATTGGAAAAGAATGAATGAACAAAGTCTTTGGTTCAATGAGCGAGTGACAGAACAGCTGTGCTGTGTCCAAGGATGTTGTTGGGTAGGTCAATGAGTGTGTTGTGGGTGTTATATGTGAAGGCGCTCTGTGTACACCTGGATGATGGGCAAGGCACTCATGCCCTCAAGGTTTAAGTGCTTTCTTTGTCTTAACTGCGGTTGGGTGGTGTCGTAGTTGGTAAAATCGTGCCAAATCGACTCGACGACCAGGTTCACGATGCGTCCAATGGGGCGGCCACAGTTGGTAGTCCCCAGGTGCGCACACAACAAACCAATTTAAAGCGGATCCAACCATAGCTCGGCACAAACGTCTTGCCATAGTCAAGGGAAATCAGCTATTCTTCACTTGCTATCCCCAGTGTGATCTCTGTTCGCCGTCTAGGAGCGATGAAACCAGCGGGCGACTACCCTAGCTTGAGCCCTTCACTCCCAGAGGAGGATTCTACTACTTCTACAAATCATTACACGTTCATATCCATCTATTATCAGCTTCTATATCATCACTACTAACATGATAGAAAAGCGTTTCTATGCTACCCCTTTATTACTAGGAACTCGGTTCGTGATATTGGATCACTTACACTATTATATACTACATACGAAAATGTTAAGTTAGTAGTTTAAACATGGATAAATACCACCTCTAGTATATTCTTTGATTTATATGTAAATTGTCTTGATGGTAGCGCTTCTAGTGGGTTATAGAATCTGCCTTGCTGTTAAACCCGAATACTGAGGCCCTGTACGATGAATTACTATCTACCTTAGCAGTATTCCCTAGGCTACCTTACAAAGCGTAATATGATTAGCTATACACTACGAGGTATCGTTGCCACAGATACTATTCCTTTCAACTTAGAGAAGATGGTTATTCTGCTTGTGAAAGAGCGTACTAATGTCAACCCCTGAGAGCAGATTTGAGTGCGCCCTTCTTACTTAAAGAGCCTAATTGGAAATATTATATATCATTATAAGGCTATTGCCTATACCCCTGAGTTGGTCGCTTCAGCACCTTAGTCATGTATGGTTGATGGAGGAGCTCGCCTAGGATAGGGGTATTCCTATGGACGAAGACTCTAGTAGTGTTAGCTAGGCGGCATTTGGGGCTCCTCGCATGACAACGTAGCCAATTCCCTTTGTGATAGTTATGATCTCAACCTCTTGAAGCAGAGAATTCAGGACTTCACTAAGCCAATTCTCAAGCATGCCTTGGAGTGTGGATATATCTCTACAAATGGTACAGAAATTCTACTTGCTTGGTGATCTAGGTTGATGGCGTTCGTACTTAAATTTTCATCTTATTCCATTAGTGCCCTACGGCCAGTACCACGTGTTTTGACCAACATATTGTAAATCCGACACTGAATTGAAACTGCTTACGCACATAGCTCTTTTAGGGAATATTTACAACTGGAGTGCTTCAGGGGATAGAGGATGACAGACGAACAAGCAAAGTAAAATTATTATTCATGACTTAGCGATAGCTTGAGGTACTAACCCCATATACTAATCTCGAACTTGTATAACAAGGACATTGGATATTCTAATATATCCCATCTGCTAGTCCCATGTATTGGTTCAACAATGAGTTCGACATCAATGGGCTGTAAAAAAACGATATTGACTTGCGGCGGCAACTCGAAGTTAAAACAGCTAGCCCCGGGGTTGCGTCAGCGGATACTCAGCTTGTCAGACTGCTAAAATTGTCATGTCTCATTTACCTGCTAAAACCTAAATTGATACCATACAATACAGTAACATACATAACCTGCTGGCGTAATATCTGCCATCAAAGAAGTAACACCATCCATAGATGTCATAGGAGAAGTGGACCCTTGTAGCATGGATGGAACCCTCGCGGGGACTGGGGCGGTGGGGGTCCAGCGGTACGCTAGGACCGCTAGGTACCTGTCAGGAGTGATGTCAGGGGGGTTTCGGGAAGCGGCAAGTAGAATGATTGGCTCTTTTCCCCTTGTAGGCCCTTCCAATTTCCAGGTCAATACGAGTGCCGTTGGGCAATTTCGACTCGTCAACTCCAAATCTTTATGTCGTCCAATATCTTCTCCTAAGATCATACCATCTATCTGCCCTACAAATCTACGATATAGTCTCTGTCTCTTGCAGTGACTATAGAATCTATGTCTTATCCGAAGACCCAACACAAGACATTATTGTTGGTGAATTTTACATCGATCTCAAACAAGTGTATTGGAATACGTCAATATCTATCTAGGTAGGGGCTGCCCGCTATCAAACGACCCCAGCTGTCCACGAGACTCTTCATACTTGCCCAACACAACCGAACCAGATCTTACCTACCTTGACTAGGTAGCTCTTGGTAGAATACCTATGCAGATGCGGAGGGATAGATGCTCCTTCTTCATCTCGGAGACTTCTAATTTCTGTAGTCACGAGTCATCTAAACTAGTACAACATGTCTCGTCCAAATCGACCGTCCCTGGGCCAATATGACTTTGCGCTTCGTGATCCACCGATGAACGACCATCACCGTCGCCCGAGAGCAAACTCAAAGCTTCCAGAATTCGACACCTTCAGACCCGCTCAAATTAACGTCGATTCAAGTTCCGACGACGACGATATTCCTATCACCAAGTCGAAGCGACCCGCTCAACACTCTCGTTCAATGAGCCACCCATTCCCCTCGTTATTCTCAAGTAAAAAGAAGAAGAATGCTCGATCCGGGGACCAGTCTGGAAAAGACGAGGTTGACTGGGGCGATGATATAAGGCCGAAGCCAAAGGCGGCGCAGCTGAATCCCCAGCAGAATGCTGTTCCCGGGAGGATACCGCGTGGGCCTACCGACTTCGCAACAGGAAACTGTATGACCTGTGCGAGCTTGGCTAGATGGCCCAAGGAACTTCATATCTTCAGATGTACGATCTGCCTGACAATAAATGACCTCAAACCCTACGATCCTTCCCCTGGTTACACGAGTTCTCAGCCCGGCATGGGTAGTTCCTTACAACCTAATGATGCCGAATTTGGCCCCCCGCGGTCTTCTTCACAATCTCGTACGTTCTGCCAAATCCTAGAGCATGGTGTGTTCTTGACTTACCCTCGCAGCAAATTCAATTTCTATCGACCGCACGAAACATATTATCAAGCAATGTCTGCGTTCGTCATTGCAACATTTGATGTCGGCGCAGCCATATCGAGAACGTTCCGAGTTTTGGTCTGGCCAATCTCCTCCTAGGCCGTCAAATGAGTATTCGGCCAGACATCAGTCTCCGAGTAGGCAAGATGGCTCACCTGCTTCAAGCGCTAGCCCACCTAGTTTCATGTATAATACGGTCTTCGACGACTTAACCGAGCTCAATCTTGAACCGAACCCGCTGAACAGCGCCGTATCTATGGCGAGGTCGTATTCAACGTCCTACCCTGATACTAGGAGCTCGACTTTCCCTCCTAGCCAAAATGGCGGACGCAGCTCTAATATAGATGGCACAATTTCGGACTTAGAACCTAAGAAGGTCTTCAAGAAATTGGAAGAGTATCTTGTTTCATGTTTTGGTTCCTACCCATGTATTAACAACTCCTTCGTTACTCGTCATATGAGTGCTAGCTCTAGACTCCCTGCCGAACCCGTGAGGAAGCCGGCTGTAGAGACCAGAAAGGAACCGACCCGCGATGACGGCCCTACTCCCGAGCTCGATGCCAAGTTATTGCTCTTAGGCGACTTTGCGGAAAATGGCACATGGTGGACTGGGGGCCAAGAGGAGACCATACCGTCGAGAAATCCATCCAGGCGGAAGGACGATGTGCATTCGATTGTGACATCCAAATCGCCACGGATCGACTGGGGCGCAGCTATTGAATGGTATAACACGGTTATCACTGCCGCCGAGTCATGGATAGAGGTCTATACTGAGATATTGCAACTTGATCCATCGCAGGGATTGGCAGATGCAAGGTTACAACATTTCGAAACAGTTGTCGCGGCCGCTCGGGAACACATAAAGCGAGTCCTTTTGAAGTGCACAGAGATGCTCCTTAAGCGACCAGGAAGACAGTTAACAAACCCTCAAGATATCCGCTTCTTATTGCTACTGCTAGCTAATCCTCTTCTTACCCCGGGATCCAGAGCATATACCAGCAGGAATCAAGAGTCGACTAAAGGGAAAGGTGTGGCTACAGAGCTTGGTTCGGAATCTCAGGCAAGATCGGCATCTGGGCGACACTCTGGGATCATAAAGCGAATTCTCGGTCTGCTAGCGAACTCATCGGAACAATGCCACCACCATCTAATTACATGGTTCTCTCGACTGCCTGAACACCTCTTTCTCCGGATAAAGGACCTAATAAGCGGCTTCGTTACGTATCGATTGACCCGACAGAATGACAAGAAGGTAGAGCCTCGCATCGACGTCACAGGCGGCTTGATTCCACAGATGTCGAACTCCCGTACTGGTAATACGCCGGCGATATTACACGCTGCCCTAGAATCGTCCAAGGCAAAGAAGCAAAAGCAGCCCATCGAACCAAAGCGCGCCGCATATACAGATGATTGGCAAATTAAAGCTGCTGCAAGAGTCATGGCCCTCCTATTTGCTGCCAATAACCTAACGTACGTCCGGCGTAGTGACAGATTGGACGGTCGCGGTCACGGCCGTCTGCTGTCAACAAGTGATTTCTACAATACATTAGTCGACTGCTTAGACTTCAAAGCTGATTTCGAATTGTGGGAAGCGAAAAGAGGTAGATTCGCTTTTTGCCAGTACCCATTCTTCCTTAGTATTTGGGCGAAGATACAAATATTGGAGTTTGATGCTAAACGACAGATGGCTGGCAAGGCGAGAGAGGCTTTCTTTGACAGCATTTTGACCCATAAGAACTATGCGCAATATTTGGTTCTTAGCGTTCGTCGGGACTGCCTCGTGGAAGATAGCCTCAAGAAAGTGAGTGAAGTTGTTGGAAGTGGCAGCGAGGATATCAAGAAGGGCCTGCGTATTGAATTTCAAGGAGAAGAAGGAGTCGATGGTGGAGGGCTTCGAAAGGAATGGTTTCTCCTTCTCGTGAGGGAGGTTTTCAACCCAGACCACGGTAAGTATCTTGCTTGGTACACCATTACGCCATAACTGAACGTTTGTTTAGGGCTCTTCGTTTATGATGACGACTCGCGTTTTTGCTATTTCAATCCAAATACCTTCGAGACGTCTGACCAATACTTCCTCGTTGGAGTGGTGCTCGGGTTGGCAATATATAACTCGACAATACTGGATGTCGCGTTTCCACCCTTCGCATTCCGAAAGTTACTTGCGTCTGCGCCTGCACCTCCTGCTGGCACGCCTGCGCATTCACGTCCAACGATGAATTATACCTTGGATGATCTAGCCGAGTTCCGCCCAGTCCTCGCAAGGGGACTTCGGCAATTATTAGACTTCGAGGGGGACGTCCAATCCACATTTTGTCTCGATTTTGTGATTGAAATTGAAAAATACGGAACCAGAGTTCGGGTACCTCTCTGCCCGGGAGGCGAAACCAAGATGGTGACGAATGCCAATCGACGAGAATATGTCGACCTTTACGTCAGATACCTACTTGATACTGGTGTTAGCCGGCAGTTCGAACCTTTCAAGCGAGGCTTTTTCACCGTGTGTGCTGGTAACGCGTTGACACTATTCAGACCGGAGGAGATCGAGCTTCTCATCCGCGGCTCGGATGAGTTACTGGATGTTACCTCTTTGCGTGGTGTCGCGGTATATTCGGGATGGCCGAATCATGTGAGGCCCGAGAGAGAGCCGACGGTACAGTGGTTCTGGGATACATTCGAGAGAGCTTCTCCTGCCGATCAACGCCGGTTACTGTCGTTCATAACCGGTAGCGATCGCATTCCTGCCATGGGCGCAGCATCACTCGTTATAAGAATTAATCTTCTAGGTGAAGACGAGGGGAGGTTTCCTTCAGCGAGGACGTGCTTCAACGTTTTGTCGCTTTACCGATACACCTCACGAGCGAGATTGGAACAATCACTATGGCGAGCAGTGAATGAAAGCGAAGGATTTGGACTCAAATAATGACATGAAACTACGGCATCGGGGGGCATAATAGCATTACATTGGCGTTCATGGATTTGGAATGGCCGTTGAAAGATACCGGGTCGGCATGCCCGGAAATACCTAGGCACTGGGGCTATTGCTTGCTATGATCAACATGGTTCTTGGATGGCAGGACTTCTCGCGGACAAGAGAATACCTGTAAACTAAAGCGGCGTTTGCACAGATTATACCCAACTAGCACTAGTTGTATTATTACCATCGAAAATGGCAGCCATTTTAAAAGCGGATGAGAGCTTGATACATGACATGACTGGGAGTTGGGCTTGTGCATTCTCGACTTGCCCCTTCGCTTCACTCGTGCTAGATCGTACGAACTTCTGTGAAGGATAAGTTCCCCGGACAAACAACGTCTGAGTCCATAATACTCCTAGAGGCCACCCCCAACTGTGAGAGACTTATCCACGCCGTGTTGGTGGAGTAAGGCTTAAGCAAGACTTGATGCTCATACGTTAGAAATCTATCTTAGGATTGCGTCGTGCCTGATTCTGATGTTATGGCAAGATGTGTCAGTTGGTAGATATTATTAATATGCAGTTGCGCATGTTTAACTGACTCACCTATTATGGAGAAGCACAAATTGAAGATCCGGGAATTGAATCCATACTGCCATAGCCCGCGCGGATTACCGTAATTGGTAACCTCCAGATGTAAAACACGCCCTTCAATGTTGGTAGGCGTTAGGACCATCTTAACTTCTTACGGCGACCAACACGCTGACGGAGACCCACGGCCGGTATCATGCTTCTCGTGACGGCATGCCATGTGTTCAACAATTTTTATAAAACCGGAGGCGCAAAGCAAAGGGCATTGATTAATAAGAGAGAATCTTAGAGGATTTACCGTATCCATGCCATGCAGTCAGCCACTTTCGGCTCCTGACACCCAATCGCAGAGCCTCGAGTGTACCAAAAGGGAAAAAAGGCAAGATCTGTCAAATAAGTATGGGGCGCACAGGAAGGTCTGTTGAATGATATAGGCTTTCTTGCTCGTGACCATAAGGCAATGTTTCATATTAAATCCGTGCTTTATCGGTAGTTAGATGCAATTGAGGATGGTGTCTTACACAGCTATTTGGGGACGTTTACGTCATTTGAAATGGCTCACCAAGTAATACTTACAGACTACTTTGATGGGAACTAGCTTAGTAAAGTCTTAAAGCATTACGTGTAAAGCAGTGGTTCAAAGATTAAGCTTGTGATACTCAATTTACATACATGTACGGTAGCATGTGCCGCCTTAATAAACGATTACTATCCATTAAGGGATGAGAAACTTCCTTGAAGACTTTTAAACTGTTGACTGTACAACATAAGCCTAAGTCTATAGTATAGTTATACTAGTACGAGACTCTTAGGATATTTGGTTCCCAGTTCGTGTAACGCATACTTGAATATCATTGTGATTGTATGCGAACTGAAAGCTTACACCAATTAAATTGTCATAAACTCATGTAAATTTGGAAGGTGTGTTACGGCTCGAGGACTATGCAGTGAATTGGTCTATATATAATGGAGTGGAAGTAATTGCTGTTTATTATGTTTATATAATTCTATACGACGTCAAAAGACTTTGTCCCTATATATTAAACTCTTGTGGAACTTTTGAGCGGTTAAATTCAATAGCAAGACTAACATGAATCCTGCGCTGGCTTGTTTGCTATACTCATGCAGTTGGCATTCGTTATTGAATCGTGTAAAGAGTTTCTGGGTTGACTACAGGCATGGGATTTGTAATTGAAACCGCTCAGTCGAATGCATGATTGGGTCCGGTAGCCGGGGGGCCGAGACCCATGAAATTTCCGAAGATGGATGTCTATAATGGAGTCAAATTTCCACCGGGAGCCGACTTCGTTTAGGGCGTGGAACAGTGCAATGTGTAGCGCGGCTAATCGGCGCGAAAGAGAGTTTGACTATCACCTGTCCGGCTAGGCTGGTGAGAAAGAAGCCTTGAGTGATATGTTTTCCAAGGTTTGCCGCTGGCAATGTCAAGCCAATGGTTCGGGCCTATATCCCAGCCTTGTGTGGCGCTGTCCATTGTCCTGTCAGTAATTCGCTAGACATGTACGGTATATTTGATTAGTGTAGAGGGCGCTGGTAAGCTTTGCTTTGCTTACTGCTATCAACGGCTTGCGTACGCTCTATTGGCACGTTTGGCCCTTGCCCATCCACATTGGCTGGATCGGCGTTGGCCAGCCAGGTTGAAGGCTTTTGTCACACTTGCGATGTCGGCTTGGCGGGTTGAAAGGCCTCTAGGCCTTCTTGACTCAACGGGTCACCCGATAAGGCGTGACGATCAGTAGGAGCTGAATGGCGAACACTGATAGCGGTTTATGTGCAATGGATGCAGGTGTCTCGGCGCCTTGTACGGAGTAAGGTTGCTTTCGAACTCCGGTACCTTGCGATCTTTCCAGACATTTTTAGATGCAAGTAATGGGGGGACCCTGAAGACAACCCTGAACTAGCATGGGAATTCTATGCCCGCATGTGGCATGTGTAAGCTGGGAGCCGCCGCAGTCGTAGCGTTTCGCCGCTCGCCATCCCATACTAAGGAAAAAGAGTAAACGCAATCCATCTGACTCGAGATGTTATGTTCAAGATAGGATTTCAAATCCAATTGCAATAGAACAGAATATTGTCCTAGCTTGCTCGGAATAATCAATTAGGCTACGCTTGCAAGAGCCGAGCTATTTCGGATAGAATCGTGAATTGTATTCCGTACCATGACCGAGAACCCGTTCGACATTCGTGCCATTTTCGTTTGGCACAGTGAAAAGGCAATTCTCGGTTGTGGAAGAGTGACTTGGAATATACAAGGCTACTAGAGTTGATTCGAAACCTCTAAGAGCTTTCGAAACGATCCACGGGTTTCTCAGTTTGAGGAATATATCAACTTTCCCCTTATGAATTGAGTTATTTTCTATGAGACACATTTATTGATGGGGGTTGACACTCACTTACAGAATAAGATGGACTCTGAGTTGGGTCTGTGTGATGTCAACGGGGCCGGGTACGCACTGTCTTAGGAGGTCGCCGGAGTTACGAGTGGTGTACTTTCAACTGTCATAGCTGGATAGGTTGTCCGTGTACTTGGTCCGGACCTTGCCTCCTGAAAAGTACCAATGGCAAAAGGACATAAAGCATGGAAAACCATTCGTAAAATATCGACTTGGCCTTTAATGATATATCATCTAGAATATTCATCTTGCCATTATCTGATTTACTCGTTTGATTATCTAGTCAGGCCATGTCTCTCGCCATATATATCAACGTATCGTAATTCAATAACAGAGAAAACATCTGATCTCAAGTGATTGTGTTACTTCGTGTTGAAGACTAATGTTTCTCGGCGGGGTGCTACGGATGTCACTCGTAAGTACAGCTTAGCAAACGTACAGTAGGAATTCTCCGACGAGGTGCTTTTTTTTACCCCTCCAGAAGCATAGCCCTGGCAATGCGCTGTAGGGCCAATCTTAGGCCAATCTGGGCCAGTGGGCCAAATTGACGGGCTCGCATGGGTGAGCACTTGAGGATTGGACCACCCCACCTACCTGCATCATGGTTTTTTCTTGGTACTGTACTTGTCTCTCAACCGATTTTTTTATTATTTATGTCGCTCATATAGTCTACATCATAAATTTGCTACCCCTCCAAATTCCCTCTCTTTCTCAACAACCACTATTTAATCTGACCTGCCCAATTCTTGCATTCGATTCTTTCTCGAGATCTTTCTGATCAAGTTCCTCGAGATTTCCGAAGTTTATTCCCAAAGAAACGCCACCCGTTCATTCATTAATACAGGTAAGAGAGCTAATTTACCCCTCCTAACAGCTTCCTTGACTACCCCGCTATCGCCTGTTGCATGGGCATCGTAGCCTTCACAAGCTGTTGTTCCCCTGCCCCGCCTACCCGGATCACTTGGCCTTGTTTAGGGGGCCCAGAAACTCTTTCTGCAAGAACGCGAGACGAAACGAGACAAATAATTGGAAATTGCCATCTTACTGAAAAGAACAATTTCTGATATTTATCGATTGCGGGATATCCGTGACTCGCTTTAACCATATAGAAATACCTCGCTCCCGAGCAAACTTGCAACTTTGAAAACCACAACTTTCCCTCGGACTCTTTTCTGTATCATACATATCGTATTTTCCATCACCTAAGGATCAATCATCACTAACTTCATTCTTTCAATACTCAGACCAAAATGGTTGTCAAGGTTGGCATCAACGGTTTTGGCCGAATTGGCCGTATCGTCTTCCGCAATGCGGTCGAGCACAGCGACATTGAGATTGTCGCCGTCAACGATCCCTTCATCGAGACCCACTACGCCGAGTACATGCTGAAGTACGACTCGACGCACGGTAACTTCAAGGGAACCGTCTCCTACGACAGCGACGGCCTCATCGTCAACGGCAAGAAGGTCAAGTTCTACCAGGAGCGTGACCCTGCCAACATTCCCTGGGCCCAGACTGGTGCCGACTACATCGTTGAGTCCACCGGTGTCTTCACCACCACCGAGAAGGCCAAGGCTCACTTGAAGGGTGGTGCCAAGAAGGTCGTCATCTCCGCCCCCTCTGCCGATGCCCCGATGTACGTCATGGGTGTCAATGAGAAGACCTACGACGGCAAGGCCGACGTTATCTCCAACGCCTCTTGCACCACCAACTGCCTTGCTCCCCTCGCCAAGGTCATCCACGACAAGTTCACCATCATTGAGGGTCTCATGACCACTGTCCACTCCTACACTGCCACACAAAAGACCGTCGATGGTCCCTCCAACAAGGACTGGCGAGGTGGCCGTACCGCTGCTCAGAACATCATTCCCAGCAGCACCGGTGCCGCCAAGGCCGTCGGTAAGGTCATTCCCGACCTTAACGGCAAGCTCACTGGCATGTCCATGCGTGTCCCTACCTCCAACGTCTCCGTTGTCGACTTGACCATCCGCATCGAGAAGGCTGCTTCTTACGATGAGATCAAGGAGGCCATCAAGGAGGCCGCTAACGGTCCTCTCAAGGGTAAGCCTAATTTCCAATTCAAATACCAAACCCAAGACCGAAAGCTAACTTTCTACCCTAGGCATCCTCGCTTACACCGAGGACGATGTCGTCTCCTCTGACTTGAACGGCAACACCAACTCCTCCATCTTCGATGCTAAGGCCGGTATCTCCCTCAACAAGAACTTCGTCAAGCTCGTCAGCTGGTATGACAACGAGTGGGGCTACAGCCGACGTGTCCTGGACCTCCTGTCTTACATCGCCAAGGTCGACGCTGGCAAATAACTCCCTAAACTCTAATGATGATCTTTGTTTGAAAGCTCCGACGGTGGCGTCTTAAGTACCTAACTAAGGTACGGGTGGCTTTCAGACGGTATAATGGTTGGCAATGGATCAATGGCCGGGCCGGATTAAGTACTCTCTCGTTCGAGCAATGAAATGTCATTAGTCTGATTTAGAGATAAACGAAATAAAAAGGAAAAAAATTGATGACCTCTGTTTATATACATGCAAATGTGACTTGGCTGTAAGATTGGTGATACTATTACTATCCACGGATACGACCACTTAATTTCCGAGTTCAAATTACACTTCTGGGGAGACATCACAATAGCTATCTCCCGGCTACGTCCCCCGAGTCTTTGCTTTATGTACGTTTGCATCTTGATTTGACACATCACATATTGGTGGTAAGAGAGGAAGTAAATCTCGAAAAGCAGTAGGATTGTAATCCGTTTACGCCGAAGTACCTATGATACACTCTTCTATCATCGTGAATTAATCTCATCCAACAGTCCTAACACTGCTGGCGGTAATAAAAGTAATAGTAGCTTGCCCGGTCATTCTCTCCCCTTCCCTCACCCTCACTCTTTCGCCTAAGCTAAAGCTACCTTGCCTGCCTGCTTGCTTTTGGTATCCATCTAACGCCACCGAAAAGGGGGAATGTTACGTTTTGAAAAACCCAACGCCCGATCTACGCTTGCTCGCTCGCTCAGCTGATCTCCATAGCATCACCTCCGGCGGCCACGGCGTGGCCGTTGGTTACGGCGAAGTCGACCGCGCCGTCGTTGCCGATAAGTCGCTTCTCGGACTGGTTGACGAAGGCGACGCTGCGGGAGGGATCATAGAAGAGTTTGAAGCTTCGCTGGACGTCGTCGACGGAGACTTGCTTGGCCTTTCGCTTGGCGCAGACGAGTTGGGATGTTGTGATTAAGTTACTTGCATAGCGGAGTCCGGCTTCCTGGCCGATCTTGGTGAGGAGGGCTAGAGCGTCGGCTGACACGTCGATTTCTTCTTCGGTAGCGCGGAGGCTTAGGATCTGGCGAATCTCGTCGGGCGAGTAGGTCTGTGTTTGAATGATGACGACACGGTCGAGGAAGTCGAGAGGTAGTCCGTGAGGGCTGCGGTAATCGGTACCGCGGATCTTGGAGTGGCCCCGGTTGCTGGCCATGATGACGATGGGAGCTAGATCGACTTCGAGAGCTCGGTTGATGTAGCTGAAGCATTCGATATCTAGCATGTGCACCTCGTCGATGAAGAGCACACCGGGAACTATCTCGGCCTTGCCCTCCTCTTTCCACTCGCCTACCTTGGTATCGATCTGGTCGCGGATTTCGCTACGGATCTCGCCCGTGTCACCGCTAAATAGCGCTAGGAAACCCTGTGTGCGGGAGTTGATAACGTCGATTTCGTGTAGCGTGACCGTATGAACCACCTCCTTGCGTTTCTGCAGCTCACCGTCCGGGCATTGTAGGAATTTCGTATCAACCCCCATGGCATCGTAATCGCGACTGCGAGCGTAGCTTCGACCTAGCTTCGTGATCTTGCCGCTGCCCTTGTCGATAGAAATGATATCGCCTGCCATAACGCGCTCCTTCGTCATCGCATCGATCATTTTAGCGCCCATGTCGTACACGGCTTCCATGTCGGTGGTCTTGATAGTCAGTTTGCCCTGCTTCGCGCCGCCTGTCACACTTCGGTCGATCTGGATCTCGACTACTTCTCCCTCCATTATCTCGGACTCCTCTTTGATGCGCACGCCGATGGACTTGCGGAATGCTTGTGTTAAAGCTTCGGTTTTGGACATCTCGAGCGAGAAGATCTCGGAGGAGGCAAGTGTCGTGAAGGGAACGTCGGGGCCGAGCGATTGTGCCATGCCCATGGCTATGGCGGTCTTGCCGGTACTATGTGATTTCTCATGGTTAGTGGCAGTCCCCTAGAGCCGAAGCCGAAACTGAAGCTGAAGCAGCTTTGGCTTTATGGATGAATATACCTAGGAGGTCCGGCAATGAGGACTGCTCTGCCGGCGATCTTCCCTGCCTTGATCATCTCTAGTATGACAGCCGCCGCCTTCCGTGCTTTCTCTTGGCCGACGAGGCCTTGCGACGCGGCGCGAGGTTCTAGCGTGTCCGCGTCTACTCCTAGGCCTCGGATATGTGAATGCGCCGCAATGAGGTTAAGGCCTCGCAGCTCTTTGGTCTCGCCGACAGTCATCACGGGCTACATGTTTCCAGGGAGTTCATTAGCTGTCGAAGCTCTTTTCTCGTACCTTCATTTAATGAAATTGATATGGAATGACCACTTACGGCAGCCATCTTGGAAATTCAGTTCAATTGTTCCAGGGCCAATGATTTGCTACTCGAGAGGTTCGTTGTTTGACGTTGTGTCTCTGGCAGCCTTACTAGCTGAATCTCTAGAGCCTCCGAGGGAAGATCAAATCCGAGCTCTGGAAAATTAGACGCGCTGCAACCTTCGAGCAAACGGAACGGGTGCATGGGTCCACAGTGTTAGTTCATATGTTATCGCTTCTATCGGTTGGCTTTCATTGGCAGGCATAAATAAATAAAAAGCAAATGTGGCTTGACCGTGTTTCTAGAACCTGGGAACTGGTGCTCCGTGGCGATTTCTCAGCGGTGAGTATCAACTGATCTAGGACTTTTGATAGACTCCTGGTTGGCTACATCAGCTAAAGCCTCCAATTTTAGCCATGCAGTGACACCTAATAAGTGCCTTACCCCACTCGCCTGTGTGACTGGCGTTACCTGGGTACTTGATATTTTTTGTTTAATAAAAAGTGATAGACCGTTAAGTAAAATATAATAACGAAATGATAAAAATCGACGCGCTTAAAAAGCAATTTAAATAGTAATGAAAATTTAATTTCGACCATCCAGATGCTTGCCACTCACGTCTCATCGCGTTATTCCGCGATCGCTTTCCTGTACAACCTGGTCCAAGGAAGCTTCTAAGGTTTCACTTCTTCTGGGTTTTATGACTTCGAAGTTCTTCCCAAGGTCTTCACTACCTCCTGGACGGCGTATAGTAACGCTAAACGATACACACGACTTCCAACACCGACATATATCCATATTGATCCTTTTTAAGTCGACCCACTTTGCTTAAGTGTACATGCACATTCCAACTGCTGTTTGCTTCAAAGTTCCAATCCGATAGTACTTACCTCCTTTCATGTTACCTACCTACCCACTCGAGACATCCATATTCAATGTTATATGAGTACATGCTTCTTTCTCTTTCGTGACCCATATCTACACGTCTTATCTTATAACTTGTTTCAAACCCAACAAACTGGGTATATCGCCGACTATACACCGACTATACTCTTTCTCGCCGACTATAATTTTCATGTCTTTTCGCCTACCAACCTCTATATATCACTTCATACTACGTACATAAGTCAACGGTCTCGACGACTACATACATATCAAGTACTAATACCGTTTGAGGGATCAGTTGCTGGCCTGGCCTACAATTCTCTACAAGTACATATTTACCTAGGCACATACACAACTTTTACCCAACTATCCCTGATCCAAACGGCCCTGTTCCTTTCATTTCTTAAGAGGACTCGACAATGACTGCAGTCTTCTAACCTAACACGGTGTAACGGCGTATAGATCTCTTGATCTAGCACGGCGTATAAATTTCCTGGTTTAGGACGGCATAACGGTGTATAGATCTTTTGATCCAACACAGCAAAACGGCGTATTGGGGTTGAGTTTCAAGGTCTGGTACCCGCCTTTTGAAACTCTCTAAGACTATCAGATACTCTATTGGCCCTCTCGGCACAACATACAGCTTCCAATTGAAGCATTCATAAGGCGGGTGTTTGGTTGAATCTAGACCCGCTTCTCCTCTCTACCCATACACTACTTGCTCTTTCCCTCTATCTCGGCCCTGGTCCTGGTTTATCTCTTAAGGCAATGCTGATATCACAAGTGACTGGGTTGCTAGGAAGTTGCATTGTAAACTTGAGGAATTTGGGAAGCGACTTCTTACCTTTATAAACCTGACTGGCGAGAAAACTCTCTACTTTCATCTCCCATCTATTTCAGCCATGACAGCTTTTAGTCGTCGATGGATACCCTATGAGCCCGACCGCCGCTCATTGTATTCACCCGAAACTGCCCGTTACGATTCGTATAGATCCAGACCAGACAGGAGTCGATCTCGTGACCGTAACAAAGATATTGAACGAGACCAAGACAGAGACATGGATTCGAGCCGGCGCGATTCAAGAGACTCGAGGGGCGTACGAAGTCCTCGTGACACGAGGAAAGACGCGGGCCACTCGAAAAATCTCCATTTGGACACCAAGTTTCCCGATGGGCCTAGGCGGTCAGTGTCGTCGTCGACTAACTCACCTGCCAGTGCTATGCCAAGTGCCCGCCCAACCCCAACTGAACCAGGTTAGTTATCTTATCCCAATTATCTGCTAACGCACGATTCTAATTTGATCAATAGCCGCGCACAGAATGGCAAAGGGCTCCGCTCTTTCCAATACGGCTTCAGCGACCATTCCGAAAGCCAAAGACCCTAAACTGCAAGAAGTCTTCCAGGTGCTGTACAAATGGAGTGAGACTTCGCAATCCCGCACTCTATTAAAGTTACGGAAGGACGCGCTTTCCCGCGAGAATAAACAACGCCAGGATGAGTGCCATAAAGTTGCTAACAAAGCCGGCGATTATTCCCCCTATTCTGAGTTTCAGCGGCGATTCGAGGAGAGCGGGAAGGTGGAAGTTGGGAATGTCTCTAAACAACTCTCTAAGCTCGATCAACAATATGCGGAAGAGTTGGAGAATGTGATATCCTCCATATCCTCACATGCTTCTATCAAGTTACAGGCAGCACAAGCGGTGGAAGCCGCGCATTCAGCAGCTGAAAGGAATTCGCTTCAGACACTAGAAGATAAGTTTGCCGAATTTCAGAAACAGGCTTCTGAGCAGCAAAAACAGAATATCGACGCCCAGGCACAAATCCAGGCCTTGCTACGCGACCAAAAGAAGTCGCTGGATGCGCTTGACACCCTGGATAAGGACTTCAAATCGTTGAAGTCTGATTATGGTGCTCTTCAATCCGAAAATTTGCAACTGAAGCAACGAGTCGCAAGTCTCGAGTCTGTGAAATCAACTCAAGACAATCAGCTGTCTACTGTCGTGGCTAGAATGGACGAGTCGGAGACTAAAGCGACCACGTTCATAAATATAGTCGAGAACCTGGATATAGAAACATTCGAGGAGATCATCGAAACTTGGGTCGACCACGATTTTAAGAACAAGGTCCCCGCCCATGAGAGAACGGTCGTTGCTTTGCGTCAAGACCTCAAATCTTTCCAGGAGTCAACTGCATCTCGATTTGATGAGAGTGATTCACGTATCCAAGAAACACGAAAGGCCCTTGATGCTGTCAAACGCGAAAGACGCGCCGAACCACAACCAAAGAGCCAAATATCAGATGGTCAATTGGAACTACGGGCCTATGTCGAGGAGAAACTTAAATCTCTCACCGATGTCGTGCAGCAAACGGTCGCCGACTCTAGCGATGCCTGTGGCGAGATGGTTGACGAGGTGGGCCAACGTGTTGAGAAGATCGAAGCGCTCGCCAAGATACTGGAGCAATCAAATGGCTCCAATAAGACCCGTATCGACACATTGGATACCTCACTGCAGCAAATTGCGGCGGAAGAACGGACCGGAATAGAGCGTCTAGGGCGGCGTGTAGAAGCGCTTGAAGGGACGACCTCAAAGACCATCGATCTAGAGAAGAGGGTATACGGTCTTCAGCAGGCTAGCGCTAATAAAGGGCCTTCCAACTCCGATTTGATTGTCAACGTGCTCAGTTCGCAGTTAGAAGAGGTTAAATCAAGGCTCAGTGCGCTTGAAGTGGTCACGCGAACTTTAGACACTCAATGGGCGAATATTGGTTCCACGCATATGGCAAATAGGATTATCGAGCAGCTGAATCCGTATTCGCAGAAGAACGAGGTTCAGCTTGCGGGCATCGAGAAGGAAATCCAGCAGCTCAAGGACAGAATCCTAATTGCTGAACAACAGTTTAGGAGCTCTCGAATTGACGCCAAGACCGCTCCACCAGATGGCAAAAGACATTCCTCCCCTGGACCGACTGCCGATGAGATATTGAAGAAGAGGAAATTGCTGCCACAAATCTCAGCAACCCCTTCAATGCGAAGCAGCAGCAATAATCTCTAATGCTTGCTACGATTCGAGTCTACTTTGCTTGACATCATCATTAACCTGCTTCTTTAAGGCCTATATCGCTACAAAAAAAAAGGAACAAAGTAACCGAATGGTGATGAAATTCCTACAGTTGATATTTATCTTCGGGCGTCTGTGTTATACGATGATTTAACGTATATCCGCTCTCGGTACACGAATGGAGCTACGGAGTCCTGCGGTTGTTAGAGTCTGCGTGTTGTATTTGTCAAAAATACCCCCATATGTTGTCGTTACATCCATCCCGGCGAGGGTTTTAGAAGGGGAAAACGGGAAAAGGCGAAGGAAGACGGAAGGGCGCAAATACCTCGGTTACAGGGAGATGTGTGAGTCTAGCTCAGGAATGGCGTTGCTTAATGAGACCCGGCGTCTCGCGGGTGGCGCGAGACATCAATACAATTCGATGCTTTTACAGAAGCTTGGCGCTTGAGACATTCCTCAATTATGTTCCTATTCGCTATCTATTGCACTTTATTAGGTAATCTGCAAGCGTGCCGCTTGTAGTGCAACCCATGTGCTTATGATCCCCAAGTCTATATGCTTTTGACGTACTATTCGCTAATCGCCCGCGCCCTCTCCATGCATGACAATGTCTAGAGTCCAATCATAATAACTTCAGCCCGCCCGTGACCTTGTCGACGAGGCTCTTGGGGGCGGGGCCCACGCCCACCACCGTCAGGCTGCCCGGGTCGATCTGCGTGCGGCCGGCGTCCTGGATGACTTCGGACGTGATCCCCAGGTTGCGGGCCTTGGCCACTATGTCCAACAACTCGGCCTCGGATTTCACCTGCACGGCGATCTTGGCTTGCCCTCGCCGCTCCCATCGCTGCAGTAGCCGCGCCGCGGCTGATTTCGCGTCCCGCTGTGCCGCGCGGCTAAGCGTCTTGTAGCATGCGAGGGTCGCGTGCGAGCATTGCGCTGCTATCTTGCCTGTGGAGCACGGGGGGATGAGTCAGTATATACGGGGGTTTGTAATTTGTAATAGCGGGTTGACGTGTGGTGGACTCATGGTCATGGCCACGTGTGTAAGGTCAGACAAGACGAACCTTTTGTCATGCCCAGATCCGTTCGCACGACCAGGACCAACTTGCACTCCTCGTTTGCGGGGCCATCGGCTAACGGTTGTTGCGGGTGAGCTGCGTCGAGTTTGTCTGCCTTGTCTTCCGCACCTTCTGCCTCTTCTTCGATCTTAGGCGCCTTCTTCACTTTCTTCGACTTCTTCGGTTTGGGAGCCCTAAGCCCGTCCCGTCGGTCGGCGTCCTCCCCGTTGGCCCAGTTGGGCGCGTGGTCGAGGATCGTGTCGTCTTCGTCGATGTCGGATTCGGAGCTCTCGACTGGGTCCGAGAGGTTACGTCGACGCTCGGATTCTAGGGAGGGCGAGACGAGAAAGTATCCTCGTATTGAGTATACGCCGAGCATGAAGCCGGATATAAAGACTACGATGCTGGTCGACACCAACATGGTGCTGGGTGCGGAGAGAAAGGTGGAAGCTCCGTCCGCCATTTTGATGGGAGAGCTGGAGGATCGGTGTAGATAGGGAGGTTTTTTGGAGGATATAGTTGAGTTCCAGTCACTGTCACCGTCTCATGAAGAGTAGCATTTGTGGACTGCACTGTTCAGAAATCGACAAAGTTGATTCTTACTGTATAATTGAAGAGGTGAGGTTGAAAAAGCTGCGAGGCTGTGAGGGAGCTTTGTGCAGTTTACCAGGTTTTCCAACCAAATAAAAAAAGTTTAAAGATCTTACAGCGAGATGCATTAAGGTACTTACTCCAGGGCTATTGTATGGAAGCACCCCACGTCAGCCTTGCGTTCCCACGCGAACTTGCCTTGCAAACGTGCAGCGCTTGCTGCCTTGTCTGCCGGCGGCTCTTGATTCGTTAGATCTACCCCTCCGTGGTTATACAAGATTCAGCTCACCTCTATTTAATATTTCAAGGATAATCAATCAATTGAAGCGCTAATAGAAATCTGGGATAACGTTGAATTTACTTAGTAAGCTAAGAGATCCAACCAACCATAGATAAATAGTTCGAGAAAAGTGCATGTTTGTGTCGCCCATCCAGAGGGATTTCTCGCTTAGCGGAATTATCGTGCATGCCGGACATGTACAGGTCGGCAGAGAGAATAGGTAGATATGCAGATACGCAGTTTCGATTTTGGGCTGCGTCCTGTAATCCGCAATCGGTTAGGTACACGTATGTAGATGCGTAAGGTAGATAGGGTAGTAGTCGGGTGCATGAGTGGATGATGCGATGCTAGTGCCCAGGTGTGGTGTATCGTGACAACCTATCAAATCATTCCGATGCGTGGGGATCTTGGCTCCCAGCCGGGTAGGACTTCTGAGGTAAGGTTTTGGTTCAAGGTTCCTTTTCTCTAAGCACTTGAGCACTTGAGGTTCAAAGCACTGGTTCATCAGACTTGACTTGACTAGGTAACAAATAAGCCACATAAGAAGCCATACAAGCCACAAAATCCCACTTACTATACCGTTTTAGTCCTTGTCCACACCTACAAACCTGATGCAGTCTATCATGTAGCCATCAATTATGGGTCGTTCACTGCCAGTCACAATACGAATATAGCAAAGAAAAAAAAGAGTTACGGGGGAAACTGGGGGTCACTTGGGGTTCCATCTTTGCCCGCCCTGGCTTGCCCCATCCCGAGCCACTCTCCGGTTCTAAGGCAGTAAAGAGTAATAAGGTTCCTCACCAACACTCAAGCGCTGTCAAGGCAGGTTAAGCGTTAAGCGTTAAGCTTACAAGGACCCAAGCAACATTGAACCAAGCAACCCCAAGCATCCCATACTGGAAACATCCCTGCATCTTAATTGTGTAGTGTACCCTCCCGTCCCTACCCAGGCCTACCTAGGTGCTTAGGTCCTACTACACTGTTGTTACGGTCGGTGTTCACCCACTTCACCAACACTTCCCGTTGCCGATCACCACGCATCATCTGCAACATCTATCATCAGCAACGGGCAACACTACTACTATCTTGATGTCCTGCTTCTGATTCACTCACTTACTTCTCAAACTTCCTGTCCGACGAGCCTTATTAATATTTCTCCCTTTTCCTCGTCGGAATCATTTACCCTATCTATTCACCTTAGGCATCCCGGGCATGTTTTTTTTTCTTCCATAATCATTCGCCGACGCGAGCCATAATTTGACGAGCGATGCGCCGGGCCGAATGTCACGAGGATTTATTGGAGGCTGGATAAGACAGCAGATGATGTCTACGCGACAACAATAGCTTGTGCCTTTTGCATTGCATTGTATTGTACACTACGGGACTACGGGACTGCGGTGTGCAGGGCGAAAGCAAGCGTTACCATCGCACCCAACTTTGAGGTCGGTCAATCCTTCACGAAGTACCCTGGATATCTACCCTTTTTTGCTATTGTATGGTACTATCCCCATTGTTTCCAATTCAGCCAATGCCTACCCGACAGAATTATTTTCGCCATTGCTCGAATGGTTACACGTCAAAACGTCTTCGGGCCTTCAAATGTTTAGATCATACGGTTTACCGATGTCTTGTATCTATTTACTTATTCCACTACGGCGGCTTGAGCAGGACCGTTATGCTAACTCTAAAACTGCAGAAAAATACCGTCTTATCGCGACACTCCGAAATCTGATGATACCCTCATCATTGTACCTCCTTACCTACGTAATCCATATCTATTACCACGAACCGCGCTTCCTTTCATGAACTCAGCACCTAGTGCGCGTGCAACATTTCGGAGTTGCATGAACAAAGAAAACCATGGAGGAGGCAACCAAGACGATTGACAAATTAGTTCAAAACATACTGCCCCCCAAAGCCCACTACCTTTCCCTAGACACGACGAAACGATATCCTCAACAACACGCAGACGAGAAGAGATTAGAGGAACAACATATCAGGCCTCTACAATATACCACATTTATCAGCGACGCAGAGCGGGGGGTCCTCCTTACTAGGGCATACTTTGATGTACGAGAAGAGCCTGTAAATCCTGCCAATGCGAGCGAAGTATCAACGCCACGGAAGAACGACCCTAATAAACCCAAAACGAAGTTATCCTTGAAAGATTATAAGAATAGGAAGAAGTCCCCCGACGGCGAAGAGCCGTCCAAACCAACCGCGCAACCCCCTTCAGCGAATGCGCCTCTGAAGAAACTACCAGATCCCGTTGCGAAGGAGATGGATAACTACCGCGCTGTTAAGAAGGGGACCCCCGACACGAAACATAATGTGAAGTCTGAGGCGCGCCGTCCCCGTAGTCCGTCGCCAGAGAGGAAGAAAAGGATCGCAGAGACCGAGCAGGATCTCAAGCCGGCGAAGCGGAGTAAAATCGAAAATGCCACACCCAACTCAGCTAACTCTCGTATCGTTAAGGACGGTACCCCTTTAAAGTCTGACCGACATGTATCCTCTGAAAAGAAGCGGCCGGCGGAGCTAAAAGGTTTACCTACTACTAACGGTAGGCCATCGCTGGGTAGCGCTGGAAGTAAAGGTGTTTCCCCCAGGCCTGGTACTCAGGTAAACGGCTCCCAGAAGCTTGCCAAAAGTAAAGATGGAGGAGAGAAAAAGTCAGAAAGCAATGCGAAAGAGAAGTCGTCTTTTGTACCGCCTTTGCTATCTCCAATCGACATGTCAGACTATATGGACGAGTCCAAAGCGCCACGCCCTAGTCCCAAGAAGAAGCCAGCAGATTCCCACAGCTTGAAGCCCCCGTTGAAGAAAGAACGCGAAGATCACGAGCCGTCCCCTAGTCCTAAGAAGAGGAAGATTCCACCACTCCTATCTCCGACACTCCCCCCGATAGTGATGGAGGAATTAGCTAGGACGAATAAGACGGCCCCATCAAAGGATTCGAGTCAAAGGAGCAGCCAACTTTCGGATTCCCCTAATGGTCAGAAGAAGGTGGCAAAACCCTCTAAGCGCGAAGACACCATCCATGTCGATAGTAATAACAAAGCACCGCGGGAATCCCTTAAAGTAGTATTGAAGTATAAGAGACGGAATGCGAAAACCGTAGAACGACTTTTGGCTCTACCTCCGACTCCGATGGGAAAGAAGAGAGGCGATCTACTGAAGAGGGAGGAACGCGCTTCCCGCGACCGTTCCGACAGTTTGGAACCTAGTACTGCGCGTAAGCGTCCAATACCCGCGACAGACACTAGCGAAGCGATCAAACGACCCAAAACCTCAGAGACCGCTCGTCCTTCGACACCGCCGAGACAATCATCAGCAATGACCCGTGTCGCTTCCAACAGCTCCCAAGCTGGTACCCCAGGGGTTACAAACGGCCTGACCCCCGCCGCACAACCTCCCGAACGACGTCGCCCGCCCGTAGATCCAGAGAAGCTGCAGAGATTACATACAAAAGCCACGAGTTTCATCAAGCTTGCCACAAAGCTGAAACATGAGCGGGATGATGTCATGAGGAAACCACCGGAAGGAATTCCGGACCGGGACCGTCAAGTTGCGATCGCTGCTGGGATCCAGTGTCTAGTCTCGTTTTTGCTCGGGTTTAAGCTGCAGAGCGATGCTTCGGACCTAGAGCGCAAACCGTGTTCCACTCGGCCATTGAGGGAGTTGATGCCGCTATTTCGAGTCACTAGAGCCGACTGTTCTAGGCATAACGCACTGACTGCGCTGATATTACGTCTTCAAGGTGTTTGTCTTGTGTATATCGGCCGGATAATGTGGTCGTATCCACCTGATCCAGACTTCGCAAAAGAAGCTATTGCCAACAGCAAGGACCAGCAAGAGACTTGGCGACAGGCTGATGGCGCGCGCAGAGCTATGGGTGTATTTGACGGAAGCCCCAAATCGGACGGAGGCCTGATCGGCAAACTTGTTGATCGACTCGGACCATGGTCAACACCCGAGGAAGCTATACCTGTCACCCTCGAAATTCTCCGCGAGGTCATGCGAGGGAACAGTTCGTGGAAGCCGGCTGAACCTCTAGCAAAAGTTGGGCGCTCCACCGCGAATGGAGCAGCTTCTTGAACCAAAACCAACTAGAATCGAGATCGCATCAAACGGTACACGCTTGTTACAGCAGTGGCGGTGTTCTTTATCCCTAATGTATATTATGAACCATGATTTCGACGACATGATACCAAAGTACCTACCTTTTTTTTCCGCCTCTACAACAATCCTTCGATATTTGGGCTGTCAGGATGTAAGGGGGGGCATTTATTGGGTCGAGGGCGACCCGGAACGGATGCGGCGTCTCGCTGGAACGGACGGATAAGGGGGGTTGTTTTTTCCATCTTGTGAACACCCCTACAGCCATTCATATTTGGCCAAGGATATAAATCGTTGATTTTTGTTGTCTTTTTTCTGCATGTGTTTGAACCAGAGCAAATGGGGGGCCACGCCAGAGAGAGAGAAGAAAAAAAAAGGGTAGATGAATTGGAGTTTCATATACGGAGAAAGGGTGAGAGCTGAGGGGCCAGGCATCATGACATGTACCCCCTGAGGGCGAGTTGGTCGTTGTGTATTTTCCCACTAGCTGCTGCTGCTTCGATGATATCCCGCCGGCACGGCCGAGCAAAATGGTACTTTGAATGACTACCTAACTTCTAATTACTTGGACTATCTTCGTTGTGGATTTTGAACCCCTTTTAAATATAGCGTTCTGCACTGGCGTTGTTTGAAGGGCGTCGTGATGATTCCTACTTCCTTGCTAGATCCTGCTGGCTGGCAGACTGATGATGATTATTGATGTTCATACTTGAAGCCCGAAAATGACTAACAAGAATGAGGTAATACAGTAAAGTATTCATCAAAGCCACGACGCACCATCGTACCTCACATATAGTCAAAAGGGGTCTACAATCAACAGAGCTGGCGACGCCAACATCATCTACAAACTATATAATACTATGAGTAATTTGAAGATACTTCATTTTTATATCAGTGGCATGTTTTACATCATTCAAAGCGTACGCGGCGCGCTAGTGGTATCATTCATCCGTTGGTGGTCATACAAGACCTAATAATCATACAAAGTCGGCAACACGGCTCCAGCCACCTTCACCAGCTTCTCTAAACTCGACGCCCTCCCCGAAATAGCCAGCATCCTGCCAGGCTTTCATAGTGGGTCCGTCGAACGGCCCTTGCTTGTCAGCACCGTCTCGGCCGTCTATCCACCGGTACTCAAACATCTTCGTCACAGGTGCCGCCGCGGATTCCTTTTGAGGCTCGACCCACGGCTCATCTGCTTCACGCGTGTATTCTCGGATTAGGAGCTCCCGCTCCCGCTCGTAGATATCCGGCCGGTCCCTGCCAAGTAGCTTGTCCGCGGCATCGGTGACCGCATTAATAGCCTCTTTGATGCGCGTCTGCTCCGGGTCTTCAGGCGCTTTCTCAGCATCTACATCCATAGCTTCCGGCTTCTGTTTCTTTTGCTTCCATTTGGGGACTTTCTTCGTTTTCGTCTGACCTCGGCCTAAGCGCGCAAGAGCTTCTAATGCTGTTTCGCCGCGTTCGAGATGTAGGATTAGGGATTTGAGCAGATCTGACGTCAATACGCCGTCCTCTTCTTTGCGCTTCTGCCGTTGTTCTGCCTCGCGCCGCTCGTGCGCCTCCGCGGCTTTCTTCATGTCCTTCTTGCTGACGCCTTCTAGCCATCGGTCATGGACGGCGTCTGGGTCCACGGCTTTTCGTACGAAATTTCCCGCTTCGTCGAACCGGCCTTCTTCTTGTTCGGCTTTCAAGTTGAAGGCTTCGACCTTCGGCGCGTGTTTCTTCAGTCCGCCAGCACCGACTTCTTCGTCAATACCCTCCTCCTGTATCGCGAGCTCTATCGTCTCCTCATCATCGTCTCCAGACGATTCCTCATCGAAGCGCACGTGCCCGCCGGATTTCGACTCTGCTTCCTGGCCCTCGATGTCCGCAGAATCCATGAACTTGACCTCCTTGCTCTTCTTCCCCGTGGAGGAACCCACCGTATCGCCCTTCTCATCCCCATCTTCATCCGCCGCGAACATATCATCCATGTCCTCGTCATCTTTCTTCGGTTTCGATTTCGACGCATGCAGCGTCCCCAGCTCCTCGCGGTCGGAGTCTGAGTCATACCCGTCGATATTCACGGCTCCGCGCTTCGTCGCGGCACTACCGCGGATGACGTCCGCATCGGCTTCTAGGTACGCATCACCCTCGTCGTCATCATCGTCTTCGGCGTCGGGGGCCAGCGCGGACGGGTTCCGCATGTCGAACTTGACTTTCTTGCTGTTCGGCTCCGCGTGGTGCGTTCGCGCGTAGTTCTCGCCGGCGCGCTTGGGGCGCGCTGCGCTGAAGCGTGAGGACATTGCTAGTGGGACGTTGGAGCTGTCGTGTGTAGGTATAATAGGATATTAGAAGATGGGTTTAGGTAGGAGATTGGCAATGGCTGGTCGGATGGTGGATATGACGTTGAAATTTGCCCCTGTTCGGCATGTAGCTGAAGCTCCAGGTTGGTGGGGCACGCAGGTAGCTGCCAGAATGAGAACAGTGCTGGAGGGCGTTGGAGCTAGGGTCTTGGGTCCCGCTACCAGTGGAGCTTTACAACCTCAATGACTGGCGACCCCTGACTTTATCCACTGTGGAGGGGAGGGATACGATAAAGCGTATGTATCGGTATAATGGTGATAGTGACCTTGGGATTGTTATGAACAGAACAATGGAAATATTCGGACATATCATCAATTCATATTAATACTATGGCAATCCCTTTAGTAGAAGTATAACAATAATTTCCCCCCGCGGAGATATCAGATTGCAATACCACATACTTGGCAGGCACTGCGTCGAATCTGCAAGCCTCGTTAAATTGGTGATAGATCCCGTTAGTGGAATATTTCCTACGAAATTATCCAAAGCGGAATAATACCACCGCCGAGGTTTCGTCATCGGCGGACTTGCACAGTTGCCTTAAGGTACGTACAGAGATCTAGAGCTCAGCAGAAGGTACGAGTAGGTTGAGTGTGTGTGTGTGTGATTCGTGTCAGGGAAACTTCCACGGCAAACAATCTACAACGCGATCCCCTTAGAATCTTCGTTATTTTTAGCCATCGTACTCGATCTAACCTTCTTTTATCACATCTACGAACCCCATTTCCTCCCTTAACTTCTCATTCGGTCGCGAACCACGTTTCCCAAAGAAGCCCACCCCACCTTCAGAATATGGTCAGTTACACGACCGGCTCTCTGCCCCGGACACTCTAGACTCTTTGTTAACCACTATCTCTTCGTAGTACCGCGGATTCAATCCTTTCGACGCCGACGATCCCGCCGCCATGTCGTACATGGCCCGTTCCGGTATGCGTGGCGGCCAGCGCCGCTTCGACGAGTACTTCCGTTGTTACCCCATAGTCATGGCTCCCACCGCCGAAAGACCAGAGCTCAACCACGGGTCTAAGATCTTCCTACCACCGTCGGCGCTTCAGAAGATCTCTCAACTCCACGTACAATGGCCGCTGATGCTGGAAATGGTGAACGGCGAGAAGGAGCGGCAGACACATGCGGGTGTGCTGGAATTCGTGGCCGAGGAAGGCCGAGCATACATTCCGCAATGGGTAGGCTTGATTCCGAATCTGAAGATGGTAACAGATCATGGCTAATAATAGGTATAGATGATGCAAGTTCTACAGCTAGACGTTGGCGACATGATCCAGATCAAGTCAACATCATTAGAGCTCGCCAAGATGGTCAAGCTGCAACCGCAATCTACCAAGTTCCTCGACATCAGCGACCCCAAAGCAGTCCTAGAGAAGGTGTTCCGCAACTTCGCAACGTTAACCAAGGGCGATGTTTTCAATTTCGAGTATAACGACGAATATTATGACGTAGCCGTCCTGGAGGTGAAACCGGAGACCGATAAGATGGGTGTCTGTATGATCGAGACGGATGTTTCGGTCGAATTTGCACCACCGGTCGGATATGTCGAGCCACAGAAGACCAGCGGAACTAGCACGCCGCGAAGCACGAAGGGTGGTCTACCTACTGGTGGTCTTATGCATCCTCAGGGCACAATGGCCCAATCTATCAACTACAACGCTATTGCCCCCGGTTCTACAACAGCCGCAGACGGAGCGCGAGCCGTTTCATCACACTTTTTAAGTGAAGGTCACAAGCTAAACGCCAAGAAAGGCGCGAAGGCACCGACGCCAAAACCTACAACTCCAGTCGCAGGCACCTCCACGAACGAGCCGCCGGTCCAGCGAAGACGAACAAACGGACCCATGCCTCTGCGACTACCCCCCAACAAACTCTTCTTCGGCTACGAGATCAAGCCCGTTAAGACCGACGCGGACAAGGAAGCCGAGAAGGAGAACATGAACAAGCCGCACTTCGCAGGCTCCGGCCAGACTCTTAGGGGAGCCGTTAAGCGGAAGGGCGAGGGAGAAGACAAGGGGAAGGCGCCGGAGAAGAAGCCAGCCGAGGGACGTCGGCTGGATGGGCGGAAACCGTGATCACTCTGAACTCACTACTCGATTATTAGGCTGCGAACTGGGTGTTTAGGCGTTCCTAGATGTTTCTGCTAGCCTGGTAGATTAATGCGATGACTATTATGTTTTAATATTGTTAGTTTTGGGCTGTGAGGGCTGGTGTGGTTGTAAGTTGAGACTCTTCGTGGACGATGCTTGCTGTGTGACATTCGTAAACCAACACTTTCCCATAAGAGAGATACTAAGACTACCTAGTTGAGGCGTCGAGATAGTCCGCCAACCGGTCTACGATACGGATATCCAGTCGATAACCTAGGGCAAACGTCTCGGTCGGTCGTGTCGAAAAGGGGCTTCAGGGGTAAATAGCTCCTACGCTGCCTAAGCTTAGTAGGCGATTGGTACCACCGGGTCGGCCATACGATGAGCTAGGCGAGCCCTAATCGCACCGGAGCAATAAGGCAACTAAATAATTGTCTGCTACATAGGCATGTGCTCGGTAGCCAGCCATGCTGGACAGGTCATAAGAGAGCTAGAGTAACACATTGACAGGACCATACTCTAGCTGCGCAACCTAACACAAGATATAGGGTAGAAAGCAGCGCAACATGCTACAAGACGGAGCGTTATTGACATACCCAACAGTAATAGGGCAACTGACCTGCGTAGTAGTTCAACTGACTCCTTCGTGCCACTTAGCTAGACTCGGGATCGGGTGGGATGGGCATTTTATAACATCGGGAATGCTTAGCTTGTCAACTGCGGCATATACTACATGTATGTCCTAGGTTGAGATGATAAGAATGGCTTCATGACTACGGAGGAAGCATGGGGAAGCAAGACTGTGGAACAAGATTATTAAGGATTGGAAACAATCATACCGCTGGAGAGGACTGAATCCTCGCACGTGGATTGTCCTTCCTTGTCATTATATACTTTAATATCAGATGCTCTTCGTATCACGGAGTAAAGAGTCTATCAAGTAAGTAGACTTCTTATCCTAAGCGTCTCACCATTCATGACTTGACTTCACTGGGCACTTACTGTTTCGAAGAAGATATGGAATGGTTTTTTTTTGGTTGGGATTGTAGCATCACTAAGGTACACACTAATCCTAGACAAATACAACGTCTTTCAAACTACTCGAGTCCTTCGGCCAACCTCGCCTTGCATAATATCACAAACATGAACCGGTGCCACAATCCGAAAGCCGTCTTCCTGGGCGTGTCTTATTACCATAGGCTCAAGTACGCCGTATATCCACCTATGATGCTTTGAGCGTGGGGCACCAACGGCCCCCGAATCGGTTTTTAAGAAAGTCCAAAATAACAAGAACGTGGTAACTGCTCATGGGGTCTGAGGACGATATCATTTCCTGTGATTCGATCATAAACTTTTATTTCTAGGGAATCGTCGATATTTAACGGGCTCTTGGAAGGTCCTGGGGGCTTTTCTGGTAGGCTGGCAGGGATGTTAACCCATTGCACGAATGGTTCGTCCATATCCACGGTGTCTTCCTCCTCTACCTGGTCCGAGACGATCTCATAGAACTCTTTGCGCCACCGGGTCCGGACTAGATTTCTTCACGTACGCATGAGCGAGCTGTAGTATGCGGAGATTAAATTATATGAAGAAACTGTGCGATATAGATGCCCTTCTGAAGTCGTTGGGCTTTCCATTTTGGCGCCACCCAAGATGTTATCAGTCCTGAGGATATCTACAGTACGATATCGGCCTATGAAGCAGGCCATCATTAACGAAGACTTTAGTGCATAGGATTTGAGAGCCACCTGCAATGCCGATGAAGCCAAAAGTTGGTTTCGGCGCCCAGGAGGCATGACGACTCCCCTGGGATGGTGAATCGGCTACCGGGTTCGCCTGACTGGGAATCCAGGATGGCCGGTCGTCCGTGACATACCCCGGCAGAATTACGATGCCCTTAGTAGTCCCCACGAATATAATCACCAAGGGTTTCGTAATGTCGGTTTCTGGGCGCGAGATACCGTAGCTGGCTAATAGTCTATGCAGATCATGTACTAGCATGACGTCTTTGTGGGTGCTGTATAACTCCGGCCATGCCTTGATCAAATTGAAATACTTAAGGACGCTCTTGTAGACGATGGTCGCAATTTGGCTCAAAGAAACCTCCTGCACGACCCAGACGCGATGGAACCGAGACGCGCTGCGGAGCATGTCGTCTGCTGAAACTAATATGATATCAGCATACGTGCAGTCATACTCTGTGTTATTTTTGCATAGGGAGCTTACTACGGGTGTCGATTTGGCCTGACAATAAAGGGAACCAGTCCGAGTGATTCTCATCATTGGGAACCAGGTTGGTATCTGCGGACTTGGGAAGATTATGGGATTCCCTTTCCCAGGGAGGCACTGTCTTCGGCGCAAGCCATATGACAACTTCGTCGGTAGTGTTATATACCATTCCCATGATATCCACTTGGTGGTTGCGCTCAACCACAGCGGAAGGAGACTGCTCGATACATGTGGCGTCGATCTGGATTAAGGAGGGTGACTTGCTATTGACGGCCAAGTGTTGCAGTACGCTATTGTGATTTTCCGTTACGCGCGTGAGTTGCCCGGAACATGAGACTACCTCCGAAGGTATCGGTCCATACGAAATGGCTTCGAAAGGGAGGCATTGGTCTAATGTGGCTTCTAATAGCTCGAATTTCACGACATCATGAGCCAAGAAACTTAGAAACAGTTTCAGCAGCCTTATGCTGTTAGAAGCTCTGAGTGGCATTTCATGATATATGCTAGCCATGATTGGGAATGTAATTCGGTAAACTTGGGGGATTCACTACTATACTTCGTTCCGAGCGGGCTGAGCGTATAAATGCTACAGGTAGTACTTATTAGGGGTGACTGACTACTATGTATATACTGATTATTAATTTTTGGCTCCTTGCCGGAGTGCTTTACAACTGGAGTGTAATGGTCCAATATCCTTCGGTGAGCCCTGGGGCGTTGTTAGGATCTATGACCACTGCGAATAGCTGAATATCAACTAGCGTCCGCGTGAATGAGCGAACAAACACACCAGTGTGTCTGTAGATACAATCGACTGCGAATCCTATCTACGGTGAAGGTACAGTACTTCAATGAGAGATAGAGGTCGCCGGGAATTACAGCGAAACTTCTTATCCACATCGGTAACCGCGGATTCTCAGGAACTAGCCCTTAGGAGCTTGCCAATGATCAGAAGGAGTGTATAGGCATTCTGGGACTTTTCTGCACCTGTACAGATGCTCGTTAATACGGGGATGGACGCTCACAGCCGTCAGTGTTGCCGGGCTTTCCGATTAAGCTGAAGCTGCCCAACCCCTAGTCGCATGAGCAGCTATCCTCGGTGAAGTTGTTGCACAACAGCGCAACAACGGTGACGGTGCCCTACCTAGTAGCATGGGGCTGCTCAAGTCTCGATCTTGGACTCCGTTACCTACCTACCGTTGATGACATGGCTTATGGCATTGTTAACGGTAGTGAGCGAACGGCCCGTTCCGTTCGTCGTAGTCGACTGGAAGTTGTAGCGCCTCGTAACGTGACACTAGGTCTCCTGCTGGGTCCACGGGTCCTGTTAACTCAACCCGGAAAAGCGCCCTCCATGTCAGCCGGGGAAGCGATCCTTATGCAAGATCTGCCCCTCACACCGACACATTGTCCTTTCGAGCTATAAGGGCATCTGCAAGTTGGCTTAGAGCGGCATGTAGGGTGGCGAAAAAGTAGTGAGTAGAGCTGCATGAAGGCGTTTTGAGAAAGCGTGCGTGTAGACGATTCTTGGCCGACAGATAGACGTCGGCATTAGCGTGGGGGACGACTGTTGAGGACATGATGTAGGTCTACGGGTATGTGATGTTCTTGATATATGTAGGGCGTTTTTTTGTCATTTATCATCTTTCACTTACCCCTTTCTAAGACACAGTGTGATGATGTTGGGGTAAGTTACCTAAACGAGCGGACGTGTTTATTCAGCGGAGGTGCTTCCGTAATTTCTCCTGACCAATCGCGACGTGCTGGGATTCCAAAGTTGTTGATGATCTGAGCGATAAACGAGCAAGGATAACTCGTATGCAGCGTTTGTAGTGGCTACTCGCGGCACATGGTAGAGTCGAACCGGGTACTTGTGCCACTTACATATGCATATGGCCCTATTAGACCGGATACCTTAGATCTGTACCCTCAAAAAAGATGCATTCTGAATTCTATGTAATTCTATGTATTATTTGGATCTGGTAGGTACGTAATAGGTACGTAGCCGTAACCCTAACTGATCTGGTGCGATACTAATGTAGGATACCGACTAGCCGGATCGCTGGATCCCTAGGTGCCGGATCTAGACGCACTGCTCCCCCACACGGGAATAAGCCTCCATTACGATGCCTACCTGATTGGGCGAAGCCCAACGTCTTTTTTCCCTAGTGCAACGTCTACCGTCTGCATCCGGTGCAAGTTAGACTTATCTTAGAATAATAAGGTTAGATGTACTGGGCGCTGACGATGTTCATCATCATCCGAGTTGGAGTAGGACACTATTCTATCTCGGTCTTCGGTGTCAACCCCTGAACGATTAGTAGGGCTTAGCGTGTGAGCGGGGAATATTGCCGTTGTGGCGGAAGCGAAGCGGTAGCGTCTTGCTTAGCAGACAAACAAATCCGGGGTGAGAACCCTGTTCGGGGTATTCTAGGGTATTACCACTTTAAGAAATATCACATCCACGAAGTCATACTAAGAGGTAGGGCTGAAAAGCAACCGCACTCGTATTCGTCGAAGTAGGGAGTAGGAGAATTACTCATCACTATGCCCATGTGGTGACCCTAGAAGTCTGAGGCGTGATGAATGAAAAAAAGCAAAGCCTAAAGTAACGCAAAACTAGACGTGCTCTGAGAGGGAAATAACTAATAACGAAATGAATGGAAAGCCAGTAGGCATCTCAAATGACGAACGATCCCATCCCAACGCCCGCCCCCACCCTTGTTAACCCCCTGTCCTCCCCAAAACTCAAAGTGGAACCTCATGCCATGTTGTTATCCGTGAAGAGAGCGCTCCCCGATGCGGTCACGACACAGCGAAGGTGGACTCCTTCAAACCTCGGTTGGGTCGTTCTTTTCGTCCTCTGGAGTCGGAGGCGTCAATTCAGTGTTCTCCTCTTGCTGAGTAGGAGGCGCCGAAGCGGAGTCGAGAAGAGGGGGCTGTTGAACTGCAGACTCACCACTCGAGAGCTCTAGCTCGGTGAAGGGGGTCAAGGGGGTCGATTCATGACCATCCTCGACCTGGCTCTTGGGGGTGGAGATCTCCCTGTCCCAGTGAGTTAGTTTCAAGCTTCTCGATAAGGTTCCCTGCAGTGAGTGTGTGGAGATGGGATAGCTTACTCTTTCTTGATACGCTTGGCGGGGGGTTCGACCTCCTCCTTCTCGTCGTCGTCGTCGTCATCCTCTGGGGTCTCCGCCATACGCTTGTTGTTGGCGCGGGCACGACCAGCTGCTTGTCTAGTGCTGGCGGGTCGTCGCTTGCTGGCGGGGGAACCACGGGCGGGCGATTTGGCTGGGGCGGCACTGGAAGTGGGTCCAGTCTTGTTCAATTTCTGGAAATGCTGTCTATAGAGAGGAGTTAGCTTCAAGACTGAATATGAAGTGAAATGTTGCAGATGAGAAGACAAGTTGACAGCTGTGCGGTGAAGCGGTGCAGCTTTTCTTAGGAGATGACATCTCCACTGGATACATGGTAAAGATATGGCAGTTGCTATGTGACCAAGTCTCAATGATAGCTACTTCGCTATATCATTCATTATGGATTATTGGAGTGGGACATGGACTTGGAGTGAGTGTCGTTGGTGCTAGATAACTGGTGAAGCTGGGAGGTGACGTCCTAAGGGTACAAGGGAGGGGCGTAATAAGACGTGGTTTGAAGAGGTACTGAGGAGAAGTATAGCCGGGGATGACTTGGTGATGTGGAAGGCAACATCGTGAGTGCATGGTAGAATCTTTGCAGCGAAGACGGAAAGTAAGAGATAGTGTACCGTATGGCGTTCCAAGTGATTGGATGGCCCAACTCCTTCATCTTGGTTTCGACTAAGGCTCGCTCCTTCGGGGGAACGTAGGGGAACATGACTCGTCCGACATCACGATAGAGGTCAGAACCCCAAGTCATTGGCGCCATGGTTGCGATAGGTGTTGTTGAGAAGGATCACGAATCTTAGGTGGTGTGGTTGTAAAGAAGAGCGAGTTGGTGGTTGATATCCTCGGTGGAGAAAATAGGTGAAATCTCGAGGATGCTCGTGGTAAATAAATATTGTGAGATACCTACCTACTCACGCAGACTTGGGCAAGTGCCGATGAGTAAAAAGGTGGTTGATGGCTTGCGAATGAACTAGGAAGGAGGGGGGCTTCGAAGTGTGGGATGTGCGAAGGGTTGCGAAGAGAGGAGGCATCACAAGGTAGCTTAAGGAAAGGGTTGCATACTACGATTCGAGTATAGGGCAGGAGACGGATGCAAAGTCAGCTTTCCGAGAACCCGGTACATACACCGCGAGTACCTATGTTGCTAATATCTTGGGTTGCCAAGGTACATGAGCAATAGGTTGTCACGATCTTCCATACATCCCACGGAAGCCACTTCGGCTACTTCGCGTGGCAAGCACATATGTGCTACCTAGGTACTGCTGATAGTTATGATGGCCCAAGCGTATTCGTAAGGGAGGGGTGTTTACCTAGTTACGTAGAGACGAGATGTTGATACGGTTCCACCCGTGCACATACTCTTTGGCTGATTCTTGTTGAGAGGGTGGGAAGGGGGGACTGGGTGTTCCGGTGTAAATCAGCTGGAATTATGGCTATCAATAATTTTATCCCGATCAATACCTAGCCCGCTCGCAACTCCAGACTACCGATCAAATACGATGCCGCGATATTGTACAGAAGCTTCCCAGACAGAATCCTCTCGTTCCCCATTTCCAAGAGAAGCAAACGTGAGTCTTCATTCTCTATTAGCTCCAGGTAAGAAAGACGCAACCCAAACGAACCAGAACAGCCATGTGGCACGAGAAGATGATTCTGGCGGACTGCTGCGCGGTGGTCATGATGCTCATGGTCACCTTGCAGCAGGGAAACTCGACCGACAGGGTAGGGATACTGTGCGTGCGTCAAGAAACCCCTTAGCGTCGGAATATATCTCGTCTAAACATGGATGACTAGGTATACTATGCCTCGCCATAATAGCTATGAATTTGTCAGTATTTCCTTGTACATGATCAGAGAGTAAGACGTACTCTGATGCGCCGTAGTGGTCTTCAGGTGGGGGTAACGCCTCTGTTGCCGCTGCCAATGACAGTACAGCTGCATCAGAATCGTCATCGTCCTGTTGTTGTTGTTGCTGTTGATCATCTTCGTCGAGGCGTTGACGTTTCGAAGGTTGCTCTTCGAGACCAGAGTCATCCTGTACTAGGTCTAAGGTATCGGAATCATCGACAGGAATTGCTATTTCAGTAGATGTAGCTGCAGCTGCAGCGTTTGGCAGCGGTTTTCGAGCCCCTACTTCCTGAGTGGAGCCATCAATGAGTGACGGCGGTTGTTTCCTAGGCCGGCCTCGCCCGGGACCGGGTCGCCGTGTAATGGGATTTTGAGTAGGGTCAGATCTCCGCAGATCTTGCATGCTGCCATTTGGCTCAGTCTTATGCTGAGCTCTGCGGAGTCCTTGAAAATGTTGGCTAGTACGAATCGATTAGTATTGTACCTTGCATGGAGTTGCTTACATGCCGCCAAGAAACCTGTATTCTCACCGAAGACCTTGCCTCGATGAGAACATGCCGGAGGGTGCGTCTGTGTGTATCATTACAACTACTATGTAGCCTTATGACGAGGTAGAGTCCTAACTCATCGGAGGCTAGTGAAGTATCTCCGAGAAGCCGGCGGCAACGTTGGAAAGACCGGATGTACAGCTCAAGATACCACTAGATGCATCTCGGGGGAACTCGCATGAGCTATCCACAGGATGTTGTTTTAAACTACGTATGTAGCTATTTGAAGGATATACTGTAGACACATAGAAGTAACAAGGTTCACTCACCGGCACCCCTCATTGGTAAAGCCATAGCCTAGAGACCGCATGTGGTTGCCAATGGTAGTCCATTCTGCGCCACTTATTACACCGATGTTCTTCACAGAGAGAATGGTAAAGAAGAGGTCTTTATCAGCTCTGTCATTCCAGTTTTTGTTCATTTTGGCCCTTTCGGTAGCTCGGAGCCTTCGAGGCTAGAGCCTAGGGACGATACTAAAGGTTGAGATGTGGGAACAATTATAACAATAAGGTGCTCTTCACGTGCGAATCAAGAAAATTGATAGAGATGGGAGCTTTTGAGAGGTTGAGAAGAATGGAGCTATCTGAATTACGCGGTCCGAAGCAATAGTGGGCCGACTTCCTTGGCGGGCATTGGTCGTGCGCTAGGACTGAATAGGGCATAGGACTGGGAATCGAAGGAACCCGTGGACCTTCGCTGCTTAGAAAACAATTGAACGGCTGGGTCGGGCATCTTTGCGCACGGTTAATTTGATGATCCGGGCGCGCTTAGGTACTTGGATACATCAAGTTCCATCTGGTTTGCGGGGGACGTTGAAGACTGAATCTCACTTTCGATCAATCAATTGATGCTATTAGAAAACCACATGAACTCCCAATCCTAAGATGCAATATTGTCACACTACGCCAGCATCCGCGCGCGTAAGATGAGGTAGTAATGCCGTCATCGTAATTGTCTGTTATTGAAGCTATGTATTACATACATTTCTCGGCTTGTAAATGAAGTCAGGATCAGTCGGAAAGTTGCCATAGTATCCGGTACATTAAGACAGCTCATTAAGGGTTTGCTTTTTCTTGATGTGTAGGTACTTCGCCAGGGCTCTATACGGAGCTAAAAAGGGTATCATTGGTGGAGAAGTCTGTATGCACTTAAACCCCAAAGAGGAAAGGTATGTGTAGTTTGAAACAATAGTTCACGTGACATGGCGACAAGGACGTGGAAGATCCGAGCACACACCGATTTTCTACCCCAACGCGTTCCCCAACCCCAGCCACTTGCTTTTTTTTTTCTGTCCCGCTTCTTAGCTCCGTACTTATACATCATCTTCCTTGCACTTCGATCGCTCAATAAGAGAGCAAGTAAGCCTAATATATCCAATGAAGTATCGATACGAGAGATTTAACAAGTCGCCTACATTCAACTAATTCCAAAGTTGCTCATGCAGGAGCTAACAAGCCGGCTTGGGGGCAAACATTCCGGAACATGTCGACTCGGACGTATTTGTTTAGTGGTCCTATAAACGACGCAGCCATTCTCTGGTGTATCTTATCGCGTGTCGTCGGCATTCGCTATTTTATAACTACTGCATAGCCATGATACCAAAGAAATTGGGCTATCTGCTTACAAGTATTTCATATTGCTGAAGATCTATTCAAGAATATTTGTACTTTTAGGAAACTATCATTACTTGAAGAATTAGGATAAGTGGTCTAACAATATGAATGAGAGAGAATGCTAAGCTGGCATCGAGCACTAACATCCATGTTCGACTGACCGAGTCCAGATTCCCAACCTCCTCATTTTTTCGGTGACTCATACATCCATCCCACCCCTCCTCGTTCTACACAGTATCTGGGGCTACCCACCCTTTCCCTCTAATCATCTGTTTCCGGCACCTTCATTTGCATATGGAGGCACCAACTGGCCACTCAGGGATCGGTTCCTGGAGCTAGCATCGTGTTACGGCATGCTTTTCGCCTCGTTGAAATGGTGTGTGAATCTCTTCAGCTAAAGCAACGACTGCAACAAAAGACTAGGTCACTTTTTGTTGGGTTGCCGATACCAAATCGTAAAGAGCTACGCGCAGAATGATCAATCACCTTCAACAAAAGCTTTCCTACAGTACCTATACGTACCAACTTGCTATGGCTTCTTAGAATGGTTTGCACGTCGTGCTTCAACCACGAATGCCACTGACATAGTACAAATCTTTCAATATCCTGGTTCGAACGACGACAATGCTACAGGGGTTAGTAAAACCACTTTACGCGGTGTGTCGCGTACCATCCCACTTTCGTGCCTACCATGACCCCACCACTATCCCTTTTCTCCCCTTTCCCTCCCTTGAATTCCTAGGCTAAGAGAGAGCCACCCATGTAGCCATGATGCTCGCCTCGTTGGAGAGTTGCTTAGGCAACCGTGCCTTTCGTACTGTCCTCCATAGATCCGTTGACGATCGAGTACCTGAATACATGTAATGTATCCACATGGGCCACGGGAGTTCTCATGCAAGCACTTAAAGCAGCCTTGTCGCGATTTGTGCTTACCCTTTTCACCTATGATGTAGCCCATCAGAGCAAAATGATATGCGTTGCCCTCCCTCTTTCGTCTTAGACTTAGATCTTTTACCATGAGAATAAACCTCCTTTGGTTCCATTCTCTCGGCATCAAGCGGACCCCTTAACGTTGCCACTGACCCTCCAGTTTGTCTCCACCGCTCGTCATACCTCACCTCACCATATTCACTCGACAACTTGCTGTGATCCTTCAAAACCAGCTCCTAAGCTTCTCGGGAGCTTTATCTCGAAACATTGGCATATATTGAACTGGCTTCCCTCACCGACTTTCACAACTACTCAAGCCGTGACTCACTCATTCTATTTAAACTCCACATGTTCAGATTCTTCTTCAATTCGAGGGCCCTATCCAACGAGCCCACACCCAGCTGTGCACTTCTTATTGAGAGTGCCTCGCCCCTCTGAATTCAAATCTACTCTACGTTTATCGGGATATCACTCTGTCAACACACCACCACCATGTCAGCAAACTATGACAACCCGATGACTCGACTGCTGTTTGTGATCTTGCAGCAGAAGAACCTCAAGGATGTGAGTGAGCATTCTTGGTTGCGGGGTCTCACACGATCTGGTGGACTCGACTGACGTTACTATCTAGATCGATTGGAGCATAGTCGCAGATCATCCACTCCTGGCGGAAAAGATTTCCAATGGCCATGCTGCTCGAATGAGATATTCGCGCTTCAAGTCCGCTCTGCTGGGTCTTGAGCCGACCCGGCGGAATCGGACAGGGCAGCCAAGGTCTCGAGTCGCCAAGGCGAAGAAGGACGCGAAGGCAAAGAAGGATGAAGCGGCAGCGGCAGCCATCAAGTTAGAACGCTCCTCGGAATCACCAGTTCCCCAGGAACCACCCGAGACCCCTGACCCGAAGATCAAGCAGGAACACCCTTCATACACAGGCTTCGACAGTCGGTTCACGCCACGCCTTACCCCTGGGCCGGCCGCGCCGATGCTAGCTGCGCCAACGATGCCGAACATGCCTGCTGTCATCCAGCCGCGGTATCTGACACCCGCTAGTGAAACCGACTCCTTCTCTCCGGCAACCCTCAGGTCAAGTCCCGCCAGTGACATCCTCAATACCCACACCTCATTCGACTTCCGCGATTCGCCGTGCCCAGAGCGCCCTGACCCAATGTGGACTAGCGCCCCGACAATGACGGCCTTCGCGCCGAACAACTCCTTTGACGACTACGGCGCCGGGCACTGCGGCGACCATTCTCACATCCATCCTTTCTCACAAGCTCATCTCGCGCTCCCGAACCAGTCAATTGAGCTTGAGGAGGATTACATTCACATTAAAAATGAGGATTGGGACTCTTATCATTGATAGCACATCGGTATATGGATTGGCGCTTATTTGAACCTCGCTATTAGTCAGGCGGCAATATCATGAATTATCTCTTGGGTCAAGAAGCTACATCTTAGTGTTGGTCAAGGCAAAAGAGTTTCAGGCTGGGAACGAGTTATGAGAGATAGTCTCTTTTTCATGTTTGACGATGATGAGAATCTTGGAGTTTTGGGAATGAGTCTGGTTCTTCGGGAGTTAGTGCGTTCAGTGAACCTCACATGTTCCAATCCTGTAACATCATGGCTTGGTGATATTGCGGCGTCTGGTAAATGTAACTGGCGTTGGTCAACGTGAAGAAGGGCTCATACTTACCACGAGCCCACCCCGCCGAGTTGAAATGAATTGCAATACAATTAATACCAATTATGTGAAACTTCAAATATTCGGTGTAACACCAGTGTAACATTATAATTCTCTAAATCTAAGAACTCAATTCTCTATACTGGTTCGTTCTAAGCATCCATGTCCCTTGAATTTCTCGATTAAACGTTTCGCCCACGAGATCTGCGACCCTGCCCGCGATAGTTCCAATGCTCAGTAGGTACTTAGAAAGATAGCGAAACGGAGAAACTAATGACAATCGCTAGAGCGACCCCGAAGGGTGGTCCTTAGACTTTAACTCTAGATTTTCCCTCTGCTCGTTTATCGACATACCCTTGGCATCTAAGTCTTGCCACATCCTTGAATTCTGACTTGTCATCTTTCAACCCCATGCTCAACTTCTGCAAGACCACATAGTAAATCCCACATCCCACATACGCCGCCACAACAAGAATTTTCAAAGTCTACGATGCAGCACAGAATCTAGGTACATGATCTCGAAGTATCTTTAGGAGTAGGCCCATGTAAATCGACGAACTTAGCCAATGCGAAGGCCGGGGAACCGGCATACAACGCCAAGCCCGGGCGTCGAGTACTTTGGCATTTGAATCTCTCTTCTGAATATTAGCATACATATTGGTGGCGTACATGAGAGTGTCTAGCCCTAAGTCTTCCACACAGACACCATAGATTCACCGAATATGACTTCATATCTGAACCACATGAGAAGCAGAAGCAGAGGATGTCGTACGATTCTAGCGTTCTCTACGAAGTGGTAACCTAATACGTGTCATACATTCGTAGGACTCTTCTCAAGCCGCAGCGGTCTAAAGGAGTCCAGGTCAATAGGTATGCTTCGATCATCGATCTTCATCTGCTAGAATAGGTCATCTGCCTTGCTATGAGCATGTCGTGTCTGTTACACGAGTACCATAGTCGAAACTCAACGGGTTCTACGAAAAGCCCATACATCTGCTAGGTGCCGGTTGACTTCCCCGTTCACCGAAATGTGACTTACACAACCTTAGAACTCCCCCATCGCTGCCTTGACATCATGTCTCTATGACTCCGTGGGGATGAGAAGGTACCTACTTTCGTAATGACAACGCAACTTTTGTAGTCATGGGGTGATTACCCCCAGCCAGACTCTTGGCTTAGATGCGCATATACTCTTCGTTGGCGAAGTCTAAGTTACGAGTACTTTCAACGTCGCAGATGATCTTCCCCCCGAAGTGAGGACACCTTTTTGTTGGGGCATGTATGCATCATATGTTCCGGGCGTATGACAGCATAGGTGGTTGAGTCTTATTCTTCTAATGTTACTGGCAACTCGTTGTAACGTAGATCGAGAGATCTCTGCTGTAAGGGTCTTTTGTCTTCTACAGTGCCCCTATCTCTGGAGGACTAGGAAGCAAAAATGACCTACCCACAACGAAAGAGCAAAGGAAGCCAACTTCCTCTTGCCTAGGGCAATTTCTTGTCTCTAACATAGCAGCCATGAGTTACTTTTGGCCACGTAAAGATGGATTCTCTGTCTTTCGACGTAACAAGGTACTCGTCTTGCCTAGAACTGAAACACATATCGTCTCGAACACATCATTGTAGCCTACTTCTACCCACCATTCAACTGAAGCCTAGTTCAGCAAGCCTGTTTGACTCGTTGCAATTTGTCTACATGTGTTATTCATACTAGTGAACTTAGGCGGTTGTCCTACCTCAAGCCCAGTGGGCTTGTCAACCGGAAAAGACTGACTTTCCTATCCATCACCTATGCTGTCTAGGCAGCAACCCGAAATTTCTGATTGCAAAGATCCCCGTCACACTACACTACTGATTCCAATCCATGGAATCTTGATGACCAGAAGTGTTTGTGGAACGGCCTATTCCTCCTGGCAAGTCGTTGGCAAGCTGGAATGGGACCTCGTTGTAGCTCAATGACCTGTTAAGTGCTGCATTTGTATTGAAAGCTCCTATGTCAGGAATCATGTCCATGTTAGCCGGAAGTGCGCCCTGGACCATGGCGCCGCCGGTTGCATTGTTCTCATTCCAGTACATTCTGAGTGGGTCTTGAGCATAAGAGTTATGTCGGCGACCGTCGACATTGCGTCCCTGGTAGCTTTGTACTTGGTGGTAATAACCTTGGTTGCTGTATCCCGGGTTATTGAGTCCTAGGATACTCAACCCATTGTTGTGAGTGTTGTTATATCCTAGGCTGTTGTACCCGTAATTACTACGTCCAAGATTATAAAGGCTAAGTCCATTTGGGTCAAATCCGTTGTGCCCGAAATAATTGTTCCCTACGTTGTTGTTTCCCGCGAGATATCCAACCTGCTGTGCCTGTGGATACTGACTGTATTCCATCGGCATCGTACGGTATGGCGCAGTTGCTGGGGCAGATTGGATAGCTGGCACACCACCGCTAGATGAAAATGCTGGTGCAGCACCCTGTGGCTGCGACGGCTGGCTAGCGGTGGCTTGTTCCCTCTTCTGGTATTTCGAGACGACACGAGAGATGTCCGTGGCAAACACCTCTTGGCTCTCCGGAGGCACAGATACTCCGTCTACGGACTGTTCTTCTACCTCCTCGTCATCATCGGAGCTATTATTGGCTATCGCCAGAGTGCTTTGGGCAGTGTTGGCAACATCCTCCTGGTTCTCACGGCGATTGTAATCGTGAGTATAAGTCACTGCGTCCGCCAAATTTGATTTTGGATGATGCCATTTCTCGGAATACTTCAGGGGACGCGCTTGAGTGAGTTTCGCCGGGTCGTTGGGAAATTCGCGGATGTACCCCCGTACCTCTGCATCGGCGAGTGCCCCGGTTGGAGGAGGCACCATGTGTCCCTCAGCAATGAGTGTGTTGCGCATCCGTACAAGATACTGCTCCAATAAGGAGCCGGACGATCCAGGATTCAGTCGATGGTTGGCCTCGTCGTAGGGTATATCAACGTCTCTGAGGGATAGCTCGTAGACGAGACATAGTAATGCCCTCTCGGCCATCCGTGGCTCTTTATAAATGTCAACGTGTGGGTCTTTGGTCTTAAATGGGAGGACAAACTTACGATAATTCCAATTGGCTGACCCCGACTGCTGGTTTGTAGGTGTAGAGGGAGGATCCGGGCTACCATGTCTAGAAGATGTGGAAGAGGCACCCAGGTTGATACCACTAGCGGCATTTGGCAACGAAGCCTGTTCGCGACGGCCCCGCGCTGTTGACTTGGTCGATTTGGTTGACTTGGCTCGAGCCATCGTGACAATTGACGGGGCTATCTGACTCTTCAATATGGACCGAATTAGCACACTCCAATAAACATTCATGGAGTGTGTATGAGTAGGTAGATAATGAAGTACGACACATAGGTGTCTGGGATTCAGTAGCGAAGGGTTAGACTCACGAATAGTAACGAGGCGCTGTATATAGATACTCTGCAGAAGCTTTACTGGATGTTCTATTAAGCTGTTGTCAGTTGCGACATCCACAGGAGGAAGGGCTGGTATCTAGGTAGTTAAGATAGTGTCAAGGCACAGGGGCTTGTTGGGGGCTTATCGGTGGGATAAAAGGGTCAAGATGGTGAGGCATGGTATAGAAGGCACAGTGAAGGTAAGGAATGATTATCTAAAAGAAGTAGCTATGTGGCTTGGAGACGTACTTTACTAGGAGCTTGAGTAAAGTGTAGATTTCTATGGGAAGAGGGTTTATGAAAGAAGCGGCGTTGAAGTGACGATAGCGTGGAAATTTCAGTGCGAAACGTTCCAGCTGGAAAAATTATCTCGAGAAAGATTATTGTAGGAAGAATGTATTAGAAGAAGCGGTGACAACGGGGAGAAGCTTGCTTATATATTTATCTCTTGGCTGCCTATTGTTTATTTTCTGACGAGTGGGGGTTTTACGCTCAACCTCTACAGTATGAGCACGAGGCTGAAAATACAGTATTTTGCTATGATATGTGCATTGATAGTTAAGCCGACAGTAGCAGTCCGTATGAGGTCACGGCTATTGATGATCATACTTAGTGACTATGACTGTAATTAGGGACATACTCGATCGCTCTAATATCGATCCGAGTGTCTTGTAAGGCAGAGGGAATCTGTTTTTTTTTTTTCGATTAATTAGAAAACATCTTATTTTTATAAGTGATGTTATTTACAGATTGGTTTTTTTTTTCCTTATTTGCCGATTACTTTACAGATTACTTTCCATGCCAGCCGCCAATAGCCGCCGCTACCATGGTTTCATCAGTCAGGAAAACCACATATTCCTCCCTACTTGGTAATTAGGCACAAAAATAGGAATAGCTTCAGATGCCAGGTAAAGCTGACATGGTAATCGGCTGGTCGATCAATCAGCTCGTCTATTACCCGCTAGTCAGCCAGCCGGCTATCTATCTGTTTAATAATCCAGTTAGACAGCTAGTAAGGAAAGTTATCATGGGCTTCGTAAGTATTGTCTATGCTATCTAATGGTATATTACTACATGGACCATATCGGTAATTCCATTTCTAAGGCAAGTTTCGAGGTTGGAAACGAGGTTATTCCCATATACGTAAACCATGCCAGCCGCATAGGGGTGGCAGCCAACTTGGCATGGGTGATAAGAAAAGTAATCTCTAAATAGCATTACTCATTCTTATAATACAGAAAAATGTACTACACTCAATACTATTCAAGTTCATCCATGGATACTACACTACAGTCGACCGATATAAGACCCTGTAATGTTGATGATTCAACAACGCTACCTGGTGCTGAATCTGGTATGTACACTTATACTAGCTACGGACTACTAATATCCTATACATAAACCACATGCTGTTCAGACTGAGTATTAAGTACACGTCTGCTACTTTAGTTATTCTTAGTGTCAGCGCTGTGTCTAGGTTTAGTACGAGCTCGTAATCCTTCCAAGTTAGTATGTAGAAAGCAAAGTCTATGGGACTCTCTACCTAACAATGAGTATGATTTAAGGATGAGGTAGTATCTGGAGCTTTAGTAGCACGTTGATGCAGTTTAACCACGTACATGTGTACTCACATCGATCATAACTAGTACCCACCAGTCTCGCAACACATGACAATAACAAGAGACTATCGCTTGTAAATAATTTATTCATAACTCTAGAGTACAAAATATTAAGATGGGCCATCTATTAGTATTATATAGCTAACACCTTGAAAATGTGTTGCTTGTCCACGCGCTTATCCGAGGAGAACCTCCCATCTGGAAAGCTGGAAGGCTACTGGCGGCAAATATGTATACAAGAGATCGCCAGCAATTCCGCAACCCTCAGTCTACCGCTTCGTACACCTTTAATTGCCGAACCCATTCACCACCACCGGACTTCCATGTCCACCGCTAGAAACTAAGCAATGCTCAACATCTCCGGACGCTTACCGTCTAAAGTCGCGACTGGGTTCTGAAAATTCATTGTCCAAGTCCAGAAACTCGCTGGGTTCGTCTTGTTGAAGAAAATTACCGCTACCTTACTCAAAACCACCGATATTGTTTCGCTGGGAACCATTAGGATTGTCCTGGTGGAAATTGTTGGCTCCATTCTCGCTGTTCTGAAGAAAGTCGTTGGTATTATTTCGCTGGAAATTGTATGTATGAATTTGTTGGTACCCATTGGTTCCGCTCTGCTGAACACCAAGACTCATAGGAATAGGGCTGAATAATGGGCTGTTGAGGGCCCCTCCGTGGTACGAGCTGGAATTCTGCTGGCCCATCCTAGGTATTGCGTTTAGAGTGGGCGAAATAGCACTAGGCGATGACATTATGGTGCTGGTAAATGAATGAGCTCCTCCTTGACGAGCGGGAGGGAAAGAGGGGCGTATGATGTTATAACTCATGACGCTGGTGCCGCCTGGGCCGTTCCGTAAAGCTCCGCCTGATGGGCCACGAGCTTGGTGCATGTACTGGAACGGGACGCTTTCCATGGGAGGTGCCTGGTGGTATCGGTTCTGCGGAAGCTGAGGGGCTCGAAAGCCGCTACCGTGGAAAGCATCTAACGCACCATTCTAGTGCTGCGGAGAATCACCACTGGTAGTAGGTTCTCTGCTTTCCGTTTTCGCCGATTGCGCTGCCTGAGGTTGGGGCTGTGCGACCCGAGGCTTGGACTGGTACTGAGAGACAATCCGGCAAATGTCGGCGAGGAAGTCGGCACGACGATCATTATCGATGCCGAATGTATTGTCGGGCTCAGTCACCGATTCTTGGCTATCGTCGTGGCCGTCCTCAGATCCAGTATCCGGGGGTGCTGCGCTGCTAGACGACTCGCCCGACTCATTCTGGGAGGCTCGTCGAGCCGTGTTGTTGTGAACGAGGTTCACGGCGTCCACCAGATTGGACTTCGGGTGTTGCCAGGGCTCGCTGTATTTGAGAGCACGAGCCTGGGTCAGCTTCTGGGGGTCGTGGGGGAATTCTCGGATGTATCCTCGGATTCCTGCGTCAACGACTTTGTTAAATGGCGGTGGTACTGCGTGGCCTTCAGCAATGAGTGTGTTGCGCATCCGTACAAGATACTGCTCGAGAGAGGAGCCGGACGATCCAGGACTCAGGCGGTGGGTGGCCTCGTCGAAAGGGATCGTGACACCCCGGATCGACAGCTCGTAAACGAGCGACATCAGTGCCTTTTCTGCCATTCGGGGCCCTGGATAGGATATATCAATAAAAATGTCTTCGGCTTATTATATAAATACTATACTCACTGGTCCACGAAATAAGATTACGACCTTGGACCCGGCCGTTAGCCTTGAGCTGCTCGGAGCTCGCAGGAACGTGCGTATAGCTCCAGTCCTGACGGCTCGATGGCTTCCGGCGGGGCGCGGAGGTGCCAGCGGCACTAGCGGGCGGGGGGGACGGGGTCGATGTTTTATTGCCAGGAGATGCGTTGGCTATTCGCGTCTCCGAGCGGCGCCGCTCCGCAGTCGACTTTCCGACGGGGGATTTGTCAGCTCGACCCATGTTGCTGTTTTGGATAGATTGTGAGATTGTTGGAAGATAGGCAGGGCCTTGAGTATTTGAAGATATATGGTTTGCGGGATGTGTTGCTTTGGGACCGAGGAGACAAAAGCCGAAGAAAAGCGAGACTGGGGCTATGTTTATATAGAAAATGGCTTGGTGCTGAGTATGCCAATGACTACTGTGTACTGTGTAGCGTCTATTGAGCTGGATCAGATATTTCTGATGATACGGTATGCTATGGCTCAATTGCACCTGTGCGTACGGTATGTGGAAAAGCGTATCCCCAAAGCTCGTCAAATTGACTGTTAATAATTGTCCTACTATATTGCTACTTGAATGTCTATTGGACAATTGCTAATTAGACACACGACCTCCAGTTACTGTGGTGATACATAAATTGACGGTGAGTCGGGATCACAATACCCATCATTGATGATCATAGCCAACCACAAGTCTTTTCCATTGTTCCGGCTCTAGTCTAACGGCGAGCCTACTAAGTTTGCTTAATTGGCTAACCACGGCCACGCCTAACTTGGTGAGACTTAGGTACGTACGGTATCCATGGATATAGGTTATCCAGGTCTACGTGTAGACATTGCTTGTATTCGGTATTGTAGTTGGCCCATGGTATACTATAGGCCATCTAAACCTTTGGTGTTCCTCACTACAGTAAGTAAACAGCTAGAGATTTTGCCATCCGTGTTAACTGTTCGGCTCGGAATTGTTTAATCGGCTGATGATTCTACTCATTCGGGCGGCTGATCTAAATTCAATTTCAACAGATAGTTAGTAATACATCTCGGGAATTTACGTTACTACTATTGAGTAATATGTACGCATACCTCTCTGTAGCTATTGGCATCTGACTGAACATGATGCCAAGCCCACCCTAGACAGATCTAATCTAATCTGGGGTTCGTGGCGCGGAACGGACCGGGGTATTCTAGTCAAGAAAATTCATATTAATCGTTGATTGGTGGAGAGCTGCAGATAATCGATGAAAAAGGCAATCAATCCCGGTGCTCTCTATCAGGCTCCCATGTCGAGTTCAGTGTAACATGGTACAGAAACGTCCGAACTGCTGTGGGGTGACCACTGACTGATGCTCAGTCGAACCTCTGCACACTCACGATTGAGATAGGCGACCCCCACTCTACAGACACATGGGACGAACGTTTCCTAGATTATCTGAAACCATTTAGAGTCCAGATATCCTATCGAAAAGATGAATCGAAAAAGATATCACCGAGGTCCGTTACGAAAGCCGTGTACGAACAGAAACGATCCCTACACGAGAGCATAGCTCCCATATATGGGATACCATGAGGCAATAGCAAAATACAGCTAACCACGCCATAGTATAACCTGAGCCTGGCCATAGGAGGTAGTAGGCCATCGGAATGCCCTAGGAAGATAAAAAATCCCAACTACATAACTCTCGATTAAAGCACTTAGGACGTCGCTATCTAACATGGGAAGCTCCTACGACGCAAAGTTAATAGCTAACGTCTGTGTGTTATATTTATATAGTGTAGTAGCTCAGCTCTGGCTCTAGTAGGTTGTTGTGTATTGATATTATACAATACTCGGCAAAAAATGCTATAAGTGTTGGATGGACGATAGTTCGAGTTGATTATTCCGGTTAGCGTATGTGTAACGTTGTACTATTATCAAGAACAACTACAGAAACCCTTTTTAGCGTAGGTGGCTTGTGTTTCGTCCGTCTCTAGGTAGTCTTTATAGCCGTAACGTTTAAATGGTTGGCTTTGATCCTATTTCGTTACTAACGGCGTAGGCAATAGGTGATGTATGGATGACGACTGGTTTCTGGTTCCATCTTGAATCTGAGGAGCGAGGTATTCGGCCCATAGGTAATACGTCGAATGATTCGATTCCTGTGTGACATCCTTTATCGTGGTATGTATAATTTTCTTGGAGGAATAGACGTGTGCCGCTTAATACATATATTTACGGAAAGTCTATAGGGATTGGAGTCGGAACTGTAGAAGGATTCGGCACGTATATGAACGATAGTTTCGAATAGTCTTGCTGCATCTCTGTTGGTCTCTCCTCTGCTTAGGCTTATATTCTCTTTGTACGGAGTATCACGTCTCAATGCTTGGGAGATCTTCATCTTATCTTGGACGCGAGGTCGCTTTTCGTAGTGGGAAGCTGATCGTTGCTACAATACTCATTATCGGGCTCTCGAACGCTGCAATAACGATTGGAGAGTCTCGTAGCGACGGACATTCGAAATAATTCTATCCCGCTGTGAAGGTCGAGGACGGCTACTAAAATCGGTGCGAGGGGGGCGGATTGCGTAGGTCGCTTTCTTGGCTTCGATGGCAGAGCACGCTGCGACTCCAGGGCGTGAATAGAGTCTGATATAATGCTGGTATATAACTCGCTGGCGTAGTCTTTTTGGGAGAGAACACGCAATCCCCGGTAGGTAATAGTGGATAGTCGTCGATATTCGGTGGCGTCCTATATGTGTATTTAGTTATGGCAACTCTGTTTGCCATCGTATCCCTAGAACGGTGTATATCGGCGTGGGGGTAGGATGTATTATATTTTTCGTGAACCTTTCTTGAGGTCGTATAGTATTCCATCTTGCATCTCGCATTATATATTTTTCGTGAACCTTTCTTGAGGTCGTATAGTATTCCATCTTGCATCTCGCATTATATATTTTTCTGAAGATAGTAGGACGAAGAATACTTTAGCCTAATTTCTTTCTTACCTAGGTACGGGAGGAGTATGACCTAGAATTATCAGCAATAAAGAGTTGGACTCCATGGCAGCAATCATAGCTAATCTATTAATATAGATGTTAATTGCTTAGAAACCTGTTGAAGGTTAGCATCCGGCGGCTGCCTATGTAGGGCTCGGCGATATCGAAGATCACATCTACATCGTGACATGACGTAGGGTCGACGATGGCATCCCATTATTATCTACACAATAGTCAGAACAGAATATATGGGAAACGAAAAATCACTTTATTGTAGTACAGCATAGACGCTGTAGAATTCCATAACATCACAAGCATGACATGACATATCACTCACGGTCAAGATCGAAGCAACATCTGGGAGAGCTTAACTGAATTATCGTGGACTCATCTGCATCGTACATCCGTTCAGAAACCAAATGCCGCTGAATCCTTTTTGCCCCTCTGTCCATTTCCGAATCAAATATTAGTCTATCCCGAGAAATCAACTTATTAATTGCTCCTGCAAGACTTCCGCCCGGTTTGCTGGGATCGTGCGCCACTGGCCTCCTCATCAAGACTCGATGACACCATCAAAAATATTAGGTAGTACCATTCGTCATAGGTGCTATAGTACCCATGACGAAGGCCTATAGGTCATCAATCTTGATTGCCACCAAAAGTCGGGAAATCGTAGCCGTCATCCAACTCTTGGCTGTGAGAAAACCCGCATGGGTCTTGTTTAGGCGACTTGAGCGATAGAACGGGGAGTCTTTGATTTCTTGAAGAGGCCGAAGCCAGACTTGACGAAGTTAAGGAACTTCTTGGTCTTGCCGACCTTGGGACTCTGGTGAACGCCAGCAAGACCAACGCCAAGCTGACCGGCGATGGCCTCCATGAGAGGGTTGAAGCCGTTCTCAAGAGCTTCAGGAAGAATCTCCTGGATGGCCTCGGCGACCATGCGCGGGAGCATGTTGACGATCGTCTGGAGGAGAGCGATCTGAGTGGTCATCGAAACAACATTGCCATTAGTAGAGTTCAAAAGGGTGCTGAACGAGCTAATGTTGTTGCCCAAAGAGTGGACATGGCCGTCGATAGCGTTGACGTGCTGGCCAATGGCGTTGACTTGACCATGAGTGATGTTGTCTAGCTGGCTGATCTGGCCACCCATCTCTTCAGCATGACCACTAAGGGCTAGATCGATGATTCCGAAGACATCCTCCAAGACGGCCTCAATATTGGCGCCGCCGATGTTGTGGGTGCCTTGACCTGCCATCTCTTTGATTACAACACGCATTCCATCGAGAAGCTGAGCCATGTTCTGGCCAGTAATTGTAGCAGCCTCATCACTAGAGCCGTTCTTGATTGCGTAGGCGACGGCATGCTTCACAATGTCGTAAAGTTTGGCTTCAGCACCAACGCCGCTCATCATGTTGTCGACGTGAGCCTTGACACGCTGCTTCTCAGACTTTCCAGCCGCGAGCTTATCACGGTTCTGGATATCCTGAGCGATCTGAATCGAAAGCTCGATGACATCGGGCATCTCACACCACTCATCACGGGGGGCGGAGCCACGGGCCTCGGTGAGAACTTGAAGGCGCATGTAGTCCTCGATGGTGGCGGCGTGGTTGAAGGGAGAGGCCGTGGTCTTAGGGAAACGGTCCTCGGAACGAGCATCGACGAGATCAGAACGCATATCGTTAAGTTGATCGATGGTGCACTTAATGGTAGCGCCCTTGTAGTCGTAGGAGATCATAGGAGTCTCAAGTTCGGCAATAGCTGATTCGCATTGGTTAGCAGCGATGTCACAATACTTATAGCTAATGGACTATGGGGTAGTACTTACCAGCCTCCATCTGAGGGCCGAAGATGTCCTCATTAGACATAGCAATGCCAGAATCAAGAGCCGGGACGTCGGCCTTGAGGGTAGGGTCAATCTTCTGAAGGGAACTAAACATTGTTGTCAGTCGATGCCAGCATGGGGAAGTGGAGAGACGACGAGGGAAGGAAGAATAACTTACGACATGATGCTTGTTCGCGAACTGCTTTCAATTGAATTGACGTTCGTGATTGATGGCGATCGTCCTATGGACTTGATGCTGTAAGTCTTAAGACTCAGTTAGTAATTGGCGAGGGACGAGGAGTATGGAGGAGAAATGTTTGTTGCATGCAATTGCAGAAGAAAGGTGAGAGAGAAATGGTCGGAAGTGGGAAGATGAAGGACGAAGAAAGGTTGGTGGGTGAACAAGTGGAAAATGGAAGAATGGGAAATGGTTGAATGAGGAAAGGTAGAAGAGATGTGGTGTGGCAGTGTGGGATTGTAGAAGATAGTGGGGCCCGATAATTATTCACTCGAAAGTGGTGTACCAATTTGGTCGGCCCGAAAAACGAGTGCACCTATTGGATCCAGGGCAACAAAATGATGAGAAATGCAGTACCAGTGAACCAGTGATAGACAAGACAAATTTTGCTCTGTGCAAGTAATGGTCTCTGTATGGCTTGAGGAAGTAGAGATCTCTGTAGGGAAAAGCGGTTTCGAGGCAGGGTGATAGCAGGGTGATGCGAGGGAAATTGGATGCAGAGGACGAAGGGCGCAAGCTATGGGATGACAGCATAAAAAGATGATATCGACTTACCTATGACTTGACTTGATGACGAGAACGTGTCGGGTTAGGTAGTGATGGAGAGGTTGCGGAAAAGAGAGAGGGAGGGTGAGGTGGTGGGAATGTGCGTTGGGTGGAAGGGAAATACAACTCCTTGGATGGCCTTCAGATTATTCGTCTCTCCAAAGTTGAAGGAAACAATTAGGCAAGTAAGATCAAGATGGTCATAAACGAAATCTTCGTAATGATTCAAGATGATCAGTAGACGAGAATTGCGTGGTGTCGAGACGAATTTCCGAAGAGTTGGGTGGTCGAAGAAAGTTGTGTTTGTGGTTGAGAGAAGAAGGATGGATGGGTGGAAGGAAACGAGGCCTAGAAATAAGGATCTCTCTGAACGCACAAGGTGGGGTGGCTGGGTGATTTTAAAATCAGCATCAAATCAAGTTCGCGAGGTATGCCTTGGGTAATTTTTTTCCTGATGCTTAATGCAGCCAATTAAACGACCCTGAGGGATTGATTTTGTAGTTGCATAAAATGCATCATAGAAACCGCCAATCACCAGATCCTCAAATGTACCAATACCTTTTAAAACTCAAGATGCACTGTAGTTGCGCCTCTTAGCCATGGCCCAGCAGTGAAATCTAAGTGACTTGATATGCTACCTTCACATATATTAGATATCCATACTTCCATTTCTTGGGCAATTTCTTTTCGATAGGTAATCAAGGCTGGGCTAATTTCTATCGGCTCTCTATCTTATACTATATCATTAAGTTGTACTAACAGGTTCTCTATCCTCAGCATGGCAACTTCCTCATACTTAGATGTTGTCATATTATATATACGGGTAGCAATTAGTACATGGATCGAGCCCTGGCACAGCAATTATTACTTGTAGCTGCACTGTATATACTGTTAATGGGTCGATAGAGGGACAGTATAAACAGTACCCAGAGACATAAGTTAAATCGTACTGTAAAGAGAACTCTCTCATTGGACCCATTCATAAGTCTGTACAGACCTAGGTCGACGTAATCAAGAGGTATTCATTCATTCACCGAACTCTTAACGTTGCGGATATAGATGGATCCCTCGCCATTGAACTTGTCGATTTAATGAATGTATTCCTGCATTCTGTCCCAGCATTCTGCCTAAAGGTCGGGTAAGCATGATGAGGATGTATGTGCTGCATTAGGACTTACATTTTAAATGCGCTGTAGAACACTAGCTGTCGCGCGATTCCAAGGTTATAAGGAGCTACTAGGTTGCTGAAATGCGGCTCGGAGCGCTGACGTTGAAATTAAGATCAAACCCCACTCTATGATTTGCTGGTCAATCCATTGTAACAGCGCAGATTGCGGGGGTGCGACCCACATCTCGCCGTGTGGGTACGTACCTCCGGGAGATCTCTTGGCAAGAAGATGGTAGGTACGATCTGCGGCAGACAGGCACCTAATATGGATGCCTCAGGCTTACACGCATTCCCAAATAGTACTACCCGCTCCCAACTTCAGCACCTACACTTCATCGCAATAAAAACCAATAGCCCTTAGGTATCTATGTTATGACTAATAAGTAAATTGGCAGGTGTGTTTTGTACCTATGATGTGCCCTTTCTGTGCACCCGAAATCCCCATTAAGGGAGAAAGAGCTTGTAAACCTCCAAGAAAACGCATATCCATTTAATCTCTTATCAAATCGAAAGTATTTGAGAGGGAAATACAAGGTATTTGTTGATACCGAATATGCACGCCTACGTACTTAGTACCTATCGCAACAAGTCACGACACTCTGTTGGAGAGATTTGTCAATATTCTCTGGCCTGACACGAGTCTCCAAGGGCCGCGGCAATAGCAGAGGCTTCATGATATGTAGACCGGTAGCGGGGGAATCAATGGTGGCTCAGCTACTAGCTATCGAGATGCAAAACACGATACTACGACGACGATTCAACGAGATCTACGGTTTGAACCGCGTTGAGAAGCTCGACTAGGGGGTGAGAGACGAATAGACTTATATGTTCAATATGTTCAAAGGTGCAGACTCATGATAATTGCAGAAAGCCTTAACGGCAAGGATCTGGAAGACATTGCTTGGAAATTTTGCTATTATCATATGCTCACCATTAATATAAACAACATAGATCATCACAGGTTGAAAAACACAGCAGCATAAAAAGGAATTAGTTCAATATTAACGAACACCTACTGCTAGAAGACCTTTCATTGAATGGATGGATAGCGTAGTAGGATATTATTTTCGTCCATGGATCCAGGATGTGTCTATGGGACAGCTATGCGTGAGTATTTTTCCTCGATAGTTGGGCGCGGTTCCGTCCGAAGGCAATTATCCGACGTATCTAGGAGAATGTAGTCGGGTCCTACTCTGGGGCTACGAAGCATGTGGGGATGAAAAGGGAAATATCAGACATAATGGAGTCACAGTACTGAGGGAACAACGAGTCAATGCGATGAAAGTCCTGATGATTTTGCCTCCTAACCTAAGACCAGACGAAAATGTCGGGAACACACCATAAACGAATCCTTTGCTCAGAAGAGCCCTTGTGTGACCTCGAAGTGCAAGAAAAGAAATCCTCCTAGTACTCGTCCCTAACCTATGTACCCTAAGCTATGCCTATCGACAATGTGTTAGCTAATTTTATAAAAGAATAATTAGGTATCATAGACTTACCTCGACGAGTATGAAGCAAGGTCAAAAGGGGTTGGTGCTTGCTATAGGTAACCATGTGTGTCGTGGGGGTACATCCAAGCGGCAGGGGGGAATCCGTAGGGAAGGGAATCAGTCGACGTCATCCTCATCGACGGAGCCATCTGCGGGGGGAAACCGATGTTAGCAGCATGATCAAAAGAGTGGATCCCCGGGATCATCGGAGCAGGCGAGTGCGAGTGCGAGTGCGAATGAGAATGGTGGTGATGATGACCGCCACCGCTGTAAACCGGAGTGCCGGCATCGTTGCGCTTCTCCGTAGCGCAGACAACGAGGACTTCGTCGTCGTCGTCATCGTTGTTCTGCGCCCCGGCGGAAGGCGAAGTGCTCGGCAAGCCCACTAGCGGTGTCCTGTTACCGACCGCGGTATTAGATATGGCGGTAGTCGCGTCAACGCCACTCTCCTGCTCTGTTTTCACGGCCATCAAGTCTTCAGTTTTTACTTCACCTTTGATCTCGGTCTTGACGGGCTCGTCGATGTCGCCAGCGTCCTCGTCGACGGTAGCGAGCTTGCGCTTCTTGTTGGGGGTGCGCTTGATGCCGTCCTTGGAGTCCTTCGAATCCTTGGTCTCCTTCTTGACGCCGACAGCACCACCAGCGGTGGTGATGCCGTGGGCCTTCATGAGACGCTCGTATCGCTTCGCGCTAGAGTACGTGAACGTAGTTAGTATGCGTAATAACATGAGATTGAGCGATGTTAAGACTTGGATAGTAGGAACATATGTGGCAATAGCGATGCAGAAGATACTTACGCGGCTCCTTTGCTGACGATGTCACACTCCTTAGCGACCTCTACGAAGTCGATCTAATGTGTGTTAGCCAAATATCCCACTGGAGCTCGTGGTGTAGTCGAGTCGATCATAGTACGAGCAGTACTCACCTTTCCGGCAGTCGAGTGCTTGATGCACACGATCAGGAACTTGAACTGCGAATCAATATCCTGGGCAGGCATTTTGACGATCTGATGCAACGAGGTGGTAGAATAAGTGATTCTCGTAGAATTTGGTGAAGACCCGGGTGTGTTAATGCTCAGGTGTAAGAGTGTCAAGACTTTGGTGAAGTTGGTGGATGGATAGGATACAAATTCCCAAAACTAGTTGAGGATGGCCCAGGGAAAGTAGATAGCAGTTTCTCTGGTATTTCCTGGTCTGGGAAGATTGTTGTTGCCGCTTGTCAAATAGAAGCTTGACTGCTGTTTTCACGGTTTATGTTGTAGTTGCATATGTGACACGGGTGTTGGAGTTGGAGTTGGAGTTGGGGTTGCGGGTTGCGGGTAGTACTAGATTCGCCAAGCCACCTTTGGAGAAGATGCAGACTTGGACCCGCGAACTACTAGGCAACAAACCGGGCAACTGTCCGGGACTAGTGTGAGGCAAGAGCAGTTGGCGGGTGGTCTCGCCTCGAGGAGTCTCTCTATAAACGAAGCAAGTATTACTTGGGAGTCCGTCGTTTTATGGACATTTCTAGGCCTCCCTTGGACGGTTGATGTCGGGACCGCGGACTAAAATAGGAATATTCTTTTACTTTACTATGGTAGGAAGTCAGAGGTTGACCTTTGATAGTCGTGAATAATCTTAGGAAGGACTTGTAGAGAGGCTTCAAAGATAGTAGGTATGATCAGTTCTAATCTTTTAGGCGTTTTGCCTGAATATATCAAAGATTCAAGTATTACGTCCTACTATGGGCTTTATCACAGTACTGGAAACAAGGAAGGGCGTGATACATTCCAAAGATGCATGTTGATTAATGTTTGAAGCTTGGCGAGTTAACAGCTAAATTGAGGGGTTGATTTCGGTAGGGGTGGTCGGAGCAAGCTATTCCCACCCTCCGATGTGAACGGTCACAAGGTTGTAGGTCATATGGTTGTCCTATCCATTACAGAGATCGTCAAGCTATTGAAAAGAAACCTTCAAATCTGAAAAGTTGATGTATATTGAAGGAACCATTAGTAAGTGAGAGCTGCTAAGATATTAAACTTGTAAAATATTATGGTCCCATTGTCTCGACCCCTACATACCTAGGTTCGAACTTCACAACAGCGTATTAGCTTATACACATAAAGTACAAAGAAAGCGCTCATAGAGAGCTTTAAGAACGGAGTATCTATCAGAAGGAATTGAAACATCTAAGGGTAATACGATGACGGATAATAAAAATCTTGTAAACTCTAGAAGGACAACAGATTCCACGTTGACTCCAACCTACGTCGAGGCCATATTGGCTACTCTAAATCTGCCTGCGTTCATGATTACTCGGGAGAGAGAAATATAATTAGATAATGAATATTCCTCGAGATGAAATTTGTGAGTCGAGCACACGAACATCCGGCCTTAACTCGTACGATATTCGTGTAACCGAGCTTATGTCTCACGAGGGACGCTATCAACCCTGTGAGCTGTTCCGTGCTGGGAATTCTCAGTGATAATCTCGGGGTAACCTAATGATACTGGCTACCTAATGGTTACGCTTGGGTGATAGACTTTATGATACTGCTAATATCAACATAAATGAACAGTAAGTGGCCGTGCAGAGTGTATACCTATATATCATAAACATACCAGTAAGTACACATCCAACCTTTCTCTAGATTGCGATAGGCCTTCACCGGTCTTGAAGCTGGAAATATACAGCAGTCATAATATTGGCGATGATTGCAAGCAAGAAACTCCCAACTCCAAACCCCTGTTCTTGCGTCTTTGCGAACCCCACAACCATCACGGAAACGACAAACGCAACGATAACTCCAATAGCTGGTAACAGACCCAGGATGGCATAGTTAGGTCTATCAAGGATATGAACTCTCTAGCTGAATGCTAGATTTGGGTCTATTTCTTCATACTCCTCGTTCAGTTGGTTGGCTGGTGCAGTCTGGCGCATGTCAGCTAGTATGCTCTCCTTCAACTTTTTCGGCAGACGCCGAAGCCAGGTATCTTCGCTATGCTCGCCCCAGATGCTCCATCTCGCTCGGTGCAGGTAGTGAAGGAAGACGTTGACGGGCATTCTAGTCTTAGGGCACTGGTAGTGGTATCGCTTCCTATCAAGCTCATCTTGGGGCGGAAATTCGTCGGGCTTCTTGTGGATCCCGGCTCCGTATTGAGTGTGCCGGCCGACAGAAAACTAGGATGTTCTCAGCAAATAATAATTGAGTGAAATAAAAACCAGCAATGATTTCAAGTAATTACTTACCATAACAAAATGGACATCTCTGGGCCGCAGGAAAATTCGACGCAGACCACCGCCTCGGCTTGAATTGTACTTGTCCCAAATTAATTCGAAGAGCTCGTTGTCTGAAGTTACACGGGATATGTCAATTTCGTGATGATCGATGGCGTAGTTACCTATATTGATGCAAACCTCGAAATACTTAGGAGCGAAGGTAATCTTTACGCTGTGGGTCGCGGTCTTATCCGGTTCGGGCTGGTCGGCTCGGTCCGTTCCATGGCCGGGATCCCCGGTGGAGGTATTATCGAAATGCATGGATCCAAGGTGAATGGCTCCAGGGCCATTTGTACCTTGATTTTGGTTCTGTTGAGATCTCGAAGTATCACTTAGGGGGGCTTGTTGCTTGAAAGGTATGCTCCACCTCGATAGTTCTTGTTTCAAGGAGTCCAGTGCAGAATCGCCATTGGCAGGAAAATCTCCCCAAAGGACGGTGTTACAGGACTATAGTCTAGGAGTTAGTACGGTTGTGGTATTCAGCAATATGGGGGCAGTAAAGCTTACACAACGCCACCGGAGTCTCTTGTAACCTAGTTGGACGCGAGGAGTGAAAAGTTCAACAAGATCGTAGAAGTAGAAAGAAATGCCCCAGTAGTCTAAGAGGCTGGACATTATATCCCCCATAGTGCCGCGACTCCGGTGAGGTCCAGATCCCAAATGTGTATCTTGTATTATATCTTCTTGTAACTCACTTGTGGTCGCTATAGCCACCCTATCTATGCTTTCTCCTCGTCGTTGACCATCTTCTGATAGGGAAGAGCCCATAGTTATTCCTTCTAGCACATTCTCGGACTTGGAGGAGAGCAGTGGATCTTCTATTTGAATTTCTGAACTTCCGGTAGGCGTTATAAGTTTAGATCCCTCAACACCCCGACGAGGTCTTTCATCGATCTTCAGCCAGGTTCTCATATCAGTGAAAAGAGTTCCAAAAGCTTCAGACTTCAGGAGGAAATCTTTGACTTTGTCAATGTTTGGAAATTGAAGTCCATCATCAAGTTCCTCCTCTGAGTCACTGCCCTCAGAAATCTCGTCGATGTTCGGTACTCTTAGCTCATCGAAGTTCTGCGTTTGAAGAGACGATAGCCACGTCTCTAGATCCTTCTTCGCTAGGTCTGCCTCCGGTGGGGATGTCACCCCTTCATAACCGGTGATACTCCAGATAATTTCATTGGCTATGCGCCCCGCTAATTCCCGTACAAACTTGGCGGCTTGGACGTCAAGACTCCTATTCGAGGCTTCCTTCAATAAATTCTTACCATACTCCTTCACAAAGCCTCGGATATGTGACCGTGCTTTCCGTCTCTCAACGTTGCGGACAGCTGTAATGTATAAGTGTTTTAACTCGTCTTGACTTAACAGAGTTCGAGAGACCTCTCGGATTCCGACCGTTTGAACTGGATTAAGGCTTGCCGTTGATGCTGAAGAGGTTGACCTTCCTCCATCTGAGAATATACTAGCAAGATCGGTGCCAGCATCAGAATCCTCGCCCAGGATTCCGTCAACCTCTACGGGCTCGTTGGTAGAGATGTAACGAAGCTGTGTTGGAATATCTTCGTGCTTTTCCCAGTCAAAAGTGAGTCCAATTGCCCTTGCCCATTCAGCATGTTCTGAGGAAGATCTAGCAATCCTTTCAAACGATGTTATCCATCTAATATCGTCCCTACAGAATATAACAGGGGGTATCAGTCCGCTTGGGTCGAAGAGCCTTGGTCGCGGTGCAAATATGCTGTCCCAGTTGTCGGGAATACTGGCATCCCAGTACCAGCTAAACATGCCAGTATCTCTTTTCTGCTTCAGTATCTCCCGCTGTAACCTCTGAAAGGCTCTCTCTCCTTCCCCATACGATAGAGGCAAATTTAGATCGAATAAGCCGAACATACAATACGCAATATCTTCAAGTCTCGTGCACTCCCTTCGCGAGAGCCATGTCATCTTCGATAGACAGCTAGCCTCGCGGGGATCTTGCTCTGATCTTAAGTAACGTGGGTGGATACTGGTTGCTTCCGATATTGTCTTGGACAAGTGAAATCGAGTACCAATAAACTCCCAATTCGAGTCAAAGAGTTTGCAGACAGATGGGGCCAGTAGCTCCTGGAGCGTCCAGCCCCGAATGAAATAACGACTAGATTTAAAGTCGAGGGGTTCGATTTCGGCGCCATCGGTGATACTTATATCAGCAAGGTAAACGTAGCAGACCTCGGATTTGCGATACAAGGAGAACATGGAGTTTATTACTTCCGAGAGTTCGGCGCTGCTTGTATTGTCGACGCAACAAGTGTCGATCCAAACGTACTTGAGTCCATCCGCCACGGCATTCTTGCAAGTATTCTTCACTTTGCTGTATCCCGCCCATTTATAATCAAGAGTGTTTATATCGTGGCGTTTGAGATCCTCGAAGCGCACTTCAAATTCATCTTCTCCCCAGGTATGTGAAAGTATGGCGTACGGCGGGATGTTGCTTCCTATGAATTCCTCAAGTTTAAGAGTATCTGTGTTAAGAAAATGAATTTTGCGCTCGATCGACGTACTTCATGGTTCCTGGCATGATGGTCTTGAGTACAAGAGAGAAGTGCAATGGAAGAACCAGTTGACTTTAAGTGTTAAGATCTGCAGCTGTCATGTAGTACAAGTAGGATGCTACTCTAACCCCGCGACCAGGGCACTACCACCTACATGTAGATACGTCTGGTATGGCCTATTGCGCCTCACTTCGCCCGACTATCACGGGTCGAACACGTTTTCAGGACCTAATGACCTCGTAAGTGGAGGTGCACAGTTCGGTGTGTATTCCGGTGTTCAGATTTAGGCAGACGGTGAAGGTCAAGTAGAAAAAGCCTTAAAATAGAAGCGAAATTGCTACAAGTATTCAGTACCTCATTACCCCTTAATACCACCTAAGTACCTACTTAGGTACAGCATAGCTGACATAATTTGCCCCGTCTGTTATCTTTCTCGAGGGTAAATTTGATAAGAAATTAATAATGCTAATGTTTCTCAAATTAACTGACCGTAAAAATAAGCATAGGAAAAAAAAAACGAAGACGTAGCCCGATTTAAAGAAGTCTCATGTATTAATTGTTAGAATTACCTACTCTATTCCCAAAATTGCGCCGAGACGTTGCGATATACCTGTTCCCTAATGCCTCCCGAAATTCTCATTCACAAGTACGTATCTATATCGCGCCTTGCCCTCTTCCATGTCGATGATAGCCTGGTTAGCATCGCTCAGAGGTCGTTCCTGAATCCAAGACTTAATCTTCTTATCAGCTGCCAGCTGCAACATCTCCCTAACCTCCCGGGGAGCACCGGTAGCGCTGCCACCAATCTTAACACCGGTACCAATCAACGTGAATGCACTGACAGGTGGGAGGACGCCTCCATCAGGAGCACTACAAAGTAGGTAAGTCAGTTTGAAACAATCTCAGTTAAATAGCAATATGAAACAAGAAGCAACATACCCAACTTGAATGAAGTCTCCTTTCGTCTTCAAGAGACCGAGGTAGCCGTTCAGTGGCATCTTCTCGCTAGACACTGTGCAGATGATGAGGTCTAGTGTTCGTGCGTGCTTGGCGTCCCAGTCTTTCTCATCGTCTGTAGCGATGTACTCATCAGCACCAAGCTGCAGTACATCATCTCGTTTATCGGACTTTCTTGAGATGCCAACGACTTTGTCGGCACCAAGTGCTTTGGCGAAGAGGATTCCGAAATGACCCAGTCCGCCAACACCGACGATGCCCACCGATTTGCCAGGGCCACAGCCATTCGCTTTTAGGGGTGAGTACATGGTTACCCCACCACACAACATTGGTGCGGCAATCGCCGGATCCAACCCGTCGGGAATCTTGTACACCCAATGGCCATTAGTACGATTATAATCGGCGTAGCCGCCATAGCTCTTCCCTTCGCCATTAGGGTAGATAGAGCCGTAAGTGTTGATGAACAAATTCTTGCAGTACGATTCCATACCCACACCACAGTCCGGGCAGCTAGCTTGCTGGCATGTCCGGCCTTGGGCACCTACGCCGACGCGATCACCGATTTTGATGTGCTTGACATTCTGTCCCACACGTACCGCCTTGCCGACGATCTCATGTCCCACGACACAGGCTGCGGGGTTTTCAGTACGAGCACGAATTACCCTCGCGGGACTGGGGAGAAGACTTACGGTATGGTGTCGGACCCCACCCAGACTTCAACGTGTGCAAGTCAGAACCGCAGATACCGCAATGTGATATCTCAATATCCACATCGTCCTCGGTCCATTTCTTGGGTTCGTATTCTCCCCATTCCACTATAAGGATATAGGTTAGCAGTTACTTCGACGATAGATTATGGGGATGAACGCAGCGATAACTCCGAAACTTGCCCCATCAGGAAATTCCAATTTCCGTCAGGGGTTAAAGGGGAAGGGAGGCATTTCTCCATGCTACATACTTTTTCCATTGACAGAGTCCGGAGACTTGCCTAGCCATCCTTGAAACTTGAGATCCGTCTGTGCTGCCATCTTAAGATATCGGGTTCGGGGAATAGTTATAGTTGTGAAGGAGCTTTGGTTGGGTGTTTTCAAACTGTTTGTCGATTTCTGCTGAGCTGTCTATCCACGAGCGGTCTTCCCCTCGACATTATATAGCTGCCGACGGACAGCCGTCCACGTAGTCGCTGGCTCGCCTACATGCATCATACCTCGGTTCCTATCATAATAATCTCAGTCTTATTGCAAGTTTTTCTTCGTACATGACGTACGGTGGAGATAGGTGGGTATAGTAGATGTTACAATTCATCGGACTTAGGTCTTATAGCAATCTAGCGTCTAATTGGCTGTTGATCTTATCTCAGAAGAGACGATAGCCATAACTACGGCTTCAATTCGCGTATCTCAAGATAATCCAACCACGCGATAGCACATAGTTCCAAGATTATGCGCACAAACGAACGTCTCCTTAGTAATATATCGGGATTAAAAGCCGGAGCGGTTAATTAAGCCCACCAACGGCATACAGAGCCTCCGACAAATGAACGGGCACATAAGCTCCATGACCTGAGTAGTCACGTTGGTCACGTTCGAGATCATCCGTTCACCGGTTTTGCTTTGAAATCGGTCGTTTATCTAGGAGCTAAAAACTTCTTCCAAGACGGCGATAACATGAAAAAATTGACTTATAGTCTAGAAAAGCGGGAAGAAAGCCTAACAGCGATGGCGATGGCAGCTTACAATATCGTATCAACTATGTCCCGAAAAAATTTGAGTATTATAAATACAATTATAGGCAGACTTTCGACACGTCAAATTAAACTTTTTGCCTCCGTCCGCTAAAGAATCTAGCTAGTCGACCGGAAGCCGTACCTAGGTAGGTAGCCAAGAAAAATGTTGGACCCGTTAGCGTGGAAGAATTATTATTTCTACGGATTCAACGGTCTTATTTCCTATATCCGCGAATTTATCTTGTAAGTGTAAGTAAACTAGAACGCTATCAATAGATTCTTCGAGACGCTTAGCTAACACCGAAAATATAGTATGCTGATATGATCAAAGTAACGGTGGCAGCATGTACATTTCCATCCACGCCGGCAATATAAACCGATCAATGTCTCCTGAACATTTACACATCAGTTTTCAAGCTGTCTTTTTACGCGAAAAATGCAACCCAACGGAATGCTACTTCAAATACCCCGTCGGTCTAATATACAGAATGAATGTAAGCATCTAGAGACGGTTTCACAGCTTTCGTTATCCAAGGGAATCGATATGGTGGTAATCCATAAGCCGAATGAATTGGCGCTTATGGTAAGCCGAACGATGTAAGAGTTGTGTAACACAAAGATATCTGAAGAAGTCATGAGCGCTTTCGTGAGGGACACCGCAGAAGAAATGAGGGGATACTTGTTGAGGGACTTCGAGAGCCAAACAGTTCCTTCAGGTGTTAGCTGTGTAATACTAATATATGGCCCATCTTAATATTTAATGGTCTGGGGTTATGAATAGATTATTTACAAGTGATAGCCTCTGAATGACAATATAGATTAAGCAAGGAGCTCAATGTGAGACGGATCTGCTCACGGAATTAAACAGCACCAAGTACAAGTGCAACAACTACCATGCCGCAAGCAACTGAAGTTATTTCGATTGGTCAAATATCAGGCAGGTAGTTTTCCTTGTTCCATAGACACTCAAACCAATACTAGAGCAATCAAACGACTTTCTGATTGGTCACTGTTATTGCCTACAACAATAAATATAAATAGACAGCAACCCTAATCCACGTTGGCTACTGTCAATACAACTGTTAGGTATTATACAGTGCTCAGTAGCTCTAGGGAGATATCATCAATAGACATGGATACATTAGATGTTTACTACTATAGATGCCAGTACCACAGAACCCACTGTTCATTATCCCTCTGCTGTTTGATCATTCCTTATATATACGCACCTCCCTCAACTCTCGCCACTTCTTCTAGACTTCTATTCTTACAAGACTTTCTCGTAATCCATCCAGTCCTTACTACAATCCTTTCTGATATCCTTCACACATATTCTAAACCTTAAACGCGCATGTTCCCCGCTTGAGCTCCTGAGTCCCGTAAGTCCTACTCATAATTATAACACTTCCACCCAAACATTACACCATATTTCACATTCTACTACATACTATCTTCCCCCATAATGTTTCTCTCTCTTTACACGTATTTCACCTCGTACATATGCATTTGACTAAATAGTTACAAACTAAATACTCTACTATTGCTACGTGCCGTTCCTCTCTTCCCCCAGATAGGGAAACTAACGATTGATAGTCAACCGAGAGAAACTCATTAGGAGAAAACTACGCTTCGACACATTTCTTACCTCATTTTTGTAAGTTAGAAACTTCATTTACTACTACCCCGTAATCGTCTTACACTCTTACGCATTAAATCTTGAAAACTTTCCGGGCTTCCTAACATCTAGGCCCCCGCAAAGGCTACACATCGTTACTAGTCTATCTTTTCAGTTTCATGAACCGTCTGTATCAGTAATTATTACCGGTTTGCTAAGTCATTCTATAGAAACTATTGGACATCTGGGATTTACATCACATCGCAATGGCTCCGACACCTAACAAGATAGCGATGAAATCGACAGCCCAGGACCATCGCGTCCAGGCTAGGCTCAGGAATGCCTCGGGCAGTACCCAGGATACGGCTATATCTCCCGCCACTGGACACGGCAATCCAGATGGACCAGCTACTCCTGGCTCTGCTCCCTCCGATTGGAATTACTCACACATTCCATTCAATTCAGAGCAATTGAAAGCCAACGGCAGGCACCAGGGCCGAAACCTAGTATCATGGACGAGTCAGTATAAACACTTCATTCTCTCCTGTGAAAAGTCTGTACACTAACGTCATTCCTTTAAAGAGCCTCGGATGGCAGAAAAGGCACTGCTAGCCCTGGTATATGAGCTTTCCATTAAGGGGGTTGCTATCCCTTATGACGAGACGAATCATCGAGTTAACCCAGGCTCGTCCGGATATTCACTTGAACAGTACCTCGGCCGCCTTCGCAACACTCTCATTGCCGAGGGTCACCTGGTGCCACCGCAAGCAAGCAATCAAGACAACGAAATTCGTGGTTACATCCGTGCCTTTCCGAATGATCCTAAGAAACTTACAACGACGCGCCCTCTCAAATGGAGCGAGCCGTGGCAGCATCCGAAGTCAAACCTGGTCGACGCGGTCATGCTGGTTCATAATTCAAAGAACCAAGAGTCCGCTGAGGATGATGTAGACGTTCCTCCAGAAAATACGACGCCACCTGTCAATGGGTCCAGCAGCGAGGAAGTAAGAACTAGCCTTGCAAATGGATTTTTCATCCCTTATGAGAGCCTCGAGAATTTCGTGACAGATATTTGCAAGGTCGTCTCCCAGTACCAGCAACCACAGCACATAACCGCTAGCCAGCCTTCGCAACAATAGGGTGTTGCGTCGAGAAATTCGACTAGTGGCAGTGCGCATGTTGTCAACTCTGTCGAAGCGGCTCATCCTTCTCACGCTATGCCTATGGGATATCGCCAGCTTCCGGGAGCGCAGCAGGTTGAGTACCATCCAGGAGATGGGCTGAGCAATAGCGTAGGAGACGCTAACTCTCCCGGTGTTAATGGCTTGGGTATTTATAATCCTTTGAACCAGAATAGCCCGGCCATGGACGCTACTCTATCTGGCGCGAATCTACGAGGGGTTAATGGAATGGCTGTTGGAAGAATGTCCAATACCCCTTTGCCAGATATAGATCAATTTGACGCTACTGCGTCATATAACACCAATGCATACGGCCCCGGCTCTCATAGTGTCAATCAACTCGTCTCGAATTCAGCATACAACGGCGACATGTCCAATATTACAGGACTAAACATCGACTCTTTCAACCCGGATGCGATGCCGAGCCCGGGTCTTAACAACTCTAACGGAACACCCGGAATGAATCCATCGGGTTTCGGTATGACGCTTAATGCGGGCCCCTCAAATGCCGGTACGATACAAGGAGCCGGAATAAATGGCCAGATGCAATACCAATCCCCCGCGAACTTTAACACTGGAGGCATCAATACGAACGAATATCACTCCCTGCTGGAGGAGGCAGAAAGAGCCTTTGGTTATCCCGGGCCATAGTTTTACAAATGTCGCAAGAGGCTAGACGTTCCGACCCGTCTTTCTGCGTCTTGAATTTCCCGGACAATACATGAGTGATATCAGTGGTAAATTGAACAACGGGGGTCCATTGGGCATAGAAAGGGAAAATTAATCAAGGGTATTACACTTTATTTTGCCATCAGTCAACAGTCGAGACATTTCAGCAGTCTTGACTTCAGGGGGTTTGGGGGTGAGGGTAGGGGTTGGAGGCCAGGGCTGGATGCTGGGGGTTGGAGAATGGGAAATGAGAAGTGAGAAGCGATGGAGAACATGATGCTATTAAGCACAAATGAGACGGAATCTGTGAGCACCTACGGGGTGTATCGGTTCGGGTTGGTATGCGATCTCCGTTCACGAAAGGTATTGACAGGACCAAGGACGTCATCGGATTTCTGGTAGGTCACTGTCGGCGTTTCCCCTGAATATAGCAAATGCGATGCTTTATGAAATCCCTGCGTTTTATGTTGTGATTTCGTGATACGGTCTGTTTCCGAACGGATTGAAATGTGCTTGGGCATGCCATTCCTGCCATTGAAAGCTTAGTTTGACACCGGAGTCAGGAATTATCCTATATTCTATATATAACACTAAATTTTCGAACATATACACGCGAACTTTTACCAATTCCCTATTAGATACACTAATCCTGCAAGCAGGTCAACATGCTGCCAAGCTTCTTCAGCACAACAGCCTGCTTCTCGGCCGGCGCCGTCGTCTTATCCGTGGCATCGCCAACACTGACGGAGATCTGGCAATTGCCAGCGTCAATAACGCTGGATTCCGTGGGTAGGCGGTCGCTACCGCAGGTCTCCACATCGCGGTCGGAGAAGATGCCGGGGTTGACTCGGCTCAGCACCCACTTGAACTTGGAAGGATCGGTGCAGGCGCCTTCCACCTTCGGGAAGTTGACGTTCAGGTACACGTCCGCGGGAAGGTACGGCTTGCCGGAGGCCAGAACGGCGTTCGTCAGCTGCGTCGCGAGTTGCGCATACACGGTGCTGCGCGCTTGGACGGGCGCGTCGAATGCGAGTCTGCCATCATCGGCGCCGGAGAAAGCGAGTGCGGGAATGCCGACCTCGTGGCTGGCGTATACGGCGGCACCGACGGTTCCGGAGAACGGGACGGCGAGGAAGAGGTTGCTTCCGACGTTGGGTCCCGTGACCACGAGATCAGCGGCCTGTCCGTTCCAGAACTGGGGCGCGATGGTGTCGAGTCCGTAGCGGACGGATGTCACTGGGAATGAGTTTACCCAGTTAAGACGCGTGTTCGTTGCGTTGGTGCCGATGGGACCGCTGTTTGCCGGGCAGCTGTTATAGATACAGGGAGAAGAACGCGGGGAAGGCTCTATGTCAGTCGATCCTAGACGAAAATTAGATTTCTATAACGAAGTTATGATATGAATTAGGGCTTACCTGAGCCAGACTTGTTCTCAGCTGGAGCAGAGAGGACAACATCGTGACCGGCACCATTAAGCGCGGTGTTTAGGGACCGGATGTACTGCTCTGCCCAGCCATCGTCATTCGATTGAAGGATCCTTGCACCGTTTGCGCCCAGAATGGCCAGTGTCGACAAGATGAATTGGGTGCGCATTTTCGCGATCAGGCTTGACGATGGCTAGCTGAGGAATGAATGACTGGAAAACTCTTATCTGATGGACCCCAACATGATGGCGCTTAGATCCATTATATATCTTCTCCATTTCATCTTTTTCACCTTTATGGAGTCAAGACGAATCGAGAAGTCAACCCGTTGGTGGCTAGCCCCTGATACCCCCGGACCTTGATCGAAATAAGGTGGCCAATCATGGCCCCTGAGTGGATGGCTATGCCGACCATTGAAACTCCAGAACTGGGGACGGGCGGATTGCCGAGCTTCTAGCGCCCGGTTTTCTGTGAGATCAGCCACAGTCCGCACCCAATACCGTTATGCACGTGGGGTCGGCAGGCCGCCACAGATCTGCTGTAATTAATTGAGGCCACCGAGATCAAGCATCCCTACCGAGGCTTACAAAGACCCGCCAGGGCATACCAGCCTAGCATGGCAGGTCCAATAATCGCCAAGCTGTCCCTGTCTCCCTCGGCGAAACCCGTTCGTAGTTTGCCTTGAAACTTGATCCTTCTGAAGGGAATATGCGTAATGCGATAATTTATTGTAGATTGACTATTCTTAGGCCATCTCAATAGGCTGTCCCGAAAGTTTAGTAGTTTCCGATCGAGAATTCATCTAAGATGAGATCTGAGACGACGAGGTTGACGAAGTGGATTCCTCACATGTCCAGGCAAACACAAAACTAAACCGGATTCGTCACCTTCTGAATCTGGTAAGTGTCACAAGAACAGCATTTCGGCGACCGAGACGGGTGGAAACGGCCACTTGATTTAGATTATCGAGCAACGTGCTAGATATTCGAGAAGCATTGAAGAAAAAAAAGGTCGACGCGCTCTCGACTCTAGGGAGGCAATACCACGATACAATGCGACTCACGACGCGCAACTTGCAGTTAATGTAAACATATAGGTCACCGATGTATTGCCAACCTCGTATTAATTTGACGAAAGCGAATAGCAAAAACAGGAATTTCCCCGAGATACAAGAAGTACTTATGCGCTAACGACGGGATGCCAAGTGTCGGAGAATTAATATATTAGAGATTTAGTTCGTCTTCTCCAACAGCACATGTCAAATCGACGTACGTCTTCAAGAGACAAGAAACCATAGTAGCAATGGGGGCGAGCGAACACCGCGCACGCGTTCAAGTTTCCCATTGCTATTAGTCAAAGACAATTATTCGTCCCTAGCTCTCGTTTTGAATGAGGCAATTATGGAAGGTCGACCACGGCTCGCACCATTTAGATTGTTTTCGTTGTTTCGTTCTCTGACGTCATCGCCGTCCTGCATTCGGTTGTCGGATTTGAAAGAAGAGGCAAATTTCGACTGAATGTTGAGGCTCTACGAGCTGTACATCGCTGACTGAAGCATAACTACTGCGAGTCGTCCCAATTCTGCGATACTAATGAGCCGCAACTAAAGCGAAGGTAGGTAGTTCTATATAATCAAGCTTATAGGGGCCCGCCAAAGAAAATATGAGCCGCGAAATGATGTTAGGCAATCATACACGTGGGTATAAGCCCACTAAAGTCTAGCTTCGACAGAAACGGTCCATATCATGGAAGATCATTTCGTACGGTAGCATTGGCCCCATAGTCAGTGCGTGATGAGACTGTGAATCATCCCAAGGGCAGAACTGATCCAGCGGAGCCTAGAGGACGCCTCCAAAGGTTTTTTTTTTCTTTTCTTTTTCCATAGGAAACCTCTGATAGACCCATCAGACAGCTGTCCGCTGCCTGCAGCCACTACGCCAGCTGCAAGACTAATCGCTATATTACCTAATTACCGCTTGTCTAACCCCTATTGTAGCCGAAGTGGCACTGGAAAGCACCAGGTGCGACGGCTGGTAAAGTCTATTGACAGCTGATGGATCGGCCCGACAAGAGCTTCCCCTTTTGGAGGCGTTCTCCGCAGCGCCATGAGCAATCTTTAGGCCTAATACTTCAGAACCAACTGCGAACCAGTAAGTGGCTCGCGATCCAGCATGTATGTTTCGAATGCATCCCGACAATGGTCAATGCTTATGAATGGCGCCGAAATGACTCTATCACGAGAACACGAAAGTCATTCATGCCCAAGCGCTACACATGATATGGGATGGTTTTACGGTATGGTTATTTTTAGCTACGCATGAGTATCGTAGCGTCAGTAACCGATGCGTTAATTGCCTATTACCACTCCTCGTCCCAGGCTTCATTGATTGCACTCTAGTGAATCCATATCAGATTGCATTCGAAAGGATGCGTCCCCGAGGAGCGGTCGTGTTACTTCAAGATTCGAAGGCCGCCATGGCTGAAAGATCTGAGAGCCGGCCTAGGCGAAGGAATATGCCATTGTCACCCGAAAAAAACACATCAGGTTCATACCCGAACGACCTAAAAACTTCCATGATGAGGCCGGGAAGATGATGAGCAGTCCAATTATTGAATCTTATTGTGGATAAGAAAGGCAATATATTGATGACGCTATTTGAGAAGATCTATTTTCTAGTTACGAAAATCTGGTCAGCTGAAGAGCCGCTCTAAATGAGGCTGGAGTTGGGGTTGCCGTAGTGGCGTCAGCAAGGTGTGATACGATGATGGGTTGCGATGTGGAAGTGGATATAAGCGGTGCTGATATGAGTGGGAATTTAGCCCCTGAATAGATCTTCATTGATCCATTTGGGGATGGTGGCTTGAATCTCATCTGTGACATAAATAGCGACATCCCGCCATGGCCCAAGATAGTACGATCCTGCGAAAGCAAATTTTCACGGCATTCTGCGATTGTGGAAGTATATATCTGCGACGCCCGTCAATCTACCACCGATTCACTCATTGAGCTCGAAAAACGATGTCGGCTGAACTGATAAACAATATCATCACGCAAGGGCAGCGCCTTGCTACGCACAGCTGGGAATATGGCACCTTTGCGGAAGCACTGCTAGAGTGGTATAACCCGGACGCATCAGTATTCGGGAAGAATCCATTCCCAGACGGCAAGGTACCGGTTTTGCAGGTTGGCAATACCCGTTCGCTATCATATGTCGAACCTCATATCTCGACTACGTCCAACACTCTTGTTAACGGAGACGGTACGTATATTATCAGCAAGACTTAGACCAATACGCGCTTTCGAGATCAAACTAACGTATGGTAGGAGCTGCTGGCGACCCCGCGTCTCTAGGCGTCTCCGCAATCTTAATCGGCCAAACCCAGCCCGATTATCTGTCGGCAGCCGATCGTCAAGTACAGCATCTCCTCAACGACGTTCCGCGATGGTCTAATGGTGCGATCAGCCATAGAGAGTCGGTCGCCGAGTTGTGGGCCGACTTCATCTACATGGCGCCGCCAACGCTAGCGTATTGGGCAGTTCAGGCCAAGGATGTAAACCTTCTCAGCACGGCGATCCAGCAATGTGTCCTGTACCGAGATGTGCTAGGTGTACCCTCGAGTGCCAAAAGTGCTGCAGGTCTCTGGCACCATATCATCGGCCCGCAAAGCCAGGACCTCGGAATTTGGAGCACGGGTAACGCGTGGGCTGCTGCTGGAATGAGTCGTGTCTTAGCGACGGCGAAGAAGTCGCAATTTGCGAACAACGGTAAGGTGAAAGATGGCATGGGAAAACTCACGAGCATCATCCGCGCTATTCTTGATGGCGCGATAGCGCGCGACGCCGCCGAGCCTAATGAGCCGCTACTGCGCAACTATCTTAATGACACTACCTGGTTCGGCGAGCTATCGGGCACGACACTACTGACGGCAACCGCTTATCGCATGGCGAAGCTTCAACCCGGGGATTTTGGAAGCAAGTATACGTCGTGGGCGGATAGCAAGAGGGATGCCATAACTCAAAGAATCAGCAGCGACGGTTTACTTTCGCCTGTGATCAACCCCTTGAACTGGAATGATAGGACGCCAGGCAAGGAGTCTCCTGAGGCGCAAAGCTTTGCCGTTTTGATGTTTGCCGCTCATCGAGACTTGTCTTAGATAGGGGGTTCGGCAACAGCGTACCTAGCGAGCTGGCATATCTTAAATGTGTCATACATAAGTTCTTTTTCTTGTATATATTGCACTCATATATCAGATCTGCATTTAGACGTTGTGGGATAATAGCCGTTGCTCGTAAAGCAACAACATTGACCGTAGGTTTCTTCCCTCCTGTTTATCTAGATGCTCGTGACCCCCTTGCTACTAATTACTCATGACAATAGAAGTCATCAGCTGTGGCGCTGAGCCCTAGTCCGTTATAACGCGGCTTCTGGGGGTAAGGGCACAAAATGCCTTCATGGCTAGTCCCATTTTGTGGAACAGTCGTGGCCACGAGCTTGTCAGGGGCAACACCAGATTCAACCCATTTGACTAGTGCATCGAAAAGTCCTGCGGGGTAATATCCTCCACTGCCTGAAAAGCAGTGAGCAAGTCCTGGTGCTTCAAAAACGCGATAGTAGTCATGAACACTCTTGTCTCTGGCCGCCACCTTGTTGAAGAAGTCTCTTGTCGAATCGGAGGGAATAATGCCATCCGCCTGCGGCGTTGTTAGCTAAAGATTACGAAAGTAGGGTAATTAGAGAACCTACCAAGCCATGGTACGTCACTAGCTTCCCACCAGCCTCCCTAAAAGCATCGAGATTAGGTTCGACGTTGAGTATCGACGCATACTCCTTCATTGAAGTCTGGAATATGTCTTGAAAATCTGCGACCGTCACAGTCGTGACATCAAAGGTGGGATCTTTCTTGATAAGAAGCTGTATCCACTGTACAATAAGCTCTGGTGGAGAGCCCACGCAAGTGCCATCTGGGGAACATTTCGTCGTGGCAAGTGATGGGTTGGTTCCCATTTCCGTCACCAGATCGATCAGCCTCGTTCCTCTCTTGAGCCCCCACCAGAGGAATTCACCCTCTGGTGTTTTAGCACCTCCCCAAGTCGCTTCCGAAACCTTAACTGCGGCTTCTGAGATGTGTACAACCTCTGGGGTTCCGGTATCGTTACAATTAATAGGTGTGTTGACAAGGGAATAGGGGTCGAAGTCACAGGCATCCGGGTCTAACACCACGCCGTCAGTGAGACCGTCCTGGCCGTCGCAGTGCTTAATGAAAGCGTCGGTTATGGCGAGAGTTTCACAGTTCTTGGGATACTGCTTCATCTCATTCATTACGACCTGTGGCCAAAGCTGGGCTCCTCCTATTCCCGCAAAGTCTACTGCGGGAGCCGAAGCCGCAATACCGTCGAACGCGGTAGGATACTTTTCCGCAAGCTTCATTCCCTGCCGGCCGCCCTGCGAGCAGCCACTCCAATAGGAGTAAGCCGGCGGCTTGCCAAAGTAGCTCTCCGTGACTGCTTTTCCAATTTTAGATAATTCATTGAGGGAAGTAGAGCCGAAGTTTTCTATTAATTGCATGTTGACGTTCCCGGGACTCTCCAATACCCAGTCTTCGGGGTTGAGTGCGGAATGGCCGGCATCAGTAGTTGCGGAAGAGTATCCCTCGGCAACGGCTCCGAGCATGGTATAGTACGAGATCGGGAAGTTTACACCTCCAGCGGAGTATCCTCCACCGCCGGCGGCTTGCATCCTACCATTCCAGCCATCCGTCGGGAGGAACACGTCCACAGTGATATTGTCTGTCTTTCCGGTGTGGGTATAGGTAGTCGTTACGTGGCAATAGCTCACCCCCTTAACATCGAGAGCTCCATGGTTAACATATAAAGACTCGGGAATTTGAGTTGTCACCCCAGACACCAATATGGCGCTGAGTGAGGTGAATTGCGCGCCGGGCACGCTTGGATATGGTATCTTCGAAGGGGTGCACATGGTGAAAGATGGTTGTGTTCATGATGATCAACACGACTCGATTTCTCGCCTGGGGGTGGTGGCATATTTAAGTCTCCAAATGTTCTTCGTAGATTTGAATTTACCGGCATTGCGTATTCTTGTTGCGGTGAGAGTCTCCTGTTGCCTGCTGGGATATTTAGTGTAACCAGATTTGAGCAGCCTTGGATTCGACCTACAGATCCGGGGTCTGACTCTACCGGTATGCGCTGTATTATTAATGAAGATTGAATCCTTCGGGACAAGCCCGCGTTTGTAGATATATTATGTGCCGCTAACGATCCTGCAAGTCTCGGAGCTACGCCGAAAGTCCTTCTGGAATACCGTAATCTCCGCCGAACCCCTCACAGATCAAAATTCCATAGTATTTTTGAGTGAACTTTCGTAATCGGGTCTGTATCTCTTCGAATTTCTATACGCGTATAGCGAAGAAGAGTAAAAGCGAAACTATCGGTCTACAATTGAAGAAACTCTACCCACTAAACTCCTGACCTTTTACTTCCTGGTATATGCCGGCCGAGGAAATTGAAGCTACCTAGTAGAGACGCCGGACTTTCGGGGTGTTACAGGGGATCTATCCCCTCTCGTTCCCGAGCTGATGTAGTACCATAAGCGGATACATGTAAGTGACAGGTACCTAGTCTAGCCTTATGCACAATAAGCAGTCTGCTTCTACGGTCGGGTGGGGAGACCATGTCTAGCGGCTTAGGCAAACACAGGACGCATAAGAGAACCCGATATTGACGACACTATCTACTGGCGATATAGCTCGTTATACGAATACGCGGAATATACCGTATAAGCGTAAAGAAGCCCAATTTCATCTACAGCGAGGGCAGGCAACTATGTCTGGTTCGTCGTCACGCAGGTCTGCCTGCGACCGGTGTAAACGACAGAAGCAAAGATGCCTACGGGAACTAGGACAACAGCGCTGTGACCGATGTACACGAATGGACGCTGAATGTACTATCACTCCAGGCTCGCGCATACGCAATCATTTTGGAGGTGATACCAGACCTAGACCTCATAAACAACAACGATATGATCGGCAGTGGCCTACCGATACTGCTGACGCTAGCGAGACTGTCGACGCCTTTCTAACTACAGCCATTACAAATTCAGAAAATGGCCAGAGCTCAATGGTTTTCCCTCCTGTGTCGAATGAGTTCTGGGGCTCTCCTATGCATGGGTTGATGTTTAGCGACAATCTGAATAGCAATTTCGCGTCATTGGTGGTCAATACACCTAACCAGGTTAACACGCATATCAATCACCAGCCGGGGATAGCTCATATAGCTACGTCCCAATCCAATGCTTCTTCAGGAGAAGTATTAAGCCCCCAGATTCAGGAGGACGGTAGAATTGATGCCGTACCGTCTCCGTCAGAAGGTGCCGTAACGGCCCAGGATCAGGTTGCTCAAGTCGACGGGAGCATCGTGGAGGATACCGACGCCCAACGACTCTCTAGAATAAATCTTAACTTGGTTACCTTATTGAGCCGTATTGATCAAGGCTCTCCTAAAATATCTCTTGATACACTCATAATGCCACCCGATGGGTCCGACAACTTCTCACTGACTCCAATTCACAGTGTGATGAACAGCACACGCGAATACATAGGCGTCCTATCCGCGCTTTCAGGGAAGGATGAGGCCCCAGAGATCATACCACCACCAAGGGCACACCATCTAAGAAGCTCGGGGCCGAATACGAATGGCAATTCGAGGGTCTCGGTGGTCCAGGGCCACGCTTCCCTGCTGTCGCCTGAAAATAACCTAGCAGCGGCAAATGTGCCGCCTGTGTCCACAGCGAACTACGGGCCCAGACCCAGTTTGGATGCTGCGACGCTCTTACAGGTCCTCACGTCTTACATATACATCGCACAGTTGTATCTCATCATCTTTGCTCACGCTTACGAAGAGCTTCTACGACTCTCTAGCACCGATGAACCATCCCTATGTCCTATTCCCGGGATAGGCTTCAGCGATTTTCCCGTCCGTACGTACCTACGTCCAATTCCCACTGGATATGTGCGGCGACACTAATATCACCGTAGAATCCGGGAACCTCCAAGCTACAATGTTCATCCAGGTTGTCAACAACCTCTTCGAGCGGATGGAGGGTTTACTTGGAGTACCGCGGCAATTTCGAATCGGCATCCGCGGAACGGAAACCCCCGGCCTCCTAAGTGAGGACGAACTCGCCGGAATATTCAAGACTATGGCCTTGAAGGAGGAGAGCGTGCACCAACCGGCCCGTGGGAAAGGGGGTATCAGTGCACTACGGCAATATATCGATGGAACAAAGCGTCTATTATGGGAGAGTATAGCGCCCTAGAAGCTATGTGGCGAGTCCAAACAATATGATCCATATCCATAGACATATTAAAGCAGGTATCTGGTGCTTCTGATGATACAACGAAATGCATACGCTTGTACTAGCATTTTATAGGGGCGGGGCTCGGGGTTTAGCAGATCTAAGGAAGCTGCTACGCAAAGTACTATCAACGTTGCGGAACGGCCGGCCGGGTCCGTTCGATGTTGGCATATCGGCTCCGCTGCCAGTTCTACCTTCCTCAGCCGCTATATGAGGCATTATGATATCCATCAATTGATGTGAAAGTAATATCATCATAGCGTTAGTCGTCATCCGGTTCAACATACGGTATCCCCAGAGATTCCTTCAACTCCCTCGTCCACTGGCGAACCGGCTTTTGCCCCTCCTTTAACTCTAAGTAGTGTCTCCTGAGTACTATTGGAAACTTCTCGATATCTAAGTACCCATCGTCCTCTACGTATTCCTCCATATACGCAAGCATAGCTATACCAAATGCCCCTGCTCTTGTTCCTTCATCGCGTGCGTACATGCGGATGAACGCTTCTAGCAAGACGTGAGATTTGGGCGCGACGATCAAATCACCCTGCGCGGGTTGAAGGACGCCAGGTCCACGGCCTGGCCGCCAAGGCGGGAGGACCGTCTTATCAGACGCTAGAACGAAATGCTCAGATAGTGTGTCCTTGCTGGGACATGATAGCTTCTTGTCTAGGGGAGGTAAGAACCAAAGTGTCTCTGATTGTAAGTAAAGACCAACGGTGACCTCCGATCCTTTCAGGTGGTAATGTGAAGCTGGCCCCGGGGTTGACCGGGTTGGCGAACTACAGATGCAATTTTGGTCGGCACACGACTCAAGGAAGGGAAGTTGAGACAGGTGTTCGGAGCTGATCGTTAAGTTCTCGTCGGGAATGACGAAATCGATTGACTATTGTTTGTTAATTTACTACTGCGAGCATTTTCTGGGGATATTGTACTGACTCCAAGGATTGAAGGTACACCATGGAGGTTGAGAAGAGAGTGGCCCCAGAGCACGCAAGGAACCTCGGCGGAGTTGATGCATTGCGCGATAGAAGCTATGCGTGATTCCCATCTCGGAGGGTCTGCCATGCTGTTTCCACATTGCAATAGTCGAACTGAAGGTAGGAGGTCTATGAATGAGATTTAAAAGTTGGGCTCTGGGAGCGCAAGGGAGTTGAATTATGCAAGGACTGTGTGCTCTGTTTGCTCGCGTACCGCATAGTTCAATTTCGCGTTATAACATACCTCTGGCTTACATATCAGTCATGATATCCCATGAGATGCAGGAAGGAAAAAAAAAAGGTAAAAAAAAAACAAAAAACAAAAATGAAGGGATTCCAGGTGAGAATCGAACCCAGCTCCTCCCGACTCCTTAATATTCACGTCTTACTTTTTCACCGGGTATAGGATCATCCAGGTGCGCTAGGCACAGCGTGTATCAAGTCCGGAAGGCATACCGGAATCCCGTCATTGAAAAACCGTTTGCAATTAGATATTATAAGGTGAATGTACTCGTAGGTGGAAATTGATTGGCCCTCTGGGTGTTTGTCAACAGTACGAATAAACTTTAAACTTTACTAGGTAAACTTTAAGCCTCATGGCCAATCAATACACCTAATAGAGACGATAAGCATCAAACCGAATTCTTATCTAGTCAGGAAGGCTGCTACCTGAATAGGCCTGGGAGATATTTGATCGCGCTTCATAATCAGTCTCAATAATTCGGTAGAGTCGATATCTTCGCGATAGCGACTTTTGCTCCGACTCTAGGGCGATTATTGAGTCTACATATATGCTCCCGAAAGTCATGGATATCATATGGTCACAAATGATGCCAAGGCCGAAATTTCATGGGAAGGTCCCTGACTCTCCCTACGCGGGGACGGGTATTCCCCGATTTATAATTCAGCCCATCAAGCGTAGCCGTCCCGAGGGTGTCAGGCTAGATCATATAGTGTTCGGTCACCCTATGAGTTGTCGACACACTCATACCTCAAGCACCTTTTCCGCATCGAACCCGGTAGCTTGGGAGAAATAGTAACCTCTTTGGTTGGCGACGATCCTCAAGGGTTGCGCATCAGCCCCACGATCCATCTCGAAGTCGCAGTTGAAATGCGTGTGCCCGAATGCCCATATCTTCGTTTTCAGGCTTTTAAAGCAGATTTCCTGGGATAAATCTGTAGAGAAAGCGGATGTGATGGGGCTTTGGGCGTGTCGCGAGTCGACTGCTCGAACATCCCTCGTGGGGCTCCAATGCGTTAGAATGATAATCTCAGCATCAGCGTGTTCCAAAGCAGCCACCTCGTCATTGAGCCATGCCAGGTCTCGCTTATGTGCCTCATTATGCGCATCAACATCCCAATCGCCAGTGTGGAAGAAGTCATTAAGCCCGAAGCTCACGGTTTCGTGGCTTTCCTTAGGTACGTGAGAGAATAGGCTACACCCGAGTATTACGGTGTTGCTTCCAGGGAGCCGAAAACTTGTGCGATCGAGTAGCACGAAGTCTCCTAGCGAGGCGTTCCCACGAGCAGCTTCTTCAAAAGCGCGTAATACCTTCAGGGTCTCGGGCCAGTTCGAATGATACGCCTCATGGTTTCCGGGGACGAAGAGTACTACGCGAAACTGACGGAGCTGCTGGGTTAGGAAAGCTAGACAGTCGTCCTTATGCGACACTATATTTCCGATGTCGCCGAGCAATGCCAAATACGGCGCCTTAGGAGTGATTTCGAAGACATCGTAGGCTTTCGGCGCCTCTAAGTGAAGGTCGGAGAGGACTTGGATTGCCATAATCGAAGTCAGCTAGTAATATTGGGGCTTAATATTGGCAAAGTCTTCCAAGTTACGATAGCGCTGAATGTCTAGTTGCTGCAGCTTCCATGAAACCCGGTCCGGGTAGGGGTATAAGCCCTGAAGCAAGGGCGTCTAGTGCATAATTGACACTGAGTGGCCTGTGCGTGACGCTCTAATACCGGTGACAGCAAACAGCGAACTGTTTACCAAACAATATTCGTGATATCAAGAATTTCTGTCATTCGCATTTGATGTCTACTCAGGGGCGTCCACATACGAACCCCTCGACGTGTCTTTCCTCACACTTCTAGATTTATTAAAAGAGAGACAAACGAGCCAGTTGGCGCATGATTTACTCGAGGAGTAAACCTACCCCTTTTTGGCTGGTCGTTGAACCGAGTTACGCAGCGATGCCCTCCTCTTTCTCAATCTGCTCCTTACTAGGGCTCCACTTGTCTTGAAGGTTTTTGTCCAGAGACAGCTTGTAGACGTCCTTGGGCCACCATTCACCCCAGCTTGTCAGGAAGATCTGATCGGGATCCTCGGGGAGGTCCTCTCGTGTGAAAGCACGGAGGATGCTTTGGGCACCTGAAAGCGAAGTTAGATGCTAAAAGAAGCTCTGATGAGCGAAAAGGAGACTTACCTTCTGGAACACTCTTGGCATCTGGATGGTTTGTTGGCATCGAGAAGGCATTAGCGAAGCCTCGCGGGAGACCAGTACCGGGAATTAAACCGGGGGATACGGCGACAACCTGGCACTTGCCCTGAAGCTCTCGGCGCCACCAGTGAGCTCCAAGTAACTGAATGAACTTGGTGGCACTATAGACACTGCGCTGCGTCTTGGAGGCTCCTTTGACATCGTCATCGAGTAGGCCTGTACCTTGATGTGAGCACAATATCTATCACGAGAAGAAGAGAAATTGACATACTGGTGTCTTCTACTCCGCGAACAGCTCCGGAGGAGACGACCACGATACGCGATCGTGACGCTTCCAGCTTCTCTCGAAGTAGGTGGATGAGATAATGTTGAGCTGGTAAGCTTATTAGCACCAGCCGGAGGCTCACAAGGACCAATACGGCCTCTTACAAAGATGATTCACGATATAAGGTTCGCTCCACTTAGAACCATAGGGACCAGGCGCATCAGCATTGTTGCTGATGGCAGCGTTGAGCATCAGATAATCGATCTTGTCTTGCCCAAGCTTATCAAGAGTCTGCCGTGAAAAAGTCTTGACTGTCTTGAGGTTCGATAACTCTAGCGGAAAGATAGTCAGGCTGTGCTTATTACTGTCGTACTTGAGTCCGTCGAAGGCTGCCTGAGCCGTCGCCGGGTTCCTGGCCCCAAGAATAAACTTGTAAGGCTGTGTCTGTTCAAGTAATTGTTTTACAAGCTCGAATCCCTAGGCAGCATACAATTATTAGGATGATCGTCTATAGTGGTTGTCACTACTGGAGCTTAAACCTACCAGACCCGAGGTGGCGCCGGTGGCCACAATCGTCTTTGCGATAGTTGCCATGATGATGAGTAGTGAGGATAGTTCAGAGGGGTGCTTTGCGGTTTGTTTAAAGATATTCTGTCAATTCGGCTGCTCTTCGAGTCTCTTATATACCCCACAGATGTATCAGCCGGACGGCAATAGCTACTAACACCGTGATAGTCCGCAACAGTCCGTCCTTGTCATTCCTATTACTGGACCTGTCGTACAACATAAGAGACACTGCTGACAAATGTAGCTAGCACTGAGAGATGAGATAATTAACGTCATTGAATATATAGTTTATCCATCTTAGTAATTTTACGGGTAAGTAGTCTTTCGGTCCAAACACAAGTTATCTTCTTTGTTTCATAACTTTCTCTACCGTAAGTACCTACAATAATCGCATTGGTGTAGAGATCAAGGATAGCCAAATCAATTCCGTCTACGTAAATCGGTCAATAGCAAATGAAGAAGTAAAAGCACAACATTGAAGTCTAGAATTGCAACAATCGAGTTCCACGAATTTCTATGGGGTATGAGCTGTGGTGCCGCTATACCGTTTCAGGTTAGCACCAAGCAGCTTCGAGTTCTCGCCGATTCCTCCGTCATTGGATGATTAAATTTTTTGAAGTCTTCCCCAGAATCTCCAAAATTCAAACCTTCAACACCCACATCCGATCACCGCCAACGAGCTCTCTTTCCTCCCTTCTCTCTGTAATTCGTGGCCCCTGTGGTGGCATATAATATTAATTATTGCCTCTATTCAAATACACATATCACATAGTCACAATGCAGCGTGCTCTCTCCTCCCGAGCGCGGGCCTCGGTCCTGTCCTCGGCTGCCGCTAACAAGTACCGAGCTGGTGCAGGACTTTCACAACAGCTTCGATTCGCACACAAGGTTAGTTATAGTAGCCTCTTATAAGCCCTGGTTCCCATTGCTTCGGCTCAACTGCTAGTTTCTATGGTATACTAATTACCATTGTTGTAGGAGCTCAAATTTGGTGTTGAAGGCCGAGCTTCTCTCCTTGCTGGTGTCGAAACCCTCGCTAAAGCTGTTGCCACCACACTTGGTCCTAAAGGCCGAAATGTGCTGATTGAGTCCAGCTATGGCTCCCCTAAGATCACAAAGGGTATGGAATTGGCTCTGTCTACCTTAAATCGACCGAAATTACTGACCTGGTATATGTAGATGGTGTCACCGTCGCAAAAGCTATTAGCTTACAAGACAAGTTCGAGAACCTCGGTGCCAAGTTATTACAAGACGTCGCCTCGAAGACGAACGAGTCTGCCGGTGATGGTACCACTAGCGCGACCGTGTTAGCTCGGGCCATCTTCTCAGAAACCGTCAAGAATGTTGCCGCCGGTTGCAACCCTATGGATCTGCGACGTGGTACACAAGCCGCCGTTGATGCCGTTGTCGAATACCTCCAGAAGAACAAGCGGGATATTACGACTAGCGAAGAGGTCGCTCAGGTCGCCACCATCAGTGCTAACGGAGACACCCACATTGGCAAGCTGATTGCGAATGCTATGGAGAAGGTTGGCAAGGAGGGTGTTATCACCGTTAAGGAGGGGAAAACGATGAACGACGAACTTGAGGTCACTGAGGGTATGCGATTTGACCGCGGCTACGTATCCCCCTACTTCATTACGGATGCCAAGTCGCAGAAGGTCGAGTTTGAGAAGCCCCTTATCCTCCTTTCCGAGAAGAAGATTTCCGCCGTACAAGATATCATCCCCGCTCTTGAAGCCTCCACTCAGCTGCGACGACCTCTAGTCATCATTGCCGAGGACATCGATGGCGAGGCTTTGGCTGTTTGCATCTTGAACAAGCTTCGAGGACAGCTCCAGGTTGCTGCCGTCAAGGCCCCCGGCTTCGGTGACAACCGAAAGTCGATCCTTGGCGATATTGCCGTCCTGACCAACGGTACTGTCTTCACTGACGAGCTTGACATTAAGCTGGAGAAGGCCACCCCTGATATGCTCGGTTCCACCGGCTCCATCACCATTACCAAGGAGGATACTATCATCCTTAATGGCGAGGGTACCAAGGACTCAATCGCTCAGCGATGCGAGCAGATCCGCGGTGTTATGGCTGACCCTACCACTTCCGAGTATGAGAAGGAGAAGCTGCAAGAACGACTTGCCAAACTCTCCGGCGGTGTCGCCGTGATCAAGGTCGGTGGTTCTTCGGAGGTTGAGGTCGGTGAGAAGAAGGACCGCTTCGTCGATGCCTTAAACGCCACCCGTGCTGCCGTTGAGGAGGGTATTCTGCCCGGTGGTGGCACTGCTCTGCTTAAGGCTGCTAGCAATGCTTTGAAGGAGATTAAGACTGGCAACTTCGATCAGCAACTCGGTGTCAGCATTGTCAAGAACGCCATCACTCGACCAGCCAGGACGATCGTTGAGAACGCTGGTTTGGAAGGCTCTGTGGTTGTTGGTAAGCTGATGGATGAGTTCGGTGAGGACTTCAACAAGGGATTCGACAGCGCCAAGGGAGAGTACGTGGACATGATCCAGGCCGGTATCCTTGATCCTCTCAAGGTTGTCCGAACTGGTCTAGTGGATGCTAGTGGTGTGGCGTCGCTACTAGGCACCACCGAGGTTGCCATCGTCGAGGCACCAGAAGAAAAGCCTGCTGCTGGTGGTATGGGAGGCATGGGCGGTATGGGCGGAATGGGTGGCATGGGAGGAATGATGTAATGAGTTCATGTTCATGAATGGGCTTCTATCCTACCGTGTACCAAAAGTTTGGGTTTGGGAAGCATTAACATCGGTGTTATGCGGACGGATTATATCGTTGGCTCTGTCATCTCTTCAACATCTCCCCTCTACCTCTACCCTCTTCCACTATTCTTTGTTCATACCATACCTCCCTTGATATCCCGAGCGGCGTTGTAAAGAGTTGTATACTAGAAAGCTACGAACTACAAACTACCCACATCTTCGGTAGATGATCATGAGAAATTGATCTGATATGATAATACGATATCATTCATAGACACGCTTTTTAGGCATCAAGTTTCTTTCGTGTTCGTGTCTCTATGGTAAGTTCTGCCTGGTTTAAGATGACATGCACAGTGATACGCAATGACGAATCAAGGTGGCTCATACATAATTAGAGGCAGCAATTAATGTTATTAGTGGTGCTAGGTAATCGTAGCCATTGGAAGCCCAATTCAATATATAGTGGGTCACGTGCGGGCCGTTGTTGAATGAAATTTGTTGCCCGACCGTCGACCCAGTTACCGCCTCAAAAAAACAGCGTCATCCAGGTGCTAAAGCAGGCATTATCTCACGGCCAACTGCCCATCTGCCCACCCTCCACTGCACCGACCAGACAGACCCCCCTTGTAGGCCCTTGTCCCACTAATTCCCCCCTATGGTTCCCCCCTCTCTCCCAAAACATTGTCCACACTTTGACCCCACCAAGGCTTTGTGTTGTTGATTCTCTGCTCATCGTGCGTGGTCTCTCTTTTTTCATCAGCCCGACCTTCCCCTCCATTGCGATAGCGCCCACACTGCCACACTACCACACTAAAAACATTACATCCATCTCTCCAACTTCCCTCCTTCTGCTGCACTCCCCGAACATTTGCAACTCCTTGCAGATTTTAACCACGAGGTCATTTCCCAGGTGGAAAACATACACACACCGATCTATGTTAGTTGCAGATTGACCCAGCATCACTCTATCCAAATCTATTTGCACCTATCTCGCTCCCTAAGATCTCTCGAACCCCGCTAACAACCCACATCGTAGCTCATTTACCGATTCTCATTTGGTACCAGTGTAGCTCCAGCATAAACCGCCAGCATGGTGAGTCCTTAAATCCAATCATCCCCGGGTACCTGCTAATGCTCAGATTTGGTAGTCTCAATCAGGGTTCGTGATCCCCTCCAGCTTATGCTGGTCCCCATTCCTGACTCTGCCGGCGATCTCCTCCCATGCGTAATTGTTCGCATCCACGAAACGCACGGCCCTTCCCGGAGCCGTCCAGGAATAGCTAAGAAGAAGAGGAGCTAATATCGTCTGACTTGTGTAGAGCATCGGTCTCGCAGGAATGCATCACCGCGTTCAACGACCTGAAGATCGGAAAGAAGTACAAGTACATCGTCTTCAAGCTGTCGGACGACAACCGGGAGATCGTTGTCGAGGAGGCCTCTACGGATAAGGACTGGGAGGTCTTCCGCGAGAAGCTCGTCAACGCCACCACCAAGAGCAAGTCTGTAAGTATTAGATTACCACAGTAATGTTGTGTAGCATAGGCAACAGTCTAATTAGTGTACTACTAGGGCGCCGTTGGCAAGGGTCCCCGATACGCTGTGTACGACTTCGAGTACAGCCTTGCTAGTGGAGAAGGCTCCCGGTTAGTAGTCATTACACAAACAGTGAGGCCCGCCTACTAATGATCTGCAGAAACAAAATCACCTTCATCGCTTGGTCGCCCGATGATGCTAACGTCATGGTTCGTATACCCCGGGCCTCTTCAGACCGACTAATCCGGAATACTAACATCTTCAAAGGCCAAGATGGTGTACGCCTCGTCGAAGGAGGCACTGAAGCGCTCCCTCAACGGCATTGCCCACGAACTGCAGGCCAACGACCAGGACGACATCGAATACGACACGGTGCTGAAGACCGTCAGCAAGGGCCTGGCATAATTGGGTTCCGAGGACCCCGAGAGCAGCCATCATGATATGAGGTTGCCGAAGATCACTAGTTGAAGAGGGGGGGCACTCGCGTGCCGAGGATCCACGACGTCTACGAAACCGGGAGATGGACATAAACTTCCCTTATTATTACGAGGGAGTAGGGCCAAGTGTGGGCCGCTTCTTTTTCTTTAGAGGCATGATACGAATTTTCGACTACGTACGAGATTTGATGTCGGCCGAGGGTATACACCACGCAAGACAAAAAACCATTTGGAATGTAGATCATTCTCGTTGCACGCTCCTGCACAAATGCCTACGCCATTATTTCAGTATGATTTTTGTGTCCCCCGAATTGTAATTCGTATTGCGTAAACGCTTGCTTGTCCGTTGCCCTTGAATACGTTCTCTACGCCTATGCTGTAAATCATGATCTTGCTTTCCACGCCGCCTGGAAGGTGTCTCCTAGCTCCCCAGCCATCTTCTCATCTCGTATTCGCTGTAGTAAGAACCCCTTTAGGTCATCCCAGAACTCCTTAGTGTCTAAGACTTCAGCACCACTCTGTCCTTGGGCGACTTCAGCCTGTGCTGGTGTTGTCTTGATAGCCGCAGCTCCACCCATGACCATGACCGAGAACTCAACATGTGTCTCTCCCTCGCCTGCGAGATCTTTCAGTACCTTGCTGTCTGGGATCGGCTTCTTTTTGTGTAATAGTTTCATCTTGTCCACTGGTATTCCAGTCTCTTGTGACACGGCACCCTTTATATCTAGGACAGATGTGTTCGGGGTTTGAGAGGTGAGTTTGATATCTAGCGGTGGGTTTCGGAGGGATTTAACGGCGACGGTGAGGCTACGTTCTTGGCCCGGTGCGACGGAGCTAGCTTTGCGTTTGCTCATGGTCTTCGGCATCTTAGGGAGTATATACTGCACCCTGTTAGCTAGGAGTAAGACATTTAGAGACGGAGGTGAAGCATACAGCGCCCCGCGCCGCGTAGGACTTGGGATCCTCGACATGGTCGGGAGATAGCTTGACCGGACGGTTGTCCAGCACCGAAAGAAAGGACTTCGCAAATGATACTTCCGTCATCTTCGTGTATAGGTGTGCTGAGCTGTTGGGTATGAGAAAAGTATGACCTTGCCCGCTTTCGACTCCTTGGTGACGATCACGATGTCCCACATTCAAAGCGCCACGAAATATCCCACTTGTGGCTGAAGCTCTTAGGTACCTAAGTATCTGTCCCACTCTCCTTCGAAGCTCGGTCCACCTGAAGCCTCTATGAGAGTGGGTACTGTGTTCGTTATCAGCTTATCGTAAGAAAAAAAAAGTTCCAAGTTCCCAGATCAAATCGGCGGGACGCATTGAATTTTCGAAGTACCTTCTTAACCAAAAATAGATATCGTGATACCCTTAAAAGTTTCTTTCGATTTTTTAATACAACGCCGGCGACAAAAATGGGTGTCGGCCGTCGCATGAAGAAGCAGGGCCCTCCCGAGCCACTGTCAGAAGAACATTTTGCGAAATTGAAGCGAAAAGCTGGTTTGCCCGTCGACGATGTGCCAGCCGATGCACCGAACAAGAAGAAGCGGAAAACTGCTTTAGAAGCCGCTCCCAAATCCAATAGCGCCGCGTCGAAGAAAGCTGCACCGACTTCCAATGGCAAGAAGTCCAATGGCGTGAAAGCCGCGCCGGCCCCTAAACAGAACGGAAGGAGCACAAAGTCGAAAACAAAGCCTGTTCCCATACCCGAATCCGATGAAGATCTTAGCGACGGCCTCGGGGACGGGTTCAGTGGCTCCGAGCTAGGTGACGAGTTCTCTGATATGGATGAGGATGAGATGGAGGGTCTGGGGGATGACTTCCTTGGGTCAGACGACTCTGTCTACGACTCCGACGCAGAAGACCCTAAGGAGCGGAGGGCAATATTCTCTGAAGATGAAGACGACTCAGACGCCGAGGAGAAGCTGACTGCTGCCAACATCGTTGGTCTGTCAAGGAAGTTAGATGAGCAAAAAGCGCAAGAGGAGGCTGAGGCGCAGGCTGAATTGGAAGAAGCGGCACTTCAGACCAATATCGAGCGGCCGCACGTGCTCGATGACGAAGAAGAAGACGACTTAGCATTGAAGACGAAGGCACTCTTGGCTCCGGATCTGCAATTATTACGAACGAGGATAACCGATACGATACGCGTCTTAGACGATTTTACAAACCTAGGAGAAGAAGGAAGATCTCGAGCCGAATATACGACGCAATTATTGAAGGATATTTGCGCTTACTATGGCTATTCGGAGTATCTAGCCGAGAAGCTTATGAATCTGTTTCCACCAAGGGAAGCATTTGCCTTCTTCGAGGCTAACGAAACGGCACGACCTGTCGTTATCCGAACAAACACTCTACGCACACATCGTCGAGATTTAGCTCAGGCCCTTATAAATCGTGGTGTCACCTTGGAGCCGGTAGGGAAGTGGTCTAAGGTCGGACTGCAGATTTTCGAGAGCAATGTACCCCTTGGTGCTACACCCGAATATCTTGCTGGCCACTATATTCTTCAAGCCGCATCCTCATTTCTACCCGTCATGGCTCTTGGCCCGCAGGAGGGTGAGCGGTGCCTCGATATGGCCGCTGCTCCCGGTGGTAAAACGACACACATGGCTGCTATGATGAAAAACACTGGTTGTATCTTTGCCAACGATCCCAGCAAGGCTCGTGCGAAGGGTCTTATCGGTAACATTCATCGTCTTGGTGCTCGCAACGTAGTTGTTTGCAACTACGATGCTCGAGAATTCCCGAGAGTCATTGGTGGCTTTGACAGAGTGCTTCTCGATGCACCTTGCTCAGGTACCGGCGTTATCGCCAAAGATCCTTCCGTCAAGACCAATAAGGACGAAAAGGACTTCATGGTCTTACCCCACACGCAGAAGCAACTCCTCCTCGCCGCCATTGACTCGGTTAATCACGCGAGCAAGACGGGTGGCTACCTAGTCTACTCTACATGTTCGGTTACCGTCGAAGAGAACGAGCAAGTCGTTCAGTACGCGCTCAGCAAACGACCAAACGTCAAACTGGTCTCTACTGACCTGCCCTTCGGCAAGGAAGGTTTCACTAGCTACATGGGCAAGAAGTTTGATCCGAGTTTGCGTCTGACGCGAAGATACTACCCACACACGTATAACGTGGATGGTTTCTTCGTCGCTAAGTTCCACAAGATCGGTCCTACACCCGCCAATCTTGTCAAGGACAAGCCTACTCAGGCCGCGCCTACACCAAGTACTGATGAGGAAGTCATTGATAAGACGCCCATTGCGGCGGACGAGGACGTGCCCGAAAACGCTCGTGGGGACGATGACTTCGGCGGCTTCGATGACGAGGAAGACGAGAAGTACATGGAGCGGGCGAAGCGCAACGCTATGAGGAGACGTGGTCTCGATCCCAAAGCCTTGGATAAACCGAAGACGAACGGTAAAGCGGAAGGAAAGAGCAAGAGTGAGGGTAAGACGAAGAGTAAAAAGAAGCCGTAGTTACGGATATAGAGGCGCAATAATATTTCTCGTTTGGTACTGGGTAACGGTCTAGATTGCTTGGCACGCTGTTACGTGGTTAGCGCTAACTTTTGACATGCTTATAACGCCCCCATTTATAAATTTCCCACGCCAGTCTCGCGATAGTACACGATGAACTACCGCGGCTATGCAGAATCCAGTAACCGCCTAACCTCTCAAAGATAACACTCTATTAACATATGCGTTGAATAGTGCAAATCAGTACTGCAGGGGCGATGAGTCTTGGCGCTGAATATACCCTCGTATGACCTCAGCCGCGGCTGAGCTTCACTTGACCCCATTTTCGAATTTCGCCGTGTAGCGGAGCATCAAATATAAAATGGAAACTCCAAGGTGAATATATCGCATTGTATATATCTAAATGAATCAGAATCCACCCCAGACGAGCAGTCCGCCCATAATGACCGAATCAATGCCAGAAGACGAGCTCAGGCTATGTGACTTCTGTAGCTCGATCGACTGGACACAAATCACAACAGGGCCCTTCAACCCCGGCAAAGCCCCTCTCCAAGCCGGACAGATCAAGAGTGGAGAGCATAACCTGGGGTCGATCAGGTCAGCGACGACATGCGAACTGTGTAACCTAATCAGGGACGCATCACAAGCCTTAAAACCATGGTGGCCCATCGGGCATCTCCTCGACCAACCCGAGCAGATAACTTGCGCTTTCTGGAGCAAAAGAAACCGGCTCGGGTCCTCAGTGCAAGCGCGCAACTTGTCTCAGGTTGATACACTGCTCGATATGCTGTATGCCGGCCTAAAGCCAGGGTTCTCGTCTACCGAGTTAGTGAAGCAGAAATTCTTCGATGAGCTTAGCGAGCGCGGGATCCATCTAGATGAAAAGGGCAACGGTGCGACTGGGAGCGGTAGCGAGCCGAGACGGAATAATAGTTTAAACAGACTTCTGGTGCTTGCTGGCATAAGTCCCGTGGACTGGAAGTCCCAGACGTTCATGCAGTTGCATCCATGTCTCTATCCGGTTCCGAGCGTTGATGACTACGCTGCCGGTGAAGAGCCGTTCTCGGCATTTCCAACGGGCCGCATCGTCCGGCCCGAGGCCAGCATTCGGCTTCTTAGAAGGTGGTACGAAACGTGTCTCGCGCAGCACGAGCCGAAATGCAGCCAGCCGCCGTGGCTTGCGCCGGATACCCCGTGGCCAGCGCGTTTGCGACTGATCGATGTGCGCCGGCTATGTCTAGTGGAGGCACCAGAACCGTGCCCATATTTCGCGCTTAGCTACGTCTGGGGCGATGAATCCGATCCTTTTCAGATGACGCGAGATATACTCGACGACATGATGAAGCCGGGCTTTTTCGAGAACCAAGCTCTCCCAAAGACTATAGTAGATGCGATAGAGTTGACTAAGGGGATGGGCGTGGATTTCCTCTGGGTCGACAGACTGTGTATTATGCAAGACTCAAATGCGGATAAAGCGGTTCAGATCCCGCAGATGGACCTCGTGTACTCCCACGCGGCGATGACGATCGTCGCTGCGTCCGGTACGGCGGTGGATGGGCTCGCCGGGATCAACGGCACGTCTCGGATTATTGACCAGCGCACAGCGCGCGTCGCCAAGGACCTCAGCTTAATGAACGTTTTGCGACTGGACCAGGCATACGAGGATAGTCGATGGACAACACGAGGCTGGACATTCCAGGAGGGTCTCTGTTCGCGACGAGCATTGATCATCACCGCCGACCAGATATTCTGGAGCTGCGAATCGGCGAAGTGTTGCGAGAGCATCGCCTTCGAAGCCTTCCCCACCACTGTCGCGCCTAACGATATCATCTGGCACGTGCTATCTGGACACAAGGTCTTCGGAGAGTTTGGCGGCGGCAATAATTTCGCATATAGCGAGCTAGACGGGATGATTCGCGGGTACTGTAATAGGAAAATAGGTGTCCAACCCGATGCGCTAGACGCGTTCACGGGCGTGCTGAGGAGGGTCGCGTTTAATACCGGACACGAGTTCCACTGGGGCCACTCCGTCTCGGCCAGGTTCGATGAAAGTCTGGCTTGGTGCAATATCGTGTGGTATTACGACCACGAGTGGGAGGCACAGGCCAAGCCGGCGCGTAGGCGCGAGCGACATAGAGTGAGATCGGACGATGGTACAGTGCGTGAGGTGCCGTTCCCGAGCTGGTCTTGGGTAGGCTGGCAGAATGTACTGGGGGTGACACGTGCTGCGCCGCGGCAGGTTGTGCTTGAGCCGGAGCTAAATATCATGAAGCTCGGCGTGAACGGAAAAGCGCTTCCGCTATGCACCCCCTCGAAAGAGAACAAACTAGAGTCCGCTTCGGAGATTAATATGTGCGGTATTGACCGCTCGACTTCAGCGGGGTGGAAAGGGGATACCACCATCGATGCCAGTCTGATTCATCAGGACGACGAAGACGGAGAGTTCAAAGACTCAGGGCGCCTTCTTTTCTGGACAAGTCATGCGATATTAGACATCGAAGATGGCAAGATATACGATGATAAGAAAGAGCAGGTCGGCGAGCTAAAGCCCTTCCGACCATACCAAGCAGAAAAGCCGACCGGGAAGCACTCGTTCATCGTTGTGTCGCGGAAGCATAACGATAATAATAACAAAGTTCTAAAAGCGGAGAGGAGATTGAATGTCCTGCTTGTCGAGTGGGAAGATCCTGCCATGCATGTTGCCTCGCGAATCTGTTCTGCCGACGTTGATGAGGAGGCTTGGGTTAAGCTGGGCGAGAAAAGGGAGTGGATTTTGGTTACACTAACATGAGATGAGGTCGACCCATAAGTCAACCAATGCATTATCTAGAAATAAGAGAATATTCTAAGAAGCTTAGAAGACGTTCCCGTCCATTTTCCCGTTCAAGGGACTCCTGTTATATCGACTAAAACGAGAAGCGGCCCTGAATCAAAGAGATAACATTACCCAAAATCCTCAATTGGAGACCGGAGAACGCCGGCTTCATAAAATCTGCACTTGCAGGTCCCCGTTAGCATTTTCACGCGTCTTCTTGCCCATTCAAGCCAACTGGTCGAAGAAATCACACGCGTCACGTAGAGCAACCTCCACTGGCTCCTTCAACCTTAGCACTTCATGGAGGAAAAAGATATCATGCGGGGCCAACTCAGAAATGTGGAACTTAATCCGATTACCTTCCACTTTGGACATCTCGCCAACGAAGCTATTGATAGCGTCATAGAACGCCTCCCTCGACCCGGCTTGTATAAAAAGGGGCGTCATCGTTCGGAACGGATGCCCAACAGGCCGGACGAATGCCTCGGCTTTGGACAGAAGATCTCCTTCAGGGATGTATGCTCGAGCTCCCCATTCCAGAACAGAGCTTATGAGGAAGTCCACGCGTGAGTTACGGAGTTGGTTATAGTTCTTGCCGGAATCGGCTGTCACATCAACCCATGGGGACCAGAGCATTGCACCTCCTATCCCATGTAGAAAAGTCAGTATCTATCTTTAGGAAATAGGTCGAGGTTTTGAGTACGAACCTGGCAATGGGAGTCCAGTCTGGACTGTCTCCAAGTATCGAAGTAAAGCAAGGACTATATTCCCACCAGCAGAATCTCCGTTGAGAAAGATATTCTCAGGAAGTATGCCTAGTGATAGGACATAGTTATATGCAGTCAACGCGTCTTGGACCTGGGCAGGGAAGTGAGTCTCCGGGCCCGCCAATCGGTACTGGACGTAGAGGGTATTTGTGGCTTCGAAATTCTCAGCTAGTATGTTCGCGACACGCTGTCCGGCCTCGCTGGGGTCCCAGCCGAGGACGAAGCCACCACCCGAGAACTGGATCACCACTTTCTGGGCGTCCTTTTGGGGCGGCGCCGGGAACCATACTGTTCCTACGGGTTCCGGCTTGGCATTTTTCGGCGACAGAACACCAGTGAATAGGTCGGCTTTTGGTGGCTCAATCAGAATGAATCTCTCTCCCGTTTTCCCAGGCTCAAGCTGCCGCGGTCGCTGATAGCGGATGGCCGTGAAATACTGGAAAAGAGTACGCAGTGCCGCTGTAGTCAGGGATAATCTATATCCCCACTCTGGTAGAGGACGAAGTTTCTTGGGGATATAATAGAGCGAAAGTACTGAGAGCTTAAGCGCGGCCTTTGCCAAGAACGCTACAGTACAGGCAGTTTTGAATGGCTGGAAAGACCATACTGGCGCCATCGCGATACATGTGGCCTTCGATTGAAAGCTTTCACGGTTAAAGGGGGGTTTGATGAATACCAGAGATTAGACGACGTGAGATTTGCGGAAGTTAAGGATTGAACTAAATAATTCGACGCATCCTACGAGGGGATTTATGTGAACTATCTTGTCCTACATTCTCTACTCCAAGATTCGGGAGGGTATGATTATGTGGCGCAACGTCAAAGCTGCGTAGTTGGGGTCACCTCCCCTCTAGCATCACATAAGTCAATAGGATACGACGATGTGTGACATGGGGGAACGCACTATTGACTAGGAAGCGCCACTGTGAACCAATGACGTCTGTAGCCTCACTAATCTCCAGCTGGGAATAGCTAGTTATAATTGTTTTCTTTTCTTTTTTTCTTTGCTCAATGATGTTTCGAGTATATATATATAATTCATATAGCGTCATTCCGTCGTGATTCGATGATGGGGTCTTCTGGTATTTAACGCCCCTTTTCTTCATGGGTACATGTAGCCTGCTTCTACATCTCGGTCTGTCGTTGTAGCCCTCGGAGGGCTTGTCGGAAGGGCTTGTTCCAGAGTTTCACCACTACTTCCATTGCCGTAGACCCAAGTTTTCGACGAGGCGCTCTCGCGATCTTCTCCAATTCTGACCCAAGGTTGTCCCACATCGGCCATCTCAGACATGTTCTGTCGGGCGGAACTTCTCGTGTGTGAATTAGACGTGCGTGTTCTGTTCGATTTGTAAAAGTTCAGTACTGAAATAAAGGGCTTGGCGAGTATCGGTATCCAGTGCCCAAGCGTTGGTAGACAAGAGCAAATAATTCCTAGGCCATTTTGTACAGTAGCCAGAAATACCACACAGGTAAGGTCCACTGTATCAATGTGAGCTCGCGTGAAGGCTAGACGAAGGGGGACTCTTACAGTTCTCAGCAACATTAGGGGGCCTCCATATCGCAGTCAACCGGAAGATGCTGGCAAAGCAAACACCTGTTCCCAGCAAGAACGTGCAGATTGCCGTGACCTTTTTAGTCGTTGCAAGACGCAGCTTAGATACAACGGTAATGGGTATGCATAGAATAATCACGTCGAGGAAAAAGTTGGTGAGTTCATATCCAAGGAGGAGGCGGGGGTTGTCGAAGCAGTAAACTGGATCGTCGAGCGTGAGCCAATACGCATCCACCGGGGTGCACTGGAATATGATGGCGCAGCTAGCAACGATGAGCCAGACGATGCAGGCGACGGCTGTTGCCTGAATTACTCGTCGGAGTGTCGTATAGACGGAGAATATTGTATAGTAAAACCAGAGGATGCTCAATTTGATGGACGTGAGACAACATCCACCCAGGATTTCGTCGACATAAGACCACTAAGATGGAATTAGAATTTGAATCATCACAAATCAATGACTTCTTACTTTAAATAAATTCGTAAGCTCGTCGACCCCTAACGCAGGGTTGGCGTCCAGGGCGTGGAAATGTGATACGTTAAAGATAACTACATAGTAGCATAGTCGTTAGTTTTGAGAAGTCAATAGCGGTTAGCAACTAGCACAAGTAGATGTCATACAATGTATAATAACGGCGCAATAAGCGTAGAAGAAAAAGGCGCCAAGAAGGCATAGCCAATCTGCGCCTAACGGTGTTTGGCGACGAACGTATCGCATTATAAACCTCATCGAAACACATATCGTCGTAAAAACCAGCATAGCCACGCAAGTAACATAATTTAGTCGGGCGCTCGAGGTAAGGACGGCCATATTGATAGGGTGTGTAGAGCATGAAGCTCTATGTCGGACCTAACCATAAACCGTGACAAGGGAGATGTTGATTATTGGAGATATTGATAGGAGAGGCGCAATTATATGTCAATACCACCCCCCGAGTTTCGACTCGACAACATTTCTGGTGTGCATTATAGCCCTGGGTAGGGGATATAGGTTATACAAGGTATAGATCCCCAGGGTTCTTATGTAAGATTCTAAAGTTGGTGGGCTTGGGTTGCGTAATACCACCGAGCTTCAGAGCTTGCATGAAAGGAGCAAGCTAATGCGATGATGGGGGCGGGATACTCACGGGGAACCTCCATAATAGGACGTTGGGCGAGGCTGGCAAACCACATCCCGGTCTATGTCTTCATCGGACCAGCTATGGTACCATGGTCCGTTAGCGAATGCTACAGGCTTACTCATTGTCCATTGGGGAAGGCTTCGGAGTCACCTGTACCTAAGCTATATATATCAGCCAACTAGAGCCCTTAGCTTGTCGATCACCCATAAAATCCTTGCAATTGTCATATGGATGTTTTGCGCTTTCACAATGTGATTGTGACGAATGCAAATAGTGCAAAAGAAAAAAAAGCATCAGGATATTTAAGCCACGATGCTATCCTCAGCGTCGACTTATTTTAGTAAATTTAGTTCGTAGGAAGGTGAAAACGTAACGGGGATTGCTATTATCAACTTCAGAATGAATAGCTTCTCCATTGAGATTTTGGATCACAGAATAGAGGGGCAGGGGGGAGTGAGGGGGAGTGCCAGGTAACTTGATGGTTGTATCTTTCAGCCTCATCCGTTATCCTTTAAAGAACCTTGAAGTGACCGATCATACGATTTGCTGCACTATTTATCACTATTTATCAATGGCCATAACTGTACAAGGATCTTTGAAATTTTATGTGAATCGCATTCTCTGCTAGAGCCTAGAGAGAATGTGATGCGAGCCAAAGCTGTTTCTAACCCCTCTGGTCTGGGATATTCGGATTGTAATTGAGCTGAAAGCGTCATTTTCTCGTCGAAACTCAAGGCCCGCAATGCAAGATCGCAGAGTAAATATGCCGAGGTAAGTCCACTCTTCAATGCATCTAGCAGGTTTCGTCATTATATCGGTTATATCGCAGGGTGTATAAACGCGCATATGCGGAATCGATCCTCCCTGCTGACGTGCGCAATCCGAGTTTAGTTATACCAGGTTTATGAAGTGTTTCGAGGGAAGCGGAAGCTTCGGTCACGAAGTTACCAGCAAGACACCTCGCGCGGACTTAAGCTATCCAGTTCCAGTGAAAAATATTGAGCTCAATGATCCGCGGCACTTTTACACTACAGGCTCACTTGTGGCTCTACAGCTTCTGTGCTGATTCCCGACATCTAGCGCCTAGTGATAGCGAAGAGGTTATCGTTCTTAATAAGATATCCTCGGGAATCTAGAGCTACTTGTCAGCTATTTGACACTTCGAATAAGATTTCAAGTGAGGTATCTGATCCTCCTCAAGCGTATATAATGCGGCGACCTACGGATTACCTAAGTATTCGACGGGTGGTAGATAGATGATTAAGGTTTAACCTAGAACCTTGCACTGTCTGGAGAACGCTCCCCAAGGGGATTTCAACCAATGAGGAGAAACCCGAATCCCGGTTTAGGAAAGACGTCGACCTCGGATGTCATTTCAAGCTTCTTAATAAGCGGATTACTTGGTAGCTAATGGGGAATGCAGGACTTGATCTTTCTCTTACGTGATATAGACTTCATGGAAATATCGTTGATTACTGCTGAGCTATGATGAAAGGGGTATAATGGGGAGGTGTGGTGTGGTTGTACACGATGCGATTTCCTTACAGTGGTTGGTGTCAACTTGGTGATATCTTAGTCATCGACATCAACCCACTCATCCTCTCCCTCTTGCTTCGCGTCTCCTCGCTTCGCATCTTCCTTCTTCGCGTCTTCCTTCTTTATCTCCGCCCGCTTCTTCGCTTTCTCCTTTTCCTTCCTCTCCTTCCTCTTGCGCTCCTCGTGACGTATCACGTTTTTGGCGTGTATCTGCACCTTCATCGTCGCCGCTTTCTTGCCTATGATCTGATCCTCCGCGGTTGGCCGGATGCCGGTCATTGGATTCACCCGAGGGTACTTTTCAACTAATGTGGCGTTGTCATCGTCCGGCCCGTATAGATCCAAGAATCGGTACGGCCGGCATTCGGCGTTAGCCCAGTTCGTGTTCCACTTTAAGTCGATACCGACGAAGTCTTCCGTCAACCAGTGCGCGAACTCGCCGTGTGTTACGACGACAACATGGGCATGCTCGTCCTGAGCAGCCGCAGCGCGTGCTATCTTCCGTATCAAGGCACGAGCTAGGCGTGCGCGCGCTTCTACTTTGTTCGGCAGTGGCTCAAACGCCGTCCCGGGGCTCTTGACGTACCAGTCTTCGTCAAGAGCCGTCATATCCAGCATCCCGGGGCCATATAGACCGCGGAGGATAGACTTTGGGGTTCCTGTGCCGCTCGGGGTCGCGTTGACTTCCTGAAGTTCAGGAAGGAGGGTGATCTTAATGCTATCTTTTACCAGGGGCTTGATGCCGCAGACAGCGGTCTCGATGGTGCGCTTCATAGGGGACGATAAGAAATGCGTAACATAATGTCCGAAGGGGTATCTTTCACGCAAGAGATCGCATTCCTCGACGCCGTCCTCGGTCAGTGACGGATCTCGAAGATCCGAGCCGATGATATTGTGAGCGGCCTGCGCGTGACGGATGATATCAATAGTAGGCGACATCGTTATCGCTAGTCAAATGGAGAGATTGTAATAGGTTCCGTGTGGGGGGATGATTGACACGAAACCGGCTGAAAGGTGGATGAATATATAGTGTCCATGAATGTAGGTAGATAGGTAGGTAGGTAGCGTCGAGACTGATGTTTGCTAACCAGTGTATACTCGATGCCTCTTATCTGATATATAGCCAACTAGCGCCCCTGAAGAGCAATACTGCTGACATAAAAGCTTTGGTAACCCAAGTGGCATGGCCTTTTCCTTTTTTCGTAAGGTATCGCGACTTCTTTGTCTTCATGCAGGGTCAACGCCGTTGAGCTACTTAGGTAACCCACGGCAGTTCGATGTTCTGAATCCTTTCGCTAGTCTTCATTTGTGAGACCCACTAAATGGACACCGTAAAAACGTGGATCTAGTCATTGTCTTATAAATAGTCGCTAATGCAGTGGTAGTGTCTTGTAAGTCGTGGCACCGCGTTGACACTCCCGCGGCCGAGCTAATTCATCGCACAAAAAGGTATGGAGGGGTATATAGCTTCCCGAATATGTATAACTCTATACATGTGAATCGGATATGAATGTGTGGCTATTAGGAGAAGACCCTGGTCGAATGGAGAATAAATGCATCCTACCGCGATTCATAGTATGAAATCCAGTGGGAAGAGAAAGGATTAACATCATACTAAAGAACAAATAAAAGCAAGAAACATAGCTGCCGAGAAGCTCAGTCACTCATCGACAAACGAGGTTACACGTCTTAAAAAATTCTAACATGATGCTAATGGATCGAGTCCCAACCCTTACATCTCTCATCGCCCATACCGTCAGCGCCGTAAGCTTATACTATATCGGTGCGCCGATTACGGCCTCTGGGCCTCCCGATATCATGTTGAGGCGGCTGTAGGTAGTAGTCGTTTGTACCACTGGGTCCTGCGAGATTGCTATCGGTTTGCCTGTTTGAATTTTCGCTCGAATGGCCGTCTATGTTCGGAGTACTTGTTATAGGTCCCGGTAGCGTGTCTTTTTCGTCTTTCAAGCGACTTCCCCTCCAACCCACTCGGCTCGTAAACACCAGATCTGTGCCCCTGAAATCTTCACTCCATACGAACGCAGATCCTCTGTTCAAAGGGATATGATTGGTACGCCAGTCCCAAATACTCGCATACACCATGCGGTACGCCGAGAATGCGAACGTGGTGCCGATGATAGCACCTGCAAGGATATCGTACCAGTTGTGAGAGTTATCGATCGTTAGCGCTCCACAGACGAGGACAGCCCCTAAGATCGGGGAATAAAACAGAACCAGCTTCCACATCGAGGGGTGATAATTTGCGTATATTTTCAGCTTGGCATTCAAGTACAAGGAAAGGTACACGCCGGCCGCGGAAATTGTGGTCGAATGACCGCTTGGAAAGCTCTGCATGGCATCCCATAGTGGTCGACCTTGATCGCCCGTGCATATTTCCGAGGTAAACATATAGTGTCTGTAGCCAATACCGACCATACCTGTTGCGAGACCCGGATCAGGCTTGCAGACATCGTAGAAGTTCGGTCGCAGGCCGCCAATCAGCCATTTGATCATGACTTGGAACGTAGTTGACGTCTCGAGGGCGTAGATAAAACCGATAAGTGTATTATTAAGATCCCAGAAACTTCGAATACGAATCTGGAGTATCAAGAAAAAGAAAAGAGGAACTAGGATCGCCAGGACCGCATCCAACCATGAAGCAATGATCTGAGGGCGATATGGGTATGCAAAATCTGGGTAGACGACTTCGCCGGTGTCTTCGCCGGTACTCGCATCTACAACGGTAAGAGGGAACATGCGTGTACCAGCAGGGGGAAGACTGTATACCTATACAGTGTCAATCTAACTTTCTTTCCACTGTAGGAGTTGGTAGACTTACACCAATAGCTATTGCGGCGAGAAGAACTATGGTTACGATATCAAGCCCAGTAACCTTAAGCCACAGCTTAAAGGAAGGTCTTTTCTCCATTGAATATGGTTCGTCATCGAAGCTCCGCCATTTCTTGCGATGTCGGATCTCTGATGGACTCTGAGCTGGTCTAGCTCGAGAGCCTCTGTCTCCTAAATACGAGTGCATCGGAAAACAACCCGAACGCGAACGAGCGGAGACACGACATAAGGTCCAGACATGGATGGATTAGGGGGCGCCAATGAGGCTGATTTCTATCGACAGGTGAGCTCAATGCGACAGGTGTCTAAGGATATATGTTAATGAGTATAACCAGGTGGATGGTGATAGAGCTGGCTACTGCGCGACGAATGTGACTCAATGAGCCCGGTTTACTAGAAGTCGTCGCATCGTAGCTGACTTCAATGATTGAAGTTACCCTACCCAAGTGTGGCAGACTACATCATCGTTCTTCATTCAGAAGGTGAACCCGGGTGATACACTGTTCCCGCCCAATGAACGACATTGAATGTTACGCTTTTAAGTTGCATCTGGCATACGACACACGACCGGCTTGATGAATTAGGAGAAGTGTCGCGTGCCCTCACTTGCCATTTTGCAGTTTCGTGTTATTTAAAGAGCTTGGCGGGGTTAAGATTGGGCGCTTGGCTTACGTACCAAATACCCCTATTTCTTTCTCATATTAAGCTTACTTAGCTTAAGTGCATATATTCATCTATACAGCTACATTTACGAAGGCAGGCTTCAAACGGGACAAGCCGTCGAGCTCCCATAAAACTCCAGAATATGGAATAAAGTGCGATATGCCCAGTCAGTTGTAAATCGTACGTCGGATTCAATATGCGAAAGAACAACATCCTCTCGAAATTATAGATGAATTTATTTATTAGTCATCTTAGAACTTATCACAGCCCTGGAGCTGAAAAACAGGAAGCCCGGAATCTCTGGAGATCTCTTATCTCAACCCCACTCAAAATCGCGATGCCTATCGCATCCGCTGTCAAGATACGGAAAGACTCAGCTCTCATGGCGTCAGCAAGCCTTTCTCCGGGGTAGTGGCCTTGTCATCTTTACTACGGGGCAATGATTCACCGTGAGAGGATCGAGGATTCCATGTAGAACCCTACATATTCGGCCCGGTCTGATAAGACGGGAACGATGGTGATCACTTACACCGCCGCCCCCAATTGGACAAACGCAACTGGTTTCTCAAATATTCCTTCTCTAGATTAATATTAGAAAAACTCAAAAATGCGAGCCTATAGTATTTTGACCATTATATCATTCGTTGGGTTGGGAATCGCAATTCCGGTGAGTTTCGTGAAACCGAGGAAATTAACGTATGCTGCGGTCATCGGCGCTAAATACATATATCGTGCATCACGTAGTTCTCAAGCAAGCTGCACAAAAAGACAGCTCTCGCTATTATCGATGTGCAGAACGACTTTATCAACGGTTCACTCGCCAATCCACGAGCCCCTGCCATCCTACCCCGGATTTATCAGCTCTTAGATAACCATGAGTGGCCCTTCATTGTTGCGTCTCAAGGTAATACAGCATCTATACCCAATAATAAATAGTCTAACCAATGATCTAGACTGGCACCCTCCCGACCACGTCTCATTCTTCTCGAGCCATCCGGGCAAGGTGGCAGGGGACACGGTGAACGATAGTTTCGTGGACACAGCGACGAAAACGGAGACGCAAATGCTGTACGCGGCGCACTGTATCCCGGAGACGTGGGGCGCGGAAATCGAGCGGGGGATCCAGACGCGGCTGCACTCGGTGGAGGGCTACAGGGCGCCGGTGAACTACATCAAGAAGGCGCAGGACCACCGGGTGGACTCGTACTCCGCGTTCGCTGACAACCAGTACCACCGCTTCACCACCCTGCATTCCGAGCTGGCGCTACACGGCATCGAGACCCTGGTTATGACGGGTCTGCTGACCAATGCCTGCGTGCGTGGCACGAGCATCGACGGCATTAAGCTCGGGTACCAGGTTGTGCTCATCGCGGATGCGACGGAGACTACGAGTGATGCGGACAAAGCCGCCGCTATTGAGGAGCTGGAGGGTTGGGGAGTGCAGGTTATGAACCTGACTGATTGGGAGAATGCGAATGCCACGCCGTCTAGATTGACGAGGACAGAACTGTAGTGGCCAGATGTGCGACAGTGTGAGTGACAATCTAATATCCTGCGGAGGAGATATTTCGATTGGACTAGCTTCAGAAAATATATTGGTAATGATTAATCGAATAGGAGAATCCAAGTACGAGGATATTATTCCGAAGTCATGGCTGTGTAAGTGGCAAGTCGGAATTGAAAAGATGAAAAAAGGGGTCAAGAATCGTCCGCGTGTGCGCTCTCCTATCCTACTGGACACCTACCTAACACGTACTTGGTTTTAGTACTAAGATGCACTGTTCAGCGTCGCACGAGGATTGTGTTTGTAAATGAGCGAATTCGTTATCATAGATCCTAATGACTAATCTATCGTCATATGTAAGGAGTGTGTTTATGGTATTTAAGCGTCTCAGTAACAACATTCCCAATGAATGAGCGCAATTCCATATACCAGTGATATCCTCCACAGTTTGGTGTTCAAGCACCCTCATAGTTCTAGGCTTCATTTCCGTTGAAACGAAGCGAAGGCCACCTCTGATCTTTCTATCAATGTCCCGTAACCAGCGTGGCAACGATAAACTCGATGAGACCAACCAAGCCCACGACGACGAAAAACAAGATAGACACGGCTGTAGTCTTGACATATAGCTTATAGAGCTTGATCCAAGTGGCGCGGGACATAGACTTCCACGCGTCGACCATGGACATATACTCCTTGCCCTCAACTTTATGAAGAGTCAATGCGCGGTCGAGTGGGATGATCGTTTCCTCTTCCTCAGGCAAAAGGGATGCTTCTATGCGGGTCAAGACGGCGGAGCTGGGTATCATAACAAAAAGCGCAAGGACCCAGTAGATTACAAGGCCTAACAGAAAGCCTCGAACATCCGTCTCGCCGAACTTAGCCTCAATCAAGCTAGGTAACTTCTCTAGTAGAGCGCCGGCGATATAATAGGCCACAGTGGGAAGGGCGGTGGCACGGAATGTGAGGAGAAAAGGTGGCATGCGACGCCAGAATGGCTTCTTGCTAGGCGCGGAGATAATGATGTGTGTCCAAGCAGTGGCCAACTGCACAACTAATAAGGGTGTGACAAGGAGGGTGAGGATACCGAAGCGCATGAAGGGGATGAATGAAAAGATGCTAGCTATCGCAATGAATGCTAATCTATATGCTATAGCGCAACCTAATCCTCGAAGGAGAGACCTCTTGCCCTCGATAGAGCAGAGGTGACGATACATAGAACGCAGGCTCGAGGTGATGGGTTCAGGTCGTGGAACATGCGTTTCGTCTGCTACTTCTTTTCGTTCTTCGATATCCTTGTCAACGACCGGGGTATATGAAGCGGGAGAATCATCTTCAATGGCGGCCAAGGATAGGAAGATATGATTCAAAGTGTAAGTGAGCTACAACGCATTTAGTTAGTATAAAAGTACTACTATGGCAATATCATGGTAACTTACAATTAGAAAGATGAAAAGAACCACGAAGAGCTGGACACTGAAAAGAATGTTCACAAGTAGTGCAGTTCCTTTATTCTCTTCGGAACGTGCTACCAAACCCACAAGGGCCTTCTCCGGAAGTATTTTCGGGAGCACATGGCCTTTGACGACTTGCCTGATGTCGTCTACCCTATCGATCACTTTGGGCCAAAAGGTATGAATAACTTCCATATTGTCGATTTATCGGATATCTCAAGAGAAATGAGAACGAATATGACTAGACCAAGAACGCGACGAGGTGAGGCTGACGGAGCGGGGGTATTGCACTTTTTGTAGGCAGGAATTAGTGAGAATTGTGGCGAAGAGTCGACTGGTGTCCACAGCATTGAACAATGCCTAGAGCTGCGCCGCAATACAGCGATTGCCTAATGGTTAGCATGAAACAAGCTGGGCGTAAAATGTCCGGAGCTGGAACACGTCATATTACTCGTTGGATTGGAATTGTCTGTAAAAACTTCCAACATACATATCCAATATTCCCTAAGATGTTGAAAGATAGTCGTCGCCACTGATCAACGCTGTGAGTTAGAACCAACATCAATTATAAGACAGTCACAGAGCATTCTCATTATAGCGACATGACGACTTCATGTGGCCTGATAGTAACCGGATGTTGGTATATGAGTAGGAACATCCGTAGATCCATTCGAGGTCAGCTTCGTGGAACGTAAAAGTTTGCTGTCTTGAACGATGAGGTGTTTGATTCGTTCGGACCAAAGTCTGTACGACACGCCTCATGAGCTGCAGCTACATTGCATAGCCCTACCCAGCCTAGGGACATCGCTTGTCCATCTCGTCTCTTCATCCGTATCGCCCTCGTACTCCTTGCCATTAAATATGCGACCGGCCCAGCCTTCCTCGAAAGGGTGCAAAGCCATATGCATAACTCTATCCAGAACATCTGTCTCATCGTTCTTCTCCACTCTTTTGATGATCTCGTCGAGGACCCAGCCTCGAGGAATAAAATTGGGATTGACCTTCTTCATGGCCTGCATCCTTTCTCGGTCTTGCTCATCTGGGATAGTTTGGCCGTCCCCCCAATCTTCGAGGATACGCTGCCGCCACTTTTCCAGCCACTCGCCAACGCGTTTGCGGCCTTCAGCTTCTCCACCAATGCCTGTTACACCATCTTTGTAAAAGAACACGGATGCTTTATCCTGCCTCGCTTCCTGGGTTTTTAGCTCATCAACTTTGACTGAGCTTAACCGGCGGAAGAAGAGATTGAAATCCAGTTCCAATGCTTCCATGGTGTCTAAGGCGCCGCTGAATAGCTCGTCAAAGTCACTATCCTTGTAGTTTTTCAATCCAAAGCGAGCTGTCATGACCCTCTTGTACTCGGTAAGGAACACATCTTTATACTCCTCACCAATTTGCATAATGATCTTCTCAGCCCTATCAATAATACCTTGTGCCTCTTCCTCCTTGACGCCGTCTTCGACGAACTTCGGGTCGTCTACTCGTGATCCTGCACCGAGTAATTCGCCAAGCGACTCGCCTAGACGTACCAGGTTCCACCATATGATGCTTGGCTGGTTGCGGTAGCTGTACCGCAGCATGAAGTCATCATGGTTAGGAGTGTAGCTAGGATCGAAGTTGTCCATAAATGCAAAAGGGCCGAAGTCGATACTTAGCCCAAAAAGGGATGTGTTATCTGTGTTCAGCACTCCATTCATAAACCCGTAGGCCTGCCACTTGGCTACCGTGAGCGCGTTGCGCCGCACTATCTCCCGGTATAAACGTGTAAAGCGGTTCTCAGCGGATTCTTCCGGTCCTTCAATAGTGTCCACGGGAATATTTCGCTTTGGCGGTGCCGATTCCCCGGGTTTATCGGGATCTTCTAAACGGCCAGGTAATGTCTCCCAGCCGCCAAACACATCTTCAGCAACATAGGTTGCGAGCTTACGAATAAGGTCCCTATCACCCCGCGCTCTTAGAATGTCAAAGTTTCCAATGCGCAGCCATGATTGCGCAAATCTCGCTACGATGGCACCTGGTTCGGTCGTTTCTCGCCGCACTTTGACTCCCGGGAGCAACGTCAAGCTCAGAGCCCTCGTAGTAGGTATACCAAGCGCATTCAACGCCTCACTGACGATAAATTCGCGAATGCTGCTTCGAAGAACAGCCTTCCCGTCTGCAAACCGACTGTAAGGAGTCAACCCCGCGCCTTTTAACTGCAACTCGTAGCGTACGCCCGTACTCGGATTCGTCGTCTCGAATAGTGATATAGCGCGCCCGTCACCTAATTGACCGGCCCATTGACCGAATTGAAACCCGCCGTAGCACTGCGCCCATGGGTAACCACCCTCTTGCTTTTCTTCATCCCAACCCTGTAGTTTGTTGCCCGCAACCGTATTTACGAAATCGTCGGTCTTCTCGTCGCCTTCTGTGATACCAAGATCGCGCATGGCCGCTGGGCTAACGGCGAGAAGCTCAGGCTTCTCGACGGGCTGCGGACGTACCCACGTGAATAGGGCACCGCGGACCTGCCGGGGACCAATCTCATCGCGGGGTGTCTTATGTGAATCGGCGGGTGTCGGAAAGAGGGAATCAGGAGGGAGTTTCGAAGTAAACGTCCATGATTTCGGTATGTCGTTTATAGACGAGGTTGTAGCATTGGCTGCGGGGATTGTGGCACCGTTGGTCGAGAATTGAGACGCCATCTGCGCCAGTCGCAAGTGTGGCAAGCTTCGATGGGCGATGCGGCGGAAGAGCATATAGACGGCTTCTCCAGGCCGAAGAGAGCTGAGATATAGGAAACAACAGCTAGGACGAATCAATGATAATATAGAAAGGGAGGAAATACAACTTTAGGTTTTCGAAGAATGGCAAAGGGTTATGAAGCAGAAATATGGTAATACATTGCCATCCCGGCGATATTAATTTGGTCTTTGAATGTGGCAATCTGCGCCATCACGTCAGTTCCGAGGTCCCTCTATCCAGTTATGTTTACGGAGCTCAGCTCCGTTCAAAACGTTACAGTCGCGTATTGACGTCATAACTCTGTTTCCTGGCTGAATCGGACGATGCTTTCGGAAAGTAAACAGGAGTCAATACATATATTTCGAGTGAAACAATACTCCGAGGGTACATCTAGAGTTATAAACTCCTTCGCCATACACGCATTATGTAGATACCAGTTTCCAAATTACTCGGGGTACGTAGCCGACGACAAAGTCCGTTGAAAACTTCGAAGATTCGGTATTAATACGTTAGACCCCACCCTGATCCGTACCGAGATTTCATAACGCCGATTCTACGATCTCAGAATAGCAAGCAATACTTATGGTTGTCCCAAAGGTAGGCTATAAGATTCCTAGGAAGTCATGGCGATCTTAAGGGTTACTCCATGGTCCTGGCTGCGATATACCCCACCGAAAAGTGAGAACGGGGTCATGTCGCATCCATCGTCCAACGACGAGAGCAAAATTTATGGTGCTGGTATATTTGCGGTGCACCTAGGAAGAGGACCAAGCCCTGGTTAGTATACTATGCGTCCGGGGAACTGTAGCTATCTAACATTCACGGCTCATTATATCGGCAAGGGGCCCTCGAGCTATACTCATACCGATTGAATATGGCGTCCATTTTCGCTGTCTCCAAGGTTTCGTAACTCCTAATATGCTGTTGATCAGTACAGTACGTTTACTTCCTAGCACTTCACCAGATCACAGCATAATCGGGAATTTAATTGGATGAAAACACAATGTCTATTAGTCTAAGATATAGGTCCATAGCCTTGACGATGTTCTTGTTCGGTGGCCAAACGGTCATACTCGTCGGACGAGATGACGTTGAATTGTTTTTGGCGCGCAGAATTTTTGCCTGGGCCGCCGTGGCAGGTAGCCCAAGGCCCCAAACACCAGATGTACCCATCTTGACTCTCATCCATTAAACCCAAACCCCTAAAACAAAACAACCATCTCCTTCCACCATAACACCAGCGGTATTTGCCGTGGCTGAAGTGCTGGAAGCCCCCGGCATCTTGACCTTCTTAGCCGGGGTCAACAACATCCCCGTCTTCTTGCCATCGCAACCCGTTTCTTATGTCGGTCTTTTCCGTGCCGTGTTCGACTATGCCCGCTTCCCCCCGCAGACGCCGGACATAGCGACGCTTTGTTCCAGAGGGGTTAGCAGCAATACGCACGGAAAAGACAAGATCAATCCGAGGAAATTTGTTTCGCCGTGTATTCCTTTATTCGGATTGGGGTCCAACAGCACGGTGCGCAGTTGGCACGGGCAGATGTTGCGGCCACGACCTCGAATTCTGACATCAAGATGTTTGGCGTGAAGTGAAGCCAATTGGCCGTTGCCAACCTCCGAATCGTGATGATCCACCCATTACCATTATTCCATTCTTCCCAAATCCCCCATCCTCCTTCCTCATCATCATCACCGATTGGGACCGGCCGAAACGGCAGCTCAGTTGGCCGCCGACTCGAGCCGGCCCAACCACCCATTGTAGGCGAGAATCTCTTACATTAGAGTCTTGACCCGGAATGACAAGGTCGTGACGGCGCCCATAATGGGATTGCGATGAAGAACCGTGACTAGGCACTTGTTGATGAAGATGGTGGGATGGAGGGCAGGCCCGGCCCCGAGGATACCTCGTGGTACTCTGGGTATCCATGGGCCTCTTGGCTTCCCTGTCCCTCATCTTCAACCCTCATAATCCAGTTGACAATAGAGTTGACATTCAGTGCCTGTAGACCATGGCGTGTATGCACCAGAGGGTAGCCGTGGTTGGCGACGTTAGGGGCGATTTCGGCATCCCAGAATTGCTGCAATGTCATGAAAGCAGTTTTTGGCTTGGGGATGAGCCTGAGAATGGGGCCCTGCTCGACTCCCATGAGGTGGTCAGTAGTCTCCTTCAATAAGTATCCGGAGAATGCGGGTTGATGCCAATCATTGGGGTGGTCTTGGACCAAGATCAAGGCTTTCGGGGTGGTGTTGGGGAGGTTCCAGCGACGCTTCGACCAGGTTCTGAAATTGGTCTCGATTACATTAATAAGGCCGGCTCCGACGCCGGCGCCGGAACCCATCGGCATACCGGGCTGCTGTTGAGACTGGGTATGGTCGAAAACCTCTTCGTCGAGGGATTCGCCGTTCTTGTCGTTCTTGCTGCTCTCTACGGTGGAAATCACCGATGGCTTGGTCCAGTCTTCACTCAAAAGTTCGCCTTCTTCGTCACCATAGACTGACGGAGGGGGTATCTGAAGAGGCATGATGTAGTTATCGAATGGAGGGAATGTTGCTGGGAGTTGGGAAGTGGAGCAATGTGTAGGTGTATAGGGTTATCACGTGTGTGGAGATTAGGGAATAGCAACTGCTCCAGGAGCCTGGTTCTGGTGGTTGAGATCGAGGGTCGCAACCCAGGTGAAAGAATTGTGAAGGAAGTCCTCGTAAACAATGGAGTGAGAATGATGTCTACGGGTTGTGCTCTGCGGTGCGAGTTAGTCACGCTTCGGAAGAAAGTAGGGATTTTCCTGTTCATTACTTACTCTTGCATTCCCTAGGGATCTCTACCGGTACTGTGAATATTTTCCCAGGCTTGTGTCGTGTACTTTTGTGTCTTTGGGAGAAAAAGATGCGTTGAAAGTTGACGAGAGGATGGATCTGTGGAAAAGCTTGGGGGATTTACTCCTCAGGAATCTCTGATTTAGTAGGCCATGTGATGCAACATGCGAGTAAAAGGAACAAATATGCGTGGGTAGGTTTAAGGGCTAGGTATCTGGGCCCTATATGGTGGGGGACAAACATCGTGAGGGTTGTCGTCGCTATTATGCGGGTCACCACTACCATTCAATGTTGTAAGGGTTGCAGTTCAATGTTTCCATTTGAGAAGCTGGATCCCCACGTCTATCCCAAGTACGATTTACTTAAAAATACTCGAAGCTCACGCCGCAGTGTTATACCAAATATTCGCTCAACAAGCCCTAGACCACTAGGTCTAATACAAAGCAGCTTGGTGAGAAACACCATCATAACCCAGTCATATCATTATACTCAACATCTATCCGCCTAAAGGAGCCAATAGGGGTCCTTAGGGCCTCGGTATATGTACCACCGGGTAATCGTTGCAAGATAGTTCTCTATATACTTAGTATTAAGCAAATACATGTAACCTTTCATGCTGTATCCCTTAGATGTATATTGGTATTAGTACTTATCCTCTCTACTCTTCCTTCTCTGAGGAATACCATTGCTACTGTGTTTCTAGAATTATACGTAAGAAACATGTAGACCTATTGGTAGATCTTTGAATAATAGTATCAGTAAACTATTTTACAGCGTTTTGGTCTACGTTGTCTTCCAGCTAAAATGGAGGTAATATACAACCACAATCTATCTACTAAGTCACAAAGGAAATAAACCTACTCGACTACTACAATTTTACGGGCTCTCTAGTATTGTGTGATGGCTATTATCAAACAAAATGGAAGACAAGAGCTGTTAGGTTATGATCGATGTAGAATAGAAGAGAAAATAAGCTAAAGCTTGAGGCGACTACATTGATTCAACTACACGAATAGATAGTTTCGTGTATGAATATCATATGACACTAATCAATACTAGCTGATGAGTGCGATGCTGTTTGAAGTGGTCTGAATACTAATTAATCGGATATATCGCGAACTTGACGGAATCTATCAACAAATAGGTGAGAGCTTGGACTTAAACGAGGTGCTACCTCTTCTTACCCATGGTCTAGAACCAGGCTTACGATAGTAGAATCATCATGAACTCGTATTGGAGTTATTACAGTATTGATTCCTACGAGCTGAAAGGTATCTGGATCGCCTCTCTAGTGGCAAGTCCTATTTGAGAGGTTCTTCGTGAGGCCACTGAGAGGTAAAAGGGGGAACCTGGGTACCTCATTTGCTTTCGTGTATTAGATTAGTCTCCTACAACGAATGGTCAAAAGATACACAGCCTGTTAATCGGCCGGTGAATGGATCCGGTATACGAATGTTGTCGTGACCCCTTTGACAAGTCAGAATGAGCTGACAGGAAGAGTATGGAGTCAGGCCAATAGGCAGTGCTGTATATCCTATTCGCGGGGATGATGTAGGACACGTACAAGGAGATCCGGTTTTATTCCTACGTGGTCGGCCTGCATCATCAAATTGACACCAACTGTTAATTCCGGCCCAAGATCGCCTCCACCTTGAGATAGGAACCCATCCCGTTAGGTTCAACCACAAAAGGTGAACCAAGATCGCCATGAATCAATTATTAATGACGCTAAGATACCACTGTGGAGGCCTTCCAGATCCTATCCAATATTAAGCATGTGAGAAGCGCCGTTGGCGATGGTCTGCCTTCGATAAAAGGCTCGAGCGCCGCCCTTCTAGAGGTAATAAACAACCATCCATATCTTACATCTTCTTTACACCTATAGTAAAACGACCGATCTCTCAAACTTCACCTTAGGAAATATGGAGGTTGCTTCTTACGCTTCAAGAATGAACCCCATTGGGGCGACGTTCCAGCCCGACGTCAGAAGCGTTAGGCCGAAACAGACCTCTTCCATTCCCACGATGAGGTTGAATGACGGCAACGAAATTCCTATGGTACGCTTCGATATATGGCTACTGGTTAAAGACGTGGAACTAATTTAATGTTCATGTAGCTCGCATTTGGGTTGGGAGCGGCCTACAGTGATAGTGATTCGGCGCAGATTGTCGAATCAGCATCTCAGGCTATCAGGAATGGTTTTTACCATCTAGACGCAGCTGAAGGTAGGGAACCTGACTTTAATTAAGCTTATGTCTATATTAGACTATATCATACTGATCGAACATTACAGTGTACGGCAATGAGCGAGGACTTGGGATGGCCATCAGGAGGTCTGGAGTGCCGCGCCAACAACTCTTCGTCACGACCAAGGTATGGACAGTCGCGACGACCGTGAAAGCAGCTTTTGAAGCCTCGCTTGAGCGGCTCGGGCTTGAATATATCGACCTATACTTGGTGGCCTGGCCGCAGATCGCCGACAATCCCGCTCGCCTGCAACAGATCTGGGCCGAGATGGAAGCGATCCGGGAGACCGGCCGCGCGAGGTCTATTGGCGTGTCAAACTTCCTGCAGGAGGACCTAGAGACCATCCTCAGAACTGCCAAAGTCAGGCCCGCCATCAACCAAATAGAGTACCACACATACTTGCAGCACAGGAATCTCATCGACTTCCACCGCCGGAACGACATCGCGACGGCGGGGTACTCGCCCCTCACGCCGATCACCAAGGCGAGCGCAGGTCCCGTTGACGGCATTCTCTCCTCGTTAGCAAGGAGGTATGGCGTCTCCGAGGCAGAAGTCGCGCTGCGATGGGTCCTCGACCAGGGCATCGTAGCGGTCACAACTAGCAGCAGTGAGGGACGAATTCAGGGTTTGATAAGGAGGCTTCCCACGTTCAAGTTAACGTCTGATGAGATCCAGGAGATCAGCGAGCGGGGAATGCAGAAACATTTCCGAGGATTCTTCAACGATATCTTCGCTCCCGATGACAGACGCTAGGCGCAACTATTGTATGGAGGCTAGATTGTGGCGGCCTTCGGTATGAGAACTCGGTATAAGAACTCAAATGTCCCTTACCACGTAGGACGATGGAAGGTGTATAGGTAGTTATGATTGCGTAACGTTGCACTGTTTCCGGTTCATAGGATACATTAGCCCACCTTACAAATAGATCCTCTTGTCACATCTTAACATAAGTTCATATTATGCTGTGCCAAGTTTGTCAGATGTAACCCCCTGCGTGTGTTGCTCTTTAGATAAATTGAAAATGCGTATTGGGCAGAGGCCTCTCGAATGCCGCCACATTTGCGTCATAAATGCATGTTCTCATTATACTTGTAGGGTGTCACCTATTCATAATTCGTCGTCGGACTCGGTTTCATCATCGTCAACTGGCTTCGGTGCAGGAGGCTTCTTGTTCTTCATAAACGGAAGAACCCGAGGTGGAGGGAGCGTTGAACTCCTGGTCTTAGAGGTTTCTTGTGCCGATGAAGGTCCTGGAGAACCTTGCCTTGGCGCTGTGGCTTGGTTCTTTTGAGACTTGACTGCCGGTGGCGCTGGATCGCTATCTGTATCCGTTCCACTCGCGGTCTCATCCGCTGTGGTGTCCCCGTGCTCTTTATCCTGTACACTGGCGTTATCACTATCCTCTACGACGTCCATCTTTTCGAAGCTATCATTATCGCTGCTCTCAGGTTCTTCTTTGACTTTCCGCTTCGAGGCACGTGACGCTTGAGCCTCGTGCTTTTGTGTGTCATGGCTGCCACCAACGTTGGCGAGCATTTCGGGGTCAACGGTGGCGGATGCTAATAGACGCTGTTGCTGTCGGATTTTGACCTTCTTCTCATTCAGGAGGTCTCGGAACTTCTCAAGGAGTTGGGTCTCATCTTCTTCCTTTGTCTTAATGAGATCATCCAACTGCTCTCTTAGCTCCTTTAGAGAATCCTCGAGGTTTTGGACCTTGACAGTAGCGGCAGCAAGATCCTCCCCGACTTTCTCTCGGGTACCGATAGCTGAGACACACCAATCGAAAGGAGAAATCTCCGTCTTCTCGTCTTCTTCTAACTTGATAGACCCAAGCCGTTGCTATAAAGTTCTGTCAGTGATATAGCCCCCTGGACAGGGAATTTGATTGGAATACGTACCGTGATACCCTGGATGTTCTTTCGGAAAGAGAGAGATACCGACGTCCCATCGGGTTGGACATCAGCCCTGATCTCGACATCAGGTACCGGCTGCTGGTTGATTAAAGCCGAAGTCAAAATTTCTTCCCACTCCTCTTGGGAACAAGGACCGCCCGATGCCTTGTAATCGCCAATCCTCTTGTGGCGTACTATAGAGCCGGGAATGAAACAATTTAGTTTCTCGAAACAAGAAATTTTGGGGATGCATGAAATTCGCGTGCCGGGGTCCGATCTGGTCGCATGACACTGGGGGCGGGTGGTGATCCCACAGGGTTGGATAAGTTAAAACTTACATTTCGTGATGAACACAGCTGTGCTCTCCGACCCTACTAGCTTCAGGTCCAGCGGCCGCGACCCGTTTGAGGACGCCTCCAATAGGAAATACTCGTCCTCCTTCCCCGAGATGGGGAAACGCAATATGGAAACTTCTGTCATATTGGGACCTCGGAATCGAGTTGAGCTGACAGCCGCCAAACACAAAAGCTATATCCTTGGTCTGATATTACAATCCACGACGGTCGGAGGATGCGTCGGTTGTCACTTGATCCGGTGGGATAACACGGCTGGAGCTATGAAGGACTGACGTGGCTGCCTTCATCTATAAGCCGTGCGAAAGCACACTTTGTAGGTGTGTATCTTATAACTGGGCTACTATGAAAATCAAGGGATGCGATCAAGGTGTAGCCTGGATATCAGATTCGTGGATATCGAGACGAAAGTTAAGGATTGATATTGTCAGCTACAAATCATTGAACTAACGACCGATTTCCAATATACCTGCGTAGATATGTAGGTATTCAGCCTAGGAGTCGGACAGTTGCCTAGCTCCCATGTAGAGGTAACTAGTTTAGTCTCTGATTACATATCTTAGAGAGGCTGTTAGTGATGAAATATAATCATTGATCTGAGGCGTTGGTAATGTCAAACTGTTAACGGAGCGAGGGTGGGGTTTGGCTACAGCGCCTCGTAGGCAGAAGTACGCTACGGGTGGCTGCTAACTGGTAATGGTTTAATGTTCGTAGCTGGGCTGAAGCCCTGAAGTTTATTAGTACCTAGGTACCTACGCACAGTATCAAGTAGAATCGCCTAACGAATAAAAATTGAGGGGTCAAAAATACAGAACCGCGTGTCGCGTCTCTGTCGCGTCATAAGAAGAGACCTGATTGGCTGCATTGGTCGTTGAAACCTTGTAGCCCTAAATATGGTCCGTGCACCATTACCCCCCAGCCACCGAAAATCCTGTCGATGGTACCTGCGCAACTCCCCAGCCATTCTGTCATCCAACATTTCTCATGCTGGACTTGGATTGATGCATTTGGCCCCGACCCGTTCACCTTTCTTCCAACTTCTGTCCCGGTAGAATTACTTGCTGAGGCCTTAAGGTCTGACACTCGCTCATAGGTACTCATACTCATCCCCACACCCACTCATACACTGTTTCAGTCTAAGATCTCAAATCAAGTTAATTAATTCATATTGAGAATCACCCTTGCAAATTTGTGCGATTGAATCTTTTCTTAAGATTTACTTCAATACTCTCATCCTCAGATCTCGTGCATGCAAATCGTTGTAGCTATTTCGGCTTCGACATAATTCAAGATCTGTTTTCTTCCTGCACCTTGTCAAGCTCAAGCTGGTATCGCGCAGTACGCATAGCATAGTGAACCTGACACATTACCTAACCTCCGACCAACCCAACCCCCTTGTCAAGGTTCGTTTTCGCCGCATCTCGCAGCGCCTGGACCAGAATCTATTGAATCAATCAATTTTCACCTACCTCATCACCTGAGCATCTACTTCACTCCTGTCAAACACTCAACACTCAATATTTGTTGCCGCTCTAGGATTTCCGACTCTTCATACCCTGTATACGGTTTCGGAGTAGGTAGCGATTGTTTACTCGGGATATCAAAACGATGCGACGAGCTACAAGTGCTACTGACTAAGAGCATTGTTCTCGGACATTGACTTCGTGATCTATTATCGCTCTCTTCCCCCTTCTATACTCGACCTATTGAGAGTACGCCACCATGGACACGAATTTCACCATTGATTGGCGAGATAAGCCTCTGGAGAAAATGGGTGTCATGCAACAAAGTTACGCGCTTCAGCAGATCGGCTTGAAACTGCGACCGGAGGGAGAGAAGCGAACTAGCAAGCAGGAGCTTTCTGCGAGAAACAGCTTGATTGAGGACTGGGATGATGACAACGACTTCATGATTGATAATGACGATCTTACTTTCCGAAGCAGTTCTACAACTGCGAATCCACACTCCCACCACCGTGATAGCCTCTCTTCATTCCGATCCGATCGTGAATCTCTACCTGGAAATGACGAACGACACGTACACCTACCCGGCGACGATGAGAAGTCAACCCTAGATGCGATCGCTGCTGCTACCCACGCAGGTATTCCGATACCAACGAACGTTCCTCCGTCCGCTTTAATGGGAGGCACCATTAAGCGGCTGGGAGGGAGAAAGATGAAGAAGATATTCCAAGAGGATTACGGCGATGACTTAGAGCTTCCTGTTGCTGGCCCGCTTCGTCTTAAGCCGCAGATCGATCAAGCATATCCCGAATCCCTGAAGCAAATGAGCAGATCGACGAGCCCTAGTCCGACGAAGCAGAAGGCTCCTACTAATCAAGCGCAACCTCGCGGGCCTATATCACCAAAGGGCCTAGGCACACCTATTTACCTAGAAAAATTCCGCGATACAGATGACGATGACGATGTATTCGGTGATGGAGTCGCAACCATCAAGGCCTCTAAACTTCGCCCTCAGTCTAGACCTATATCCTTAATCACCCCACCTACACCTTCACCTCACAAGAAGCGAACCGATGACGATTTCGAAGGCGATTTGGAACTACCATCAGATGGATTACTGAAGCTTTCCAGAAGAATGGACATCCCTGCGACGCCTGCATTGAGTACAAATGACGAATTCGACTGGGGAGAAGGTAGCTTGGGAACTCGATTTGGTGGCACAAGACGAGACGCATTCTCAACTCGCAGTTCATCCGTGTCAGCCCTCAGCCCCAGTCTTGCTAGCTCTATCACGGCCGAGAGTGAAGACGAACTGTTTGATGGTCTGCTCATACCAAATGGTCCTTTGGATCTTGGTGAGCGGCTGAAGCAACGAAAACGAGACCCATCCCCAGAGAGACTGCCGGAGCAAATTGTACGTGAGAAGCGAGAGCCGTCACCTAAGAGTATAGTTAAGCCTACAGCAGAGAGCGAAGATCTCTTGGATGGTCTTGACTTTGGCGACGGCGATGTCTTCAGAACTGGGAAGACGTCGTTACACCGCAATGTGAAGGTCAAGGAAACTCGACCAGTCAGTCCCGTGCGACCAAAGACAGCGATTTCTGTGACATTCACTAATAAACCGGTTACGTCGACCCCCGCTTCCCGTCTACCTCGCCCCATGGGTAGTCATGAACGTACACAAACTCAGTCTTCTCTTGAGCCGGTATCTGAGAGTGGAGGGCCTATACCTCCACGCCCAGCTCGGAGGTCTCAATCACGTCTCGGTCATTCAGCCCAGTCTTCCATCTCTAGCGTCCATACACCTACTACTCCTTCCTCAGTCCAGTCGCTCCAGTTTTCTACCCCGCGACGACGAGAGCTGAACCAAAAGGCGTCCACAGGGGCGTTGCGTAACGAACCCACTACAACTAGTGCACAATTGCTTCGATTGAAGCGCTCTCTTCCGGCAATGCGTCACACACCGGCGTCGACAAAGCCCGTTGTTTCGCGATTTGAACGGCCGCCTTCTCGTACCGATTCCCGCGTTGAATCTGGTCGACCTCTGTCCGCCTTGCGACCCAAAACTCCTGTTGATCGTACCCGTCCCGCCAACGAAGCTAGTGCGGCGTCGTTGAGGAGAAATCCGTTCTTACCTGCTGGCGCGTCTCAATCCCAATCGCAGCATGTGAGCACCAAAGGAGCCCATGGCACAAGACCTTTCCGACGCCATGATTCCGACCAAGGACCAGAAATTCGGCCTATGTCACGTGCCATCTCTCGTGCCGCTGCAAGATCCCCAAGCCCAAGAAGAGCACGTAACGAGAAGATGGCAGCCGAACCTGTATGGCAACAAATCAGTAAACCGCGCCGTGTACGCCGTTTCGGCGACGGCCATGAGCTCGACTCATTTGATGATCTTCCCACTTCGGCTCAGGCCGAGTCCAAGTATGTGAAGCAGCCAATCGCAAGCGGAAACAGAACCAATATTCGAAACAAAATCTATCAGAACGTTCTGTTGGATCGAAACACCCCCAGTCCCGTATCTCCTTATTCGCCTGCAAAGTTCGATTCTCTACCTCACTTTGCTCGAGATACGGCCGCTAGCCGCATTGCTAGGGAGACGAGTCTTGCACAGCGGACACCCTCTTCTGGGCCACTCGCACTTGTGACTAACCAGCGAGTCGCGCAACTCTCAACCCGGCCAAACTTCGCGTCGCATACTTATAGCAGTTCCAGAACCAAGAAGTCACAGAAGACCCCACAGCTGAAGCCGCACTTGATCTCCAACTTAAACTCGGCAAAAGAGACTAAAGGTATGCCTACAACACCCAAGGATTCCCAAGACCCCCAACAATCCGGGACATATAAGGAGCCTCAGGAATCGCAAGCGCAGATAACACCACCGGTTCCCCAGACACCAAGCCAATCCCAGAAGCTGCGGAAATCCCCGACGCCAAAAACTCCACAGGTATCTCGTGCCCCCAAAACACCTGAGAGACTTCAAAGATTGCAAAGGTCTTTATCACCTCCACAGTCTCCTACCCCTGAGAAGTCTCAGATACGTAAAAGACCACTCACTGCTCCTAAATCCGTTGCTCCTATGAAACTAAAGGTATCCCCAAAGACTGAGGGGCCCAAAGCCCAGAAACCTCAAAAGTCCGAGCAGTATGGGAAGTCTCAAGTCTCGAGGAAATCAGATGAAATCCTCACGAAGCCACTCGCCGCGCCTCAGAAATCAATTGTGCCTATAGAACCCAAAGTATCACCAAAGAAGCCCCAAGTACCTGGAGCCCAAAACCCGCAGAAACCACAGCAGCCTGTGAAACGCGGGATATTGAAACCGATGAGCGCTCCTGCCACGGATGTACCTACGAAGTCGGAGGCGTCTCTTACGAAGGCTCGAACTCATGTGGTCTAGAAAACCCAGGAGCTAGAGAAAGCTGATAAGACGCAACTAGCTAAGAACAGCACAACATTCAAGAAGACGCAGGCACCTGTAAAAATCCAGGACATCCCAATACGTCAGAGGCCTAAGCAATCTCAACTACAACAACCTGAGAAGTCTCAGAGACTCAATCTACCCAAGCCTTCTCACAATTCCCAACAATCTCGAACTTCTCAGAAACATGTCACTAACTGTCAGACATCAGTCGTTAACGGTATGACCTACAACCCGGCGACATTCCGATGGGAAGGAAACGACAATGTGCTAAATGCTTTCGATGTCCCTGCTTCGTCACCAATAGTGACGCCTCTACCCCCGCACGTGTCACGCGAGAGAGAGGGTTCAACGTCGAAGCCGGTGCTCATTACCAATATGACCACTACCAAGGGCGTTAAACGGGTTGGTGACATGGTCTTCGACCCGCAGAATATGTGCTGGCTGAAGGCGGATACCACTACCCCTTCTGTTGCCAATGACCCAATGGACGGTTTCAATGCAATGGATGACGATGATCCTTTCAAGGATATTCCTGATCTAGATGATAAGGATAAGGACTCTGTCACAGGTGGCCACGGCCGCGGAAGCGATCTACGAGACGACTGGCTAGTAGGCGAAGAGTTCGACGTCGGCCCAGAATTTATTAGGCGCCAATACGAAGAAGAGTCACGATGGCGTCGAAAGTGTGGGCCCTGGAATACCGCCGACAGTAGCGACGACGCACAAAGTCGTATTGACTTACGATGGGCACTCAGGAAGATGATCCTGGACCTATAATCAGAACCAACATATACCTTCCACAACCATATATCACCCACCACCCACCAGAGAGATACAAACAACTCTCGTACGCATACCTATTCAAGACCCGCATATGCCGCATTTCTCTGGCGTTCAAAAAGGAGGCAAGCAACTTTTAATCTAGGAGTTAGGGAAAATACCCTATTCACTTCTCTTCCGTTGTTTATACAACTTGCCTATTCATGAGGGGAAACGGAATGTACAACACTGCATGAAACGGCAGCGGATCGGTCCGCATAATGAAATGACGACACGATACACAATAACGCATCTACACTAATAATGACCCCAACAGCCCAGCATATCCATGGACTTGGATACTGGGCTACGATACTCATTAGACGGAAACGGCGTCAGCCATTAGCTATGACGAACAGGAAATGATGGCGAAGACTTAATGACTTATTACGCGTTATGATGTTAGGATGTAATATAGACGCCCGATCAAAGGCAGTGTGGCCCTACTCAAGTAGAGACCACATCCGGATAGACAATAGAGAACGGAGTTATTACCAGCCGGTTTGCGTGTAATCCCTTGATATCCGTCGCATTTAGTAAGAATATAATTGGCTATAGAACGATGTCGCCTACGCCAGCGGCGCATGACGGTGTCGCTAGATGATATCTGTACAAGCAATCTTCATGCACTGACGCCTCCTAGGTAATCGCCCAGCCGCCCCCCTTCAACCGTCCACCAGCAATCACTGACAATGGGACGCAATAGGGGAAGAAACGTCATTAGCGTTATATTACGAGGACTTGTGTGCTGGTATGGATTTAAGAACTCCGTTTTCACGACAATTAATGTAGGTAGAGGTGAGTCAGCATAGTAAGTAAACCTCAAAACATACGGCTAACCCTCCGGATCGAATGTTTACTACTGCATCATTTCTTTAGCTATAGATTATCAAGTTCTATGCTGGCGGTATCATCGTTATTATCGTTATTTATCATTCTACTAGATTTCGCCAGCTATGGGTCCAGTTACTCCAGACAATCTCGCCTACAAAGGCTCAGCGTTAGATGCTTTCGACGAGCTAGCCAGCAGCCAGACGTCATTGGAACTTTTCCATGCGACACATTCTATGTGGTGTGGTGATTCATGTTCCCGCGATTTGGACTGCCCGTTTCTCCACTATACGCGAGCCGCCCTCCCAACTGTCACGGACCAGACTCAAGCCCCACGGCATCAATACAACAAACATACAGCTAACCTATTCACTCTCATGGGCGGCGAGGGTTATCAAGCTGGAGTTTCACAGAAACACCAGCTCAACTTCTGGCCATTGTGCGAAGATGCCCTACGTAGAATCGACCGGACCCGGGAACACGGTGGCCTCTTGTTTTGCGATTACACGGACTGGACCAAGAGGCAAGATCCTTGCGCAGAGATAACAGTTCGAAATCCCTGTCGGGACACTGTTCAGTGGTTTGCTACATGGTATGGCTCTAAGTATAACGCTACGCGGGTTGGGATGCGCACAGTAGCCGCCATAACTATGTCAGATGATCTATGTATCCCCCCTTTAGACCTCGTGCACCAGAAATTTCGTATGTACGGGTTGTCTTTGCGTGATCTCATCGAGGAAATGGTGAAAGAGGATTGGGGTCGAGACGCGACGCGTATTCTATTAGCTATGATTCGGCAATACTTCTTCCAGTATATTGAGAAAGTCGAGTTCGAAGACACCATTAATGGGAATGGCAGCTTTCATGCCCAAATTAGTCAGACCAATGAGGTCTGGGACAGCATTGTATACCGGACACATTCTGCGGGTACATATCCCACAGCCATAATCGTCGGGCGGGGGTCGACCCCGACATTACAGGAAGATTGGCTTGTCTGCTGCAGTATAAACTGTTCATTGTCGACGGACCTGGGCAAATCAGCTCTCGGTATCTACGAGCAGGATGACCACATGCCAACCGCCAGTTTCGGCATTCAAAAAAAGCAACAAGGACTCCACAGCCAACGAAAAGCTAGATACCATTCCGTATACCTTGACCTAGAGGAGGATATAGCCAATACCGGCTGCCCGGAACTTCTAGCCCATTATGCTAGTTCTGGTTTCCTCTTCACCCAGCTGAACCACCGCTACTTGGAACGTAGCTTGGGCCGCAGAATCCCGGTTCACGAGTCCATGGCTGATGTCCTTCACAGCGAATTTGGGGATAAGCCCACAGATGCGTGGCTCGATGGCATTTTTCATCTGCGTTACTTGACGGAGAACTACAACTTTGAGGACGAATCCAAGCCCACTCTGTGTCCTGATCTGTTAGCTGCCTGTCGGAAGCGCCAGCGCCAGCGTAAATATCTCTGGAATCTTGAGCACTCTGATAATACCACGGACACCACATCGCTGGTTCACGATCAAGGCACACACTGCCAATGTGCTGCTGATTGGATCACAGAAGTGCACATGCTGTCCCGACAAGCAAGCAACCCGGATGAATTGCAGAATTTACTGACATCCGTCATAACTCAAGACTCGCCAAAGTTATCAATTGAACAGCTTATTGCCGTGGGTTCGCGGGATGATCTCTGGGCGTTGTGTGTGGCTTGCCAAGTCGATTGTAGTGACGACTGTGAGTGGCTAGCGTTTGCCAAATACACTTGGGGCCGATTATGTTCCGCATCTCACACTACCCAAATCTGCCCTGAAAGCGGTCTACAAATGAAATCAGGACGGGGTCACAATGAGGGCCTTACAGTTGGATCAGGCCGGAAAAAGATGTATGGGGAATTCTGAGGTCGTGGTTGTTTCTTCATAAATGGTGTTACGAGTAAATTTGAAAATGAGTCTTGGTTAGTCCATAGGTCGAATAAGTGAGCACTGCTTATCCCATGCCTCTACATGTAGACAGAAAGTGAGCTTTTCCTGGGCTCCCGAAAGCACCCATCGGGCAGGGAGGAAGATTATACGTGAGATGTCCATTCAGTTGCCCCAGTGCTGCCAAGGTCCATACAACAGAGCAAGACAAGTTTTCCTTCGAGGAGCTTGAAAGCGAAGACGTCAAATCCGGAGAATTCTTAGCGGCTGCTAACTACCTACGGATCGGCTACCACCATAATCTCACTAGAAAACCCCGATGTTCCAGCGGGAGCGGGCCCTGATGCTTAGCAGCTCAGCTTGTCCACCCACTGCAGCTCAGGGACCCTCTATGCCAAAATAGGAAATAAAGTACCCGGGCGGAACGACAGGGGCGATTGCGTGCTCGATGCCATCGACTTACACGACAGACTATATCTACGGCCATCTTTCCCATCGATCTAAAAGCTATTCTTGACTTCTCTTCAAACTATCGACTTGCTGTCTGATCACACCAACTCGCCTCGTTTTCGCAGCATTTTTTCTCGGTCTTTTCGACTGGTTTTCGACGAGTGATGATGCGCTAGGAGACGATGTACTGGATGTACCAGATGTACCAAAACTGACTAGTTCCCCTGTTCTCTCGATGACTGGTCTCAAGAGCCCACGCTGTCGTGAAGACAGGGGCTACCGGTGACTGACGACAACTTTACGGAGACATTCGGGGACGCGCTTACAAACTTGCTCATTGTGGGACCATCCACAGGTCGTTGGCGGCATTTTTGGCGTCGTCGGCTTTCGGTTTCCACGATAGCGTGTAATTGGTGCGACATGAGAAAAAATGGAATCGACAGCCATTTGAGACGGATGTCGGGAGGGCGCGTCGGATCTCGTGTAGTCTGACCCGTTGCATGCAAATGTAATCGGCGACCTCGATGCTGGATACTGCACGGTCAATATATTCGTCGAACGACTTTATGCGATTGTTGCGGGGTATCCACACGACGTTTCTTGACAATTACTGCAGTCTTGGCCTCATAGCACTGCCAGTAGACTACCGTCAGAATTTTAGGGTAATAGTGGGGTCTGGATCTCTCGCGCCCATGAGCCTATCGTTAATGAATCCCGGAGACGCAAATTTCGATCAAGGATCTGGCTAGGGGCTACGGCGTGCGGCGAAATGGAAAACCAGGCCGATGAATTCATAGCAAATTCCTGTTCTCCATTGAAGTCACCGTGTTCGGCGAGGCTCCCAGAGACGGCTCTCGCCCCTTTATTCCCGCCAGGAGCGAAATATCCTCGGCTACCAAGATTGACAATAATGCGATGATTATATGGTGTTCTAGTATATAAAGAGGTCTCTGGCACCATTCAGGATGGGCTGGTTTTGAATCGGCAGCACTATACGGTTTCAAGCATCTTCAGTCGTTCGAAAGCCGCAATTCCAGCCATGATTTCGTGCCAGTTTTTCCTAGCGCTGTTCAGCGTGCTTACCCTCCCCCTGAGCGTATCGGCAACACTTCCTTTCGGCCACTATGGCCCCGAAGGTACTGTGCTGTTCTTGAACGGCTTCCACTTCGTCTCGGGACATAGCGACTGGGAAATATCCGCCAACCACTACTGCGTTATCATTCGCGACGACATGCTGCAGTGTGCTGTTTACAATACCGCTACCGCACCAGCCCGCCTAGCCGGTATCGAATACATCATCACCACAGAAGCATTCGAGACTCTAGATTACGAAGGTGAAGAACTTGGCCTGTTTAAGTCAGGCGTATAAAGCTAACTTGCGAAAAGAGCGCCAGCTATGGCATAGCCACGTCTACGAGATCACTAGCGGGTTCCTTGTCGAGCCAGGTCTGCCAGCCTCCGTCGACCATACCATTATGAAGGACGTCTGTATGTGCTTAACTCTACTATTTCCCCTTGCTCCCTACAAGTTATCTGCCCGTAACTCTTCGACGCTCGTGATCACTGACTATGGATCCAGTGGTCGGAACATACGGAAAGACCTTCCACACCTGGCGTTACGATCAGCAGAACTCAACGTATCCGATCGGCATCCCAGAGCTTGTAATGGGCTACACTGGAGACGACCAGATTACCCCTGATTTCGTGACCAAGCGAGATGAGCTCTTCGGCATCAACACTACTGAGGTCAGGGAGTCCCGCAAGGATATTCCTCCACCAGCAGTCGTTGCTGGGGCGGACAGCTGGAAATATGGATATGTCCTGTCGTTGGGTATCGTCAACGAAACTGGGAAGACAGAATTCCCTCCTAGCTGCGATGACCAAACTGTTTTAACGCAGTAGGCATGCCGTCTTACCTTGGCTAAGTCGGAAACAATTTCAGCACTAGACTTGAAGGAGTCTAGAAGGAAGACACGAAGAAGTGGATCTCATTAAGGATACCAACCTACCCCCCTCGCAAAATTTACCACTTAAGTAGCTCATTAGCGTTTGTAAATAATTTACTTTCTCTTCAACCGAACTTGACCACAATCATTAAGATCAGATTAACTGTGAAGCCTGCGTGTTATAGAGAATGTACATAACATTAAAGCGGAGTACGCATATGAAGGTTGAAATTTTCAGGGGTTCCGGACCCCAGCGGCAAAATTGCCGCTCCTAAGCCCGACGGCGCCGGATCCCGGACCCACCTTCGGCAACCAACTAGGAATTGTGGGATCGAGACATACAAGGGCTTACTTTATTACGTAGACACAGTCCCTAATGCTAACGGTTCTCGAGTGTACGATCTCGGCTGGTATTAGCTGCTTGTATTCGCCATAAAAATGCACCCCAGATCTTCCATGGTCGCTTTCTCCCGGCCAGGTACGTACCTAGGCGTCTGAAGTAATCGGCGAACGCTGCGGGTCGTGATTTACAGCTAGGCAACCTCTTACCGACACCATCATCGAACATATATTGAGACTCGATACTCATCAATGATAGGAACCAACATCAATCCATCCGACTATTCAATAAGACCACGTCTACTACCTTAAATACTTCATTAAATCTTCAGAATTTTTCCTCACCATGACTAAACTCGCCGAAGTCGACACCCTAATCATCCATGCCCTAGTCAACGATGAGATCGACCAGATCTCGCCCTCACCGCATCTAGCAGTCAAGCATCCCCAGTCATTCATGGGAGCCCCACTGCGGCCGCTTCCGAATGACGCGCAACGAGGGGGCGCCAAGTTGCAAATGCGGATGGACACACTCTGCTGCGGCGCCCACGGCCTATCTTTACTAATCACCGTCACCAAGGACGGGAAGTCGCATAGCCTACTCTTCGACACCGGGCCGGAGGAGGCCGTGTGGGAGCGGAATGTGACGCGGTTAGGACTAGACCCGAGCACCATCGAGAGGATAGTACTGTCGCATTGGCATCGCGATCACTCGGGCGGCATGCTTAGCGCGATCCGGATGATCGAGACCGCCAAGAAAGCTGCCGGAAACTCTGCCGATAAGGTGGTAGCCGACCTACACCCCGACCGCCCCGACTTCCGGGGCGTCATGGCCCACGAGCCGATCTCTCTTGAGCCCGATCCGAGCTTCGCCGAGATAGAAAAGGCGGGCGCTACGGTTTTTAAAAGCGCTGAGGTGCACACGGCGCTTGAAGATACCTTCTTGATCTCCGGCGAAATCCCTCGGCATACGTCTTACGAAGGTGGCATTCGTGGTGGCATCCGATTTACCCCCAAGGGAGCGTGGGAAAAGGACGAGCTCATCATGGACGAGCGACTAGTAATGTGCAATCTCAGGGGAAGGGGGCTCGTGGTCTTTACCGGGTGCAGCCACGCCGGTGTAGTCAACGTTGCGCGACACGCCATCGAACTAGGCGGTGGTGTCCCCTTATATACCGTCGTAGGCGGCTACCATCTAGCTGACGGCGCGCCGGAGAAATTGGAGAAGTCACTGGCGGATTTTAAGGCTCTAGAGCCGAAGGTGTTAATGCCTGGACATTGTACGGGGTGGCGATTCAAGGTCGCGATTGAAAAGGAGATGCCGGGGTGTATGGCCCCTATCTTTGGGGGCACGAAATATGAGCTCATCTAAGCTCGTAAAAGGGGGAAATAAACGTTAATTCACATCTCTACTCTTTTATGGGATTATCTGGTATGAGATATGGGGCTAGCTTGATATATCTACTATAAAGACCGCTATGTATATAATCGGGGGGTTTCTTGCATCTAACCCCCATTGCATCGCTGATACTATCCTATTCGGCCGAATGTAAAGCTCATACCCCTTTAGTTTTGATCAAAATGCAATAACCGGCCTGCACTTTTTACATCTGATCTCTTGATGATCCTTCTAGAGCGACCCCTATTTTTCTTTATGTTAAATATTCGTCTAGTAGCGAAAGTTTCCGTGCAACTCCTTAACTTGGCCTATACTAACACCTCTTAAGGTCTAACTATATTGCCATCCTAAGGTCCTTCTCGCCTCTACAGATCAATTTCTCCAATGGATATCACCTAAGAATTGTGCAACAACCAATTATGAAGAATTGATGGTGGTTTCTATTCTTGGCGATAATTTGATAAGCACACCGCTAGAAAGAGGCAATATATGGTTTCATAGAGTATAGCAGCCCTAAATGGGCTTCTGCCTGTAGGATTGATGCGAGGCGACGTGATTAAGTATGTACAGTGCCTCCACCATGCATACATCGCGACCCCAACCTCTTTACCCAATAAAGCCTGATGTGCGGTTCTGTTCCACCTGCATATTCCAATAGACCTGACAGGGAGGGTTACAGCTCTTGTAACCCTCCCCTTCCAGCCATGTTACACAAAAATTGCGTTGAATGAATTCATCCGTGTTGAGTTAACTCAACAGCAAATACTCGTCGGTTCCTAGCGTTGATCGCCTATCTTTTAACGACGTAGACTAACAATTCTTCGGGCACCTGAGTAAGCTCGATGTTCCTAGACCTCAATTCATGCTCTTATCGAAGATTCCATAAGTGATAAAGAGTCATGGATGATACTATACTGCTTATAAGTCTCTGTTTTTTGGGGTGTATGTCGCTCGTTCAAAGTGAATTAATACTAAAGGTTACACAATATTACCCCTTAATGCCAATCGCTATCCTATCCTATCTGTTAAGCACGCCACCAGTAGGTAGGATCGTGAGCTATACTTTCAGCGCACATCGGCATTGTCTAGTATTTTGGGGTGACATTGCATGGACTGGGAATAGGTAGCTGCCGCAGTGTTTGTGTTTTATCTAATGTAACTGTGGGGGCGAGAAATATGCCTTGCGCAACGACGTAGTATTCGATATCACTATGGTCGGCATAGAGAATATACAGCGGGAATATGTATATCAAGCTATGGGCTACACTGAAGAATTTGCTTCGTGGTCTTGGTTTGATACACCACAGATGAAACATGGATGAAAACATTTACCTAGGAACTTGGACTAATTGGTCGCGTGGGCCTATCTTTGGACCTACATTGACCATAACCAGAGTTCAGGGCAATCTCCTGATCGCGTTTACTGCCTCGTTCATTGCGTTTGTGGCCGCGAGATTCTGGAGGATATTGTGTTTCGTACTTCATAGGAGTTTCTCAACCGCCAGCCACCGGCATACACTTCATCATCAGCGTCAAGTCATCCTACGCAACTCGTCGGCTCCGGAATCCGGACTCTTGTCTCTGGTCCGTCTTCTAGTGGCGTGGCGAGGCTTACCCATGAAGCATCTCACTGTCCTTACATCTCTCGCTCTTCTCTCTTTCAGTTGCTTGGCGGGGTTCACTGTTGCGGGAGGTTTCTCTTCAAGTATATCGACGTCAGTTGGCAATGAGGTCCTCCTTAACGGCGCCAATTGTGGACTTCCCTCGGTCACTTACGCAATTCCGGGGGTGGAGGGAGTCGCCGCTCAGACACAGTTTGCTTCCGAGCAGCTGAGCCAGGCTTTCAATTATGCTCAACAGTGTTACAGTACGGGCAAGCTCGGCAGCATGCAGTGTAACAAGTTCGTGGTCGACCATCTTCCGATAGGATCTGCAAACGAGAACGCGAGTTGCCCATTTCAAGACTCAATATGTCGGACTCCGGGATCAAACCTTCAACTCGATACGGGGTATATTGACAGCAACGATCTTCTTGGCTTAAATGCCCCGCAAGACGAGAGGTTTGCATGGAGATATGTCTTGCAATGCGCCCCCCTTCAGACAAAGGGATATACAAGCGAGGTTGTGGAAAAGGATAACCGGAGCTACGTCAGATACCACTATGGAGAGTTTCCGAGGGATAGTCAACCCGCCGGCAACCCAATAACCCAGGATTACATTTATCAAGTTGAAGACATAAAATCACAGTATAACAAAGTTGGCGGTCCCCTACTTTCAGGCACTAATTTAAAACTAGGGTAAGTTGGCACACGGGTCACGTCCCCATCTCATGCTGTTGATATACGTCTAATGCCCCATGGCATCTTCAGATCCAACTCGGCCAATACGATTAATAGGGTAGCGGCTGGGTACGGAGCAGGATTCGTCCCAATCGCAGAGCTTTTTAACCCCGACGGAGACTTGTTAGTTGCTTTTTTATCTGGGAACGGAATCCTTTTCTCCCAACCAACGGATGATGGATGGTATATCGCAACATCCCAAACCGGTACCAAACTTTATTACACTTCTGTCAACGGATCCATCAATGCTTATCGCCCAGATGAGGCAGCATTACCGCTGGGATGCGTAGAAAGATGGCAGTGGTGCAACTCGGCGTACCCTAAGGATCGCGGATGCGGGCCGCTTGCTAGCAGAAACGACGCTTTTTTCGGTGCTGTACCATTATTCAATTTGACAAAAGAGGAGCCCAACTCGACTAGTATGGCTGCAAACGCTTTCATCTGGGCGTCATTTGTTCTCGATCGTTACCCTATAAACGTCCCATCTATAGTAGGTTATTTTGGAGCAAAGTCCCTCGAATCTCAGAGTCGACTTAATAGTGGAATCCAATGGCCATTACCGAACAACCAATGGCACGCAGATGTAAAACTCTGGTTTACGGCAGTTCTCGCTATGGTTCAAACTTCCTTCGTTGAGGCCGTTCTATCACGGAGTAGCCCGGAGTTTGGTCAGTATTCACACCCTCCAGACAACGCGCAGGAGCAAAAGATATGTGATAGCCAGGTAATTCTCTTCCTTCCCCGACTCGATAAATTCCGTTCTTGCTCTGACCACAAGATCGCTGTTTTTCTAATTATCTATATAGAAAATACGCAGCACGGCGCACACATCTTTCAGTCTGTTCGGCCTCTGCTTTACATTCATATTGGGCGGCATCATAATATTCACATCTTATGCCCTCGAGCCAACCATGGCATTGCTTTACAAATGGCGAAGGTATAAACCTTACGCCCAACTTGAGTGGATAAGCAACACAAATCTCCAGTTGCATCGCCTCGCACATGAGGAGCTAGGGTTGGTTGAATGGTCTAGGTGCACCACGGAGGTCCCGACTACACACCCGGATGCCCTGTTATCAAACCTAGACATAAGCAATCCAGAGCGCCCCGTTCTGTCCCGAGAAGCGACGAACAAACCGGAGAAGCCGGGAACAGCCGATAACAGCTTCGATGGATGCCGGTCTAATGACGGAGCAACCCAAAGCACAAGCTGGGGTACAGGCCTAGTGCAGAATTGCTGACAGCGGCGCGGGGGGGTATGGATACCACCGTTTTGATCGGGCAAAACAAAGTACGTGTCTCGGCCCGGTATCTTGGGCGATGCTAGTACCATGTTCCCAGACGAGTCATTTGGAACGGACAGTTTTGTATCTACCAACTGCTCATTAAGAGATTGAAGATGTTAGTCAGAGATGCTTGTGAGCTATGAAAATCTGGAAGTAATTGATGCGATCCTCCGGCTTCACCTAGTGAGCTGCGCGGGCCTTGGCAGCTCCCCCAACCGGCCCCCAAGAGTACCTAGGAAAGTAGGGCTGTTCATTGTGTCACCAACCTCAAATGTGACCAATCACAAATGTCCCAAGTAGCGAACATTCATTGTTCAGCTTTCTCCTAGGCCTGACTTTCATCATGTCTTCATTCTTTTGCCTTATGATAATCCTCCCGACAGACTACGCGAATATCTATAAGCTTGTGTGGGCGGCATGGTGGAAGTCAGAGAGGTTTTCTTTTGGCAGCCCAGATCATAGAAACGCCACAACGCAGCTACTTAAATACAATGATTAAATTTTTTCTGTTTGCGATTGTCGCGGTGCTGGTCTCGTACCTATATACGAAACTGAAATATGTACGCCTCACGCAGTATGCGCACATCCCGCAGTTGCCGAATCACCTCCTCTGGGGGCATCTCAAAACCTTCGGCGAATTCATGCAGCGTGGAATACATGATCGCCATCCAGGTACCGTGAAGCTGGGATCAATATGTCCAACATGACTCCTCGTTTTCTAATCGGAAGATAGATAAAATCTTTGAGGAGATGTGGGCTTCTATAGGCCGTCCCCCTATCATGCTTATAGACCTTCGGCCCATAAACCCCCCCATGGCTCTCATATGCACCCATGACCTCGCCGAGCAGATATCTAAGCCTACAAAGCATTTCCCTCTTAGCACACCTAAATCGCCGACATGGACCCATATGATTCCTCTCATAGGGTCGACATCGATCTTGGGTAGAGAGGTAAGTATGCATAGATACTCTCTTACTAGCTCGTTCTAACTCGTTCTGACTTCCGGCATTCGCAGGGCCTTGATTGGAAGGACCTCCGAAAAAGGTATAACCCAGGGTTCACAGCGCAACATCTATCGAGTCTCTTGCCTCTCATTATTGAGAAGACGGAACCTTTCTGGACCTACCTGGATCGATTTTCCGCCTCAGGAGAGGAGTTCTCTTTGGAGACACTCATTTCTAATTTGACTTTCGATGTCATCGGTGCTGCCGTCATGGAAGTGGATCTCAATGCTCAAGCTACGGATCGTTCGAAGCAGAGCGAAGTGATCCGATTATTCAGGGAGCTTGTCCAGACATATAGCGATGATAAGAACAACCTCCCATGGTGGATCGATCCATTGACAGCGCTGAAAAGAAGACGCCTAGCCAAGCGAATTGACACATTGATAAAAAGAACAATACAGCAGAAGTACATAGAGGCCAAAGAAGAAGCCGAAGGGAATAGATCGAAGAGTATTCTCACGCTCAGTTTCCATGATACCGAAGAGCTGACGCCCGAGCTTCTGTCGACGACGTCAGACCAAATACGCACTTTTCTATTCGCAGGCCACGACACCAACACCAGTGCACTTCAGTGGATTTTCTACGAATTAAGCCGTACCCCACGCGCGCTCAAAGCCGTTCGCGACGAACTCGACGAGGTTTTGGGGCCAGACCTTGATCCTCGGGCGATAAGCGCAACTCTAGCGCAGAAGGGCGAGTATCTCCTGCCGCGCATGCACTACATCAATGCTGTGATTAAAGAGACACTCCGCCTGCATCCACCGGCTAGTACCGTCCGCATGACGGAACCCGGAACCGGCTTCACGGTTCGCGCATCGACTGGTAAAGAGTATTGTCTTGACGGCGTCATCATGTACTCGTGCCAGAGTATCATCCAGAGGGATCCGACCGTCTACGGGGACACGGCAGATGACTGGATGCCTGAACGTTGGCTCCGCGACGCGGCTAAGGATATTCCCCCGAGCGCGTGGCGGCCGTTTGAGCGAGGTCCGAGAAATTGCATCGGCCCGGAGCTTGCGAATCTCGAGTCACGGGTTATCATCGCCATCGTGGCTCGCAAGTACGATTTCATCAAGACCGGCTTAGGTGAGAGTGTCTTGGACGAGAAAGGACTTCCCGTGATGAATGAAAAGGGGCAGTATAAAGTCAAGTCAGAATTATACAATGTAAGTTAAATCCGCACTTCTTCCATGATGCATTTCTGGATATCTCGATGAGATTTCCAGCTGACGTTAATATCGCATTGCTATAGACTCGAAGGATGACTTCAAAGCCTGTAGATGGGACGATGATGAGAATTAAATTGGTCGCTAAGCCGTAGTCGGGTACGCCAACACCAAAATTTATCGCGGAGGGGAGCCTGGGAACAAACCGAGGATAGTAGGGACGACCGATCAGCGCACTTTGCCAAAATCAAAAAAATGAGAAAGCTATTCCTAATTAGGTAGTAAAAGAGGGAAGAATATAGTAGTTAGCGCCCCGATAATTGCATATTTAGGTTTATATAATTGAATGTTCTGGGTAGCTTTTAATTAAAGGGGCTATTTCATGATTGAATACTGGTTTCTTACATAGATACTAGCGTTACAGCTGAATTTCAGTGGTAAGTTAATTAAGTACCTGGGTATTTTGTACGCTTTGACCAGCCCTTAGCCTCGTACTATACTGAAAATGGAAGGATAAGCCCATCGAAGTAGTCATACGACATATATCCTTTCATAACTTCTTTTTCAACAGCTGAATATAGGTAAACTTAAGGCCGTTTGAAAGCGCTTATTTAATAGATCATGATAGTAGAATTTTATGTAACGCATCATAATACTGATTGAGTTATTAAAGGTAAAGCTAAAGCAGGAAACATTTAATCGATAAGAATGGATCAAGGCTTTGATGCATATACCACGTGACACCCCTTGGCACAACTCGCCTTTTATCTCTAAATATCTCAGTAATTTCGATGATGCACCATATAAAAAATAGATTCTTAGATTCGTTTGATTGAGGTCTTTCATAATATCCATATAAGAACTTCTTAAGAGCTTTATTTAAGAAGTTATTTCAGTAAATACCAAATAGTGGGGACCTTGATCTAATGTTATATTTCCTAATTTAGCTACGAAGGTTTAGGCAAAAAGTTTCGCACATATATGGATACTGAGGCTGATGCACATAGTAGGAATGATTCCATCTGTACTGTATTTCTATAGGCATATATCCGTAGATTGGAGGTTGTATTTGTAGTGGAGAAAGCGCTGGAAAATGGCATAGACCCCCTGAGATATAGTGGATAATACAGTACAGGAATCCCTGGTCATACTGCTTTTCAAGCACTGTATCAGCCACTCCCTAAACTATTTTTGTATAGCGGCCCACCCGCTATGGCTCAGGGAGCTAGCTACTATAAGTCTAGCGCATTCAGCCCTGTAGTACAGTGTAATACAGTGTAGATTCATACGGATCCCTCCAACAATCGATGTGCGAAACTTTTTGCCTAAACCTTCGTATAGTGTTCTTTGATTTTTGATTTTGGCAAAGTGCGCTGATCGGTCGTCCCTAGATGGATACACCATGATATCTCCTCTCCCCACCTATGGTTTTGCTCCTCTGTTGCGGCTAACTCCACTTCGATATGATCATCATTGATGCCTCTCCTGTTTTTGAACCGTCAAGTCCCTAGCTAATGCAAGCCACAGAACTCCATAGCTCCTATATTCAAAGTCAATGGATCGTCAAGAAGACGGCGCCTTCTTATTCAGGTAATCCCCCCGGCACAACAGTGCCGGACCATCGGTGATCTTGGTGACGGCCCGCGATGCCCCCATTGCTTAGCTAGTCTCTCGCCCAATCATCTAACCCACGAGCCACGGGGATAGCCCGTTCGGTACGGCTTCTACCACGGAATTTCCGGTATTGGCTACACCCACTGCAAGAGGAGAACGCAGGCGGCGCCATTTTGCATATGATTCCGCACGTGGGCCTAGGAAGTCGTCAGCCATATAGAATGAGCGCATTATAAATACTTTGATTGCTGGTAGGTCGCTGAAATGCCGGGTGAGCTTGAGCCCCGGAATTGATTTGCGCTTTATGCTCCTTGCAGGTCTTGGCACCAGGGCACTATGGTGAACTTGTTTGCGTCCATTAAGGGGCTGCCAGCCCTGGCCTCATGCGTTATTGCTGCCGCTAGCTACCCCGCGATACCCTCTGACAAGACAACTCCAGTTCAACAACGTCTTGCTATTAATGGTCCCAATTGTAAGTGCGAGACATTAGAAGCTGCGCACAACCATCAAATAATTTGACTTTGCTGTACTAATGTAATAATACGATTAGCCATTTCTATCGGTTGGAATACTTACCAGAAAATAACCAACCCCTGTGTTCAGTATGGCACGTCTAGTAACGCACTCACTTCAGAGGCTTGCTCGAGCTCCTCGGTCACCTATGCAACCTCTCGGACTTATTCCAACGCGGTGACGCTTACTGGTTTGTCGCCAGCTACCACATACTACTACAAGATAGTGTCGACGAACTCCAGTGTCGATCACTTCTTTAGTCCACGGGTGGCTGGTGACACAACCCCCTTTTCCATGAACGCCGTGATTGATATGGGAGTCTACGGTGCCGATGGGTACACCATCCAGATGGATGTTTCTAAGAGAGACACCATCCCAACTATTGACCCGTCTCTAAATCACACAACCATCAACCAACTCGCTAAGACTGTTGATGATTACGAATTTATCGTGCACCCGGGCGACTTCGCGTACGCTGACGACTGGTACTTGAAACCCAAGAATCTCTTCGATGGCGAGGAGGCATTCCAGGCTATTTTAGAGCAGTTCTACCATCAGCTCGCCCCCATATCCGGCCGCAAGCCGTACATGGCCAGCCCTGGAAACCACGAGGCTGCATGCCAGGAGATCCCATACACCACTGGCTTGTGTCCCGCAGGGCAGAAGAATTTCACTGACTTCATGACGCGATTCGGCCAGACAATGGCCACCGCCTTCCCCTCCACATCGGCCATCGACGCCGCGAAGGTCAACGCCAACAAGGCGCAACTGTTAGCGAAGCCGCCGTTCTGGTACTCGTTTGAGTACGGCATGTTGCACTTCACCATGCTGAACACCGAGACCGACTTCGAGGATGCGCCGGACGGAAAGGGCGGCTCCGCAGGCCTGAGCAGCGGGCCCTTCGGGGCCCCGAACCAGCAGCTCGAGTTCCTCGAAGCTGACCTCGCATCCGTAGATCGAACTGTGACACCTTGGCTTGTTGTCGGAGGCCACCGCCCGTGGTACACGACCGGCGGGAGCGGGTGCGGCCCGTGCCAAGACTTCTTCGAGCCGTTGCTGTACAAATACGGCGTTGACTTAGCAATCTTCGGCCATGTGCATAACTCGCAGCGCTTCCAGCCCGTCGTGAACAACACCGCGGACCCTAACGGCATGAAAGATCCCAAGGCGCCTATGTACATCGTAGCGGGTGGCGCCGGAAACATCGAGGGCCTAAGCGCTGTAGGCAGTAACTTGTCGTTCAATGCCTTCGCGTACGCGGATGACTTCAGCTATGGCAAGATTAGCTTCCTAGACGCCAATAACCTCCAGGTAGACTTTATCAAGTCGGAGACTGGTGAAGTATTGGATTCTTCTGTGTTGTTTAAGTCGCATAAGCAGCAGTTTGTTCTACAATGAGCGAACGAGCGAAGTTATTGACATATAATAGCGTTTAAACAAGCAAGGGTTTTCCAAGATCGAATGCTACTTAGTACCCATCCCTAAGTGGCATTTGTACATACATATGTGCTCCTTAAATCTAACTAATACCTTAGCTAAGGGTTAATAATAATAGTACAACAAGTCGCCTAAAGATACCGCCAGCTTTGATCCTAACTACTAGGCCTCTACTGTTTAGCAAGATCTTTTCCAATCTGGCTAAGCAAAGCTGTAAAATCTTCGCCCCACGTATCGCATTCTCTCATGATAATGTCACGCACCCATGGACCGCGCGGCTCAAATGAGACTTTGAATGGCAAAGGCCTCATAACGAGACCGTCGGTAGATGCCTCGGCATCAATGAATTCCGGTTTGCCTGTCTCTTCGGATAGGCCTGGCTCGATGTCGAACGCCCATAGCAGTCGAGCGATAGTGATCCACACGACATTACGCGCGAAATGTCGCCCGGGACAGGTCCGTCTTCCGTAGCCGAAGCCTACGGCGGGGAGATTCTTAAGTTCCTTCTCTTCGGTCCCTTCTGGTCCCAGCCATCGCTCCGGCCGGAAAGAGTCCGTATCTGGTCCAAAGACCGCCTCCTCACGAGTAATGGCCCAGTGATTGGCTATCACAACGGAGCCAGCAGGAATACGGTATCCTTCATATGTACTCTCCGTCTTTGTGAAGTGAGGGACCCCGCCAGCGCCTGCAGGCCGCCAGCGCATCACTTCCTCGACGAGAGCACTTATACACAATAGGTTTGGCTTGTCCTCAAAACTTGGCAGCCGATCTCGCCCGACAACGGTATCCAATTGTTTCCTTGCTTTAACGATAAAATCCCGATTCTGCGTGATACAAGCAATCACAAACCAGTTCAAAGTCTCAGTGGTGCCATCGAGTGCAGCATCAACTAGGGTTCCAAACTCCAGGGCTAATTCTTCGGTTGGCATAGAGATGCGCTCATCTTGAATGGTACTATGAACTTGCTTCACAAAGGTCCACCCAGACCCAGTGAGGCCGCGTTGAAGATTTCCGCCGTGCAAAGCGCACTGGCGTTTCCAGTGGTCCTCGGCCTTTGCTTTCCATGGTGCCAAGAAACCAGGGAGATAGTTAAGCACCGGGAAAGTGTCAACAATGTGCTCGCCGACACGGACAAATTGAGAAAAGTCTTCGTCTAGTTCAAGGACGGAGAGAAGGGTCGGGTCCTTGGCGCTCTTCACGCGGAACCCGTAAAACAAGGCAAAGATTGTGCTGGCAGCCGTGCGCTCGAAATAACCATGACAGTCCGTACCGGATCCTCCCGCATTCATTAGGAGATCATATAGCATTTGTTTCGACTCCATCGCTTGGAAAGCAAGGTAAGTGGAGGAAGCTTTTTGGTTGAGCACGGAGTTCTCTAGCCTCTGGTGTAGGCGGAAGCGGTCGTCATATGGCATCAAAAGGGTATTCAAGCCCTTCAAAGCCAGCTCACCCGCTAGCTAGATGGCAATAATTAGACGACGACCTAAAGCCCAGCTACCGGGGGAATATGACTTACGACAAGACGTGGGCGGTCCGAAAATGTAGCCCCGCGCTTCGCTAGAAGGTCGTGGGCTGCCTGTGATGTAGACAAGACGATAACAGATTGCCCGAGCATATTCATGTGGAAAATAGGCCCATAGGCGTTGCCCCAGGTATGGAATTGTCTCCATGAGTGAGATTTTGGAACCTGATGAACATTGCCTATGACTGGCAATGGACGGGGTCCAGGCGGCAGAGGCAAAAGAGAAGAGTTGACACGCCGTCTGATGATATACAGGAATAGCAAGGCTATGATGCCTGCAGATATCATGACTAGAGCCATTGAAGCAATTTCAAAGGTATATCTGAATATGTGTTCAAATTGTTGATGACGGACTGATCTGATTTAGGTCAATGTATGGGGTAGCGGGTCTATGATATCTTAGTGCTTATAAAAAGGGGATGAAGGTCGCCAGCTACGTACCTGGTAGGTACCTATTTCATATGTTGGTAGTACAAGGCTCCGGTAGTTTCTTACATGTCCACACTATAGACATATGTCCATTGGGTACTTTTTTAAGTACATCCCAGTTGTCTTCAGAGCAATGTCCTACTTCTTAGCTTCATGAACCTCGCCATGGGATCCTAAGGGTTGCTACATACCAATTGGCAAAACCTATTCCCATCATACTCCTCATACCAATTGATGAACTTGTAGAAGGTACTTCCTTTGGCTTGGAAATATTAGTCATTAAGGAGCAGCGTGTTAGTCTCACCGTATGAATTTTGGAGGTTAGCACAAGCATCCCCACGGGGTGATATCCGTGCTACCTAAGTACCCATCCGCATATTATCGGAATAACTATAAATTACTAGAATGTAACCTTGGAACCATTATATGCTTATTAGTTCACCATATCTCATAACAGGCGCCTAATCAATTCAATTCGAGTTACACAAATTCCTCGTATGCAACGTCGGATATGCAGTGTTCGATCTCTTTAGCAACCCTGCTCCTTTCTTTCAGTTCACTATGGGATTGACTCATGTACTACACAATTCTAATTTTAAACTACCACTTCGAGGCTGCGGATTGGATAATGGAATTTCTACGACGCCGCAGACGAAAACATGTAAATAGGACTTTTTACTCCTTTCAAGATGGTGTCTAGGAAATGTTACGGTGTCGCCCGGTCTATTAGTTGTGGTACTACCTATGGATAGCTCTTGGTGCCGGAAAGCTAGGTACACAGCCCTAGAGGCATATAACCTAATTGGGCGATTGCCCGTACAGGCGGGGTGTATAGGTTGGCATGATAGTGATTGGATGAGCACTACATTGAGTAGGTAAGGTAGCATGAGGTACATTTTATGAAAGGATTTCTAGCAGTCTCCATGGTTGCATACAGGTAGCACAGCAGCAATAATTTCCTCTTGATACTTGGCATAGAAACAGGTTTTATCCTGAGTTACACGTTTACTATCTAATCCTAATGAGCGGTAGCAGTAGCCTCGTACGTTGGTTTACCGAACATTGGGGGCTCCTCAAGTTCGATATAATGATGAGTTATGACGTTTATTGGCTCGGATCCCAAAAAGCCACGATTGTCCCCATCCTTGATCATATGGTTTGAGCTTCTTGAGGTCTTTGTGGTGGCTTGGCTCAAGCGACTGAGGCCGAACCGGTTGAATAATGTCGCTGCATGCCTCCCCCAGAACGCGTGAAGTGCTGGAGAGCAGCCAACAAGCAGCACAATGCAACTTTCGACGACACTGTTGGGTGTTAACAAGTCTAATGATAGTATGTGTCATGTCAGTAAGAATTGGCTCAAACTTACGTGATAAGCAAAGCATTGGCAAAGTTAGTAGAAGTGCCATTGGACTGTGTAGTCTGGAAATATAACCCCAATGCGCTAGCAGCGATCGCCCTATTCATTTTGGAAAGAAATTAGCAAATTCAATCAACTAATACAGCAGGCGGATTAGCGTAGCTTACAAGAGACCAGTCATGAACACCAGCACTAGGCCTATCTTCCTACGAAGTGGCAGTTTCAACTTGGTGATAACTGGCAACGGAAGAACAAACATAACCAAGTCCATGGTGAGCGATAGAGAGCCACGCGATATGCAGCCATCAGTTACCGCAGTAACACACTTGAATAAGAAAGGTACTGCCACGGTGTGAAGCTGTGGGCTACACGAAATGGAGGCATAAGTCGCTGCGGCTAGAAACCCTAGCATGCCGAAGACAATCAGGAATTGGCATGTCCATCGCAGCCACTTTTCAACGCCAAAAAGTCGGATGAAAAGAAATAGCAAAGGCAGCTTTGCGGTGTACATGGCAGTGTTTCCTGAGAAAATCCCCAAGGCGCAGAGCTAGAATATTTCAAAAGAATTAGCAATGATTATTCCGCTGTCTATCAGCCTAAAGGTAACATACTATTGTTAAATCTTCGATCGTCACCGTCAGGGGGTCTGAATTTAGTGCTGGAAAACCGTAAGCACATCGACGAATAGCGAAAAGACGAGACCAAGGGCAAAGCCTTACCTGAGATCAAAAAGTAAAAGGTAACGGAATTCAAGACTAGGAAGATAAGCCCGACGACACTCAAGTCTACCAAGAAAAGCATTAGTTCTATAATAGACTAGTGATGATAAGGGAATTATTATCTGGGCCAACGTACAGTCATCTATGTAAAGTTTCTTCGAATGGTTAAAGTTGGACCAAAGGCGTATGCCGATAACTGTCGCTGTCAATGTGCAGAGAGTCACCACTGCACCCAGGAAACCGCCGGGCTTCAACGCGCTTGGTTGTACAATGGCTTCCATGATATTTAGACGTCCAGGTAGAACACGGTTTGGCTCGCCTGCTAGCTTAAAACGCAACTTTGCACTCTTGAGTTTGAAAAATGAAAGAAAAAGAGAGAGAGAAACGATGGCGAAGGCGAACCAAATAGTCCTAGGCGGAAACCCCAAAGTGGTGTTATTTTTGCCCCTAGGTTGCTAGCGGTTATGTCGTGTTAGCAACTGCTACCCAGCTGAGCCTGTCAACTGCATATACGACCGCCGACCATTCCCCCGAATCCTTCAGCCTTTCCGATACAGTCACTTCCTCGAAATGACGTTACATCTATATTATTAGTCGCCATCATCACAATATATGGTAGTTCTTCGGTGAGAAACTTGATTCTAAGGCACCAAAAGTCGCCCATATGTCTAATAATAGGGGAGTAGGAAACAGGGCCAAGTAGAGTGCCCCTGGAGTCTCTCTTTTCCTACCCAAGTACCTCAGATATATGACTTAAATAGCAAGGAAACTCACTAGCTGTGAAGCATGGTCAAGTGCTAGCAACACGCTACATACAAAATATACAAGATGGCTTCTTTCATCCTCCGAGCGACTGTCCCTTCTCCACCATCCCACCATAATGTGGTTGTCAGGTCTCTCCCAGCCCTGTCGGCAAAGGAGCGGGGAGATATCCTTAAAAATGTCGAGTACAATATCTTCAATTTTCCCGCTGGCCTTCTTACCTGCGACTTCCTGACAGACTCTGGAACCTCTGCCATGACAGACGTGCAATGGGCTGCTTGTGAGTCACTCAGTTTACCCTGCCACTATATATATACTCCTTTGAGATCATCTTAGGGGACCAGAGATAGAATGAAACACCAATACTGACAAAAATCATCCATAGTAATAAGAGGTGACGAGAGTTACGGTCGCAACTGGGGTTATTTTTGCCTCCTAGATGCTTTCAGGGATATCTTCGAGCGTGGAGGTGACCGAAAACGGATCTTTGAGACAGTTGTAATGGGGACGGCTGACGTTGAGTTTTACCGCAATGAGGTTCTGATATCATACGAAGGGGGATTTGTTAATGGTGGTACACACCAGCTCCAACGACCCAATTTCTTCATCGTCCCCCAAGGACGCTGCGCCGAGACTTTGTTGTTCTCTTCCATGGGGAGTATGATTTCTCAGAAACCGCCCAAAGACTCGGCTTCCATCATCGTCAGTAATGGGTTCTTTGATACCACTGGTGCCAATGCCATGATGGCCGGGTTTGAGCTCCAGACATTTACTCAACCAGGGTTAAATGATAAGTTTCCCTCGGAACTGATTGGAAAGGAAAATCCCTTCAAGGGGAATATGGACCTCGCTGCTTTGGAGTCGTTCTTGGACAAGACGAGCCAAGTAGCTCTTATCCTAGTGACTATCACAAACAACTGGGCTGCCGGACAGCCAGTTTCAATGGAAAACATCCGAGTTACAGCGTCACTTGCGCGACGTCACGGGATACCCCTATTTTTTGACGCCTGCCGGTTTGCCGAAAATGCCTTCTTCATTCACAAATACGAAAAGGGGTTCTCAGACGTACCGATTGCGGAAATCATCCAGGAGATGTTTTCCTATGCTGACGGCTTTACTATTAGTCTAAAAAAGGATGGCCTGGCCAATATGGGTGGCGTTCTATGCTTTCATGACGACAGATTGTTTTCTAAACAATTTGAGGGTATTGGGCAAATCATTAAGGAGAGACAGCTCCTCTGGTATGGAAACGACGCGTATGGTGGCAGTAAGTAGCCACGATTCTCCGAGATGTGAACGCGGTTAAGTACCTATACTAACATGTGTTTAGTGAGCGGTCGCGATTTGATGGCAGCTGCGGCAGGCCTCTACGAGACAACCAAGCTATCGTTTCTCCAAAAGCGAGTTTCACAAGTACAGTCTTTTGCACAGAAGCTTCACGCCAACGGGGTCGCTACATTATCACCACCTGGTGGACATGCTATCTACCTCGACATGGATGAGTTTTTCTACGGCTGTGATAGGAAACCAGAGGACTTCGCATCTGTTGGCTTTACATTAAAGCTGATCGAAGAGTATGGCATCCGTGCCATTGAATCCGGGCCTTTCGCATGGGAATTCGATAAGAAATCACCCGAGGAGTGTAAGAAGATTCCGAACCTAGTTCGCTTCGCCTTACCACGACATGTGCTTTCTGACGAGCATATTGATTATGCTGTTGCTGCCATCAAGGAGCTATATATAATGAGGCATACTATACCAAACGTGGTCATCACGAGAGGTAAGGAAATGCGAGTCAGACATTTCCAAGCCGCAATGCAGCCGGTGCCTGCGGCCCGAACCGACAGGGGCTATGTTGCCGAGGCTACCCGGCAGCTTTCAGACATCTCTCGAGCAGTGGGTCAGGACGATGAAACCAGAAAGAAACTACTTAGTGCCTTAACCCTAGCAGGAGGGAATTGGGGTCAGACTACTATCCCACCGAAGCTAGACAATGCGGCTTGGAAATCTCACGTTAGCAACGACCACTCACCGGTGGAATACTCGATAGCCCTAAGCCAGAAGACTGGGGATGTTGAGCTGAGATTTCTAATAGAAGCACAGCACGAGGGTAATAACCCTAAGGGGAACGACCTGGCACAACTTCAGGAGAGCTCTTTGCAACTAAACGAAGCAATCCTAGCAGAATATGGCAGCAAGTCAGTCTCATTCGACCGCTTCAATCTCCTTCGGGACATCTTCATGCCCCCACAGGCCGAAGGGCTACTAGCCGCATGGCACAGCTTCGCCGCTTCGAACACAAAATGGAAATGGAAAATGTACCTGAATCCGCTCGCCTCTGGGCAAGACCGAGCCGAGTCTCTCGATACTACTCGCGAGGCCTTCGAACGCCTCGGGCTAGCCAGCTCATGGACGATTCTAGAGAACATACTCTCCGTCAACGATTACATCATCTATTTCGCGCTCGGCTTGGCTCCCGATTTTGATGATGCCGAGGTAAAGGCATACGTCGCGCACCCGAACGCGTCTGCGGAACAAATTGCGCACAAACATGTAGCGATCTGCCCAGAGGCCTCGGCATACGAAATTCAACATTTCTGTGCTTCACTATCCGGTGGGTCTCTCGGCCCCTATACCGGGAAGCCTCTTATATCATGCTTCGCCTTCAAACGAAAGGACCCGAGGGTCACGCGAACTGTTCTCTTCCCGATGGATAGCTATGCGGGAAGTGACGAGGAGGCGCAAGAGCGTATCGAGAAATACATGAACGACATACACGCACCCCTCCTCTATCGCGAGAGGTATAGGAAAGCGATTACCGCCATACGGAGGAGGCCGCTGGCAGCGGGCCGCGGAATCCACAGCTGGATTAGCCTGAAGCAAAATCCGGACGGAGCACGGTCGAATACGTACTACCTTTCACCTGAATTCTTCGGACCTCTTCAAGACGGCCTCACAAATGGCAGCCTGTAAGATCTTCAACCTTCTGAATCTACAATTCCGTAAAGTTTAGCCATAATTGATCTATACCTTGCATTCCGTGGAGGACGCGTCCAAAGAAAAAAAAAATTCATAGGTAACCCCTGGTGGACCCATCTGACACCTGTCACTTGCTTACCAGCAGCTGCGGGACTAGAGAGCCACTATCTTATCTAACCCCTATTTTAGCTGAGGCACCGCCCGACAAAGCTTTTGGACGTCCTCCGTGACAATTTTTGGGAACGCTGGGTTTTCCGACACAGTTCATATCGATAAGCCTCCTCATCAATCAGTGTCGAAGACGTTAAGAAGATTTCCTTCATCCTAAAGGACATATTTTATTTATAGTTAGAGACAAAATATCGCCAGCTGAGAGCCGCTCCATATGTATACATTTCTCCTTCGTACGAAAAAGTAATAGCTTATTGCCCTTAGTTAGATTCGCCCAACTGAGCCTGCGTCAGCTTTGCAGACCTCGACATGATCCTGTCCAGCGTGACGTTTCTCTGATCCACACCACCCATATCTTCCGCATTACCCTTGACAGGGGCGGCGTTCTTGATGCCAGGGGTATGGTAGTTATCGGTTGGTTGCCTGTACTTCTGCCCAAGCCCGGGGTTCTTGGGTAAGTACGGTTGCTCGTTCGCAATATCCTGGAACTCCATGCACTCCTGGAAAGCAACTTGCGGGAAATTGTCCGTGGAGTTGAAGAACGAATCCCACTTCGGATCCATGGCTTGGTCGAGGCAGGTGATTGTCAACGTGGAAGCATCTTCTACTATGGTGCCCCGTCGGCCGTCCTCGGGTTGAAGCAATTTCCAGGGATTGCGGCAGGTCTGGTCGGCACAAGACTTAGTAGCTAGAAGAAGAGCATTGAGACGAGTCAATAGCCTCTTCGTGTGGTCGCCTTTGGGGTCCTTTGCCAGATTGCGAAGCTCATACGGATCGGCCACCGTATCATAGAGCTCTACTTCGTTAGTGCACCACTTCGAATACAAGTAACTCGTGTCTTCGCCGACGATACGCAATGTCTTGTAGCTGTTATTCCTGAGGTCGTGCGGCTTGTCTTGCAATGGCGACTCGATACCTGCGCCACCCCAGAATTCTACATTCAGTATCTCGTGCGTATCGTCAAGAGGGCAAGTTGGGAGCTTGCTCTGCGGGTTCTGCCATTTGCTTAGAAGGCTGCGGCCGTCTAAGAAAACGGGATAATCGTCACGTTTCACGCCGGCGATATCTAAAAACGTCGGAGCGAAGTCAAGGTGGGCGCTAGGTATGTTGGACGTTACCCCCGCCGGGACCTTAGGACCACGGACGATGAGCGGCATGTTTGTGTCTTCGCGATAGGGAAGTGACTTTCCTCCAGCAACTCGATGGTTTCCGAGGTGGTATCCATTATCACTTGTGTAGATAATGAAAGTATTATCCAGGATTCCGTGCTGGCTGAGGTGCGTTACGACGTCGTCGATGATTTCGTCAACACCTTGAAGAGTCGCGATTCGAGCTCTGTGGTGGGCATCGAGTCTGTCGACTATCGACGAGTTCAAAGTCTTCATTTCCTTCAACCAAGAGGGCTTCTGGGCCGTGAACTCGTCGCTTGCGTTCCAATTGCCATCTCTCGAAACTTTTAGGCCTTCAGCACTCCCCTTATGCCTCTTCTGGGGGGTGGGGAGCACATGTCCTTCTTCGATATGGGGTGTCGAAGGGGCAATGGTCAAGTAGAAAGGTTTGCCCGCTGTAGCTAGTTGATCAATTCGAGCAAGCCTAGCTGATATTAGCCCCATTGTTTCTCGATGTTACGTATTAATAACATAGTGCTTACGCCTTGGTTCGAATCACGTCAAGTTGATGGAAGCCCTTATAGTGAATAGGGGTTTCGCCATTCTGAGACATCACAACATTGTTGTATTGATAGGTAAAAGGGTCAACCTATGAGTTTCGGTCTAGTTAGCAAGAGTATACTGATAGGTATCGATGATCACGAATACGACGTACCAACAGATCCGTGTGTGTCCAACCCTTAGGAGCATTCATATAAGTCGCGCGGGTGTAGCCATTCATGAATTTGCCCAAATCTGCCGCCGATTCAGTTTAGTCATCACGGGACTATTACAACACCTGGTCCGATTTACTTACATTCTGCATTATACCCGGCTTTCACAAGCCAATGTGGTAGATAATCATCGATCTCGCGAGCTACCAAGAATTTCTGATAATTTCCGCCGGGTGAAACAACATCAGTTAGGTTTGTGTTGTGCGCTGCTTGTCCCCTCAATAGCGACGCTCGGCTGGGGCAGCATAGAGCTACGGTCGCATAGTGGTTCATGAATTGGGTGCCTTTCTCAATCAGTTCCCGGTGTAGAATAGGCATGTAGTCTATGGACCCAAGGCGGAGATCTTGGTCATCTGTAAAGATGAGGATGATGTTCGGCCTCGTTCCATTGCCTTGGGCAAGACATTGTGCCGCACAGGTCAGAGTAAACAATAGATATTTAAGGAGCCCCATATTCATAATATGGGACTGTAGTGCAAAGTTTCGTAGTCTGTTGATGTCTTGAGTCTTGGCTATCCGGAAAGTGAGATCTTGAAGCACCCTTTTATCAATCTTGAATCTCTAGCGAGGCATGAATTCAGCCCTTCGAAACCCCTCGTAGTTATTAAAGGAACGAGGCTGATTCTGAAGGGCTCTTAATCAAGATATGCTGCTATCGTACTCTGTGCCAATCGGTGATCATATTACGGGCTGTCATTTGCTACAGTGGCTATGGCCAATGTCAATCATCAGCTTTGACGTCACAACACTATTTGCAATCTCGATTAAGCCATGCGCACGGAAAAGCCAAATTTTGGAGATGGAGAGGCGGTTGCAATTATCCTCTGACAGAGTGCTACCGTACATCTACATGTAGATGGCTAAACAAAATCCCACCACTATAATACGACGGCGAACGTACATACTACCCAATCAACATAAGAGAATAAAAACATCCATCAACTTTCTGCTTGATCACCATTGGCTATACTTACGTTCAATACAGAATGGGATTTCATGAAACCTTAATATCACTTGTCAGATAATATAAGTTCACCGACTCGCATCCCTCTGATACTTACATCCGAATGTGTAGTCAACATTACGGCTCAAAAGTACAATGCATATAAGACAACTTAATTATATGCTATCACAACTCATAACTTTCGTTCCCCGGTGCGCTTATGGCTCTATGAATCAACGCGATATAACACCGTATTTGGCAAGTATTATTAGATATTAGAGCCTCAAATTAGGAATCATAGGTCGAGATAGAAGTTATACGAGAAGCGGTCTATTATTTCATTATAGAATAGTTAACAATATATCTTACTAATACGATGATGACATTCGAATATTTGATGTTGTCATCGGCAGCCAATGATTGCTCCTGACTACGAATGAACGACCTGCCTATTAGATCAACTCAAGTTGAAGTACCTTTGATGGGATCATTATTGGTTACACAGGCACTTCCTTAGGTCCCTCTTAACACCTTTCGTAATAGCGCTTCCCAATATCATTGTCAGAATTGCAACCCTAGGTTCTACTGCTTCGCCTCATGGCCGTCTATATGGGTTACGAGCATAACGAAGTTGATCTTGTTTGGGCTATGTTCATAGCGTCGAGCATGACACTATGTTCAAAGCTATCGTGGTAGGCCATGATTTTCTCTCATAATAGACGTATAAAATTTTCATAACTTTAATGCGCATTCTACGATATATTTGGTGTCTACAATGCTGCTGTTTCAGGTTGTAACAACTCGGTTTCTGCTTGCGCACTGTGTCTTGGGCAACGATCAACTCACCACTTCAGAGATATAGCTAGAATTGTACTAGAGCTAAAGGGGTATATGCTTCGGGTAAGCCGAATCAAGAATTGAAAATATCGCACACTAATGCAGGTGAAGCGAAGGGAATCCGACGAAGAGAACGACTAATTTCAGGCAATGCGCGGGCCGAGGATAGAAGGACACGTCAAGGAACAGAGCCTTACAAGGTGCGACACGAACTAATTTTTTTTAACATTCTAATCTAGTATCGCAAGCTGGGTATCTCTATCATAGGGCCACAACAGCGCCGACAAGGCCAACGGCCAAAGCGGCCGCAGCGAGCATTCCGGTTTCCTTGGGTCCAGCGTTCGTGCTTGGCGTAGGCGACGAAGAGGCATCCGCATTGGTCGCCGAAGTCTGCGAGGCCCCACTGCTGCTGGAGTCCGCGCCGGAGGTGCTAGTGCTGCTGCTAGCGCCGGTGGTCACGCTCGTGAGCGTTGCTCCGGGAGTAATCGCGAAAGACTTGCTGCTAGAAGTCGCAGACGAAGAAGAAGCGTCATCGGTGGTCGTGGCCTCAGCTTTGCAGCCGTCGGCCTTGAAGGTAGAGTACACGGCGAGGAGCTCGCTTAGCTGGCTCGTGATGACCTCAGGAGGCGCACCCATATCGGAGGAGCAGGTAGTGGCGATCGCCACTAGATTGGAGGACTGCTCCGAGAGGTACGAGTACATCTCGAGGTTGAAGGCTGTGTAGGCGGAAGTCTGGTCCTTGGGAAGGTCCGACGCGAATTGGCAGAGGCCCGACACGCCGTCCTCGGCGTAGCCGCCCCTCGCCGTGTTGCTCTCCATCGCGCTTTCTAGCGCGGGCGCTGGGGTGGGGAACGCGCCGGTCCAGGACGATATCCGGGATAAGCATTCCGGCGACGTTTCCGTTTCCTCCGAATCGGGAGCGGACGTTTGGCGTGGAAGGATGGCAGGCACTTGGGCAGCTGCGCTGGCGGTCAAGGCCGCAAGGATGATAGGTTTGGTATACATGTTTATTGTCGTTGTTGTCGTGATTGCGGCTAATGAGTGTGAGGGTCAATAGACCTTATGAATGCCGATTTTGGTGACGAGCGAGTTGGGTATTGTCGACTTGACTCGTGTGCGTACCTACTAGTAACAGCAACATCGCGAGATCTCGTGGGCTCACGAGTCCTTTTATAAGTCGGGGTCACAAGATGAGGCCCCTTAATATTGTCAACAGCGGGGATGCACTACGATGCATTAGGACTAAGCTTCATTCAGGGGTCCCGCGGTTGCAACGTTGTTAGCTCCTTCCTGCAGGAACTAGCCAGGCCTTAGTCTTGGCTGGGCAGCTATATTTTATTTATTTACAGAGTAGCTTCTAGGCCAGCAACGTTTACTACAACTTCAAGTTGCCATACCTAATATATTGGATTATAGGATTCCCGTACTCGTCATCCAAATAATTCCCTTTAAATTGGGTACTGGCCGTGAGGTTTCCACGCCGGGACAAATTTTGATGATATTTATCAATGAATTAGTGACCCGCATGTCGGGTTTCACTGCCGAACATATTGCTGGCAGTCTGACTGACCCTGGTTCATCATTACCTGGGGGTGACCCACACCCGCTGTCATAAATCAATTGATCCCGTCAAACCGAAATGAGAGACTCCAGGTTGATTTCAGAATCCTAGCGGTAAAATTAGCGAGCACTCCGAGCAGCTAATGCCAAATTCGTCTGTCCTCTATCGCCATTTACCTATGATTGTACGGAAATATGACAGATTCTTACAGCTATCATAAGTTATCGATCACAAATGAGATCGCCAGAATATCAATGTAAATAGATCACTTACATAATAGTCCGAGATCTGCGTATATACGAATTTGAACATGAACATCGAACTCTATTTTACCTCAACCATGGTAAATCTTGGGGCTGATTGATTGAGCGGTCTTCTGGGTCACTTACTAATTATATTCTATTGTAATTGGGCAATGATTATTACTAGGTACCTATATGAGCAGGCGGCATCTTGCATGCTCACCGCCGCTGGTGAACACCCAGCGCGTAACCGGCCTGATGTGCTTGGCATCAAAAGAATAAAACGACCCAAGGCCAAAAAGATGGGCTTCGCCAGGATTCGAACCTGGGACCTCTCGCTAGACTTAAGCTTCACGGATTCTGGCTCGGGACCATCATCTTCACCCAAGGCGAGGATTCTACCAACTGAACTACGAAGCCTCAGTGGAATTGGTTGAAAATCTTTGTGTAATTCTCACCTATATATTAGGAACAATGCGAAAGTAACGCTCGAAAAGATTTGCTCGATAAATCTTCGCGTTAAAGTTTACCTAAGAAAGTCTTCTTGAACGTGGCGTAAGACGAACTCAAGAAGGACCAGTTGACGCAGGGAAACGTTGCACCAGTAAAACTTTCACATGGCGGATGTGGCGTATCTATGGTTGGGTCTTCCTAGCAATCATCTAGTAAAAGAAAATAGAGAGAGCTTGGTACTGGAAGTTAGAGAAGGATGAATGTTTGGAATTAACATTGAGAAAGGGGCCATTGGAATATCACACGGCGGCCAAGGTATGAATACTTATTGCGTACCTAGTAGGTTGTGTCAAGTTGACCGTTCATCTTTAGTTTCAATAACCTGGCCACCGCTGCTACAATAGATGTTCGTGAGTCACGGAATCGAAAAGGAAGCTTTGTTTATGAGTCTTCTATTGCTATGGAACTTTAACGCTCGAAGCATTTCCCGTTAACACGCCGCAAAGCACCGGATTCATGATATCGTAAAGGGCATCTACAAGAGAATAGCGTCGTAATTTTTGCCGGCCGTCTGATATGCGCACTTTTCTGAATCGTTATCACGATAGTCCTTGACCATCCCAGTATTGAGGAAGAAGCGGCCGAACCTGTCCCTGGCTGGATCAATCCAGCTCCATTGGAATGCACGATAGGTGACTGATTCCGAAGAGCGAGAAATTGAGACGAATTTAGCGTTCTTGATCGGCACAAGTCCGCCAGTCTTGCAGGCTACTTCCCGAGACTCTCGGCAGACCTGGGCGACCGAAGGAGGACGCATTGCAGAAACTAGTCGGAAAAAGCGGTAAGGACCGCACTCTTTGGGAAACGTGAAATTGGCGATGAGATTCTGAGGTAGTGCCAGCTCCCATATCATGATCCGGAGTTCCGGCGGAAGCCTCGTGAATTGATGGAACCAGGCGATATCCTGAGTGGCTACAGAGGCTGGTGCTCCTGAAGCTAGGGTGCTTGAGTTGTTATTGGGTCCCCCGTGTTGCCCACATAGACGTCTGTGGGATTGTATTGCAGCGGAGTTAGGTCGTATGGTTACGATTTGGTCTAATTGATCCTGGAATAAGTCAACCTCCCGTTGGGGAGCGTCGTTCCAGGCCTCCTTGCCCTCCTGGTCTTGTTTGGTTTCTTTGATCATCCTGGTTAAACTCTCTTGAAGTGCCTCCCAAAGCATCTTCTCTGCATCGGGGATAGTGTCGAGAGGAAAAGCCCGGAGGCTCTCGAGTGAGTGCGTGATATGCTGAAGTGCAAGATTGCTGTTGATGCCCGCGGCATCGCGTCGACTAGACATGACGTCGACCAGTATGCGGGTGATATATAGATTAGACCTTGGACGAAAGAGACATTTTCTTAGAGAGTAAGTTGAGCGATTGGAAACGAAAACCAGTCGAGTCTCGGCTGTCAGAAGCAGACAGTATCTATAAGATGCCGATAACAAATAGGGCACGTCAATAGAACCCTTATCTGTTGAAGTTGACTACCCAGTGTGAATGGATGAGGTTATTTGTTCTAGCCTTGCCCTTCTGGTATCTAGTGCCTGTACTGATATACTGTGTGCAGTACGGCGTCATTGGATGGTTCGTCATTTGCATAGAAAACATCAGTCACTAGAAATGCAAAATTTTTTGGGGGTAGACAGAGTACTCATTAAACCTAGTATTGAGAATTATGAATTGAGACGAACTAGAATAGAAAACTTCTCATTTTTCTAAAGGCTCTACGTTAATGATCATTTCTGATCTGTAGATGTAACGACCGGCGGTAAGAGGCAACGATCCTTGAGACATAGAAGCTCTCTCACATGCTTCCATAATCGGCGTATAATAATTTGCTCTAGAGCACAATATAGAGGAAGACTTGACAATAGCAAATTACCTGGAAATCCAGGAGCTCCGCCCAAGTTCACCTACAATACATGTGCCCGGGTACAATTAATGATTGAAAGAAAGAAGAATTCAAAATTGCAGCAAGAAATTTTCTATTTCAATGATACCTAATTGGTAGGGGCTTGGCACCAAACCTGGTCCGAGCTTCTATGTGAATTTATGTGCGCTGTTGGGTCCAGAAATACGTAATTATTGTTAATAACTGCCTTAAAAATCAGGCCATTAGCGGATACAGCTAGGACCAATCATAATGAAGCTGAAATAATCGCAAATCAGCATTAGCGCCACTTCACGGCCATCCAATAATTCCCCGACGAGAGAAGCACTTCTCAATAGACGTCAACATTTTGAAGAGGAACCTCCAATTGACCGCCATCCGACTCGACACCTACTCTTCCTCCCTCCTCTATCCCCTGATCCCGTCGAGACGACACGATGCTCCGACAATCTCTAGCTCGTTCGGCTTGGCGGACGGGCAGCCATGCCGCAAAATGCTCAAGAGCTTTTTCTGCGACACCTCGGCGGCAGGCCGAGGTGGAGCTTACCATTGGTGAGCACTTTACTTTACAGTCACTATCAATGGGCCCAAGATGGTTGCTAATGTCCTTATAGATGGAAAGAAGGTATCAATTGAAGGTATATACCTCTAATCGGCGGTGTCCGGGTAGTTGGGTCTCTTTACTAATAAAGCCCGCAGCTGGATCAGCGTTAATCCAAGCTTGTGAGAAGGCCGGAGTCGTGGTCCCTAGGTCGGTCTAACATATCTACCATATGTCTGCTATAATATAGGAAGTTAATTGCTAATAATTTGACAGATATTGTTATCATGAGTACGATTGAACCTATCCCGACCGAGAACCTCTCCGACAGTTCATATTGCTAACCCTACGGACCAGGAAATTGATGATCGCCGGAAACTGTCGTATGTGCCTAGTCGAAGTCGAGCGGGCACCGAAACCCGTTGCCTCCTGCGCCTGGCCCGTACAACCCGGTATGGTAGTAAAGACGAACTCACCACTTACACATAAAGCCCGCGAGGGTGTGATGGAGTTCCTATTAGCGAATCATCCGCTGGACTGCCCTATCTGTGATCAGGGTGGTGAATGTGATCTCCAGGATCAGTCCATGCGATACGGTGCCGACAGGGGGCGATTCCACGAGACCGGCGGCAAGCGAGCAGTGGAGGATAAGAATATTGGACCCCTAATCAAGACGTCGATGAACCGATGTATCCACTGCACGAGATGTATCCGATTCGCGAACGATATAGCCGGTGCCCCCGAGATGGGCTCGTTCGGACGAGGAAACGATATCCAGATCGGCACGTATCTGGAGAAGAACCTAGACTCCGAGATGTCGGGTAACGTCATCGACCTATGCCCCGTCGGCGCCCTCACATCAAAACCATACGCCTTCCGAGCTCGTCCTTGGGAATTAAAGAAGACTGAGTCAATTGATGTACTCGATGGTCTAGGATCCGCTATCCGTGTTGACTCTCGAGGTCTCGAGGTTATGCGAGTTCTCCCCCGACTCAACGATGACGTTAACGAGGAATGGATTAATGACAAAACCCGATTCGCCTGCGACGGTCTTAAGACTCAGCGCTTGACTATGCCTTTGGTACGACGAGATGGTAAATTCGAGCCGGCTCCTTGGGAGCAAGCGTTGACTGAGATCTCCGCGGCGTGGCGACAACTCGCACCCACGGGTAACGAGTTCAAGGTTATTGCCGGTGAGCTCACAGAGGTTGAGTCGTTGGTTGCCATGAAGGACTTGGCCAACAAGCTCGGGTCTGACAACCTAGCTCTCGATATGCCCTCCGGAAGCCAGCCTATCGCCCATGGTATTGATGTCCGGTCCAACTACCTCTTCAACTCCAAGATCATCAGCGTCGAAGACGTCGACGCCCTACTCCTCGTCGGCACCAACCCGAGACACGAGGCTGCTGGCCTGAACGCCCGTATCCGAAAGCAATGGCTAAGGTCAGACCTGGAGATTGGTGTTGTGGGTGAAACGTGGGACTCAACCTTCGAATTCGAGCACCTAGGCACCGACTTCGCCGCCCTAAAGAAGGCTCTAGCTGGTCCTTTCGGCAAGAAGCTTCAGGCAGCCAAGAAGCCTATGATCGTGGTGGGCTCCGGTGTGACCGATCACCCTGACGCCAAGGCGTTCTACGAGCTTATCGGTACTTTCGTTGACAAGCATGCTTCTAACTTCCTTACCGAGGAGCACAACGGATTCAACATTCTTCAGCGAGCAGCTTCAAGAGCAGGTGCTTTTGAGATCGGCTTCACAACACCTTCCCCCGCCGTTGCTGAGACCAAGCCCAAGTTCGTCTGGCTCCTGGGTGCCGATGAATTCAACGACGCCGATATCCCCAAGGATGCCTTCGTAGTCTACCAAGGCCACCACGGTGACCGTGGCGCACAGATCGCCGACGTCATCCTTCCTGGTGCCGCCTACACTGAGAAGGCCGGTACCTACGTCAACACGGAAGGCCGCGCCCAGATGACCCGTGCCGCCACCTCCCTACCCGGCGCCGCCCGGACAGACTGGAAGATCATCCGAGCCGCCAGCGAGTTCCTCGGAGCTCCTCTACCATACGACGATGTCGCCATGCTGCGTGATAGGATGGTCGAGATCAGCCCAGCCCTCGCATCATACGACATCGTCGAGCCTACAGCGATGAAGCAGCTAAGCAAGGTGCAATTAGTAGACCAAAACAAGGGCGCTAAGCCCACTAATGAACCCCTTAAGAAGGTTATCCAAGATTTCTATTTTACAGACGTTATCTCCAGAAGGTTAGTATCTCCCTATCCCCCCCTTCAGTCATTATGGACATTACTAACAACTAATACAGCTCACCAACGATGGCACGATGTTCAGTAGCCAAGGCGACGGGCAACCCAGACAACAACCTAATGGCCCCGGGGATGACCGAGGACAGGCCGATGGGCCAGGTGGCATACGGGGCGTAGAGAGAGTGTAACGAGACCAGAATAGAAGAACGTGAACCTCCAAAAAGTCAGTAGGCCTCAAGTCTACAACTACTTGATACTACTGCTGCTATTGCTATCGGGCTGGGAAAGTCATTTTGTTCATCCTGTTTTCTTTGTCACTGGGCGCAAACATGGCATTGCAATCGATCAAATATATGTACATATAGTACAGGTTCACGGTGGAGGAAGAGTAGAAGAAGAACGTACATAAAGTGCCCAGAATTCCCCTGTCGTCTCTTGGTGCATTCGCGAATCTCCGCTAGAAAGCTGTTGGTACGCTAGGATAGGGGCTCTTCGCAGAAGGTCTTACTTCCGGGGTTTAGTTCGGCTTACCTGGCCTAGACAGTAACAAACGAGGCTGGATCGTATATGTAGACACAAGCAAGTTGGACCCAAGCGCCGGGGCTTTCATGCCATACTTGGACGGTGCTAACGTCATGATGTTGGGCCGTCCGGTAACATCTCAAACTAGGTGGATCTCAAATAGAACTAGGGCATGACTTAGAATCGTACCTACACTATGTCACGGGCATGTAGCTTGCTTAAGATCGTTAATGTTAAGCAACGATTTTCATAGGAACTGAGCGAACGACTATCTCATAAATAAGGAAACTTTTCTTCTCATACAAGGGGAGCATATGTAAGACTCTGTCGATAGCACAAAAGCACACTAACATTGTTGAATTTGGGTCCGTGACTCTGCTTGAACCTCAACCGCGCACCGGCTTAGCGACAATCTTGAAAACAGCTACAAACCTGAATCCTCCTTCGTTCCCAACACAAAGTATCTATCCTCTGCAGAATGTCCACCCTAGCTCAGATCGGTAAAAACCATCCATGCAACTATATTAGAAGGCAATGTGATGAGTCCTAGTGCGATTATTTGATCGGCCGGAGGTTTGTCCACCATCCAATTAAGGATGTGAATGAACCGAGTTGGAATCAGGAGAGGATGGCGAATGGAGTGAAATATTTTGACCTCATATCGCAAAATCCATAACCATGATGTGTCCAATGCGCCCAGGTCGGGCTTTAGCCTGCTGGGCGTAGGATGTCATAGACGTATGATTCCGTAAATTTTCTGCTTGAGATGATGCTTCCTGCGAGACCTGCCATATGTGATCGATCCATCCGAGGACCGAGTTGAAATTAGAGAGTAGCCTTCGGCTATCCGAAAGCGGAACATAGGAAAAGAAGAGCAGTGGCACAGAGTTGGAAGAGATGCGATGTCCTGAAAGGAGTCATGTCATGGGAGAAGGATGGACTTGTTCACCTAGTGAATACGGGTCCGGGTCCGCCATAAAACCAAACAGGGTGGTGCAATTATTGGTAGGCACGGCCAGTGTAACGGGGACCTGCAGGCATGCGTCCCATGCCACCAGCACCGACACCAGGTCCTGGTCGAGTGGCGACAGCCGGATTGGTGCAGAGCATGCCAACACGGGATCCAAACTTAGATCCACGGAGAGAGACCATGTGCTTTCTGATGTGTGCGGCAACGACATCACGATGCTGAGGGGTGGCGTGGGTGAGAATCCACTGGATCAGGTAGTTACCATACTGATCGCTGGCAATATCGATCAGGGGGATTCGGGGGCGATCTACGCGGCCCTCGCAGACTCGGTCAAGGTAACGGGTCAGGAACTCGGCTCCGCCAATCTTCAGACACTTCTCAACCACCTTAGAGGCGTATTGATCCATGCTGTACTCCGCCGCGTAGCGAATGACGTGATCAATTGCTCGGCTTCGATCGGCCGGCGCGCCATGCTCACAGATGTGCTGGATACACCAGTTTCCGAATTGGCCATGGGCGACAATATCGATGTTGGCGAGAACTTCCTCGATGCAAGGGCGCTATGGTATCATTAGTGTCATAGTCTGTAAATTGGCCATGTTTTAGCTGGACATACCTTGTCCTCCTCGAGACAATTCTCGAAGATGTTCTGGACAACCAGGCTTCCGGTCTCTCCAAGTGCAACCTCGTGCCACATACCGCGGAGGGCATCGTTCACGTACTTCATGATCTGAGGGGGGGACTCGGTCCAGCGCAGCTCAAAGAGCTTCTGCCAAACATGGCACGCGTATCGATGGATAACCGTCTCGGGTATGCGTCGAAGAAGCTCGTGGACCATAATGGCTTTGTAGTCCTCTGGCACGGAATCGAATGCCTTCTGGACTACATGGCAGCCGAATGGATCCATAGAGAGGTTAAGTGTGCATCCTCGGATAGCTTCGGCGATCTTGATAACTTGCTCTGGAGTGCCGTGCTCAAAGCATCGTTGGACCAGGAAGTTGCCAAAGCGATTAACCATCAGAGGATAGGCTTGGGCGACGATTGCCTCTACAATCTCGTACTTCTGATCTGGTGTTCCAACCTTGAGCTTCTGCTGCAAGAAAATCGATGCTTGTTGGTCGTTGTTGCAGACGATCTTGTCAACGATGTACTTCCAGTTGCAGTTGACATTGCGATCAAGCAGGCGGCGGTAGTTGAGAGGCTCGGTAGTCGGTAGGTAGGTCTGGCCTTCAGGAGCCGGGGTCTATTAACGTGATTCGTATTAGTGACTGTTCAAATGGGAAATGGATTGGTACTTACCTCGGACTTCCAAGGCGCGCTACCTGCCACTGAAGTGAACTCGCTGGCCAGTGGAGAGAGCGGTGTGCCAACGGGGCTCGGTTGATAATTGGAATACATTCCTGGACCAGCCGGAGCCTGAGATGGACCGGGCATACCACCGTCAGATCCGAACTGCCCACCACCATAGTTATAGCCACTGCCGTATCCCGACTGTGCTCCGAAACCAGGCATTCCAAGGCGACCATCCACTCGGTTGTTGCGTCGGCTGTTAATGGGCCTGATCGTCATGTCATAGTCAGGCGTCAAGCGGTCTCCACGGTAGTTACCATGGGCCGGAGGCTCGAAAGCCATACCATGATCCATGTATCCCTGGCTTGCACCACGTCCGCCCCATTGGCCGTTGTGTGGTGGTTCGGAGCCCGGGAAACCACTCTGGAAAGAGCTAGGACCGCCCTTGGGTCCCCAGATGTTGCGAGCACGGTTGAATCCCGTAGCCGACAATGCGTCGCTGGTGTCCGATCGAGAATCGTCGAAAGTCGGCCAGGAAGGACCACCTTCTCGGCCAATTGCCTGCTGGCTACTACCCTTAAGGGCCGCAGGGCCCGAGACTCGCGACATATTCGAAGCGGGCTGAAATCCGGAAGGGAACTCTGCGTCCTTCGGAGATTCACTCGGGGTGGGCTCGAATCCAGGCTGAGTCTGGCGGGTTTGCGCGAGCTCGTGGTCAAGGCGGGTAATCTTGGTTTGGGCTTGAGCAAGCTCTAGCTTCAAGCGAAGGACCTCCTCCTTGTTGGGGCTTTCATCGTTCAAGGCCGCGCTGGCAGGTCGAGTGGTGGGAGCTGTGCTGCCAAAAGTCTCGGTAGCGGGCGTGATGGGGACCGAGCTACTAGAAGTAACATGCTCCAGGGGAGGAGGGTACATGCTGTTGCCCTCGGAAGACTTCAGGGCATCCCCCTGCTTGTGTAGGACGGATTGTTGATGGGAGAGTTTCTCTAGGAGATGATCCATGGGGTTCGGGTCGGAAGAAGTAGAGGGACCCGATGACTCGTGACTAATCTTCATCTTCTGCTGTAGTTAGCGGATGAGGCATACATACACAAAATCTTAGGTTGATTCTAACCTTAGGACAGCTCTGGTTGACCAGAGAGGTGGCCGAAAGAGCGGACAGACACTTCTTCTGAGGTGCCGTCGCATCCGTCTCCTATAAACGACTATTAGTCAAGGGCCTAAATTATCCACGCAATGTCGAAATAGGAACGAGTAAGAAGATAAATTGAGAGTGAATTGGTGGGGGAGCTAAGCAGTGAATCATAGGGATAAGAGACGCTCTTAGCAAAGTTGGTAATTACTTACATATCGAAGAAGACCGCTGAGGATCTCGGTGGCATTGGCGGCGGAGGTGTCATCCTTGCCAACCTTAATGTTCTCCTCCTTCGAAACGGACATGTTCTTGGAGGCTGCGGTTCGACGCGGGTTCGGGGACCCAGTCGAGGGGGCTGAAGCAGCAGACATGGCTTCTGTCTCAGGTCAATACAGAGGCAAAAGATGTAGTCAACTGCGGGTGGGATTGTTTTTGATTGAACCACTAAGTGATCAAAAGTTCGACAAATGGCAGATATGCCTTAATTGCAACAAAAAAGATTAGATCTATGGTGTTGTGAAAAAGAGAAGAGAGAGTGTGTGTTTGATGGAGATGGTTGAAGGCGGAACGCGTGGAACGAATGGAAAACAATGGAAGATGATGAAGGAGGAAGAGATGTAGCAAGTGAGCTGGGGAATAGGATTGGATTATTTGAAGTGGGAGTGGAAGGTACCGACTGGCGAAGCGGCTGACCCGCGTCAGTTAGGACACCCTTCAATGTTAGGTGATTACCTTCCTAGATTCAGATACCCGGCAGGCACAAGTTACAAGAAGTGATGAAAACCCCCAGATGCAATAGAAGAGGGAAGAATTCGCCCTGAGGATGCAATACTTACCGATGGACAATCCCTGACTGACAGAGGAGGTAATGCCGAAGCAGTATCTACTCTAGAACGACGACCTTGCGATGTATAGATGTGATAAAGAGAAATTCAATGGCTGGATGACCTGAGTTTGGTACGAGTCTGGAAAAGTTTGATGTCGCAATGCGGGTATTTGAAAGGTTAGAGGTTGTGGTCAATTTCCACGTAGATGTAGTGTAGGGGAAATGAGTTGAACGAGATAGATCAGTTCTCACTGGTCTGGAGATAGGCAGGCAGGGAAATTCCTAGTGGCCTCGAGATTGGATGGAATTGGGTTTGCTTGTACAACGCGTGAGTCAAAATGAATGAATATTGTAGGCGGGAGGAAGTTACGCGTTCCAGAGTTCAATGTTGCTGGTCAAAGAAGAATTTATTCAACTGCCTACCCCAGGTGCCTGCTTCGTAAACATGGGAAACAGCGTCGTCATTTCCTCCTAGCCATGGATCAATGTGTCGGTACGTATATACTAGGTAGTACTGATAGGCGTACTTGACTGATGAGGTGCCGATAAGGGTGCCCAGAGAGGTGCTAGTAGACGTGCGGATAGGCATACTAGTGCCCATGAATAGCGTCGATGCCCCCTGGCGATTCCTCAGTTGATACCTTAGCATGCCTCTCCGCCAATGCCATCCCAATGACAGATCGAACTTGCGACCCCGGAAACCTAACGAAGTTAAATCCAATTAGCACTAATACCGATGCGGGAACATATCAGCAGAATGAAGACAAGCGTGGGAAATATCCTGTTAAACCCAACATCGGTACTTACATTGATTAAATGCTTTGCTCACGGTAGGGCAATCGCAAGGCCCTCGATACCGAAACGAGCCAGGCACCTGGTATGGTCGCGTACGATGACTGCTGATCTTTCTCTAGGACCCCAATTCGGACGCTCCGGGGATGATGACACTCGGGTGCCGTCATCAGTCAGATAGGTAGCAGACCATATCAAATGCTGGCCCCATTCACCCAAACCGAGTAGCCCAAGTCCCAAGCCCCTTAGCTGGTAATTCGACCAGCAACCTATATGCTCGATGGGTCCTGTGGATTGAAAGTGGACAAGCGTTGAGCACGGCATCATCAGCATAATTTGAGGACTTCAATTGAGAGTATCCCCGGAATTCTGGTATTGTATTGACAGTTTGACGCTGTGTCCATATGAACGCCTGTATTATTGTACATATTAGTACAATTCCAATCCACACCGATAGCCCGGTCTCTATCTGGCTTTGCCTATTGCAAGTTAGCGGCATTCCAACACGGCGAGGAAAGGTACTATACTTTCTGGAGGGCCCTTCTTCTTCTTTGGCGCACCCTTTCCACGCGACCTGACCCTGTTTTCCGGTTAGATTCTGTGAGACGAAGAGTAATGGTGGGATTATAGCTTGCCCTGCCAAGTGCTCCAGTCTATCATCGTCCTCCTCATTGATGGTCTCCAATTCCAGGCGCTTGAACGTCTTCTCTAACGTTGCGACCGTTGGTCCCCTCGGCGGGTAGTACTTTACAAGAGTTGGGCCTTTTAATCGTTGCCGGAGAATCTTATTGCCCATCCGTATCCCATCCGGATTGTACGTTGTTGAAAAGATTTCGCATTGAGCCTAAAATATCAGTCAACGACCAACACAGCAGAGGCTACAAGCCATATATACATACCTTCATGAGGTTCAGCAACCTCGCACGAGGGACTGCTGCCATTCTGGCTTTATATGTGGCAAGTGTGGACTTGCTGCACAAGAAAGAGGTGGATTTGGCACAAGTGATGTCGTTAAGCTCACGTTGAATTTGCAACGCGCTAGTCGGATAAATTTCGGTAGTCCATACGGACCGTGCGGACTAAAGAAGTCCCCTTTTGTACGATATTATTCGGTTATATTCAAAGAGCCCCGATTTATGAATAGCTACCTTAAACCTCGGAAAGCCGATTGGTTGCCCTGTCTGTTAAAAACAAACAGCCGGGATATATCTACCTAGTGAATACCTAAAACAACAACCGATCTTCGCCAACAACCTATTCTTCATATACAAAGTATCGAAAATATTCGATAGGTTCATATCGTTTCACATAGGTCAAAATGTCGAAGCGTTCGTACGCAGATTTTACTTCCAAAGATACAGCACTAGTTTCGCAAATCTTGGAACATGCCGAAGATCTACTCAAAGCTGCAAAGGCCCTCAAGAAGGAACTTGAAACATTTCGCGATACCAATGAACCCAATGACAAGATTATTTCGGTTTTAAAGGGCCACAATGAGAATATATTATCGGCTACTCAAGCGCTCACTCAAGATGAGGTAAACATAAAACCCCAAATCAATATGATTTTCGATGCTGACTGTTATTCTAGGCGGGTGTCATGGGCCAACAGGAAGATGCGTCCAACAAGATCCAAAAACTTGGAAATGATAGCAAAGGACTCCGGCACGCGCCCACAGCACTTCTCATACCTCCCCCAGTCTCTCTGACCCGGTGGACGCCCGAAGATATACCAAAGTCCGGTTTACCACCCTTACCTCCCGTCCTGGATCCTCTCCTTGAACAGGCAGCACTTACTCATTCTGGGATGACGGCCAAACCGACAGATATGAGCTACGAAAGACTCGAATGGATTGGAGACGCTTATCTCTACCTCATGTCCACGTCTTTCATATATCAAACATTCTCTAATCTGAGCGCCGGCCGATGTTCCCAGCTGCGAGAGAGGCTTATCAAGAACGAGACTCTCTCGAATTACACCATACAATACGGGATCAATAAGCGTACGAAATTTCCGGCTGAGTTCGACCTTCACGGCAGAATAGGAGGGAGTCAGGCATCCCAAAATGCAAAGAAGAAAGTACTAGGTGATGTTTTCGAGTCCTACGTTGCGGCCGCGATATTAGGGGACGCAGATGGCCTACAACGAGTTTCGTCCTGGATAAAGCCGCTCTGGAGCGCAACAATCGCGCACGAGATTCGAGAAGAATCGAGAGTCCAGCCTAGTCTCGTCCGCGACTATTCAACCAATAATGGGACTAATGATGATAGCCAGAAAACTACGAAACAGGACTTAAATCCTAAAGTCCTACTCAGCCAGGTTATTGGGGCCAAAGGGGTCAAGATCTCATATAGCGATATGGGCGAGCCGAAGAAGGATAAGCATACGAAACTGCCGTGGTATACCGTGGGGGTGTTCTTCGAGGGATTCGGCGAGAAAGATCTCCAGCTGGGCATTGGAAGTGCGCTCTCGAAGAAGGAAGCCGGAGCAAACGCGGCACGTTCAGCGTTAGAGAACAAAAGCTTGATTAAACGTTTACAGAAGAAGAAAGAGGAATCTTTGGAATCGGCAAAACTGGCCGAGTCTACCCAGCAGGAGTACGACAACTGGTCTTAGCTGAGCACCATTTATGTAGCTATGCTACGAACACAATACACCATAGTATATGCTATCTCCTGATAGAGAAAAGCTCTTCAAAGTCGATGACTATATTCCTCAACATTAATAACTAATATAATGATCCAAGCTAGATAGTTCGTAAAAACGCTGGTCTTGTCTTTTTTGAAGTCATGCTAAGCTATCAAGGCTTCATTCATATTGTCTACCTATGAAGCTACACAGAATTTGTTCGAATAGCAATCTACGCTATATATAAGCTAACTACCTATCTGAATTCATAAAAAAAAGGACAAAAAAGAGCTAGCCACACCCTCCTAAGAAGGGGTGTTTATTTGATGTTGTCGTCTTCACGTGCTTCCCTCGGAACAATAGAAGACTTAATATTCCCTGAAAGGTTCCAAGGTTCGCACTAATTTAAGTCGGTCTCCACTCTCCAGGGGACTATCGGCTGAGTGACGCAGTGTAGGTACTAGCACGCGAGGGAATCAATGCCGAAAATGTAGGTGCTTTAGGTACCTTACAGAAAGCGGAAAGGGAGCTGAGCCCCCCAGGAGCTAGCAGCACCGAGCACCCCAGCAAAGGAAAAGGGACCCATTTCTTGCGCCGAGGCAATTGAAATTCCCCAACACCCGAATCGACGCGAAGGGTGTCCCCAGTATGGGGTGAAATCGCTCTCACTTTATGGTCTACATTTAAGCAAATTCTTGTATACACTTCGCCTATCCACCTCGATCATATTGTATCGAACCAATTCAGTCTCGTACCATTAGCTCCGATATCTTACTGAACTGACCCTCTTGCGTTTCCACTTGAATAGATGACGTGTTCCTGACCTTGCGTTCCCATTGGCAGCCGAGAAACCAACGCATTGGGCGTCCATATTCCATCAGCTTCACTTCCTATCAATTCGCTCTCCGAATAGCGGTAGCACGGCCTGCTACATGTACGTGCGGCCTTCCGTTCGCCACGCCTCCATCGTACCGGATTCGTCGGACGTCCCTCCATTAATGTAGGAATAGGGGTATATAGAAAAGGAACCGTAAGAGAAGGGAGATAAGAGATTCTAGAGCTGTGTGATTGTGATACAGATGAGAGAGATTCCCAATGGCCGACTCCGTTGGTATGTCCCCTGAGAATCGAGGCCCGCCGGCCCAATCCACCACTCTCATTCATCAGCCCGTTCCCCTCTCCGCCTTGTTTTTGAAGTCCCAATCCATCTTCCCCTCGCTAATAGAGACCCCACTCCGAGTAGACCGCGTGTTTGTACACGCGCTGAACACGGTGAAGAAGATCCCCAAGACGGGGGCGTCGCGGCCCCCGCCCAACGACCGACTACGGCTGTATGGATTGTACAAGCAGGCGATGGAGGGCGATGTGGACGGCGTGATGGAACGGCCCGAACATCGCCCCGGGATCGATACGAACGAACTACAGCGCGAGCGTGACAAATGGGACGCGTGGAACGCGCAAAGAGGAATCAGCCGAACCGAAGCCAAGCGGCGGTACATAGAGGCTCTGATAGAGACTATGCACCGCTATGCTACCACGCCGTGAGTTTGCCATTCCAGATTGGTCCCTATGATGATACAGGCGGTAGCCCGCAGCCTGGGCGGTGGACCGTAGTACTAGAATATGAAACTAATACGGGGCGCCATATAGAGAAGGAAAGGAGCTTGTAGACGAACTCGAATTTGTATGGGACCAGATTAAGAATAATAGCCCCTCGTCGTCGAGTGCGTCACCGAAAGACGCCTCCTTCGCCGAACCTCGACGTTTCCAACAACCAATGAGCGGAACAGAAGGACCCATGAAAGTACTAAGCCCCATGAGCGAAGATGACGCGGCGGAGCAAGAATATCGTGAGAGGCAGGACGATGAGGACGAGGGAGGGTATGTAAAGAAGGGAGACAGATGGTCGCGTAAAGTCGAGCGTGCCTTAGTAAGGCTCTCCGCCGAAGTCGCAGCCCTACGAGAGCAGATAACAGCTGGTCGCGAGTGGAGGTCTAAAAAAGAAAAGAGCTTTACGGCGTGGATTAGTTGGTTCCTCTGGATCGTTTCGAAACACCTGGCGGTCGATGTGGTAATCCTAGGCATCGTATTAATATGGATGAGGAAGCGGAAAGACAGGCGACTCGAGGATCACGTCAGGGCGATGCTAAAACTAGGGCGCGAATATGCGAGGAAGATATTGCCGTCAAGATGAACACATACGGTGCTCATTTATTTTTATCTAGGCTACCATGCCTGTTCGTATTTACGAACGTACATTTTATCTCTCCTAAAGTACGCGCCAGGCCAATCCAGACGGGGATATCGAGACAACCATCCTACCAAGCCGAGGAAAAAAAGGGCAAATTTGAGGCCATGAAGAGATGAATCCTCCTCCGTGTACCACTACATGACCAGCCAGGTGCCATTACAGACAGCATAACTCCGGGCCCTGAACACTAAATCAAAGTATCATCACTCGGACGCGGTCCCTTCTTTCGGTACGTGAAAGACTGAGACGACTCAGAGGAACCATCTGTTTCCTGGTCATCGACATCCGTCTTGGGTTCCTCGAGCTCCTCGGGCGCCGAATACCAGCCGTCGCCCTTAACCGGCCAAGACTTGGTTTGCAAGTAGGTCTCTTGGTCGGGCTTGCGGGTCATCAACCAGTTAGGGTCAACGAGAGTACCGGCGAAGACGAAGACCATCTCGGTGCCCAGATTGGCGTGCTTCCAGAACAAGGTGAAAGAGCAATTCTTGCAATACAGGACCATCTTGTTGTGGCGCTCCTCTCTGCCGGGGTGTCGGATGTTGTATGAAGCGAGCGGTGCTGCTTGACCAGAATGTCAGTTAGCGCACGTTTTTGAGTATGGAGAGGATTGGAGACGACAAGGGAAGACCGAGGATATTCTTAGGAAACTTACCGCGCCAGTCGAAGCCGATGTTGCTTCGAGGGACAACTAGGTAGTTGCCCGGATTTCCGCCGTTCAGCTTCTTGCAGTCGTGGCAATGGCAGACACGCTAACCAGTCAGTCTCGGAATCATTGGGAGAGCACGAGGGTATAATGACTTACATGGATGGGGAAATGGCCAGCGATTATACCAGCACACTACAGAAGCGCGGAGTCAGTGTCAGTTATCGATTCAACTGTTCCATTGGTTGCGTATACGTACAGAACCACACAGGCACGTAATGCGCTGTCCAAGTGTTCGACCCTTGTTCATGAGAGGCTCGTATCGAATCTGGCCAGAACACTTGATAGTGCTCTCGAACACGGTTTTCTCGAACTCAGTATCGTCAGGTTTAGTGTCTTCGGACGACGAGCTTTCAGACTTGGTGTCTGAGATGAGCGCTTTGGGCTTAACGCCCTTCTTAACGCAAGGGACGGGCATGGCGACAGCTTTAGAGAGGTTTCGAAGCTGTTGAGAGAAGAGAGGAAATGCAGAAACACGTCTGTGTTTTGAAACTTGTGTTTATGTGGGAGGTTGTTGATTCAGGAATCAAATCAGCAGGACCAGTCCCCCAGGTACTACTCCCAGGATCAAAAGGGCAGGAGCAGTGGGTTGATTTTATGCGGAATGATGGTGTCGACTGGCAGCAGTCGAGCTAGCAGGTTGCCGGTCGACAGACGAGGGGTTGGTGGTTATGCGCATGAGGCCATCGTGGGGGCGACGGCCAGCTGGATTAGTCAGTTCTCGGCAAAAGCTACTAGGTAACCACTACCATATGGCAGTTGACAATTTCTCGTCCCTACCTGCCTCTAATCGAGCAAGAATAAGATGACCTGCCTACCCTCTTTGTGCCACTGTTGTTACCTCGTCTCTTCAGTATTATTAGTCTGTTAGCTTGAAAGGGGCCCTCATTCACGGCGTCCAGTTGTCTGGGCTGAGATTGTAGCTAAGTACTTAGCCCAGGTTGATTATAATGCACTAGCTTTAAGAGTCAAAAACCCTTGTCGAGCTCCTGTTCAGCTCAAGTACACATTCGCAAGCTCGTGAATATGCAAGACAAGACTGATCCAACGAGCCTTGTGCGAGTTATACTATACGACACCTTCGGTTCATGTTATCACGGCGTAGCCACCTTGACGCTTTAGCCATATACAAGCGGCGTGGCCAATCTTTTCGGAAGGTCATTATACAGTGGTTGACTTGTTCATCGTGATGGATTTAGATGCGTACCCCCTAGCTAAGATATGTAAAGCGCTGAGAAAAGATGTAGCCAAATAATATCAACTTTTCCCATAAATAACCATTATATGCCTAATTATGTACCATAATGCAAGATATTTACCAGACATCATCCCAAAAACCCTGATGCTAAAGATGGAACAAATATGCATTCTCCTCCCTATGAACAGCTAGCCAATGCCCGACGAATATAAGGCAAATATGCGAATTTATAATGACGTCTACAATGTTGTGTCGTACAGCCAAGGCAATCTAGTGGCACGAGTTAGACATGAGGCTCGGCACTGAAACGGGAATGAACCTACTGACCAATTGGCCTTATATTTGAGTAGCATATCGGCTCTTCTTTCGGATTTGCTTTCCATATCGGAAGAAGAGATACGGGAAAGGCATCATTGCCAACGTGAGGAATGCCAACAAGCTTGACCCCCACTGATAACCAAGCTTGTGGTACATCTGTACACCAAAGAGAGGGAAAGCACCTATTGAAGGAGTTAGACGAATATTAAGGGTTACTTGTAGCTAAGTCCGGGGCTTACCAGCGAAGGTACATCTAGTGAAGCTGTTGGCAGCGAGCGCCGAAGCAGCATAGAGCGGATACGCGTCCACTATCACCACAGCCCGTTAGTATACCTAAGATCCACGGCCGAAACTGCCATCGTATTCGTGTAGGCGTCCAACTTACCAAGGAAGGTGAATATCCCGGTGAATACCAGCAGTGTACCACAGCCGAAGATGCCAGATCCGACAATCGGCACCATCCAATGGACCCAGGGGTAAGAGGTCCACGCGAAGATAAATAGCCCAATAGGAGCCAAGAGGGCGCCTGCAATTGCTGGTGGCAGACGGAATTCAGGTTCGGGGTGTCCTTGGTTTTGATCAAGTAGGTGGTGGTTTACCCGGCGCCACACGGGGTCCGACAGACAGCAGATAATCATCCCGACGAAGATGCCGAGGAAACTTAGGCCGGTCTGCCAGAGGTTGAAGCCGTAGTTGTGGCCGAAGACTAGTGGGAATGCGCCAAAGAACAGGTATAGCACACCGAGCAGGATCGCAGAGAAGAGGCAAAGTAGAAGACACATAGGCTCGAATATGAGGAGCTGGAACGGTCGCAATAAGGCACGTGAAACGGTCCTTGGGAGGGATTTAGTTGACTTCTCCATAGGCGCCTTCCAGCGGTCGTCCCCGGTCTCCTTCCTCAATATTCTAGCTTTCTCGCGAAGCTTGACTGGATCTGGAGTATTGATTAGCCCCTATTTTCAGTAACAGGGAGCGCGTTGCTACATACGATATGTCTCAGGTGCAAAGACGAAAATCATGACCAGAAGAGTGAACGCCCACATGATCATTGCCTAATTACAAGGGTTAGCTATGGGGATCGCTGCGGATTTAATAATATTTAGAGAACGCAATGGCGAGTTGAGAACACATACGTAATATGTCCATCTCCAGTTCGTGTAGTAGTTGATAAAGCCACCAAGCAAGGGACCCAAGCTAGGCCCTAGGAATCTTTAGCGAATGCCAGAAGAGCCTTTCCGAAATGACTTACCGATAAAGGGGCTTAAAGATATTATGACCATCGGGGCTTGAATTTCGTGTCGTTTGAATATATCACTAACGGTGCCACCAGCAACGCTGAGAAACGAACTTCCCGCGAAACCGTCGATGAATCGTGCCTATGATTCAATTAGTTGCTAATTAATCATATCCGAAGCAGACCAAGACATACCACCATCATAGTTGCGGTGTTGTGCGCAACAGCACTCGGAATCAGCCATATCAGAAACATAGCCCACGAAGCCAGGTAAATAGGACGTCTTCCAACGAATTCGCTAAGGGGGCTCATGAGTAATGGGCCGATAGCGACTAGAATCATGGTTTTAGTAAAGATAGCGTTTCTTCGGGTCTCTCATGAGCAACATACTGCCAAAGACGAAGAGGGATAAGCCAAGCGTGCCGATGAGACTTGACATGTGGAACTCGGGGTTCATCTGTTCATACGTTGACGCGTAAATGGAACTGGTACACGTTCTACGCCTATTATTAAATTCTTGTTCCGGAGCTAGAGTTATTGAGCTACACTTACACACAGAGACTTCCCATGCCAACAGTTATTACCACGAGCCACTTGCGGGCTAAACTCATACTTCGAGGACATAACGGATCATCGTCGCCATCCCAAGTTACTTCGAATGGATCCTTCTCAGCCTGAGCCTGAGCAGATGTGAGTGTGTCCTCGGTGACGTCACCGTCCTCTAAGTCGGCGCATCCGTGACCATTGTTTGATCGTATGCGGTAGATAGACGAGGGTCGTATACGGGACGTATGAGGCACCAAAATAGACTCCCGCCTGGTTTCTTCAATCGTTCCCGACCTAGATTCAGTCTCGGATTTCTCTGAGTTGACTTGAGGGTCGGCCATGCTTGAAGCCATACTACTTATTCCCCCCTATTACGGGACAGACCGATTCTGTGGTTCTCAGTCTTGTCACTCTTGTGGTACAAATTCAAGATGGTATAAGTCGAACTAGTAGTAATGTGAACCAACAGGATAATGTCTTATGTCAATTGATTGGAAGCAATGTCACAACACAAAGAAAGCGAGACGGCTGAGGTTGGGATACAGCGTCATAAATAGTCATAAATATGTAGTCTGATCCTCTGCTTATAAGAAATTGGTTATCACTCAATCATCTAATAGCCCCACTCGCAATCCATATAAAAATTGATTCTCCTATGGGGGAGCGCAAAGCGCGAGGTAGCGAATTATTCGACGCCATGGGTAAGGTAGCAGAACCTTACTGCATGGTATGTCGGGTATTTCCAAGCTGCTGTTGTTGAGGCAAAAAGATTGTCCTGGGTTTACAAAGGAGGCTAGACCGGGTTGCATTTATTAGTAAGTCACCAGGCATGTCTCCGCGTTCCCTGTGCTTTTCATTAGATCATATAGGAATTTCTCCCAATTACCATTCATAAATATGCAGTAGGATGAGTCAGTCACTCTTCCCATATCGGCATCGTCAATAGGAGAAAGCTTCGACGCAGCCTAATCCTTGATGAATTGACCAGTAGAGTTTCGCGAATGATGCGATAGCAACATCAGAATCCACAGATAGCTTTGGAGCCCTGGAGCTTATCGGATTTATTATCACCGACGATATGTTGAAGGAGTTCTCCAATCGGCGTTATTAACGCCATAGGTGCTAAGAATTTATAGTAGCACGAACAGCTCGAAAGATATATCTTGTTTGTATTCCGCCTGTTTACCCGTGTAACGTCGGGTTTTCATAGGATCTGCAGAGTCTCATTTTGTCAAACTCAACATTATTCTAACTGCTTACCGATTTGTAGGCTCAAGTCAAGCAAATATGCTATCGATGTACTCATTATCATATACCATTAGGCAATGGTCAGTTATAGTACCTAATAGGTGCTATATGTCATCATGAATACCTACATAGGTACCTAGTGAGTATGAGTTGTCGTTCCTGAAGCTATAATAAGCCTATTATCCCGTTTATATAAGTATACCCGCCTATAACGGTTTTGAAAGCTAAATTGCACAAATGCATTAAAAAAGTCTCTAAACTGGCTTGCCCCGCGGATCGGAGAAGCGCTACAAGTGGCATGAGCGACTCTAGACAATTCCCAACTTCCTATTGGTCAATTGCCTATTAACCACAAAGATTGCTGTAAGGAACAGTCCAAAAATTTTTGGAGACGGTGACCGCTTCGGACCCTAGCTCAAAGGGTCGACTCATTGGGTAAACCTTCATTGTTCAGGCTCGTCTAAGCGTTTTCTTACATTTCCCTACTTCTTCCCAAGTCATGATAATTCTCTCAATGCTTTCCTAAACGCAAGGGAAGCAGCGAAGTTGCTACTACGTGTCCATGGCTTGAAGTATTACCTATTCTCACTGGACTACTCTGACTTCTGGTGGGCTGGCTTTTTCGTCTGCCCCACGTACGTACATCTACTTCATATACTGTACAAGCTCCGTCACCCCTCTGCTTGTCGAGACATATCGCACAGACTTATCCGTCTTTCCGTTAGGTGTAAGACCTGAATATCACAATTGGAACGATACCTTGGTAGCATAATGGCCGATCAACTCAACGGTGCGTCGGGTCCAACCCGCATCTCTATCCTCGGATCCGACTCCATCATTGTCGACCACGGCATCTGGCGGAATTTTGTTCCTGATGACCTCCTCGAAAACCTCAAGTCATCCACCTATATCCTTATTACCGATACCAATCTCCATGATCGCTATGTTCCTCCTTTCGTCGCTCTCTTCAACAAGGCCATTGAGAGCCGAAACTTACAAACACGACTCCTTACTTATACCATTCCACCCGGTGAGACTTCTAAAAGTCGCGAGACCAAAGCCGAAATAGAGGACTGGATGCTATCCCAACAATGTACGAGGGACACTGTCATCATCGCCCTTGGTGGGGGTGTCATTGGTGACATGATCGGTTATGTCGCTGCTACTTTCATGCGCGGTGTCCGCTTTGTTCAAGTCCCGACTACTTTGCTTTCCATGGTGGACTCGTCCATTGGTGGCAAAACCGCCATTGATACTCCTATGGGCAAAAATCTTGTCGGGTCCTTCTGGCAGCCCCAGCGTATCTACATAGATCTCGCTTTCCTCGAAACTCTTCCGGTGCGGGAGTTCATTAATGGCATGGCCGAGGTTATCAAGACCGCCGCGATATGGGATGAGTCTGAGTTTACTGCTCTAGAGGAAAACGCCTCACTAATTTTGAGCTCTATCCGGTCTAAAACTGCTGATCCTAGTGACAGATTGCTCCCAATTCGTGCCATATTAAAGCGCATCGTCCTTGCCTCCGCCCGCGTCAAAGCCGAGGTCGTTTCCAAGGATGAAAAGGAAGGCGGCCTTCGAAACCTACTCAACTTTGGTCATTCCATTGGCCATGCTATTGAGGCCATTCTCACCCCCCAGGTATTACATGGCGAAGCTGTGGCCATTGGGATGGTTAAGGAGGCCGAATTAGCTCGTTACCTTGGCGTTTTGAAGCCTGGCGCGGTGGCTCGATTGGTCAAATGTATTGCGAGCTACGAGTTACCTACCTCACTTCATGACAAGCGCATTGTAAAATTAACGGCCGGGAAGCAATGCCCCGTAGACGTGCTACTTCAGAAAATGGCCGTAGACAAGAAGAACGAAGGAAAGAACAAGAAGATCGTACTCTTATCCGCCGTAGGCCAAACCCACGAACCCCGAGCAAGCGTAGTCGACGACAGCGCCATCAGGGTCGTTCTTTCTCCTGCTACCCGTGTCACGCCGGGGGTACCCAAGGGGCTAAATGTGCAGGTGACGCCCCCTGGATCGAAAAGTATTTCCAACCGAGCTCTCGTACTCGCTGCCCTCGGCCAAGGGACCTGCCGGGTTAAGAACCTCCTTCACTCTGATGATACCGAGTATATGTTGTCGGCAATTGCTCGACTAAACGGCGCCTCTTACTCTTGGGAGGAAGCTGGTGAGGTTCTCGTCGTTACGGGGAAAGGCGGCAAGCTTCAGGCCAGCGAGGAGCCTCTCTACCTAGGGAACGCTGGCACGGCCTCTCGTTTCCTAACAACCGTGGTTGCCTTATGTTCCCCTTCTAACGCGATCTCGACGGTCCTGACTGGAAACGCCAGGATGAAGGTTAGGCCTATTGGTCCCCTTGTCGATGCCTTACGATCGAACGGCGTGGATATCAAATACCTTGGAAACGAGCATAGTCTCCCAGTACAGGTGAATGCGGCCGGTGGTCTTGATGGAGGCGTTATCGAGTTGGCTGCTACTATTTCTTCGCAATACGTCTCGTCTCTCCTTATGTGTGCGCCGTACGCCAAGAAGCCCGTTACCCTGCGCCTGGTGGGGGGCAAACCGATCTCGCAACTTTACATCGATATGACTATCGCCATGATGAAGACATTCGGTGTTTCAGTTACGAAATCTGCCGACGAGCCACACACCTACCACGTTCCGCAAGGCGCATACCAAAACCCCGAAGAGTATGTCGTAGAGAGCGACGCCAGCTCAGCAACCTACCCGCTCGCAGTTGCTGCTATAACTGGGACTACCTGTACAATTCCTAATATCGGTGCGAGCTCCCTCCAGGGAGATGCTCGGTTCGCAACGGACGTATTGCGTCCGATGGGCTGCACCGTAGAACAAACAGCTACATCTACCACGGTAACCGGTCCGAGCCCAGGCAGCCTAAAGGGCATTGAGGTCGATATGGAACCCATGACCGATGCCTTCCTGACAGCTTCTGTTCTTGCTGCAGTGGCATCGGGAGAGACGCGAATTACCGGAATTGCCAATCAACGCGTGAAGGAGTGCAATCGTATTGCAGCAATGAGAGAGCAGCTCGCTAAATTTGGTGTGCACTGCAGCGAGCTCGAAGATGGCATTATCGTGTCTGGTAAGAGCCTTGCCGAGCTTTCTAGGCCAAGTGAAGGTATTTACTGCTACGACGATCATCGTGTGGCTATGAGTTTCAGCGTCATATCCATAATTGCGCCAAGCACTGTCCTCATTCTGGAGCGCGAATGTACTGGCAAGACATGGCCTGGGTGGTGGGATGTATTGGCCCAATCATTCGGAGTCAGTCTCACAGGCGAGGATGTCGTGCCTACGTCCCACAAGAAGGTAAAGCAAGCTGAGGCTGGGTCATCGATATTCATTGTTGGTATGCGAGGCGCCGGGAAAACTACTACCGGTCGTTGGATGGCAAGCATACTCAAACGCCCTTTCATCGACCTTGACCAGGAATTAGAACGGCGGTCCGGGATGACGATCCCCCAAATAATACAAGAAAGTGGCCGTGGTTGGGAAGGTTTCCGGAGCGACGAGCTAGATCTCCTGAAAGACGTCATGAAAAACCAGGGCCGAGGTCACGTCTTTTCCTGTGGCGGTGGTATCGTTGAAACACCTGAAGCTCGTGAGCTACTCATTTCCTATCATCGCAATGGCGGGGTGGTACTCCTCGTAAATCGTGACGTTGAACAAATGGTGGAATATTTAACGCGAGACAAAACTCGTCCTGCTTATACTGAAGAGATACGAGGAGTGTACGAGCGACGAAAGCCTCTATTCCAGGAATGCAGCAATTACGAGTATCACAGTCCTTACCTTGATCCTCCTAGAGGTCTTGGTGACCCTCCCGAGGACTTTGCCCGGTTTGTCTCAGCAATCACTGGGAAGGGCACGCATCTCGAGGACGCCAAGAAGAAGCCTCTGTCTTTCTTCGTGTCTCCTGACTTGCCTAGCGTATCATCGGCGGTGGAAGTCATCCCCCGAGTTGTGGTTGGCGTAGATGCCGTTGAACTACGGGTCGATCTCCTCGATGATATTACGCCAGAATCAGTGGGAAAGCAGATCTCACTACTACGCTCCGCAGCCAAGATACCTATCATATTTACGGTGCGGTCTAAATCCCAGGGGGGTCGTTTTGACTACAAGTCCGAAAAGGAATTGCTTCCCCTATACCAAACAGCCATGCGTACGGGCGTGGAATACGTGGATGTAGAAATGACACTTTCGGATGAGACTTTAGATACGATCATACAGTCGCGCGGCAGTTCTACACGCATCGTCGCGTCACACCATGACCCTGAAGGTAAGCTCTCCTGGAAGAGCGGGGGCTGGCAAACGTGGTACAACCGAGCCTTGCAGTACGGAGACCTCATCAAGCTAGTGGGATTTGCGAAGAAAATGGAAGACAATTTCTCCCTAGCTGGTTTCAGGGATAGAATGTTCGCTGCTCACGGGAAACCCATCATAGCCCTCAACATGGGCACCACTGGCAAGCTCTCTCGTATATTGAACAAATTCCTAACGCCAGTCTCACACCCCGGGTTTCTCAAAACGGCTCCTGGTCAGCTGTCAGTAGCCGAGATTCGCAGCGGGTTGGCCCTAATCGGAGAGCTTGATGCCAAGCAATTCTACCTATTCGGAAAGCCCATATCAGCGTCACGATCGCCTGCTTTGCACAACTCTCTGTTCCGCCAAACGGGTTTGCCCCATGCATACTCCCTTTCTGAGACGGATACCGCAGCAGACGTGCGAAAGTTGATTCGGGCACCCAATTTTGGAGGTGCATCAGTCACGATCCCCCTTAAATTAGATATTATGCAGTATCTTGATGACATCTCGGAATCGGCCAAGATCATTGGCGCTGTTAACACCATCATACCCGTGGCTTCGCCCAACGAGTCAGCAACACGACTGCTAGGGGATAACACCGATTGGAGAGGCATGGTTTACTCCTTGCGTTCGGCAGGGCTAGTATCACCAACGGAGGGGTCAGCAAGCGGTGCGATGGTAGTAGGCTCCGGTGGTACTAGCAGGGCGGCTATCTACGCTCTGCACTCCCTTGGTTACAGTCCCATCTACATTGTGGCGCGAAACCCTAGCGCAGCTGACTCTCTCCGCTCGTCCTTCCCCGACGAGGTCAAGATAGAGCAGGTACAGGAGGCCAGTCAAGTCCGTCACTTGCCAAACGTCATCATCAGCACGGTGCCCGCTGACAAACCGATCGAACAATCGGTCTCGGAACTCATTGGATCTGTACTGCGACAGCCTAGACAGACAGAAGGTCTACGCGTCCTATTGGAGATGGCCTATAAGCCTCGACGTACACCGCTGATGGAGCTAGCTGAAAATTCAGGCTGGACTAGTATCCCAGGCCTGGAAGTGCTCGCATCACAGGGTTACTATCAGGTACGTGGAAGTTGACGAATCTATCTATTCGCCGCAACAACGTTTCTTTCTTTGCTGACGACGTTCACTATAGTTCCAACTCTGGACAGGCATTGCGCCCCTATTCTCCGACGTACGCGCGGCGGTGCTGGGTGACTAGATGCTATCCCGCGGAGTTAGTTGTGTCTGCTGGGGGCTCAAAATATTCTTAGCTATACTGTTGTTGATAGACCGCTATTTGGCTGCCTAGTTTATGTGATAGCCGTACATCGCCCCCGAGCAGGCGGTGTTAATATCATGTAGATATTGATCATGGGATCAACTGCGAGATTGAGTGAACTCCTCACGTGCATGTACGATGGCAAATTATATGCAATGGTGTTTAATCATGATGCCTAAAGTATGTGTCACCGTGACTCGAAGAGAAAAAGCAAATTTTTCATCGTTCCGGAGGCCGTCGGCCTGCAGAGTGATGTCGGGACTGGAGGCGACACTGCCCGGATGAGCAAGTGCCACAAATCCCGTGGTATCCGAACCTCCGGGCACGCCGGTGACCTCGCCTATTATCCCTATATTCCAAAAAGCCAGAGTCTGTTAATAGCCTGTGATCATTAATCGGAAAACGAAGGCCTTCCCGGCTATTGGAATGTCCAGGTGCTAAGGCTAGGATATATCCCGAGTTACTTGCCGTAACTACGTGACAGGTTGGATTCGTAACTCCGACGCTCGACGGATTTAGGCGAATATAGAACATAGAGTCGATCTGCATAGTGTTGAGGCGAAGTGCATACTCGCAGGATGGTGCAGGAACGTCGTAGGAGGCGCGCAAATGAGATGCTATTGCCTGGATATTCCAAATGGACGGTTTCTAAAAATAGGCAACGTAGAGATGGGAGAACGCGACGTTCTTGACGCGATCTAAGTCCATGCGACGTGTTGATCTACGTAACGCCGTGGCCTTATAGAGGGCACCGCCACAGCAGTGTCGATCGATGAGCCACAGCTTGGCAGCTGTAACTTCAACGTTCCAAGCTTGAGGTTACATAAGGGTTGTGTGGCTAATTCGAGATTGATAAGGGAGGGGCACCGATTAAGTAATCTGAGATCTGGCAGGTTCTCGATTGCTCGGGTGGCTTCGGCTACTACCGAGCAGCAGCAGCGGTTGTCCAGAACGCACGAGCGGACAAAAGAAAATCTTGGAAAAGAGCACTTTGCTGATCAAGTATTTCCGTACATACCCAAAGTTACACAGCAACGATTGACCGGGACACCCACATTGATGCCCTGACGGGGGAAAGGGGAAAGCCGACCGTACGTACCGCGCTCAGATAGAGACTTCCAGGTACTTAGTGCCTATCGAGGTACATGGATGGACAGCTCTTGCGATAATTACTCGAAAAATACGCTATAATGTGCTAGCATTATTCATATTCATTTAGAGCTAGATGCATACATGGATGGACTATACACTATACACGCTATACAAGCTATACATGCTGCTATACATACCTATACGAAGCGATAGACGCAAACCCAACAAGAAAACGGCTGCACCCTTCCTGCTCGATTGCATCATTTGTGTCTAGGGCTCATGCAACGAACATGCATGTCGTGCAGCAAGAACCGTATCCATGTGGTCCAGTTATACGAACGCACCCACAGCAAGGGTTGGGAAAAAAAGGTAGGGACCCTGTACCCACCTACCGCCTCGTATATTGGCTTGGATATGTACCTAGAGAGGCCATCGAAACCGTGAATTGGATGTCAATATAGCCAAGCTACCTGATGTAAAACCGCAATAAAAAATGGATAAAATAGAAATTCAGGGTCGTTATCTTGCATAGTCGTACACTAGATGTAACCTCTCGATTCCGAGTAACCTGTTTTTTTCTGCATTTTTCTTGAGGTAGGTAGGTAGGTAGGTAGGAAGCATGTATGTAGGTATGTATGTAGGCGCAGGTAGGGTAAGATGGTACCTAACAAGCAGCAAGCTACCTTAGCTTACAGCTTACCTACCTACAGCAACAAACCTCGGTGCAGCATAGCAGCAGCAGCAGTAGCAGTAGGAGCACCTCCAATGCGCAAGCGGCAGCAACAGCTAACCAACCTCGACAACGTCCATTCGACCATAAACTTGTGATGGATGATATACGTGGAGACATCCGACGCCAGTCAATCAGCCTACCGACATACGATTGATGCCCCGAGCTCTTTTTGATTTGATTTGCGTGCATTGAGGTAATTAAGCATGCCATGTAGCCGTAGCCTGTAAAGCTTAAGCCGGTCAAGTCCAAAAATAAGGGATCAAGAATAGCCAAGCCACGGCCCGTATGGTAGCATTGGGACCCTATCATCACAAGCAAGAAAAAAAGCAAGCTACGTACAAGCAAACCCCAAAGCTCCTCTTCTGCGTATGATACCTACCCTAGGTAGATAGCTCCCCAACTAAGCAAGCAAACAAACCCAAGCCGCCATGCAGCCGTCCAACGTCTCTTAAGCCGAGGGACCAATTATCGCGAACACGAACTTATACTCTCGGTCACGCGTTGAATATAAGCTTAATCTACGATGCTTCAGAGCGAGACACGTATGCATACGAACACTCATTTTGCGCTAAGTCACGGCAGAACGAATCTTTAGAAATATAGCAGGAGACTATGGTATGTAGTGGTATTATTATGTACCTTCGCAGGGTATTGTAATATTTTGACTCTATAATAATTATATCGTGACAACGAGAAAGCTTCACGTCGATTCTCCCGATTTTTAGTTAACCGTGTCATTTCCCATATGGTACAATCTCTTTTTGGTAGTGTGCCGACGTTCGTTATCTTTGAAGGATTCTCCCGCTTGCTTCCTTGCTTGAAGTGTGTGTGTGCCGCCCAGTTGTAAGTTTGTGCTGTGCTGGTAAAAAAACGATATAAACCGAGTTAAAAATAAATAAGTTCCCCGCTGATCATACAAGTCGTAAATGGAAAATCTTGATCTCGTCATATAAGGGTCTTCCCACCCTCAAACCCCATTGGCCCAATCAATCGCAAGTCTGTGGAAATTCTTTTGTGTTTTCCCGCCAGAATCGTACAGCGCCCAGGTGCAACCGGGGGAAAATAGGGTAATAGATACCACCACCACCATAGGCAGTACGAACGAAAAAAAGAATTGTACAGATGAAAAAAAAAATTAAATGATATAAAATGGATAAGGAAATAGAAATGTAAAAGACGTCGCTGATCCGATCCCGGCAGTTTTCTTTTTGTCCCCAGTCTATAGAAGTAACCGATTCCGTGACCCGTAAATGACAGAGATGACGTAAAGAAAATGCAAGGAGATATAGATGAGGGAAGCTAAATCGCATCAAATCTTCATTAGTTCCCGCTCCCTAAATGACGCCTGATTTCCCCTGGGTTCTCGATAGATAGAGAGATAGAAAACCATGAGCCCGATTTAATGCAAAGTGATGACAGATGCGAAACATCATGATGCGTCCCAGATGCGTCCCACAGGATCCGAGTGATCTGATGGATGGACGGCCATGAGATGGTTACATGGACATCGTCAGAAAGCGGGATCGAGTTGGTTGCTGTTCCGGTACATATTCCGGTACACAGTAGAATGTACCAGAAAAGGGCTGTCGATGATGCAAAACGATGATAAGCGATATGGAATATGATGTAGGTGGTGATGCCGTTACACTCGGCGGGTCCACGCCCCAAAAAGGCCAAAAGGGCCAGGAAAGACCCCAGAAGCCTGGAATTACGTCATGGGGAGACGTCATAAAGCCTGAGCCAGTCATGGGTGCTGCGGGGATGGGTTCGGGTGTCGACCCAAGGGTCCTGATTGATCAGCGGATCCAGTAACCCAAGCGGGAAGCCGGACCACAACTTAGCGTTTAACCATGCCGCAAATAGCCAGCTGCATGATTTAGTCCGCAGGTCCCTGCAGATTGACGTTGGACCCTTGATAATGATCCCTTCAGCCAACGTCAACGGATACCCCACTCGTACGCCTCGGCTTTGCAGGACACTTTGCATGCATTGGGCCTGCATACCTGCATACATGCAGCTTCCAGACCCTTCGAGTATCCTCCCTCCATCAGGAACAATCGACGGCCTATAATCGCTCAGCCTTGGCGGGTAGCGCATACAGTTGCACACTTCAGGCCTCATCGTACGTGCGCGCCAACTCATACGCTAACACCACCCCGCCTCCGATGCTTGCCTGGGAATTCGACGTCGGGGTGGCAGACACGATAGTGCCTCGTAAGTGCATCCGCCCGACTAAAAGTCTTTTCCTCGGTACAAAGATCGCAGCGAACCTTTTGCTTCCGTGCATTATGAATCGTATCCTCGTGGCGCGTAAGATCGTAGGGCCGCGAGAAAATGGTGTTACACGGCTTCCCAGTGCTCGGGTTTATCCTCTCGCACTTATGCGGACCAGCCTGACTGTTAAGCAGGCTTCCAGCCATGCCACTTGATGCTGACGGTGAGGCCCGGACGTGGCTCAAGGCATTGGCTTGTCGATGGCCCTCGCGCTTGTGCTTTTGTAGTAACGCTGGTGTCTCGAACCGCAGCGTACAGCCGTGATACGTGCAAGTGTACGTACCCCCATCCGCATTAGCACCCGTTGGTTTCTGGCTTGGCGCATCGCCACCCTCTGAATTGCTCGCTTCCGCCGAGCTTACTCTTGAGTATGTCGAAGTAGTAGGCGTAGAGCGTTGCTGTTGCTGCCTCTGGGTGATGAAGGGATATTGTTGCGGTACGGTAACGTTACTCGGCATAGAGAAGTTGAATCCGCTCTGCAGCGGCGTCGAGGATACCGACTGGAATGACGGACTCGAGTGCTGTGATAAGTTTCTTGAGACCATATTTACGGCGTCGTTGCTAGCCGGCTCCATATTGTAAGGATTAGGCTCTTGCGGGAACAGAGGCATGTTAGAACCGTCATCGGATTCGTTGAAGTCGAGCATCGCATCCTTCGGCGAGATAGTGTTCGGAGTACCTTGTTGATGTGCAGAATTGCGCGCCATCTGCTGCTGTATTTCCTTCTCATCTCGTTCAGCTTTCCGCCTCTGATGCATTTGTCGGGCTGATCCTAGTCGCATCTGCTCCACACCTACCTGAGGAAACTCGTTCATGGTAGAAGCGTAAGGAGAACCTTGCCGAAACGGCGACTGGTCATCCCGCGATACGCTCGAGACTGGCGACTGTACAGCGCTCAAGTGTTGGCTATTAGCGGCCTGGAGTCTCTGGGCGAATATCTCGTTGCTTGGCGACATAGCTAGATGCGTCTGTGGCGGTGGAGACGCTGACGTGATGGTGAAGTTAGGATTATATAGCTCGTCGTTGTAGATATCCGTCATAGTGCGGTCTAGTTTTGGAACTTGGTTGTGGAAAACTGCATCGTGGAAAAAGTGTAAGTAGTTTTCATAATCAGAATCATAGTCAGAGTCGCATAGAAAATGCGTCGTAAGGATGGAGGCCTCACCATTCCTTGGTCTTCTACAGTCATCCTCGGCTTCATGGAATGACGGTGTGGCAGGTGAGTCACCACCAGCAACCGAACTCGCCACTGACACGGGATGGGATCTAGAAGACGAACCACCACCGACACCAATCGACAGATCTGGCGCTGGTGCTAAGCCTCGGTCGCCTCTTAGCTTCCGCTGTTGTTGATTCGCTAGATTTGATAAGCCTTCGACCGAGGCTACATCGCGCGACATTTGCTGACCATTCATAATATCACGGTTGCCGTGGTAGGTAGTGTTGCTATTAGTAATACCGCCGTCGCGGATGTTGCTGCTGAAGTTGGGTAGGGTGCTGGCATAGAAGGCGGTATCGGTCATTGGCAGAGGCTTGCCCAAGTTATAGGCGTAGTTGTTCTCGCCACCCCCCATGTCGTGATACCCATCGGTACTCGAATCGGTGACGGCGATGTGCGGGTTCGAAGTGTTGGCATTGTATGGCGATGCTGGTCCATTTGATCCTAACGACGAGAGAGACGATTCGCGCTGATGGCTAAACCGATGTGCTGCCCGAGGAGTTTGTTGACTTCCGTGTAGCATCCACGAGTCCGACGGCATCAAGTCCGGCACCTGGGACAAGCTCTGGCTACTATTCCCCCCGTCGAAGTTCTGCTGGTGCGATGGCGTCGCGGGCGTCCTGTATCGCTGGGTGGCGGCGATGGCGGCGGCGGCGGTATCTAGGTTAGACAGTGAATTCGACGGGTGAAAGGCGGCGTTCCTGTTCGGTAGGATGTTCGTACTTGAGTTGGCGTCGATGGGCTGCTGAGTGAAGAATTGGAAATGTTGGTTTCTTAAGCTATTTTGATCGAGCATCTGCATCATATTGTGTGACGATGCGATCGGTCGAAGTAGGGGACTGTCGTCGAGGAATGTTTGCTGTTGTGTTTATTGTCTTTCGCTCAAAGAAAATTAAGAAAGAGTTATAAGCAATGTCAGATAGGTATAAGTGTGAAGTATGTAGATGATGTATTAGTTCGATAGAATTATCGAGTGTGGGGTGGAAGACGAGGAGTGGCGAACGGGATACTTTAAATATGGAGGGTCCAACCAGATCGATGGACCAGGGAGGGAGGTGACCGACAAGGGTGTAGGGGTATCGCGAGGTACCTCTGTACTTGGAGGTACAAGGACCAGGGGATTTCAATTTCCCAATTCTTTCTCTCCCACCTCCGAGGAACTTTTTAATGTTGGCAAGGTGACTTATTAGAACCTTAAGAAACGGTCCTTTAGTAACCTTATTGGGGAACAGGAGTGACTCGGAACCGGATTCCACCGGCTAGTCACCAATTAAGAAAGAGACTAATTGGTTTTTGCTGGTGAGTCGGTAGTCCTGGACCTTTTCTTCCTCTTCTTTCTCTCCTCTCGGATCGAATGAGTAATAGTGATGATGGCTTGATAATGAACCGCTAGGTCATGTGGTTCAACCCGGGTTATTGACTTGAGATGCGCTTCTTTGTCCTTCCGGCTTGCTTGTCCGAGCCAGACTTAGGCTCGCTCGCTATAGCAGAAGATGGTTCCTAATTCCGTTTAGGTCAACCAATCGTTGAATCTGGATCGGCGTGTAATGAGTATTGCTCCGTCTTGTCTATATCAATGTATCTTGGTTGAGTTATGTGGGTAGTGATGTAAAATAAGACGGCGTTTGCAGACGGTATTTATTATTTTATTAAGTGTAGGTAGGTAATATATTACCTCGGGTTCATTTAATAAAAATACATGTAGAATACTATTCACTATTCCTACCTATTGAATATGATTATTCATACTTACTACTAGCCAACAAGATGTGTGGTAATGCCGATTTGGTCCTGCGATGCAGTACGTACTGTCCGCATCGTTGGGCTTCGCGAGACATCTGGGTACATGGATATGTAATGGAGGGCGCTCTTCCTGGCCAAAATGACGTAGTGCGATGCAGTTTGTACTTGTAAGTGGGCAGGGGGGGTATGTTGGCCTTAGGCTCTTGATTCGATTAGCATGCATGTGTGGGTCGATACATATGTATGATTGGGAGGGTCGTACAACATCAATCGTTGAGACTTGCGACCATTTTTTCTCTTTTTTTTTTCCTCTCTAATCTGCATATGTCATAAACCCCCATTTAGTATTTGTTTGCATAGTCCGATGCGCATCCGACATACCCTATTAGTCATTGGCTATTAGCCGTTCATTGAATACGGCAGGTACCTCCGGGGATAGTATACCTAGGTACATTCTCAGAACCCGATGTATATCCGGCTAGCCGCGGTAGAGCGCTTGCCCAGGAGCACTGCCACTTCTAGATGGTTTACGAGCCACAGTTATTCAGCACACAAAGAGATCGAGACTCTAATATCCAGCGAGTATTTCCGATATGGGCAAGTGTTCCCGAAGCAAGAAAGCAAAGCGTACATAGGAAACGAGACATCAATAGGGGCAGTTTTACGGTGAGGTATCTATCTGTATGTAGTCATCTTCAATTCTACCACGGGTGCAAGCCTAGAACAATTACTAGCATGAAAGATACAACCATTAGCCACGTGTGAGATAGATCTAGAGCAAGACGCGGAGATTTGGTCACATGTCAGGTACCAGTCAGATCATCTCTCGTGTTGGTCGGGTCACCATCGTCCCACAGTCATAATACCACACACTATCTACATAACACGAACTATGAACCATAAACCATACACAAAATGTACATAAACCAGATGGAAGGGTCCGCGGCATTTACGGACGGAGGTGTTAGTAATGCGCCTGCGATTACTATACTCCGGAGCATCGTCGTCTTTATTTTCGGAGCTGATGGGGTTCAAGACAAAACAACGGCAGTTTCGGCTTTAGTGGCCATATCAGATGCCCAAAGCATATGCAACATAATCAATTTGCATTTCTTTTTCAGCTTCTACTAATTGTTGAATGTAACGTGTAGAAGAGAGAGAGAGGAAAAAAAGTTCTGCCGCGGGGGATTGATGGTCCTTGGAGAGCGCAGGGTGACATTACCCAGGTCCTCGGCATTCGAACATGGCCTTATTCAGCCCTACAGGGACAAATGGAATCAATCGTAAGGCCGGACCACGAAAATTTCAGCGTATCGCATCGCCGATGAGCCCGACCGAGTTTAACTGCTGCAGGTAATACTGGTAATACTACTTGGTAATACTGACAATAGCGGGCGTGACTAACAAGTTCACGGATCTAAGGGGTGGTATTGCATGGGCCTCGCATTGCAGAGAAGGCAGCGAACGCAAAAAACGCAGACCCCGACTGCCCGAGTCCCGGAGAAGCGCAGTCTAGACGATACACGTGACACGCAAACCCCGTTAGCAATCCCCAACTGGGTCATGGATGGTCTGCATAAACTGCACAATTGTACAATTAACCGGTGTTCGCCGCACCGAGGCTACACGAGATGTCCGTGTCCGGTAACTCGAAGGAGAAGTTTGCATTATTCACTGGATTCCTTCTCGCTGGCAGAATGAAGACCCGGAGATCTGGAACCGGCAGATAAAAGACAATCGGAATCTAGACTTTCAATTGGTAAGGTTTAAAAAAAAACTTTTGATGGAACATTCTATGGTTGTGTGGCTGTGCTCAAATGGGCGCTACTGCAAACGCAGGTAGGTACCTTGCATATTGCATATCGGTTGTCCCGGTTTGCTAGTCTCCCTCCATGAGGCTCTCCTTTTCCCCTTCGATTATTCTATTTGGTGTTACGGAAAACTTTTTGGCCCCTTCCAAACTTCTAAGGTTCCCTTCGCGTATGCCATAGGGCGACCAACTACCGAGCCCACGGACACGGACTAGGATCCATGGATGTGTACCTAGCTTGGTAATCCAATCACCGGCATTACGCTACGTTCTTCCAGTTGATTCGTCTCACTTGATTGTCTAAGAGTATACAAATGCATATTGACTGCAGTAGTTACTGCGTAGTATACTAATATTAACATTCAAGTAGGTACTTACTTATACATGATGCCTAATTATACATAGCCGTCTGGTACAATACGTAACCCTTAGAAATCATGAGGCAGCCTATAAGCCAGAAATACTGACCTCAATTGCGCATATACTCGGTAGTGAATCATACTGGCCTCGGCTATAATCGCCTTTCGCCGACCGTGTCAACACGATGCCTCCGCATCATACCGGATACCACTAAGTCAGGCACCGAGTAATAGCGTCTATGGCACAAGTCAGAGGACAGGGGCACAGGGCATAAGCGCGCACAGCCTTTCCGTGATGTAGGGCCTGTAGTGCTGACGATACACGAACACAGAGCATGACATGGGTGCAAAAGATGGGAAAGTTCAAATACGGTTCTTCAATCCCCATCATTAATGCTGTGTACCCAAGCCTGCCGTTACATCTGTGGCTGGAGAGTGACACTTAGCTTTTCGCTCTTCTCCACGTGGAACTTGTCGCTCGCTTCGACCGAAATGGTTGCCAAGAGCTGCTGGCCAGAACGCTACGATGGGGACACTATGCTCCAGAACACGAAGTCTAAGACATTAGACCACTACGTTACAGCCAGAAATAGTTATTCTTTCACATCACGCAGCTGAATTGGTACACGACAACGCAGCAAGTCGGTCGGTCCCGGCTCTTGGGATTCTAACCGCAACCTCATATTAGTTAGTGTCATGCAGCCCACTCTGTGGCTCTCATCCAAATGTCTCTGACTTTGGGGTGTTGGTTTTTTTTCGTCTCTGCACTGGCCGTCTTCCCCGCATAGTCCATCCGTGGATCGCACGCACGCACCCGCCCGCCAACACAGCCACTAATCGACATAGGAGAATTTAAGATCAAGTGTAACCTACCACCTATGCGATACTTGTGCTTCGCTGAAAAAAAAATTCAAGTAAGGGTCGTCTCATGCGCGCGTACGAGTTCTGCCATAGTCGACAATGTAGCCTCATCAATTGCGCAGACCAACAACCTAGTATACCACAGGCGCAGCTGATCTAGACAATGCTTGTCTTGGATACGTACGCGTCCCACGTATGACAGCGTAAAAGTAACACCCATTTATCTGCTCTGCCGAAGGAGGCCGGGTCAGGCACAGCTGAGTCGTGTAGCCCCATCTCCATTACCAAGGGCGGAAACATCGTAGATCCATGTTGTCCTAACGTAGATGAAGTGCGGCATTGGACAATATGGGGCAGCCCCCAAAATACCGTCGTATTGGTAGCGTCGCTCGGGTTTTGAACAAGAGGGATATGAATTCCCATTGGCAGGTTTCTGCGACGGCTGCTCATCAAATTTTTACCATTATAATCTTCGTCAGCGTAGCTTCAGCTATAGTCTTGTCAGAAGAGTTGTTGGAAATCCGACACATGGTCTATAATGTATCTCCTAAGCTTAGTCGTTAACTATTAACACACCAACCAAGGCATATTGTTCGACTTCGGTATCAACCAGTGGTGTGAAGGGGATATAATCAGATTGAAAATGACGGAATCGCATGAATGAGAATATTTATATTTTAATAATGGCCAATGAAGAAATATGTGATTGAGATTATACTAGTCCAAAAGTGGATGGATTTATGTGAAACTTCATAGAAAACGCGATTTTAAACGCGTATTTTCGCGTCAGGGATAACCCCAAAACCTCTAATCAGCCACGCCATCGACTCCACATACCACCATCTATATCAACCCGGTGAGGCTCACCGGCCTTTCTTTCTTTCTTTCTCTTTCTCTTTTGTTTTGACCTTTCTTTTCCCCTTTCTTTCCAGGTTTTATTTTCTCTTTCTCTTTCTTTCTTTCTTTGTGGGGCAAGAAGTCTTGCACTGTGTGGCTGATGTACATATATGTGGTCCAACCGAATCGGTGACCGTAGACAGCACTTGAGGTGATCGCTATTAATCGTAATACTGGGGTAGCAGCAGAAAAGAGCCTCATTCATATGATCCGAGCCGGTGCGACGGTGCCATGGTTTCACTCATCGATCTCTCGACTAAGCAGTAAATGTGTAGCAACAGCTCCAACAGATACCTCAAATGGGAAATACCTACCGAGTCCAGACCTTGCTGAGCTCACCATATTGGTAAGCCTATTTCTTTTTTGAAAAGCGCGTGCGTCACAGGAATATAAAACTTGTCAGATTGGTTCACACCGCTCCCCAGTCTGCTGGGCCCCCATATGACTGACTATATGATACATGCCTTCTTTGCCATCGTCAACCCGGGGTAGCCCTGTTACAATAAGGGAGACGTTGGATAGCTCAGCTGTCGTTGTAGGGGCGCTATCGTGATACTACAGAACCCAATGAGTCACGGCACATAAGCGAGATCATGTCCCTTCGTAAGCCTCCTCGGACAGTCGTATAGCATTTAGCGGCAGCCTCGTAGAGAATTTTGAATAGGCAGGTGGTATTAAATGCAGTCCGTCCCGAGAGTATCTTTGGTAGCAATTGAGCGAATACAAGGCTTGATCAGGTGAGCTACACGATGGGGGCTGCTAATTTTCTAATCCAGCTGACCTTTCCAGTGGTGATACGGAAAGAGGAGATGTAGATTGCGGTGCCGAACATTGCATGTGTATTCGGCCATCTCATCAGGGGGTGGTCTCCGTAGATCGCCGCTTATTTTCCCCAAGAACGGGTAGCGAATAGTGGTAGGCTTGAAATCTTGTGATGTAGTATTGTATATTCATTTATAAACTCAATATACTACCTAGTATCATGACAACTATTATCACTTGCTGGCTGGGTTTTTGTTTTGGGCATGAACGGGATAGGGGTCCAGAACAATCCCACACCGCCTCGCCCAGCCCATCACTTGCATGCCAGATTCCGTAACTGTGGATTGTACACGGGGGTACCATGCGGTATCCGCTAAGATTTACGATGTATATGTTCAGTTGTCAGTGAAGGCCACAATCTGATTCACTGGTGACGTATCAGTATTATATACGTACAACCAACGTGTCCTAGGACCTACGACCCCCAGAACCCTAGGTCACGTCTAGGTCTATCAGAAGATCAAGTAGACCCATTGTCGCCCAATACTCTTATACATACACGCCAGCAATGATTCTAGGGTACCTCGTCGCTTACGGCTGAGAAACGTCGTAACATCGATGAGGAAACATACATCCGCATGACTCGGTGAATAAGCCATGGTTGAACTAGCGGGCTGACATATCTTAACTGGCTGGGATACATGGAAGGCTATTAGCTTACGAATCCCACCGAGGGCGTTCGGATGAAATTACTGAATGTAACGACAGCGTCTGTAAGCCTGTAGTCCATAGTTAACAAGATGCTAACATAGTGTATACATGTATATCTAAAATGCTACCGAGCCCAACTAATAAAGCTATATGCTTAGGCAACGGTGCCCTTAAAACATGATAACGCATATGGAGAGTCTCATCAATATACGCGCACTTCCGCATATATTTCGGTGGGAGACTATGACGAGGCTGATGCTTCGGGTAGCCTTAGAGGTTACACGTATCCTTGTTTCATGGCTCATCTGGATTTGTCAAGATAAGTGCCATGTTACAACGGTTACTATTCCATATCTATCTTATTACTTGATTACTTATTTACCGACGCGAATGCTCACCGACTGCAATAAGCCCACAGCACGAGTACGTACTTATATAATATATACTTAAATAACAAGAATAGCCTTATAGCTTTCAAGTACCTCCTCGTTCGTTCTTTTAATATTAGAATGTTGGCCAGCCATCAACACGTAATTATCCCCATATGTAATGATTAAGTCACTTAGAATTCGGGTTTACCGCTTAGCCGTTTAAATCTGTGAAGCAAGTATAGACTGATTCATGCATAGACATGCAGAGCTCCAGCATATATTACACAATTAAGCTTATAGAAGCAAGTTTCATATGAATATCTACATAGTGAAACTTCCTACCTGATATATCTGCTTGAAATGACTAATGTAGCCTTTCTCTCCTACTGTAACTGTCAGATGCGAGCAAAACTTGAATAATCGATCGTGGCAGGTGAAGATTTTAAGCTACTCGTGTCTTATAAGTCGAGTACAACGATAAAGCCAAGAGATTAATAGTTACCATATGGTTAGTCGATAGCAGAGAGTACGTGGATAACATATCAAACTTATAATATCGCAACGAGTAAACTCAGGTAAGTGCCCGAGGCTGTTGCTTAATATGTAAGTCAGTATCATCGTGATATTTGAGGTGCATGGCTAAAGATAGTCACCCAACAACTACGTTATCATCGTAGGCACTGGAATAATACTAAATATGGACGATGTTGCTATCAACACATCGATATATTTGCCATCGTACCGCGTAAATTAATAACTTCAAGATATGCCATGCCAACTACGTATTCAAGGAACATATCAACCGGAAAATAACAACAATACATCATCCCCAACATTAAGAAGCTCAAGGCTGTAGCTGATATGTAGCTCGATATGACACCCAGAAACGACACGATTCACATCTGGAATATTAGTTAACCACTTGGCTGGAAAGAGAGCATGACAGCACCAAAACGGCTTGTATTCCTATACTCATAGAAGTGGTAGTAAATTACGCAAGATATTACGTTGTTGCTATATACGATATAAACAGTATCCAGCGTATGTGACATTATAGAGTCTGAAATATATCATTATAACACACTATTAAAAACAAGATGAATAATAGTTTGAACACAAGGCTAGGTAGGATAAGGGATGGAATGATGAAGCATTATATGAGATAAATGAAGGCCAAAACTTCGTTTACCATAATGCAATATGATAATTGTAATAGTTTAGCAAACCGAGCCCGAATAACATTCTTAAGATGGATAGGCGGCCCTATTGATGTCAACAGCATTATCATTTATAAGGTAGATACGACTTGCAATTAGCCATGAGTTGACCCATGTATATTATTCACAAACACATGGCCTCCACCATAATTTCGTTCTGAAGTCTCGACGGCATAACTCGCTACGGGACATCGGATATCATCACAACTACTGTTGGTCTGAAACTCCCTTAACATGGCATAGGATCGACCACAGGCACAGATGAGCCAATGGGTTGGGATTAGGGGGTGTCTACTTGGTCAGAACAGGCACCAGTGAGATATATGACACCAAAAACCTCGATTGACGGAATAGAATTAGGCAACTAAGTGACTGGCTAACGCGGGAGCATATCTAAATTGGCACCGGACCACGGATAGCCCGCGTAGTATTTTGGTCCCGTGCCTTACTACTATGTATAGCTCCTAGCGATTCAGGTATCAAACGGGTTGAACATGAGTTTCACTACACGGCGAATGCGGGATCGAAAGCCGCTTACTACGGAGTACAAGGTCCGAGGATAGTACATACCTGCGGCGATTCCGGGTGGACCACTACGGTGGAGAATGTAGAAAATCATAGTGGACATCTAGTGCCAACAGACTATGTTGGAATTGACTCATCTAGCATTGGATGGATAAATCCCATGACTCACATTCAAGTGAATGGCTGCCTACTCATGTACGGGGGTTGACTTAGGTTGAAGACCTGGGCTTATCGATACACTACGATAAACGCAAAGAGCACCAGACACGCGACGCGAATTACGAATACTCAAAAACACAACACAATCACAGACGAGACGCGACGGAATAGTAGCATGTGTTCATCGAATCGATTATGCCTCAGTGGACAAAATGTAGTTGACCCCCTAATTCCCTTATGGTACAGTGAACACCCTAAACGCAGAACCCAAATCCATCATCATGACCAGCCACTAAAGTGTTTGTGGCAACCGCGAGAAAAGACTTCATAACTGACGTGACCAAACCCTCTCCCCAAAGCCGAAAAAGACCGAAAGTTTAACCACCGAAACCGTAGAGAGTGCGGCCTTGTCGCTTCAACGCGTAGACGACGTCTAGAGATGTGACGGTCTTGCGCTTGGCGTGCTCAGTGTAGGTGACGGCGTCACGGATGACACCCTCTAGGAAGGACTTCAGGACACCTCGGGTCTCCTCGTAGATCACTGTAAAGCAGACGCGTTAGATTGTGACGCGTCATAAGCATGATGATATAGATTAGACTTACTAGCAGAGATACGCTTGACACCACCACGACGGGCGAGACGTCGGATAGCGGGCTTGGTGATACCCTGAATGTTGTCACGAAGAATCTTGCGGTGACGTTTGGCGCCACCCTTTCCGAGACCCTTGCCGCCCTTGCCGCCTATCGATGCAAGTTAGTGATGTTCGACGATGAGGCTGAAGCTGAAACAGCTGCATGTAGAAGATACTTACGTCCAGTCATCTTGAATGAGTTTTAGAAAGGTTGGAAGTGTAGATGGGGTTTGTTTTGTGGTTGGTTGATGCAAGTGTATGCAGGTGAGGCTGAAGTCAAGTGGGATGTTTGGTAGATGGGAAGGTTGAGACGTGGGGAAACGGGCAGTTTTAAATATGAAAGGGGTGGGACCGGTAGCTCGAAATCAGATCAGCCTGGGATTGACGCGCCAACTGTGAACTGTGCCTGATCAGCCCCAGCAATGAATAACAGTATGCTGGCCAATGGAAAAAAAGACAACTTGCAACCCCACAGCGGTGCAGCTGCACCTATATTGATGGCGCTAGACCTGTTATAGAGAGTTTCCAGCAAAACCTTAATTCGATCTGGGCCAATCATTAATTCCCATTCCACTGTCAACTTGGATTTTTCGGGCTTAAGCTTATTATTCTTGACATTGTATCCAGCCGTTTTCTATCAATATTAAGCAGCACTGGAGCTTATCGCAATTGTCAAACTACTTGGACTCCTTCAAATAAGAAATTGCACTATGAATTACTTATTTCAAGCTGTACTATGCCAAAAATGGCATACGCGAACCTGAATTATTAACTTTTGCTATAGCATTCAATCCTTAAATCGTACATAGTGCTGTCATAACTACAACAAGCGCAATATGTACTGTGTACATATATGCCATATCATAGTAACTGCCTAATACCATAGGACTTATGATAAAAGCACTATGCCATTAAGTAAGCTGCAATTGCAATTAAGTAGTCAGGTTGAATACAGAGTGCAGTTATTCTCCTTCAACTGTAGTATGTAGTTGCTAATTCTACAGTAGTATCAAGTGGTTGTTGCATTATCAAAATACATGTACTTTATCGGGTCCATTTCAATGTTTATCATACGTGTAATTGTTATCTCTTTCTTGATTCGGAGCAGTTGACTATTAAAGGTTACGAAAGTGGTAAAGCGTCTACTGTTGTGGAACGTGCATTTAGCTGCACCCAATCAGAAATTCGAGAGGATTTACGCGGCAACTAATATCCCAAATTCCCACCTAAAATCCAAGCACTTTTAAGCAGCAAAACGCACCCCTGTCTCCCGCCCAAAAAATAATCAACAGTGCACACACCTAAACAATAGCTGGGCGCGCTTTCTGATTTTCTCTGATCCTGCCTACTGCGCATTGACCAACTAGCCCCAGGTGACTGCCCTTCGCACACAATCAGCCCGCCGCGCAACCCACCTGTAAATCTATTTAACCCAGTCCCCCCACCCCTCCAATCCATCTCTTTTTCATCATCCACAATCCACTCTCACACATACTTCTCTCTTCTTGCCTTGAGCATCATCCATCAATACAACCACCTTTCATCAACTTTTTCATCACCAAATCAATCCACAACATCATTCGAGATGGCCCGCACTAAGCAGACCGCCCGTAAGTCCACTGGTGGCAAGGCTCCCCGTAAGCAGCTCGCCTCCAAGGCTGCCCGCAAGAGCGCACCCTCCACCGGAGGTGTCAAGAAGCCTCACCGCTACAAGCCTGGTACCGTCGCTCTTCGTGAGATTCGTCGCTACCAGAAGTCGACTGAGCTGCTCATCCGCAAGCTCCCCTTCCAGCGTCTGGTAGGTCATCATTCTAAGTTATCTAGTCATTGTCGCATGGCCTGGCAATTGCCACCATCCTGGCGCGACTTCCCCACATCGCGACCGTTAACAACATACTAACGCGACGCGTCTTTACAGGTTCGTGAGATCGCCCAGGACTTCAAGTCCGATCTCCGCTTCCAGTCTTCCGCTATTGGTGCTCTTCAGGAGTCCGTCGAGTCTTACCTCGTCTCCCTGTTCGAAGACACCAACTTGTGCGCCATTCACGCCAAGCGTGTTACCATCCAATCCGTTAGTATACCCAATCCAATACTACTTCACGATACAGTCACTAACAACCACTACAGAAGGACATCCAGCTTGCCCGCCGCCTCCGAGGTGAGCGCAACTAAGCAGCTGTTTCTTGTTAATTAGGTGGATGGATGATGGCTTTGGGCGGGTTCTGCACTTTATGATTCCCACTGGGATGGCATGACGATTCGGTTTTACAGGGAACGGGTAATCAGGCGTTATGAATTGTCTTTACACAACACATTACTTGTACATCAGTGATAGGCGGGTGGCACTGATCACCGCGATACTGAATTCAGGAACCTGAACAAACATAAACAATACTTGATCCGGTCCCTGCCATAGTGACATAAATCGTAGTCTATTGCCACCATTCGCAGCTTCTCTTCTATACGTGACTGTAGCCTAGTGATCGAGTAGACCGCCAGCGAAATAGTCGGCGCACTTGGTAGTGCTGCCTTGCATTCTATGTTATGATACGGCACGCGACCTAGTGATGTTGACTTTTGTATGCTATCCATGGATCTCTAATCTAATCGATTGTGATATAATGCTACACGATCTTTCTTCTACTCCGAGGTCATTTATGGTTGGTGTATGGTGAATGGTATTACGCCGTAGTTGTATTCAATTGTATCGTTGCCTTCCCCTCTACTTACTGCGCCGACCCTTCGCATTTAGTAGTCATTCCCATATCTCACACACAACCTAAATACTGTAGATGGACTGATTTTCTCCCGTCAAGATGATAGCATGATCAACCCGATGCGATTTTAGCGATGTTGCGTTTGCGCCGTGACGGGGAGCGTTTGCGACGACCGCGGCCTCGGACCTCCGCTCTATTGCGCATTAGATATCACTGCGCGCGGGTCAACAGGTGGTATAAACACAACTAATTACACATCGATAGATTTCTATTGACACATTTATAACTATTCGCGCTGTAATCTTATATGCGTATTATCTATAATCAGAAGTATCAAGTCTTGAAAATTTCTGCACTACGCCCCGTTGCCTGCTCGTCTGCAGAACAATCGCCGATCGCAGCGTAGTGCCGACTGGTGTGAGATTTGGGGTAGACAGAACAGGTAGAAGGACATGCGTGGCAAATCGGTGGTCTGCATTCGCCACCTTCGCTTATCCGACTCCCCGGTTCTATGTTTACAGGATCGATCTTGTTTACCTTGTACTCTTGGGCTTTTGTTTATTCGGTATTCTCTCCCATATACATGACGTGGGGTATAGCTAGGTTGTCATAGTCGTTATCCCTTGGTACTCGGATGAATTTACGGTCTAACTCCTAGGTCGGATGAGAGGAATTGCTGTAACGGGCTAATGCGACTCTTTTGTTTACAGTTTTGGAGTCGTCCCTACGAACCCCGAGAATCCCGCGGGTGTGGTCAATGGGCTAGGCTACTAACTTAGGCTGTCTCCTAATTGAAACCTTCGTCGTCAGGCATATTATCTTAATATTAGCATTCATATGCCCAATGAGTTGGCATGGAGTAAGCATGATAAAATGAAGTTATATACAATATATCTAAAAGACTGTAAATCATTGAAATTTACACAACCGGTGATTTCTACAGAGATCATCATACACTCATTAATTCTGTGTCTTGGTAGTCACCGTTAATGTCTACGATATTTCAACAAGTTGCTACTAGCGCTTTGACCTATATTTACTGTATCGAGTCTACTCCGTAGCTTTGGTATTACGAACGGGACTACTAAACTCTCATCGTGTAACTACTATGTACGTCGTAGGCATGCGTGTACTTCCGTCATTCTCACGGCGCACACACTAGATCTATTATCAGATATGGGTAGATGCGCGTCCTACCTAGGTTGTGGAGCGGTGCTGGTTTGTGGGCGGATCGTACAACCATCGTTAAGTGCTCTAGGCCTTAACAATTTACACGATACGATTCTATGGGTTCTGATCTACGATATTTAGGAAGGTATCGCGAATGAATTTTTTATATTCAACCATCATTGTGACAATAAGGATACATAATTCATATACACTAGACCACCCTTTTGAAGACTCCATTACGCCCTATTCACTGCTTAATAAGAACGACATCTGCTCAACTCAAGAAGTTCTTCCCGTTCTTCGGATGCGCCTTGGTAAGGACATCGAAAGCTCCCGTGCCGATCTTACCCAGCCTTCCCATGACGATCCGGCCACTTGGTGTGCTGAGATCGTCCCAGTCCCCGTCAAGGACAGCGTCCTTCAAGAACGACAATGTCGTCTCGAAACTCATCTTGGTAAACGGGCTGACGTTGCCCTTCAAGCCGTTGCGGTTGAATGGGGTGAATCCTCCGTTTCTCGTCATGTAGTCGCCGATAAGGTTGAGATGTCGGTTATCGACGCTGATGCCGTGACCCTCGAAGACTCCGCTAAGTTCACGGATGATGCTGTTGCGTGCCGCTTCGACGCCATAGACTTGTAGCACCGATGCGATGTCGTTTGTCTGGATCCTGTTGGGATTGATGAAGTCGCCGTACTTCTGCATAGCACGTAGGTTGACGCCATTCGTGTGGATGACTGCTTTTGTCTCCTCCGCCCCGGTCTTCGGATTCTTAATCGTCTCACCGGCCACAAAGGTACATGTGCGAATGCCGTCGATTTGCTGGATAAGCGTCTTCCGGACTGCCTCTTGCACAATGCTCAACATGAGAAGCTTAGGTATGTTGGAATCATATTCGAGCGTAAAATCGCACCACTCGCCCTTCTTCTCATCGCATTGGTAGCGAGATACGGCTTGGGTGTCTTCCTTGACCCGAGTTTCGCGACTCGAGGGTTGCTTGGCACCGTTCTCACCCTCGTCATCGCTTGGTGGAGGTGGACTACCGCCAAATCCTTCATCTTCTGGTTCATCATCATCTTCAGGCGATGCTTCACGTTCTAGTCGCCTTTGGATCTCGTCATCATCATCGTCATTCGCGCCGTAAGAGACTGCTTGCGACCGATTTGCGCGTTGTTTAGCGTTGGTTGCATCGTCATCATCATCGTCGTCGTCGTCATCGTCCTCATCACGAGCTGGAGCATCAGGGTTACCAGATGCCACTTCCACCACGCCAGCCTTGACGCCGATCTCGGGTACTGCGGCACCCTCCCGTTCTGATTTCGTCTTGATCTCTTTCTTGATCAACCTTTCTAGTACGAACAAGAACTTATTCTCCAAGGCATCGAGGACGTCGGAAGTGCTGATCGCGTATGTTTTAGTGTATTCGTCGGAGGGGAAGAACTCAAGACGAATATCGAACATCTTGGCTAAGCGGTAACCAACTCCCTTTCCGACGCGCTCCTTCACAATGACCTTGTTAAGGACGTGCGAGAGTGGGAGGATGCTGATTGCCTTCGCGAATGTCTCTCCGTCCGCCTCCGATAGTTCCTCGTTTAGTAGGAGAGTCATGGATGGCGTAGAAATGTGATCGCTAGCTGTCATAAGAATTTCTCTTAGACGAGGGATACCAAGGGTGACGTTCTTCGCAGAGTGACCAGCCAAATGGAAAGTATTCAGTGTCATTTGAGTTGAGGGTTCACCAACGGATTGACCAGCGACGATACCAATAGCTTCGCCGGGTTCCACCAGCGAGCTGAGGTACTTGGAATGGAAAATCTTCTCCGCATACTTGCGGGGAATGAGCACAGCTGTACTGTTTTTCTCGCCCTTCTCCTTGATGAGGCCATCTGCATTTTTCTTGATATACTCTGTTACCTTCTCGTAGAACTTCTCCGACGTAGAGAACGCGTGGCGGTTGGGATTAAGCTCAGTGTGGATGGGGTCAAGTCCTTTCGGGTCGTTTGCCTTGGCTTGTTTGATGGCCTTCTTTTGATATTTTTGGGCAAAGTCCTTGGACTCGTAAATTTCCTGGTCCCATCCCCTCTCAGCTATTCCAAGTCGGTCGACTTGGGATGTCTGATTTCGTAGTACGAAACCAAAATCGTTTAGGTACTTTTGCTTAGTGATATCTAGCCCATCTTCTCCGTATAGGAATTGTACCATTGTTCCATCGGCATCTCGTACTGATGAATCATAAGCCACTTTTAGACCTTCCATTCCCTTGATTAGACACCTCTGTAGGTAACCGGATCGGGATGTTTTTACGGCTGTGTCGATCAAACCTTCTCGTCCAGCCATGTGATGGAAATAGTATTCTTGAGGTCGGATGCCAGTTAAGAAACGATTAATGATATAACCGCCAGCGCGTACGCTAGTTTCGAATGGGCGGAAACATGGTAGCGACTTGCCGCTGACCATTAGAGGTACCCTCCTACCCTCAAGAACCTGTTGTCCAAGATTGCAAGAAATCAAATTTGCGTTGACAGAGCTTCCCTTCGCACCAGACGTAGTCATTGCCTGCATTTGGTTCTTGGGGAACTGTTTTTCTAGCGCCGAGGGAAGGCAGGCTAAGGTGATCTGACTTGACAGCTGCCCGGATGACGCGTTCATCATGCGATCCAAGTCTTCTTGCTTGCTATCGTCACGCATGACCTCCTCTAGTCTTTCTAGTAACAGAGGATCTGTGCTGGTAACGTCGTTGCGGTCGCCTAAACTCACGAACTTTGCGGCAACCTCAAGACCAATATGGTTGGCGCCTTGCAGTTTTGCCCTGCGATTCACTTCACCCTCCGGCGTGAGTCGCAAATCATCCATACCACAGCTGAAAGCACGCATATTAAGATACCTGGTCAAGAGTCGACCAAGGCAACTGAGTAGTTTAGCGGCAGATTCGGGTCCCCAAATCTCGTGAATTGAATGTATGAAGCCACCGCCACTGGGGCCAAGTTGCGACTTATCGAGGATTCCAGAAATGAATTCGCCGTCACTGAACAAAACGGTATACTCCTCTGTAAACCCGCCCCACGCGGGAGACTTGAGTTGCGTTTTCCCAGAGAGCCAGAGATCACCACAGCCGGCCGGCTTCATGTTCTTCAATATCGTTGTAATGACCTGTTTACCCGTCCAGCGCTTTACCGGTTTTAAGATAGCTGGCGGTACAAGTTCAAGCCTCTCAGACGCAATATGGCCGCTCTCGGGTCGTAACGCGCTATACACAAGCTGGTGATAGGCGCCTTTGTCGAAGAAGGTATCCTTATTACAGAGAGCCACTGACACGGAAAGATGGTCCTGGATTAGACCTCGGAGAGGCTTTCCGGCGGTTGCGGAGAGGTATTGGTGGTCTGTGTCAGCGATTTTCAAGGCCTCTGCTCGAGCGAGCTCGTTCTGGGGAAAATGCATATTCATCTCGTCACCATCGAAATCTGCGTTGTAGGTGTTACAGTTCGCGTAGTGCATACGAATCGTCTTTTCACCAGGTAGGACTCTCGCTCGGTGACCCATGATGGAGGGTTTATGGAGGGTGGGCTGACGGTTCATCAACACCACGTCGCCGTTTCCAAGATGGCGGTGGACCTTCTTGCCCTTCACGCCAGCGTACTCGTGACTTGTCGGGGCGAGAAGCTGGTTAGCTAAGGCAACACGGTCTTCGACAGACTTGTTCTTCAAATTGACGATTTGTCCGTTTTCATTCTCGATCGCTGCAGCGCCGGGCCACTTATCGACGCCGTTGATAACTGCCTGCTGCATTTCTCTGAAGTTATGGCTTGTAACCGGCTCCGGATATGTCAGCTTTTTAGCAAAAACGGGAGGAACGCCTATTTCACTGGTTTCAATGTTGGGATCTGGAGAAATAACACTTCGGGCGGCGTAGTTCACACGCTTTCCCATCATGTTCTTTCTGAACAGACCTTCTTTCTTTTCCAGCTTCTGTTTGATACCATCTTCGTTCCTCTTCCCGGCAGCTCCACGGATAGGATTTCTGTCGCGGTCAATCAAGGAGTTGACACCATCCTGAAGTTGAACGCAGGCCTCGTGCATCTCGGACATATCTCGCCGCCTCTCTCCCGAATTAGGGTCATTTGCCTGCTGCGAGATTTCCTTGTGGATTTGGGCAATTCTCGCGCATGCAGCAAGAATCTGCTTATAGAGGGAGTTCTGTTGAGCTTCTGCGATCGCTCCATCGCCTTGCTTAGCTTCGGGGCGATACTTGTTCGGTGGGACAAGGACCGTTTGTATGAAGAAATTATCAGCGGGGAGCTTCTTCCCCAGGGGCCTCGAGTTGTAGACTAAGCCCATTATATCCTGCTCCTTTTCGAATAGGAGCTGTAATCGAGCCTGGACCTCCATCGAGTTAACATAGCGTTGTTGAGGCTTTGTGTCGGCATCCTTTTTCGCCTTAGAGGATTTGGTGGCAGCGCCCTCCGACATAACCACATCGCCATTCTCGTCGAGTTCCTCGCCTTCCCCTTCATCCTCCTCGCTCTCCTCATTATCCTGGTCGACCTCACCCTCACTCGACGCCAGATCAATGTCAGCTATTCCTTCGTCCGACTCGTAGCTGCGCTTCTTGGTCGTACCCGCTTTAGATTTTCGCTTGATAGCTAATGCATCTGTATGCCGGAGATTGCGCTGCGCCATCTTGGCTTGGTCTTTGCCGCTAAGCGGCTTCTCGAAGATCTTCACGAATCGGTCTTTTCGGAAGTTCGGTGATATGGCCTGACAGGTATAGCATAACCTGCCTTTGGTCATTTCCTTAAAGAAGTTCTTGAGCACTTCTCTCCTAGCCTCGGATGCACCTTCATGCTTGCCTTTCCTGATGTCGGCAGTTCCCAGTCTATGTTTCTTGAGTGTGTTCTGAGTGAAGACCTCCCTCATGCGAATCATTTTGTCAGCTCCTGAGGCTTCCTCGCCATCGGAAAGATTTTCATCTTCCACTTCTATACCAGTAGTCTCGGCTGTGATATCGTCGAGGTAATTGGCCGCGTCTATAAGACCGAACTGGAGAAGTCGTAGTTTACATGCGACGAGGCTGATGTCGCCCCGTCGCATTCGAAAGCGGAAGCAGTATTGACATTGAGCTCGGAGTAACCTCAAGACCTGGTCCATAAAAACCGGGTGGTATACGGGGACCGGAAGGTCGATATGGCCGACGTGGCCGGGGCAATTCGGCTGCCCAAGATTACAGGTTGTACATCTAATAAAATACAATTAGTATACATAGCATACCTAAGATGAATATTCTTATTTATATAGATCCTACTTACATTGAATCCCCCCAAGCTCCAAGCGCAGGGTCGTACAGTCCACCGGGTATCGGATTTAGAAGACTATCGAATGTTGTCGGGTTCTCTATCCTCTTAACTGAGATAGCTTTGATCTCAGTGGGAGTGAGGAAGTCAAAGTCGACGCTGTCGATCGCCGACGATATGGGCTGTGAGATATTCATGGCTGACGTTATTAAAGCTTCATAGCCTACCCCAATTCCTTTAAGCCGTTGCCCGAGCAGCGAATTGGGGGTATTAAGATTGGAATCAGGTCAAAGAGTTATCGGCGAAGTCAATTAACTCTCTTGCGCTGATCTGATATTGGTTCGGGACGGCTGGTTGAGAGTATAGCTTCAAAGGGTTTTTTAGTGGGGTTCGGCGTTGAACCAAAAATTTGGAGCTTGAACTTTTTAGCGGTGGTGAGTGGCAGAAACGGTAGATCATGTGACACGTATAATCTTCATATGGGTACATTGCTCCACTGGACGATAAGCTTTGAAGATAAGGACAGGGCTGCACTGCCAGGAGGTTAGCAGCTGTTTCTTGCTGTCGGTCGGCACTGACGAAATCAAACAAACCAGGACCTTTCTCTACCCTTACCCACTCGACTTTTCTTTATTCAGCCTTGAGGTTGTTGCTGAAGCCTGCCAGTGCATCCATCCACGTTCTTTCTTTTCGGATAATGATATAGTGTTCAACATTCTCTCCGCGCAAACGTATCCCCTATTTGTCATATAAGGCCGCAATCGCAATCATTCTTCATGGATCGACACGGCTCACCTGGGCTTGGCCCGCGTAATGACTCAGGATCTCGAGTACAGAAGCCAGACTCAAACTCCGACAAGGCAGCAAAGCTCGCCGCGCTCAAGGCGCGTGTATCAGCAGCTATAGGGACAACTAAGGCGAAAGGTGGATTGAACGTCGGCCTTCACCCGGCCCTGGAGGATATAGGGCAATGGAAGCCTGGCGGGAACAAGGCTAACGATTCGAAACTTGGCTCGGGTTCACGGTCACGTAACGATGGAAGCAGGACACAGACGAAACAGAAACCGCTCGATTTATCTGGCCCGTCACAGGAAGAGATCAAGAGTAATCCTTACTACGACGCGAGTCTCAGTGCCCCTACCGCGAAACCGAGGCAATCTCGACACCTCATATTCAACCAAAAGGGTAAATACATCCAACAAGCAAACGCGTTGAGGAGGCAGGCGGCGCTTGAAGCCCTGAAGAAAAAGATCGCAGCAGGAACGCGGAAGGTCGGCATAGATGAGGACAAGGACGTAGAGAAGAACTTTGTTGTCGAAGCTCCGCCGGATATCGAGTGGTGGGATGAAGGCCTGGTGGATGGCAAGAATTACGACAATATCGAAGATCCTAGAGTCCTCAAGATCAACACCGACGATACCATAGTCACCCGATATATCCAACATCCCGTCCCTATCGAACCTCCCCAGGACAAGAACGTTCCCGCGCCGAAACCTATGTACCTCACCTCCACAGAACAAGCGAAGCTGCGACGCCAGCGCCGCATGGCCGATCTGAAGGAGGAACAAGCCAAGATTAGGCTTGGCCTGGTCCCGGCGCCGCCACCAAAGGTCAAGAAGGGTAACCTAATGCGTGTACTGGGCGAGGAAGCAGTCAAGGACCCAACGGCCGTCGAAGCGCGCGTGAACCGCGAGATTGCAGATCGGCATGCGAAGCACTTGCAGGCAAACGAGGAGCGGAAGCTGAGCAAAGACCAAAAACACGAGAAGCTAGCCACGAACCAGGAGAAGGACGCAGCGAAGGGTCTGCGCATGCTAGTGTTCAAGATCAACAGCCTGGCGAATGGCCAGCACCGGTATAAGATCAGCATGAACGCGGACCAATACGCGCTCACGGGCATCGTCATCATGCACCCGAAGCAAAACCTAGTGATAGCAGAGGGCGGCGAGTGGTCGATCGCACACTACAAGAAGCTGATGCTGAACCGCATCAACTGGACAGAAAATCTTCCATCCCGAGAGAAGGACGCGCAGAACGAGGCACTTAGGCAGTGGCTAAAGGCCGAGACCGAAGAGGGTGACTTGAAAGATCTAGCAGAGAACCAGTGCAAGCTCATCTTCGAGGGCGAGGTCAAGTCCCGCGCGTTCCGGAAATGGGGATCGAAGGTCTGCGAGACGGATAGTGAGGCCAGGGAAGTGCTGTCGAAGTCGAAGCTAGAGAATTTCTGGAACCTTGCGAAGTCTACGCACTAGAGTTAATTATCAAATACGCTGTTCGATAGGAAGGTTATAATGAAATTGTAATAATATACGCGATACCCAGAAACTACGAGTGTTATTGAAGTCGAATTGCCTTAAGAGGAATTTGATTAGCCATTTTCGTGATATGAGCCACTTCGCTACGTGCTCATCTCTAACACCTAAGAGTGCTAGCAATTTCCCTAACTTGATTATTACACAGACTACATGATATGGAATTAGACTTGTAAGCAAGTATCCGAGTACTATCAAGCGGCATCGAGCTCCATCATACCCTCGTCGAGATCGTCATCATCCATATCGTAGTCATCGTCAAAGGTCTTCGCGGCCGCCTGAGCCCGCTGCAGGGCCTCTAAAGCCGTAGCATCGTCCTCCAGCTCTCTGATCCTTTCCTCGTCCACCTGCTTCTGATGCGCCTTCAGATCCTCGAGACTCCACATGCTGATGCCCTCCTGGTCCTTAGACTTGAACGGGCGCGCCATCTCTCGCAAGAAGCGCTTTGCTGTGATGACTGCCATGTCAGTACTGAGGTTCCCGTCGACATCCTGCATGGCCTGGTTGATCCACTTGGGGAGCTGGAGTCGCTTCTTCTGGAATCGGCGGTCGGCTAACACCATGATTCCGTAGTCATCCTTGCCTCTTAGCACACGACCAAGACATTGTGCGGCGTGTCGCATAGCGTCGAAAGACAAGAAGTCATTCTCGCGGATACGGTAGGTTTCTCGAAGGAATTCCAACCTAGCCTTGAGAATACGTGATTCCGTGTATTGGAACGGGACGCCAATGCACAACACAGTTCGTCCATACTGGTGGTCAAAATCGATTCCTTCTGAAACCTTGCCACGCGCGACACAAAGGAGCACGGCGCCTCTGCCATTGCAGCAGGCTGTACGATACGTCTCGAGCGCTAGTGAAGTCTCTTGGGCATCGGGCGTCTCGACTAGGATCAACTTGTATTTCCACACCTCGTCTAGAATACCCATACCCTGCCACATACTGATGATAGACTCCATGTAGAGGTATGAAGGGAAGAACACAACCATGCCATCAGGAGTGATCCTGGCGAACTCGGTTAGGAGATTGCCGTAGTTGCGGACCACGCTTGGTTCATTCCTAACCGTGAAACTGGTAGAAATCGTGGCTTGGTCGCTTCCTCGGGTAACGATCATAGGCAAGAAAGACCTTCTAGCCAGGGTCATCGTGTATGATTCTTGGACGACTGTTGAGAAGCCTAACATCTTGGGATACATCTCTAAGGGCGAGATGGTACCAGATGTGATGATGACGGAGCTGAACCTGTCGAACACGGGTTTGATTGCAATAGCCGCGTCCAAGCACGTAAAATGCAGAACAGGGTTCGGCACTTCTGCAGTGTCCGATTCAAACGGTTCAAGAATAAGCAAGAAACCCTTTTCGTATGTGGCGACAAGGGTTGCGAATGTAGCTACTTCTTGGAGCGGTTGATAGTCCTCGATGTTCGTAAGTTCGAGTGTCCGTACGAGGGACGTTAACCGTTCGGCACAGAATCGTAACGGCTTCTTCTCGATGAATGTGTGTTCCCTAAGATGTGCTAGGAATGACGGCGGAGTTTCCGAAATTACTTGGCGGACTTTCATTCGAGTCTTGAGGTATTCGATAAATCGCTGCAGGAAAGCAGTGAAGTGCTCTGCTCTTCGGATATTTCCAGGGACCGCCTCGCTGAGCAGGTCGTCAGGGAGAACTGGATTTGCCATGAAAGCGTCTTCTTGCCGGGCTTCTTCGGCATCACGGAGGCCCTCTACGAGCTTCTGATACTCGTTCTCTAGCTGTTCTCGGTCTGTCTCCTTCATGTCGCTAATCTTACGCTCCAGGTTTTGGGCACCTCTTGTGGCCCTGCGTAGGGAATCTTCTGTAATATCTGTACTCAAAGACTCGATACAGACGTTGTCTATGTTGTGGGCCTCGTCGAAAACAACGATACAGTCTTTCGAGAGATCCTTGGAGACACGCTCTGCTATCTTAGGGTCTAGCAGGTAATGATAGGAATAGATGATGACATTGCAATATTGCATCTATGGTTCGGAGTAAGCTCAAGACTCTGGATACGTAGTAGAGATACCAAATAAAGGAAGCTTACCATCCGCCTTGCTGTGAAATAAGGGCATTGCTTGTGCTGCTCGCCGTATTTCAAGAGGCCATCTAGGGTCCACACACCATTCGGAACAAGATTATGTGGTTCCAAATTGTCCAGGTTATCGTGGTAGATGCAGGTATCGACGCTCTCTCCCTTATCCTTCTTCTCCTTGACGAAGCCGGCAGTCAAGCTACGACACCTAGCATCCACGATAGCGCCACTCTTCTCCCTTTTTACTGAGGGGTGAAGACAAAGATTCTTACGACTGGTCAAGCCTAGTCCGCGAAACTCTTCAACGTGGCCAAGCTCATCTGCCCGAAATTTCATTAAAGCCTTAAGTTCTGCCAAGGCCTTCTCGATTTCGGACATGGTACGTGAGCAATATATTAGCTTTCGATGCTCGGGATAGTGTTCTTGGTAGGCGACAATTAGCGAGAGCAGGGAGACGGTCTTGCCGGTACCCGAAGGCATCTCCAGTACACAGTGACCGCCGGCATCGAGCGTCTTTTTGAGATCACACATATAGGCATATTGCTCGGGGTATATGCGAGGATAGGGGAAGAGAACGGGTAGATCGTCGATGAAGAACTTCATCTTTGCTAAAGCTCTAGCTGAGCGTAACGTAAGATCACAGAGCTAGTAATTTGGGCATGGGATTTCCCTGCATCGAGAATACCGTAGAAAACCCGATACAGCCGCGCAAGAGGGAGGCCGGCGCCCCTTAGTCTTTAAGTTGCAGCACCGACGTGTGATGAGATTTTACGGATTGAGGTTGTACGCCACCGCTAGAGTTGTTGCTCTAGTTACCAGATGTAGAGCAGACACCTGACAGGTATGTTTCTTTCACTATATGCTTAGGGGCAATTCAAGCATAGCATATGAGTTGATATATCCCGATACCCACTGACGATGCATGTGCTTTGTGAGTTTGTCACCCCGAATACTTGCAATATGATTAGTTGAGGTTGTTGCTACAGCAGGCAGCTCAAGTGCTCATGCCACTAGGAGATAAGATAAGCCTAAGCTTTAGGCAGTTAGTGGCTTAAGCTGCCGCACCAATGCTGAAACCAAGAGGCTGAAAGCAGCCACAAATCTCCACTTATCAAGCTTACAGTAGATCCCGCTTACTTAATGCTGAAAATATGCCGAAGCACTGGGCAACTCGGAACACTGTCACACGAGTCTATTTTAGTTGGAATTTGAAGTCTTTGCCCGTTATTCTCTCTCAAACACCTCCATTCTCGAGGCAATGAATTCAATAAAGTTGATTCGACTTTAAAACATTATGTGGTATTCTACTTAATTTCAGTACCAGCAATGTGCATCAGATGCGATTGAAACACCAACTAAGTCGGCCAAGGACTGCTGCACTGCCACAAGCGATTTGGCTGCTGTCGAACTGGTCTGGCCAGGCTATTTCAGGGGTAGTTGTCAACACCAATCTTCTTTTTGACTACGTCGGATTCACTTGAAGAAGACAGCTGAATGAGGTCGCAATAAGCTTTTTGATTGGGTTCCGATTAGCTCGAAAAATATGATCGGCGGCTTTGTGACATCGGGTTGTGCCGAGGCTTAACACGGCGGAATGCATCCCTCCGGATCGTACGGTGTATCAGACCCGTAGACCTACGTACTAGGTAATAAGAAATGAACCCGATAGCGAGCAGGCGGGCAAGTGTTACCGATCGACTCTTTTCACCATTTCCGTGGGGTTGGGTTGGGGTATTGGATATATTGACCCAGACTGTCGGGATCTGGCGCAGTACATTAAGCTTAATCGCTTTTCCGCTTCCTCTCCGCCTGTTCGAATGTTATCTACGTATTCATACATGGTCGGCGAGGTAATTCAGCTGGTTCATTGCGGCGCACCCGCAGGTCGCATGCCGCAGGCGAAGCCGGGGCGATCAATTCTTATACATAAATTTTACCTCTTTCGGACCCCCGGCATTATCCATCTTACGCGAGACCCCTTATTCCGAATCTCGGATCATTACGGCCTTTCATAAAATACAGTGGCCGAGAACACCTGGGGCATTGGAACTATTTTCCGCTCCTCGCTCGCTCGCAAGCCATGCCGAAAAGCGCGAGTGCTGTGTTGGCGACGTAACGTCAGCTATCAGCTTCAGCCCTACCTGAAATTTCTATTTTTAAGACGTTACACAACCGCTTTTCGAGGCCACGCTGCAGCATTGCCGAATTTATCGCTGACACTAAGCGGTAGAAAATGTTACGCAGTAGAATGTTTTAATCAATTTCTTGTTTCAGGTGAAGCTAACAAGCGCGAATCCTGCGCGCCATACTACTTTGTGGCGAGGCACACCACGCTAAAAGACGATTCACACAGATCTGGCAAGAGATGTGGTTATCAATAATCGATACTTTACTTCATTCATGCTAGCAGCTTACCTTTTAGCCCCCGAAACTGGTCTTGACCTTCTGCTTATTGCTAGAGAAGCGGCTAATTCTTCTCTAACGACACGTTTTGGTAAGGGGTCTTGAAGAATCCTCCCTAACGCAAGTAATCCATTGTGTGGGGAGACCTACGTATCCCGAATAGGATATGGAAAGGCTACCTCGCTACTAGTACGCATCGTGCTTCAGATTAGTGCTTTCAAATCGCTTTAGATACAGTCCACGATCGTACGCTTATGGCAGACGTGTCCAACATACCTGCATGAAGTATGTATGTTGGCTGATATCGCGGACTCTCCGGAAATTCTTGAGTATGCATTTCTTTCCGTTATATGCAATATAATATGAAAATCATAGCAGTGGGTCGATAAGACGCCCTTCTATGTAAGCTAACAACATAATCCTTCTCTCGGCTATCACAGCAACGTAATATGTTGGTCTCGAAATGCGAGTCACACGACCTGGATAATTCGCTTCAACCTTCTCCTTTGCGAGAATCGCTCTGCTTCATATCCGTTTCCGGCAATTCTGGTTGCGCTTCGTTCGCCTCGTCGTCCCCATAAGGATGACTCTACATGGGCTGTTGGCAAGTTAGCCCCTCCGTATGAATCATAAGTCCCATTCCTGACACGAGAGAACATATTAACTAAGATGGACAAGTGCTTATTTGGGATATGGAAACGGTTTAAGAAACCCATAGCGAGCTACCTAATAGTCGTTGATGATATTCTTGAAACGTAGAAGATATATATAAGATTCATTCCTTCGGGTGTGCTCAGCCTCTCAGGGTCCTGTGTACCGAAACGTGGCGAGGTAGATTGACTGCCGCGTCTGGAAGGTCCGCCTTGTCTAAGATAACATCGCGACTTGGCGAGCCGTCAAGGGCTTACCTACTCCCGTTACTGCCGCCCGTAAAACCGAGCCCGAGGGACCCGGCCGCGACACGTGGGTTTACGGCAGCATGTTCCAGGCGCGCTAAGATGGGGGCCGGATGAGATGAGAGAAGCTTCTCAGCTCTACCCGCTAGGTACGTAGCAATACGCAGTACAATGATCATCATCCTCTCCCCTGGCTGTGGGTCAACTGTGTACTGGTCGAATGGGTCTCTCACTCTTCGGTAGTACTCGTAGTGGGTGATGCATTGGGCGGCTGTTCTGCTATCTACGTATCACCACGCTGCTAGAAGAGGAGAAAAGCAACATGGCCACGACACGTTGATATTCTTGTCTTAATTCTGCGCTGGTACCTGCAGTGAGGTCAAGGGTGAAGTTTTCCAAAAGTACAAAAGTCTCAGATGGCTGCAGGGATAGTGCCAGAATGACATCAACCATATATTCGAGGATCTTCGAATGGCTGTGCATTTTAGGAACTTGTTGTTTGACACTCTTATGACTTCATATACCTGCCATCTAATTGCCGTAATGCATCTTGTTACATGGAGACCATCCAGGCCATCGAAGGTCAGTAGGGTGGGCCATGTAACTTATCCAGGTAATGATAAGGACTTGGGGGATTGTATCTGGGCAGTCTGGGTTAAACAATAGCTTGGTCTTGTAAGAACATTGAAAACATAGGGCTATCGTTGAGACGGCTATGTGGCGCAGTCATTGGAATCATTCTTTACTATCCGGGTCGTGAGGGCTTCGGGATTTAGGGACTTGGTAAAAAGCAAACCCCTTCCTACGATTAGCTGTTGCGTATTATTCCCCCTCATGGAAACGAGCTGGCGGTCCGCTCGCCTGGCGGGGGACGTCGTTGGTCAGGTCTGCCTTGCAGGAACAGCGATCATTTGGCATTTGCCCACTTTAGAACGCAAGAACAAGAAGAGTTACATCGTTCCAGGGCTAAAATCAACAGTCTGACGCTTTGGTGTTAGGGGTATAATTATTTTTATTATTCTACTATTGTAGGTATGCAGTTCCTCGTACCGTACTATGTAGTAGTATAACTTCTACATATAGAAAAGTTGCCATGGATGGGTCTAATTTCATTTCATGCTATACCGCTAAAACTACCAACGGCGTTGGTTCATGCCCTGGCGGGAATATTATCCTGATTGTCATTGCCTAGGTATTGTTCTGTTGCCACCAAGCGAGAGCAGAATCGAGTTCAAGAAGACCCCTGGAGTTGGGGAACTAGTCCTCTTTTCCTCTAGCTGTCCTAACGCCGGGCGGCTTTAGATTCCCATGTTCCGTACAGTCCAGTTTCGTCCGTGCCCACGGATGTGGCTAACGACCCTGGTCGGCTTTAGAGAAGACACTGCAGTCTACCGTCCCCCTGCATCTTATCACCTGGTGCTAAGACCACATGGTAATAGCCTTCTGCCCTATGTATTTTATTATCCCCCACTGAATTTGAAATCATAGGCGAGCCAGAGCCAGACATCCCCATACTCGACCCAAGAACCAACAACCACATCACGCCATGCTGTTACTGTCGATGCTAACTAAAGAACGCGTCTACGCTACTGTAAAGTCGAGGTGATGAACACTGCAGTGCTGACACTAATGTCCCTTCTCGGTCCTTATTCGCTTCTCTCGTTTCTCATCATCCGCGATCATGTTGACTCACTTAAGAAGATGATATTACATAGTATATTTGGATATTGGAGAGAGAAGCTTCATGGCATCGTCCTTTTTTCGCTCCCTCGGCCCCGATTCGCCAAATAAGAACTTTATTTTATGGAAGACCACAACAAGGGGACCCAGGGGGGCATGTAAGGCTACAATTCTGCAGCAACTTGGAGGATCTCTCCCTATCAGGTACATGTCTACCTTGTATACCCTGTTCGTGCATATATACTATTATATTATGTATACAACAGTCCACTACATATGTACTCTGCATACATAGTAGCACTATTTATGAAAGTTTGGTACTCCTGATATGAAGAACAGGGCATCATTAAGGGTACGTTGGACAGTACGTAACAGAGTGAGTTAGCGCAATACAACTTCATACAACTGTTACTATGAAAGGTAGGTTGGTTCGAGGTAGGCCTTGGTAAAGTAGGTAATAGGTAGGTAGGTATGTACTTATTTTTCGGTCTAGGCTGCTGGCTCGATTATTTCCCCGCCCCCGTCACCAGACGCCGAAGTCGTACGGGAGTTAGTCACTCGCGCATCTCTTCTCTTCTCGTCTCCTCTCCATTGACCTGTTTTCTAAGAATGGAAATATACAACATGTACATTCGTAGGTATACATAATTAGTATACACAAACCGATGTGTACGTACCTTAGGTAACTACCCAATGTATGTACATAGGCGTATGTATGCATAATCTGACGTTATGTATCATCTATGCCTGTCCATCTCCCCATCTCTCCCATGTTCCCCCCCTACACCCACCACTTTTGAGACTGCCGCCAGTAGTTAGGAACCCGTTTGAGCAGTTCACACACTCTCCTCTACTTCACACCCTTGCAGTATGGTATCCTCATTTTGATATACACTAATACCACTTAACCAGAAATGTCAAAGAGAAGGCAGAGGGAAAAACTGGGCCCTGCCTTACGACTTACGACCATCATATGTACCATACTACGTACCTATCCTACCCCCTGGTAACTATGTATAATCTTCCGGAATCTGCCTTGACTCGAGAACTTGACGCAGCGCGCTTGTTGTTCCTGGTGTCTGCCTCACTATCTTTATCTTGCTGCAGTTATATGGAGTACGGTTTCACTCCTAATGTACTTCCTCTTGTGAGATACCCATTGTTACGCCAACGCTGCTGTCCTGGTATATCATACGTAGGGGTGTGTGCCGAGGCTCTCTAGTGCTACATGAACTTGGTTGTCCTGTATGTATAACTATTGCTTACATCCCGCCTTCTTTGGATAGCCTTTTATGTATCTGTATCGACACACCTTAGGATCAAGCCTCAAATTAGACTTGTCAGACAGGCCGTTGGAAGAAGTAACTCTCACATACTCGCCATTGTGTCGGACTCGCCTCGTGTTCCACAACACCTAGCTGTCCCCCCTTTCGCTTTTTATACAACCAACCTTACCCTCTGTTGGAACGTGTATATTGCGTTTCGATACAGCCCCGATGGATCTCTCACCTCCATCCTTAACAAGGTCGCCGGCGTCACCACCAAGTACAAATTGCTCCGACAGCCCTACTCTGGATTATCCCTCTCCGGACTTCGTAGACCCCATCTATAAGATCGCTTCCATGTTTGACCAGTCTTGCGCATCGATACCTCCCAACATGGGCCCTGAAAACTCGCTACCGCCTCTGGATACGATGACTTCGACCGGCTGGAGTGGGACTCCTGTAATACACCCTAACTCGACGTCAGGCGCGCCGAATATGTCGTCGGCGGATTATGACACCTTTGCTCACTACGAGTCCAACATGCATGCCTCGTATAGCCACGAGCTATATGCGTCTCACCCAGGACAGGTTCCTATTCTCTCAAGTAGCACTCCTCCCCCGATGTCCTCAGCAACTTCTCGCTCGCCAGACCCCTCTTCAAGACACGCTTTCAGCTATTCTCACAGTGTCTCACCGATACCGCGGATCAAGATGGAGAATGCTGCTGCCGCCGCCGATTATACTGGTGGAGCCGAGCTAACTCAATACCCGTCGCCTCGCTCTGCTCACTCTTTAACTTTAGAGCCTACTAGCTATGGTTCAGCTCCTGGTAGCTCGGGCTATCTGTCGGATGTCTCTTCGGGCACATGGCCGAAGTCTGACTATCCGTCGCTCGAGTCGGACCCTTACTACGCTGGACCCAGCGGCGCCGGCGCCTCCTTCCCCCACGATAGGCGACAGCTCCGTGTGCCGAGGGCGCAAAGGCGACAACCCCGGAAGCTGACCACGAAGGAGGAGGCCAATTTTCAATGTGAAGTCAAGGGATGCGGTAAACTATTCAGCAGGAGCTACAACTTTAAGGCGCATATGGAAACGCATGATGAGAAGAGAGAGTACCCGTTTCCCTGCACGGTCCCGGACTGCAACAAGAAGTTTGTACGGAAGACGGATCTACAAAGGCACAACCAGAGCGTTCACATGAAAGAGAAGAACCACAGGTGCGACTACTGTGGCCGGATGTTTGCGCGGAAAGATACCCTTCGAAGGTGAGTTACATATTTTATCCCCCGCCCTAGTAACGGGATCAATGACTAACAAGTAATTCTATTAGACACATGGAAGATGGTTGCTCTAAGCGCTTCGACTTGGGCACCTTAGACTTGCGCGCCGAAGGCTACGATGCGTATCCGGCGCCGACGAGAACTCTCGGTAGTACTCCCGGCCACTTAGTTGCGCCTGCAGCTCAGCTACCACCAATGACTATGTCTCAAGCTACCGGCGGTAGCCTCTTAGCACCCATGCCTTTTACGAAGAGATGATGATTCGACTACGATTACGACGACGAAGATGTTGGGACGGCAGAGCGCCATTGGGCCCACTGCGCTTCCATGTTGTTAATTCTACTTGTACGCATATTATCCTCGGGGACTCTGGAGTTGGTTCTCATCGGGAAAAACGGGCCATAGAACTTTTACACAATGGGCGGATTTCTCACTTATTTTGAGCATCGATATATCCACAGCGGGCCTTTATTTCAAAACTTGTATTACTAGTATCATGACGGCTCACCCTACGCTCGTCTAGCCGGGAAAGCGACTCCGGCGTTCAGGGCGGCCCTAGACACACATCAAGTCTAGGTTACGAAGGAAAGAATTGGGTGGTTGTTTTTGTTTTTCCACGATAACTGTCTAGAATTCTATGAAGCAGCAAAGCAATGATTCTTCGTTTTTCCGACTCTATTCTCTGACACATCATAACTGTGCACGCCCAGGGGTTTGCCCCTCCATACCCTCCATATACCTATACCTGCCTGCCTGCCTACTTGAGAATTCTCCTAATTTCCATCTATTTTTGTTTTCATTTTTTTTTCTTGATTCCTGGCTAAAAGCAAACGCACATGCTTCGAATGTCTCGCAAGAACTTACTCCGACAGGTGACACATTACACGGGCAAAAAATCAAGTAAGGCTCAGCCCGCCTTTCTGACGTGCATGTTTTGTGAAACGAAACACTACAATTACGATTACAACAATACCCTATCGAAAACGATCCGTTGTGTGTCATTGAAGCAACGATAGACTCAACGTATGAAAGGCTTGGCTAAGTAGCAATCCGTCTTTTCGTTCACTAATCCCCTTCAGCAAGACGGGAGTGGTCTGCCTTCGCAACGATCTCAATCTACGAATTGTTGGTTGGGTCGTGACGAACACCAGAAAAAAGGGCCTAGACGACGTAGCACTGGAGATGGATAAGGTATTGACACCAACGCAGGGTCTCTCTTACTCTTACATCATGTATGAACCCACTTGGCTGGTTGGTCGTATGGAGAGCCTACCAGCTGGTGGGTATCATCATTCTACAATGTACGCTGTGCACGAAGACGATTGCCGTAATCCGTGGTTCGCTGGAAAGCCGTATTATACGTAAGCGGACTCCATGTACTAACATGTGTCCAAAGTACAACACAGCCTACCTTAAAAAGTACACACAGGCCAGAAACTACAGGCCACAGGCTGCATACCAGGGGATGGATATCCAAATTCATACTACACAGTACTATGTAAACGGGTAAGGGGGCTCAACTGTAACCAATAGATAGCAACCCTCCAATCAAGGGTCTCTGGTTTCAAGATGAGCAGCACCCATGACTATACATACATAGTACATGGCTCGTATATCCAATAACACCAACACTAATAAAAGAATTTGTCACCCAATCAATGCGGACTTTTGTGAAAAGACGGGAAGACGGGAGGATAGGCAGCAGTTTAAGAGTTGAGTTGAGTTGTAGATGGACGTAAGAGCGATGACTTTGGGTCGCAAATTCGCAAATTATATCTGATTTAAGGCCGTTGAAGCTTTTACATAGTCAACATCCAAAATATGAGGGCCCGACCTCGTGGATTGGCTACCGATTGGGCAGAATGCCGAGGCGGGCGAATAGCACGATTTTGAACAATTAGCTTGCCCGTAGCTTTCCAAGTATAGTAAGTACCTATGTAATCGTGACTAGACACGGAATGGCGGATCTTACATGTGGGGGCGCTTCGACTTCTCTCGACTTCTCAACTCCCAAGTCGGGGCTCCACAATGTAAACCCGGACAGCAAAGTCGCGGATCTGAACGGGATTGGTCGGATAATGAAGGGACCCCCCAGAACTAAGACATCGATATGTGCTAAGCGGGAGCACAAGACACCCACGGGTCGTACTGAGCTATTTAGCAGGAATAGAGCCTACTTCAATCCCATATATTTTCTACTCCAGTGCTGCATAATCATCTAGCGCTGTAGCATTCACAGCACCTCAGCACCTCCACGATGGTAAGGCGGACGGAGAAGACAAGAGACTGAAAAGCTTGTTGGTATCACAATGACGCGCGTCAGCTGACTTTTCAGCTGCTATCGAGGTACAAGATATACAAGATATGCATCTTGAGCGATCGTGCTGTATGTTGTGTGTGCTGCGTACTACGTGGTACGTGGTACGGTAGGTAGGCAAAGGCGTTTAATTACTCTCAGATTTCATTAAGGCTAATTATAAGCGCGCTGAAGTTCAACAAGGCGATCTGGAGACTGGAGGGGTACTACCTAGTAGTTACCCTAGTACCAAGTTCGTAAGGTCTAGATGTCTGGTGTAGGTATTTGGATTTACGGTACTAGCCGTAGGAATTTCCAATACGGTGGGAGGAGAAGTAGGACACGGCCTGCTATAAGGTCATCATCATCATTAATGCTCTATACAAGTAATATGTCGTATGAATCAGAATGGTATAGTTATCCCACAGGATCGGGTTTGTCTCAGGCTAGATACCACAGTGCTGACTAAAGGCGTACATACGGCCACATGGCCAACCATGCGGGAAGAGCCCTACAATGCAGGAACCTCCCAATTCAGTACCCTATGTGCGATGGAGTATCACAGCCTTGGGACCAATAAGTGTGCGAGTGCCTCTTACGGGAGCTTATACCACCACGCAGCTTACAGCAACTCCCGTCCGCCACGAGACCGGCGACATGGCGCGGGAGATGCAGGACCGAAAGAAGGTGCTTACCATCGTCGGACGAACATCGGGGCATTTTTAACGAGTTATCTACCCGCAAGATTGGCTTGGTAAAGAACGAGAGTGCTGACAGCCCTGGAGGTTTGTCAGGGGACCCCTCAGCCTTACATTCCTTAACAATCACTCATCTGGCGTGAAACGATATGACTGGCATGCCGAACACACCTAAGTGCTTACTATAGACTTAGAAGACACACACACAATTAAAAAATTCCATCTATTCCAAAGTGTCCGCCTTTCCGCCTACCATCGACACCTCCCCAAGCTTCGCGATGTTTGGTTATCATTTCTCTAAATTGAAATTCTTCAACACGATCTTGCCCATCTCCATTCCGATCGGCTGCTCGCAAACAATTACCCCATACACTCGCGCGATCACACATAAAAGATACCCCGTTTCGATGCGAATCGCGGCCGACTCTCCGGAATTGGAGTAGCGGTCAGCTTATGACTTTCGACTCTTGGTACTCTTAAGCGCCCGCTCGCCCCCATCTCATTCGTTACCTAAGGCCGTTCGCTGAACCTGCAGCAGCGCAACGGCCAGTTAGATCCCCTAGTCGATGTATGAATCCCGACCTGCAGGACGGTGCCGTGTAACCCAGTACCTGCGACGCTATCGTTCCAGCTTTTCTTGCGGTGTACCTAGCAGAACGCAGAACCACGTAAATTTTTCCCAGTTGGTTGGTTGGAGCTACCCACCGTTGCGTCTGGCTGCAGTCTTTGCAGTACAATACTGTAGATCCCGTAGCTGGTGATGCCCGCCTTCTTGGTTTCAATTCTCTCTGAAACAGCCTGAAGGTTGCTATTGCAACAGCACGCCCGCCACCGACGTACATCATAGGTAAGGCTACCAACGATAATCGAGATATCTCGATTTCTGAAATGTATATGCCGGATGCTATATATCTGAACTACTAACGGCATATCATGTCGCGATAGCCAATTTTCAATTAATAAATTTAGACCTACCTCACAAGACCACGACGGATTGCAACCACCGACACAATACCTACCTAACTTCCTACATATCCAGGTATGTACATATCTCGCTTAAAGTACGTTTACCATAGTAGCATGAAGGATGCCAACTTGAAAAGCGAACCCGACATCATCTCTACTTCATCGTCAAATGTACAACAGATACGGTACCCCTGACGCCAATGACGACTAAACAACTTTACCGAGATTCATCGACTCACCTCATAGCTCGTCCCCGCACACCAGCTCTCTGAGATTTCGGATGCTACGTAGTGATAGCGACCGTCGGCCACGAGGCGGTTTCTTCATATCCGAAAAGTCTCCAGGGTCTCTCCTTGGGTAACCACTCGTCTCCATGACTAACTTTTTAGCCTGCTGCAGGTCTCATACGATAGGTCGACAGCTAAAATTCAGGACGGTAATAGCTTTAAAATATACGATGATGAAGGATAAGAATAACCAAAACGACGGCTCGAAAGACTCCAATAACAATTATTGTCGCGTTCCGCACAACGCTAGTTGTGAGCATGACACACCCATTAGAGCGCGTATCATCGTCATATGGATCTAGCGGGCTGCAAGTTCATATGAAAAAAAGCTGGATCTAGCTTAGTAGGGATTCCCCAATCGTGGGGCTGCCCCTACGACGTACATCCAGACGTAATTATTGACCTATCGAGAAGTCGGGTTTTATTTTTTTTTTTCTAATTGTAGCAAACAGGTTCTCAGCACGACACCTCGTGATGCAAAGTTCTTTCCATATAAAGAAAACAAATGTATGTGTCTCTTGGGGATGGGATCCAACCACACGGGAAATAAAAGCACAAAATCACTTAATGCTGCATGAAATGCAACCACACTGCGTGGCAAGAAACCCGAATCACGCCATGCTTGCGATCTGGTTGGATAGAGCCTACAGCAGCCTAGACTTCGGTCCTGTTATTGATTACTCGCTTCAACGAACGTACATATATCAATGAGGTATAGTACATACATACATACATAGTAACATACATAGTATGCTACATATACGCGCTAGTAGTACGACATGGCAATATAGACAGCGAGATTGGGGATGCTGTGCATCCAACCCTCCCTCGCCTTACTTTCCGTACCCGGATAGCTTCTCGAAGCTTTTTGGGGAAAACGGCCCCCAACTTTCTAAGACGGCTGGAGAAGGGGGAAAAAAAAATTGCTGCTGCATCGATTGGGGTTTCAGCTCTGATGTCTTGAATCCTACCTAGAAAATAACGTAATATAGCCCTTCGTCGATCCCCTCCCCCCAAAACAGGGTCAGGTGTCCTCGTACGGCGATGAGATGGGAGTCATGAGGGGATGACGTAAGGCTAGATCTCGGAAACCGTGTTCGCCGTATTCCTTCCTTCGTATGCGCTCTTTTGAGGCTATTCAGCTTCGTGGGGTTGATCGCTTTAGGAGTCAAGATATGATGGCTTAGCACGTGGATAGGATAGGATAGGATAAGTTACGTTGAGCACCGTAAGCAGTTTCGCTTAATAAACACGTAATTATTATCTGGACTTTGGACTTTGGATTTTCGGTGTTATTAGTCATTGCCTGTTAACGTTCTCCCACAGTCTGGTTCTATTCCCGCGGGCCGGTCCATGCAAATGGAGAATTATCGTCGCTAGCCTAATACAAGGTATCAATAGAATGATGCATAGGTATTTACGGCCGTAAGGATGGATGTGGTAATCTCCAGAGCATGCTAATAGCCATGCTATATGTAGGCAACAGGTTAATCCGTAACCAGCGTCGACGCTAGAGTACCTAAGTAGGTTGCGGACCTACCAAAATGGTAACATCGATAGGGCGGTAGATTGTGGGTATTGTTGTATGTGAGTGACTGAATTGGGTAGATAATATATTATTATCTTCTAGAACAATTCTCTAACGGTCAGATACGGCAGCTGGCAGTGCGAAGGATCGCAGGCGAGGCCGATGAACGCAACTCAAAGTGAGAATCCTTCGTCCGAAGTAGAGCAAACCGTAACATCATGGACCCATCACGACCCTGACCAAGAGACACGCTGGTTGGTTGACTTGCATCTTGCTCTCCCGGATGTGAAATAGGTGGATAACCGGCCCTGTTGATCCTGGGTTTGGTCGGCAAGTTGACTGTCCTCCTTCCTCTCTCATACTACCCCCTGTTTTTCAGCTCGTGGGTACCAGGGGTAGTTCATTCGAGGGTTAATTCCGCGTTGCTGTAGGTACAATGCAGAGTGAGCTGCACATGGCCCTGCGTGTGCCTCGTGGTGGACGAATTCTTCAGCGCCTGCCCAGGCCTACCCCGGTCTAGGGTTGCATCTGCAACTGGCCATACCTATGGTATAAAATCCCCAAATATTACCGGCTCCAGTTTATTGACTTGGCAATCTTGACTGGACGATGATTGATAAAGGGGATTACTTGTACTTGGTTAGGGAAGAATAAGAGGAGAATTATGCACTTTACCATGAAAGAAAAAAGATGCTAAAAGGAGAGACTAGAGTCACTAGACAAGGGGAGACGCGATGTGGGTTCGGCACAAGTGTGCCTTTCCAGCGCCCTATTCCCTAATCCGCAATCCGAGCATCTCGAAAGAATCTAGGGCCGCCTGCCGGCGCTACCTCGAGTCTCCATTCGACTCCATTATGTCACCTAAGTTCCAAAAAACTAGGGGGTTTAGTTCGCCTTGCTTCTTGAAACCTTGAACGAACAACTCCCGTTATCGATTCCGCACGCCACGACGCAGGCATTCCGCGCAGGAAGAACGGCTGTCTCCATATATGGGTCGAGGATTTTCCCAAGCATTCCTTCCTCTACGGGCGACGATCTGGGCTTGTCAGCACTTAGAAGTTATACGTACATACACAGTACCTGGTGTGAGGCACGGAAAAAACCCGCCTACATAGTGGAAACGCCAAACAAAACAAAAAAAGAATAATGATCGCGAAACGTACTACTTTGTACAAGACGTGCTATTGTGTAATTTAATCGCGCCAAAGCTCGGCTACGGAGAGATACTCGGGGTCTGGTCCGCGGCTATTTCACCGCCCTGCTCGGAGATAATATTGCACCCATGTTTCTTTGACTCAGTTACCAATCTAAACCCAAGCTCGAGCTCGAGTGTTTGGAAAGGAAGGACAATGCGCATCCACGGCTCCTGTTCGTACCAGGAATAGGTACTCGTCGGCAGTTGTGCTTGCCAGTTGCATGGTGGCGTTTCTTGAGCTCGCCGATTACGGGTAGAGGCGGTTGCTTCAAGGCCCTGGGCGATAGTGAATCATGGGTGAATCATGCTATGCTTGGAGCTAGGTATGTGGAAGGGGGGTGGAGGGGGATGAGGAGGTGGCAGTGACGATGGCGGTTGAGGAAAGTCTAGCCTATCGAACAGCAGCACATGGACCCCCCCTTAGGGGGCAAAGCGACGACAATCAACTAGTCTCCTGGCAAGTTGGGCAAGGTACCGAACCATTTTTGGCTCATGGGTCGATTTCAATAGTGTATGTACCGTCCATAACTTAGCAAATGAACTTTGACCCTCTAATAAGTCGATTTCTTTTCATAGTCTTCACCTTAATTGCGGTCGGGGAGCATCGTGAGGAGAAGGATCTCAACCCTTATGATCGAACGTGGCGAAGCCTCTCGACCTTTCTACGGCGGTGTTAGGATCTTCTGACACGTCAATCAAGACACAGCATGCGATGATCTTATTTCGTGTTCATGCAAGGCTAATCGAACGGGATTTAGGAGCGAAAAAAACAACTGGCGAGCTAAATTGAGTGTGCGTATAGGTAGTTGGAGACGGACGCGCTTCGCGATGCAAAGTATCGGTACTCCATACCGTATTGCCGATGGCGACGACGTGAACGATGACTCCCTTGGTACCTTAGAAGTATCCTGTTGTCTCACCACACAAAACGCTATCTATACACATGTAGATTGCACACTTGTGGCGGAGGATTGGTCACATTACGCTTTCATACGGTACGGAATATGGCCATACAACAGCTAGACCACAAGATGGAGATTTGGTGGCAAATTATATCCAGATTGCAGAGGTAGTCTGGCAGTCTACCTTCCATATTCGCTTGAAGGCGAGAGTCCAAGTGACTCCGGACAGCCGAACTGTGCCGTGAATGGTACGACCTATAAGCGCGATGGTGAGGGTTTAATGACGACCGGTCAAGGATAGAGGAATATTCCGTCCGGTTACCTGCCCAATGGACGACGTAGATTTTGAGATCGAGAAGGAGATATCCTAGTAGCGGCTTTCTATGATATCGATCTGAGACAACGTGCGAGGTACTAGGCAGTGATGTACATGTTGTGGTATTACCAACCTTGAACTGAGATGAAGCCAGTGTATGGATTATCGCATAACCAACAGTACAACAGTCCACCAATAGATCAATGTAATCTTATATCCGTTCCTCGATGTATCTTGCTTGCTTATTAACTTGTATCGACATTACGGGTTGGTCCAACTCCCCCCATGCCGGGCACCTTGCAGTTACAAGGGAGTCTCGTTGGTTGCGTTTGCCGACTAACATCTCGTGTCTAAGAGATGAAAGCTTGAACCCCCTATGACGAAATGTAGCCAACAAGCGTCGATCTGACCCGGTCAGGGGATCAACATATGTTGTTAACTCGCCTCTCACCTCTTGGCTGTGAGTATCTAACATTAGAATCAGCGGCGGAACAACACGGAAGCCGAGACAGCCCGGATTCGGTCCATTAGGAGACCACGATTGAAACATTCTCCTTCCCACTACAGTACAGCGGGAATGTCGGAGGGAACTCCGACCTCGCACATCATACAATCATAGAAACCTCCAAGAGAGCCGGCACGCTGCGGGAGCAGGGTCCCGGTTTGAAGGAGGTCGCAGAGCAGTAGTGTCGCCGATAGTATGATTAAGCAGCTAACCAAATACCCTCACTTAGGGAAGGTAGCAGCAGGGACGCCTATCGTTATTAGTGTCAAGACGCCGAAAGTCTGTCCTTGAGCCCAACCTCCTACAGTAGCCTCTAGGTTAGATTTCCCTTGCAAGCCGTGATAATATTATCTTTCCCTCCCGAACCCCTATACCAAGGCCCGACCGATGCTGACCCACCGGCGGATAATATAGTGTTGCTAGCGAGTGTCCTACACCGACTGCATCGAGATTTTCGGTGCGATATAGTGACCCCTCATAGATATCGTCGTTGTCCTTTTTCATTCTCCATCTTTGTCGTTAAGATGCGCGCCGATTCCGCGTCGGTTCTTTCGACATTCCAAACTAGTTCAACCTAGAAGGTGGGCCGCCTATCCATCCCTCAGGGTATCGTTCTAGTCCACATCTATAATTAACAGGGATGTACCTATGAGCGCAGGAAACGCTCGGATACTTTGGAGAAGAATTAAAAGAAACAAGGAGCGGATGGGCGGCCGATAAAATGAAGCTTGAAATATCGGCACGCGTCGACCTTTCCGATGGTTAGAAGGGATAGAGTTGTTTCGTAGCGTATCGCATTACCTCATCGCGCTGCCCGGTGCCGAGACTATTAGTTGGAAGCCGGAATCTTCCTTAGATGCTAGCACCCTCGCTTGTTAAAGCCCCTGTCGGCTCTCGAGCCGTTGGGAATCGTCTGGCCGCTAAGTCGCCGGCTATATTTATAAGTATAGTGCGACAAGGTAGGGTAGTTATGGGTAGGGTATACTTCATCGTGGAATGGGGTATGTATTGCTATGCTGTTGTGACTTTTGAACATCTTCAAACTAGTAATGGGTATCCGACATCTATGTTTATGCTCCCACCCCGGTCTAATACCATAACTCCAGGCTAGAAATTCGAAAGTACTCGTAAATCATACATTTTTATTCAGACAGTCGAAGGAATTACCCGCTTCGCAGCCTTCACTGCCCTCATCGCCGGCAAGGTATTCGTCTTCCCGGGATTCCTTCCGATCTCCATGCACAACATGCGAATTAAGTCGTGGTTTACCCAGTAGCTCGTGTGAGCACTGAGCATATTCAGATATTGAAGTTCAAGTGGACCACTTCCTGACCGCAGGAAGTAGTCGATCTGTCCGTTATCATTTAGCAGGAAAGCTTTCTTCTCGGCAATCTCTTCGCGCGTGAAGTCGTGGACTTCGAGTTCGAGCTGTGACGGAAGACGCATAGTCGGTGGTCTTGCAATAGGAGCATTCGCACCGCCTACTGGTGCAGCATTCGAATGTCCGGGTACAATACTCATCATCGTATTGCCGATTGACTGTAGGAAAGATGTCGATGTACTTGGGACATACGCCGTCTTCAAACTGGCCGCGTACATTGGATCCAGGGTGCCGTTAAGGAGGTACGCAACGGCATCTTCGCGGGCCATAACATTGTAGATGTTGTCCACGGCAATGCAGCCGAATAGTCCTGCCTCTCCACCGATGTCTTTTGACATGACATCGCTAAGGTCTGCCCCTGGCTTCCGGCGTCCCTTTCTTGGTAATAACGCTCCCCTTTCGAGTAGCAAGAAGAAAGCGGCAGGGCTACCGAGAAGAAATAAGTTTTTCGTATCGAACTCGAAGTGCTTTAATTGGAGAGGTCTCGTTAGCTGTAAAGGAGGCACGACAGTCGGCTGCCTCGACAACACCTCAACACACATGACGCTCCCGAGGGAGTGGCCGATTAGATGGACTCTCCCCTTCTCTGCAAAATTAGGGTTATTTTGGCACCAGAGCCTATAAACACGATTTGCTTCACCAACCATGGCCGCTACCATCTTCGGTTTGTGATGTGACATGTAGAAAGGGATATCGAACATGACATCGGATATCATGCTCCGGACAGCAGGAATAGTCTTAGGCTCGATATCTTTCAAGGTGAAGCCACCGGGTGTATAGTGCTCCTTATCCTCCTCCTTCATCGGGCCGCCGTCTTCAAATGATAAGTTCTGCCTCCAATTCACTGGAAGAATCATGATACCATTCAGACCTTGTCTCAAAACCCCTCTAACCGCATCATTTCGAAGCTCGACGTTGATAGCTCGACGAAAGGCGTTAATGGCGTGGGTAAAATGGTAATTTTCTACTCGTTCTGCTAATTTTTGGCCAATCCCATGGACGACGAGAACCAGATCGCTGACCTGCGCGCGTTCCTCGTCGGCTTTGCAGGCCAAGCAGTCGTCATCAGTAGGGTCTTGTGAACTACTAGGCATTGATCCGAATCGCTGGTTCTGCTGACCCGGCTTCTTCTCGTGCTTTCTCGTCCATGCCTCGTAATCGAAGCCTCTCACTACAGGGACGCCCACCGTAAAGCCCCTCATAATCTTCGCAACTGGTCGACGGCCATAGTATGCTGACGGTTTTAGGCTCGGCTTAAGCAGATATGCCGTGGTCTCGTCTTTGTATATTACGTGATACTGTTCAAACTTTCTGTGAGTTGAGAGAGGGGAGGAGTTGTCCTCATTTGGATCTGGCATGAGATTACCCTGTGCGGCTGCTTCGCCATGAAAACAGCGAGCGGCACAGAAGGGATTACTAGATATGGGCGGCTCCATCAAGTCATCTGATTTCTTCGGTGACTTGCTTGGAGTCTTCGGCCAAAGAGGATGTGAGACTTTTTCTTCACCTAGAGGGCCTACGTCTACGGCACATCTCAGTTCATCGTTCCATGTTTCAGTATGAGGCTTTAGCTCTCGATAACCGGCCTCTAGCTGGTTAGCTACGGTGGGATCGATAGGTCTCATATCATCTCTATCTCCAAATTAGTAGAGCTCCCTTATCATCGTGGGGGTTCATTAAATACCGGTAGAACCAAGTTGCTCGAAGAACAGTGGCAATATCGTTAACGGGAGACCAGTATATCGGTTTCATCTGTAAAGCAGGAAGAGACACCGCATGTAGCCTAGAAACACCAACCGTCACGTCACTCGAAATTGCCTTTGGAGCTTCCACGGGTTCAAGCGGGAATTGGGGGACATCTTCTGAAGAGGGGGAACAAGGCGCGGCTTTCTTAGCCGTGATCTCCTCGGAGAGTTTGCTAGGCTGGAAAGTAGCGGCTCTCGGAAGTGATGCTGGAGGAGAAATAGACGAACCCGGGCTCCCTACGCGAACGAAAGGCATGCCCGAAATACCATCATCTACTGAGGATTTGCTCGGGACAGGCATATTGGCACTCACATCGGCTAGAGAGTTGTGAGCAGCCGCCTGAGATTGTGCCGCTTTGCCCGATGGTTGGCCATTAGATTGCTCATCAACTTGGCCCGACCTTAATACCGAGTCAATTTGTGACTGACTTGGGGGTATACTTTTCGGCGGTGCAGTTCGTTCCGTAACGGAAGCCATTGAACTAGTGTGTAGTGTATTCATCTCACTCATCACAGCCTGGGCCACCATATCTCGGTTGAGTTCAGGCTGCCTCCGCCTAGCAATAGCGCAGAAAGATATCCGCAGAGCAACACCAACATCAACTAGAAGGTCAGGGCAGCACAAGAGTGTGGCGGCGTCTGGCTCTGATAGAGCTTCGATAAAAGGCTGGACCTTTTCTCGCGAGGGCCCTTCGCGTGCGTGCTTCTCAGCATGTTCCACAGCCAAGTGACGTACGATACTGCGCAATTTCTCCCCGTTCGTATTGGCGAGCGAGGGACTAGGAGGTCGGTTCCGCAACGCATTTGTGTGATTCTGACGGTAGGCATCCGAAGCAAGGCTTAGCCAAGCCTTCTCGAGTGCGTTATTGTCCCCCGGACAGAAGGGTCGGAGACTGCTCTTAGCAGCTTTTGGGTCGGCTGTGGCAGCGATAGTCGTGGTAGAAAGAGGATCATCGATGGGGACGGAGGACATGTAGAAGTATTGAGCGTTCACAGGCGGAATATCATCGATGTCAGTATGAGGTACAGGGCGAGATATTGGGGCAAGCCGGCATTTTGATCCGAAGCTATGTGCTTTCGGAGCTTCCCCAAAGTAGTTACTAATAACGATATTTGAAGGCATTGTCGGTTGGTATTAAGATTATCTATTCGGTCCGCGTCTGGATTCTAAAGTATGTTTTCTCTACACTGGGAGTCGAGGGTTGCTGCAGCGTACAAGGCCGCACAAATGATGCGATATCAGCGAAGGCAACCGTAATAATGAAGGCATGCTTTGGGGAATGTTGATGCCTATGGTGTGTATTTTCGGCTAGACCGCCAGTCAATTGGTCAGCTGAGACGGCTACTTGCACGCAAAGAAACCAGCATGGTAAACGAAGGCGGAAGCAGAAAGTAGGAATCAAATAACTTAGGATTCTATGCTTGCTCGTCGACAGCTCATCACGGCAAAATGGTGATGCAGAAATCGGAAGAACATAAAAAAATTGAAGTGTACCTGGAATACTCTAGTTGGTAGGTAGGGTACCATCTGCATATGCATGTGCTTGTATGCGGCGGTGACGTGGTTCTTGAAGATTAATGGAATGGAACAGAAAAGGATGTGGATGCATGGATCCAATTAGAAGTGCCGAGGCACCTGCGCAGCTTGAGCTATTGGAAGCTGCTAAATCAATTCCAACTACTGCGTCTGGTAAGCCTCACTCCCCGCTGTGGCTGCCCCCCGCGCCCCGCCTACCCGCTACCCAGCTTCTGCCTCCAGGGCTTTCAGCAAGCTTAATATTCTATATTATGGGGCTCTCACGTAATCCTGCTGGATAGACTTTTAGATATCAATTGATCAAATGGAAGGTCGACGGTATGAAACATCTAATGATTTCTTCTCCATCTTTCAAAAATCTCATACAGCGTCTGATCTTCTTGTATGTGTCGGTGATCTTGTCCCTCTTTGCCTCATATTCTTCCCCCAGACTAAAGGAAGAGGTAGAGTCTCGAATCTAATGCGATCGATCTAAAAGCTCTCCCCCGTTAGGAATGCTATATCTCTATCATAAATGACAATGGACTTTATATAGGTATATATAAGTACTTAGGCAAGTGAATTATCTCATAGGCACCCGAAATCCGAACGGACCCTGGCATTGCGGCTGCAAACTGTTCTTGGCACTTTCATGGCACAGAGTTAGAAAGTTCGATAGTTCCCCTCGGATCCATGGATGTCGATACGCGTAAGGTTCTGATGACATCGAGCGACCAACGTTAATAACGAGCAGATTATCTGTAGCCAATGTGAGTTTGACAGCATTCCAAGCTACCCGGACTAAATAAAAGTTTATAATTTCTGTACGCGCAATGCTAATAAAGTCTAATTGATGTCTGTCTAACGGTGGCATTGCCATGGTTCGACAGGTATACCGTAAACCTGTGTCATATTTGAAGATCAAGTTGATCAACAGTACCTATATACTCCTATTTCGCCCCTAATCAAAATACCAAATACCAGAATAAACGCTCGAATAGAAGCAAGGGATTTCGGCTGAATTGGAGTTCGACGGATATGGGCACTAATGTAATACATACAGTATGCATAAGTGGTGAACCCGGATGCTCTGGCAACAGGCCTGGATGTGAGTGAACTCAGAGAAGGCAAAATATTGGTGGCGACGGTGGTAATGGCCCTGATTTGTATTGCAGAAAATTACAACCAAGCTGTTGATTTTAGTGGTTGTGTCGTTTAGTCCCTGACGATTGGGTCAAAGATGCAGCTCGCCAATGGAACCCAAGCCGCGGATATGGCAATAGATGCCTTCGAAAGCGTACACTACACATGCTGATAGAGAATAGTGCGCCGGATTGAGGGTGGGGTCCCAATCTCCTTCATTGGCCGACGATGTCTTGAGCATCTGAGGTTACAGCGTCGACGATGTTGGATTGCCCCTCGTTTCACTTGTCGGCCTTCTGCCATTATCCTTTTACTTCATCGACTCCAAATGCCATACATGTCGTACGTACATCTTATATGTATGTACACGTATGTAGGCACATACATATGTAGGTACTACTGGTATACATGTATGTCGTCGTGGCTCTGTTACTTTCGTCGAAACCTCATTAGATCCGTCGAGGCGGCAAGACGGCCTATCACGAAGCATATGCCATTCCAAGGATGTCTTTGGATTTTAGGAGCGACACTAACATCAGCCACATATGCTACTGATGTTGTTCGCTACCCCAAAATTCCCCACGCCTAACCTGTCCAACAGATAGCGAAAAGCAACCCCGACCGAGTTCTACATATTGAATAGATGTCTTTCACCAAGTACAAGCATGTCAGTATCACATACTATGATATAGTCCCCTTTTTTGTCGAGCTTGATCTCTTGTCCATGTATCATATCTCAAACCTTTGTAGGTCGGAGGGTCTGGACATTGACCCATGGAACAAGGGTTATGCAGTTCGCCCGGCACTGATCAACGTCTGGAAACCATGGGTCCTCCCTCCAGAGGGGAAAGGGCCTAGCTCTAAAGGTCAACACTAAGCAAGATAGGCCAAGACCAATGGTCATGCTGCATCTTGGCGTCGTATGTAAACGAAACGCTGTAATTTGTTTGACCTAGCATTCTGGTCTGCATTAGCTACCACGGGACACAGCAGTGGTTCTCACACAATGACCATCAAAGAATCAAGCTAGTGTAAGGAATGAGATACATACCACAGTAGTTGTAAATACGTAATGATATATACTATATTTCCCATACATTTTGGAATGAATGGAGTGGAGGGGGGAAGATCTGTTTTATAAAGAAGATGGAGGTAGGGGGGATATACAGGATATACACACCATGATCCCATCTGACCCAATCTCGCACCATTATCTATCGATCAATCAAGTTGTCTTATCTACCGCTGGTGCTGCTTCACTTACTGGGGACCACACGGCAATGTACTGCATCACCAGGGATGTGCGATAAGGCTGCAACTCCAATCAACGAACATGGTCGAACATGGTCGGATGCGTGAAACGACTCTGATATACCCTCCTACGTCCGACCAGCCCTTCGTTACCATTATATCTAGTTACATTTGGTCTTTCTCCTCGCATTGATAATTCCATACTTTTCAACCCGTCTTGTCTTATCCTATCCTACCCTGTGCTTCGGTCTATTCTTTTTCTGTACGTCCTGTCTCTTCTAGGTAGGTGATCTTGCCCCCTCTCTCCTCCTTTGCCTCCTCTTCTTCCTCATCCTATAACATGTACATGTGTCTCCTCTTTAATCACCCCCCTTCTGGCAAACAGCAATCAAGACCCAAGAAAAGGGGGGGGGGGATATAAGATAAGGTATACATAGGGTATACATAAGCTATATCAATGATGAAGGGAATCAACTGCTTTGCATTCGATTTCGATTAACTTCCTTCCACGCAAGCAGCCGCTAACATTTATACAAAACAAGTTAACGAGGATTTAACTCTATACTTACAGGGACGAACCACGCAGCTATATGTGATTGTCAATTGCCTACCTTGGCCATCTATCTGGGCATAGAATTCGATTTCCCAGTGCCATTCCAGCCATTCCATCGACATCGACAAACAACGTTTAAGACACCCCCGCCATCTACTTGATCCTTCCCTACCTCCCTGACTTCTCTCCACTCCAATCAACCCTCGTCCCTCGTCCTCCCCCGCAATTGCGCTTGGATCATCAACAACCCCCGGTGCCTGAGTTTGCGAAGCCTGACCTCAAGTGCTTGACCTTGATATGAAGTACGGGGACGCCAACGTTACCCGTCAATCTACTTCTGAAATAATCATAACATAAAACAAGTAGTACTATGAGTAGGACCATGACGACAGTTGCTTTACCCAGACCAGTTCCACCTCATCGCTCTTCGTCTGGCATCGTCACTTTATCCCCAATAGCACTCGAGACAATCAATACCCAGCAAGTATCTGCCACCGCGCCCGTACCAATTCCAAACAAACACATACCCGTCTGCCCAACTGGTCCAGCACCCGTTCGTGAGCCCAATACTCCTCCACCTTCTCCAGGTCGCGAAGATGAACAGCGCCGTTTGTCTCTGCTCCACCCGCCGGACAAGTTTGAGCGTCTGGAAGCGGGATCACTCTCAATCTTTAAGATCCACCCTGGCGACGTAGCAGCTGCGTTGGATTATCTCTCAAGACAACCTCTACCAGATCCTTCGCAGGTATTTCCTTGGTTCCATGGATTGCATCCTAACAACCAGATCCAACAGACCTTCTTCATGTCAAGGAGCAAGGCTGTGCGCCAGATCCCTAACTGTCTACGTGGTATCACGGTGGTAAAAGCAGACGGCGATCTCTCTACTGCGCGTCTGAAGGGAGCCATTGCTCCCAATGAGTTTATGCAACCTGGTTCTGAAGGTGAATTTATCGAGGTCGACCCGAGAGAAGGCTTTTCCGTCCGGAATTTCCAAATTCAGGCTGCTAAAACGGCCATAACCTCCGACATAATCGTGTATGGCGACGACGCTAGCGTGGTTCGTAAGTTGGGATGGGAAATCGCGTCGGCGCAGTCTAAGTGGAGAAGGAAGCATGAATCTATCCCGAAATACAACACTTTTATCTGTGTTAGCCAATTCCGGGATTTCGAGAGGAAGCATGGCGAAATTGTCGCCGTTGACTCACAGGGCCGCGCAACAGGTTCTGTTGTCGACTTCTTCCACCAGGAAAGGCAGGAGATGTATTCGATGACGAAGGCAACCGAGATATCGCGCAATGTATGGATGGGTCCGACTCCCGATGCTGCGGGCGAAGAGGAGCAACAATATGATATCCTCATTGAATGCAGTGATCTTGGCCGGCTGAACCCGGCTGCGCTGCAAGCAATTGCTGAGGGCCCAAACGACCACACAAGGCACCCTTACCTCGATTTTCCTTCTTCTGGGAATATTCTCCCACCAACATGGTCCCATGCCGAAGCAGACGGCATCTTGGACACCTGTAAATGGCTCTGGCACCTCTCTCATGGAACCCTACCCTCGAAGCAGGATGTCGATGTGGACGGTGATTCGAACATGTCTGATGCGTCTTCAGCGACGGAGGTTGAGATGTGTCGGCCACGAAGGATTCTAATTCACTGTGCTGACGGGTACACCGAATCTACCATGCTGGGTATTGCTTACTTCAGCTACAGCACCGGCAGACCGGTCCCCCAAGCCTGGCTAGACCTGCATACGACGATGAAACGCAATTTCTTCGCTTACCCGACCGATGTGTCCTTACTAACTTCGATTGCTCACCGTCTACTCAGCGAATCGCCTCTCTGTGGGGACAAGAGTCTGTTGGAAATTACGAGCCTCGTGAAAAATGAGCCGAAATGGCTCGCTTCGCTCGACGGTTCATTCCCGAGTCGCATCCTTGACTACATGTACTTGGGTAATCTAGGTCATGCTAACAACCCGGATTTGTTGAAAGCGATGGGCATTAAGCAGATCCTCAGCGTTGGCGAGATGGCCATGTGGAGAGATGGCGAGCTGGAAGAATGGGGAGTCGACAATGTGCTTGCAGTCGAAAAGGTTCAGGATAATGGTATCGACCCGTTGACCAAAGAATTTGAGAAGTGCTTAGAATTTATCGGTATGTATATCCACTTTGCTTTTGGCTGTGTCTGCCTGGTGGGTTCTTATCTAGGACCCATCTCAGATAGAGGCCTCATCCTCGCGAGACCCGCTCACTAATGCGAAATAGATCGCGGCCGTCGGAATGGCACCGCAACTTTGGTCCACTGTCGAGTCGGTGTCTCTCGCAGCGCTACTATCTGCATTGCGGAGGTAATGCGGTCCCTCAACCTGTCGTTCCCGCGGGCGTATTGCTTCGTCCGTGCTCGTCGACTCAACGTGATCATCCAGCCGCATCTCAGATTCGCGTACGAGCTCCTCAAGTGGGAGGAGATGTTACAGGCCCGGCGTCACCGTGGCGGAAGCCCTCATAACGCCGGCCGAGGCATCCGGAGAGAACTGGAGTGGGGTGAGATCGCAAGGGAGATCGCTCTTATGAATCGCCCCTATGCGAGATAATGTGTTCAGGTTATGACCTGATCATGAAACAACACATCCCGAGTCCACCTCGCCCCTCAGTGGCATTGGTGGTACTCTAGGGTATTTCTAGGCGTTCCATTGTGAGATGGTAACGCCGTCGGACTATAAGGGGCCGTGTTGGGCCTATGAGGAGATGTGGTCGGCGAAATAACCCCAACCATACGCAGTTACGATATCGTGACAACGGGATGTACTGATGGTAAGGGGTTAATTCCCGACACGTCATTACCTTCCGACACATACTCCTAACCTAGCTTCCATGTGTGCGGTACATACGTACCTGGCATATCCATTGTTTTCTTGTTTACCTACGCTCGAGGTATCTTGGCGTCGATAGGATCGGCAGGTCAGGGAGGAGTCAATAATTGATTTTACTTCTAACGACGGGATGACACAAACGACTTTGGCATTTTGTTTCTGCGGGATCTCCAAGGAAAGGGGCTGAGAACCTGGGAGGGGGTGCTCTCTTTTGGCCTTGTTGCATGACCAGTTCCATCCACTGGCGTCGGGGCGTCGTTGTTTTGAGGGGGAGCTTTTGGGAAGCTTTCATTTCGATCGTTTTTTCTGGGCGGAGGGGGCGACTTGTGTCATTTTCAGGTCTCGTATCAATATCACCAGACGCGCCTCCCCTTAAAGGGGCGGCTAGGTAGATACATTGGAGGGGAGCTGTTCTGTTGTGTACTGGTAGTAGCACTTAACATACTTGTATGTGAATGAGCAATTGGAAGCTCATGTTCGAGATCTTACGGCTTTACGAATTGGATATCCTCAATAATAAGAATGTCAAGGGGAATAGAATGGTCTGAGCTACGGTGAACGTGTCACTATTCATCTAGCTTCTTCTATTATCTGAGCGTTAAGTACTTGCACTACAGAAAAGCCACGTCTGTTTTCTAGGAGGTATTATCAAGAAATTTTCATTGGGAGCAGACAGAGGTCCAACAACTCTTAGCTATGAACGACCCTTGCCCGCCCGCATGGACGCCGAACGCTGATGCAAAAACATGGGGTTTCGGGCCCATTTGCGCAGAATACCAATCCATCGTCTGTGGGGGTATGATTACTTGCGCTCAACGACGGAGAGGATACAACAAGATTCAAGGATAAGAAAAATCACCATGTACTCCTTTCCCCTTAAACCCTTTTAACGCCTTCCAGATGCCGATTCTTCTCCTCACTATGGGAACTCGGGGTTAAGCATTACCCAACCCTGGCTCTCGGGCCGGTCGCCTTCGTCGCTGTCTTCTACTTCGCAGACCTGGAATTCAATGGGTCTACCTTTGCCAGGATCGCCGCCCTACGGTCCGTAATTCGAGGCATCGAGCTTATCATCGCTATCGAGGACTCTGGAGTGAGATATTGTAGTTAGTTTAAGTAGATCATAACAAAAAGGGGGAAGGGGGAAGGGGAAGAAGGGGGTGATCTAGTGATAGGTATAGGTAGAACTCACGAAAACTGCTTAACCAAATAGCCCTCTCCGCCCTGTTCCATATCGATATTGAAAACGTAGAATCCGCCATCGCTGGTAACAACCATGACCTGGGGGCTGCTGCTACTCATCGCCACGACGCTGCGCAGTTGTTGGCCGCTGGCCGACCCGCCGGGGCGTGGGGACGCCGACGTGCTCTTCGGGATTTTGATATAAGCGAAGTCGCGCAGGGGTTCCCACATCTCCGTCACCGTCTGTGGCAGGTAGTTGCCCACGACACCCGCGACGCTGCGACCCATCATCTGCGACGATCGACGCAGCATGCTGCTGAACGACCCGCTCTGCCTCCTATGCGTTGTGGGGTTCGCAGCCGTCGATGACGTGGCAAGTTCGGCCGCGTCGCTGCGTGGGGAGCCTGTGGCGCTGCTAGGTGAGTCGTTACCGCTGTCGTAGCTGCGACTGCGAGACCAGCGATCTTGTCGCGGAGAGCCGGGCGTCTGTGTGTCAGAGGAGGTGTTGTTGTTGTTTGGTCCTGGCTGCTGGAGACGGAAGATATGTACAGTATCTGAAGTAGACGAGACGCATAGCAGCGAGCTGGCCATATTGAAAGACATGCTGTATATCGTGCTCGGATAGGTTCCGCGTCGGAACTGGAAGAGCTTCTGGCCGCGAGGCACCGAGAAGACTCTGATGATTGTTCCCGTCTCGCTGGCCGTTGCCAGCAAGTTGCCTTCGTTGTTGAGCGCGATACACGACAACGGTGACCTATGAGCCTCGATGACATTAACAGCCTTTAGGGTCAAGGTATCGTATATGAGAACGTCTCCAGATGTTACGGGGGCATAGAGCGATGCTGGCGGCGCATGCGATGGTCTTTTGTCTTGCGTATCGTCGCGGGGTTTCGGCAGAGGGTAGGCAAGGTAGCAGTGCTCGGAGGAAGGCGAGAGAGCGCAGACAGCGCCGGCATTCGGTGACGTCGCAATATTGGTGAGAAGTGACATGTTGGATATATCGTACAAGTAGATCTCATCCTCTAGCACAACAGCTAACCGCTTCCGGTTCAGACGGACCGCAAGAACAGCGGATGGAAAGGTGAGTTCGCAAATAACGGACGCACGCTTCGTATTCTGTATTATTAGATGACGGGGAGAAAGGATGAGAGCAACGAGTGAGGTGGAAAAAAGCATCTCAATAATTGCAATGTTTCCATCATCGCTGCTGAAGATCTTGGAGAACGGATCGGTATGGTAAATGCGAAATCCCTTAGAGGTTCCTGTAGCTGTTAGCTACCTGTATGTATTGTAACACCCAAGCGTTATGCGATCCATCAATAGTTGACATACCAACAGCTAGGCAGCTATGATCCTGGTTAAAGGTGATGAAGTTGAGAGCTGGGTTCGACATGGTTGGAGAAGCGACTGGTGAATCTTGGTAGGAAGAATAAACGAATATTGTAAACTTAGAGTTTCTCGAGACAGCGCACACGCGATGAAGCTGTCCCGGCTTGGTGGTGCAACGAGCTCGCAGCTTTTGCTCGGCTAAGGCGACTGCCGCGTACGTAGAATGGCTCGGATGTTTAGCGACTCTCTGTCACAACGGTTTCGATCCGACACCGACTTTCCTAGTCATGACAAAAAAAGAAAAGAATGATTCAGATTAGATTAGTGGCGTCATTCGTTAGGACGGTGTCAGCAAGAACCCGAACGGCTGGATTGCTCGCTGACCGTAGCTATGCTTACTAGAAGTTGAGACTAAAGCTCGGTGTTGAAAGGAAGCTGGAGATAAACCAAAAATACGAGTGGTTGGAGTTGAGATTCCGGAGTGGGGGAAGACGGTTGAAATCGTCAATCAGATGCCACTGTCAGGCGGGGTACTAACCGGGTCCAGTGTCATAGCACCGCCGCAGCACCGCATCCATGTCGCTAACGTTAACATCTATCTATTGACGTCGCGAGCTATTAGGCACACCTGTAGCTCTGGGAGCTTGGGCCTTCTAATGCGGCTTATTAGGTCCTGTGTCCACTGCTGAAACCCCTGTAAATGATCGCCATCGCATCTATGGATAGCCCTACCAGTACCTGTGTACCTATTAGTTTTTACTTACGCCACAACCGACCGAGGCAGGTCTTAGGTACCTAGTTTTAGTGCTTTAAGGAGCAACACAATTTTGATATCGATATTCATTCATCACGAAATCCGAGATTTCTATATACTTCCGAATAGTACGATGACTTCAAATAGACGGTGCCGGATAAAATAAGAATTAAACTTATATACTGGTCATCATATAAGTATATCAGAGAACGGATTTTAAGTATATAGTAACTTATGATATCTATTTTACTTGTCTATTTTACTTGTCTATTTTACTTTCAAATTCTCTTCTACTACCCAATCATAAAATCATATGAACCCCTTCTCTTTTGAGTAGAAGGATGTCTTCCACCTCCAAAGTCAAGGCCAAGGAGGCCCCGGGCCGTTCGACAAAGGAACGTGCTTTAGATGACTTAGTCATGGCTGTATGTTTTAATATAGCACCATTTGGATATTACCTTTCGTTCCTTTTCTAATCTACTTACATCAAGACAAATAGCAGTAGTATTGTGTCTAAGAGGAGTGTGGAACGCATCTACTATCCTAACGAGCCCCATTTCTTCCGCTTCTTCGTCAAGAAATTTCAACGACGAGCTCCACTCATCAATCGAGGTTATTATATTCGATTACACGTGATCGACGTTGCCGTTCGTCGGTTTCTTGAGAGGCCCTCGGAGAAGAAGAAAGTGGTTATAAATCTAGGCTGTGGAAGGTAGGCCCCTATCTCATCACTAGGTTCAACACATTACTGATCTCCGGTAGTGATGTGCTCCCGTGGCAGTGTATGTCAAGATACCCGGACAGTTGCCAGAACGCCAAATTCATAGATATCGATTTCCCCGATTTAATAGAAAAGAAATGTCGGGTCGTCCAGGAAACCCCGGAGCTCAACTCTTTACTAACGGGGTTGAAGACAAACGTGGGAAACCATGTAGTACTTCAGAGTGACCAGTATGTTGAGATAGGATGTGATCTGCGTCGCATCTCCGATGTAGAACAGGCGCTATCGACGGTCGTCGATATGGCTCATTGCGAGTTCATGTTCGTAGCCGAAGTCTCTATCACGTATATGGAAACCGAAGGTGCCGATTCAGTCATTAAATGGGCTAGCACACTTAGGCAAGGTCAGTCACCCGTCGCGTGTAGACTATCATATGACAATAAAGCTGACTGTTGCCTAGCCGAGTTTTGCTTACTTGAGCAAGTTATTCCAGATGGTGCAGATCACCCGTTTGCAAAGACCATGTTAGCGCATTTTGAGAAGTTGAAGACCCCCCTGAAATCCGTATTCAACTATCCGAATATTAAAGCTCAACGGGATCGTTTCATCAACCGAGGTTGGCCACACGTTGATGTTAACAACCTTTGGCAAATATGGTCAGATGATCGATGGCTTTCGGCAGACCAGAGACGAAAGCTCGATGACGTTGAGCCTTTTGACGAGTGGGAGGAGTTTGCGATTTTCGCTAGCCACTACTGTGTAGTTATCGCTCGGACCAATACGGAAACTACCCAGCCAAATCATGAGGGCCCCAAAAGCCCAGAGATATTACTCAACGTTCCCATTTTGACTCCAGATGTGAAATTCAGGGAATACTCGGGCACCCGGGGCCAACGTCGGTTTGGCGCTGCAGCGAAGTTAAGAAACGACCTTGGGGAGGAGTTCCTAGCCAACACCTTCGGACTGGGGACGAATACTCGATTAAGATCTTACGACCTGTACACAAAGGAATCATGTCTACAGGATATCAAAACGCACCATATAGGCCCAAGTACTCGCATGTGCCATACCATCACTGACTTGGGCGACCATGGCAGTCTCCTCGTAGGTGGAAGAACATCTCCATCAAGCGCTCTCCGAGATTGCTGGCTCTTTAAAAAGGTGGTAAATACGTGGAAGCGTGTTGATGACCTCCCCGTCCCCATATATCGACATGGGGTAACAAGGCTCGGCCATTCCAGCTTGGCTCTTTTGATTGGAGGCAAATCTGATCCATCGACCATCTTCGACGGATGTCTTCTCTATCAGCCCGGCATTGGTTGGATTGAATGTGAGATTGTAGGATCGAATTACCTCCCTGTATACGGTAGTATGTTAGTTAGCTTCCATAAAGCAGCTCATTCTCCGACAGGTGATGGTGTCCAATTCCAAGGCGTGTTAGCTGGTGGTATTTCTCGAGACGGCGTCATTGCTAACCAGCTTTTACAATGGAATTTAATACTTCCGGAAGATGGCAAGCCCACAATCTCATTCCATGAAATGGACTGTAGCAGCGCTTCTAATGGCCTGATCAATCGCTTCGGTGCCTCTGGCTTTTTCTCTCCGGAAGGATATCTGACTGTAATTGGAGGGATTATATCAAACGATGTGGTCACTAGAGACCAAGACATTCTCATTGTCGACGCCTCTAACCCATCTTTCAAAGTTATTTCAACATGCCGTATTGCGACCACTCCTCGTCCATTACTAATAGGTGTATCGGTCGAGCTGAATAGCGATGGACAACTGGCCATGATGGGTGGCGGGGCTACCTGTTTCTCCATGGGGACATTCTGGAACCCGGGCTGCTATACAATAGGTTATATTCCCAAGGACCCCGTATACGGATTGCCGATGTCTCTTAGCCGCGACGAAAGCTGGAAACTCGAACGGATTGTTGAACTTACGGAAGCAGTGGAACGTCCACGGGTCTCTGGTCCTCGTAGCAAAGGAGCAGCGGTCAAAGTGGATATACCTCGACTCCAAATTACCACGGAGGCTGACTTTCTAGCAATACTAAAGGCTGGTAAGCCCGTGGTACTTGGAGCAAGTAACCTGGGTAGCTGTGTCCAAACCTGGACATCAGACTATATCGTACAGCAACTTGGCTTCGATAGAGAGGTAACAACCAACGGCTCTAAGCACTTCATCTGCACCCATCTAATTAAATTCATAGGTAGTCGTCCACGAAGCCAACAGCTCCAAGATGGATTTCAACAGCAAGAATTTCGCCTACGTCACGAAGAAGTTCGGAGACATGATGCAGGAAATCGCAGATGGTCACAAATTGTATCTGCGTGCTCTCTCCGGGGATCATCCAACCGACCAGCCAGCTAAAATCAAAGACGATTTCACGCAATTGGCTGCTGATTTCCAGCTCCCCGATGAGCTATCGTTCGTAACACAAAATGAGTTCAGCTCCGTGTTGCGAATAACTGGACCGGTTAACATGTGGCTGCACTACGATGTAAGACAAGCCATGAGACGAGCCATTCATATAGGTCACTAACGCTATAATAGGTCATGGCGAACGTATACTGTCAAGTAGTAGGCTCGAAACGGTTCATTCTATTCCCTCCATCAGATGTTACTCAGCTATCGTTTGCGCCAGGCTCATCCAGCTCAAGTATCGATGTCTTCTCCGAACTCCAATCGCCATCACTTGCCGAGACACATCCTCATGAAGCCGTACTCAACCCAGGAGATATATTATTCCTTCCACCTCTCTGGATGCATACCGCAACCCCTTTGAGTAACCTAGGTGTCGCCGTCAATGTCTTCTTCCGGAACCTTGAAAATGGTTACTCAGCAGGGAGAGACGTGTACGGTAATCGGGACCTTGCAGCTGTGAGTATTATAATCTACTTATTCGTTCCGATGTGCATATTTGGAGGTTACCTGGGACAAATTTTCATGAATCTTATAATTCAACAGTCCCTCTTCAGATTCCTCAACACGAGAGATGCTAACTTGGTGTATCATAGTATGAAAAAGGTCGCCAAGACGTCGCACGTATTGCGAACGCTTTCAGCAAATTGCCGCCCGATATGCGTGACTTCTACTTGAAACGACTAGCCGATGAGCTCGCTCAGAAAGCCCTCAGGTGATAAAGTTCATTAAGAAGCCACTCCGTTATCATTTGGCTATAGGGAGTCAACATTGAACTGGGGTTAATCAACCAGTCCCATAAGCTGTTCGAGACCAATGAAGAAGAAAGCAAATTTGACAATTACAGCACTAACGGTGACGATAATGTTGATTGTGTTATAACTGCATAAGTGAAACATAACCGACTGAGTTGAAGATGGGTCGTAATAAGAGTTCAACTGGATACTCCGAGTCTACAGTTAGACTCGACTTGCTATTGTTCAGGCCAAACCGGGGACCGGATTTGGGCCCACCGGAGGAGCGGACGAAGCGATATTCGCCTGGTGCATAGTTCGTGGCCCATATGAGCTAGGATAGTCGATAGCTGTGTGAAACATCTGGTAGTTTGCCCACATAACAATATCCCCTTCCTCTAGACTCGGTATGAGGATATACTCCGGCTTCAGTACCCTTTCTTGTATGTTCTTCAGCAATTTTCTGATCTCTACGACGTCTTCGATCACCATGGGTTCCTCTGTTGGTGATGAACGAACGAACAGCTTTCTCGCGCAAATTCCGTGGACTTGGAACGCCTTTTCGCCGGTGACAGGGTTGACCCATACCATTGGATACGTTTTTATGTCCTTCTGGTCGTAGTCACCGAGATCCTCCAGCTTCTTCTCCTTACCCTGGCTGACTAGGCCAAGACCGTTAGAATTACCCTTACAGTCACCTATCCACATGTACTACTCAGAGCGGTCATTAGCATACACTCATGATACCTAGGTTCAGGGGGTTCGATATACCGGATGAGGCGCGTATTCAACCCAACTGTGGTCGGCCATCCGCTTTTCGTCTTCCGTCATCAATTCGTACATCTGGACATTGCTGATGAACGCAGTCAGGCCGGGTTCCGCTTTCATGCTAAGACCAGACCCGTCGTCCCATCGAATATTGACCTGGGGCTCGGTAGGCCGCTTTATACAACGAAGGGTCGTAAACCAGGCCGGATCTCTCCCATAGAGCGGCGCATCCATGTGCCAACGCTGGAACCGAACGTTTCCTGCCTCGAATTCTTCCGGCGGCAACTCTTTGTAGTGCCAGTCATGGGAGAGCGGCTTGGTAATGTTTTTGTTTTTGATACCGTAGTGGTCTTCCCCTTGGAAGCCCTTCCCAATCAGACGAACGTTCTCGGCGCCTGGGATGCCTACGACTTCACGAGCTTTCTTGTTCTGCTCTTAGATTCTGATGTAATCATATCAAGGAGGCTTAGGGTAACTTACGGATAGCAAGCCGCCTTTGCTGTTGAAGGTCTTAATGTCGCCATGAGAGTGAACTTGCGGCGCATTAGGGTCGAAACGAGTTACCAATTCCCACTGCTTTATCGGCTCGAGGTCTTTCTGTCCCTTGACCACAATCACTTTATGGGTCCAAATAGCATCTGCTAGGTGGCGAACATCCGCGTCTAGCCATGTTAACTGCCGGAATTGGCGACTTTGTGGAAGGTTCGCTTACCACTAATGTCATTTAAGTCCAAGCCATTGACGATAGCACCGAAATCGTGTTTATCATTCGTGGATTTCCTCATCGGCGTGATCGTGAAGCTCGCCTCGGGGTCCACGGCGCTTGGAGACATGATGTGGTTACGAACACTTTCAACACTGCGTATACTAATTGGTCTAACGACGCCGGCTATCAAATTTACTTACAGCCAGGGGAAATAACATTGCTTGACGGCGATCGTTAATATAGTCGTTGCCAATTCTGATATGCCCGCCCTATCACCAACATGCATAGGTAGATATCTATCGGAGTCGGCCGCTGATACGGGGTTGCCGGATCCCTGCCGGCGGCCCGATGCAGTATCAAGGTGCGGGTGGGGCACTCTGTCCCAGGTCAAGGTGTAATAGGTTTCGGCGAGAAGCATATCAAAAGAAGGCTTTTTTTCTCCTTAATGATTTGTTGTTATCGTTATAATAACTAGGTGGCTGGTAAATGGGTCATTATATGGTTATGACCCATTATCGTAGCGTATATATAGCGGCTCTTTACCGCTTCTAGGCGTTGGCAGTTAACTACGACACGAATGTCTCTAAATAAAGTCATTCCGATAGATGGAAAAGATGCAGCTCGGGTCGGTATTACAAGCATTTTTATTCTATTACTTTAGTTTTCTAGTGCTTTGCTATGAGCATCATCACTTTCACCCGAGAGTAGACCACAAGCAGACCCCTATCGACGAATCAACCCGACCTATCAGTAGTATCTCTTTCAGTACCAGAGCTTATTGGATGCGCCAGGCCAACCTCGCTCTCGGCCACCCATGCCCTACAGCCGCGTTCGGAACCGTCATCGTGAACCATACAGGGAGCTTAGGACTCGGAGAATTGGTCTGCACAGGCGCTAACAACAAGAGCTCGACCGGGAATCCAACGCTTCACGGTTCGTTCTATACAAAATACAAGAAGAGAATGAAATACTCATCGCGGAATATATAGGAGAAATCGTCGCTATCAACAACTGCACACGCATCCTAACAGACCCTCAAGGACCGTACAAGCTCTCTCCCAGTGATGCCCTAGCCGCCTTTGCGAACCTATCGCTATACACCAACGCCGAGAGCTGCCCCATGTGCGCCTCGGCAGTGCGGTACGCAGGATTCCGCGAGTACGTGTATGGAACATCGATCGCGACGCTGATCGCGCGTGGCTGGACGCAGATCCGGATCTCATCCTCGGAAGTCTTCGCGCGGTCGACTGACCTGCCGAATCCGGGAGCCTTAGTAGCTGGAGTGTTAACTAACGAGACGGATCCGATGTTCTCCTGGCAGCATGATGCTGAGTACCCGTGTCCGAAGGGGTGTGAGAGGGTTGAGGGGTGGTGCGAAGAGAGTTAGGGTGTTAGGCGTAAAACAGGGGATATAAAAGTTACTTATTACTATAAGTCTCGAATTTATATAGAGAGCTAATTTTGAGTTTGTTATTAATGGCGTTTCTTCTGTAGGTAGACCGTGAGCTGGGTCAGCACGCGAGAAGCAAGAGGTTCCTACTTCTAAGCTCACGCGGTACCGATATCCTTTATTTCCTTAGATCCAGGCTCTTCTCTTATCTTCTCGTCATGGGTTGAGCCGCTCTCAACATCTCCATCAACCGCCCTAATAACAGGAGCGTCTCCGGGGACCACATTCGGTATCAACGTGGTCAGGTCCGGGAAGAAATAGTTCAAGAAATAATACAAGAATAGCGCCACGAAAAACCCATACAACCAGTTAAACGTAAACAGGTTCTGCAGCCCCTTACTGATATGCACATTCTGGGGTGTAACCTTCTGAGCCAAAGCCGGCAGCAGGGGGACAATAACGACAAGCGTCACAACTAGAGCGCGCCAGTTGACGCCCCATTTATACTTGTAAATCCCATCGGGATCGTATAGCGCGGGGACGTCGTACCGGCGCTTCTTAACAATCCAATAATCACAGACCAGCACCCCAGCAATAGGCGCCATGAAAATGGCATACGCGCTCATGAAATTGAGGAACGCGGCAGCAGACGAGATGATGATCCAGGGGCACAGAGCCCAACCACCCAAAAACGAAACCAACACCACACCCCGTCGGATATTGAACCATTTCGGCGCGAGCGTCGTCACGTCGTTGGCGAAAGAAATGCCGTTCGCGCTGATATTCACAGACACCTGGGCGAGTAACCACGCGCTCGCCGCGAAGAAAGCGGCGGCGCGCCCGCCTGGCGAGCCCTGCCAGCGCCCGATGATGTCGAGGGGGGACCAGTACACGGTCCCGTAGACTTGCTTTGAGGCGCTCGCGGACACGATGCCGAAGATGCCCACGAGGACTTTGAAGAGCGGGATGAAGGGCAGTTGCCACAGCTGCGCGCCCCGCGTTTTGCTGAAGCGCGAGAAGTCGGATATGTTGACGGCGAGGGTGGAGTATCCGCCTGTTACGCTGGTCTGTTTGGCGTGTAAGTTGGGAAAAGCGAGATATATTAGAAAGGAGGTGTGCTTACGAGGTTCGCCAACCATAGCCACGCTCGTGTAGACCCGGATACGGTGGCGGGTGCGTAGAAGAAGTCGCCCTGGCCGCCGGCTACCACGGTGATCCAGATAACCATCGCTAGAGCCATCGGCGTAACGAGGACAGTTTTGGCCCAGAACAGGTATTGGAGCCTGTGGGAGGGAATCAAGAGCAGCGGGAACTGGATACACCAGTATATGAAGTAACTCAGCAGCCCCTGACTCGTCGTGCCGGCGGATTTGGGGAGCGTGTTGGGGAGTCTTGCATAACTCGGCCAGATGGCTGTAATTATGGCTGTGATGCAGGTACCGCCATTAGCACTCTGAACGCCGAACCAGAATAATGCGAGGATGGCTCGCGTAACGACACAGAAGTAGCTTAGCCAGTATCCGTAGCTAGCTCGACAGGCAATTGGAAACGGGATATGAAGGTCCGCGCCAATGGCACCGTTCAATACCGTTGGAATTGCATTACACTATAGAAGTTAGGAATTAGCCAGGCCATTTGGGAAGAATCATCACCGTCCGCTTCTCACGCGCAATTACGAACGACTCGAGGGCTCACATACTATAGCCGCAACCAGAACGATGAGAACAGCATCCGTAGCCGTCAAACCCGTGGTCATTATGGCGCTGGCAGCAGTCCATGTCGAGACCGTCACTAAGTCAGAGTACCAATAACCAATGAACGCCCATTTCGTCCAAGTTCGCTTATCTTCCGGTACGGGATCTTGATCTGTTACGCGGGTGAGTGATTATTCCCGGTAGTCAGTGTATATAACATAGAAGGATGTAAGCATACCGGCATTAGTCCACACATGAGCCGGGGCAATGCTGCTGGTCTGCTTGGGCAGCTTCCAGCTATGTCTATCGGTCAACCGGGCTCTGGTCTTCTCCTTAATAGCCCGACCACGCTCTCGAAACGTGAAGGAATCCATCGCTATGAGCACATTAGAAAAAAATTGAACTCTAAAGTGAGCATGTAGCTGATTCTTACTCCTAACTTCTTATAAGACGCTGCAATGCCACCCAAAGCAGTGACCCCTCGTCTCCAGGCTCTGGGGAACGACGAGGATTGGACCTTCGCCCGAACGGGTGGATGTACTGCATATTTGAATCCTACTGGACCGAACCGAACCTCTGGGACTTGTCTCGGGATATTGCGACCGCTATCATTGCAGATCTTGTTGGTGCTAACTGAATTTCGTCACAGGGCTGACAGGCTTATGATATCGAAGATAAAGTAAGCTGCAGTCATTGGCAAATCGGGCGCGAGAAACAAGGTGCTTATCTTTACCCCAGCTATATCTTGGCGCGATATTCGGCTAGGGGGCGATAGTATCTTTAAGTATGCTGGTCTGATACATGCTTGTTTCCGCAGGGAAATCGGTACATGTACCTACCTAGATATGCATAAATAATAATGCATCTTTAATGTTTAGCACCAACTACGAACCGTTGGGTTGAAGATATAAAAGCATGCATTACGATACTCGTGGAAAGCCCATTAGCAACCACCTGTCTATGTAGCCTCGATGTGTGATCCCGAGACTGCTTTATACACAAGATACAGTACAAAAAAACACGAAATGGCTCATGCCCGCCCCATCCTCATATCAATGCTTTATTTTTTAACGTTTCTTTCATCCACTTCTACTCGCCCTTTAGCTTGTCCTGCGTCACCGTAAACGCCATCTCTAGCAGGTCCTCCTCTTCCTTCTTGTGGGTCGCCTTCAAGCCAGTAGCAACAGACGCAGAAGGATTTCGGCCAGCATACATGACGTGCTTGCGGTCGTGGTGTTCGGTATGGTTTAGGAGAGTCTCAATGCGCGGCTGAGTAAAGCTCCATGCACCGGCGTTAAGCGGCTCTTCTTGACACCAGACGATGGTCTTGGCGTTCTTGTACATATCTAGGTTTTCCTTCAGCTGTTCCCAAGGGAAGGGGTTGAGTTGTTCAATTCGGGTGAAGGCGACGTTGTCGATGTTGTTGTCGGCACGGTACTTGTGAAGCGATGCCCATACTTGACCGGTGCAGAGAATAACACGGTCGATTTCCTCGGGGGATTTGATGGCACCGGTCTCGTGCTCAGGGTCGGGGATGATCCACTTGAAATGGGCATCATCACCCGTGAATTCCTCAATGTTGGAGCGAGCCAAGGGGTGTCGTAGTAACGACTTAGAGAAGAAGATGACCAGAGCTATGATAGTCAGTAATGATACATAATTAGTTTTAGGGTTTATATGGGTGGCTTACGCTTCCGGAACTGGCGGTGCATCTGTCGGCGAAGGATGTGGAAGATGTTGGCGGGTGTTGTCATGTAGGCAATCTGCATGTTGCAGTCTTGGTGTTGGCGGTCGAGCTTCTCCTGTGACGGGAAAACGCGCGGGTCTTCGTTGCAGAGTTGCAGATATCGCTCCATACGTCCAGAAGAATGTTCGGGGCCCTGTCCATCGTAACCGTGGGGGAGAGACATGACCAAACCGGTTCGCTGCATCCACTTAACTTCACCTGAGGCAATGAACTGGTCAATAATACATTGGGCGTTGTTGGCAAAGTCACCGAATTGAGCCTCCCACATAACTAAGGCATTCGGAGATGATAGCGAATATCCATATTCGAAACCCAAGGCACCGAATTCGCTCAAGGACGAGTTCGAAATAACAAACTTGCCCTGATCCTTGCTAATGTGCTGCAGAGGCGTGTACGTGTTCTCGTTGTCTTGGTCGTGGAAGACGGCGTGTCGTTGTGAGAAAGTACCTCTCTCTACGTCCTGGCCAGAGACACGGACGTGATGGCCCTCAGTGACGAGCGAACCAAATGCGAGAGCTTCAGCGGTCGACCAGTCAATGTTCTTACCCTCAAGAACAGACTTGGTGCGGTTTTGTAGAATACGCTTCAGGTTGCGGTGGAGGTTGAATTCTTCGGGAGCAGAACCAATGACCTCACCAATGTGTTCCAAGGTCTTTTGGTCAACGCCTGTTGACATGTGCGGTAGTACCTCAGTTGCCAACTCTTTGGGAGACTTGAAGCCGTTCCAGGCAGAGGTGGTCCATTCCTTCGATGTTGGTTGGTAGTCTTTGGACTTAGCAAAGCTCTCCTCCAACATACCCCAGACCCACTGCTTGTGTTCTTCAACGTCTTCCTTAGTGAATGTACCATCCTGGAGCAACTTGTCCACATATATGCTGATCTGGGGGTCCTTCGCACTAATGCGCTTATACATTAGGGGTTGTGTGAAGGACGGTTGGTCCGTCTCGTTATGGCCGTGCTTTCGGTAGCAGATAAGATCGATAACAACATCAGACTGGAACTCAGCACGCCAGTCCGCAGCAAGTTGGCAGACGAAGTTGACGGCCTCGACATCGTCGGCGTTCACGTGGAAGACGGGCGCGTCGATGGCCTTGGCGATATCCGTGCAGTAGGCAGTGGAGCGGGCAAATCGTGGATCCGTGGTGAAACCGATCTGGTTGTTCACTACTAGGTGGATCGTTCCACCGGTTGAAAAGGCTGGCAGAGAGTGGAAACCAAGGCATTCGTATACGATACCCTGGGCGGCAAAAGCAGCATCACCGTGTAACAATACGCTCATGGCGGTTCGGTGGGTCGTCTCGTCATTGTTGTAGTGTTGGATGGCTCTGGTCTTGCCCAACACGACTGGGTCTTCGGCTTCGAGATGCGAGGGGTTGGCCACAAGAGAAAGCTGGACTCGCTTGCCAGACGGGGTAGGACGTTCGAAGTTCATACCCAAGTGGTACTTGACATCACCAGATCCTTCGTCTTCGGCGCCGGCTGTGCCAGCGAACTCGCTGAAGATAGACTCATTCGGTTTTCGGACGACGTTGCTGAGCACATTGAGACGACCACGGTGGGGCATTCCGATAACAATATCTTTGACGCCGTAGTCGACACTTCGGTCGATAAGGGCCTTCATTCCAGGGACGAGGGTCTCGCAACCCTCAAGACCGAATCGCTTGTCGTTGGGATATTTGGTAGCTAGAAAAGACTCGAAACTTGAACTCCAGATTAGGCGGTCGAGGATTCGGCGTTTCTCGTCGATCGAATACTTGAAGGGCTGGGGAACTTCAACGCGCTCTCGCAGCCAGTCGCACTTGGCCCTATCAGGGATATGAATGAACTCGACACCATAGGATCCACAGTAGATCTTCTCACAGGCGGCAATGATGTCGCGTAGAGTCATCTTTTCTCGGCCTTCTCGCTTGAAACGTGGGAGGATTCCGGGGCCAAGGCTGAACTCCTTATCGAGGTCCTTCTCGGTGAATTGGTAATGATCGAGGGTCAGCTCCTTAGGACTGACATTAGTAAACCCCTTCTGCTCATTACGAATGCCAAGAGGATCGATATTGGCCTTATGATGACCACGAGCCTGGTATGCGCGAACTAGAAGTTGGACTTTGAGATGGTTCATAACATCAGAGCTCTGTCCAACTCCCACACTAATGGATGGTCCGACACCTCCCGTTGCATTGGGAACAAGAGTAGGAGGCGGGGTGAAAGCCTGCTGAATGGGCATATCGCCGCTCTCCATATTCTTGAAGTAGACCTGCCACGACACGTGGACACTCTCCGGGTTTTCCTTCCATTGTAAATACATCTCATCAATGTAGTTTGCGGTACTACCGGATAGGAAGTTGTCGTTAGGAGAGGGCGGCGTCGCTGTGGAGGAGGCCTGTCTCTTCTGGGCAGCGACGGCGAGAGGACGGCGGGCGGCGCTGAGAGAGTAACATCTTGAAGCTTGAGAGAGACATTTTGAGGAGCGGTAAGTAGCTCTAAGGAGCTGGCTGCTCGAAGATCGGAGTGAGCTGCTCAGCATGGCGCCAGGCTAATGCTTTTCGCAGCTATAAAAAAGGATTAGATGTGTACGGGTACGGACGAAAGGACACGCTCTATTTACTATGGCATGTAGAACCCCCAAAATGACTTAATTAAACTCCTACCAAGCAACGAGATACCACGATCTCGAGAATAGACAAAGGAGTGGCGGAGTAAGTCTTTGGATGAACCCTACCGTAGTAAGTTGTGTTGTTGTGGAGGAAAGGAAACTTGGTTAGACCGGGAAAGGGTCAAAAAGGTGCCAGTCATGCCTCTACAAGTTGGAGAAGGTAAAAAATGCAGCGACTGCGACAGCCCCTGTCGTCACCCGGTCGCAGATCAAGTTGCCAAGAAAGTCCGGGATTGCCGATTATTTAACTATACGTCTCTGATATGCAGTTAAATGACTACTGATAAGTGACTCAGTATGCATTTAGACAGGTGGCTTGTAATTACAGGCTAAATTCGGCTATTCGAAGGGAATTGAAATAGGGCAGCGTCTTAAATGTTGACGTTTGATTCGGTGGGAAGGCCCGATTCTTGCCGCGAAAAATGACCAAAAAATGACCGAGGCTATGGTAACTTTTCTGAATGTCTATACCCAACTAAGATAGCTTTTTACGCTTCAGGCTTTTTTTATCGCTCAAGTGACCTCTGTTGCATTTACACAGCATTAAGCATGTAGTGTATGTTACAAACCTGCAAGCCTAACCAGTAAATATAATACATGAGCCATTAAATCGACGCTGATTGATCCGGACAACGTTTAAGCAATATGGGAGGGTATATGAGGGTTATACTTGTATAGGTCGCTAGATAGGTAAATCACATGCATAGAGCTACACCTGTACATCTATGACACTGTCAAAAAACAATGAGCGCACTCCCACTTCCCAAAGCTAAGGTAGTGGAACCTGAATATAGTGTATTCAACGAACACGGGAATATCTAAATAACCGAATTTTCGCCAAACAATCATGAAACTTTAGGAGTCATGATTGCGGTAGGAATACTGACTCCCATGAAATGTTTCGGTGTCAATAGTTGAAATAGTTTTCAACAACCATGGATGTCATCGTGCATGAAGAGACCTTGGCTGCTTTATTTTATTGAAATATTCTGACCAATTATATTGCGTATTCGGAACCGGGGTAGTTCAAATGTTACTAGGTACCTTTTGAGCTTCAGCCCCAATCGGTGTGGCTTTTTCACTTATCTTCTGTGGCGAATGCCTCAAAGCATTTAAGCGTTTAGATCAATACTTTCAATGTCTCAACCTCAAGTGAGCTTCAACAACTCACACACAGACGTTCTGTCCACATATAGTACCTGGGGAAATACTAGGGATAAATTAAGCAAGAGCATTTGATCCGGCAATGAACATATAGACCCTCTACTAAGCCTTCTTATCTCGCTTGTAGGGGTGCTCCTCGTCGCGCCCCTTCGCGTTTGGGGTTCGTCAGGTGAGATTCAGAAGCAGCAATACAATAGAGTCCAGTGCACGGCATTCCGATATTAAAAGGTCAAGCGCCGCCTTGGAATGCTCCTCTCTGAATACCGCTGCTCCGCTATCCCCTCATAAAATCCGTGCTATAACTATATCATTTCGTCTCACTTCATCCTATACCGTATCATAAGATGGCGATCCCCACGGGCGCTGCTGCCTACAAGAAAAAGGATGGCATTCTCACTCTCACACCCGACCAACAAAAGGTTATCTGGACTCCAAATTCCGCACCTGGCGGTCCACCCTCAGTAGCCTTATCCATACCAAATATCACGAGTATGCCTTCTTATACCATATGGAGGAGTTATTTCGGGCGCTAATGTTCGTGTCTCTAGATCTACAGCAAACCCCAGATTCAGCCCAGAAGGTTATGCTCAAGATATTTGATAAACCCCCTGGAAGTGCTGAACCAGTCGCCTATCTCTTCCATTTTAATTCGCCTTCAGATCCGAGGGCGGAAGCCAACACCATCAGGGATCTACTCTCAAAACTCATCGCCGACGCCAAGAACAATGATCCCAGTGTTCCACGAGCGGCCGCCACGCCGAATGGGGGCAGTGGCTCAGCATCTATGGCATTCGCCAATACCGCCATAACCAAGCCGGCGGCAGCACGCCTATTTGACGATGATACCTTGAAGAACGACATAGCACTCCAGCAATCGCTCATGAAAGCGGACCGCAATCTCTCTCAGATGTACATGGAGGGACGCAAAATGAAGCCAGAGTCTATGTCAGATGCTACTTTCAATGCGCATTTTTGGTCTGCGAGAATCAATTTACTCCGAGCTCATGCCATTGAGAATAATCAGAAGAAGGGTCCTTATAATGTTCTAGCCTCAGTGAAACCTACTATGCAGAATACGGATCCCAATAAACCCAACGAACTGAAGATGAAGTTCAGCGTAGAACAAATTCAGATGATTCTCAACCAACATCCTCTCGTCAAACGCATCTATAACGAGCATGTGCCCCCGCTGTCGCAGAACGATTTCTGGGAAAGGTTCTTCCTCAGTAAACTATCGAAGAAGCTAAGGGGAGAACGAGTCACCGACTTAGAGGCTCCCGATAAGATTTTCGATAAGTACGACGAATACGACGACATTAAAGCCTTCAACAGTAAACTCCTAGCGCAGCACGTACCCCATATGATTGATATACAGGGCAACGAGGAGAACCAGGGTGGTTTCAGGAGCGGGAACCGAAAGGATGTCGAGATGCGGCCCAGGGGTAGACAAGATGTGCCTATCATCCAAACTTTGAATAGCATCAGTGAGAAGCTCCTGGCCAACGCTATATCGTCCGAAAGCAACGACGCCACAAGACCGCTAGATCTTGATGACACTTACCAGGAACTCGCATTGCGCGATCTTCGTGGCGATGCCGAGGAGAACCGTATCATTTTGAACATCAAGGAGCAGAGTAAATTCTTCTCAAGCGATACAGGGACGATATCCGAAACGGCTGCCGTCTACGCAAAACAGAAGCCAAGTAAAGTGTTGAAAGATGTTCGAGATGATTTGAAGACCCTCAACACATATAGCGCTGGAGGTGTTGATCTTCACGCTTCGCTAGGTATTGATGATGACAGTGACAGCGAAGACGAGGGGGAGAGACCGGCTCACGTAGGATCCAGAGCCTCACGAAAGACTGCACAAAAACAAATATTTGATAGTATGGCACAAAGACGAGCCCAGTTGTTTGGCCACGACTCGGATGAGACTACGCCGATGGGCCTGCCCGCGGAGATCACCCACGTTTGTAACCTGACCCATGCTACTACCATGGAGTTCCTACACCAATTCTGGTCAACATTCTTATCGGGTGACCCAGACAGGGCTATCGAGCTAGGGTATCTAGCTGAGGCTCTGAAGCGGTCGAAGGAAAGGATAGATGCCGTTGCCGCAGACGCCGAGAAGGCCCGGGAAGCTCAGATCAAGAAGAGAAAAGAGGAAATTGTCCAGATATACGAGCGGACCAAGCGAAAGATCAAGTTCAACTCGAAGTCCGTTCGTGGTGGTAGAGAAGCGGTCCTCAAGCTCATGGACCCTACAATCCGATCCTTAGACAAAGCCATAGCTGATTACCAGAGAGCCCTTGCTGCGGAAGGGATTCAGGCTAGTACCGAACGATGAATTTCACCACGGCATGAGCATTTGGCGTTCTGGTTAGGATTGCCAGGTTGGCTTAGGTAGCAAATGATACCAGTCGCATCAATAAATGACGATTAATAACATCTCTCCTAATGAGCATAGTTTGGTGTTGTATAAATCAAAGGATTCCTACTTCTTTAAAGTTTCAATAGACTGATGATAGTGCCTACATATGATCATACCTCTATATTGACGATATGCAGGTGTATGCTACATATCCCGGTACACCTTCTGTCCGAGTGAATAGGAAACCCATGGCGATTGCAACATTGAATATAAGGATGATGGAGCGTTAGAAGGCGCATCCGACAAAGCAAGTCGGAGATAATTATCCAGCTGGCGTTGAGCGGATTACGATTATTCGGACATACTGTACCATCCATTTCCCTATCATAGCATCCATTCATCAAAAGCTCCAGTCCTCAAAAAGATCGGTATAGGCTTACTTGCTCTATCATCCGGATACTTTTAACAGAAGTATCAACATAACATACGCAATGGACAGAAACATCAAACCCGCGTTCGACAGCCCGTCCTCGGTTTATAGGTCCCGGATTCCCCTGGCCAATAAATCCAACATCACCAGTAACCTCGCTCGTCAGCGCTCGCCTCTTAATATCCGATGGGATCACAAAGATTCATCCGAAGGCGAGCCTAGCTCCCATAGTTCTGTGTATGACGCAGTCTACGTATCCGACTCGAGTGATGCGACCAAGTCTCCTTACCAAACTCCGGCTCCGGTCACAATCCCAGGATTGAAGGTAACCAGGCCGGCCACGCCTCCTCCGCAGCGATCTACCACATCCATAGACTTAAACTCGGAGTCCCCACTATCACGACTAGAGGCCTTTGAGACGCCGTTCCTATACGGACATGGCACGGAGCTCGCGCCTATCGCCGAGCAGCGCAGTATTGCCACGTTGCGGTCTACCTGTAGCAATACGCTGTCGACCTCGGACATCTCGTCGCTACTCAAGCACAAGGAGTCCGGCACGAGTAGTAGCCGAAGCAAAAACAGCGAGTCGCCTTTACGGCGGCCGCTTCGTCGGCAGCATTCGTTCAGCATGGATGACATATCCCCTTTGCTCGCCAACGACAGCGACAAGAAGAGCACTAAACGCCGAGAAAACTCAGAACCCGCCAGTAGCGGCACGACGAGCGGGAGTGTCAGCATCGGCGTGGCAGAAGTAGGCATCGTTAGGATCCCGCGGCTTCGCAACACGAGCAAGCGCCACTCACCTCCAACCGTCGAGACGGTGGACATCCACGCGTACCCGCAGAAACCCACGTATCCACCACACCAGGAGCCGGCTCCGCCGTTCGAGTTCACGGATTGGATGGCGGCGCACGAGCACAGCGCGTACCCCGGGCCGCGCCAGACATATACATATCCCGAGACCGCGTTCCGCGGCATTCGCAGCGGCCACGGGAATCTCGAGACGCACCCGTATATGCGGCGACACACCATCGGCGCCAGCGGAGCGGCCAGGGAGCGGGAGCCGGGCCCGTTTTATGATCTTGAGAACGCGTTGGGACATGTGCCGGGTATAGGTAATGAGCGGGAACCGGAGTGCCGTCACACCCGAACAGCTCCCAATACAGGCTCGTATGCCCCATATGCTTCGATACAATACCGCCCGATCACACCTAAGCCGCCGCGGATGTGCATAGCGTGCGGCCGGCCCGCGGCACAGGAATGGAGTATGCTATCGACGCTTATCGGCCAGGGGGAGGGAGTACGGCGTGGGGATGAGTGGTGCACTCGGTGTGCCTGCCGCAAGATGTTTTATACGTGGTGCTGCTGTGAACCCCTCATGATGCATGAATTGGCATGAGTCGGCTTCTAGGCCTAGACTCGTTGGCGCGTTCATGGGCGTAAGGGGGCTACATGTACGCAAGGAGGAGGGGGGAGGGGGGGGGGTTGGTATTATTGGTCCTCGAGACTCCTTCTAATTCCTTGAATAATCATTGTATGGTAGTGTAGTGTGTGCTCTTATGAAGACAGTGGCTTAGGAGAGTAATGCTAGCACTCGTGGTGCTTTGATATGATGGTTTGCTCTTCGCATTGGGCTTTCACCTCTGTGTGCCCTAACCTACCTAGGTACTCTGTTTATCGAATCATTGAACGTGGGATATTGACGTTTACCTCTCAATACTGATTATGTTCTCTATTCAGTTTTGCTGTATTTACGTGTGTTTATGAATATGAACTTGTTTTCATGAATACTTGATATTTTCTATGTCCTCCCAGTAGCCATTTCAACATCTCTATTTTACTTAGTCCTGCCCTGGCGGTTCTCACAAAGCTCTCATGAGAAGTAAGATCCTGGGGATTTATGCAATGAGCTTAGTAAGAATAAACTCCGAGTTGTTCATTTAACCTTGGGAGCTTCCTGCGCATACGGCAGTAGATCGGATTTGCGGAGGACTTCCGAAGAGAGAAGGTTTGCAAGGGGCAATATGACTTCTGTTTCGCTAGCTGTCGGTTCGGATCGAGGATCTCCAAAACTCACCTGGGCGGTTCGTCATGGATGGGATGATGGGGGACACGGGCCAACTTTATTACATTTTTACTATTTTCTTGGACAATTGAATTTGCGGTGGAATGTACATGACGTTAGTAAGAACTATAACTTTCGGTATTATATGTCCAAGTGAAGCCGAAAGCAGGAATCGTCCCGAGGTCTGTGGAGGTTGTAAATTACATAGCCGTTTGATCGGAAACTGCTGACGCTCATATGTTGCGGGCCAATTCCTGTTTTTTCCAAGACGGCCAACGTTGAGGTGTTACTGTAATCGTTTCACCAGTTGTGCTGGAAAGGGTAGCATTTTGACATGTTGATGGGTTACATACATCATGTCGGGGAGGAGGCTATGCCCTACACAGGAACTGCACAGAACGGCTCTGGATCACGGTCTTCGAAGTCTTCAGCGGCTACTTCACTATTCATAGGATATCTTTCTTCCACAAATTATATATACATATCGTCTGCTCATGTAGGTTTTGCCCCACATGTAAGACTGGACTACTTGTGATTGCAGAATGCGACATGCATGAACTGTATTTAGAAACAGTTAAGCCGTGAGTAAGAAGAGGCTTGACTTTAGCCACATAACTATATCTAGATGCGCACAGTATTAACAACAACGAATTGGCTTCCCAAATGAAGTTTCCAACATTCAACTTGTCGGGTTACTAAGCAAATGATCTGGTTTATTTCGACCTTGTTCGATCGATCAATAATTATATTTGTTCGATATTATTATGGCGGACTAATTAGGCGGTATGGCTAATATTGATACCAAGTTCAAGTTCTTTAGTTGGCCGCTTGGTTTGTTTAAGTGAACATCTGGATCAAGTTGAGAACAATAAATGGTTCCGGAATTTTGACTCTAGAATGCTTGTATGTGCTCATTTCCCGAGTCATGCTGGCTTGGCTCTCCTCTCAATGATCAGGGGTCGAGGACGTCGTCGTTGTGGATGAAGCTATTCCTGTCGCACATATTTGCGTAATTCGGCTTTCGTCAATCGCTACTTCGCGAGGGTATAATTTTCATCGATAGACTCGAATATCAATGTACACAACATTCGAGACATGGCTGCCTATATTTATGCAGATTGGGAAATTACCGCCATCCATCAGTCAGTGATGCAGGCTATATTGTTTTAAGCACCTGGGCATTCAAGCCACAGCCCGCAAGGGGCGAACTCGTAAGAGGCACGCTAGGTAAATTAGGGCATGCGCTACACATGTAGGTACCTCGTAAGTGCCCAGGCTGGTGTTAAACGAAGTCACTTACAGCATCATAGCGGTCGGGATCTTCCTGCGACGTTAAACTCAATTCGAGAGTCACCCGGATTGCCCGTAACCCGTCCTCGGCTGGTCTCGATCTAGTCGAGATTACCTTCCACTACCATTGTTGGAGATTTCCAACTTTTTTTTTTATTCCGTATTTTATTTTTATTCCCGTCAATCTTCACCACACCTAGGTAATTGCCCCTTGCCGATTCTCTTTTGCATTTTCCGTTGTCCTCTTTTTGTTTGTCTTTACCACTGATTTTCAGTCTGACGACATTGTCAAATCTATGACCTAATATCTTTGTTGTTTCTACCTATTAACTGGTACATACTTACATCCACTACATACCGAGACTTGTCGCAACTAGAGCTCCTGGACCCGTGCGGTTTGCAGCATTCCTGTCCTATCATTTGATCCTCCTGCATAAGCTGAGCGACACGACCAGAGGCACAAGCGGGAAAAAATAGAGAGCTCAGCCACGCCTTACCTGGGAATCCCCCTGTACGAGTACTTCGTATGGAGACTAGCCTATTCGTTCGTTGGATTGCAGCCATTCCCTCTAGTTAAGACTTTGTCTACCGCCCACCGCCCGGCTCTGTGCTACCGTACTGTACTTCTCATTGTTGTCTTGTTCCTCATCCACACTTCTGGCGTCCCGTCCTCCTGTTCGCGTCTCAAGACTGCCCAACTCGAAACAATAGCCAAGTCCAGTTGTCGATTTCCACACGAGAGTTGCTGCTTTCTCAACCAGTCTTATTTTCGGCTGTGAGTCGGCCAAGTTGGCTAAAAGGCCACCCTTAAGTTCAGGTATGTTGTTCTTCCAATCGGGCTCCTATTTCATTGATCAAAGCACAACATCTCTTAGCGCACATTGTCAATCTGTTGTGTGGCGACCTGCGACATACATTCCATGATAACCTCATTGGGCCACTCAGTTTTGAGCCCCATTCATCCTAATAGCCGTTCCACACGGCTTACTCTCGCATCCCTTCATCTTCTCTTCAACTGTCTCAATCAACTTCAATGTCTTTCATCGCTTCCTATTCGCATCACCTCTCCATGCTAACATGACACCTGCTAGACCTTTAACCGGAGTGCAAGTCGCGAGGCAGTTCACCATGTCTGGCAACAGTACAGACACTTCCGGCCTGGAAACGGGCTCGTCAAGCGCGCCAGATACCACTGCTTCAACTACTCCTCCAACTGACACTACTTCACCTCCCCCAACCACCTCCAGTGTCCCTCCGCCAACAACGTCTTCAACATCTACCACCTCAGATCCTCCTACTAGCAGTAGCACTACCAGTACAACTTCCGAGACATCTACTCCTGATACCTCAACTACTACATCAACCACTCCTAGCTCTTCATCGACCACATCTACCTCTAGTACGACTACACCACCGCCAAGCTCTACAGTGGTGATTGTTACGACAAGCGCCACTACGGGAGAAGATGGAAACACCCATTTTACTACGGTCACCTCGACCCAGGTGAACACAAGCGTTCCCCAATCAACCAACTCTGCTACCTCAACTGATGCTGCTGGCAACCTTATCACCACGAGCCAGCCCCAGTCGGGGGCAATGGCTGAATCGTCCAAAATTGCTGTTGCTGTAGTGGTTCCAATTGCTGCCGTAGCAATATTACTTATCGCAGGCATATTTCTCTGGAGGAGACGTAAGCAACGGAAGGACGCGGCAGAAGAGAGACGGAAAGAGGTTGAGGACTACAGCTACAACCCGAACAACGACCCGACCTTACCCGATATGGCAGCTGGCGGTTCCGTGGGTGCTTATGAGATGAAGGAGGACGGTTCAGGCTATCGTGGATGGGGTTCTACTACTCTCGCCGGGTCCACTGGACGGAAAGCTTCGACCACAATGTCAGGCGGTGCAGCAGGTGTGGCTTACTCAGATGCAACATCACCGACCCGAGGAAACTTTTCTGACACGAGATCAGGAGACGGCCTCATGAATGATGGTTCTAACTCACCGCCAGAGGGCGAGATTCTAGGTGCTATGGGCCCGGCCGCGACCGAGAACCGCGGCAACGGTACCGTACATCGTGGCCCGTCGAATGCTTCGTCGTCTTACAGTGCCGCTGGAAGATCCGATGGCTCTGGTGAAAACGCAGGTTCCTACGGCGGCCCAGCATACCTAGACCAATACGGCGGAAACAACCCATATGCGGACGGTGCGTATGGACAGCAGCGGCCGGGAGAACTGGGAGGTCAGCCCGTCATACGGGATAACCCTGCCCGACGTAACACTCGTATTGAGAATCCGTCACACTATCCACAACAAAGTGCTGGTATCTCTCAGAATTTTTGATTCGCCGTCTCGGCTTTCTGTTTCTGTTCAGATGATACCCGAACCTGGGCGCAATATATTGTCAAGCAACGCATTTATGTCTTTTCTATGTGTGGATTCTAAAATGGCGTTCAGCGGTCCTCGCATCCGCAACTTACCATCCTTTGTGCATACTATTTCACCTGCTTCTACTGGAATCTACCTTAGATTTTTGTTTCACCGGAGATCTCAATTTTAAGGTCACGCAACATACAAGGGAATATGGTGGCTACTGTATATATTTGGCAAGCGCGACATTTACCGTCAACAATCTTGGTCCTGTTCCGTGGTGCTCGGATTGCTTCCATATTCCCAACTACTACGATTTAATATCAACCTCACCATCATACACACAAATCTACATACGATCTACTGCCTACCTTTCTACTCGCTGGTATCACCGAACGGGATAGTAGTGATAGTATAGGTTGGGTTACAAGAGCCGAGTACGAAGAGCAAGGGGAGCAAGAGAAGGGGGAAGGGGCTGTATTGACGATCTGGATGGGTTTGAAAAACGTTGCGGGATTAGAGGTTAATCGCTACGATTTTGGATGTGGCCGCTCATACAGAGACCAGGTCGTTCCAAGGAAGAGGAGGAAAATATAGGGACACTTAGGTGTTTCCGAGTCAATATTAATGAAAAACCGCGGCCGTGGTACTGGGCCTATAAATGAAAGTACTATTGAACTATACATATACGGTACGGCTTGTACGACTTGTACATATGGACCCTGGTGATTTAATATGAATTCAACGTCACCTTATATCTGATGAAGGCTTGTTATACACATGTGCTTGGGAATTTCGAGAGATATCTCAAGTAATGCTATATCCCTTAGTCTAGTTTAAGTTGGGTATTAGGTATGTAACTACTCATCAGAGAAGAGTTTCTAAACACTTGAGCAGGAGAGCATCACGTAGTGAACGTTGAAGGCAGTTGGCGACGATGGGCATTTCCAATCTAAGTTGAATTAAGCTTTCTGTTGCCCGAGTTATATTTACGGCCCGCTGCGAGTCTATTAAATCTTGTAACTCACATCTCTATCCACGCTTATGACCTGCCAACCTCCTATTGTCCGAAATGTGTTAAAGCAGAAGGGCGTCAAAAATGAACTGTTGTTGAGTAGATAACAATTAAACAAAGCAGTATTGAACACGATTCGGCAGAGATAATAATTCGAAGTATTATAGTACTGTATTCATGAATCGAAATTTCTAATGAATATAATTGAAAAAGTATTTCCTCAAAAATTGATCGAGTTATTCTCGCTATCATTTTATTCCATTGACAATCCGCACTCTGCAAACCTTGGAAGTTAGGTAAGGACCTAGCGTGCTGACGCCCTGTGACTACACGTGGCAGCAGCCGGCAGATGCTTTTCTTACCCGCTAATTAATGCTACCTCATTAGCGGCCCTATTCCTTTCGTTACGCAGAGCCGGAGAGACATTCCTAATTTCTTTTTAGCCAGTTCTTCTCACTTGCTGCATTCACAACAGCATGGCATCAAGGTACGTTTCGAATTTCTTATCTGATTATCATCGAACTATTCCCGCTTGCCGCGTTCTCGTTTGCCGTTGCTGCTGCTTCTTACCCACGGCTGGAGAAACCGGGTACTCGTGTTCCTTGGGTCGCCCCGGTGATCAAAATGTAGATCGCGCCGCGTGCTGTCGGAATACGGAAAAGGGGCAGACAGCATTTCATAGCACCGGGTCCCTCCAAGACTAACTAACTATAAACCAACTAACTACATGTGGGCTAACGGCGGGAACGTCACATCGCAGATTCGGCCACTCGACGCTTCACCAGCGAGACTCCCGCAGCGCCCTGTTCGAGGGCTACAACGGCAGCGGCAGGAACAGCGCGGACCCCGCGAGGCGGCCGAGCCCGGCCCTAGGCGGTTACGGTTACGGATACCCGGGGGCTACCGGCAATAGCAATGGCGTGGCGGCTGGTGGTTCGCACTTAGGGGTAGATAGTAGGGGGAGCTTCCGATCCGCGACACCGAATTCAAAGTACGACCCCCCATATCGCTTACTACCTAATATCGGAGGAAGAAGAAGAAAAAGAAGAAGGCTAACGGTATCGATGTGTCTAGGGGCCAATACAGTGATGCGGTTCTGAACGAGCTGGAAAGCCAAAACGACCAGCAGGTCGAAGGCATCTTAGGGAAGGTCAAGATCCTGAAAGATGTGAGTTTTATACTCCTGTTGCTGTTGCGCGTAAGTTGAGGGGAAGATTCTTTTTGGGGAAAAAAAAGAAAGGTGGGAGAGGAGGAAGAAGGGTGTGGTCTGCTTTTGTGTTTTTGATTTGCTTTGCTTTGGTGTTTTTTTTGGGAGAAAACGTTTCAAACGATCATGCTAACGCAGTCTCGAACTAACCAAGATGACATCGGCAATCGGGGATGAAATTAGGGAGTCGTCGGCGCTCGCGGAGAAGATGAATGATACGTTCGACTCGACGAGGTTACGACTACGAGGCACCATGAACAGGATGCTTCTTATGGCTGAGCGGACAGGCGTTGGCTGGAAGGTCTGGCTAGGCTTCTTCGCCGCGGTTATCTTCATCTTTGTCTACGTCTGGCTCTTTTGATTGATTGATCGATTCACTCCTTCCGGATATACCTTCCAATGACTTACAGTTCCTGAGCATCCCAAGATTTAGACACAGGACAGAGCAAACAGCATCATCACGGAAGGCGTTGCGGCGTATAGCATGCGAATGTTTATAAAAATCAGGCAAAGATATGGTTTATGTTTCTCTGAATAGGAAATACTACAAGTACTGTACGAGTTCACGAGTACATATGGGACGAAGAATTTGGCCAGTCATCACATTACAGTGTTGTAATCAATGTATCATAATCCATCCCTTCGTTGTCCTTCTGCATTAGAAATACTAAGACTGGCGAATTACGGCTCTCCATAGGGGAGTAGGAAAGAAAAGGGGTATCTTAAAGGTAGCGCAAGTGATATGTGAACAGAAGGTACAGCAACTCCCCCAAGCCTCATCCACGACGTGTAGGACCGCCTGGCGGCCTTTGGATTTGCGGACTGCTGCCAAGTATGCTGCTCGCATCGTGTGAGAGTATGTCACTAACAGCAAGGCTGTTCCGCGTGCGCTCACTCCGTGCCAAGCTTTGTCTATACCTAGGCTGGGACGCTTGCGCAGCAAAGCTCATCTCGGCCTGGTCGTCGTCCTCGCTGCTACTGAGTTCCGCCTCCGAGTCCGTATGCTCATAGCCCGCGTCCTCGGCTTCGGGGATGTCATCGTCGAGGTCGGCATCCATATCCATGTCTCCGCCGTCCTCGTGGATCAGATCGTCTTCCTCGATCATCTGTGCCTGATCTTCCTCGTCCACTTCGTCGTCCGCGCCGTAGTAGTGGGTACTATCCCGACCCTGCGCCATTGACTCGCGGAACGCGTCATCTGCTTGCCTCATCCGTTGTGCCATAAGCTGTTGCTGAGTGCGTGCCGCCCTCTGTTCTGGATCGTCATCGTCATCATCGTCGTCCTCATCATCTTCATCTTCATCATCCTCTTCCTCTTCGTCCTCGTCATCATCAGATCCAAGACCGAAGTCAGCCTCGTCCGCCTCGGGGATATCATCATCCAGATCACGGGCCCCATCCAGCTGCACGTCGTCCATAACGCCGTCCTCCCCCTCCCCCAGCGCCGCCGCATCGAGCAAGGCATCCACGCCCGCAGCCCCGATACCACCAGCCGCACCCGCGGCCTCCGCCTCGGCGAGCTCCTGGGCCAGCTGCTCGCGGCGCAGGGCCTCCTGGTGCTCCTCGGCCTCGCGGCGCTCCTCGCGGAGCTGGTGCAGCGTCTTAGGGATGCCCGGGGGCTTCAGCCAGGTGCTGCCGAAGTTGCCTACGTTGGCGCGGCGCCGCGCCAGGTTCTGCTCGTCGGCCTGCAGGCGCGCTAAGGGCGACCGCTCGACTAGGTGCGCGCCTCGCCGGTGGTGGGGATTAGCCGCCGCTGCGGTAATGGCGTCGTGGGCATGCTGGTGGCTCGGAGAGTACGCGTCGTGGAGGAGGCTCGTGGAGAGCGGGTTGCGCGAGGAGGTGTACCATAGTGAGTGTGACTACGCGCTACTGTTAGTACTTGTTTAAAGTTAGGATCATAGCTGTGCACATACGTCGCGTGGTGCTAGGTCTGGGAGGAGGGACAACATGGCGGAACTCAATTAGGAGCAGAGGAGCCCCCGATTAGAAGCAATTGGTCGGTTTGCGAGGTGGTGAGCTAGCGACCATTTCGTACGACCTTACTCTTGTGGTAATGTGGAGGGTAAGGCTGTTCTCGGGAGACAATTCAAGGATACGTTGCGTTGTAGTTAGTGTACACAAGCGAGTATTGATATCAATGAAGCGGTCGGTGATAGGGTGAAATATTGAGGCTCCAAATAATTACTAAGCGGTATTGGAAGCCACTTTTCTTGGCACCAACCTTATTCAATTGATGCTTGTATTTACGTAATTACTCTACCTCAAATGCTTCTTATAGATTGATCAATTAATAAACCCCAGGTCCATTATTATTCGATCTATAATAACTTCAAATGTTGGAATCTCTTGAAAGAATTATCTCCGAATTGCGACATCCATGACGAACACAATAAGGCAGGTAACAATCACTTTTTGCTGGAGGCATGTGATCGAGTACCTCTAACGGATGTATCCACCTGTGTCGCTCCTATTCAATCCAATATTGTTACAGTTGCAGACGCAGAAGTCAAGTGCTCCTTGCAGCCTGCGATACAACTTTGGCCATCAATACTCTTCTGGTATAGCCGTATGTGCGCTGTCACTTACAGTCCCCGTTTCCCGTTTATGTTCTATCATGGATGTAAGCGGATTGACAATAGGAAACTCCCAAAGCTCCTTCGTTCGGAGCTAACAGGCTCCTCTTCTCATGCCACTTCATCCTGTCTTAGACAGACAAAGAACCTGTAGCAAGTCAAGTCGTTCCAATTTACGCTTACCGACTAATAATAATATAAACGATATTTTCATCAAGTAATGAGAATACCCTTAAATTGCTAGTCGAGCTGATCTACTGTAGTACTCAGCGGTGAGAAGAGCCGCGGTTGCTGAAACGAACCATATGCCCTGTTGGCAACGAACAATTTCCTATATATTTAGCCTTTCTCATGGGGCTGATGCCTGACTACGGGAATTCTCGGAACAGAAAGTGGGCATTTCTTACTATGGTACGCTTGAAAGGGAACGACGAACGCGTCTCCTCTCCTTATTATTTCGTACATGCAGGCGTACTACTATAGTATGCATGCAGTGCACGTGCTAGGGACCTGGCCCCCGCCCCCCGTCAGCCCTCTCAAATTAAGTCCGCCCCGCTCCCCTCCGCGACGACTGGCCTAGAGACAGGGATTAGGAGGGGAGAGGCTTTCACTTCCTCCTGCAACTCCCTCCAAGTTCATTCCGTATTTCATAAGCCCGATTTCGCATCCTTCCTTCACTCTTCCGCTCCTCGGACGGCTTGGGATATCGATGTGTAATAGTGAACAGGTCACGTTGGGTATCGATGCTGTTTGCTTTTTTTCACCTAAGGAGTAATCGAAATCTTCAGAACTTTCTACCTCGCGTGGTTCCTGTACGTGTTCGGGGAACGACGGGGGACGACTCATGAGGTAACGGCCCTGTCATATATTCGCCGAGATCTAGATTGACTACGGGTCTAAGGCTTGGCCGACATCCATGGTTAACTACCTAGGTAAGCTAACGGCTGGCGAGGGACTCTAGCGCGAGATAAGAAATATCACATAAACCAAGCATTCTGATTGGTGGTATAATACTACCTATTTACTGTTGTCGATTTTTTTACTTACAACTTTCCAAGGTGAAGGAGAAAGTCAAATTCATCGAACTCGAAAGCAGATTGTATGAAAGGTCACGCGGCCAGACACCCTAGCACAAGTCTATAAACCCCCAGTCGCACTTCTCTAACTACCCCGTTTCACACAGAATCTAATGCGAGTTCACCTTGCAGAAATAACGCCGACCATGGGGTTGGAGGCTCGGAGGTTGCTATTACATAGCAAACCAACCACCATAAGACAGCTCCTCATTGGTCACACATTATTGTCTGTCCTACATAGATGGATTGTATAGTATTTAGAGCATAACCAACAAGGTAACTCTTAATTTCAGCACTATTTTATAGTCAACTCTTCCATACTCTTTAGAGACAAGTTTAGTCCCCATATCCCACGCTTCATACCACAGATTAATATCAATACCTGCTGTTTGCAATTTCAACTATATTCCTTACAAATACTCAATCGACGATCTACCGTCTTGTAAGCGAGCAACAGCCAACAGCGTCAGCTCGGCTATACATGCTGTAGCCTTTGCGGGATATAACGGCATTGCCCTTTTGAACCGGGGACATACGTGAGACACCCAAGCAAAAGGCCATCTTGGTTGATTTCCCTGGGATTCCTTATTCTGGTTCTTAAAACGTATTTGTCTCTATGAGAGGCGAGAACCCCACGCAGCCACGCAACCCGCCGCAAATGGAGGCTCTAGTAGAGGGATTCGTTCTCGTCGGACCCTGCCATCTGCTACCTAACCTAGCCTAGTACATAAATACACACATACATGTATGTATGTCTGTATTGTAGCAGAGACTGCATACTACCTACAACCTTGGAATAGTGGTACCGCAGTAGCGGGTGACGCGACATCGGACCATGGGGCTAGTCCACTCTTACGATTCTGGAGCGAGGCTCGTTGTGCTGATTGGGTATGTTGCGCCCCCATCTAGACGGACTTTCCTGGACTACGACTTACTTATTTGACGTTTTGGGCGAGCTCTGCTTCTCATCCGCCAATCCGTCTGGACGGATGAAGACTTGTCCTGGCTAGACCCCTGCCCTCGCTGCCCTCGGGATATGCAAGTCTGTGTGGGGTGCGCAGGGTGTGGTTCTGGAATGGACTCTTAGCTGTGTTAATTTGGTCCATACGCATGGCGTCGAGGAGCATTTCTGTTACTCAAGCCTTCATTTGCGGCTACGTAGCTTAAAGTCGTGACACCTCCGATGAACGGCAAGGGGCTCGCGGAACTGTTGCTTTTTTATGTATGGACATCAATCAGATGCGACCAAGTCGCCTCACGAGCCTTGTAAGCGAACAATAAGCTCATGCCTGTCAGACTTGACCCTCGGGGAACCGACTACCAATGAACCAGGGCCTTGGGTTACAAATCAGACGCATTGGCGAAGAGTTGAGGTACCTATGTAGGTTTAAACTGCGTCATTACAACATACATGTATATACGCGATATCATGTAAGAGAAGAGCTTGTGATCAAACGCCTAAATCGTACTAATTCTTATATAAATGCCAGGAATAAGACATACGTATAAATAACCAACACTGAGGTAACAATATCGAAAATCATTGGTATATAAGAAAAAATTAAGTAAACATCTCGCAACATGATGGCATGTTGCATTCTTAGTAGTAGTAGCCGTAGAAGCCGTACCAGTAGCGTAGTGGCATAGTAGTAAAAGCCCGTGCATTATAGCAAACAGTCCTCGTATCGTCCATGTCCCCCATCCCGCATCCCTTATTTCCCTCCCCCAAGTCTACCCAAGTCTACTAATTTCCACGCGGATGGCACCTCTTAGCCTACGGGCCTTGCACCATCCCATACACCTACGTGGTCATATTGTGCTAACTTACCTAACCTCTCACGACATCAGTTCTGATCACACAGAAACAGAAATAACGCTTATTGGGCACACGACTCTACAATATATGCCATGTAATTGCAGATGTGCCCCCCAAATCCCGAATTGCGCGAATATTTTCCCCTCGCCCGGTTAACTTGACGTTGGATCCCCTTTAGGAAGGGTATTACTATGTACGTGCGGCGTTTAGATGGCAGAGTTTAGGTTGCGGCCGAGCATTGATGTTGTGTTTTATGTGCAGCAGGACGAAAAAAAGTTCTAAGCTATAGGCTCATGGACTTATGGGCTTAAGGACTCAAGGGCTTAAGAGCCTAATGGCCTAATGGCTTCAAAATGGCCCCAGGGTCTTAGTAGTAACTGCCATGGTCCTTGTCACAATAGGCCAATCAGCAAAGCGCATTTGTTAATCTTCAATGATTTTAAGTGCGAGGGAAGCGTGCGAAGAAGGGGCAAGTTCAACTCCGGTAACGTCACCGAATAGACTAGTACGACTAGCCGCTCAGTTTAAACCAATAGACGCAAACAGTATGCCGGGGTCTGAAAGACTCATCATCCGTCCTTCGGCCATCTCCTTCCCCTCCCCCACTTAGACCAGTTAGATTCAACTCTTATTAAGTATACAAGGCCTGTACAATGACCGTACAAGGACTGGGGCTAATAACACCGCAGTGGAGGAGGCCGATCTTGCTGCTCCATCCCGGCTTCTACACCAAATCTGTTACTCTGCTGTATGAATAAATAATTTTTTTTCTCTTCTAACTCGACAATTGTGTAGAAGCCTTGATTCTCTAACCCGGCTTGGCTCCTCTCGCTCCTCTCTACCTCCAGCACTGCTTGTAACATCCCATCCATAAAAGGCCACTTCGTTGCCACACCACCTCTTCGACTGTCCTCCCTCTTCCTTTCTTTCTCTTGCCAGACCACTTAACGAAATACCCAGCTCTTCGTCGAAGACCTTTAAAACTTTACTCACTACATCTCTCTCTCGAAAGCATATAGCCAGAGAGATATCAAATCGAAGTGAGACAGAAAGAGAAAAAAGCATCGCATCGCGCGCGAAAACCTCAACCTGTGAGTATAATACCATATCTCTACAATTCTCTCGCCTGCAACACTTTGACTTTGTTTCCAACGGGCGTGACGACAATGCAACGGATACCGACCTGGAAAGCGGAGAACCTGGATGGTAGCACCTGTACCCAGCAACCGGGAATGGGATCATGAATGCGAAACGATCAACATTTCGAGTGCCTATGGATATGCGCCGACTATCACTTTTTGCAATAGGAAGGGATAAAGCATTTTCGGTCACTCCAAATGCGGATACCCTGGCAGCCTGGACCCTCTATGGTACGGATGAGAACACTGGAGTATCGGACTTAGACAGCATCATATGCACGATCGCCAACCTATCAGACGCGAGATCGATAGCCGCATAGTTGCGTTTGGAAGCCCTGCAATTGGCTGTCGTCATATCGCTCCCCACGCCATCACTGTGCGAGGACGTATGATTCGACAGCCGAATTTCCTGATTCAGCCCGCATCTACATGGGTGTGTCGTGGTGGCATGTCTACCTCAAGCTCAATGACGCCAGTGGTGCATTCGGGGGCCACGCGCAATATTGAAGCAATTGAGCTAGCTCTTCAATGCCTTTTTGTTCGGCTTTCTACGCTGACAATGACGCCTCCCACATTGGCCGGTCTTTTTTTTCTTACTCTCCCGCCAAGTGACGAAAATGGTCTTTTTGGTGTTGGGGAAGAAAGAAAAAAAATTAGCCACGGAGTTATTTCGCAACACTTTGCGATCCGCTCCGGTGGCGGTCTCTCAATTGGTCGTACGTGGAGTTTGCTAGCATTTTAGCATAGCCGGACCTAGAGCTGGATGAAGTTTCGTCTCTGCGCTTCGGTTGCAAGCATCAATCACATGGCAACTCCACACCTCTGTGCGCGAGAATATAGAGATAAAGATGGCGAAAAGGGAAAAAGGGAGAGAGGAAAAAAATATCGCTCTAGGCATTAGTCTGCCTGTGCACCACCCCGCATTGCCATGACCATCCCGCATCACGACCGCCACTCTAGGCCCCCCAAAGATATCAAATCGTCCCTGGAGTCTGGACCGCCATTGGATCAGCCAAGGAGTGTTGCTTTGCGTTATCTCTCACGTTGTCATCGTCGTTTACATCTGCCGATCCAAGACTCAAATTACCAGGAGCTGACATAAATTGTGGATTAGCCATACCTGACGTTTAAGCAGCGTCAGCTGCTTTCATTCGCCGTATACACAGGGGCCGCGCTTCGAGAGGCATCTAGACACCTCCGATCTTTCTAGTACTCCTCCCTCAGCTGGCCATTTCGTTTGCTTGCCTGACATGGGCCTTCCCGCCGACTTCGACGACAGACAAACACATTTAGAGTCCGAGGCCGATGCCTACCATCCCTATGAATATCAGACAGATAATAACACCTCTTGGGCTGGCGCCCTTCCGGTGAAGCAGTATGTGCTGTGTAGTGACGCATGAATGTGATGGGGCCTTGAAACTAACCAAATGCATGTAGAGGATTGTACGATCCAAGCTTGGAAAAAGATGCCTGTGGTGTCGGTTTTGCCTGGTATGAGCATCACGTAGTAACCTGCTTCATACGAAATAACCCACTAATTATCTGTGTAGCCATATCAAAGGCAAGGCAAGCCACAAAATCGTCAGCGATGGTTAGTTACTTATACCATACCCGATATATCCTAAATTCGTAGACTAACACATTCATAGCCCGCAACCTCCTTTGCAACATGACCCATCGTGGTGCGGTCGGTTCTGATGCTCGAGATGGTGACGGTGCTGGTGTCATGACTTCTATTCCCCATAAGTTCTTTATCAAGAACTTCGAGAAGGAGGAAGGCATTAAGCTACCTCCTCTAGGTCAATATGCCGTGGGAAACCTTTTCTTCAAGCCTGATGAGGAGACATTGCAGGAGTCGAAGAGGCAGTTGGAAGATATTGCCGAATCGCTAGGGCTAAGAGTTTTGGGTTGGCGATCACCTCCTGTAGACTCTTCTCTCCTTGGTCCTGCTGCGTCCTCGCGTGAGCCATTCATACTCCAGCCTTTTGTTGTTCTTGCATCTGCGTATGGCTCTGGAAATGCTCCTGAAATGACGGACCCAGAGAAATTCGACGAACGACTATTCGAAAGGCAATTATATGTCCTTCGAAAGCGTGCTACTCACTCCATCGGCTTGCATAACTGGTTCTACCTATGCTCGCTTTCCAACAAAAATATCGTCTACAAGGGACAACTTGCCCCCGTCCAAGTTTATCAGTACTACCATGATTTGGTAAATGCCGATTACGAGGCCCATTTTGCCCTTGTACACTCCCGTTTCTCTACTAACACTTTCCCCTCGTGGGATCGTGCTCAACCCCTGCGATGGGCAGCCCATAATGGTATGTGTAGTCCTGGAACTCCAATAGTCCTGCATGTCTGACAATAACTCAGGTGAGATCAACACTCTCCGTGGTAACAAGAATTGGATGCGCGCCCGAGAAGGTGTAATGCAATCCGACATTTTTGGTGACGAGCTCGAGCATCTGTACCCCATTGTTGAAGCTGGTGGTTCCGACTCCGCTGCTTTCGACAATGTTTTAGAGTTGCTTACCATTAATGGTGTTCTTTCCTTACCCGAGGCCGTCATGCTGATGGTTCCCGAGGCGTGGCAAGGTAATACTGCCATGGACCCTAAGAAGGCTGCGTTCTATGAATGGGCGGCGTGCCAGATGGAGCCATGGGACGGCCCTGCTCTCTTCACGTTTGCCGATGGTCGATTCTGCGGTGCCAACTTGGACCGAAATGGTCTTCGTCCTTGCCGTTACTATATTATGGATGACGACCGTATTATCTGTGCTTCCGAAGTCGGTACTATCCACGTCGACCCTGAGCGAGTTATTCAAAAGGGGCGATTGCAACCTGGCCGTATGCTTCTCGTTGATACTCAAGCTGGACGCTTGATCGATGATTCCGAGCTCAAGGCAACTGTTTCTAACCGCAATGACTTCCGTTCTTGGATCGACAAGGAGCTTATAAGCCTACCGAAGGTCTTAGAAAAGGTCTCGGGCGAGAAATCTATAGATGTCGCGGCGAAGCTAAATTCTACGCGTCTTCAAGAAGACCCCCTATTGCTCGCTTTCGGTTATACCTATGAACAGGTCAGCCTGCTCCTCGCACCGATGGCTTCGGATGAAAAGGAGGCATTAGGATCTATGGGTAACGATGCCCCATTGGCCTGTCTGTCTCAGGCTCCCCGTCTACTTTACGAGTACTTCCGACAGCTCTTTGCCCAGGTCACGAATCCTCCCATCGACCCGATCCGAGAATCCATTGTCATGTCGCTAGAGTGCTACGTTGGCCCGCAAGGAAACTTGCTCGAGATGGACCCGTCCCAGTGCGGCCGATTGCTGCTTCCAAGCCCTATCCTATCCATCCCGGAGTTTAATGCTTTGACCAATATGTCTAAGGTACACCCCGATTGGACTGTTAAGACGATTGACCTTACTTTCCCTAAGTCAGAGGGTACTGCCGGCTATATGAAGCACCTCGACTTTATCTGCAATGAAGCCACGGCTGCCATCGAAGCTAGGGATAGAATTATTGTCCTTTCTGATCGAAAAGCGTCTGCTGACCGTGTAGCTGTTTCGACTCTTCTGGCTTCGGGTATGGTTCACCATCACCTTGTCAGCAACAAATGGCGATCTATGGCGGCCATCGTGCTCGAGACTGCTGAGGCTCGTGAGGTCCACCATATGTGTGTCCTACTCGGTTATGGTGCTGATGCTATCAACCCCTACCTTGCCATGGAGTGCATTCTGAAGCTCAACCGTGAGGGTTTGATCAGGAAGAAGCTCTCCGACGACGCTCTCATTGCCAACTACAAGCACTCTTGTGACGGTGGTATCCTCAAGGTCATGAGTAAGATGGGTATTTCTACCCTGGCCAGTTACAAGGGCGCTCAAATCTTTGAAGCCCTTGGTGTTGACGATGAAGTTGTTGAGCGATGCTTCAGGGGTACGGCTTCTCGTATTAAGGGTCTCACCTTCGAGCTCATCGCCGAAGACGCATTCCGCTTCCATGAACGAGGTTTCCCATCCCGATACACCGTCGGAGTTCCTGGTCTGCCTGAATCTGGCGAGTACCATTGGCGTGATGGTGGCGAGGCTCATATCAACGACCCTACTTCTATCGCCAATATCCAGGATGCTGTCCGTACCAAGAACGACAAATCATACGAGGCGTACTCACGCTCCGAGTACGAACAGATCAAGGCCTGCACGTTGCGCGGCATGCTTGACTTCAAATTTGAGGAAAGTAACCCGATCCCGATCGAACAGGTAGAACCGTGGACGGCCATTGTTACCCGATTCTGCACGGGCGCCATGTCTTATGGTTCCATCTCTATGGAATCTCACTCCACACTGGCCGTTGCAATGAACCGGTTAGGCGGTAAATCGAACACTGGTGAAGGTGGTGAGGACCCGGAGCGATCCCAGGTCATGCCCAACGGCGACACCATGAGATCCGCAATCAAGCAGGTTGCTTCGGGTCGATTCGGTGTCACATCAGCCTATCTTGCCGATTCTGATGAGCTCCAGATCAAGATGGCACAGGGTGCCAAGCCCGGTGAGGGTGGTGAGCTTCCCGGCCACAAGGTTTCCAAGTCCATTGCTCGCACCCGTCACTCGACCCCCGGTGTCGGTCTCATCTCCCCACCTCCCCACCACGATATCTACTCCATTGAAGATTTGAAGCAACTCATCTACGATCTTAAGTGTTCAAGCCCTCGATCTCGTGTTTCCGTCAAGCTTGTCTCCGAGACGGGTGTTGGTATCGTCGCCTCTGGTGTCGCAAAAGCCAAGGCCGATCATATTCTCATTTCCGGACACGACGGTGGTACCGGTGCCAGTCGATGGACTGGAATCAAGTATGCTGGTCTGCCCTGGGAGCTTGGTCTCGCCGAAACTCACCAGACGCTTGTTCTGAACGATCTGCGTGGCCGTGTCGTTGTCCAGACTGATGGTCAACTCCGAACAGGACGTGATGTTGCCATCGCCTGTCTGCTTGGTGCCGAAGAATGGGGCTTCGCTACAACTCCCTTGATCGCTATGGGATGTATCATGATGAGGAAGTGCCGTAAGTATATCTGGGGTACCTATTACTATTTTAAATCGCTAATTGTTTACTTAGATCTTAACACTTGCCCCGTTGGTATTGCAACCCAGGACCCAGAGCTCCGCAAGAAGTTCACCGGCACACCCGAGCACGTCATCAACTTCTTCTACTACGTCGCCAACGAGCTGAGAGCCATCATGGCTCAACTTGGTTTCCGAACGATCAACGAGATGGTTGGACACGTTGAATGCCTTAAGGTCCGAGACGATCTGCGAACCAACAAGACTGCTAACATCGATCTTTCACTCATTCTCACACCTGCTCACAAGCTCCGACCTGGTGTTGCCACCTTCAACGTTCGAAAGCAAGACCACCGTCTATACGTCCGACTAGACAACAAGCTTATTTCCGAAGCCGAGTTGACTCTGGATAAGGGGCTCCCCTCTCGCATAGAGTGCGACATTGTCAACACGGATCGCGCTATGGGTACGTCTTTGTCTTACCAGATCTCTAAGCGATACGGTGAGGCTGGTCTGCCCATGGACACCGTCCACGTTAATATCAAGGGCTCTGCCGGTCAGTCCTTCGGTGCCTTCCTTGCTCCTGGTGTTACTTTGGAGCTGGAAGGTGATGCCAACGATTATGTCGGCAAGGGTCTGTCTGGTGGTCGACTTATCATCTACCCTCCACGATCTGCCGTATTCAAGGCCGAAGAGAACATTTTGATCGGTAACGTGTGCTTGTACGGAGCCACCAGCGGTACTTGCTTCTTCCGAGGTGTCGCTGCCGAGCGTTTCGCTGTCAGGAACTCGGGTGCCACCGCCGTTGTTGAGGGTATCGGTGACCACGGTTGCGAGTACATGACTGGTGGTCGTGTCGTTGTCTTGGGAAGCACCGGCCGCAACTTTGCTGCTGGTATGTCAGGTGGTATTGCCTACGTCCTTGACATCCGTGACGACTTCATGTCCAAGCTCAATATGGAAATGGTTGAAGCTTCTGAGGTTACCGACCCCACCGAAATTGCTTTCCTCCGAGGCTTGATTGAGGATCACCACCACTACACTGGATCCGAGCTGGCTGCTCGTATTCTTGTGGACTTCAACAGAGCTCTCCCGCGCTTCGTTAAGGTCCTTCCAGTTGACTACAAGCGAGTCCTCGCCGAGGAGGCCGCCAAGGCTGCTGAGGCCAAGCGCGCCGAGTACAACCTCCCCATCGTATCTGGTGTCCAAGCCAAGAAGGAGGAGAAATCCGCTAAACTCCAGGATATCGAGGAGACCGTCGGCGATAATGCAGCTGAGAAGAAGCGTGCTCTGGTTCTTGACAAAACCAAGGGTTTCATGAAATATTCCCGACGATCAGAGAAGTACCGTGCCGTAAAGACGAGAACCAAGGACTGGGCTGAGCTTTCCCAACGTCTGAACGAGGACGAGCTCAAGTACCAATCCGCCCGATGCATGGACTGTGGTGTTCCTTTCTGCCAGTCCGATACGGGTTGCCCGATCTCCAACATTATTCCCAAGTGGAATGAGCTGGTTTTCCAGAACCAGTGGCAAGACGCTCTTAACCGCCTGCTCATGACCAACAACTTCCCCGAGTTCACTGGCCGTGTCTGCCCTGCGCCGTGCGAGGGTGCTTGCGTGCTCGGCATCAATGAAGACCCTGTCGGTATCAAGTCTATCGAATGCGCAATTATCGACCGTGGCTTCGAAATGGGTTGGATGGTACCGCGACCTCCCGAGGTCCGAACAGGCAAGAAGATCGCTATTATTGGTTCCGGTCCGTCCGGCCTCGCCTGTGCCGACCAATTGAACCGAGCCGGACACACAGTTACCGTCTACGAGCGTGCCGACCGGGCTGGTGGTCTGCTCATGTACGGTATCCCCAACATGAAGCTCGACAAGCGTGTTGTCAAGCGCCGAACCGACTTCATGGCTGCCGAGGGCGTACAGTTCAAGACTGGTGTTACCATCGGCGAGGATATCACGTTGATGGACCTTAAGACGCAGAACGATGCAGTTGTCATTTGCACTGGTGCTACGGTTGCTCGAGACCTTCCGATTAAGGGTCGGAACCTCGAAGGCATCCACTTCGCCATGGAGTTCTTGCACAAGAACACCAAGTCTCTGCTCGACTCTGAGCTCGCTGATGGCGCTTACCTCTCTGCAAAGGACAAGCATGTCGTAGTCATTGGTGGCGGTGATACTGGTAACGATTGTATTGGTACTTCCGTCCGCCATGGTGCCAAGTCGGTCATCAACTTCGAACTCCTCCCTCAACCCCCGCCGCAGCGTGGCCGCGACAACCCCTGGCCTCAATGGCCCCGTATCTACCGTGTCGACTACGGCCACACGGAAGTCGCCCAGCACATGGGCAAGGACCCCCGTGAATACTGCATCATGTCCGAGGAATTCGTCGACGACGGCAGTGGACGCGTCAAGGGTATCAACACCGTCCGTGTCGAGTGGACCAAGTCCGCTACCGGCGGTTGGGATATGAAGAAGCTGGAAGACACCAAGCAATTCTTCCCCGCTGACCTTGTTCTCCTCTCCATGGGTTTCCTCGGCCCCGAGGCTCGCGTCCTCGGTGACGAGATTGAGAAGGATGCTCGCAAGAATGTCAAGACCCCTGCTGGCTCCTATGCTACTAACGTCCCTGGTATCTTCGCGGCTGGTGACTGCCGCCGTGGACAGTCATTGATTGTCTGGTAAGTTATATAAATGCACATTGTTTTATAAAACGGCTATAAGCTAACAACCTGCTCCAGGGGTATCAACGAAGGACGACAAGCCGCTCGCGAGGTTGACCTATACCTCCAGCACTACACCAGTCTACCCGTTACGGGCGGTATCGTGAAGCGAACCGCGCAAGAGATCTTCAGCGTCGCTGCTTAAAAAAAGTGAAAAGGGATTAAAAAGGGCTAAAGAACTTTTTTCTCAACGAAAAAATTTTACTGAAATTACTACGAAGTATATGTATACCTATGTCAGACATAGATTTTGGACAGGCCCGCCGCTTAACCATGACGGGGAGGAGGATATGTTATGACTTGAGAGATCTACGATACCACGAAGAGAGAGAAAAAAATTAGGGGGAACGGAGAAAGGGGGAAAGGGAAAGGGAAAGAATGTCGAATGCGGTTCCGGGGAAAATTATACCTTCATGTCTGTCGTTGAAGCAAGGAGTCGTGCTTGTTATGCATTATGTATGGGATGTATATATGAGCTTGGTAGTTCGGAATATATATATTATTTATCGTTCACTTGATTTCTTATCTATCACCGTGTATAGAACCTCAGAGAAGTCTATTCCGTACTGGTATCTATGCTTACACTCAGCGTTGTGGTCCTATGAATATAAGAGCAGCACAAGACGACTCTGAGTAGACCATGTGAATCTTGGAATAGATGGGTTACTTGAGTGACTAGACGGTATTACTTGAAATTTGACTGAATATCGTCATCGACGCCAACGAGAATTCCCTCAAATAGCAAGCATCTATAAGCCCTACTAATACCAAGCATTCGTTGAAGTAAATTCGCGCTGTCAAGCTTTTTACTATAGAGGCTTTCCCGTCGATTCATATTCTACTTTTGACAAACGGGCACGCCGTAGCTACAGCATCCGGTTTTTTTTTTGCACTTCTAGCGCGGGTGCTAGATCTGAATATTCGCGAAGCACGTTGCACGAGCATGCGTCCTTATTGGCAATGCAGCTTTTTTGAAAGGTCCTCAAGTCTCGAGCTAGCCTTGCTAGCTGGGCGAGGATGGTAATAGATGGGGGCTCCCTAGCCAAGACTAGCCCATGCCCCGCCGGTAACAGTGACGAAAGAGCTCCAGCCTCCGGTATTTGTACTGTGCTAGACACGGTTGGGATGCAGGTAGTGTATCATAGGTAATTCTTAGCTAAACTCCTGCAGTATCTTGCTACAAAACGGTCCGTTTGACAACTTGCTCGTGTCTGGCTAGACCCAGCGATTTGTTCAATTAGCTTAGGATTTTTCTACTATTTTCTTTTCTTGTTTATTCTATTCAGCTGGTGTTTGTATCACAATTGTGTAGAAATTGATCCTCCCTAATTCCTCCCATATACTAGCACGAACGAAAGCAAAACCTAGCTCCCAGAGCCATTGAACTTCCCCCAACCCATCCCCAAGGTCGAGGCTCGGCGAGCTTTCGCGAACACCGTAACGATGCGTTTCGGAAAGACTCTCCGCGAGTCTATCTACCCGCCATGGAAGGACCAGTATATCGACTACTCGAAGCTGAAGACGATGCTGCGGGAGGATAGGAAGGAGGACGAGGACGTGCCGTGGACCGAGGACGACGAGAACCGTTTCTGTGACGAGATCTTCAATGTCCAGCTGGAGAAGGTGGCCCGCTTCCAGGAGAAGACCGTTGCGTCTCTGAAGGAGCGTGCCGAGGTCGCGTTCGACAAGCTCAAGGACATGGCGCCCTCCGACGATAAGCCCAAGAGCGATATTACGACCGCCCGCCTGAAGGAGCTGTTGGCTGAGCTCGACGCTATCACGAACGAGGTCAAGGAGCTCAAGAAATATAGCAGCGCTAACTACACGGGCTTCCTCAAGATTGCTAAGAAGCACGACCGCAAGCGTGGCGACCGCTATAAGGTCCGGCCCATGATGCGGGTCAGCTTATCGGAGCGTGGTTTCAATTCAGAGCAGGCATACTCGCCGCTCCTCACGAAGCTCTCTCTGATGTACTTTGCCATCAACGAGAACCTAGACGATAGCGATCAGGTGCAACCGGTAGACCTCGACTTGGATAACCAGCATGAGGTGCACAATGGGGAGCGGTACATCGCTCACAAATGTAAGCTGCTCAGGCTACCAATTGGAAATTCAGGCTAACTTTGGTCTTCGCAGTTTGGATACATCCGGACAACCTCCTCGAGGTCAAGACCGCTATCCTACGACACCTACCTGCCCTCGTCTACACCCAACAAGCCGGGCAGGAACCCGACGGTAACGAAGACCCTAAGATCACGTCGCTCTACTTCGATAACCCTAAATTCGATTTATACGGAAGAAAGGTGGACCGACAAGTAGACGCTTCGTCATTAAGGCTGCGTTGGTACGGACAACTAGACGCGAAGCCGGAAATCGTTCTCGAGCAGAAGATAATACAAGAGAACGGCATCAGCGAGGAGAGGAAGTTCTACATTAAGGACAAGTACATCAAGCAGTTTATCGACGGGGAGTACAAAATGGAGAAGACCGTCGCGAAGATGGAGAGGCAGGGCCAGTCCGCTGAAGCTATCGAAGAATTCAAGAAGACTGTGGCAGAGATTCAGGACTTTATTATCGAGAAGAAGCTGCAGCCTATCCTACGGGCCAACTATACCCGTACGGCGTTCCAGAAGCCCGCCGATGATCGCGTTCGAATCTCGATCGACACCGATATTGCCTTTATCCGTGAGGACACTCTTGACCGTGACAGGCCATGCCGTGACCCCCAGGAGTGGCACCGATGGGATATCGACGGTAACAACATGACGTATCCGTTTAAGAACATCAACCAGAGCGAGGTGTCAAGATTTCCATATGCGCTCCTTGAGCTGAAGCTAAAGGAGGAAGGCGGGCGCAAGCGGCCGAGGTGGATTGAAGACTTAACAGCCTCCCACCTCGTCCACGCAGCCCCCAAGTTCTCGAAGTTTGTGCACGGTGTCGCATCTCTCTTCGAGGACTACGTCAATCATCTACCCCTGTGGCTCAGCGACCTCGAGACGGATATCCGCAAGGACCCGCAGACGGCGCACGACGAAGAGGAGCAGCGGAAAGCACAGCAAGCGGAAGACGCTATGGTGGTGGGCAGCTTCTTGGGCGCTGGTGCCGCCGCAAGGATCGGCTCTTACAAACCAGCAACAAGTTCCCCTGTTGGAAAATCATACCTGTCCGATAGAGCTGCTAGAGATGCCAGAGATGCGACCTCCTCGATACCCCCAACCGCTGTAAATGGCCGTGGTAGACGGGAGGGCGAACAAGAGGAAGATAGCTCCTCGAAGCAAAAAGGCTACGGAACTCTTTCCTCCGTCTTCCCTGGCTTCTCCTTATCACGGTACTCGCGGGCGAAGCGCCAACGAGAGCAGCTCCCTGAGGGAGTCACGAAGCCGGAGGTTTGGATCAAGAACGCCGGACCGCTACAGGTCGAGCCCAAGGTGTGGCTTGCCAACGAGCGGACATTCCTCAAATGGCAGCACATCTGCATCCTGCTGGGCACTCTAGCGATCAGTCTCTACACGGCGGCGGGTGAGAACTTCCTCGCCGAGTGCATGGGTATCGCGTATGTGGTGATTGCCATCATGGCTGGGGCATGGGGATACTTGATGCTACATAAGCGCCGCGACATGATCGTGGATCGCAGCGGCAAGGACTTCGATAATATGGTTGGACCGCTGGTCGTCAGCGCCGCCTTGATGCTCGCGTTGATACTGAATTTCGTGTTCTCGGTAAGACGACCTTCATAGTGCTCCTGTTCTCGCGAATCAATGCTAACATACACACGTATAGTACCAAGCCGCCTTCGCGAAGTTGGATGATAGTCAGCTGTTTAATGAGACCGAAGCAACATTTGTTGGCGAGCTTATGTAGAGCAGGAAGCCAAGGAGCACAGAGACTACTCGCCCCTGCTTACCCGGAGGAGATCCGTGATATGTGTAAAAAATTTGTTCGTTCTATACTGCATGTGTGGTTTGGGCATTGTCCTAGTATTGGGTCCTGACTTGAAAAAGGTTGTGTGCATATTGAGGTTCAGTCAGGTGTATTTGAGAGCATAAATACCTAAGTAGCAAGAATATATAACATAACGTTATCAGGTTTCTTCCAAGGTTCCAAGGTCATGTGTGGTGATATTGAAGGAAAGGGGAAATAAGCAAATAGCTGTCTGCCAGCACTGAATGTCGAGCATGTGTTACCGTGATGTAGGTACCATTCATGTGCTGTAAGTGGGCGCGGGTAGTTATGTAAGCAACTAGCTTAGTTGCATATGATCTACCCATTGGACCCAACCCAAACAGTTAGACAGCGACTTCTTCTATTCCTGAATGGCTGCTTGCGATTTCCATCCAATGTGATATCTCGTTTCAGCATGATGCAGCAGCAGCGGCAGCACCAGCAGCACCTGGAGGCTGGGGTCTCCATTCCACTGGATTATGCATTTGACACACCTGCAGCTTCCTCCTGTTTTGCTGCGCGTCTATCCATGGATGTATGTATGTATTGTACATGCGCCGACTGCATTTAAACTCAAAACATTAAAATCAATAAATTCTTTTTTTCTTTTGTTGCGGTGTGATGCCACCTACTTTTTTTTAACCCGATGCTTTTTCGAGTCACATCCATATCAATATAATAGAATAATCGTACTATCTCTCCTGCATTTATTAAGCCATTCTTATCGCATGAGACAAGAACAAATAATAACCACGAGTCACTTCTGATTCGAGTACCGAGGCCAGGTACCTCGACATCAATTGCCTTGTTTGTTACGACCATACATATTTCTCGATTCCGTTAGTTGTGCCCAGCCACAAGACCTGACGCGTACCTTATTTCTTCTCACGTCGAGTATGAATGAGAGACATGTTAAGTTGCTTCCCACATATTTCGATACTTGATGATCTTTATGCCGGGTCAAGAGTTTCTGCGACATAACTATGGCTGAACCTAAGAAGAAAGGACTCTGGGGCGGTCTGCTCCGCAGACTCAGCAACGCCCAAGGAGTAGGTAGGCTGGTATGTATTTTCCTTTTCAAGTAAGCCGCGTCCTTACCTAGGTACTCATAAGGTCCCCCAGGAGAAAGATCCACCACCACGAAGGGCTGCCGACGACGATGCACTTCCACGGAGGCGGAGGCATGAGAGATATGACAGGCCGGATCCTGCTACTAGCTCGCGTAGACGACCCCGCCGCCCGGATCCCCGTGATTTGAAAGGCAAGGGGAAGGAACAGCCGAACGGCTATAAACATCATGCATCATCACCCTTGTCGGAGTGGCCTCCCTCTGGTGTCTCTAGTAGCGAAGAGCTCACACTCGGCCATGCGATGGAACTTATCGCAAGTGGCGTTCCAGCACACAAGGGACATAAGCGTCCCATCCCTCATGCCTCGGACCATTACTATGGTCTATACGCGACTACGGCGGGTAACCACGGCGATGAGAACGACACAGCTAACCAGCATAATGCAATGACTCAACTTACAACCTTGAGGATACAGGGTTCCGGTCCACCCACATATCCCTGGGAAACTCTCGAGCAGCCAAGCCTCGCGTTTGGATTCGGGGCACGACCCGGGACCGTCACTCTAAACCATTGGGCGAGTCAATTCAGCGCATACCCGCCACTTATTGGGCTACGTGATCCTGGAATGTTGCCGAGAGAGGTCGATTTAGTCCAAATTTTTGATCGACTGAAGGATCTAGAGGGTGGCCTAGAAGACGATAGCGAGGAGCTCCTATATCGTCTATACAAGCGGTTCCTCAAAGATCCGGACAAGATATTTAGCCCACATAGGACGATGGAACGGCAAATCACAGACTTAGTTATGTGCCTCTCGAGCCCGGACTGGATAGATTTCTCGGCTCCGAAGAATCAAGTTGTCACCAAGTTCATCTACGATACAAGTCCCGAGAACCAGCAGCAGTATCACAAATTCTTCTACCAGCTCCTCCTAAGCCTTGAGCTAGAAATGCGGATCAATTCAAGGCATCATACGGACTTGGCCAAGGAGCGACTTGTTACGCAGATACCACCTAGGATTCAGTGGAATCTAGCACTTGCTAGGCGATGGAGAGACTTCGTGCGTGTTGAAGATTATGGCGAGACAGCAGATCAAGTCAAGCTACGGTTCAAATTGAAGAGGAGACAGGTCAAAATGCTGAAGAGGTTCGCCCAGATGATGAAGTGGCCGAATCTCGCCGACACACTAGATGAGCTGAAGCAGAGGGAAGTTGAGAACGCGTTAATGCCCGTCAGCTCGCATGCGATGGCTTTCTTCAGCGGTCTCGTCCTACCAGGGGTAAGTATCTATGATTTGATTCATTATGCTAGCATTGCTGATTATCACGTAGCCAACGTTCCCTTTCCTGATTATGAACTCTCTGATTGATATCGACCCTGATAGGGCAACGGATGATCTTGCCTTGCTCACACATCTTCATCCGCATTGCGGATTTCAATATCGTAATAGTTATACTTACTGGACATCGACATGTATCGTTGGCAAAGTTCTCGCACCGACGTGCCTCGAAGTCGCTGGATGGATTGGTCCAGCTCGTCCGACACACGACCTAGGACGTTCCCAAATTGCCCGGATTCGTTCTAGAAAGTCCCGACTCAATACGCTATCGCCGGAAGATGTAACTTCCATGAGCGATAGATCAGACCCTTTGGGGCCACCATCAAAAGTCTATCCGGTCGGAGATTATGAACTGCTCACACCAGACACGGATGATATTATTGACACCATACGAATTGAGCAAATCAATCTTAAGGCGAGCAGCGATAAACAGGACTCGGGTCCTAAATGGTTTGACGCGTCGATACAGTTCGCCATCGATGGTGTATCATGGCCGCTTCACCTTATGTTTGATGTCTCGTTCATCAATGCTTGGCCATGCTCTGACGGTCCGCATCCTCTATTCTTCGATTATGTTTACACTACTCGTAAGGCCGACGAGGTGGTGAATATCTTGGACTGGGGTAAGCCCAATAGCAGTGAACGGAGCCTCCGGTCGACGCCCGTTGGCGGAAGCAAGGCACCGAAACCTATCGTGGAAGGAGATGACTCGGAGAGAGTCCTAGTAATTGAAGCATTCGGAAATACCGACAACGAAGTCTTGGCGCGGGCTTGGTGTTCCCACTGGGGACTCAGCGCCGTGGTGGCGGATATTGGTAAAACCTGGTGAGTTGTCTTTGTTGCACGACGATGATAAGTAGTGGTAATTAATAGCAACACAGCATGGCGTGCGCCATCCGCGAGGCTTACGCGGCAACCTTAACGGTTGTCATACTCGTTGAGGATCAACTAGGAGATGCAGAATAAGAAGGCGACGATCGGAGGTTTCACGGGGATCGCTCGCACAGGTTACCCCGGTGAGCACGGGGGGTGACGGTACGAGACGGGAGATGCATGGCCTAATCCGAACAATCATATCAGAGGTCAACGGTATTCACGATAGTTACACAGACTATCCAGGAGTTCTTGGCATTGGGCAGAGGGCCCAGGTTAGTCGAAAATTTGCTTTATAGCTCGGGAGTTGCTCGCGTAGATATACCCAGTCAGTCCGTTTTTGCGTTCCGATTTCGATTTTTGATTTCGTTCTCCATTACTATTCCTTATCATGCGAGACAACCTTTACCCTGCTTTTTGGGGTGCGGCTTTTTAAGTCGAGACTGTTGAAAAAGATCGGCGCTCCTGCGGAGAGGGGGTTTGACGAACCAAACGGTCAGGTTTATAGGCGAGGGCTAGGGAGTGGCGGCTTGCCACACCAAAGATCATCGTGACAATCCTCCTAATACCGGACTTGACTACTGCAAACTCCCGGAGCCAAGTTGGCGGTGGACGTATAGACAGACATATATGTATGTATGTATGTACATGGCATCTAAAATCCGGCCGCAACCCTGTTGTACAGCTGTAATGTGGGTTCCGCTTAGTACGAGCTCTGAGAGTGAGTGTGTGTTTGGAGTTGTCAAGACAAGTCTCCAATAAATCCTGAAAATTTTTAATGTTGCACGTTCCCTATGTATTGTCCGCTCACCGGAATTTTTGTGGAGTGATGTCTTGTCACCCAACAAAAAGTCACGATGCCTATCACTTGTCCGAGTTTTGGAGGTTGGACTTGATGGACGCGGCGAGAGCGGTACAGGGAGGTACATGGATTGCCATCACCTCCAGCCCGTGTGGAGGGGGAAGCTCACTGCATTAGGGCAACGATTAGCGGGGTTGTCGCTTGCTTTGGGGCGTTTCCTCTCCACCTTTCCCCACCCTGTGACGACACGACAGTACCGTAGTGTACCCTGCAAAAGGGTAGGATTAGCACTTGCTTCGCCTAGGGTCCAGGCTGACCCAGGCCCGCAAAGGGCCCCCTCCATAACTGTGAGTTATTCCTAGTATTCCTTGGAGGAGGGGTGAACGGGGGGGTAGCAAGGGGGAGCTTCTTGGGTGTAGCTCACGAGGCTCGAACGAATCTTTTTATAATTTTTTTTTTCTGTCTCTCTTCTCCTTTTCCTACTATTCTCACACAGTCTTGAGCTTTTCTGCTTCTTCCTGCGTGATTTTATTATATCCGAGTCGGTTTCCCCAACCTTACACGAGAATCCTCCTACGCAATTGGAAAGTGAGCGACTTGGAAAAGATCTCGACTTCCCCGGAGAGGTATCGTGTACCACCCATCATTGAATCACCGGTTACAATTGGTGAATCGGGGTTACCTGTGCGATTAATAACTCTATATTTCACTCGTTAAACACCTGGGTGGCTGACTCGAGGCCATTCTTTCCCCCACGATGGAGTGAGTTAGCTTCGATGTTATTAATACCGTACTCCTGATCGACTGTACAACTGGGGAGTTGGAGCCAACGTCTGACAAAGAATCTACTTAGTACTCGGAATATCATTCATTTTGAGGACAACGTGCGTTCCTATATAAACCCCGTATTCCCATGAAGCTCTCCGGACCATCCCAATTAACATTATCGCCATGCAGGACCACTACATTGGTATTGATGTGGGCACCGGCTCTGCCCGTGCCTGTCTAATTGACTCGACCGGTGACATCAAAGCTCTAGCTTCCGAGGCAATCAAGCTATGGCAGCCCCAGCAGGGCTACTATGTGCGTCTTTCATGAGCTACCCTTCCTTGCTTTGTCCTAGACCCATTGGACATAGAACTTACGAAGCTTCTAGGAGCAATCGACTACGGACATCTGGCATTGCATTTGCCATTGTGTCCAGCGCGTTGTCCACCAGTCCGGAGTCGACGTCGGCCACATAAAGGGCATAGGTTTCGATGCTACTTGCTCTCTAGCGGTCTTCTCCGAAGACGACGACCAACCCGTTACCGTTACCGGCCCGGACTTCGAGAACGACGGAAATGATCGCAACGTCATTCTGTGGCTGGACCACCGTCCCGTCCAAGAGACGGACAAGATCAATGCCACGGGCCACAACCTACTCCGCTACGTAGGCGGCAAGATGAGCATCGAGATGGAGATCCCCAAGGTGCTATGGCTGAAGAACAACATGCCCAAGGAGCTGTTCGACCGCTGCAAGTTCTACGACTTGGGAGATGCGTTGACGCACTTGGCTACCGGCAATGAGAACCGAAGCTTCTGCAGCACTGTCTGTAAGCAGGGCTATGTTCCCATTGGTGTAGATGGAAGTGAGAAGGGCTGGCAGGAAGACTTCTTCAAGGAGATCGGACTGGAAGACCTTACCAAAGACAACTTCAGGCGTATGGGTGGTGTAAATGGAATTGTAAGCTCTCCTGTCCTCGCATTGATGATTATTCGTCATCTAGGTTGAATTGGTCCGCTAATTGGGTTGCTAGAATGGTAAATATTTCAGCGCGGGAGAGCTTGTTGGTCATCTGTCGGACCACGCTAGTAAGCAGCTTGGACTGCAGGCTGGTATTGCGGTAGGCAGTGGTGTTATTGATGCTTACGCCGGCTGGGTCGGCACTGTTGGAGCTAAGGTCGACACTGAGTATGGTCACGCTGATGAGACTGCCCCTGCCAATGATCTCGCCCAAGCCTCGACCCGTCTCGCTGCCGTCGCTGGCACATCGACCTGCCATCTTGCCATGTCCGAGAAGCCTGTGTTTGTAAACGGAGTATGGGGCCCTTACCGCGATGTACTCCTCCCCGACTACTGGTTAGCAGAGGGCGGTCAATCGGCTACGGGTGAGCTCCTCAGACATGTCTTAGAAACACACCCGGCGCACAAAGAGGTGATTCCCCTTGCGGAAGCTATGCACATGAATATCTACGATTATATGAATGGTCATCTTAGAGAATTAGCGGAGAAGACCAGCGCACCTACTGTCTCATACCTTGGCCGACACTTTTTCTTCTATGGCGACTTATGGGGAAACCGGTCGCCCATCGCGGATCCCAACATGAAAGGATCCGTTATCGGTCTGAGCCCCGACTCTAGCGTGGACGGTTTGGCTCTGTACTACTATGCCACGATGGAGTTCATCGCGTTACAGACGCGACAAATCATCGAGGCCATGAACAACTCGGGCCACAACATCCAGACTATCTTCATGTCTGGCAGTCAATGCCAAAACGATATGCTTATGGATCTTATCGCGACGGTCTGCGACATGCCGGTGTTGATCCCCCGCTACGTCCACGCTGCCGTGGTACACGGCGCAGCCATGCTTGGTGCGAAAGCAGCAAGCGCAGATGCCGAGGGCAAGACGGAAGGTCTATGGAGTATCATGGACCGCATGAGCAAGCCCGGTCGGCTTGTGAAGCCCGGTACCGACACGAACGAGAAGAAACTCCTCGACGCCAAGTACGAAGTGTTCCTAGAGCAGTGCCGCACCCAGCGGGAATACCGCCAGAAGGTTGATGCGGCTACTAGCTCCTGGGTTCATGAGTATGGCAAATAGAAAATGAAAAGGGGGAGCTTGTAGGTTATTTAATGGTACTGGTACCGTAATGGACATGTGGATGGGCTTTTTGGAAGGGAGGCGCGTGGCTGGTACTGGTAGATTAGAGAAATATCCTACGGTATAATGGGCGATATACATAGACCTGGCAATTTACATACTTTTTAAGACAACACGAGTTACTAGACAAATGATGTGTAAAATTCAAATGTCAACTGGTTGTAATGACAAGTCAATTCCGGAACTGATAACGCTGTAATAAGACGGTTGAGATGATGCCCAGGTGGATGTGTGCATACTAAATGCAATGGCGCTAAGCTAGACATGGTATGCTGGTAGAGCTCTTTGTTTAGGAAGTACCTTCACTGTTAAATAATGTGGATGAATACTTAGCTACATTGCATAAGACGCGTGATGGTCCGTGCACAAGCTATCTGCAATGCTCTTTGCCTTGTTGATTGTTTTTTATTTCAGCCTCGCCGTGAAATTTCAAAGCTCCTGCAGATAGACCTGCAGATAAAGCTGCGACTACCCTACGCATCTATCGGGTTCCAGTTTCGTCGCTGCCAATTGCAGAAAGCCGTTCCTTTCCCCGATAGTTGCCGACTGACCTATCATTTCCATTCTCTTTGCAAGATGTCGCTATTTGGAAATCTAGCGGGGCCTTCTGCTGGAAACAGCGGAAACAGTCTCTTTGCTCAACCCAGTCAACCTGGTTCGACCGCCAATCCAGCTTCTACTCAACCACAGCAACCGCAAACCGGCGGTCTCTTGGGCGTTCCTTTTAACCCCTTGGGGCAACAAGCGCACCCACCACAACAACCACAAAAATCACCCTTTGGTGCATTATTAGGGACCCAAAATACTCAAGGTGGTAGTCTTTTCGGCAATTCTCCTCCTCCATCGAAACAACCATTCCCTATCCTGTCTGGCTCGACGCCCGCGAATACCCAACAGCCCCCGTCGACGTCCATTCTTGGATTATCTACCAACAACCCACAGCAGCAGCAAGCTCAATCGCAACAACAACCGTCGATGGCATCCATGTTCGGCACTTCCACGACCCAGCCACAGTCTAATACTGGTGGCCTAGGTCTTGGTGGTCTCGGAAGCCTTGGAAGTCTGGGAGGTCTCGGAGGTTTAGGGGCTTCTACAAACAACGCGGCCCAAGCTCAAGGAATGTCATCAATTCTTGGAACTAGCCAGGCAAATAACAATTCTACTGCGCTACCACAGGGTAATACCACAGGGTATTTTGACAGTTTGCTCTCGAAGAACAAGCAAGCTGGCGAACAGTCCGCCCTTGGAGATCTTCCCAGCCTCCAGCTTGGCTTAGGAGACCTCCGTCAGCGCCTTCGCAAGCTTGGTCCGCGACCGGATCCCGTGGCACATGACAAAGCTCGATATATCCTAGCGGCGTCCGGCGTCGAACCGGCGGCAGCAGTGCGAGATTTGAATGACTTCGACGTTCGGGTCGGAGGTCGCGTTGACCGGCCCGTCTCCAGCCATGCAACCTCGGATATCGATATCGATGCCTACCTCTCCAATATCCAGAAGAAGACGACTCTCAGTATGATCGCGGACGGCTTAGAGAGATCGACAAGGGACTTTGACAACTTCCTCGAAGATAATATCACGATGGAATGGGAGGCGCAAAGGAAACGTATCTACGAGCACTTTGGCATTAAGACTAGAGACGAGAGCCCTGTGGAAGGATCGTCTGGGGCACCCGGCCGAGAGTCACACGCAGGTTTCGGTCGATCACGAAGAACTACTAAGGCTTCGCGATCCACGGCACCCGGTATCAAGGCCAGCGCCTTCGGACGGTCGAACCTCCAGAAGTCGGTTATTGGTACTCCCAGCAAGATTGGCGCCCATCAGCCTGAATTCACAGATGTTCAGGATGCGACGGGTAGCCCGAGCGCGCTGAATGGTGCTGCTTCGATCGATGATAGATTTGTCCGAGAGAAGCAAGGCAGACTCGCGGAACGAGTTCAGCAGCTCAACCAGGCCCGGGTCAAGAAGGAACCCTACGCTATCTTCCACGAACTTGCGCAAATAGCAGGTACTTCTGGTGATAGGCATGCTCAGCAACTAGTTGACGCTTATCATGCTGCTATGGCTATCGTTGGAGAAAACCCGGCCGCGGAAACGTTTGCAGGTGATGCTACGGCGCGAGAGCGCCAATTCAAGGACAAATATCTAGACTTGAATGAAAAATCCCCCGCATCAGTGGACATGCGCAAGAGGATCCTCAATGGCGCGAATACCTTCCTAGAGAACAAGTTCTTCCAGGAGGTTGAGAATATCATTGCTAAGTATCCGCGAGAAGCGAATCTAGGCGGTCGCCCTGATGTCGTCAGCAAGGTTAAGGCATATGTTCGGTTACGACAAGCTCGGAAAGATCTTGTCCCCGATAACGTTGAACTTCAGCAGGTTGACGGGGAGTTTGTCTGGGCCATTGTGTTCTACCTCCTGCGATCTGGAAAGATCGCCGAGGCGGCCGATTATGTGAAGGCTCAAGCGACAACGTTCCGTAGCATCGATCGCACGTTTGCGTCCTACCTCCTCGAATACGTTAGCAGCCCTGATAGGCGGCTAAGACGCCAATTACAAGAGCGCTGCAATAATGAGTACAACCAACGAGCCCGTAATGCGCCGGAGAATTCCATCGACCCGTACCGCATGGCCTGCTACAAGATCGTAGGACGCTGCGACGTAAGCAACCGCAGCCTCGACGGCCTCAATACTGAGATTGAGGATTGGATATGGCTCCAATTCAACCTCGCCCGCGAGAATGACAAGGCAACCGAGGTGGCTGCTGAGTCCTATGGATTGCAGGACTTACGAGCTAGCATCCGAGAAATCGGTCTCAAACACTTCCCCAAATCTCCCAGTGATGATGACAACGGCGCCTTCGGCATGTTCTTCTTCCTACAGATCCTATCTGGGATGTTTGAGCAAGCTATTGCGTACCTATATGCTTTCTCCTACGTAGATGCTATCCACTTCGCCATTGCCCTCGAGTACTATGGTCTTCTTCGACCTGCAGATCCTTGGACTACAACCGACTCCCTTCTATCTCACGACACCCGCTCAAGACCGCAATTGAGCTTTGGCAGGATGTTAGGATACTACACACGTGATTTCCGTGCTGCTGACGTTGCCGCGGCTGTCGACTATCTCACATTAATATGTCTCAATGCCGATTTAGAGGGCGAAGCGGGACGCCAGCAGGCAGAGCTTTGCCATGTTGCTCTACGGGAGCTTATCCTGGAGAGCAGGGAGTTCAGCAAACTCATCGGAGATATCAGACCCGATGGTCGTCGCATCAAAGGTCTCGTCGAGGAACGCGCCTCGCTCATCGGACTCAAGGGAGAGGACGACTTCGTCAAGACAGTCACATTGCAAGCCGCCCGGTTCGCTGATGATAACGGCCGAACTACGGACGCAGTATTATTGTACCACTTGGCCGGGGATTACGATAGTGTAGTGACCATAGTGAGTCGCGCACTAAGCGAGGCCATCGCTCTAGAGATCGGTGAAGATCCTATGCGCTTGATGCCAGTTAAGCCTCGATCGGATGGTAAGGATCCTGAGGCGCAACCGGGCAGCAGCCTAAGCCTGGCATCCATCGACGACCCAGTCCAACTCGCCATGACGATGATGTCGATGTACGAAAAGGACAAGATGTTCTACACCAGAATTGAGGATCATAACCAGGTTGCCTGTCGCATTCTCCTGCAAATGAGCGAGACCAAGGGATTAGTCGAGGCCGGTCAGTGGCCAGAGGCCCTAGACGTGAGTGTTTCCTGCTGCTCTGCTCCCCCCAGACAGCCCGTATGCATGGCGACCAGTACTAACAAATCATGCAGAAAATTCGCGATCTCGATATTCTCCCGCTGGATGCCAATGGCGATCCAACCAGGATCCGGCACTACGCCGCCACCTTCTCAGCACTATCTCAGACGGTTGCTGTTAATGTGCCAAACCTCTTGATGTGGACTATTACCTGCTGTATTCGACAGAGGGAACGGCTCATGAGCGGACAGTTCAGCGGAAACGAAGGCACACGGCGAATGATGTGTGACGGTCTCAAGCAAATTAGCATTGACTTGACGACATACACCAGCCAGCTGAGATATAGGTTCCCGCCTCACCTGCACGAAGCTCTCGCTCGAGCCTCCGCAGACTAGGGATCGCATGATGAGGCGTGTAATAGTATCCAGGGGAATAAAACGCAAATAATTACGGAGTAGAGAGAATAATATCTACCAGGTCCGATTAAAGTCGCGCATTGACGGGAATAGACAAATAGACCCGGCCCGTTTCCTTACTAGCTCAGGCACGTTAGGGTAGCACGGATATTGAAAGCACGATGGAGAGGAGCTAGGACAAGGTTGTACCCGAGAATAGGGGTTTGGCTATTATTGTTTGTACTCATTTGCATTAACTGGGTAGCGAATAGTTAAGACGTCGTCAGCTTTGAACAGGGTAGAAGATAGGGGGCGCTACCTACAGGGCTAGATACCTTGTAGCTCCGTCAGTTTCGTAGCATCTGCAGCTTCAACCAATGAAGATGAAAATTAATATGGACCCAAACCGATGGTCAACTGGTGGCTTGCCTCGGCTATTTCCCTGACTCGAGTATGTGCTAGACTTGCTAGGTTTATTACCGACCCACTTAGAATCAATGAATCATGTCGGCGATCCTCATAGGCTCTCATAGATTTTTCTTCCGGTGGAGTTGACCTGGATAGCAATCATACGCCGACCTACCTTTCGAATTGGCCAGTCAATTTCCACGCGCCAGGCTAACACCAGCGTTGCTGCAGCCCACACTTGTCACATCTTACCAATGCCATGATCCACGAGCTGCGTATAGCACCAACGGGTCCCTCGTGTCTGGTATTGGTTGTCGGTTATCGGTAATTGGTCCTAATATTGCTGCGGCGTGCTGTGTGACATGCACCCGTCCGCCGACTCGGTCTTCTCCCTATCCACCCCCACAACCCATCATACCCCTTCTTCCGTTCTTGGATCTACCACCAACGGAACCGGAAACGGCAATCCCCCCGAGAATACGGAGCCGGTCGGAGGACCCAAGCCCCTGGGAGATCTCCACCATCTCGGCCCCTCTCACGATGGTCCGCCGTCAGATTCAGGCATCCCTTCACAGCCGGTTCTCGACAATGCCTCGGGCCACCTCGAGGACCAGAGGACTAAGAAGCGTCGGACTGGTCCCAGTACGAGAGGTGTTGCGAACCTGACACCCGAGCAGCTTGCCAAGAAGAGAGCCAATGGTAAATAGCTCTATGTCTTAATTCTACTCCATCACATCATCTCCGTATACCCCGTCATCCCTGCAACGTTGTGCTGCGTTGACCGCACGCCACATGTCTCTCCCATCCCGAGAGCCTCGAATTCTAGTGTAGCACCGTGCACCTATGGCCCTTTGCTAACTAACGTTATCATCTCCCGACAGACCGGGAGGCTCAACGAGCGATTCGCGAACGCACCAAGAACCAGATCGAGACGCTCGAACGGCGGATACGCGAATTGACCTCGCAGCAGCCGTACCAAGAACTCCAGGCCGTCATACGGGCCAAGGAGGCGGTGGAGGCTGAGAATGCCGAGATCAAGAGGCGTCTCGCCTCTATCATGTCCCTGATACAGCCTGTGCTGTCTAACCAGTCAGACCAGCCAGTTCAGGGATTAGATCAACCAGGTACGTCGCTGTGATCCTATTCTGGTGGAATTCCTACTCCAACCAGCTGTATCGTGGGTGGGAATAGGTAGACTGACTTAACCCGTCTTAGCCGAGGGAGCTTTCACACCACCCTTCCCGAGCTTCACACCCGCTCAGAATATACAACGTTCGCCCTCCGCCGCTACTACTTACAGCGCCCCCACTCCAGGGAGCGTTGCCTCTCCCGCGTCCGGGCCAGAGTCGCCATGGCAAGCCCCATTGCAGACCACCCCGAGTCCGAACTTCACGCAGGTCAAAATGCTGAACCAGCAGAGGCGGGATCTGCTTCACAACTTGGATCTCGGCGCGGGGGAACAGCTAAAACTAGACTTCCTCCTCGACCCCTCGCAGCGTGTGAATAGGATGCAGACAGGCGTCAACGGGGCGCAGGACACCCCCGAGTACCAGCACCTTCCTATGCGGCACGACTGGAATGCCGCGCAGTTGACAAACGCGAACCGAGCCCACGCGGCCGCAAACGGCGGGCCGCCGCAACACCAACAGTACCGCATCGAGTACGCGGCGCAGAGTATAGTGCAGCATTCCGAGGCGCCTTGGGTCGGCAACTCGGCTCCGATACGGAACGGCCCGCCGACATGTCCACTCGACAACCTCCTCCTCGACTTCCTGCAAGAGCGGCGTCAGCGCGCCGCAGAAGGCGTCCCAACGCGCGAGGTCGTCGGGCCGCGATACCCGTCCGTGTCCTCGCTGCTCAACCCAGCAAACAGCGTATTCTCGCACCCGCTGTCCAAAGTATTCACCGACATCCTCGCCGCTTTTCCAGGAATAAGCACGCTGCCCGAGCGCGTCGCCGTGCTGTACTACATGTTCCTAGTAATGCGGTGGCAAGTAAGCCCCACGCAGGAAAACTACGACCTCCTCCCGTCCTGGGCGCTCCCCACACCTTCCCAATTATCAGTATCGCACCCGGCGTGGATCGACCACCTGCCGTTTCCGCGCATGCGCGAGAAGCTGGCGAAGGAGTACAACCCCGTTGAGTTTTTGTTTGATAACTTTTTTATCCCGTTTACGACGACTATCTCGCTTAACTGGCCCTATGAGGCTACTGATACCCTGCTCCAGAGCCCCGATGGGAGTGAGTTGCTCATTAATCCCGTTTTCGAGCGCCATTTGAGACGCCTGGAGAATTGGACCCTAGGGGAGGCGTTTGATAAGGCGTTTCCCAGGTTACGGGGCACGTATAACTTAAAACGGGGCGCGCCGAGTGATGCGGTGGATGAGCATTTTAGTGGTGGGTAGTCGATGTGTGAGTGTTGGTGTGGTTTAAGCTAGTGATATTCGATACATATTTGGAGTTACTCGCCCGAACTCTCAATATTAAAGAAGTCCCACGGGGGCTAAGGAAAGGGGAGACCGGGGGTATGGATATATCCAGCATCTAGGGGGTTGAAAGCTTGAAACAAAGTGAATAAGCTAGGAAATGCCATGACCAGGTTGATACAACTGCCAGGAAGGTTGTACATAGCGGGGGTATGTACTCGTCGTTGAGTATACCGATCTAAATGACGATGCTGCCTAGGCGTCCGGGGAGATTATAACGTGCATATAGGGGGATCAGAGAATCATTCATCTAAATGCGCATGAGCCTACAAAGATGAATCACTATGAGTGCACGTATATCCTGACTTTTCGGAGCTATTGAGAAGCCTACCTAGGTAAGTACTTAAGAATTCCTAGATAGGCGAAAGCACACCTATGCTCCCTTCTAGGATTTTGGATTTGTGCCAAAGGGGAACCCCTTTCGTCACGTTCTACCTCCCTATTTATGAAGAGGCCTGCCGGTGCCTGAGTCTCGATACCGGCGAACTGTGGATATCGTCGACACTTAATCTTGTAAACTGAAGTATATAACGAGAGCGAGCACAGACGAAGAACTCAGAATATTCAACTAAAAGCAACGATTATGATTATGCAGTGATATGGTTGTTCCTTGTACACAAGAATGTGCAGTACTCCCCTAAATCAAAGCATTCGAAAGAACGGGTATCTCCTACGTAAAACAGAAAACTCCTTTGTAATGCACCGCCCCTTTTCCTTAGATGCAATCCGAGAACCCATTCGCCATCCAGCTGGTCAATTATGCATGCAAATTCCATAACCCTTTTCATATGCCTTTTTTGTTCGTTGGTCATTCATAATGAAGTAGCCGAGTCAATCCATTCGCCCACGCCATGTCATGCCATGCCAAATACGAAGCCGCCGTTGGTGCAGTAAAAAAAGGTAGGGAATCATATGGACGAGGAGGAAGTTGACGACAGAAAACCTAGCGAAAGAGAACTTGACGAAGGAGAACGTGGTGAAAAGATATCGTCGTCTGAATCGTCCATACCAGATGTGAAAGAAATCACATCAAAGGCATCGTTCGTGCCCACGATCAAGCTGGGCAGGTTATCGCCCATGAAGGTAGAGAACTGCACAGCATTGATCGGGCCGGCGTTCTGGTAAATCTGGTCGACAGCGCGACACGGCAGGCGACGGCCACTACGCACCGAGTATAGAGCCATTCGACCATCGTCATGGGCCGCAGCTATGGTACCGGTGTTTTTGTCGAAATCCAAGCCGATTTCTAGGCGAGCTGCGTTCTGGTAGCCCGGGATAGATAGGACGGGTGTAGCAACTTCTGAATCCTCAGGCTCTGCTGGATAGCACGATCGCGAAGTTTTGCAGAATCGAGTGTCAAATACCGACAGCATATTTCTGAGGCCCGAGACTAGCACCTGATGATCACCAATAGCTTTTAGGTGTGTAATGGGATGGCCTATCTGAATGTGGTCCCACATTCTGGCACCTTGGCGTATGTCGCCCAAGACTAGAGCACCGGGACGACCGCCGAAGTAGATATTATGCGGGTTTTCGTCCTGGATGTCGATGGCAAAAACGTCGCGGAACGCTGAAGGGATTATGGGGCGACGTTTGGGAGCTCGAGGTGTTATCAAATCCGCGCTGCCACGAGGGTGGCACATTACTAAGCCGACAGACGTTCCTACCATACAGACATAGTTACTACGCCACGGGTCAGCATGAATGGTGTTGGCGCCGCACGGAACCACCCCGGATTTGCCTGATTTCTTGAGATAGGTAGGAGAGCTTTGAACTAACAATCCCGATTACGTTAGTATCCTATGGAGCTTGGCTTTATACTCAAGTGAAATAAAAGTAACAGGATAAAAGGTTACGGAGAATAGAGGGCGAGAAGAAAAAAAGAGACAACTAAAAGGACTTACGGTGCGTATCAAATGTTAGTTTCACATCACTCGGGGGGAGGTGTGGGCGAAGGGTGTAGCCGATCAAAAACCCTTGCCCGTCACAGTTCTCTCGGCTCGTGATGAGGACAAGATCAGCCTTCTCGTTGTATTTGATATCCGAGATCTGACCCATTCCCAATAACCCTCCGACGCAAGTTTCGCGAGGGGGCGGGGGCGGAAATGGAGGCGGAAACGGAGGTACACGCCGGCTAGATAGTATCTCCGGTAAATGAGGGTTATGAATTCTGTTGTAAAGCTGAGTATTAATGTCTTGTTGCAGGGTCGGCGATGACTGGTGAACTTGCCTTCCAGTTACTGTGTTCCTGGATATGACGCCGGAGACAACGAATCCCGGCGAGGTCGCTTTGGAAGGTCAGTCTGTGTGTCTATTTACGTCTTTGCATCATCAACTTACACTCAGTGTAGTGAATACCGCAATAGCCGGTGACATGATCCTCACGGGTCACGACCATGTTCTTGATCCAAACCTTTTTCGGCTTACGATGATGGGTCATAATGCGAAAGTGTCCATTATCCACTAGGCCATTGACATAACTTGAAGCGTGGAGATCACGAATGCGCTCCCCATACTCACGCGCAACGAACCCTCCCATCAAAGGGTGGTTCAAGACTTTGGAACGCTTGATCCGAATCTTATTCAGAGCTAGGCGGCGAGATTCCTCAGCAACAGCGGCAACCTCCAACTTGCGCTTCTTGACACTATCAGAAGACCAAGCGGCACCGGACGGCGCTGTTTTGCTGTTCTCGACCTTGAAATAACGGCCCTTCTCCTCGTCTAGTAGAAAGCGAATGTTAGTCTGACTGAATCGCCGACAGGAAGACATTAAATATCTATTGTACTAATACTTACCCCAGAAGAATCCAGGAATCTCCCGTTTCGGCGCCATTTTGATTGACGTAACAATTGATGGTAATGTGCGGCGATTTGTGATGACCTACGACGATTCGGAAAGGTTTGCAATAAAAGTTGAGTGAGAGAAGAAATTTAGGTGCGGCGGGTGTGTATGATATGTATGGGCTGGTGATGCGGCGCTGAGGTTTGAAAGATTTGAAGAGAAAGCGCAGATTTTGACTTTGGGCGGTAAACAAAATTTGATCAGTCGCAACACCTCGGCGGTATCGTACCTACCTTAGGAACAGAAAATCACCAAATTTGAACTGGACATGAAGGCAACTACGACGACTACTGCATTCTACGTACCAATCGGTTTACGCCCGTGCATGCGACTTCCAAACCAAGCAGCATTAGATGTTGATATTGATATTCATGAATTTTAGGTACGGGGTCCATTGCAACTATCACGTGACGTCATTACCGTTATGTAGCTTTCAGAACGCGACAACATAAAGACCTGTCCTTCTTACACAAAACTAGTAAGAACCGAACTAAAGGGTTAAACAATCACATTATATATACGAGGACCACATGATTTATATTTTTTTCATTCTTATTAAGTCTAAGAAACATGGGTATGACGTAACCGAGGCCTACGCGCCGTGGTATTTCAGTTTACAAGAAGGAAATGAAGTGAACACAACCAAGCCAGTCCGGAGTATATCTAATCTATAGACCGAAGGGCAACAGTATGTAACACCAATTAGAGGTCTTCCCACGCGAGCGCCATCTAAGTGGTTGCCCGGTCCTTTTTTCATCCGAAGATGGTCTATTGGGACTTCTCGTGCTGGGTGGAGACACGTTGGAGTGAGACGACTATGAAACATGTTAGCTAGGGAGCCCCTCAACACTAGAAATATCTGCGATAGTAACTTACCAAAGTCTTCGAGCGAGCGCTGCTTCTGGCTGCCCTTGGGCGACTTGCCGTGCATAAGGTTGTCGAATCCAACGCTGTCCTGGAGGATGTAGTAAACACCACCCATGATGCAGAACACACCGAAGGAGAAAATCCAGATACGGACGACAGCAACAATGTGAGTCAGTTGTCCGCCCTCGAAGAAACCCCAGATGGTGAAGCAGGTAGCGAGGATATCGACGAGAAGAATGGCTCCAGTAAGTTGCCACGAGGGGATAGATGACCAGAAAGGACCGTTGGCACGGGTGATGAAGATCAGCCAGTTCTCAGTAAGAGAGATCTCGAGGAAGAGAACCTCATCCATGTTACCGTTGTTCTGCACAATACCGCCGTTCTCGCCCTGGGCGTACATAGTGGTGACAGTGATCCAAGTACCAATGGCAAGGACAACACCAAGAAGGACGGACATACCCCAGAGCTTAGGTAAGTTCCACTTGACGGGGCTCATTGAGTAAGGAGCGTTGTCATAGGCAATAGCTAGGGTGGCAACGTCGGCGAAGATGGCAATAAAGACAACCAGCTCAATATTGAGGGATCGGTTGAGAATAGCAATCCACAGGCCGAGATAGATTTCCAAGTGGAGAGAAAGGGCGATACGGTAGACAACGTAGGCGTACATACGGTGGAAGATTTGTCGGGAAGTCTTAAGAGCATCGATGATAGCACCAAGACCGGGGGCAAGGAAGACGATATCGGCAGCAGATCGGGCGGCGTCGGAGGCACCTTCGACAGCAATACCAGTATCGGCCTTCTTTAGAGAGGGAGCATCGTTGACACCGTCACCAGTCATGGCAACAAGGTAACCACGCTGTTGCAGGATTTCAACGACGTTGTACTTGTGTTGGGGGAAAACCTCAGCAAAACCATCGGCAGCCTCGACGAAGTCATAAACCTCGGAACCGGGCATGTCACCGCCACCACCGAGACCAAGACGCTCAGCATTGTACACGTTGGTACCAAGACCAAGTTGGCGAGAAGTTTCACGAGCGATACCGACAGCGTCACCAGTAAGCATCTTGATGGAGAGACCCAGGCGCTTGGCTTCGTTGATGGTGCGAGCAGTGTCGTGACGAGGAGGGTCAGAGCAAGGCATAATACCGAGGATTTCCCAGGCACCCTCACCACGCTTGCGGGCAACACCAAGAGAACGGAAACCACGAGTAGCGAATTCAGCGACCTTGTTCTTGTAGGCCTGGTCAATCTCTTCGGGAATGGGGTGGTCTTCCTCGACGGTCTTCAGGACGAACAGAGGAGCACCCTTGACGCAAGTAATGCGCTCACCTTGGGGAGACTCGACAACAGCAGTGACCTTCTTCGAGACGGGGTCGAAGGGGAAGAACTCCTTGACGACGTACTTGGACAGAACACCCTTGGCACGAGGATAGTACTTGAGCGACTTGAGGAAAGCCTTGTCGATAGCATCCATACCCTTCTTCTTGCGGCTGGCAGCGAGACAGGCAGTAAGCATAAGGTCTTCGGGGTCAACACCAGCAACGGTGAAGGGCTCAGAGAGAGACAGCTTGTTCTTGGTCAGGGTACCGGTCTTGTCAGAGCAGAGGATTTCGACACCAGCAAGAGACTCAATGGCGGAAAGCTTCTGGACAATGGCCTTCTTCTTAGCCAGGTAAGCGGCACCGACAGCCATGGTGGTGGTGACGACGGCGGGAAGACCGACGGGGACACCGACAATGGTGATGGCAAGGGTGAATCGGAGGATGTCGACAATGGGGTTAGATCGGTAGAATGAAGAAACCCAGACAACCAAGAGAGTGAAAACGACGAGAATTAGCAAAACGGTACCAATACCGTTGAGAACCTCAGTGAAGTGGCCAGTACCGGCGGAAGCCTGGTTGACAAGAGCAGCAGCGCGACCGACGAAGGTGTTGTCACCAGTAGCAGTGACCACCATGAAGGCCTCACCACGCTTGACAGCGGAAGAAGCGAAACATTGGTCGGCCTTGTGCTTGTCGACAGCGAGGGACTCGCCGGTAATGGCAGACTGATCGACTTGGAGGAAAGCGTCTTCGGTAACGATTCGGCCATCAGCGGGAATAATGGTACCCTGTTGAGATCCGCAATTAGCGATTGCAAACATCTAAAAATCGCGACGCGCGATTTACTTACCTCCTCGACCTGAAGGATATCACCGGGAACGACTAGAGGAGCCTCAACCTCCTTAAGGGTACCGTCACGGAGAACCACAGCCTTTAAAGCGAGGGTCTTCTTCAATTCGTCGACGATAGAACCAGCTTGGAATTCCTGGATGAAACCGACACAGGCGTTAAGAAGCAGAAGGGCGCAAATGACACCAAAGTCGACCCAATCTTCCAAACCAGCAGCGAGAACGGCGGCAGCCTCCATAACGAATTGGATAGGACCGATGAAGAAGCCCTAAATCAGATTAGGGACTGATCAATGGTTAGAGATCCGGCGAAACCTACAAGGAACTTTAGGATGAGGTTTTCCTTCTCCTCTTTCATCTGGTTGAGACCATACTTTCGGCGACGGTTGGTGACCTCCGCTGTATATACTGGTTAGTTTTCCTCGATCGCGCCTCATATTAGCTACTATTCCCGGCCAGAACTCACCCTCAGTAAGACCGACACGAGTGTCCGTCTGGAGCATCTCCTCGGGAACGACGCGACCAGTACCACCTGGCTGTCCGTCACCTTCCTCCTCCTCGTCGAAGGCATTGCCATCCTGGGATTCGAGATCTTCGATCAGGGCGTCAATGTCCTCATCTTCCTCTTCCTCTTCGCCCTTGGTAGCCTTAACGGGGGCGGGATCCTCGACACGATGGGCCTCCTTCTCGTCAAACTTCCCAGATTCTATATTGGTGTGAAGCGCCGGTGCGCCAGCATTGTTGGACTCAGCCATGGCGGCGAGATTCTAGTTAGGACAACTGAGCAATGCCCAGAGTCAAATTAAATAGAAAAAATTGAGTAATTGGGACCAAGTCCAGAAGGAATTATGATTTACTCCAGGTTAGGCGAGTATAGGACCAGGACCGACGGTAGGATCCGGCAGTAATGCTTAATTAGGTTGCAGAGTAGGTGACTGACGATGTTTGGTGAGGTATGATGTCGTTGGAATGAAGATGGACGACGTTCAGTACTAATCACACATAGAGAGGGGGGGAGAGGGGAGATTTGGCGGAAGGCACCACGGACGACCTTGGAGAGGAATTGACGAGCCAGACGAGCCGAACCAAGTCTTCAACGTGATGAGGAGGAAAAGAGAAAGCGCGTCGTTCCGTGGGCGAGCTTTTTCTTTATAAGGCGAGGGAAAAACACAGTGACAAGAGACAGAGCTAATTCCGAGTTGTGGGGCCTTCGTCGACCAAGCTTCCACTGGATCCAGTCGCTCCAGTTCAAAATGTTCAAGGTTCACTGTTGCTCGCAGTTATGGAAGTATCAGTACAAGTTCAATACAGTGTGGGTTCTCCTTCTGTGCGTTTCCACTAGACCCACCATTTTACTTCCAATAGCTCCCTATTGGCCAAGCCAGGGCAACATTTTTGCAATCATTCAATGTACAATGTTCAGAGAGCTTCTATAATAAAATTTAATGTTAAGCTATGGGTAATGTATCTACATTGATACGCGCGAATTTTGCACCTCTAGCAGATGTCTGTTCTCGCGTTGCCGAGTTACGATTAATACTATTACCACAATGTGAATAAGAACGAGATACGAGATCCTACTTTACTCCTGACAATATAATGCCTCGTCCACAAATGGATGGATATTCGTCGCAATTATTCTTACTCGTCCGAAGTTCTCTTAAGGTACGTAAATAGCTAATCATGAATTTTGAATTGTTAATTCCCCATGGTTTGTTTACATGTCGCCATTTACAGTACCAAAAGGTTTTTTCCCCTTTGCGGGAAATTGCTTTCTATGCACATCAGTACCTAGGGTCCGAAGGTACGACTGCATCCCACGCAATCTCTACTAGCCCACCTTGTACTATTCCTACTTCGAACCTACCGAATTGGGTATAGAACACGTCCTATATGTACAGGAATATGTACAATGAGCTAGGACAGTGGCATTCACAGTGTGACTCGGTCCCTGCAGACTCCACTGTTCGGTACCTGAACAGCTTCGACTCCACATCCCATCTCCAGAGCAAGAAGCATTTTTACACACCCCATGGACGAACTCTGATCTTGCGGGAATTTACTCGATTGCGCCCAAGATGATGACAGACACGCGCACCGACTTTTCTACAGGTCATCTGAAGTCCAAGCTTAGTAGAAAATATTGCTGAAGCTGTAGAGGTACTTGTTTTATTCAATTGACCCCTTTTTGATTATGATTTGTCTAGTTTGATGCGACGAATCGCCTTAGAATAGCTTTGGTCTAATTGTTTTGGTGAGTGTTTTTTTTTCTCTTTCCTCACTTTATTCCTTCCTGCGCCCAGGCTCATCCCAAATCAAGATTCCTTGGAGCTCTCTGCATTCGGGAAGCACGGTCTCTACTATGGGACCCATGGGCTTATGCGAGGGCTGCTAACTATCAGCTAGGGCCACCCATGCTCGCCCATGTAAAATACCCTTGCCCCATACTACGTTCATCATGTTAAAATGTTAGTTTTCCACAGTTTTGCACAGTGTAAGCTTGTGTAATGTAGCTTTTACACTGTAATCTAATCGGCGGCGAGTCAGTGCGCCTTATTACTGTGCCCCATGAGTCCGTCTCTTCCAAATGTTACCCACTCCCACAACTCCCACACACCATCTGCTGCTTTGCAGTCTGCAGATGGCAGACACATGCGCGCGCGGTACATACATAATAGGTAATCCAGGTACTTACTATGGGAACATGGTATCTTCCATTTACCAGCATTATGAGCCATTTTCCATCCACCACCCTTCAGCGAGGCTGCTCTCGAAAGCGGAAAAGCGTTGGAACCCACCAAGTCTTGCCGATCCTGCTAAGAGCAACATGTACTATAGTACAATCAAGTTGTTTCATTAGAGCATGCCATGCCCATGCCATGCGACTACCCTATTTTACAGCGCTCCTAGTCCGCTATGGCCCTATTATCAAGATCCAGAAAATGCCCAGCTTGTCCCCTATTAACCGACAATCGTCATTGTCTGACGTGGAGTACTATACGTATGGCTGTCGGTGACCTGCCAAATGCGGATTCGCAGGCTAGCCTCAGGGTCTCAGAAAGCAAGCAATGGGCAAGGCGAAAAGACGATCCGCCGAACGCAGGCAGCATGGGATGTGAACTCCTAGCCCACCGCTCAATGGCGAATTGGTAGCAAGCAATTCCTTACCAACGACCACGACTCTCTGGACTCTGGACTGGGCGTCTGGCGTGTGTGGCTTACTTTTCATACGTCATGGGGGTCCATGGGATCAATCAATCCCGCATTTTCCCAATCCTGTGTAGTACCTAGGTAGACGCACAGGCGCATACCCCAGCTGTAGGTCAGGTCACAGACCACATAGATGGTAGACCAGCTCGCAGATACTGGTTTTATTTTTCTAATTTTTTCTCTCTTCTGGTCTCGCGGCCCTGCCTTCACCGACATGCTCCGGCAAAGCGAGCTCGGTGAAAGTAAAAGCGCCTTTTGCCTACCGCATTTTCTCGGCTGGGCATTCGCTCGGTATAGCCGTGACTCCACACAAGCTTGCCGCTTAGATCTCGTGGCCACCGTCAACTTTACATCCGATATCCGCTCTTTGCCCCTTCGTATCTACGGAGTGCGTTAGTCTCAGGATGTAAAGGTGACCATACCAACCTTAATTAGCTGAAGCTGGAAGCTGGCACGGTTCTCGCACCAGATTTCCTCCTTACACTAGGTGAGGCTGGAATAACTAGAATCTTCAAAGATCGGCCAAGGTCTTTTTTCGGTCATCGGCATCCTCGTCATCTTGAAAACAGCCGGTCTGCCTCACTTTTGCATAGAAGAATGCCACAATATTCCCGCTTAGCTTATCCCTCATTCTAACGGATATCCCGTCTTGACCAGTCTAGCTGCCGTTGATCCGGAATAGAATTTACCTACATACATACCTACATATCACTCACTGTAAGGCAAGTAGTCGCGTGGGCTATTATATGGTCATCATACTTAGTAACTCATGCATCCGGATCTGGAACCCATACCAAGTAATTTCGCCAATCAAGTCGACGGCAAAGAGTAATCTCAAAATCGGGATTCGTGCGACTAGGGTGTACGTGATTGCGCTAGGAGACGCATCTGAGAGAATGGGAGAATTGCCTCGCCGTTTGCGGGCGGGCGTCTGGATTCAGGATAGCCGGGAGACATGGGAGGCATGGGACTAAGCTGGGTACAGTAGGAATTTGCCGGTATTATACTGGGAGGATCCGAGGATCGAGCCGCTCGTGTCGCTAAAAGATTTTCCCATTTCGCTGCCCCCGTCAGAGCTCCTGTCAGTGGTCAATGGCTTTTATTCGGACATTATGTGGTTCCTCTTTTCTCTCTCAGGGCACGTAATTCCTGGCCTTTGTTTACGGGTTGCCCAGATGCGAATTTTAGCTCGAGCTCCTTAATAGATGCTACGAGTAAACCCTTTTCCTAACAGGTAGTCCACTCCCGATATTTGATAATGCTCGTGTCGCCGAGTAGCCGAAGAGCGATCTCGCGCCTCGCTATCGACGGCCTTGGATCCAAGGAAAGGAACGCTCTAGCCTCGTAAAACTCGTTTCGCACCGTCACTTAATGCGAGACGGCTATCTGCATACGTCTACCTATTCCTGAGACCTATCTAAGGCGGCCTTTTTGTCGGAGACGAGAGCCCTTGCGCCAAATATCTAAAATACCTTATCGTTCCCTCAGCTAGGTTCCGCGAATCAGATCCTGCAAGTACTTGTCTTGTGATACCTACAATTCTACGTACACACGTAAGTGACAGACGCCTGAGGCGCCGTGCGTGGTTAAGCAAGGGTCGGATGCAAGCAAGTCACGATGAAACCCGGCTATGGAAAAAGCTTGGTTCTTTTCCTAATGGAACTTGAAACGACTAGCTAGGTAAACGAGGATTGTACAGTAAACAAGTGCATGTTTACTATCATGAATGCATACATACATCCGTATGTTATATGTAAATTATATATCTCATCCTGAGGCCAGACATAATATCTATGGGTACAGGAAACGTGTTGGCTCTGGAAATAGAACAATTGTATGAGTCTTTTTCTGCCCTCTTACCTTCGTTACCGGCGCTTACTCATTCCCTTTGTTTACGAGACCCGCATGGTTGAAACCCGAGGATATAGAAAGTTTCCCATCGGAATGGTTCCAGGGTCCGTCAAGCAAACTTACTTTGCTACGTAGGATATTCTAGAAGCCCAATAAGAACTAACATGATAGAGTTGACACCTTTTGGAACTCTGTCATCCATGCAAGAAGGGTTCAATTCTTCTAGTTTGACCCGTCACGGACACTTCTGAAAGTCTTTTTTTAAAAGCTCTTGGCCATGCTCTCTAGAGGGAAGCTTTCCGTCACGCCGCTACTCTTAGTGACCCGACAGGTGACTCTAGAACAAATTCGGCCACCCCGTCAAAGGAGAAGAATCCGCGTGTTGTTTAAATCTCGACGGCAAGATTTATATTCTCTCATAGCGTCGGCCACGTAGATAGATTACAATTGAAGTTGTAGCTACCAGGCCTTACTTACATGCAACACGTAGTCTCGATCGCTTGGCCCCCTTTCAGCCTAGGAAACCATATTATAGCAGATCCGATTGTCTCGATTTCTCCGCTGCCAAGGTCAAGTTTTTCTTCCTAGCGTACACAACTCTTTTGGTTATTGGTTGTTCAATGTACCGAACCTACGTAGTACAATACAGTCCCATGCGGAGAACCAAACTTCAAGCAATCGTGGCAGGAATCTGACATGTAGGGGAAGTATGGAGGAAGTATGTAGGTGTAGGCGTTAGGTAGGTACTCTTTTACCCATCGTATCTAGCGTCTTAGACGGCGGCAAGTAGCTATCCGGATCTGTGTTCTTCAAAGACATACAGTGCCATATTACGGTGCTGTGTTTTGCAGACCTCATCAGACAATGTCATCTTGGCACGTATATTTGCGCGTCATGCCAAGAGACCACAAAGATGCCACAGGCTGCCCCTAATAACAGTTAGGAGTTGGACATTTTCCCTGTTCGGTCACCAGGATTGCTATATTCTAGACAGGTAATCAGATTAGAATCATTGGATCGGAAGCCAGGCGCTCACCAATGGTCTCGTCACATCAGTTGTCATCTTCGTCATTCCTTATAGCATCACCAATAAGTTGACCATGTTGGTTATGAGCCAAGACCATTCAAACCTCAATGATCGACCTCTTCCAGAGACGGTGCCTTTTTTTAACATCGAATTTCTTGGCAAGCTCGCTGGCAGCACTGTCATTATCAAAAGGAACAAGCGAAATACGGCGGAAGTGAGAAAATGCCCACGCGTACCAGAAAAGGGCTACGCAAACTGCTGCGCCAAGCCAAGATTGACACAATAGGAGCTTGCGATGATAATAATAAGACACCGAGGGAGGTCAGAACCTAAAATACACTTATACGTGGCGGAGATAGAATTACACACCAGGAGCCTCATTTCAGGCGCGCGCTGGAAAGGGCAGGCAGGGCTAAGGCACAGGCTGGGCGAGCAGGACGATCCCCCTTCAGCCTGTCGGTCAAAAACTTCTATAGCAAAAAAAAAACCGCGCCTAGAAGGAAGGGGGGAAAAGCAAGCCAAGACTCACGTCCAACCCAAAAATTGTCTCAAGCACGGGGTTACGTAAACCAAGGGGCGGCTCATCCGATTCGCGACAGTATTTCAATTGTAGAAACACATACGGCCCGTCTCGGGCTCGGCAGGGTGACGATCGGTTCGCTCCCCGGAATGCCCCGTTTCCACTCTGCTGCCATTTATCTCCCGCATACATACATATATGCCTCCTTCCCTTAACCCCCCATGGGGTACATGGGGTAGAAGGAAGACTTTGGCTCAATTCTATGACTTCACTGTCTGATTCCAATGACTGCTTAGCCACGATACGTGCGCGTTTTCCCGTTGTCGTCAGCAGCTAAACTCCTTGCGTACCTACGTACGTGACCCTTGTAGTGGCGGCGGCGGCGGCGGCGGTGATAATGGTGATACGCGGTATTTTTGGGGTTATGCGGCACTTGACCGCCAAAAACTTCTCATGTCGCGTGCATGATAAATACCACCGTTACTCGACGTGCGGAATTTCTAGAATGCCACCAACGTCAATCCGTACCTTACAATGCAACGCAACCGCATCCAATGGGTCCGAATGGTGCGGTAGTTCATCAACCTTAGATACCCAAGACGACGCAGCAGATGCATCGGCCCGTACCCCCCACGGAGATCACTTGAGCAGAATGTAACGGCTATGAGCCCAACGGCCTGAGAGTCCCGGTATAATGATAAACCGACATGTGATAGTAGAAGCCTGTCGCTTCAGGAATTCCCTATGATCAGGTATTGCGATTACATGAGCCCGCATCGGAAAATAAGCCCAAGCATGTAAGTGACCGGGCCGGGAACGTAAACTCATCTCAAAGTTCTTCACATACGACTCTATCTTAGTCAATAGTGTCTCGGCGACAAGGTGTGGCTTTCTTGGAAGGGGTCTTGGTCTTCACTAGTGTACGTATAATGGTTCTTAGTTATAGTCAATTGAAAGCCACATTCAGGTTCTCTTTTTTTTACCTTGAGTATACCGAGACATGCGCCATATAGCCAAACGTAATAATAATGTCTTTCTGGTGGGTAATGAGTCCATATACTGTGTTCCTTTGTCATAATAGGCAGTGTTAACTGGAAGGTCTAGGCCAGGAACAACCCGAAAATCTGGAACCATGGCTTGAGCCTCCTTTATCCGCCCACAAGACATACACGAGGCCGATACGTACTAGAAAAGGTACTATCTCTCCGGAGTATGGGTAGCCAAGACTACATATCGTTCCTCATGTTCCCCTAAAACAATGGGCGACCGGTTCCCCGAACTACGCACAGTTAGACAGGAGATCGCGAAGTACGAATACATACATACAGTTACATATATGAAATTGTGATTCCACAACGCCACAGGTAATTAGGTTATCTAGAATTGCTCCTTGATCTATGTGTATCGATGACGTCGAGTTGTGGTACGACAGCCACGTGTAAAGCTAATAAGTAACAAGAGTGTTTGTATATAGTATGTCGTTCAACTATATTACTATATCTGAGACGGACATGAGTATCATGAGCCTCGACGGCATGGCTGTGCAGTCAATTACTTCGGCATTTTACAATTATCGAAGTCTGTCACACTTCTACGTAGAATGTTCAATACCGAAAACTCAATACCAGGTACCCTTCATAACTCAGGTCTACCATCCTATCCTACTCGTCGTTACGATAAGATGCATACTGAGACTCAGCGAGAACGTGATCTAGATTTCCCTAAATAATACACCGCGCTGCATCTCCTATTACTCAAGTCCTATGTAGTGCCTCATCACGGAAGTAACTTTGGCGATTCCACGGGCTACTGCAACTACTAATGTTGATCTACTGTTGATATCGGCGAATATGGGATCCAAGCCTGTCGTGTATACTTTCTGCAGCACTTTTAGGCTCGTGTCGGACACTACGTATATCGTAGGAGTCAAGTCCGGATTGTGAAGAGAGTATGAGAACATAGGTACGTATGTTCCCGTCTGCTAATTGGCTTGACTACTATCCGGAGAGTATCTGTTAACACAACAGTTGGTCACGGCCGTAAGATGTAAGAACCATATACGGGCATGTATTATGTAGATGAAACTAGAAAGAATATTAGGCTGGGAATCATGTCGAGTAGATGGGATCCGAATAGTTGAACTTTATATTGAGCTTGTTGACAAAACATATCTACTGTACTAATGGTGGCGTTGGAGCTGGCTTATTTGCCTGGATAGTTATCTATATGTCTCTAGTCTCTTTGCTGCGAATGGCTTCAATACGGCTTGGAGCACCGTAACCAGCATATAGGTCGGTAGGATGGTAAAGGTTAGGTTCTCTACTTTCTCTACCTTGGCGGACTATCATGTATTGAACCTCTTAGAATTATATATAACAATACGTCATATTCTTGAGTATCTCCATGTAAATACCCTGATATATGATTCTGGTAGCTAAATACGCGCATATCTTCGATTAAACCTAGCCATGCTAGAGAATCTCACCCTCGCCATGCTGATGGCATGTAAAGCCCCCTTATCTATATCCTGTACGCTGGCAAAGCTGTCATATCACGAGTCCTACAGTTAAGTCACCGTACACCACCATCTGATGAATGTAACCTCGATGCTAGATCCTGAATTGCTCCCATTGGCTAGATTGTCACACTCTGTTCACTCAAATCACATGTGAAATCCCGAGCAAGATCTAGTTATCGATATATGATGGAACATATGCAACAAGACGACACCGAGCCACAAAAGCCTGTGTTGTGATCGGGCCTCTCTATAGTATAGATTTCGACAATAGCTAGATGGCCGTCGTAAATTTTACACACCAATACTACCCAGAAGGTAGGTCAGAAGTTAAAAATTCTATCAGTGGCCACACCCCTCCAAAAAAGCATGATACCCCCAAATCCTCATGTTCTATCAGCACATGAGTTATCCATCCGTTTTAACGCCGCCTAATGCTTAGCAGTGACCTTCTCGCCGGTCAGCTTCTCCACGTAAGCCTTGGCCCTGTTGCGCGATTCCTGTTAGTATTCTGGTTTTCATCCATAGTGAAAGGAGGGGGGTATTCGGGGATATGCCGCAAGGGAAAACTTACATATCACCCATGGCCACCATGCAAACCGTCTGCCAAACGCCTAATCCAATACGCGGCATGACGCCACGGTACAAACCCTTGAGGCCGTTGGTCTCGTAGATGTATTTGAAAGTGTTACCGACCGTCATCTTCTTAGGTCGGTTAGGGTCTTCCTTCTTGCTCTGCATCTCCACGCGGATGACCTCGATGGGCTGGTTCCAGGCGGAGAGACCACCGCCCAGAGCCGAGGCCGTGATCTTCTCGACGGCGCTGAGTTTCTCGTGCTGGTCCTTGTTGGTGACGCGGCGGATACCCTGCTCAGCCAGACGGGAGAGACCGAAACGGGAGCCCCAGTTGGTCATCTGGCGGATGGCGACGGCGTTGACGCCGCGGTTGATACCCCGGATGCCCTCCTTGCGGTAGATATCCATGAAGGTCTGGAAGGTGCTCGGAGGCTTCACGCCCGAGGCGGCGAGCTTGTGCTGCGTGATCTCGACCGTCTTCATGCAAGTGCAGAAGCCCATGGTGGCGTAAGCCTGCGCGACACCGCCGGTCACACCGCCGATGATTCCACCGCCAAACTCCGAAGCACCAGCGACTCGGGCATAGTATTCGGCTTCCGAGGCAACGAAGAGCAACACGGCGCCCTTGGTCGAGGCTTCGATCCAAGCCCAGGGGATGAGGCCCTGGTAGACTGTGGTACAAAGGCTACGTGTCAGCATGTGCGCCACCCGGGGCTAATGGGGTTTCGGTCTGATGAATACTCACATCCGAGAACACCACCACGGTTCCAGATGGAGCGCAGCGCAGAGGCGAAGGAATCGCCTCGGTTGGCGGCAAGGTGAGTCTTGCAGACCTCCAGGGGCTGGCCGAGCGTGGTGACCTCAAACAGATTGAGGCCAGCGCCGAGCAGCAAGTTGGAGAACTTAATGGGCTTCTTCTCCAGCTTCTTGTCCGTCAAGGGGGGAGTGACCCCGGAGGTAGCAGCGGTGGCGGTGGACATATCAGGCGAGGATCGTTAATGAGAAGGGGGCCTGACCAAGGCAGACGGGTGCTTCTTCGCAGGAGAGGGGAGCGTGATGGCTTCAGAGAGGAATTGGCGATGCTTCAACAGCGACGATGAGGGATAAAGCTGAGATAAAATTCGTGAGACGGGGAGGACGGGGAATCGAAACGAAGCAGTAAGGGTCAGCTAGGGATCGGAGCCGGGGAGACGGCTTGTGATTGGTGTCGGTGTACGGATTACAGGTACCGTAAGCTTGCAGGGCTGTAAGCGGAGCGAAGTCAGCAATCAGAGGTCAAACGTTGACAGCCTCGGACACATGTGGTAATCATTTGGTCTAGTCTAGACTTGTACCGACCAATCCTAGGGGTTCGTCGGGACGGAGGCGGACGGGGGGGTTTCCAATTAACATCATTGATACGTACTAGCTAGTGTATAGTATTGTTCTATTGCCGAACGGGTGATAGAACCTTACTGTGTTTGCTCGGGTAGGGCAAAGCGTACAAGTGGTAAGTCTTTCAGACTTTTTCTTACTTGACTCGAACAAGATAAATGTTGGTGCGGAGTTTTTGTTTTTGTAAGATGCTAAGATAGATTCTATGAATTGGCGTCAATGTATAAGATTTTCCTCAGCCACAGTAATACAAGTAATACAGGGACCCGACAACCAAAAACCGGGAAAAGAAGGGACGTCTCAGCGCTACTTGCCCATCAGATGGCCATCAGATGCCCAGCAGAAGCCAGGTCACAGATCCCTTAGGAACTTGTTGAAGCTCACCCAGCTCGCCCAGCTCACACATGCAGCAGCTTACCCTAGGACCTACCTTGTACGTGTAGGTACCTTTCCTCTTTCTCAACAATCGCCAAGATCAATGATCAAAATTTCAGCCAACCCCCAGATAATCCGTACTCCGCTCGATAATTTCGCGGGCTCCCCATCAACCAAATTCTCTTAGGCTGGGGGCCAATTGGCCAATTGCGCTCAACAACCCGCCCGGATTTCCCCCAATCTCTGCATAGGAAGTGAGTAGGTATCGTACTAACCGAAACTATTATTATCGTCAGATTATCTTGTCCCACACCGCCACAAATTCTATGAAGTCAGCGAGTATTACTACCCATGTACCAAGTATACTTACCTCATCGAAATCCGGACGTAGCCCCGCGTAAAGATATCCCGAATACACAGAACTGCCATAACCATGAGTTGAGAAGACATTGCCATTGTAGATAGGTAATAATGTTCAATAGTAGCTACCTATACAAAAAAAGACAAGATCAAGATCAAGCAAGACTTTATTTTACAAGTGCAGCAGCTTTTGGTATCTCTAGGAGCATTTCTAATTCAAAACCCCCGATTGATACACCACTGCCCTTCAGTAGACCGTTCTATTTCCGTTTGTGAAACATGCTCTTTCGGACAAAGGAAAAATGCAATCATTCCTTTTATAGCTTCTTGCAGATCTCGATCCACTTGGCAGTAGAGAAACTCTTGGGTCTCTCGATCGGCGCACCAACAGCACGGTCGATAATGAGCTGAGGCAGGACGCCGATCGCGCGCGACACACCGAACAGGACAGTGTAGTAGTTAGCTTCCGTCAGGCCGTAGTACTGGAGAAGGACACCGGAGTGGGCATCGACGTTGGGGAAGGGGTTCTTGGTCTTTCCGTGCTCGGTCAGGACCTTAGGCGCGATCTTGTAGACTTGGCTGACAAGCTGGAACATGGGGTCATTGGGCATCTTCTCCTGGGCGAATGTGCGCTGAGCCATGTATCGGGGGTCCGTCTTGCGGAGAACAGCGTGGCCGTAACCAGGTACAACTCGGCCGGAGTTCAAGGTGGACCACAGGTACTCAGTGATCTTCTCGTCGCTCAAATCATCACCGATGCTCTTCTTCATCTCAGTCAGCCAGTTTAGGACCTCCTGGTTGGCGAGACCGTGGAGAGGACCAGCGAGACCGTTCAAGCCGGCGGCGAGTGACAGGAAGGGCGAGCTGAGGGCGCTACCGACAAGGTGGGTGGTGTGCGCGCTGACGTTACCACCCTCGTGGTCGGTGTGGATGGTCAAGTACAATCGCATAAGCTCGATGAAATCCTTGTTGTCGCCGAAGCCCAACTGGTTGGCAAAGTTGAAACTGTAATCCTTGTCCTTCTGGACGGCGGCAACCTTTCCACCCTTGAAAACGTTCTGATAGATGCGGGAAGCGATAGTGGGTAGCTTGGCGATCAAGTCCATTGAGTCCTCGAAAGTGTATCCCCAGTAATCCTTCTTGTTGATACCCTTAGCGTAAGCCTTGGCAAACGAAGAGGTGTGCTCAAGCGCCGTGACAGCAAGAGAGAATTGCGCCATCGGGTGAAGATCGGTAGGGCAGCGGTCGATAAGCTCCTCGACGAACTTAGGGACATCGGATCGGGCGGCCCACTCGGCAGACAGATCGCGGACTTGCTGCTCAGTCGGGACCTCGCCGGTCAAGAGAAGCCAGAAGAGACCTAATAGATTTCGTTAGTTGACGCTAAGTTGGTCGTAGGTTATGCGCATACCCTCTGGCAGAGGCTCCTTGCCGCCGGGGGCCTTAGGGAGGACCTCCTGACATTCCGGGATAGTCTTGCCACGGAATCGGATACCCTCCTCGGAGTCGAGAACTGAACCCTCCCATACCAAAGCCTTTATTCCTCGCGCACCACCGTACACTTGGTCGAGGGTGACCTTGTCGACGACCTTGGAGCCATGCTCTCTGTGCGCACACCGTAAGTCATATAGTACAAAATAGGTAGAATTTGGTCTACTTACTTTCGCAGGGCCTTGATCTCCTCAATCTTCTCGGGAAGCAACTCGGCAAAGCGTTCCTTTAGGGTCTGACGTAGTTGGTAAGCTTGAGGTGTCGTAGAGGGTTACTTAGGTTTCCTCACCTGGCTCTTGGAAGAAGAGTAGCATCGCACGGCATTAAAAGCTGTGGTACGGGCCGTGAAACCGGGAGCCCTTAGTGTAGTTCGAAAGGCATGGGAGCTTAGACGAAGGGTGGAAGCCATTGCTGAAGATGCAATGAGGATTGAGTTGTGGTGGTGGAAGGCGATATGGTAGAGAAGCTGACAGGGCGTCGTAGAAGCGGATAAAAAGAATGATGAAATGCCTCAAGGACGGAAAAGTAGTCTTTACCTTGGTAAATTGATGGGTTGACGGACTAGGGGCACAGCTTCGGTTGGATGGGGAAGCCGAAGAAAAATTTAGCGGGTCCGGCAACTGAGGATAGTTACGGAGTCACTTCGTACCTACATCCTCTTGTCTTCCTCATTCCTTCCTTCCTTCCATACGTGCATATTATGTATCTTCAACGTTCAATCCTGAACTTCTTGGACGGCTATTACCAGTTGGGACCGAAATCTCACCAATTTTTCCAATGTTGTCAATTCTAGCAGAAAAGCCCAACCAATAGAAGCTGAACTTGTCTCACGGTTATTTGGGTACCCGCATACCCGCGCATATAAATATGTAGGAGTAGGACGATATCATCCAGTCTCTGATCTACTTCTTTTTCCGATAGGCATTGGCAAAATCTCCTGTCACACACATATCAACTGTAAGGTTGACGTCAATCTAGCTTCATAGCTCCATGATTATATGCAAGTTGTACTTCGTATGCGAATGAGGTGATTGCGTTGCTACGCTTCAGGATGTAAATATGTTACTATCGCATTCTATTTTATAAGTATTATTAACCTTGTCAACTCGATCGATTTGACCTGCCTTATGGGTATAGTCAATTTCTCAGGGTGGCATCCATGATAGATAGGACGGCTAGAAGTGGATATAATTGAGTTAAGTTAGCTAGAAATAAGAATATTTCGATGATTGTCGCGGTTAGGCGCAAAGCTTCGAAGAACCTTGGAAGCTCCGATTCGAGATTGTTTGCCCAGGCGTAGTGGCCTGAGGTGTTGAAATTAAGCCAAAAACGTACTAGCCCAATACTCGGGATGTGTCACATTTTCACAATGTTCCAAAAAATTGTTTCTTAACATATTCCACTGTTCCAATTCAAATTAGTGACGGTCTTTGTGGCCTCGACAATATTTACGTGTTTGCATATACGAAAAGTGATATCCTCAGTATAAAGAATTCCCATCCCCATGTGTCGATTATAAGTATATAAGCACATTGCTTTGCGCAATAAGTGAATGTAACTTAGAGGTGAATGCAAGTGCATGTGTAAGTTTACCTTGGTACAGTGATTTGACCATAGCACGTAGTGGACGTACTGTAGGTTGCTACAGTGGTAGCAGTGGTAACAGTGATTCGGTGGGTCGCCGTGGCTGGGCAGCTATAAGTATAAATTACAGGCGCCTAGGTGTTCCCTCAGCATTCACTACCCCCCACCTTGCAACACGCGACTAAAAAATTCTTGCCAACGACTTAAAGCCTACAGATTTGCGCCGTCTCCTCTTTCCCAAACCTTCCACTCCATCCGACGTAAAATCTCCCGCATCAACTTTGCCATCACATCGCATCCCATTCCATTCGGCGCTTTGTAAATATCATCGACATCTTCACCCAAAAGTATCAAATTTGTCGCGCTGGACTTCCCCATCACCCCCATTCGCATTTCAACTCGGCTTAACAATAACAAACAATCCAGGCTATTTGCAGCAGACTTTTTTAACACTCGTCCCTTGTACCGGGATAGGTTTCCCGCGCTGTAGTAGAAGCGCATGCAAAAACAACTCTGGTGCTATTCACTTGTCGCATCAACGTATTCGACTTCGCTGGCAGATTTCCATCATTCAATCCATCCTAATCTACTTTGCAAAGGCACTTGGAGACATAACAACTCTACCTAGACTTGCATTTTGACGACTGTAACTCGTTAGGTCGCGACAAAAATTCAAGTAAACGCCTAAGAGGGAGAGACGGAGAAGGAACCAAAGGAACCAAAAGATTACGTCCTAACACTTGGGTGACTATCGCGACTCTTATCGTATTACATTCCACACAGTTGCTGCGAGCTTCGTTTCTCGCTGTATATTGTGCCTGTGGTTCTCCCAAGTGTCCCAACAGAGGATTAGAGCAATCATGTCGTCGCCCGTAGCAGAGCTCGAGGCGGGCTTGAATGCCATGCAAAACCTAAAACCACCTGGAGTATCTGGAACGCGTATTCAAACACTGACGAGCCTATGCGTCGACAATGTTCAGGTAAGATAAATCATATTTTAAGACGGCACAACATATCATATCATCCAATGTTACCTGTTATACCTATATCTACATTTGTTACACCCGTTACCCGGGTGAGTAGGTTCAATGCTAATCCGTATTTTCTATCGCAGTCGGAATCTGTACTCATCCAGAAGATCTACACACACTTCAAGAAAGCCCCGCCGACTCACAAGTTAGGAGTGCTCTACGTCGTAGATTCCGTAACTCGCAGATGGGTTGACCAGGCGAAGCATCAAGGTCAGCCTATCAATAGTTCCGCAAAGGATGGAACCTACGCTGCCGGCGTACATAGAGTAACGGAACTGCTTCCTGTGCTTATGAATGATATCCTTCAGACTGCCCCCGGAGAACAAAAGGTACGCTTTATCATACATTCCTCGTAGTAAACTATAGCATCGACATCATCACCACCGTTGGCATTGGGATCGCCTCGGTGCTCCTGGGATATAAGCGATATCTAGTCGTGCTATTACTTTTTTCCTAATATTAGGCGCATTCGCTGCGGCCTTGGTATCCCTCGCGCCCTCGTGTCCGCGAGCCTAGCTAAGACACTTTTTTGCAACATTGACCTAAAAAGAAACACTTACCTGACCGTGACGTATAGGAGAAAATTAAGAAACTCATTGATATCTGGGAAAAGGGTCAGACATTCCCTCAGTCTATGATCGAGTCATTCAAGGAGAAACTCAACACTCTCCCCGCCAAAAGTAGGTTACCCGCTCCCGAATTTGAAAAATAGGACCCCCACTCCTTAACGGTATTGCTTTGTTCTTGAGGTCGCTTATCTGACCCTTGTTTGTTTTTGTAGACGAGTCCACAACGCCGATCGGTAGCCCTCCTCCGGGCCCTGGCCTGCCTGGTTTGCCCGAGAATAAACCCACTCCAACTGAGGCTCCGAACGCCATCATGGAAGCTCTAGCCAACATTGCCCGACAGAACGTCACGGCCGCACCCGTCAACAGCGGCGTTCCGGCTCCTAGCACGTATAGCGTACCACCTGCACAGACAAGTACAGCTCAGCCGCCAGCTCTTCCTCTACCCCAGAACCAGCCTCCCCTCGTTCCTTATTCAGCACCTCAACAACCTGTAAATCTGCCGGGGATGCCTTACCCGTTCCCCCAACCAGGTCAAGTTCAGGCTCACACCCCTGTACCCCCGGTGACTGCCAGTAATCAGCCCCCGAGCTTTCCAGGTGTAGCTACGGGTGTCGCAGCGACACCAGCTCCCGGCATGGATCCTAATGTCCAGCAGCAGGTTATGTTAATCAAGTTGCTTGCCGATCAAGGTGTTCCCTTCGATAAGATTCCAGCTATCATAGCTAGCATGCAGAACAACAGTGTTGCTATTCCGGGCTCGACTGCCACCCCAGCTGCAGCCCCCCTTGTAGGTCAGCCCCCATATGCCGGTTCGTGGGGTCAAGCAGGTGGCTTTCGACCTGATGGATCACGTGATCACGACTTTGAACAAGTGAGATCTCCGAATAGATATCGCAACCGATCAAGGTCGCGTTCCCCTCCGCGCCATTGGAATGAACGTGACTCTCCTCGTGGTCGTTCCGATCGTGACTATAGTGGCTATGGTCGTAACTCTCCCGGCGTGGGACGCATGGACCGTAACAGGGGTGCCGAATATCGACAGCGTAGCCCTGGACGCCGCGGTCGTACCCCAAGTCCACCTCCGCATGACTTCCCCAACCCGGGTGTTAAGTGGGTTGACTATGATAGGACTATTCCTCAAGGCCACATTAAGGGTAAGTCGCCTAGACGTCTAACACAGTCACATATATCCTAGCTAACATAATATATAGTTTTGAGTAGGACTTTATTTGTAGGAGGTGTCACGTAAGCAATATCCACCATGAAGAACCTGTAGCGTATACTAAACTTCGTATATAGATGCCCCGAGAGCGAGCTTCGCAGCGTCTTCAACCGCCACGGCCAAGTCCAGACCTGCATTGTCAACAAGGATAAGCGCCATGCTTTTGTGAAGATGGTCACTCGACGAGATGCTGTCAATGCCAAAGAGGCTATGGAAAATAGCACATTCAGAGTCAGTCACACCAAAACTAGTATATTACCATACAGGATGCTAACATATGAACAGACTCGTTGGGGAGTAGGCTTTGGACCTCGCGACTGCAGCGACTACCAAACTGGAATTAGCGTCATCCCTATCAACAAGCTGACCGAAGCCGATCGAAAGTGGATGTTGACAGCCGAATATGGCGGCAGTGGTGGTCGTCCCATCGAGACCGGTCTAGTAGTCGAGGAGCCAGATATCGAGATAGGTGCCGGTGTCTCCTCAAAGGCAATTAGTCGACGTATGCAGACCGACAAGGGTGGAAGGCACGGACCCAAGTCCAGCCGAGGACCAGGCAGCGAAGAGGAAGGCGACCTTAGCCGATGGCGACGGGGCCGTGACAACCGACGAGATGACATCCAAGAAGAGAGGAACGGAGCTAACAATGGCCCGGCGGTCCCATCATTTCCCTTCGGCATCGGAACTGGACCCAACGGAATGCCGGTCTTCCCTCCCGGATTCGCCTTCCCTCCCCCAACTTCCGAGCAGTAGAATTGGTATGAAAGCTGGGAGTGAGAGATCTATGCTACTTGGTAATAGATCGTGGCACCACCCGGGCTGAAGGAACTCTTAGCTTCTCTTACTGAGTAAGCTTAATGAATGGTCGCGGGTAGAGGTTATGTCAAAAACCTCAACCTGGAAAGCATTTTACGAATCATGCAGCATGAACAGGCGTTGGAGGGTATTCTGCATTCAGTCTGATAGCACCATCGTTCCCGCATTAGTAAGGCGCGGAATGTCTTTGCCGGCCACTTTACGTTATATCGGGCCTCTTCAGGTCTACTTTGATGGGCCTGTTGCATCAGGTACTACGTTCGATTCGGTATTGTTTTTGTTACTCGTTTGCAAAGTCTCGCGTTGGACTTATACCATCAAGCAAGACAGCCTCGGCACAAACTGCATAATGTATAGTACGCAAAGCAGAGATGGCGTTGAGGCGGTAAAAATGTAGGGGGCAAGGGGTAGGGGGAGGCTCTTTTTTCGAAGACTGTTACTTCGACTGGCCCAGGAGCAGGTAGCCTTAGAACGCTAGGCAATTAATTGTTACACATATTTGACCAATGAAGATGTCCCTTAATAAGATCCAGATGCACATATGTATACAACGTAGACATAAGTAAGCATCCTGTCGGCAATACACGCGGTGCGTCTAACCAGATGTCCGTCTACCTTGGTTGATTGTAGGATATTACATTGCAAGATGTAACCAATGACATCTGTGTTACGACGATTCCTTGGATCTTAAACAGTATCACGTATCATTACATTATGGATGAAATATAAACTGCATCATGCATGTAGGCCTTACTGACGCTCCGTAGATTGATAGCCAACTTGACCTATAAAGTTCTCACACGCCCCCATATACCACCTAACACCCACGCTGCGCTACGTCCATACTTCCAACATCATATTTCCAATCCCCCAACAACTATCACGTCTACTGTTTTATGTATATAGTAGGAGTAGCAATATAGGAAATCGTGCTTCCACATGACACAATAACTGCAGCCGGTAATATAATTCCTAATAATTTCATATGCAGCGGATTGCCGGTCAAGTTGATCTCACTAATCAGTTTCCTCCGGCGCGCGGCTACAGTGCTATTCGCTACCTATGGCCCTTACTCAGCCATAGCGCCGCTCTAAGAACAGCGAAGCATTTCGCGAGATTCGCCAGCGCTTCAGGTGGGGGTCCAGAGGCGGGTGGGAGGCAAGGAGGTAAGTGTGAGTATCTGGGTATTGGAGGGTTAGAGCTACGCCGGCAGGTCCGGAGGTCTACGTCCGGAGCACTGGATATATTGTATCTATACCTCTACATCTACTCATAACCGCGGTTATCTACATATATATTCCGTACCTAATAGCTACAGCCCTTCCGCCCGCCTTAGCCGCTTGCCAGCTTCCTAAAGAACCCAGTGAAGAGAAAAACAGAAAACTTTTTCACTCGTCTAGCTACAATAGTAAACTCTCGGGAGCGTCGGTGGTTACACATGTGGTAGGACAAAGACCTAGCTAGGGACACGATATCGGCGCTACGTGCGTCTGGTGTAGCAGGTAGCACACGTAAGGGACACCGAGGCGGAATTAGGTCGAGGAGGCAGACCCGAATATCGGGTATCTTGTGCCGCGACTCCATACGCTTACGTTTCGCCAATCCGTGCGAAATGGCCTAACGACTAGATGCTTCGTATGTCCGAGCCGCTAGCGAGCGCTAACTCGGACCGCTGGGTGTCTCGCTAAGTATGGCGGCTATCAAATTTAGGTAGGTAGTCTGATGGATGGAGTCTATTGGTGGTGGAAGCATGTCTACGGGTACGGGACAATGGGAATAAAATCAAGTTCTTCAGTATCCAAGCCTCGGCTGTATCCATTCAAGAACCCTCCTCTTGAGCGACGACTGTATTAGCCTTATCTACTTCACATTCACGTCATCAACCAGTACACTAGGTAGTTTCCACGAAAATAAAAGAAGTCACTAAACAATGTTACGATTTAACTATTTCGCTATCTCAGCAAGGCTAAAACATGTAACTCCGTACATCATTCATTACGCTAAGCCCAAGCTCAAACAAAGCTCACTTATGTATTACACACTCATCCCGCGACCATTGTCATGTCATCGCTCAGTCCTCTTCGTAGCTACTAGAATCGTAATCTAAATCCAAAGGCGACGCCTCGAGCTCCGCCCGCTCGGCCAGCAGCCCGAGGCGAGTTGCTGGGTCGAGCCGCTCGACGTCTAAGTTGAGGCGCAGATTCTGCGCGTGTTGTTGCCACATGTCCTGGGAGAACGTGCCGATACTCCGTTGTACTGGGAACCTCGTCGTTCGGACGAAGGACTGGTTGTCCCGCTGGTGAGCCTCGAATCCGCTTAGGAGGGGCGCCTCGACGTTCCCGTCGAGATGGGCTTCTGCTCGGTAGAGTCCCGTTTCTGGGTATGCCGGCCCCTGAACCGCGCCGATCGTAGGATCGGGATGGAGGATCAGCTGGGCTGTATCGAGGTACTCCATGGCTCTTTGTTGGCCGAGCTGATACTCGGACTGGTTTGAAGACCCATTGCCTCCATCCTGGCTAGGTGGAGGTACCTCGTCATGAGGAATAAAGGGGCGAGGCCGTCGGATAGCTCGCTGCTTTCCATCGAGCTGCACATTCAGGAAGCCAGAGGATACAGCGGCGGAGTTGTTCTGCCCCTCCTTCTCTTCCTCGTCGTCCACGTCCAGTAGGTAAACTCGTCCGCTACCGTCGCCGATAAGTAATTTCTTAAAGTCTGGTGAGAAAGCACCGGCTGTGATGGGTGCTGGCACCGAGATGAGATCTCGAACTAGAATTCCTCTTTTGTGTCGTATATTCCATACTTTAACCACTCCGTCGGAGGATCCGGTGTATAGACGGTCAGCAGTTGTTGCCCAGGCTAGAAATTTGACCCCCACGTCCTCTGTTTCTCGGTCCCCAATGATCTCCTCAACCGGCTCTATAAAAGTGCAATTAGTATAACGCCTTAAATAGAAATTGTTAGGTTCTTACCGCCATGCTCAAGGATACACATTGATGTATCATCACTGAAAGCCGAGTCCCAGACGTAAACCTTACCGTCGGTACATCCAGCAGCGACGTATGAATATAAAGTGCAATTCGGCCTGTTTCGATGTTAGTATGCGGCAAAGATGACGTCCTCATGGGTAAATTAAATCCATACCTGATCGCGAGTTCGTTGATATCAATTGCGGGACAATCAAGGGTCTTTATAGTGCCATATTGGCCCGTCGACTCGTTCAGCTCGAAGATACGAATCTGAGTCCGAGTATGCTCCTCGATCTTCTCAGAGGTCTGGGATGCTGAGGTCGCGGCAATGAAGCTGGCCCGATAGGGATGCCACGCGACCTCGAATACATTAGCAGTCGCTGCACTATTCACTTTGACTTCAGTGTTCGTGCTCGTGTCCCAGAGGCAGAGCTCCCCGGTGTCGCGTTGGTCTTCCGGAATCTCGTTATCATCACCATTAAGGCTTCGTGGGGAGTAGCCGATCAGGAGGAGATGATTCACGCTTGGCGCTACTCCCCAGCGAATGGCCGACGGGAAGTAAGCCCACTTGTCCGAGGGGACGTAGTCTTCGCCGTGAACTCGTTTGCAAGAGAACTCGTCATAGGAGTATCCGGGGGGTCCGCCGAAGTTGTTGGGGTTCGGGTAATAGACGCGTACCGCTCTAGTGGGAACATCGGCAGCCGTTGCGACCTTGCCGACGGAATTACTCTTGTCGGTAACAACGAAGTTGACACGCCCCTCATGGTACCACGTCTCTCGAAGCGTCATTGTGCCGTCGCGTGAATACCAGACCTTGACTGTGTTGTCGAAGCCCGAGGTGAATACAAGATCGAAAGCCGGGTCATAGTCTGACGAAACCACGGATGTGTAAAGCCAAGGATCCTGACTTTCTCTCATCGAGTCTAAGGCATTATCACCATGTGTGACAAGAGGCCGGGGTATTCGGTGATCAGGATACGCCTTTAGGGTGTTTGACGTGGTGTCACCGAATAGAAGGTTTCCAGGCTTGTTGTATTGTTGATTATGGGAGTCTGAATGGGTGGTCGTGCCACAAACAAATCGTGTCGCGTCCGACAGCCAGCTGATAGTCATGATGTCCCCGGCGCAGTTGGTCCACTCAACCTTCGGCTCCATGTAATCCTCCCAATTGCTCTTCACCGTCTCTACGAAGTTCTGATAGCGCCGTGTAGCTCCCAGGCTGCTGCCAGCTATCTCTCTACTTAGTAGTAGCGAGGATACGATGTTTGCTCTTGAGGGGTCACTCCGGGCACCATCATCATCTCGTTCTATATATAATGATTTGCCCCTTAAGTTGGCTTGATTATTGCGTAAATCATCAAGGAAGCGGCTGATATCATCTTCAGAACGCTTCAACAATGACGGAGGTAGATTTCGAATACGATAGTTTCCCTGACGGTGAGCGTCAAGGATTCGAGTTCCTACATCGCTAGACTTCCTAAGCACGCGGCGTAGGTCCCGCCAATGTGATCGTCCGGCTTTGGAAGACGATTTGCCGTAGAAAGATCTCGCGAGGTCCCGAAGATATCTCACTTCCTCGTTGCTAAAGTCAACATGGTACGCCACGGGCCCATGTAGCTCATCTGGACGAAGGTGGAACGGACGGCCCTTGCGTACTCCTGCTGCGATCTGTCTACGCTCTTCCGCGCCTATATAAGGTCGTGAGGATAGACGGAACCATTGGTTCTTCACTTGGGGCGGCGATCCTTTCTTTTTAAATTCATAACTTCTACCCGATTGCCACTGTGTTGCCTTGAGTCTAGTCCTCTGCTGTTGTGGTGTAATTTCTGCCTTCTTCTTTGGCCGGACCCGGGTAGGCGTCTGAGGTTGCCGTGGACTAACTTCAGAATCTGTGACATCGTTTAAATATTCCTCCGCCTCCTCGTAGTCTTCATCTATAATAGGTGCTGGCTCGTTTAAGGGGGTTTCGATAGAAGGTAAAACCGAAGGAGTTGATGGGGCCACGGTTTTTTGAGCAAGTTGCGGCGCTACTTGATGAGCTGGATGACGATAGGATTCCTAGAGAAAGCATTAGAAGGGACCCGATGTAGTAGGATAGTCTTGGGAACCTATAGGTCTTACCATGAGTTCTTTTACAAGGTGATGAATACGCACGATTACGGCAGCCTGCGTATCGGGAGGAAGGTAACCGTTGCCATTATGGAAATGGCGTTCGAAGTCCTGATCAGCGATTTTCCCGATGATCGTTCTTCCCAGTCCCTCTGTATCGTATACGTTTCTATCCAGCTTTCTAGTAGCTTGCTCGAGGTACGGGAACACTTGGTCTCGTAAACACCTAGTTAACGCCTTGGCGTTCGCCGTGGGGGAAGCTGTTTTGTACTCGGCACCATTCTGTAGCTTTCGGCGCTTCGATGGGTGGTCGTCGGGTTGACGAGAGCCTGGCGACCGCGACAACTGCGAAAAAGGGCCATGCTGGCTGTGTTGTGATGAAGAAGGGCGCAACTTGGTCGGGGTACTAGGCACGTTGGTTGCGTTTGTCGCGTGAGCTATCGAGACAAAGCTGGGGGTTGTTTTACTACCGGGTCCGTTGGTTATGCTTGCAGGGTGGGTCAGACCGGTTATGAGTGCTGGTATGACGACTTCTTCTTTTTCTTCTTCATCATCAGCAGTAATCAACTCGGCGATGCCCTCACTTCGTCCAACCGATGGCTTTGTCTCGTTAATCGCCATGGTGGATGTTATCCCGGTAATAACAATTTAAACAAGAAAATAAAAAAGTAATTAAATAAAAATGAATTACGTAATTTTAATTAATTACGTTATTAATTTTATTTAAATATTAAATATTTTACATTTATATAAATTTATTACATACGTATTAATATATAATACATGATAAAACATATTAATTATAATATGATTTTATATCTTTTAATTTTTATTTTTTATAATAAAAAAATTATAATGAACTTCGTAGCGTTCGTGCATGGTAGTAACGACTTGTAATTTCATCGACAATGAGGATATTACATCGTAACGTACAATGACAATCAATTAGTTTCAAGCTAGCTAAACACCTTCTTTAGTTTTTATACACAGAATCTAACAAAATATGTAGTGCAAAGCTGGCTAGTAAATCATAGCTTCGGCTTGACAGTTTCGGTCTCGGCATTGATATCCGCATACATGCGTTCGATATCAGCCTTGAACTTCCTTACTGTCTGAGGTCTCTTAAGTTTCAACCTACAAATATTTATGTTAGCAAGTTTGCTGTCGAACGAATATAGCTTGTGAAACTTACGTTGGTGTGAGGAGTCCATTATCAATAGTGAACGGTTCAATGTCCAACAGGCAGTTACGGATTCGCTCATAACCGTTGAACTTATGGCTCTTGGCAATACCGTCAAGGTGCTTGAGGAATGCCTTAACCACGCGAGGGTCCTGAGCGGCCACCTTGATCGCTTCGATGTCGCCGGCGGCCACAGTCTTCTTCAGAACCTTGCTAGCGAACGGACCAAATGTAGTCGGGTCAACACCAAAGATACCGACTAGAGTTGATTGGCTGGGTTCGCCATGAACGAAAGCCATGGCAACTAGGTTGGAGCTACCCATGAACACATTCTCGATGCGCTCAGGAGAGATATATTCTCCTTGGGACAACTTGAGGACGTTCTTCTTACGATCAACGATCTTAATTCGACCCAATTCGTCGATCTCAGCGATATCGCCCGTGTGAAACCATCCATCAGACTCTAGCGCCTTACTGGTCTCCGCCTCGTTCTTCAAGTATCCACCGAAAATGAATGGCCCCCGAAGCAGCAATTCTCCTCGTGGCCTGGGCTTGTCCGTCACAAGATATTCAAGCTCAGGCTGGGATTCTAAGCATATTTCTATGCCAGGCGCTGGGCCACCCACGTTGCCAATTGTATAGTCGCCATCCAGCTGGAACGATGCCGCCGCGTATGATTCAGTCAACCCGTAGCCCTGGCAGAAAAAGTTTCCTAGGGCCGCCCGGAGGAACTCGTGAACATCAGGATCAAGCTGCGCGCTCCCGCTAACCATAGAGCGGCATCGGTCCAAGCCAACGGCGGCTCGGACCTTGGGTGTCCATATCCGGTCATAGAGCATATGCTTGTTGTGTGCTTTTCCAGGTGGCAATTTCATGCTAGCTTTCTTCGCGTCAACGGCTCTCCTCGAAAGAGCACCTTTTATGCCGTCGGCGTCGACGGTTGCGGCTCGAATAGCCATGCTGATTCGATTGAACAGTCGGGGTACCGATATGAAACCGGTAGGCCTCAAAAGCTTCATGTCATCAACTACCTCCAACATGTTTCCATGGAAGTATCCTATGGCGGATCCTGATGACACGGCACACTGGTCTATCATCCGACCATAAATATGAGCAAGGGGGAGGTATGAGAAGCTAACATCCTTGTGAGTATAAGAGCCACTAGAACGAGCACTGGCAACAGCTGCAACGCAGTTGGCTTGGGTAAGTATCACTCCCTTCGGGTCGCCGGTGGTACCAGATGTATAGTTGACGGTGAGGATGTCTTCCGGACGAGGAGGGCGCACGGGATGAGCTACCTTAGCTCCCAATTCTTCGACGCCCTCAAATGACCAAATCTGAATACCGTGCTGAGCAGCAATGCCATTCAACAGCGCCTTCTTAGAGTATCCTTCTGGTTCTCCAGCGTCTAGAGGATCCATACATATGATCAATTTAAGGTTAGGTAATCGAGGGGCGAGAGCGAGGAGGGTCGGTACGTGAGGTAACGACGAGATCACACAAGAGAGCTCGGCGTGCTTGATAATGTATTCAGACGCATCCGGCCCGAGAGTTTCGTACAGCGAAGCGGAATAGAGGGATTGCGTAGTCAATCCAATATCTTTAACAAGACAGGTTAGCGGGTGTTGTCGCGGTGGTCAAACTCTGTTCTAGCCCTTACCCGCAATTTGCCATTCAGCTCGGTTCTGGCTCCAAATACCAACACCATGGTTACCAGGGGGGACGCCAATGCGGCGATGAAGCTCATATATACCAGAACCAAAGTTCTTGCTTCGTGCCGCGACCTCGGCGTATGTCTGCCACTCATAACCATTTTCCCAGGACTTGGTTACTGGGTTCCAGGGTCGCGTACCAAGACACTTGTTATTCGGGAATCGGCGGACGGCATCTTGGAATAGGTCGTAAAATGTGCGGATCTGGGGGTCGTAGGTCTCGAGAAGAGGCTTGTCCTGGAATCGCCAATGCCTATAGACAGGGCTTCGACCTTCTCGTTCGGATCCAGGGACGGGTACAGAGTAAGGCGAACCAGGAGGAGGCGGCGTTGATAGCTGTGCGATTTGTGCAGCTGTCTTCGGATCAGGTCCAATTCCCGACATGTTTATCAAGTTAACCGGTTAATTTGATAGGGATAATAAGGTTAATATGATAATTCAGAACAGTTGCAATGGACTCTTTAGCGATAGGCGAAGAAAGCGACGTAAAGAGGAGGATCTCGCCTAGTCGCGATCTTTATTCCGAATCAACCACACAGCTATTGACCCACTTAGAGTATAGTGCAGATGCCGAGGTGGATGCCCCAGACAAGCTAGAGAAGGGAGCTTAGTGCTGTAACTGCTGCTAGATGCGGAGCTGAAGAGAGATGGAGATGTTCCCAAGTTACGGGAATGTGCGGTATAAAGAGAAAACGAGTTGCAAGTTTCCTCGGGTCACCAATTACAAGAAGAGATCTGACATAAGCATCTGCGATCCCCTATCGAGTACTGCTCTTTAAGGGTTTTTTGTATGAATGGTAGGAAAGGATTGGCCGACCGTGTTGCACATGTGTGCTCCTAACTCGAGCTTCCTGCATGAAATCAGCACCTGGGCACCTGGGCACCGGACCCCTTCTAGCTGTGCCGAGGTCTGGGGGCTGTGTCTTTCCCCAGGGCGAAGAAGGCGCATCATTTAATTGGCCAGATTTGGACCGAGGAGCAATAGTGCGCAATTGATGTTTTAAAAACGTTGAGTCTCATTGGCTGAAATTATACCTATAGACCTATGGGTACCTGGGTGGGTGCTCTAAAGACCGGTCGACCTACCTATAAACTGATGTCATTATTGTCTAAAGGTCCCATTCTCTCAATTTGGCGAGAGCGCCATGCATTTCTGCTGAATCAGTTTGTTCTGCTTGAAAGAAAACCATAGCCGATGGGTCCCGTAGACGGAACATGCAGCGACATAGCACCGTGTACATAGCGTCTAGAATCCCGCAATTGAATCCTTCAATGTTCCACCCCTGGCATGGCAGCCTGGACTGCGAGGTGCTTACGCAGCCGGTTGGCGGCATTCGGGGCCGAAGAATATCCCTAATCCTTCCAAAGTCCTCCGAGGTTATGTCCTGATAGGAACATACTAGCCGACTTATAAGAATGTTCATAGGCGAAAATTGGTGATTATTTCTGAAGAGGAAAATCGGTCGGTAATAGGTCTTTGCTGACTTGTTGCTACTTGGGTAGTTACGCTGTTCGGATTCTATGCGATGAGTAACTTAGGGGGAGAAATGGCTAGTATCCTATCAAACTCTCAAGACTTGAAAAATTCGCCGTGTTTGTGAGTATAGCTCTAGTCTTTAATACATTCAGTCTTAACTAGATTAGCTATTCATATCTTAAATATAAAATCATCTAATGATAGTTAGTATGGATTGACATTTTGACCAGTTTCGTTAACAGGCCCAAGAACGGACGAATTTTGTAAGTGGTGACATATTTCAGTGGGCTTCAACTTTGGTCCTCACATATATCATATATGTGACCGTGAGGGCATACCGTGGTATATATGTAAACTGTTCTGTTTTATGTAATAGATCATATAGTAATCCCATCCTCATGTAACCTACCTGCGTCGGAACGGGCGCGGAGCCGGTGCCATGGGTTTCAATCTTGGATCCTCTGCTGGAAGGATTTAAGGCCACCAAAAGAGCCTCACATTCTTGTCGGGGAGATCTAGATTGCCAAGAGCTTCAAACACTCAAACCCAAATCAGGCCGTCTTGAACAGAAACTATTGTCATTCCCAAAAGCTTCGCACTGCAAACAAACATAGAAACCCAAGAGTGCATTAGAACGATCACTCCTACGAACTCGATACTAAGCTTAATGCCGCGCTGATTTTCTACATGCTCTCCTTGCACGCTCGCGGGTCTGATCGCATCCGTTTCTCTTGGCCGTGTATGATATCGGCACTTGAGGTAGCGTTGAGCTCTTGAGACGACTTGGCTTCGACAGCCAAGAAGTGTTTAAGATTTCAGAACAGCCCTCTGATACAGAGTCCCGACTTTGTTTTCAAAACGTTTATTATTTTTGGCTTATTCCCCGCGATCTATGTTTCAATCTGCATCTTCGCTGTTGCTATCCGTCGTCATTGAGTCATATTTTGTTACTTATTCGTTGGTAGTGCGGATTGTGTGGAAACAATTCTCAGACCTGAGATCCATGGAGTGGTTACTACCTAGCAGACACTGTACATGTAGATAGGCGCTGAGACCGTTGAGCGTTTGGAGGAAATATTGCAACTCAGCTTCGGCAATAATGCGTGTAGGCGCCCATCGGAGTATTACAAGCCCTTATAATTTTACGCCTTGCCGCCGATGTGGACATTACGTACTTAAATATTAAATGTGTATGTGAGCATATGCCGATTTACGATGTTTAAGCCTTCATTCTCAAGACACATCTACTAGGTAATGTCATGATACTTGTTAGGCTTAAAATAGAGATGATCAGTCCTCGACGCCCCAAACCTCAAAACGGTCGGTGGGTTCGGAATCTCACTGATATCGATGCTGGACTGGAAACTCGAAAATTCTTGTCTTGTATTAAAGTTCTCTGGCATTGCGAAGCCCCTGTGGAACCTCCCGGCAGATGATTGGACTGGATTAGACGTTCCGCCCTGAATGTGTCCCCTTTCGGGAATCGAATCTCTGTGCATAAGCTGGCACCCCTGATCGTTGCTGTTTCAGATGGTCTCAACGCAGCACATCGACGCTCAGATTGGGCGATCAGAGCTCAGTCCGCTTGTTAGTGCTACTACAGACACGCGATCATCGTCCACCAGGGCCATTCACCCTGATGAATTCCGGAATCTTGATAATTAGCCAGCAACACCCCGAGTTTGCATGAATGTGGGTTGTTTTTCTTTTCCCCCTTCGATCTTACCGTTCCACCATCTCTTTCTATCTGTGACGTGCCTGGTGCCTCTTCCGCTCTTTATAGCATATTTCTCTTCTCTTGCCGCTGTTGTGTCGTTCTCTATCTCTATTGCTGGTACAAATAATACTTCCCCCGTGCCCCCCAGAAAGCCACTTACCATAGTATCGCTTTCATGACGACCGGAACGCACCGTGATATTCGCTTTCCCAACCGTATACCCCGATTTCCAACCGCCAACATGATTTCCTCCAGTGTCATTATCCTCGGGATCCGATGTGCCCAGTTACTCTTCGCCTTCCTGGTGATGATTCTGACGGCTTATGGTATGTCTAATATGACACAGAGATGAACTTGGAGGTTGGACTCTAGCTAACATGGAGGCCTATAAGTTGCCCATTGGTATAATGTCGACACATTGACCTCGTCTCCTTCCCAGATCAACTGGTTGCTGGCTGTGTCACTATTCACGATCTTTTCCATCGCCTACCTTGAACTGACACCGAGATTCATGCCTAAACGTAAGTAGCAATAAAATGAGACGCACGAAATTGCCGAACCAAACTTACCTTCCCATAGTATCGCACCCGATGGTAGCTCTCGGCCTAGAGACAGGCAATGCGCTGTTCTACTTTGCCGGCTTCGTGGCTCTTGCCGTCTTCATGAGCCGGCTACTCTTCTGCCGCGGCAGCGTCTGCGGAGCCGCACAGGCCAGCATTGCCTTCGGCGCTTTCGAGTTCATGCTTTGGACCGCCTCCGCCATCCTTATGGGAAAGGAATTGTTCAAGTCGGGGTTTCCCCGACTCTCCCGGAAGGCCCCTTTAAACATGTCCCAAAAGCCTCCTATGACGGAGAACGAGGCCGCGTAAGCGACGGCGGACTCTCCGTCGGTAGTCGTGGCTACACTGACATCCCTCTCTCGCCGTACCGTCCGTCGCTTGATATCCAGACGACGGAGCCGAAGGCGATTGGACGTTGGGATCGCGTCTATCTCCATTTAGGCAAAGTCTAGGGGGCTTGTGCTATGCACGTATTGACCAACTCGTCCTGTTGTAAGGACTACAAAGTTTTGACAGGAATGAGTTTTCATGAATGAGAGAACCGGGTATTCAGGCTTCGTCTAGATGACCAGCCGTCCGGCAATATCCATGGGTTCATGAGAAGGCGTGATTGGAGTTCTTAGGAGTCGTTTTCGAACTAGGTATAATAGTTAAAAATTAAAGGGAGCCCACAACCAGCAGACATCGTATGTTATGAGGATGGGATGAATGAATCCAATATACCAATGTTTACATACCATCTAAATCACCTGTCATCCATCCCATACCTTGTTAATTGTGAACTGCAAACAGACGACTGCGATGTCGGCAAGCCCTACACTAATGAATAAGGTGTTAACCTAATAACTTTAACCGTAGGTTTTGAGCTGTCTAGTACGGCTATAGTACGTGCCATCCATCCCGAGATCCTGTACCGGTATTGGAGGCGGATATCAGCTCTGTCGCAATACGGCTACGGAATGATGTTTTATAATACCCCGCCATAGTCCATTAGTCTTGGCAATATTCAGTGGTGGCGTGCGTGGGATGCCCCGCGATTCCTCCCTTCTCTACAAAGTATGGAGGTACTTTTGCTTGACTTGGTACATCTAGACGCCTACTATGTATTGTTGAGACAAATACAATATTGAAACATTGTGTCGGTCGACTGAGATACTTCCGATATTCTCCTAATATCCATGACGTAAAATTACTACGGGATAGTAGACAAATAGATCAACTTCCTCCTAGGTACCTAACAATGACTTCCCAGGAAGCCGTTAACCTCCACGTCTAGGCCATGGCTTATTAGCAGGGCCCTCAATGGCCGTGGGAAACCCTACAAGGCAAGTCTATGGGAAATAGTCGATGGCGTGCTTCTCGCCTCGACTCCACAATTCCCCAAATAGGATCTCTAGAGCGACGATTCGCTCGACGGCGTAATACCATTGTCGGAAGGCAATATGTGATAAACGGAATGTATATAAACTTGTCTTGTGATACCTTATTCTTGTAGTAAGTCCTATCACTCGTCGGTTAGATTTATACTCGGCTGCTCGTAGGTGCCACGGAACTCTGATATCTTCCTCTATCACCCTTTAGATTCGTGCGATCTCTCCTATACGCGTAATCGGTCAATATGGCAGAGGAATTAAGCAAGCACTTTGAGACTCTTCAGCTCCATGCGGGGTATGTATATGATATATCTCATGTTATAAGAAATGTATTGATGGCTAACTACATCACAGCCAGCAGCCAGACTCGGCGACAAATGCTCGTGCAGTCCCAATCTACGCCTCAACCGTTTGTCTACCCCAAAGGATGTAGAAGTGAAACAAATGGCCATCTAACTTGATTTATTAGAGCTTCACTTTCAATGACTCGGCACATGGCGCGCGGCTGTTTGGCCTTAAAGAATTTGGAAATATCTATAGTCGTCTTATGAACGTGAGTAATTATTTATTCCCGTAGAATACGATTAGGTACTGATATTACCTACCTATCTTGTAGCCGACTGTCGATGTCTTCGAGAAGCGAATTGCCGCGCTTGAGGGTGGCATAGCCGCCGTCGCGGCTTCATCTGGCCAAGCAGCTCAGTTCATGGCCATTGCTGCTCTCGCACATTCTGGAGACAACATTATCTCTACGTCCAACCTTTATGGTGGCACATACAACCAGCTCAAGGTTTTCATACAGCGACTCGGAATCAAGACCAAGTTCATCAATGGCGACAAGCCTGAGGATTTCGCTGCGGCCATCGACGACAAGACCAAGGCCGTTTATATCGAGAGCATTGGTAACCCCCGATATAACGTACCGGATTTCGAAGCTATTGCCAAAGTTGCCCACGAGAAGGGCGTCCCCGTCATAGTAAGTAGCTTAAATATTAGTAGTATAGATAACAGACATTAATATCAATAGGTGGATAATACCTTCGGAGCGGGAGGCTACTTTGTCAGACCCATTGACCATGGCGCGGACATCGTTGTCCACTCGGCAACTAAGTGGATCGGTGGCCACGGAACGACGATTGCTGGCGTCGTCGTCGATAGTGGAAAGTTCGACTGGGGCAAGAACGCGGCTCGGTTCCCTCAAATGGTTGAGCCATCGGATGGTTACCACGGTCTCAAGTTCTGGGAGACGTTCGGACCTATTACTCTTGCTATTCGCCTAAGAGTTGAGATCCTACGTGACTTGGGCTCTTGCTTGAACCCCTTTGGCGCACAGCAACTTCTCCTCGGTCTCGAGACGCTGAGCTTGAGAGCTGAGAGGCACGCGCAGAACGCACTTGCACTCGCGAAGTACCTTGAATCCAGCCCCTACGTGAGCTGGGTCTCATACCCCGGACTGGAAAGCCACCCTAGCCACGAACTTGCCAAGAAATATCTGAAGAGAGGTTTCGGTGGTGTTTTGAGCTTTGGAGTTAAGGGTGGTGGTGCTGCCGGTAGCCAAATCGTGGACGGCTTCAAGCTGATCTCCAACTTGGCCAATGTAGGTGACTCAAAGACGTTGGCTATCCACCCGTGGACAACAACACACGAGCAGCTATCAGACGAAGAGAAGATCAGCTCCGGCACCACAGAAGACCTGATCCGTATCTCCGTAGGCACTGAACATATTGACGACATCATCGCTGACTTTGAGCAATCGTTTAAGGCGGCGGCGGCTGCGACTACGAAGGGAGACGGGGCTTCAGGAGCAGAGACCAAGAAGGAAGAAGCAGCACCGACGGTAGTCTAGAAGAACTATAGGGCACATTCTGGGAGAGCGATTGATTATACCCCTTGTCTTGTCATAAATACGTAGCTTAACGTACAAGTCGAATTTCTTCCTCGCTGAGAAGAGGTTGCGAGAAGTCGCACAAATATGTCTCAGTGAAAATAATGTGTGGATAGTGCCTCATGATATTATCTATTGATAGGTTGTAATTGCCCACCCTTTTTTACCAGAGACATCCACGTCCATGGTTGGTGTTTTCCAGGTAGCTGACGCCAAGACCAATCCCTAACTGCCCCCACACACTGCATATTCCTACCTTAATTGCCTTACATAACATCATAGCTCCCGAAATCTACATCACTTAATTACATGTGGTAGACCTCCTCTCATCCAACCAGCCTTCAGTCCCTGCACTGTTACCAACGAGCAATTTACCGAAGAGGAAGAAGACAACGAAGCAAAGATGCAAATACCACTGACGAGCGCCCTCCTCGGCGCCCTCGCCAGCCTAGCGACCGCATCCGCCTCCCGAAACCAACAACAGCAGACAACCGTAACGCTCTGGATCCCGTCCTCGCAACAGCTGCCCAGCCCACAGATCCTGCCGTCCACAACGCACGCAACCCTAACTTCGCTACGCAATCTTTTCGACGCCCCCCTCACAGCAGCCGGGTCCTTCGTCTTCCGTAATGTAACAGCAGGCTCGTACCTCGCGGACGTGCACTGCGGGACACACGGCTTCGCGCCGCTGCGCGTAGACGTACTACCGTCGGAGAGCGGCGCGGGGGAGAAAGGCGGAAAAGCCGGGGCGCAGATGGTGGTGAAGGCGTGGGAGACGTACCGCGGGAACGACTGGGAGAATAAGGGGCAGGAGGTGGCGCGGAGCGGCGGCGAGCACGCGCGTTTTGCGGTGCGCGCGCTGGGGCCTAAGGAGTATTTTGTCGAGAGGGGTTCTTGTGCGTTTCTTTCTCCTACCGTGATTTCCTTTGCTTGTTCTCTGTTGAGTCCGGTAGTTGAGCCGGAGCAGAGAGCGGGAAGAGAAGTATCTTGAAGTTCTGGGACCAAGCTAACAGCTACATCTAGTCTCTGTCCTCGGCATTCTCAAGAACCCTATGATTCTCATGGGTCTGGTCAGCATGGTGCTATTCCTGGGTCTGCCCAAGTTGGTCGAGAACAGTAAGTTCACTCTTGTCCCTCCAATCACCTTCCCGTATTCCTTCATTCCTCCTCGCATCCACCCTCTTTACCGATACGAATTCTATCTCTAATATGATGCAAATCTAGTGGACCCCGAGATGCGCGCCGAGTTTGAGGAGCAGCAGAAGAAGAGCCCGATGAACGCCCTGATGGGCGGTGGCCAGCAGGCCCCCAACCCTATGGGAAACTTCGACATGGCCGCGTATATGGCGGGGCAGGGTTCTAAGAAGGACGAGGGCGAACCATCCGCAGGCAGTGGCAATAACGGAGGTGGAAAGAAGGGTGGAAGGAGATAGGTGTGTATGATCAAGAGACGTCAACAGAAAAACTCTAGATTGTAAGAATACCTACATAGACATACAAGAGCACAGGAATGGAGAGATAACGATTATCATCGACTGAATGTTGAACAAAGTTGCGTATCACTGTAGTTATACCCTAGAACGAGTGTTCTCTCTAAACATATTCAGCATTAATAAACAACTACGCCAAACCCTTACCATCGCCCAAGTCCCATCTTCACATCTCGTCCATTCTTGTTTCTGTTGTCAATTCTCATTTCTTAGTGCCCTAGTCTAGCCCTCTGTCTTCATCCAGCCAGCCAGCCAACCAACCAGCATTCGGAACCTATCCTCCCATTCGTCTCAATCTCTTCTCCCTTTTCCCCTCCCTTCATTTCGAGGCGAGGTATGATTTCAATATGTATATGTGTGTGCGTAAAGCGCGGCGGTTGGTTGTTTAGGTAGGTTAACCGGAAGAAAAAAACGCATTAAAAACACCAGACCCCCTTCTTCCCCCATCTAAGCCTAGAAATCACCACCACCGAAGTCATCACCACCGCCATAATCGTTATCCTGGCCGTCCTGGTAACCCTCCTGGTACGCCTCCTGCTGGTGGTCGTCGATGGCATCCGCGATAAGAGCACCGCCTATCAGACCGGCACCCAGACCCAGCGCGGCACCACCCGCGGCGCCCATGCCGCCGCCGCCGGGCCGCTTTTGCGGAGCCTGCTGGTAGTAGCCGCCAGGCGCCTGCCCGTAGCCCGGTCCAGGCCCATAACCACCGCCGTACGCGCCCGGCGGAGGCGCGCCGTAGCCGCCGTACTGCTGGGGAGGCGGGCTGTTGTAGTAGCCCTGTTGAGGAGGCGGCGGGCTGCCGTAGCCGCCGTACGCCTGCTGAGGCTGCGGGGGGTATTGCTGTTGGCCGGGGTATCCTCCGCCGTAGCCGCCGGAGCCGTGCTGCTTGTTCTTGCTCCCGAAGAATTTGCCCAGCAGACCTTTGGCCTTGTCGCTGGTGCCGCCGCCCGAGCGCGGGGGGAGCTGGTCCGGGTAGGGGGAGTAGCCCTGGGGCGGGGCGGGCGTGCTGCCGTATGAGTGGGCCGAGCCGCTGCCGGGGGTGCGGGCGCGAGCGTTCTCTTCCTCCTGCAGCTGGCGCGCGAGACGGGCGTCGGCGTCTTCGTCTTGCGAGCTGCCGGCGGCGCCTGGTTTCGTAGCTTCGTTGATGAAGGGATTCGTGCTAGCTGCTGACTTCGAGTCGGTGGGCGCGGGGCCGGAACCAGGGGTGTAGCCCGGAGGCGGACCAGCCGGGCTGTCGTCGCGAGCGTTGGGGTCTACAGCTGGCTCGGTGGGCTTCTCCCATTGCGACTTCTTGGTGAAGGTGTTGACGTAGAACCTAGGTTATATACGTTAGACACACAAATGAATTCTGCTAAACATGTTGAATACGTGTGTATGTATATGTAACTTGTATCATATATGTAGCACAAAGCGCAAAGGGTAGGAATGAGGCATTAGGTATTATGTAAGAAGAGTGCCGAGTCTTGAACATACCATTCTTTGTACTGATCGTTCCAACGGGCGACCCAGCCTTCCGGTACCCTGGGAGGCGGCGGGCCTGTAGGTGGTGCGAAATCCGCCATGTGTAGGGAGTTGATTTGGTGATGGGGGATATTATCAATATGTAGGTATGTATAATAAAATGATCGGATAGGTGATCGACTGATCGATCGGCTCGCAAAGATGAAGCGGGGTCCTTGGTATCGAGGAGGGGGGGCTTCGTTCTCGGTTCAATAGTGCAATATGTAAAAAAAGGATTACAAGCCTGAGAGGTAGCCCTGGAGGTATTTAGGTTTGGGCGTGAAGGGGAAGAAATGGGAGTTAATGCAGGGACTCGTCTGTCAGATAGGCGAATAAATAGCAATGAACCGGCGCAAGGATGCAAGTGGCTACATATGTACTGTAATAGCTCCTGTTTAAAATGCGAATGCGCTTCTAGATTCTGCTACGGACGGACGGTGCTACTGGCAGGTGATTCGATGAAGCATCTACATAGTACGTAGGTACCTACATATGTCAATGGTACACGTACAATTCCCAGGCCAATGCGTGTAAGTGTGCACCTCAACATCCAGGAAATCAATGTATAACTTCAACACCGCCTCAATCCGTTTGCTCGGCTTGCCTAAACCCGATAGACTTTTGCTAAACTTAGTCATCTGCATCGTACATTCAAGTACCTTCTGGTCTCTTATGACTGCTAAGTGACTCCAAGTGACACCAGCCTTTTTTCGCCCCTTATACCCCTCCCCCGCTGGAGACCTCCAGTATTGAAATACAACCAATCGCGGCTCGCATACATCGTGGCTGAGCATCTCTCTTCCAGTCTTGGAATCTTGGGGCACTAGCTGACGACTCTCACACTTCAGGATCGATTCGTGACAGTCGGATTACGAATTGCGATGTTCCGAGCCACGATAGAACAATATCAGACTCAGGCATCTCAGCTCGACGTCAATAAGCTGGTATAATAGGAGGGTCAAGTGGCGCATAATTCGTACGTGACATGAAACTCGGGTCGTTTGCGATCCCGCAACTGAGAGAAACGCTTTGGAAGAATCAACAAGTTCAATCTTATCCTTTCGAGGGATATGTATGGAGGTAGCCGTTGCCTCCCCCCTTTCAGCTCCGGACCGGTCCTCACCACCAACTCGATAGAATGAATACAGCCTCAGATAGACCAACACCTTCCATCCAAGTATCCAAAGCAGGGTTTGCTTCTTGAGTAAGTGTTGCCTGCGCCTTAACAATTCATAATGTAGGCGCAATATCCAGTCATGCTCACGTGGCGGGCTTTGGGTGTTTCTTTGGATCGGATGGCGGATCACCCTTACCCTTGGATTTCTTCGTAGATTTCTTCAGGGGCGGCTGAGTGGTGTTGCTGTGTTCGTCAGGAACACTGTCGAGTATGACATATTCTTCGTCGTCCGCGTCGTCCGTATCGGATTCAACGACCTTATCGTCCGGGATGTTGAGCTTAGACCCTTCAGCTCCTTCTCTCAGCCTAGCAAGCCATGATATAGGTCTGCTGCTGCCTGCAGCGTTCTTGCGCCTGGGTCTGCACGCGATCTTATACCAGTATACGTCCGCGTTGATCACATGGCTCACGTATGTCCAGTCTCCCTTTTCGGCGGGTTTTTCTATGATAAGACTGTCGGCAGGGTCTAAGAGAGGTTAGATTCGCTTCTCAACAGGTCATCATATCAAGAAGGGATTCTTTCTATGAGTGAGAAGGGGAGAGTAATGTAAGGTATGGTAAAGAGTAGCACTTTGGAGAGGAGAGAGGGGATAATGTAGTAAATATATATCCTTACCAAGTTCAGCTTCGTACTTGTCGATACGCTCCCATTCGTCTGCTTTCTTCGCAGCTAGTATCATCAGTATTCCGTAGATATTATCATGTCGGAAATGGTAGAGTCTAAGCTTACCAACAGATTGCATGAAATCTCTCCATGTCTGTTCATCAGCGAACTCGTTGACATCGTCCTGACGAGCGGCTTGATCACCTTTAACAGGCTTGTTATTTTGTTCGCCTCCCATGGTGGTTTGTCTTGGTGAGATGTGCTACTTGAGTTGTAATTTGTGGACGGATGAGTTTTAGAAGGAATGCACATTCTCTCTCTCGGTCCTATGGGTTTGTGGGTTTATATAAGATATAGATATAGTGTTTATGACTCTCGTCTAGTATCTGACAAACTTTTCGGTGCTCTGACCCAACATCGATGATAAATGGGATCAACTTGGCTGGACCGAACTCAAAATCTACGGGTACCTACTTTGCCGCAGCACTAGATCTGAGAAAGATACGAGCTATAAGCAACCGACTTGAAGTATGTCGTTCCCATAGGCCACGGGACGGCCCTATGACCTATGTGCGAAAAAGTTATCAGTAGCCCTAGCCCTATTCTAATATGTCCAATCTCGATACTCCTATCCACCGTCTTTGGGGATCTTAACGCAAACGCCGAAGCTGAAAGTGCAATGCATAATAGAAAATACTGCTTAAACCATGTCCCGTTCGTCATATCTTCTGTCCTCGAAAAGCCTGGCTGCCTCTATGCAGTATGTAGCGCGCTCACTACCCAGCCTCCTTTCACTAGCATAGCATATGAGAACACCATCTAGGATACCGGATAGGATGCCTTCCATTGCTCCCAGCACACCCCAACCAATCATACCAGCCACGAGACCGACGACATACGCATAGGCGCTCCCCCTCATTCCGCCCTCCGGAAGTTGGACTTGCAGCTGCCGTGCAGTCATTACCCACGCCGCAAAACCTAGAGCCGTTGACATGACGAATCGTGCCGCATGAAGGAGCATCTTTGCCATTTTGTAGGGCATAAGAGATGTCGTCGATTGGCTTCGGCGGGAGAATGCGCTTGGCGTGAGAGTCGTCGTGGGGCCCGTGGCTAGAAATTGTATCCTACTCAATTGCGAGGCCGATTCCATTAGGGGTAATGAGTGAATCGACGCATATGTTAATGCTAGGGGGTTAGTCAGAACCGATACAGGACGAGGGGCAAGTCGCCATCCTATAAACTCGAAGATGCCGGAGATACGGCGGGGCAATATCAAGATGGGGATCCGGACGGCAAGGGCTAGCAGAGTCGAGGCACAGATAGTGCCGAACACCGTAGTCGTGGAATGTCCTAGAGCACCCTTCACGATCGCATTTGATGAGGCAGGTGACTGGTTATTACGGAAGAAATACCAGTTGGAGACAGTGCCGCCGGTGGTAGCGCGAACGACTCCGCCCATAACAGAGAGCGTCCAGACGTACATCAAGAAAAAGAAGATTGCGAGCCACCAAGTCGCGGTGCCGATGACAAAAGCCGATAGGGACTTAGAGAAATAGCCACCGAGGAAAATCCTCGTGAACATCCACAACCATATCCAGGTCCATCCGACGACGAAGGCTAACGAACCAAATCCGAGCAGTACTAACGCTGGGTTGGCGGCAAGGATGCGGCTGGAGAAGTCTAATATGTCTATCGCCCTTTGTATCTCGTGACGCCCCTTATATAATAACCACACCCAAACGATAGCACAGATACCCGGGATGATGGCCGCATACCTCATGACTACATCTTGCAACCGAGATCCGTGGTCCGGCCCCTGGAAGCTGGATATCATTGGGTATAACGAGAATGAGAAGAGTACGATCGGAGCGCCTAGCAGGATAAGCAAGGCTAAGGGCTGGACAAAAGACCTCAGAGCCGCCATCCAAACCAGGGCAACGATAACCGAAACCACGGTATCCACGGCCAGGAGGTAAAAGGATGAATGGAGTGTCGTATAGATCGTGTCGCCTATCTTTCTACTCGGGACAGAAGTGTGAAGCCATACGAGCACGAAAGTGGCAAAGAGGGATGCGATAGCTATGAGATAGATCCAGGCGAAGAACTGGTCGTGTACGAATATCTCACCATACATCCGAGAAGGTGCCGGTGCGGGAATCTCGCCTCGCTCTTCTTCCTCCGTCTCGTCCTCCTCCGCTATGGTCTGGCGCATTAGCCGCTGATCATGTTCTATATTCGACCCGGTTCTCCCAGCCACACCCTTAGGACCGCTCGAAGACGACTTGAATTGCTGGAAAGCGGGTGGCGACGAGTCCGTAGGAGTCTCCTGTAGGAGATCGTCCGGTACTTTATTGTCTATCACTGTCGATTCCAGCCCGATATCAACCATCTTTCCACTCTCGTCGCTATCGGAATTCTGCCGTTTGTTCTGGTGGCTGCCTGAACCGTCCGGCTCTTTGACCACATCACGTTTGGAATGCCTATCCTTGAAGCTGGATTCGCCGTTCCAACTGCTCTTGATACCTCCTATGGGACGAGCACTCGAATACAGGTTTCCGTATGACCCGCTGTCATTGTGTTCAGAAGAAGCACGGAGATCGTCCCCTTCAGAGGCCGAGCTCTCCTCTAGTCGGCTCGAGACGAAAACCCGGCGAGACCGCTGTAAAGCCCGAAGATCTGCGGCCTCCCTCGCATCGTCTTCGTCCTCGTCTTCTCGAAATTCATTTAGGGCACTGTGGAATAGCGGGGCATCCGAGGTAGCATTGTATCGCGAGAAGCCTCCGAAGCGTGAATTCGCGGGTTGATAAGGATTCCCGAGTCGGGTTTGATATGAAGATCGGGCGGGATGTCTCGAGAATCGACCTTGTGATCCTGGCGGTTGTCGATTCGGGGTGTCGTTGTTGTCTGCCTGGCCGCCGAAGTTGGATAGTCGGGACTGCGACTGGGCTAGAAACCTTGAGGCATCTTGGAAACCGGGGTTAGGCTCAACATTCTAAGAGAATAGACAGAAGCTCAACTTACATTCCGAAAACATATTGGACAAACGCAGGAGGAGGTAGACTCCGGCAGGATAGAAAGATGGTGAGGCGGTCGGGTAGAATCAGGTGGGATTAGGAGAAAAGCAAATCAATCGGCGGTGACAATAGCACAGTGATGCAAACAATACGACACCAAATGCGAATGGGTTAGGGTAATGGTATTGGTACTGTATAGATCACCTTAGAAGGTATCCGCCGGTAAAGGAAAATAAAGGAATAAACACCGAGTTTCAATATCCTGTTATGGGAAAGGATGGCTGTGAAAGAAGTATACCACGGATGCCAAAAATAAGCTGCTCAGTCAAGGCTGCTGCATCGACGTCGGCAGCGTCGTGAAAGTGATGTGGATGGAGGGATTGATGGATGACTCCGGGGCTGCTCACATGCAGGCGTCCAATGCCCCGTAGCGGTGATTAGGTACAGTAGGTACAGTACGATACCTACAAGAGGTACCCTGCTTATCCGGACTTAGGCCCGCAGTGGCCTATTACGGAAGCGGTCAAAGTGGAATAGTCAATGAACATGAGCCTAATACTGTCGCTAACTTTACTAATGGACCCTGCACCTGCTGCAACTTGCTGCATCAAAGCGGCTTATCGACGATAAGATAGGCACCTAATGTACCTAGCACACTACGTAGCGGCGTAGCTGCCTATATGTGGTACATCGAAGGTTCGAGGTAGTACGTCACTTCATGAATCGTAAATACATAGAGATACACAGTTTGTAAATCAAAAGAAGATCTTGTGCTAGCGGGAAAATATCAAGTAAAGATAAGGACTGAAGAGGAAGTGCAATAAAACCGTCTTTTGGTTGACATAACCTCTTAGAGACTACGAATATATGGTGCAGTCTTGTCACGAGCCTGTTGCAGGATACTGGGTGTCTGACAAGGTGAGGTCATCTCACCCTTAATCAGGCGCTATCGGCGCTGCCAGGTGCTTAGAGCCCATACAGTCCATACAGGCCCATGTATTGCATTGTATCGTACCTGACTTGGCACTCAGTTTATCGATAGGCTAGGGAGCTTGCACGACCCGCCGCCAGGACACGCTAGGGCGACGTTTAAGCCTTTAAAGAGCTGATCCCGGCGACATCATCGACCCTATGCCGCCATGCGCCGTCTGAGACCTATACCTACCCTGAATAGTATTCATCCTATATCACTTGCAACCACTCCTTGCTTCTTTGTTCCCCCAAGCTTACGCCCCAAGGTAAATTATTTCAAGAATAACTTGTTCGCTTCCGCTACTTCCCTTTCCATCCCTTCTAGTCACATGCATATAGGCTTATGCTTTTAGCTAAAAACTGACTGTTGTTAGAGCTTCTCCTAGACCTATCGACTCTCGGAGCAAAGACGGCCTACAACGAAGTCTCCTCGTGGCATTACAACCTTATAGGGTCCCGTGATCGATCCCGCCGGCATATCCCCCTCCAAGACTTTCACCCTTCCGAGTCCCAATGTCTTCCCCGCCTTGGGACTATATCGCCAAGCTCGTATGCATCGGAGACTCGGGATGCGGTAAATCCTCGCTCACGATCCGGCTCTGCGAGGGGCGGTTTAGCCCGCAGCACGACGTGACCATCGGGGTCGAATTCGGGTCGAGGATCGTACCGGTCGGTCCGCCGCATTCCAAACCATCTACCAAATCTATAACCGACGGGGGCCTCCCCGAACCCCCTCGTGCTTCCAACACACCGCAAAAACATATGAAACTCTCTCTTTGGGATACGGCGGGACAAGAAACGGTAGGTACCATTCAACCTTACTTTTTCGGCTTTAAGACGTATGGTCTACGGGATAGGAGGTCTTATTATAGATACTGCGTCTATAACGTTCTCGAATTTCTCAGAGCCCACCATAGTCAAATATAGTTAACTAACACACTCACCCCTAGTACAAATCCGTAACACGATCCTACTTCCGAGGAGCCTCAGGCGCCCTCCTCGTCTTCGACATAACACGGCGGGCGACCTTCAGCCACGTGACAGACTGGCTGAACGACCTGCGGGCGATCGCAGACCCGGACATCGTGGTGATCCTGGTGGGGAACAAGCTAGACGAAGCCCAAGAGGACGAGTCCTCAACAACAAACAGCAAGAACAAGCGCGAGGTGTCGCGCCGCGAGGCCGAGGAGTGGGCCCGCAGCAACGGCGTGCTGCAGTACGTCGAGACGTCCGCCAAGTCGGGCGAGAACGTCGAAGAGGCCTTCATGCGCGTCGCCGAGCGCATCTTCGAGAACATCAACGCCGGCAAGTACGACCTCAACGATCGCCGCTCCGGCGTCAAGGGGCCTGGTCCTGGTGGTGCCGGCCGCGTGAAGTTATCTACAGATACGAATAAGGGCTCGGCGGGTGGCTGCTGTTGATGTTAATGATTAATCGATGATATCCATGGATTAATGTAGAGCCTGAAAGATAGGGGGGCGAGGTCGGATTAGGTCGCACATATCAGATCGATTCGAAATTCAACCAAGAAGTCAGGAGTCAAGAGCCAAGAGTATCGGACCTGGTGTACATGTACATAAAATTTGCACTCTGGCGGCAGCATCGCACACGCATTCGATGATACCCTACGTAATAATGTCTACTTTTAAGCAAGAAGCATGACGATGTTGTAGTAGGCTCTTCATCGCTTCAACCGACTCTGAATCTTCCACGTTGCGATTTTACTCTGGGAAACTATGCGTTCTTGACAGAAAAAAGAAAACAAAATATAGCGTTATATTAGAAGGTGGTATTCTGATGAGATTTCTTTTTTGAGTTCCCGATATGCCTCATCCACGTTACCACCGTTAACTCCACTCTCTGGTTCCTTTTTTCATGCAAGTCTGCCTTTCGTATCGTTACATCAAACAACCGGAAAAATAGAGGAGATGGAGATTTTTGATCAATGGTCATTTTATAACCAGATGGACCGGATAGTCGCGTTCTATATGAGTAGCTCTCAAGCCTGAATCGCCCTACATGGCCTCGGCTCGCCCCTATATCCCCTGAATTTGACTTGGTCCTTAGTCAGACATACGCCAAGAGTCGAACCACTTCATGTACTTATACTTCTGGTTGCTGCCCGTCATACCCCAGCAGATAGGGATGAAGTAGATGTAGAGGCCAATGATAACGGTGTATAGCACTCCGTAGATGGTGTACTGGATAACCTTCTTCTGGTTCCTGAGGACGAAGTCGACGAGGAATCCGAGACTTAGGATCGCGAAGTAGAGAGCTGGGTAGTAATGGTGAACATAGGTTACACGGGCCATGATGACGAAAGGGAGATAGTGAAGGAACCATCCAAGGATAGGGTAAAGTCCCGCGTAGTGAATCTGATCGATCTCATCCTGCGACAAATCCTTGAACCCTCGTTGCCATCGGAGAAGGTACCACAATGTCACAAGGCCGACGGCGCCCAGAGAAGCCGTCGAAGCCCAGTAGACAAAAGGATTACCGAGGAGGAAGTACTTGACAATCTTGTCGTCCCAACCACACATACGTAGACCGACGTTCAAGATAGGCCATTGCCACCACTGAGAGGCAAGATCGTCCTGCTTATCGGGATCAGGCACCAGAGCATTGTTGGATGTCATCATGGCAACGTTCAGGTGAATGAAATCGTGAAAGAACGGCGACTTGTACTTGCCAGGGTCTCCCGGAGGAACTGTGGATAGGTTAGCTATTAGATGCTCGGGGTGTTTGTTTCAAGAAACTTACGCTTCTCGTTAGTATGAGCCTCGACGTTCCAATGGGTGAACGCATCGCGGGGGTTGTTGCTCTTGTCGCAGGTAACCTCAATTTGCTTGAAACCCCACTGAGGAAGATTGACATTAGCAGCTCGCAAGTAGCACCCCATAGATGGGTGTCTAAGCCTGAAAGCAGTAGTCAAAGTTCGGACCCTGCTCCTGTCACGAGAGGCAACATCCTTAACAATTTCGATTTGCCAGTGGTCCTTGTCATCGCCAACAGTAAGGTTACCGTAGCAAGAAACTTCCTTCTGGCTCTTAGTAACAGGGGCCGCGATGTCATGGCTGTGGAGGTTCCGTCCGGTCTGAGCGTGGATTAAGCGAATAACATCGCCATTACCAATGAATCGAGGCTCTTCTTCCGGGTTGTAGTCGGCGTCCGTACGGTTGGGGTAGAACCACCATTCGTTGTTCGCATCTTTATGGTGGTAGCAAGTAACTTGCTGCTGGGTCGAACCCTCCGGATAGGCTAAGGAGAGATTAGAATAGGTTGATACGAGGTGGGACTACCAAATACATACTCTGAACGTGACTGTGAAGTAGACCACCACCATAGCCCATGTTCTTGAGAGTTACTTTAGAGCCAATAGCCACTTCCAATGGGGAGTTGCGTCCGATTTCGCTTCCCTCTAGATTTGCCTGGAAGAGAGAACTCATCTGCGCATCTCCGGGGCCACTCTTGGTCAAGATTGCGAAGTGAAGCGCAAAGGAGAAAAGGTAGACGAGGAATGGGATGACGATCAGACCGACGATTCGTGCACCTAAATGACCAGCGAGCACCGGAACTGGCATCTTGGTGTTGCCAAACTTGTTCCATAGATCTTCGATCGTGTAGAGGCCAACAAGAGCGGTGACAAAGAGGCCGACGAGTTTGATGCTACAAACGAATCCTAAGCTCAGCCCCGTCATGAACAGCCAGAAGAACCATTCGGGCTCGAAGCTCTCTTTCTGCAAACGGTGGAATTTAGACCAGCAGAAGACAGTCGCAACGGTACCGAAGAGGAGCATAGAATCTAATAAGATGAATCGGCTAATCGTGGTATACGAGTTTTCGCAGAGGACCATAAGAGTAACCAGCCAAACAGCAGGTCGCTTGAGGTTCAGCTCCCTTGCAGTGTAGTAGGCCAATGGTACACACAGAATTCCCCAGAAGGCATTGAAGGCTCTCATGAAAGTGTAGTTGAGTTCCTCGGGGTAGGTCTCGCCGGACTTGAACTCGAAAGACCCATTGTAACCGGCTAGGACTCCGGAAAGGCCCACGAGGATTTTACCAAGAGGAGGGTGACTATTCCGTATGTTAACGACTATGTTCCACCCAAATATCCCGAGTATACTAACACATCGAAGAATAGTTCACGTTTAATGTAGTGCGAGCCGAATTTACCGAAACTATCGAGATATATGGGTTAGCGGCATGAAGAGGAACCGTCGGAGGGTTGGACGAACTGGGCTTCCTGGACGATTATTAGTAAAAACATCGAGACTGCAGAATGGTTCCTAGACTTACATCCCAAGTCACAATTGGGCTTAGACCGATCTTCCATAGACGTGTGAAGACGGCGAAAGCTGTGAAAATCAGGGGCGCAATGATAAATTCCCACTGGTCGAGTATATCGAGTACCGAGGCTTCCTGTAAGCAAATTGTTGTAAGCTGGTAGCTCGAATGAAAGCTCGTAGTATTTGGCATGCTTGTACCTTCTTCTTCCCATGGACCTTCTTCTCGTCGACCTCTGGCTGTTGCGCCGGAGCTCCAGGGGTAGTGGGACCGGGTACGTTACGTCGTCGAGCAGCATCACCGGCTGGATCAGCGCCGGAGGCTACTGCGGCCTTCTTATCGGCCATATTTGCAGACTGTCGCTCAGTTCTGCTCTGCTCTGCTCTGTCCAAGGTAAAAGGTAAAATAGAGGGAATGGTTGAACGAGTGTAACGAGTTGGATGAAGGAGGCTTATGGAGAAGAAAGGCGTAAAAAAGAGGGTCTTGAAGAGAATAGATTAGATTGGTCAAAGACAAAAGTATAGCATCTCTCCTGTAAATAAAGGACAGAATGACAATATTGACCACACAAGGAAGAACAACAAGAATCAAGTTGGGAACCTAGATCCTCGAAATAAGGTTGGTAAAGATGGAAAGGAGAGGTTTGCGTGGCGTGTACGATAATTACAGTGGGGTGCCAAAATTATCCGGTCCACCTTCAAAAACACACCAAAAATGGCCATTTTGCTACCTTTTCGATCTACGATAACTTTGTTATAAAAAATCGCAAAATTATGGAATGAGCTTTTACTTGTAAATAATTACATCTAGTCCATCTTTTATACCAAAAGTTTTTGATATAAGCTAGAATTGAAAAAGATCTCGCAGGGTAAAGTCAACCATCGTCAATTTTTGATTGTCTCCCATATAAAAAATGGAAATTTGTATGGGGACCCGTTGAAAATTTACGAAGGTCAACTTCAACCTGCGAGATCTTTTTCAATTATAGGAAATTCCAAAAACTTTCGGTACAGACCATAAGTCAAATGCAATTATCTTTAAGATTTTATGATCCTCTTAATTTTACGATTTTTCTTCGTGGAATTATCGCTGAGTGACAAGGTAGCAAAATGGCCATTTTTGGTGTGTTTTTAAAGGTGGACCGGATAATTTTGGCATATAAGTTTATGATAATACTGTAATAGTCCAAATACGGGCTACCCTAGCTTCAGTGGTACTTTCCTGGTTCTCACATTTTTTTCTCCTTCAGCTGAACGAATTAAGAGGCGTTGAGGGACAGCCCGCATAGGGACAACGCTAAAACAGACCATGGCCCCCTGTAAGGCTAGCTTAATTTAGTATCATAGGTACCTTCTTTGGGGACACCTTGCTAATTTATTTGACACGCGCGTTCAACGTACAGGTGGTTTGTACCTCCTACTTTTCCCCTTACCTGGTTACAGTATTATACCAAAATCTAGGCCCTCTAATAAGGTCAGATATCAATTGATAATTATACTCAAGAATATCTTACCAATGCTAGGTTAGTGGTAAATAGAATTTGTAGGAGATACAATGATAACTACTCATAGCCTGAAGTCAGATAAATCCAGCTAACTAATCAAACTCCTTTGTCTGTTTGAACATCAATGATATACCCACCGAGGAAGGGTAACTTATAATCATATATGATGATGGGCTTCATTTATGAGAACTTTTACTAACAAAACGCAATATATAGCTATATATATGTAGTTTCATCCCTCCTCATTGACATTAATCTGAGTAGCCTACATCGAGTATCTAATGCTCCCAATCTCTGCTCCAAATTCCAAACATTGGTGGATGCTATATATCCCCATGAATGAACACTTAGTTCACTCAGGATTTGGTTGTATATGAAAGTAGAAGGAATTCGCCCATCAAGGTGCATTATAGTATTCATTTGTCCATTTCTCTCTCGACCATTGTCGCCCGTCGAAGAGACCATCGCCTGACCTGGCCTTATCATCCCTATGCAAAAAATCACTTTACAATAACGCTGGGACACGACCACCGCGGCCGTCAGAGTTTCCCGCGTGATGCCGTTCTATATGTGAATCATAGTCTAGTAGTAGTCTCCCCGAAACCAATTTAATGCCCGGTGTTTCGTAAATTTAGTCATCTCGCTGGTCTAACGGCGCATATCTGGTCTCACCGGCTGGGCTGCTGCTTGCGCCGCGGTCTCGCCCAACCATCCTCGTCAACCATTCGCCTACACGTCCGCGAGAGCTAGTGCTTTCTGACCGTAGTTGTGGCTTGCCATCTATGACGCTCAGCACAGGGGGATCAATATCCATTGGAGGAATGTTGCCATCTGAGCCAAGTGGTCGTCCCCGGAGGTCTAGAGACGGTACGGGTGATCCTGCTCTGACTAAAGAACCGGTCTCAGACCTCACGCCAGGAGTTCCAACTGCAGTGCTAGCATCTCCGAAAAGCGAATCCATATCTTCTAATCGTACACCGCAAGTCTCCGGGTATATGAAATAAACTGCTTCTTGTTAGCGACGTTTATAATAGAATAATAGCATATGTAGATAGACTTACCAACTACAAAACTGACCACACAGAAGAATGCGTGTAGCAAATACAGTCGCCATTTGATCCACTCTTGAAGAATAGGAGTCATCTCGCCCACGAGCCAGTTGAAGGCCCAGTTTGACGCGGTAGACAAACTTGCTCCTTTAGATCGAATGCTGAGCGGTAGAATCTCGGGTGGGTAAAGCCATGGGATAGGTCCCCATGAATAACCGAACGCGGCATTGTAAATCATGACGAAGACGACTACCAACGTTGGCGTGGATTTGATATCCAGGTAGATAAAGTACGACACCATGGACAGAGATATTGCCATTGCAACGGCACCGGTTAGAAGAATAACTCGGCGACCCCATCGATCCACAACGTACCACGGCGGGATAGTTGAAAGTAGGTATGTGATACCGTTGATGCCAGTCATCTTGACAGCGTCGTGGCCAACCCAACCAGCAGACTCGAAGACGTAGGGGGCGTAGTAGGAGATGACGTTGATGCCGTTAAGCTGGGCCAATGCTTGTGCAGACATGGCAATGAAGACCCGGGTCTTGTAACGTCGGAACATCTCCGTGTAGGTACGTTCGCCTTCCATTCGTTGAAGCAAGACGTTCATCTTGATTTCGCGATACTCGTCTCTCGCCTTGGCATTGTGAATGTCACCGCCACCGTACAGGTTAGCAATAACCACAATGCCCTCCTCGTCGTGATCATTGTCTAGTAGCCATCTACATGGATTGTCAATACGGGTACCTTTAATTTTTACAGTAGAGCACTCATTACCTTGGGGATTCAACGATGACCAAGCTACCGAAGCCGAGTAAAGCTCCCATTACACATTGCATTAGTAGAGGAACACGCCATGACATGTCGCTCTCGATGTAACCGCAGAAGTAATCGACCCAGACGGATGTCGTGTAGCCGATGATGTTACCCGAAAATTCGATACAGGCTAACTTGCCTCTATTGTGGGGAGGGGAGATCTCGGACTGGTAGACGGGGACGATGGTGGACAGAGAACCGACACCGAGACCCGCGATGATTCTGCCCAGCATCATCATGGGCATATTGGTAGCAAGAGTCTGCAAAGCTCCGCCAACGAAAAAGATTATGGACCCATATAGAATGGTTCTTCGTCGACCGATTATATCACCTACTCTGCCTACGACTAACGACGAGATCAGAGCACCAATCTCGAGAATAGCAACCATCGTACCGACTTCGGCTTTTGAAGGGTTATTAAAGTAATCTCTAAAATATGGGCCTCTGAGATAATTGTTAGCAGACGGGACGATTAACCAAGTCGAGGACTATCAATGAATACTTACGTGATAATGCCCGACATAACTCCTTGATCATATCCGAATAAGAAAACACCCAATGAGACGAATATACTCGTGAAATAGCTATGACATGGTCAGCACATATTGGCCTTCATCGTTTGGGGGCGCATGTGACGAACATAAGGGCCTTGCCCGTGAGGCCGTGAATCCCGGTACCCGGCATGATGGCAGATAAGAAGCGTTCTGCTCTTGAAATACGTCGTGGAGCAACGTCGGGAACCTCTATTGCTTCTTTATCGATGGTCCTCGAGAGGGATCTAGAGGAACGATGGGGACTATGTTCGGAGACGGATCTCCTAAACTGGACGCGTTTATGCTTTGGATGCCGTTTGAGGACGTTGGAGAAGAGGTCGTCGTTTATGGAGGTATCGGCAATGGTCTTCCGCAAGGGATCCTCCTCATCTGCCAACTGTTCGGCGATATCACCGGTGTCAGTCCAAGAGTCGGAGTCGGCAGAGTCGGAGGAGTGTCTCTCGTGGGAGGACTGGACCCGATGGCCAGCCAGCAATGACGTCGATTGGGCGCCGTGTTCGGATCTATTGGTAAGGGTCCGAAGAGGGATGTTTGAGGGAAGACGGTTTGAATTTGATGAAGGAATTTTGGAGGTATTGGTGCTGTTACGCAGCAGCACCCACCCGCGATAATAATATTAATTGGAATTGGGTTGGGGAATGCGGAAAGGGTGGAGTGAGTATAAAGGACAAGGCCCCAAGATTCAGTGTCATCCGGGCCTGACGAGTGACGAAAGGCGTCGACAAGATTTGACCAGAACGCACGTAGGTGGATCACCAAGCACAAGACACATGCACAACCACAACCAGAGCCAGAACTGGAAGTGGAAATGGGATCCTGGACCAAACAGGTACCGCACACTGTAGGTACAATTATCGAACTGCAACCTACTTTAGGTACGGATTCCCGAGAACGGAGTCGGTTCAAGGCAATTAATCGATAATAAACCGTGTCGAAAAAGTGGTCAAGTGGTGTTTCTGGTGGATGTATAGGGATAGTTAGTTAAAGCTAGTAAGTAGTTGCTATGTACGAATCGGTAATTTGAGTGTATATATTGAGATATTGAGACTGATGATCGAGCCAAAGGAACGAATTCAACGAATTGTAGGTAAATGAGTGAATCAAGTTTTTGAGAAAAAGAAAAGATAATAATTATCTGGCTATCCGGCACATATCGATGAATCCTCTACCTGCAATCCCCTATTTTCAGAAAGCTCAGGGAGTAAGAAAACAGGTGTCGATCTTACTGAGCTTGGCCAGCCTGAGATGTACTCCGTTAACTCACGTACTGTGCAATAGCCCTAGAAGCCATTTCTTTTCTGCGGTAATCGCGACCATAGCGACCACAGCCTTAGGGGGGGCGACTCGGGCGAGTGCAGCTTTAGGGCAATTAGGATTCTTGGTGTGGGGTATATAACCCCCACAAAGTCTCACAAGAGCCACTCTAGTTGACTCTTATGTAGCGTACCGTATTTCATTAGTTATACGATACATGTGCTTCACTGTATCCATCAACTATAACGACTGTGTTGTAGCCCTGGAGGCATTGCGACGACTCGTATTAGTGAGTTCTTAACTAATAAGCTACACGTACAGCAGAAATAATCATTGACATCTGGCCTAGACAACATCGATAGGAACTCGATATACCATCTAGACAACACTTGAAGCTACCTACCTATCGCCGTATACCACGTGCAGCCACATTCTAGCCTGCTCGTTTATTAATTGTTGTTGTATTCGCCTCCGAGTTTCTCTTCCAACCTTCACACCACTAGAGAGTCCATAGGGAGACACTTAGTCACATGATGTGCCTAGAGTCTTGGAGTCTTGGTTACAAGATCTCTGTTCTCTTGGGGGTCACCCTTTTTATTTGGACAACGATCCCATGTAAATCAGCGCCTCATTTAGAATTGACATAGGATACAATACAACACATGGTAAATCCTCTTCTTGATTTGGCGAATGAAGTTAGGCAACTCAACGACCATAACTAGGGTCAGGTGTTAGTTCTTTGCATGTTCAGCCGTCTAGGTATGGCGGCTCTAGTATGCAAACAGACCCACGATGGCATCATAGCATGAATCTTCATACTCAGGCGGTCAGCACAAATGTCACTTGAGGATGCAACACCCCAGAAAATACTCCTCATCGCAATGAACCCTTTCCCAGTTCTGCCAGTGTCTCAGCTTATTGCTAGCAGGTCGGGGGGAGCTTAATCACGAGAACAGCCTTGGAGGCTGCACATGGTCCGGCTGCACCTCGTTACAGCCCCGCGAGTCCTTGCAGTTATATGCACGTGAAAACAGCTTTATATCTTGCTAACTTGCCAAGTGCGTCATTCCAGTTCTTATCCCAGTCAGCTTCCTACACCTCCCACGGCATCTTATATATCACCTAGCTCGCATCTACTCTCTGAAAATAGTCGCAGTAATACCTGAATTTGCATATCTAGGCATTGCCAAATAACATGGAATGAATGAAGCTATTCCATATAATTAGTATCAGAGTCGATTGTTGCATTACTTCCGACTATGGATGGAGCATATTCAATTCTAACCCTACTCATCACGAAGCCTTTGGCAGAGTATATCAATGACGGAATCCCCAAGATGGCTTATCGCCTACCGGTCACACGGAAACCGAAGGATTTGGTCTTGAGACGGAGGTTTGTAAGAGCCGATAGAGGTTATCCTAGAAAAGGCCTTCCGTAAGTGTTGACTGGTGGGATGGCAAACGCAGGCATCAAATTACAACCCAGCTGAGCAAGATTACCGAATAACTGGCCACTAGCGTTGGATGCCTCGGTTGGTACGGAAGAAATGTGGCTGAAACGTCCGTTACCCCTGGTAAGCCATCTAGTCATCCGCACTGCCGCTTCAACTATATGCGCCTAACTCCCAATTACCTATCAATATGTATACGGATATTGGAACTCGGAATTCCAACGCGGCCATCGCGTACTCGAGTCTCACTTTAGGGGATTAAGACAAGACATCTTAAAGGTATGTAGAAGTGGTTTTGTCGCGTTAAGCGGCTTATGAAGCCGTGATAATAAAGCTAAAGGAGCGAAATCTGTATCATATTAAGTGGCCCCTTATACATATGCATTCTTAAGATCTTCCGATGCCTCCAGGGCGGTTAGCCTCGAGATTTAGCTCTCATCAGGAACCCACACGTACATGTAAGACTCATGCCACTATCTGTACGTATTTCTATGCCTCCCTTGCAAACGGGCCATATGCGGATATTCATCCAAGATTGCAAAATGAAGGACCATGGGTCAGCGGGTAGCAGTGACATGGGCAAAGGAAAGATGCAGACCAAATATTAGTGTCTTCGATAGCTGTTTGAAAGTAACTAGGTACTTGGGGTGATCGACCTTTTCATCGTCATGTTCTAGGGCCGTCCCGGCTAACTTATGTCCAATGTGCTAGGGCCTAGTTAAGCACCCAGCACCGATGGCTTCATGAGATGTCACCTCGGGTATCATCGTCACGTATCCATTAATATGCCTTTTTGCGGTTCCTGGAAACAGAAAAGATTTGAAGAAGAAACGAAATGGATGCATCGTTGTTGTTCATAAATGGTGAACGACAAGTCAGCCTACCGATATCTAAAGAGGCTACAATTCATCATGCATAAAAATAAGCCAATGGATCTAAATTGCTCACAGTTGGATGGATGGATCCCTTGGCTGCTTCTGAGGAGCCATTCCAAGGAAATATGTATGTACAGCCGCTTTTATGCAAGACATCGTAGATCTAGGTATCCGGTTCGCGAGTATGGATATTGCCTCTTGTATCATTGATGCCGTGTATGCCATGCTACACAAGGCAAACCAGATAAGCCGTTGAGCTTATTAAGTTTGCTTTGAACTCGTTCTGGAAAGTCTGAAGTCGTAGGCCGAGAGCCTAATGATAGGTAATCTCGTGTCGTTCGTAACCACTTGGACAGTTGACTACAAACATGATGGGATTGAGTTGCTCTCCAACTTGGCGCGGCCTAGTCGCAAGAGTCTGAAATCCAATTTGGCTCTCCCCCCCTGCGAAACCCAGACAACCCAGACAACCAGATTTTCTACCCCTGTTCGTCTATGCTGTTCCTGCCTTCTTTCTCAGGAACAGTTGAATTCGAGAGACCAAAATAGGCTTGGAACAATTTAAAAAGGGATCCACTGTTCCTCACTTGCACCAACCAGAGTCGACGCCTTCTCACGTCGCCTACTTACATACAATAGGTAGGTTATGTAGGAAATTACCTAGGGTAGCTTCGTCTCTCGTTGTAGAAAGCAGAGAGCGCAAGGGGACCCCAAGTTGGCTTAGCAAGACCGATCACCCTACCAACCTTTCGCCCTGGTCTTGTTGCTGCCCTCATTTCTCTTCTCTTCCATCCAATCCATCTTCCATCGAGGAATCAACCGATAATACGATTCATTTTCTTGGAAACGAAACACGAGCACGATTAGGTTCGAGATACGATAATTGGAGAGGAAGGGAGTTCGAGGGGGATAATTTATCAACATAAAAAAACGACCAGCCTTCGACTTTTACTCCCGCACCAATTCGAACCACTTCGAATCGAGTCTGCCACGCGAGTCAGGCTGCGTTCAATCGTCTGGCGCGGAGGACAGCCCACAGCAATCCCTCCTGCTACATTCCAATTAAAGCTCTAGAAAGACAACGGGCTGTCGCGTGGACTTGCGCTCGCTTTTAGTGATCAGCACTCAATTGCGAAGCTAGTAGAAGAAAGCATTGTTAGCGCACGTCACATTTCCCGACAAGCTATCTATCTTTCTCGAGGACACAATCGCGCGATCCCCTCGCGCCGCAACACCAAATGGGGTCGACAAATTTTGGTAACTTCGACGTATGTGTCTTGTGTCTCTTTGAGTTGGATCAGTCGAAAACCTCCGATTGCGTGCGTTGGCGACGCTAACCTTACTATGCTTTACACAGGCCTTCTGTCGCGATTCGACCTTACCAGTTTGCAATGTACGTCCATCGTCTTTCGAGTATCACAATTACGCGATTCTCTCGCCAAGGATTCCGAGGTTACTGACAATCAGGATTAGGTCCTCTCGACAAATCACGACCAACGGGGCTTTGGTGGTTGCGAACTACAAGGCATCCCACTATCTGATAATCGTTACTTGGGAAATCTAGGTTCGTCGAGCTATGTGGTCCACATCAATTTATACTAACGGGCCTAGGATCCATATTACTATGCGGTATTGCCATCGCTGTTTCGATATTACTGTTGTTGCGCTCGGAGCGGAAGAAGGCTGCAGTCGGTCGGAGGTCCGTCACAAACTCACCAATCTTGAAGATATTTTTGCTCATCCAGTTACAGAGAAATGCAATTGTTCCTCCTCGGATATATCATAATTGAAATATGCGAAATATTCACCGTCGGAGAATTCCCTCTGGGTTCAACAGTCAGGATTGTATGTAGTGTCTTGACGAAAGCAGTGTTCTAACGGATAGGCTAACCCAACTACTTAGGCCTTTACCGGTATCCACATCGGAATGATCATAGCGACGACATGGATCCTACTACTAAATGCTGTTGTGGGATACCAGATTCTCGATGATGGAACTCCCCTCTCCCTGGGACTCATGCTCATCTCTGGCGCTGTTCTCTTCATCGGCACTGGTTATATCACTCTTGACACCGGGCTTCATTGGACTAATGAGTTCGTCCCGAATCCTAATGATCACTACCGAAACATTGCACTCTACGTTCTCTACCAACTTGCACCCCTAATCTTTCTAGTGGCCTTCTTCGTCTTAGAAGCCGTACTCGTGCTCAGAATCCTCGGCGAAATACGACCAATGCTCTACCTGGCAGGCGCTGCTATCCTATTTGCGCTAGGACAAATATTCAACTACGTCATCAGCCCGTACATCTGTAATGGAACCGCTGGCAAGATTGACGGCGCGTTATTTGAGACGCTCTTCACTCTGCTTTCGGTTGTCATGATCTGGATATTCTGGTCAAGCATTACAGAAGACGATTGGCCGATTGCCAGCCAGCCTACAGGCTACCCTTAATATTTGTCCCTCATTTGAATACGGAGTCGGCGTTCAGGTTTACCAATATACCCGTTCATGTTCGTTTCTTTCGTTCCTTGGCTGTGTCCGTCGATAAAACGCTGTCCTGAGGGAAAGAGCGATAAAAAATACCATCAAGATTTAATACACGTAGAAAGATTAGTTGGGTTACACGATTGTGGGCCAAGAGAGCATGATTGCATGCGCAATACGAAGCAACGCAAACGCGCCTGGGGATGGAGGCTCTATCATATTCATACATAATGGCAGCGAATGCGCCATTCGCGAAGTTGGCGGAGAGTTTCGAGCATAGTTGAAAGTATACCCCAGATATTTGCGACTATTGTATATGAGGTCGTATGATACAGTTGAATAGTTCCAAATAAGACGAGCCACGTCAATGATGACAAGGTGTTTGATGAAGGTTCAATACTACCAAGCGAATTTATTATACCACGTATATGCATACAATCCAGATAGGAATGAGAGTTTAGCATGTGAACACTTCAAATGTTACAGGCAATGTAAGTACTTACATACGTGCAGAACGACGTGCTGTGGTTACCCCCACATACCTCACATATGCATACGAGAGAGGATTATCTAGGCCTTATCTTATTGGCCGAAGCTCATAGTTCTAACTACAAGGCTGCGCATTTTACAGTGGTCGCATTTACAAAGTAACAAAAATCGAATAGCCTTGCCTTCCCTTCTACCTAGAGTTCTCTATTTTCACATTCCAAGTTTCTTGTGATAAATCACTTCGGTAGTTCCACTACCTTAAGTACTTTGATTGTCTATAGGGGTTATGCTCCCCTTTGACCCTTCTATCAACAATGCCTTGAAGTATTGTATGGGAATCCTAGCCGCGAATCGACCGACCCTAGGAACCTAATACTTCCTCCTACCTTTTCTTTTCTCTCGTTTCTAATCCCATATCACGATCTCATAGGTCAACTAAGGGGCCACTTTTCCCAGCTAGGGTCTACGTATAATACTTAACGTTGATAGCTACACCATGGCCGACTCTGATGGCGATTACCAAGCCGACGATGCCTCCGATGACGAGTTCGGCGACCACCAGGTGACATCGAGCTCACGACACGACACGCGATCCCACGCCCGCCCCGACAAGAACAAGAAGGGGAATCGGAAAGGGGCTAAGGCAGCCTGGGAAGATATTCAACGGTCGTGGGACGCAGTCGTCGAGGATGCCGACGGGACACTGACAGGAGCTATCGAGGGCCGCGCCGAGGCCGAAAAGCGTGCGCGACTACTGAAGGACACAACACCGTTACAGCGTGGCATAATACGGCACCTGGTACTCGTCTTAGACATGTCGTTCGCCATGCTCGAGAAAGATATGCTGCCTAGCCGGTACGAATTAAGCATGGTCTACGCCGCTCAGTTCGTCCGAGAATACTTCGAGCAGAACCCCATCTCCCAGCTTGCCGTAATAGGAATGCGGGATGGCGTGGCGGTCAGGATAAGCGACATGAGCGGGAACCCGGCTGATCACCTCGAGAAGCTGCAGGGTTGGGTCAAGCAGGACCCCCAAGGCAACCCGAGTTTGCAGAACGCCCTGGAGATGTGCAGAGGTGCTCTATTGTGGGTTTCTACCGCTTACGCAGAAAGGATGCAGGAAGCGGAATGACTGACGATTTTTTGGGTATAGCCACACGCCATCGCATGGAACGAGAGAAGTCGTCATAGTCTATGGCGCATTAATGTCGAGTGATCCGGGCGACATCCACGAGACCATCAGCGCACTAATCACCGACCGAATACGAGTATCCATCGTTGGCCTTGCTGCACAGGTCGCTATTTGTGATGAGCTCTGCTCCAAGACCAATGAGGGCGATAATTCGAGTTATAGCGTCGCGCTGCACGAGGAGCACTTCCGCGACTTACTGCTGGCGATAACGACGCCACCCGTCACACGCACCCAAGAACAGAGCAATGCTAGCTTGCTCATGATGGGCTTCCCCTCGCGCACACTCGCCGCCGGTGATAGTATACACTTCTGTGCTTGCCACCACCGACCCACGCGAGAAGGCTACGCTTGCACACGCTGCGGGTCCCGTGTCTGCCGCCTACCCGCCGAATGCCCCGGCTGCGGGCTTACACTCATCCTATCGACACATCTAGCCAGGTCGTACCACCACCTATTCCCCCTCCGCAACTGGGTCGAAGTGCCATGGAGCGAGGCGAGGAAATCTCGCGCCTGCTATTCATGCTTAACGCCATTCCCCGAGGTCCCTGCCTCTAGCAAAGGCAAGGGTAAAGAGAAGGGTAAAGAAAAGGCTGCTTCGGCGTTACTATCGACGCTCAAAGGCCTCAGCGAGTCTGGAAGATACGGCTGCGAGGTCTGTGGCAACCATTTCTGCATCGACTGCGATTTGTTCGCCCACGAGGTCCTGCATAACTGTCCCGGGTGCCAGAGCGATACGAGGGGCCAGCAGATTCCTAACGGTAACGCTAATGGCGATAGTACGGCTGCGAATGGCACCGGGGCGCAGGGGAATGGCGCCATGGAGATAGATTCCTAGAGCCTCTCGATGAAACAGGGTGGGATAGACAGGATCTCGCATTTATAGCTGATGTGGCCTACTTTACTATTACTACTACTATTACGATACTATTATATTTCTAGTAGTAGCGGAAAGAGGTCTGGATTTTAGTCGAGCATACAAAAACAGCATCAGGAAAAAAGGGGCGTTGGCGGGGCCGCATACCGGCATACCATGTACTGGATAGGGGATCATTGCACACCACCAGACTTCTTGCCTGGCGACGAATTTTTACGTGTTCTTATAGAGACGGCATTTTTTGCTGAAGACCAATCAATTGAGTATAGAGGTCATTGGAAGATGGTTATTGAAGTGAATGTGAATGTGGCTTATAAAAGGCTAACTGCTAGAGCTACTAGATGTGTAGTATGCTTGCTCTAACGCAGCTACTAGCTAATGCCATAGCTACCTACTGGGTTTCCCGGTCGTTTTATATGCGTTCATATGACATGCAATCCATGAATCAATCTCGCTACGTCGCATCGTGTCATAAGGACATTAGAGTAACTATATCGTACATCCCCTCTATCAGACAGAGGTAGGGCCATGTCTTCATTATATAGACCACCTCACAAGTTCCCTCTCTCAGCCTGCTCACGCTCAATAGCTTCGAACAAACTCTTGAAATTTCCAGCGCCGAAGCCAGCGAAGTCGTGACGTTGGATGATCTCAACGAAGACCGTCGGGCGGTCCATGAGCGGCTTCGTAAAGAGCTGCAACAGGTATCCACCCTCATCGTAATCAATCAAAATATTCAACCTCTGCAACGTCTCAAAGCTCTCTTCCAGCTCCCAGGTCCTCTTCTCAGTGCGCAGGCGCTCGCGCATCGTCTTATAATAAGTATCAGGGACGCTGATGAACTCGACGCCGCGGGCGCGCATGGCGGAGACGGCGGCGACGATATCGTGGGTCAGGAGCGCGACGTGCTGGACGCCGGCGCCCGAGTTGAAGATGACGTACTCCTCGATCTGCGACTTCTTTTTGCCCGGCGCCGGCTCGTTGATCGGCATCTTGACCACCTCGTTCCCGCTGCTCATCACGATGCTGCTCAGCGCGCTGAACTCCGTGCAGATCTGGCTGTCGTCCACGGACCAGAACCGGTGGAAGGAGAGGCAGCGCTCGTAGAACTCGCATGCGGCGACCATTTCCCCCCATGATTGGTTGCCCACGCAGTGGTCGATCCGGGATAGGTCTACGGCGGGAAGCGGAACGCTGGATGGTGGTGATGATCGGGCTTGGAAACCGGGCATGAATGGCCCTGTGTAGTTGCGTCGTGATATTAATGTGTGTGTAGTATCGCCGTACGTTCGGATTACAGCCGTCAGTACATCGCCATGTTGTTTATCACGCGATACCTTGGGTGGTTGGACTGAGACAGCGCCTTGCTCGACAGCATGGTAGTAGACACCTTCAACGCTGTCGACTTCGAAGGCAACATCCTTGACTGCATCGCCATGACGCTCCTGGTGATCATGCATCTCTTTCAGGAGTGAACGCTCGGCATCGGAGATAGGTTCATCTTCGGGTAGGTGGACATATGAACGGATAGGAGAAGTAAAGACGAAACGGATATCGCCACAGGCGACAACGTGGGAGGTGAAATAGCGACTGCCAGTCTCGAGGCCGCGGTATGCTATCGTCTTGAAGCCGAAGAGGGTTGTGTAGTATGAAGCGGCCTGCTTGGCATTGCCTACCCACCAGGTAATGTGATCGTAGCCACGGAAGTTAGGCACGCCAGCTTGGATAGCGTATTCGTCTGCGTGTGAGTGTTGGATAGAAGAGTATCTCGGAGGAGACTCTGAGATTGCTGAAGGGGCCATGCTTGTACTGTGTGGTTGTTTGAAGCTATCTGGATATCACCAACAGGAAGATGAAAGGTAATGCAGAAGACCGAGACTACCTAGTAGTTAAACATTGAGATGTTCAATGAGACTCCTTGATGTTAAGTTTACAAGATGAGAACTTTATGAGAATAGTATATAAGCACAGACAGGTCATAAACCTACTATACATCTGACCTACCTAACACTCACGCATGACATTAAACTTATAACACGGTTAGGGAGGGATAGTTCGGGCTCGGGTCGAATTCCGCACCCCCTAACCGCCTTGCCAGTTTGTACGTAAGCTTCTCAGACTGTACGTCGGCCCCAATTCAAGGCCCCAGAGATCTAGGAAAGATGTGGTCGTGTGAACGCTCATTCGTGAGCGGTGACTTACCTATCAAGTCCCCCGATGCGTCGATGTGTGGTGAAACCATGTTGGTCATGGAGCGCCATGGAGCCTCGAAAGCCAAACCCGGCCGCTGCGGAAAACAAAGACGTCAGACTTGCCGAAGCTAGCCGCTCCCGAGATCCACGTTCCCGAGCCCACTGTACCTATCCGACGCCACCCACTATCTACCTTTTAGATATCCAATGAGAATAGATGGGTTGACACGGTTAGACGGGGAAGTAAAGCTTGTTCCTTATCGCTTGACCTAAGGTAGCTGCAGGTGAAGAGATTCATGGAAGGTGGCAGCAAATAGCTGGCACTGTAATAGGGGGCCGAGGTGGAGAAACGACGTTGTTTGGATAGGAGATATGTAGGTAGGTATGTACTAGGTAGCTAAGGTTTGACTGCTTGCTTTCCTATCACTAATGAAGTCAGCCTTTGCTGTGTTGTTATACTCAGTGTCATTTTAATTCCATATATTCAAAAACATTGAACTCTCTCGTCAGCACCGCCCCGACATACTATCTGATCCCCAGAACATATCGCCACCAACATTCCCGCCAAAATCGCTCCAAAATACTCAACTCACAATCGTTTGCCGTTTCGATATCCTGATTTCGTATACTTCACAATGGCGACGGGTTCACTGAGTCGCCACGATTTCAACGTGCTCGAGAAGATCAAGGACCCAGAATCCAACCCGTTAACAGCAGTCATCGTGGACGTAGCATTGCCCAAGGATCCTAACATAACAGACACGTCTGTGTACGACCGTATCTCTCAAAAGGAGCGAGATATCGTATTGGCCATGCAACACTTAGAAATGCAACTTGCCGGATTGCGGCCAGCATCAACAAAAGAGCCGATGACGGAATACCGGGAGTGCATATCGAAGCTTGGAGAACTCATCTCGGAACACCCCAAGTACGCTAGTGCCCGAAACAATCGAGCACAAGCTCTTAGAAGGTTGTACGGAGATACCATGCTCCTATCGGGTGAATGTGATTCGAAGGGTTTGTTGCGAAATACGGATGACCTCGAGAAATCCCAGGCAGCGGCGCTAGCTCTTTCTGATCTCGACAAAGCCATTGAGCTGCTGACTCCCAACAGCCTCTTCGCTTCCATCTCGCCACAGGCTGGAAAAACCTTGTCACTCGCACACACCCAACGAGCCGCAATATATCACATGACCGCCAAGTCCTTCAAAGACGGTGGGATAACTGACGTAGGAGGGAGAAAGGAAGGGATATGGACAAAGGATGGTTTTGAAGAAGCAGCCTCAAGGGACTTTGCTCTGGGAGGAAGATATGGGAATGAGATTGCAAAGGGGCTGGCTGTGAGTACTAACCCAACAGCCAAGCTTTGCGGTCAGATGGTTAGAGAGGCCATGAAGAAAGAATACGGCCCAGCATATGCTGCATAACCATGCAAATTACTAGACTAGATCTTAGGCCTAGTAAAAAACCTTCAAAAATACCCATTAACCGTGGATATTGCCCAAGAGGAACCCGAGAATAGCAGTGAAAGGCGAATCCATTAGTCCCGCCCATTACGCCATCTAGACTCCTTATGTACTCATCGGCATCGGTGCGTCGATACATCGCAGAGAATAGCGACTATTCAGGTGGGCGTGGGAGTTTGTATCAAAGCCAAATTCGACACAAGTTGACCAAGTTCTATTAATACCCTTTCGAAGACCTGCGGCATTGCCTGGGAGAGATGTCGTAATCGTTGGATGTAGAGATACTAGATGACAAGCGAAGGTCGCAGGACGAAGCACATGGTATTCGTAAACTTAAGAGTCACAGCCTACTGCGGCTTGGTATCGGAACTCCAGCGACCCGGTATTCGACATGCGATATCATTGTGTCGGCTTACTGAACAGATTACTGACTCGTCTAGAAATGGTTTCAGGTTAGAGGCAGTGCTTGATTCACCATGATCCATATGAAATATGTACCTCTTTCCAACTTGGATGGTTTGCTCTGTTGTTCTACCGAATTTCTGTTTCCCTTCACGGTTGATTCTTGTAGCGGCGGCTCCGAGCCCGATCACCACGGCAAAGATTGGATCTGCTACTCGGGATATTATATACGACGGAGGAGCCATTGGCGCAAATATTGCAGCTAAGTAGTAGTTTTGGCTGGTATTATCTGTGACTTGTATGTAAAGTCGGTCATATATCACAGTTACTCAAGTTTGAGTGTTTCGATAGTGAGGTTGAATTATATTTCCAGGTTCAGATGCATCATTCAATGTTGATCGTTCTCTCTCCCACTTCCGTCAGTCGGTCCCGCTACTGCCGTCACAGTGATTACCTAAACACGGACCACCCTGACAGCGCACTGGGTCCCACAACTTTATATGTGGCCAATCATCGGTAAAACCCTTGGTTCGCTTAATTTTCTCAGGCACATTTTCGATTTTCTTAGCCATCGCGTTCAACCTTTACTACCGAACGTAATCTCAACGACCAATTCGACAACCCACCCACAACCTCGACTTCACTAACCCTCTCGACGACGACAGTGAAGCCGGAAACATGAAGTTCCTCAAGGTCGGCCGAGTAGCCATCATCACCCGTGGCAGATATGCCGGTAAGAAGGTACGTTTGGAATTGGAGAGGAAGAGAAATTCCGAAATTCAAAAATACGTCCGACACGATGATTTTGCGATTTGGCAAATTCTCAAATGATCGATCGATATCTACCCTTTCGAGAAGCCGAATTCAGGTTGTCGCACAATTGCACCTTCAAAATCCGATACATTTCACTACGTTGTTGCATTGCAGAGAAATTGGGAATATTTTCTAACAGGGCCTTCTTCCACAGGTTGTCATCATCCAACCCGTAGACAGCGGCAACAAGGCCCACCCCTACGGCCACGCCCTCGTCGCCGGCATCGAGCGCTACCCTTCTAAGATCACCCGCCGCATGTCAAAGACGCGACAGGACAAGCGATCCAAGATCAAGCCCTTCATCAAGGCCATCAACTACAACCACTTGATGCCCACACGATACACTCTGGAGCTTGAGGGTCTGAAGGGTGTTGTATCAGGCGAGACCTTCAAGGAGGTCAGCCAGCGGGAGGATGCGAAGAAGAACGTCAAGAAGGTCCTGGAGGAACGCTACACGAGCGGCAAGAACCGATGGTTCTTCACACCCCTGAGTATGTTTCCCGCCTATGGTTCTATACTCACACACCTACACACCTTATCTTCTACATGAGAAACAATGGACTGAAACTGTACTAATTCGCTTCACAGAATTCTAATCCTTTCGTCTGCATACTTCCGTCGTTCGGTCTTAAGGGGGTTCGGTCTGGGATGTAAATCGCATCATCAATGGCATTAGGAGCCTCTAGGGTCTTGCTCTGAATTCATAAACATGAAAAAATGAAACCACGCTTGACGAATGAACCTCACTGTGTTTGGGCCTATGTGATTTGTGCCAATCCCAGCCTCCGTTTACGATTAGACAAGTTGTAGCTCGCTGACTATAAGACCGACTACTTGATACTTGCCCTATCTAGATTGTTTGGGTTAGGATAGAATGGTAGATATGTCCATATGTGGGTAGGTCTACCGGCTCCCGAGCTTACAACAACGTCGAACCTCATGTGAATAGCCGAGCGAGTAAACGAGTGCATAGCCTATGTCTTGTTAGCCGGGGTTATGGTAATGGTACCAGAGGATTGGCAACCGTATACTCCAACGACATCCCACAAGATCCTCCTCCGCCCACGTGGATCCTCGGTGTTCGATCCAGGTATGCTAGAGGTGATCATCACAGTTGACAAAGTTTGAAAGAATTATCCCACCGTACATATCTACTCTACCATCTTGGCTGGACAGTTGAAAGTCTGACCACATAGCCTAAATGTGCATGTTTCCCTCTTGTCGTACTGGTAGCGTAGTATTCTTACACACTTCAATCTCACAACAGTGTATGATTTACAAGTGAATGGGATGAATAAATCTTTAAGTTCCGTTTTCATTCAGGTCTAATTCCTCCTAGGCTTTCTAAGTTACATGAAGATTAGCCCTATCGTGATGCAAGCAAATGCAACCCGACCCTTGTGTTTGACGCCTGTCTGCTCTCTATAGCCGTACAAAAAACCGTGTGGCTAACCCTTCATCAGTGTGTCCACAGCACAAATGAAATGTCTCCAATTACTACCGTCCCCTAGAAGATGAACTGGAAAATGTGCAATTATGTACCCGAAAAATCAGGGCTCCGCGTACTAGGTCGTCACGTAGCGTCTGCCCGTCAAGCCTAGCCCTAATGGAGCTTAAGCATACCCCCTTCCACCAGGAATATTACAAAGGCATATGGTGAAAATAGAGGTTGGTTCTTGTCACATCTTCGTTTATGAGGAGACACCGAACTTCTCAGCAGCACCAGAAAGGTACTGGGCCGGGTCGTAGTCGGGGGCGTACGTAGGTGCCAAGCCGCCGAACAGAATGAACACGAACAGGAGGACGGCCACAACGACAACAATCTTGCGAAGAGCAGGTCGAGTGGCGCCGAACTCAGCCCAGTGCCGGCCAGCTTCGCCAGCATATCCCTTGAGAGCATCAAAGCCAAGCTTGTAGTAGATCATGCCACCAAGAGCAATGGTGTAACCGAAAGCCTGGAGAGCAGAGACCGGAGTACCCCAAATAAGCATGGATGCAACGACGAGCATAACATCCTTGAGGACACCGCAGAGAGTCATGATGACAGCAGAAGTCTTGCCAATCTGCAGATATAATTAGCATCTACTGTGACATTTTCACAAGACGGTTTCACTTACCAGGAAGACGACCGAGACGTTGAGCAAGAAGGCGCAAAGTCCGTTCAGGAAGAAAGTGAATAGACCAACGTGGTACACTTCAGCCATGGAGACATTGGGGACTTCCCAGAAGAGGGCAACAACACCGTTCATGACAGCGCAAATGGGAGCGAAGTAGTACAGAGAGACAAGGGGGTCCATCTTGTACTCAGCAGAGCTCAGCAGGGCCTGGACCAGGTTGAGACGGATAGCCTCGAACATGAGACCTCCCAACTGGTAAAGGAAACCAATCCAGACGAACTTGATCTCACCGAAGGAGGCAATCATGACACCAACAACAATAGCAGACACATTTGCGAGCTGCTTGAGGTTGGGGGGCGCAAGACCCATGGCCCAACTGGAGAGAAGGACGGCAACAGGGGTGGTGGCCTGTTATTTCTATGTTAGCTGCCGTGTCTGATTCACATAACCATGGTTACTCAGGCATTCGTACCTTGATCATCTGGATGAAAGCGACACTGAGATACAGGTAGGTCAAGTTTCCGCAAATTAAACTCAAGCTGAAGAAGACACCGATAGGCACAATAGCACGGAGGTAGACGCGTCCGGTCATCTTAACAGACTTGCGACCGTCAAGTAACGAAGTGTAGCGAGCCATCAATTGCGTGGCGACGGTCGCGAAGGTCAAGTGGTAGGTGGTCAGGATGACGGGATAACCTGGAAAGCCATTAGATCTTTGTTCGCGATCGGACGATGAAGCGCAATTTCTTACGGAACTCGAGGGTGTCGAGAATCCATTTGTTGAACAGAATAACGGATGACGACAAACTAATCCAGGTTCTATGTGGTTCGCGGTTAGCTAAGGATGTCGATAGTGATTGTGTTGACTCAGGTTAGACATACGCAACGTAGACAGCTGGGTGGATGGCGGGCTTAGGAGGCTGAACCTTATCAGCCTCAGGGTTCGTCGTCGGTAGGATAGGACCCTTAGGCTCAGGTCGGGGGACCTCGCCAGAGGTACGGCTCTTCTCGTCAGCCATTTTTGATGTGATTATTGGTATGTGAGACTATGAAGTCGTTCGCGGGTGCGATATAATTGAAAAGGGGTAGAAGGTGAAGTGAAGAAGTTTGTGGATGAATGAGCGACTAGGCCAAGCCTGCTGAGACCAATTAAAGATTTAGGTGAATTGGGGGTGGCGTTATGGAAAGGGGAAAAACAAGAAGTTCAGTTTAGACGGCAGCGCTGTCGAAAATGAACTTTTGGTCTCTCTTCCGTGAGCTTCGAGAAAAGAGGCTACGTTGTGCGGAGGAGAGAAGTGCGTCGACGACTGGAGGGACAGAGGTCAGAGGTGACGAAAAAAGAAGGACAGGGCAGGACAAAAAAGAGGATTGAAAACGAGATGGTACGGCTAATAAATTTTCATTTGTAAGGTGCTTCGCGTTTGACAGGCCTACCCAGGCACACCTGTGCAATTTGGGACATTTGGGAACAACTGGAACCAGAGCAAGGAGCTTATCCCGCACAATTTTAGCCCCAAAACCCGCCCCAATTGAATGAGAGCTTTCAAACACGGTCGCATCATCCAGTGCTTGCCGTGCTGTGCGGGCACTTCCAGGGCTACCTAGACTCCCTTCTGTATGCACTGGGGGTAGCCTGGGTAGGTACTGGGCACTGGGGGGGCAGCGTCTAGCCGCTAAATGGCCGCCGTGGGTAGGCACGTAGGTACCGGTACAAAGTCCCTCAAGTGGCATCTCGCCCATCTCAATCCACCCCCACTAAAGCTCATTCCCTGGAATTCCTGCACTCAGCATAGCCAGGGAAGTCAGGGGCTACCAATTGCGTAGTGCTACCCAAACAGGATAAGCGTATGATAGGGAAATAGCTAATACCCTGAAATCAGAAGCCGCTGATGTCGTTTTAAGAGGCTCTCATTTCATTTTTGGACATCCCAAGCAGCCCATCCCTTCCCACGGCAAGCCACAGAAACTAGGACTTCGAACAGTTTGTCTCTCACCATCCACTGTTCTATCCAATTATAGTAAAGAGCATGGTAATTCTGTTACTGTGGTGTTGCTGTGGATTTATATTAAGAGTTTGTTTCAAGATAACACTTGGAGGGGTTCACAAAAGCTTAGCAATCGATAGACATACCAAGCAGCTACACACATCGATTCATTGATGTCTACGGGTAACCAACCTGGAGCACTTTTAAGCATTGGTCTAAATAATAATAAATAGCATTCCTTATATTGACCAAGTTCGTATCTCATGCCTCAAACGTATATACCCTTTAGGCTTTCTACATGCCTCCCATTCCCGTTTTGTAATCGTCATCAGCCCATCCTCGTATTAGGTACAGAGGATTTTGCCTGCCCAGGTCAATGGGATAAGCGGGTTGGCGGGATACCTAGATGTTCAATGTTTGTCACGAAGAGAACCACGGGAAATATCCACCATGAGGGTTCCATCTCCTGCCCGTCATATCTCTAATTACAAGAGTTGTAAGACGAGATTAATCAAGGGCGATTAATGATTGCGTCCCCATACCAATCTATTCCACTGTGACGTAACCAACCGACAAGACAAAAATCCCGAATTCCAAGGGACGGGTCAGCCCTGACTAGGCTTTTCTAGAGGGTTATCGTGAAAGCTTGAAGGCTACCTTACCTACGCGGGGTCTCGATTTGACAAGCATTGGACTTTTGACTACCGCTGTCCTTCCAACTCGTCAACCCTATTGCCGTCTTGAAAGGGTTTCTCGTATGAAACGTCATCAAGTCGCCTCCGTCCAAAATACGAGATGCGAAGCAATGTATAAACTTTGGCGCCACGTATCACTGGTTGCAGCCCATAGTTTACGACTTTGTTTTTGATATTCAACGTTCCATCCCCACGAAACATGCCAGTCGCATCTACTCATCCGGCCATATATATCTAAGCATCGACTGTAAGCTGTTATCAATTTGTTCGTGATGGTATCTTTCCTTGCTTAGCTGAGCATCGTCATCCAATCCCAGGCGAACGGTTACCCTTCATGCATACGGATAGCCTACGCATCCCGTTTTGAGACCCCTTACTCAGCTAAAATAAGGATCTTTATGGCGTGGATGCGCGTCAGCTTGTCGCTATAGGTAACTTAGCCCGATATTATACACCAGTACTTGAACATTGACAGCCACGTGTAGTCTAGGAGGCGCCTGTCTGACTTATATATGACTTACACTTACCATAGTGGTATTGTTTCTGCAGGTAGGAAGCCATCGGTACAACAGGATCATGCAAGAGAATGGTATGACGCAAGAGGATTGCTCCTGGCTCGCCTTGCCGGTAGTTAAGTCAAAGGCATTTCTGTAGATTTAACCCGTTTTCCGATTACATTCCGTATATCGAAGTCCTCGATCGTCCTGATCTCACGCTTGTTATCAAACTGGCAGTTTTTGCACTTATTACTGCTATGTACCTGTAGGTAAGATACGTCCGTTATAGGTACTTTTGTGGTTGGTACTTGGTATTTATAGTAGCCACCTTAATCGTGCTAAGCCATCGGTAAGATAATAGTTGGTAAGATCTATACAGTAAAAAAACATCGAGCCTTTTTCTTCCTAGCCCCTAATGCGGACATTTTGCGACCAAAACTACTAAAAACTACCATTATCTACGCAAGCCGGTTGAAAACTAATTCTGAGTCGTTGCACATGCTCAAGAGTGGACTACGTATGTTGATCTTGGTCCCAGCGGACCTGGTAACTCGGAATTTCCGCTTGGAGTGGTTTCTTTTGAGCCGCCAGGTGGCCCCGTGGACCGAAAATATCAACTTGAGACGGCGGCTTGGACGACTTTGCAAATCTTCGCCGTCCTTACTGTCGATCTCGCGGAGCTAACCGGTCCTGAGGCTCCAACTAGAAGCCAAGTTCGAGAGCCATAAAGTTTTACCGCCCCAACTTGGTAGTGTTCTGAGCGGAAAACAAGATCGACACATGTCAAAGTATAGATACATGTTCGTAGAAATAGCCATCGACCTGGCCATGGGCGGGACACGACCTTATCGAAATTAAACGATCTTCGAGCCCCAATTTGGTTGACGAATGTAACGCGTTAATCGCAAAGTGATGGAAGTGGGTAGGGGTGGGAAGCTATGCGCAGTAGACGAACAGTTTCTTCGATATTAGCTATTTTATTAGGTAGGTTGATAGTTTCGACACCAATTCAGCTGCCGGGGTTCTAGAGCTGGCTAGTCCAGTGGCAGATAATACTCCCACCAGCGTTCCCACAGCTTGACTCGTACGGGCGGACATGCCACACTCTACAGGCGGTTTATTCTGGTTCTAGGTACTGCGAATTTTGGGAAGACACTGGTTGGGGATATATCTCGGAAAGCCGTCTTGACGGGTAAAAGCACATTTGACTAACCAGAGTTACCTTGCATATATGCTATCTGTCTGTCTTAGTAAAAGCCTATTAAGAGTTGACATCTTCAAAAATCAACGTAGACATCCTACGATTCTACATGACAAGGTATCGATGACAAGACATAAGATGTCGTGCTCGACAGCCTAGATAACTCTGGTTGACGCGTACAAGGGACGGGTATGAGCTTCATCTTAATATGAAATTACGAGCAGGGGTTTCCTAGTGGTAAATCAACCCTCTCTGGTTATGCTGTCGATTACAGCCACACACACCAAATTCACCCACGCCTGTCACATGTGTTGCTTATGGCTCGTGGCTCATGTAATGTCGGTTATGATGTATTTACACAGTACGCCAATAGAAAATTACTATAGAAAATCAACTAACGATCGTCATGACCACATCCCTCCCCCCTATTGAGGAGGTTAGGGAGGAGTTCTCCTGAGTTTTACCCCTGACTTGATGGCTCGTCGATGGTTACCCAAGTAGGAGGGAAACTAGCGGTAACTGCCCAGGCACTGCCTACTATTTCTGCTACTTTGGCGAATCACGACGAGGCTGGTTCCAGCAAAGTTCGACGGAAACCCGTTACCCTCTGGTCCCTGCAGCCGCCACAGACATCTATCTAAAGATTAACTCAGGTCCTTAGGATCCCTTCTAAATGTTATGACAAAGGGAGGGGATCAAATTGATTGATTGATCTGGAATAACTTTATCTTAGACTCTAATTTAGCAGCACCGTTTTATACAAAGTCTCTGTTGGAATACTATTGGGTGCACCGCACCTCGCTGCTTATCTAACCTTTCCTTACGTAATCTTGTCCAACCTATAAAAGTGCAGTTTCCTTATGTAATTCATAGATAGAGAGATAGAACAATACACATCACTATCGACTCACCCACCATCCGCCGGCGACTGCCTGCTACCCTATGACCATATATCATACTACGTAGTATATGTGATTAGACCTTGTCTACCGACAGTCTCGATTGGTCCAATGGTTGTTGGCTATGTTTTATGCAGATGTTACATAGACATGAGATTAAATCGAATGGTCCGTTGCCTTGACAGTGACAGCTTGGAACATGAGTGTTTTTATTCGATATTCCTTTATTGGGTGACAATAATAATAAAAAACCAGAAAAAAAAGATTGAAGTCCAGTATTTTTCTTGTGAAGGTATGCAGGTGCAAGTCCAGGTCTTAACCGTATCAGGTATCGAGCGCCATCCAATTGGACGGATGAATGTTGCCAAGTTGCATGACGGAGAGACAGGGGGCTTGATAAGTGGGACGGCGCACACACCTGCACCAGGCTAGTGTCCATGGGTGGTACTAAGTCTGGTACTAATACCATCCACAATTTTAGTCTAGTACCCCTCCAAAATATTATACATAGTAGTAGAAAACACCACGCTGCTCTCCTGAGACTCGTCTTCTCTTGAGAATCCTCCTTGTCTGCCACACAAGATCCCATTCTCATACCTCATAGACTTAGAGACAAGATAGACTTTGTCCTGCAGCATTCGTTGGCTTGGATAGTCTCTCATCCCTTCTTTTCGCGAGAGTCCTCTGTCCCTAAACATCTCGACTTGACCTGGGAATCTTCCCCGCCTTGAGCCGAAACCATACCAAAAAGAAATCACCCCAAGACAATATGTGCGCGGATATGTAAGTTTCTTAGCCCTCAGTCTAGATAATCAGACATCTAGGATGTTATCCTTTGTTATAAAAGCCTAATTGACTGACATTTGTCCTTATAGCAACGTCGACGTCCTCGTTATCGGTGCTGGCCCGACGGGTCTGGGTGCTGCGAAGCGCCTCCACCAGCTGGTACTCCTCACCGCCTTTCGGGCAAAACTATCGTGGGCTAGCATCTTGCTAACATCTTGGTATAGAACGGTCCCTCGTGGATGATCATTGATTCCAACGAGAAGGCCGGTGGTCTTGCTTCTACCGACGTTACCCCTGAAGGCTTCGTAAGTCTACCTCTTCTGCAACCCCTCATCAAGCAAGTTGCTGACCATTGGGCTCTACTTGACAGCTATACGATGTCGGTGGTCACGTCATCTTCTCCCACTACAAGTACTTTGACGACTGCATCGACGAGGCCCTTCCCAAGGAGGATGACTGGTACACTCACCAGCGTATCTCCTACGTTCGTTACAAGGGTGTCTGGGTTGCCTACCCCTTCCAGAACAACATCTCCCAATTGCCCAAGGAGGACCAGGTTGTTGCTCTCGATGGCCTGATCGATGCCGCCCTGGAGGTCCGCGTCGCCAACACGAAGCCTAAGGACTTCGATGAGTGGATTATGCGCATGAACGGTGAGGGTATCGCCAACATGTTCATGCGACCTTACAACTACAAGGTCTGGGCTGTTCCCACCACCAAGGTACGCCAAAACTTTCCCTTCTAAACTGGACGGTTCATTTTCTAAGACGCAATTTCTAGATGCAATGCCAATGGTTGGGAGAGCGTGTGGCCGCTCCTGATGTCAAGACAGTTGTGAAGAACGTCGTTCTGAACAAGGAGGCTGGCAACTGGGGTCCCAATGCCACATTCCGTTTCCCTGCCCGTGACGGCACTGGTGGTATCTGGATTGCCGTTGCGAACACTCTCCCGGATGAGAAGAAGCGCTTCGGTAAGAAGGGAGAGGTTACTAAGGTCGACGCCACTAAGAAGGTCGTAACTCTTAAGGATGGCACCACCATCGCCTACGAGAAGCTCGTCTCGACCATGAACGTTGACCAGCTAGTTGAGACTATGGGCAACCAAGAGTTGGTAACCCTGAGCAAGGGTCTGTTCTATTCTTCTACCCACGTCATTGGTGTTGGTCTCCGTGGTAAGCGACCTGAGCGTATCGGTGACAAGTGCTGGGTAAGCCAAACTGTCCAAAGAACGAATTGAGCTTTTACTGACCCCTTTTAGTTGTACTTCCCCGAGGACAACTGCCCCTTCTACCGAGCAACCATCTTCTCTAACTACTCCCCTTACAACCAGCCCCAGGCTGACGTTAAGCTCCCTACTATCTCAATTGCGAACGGCAGCAAGCCCGCAAGCTCAGAGCCTAAGGAAGGTCCTTACTGGTCTATCATGCTTGAGGTGTCGCAATCCTCAATGAAGCCTGTTGACGAGGCAAACCTGCTTAAGGACTGTATCCAGGGTTTGATCAACACTGAGATGATCAAGGCCGACGATGAGATCGTCTCCACCTACCACCGCAAGTTCGACCACGGTTACCCCACGCCCACCCTTGAGCGTGAGGGTGTCCTGAAGCAACTCCTCCCCAAGCTTCAAGATATGGACATCTACTCCCGTGGCCGCTTCGGCAGCTGGAGATACGAGGTTGGCAACCAGGACCACTCATTTATGTTGGGTGTTGAGGCTGCCGATCACATTGTCAACGGCGCAGTTGAGCTCACGCTGAACTACCCTGACTTCGTCAACACCCGCAAAAACAGCGAGCGTCGTCTCGACCAGGGCCCCCTGGCGGCTAAGAAGACCGGCGCTCTACCTATCCGAAAGTAAATCGAGCGGAGGAAATAAGAACTAGTCGAGCTACGAGTATAACTTCGAAGGCATGCGTACCTCATTAATTTTATGGTGCTAGAGGCTTCCAAAAAAGAAATAGAGGTTCCTTTCTAGAGCTATGTTGAGCATATAGCTATTCATGTTTGACGAATGCGACGGCGATGGAATGTTGGGCTGATTCTCCCCCTTGATCTTATGACGTCGAGGCGTCATTATAAAAAGACGATGTATCCGCATTGTTAGAGGCCTTAATGAATAGAAATAGAGACTTATGAACTTGCCGGAACCCAACTACAATGTGATGCATAGCTCAACCAATCGGTTTTTAAGCTGTACTTGGAGGCTAAGTTAATAGCGTCATAAGATATTCTTGTCAGCCTTGCAGCTTTTGAAATGTCTTTTTAAGTAACTCAGTACTTGAGAACATCGAATAGTCTGGTGTGCACTATGCCGACACAATCATTTTACACTCGCTTTATTAATTTTCTGTATGTGTGCTATGCTCTAAACCGTAGATGGGATCGTATGTCGATCATCTCAAAATACTACCCAAGGTGCCACTTGAACTAGTTGTTCGAAAGGGGAGTCGTAAATGCTATTTAAGTCCGCTACTTGTATTGACTTAAGAGGTGGGAGAATACGCATGCAGCCAAAGGGACGGGGATTTCATTGCCAAGGGATATACTTACTCTTAATAGGTGCCAGGTTTGGCGAATTGGTTTTTTTTTAGCTGCGCAACTTCGTCATACCCTTTACTCCGTGCTCCTCCTCCTAATAAGACATGTGTTTTTAGAGCGCGGGAGGGGGTTCTCTAGTACCAAATTTACAAGGCAAAGTACACGCGAGTAGTTGGTCACGCGGGGCACCGAGCTAAAATTTAGTACAAGCAAGGGAGAAATACAAGATCTCAAATGTAATTACTGTTAGTAAAATACCACAAGGAGCGGCCCGTCGCGCACAGAAATACAGTCAATACGTTATAAACGCCCTGTAATGATTGAATGCGGTCCCTCCTCATCTTGTATTGCCATACCTACTCGCCTCAACTCTTCCTAGTCTCTTATTGAAACGAGTTTTTCTGTACAACAAACACACTGGCCATTCATGAGGAACTGGATCTGGATCATTTTATGTACAATAGAGCAAACTGATCGGTCGACTGTTAGTGGTCCTTAGACTAAGCGACAAGCCCCGAATTCTTGCAGGATTCTAAAGCCCAGTGGGTGAGGACGGACCTTAACACTAGTGCACCCTTGATTCCTGGACAAATTGAACAAAAGCTCCGGGCGGAGATCGTCTCGCCATTCCCAAGGAGCCTGAGAAACACAGTGATACACAGAAGAGATCTTACACAGAGATTCCATTTTGAGGGCGACCGAACCCGGGCAAGCCATGTGTGTCGCGACGGTGGCGTCTTGGTTATTCTCTTCTCTTCTCGCTAAATCCTAAATCAACAACCCCGTGGCTGGACTACCTTACATAACCATATGTATGCCGAGATATCATGGACGGATCAGTGGTCATGCCGGATGACCAGCTAGATCCCCCAGCCCGGATCTTCGAACGGCTCCGACAGCTAGGCGGCTTCACCTGGGATGAGTCCCGGAGGCCATTTCATTCTAGCTATGACAACTGGTATCCTTCCCGAATGCGATGAGCTCGCATATTACGTAGTAGCTGTCTAACATCGGTCTTCTTTGTATAGGCATATCTATGGCACAAGATTTGTATCGCCCTACTCAACAACCACCACCACGACAACACCCTTGCAGGCCCTGGGCAGCCCACCTGGCCTCGTCAAGCTCGTCGCCACTCGTCCATCTCCTGGCGATGTCCATACCGGTTTCATCTCCCAGAGCGAAGGGAGCAGCGAGCGTTCATCGACATCCCCGCCCGCGTTCTCTAGTCTAGCTACCGACCTTTCCAACGTCGAAGAGCAACATATAGTCGCACGCGTATCCTACCATGTCCTCCGTGAAGAGAGAACGTTTCATATAGCCAAGAACCTCATCGCTACCGCCGACCCAGAAGGTATCCACAATGTAAAGCCGATCGACCTTATTCGTCTAAGCCCGCAGCCAGGCGATCGCGCGCCTATAATAGTGGCTATCTACGAGCACCCTGGGGAAAATTACCTCTTCAAGGCCCTAGATCTAGGGCCCGCTTTCTACTATGCTAGGAAAATCGAGGACCGTTTCGAAGCTTACCGCAAAGATGACTTCACTCTCGAACCCCCGATCAGTCTGATGCATTTCCTTGAATTTGCTATCGGTGCTACTCAGTGTTTGGAGATATTACATCACGGCCATGGTATGGTTCATGGTGAGATCAGAGCGGATGCATTCCACTTCAACATTGAAACAAACAAAGTGAAGTTGATATCCTTTGGCTCGGGAGTGAGGTCGTTCGAGCACGGGCTTACTAGTACTGGATGGTCCACACTCTCCAAGGAGCTCGGGGCGAAGAACAAATTAGTTTATATCAGCCCGGAGCAGACCGGCCGTTTGCCGGCTGAACCTGATACGAGAACTGACATTTACTCTCTAGGTGTACTATTTTGGATGCTTCTAACTCAGCAACCCGTCTTCACAGGGGGCTCACCATTGGATATTGTACAATGTGTTCTGAGTCGTCGTATCCCATTAGTGTCTAATATTCGGACGGATGTACCCGATGTCCTTGGTCGCATTATACAGAAATGTACATCTAAGAACGTCTCCGATCGCTATCATTCAGCCAGTGGTCTACGCCATGACTTACAGATGGTACAGAAGTTCCTAGGGAATGGGGACTGGGTAGCCTTGAAGGAGTGGCATATTGCTTCGAATGACATTTCCTCGTTCTTCATGCTACCCACGGCCATGGTAGGACGCCAGAAAGAACATGCCGAACTCATAAGAATCATTGAGAGAGTAGCCAGGGGTCACGCTATTGCTAGCCTTGGGGCTACGAATCGATTTTCTGACGGTTCCTGCTTATCGAACGAACTTCTTGATACCGCTGACATTTCAAGCGAGGGTGCCAGTTCCGTCGAAGGGGGGATAAGGCGGAGCGGTTCTTTCACCCAGACCAATATCTCGGATCCGAAACAGGCGAGAAGTGTCATTCTATCCTCAGTCAACGGAACGGACACTCAGACTATTTCTGGCGATACTACATCTTCGAATCAATCAGCTCCTAAGCTATCTAAACCGTGGGATAGACATCACGCAGTGACTTTCGAGCCCAAGACGGTACTAGACACCCTTGGCGAACGCCAGTCATCCTCACGCCATAGCGGGACAGATACTTCTACTAGTCTTTCTAGACAACTGGGGTCGGCAAAATTTCGAAGACGGGGTTATTGTGAAGTGGTTACTATTGAAGGTGCAGGAGGTCTCGGAAAAAGCTTTCTTGTTCAGCAGGTACTAGCTGATGCCAGGCGGAGAGGTTATTGTGCTACGGCAAAGTTCGATGGTGCTAGGAGAACCGCATTCGGACCACTACTAAAATTGGTATCTTCTCTGTTCAAGCAGGTCTGGGGCGAGAGCAACACAGACACTGCTCTCCATCGAGACCTAAAGGATTACGTCCGCCCAATGTGGCCGGTGCTGCACAATCTTCTCGGTCTCCCTGAGTTTCTCCTCGGTCCTCAAGAATCTGCGTCTGTCCTAACTCCGTTATCACAAAGTTCAACAAACAGCCGAACGAATAGAGCCTCGATGAGCAGACGTAGCTCATCTCCTGTGAGCTCCCCGGGCAAGCCACGACCTCGTAGCCCGCGAGTCTCGTCACAGAGCTCGCAAGACTTCTTACGAGCCGGCGTGTCTACTAAGACTATCCGCTTGATGAACACATTCTTAGATTTACTGAGAATATTCACAACGCACCACTTTGTCTGCTTATGTCTCGATGATCTCCAGTTCGCGGACGAGGAATCGATGGAGTTGATCACTCAAGTAGTCTCGGCTAGGCTCAAGATGGTGTTGATCATAACCTACCGTCCTGAAGAGTTATCACCTGACAGCGTCCAGAAAATCCTCCAACCCACAGAAACTGAGGGTAAACCACCCATATCCATATCCGTCTGAGCAATCTAAGCTAACTCATATTAGAACACCCGAAATCTAACGGTCCAAGAATCACTCGAATCGTCCTATCACCTCTTACTGAGTACGAGATATTGCAGTATGTAGCGTCAACGCTGTGTCGGCCTCAAGAGGATATTGCCCCTTTAGCCCTCGTCATCCAATCGAAGACCGCCGGTAATCCTTTCTACATGAGGGAGATGCTGAATGCCTGTTACCGTAAAAGATGTATATGGTACGACTACAAAGAAAACAGATGGCTGTTTGACGTTGATTGGCTTTTTGATCAGTTTAAGGGTGAAGATAATTATGATGTCCTGAATAACGACTTCATCACTCGCAGGTTGAGTGAGCTTCCACCAGCGTCACGGGCTATCTTGGCATGGGGAGCCCTTTTAGGCAGTTCTTTCTCTTTCGATTTGGTATGCAAACTTCTACACGGCGCATTCGACCTCGTCGACGACGAGGGCCATGAGTTGAGCGCGATCCTCTATCGTACCAAATATACGAAAACCGAGGCTGTAGCAGGATTGCAAGCAGCGATAAACGCCTGTATCATTGTACAGGGTGAAACTGACGATAGGTTCCGATTTGCCCATGATAGATACGTGCAAGCGGCGGCGTCTCTAAAAGAGTGCAACACTCCCCAGATGCACTTCGCGATTGCGCAAACGCTACTGAAGCATGGTGCGTCGGAACTCAAGGCAAGAGAGAGTACTGCTTCACATATCACGGAGTCGGTTGATATCATCAAGCGCAGGGTCGATGTTCGCCAGCCTTACCGCAAGCATTTGGTAGAATGCGCGGCGTTAGCCGTAGAGAATGGTGCCAGGTCGACCGCTGCCAAGTATTACCACAGTGCCATAATGCTTCTACAGTCAGAACCATGGAAAGAAGGCGAGGAAGACGTTAACTACGAGGAAACCCTCAAGCTTCACTTGCGCGCGGCAGAGTGCTATATATACATGGGAAACAATGGAGCAGCTCACAACCTCGCGAATACCATTCTCAGTAGTGCCAGAACCGCTGAGGACAAAGCCCCTGCTTGGCTTCTTCTCGCCCGAGTCCAGGCTCAGAGCGGAAACGCGGAGTCGGCCCTTTCGATATTAAAAGAGAGCCTCCGTCAGCTGAAGGTTGATGTTGATGCGCAACCAACCTTTGAGAAGTGCGACGCAGCCTTTATGGAATTAGCTGCTAGGATCAAGACCATGGACCGAGCGGAGATATTAAACCCCCTTCGTGTTGTCGATTCCCACCAACTGACTGTTGGAGCCATCCTCATGGATGCGATCAGTTCCGCCTGGTGGTGTGATACACTGGACTTCTACAACCTTGCTCTTACACAAATTAGTCTTTCTCTGAAGCAGATGGACTTCCCCCATTCCAGTACAGCCTTCCTGTACGTTGCTATGATCGCTTTATCCCGATTCAACATGGTCGAGTTTGCTGCAGAGCTTGGTAGCCAATGCTTAGAACTTCTTGAGCGAAACCGGGATCCATTCTCCTCTGCTCGCGGCTACATGCTATACGCCTCCTTCGTCAGCCATATCCACGTCCCTATCAGCATCTCTGTAAATCACTCAGAGCAGTCGGTCGAGTTCGCGTCTAGCGCCGGTGATAGGATATCAGTGATTCTTAGCTTCGGACTCTCGGCCCAAATGAGATTCTTTGCAAGCGAGAATGTTGCGTATCTCGAGTCTATTTGCCAGTACAGCTGCGAGGAGGTACCAGGTTGGCATCAAGATACAAGAGGCGGGACGTTCTTGATAGCGGTACGGCAGTTATGTCGTGCACTCCAAGGCAAGACAGAAACAACAAATCCAGACGGCGTGATGACTGATAGCCAGCACAATTCTTGTTCCTACAAGGAATGGCTTAGTATACAAACACGAAACGGCGGCCGGTCCGCTCTGATCTACGAAACGATGGAGATCATCGCATTGTATTTGTACGGTCATTATGAGCAGGCTTGCGAAATGGGCCGAAGATGCCTCGATAAGTTGGATTTGATCTGGTCCGCTCGAAATACCCGTGCCGTCTACGTATTTCATGGCCTTGCTCTAGCAGGTCTCGTTCAGCGGAAGCTCAACGACCCGCGAACAGACTCCGCCGACTTAAAGGGCGAGATAGACGAAACAATTGCGGAAATTGAAGAACTGAATAAGAAGATCAAAGATTGGCAGCTCGTTTCGGATGCGAATTACCTCTCATGGTCGAAATGGCTAGATGCTCAGATTGCAGAACTTCGCGACGACCACGGTTCTGCTATTCGACATTACGAAACTGCACTAGATCACGCTTCGGAGTATAGTCTTCTCTTCGAGGAGGCACTCGGAAATTTCCTCATGGCTGGTTTCTTCGTCAGACAGTCAGCAAGAAGATCGGCAACGGCGGGCTTAAGAGAGTCAGTTGCACTCTGGCGGCAATTAGGAGCGACTGGAATCGCGCAGCGCATTGAGGAAGATCATGCATTCCTACTCCATAGCCCTACTCGCCACGCAAGAACCGCCGAGGTCGCGGTACAGACCGACTTCGCCGGAGATTCGGCCTCCGTCACTTACGCTGCAGATGGTGAGGACGTCCCACAGGCAGTACAGCAGGTGAATGAGGAAACGAAAGAAACGCGTATGGCTGCTTGGCGCGGCTCAATGCAACCTGAGGCCGGTGCTGGCCTACCTGCTCTTGACATGATTGACCTTCATGCTATTCTAGTTTCGTCCCAAGTCATCTCATCCGTCTTACAGGTTGATGTTCTACTAAAGACGATGTGCGATGTTATCCTCCGAACTTGTGGTGGTTCCGCAACCAAAGCCGCCATTATTGTCCAGGACGAGGACGATCCGGAAGGCAGTTGGTGTATCGCAGCTAGCGGGGATTCAGAACGAGGTGCCACTGCCCATCTGCCTGGACAACAACTAACTGGCACATCGGTAGTCGCAGAAAACGTGGTTCTATACTGCGCTCGCTTCCGTGAAGTTGTCTTCATCCCTGACCTGATTAACGACGAAAGGTTCGGGAATGTTAGCGAATCCTGGCTACAGAAAAACTCGATGAGCAAGGCTGTTATCGCAATACCAATCTGCCACGGGGCGCAACCACTACTCGGGGTTCTCTACCTAGAGGGGGAACCAGGTTCCTTTACGGATAGAAACGTCACCGTCTTGCAGTTGCTTGTGAACCAGATTGGCATCAGTTATTCCAATGCGCTTGCGATGAAAGCCATCGAAAAGGTATCCTCTGAGAACGAAGCGATGGTCCGAATACAAAGACAGGCAGTTGCCAAAGCTCGAGAGGCCGAAGCCAAAGCAAAGCACGCCGAAAGCGAGGCTAAACGTAACGTCAAGATTGCTGAGGAGGCAGCCAAAGCGAAAAGCATATTCCTCGCCAACGTATCTCACGAGTTGCGCACTCCGTTGAATGGCGTCATCGGTAATTCCGAGCTTTTAAGAGACAGCAACCTCAATAAGGAGCAGCTCGAAATGGCAGATTCTATTCGAGTATCGGCGGACCTCCTACTTGCCGTGATCAATGATATCCTCGACTTCTCCAAGATGGAGGCGGACAAGATGAAGCTCTATATCACTGCGTTTAATCCTCAAGAGATGGTTCGAGAGGTCGTCAGAGCTGTTTCGTATAGCAACCGGGAAAAGGCATCCAAGAAAAATGTCGAGATCATTCAGAAAATAGATCTACCGCCAATGCTTATATACGGTGACCCGATTCGCTTACATCAAGTGCTTGGCAACCTTATTAGCAACAGTCTGAAGTTTACGGAACGCGGTTCTATTACCATCGGAGCTCGAGTCGACTCTAATACCCCTAAGCAGGCGAGGTTAACCTTCTGGGTTGAGGACACTGGTATAGGTATTCCACCCAAACAGTTGGCTAAATTGTTCACGCCATTCAGTCAAGCCGATGCCAGCACTGCTCGGAAATATGGCGGGAGCGGGCTCGGGCTCAGCATCTGCAAGTCACTTATCGAGAACATGATGAAGGGCGAGATTCGATTGGACAGTGTGGAGAATCAGGGTACGACAGCGCGGTTCTCGGTTACGTTCGACAAAGCAACATCTGAAGTATCCGTAGGGGAAGCTCAGCCAACCCCCACAGCCACGCCTACGCCGACAGTCGCTAATAGGAAACGCGATACTCCCCAGCCAGCTCCCAACCAACCTCTGTTAAGCCCACTCATAGACCTAGCACGAATTCCCAAAGATCAAATCCGCATTTGCATTGCAGAAGACAACCTTATCAATCAGAAGATCGCCATCAAGTTTGTACACAAGCTTGGATACACCAAAGTCGATGCTTATGAGAACGGGCTTAAGGCAGTGGAAGGTCTACGACAGAAAGCTAAAGAGGGGTTGCCCTACCACGTTGTCTTGATGGACGTCCAGATGCCTATCCTCGACGGCTACGAAGCCACGGAGCTCATCCGGAAGGACCCCATTGAAGAAGTGAGGAAGGTTTTGGTCATTGCCATGACAGCTTCTGCAATACAAGGCGACCGAGAAAGGTGTCTAGCATCGGGCATGAACGATTATCTTGCCAAGCCAGTCAAGGCAGACCTACTGAAGAGGAAATTGGATACATATACTACGGGAACGATACAACCACCAACTCCTCCTGCTAGACACTCTTCAGATCCTATCCTCGCGCAGCCGACACCTCCTGAATCTTCCGACAGCAATGCCACGCCCGTCCCAAGTCCACCCATAGTCAACGCGTCCGACTTCAACAGTGCCTCGCCACCCCTCGTTGCACCAGTGATATCAAATATGGAATTACCACTACCCCTTAACGGCGCTTCCAGTGAAAATACGTCACCAGATCAAAACTTCATCGCTCAGTCGTCCGATTCTTCTTCACCCTTACCACAACCGACGAAGCGCCAGCCGCGGAAATTAACCAAAACTCGCAACAGCAGCGAAACCGTGATCGTTCCCACAAGTGGCGAGAAGCTTAGAGCAGTCCTGACCAAGAAACATCCACAATCGAGCAGTTCTTCTCTACTAGACAGCGATACGAGCTATGAGATTTGATTATGGGTTAAAAAAGGAGTTGATGTCGCTGAAGAGATCGCGTATACCCCTGGCTATAGTCGATGAAGGATTTCCGCATACGTGCTGCTCCAGTATGAGTAGACATTTTAACAGAACTTCGAACCGTTTCGAGATAGATACAACCCCCGTCCATCCTCTACAAGACCGCGCGTTTCCTATCATCGCACTCGTTGCATTATGAGTTGAAATGGATACCCCACATGCTAAGGGGCAATAGCATGTTGTTAGCTTCTCTAGAATACCTTCAGGTTGCCCGTTTTCTGATAACCGTGTTTCTTACATACGGGTTTTGCGGAAACGATAACGCCGTCGCTTTTCACCATATACACAAGGTTGATTGTCTTATATCAGGACAAATAGGGAACTGGGAAATCTGATACCAGGATCAGGAGCGTACATGGGTTTTTCTTTAATTTGATTTGGATTGCCTGTGGCACAATGGCATAGGAGACAGGCACATTGCGAGATCATATATTGCCGTATGGGAGCTATGTCGTCAGGGTCATGGTATAGATATGGGGATATGGTATACGATGCACATATGAGCCACGCATCTCGGCAGGGCAGCGAGATAGCCACCAGTGAGTTTGATTTTATGATTTAGCGACGCTATTTAGAAACGGCAACATAGCACTTCACTTCGTGGAGAGGATTAGTCCAAGGACGACGGGAGATACCTGCCTGCATTAGACACTTGGTTGGGCATTCCCCAGTCCCCAAATACACGACCTAAATACACGACCATGCATTAAATAAAGAATATTTTAGAACGTTCAATAAAATTTTGGCTCCAGTCTATTCGTGATCACCGTAACTTGGTACTTGTCGTATCCTAAACACAACATCGTACTTTCGATACCGGGATAACCCAACACGTCATAAGGCGAATTACTACGACTACTGACACATGCTGATACATGGGACAATGTGGGAAACTTGCTCTCGGGGCGGCAACCGAGAGTAGGTGGCTTGGACCCGGTACTAGCGGGTTTCAACGCAATCCCTAGCCCAGATACACGAGGAGAAAACGCCATTGGGAGGACCCGAGATTCCGGCGCGGAGCAGATCGCGTAAAGATTCCCAGTCGGTCCGAGGGGCCCCAAGGGACAGGCTAGTAGGTAAGTCCCAAGAGAGGAAGAAAAAAAAATTGATCTAGAATTCCTTCGCTCCCGCTAGAAAGCGCCCCGTCGAGACATTTTAGCCTGATCTCCCTCCTTGCCATGTACGGATCGAGCTAGTGTCGCCTCGCCAGTGGACCGCCCACGGCCCCGACACTCTGGGACGGTAAATGAGATGAGAGCCGCGCTAGTCGATCCGGTGAGGAAAAGCAAAATAAACGACAAGGAAGGAAAGAGAAGGACAGAAAAAAAAATCCTCTAGAAACAGATTGCCCTACGCGAAGAAGGGAGCTCCTGGGAATGTATGTACGACACGGCATGTGCTACGCTCATTACGCGGCAGCCTTACCACCTCCTCCCCTTCTCCTGCTGCCCCTTTTATTAAACTAGGCAGCCCTCCCCCCCTCGCCTGTGGCTTTTTGGCTTTGGATTTTTTTTTGTCCCTACCGGTCAGGAAGGGTCGGGGACCAAAGGAGTAGGTGACACAGGTGGTAGCGAAGGTGTTGGAAATGATTTCCCCTTCGGGACGCTCGAGAGGCTATTCGTCGTGCGTTTTTCTTGGTCAAGCAAACTTGATCTGACTGCCTAATGTGCATGCCCTACCTGGTACCTATGTTGTAGGTACTCTCATATGTGGACCTTTTTTCTACATCGGTGGCTTGCAGCGGCTAAGGCTTTTTTTTTCTTCGCTGCTGGCAGGGCAGAGAAACATACATACATACGTGTATACATGACATGTGCGCGGGACGTCGGTACGCAGATACGTACTCGAGGTTGTTGACTTACTCGTGTCTACCTAGGTAGGGCGTGTAGGTACCTATCTACAAGGACAGGGTGGTAGGTTACTACCGGCTCGAGCAGACAAGACTGGCTGCTAACAGTTCGTATCTAGGCAAGTCGATGATGTAGAGCTGCTCCGAGCCAAGCTCGCCGCGGCTATCTAGATTTGTCCCGACACTAGATCGCGTGTTCGAGACCAACTACGTAACTACTAGGTGGACGACTAGCGGTCTATGTATATATAGGTAGATATGTAGCAAATATTGCGGCTCAAAACAGAGCACACCACGTGTCTCCAGCAGCTCTTAATTCTTTTTCTTCTTCCTCATTTCCCCCTTTTTTTGCGCGCCACGGGCTACGGGCTCCTTTCCCGTGTGGGAATGATCGATGGGAGATCGCCGGGGTCGGGATCTCAGTCCACGAGGGACGAGAGACGGGAGGCGTTTATGTTATGTGCTCGTGCGTTTCAGCTGCGTACTATATGGTAGTAGTAGCAAGAGCCGGGAACCGGGGTCCGTCTAATAATGATTAGACGGAAAAAGCCAAATAATGAAATGCGAGTGCGAAGAACACGATGTTTGCTTTTCGATACCAAGCCAACCCGAGCAGGGCTGGAGCCAGCCCGCGGGAAGCATATCGTGGCGTCCACGCTGCATATGATTAGCCGTTGTGCCTCGTGGGGGCGACGAGAGTCTGGGAGAGTCGGTTTTTCTGCCACCTGTTTCCGAATGGGTATAAAGACCGAATGCTTGGGAAATATACAGTAGGATTTTCAAGCAAATATATTTCGGTCTAGATGACTACTCGAGAGTCGACCGACGTAGTGGATGGAAGGATAATCGTGGTAATGGTGAATTTTTGTTAAGGTCTTTCTGCCATCGTACGGGCTGACGTCTTCAATGCATCAACCGATTGGTGGTCCAGCGTGTATGGATTGCAAGACTGTCATGTCATGTCATGGCTAGGATTTACAGTAAGTCAAGGATCGGCGCGAGAGAAAGGTTGCTAGTAGCATGTGCATGCATATAGGCGCATAGTCGCCAGAGAGGAACTTAGATTGGACAGGTAACCACCAGCTCAGCTTATTTTAGACGGGATAGGCATCTAGCGATCCTCCATGAAATTAGGCCTTCGTTGCTACATGAGATGAGGCAATTTTCTTTCATGCTAGTGGTAGATGGAGGTGATGGTGTGGTCTTTCGTAAGCTCGTAGAATCAAGTTCCGGTTCACAAGGTATAAATAGCAGTATGGGATGAGGTGTTGGATGTCAGTATTTTCAAGAAGGGCGAAGATGAATGAACACCTCGTAGGCAACGGGCTTGAAATCTTTCTGGTGTCTTGAGGTAGATGTGAAAGTGTTGGTATAATAGTATTTTCTCTCGAGATAAATATGATGTTGGGTTTCTAAAGTCACTAGGGAACCAACATGAGAGATACTGATAAATTTCTTCCATTCCGATCCTTGCTTTCCATATTGTCCACCGTTTTCTCGCTTCCCGGCGCATTTTCAATGTAATATGCGCTCTTCGGCGGCCAGCGTACTATGAATATGCGTGGCCCTCCGGAACTCCGTAGAGCTTCCACCAAATGTGCTGTACTACACCGGCCCAGTTTGTTACGAAATTTTTGAGGCCGCAATGTGGACCTTGGACAAGACTCTGGATCCGAAGACGTCGTTGAATAGTCCTGTCGAGCAGTGGATGTATTACCTCCGCCACATACGGGTACCTATATACGTACCTAGTAGGTATGTAGGTGGCTGGTATAGAGATAGAGTGCGGACGAGCCGAATATTATTAGTTACCTGTCAAGCCAGCCCGAAAACCTTGATGGTATTGGCGGCTAGCGAGTAAACTAAAGCTAGTCTACCCGCTGCTGTGCATCTTCTCGACTCCACCAGCTCCAGTATAAGCTCCATTGGATGACAACGGACCGAGTCGTTGAGGCCCGAACTGTAATTCGTAAGGCAACAATGGGCGGCTTAAAGTCTGCGACCCATCGGTCACGGACGGTTGACACCTGACTTGATCGGTGTGCTAATTACTAGTCACGAGGGGGCTTGTCCCAGAGGAGTGACCGTCGTCTAAGTCACAAGGAAGAGTATTGGAGGCGAATGTAAATCGTAAACGGGGAGATCATCACTATCTCCAAATTTCTGCTGTTTATTATCATAGTTCAGCTGTCCTAGGATGAGAATATATCGTGTGGACCCCGTATTTACTGGATATGAGCGTCCTGGTACTCAACTTACATATGGGATGCTCGCTCCTATAGGCTGCCGATCGTTTTCGAAATTTCTCGAGGGATTGATTCGATTTCTTTCCACGGGGAATGTAGTGGTTGCATCTCTTTAGTCTCCTACACCACCTCGCCGGGTTGACCTTAGTCTGAAAGCTGGCTGACAGAACCCCATCTCTATGCAGGTTAGTTGAGAGGTCCCATTCGCGCGCAAGAGAAACCAACTGCAAAGCACCAACGAAGTCTGGGCCAGGCGCCTGCTTGCTCAGGAGGTCGTCTCGGTTTATCCTCATGTTAGTGCCAATATTCATAAGTCCAATGATACGGGCGAGATAGGAAACAGGGACATGTTACAAAATCAAAAGATGGGATAACCGGCACAGGTACAGGCATCGGACACCGGCAGCAGTTCCGAGAAACGCAAGTGAGAAGCTCCCAGGCTGAAGACTTGAAACGTGCCTGTCATCATGCTAAGTTCACGATGGATATGCTTGGCTTTTAATTTAATACTGTACAGTCCAGTCTGTACTTGACATGTCAGGGACATTGAATATTTCAATGTTGAATCTTGGACTTTTAAGCTCTAGGGTTAGGAGCCAAGATTCGGTTAATCTAAATCGCACATATTCGATATCGACCTACCAACACAGTTAGCCCTTCACATCACTATGTCATATACGTACCTCTTAATTATGGATGATTTAATAATATTGAATGTTTCGAGGATGAAGAGAGGGAGGAAGAAAAAAACTTGTAGCAGGGTTTAGCGGGACCGCGGTGTTGCCTCATTTGAGGTGATGAAGACTAGAAGCGACGGTGTCGTTTCAAACGTCGTCTCGATCAGGCAACTCCAGTCTCCAAATTAGGCGGAAACGTATGAGCCAGCGACATGGGATTGCATGGTTCAAATGGGATTGTAAATATCCAAATGCGCCCCACTTGAGTATCAATTGATCAATTGATGTTCGTCGCGTACATGTTCCGTACAGTATTAGCGTTCATCATCTCAGGGGTCATACAACATTGAACGGGTCAGAAAGTATTCTTTTGAGCTAGCCCTGGAGGTTTGGTGGTCTGGTCTGGTGTTTGCGGAGTCAAGTAGGTACTTGCTCTTACAGTCCACTAGCAAACTCTACGAATAGCATATAAGCACGGTACATGGGGAAAAGACTAGGGGGTTACTCGGAACGCGGGTGGCCCTGCTTACCAGCCGTCCCGGTCAAGACGCGGAGCTTGTTGCTGATTGGTCAGCTGTCCCTTCAATATCCCCATTTAGGAACTATGAGGCTTTTAAGTACTCTGTACTTTTGAACTCTATTGATGGAATCCACCGACATTATTAACATGTACCTCTCTCTCGCTTTTTGAGTGTGCTATACTTGGTCCATGGATATCCTCAGCCACAGACTGATGCCTCTATATACACGCCTACCAGACATCAGTGCCAACATCAAATAGCTTTACAAAATACACATAAGAGACATCAAATATACAATGAAATAGCAGTCGAGTAATGAGTTTTGAGAGCGGCTCTCTTCTCCATCCCCGAATATATCTAAGATAAGCTCAGGTGCTTTCTGTTAGATGTACATCGCCATTGTGTTCTGTTATGCAACCTCGGTTGTACGGGTCTTGGGCGGCCGATGTCATACATTATACATTCTGGAAGTATGCAAATACACACGAATATCACCAGATATTGAATTTGTCTTTCGTATCCAGCGATGCTGTATAACAAGATCTGCATTTACCTATAGTAAATATCCGGTCTCACAGAAAGCAAGCGATTGGTAGTGCTTGCGCCGTCTGCTATATATTCATTCAATGTTGAGGCAACAGTCCATACGAGCGACAACGTTTACGAGGTCGCCGCAGTCCATATTTAAGCGACCCTCTATATACGCATGTAGGACTTATTGGTTACACGCTGCACCGCATCACACGTGCTCCTGCAGACAATGGCTTGTAATATTATTGCGCGTTGAGTAGGAATTGGCTTGTTTACAGCCGGAATAAACACGATATTCATTAGGTACCCTTTCCAATGATGACTTCATTGCATCGCCTTGTGTTACCCGATCGGACTACATTGATGCTTAACGCTTAGTGAGGCTCAATGGTACTTGTGTCAACTGGACCGTCGTCAGCCACAAGCCGACTGCTTAGATTAATCGCGATCCTACCCGCCTACCTAAGTACTTAAGTATTATTTACTGTACGGTATCGTACACGAGACGTATGGCAAAAATTCTAGTCGGCTGTGGCGTCAAGAAATAATACATCCCTAGACGAAAAAAAGATTATGTAGGAATTCTCTTCAATAGTATGTAAAGAAGGCATACATCCAGAAACGGTAGCATCAATGGAAGATTCATGCGAGTATTCCAAGTTCTATGTACATGCAATAGAAGTCGCGTCACTTACATGGCCTGCCAAGGGATGATGTAAGGTTAAAGGCAACCTTGAACACTTGACATTTCCGCTCACCCCTTTCAAGGAGATAAGCTTCTCCGTTTAAGCACACGGAAGACTCCGGTAAGAAGTGTGTTTAGACCAGGATGAGGAAATTTTGTTTAAATCTTGAAGCTAGCTTATACGGAGGATCAATCGATGTTGTAATATAAAATGACTTAGGCCTGTATGTATATCGAGTGGTAGCGATAGACGAAGCATCGATCTGTACGCAATACGCACTGATATTTCATTAATTAGCTATACTACTACTTAGAGTAAAAGTTGCGAGATATGAAAACACATTCTATAATTGTCTTATTAGATCATGATAAAACGCGATGGAAAAATCAAGAGTCTTATTATTAAGAGAATACTACATGAGTTGAAGGGTGACGGCCGGGAGTAAATGGGCGTTACATATAACCCCTTGTAGATACATCTGGGTATGTCCTTTTTCCCCCTTGCCCCTTGCCCTTGTGGCTCAGCAGCACATATTGATCAATGATTCCCAGCTCTCTTGCTGCCCCTCCTTTTAGTCTGCTTTTAGTCTACCTACCTAGGTAGTAGATATCTCCGCAACCTAGGAACCCCTCTCCGTCTCATTCTCCCTCTTGCTCACCCCTCGTCAATCAATTACCAATTACCAATTACACATACACATTACCCAAAGGCTCCGCCAGTCACATCTCTATTCTCATCGATGTTTTTCCCTTTTTCGACATAATTGTCGACCCCCGGTGCCTAGAAATCCGAACCCCTTGTCGTAAACAGCCAAGTACCTACATGATTGATGTTTCAGGAGGGTTGACAATGGCCGCTGTCAATTCTACAGCTTTCATAAGACGGATATAATGTGGATGAGATCATACTCATTCCTCATGCCCAGCCTGGGCCGGTCGGGCTGGCTGGTTAACCCGGCAGAGTGACTATGGAAAATCACGGCAATTTATATATGTGACGGTGACGAGCTGTTACCACCTTATTGCAGTTGTCCTTCAATTCCCCGAACCCCCAGTTTTCCGCCTTAGTTGAAACGTCTAAATATGAGAGGTCGACTTGCCTAATCGGGCTGATTTTGAAACATTGCCGACAAGGGCTGCGAGAAGGCGAAACCTATGCAATGGCTAGCCCGCTCCCTACACCGTCCATTTGTTTCCTGTGCCCCGTTCATTGCACCTCGCCCAATGACTTCTGTACTACATGCATATACTACATAATACCACTTACCTACATGTAGGTAGCAACTCGTTTTTACCCGTTCATGATCAAAACTGAACACGGTCGAGCCTTCGGTCCCGAGACACGGCGTTCTTGTTATGCGTGCTATGGATCTGTGCTATGGGCGCTATGTGTGTAAAATTGTAAATAAATTCTTCGTCAAGTCAGATGCCTAGGTAAGGGACGGGGTACCGCAGCCACGCGGCCGCAGCAACGGCAGACTCGAAGTATATCATTGATGTATTACTATTCTTCGTATTTCACCACCTACCTACCTTCTACCTACCTCCCTAACCTAGACCTAGACTGACCTCTTGGTAGAATGATGATCTTCCAAAGAGGAAGTCAGCTGCCAAGCTGCTAGGGTTGTTTGTGCCGTTACGCGTGCACGTTATCAAGTCTTGCGAAATCGGGAATATTCACATTTCAACTTACACTGTTGGAATCTTACAGGTTGGTTACAGAATGAGCCGAACCCCTTGTTCGAAGTTTTGAGGTATAATCATTAGACCCCGCCATGCTGCATAACCTACCTATCGACGTACTTGGTTTCTTGCCTTGTCCCGTGTAGTGTTCTATCATAGGTGCGTCAGCTACTGCGATGCCCGTGTGTTTAGAAACCTTCATTACACGAATAGCATTGAAGAGAGACTATGTTACCACATACCTATACACATAGTCCCGTACTCACATATAATTATAAGTAAGGTAGGTTACATTGCGCAAAAGTCCCAAACTGCAGACATATACCATAGTATCATACTCTGATACAATGAGTGGTATTGAAACCTGTTACATACTCTTCGCTCATCTCACCTCTGCATAATACAATAATTTCTGTCGAGGCCTTAACTCCCATGCAGATAGACTATGGTACATATGCATACATATACCTGCATATGTATGTACGCTAGAGACTGGAAGACCCGGCGTGGGTTCCGTACAGTAGCGCACGGTATGAAATACCTTCAGTTGAACTGTTGCTACGAGTCTCTCACTGTCTTATGGAATATTATACACACCGTACTTAGGGTACACCACATACACTCGCTGCCTGGGAAAGCTTCGATGCGTGGTATGTAAAAAGTTCTACCTCGTATGTACAGCCACACACTCACGCACCCACCCAGACAAACAACAGGTTTACCTGGGTTTCTACCCTGGAACTAGGGACATGACTTATTCGTGCACAAACCGTCTGATGCAATACTATGTACTCCTTTCCAACCCTCCTGGAAGCATGACTCGATAGCAACCTGCGAGCAGGCTTTCTGGCTGCGTGAGCGGCCTCTTACTAGGTTAGGTATGCTGCTCAGCCCATTCATACGTATTGTATATATAACCCCGGCTTGCCTGCCCAGTGCACATGTGGTCCTCTTAAGGATCAAGCGTATGTATACCTGTACGTATCGAAGTACTCGGCTACCATGAACGATGAACTCCACTTTTCAGCTGCTGACGCTACTATTTCCAAGCTCGGTATAGACGTATATAGACGTACAGTCAACTGGTACTGAAGTACAAGATGAATGTACTTGCCCCTTTCAACCTATCGATATTACTTAGTACCAACGGTCTCTGCCGAATTCCCTGCCTACCTAACATCATACCTCACATACACCCATACATATACATGCCTAAGCATATTATACGCCAATACTGGATGTACATATTTACAAGGTAAGGTACATAAAAATAAATAATATGCTTGTTCATGTCCCGTGTGGTCGTATGTGGTAGCTTTCGTACGTGCGTATTGCCTATATCCAGCTAAGTACTATGTATCTCGATTATAGATTTACCTACCTTACGTATAACCTGGTTGGAATAGCACTTACAAAGGCGCCACGAGAGGGAAAAAAAGAGAGAGAAAAGATCGTCCGGGTTCTAGATCTCTTCGCGAGAATTCTGCCTGCGCCGTCCTATCCCAAGTCTCGAAACTCTTGACACGTCTTACAGCAGAAAAGCGTCTGTTTATTTAGTTTTCGTCCCATCTGCCCACATATGTATGCGCCGTGCATTGAGTCTTTCTCTTTCTCTGCGAGACTCCACTTCAATCCATCCACCTCTCTACCTCTCACCCTGCTGCTACTACGACTATGTACATGTTTAGTCAAGCAAGCAAGCAACCATACCTAGTATACCTAGTTACTTACTTACTTAAGGCAAGCTGGATGCTAGGTAGGTACCTACCTACATGTAGTAGGTAGCCGCTTTGCTACCTATTATTTCCACACCCCCCACACTCTTTGATTCGCCCGTCGTCACTCTTGCATCCTCCTTGACATTCTTTTTTCCGACGTCGAGGGATCGACCCTGCATGGTAAGTCTTTCACCCCGGTCCTGTGCTTCCTTCGATACTCGAACTTCGAAACGGGGTACTGGCAGTTTCCAGCTGCATTCCATAAGTACTGGAAAGGGGGCCCTACAGCCAAAAGATACAATAAAATACTAGCCCTATAAACACGCCATCCAAGGTTGGACTAGAAACCCTGCCCTACATAGTACTGTGAAAGACGGGGCCTACAAACCCTGGAAAGAAAGAGGAAGAAAAAAAAATTAACGGAGAGCAAGGACAAGCCGAGTTGGACTGATCCGTTCATAACTACCCAGCTTGATCAGCCTCGTCATTGTAGTGGCGTGAAAAGAAGGCTTCCCCTCCCTTCCTCCTCTTCCCCCCCGGGCACGCCTCACAACTCTTCAGCCACTTCTTCTACTTCTACTTCGAGCTAACCACTGCGTGACCAGATCTCTGGTTCTTGAGGGCGTCACTCGGCAGCTTCCTCTTTTTGCCTAAGCTTCTTATTCTGATTCTTTGAACTGGCGACTTGATCCACCTGTTACTTTCTCGTTAGCAACGGTCCCCCTAAGATGCCTAGACAGCAGCACTCTCTTTGACAGCGAGTTGCGTGCCTCTGATTCAGACGATTCCCATCCCCCAGCTTGCGTAAAACGACCTAGCGGACTATTCTGTCCGGTCTAGCTAGCTAAATTTCTTTTTTCCCAATAATCCCTTTTCTTCCTAGCTATCCGGTCTTCATCAGCTTCTTATATGGAATCCTCAAGATACATACGTACGCATACTACTTTCAGATAAGCCAGGCCTTCGTTTTCTCCACACTCAGAACGACCTCTACTTTCCGCTTCGGGCATTGCCTAAATCGGCCTCAAGTGGTAGAGTAGAATCGTCCTGTCAGCTCATATTACCGTCCCGTTCCAAGATCTTTCCTGCTTGGTGCCTCCCGACACTTAGAGCTACTTTGGGCATCGATCCTCCCAAACACGTCCAGGGTTCTCGACCGCTGCTGTGTCGGCGCATGTCCAGTTGCAACGCCCAAAATACCACGCAACAACCACCGCAACTCTCTCTCCTTCCCCCCCAGTTGATCCTTTAAATCTACTACCCATGTGTTTGGCAACGACCTTCAAATGAGGCTGGGCTTTGGGATTCAACAATTCCATAAGCCCCGATTGTTTCCCGTCCCTTTACTACCAAGCTGGCCGTCCTCACCAGCTTTCTTATGCAAAGGTTATTCACACCACCTCTTTGTTTCGTATACACAAGTCACCTTCTGCCACCCTGCTCTTTTCCAACCCTTAGCATGCGCCCCTATGTTGCCGTCTAGTTCCTCTTCGCCTCTACTGTCGAGATGATGCTCACAACCAAGCAGCCAGTTCATCACGGGTACCGGCCTGTCCATGATCTACCGACGCCGCCTCGATCCTCGCCCCCCTTGAGTGTTCAGGACTCTTTACAGAAGCCGTTTATAGCTCTCCCACAGAAGCAGAGTCCATCTACTAAGCCCATGTCAGCACCTCATCGTGGCCTGCCCCTCCCGGCGGCCATGACACTACCTCAACCACCACCACCTCCGGCTCCTGGTCCCCCTCATCCACCTGCTCCAGGACCTCCTCTACATTCTCAGGGAGCACCGGCTCCTTCTCCGCATAGTCAGGGACTCGGCGCATTACCGGCGCCGCCTCAGCACCAGGGATCCGAAGATTCGATGAGAAATTGGTTGATGGCCAAAACCGAAGAGGAGAGAAGGAAACAGGAAGAGGAGAAGACACGACAAGAGACATTGCGTCTGGAACAGAGAAAACTAGAACTTGATATGCTCCGAACGTCCCTAGATCGAGGCATCCCGCCGCCGATGGTCCCCGTTGTTTTTGCCGGGATGAGCGGCGGTATACTTCCACAGGCCGCTCTTGAATGGGCGCAACAGTATCTAATGCCGCAGCAAGCGCATGCACCGCAAATTATGCCAGCCCAAGGGGGTCTATCGCCAGAGGCTCGAAGGGAATCTCAGCAGTATGGAGGACAAGCGTATGGTGTCCCGTCGACGCCGGGATCTGGAGCTGGACCCCAGGCTGGCTTTGTTCCCTACCCGGGCCCTGCCTCGCCAAGACCGAGAGCACACACGCTAAGCATGGGCGGAGGTGTTGGAAGACCGTTGGGAGGTTCTACTCTCCCTCGACTAAGCACGGGCGAAGGGGCCGCTGGGCCAGGTATGCCTCACCCAGCACACGCGCTCGCGCAGCAACAACCACAGCAGGATACCAATTCGCCCTCAATCTACTTTCACCATTGGCAGCCACCGACCACCCAGGGAGGCTCTAATCAGCCAGGAACGCCTTCTGGTTTGTCAAAATCCAAAATGAGCAAGTAAAAACTGGTGTGGCTAATATTGCCCTTCGATGAGTAGTGGAATCGCCTAAGAAACGAAAAGCGACGGGCCCCCAGCCAGCGGCGCCTCCGCCGAGCCAAGCGCGATTTAGATCTCCGCCTTTCGGACAGCACGGGTCTACGCTGTCAAACCCCCCTCCCGGTCGACGAAGAGGTCATTCCCGACAAAGAAGTGACGTCTCGTCGTACCGGTCGGCAGGGCGCGGTCGATATGACCATTTCGGACCGCATCGGGGACTTTCGCCTGGTCCCGGCGCGCCGAGAGAAGGTGGAATGGGCGAATCATCACAACAACCTAGGAGCAGTGCACACTCGGTTTCGTCATTGCTGTCGGATCAGCCGTCACCACGATACGCGTCGGAAATGAGGACACAACAAAGCGAAAGCGAGCGAAGAAATTCCCCGACGACGTCGGACGAAAGGCCGCGTGGTAGTGGAGCAGCTGGGGTGGGATCAGCCGCAGGTCCTCCTGGTCCTGGGCGAGAAAATGATTAAGGAACGGACGTTATGATGTTGTTGATGGTCCGCCCGCGTTTCAGCCTCTAGGGCGGGCATCTGAAAGAGTCATAGGTGACCAAATTCTAGAAATGAGCCCAAATTTCCCAATCTCACGACGATCTGGATCTCTCGCTCGGACATTTCTAGACGTTTTTGGTACCCTAGGCGTAATTTAACGAACAAGGGTGGTGGCTTTTCCCGTCTAGGTAAATGACCATCGACGCCTTAGCTTAACAGAAATGAAGCAGCCGTTAGAGTTACGCCACACCACGCGACACAATACCAAATTCTCACAGCACGGGTCAACAACGCAAGCAAGGATAAGACGATGGTTTAGCTACGATAATTATCTGGAATACCTGGGATTCACTGTAACTAATAGCTCTCTCGACTGTATTAAATCTTCCATCTGCATACACCGGGGATATGACGACGACAGGTTAAAAAGCATTGTACGGTGCGGAGAAATGGACTCGGAAAAGAGGACCTGGAGTTTCTGGGCACCGGACATTTTTATCATTTGGGGATCACGCATGAGCCTGTACAATACAATATAGATACCATGTGAAAAAGGGGGATAGGCGTCTAGAGTCGAGGGTAAAGACTAAGGAGTCAGTCGCGCGCAATTGTATCATATCATTATCTAACAGTCGAGTCCTGAATATTAATGAGGAGTACGATCAGAGACTTCGAAATTTTCACCATCTCTCCATCTGAAAAGCTTCTTTCTGTTCCAGCGAGAAAGGGGAAGATTGAACGAGCGGTCAATAGGTACTGCGTACATAGTGCCAGGCAAGTTTACCTAGTATGGTACGTACTCAATAGATGCACTTATTCTATCTATTGTGTGTATGGACATCAGACACTTTTCACAACTTACGCAACATTGAAAGACGAGAAAGACGAGAGACCGGAAAAGCCTAGACTTCTCTACTAGTTCTACGGTGCTCATCTCCTTTTCCGACGCCCAAGACGGTTCGTATTGCTATCTGTACAGTTTATTAAATATTGAATATTACTACTGCAATATCATTGGCTGCGCAGTCTTAGACGATGATCGGAGATTTAATGATTCGTTCAAAGTCTCTGTCCTTGGGTAACACGGGAAGGGCTGGGAGATGGAGAATCTGACTTATAATTTAACACGACAGACCAGACCGCACCGCACCGCCATGCGGGAAGAGACGGACCCGTGGACGTTCGATGTTACTTAATTTAGGTCGTAGGCACGGTAGGTAAGTATCGTAGGGACGTTGACGTTGCACAGCAGAGACGCCGGGAGCCATGTATGGAACTCTACGCAGTTAAGCGTTCGCTTCCAGTTGCATGTCAACAGTTTAATGAGTCTCACAAGAAAACCACTACATACATAGTATACAGTAGTAGGTACCTACTGTACGTATACATTTTTCAATGCCAAGAAAATGGGCTTGCCATTTCGTCCGAGCACCGGTAACAACACGACCGCCACCTGTGTAACCTTATACCAATTATTTTTCAACTTTTTGATAATATGGTCATTTCGTGATTCTATTCTATCTTTACTTACCTTGTCTACATACACGCATGTATGGGTAAGGATATTTTATCACCGACTTTCCTGCTGCTTCCTGCGGGTAAGAGGATATAGTATGCGAGCAAAAGGTCCGAAGTCAACTCCGTAAGGTCAGTTAATATCGGAATACCCGCGCGCCAGACGGCTATGTAGCCGGGTCACTCGTGATTCGCGCCCACACACGCTGCAGCCGCTGGCCTGGCAAGCGATGCAACGATGCAACGACATCCAACCGCTTCCCCCCACGGGGATAAGGAGGTATGGTTTAGTTTGGTTTGGGGGGTAAGACCCGAGCCTCTTTGCATCTTACCTTCATCTCACATTCATCTCCACCCCAAAACGGATATGCAACAACCGACGACGCAAATAAGGTCATAGATGCAGTCCCTACCCCGAGAATAGAATCATCATGCTGACAACATCCACTGTTTAGATTTCCCCATTCTCGCGACATGCTGCTCAGTCTTGTTTCCCGATTATTGTTTGATATGCTATTATTAGCATAGGAACCTGACCATTGATAGGGAGCAATAGAAGCTCCGTAGACGGGGGAATCATCCCCATCCTGCGGCTATCAGATCGCCATCCATCCATCGATAGCATGGATACAAGACGGAATTCGGAATAAGGAAATCCATTATGATATCAACTGGCGAACCGGGAGCCACGATCTCACCAAAAGTTTGGGCTTATATCAGCATGGCGTCGACAATGTTCTATATTAACATCACTGCACCAACATTGATAATAGGCGCTCAGCGGTAAGCATTTTAGCCTTGCAGCCCGCCCCTTTTCCTTTTCCGCAGCTTATTGCCAGCCCATCCAACCCCTTTACAGCTAGATACGGATGCTTCGACTAAAGAGTAAGAGAGCACAACATCGCAGTACCGATGTAATCCTCCGTGCGTCCACCTTTAAGATACCTACATCAAACGCATCCCCCAAACGGAGGCACGCCTAGGCCGGCTGTAGGAATTCCTACGACGCCAGCAGTGCTACAATATCTAGGCCGACTTGACGGTGACAGATCTCCTTTGGGAAATATCTACCCAGTGGATCCGTCGCGACTCCGAGTATTCCAAATCATGATCACCTACAATGTTGATTATTTGTTTACGGGCTTTTTTTCTCTCATTATAGCCGCCGCTATCGTAACATTGTTGACAATGCATGATGACTCGCAGTAGTGCCTTAACCATGAGGAAACGGGGTATTAAGGAGGCGTGTCGCAGATCCGGTCCTCTTTCGGGAGCTGTTTAATTCCTTCGGGCCTAATCGATCACTTCGTGCGCCCAGAACCGCGATTTACCTTTCTTTATTTAGAGATTAAACCAAGAGCGGAGGGTATGACTTATCATCTGTCATCGCTAAATGCCGTGTCTTGCTCTCGATCTGAGTCAATCTAGATGGATGCCGAGCGGTGTGTAACCAAGGAGAAGGTAGCATTTCTCTCGTCTTCGACGCGCAAGCGCTGCGGTAGTAGAAAGAACGAATCTCAGGGCCACAGTACTCACCGAGAAGATCACGAATACGTCCCTTCCTTTCCCCGGCTTTGCCGGGTTCTGTGCACGTACAGCAAGGTAGGTCACGATAGGCATGGCGCCTCCTCTTCCATTGTTACTGTTACCCATCGTCGAACCTGGACAGACGATGGTTGGTCACCCTTCTTCCTCATAGACTTGGACGCGACGCGACCACAACAGGCGGCCCGCCCCCCGTACCCTTCTCAAAACCACGCAGTCCCAAATGTGAAATGCTGCACTGCGACGCTGTGGCGGCATGGAGACGCTGACTGCATGTGGCTAGCTCGTCGCTCATCCAACAAACTTCTACGGCAGAAAGCGGGCAACCTGGGCGCAACGCAACGCCTTGCGCGCGCAGGAGAAAGCCAAGCTTCTTCTGCGTGCGTGCAGCTTAATAAGAATAATATCTATGAAACACAACCTACATGGAACGAATGCGACACTACCAACCTCTATACCTAATATGTAACCACCGCGGAATTGGAGAAGCTATCTTGCTTATTCGGCCGTTTCCGGACCGGCATGATGTAAACAACAGACAGCATCCCGGTTGGTGAACAACGACCGGTCTGGTCAGCAGTAGCTTAGTGCGCGAATAAGAGAAGACACGGTGTCGCTCTCGAGGTGGTTAGGAAGCTCTTCAGATAATCGCGCGCCCCCTTGCCTTAGTGCCTGTAAGCTCGAGGGAGGCTCAGCAGAAGTTCATTAAAAACCCGTTCTAGCGATGAGCTCATTACTATAAGGAAGCATCCGCAGCGGTGAATGCACGCGAAATTACCTTACCATAGGAGCCCTCATCCGACGGAGCGCCCTCTTCTCTTATGGGGCATACCGAGGCAAGGAGGATCCGGTATTTGTTTTATGCCAATCGCCAAAAAGTCACCAGCTCACTTCTCAGCTGAGAGACTTTCCATTCCTTCGTCCCCGATGTGGAAATCACTTTTCTTCCCAATCGGGTGCGCTGAGGAGATGGCAGGGCAGCCACATGTTATCCACGCCGCATGACGATCCATCAATGCGGTCTAGGGGCGTTGCTCGATCGAGCACGTCTATTGTTTCTGTGCCCCGGGATCATTTGAGAACTTGCGCATATGGGTACGGTACAAAGGAATGAGATCCTGCCGCTCCTTGGCACGCCAGTCTTTAGACGGCCTCAGCCGCATCCTTCAGAAGCAATATCATGAACAGCGAGCCCAATCGAGTTATGAGGAACGAGAGGGGCTGGCAGTTTCGTCATTGTTTTGTTTTCGGGGGCGTCTCGTTGCCTTGTCGTACAACGCTTCTCCAAACGTCGGTGGCCTCTGTTGTTGTTGTCCTTTCGTCCTCCCCAAACCGTCCTATGATCTCAATCACGTTGTCATACACACCTTAGCCCGGTGTGTCCGCTGTTTCCTTCCGTCCGTCTGAGGTCCGGCACGGCTGTTGGGGATCATTGGTAGCTGTGTACGACTCGCCGCTCGGGTGCATAGGTGTGACCCTCGGCAACGACACTACTGCATGGCTTAGATGAGGCCTCGCAGATTCATCCCCGGTTACTGGTCGAAGCACATGGCATTCCTTACGAGAAAGAGGGAAGGTGTAGATGGAGAGAGGGTGTGCTAAATGCTCCTACTGCTACCGTAGACATCGGGCTTCCTGCTGCTAGCAAATGGAACGAAGCCTAGTCTAGTCCGGAAGTACATTGAATTTGCAACCCCATCGTCCCCTTAATGGATGGCATATTATCCTAACCTGCATCACGTAGAGTCACTGGTAGCCACACATTGTCTATCGACGTCTGGTATTTGATATTTCAGGGGCCCTGTCAGGGGCACCGTCAATCTTGAATTATATGTTCCTCGGGCGGCACATCCGCTCTCCATCTATACGATGCGGCAACGTGCTCGTCTAGAGGGCCCGTCTGTCCCGGCTTCTGGTAGAAGTTCTCTCTGTATGTTCCTCCGGGCACAGCGTAGTCGTCCCAGAACAAGCCGCGGCTACGCAGCTCCGGAAGCAGTAGCTCGATGATGTCCTTGAAGGACCGCGGGAAGAGCGCGTATGCCTAGAGGAGATCCAACGGTGTGAGCGAGAGGCTGTAAACATGCAGGTAAGTAGTCAGGAGAGCGCGCGGATTACTCACGAAGTTGAATCCGTCGACATCAGCTTCGGCGACCCAGGCCTCCAGCCCATCAGCTACCTGCGAGGGGGTTCCAACGAAAATGGGCCCGTTGCCGCCTATAGCGACGTGCTCTGCGACCGTGTGCTTATTCCACTTCGCTGTCCCCGGCGAGAATCTCGCGTAGCCCTCAACGGTTGATCTGCGGCAGGTAGGTAGGTTAATATGGGTTCATGTAGGCAGGGAAAAGGGGGTGGCTTGACCCAGCCAGCATAGGCATCAATGCTACTCACCGCACAGCATTGCTCTCGACCTGTCGCAGTTCCTCATCATCCCCGTACTGGTCCAGATCGATGCCCGTCCACCCACCAAACAAAGCGAGAGCCCCCTCATGCGAGGCATACCGTCTATAGTCAGCCAGCTTCTCTCGCGCCTCCTCTTCCGTGCGCCCCAGGATCGGGGTTACCAGCGCGAGCACTTTGATGTTCATCGGATCCCGCCCGTACTGGGTGCGCGCCAGCTCCCGCACTTCCGCGATGCTCCGCGCGCACACCTCGGGCGCGTGCGCCGACACGAAGATGGCCTCCGCGTGCTGCGCTGCGAACTGCTTCCCCGCGCGCGACGTGCCCGCTTGGAGAATCAGGGGGGTTCGTTGAGGACTAGGCTGGCAGATGTGCGGTCCAGGGACGGTGAAGAACTTGCCTTTGTGGTTGATGGGTTGCACGAGGTCCGGTTGCGTGTAGATGCCGGATGTGCGGTCCAGTTTCACGGCGTCGTCCCGCCAGGACGATTCCAGGAGTTTGTAGATCACGCGGATGTACTCCTCGGCTTGCGCGTAGCGGTCGTCGTGCTATTATTAAGTATACTAGTTAGAATCGTAGTATCGTTGTTTGTGGTGTATAGGTGAACTTACCTTGGGCTGCTCTGTGAAGCCCATGTTCCTCGCCGCTGAGTCAAGATAGCTCGTGACAATCTATACACCCGTTTAGCTCGATATCTAACTCGGTCACTTTATAGAGCGTCTTAACTGACATTCCAACCTAGACTACGAATGATTAGCTTACAGGTTCAACATGTATAAAGTCAATACTTACCGTCCTTTGCTTAGATGATCTACAGTCGATAGCCGCCTTGCGAAATGATACGGTTGCTCATACGTAGTCGAGGCCGTCACGCCGAACCCGATACTCTCAGTCGCCGCCGCCATAGCGGCAATCACAGAGAAAGGCTCGTTTACTGGCCACTGGGCGCCTGTGATCTTTGCAGGATCTAGGGACTTGCTGTATACATCATAGCCCCCTATCGCGATAGTTAGTCACCACAGCTAATTCAAGAGACTAGGTAGGGGCAATGGCAAACCGAGGACATCGGCAATGAAGATGCCGTGGAACTTCGCTTCCTCAAGCAGTTTCGCTAATTCGACCCAGTGCGATACTTCGTTGAAGCGCCACGACTCGTCGTCGGGGTGTCGCCATAGACCTGGAGACTGATGTCCGCTGCCTGAGATAGTGTAAGTCGACAAATGTTACTGTTAGAGGAATTGGACTACTTACACATCATCACGAAGGCGTTGAGCACGAGGCTCTTCTTCGGCTTTACGTCGCTACTCATTGTGGTTCTTCCTATCAGATTCGTTCAAGAGTATGTATGTTTACTAACAATGGACCAGGTTTCTCTTATCCGGGCCACGACCGAGGTGAAGCATCGAATCGACAACACCTCCGAATGCCGGCGGCCCTACCCGCTAGCTGCTACCAGGTGAAATTACGGAGGGGCCGTTACGTAGTATGCTATTCCGATCGCTTGGCTAGAATCACGCAACGCGACGATTTCGATCACGCAATACGGCTCGCGCGGGGTTCCCCAATATGCGTCGCACACGATGCTTGTTGTACTCCAGTGAAGGAGAGGAAAATCGTAGCAAGGCGGGGAAGCTACTATAGAATAGCTTCTTAGACTTGTACTAATGGTATCCGTTTGACATTTATAGAGCGGCGATCTTAGAAGGGGTGGGCTCATTTAGCGCCGACACAAGTGGTGAACCTTCACGGCGCAAATAAAGTTCTTATTGCCGAATTAGCGAATAATTTACTAATTTAATTGCCGTCGAGATATATAGCCATCAGTCGCAATGTTGTACTTGAGAAAGTTGGTTATGATAAGAGTCTCAGGGGGAAATGAGACGAGCCTGATTAGTTTTCTTGGGCCTTCGGAGTTTCTGTCTCCACGTATGGCTCATCCTCTTGATATACATCGTACTTATATTTAGACCCTGGATGGTCATCCCGAAGCCCACTTTGCCCCTTTCCGTAAACTCTCTCACGCGCAGTCAATTTCTCCCCTTCCTCCGGCGCGTCGGGGTAGATGCCACGGCGTCGTAGTTCCGGAATCAAAAGCTCAACCACCTCCTCGAACGTGCCAGGGGTAGTCACATATCCGATATTAAATCCGTCCAAGTCTCCCTCCTGTATCCAGCGCTCCATGTCATCGGCCACGGTCTGCGGGCTCCCTATAGCGACGGGGCCAAGCCCTCCTATCGCAGCTTTCTGCGCGACGACGCGCGGCGTCCACTTCGGTATATCCTTACTCGTGGCCGTGAACGCATCCAGGATACTCCGCACCTTATGCGCCTCCTGCGAGTCCGCCGCACTGAGCTCCTGATCTAGCGGGATTTTTGAGAGGTCGATTCCAGTCCACCCGCTGACTAGGACGAGCCCCCCGATTACCGAGCCGTATTTTTGCAGCTCCTCGTATTTCGCCTGCGCTTCCTCGTCCGTGCGCCCGATGATGGGCGTGTACGTTGCGAAGAATTTGAGGGACCGCGGGTCCCGGCCTTTAGCTGCGGCGAGCTCCCTGATCTTAGCGATCTTGGGCCGTAGGACGGCTGGGGAGTGGGATGACACGAAGATGGCCTCCGCGTGCGTTGCGGCGAATTCGGAACCCGCCGGGGAAGTCCCGGCTTGGAATAAGAATGGGGTTCGTTGAGGCGATGGGTCAACGATATGCCGCGTGTTTAGTGAGAAATACTTCCCCTTGTGATTGATATTGCGGATCTTGTCCGGATCGAAATAGCTGTCGTTTTCTGGGTTAGGGGATAGGGCATCGTCCGCCCACGATCCTTCCCAGAGCCTATGTAAAGTTCGATTAGTCTCATAATACCAGTGAGTGACTGACAAGAGTAACTCACTTGTACAGAACTCGCAGGTATTCATCCGCTTGGAGGTATCGCTCATCATGGTCAATAGGGTTGTCGAGACCAATAGCTTTGAAAGCTGCCTTCTTCCAGGAAGTAACGATATTCCAACCAAAGCGACCCCCGGTGAAGTGGTCCAGAGTTGAGAAGCGCTTCGCCAAGAGAAAAGGGGGTTCAAAAGAAGTTGATGCGGTGATAGCGAAAGAGAGATTCTTCGTCACTGCCGCCATCGCCGTGATTGCCTACCACTCACGCATAAGTATCTAATCTATCCAGCCAGGAATCAAGCTTTAAAAAAGACGTACGATAGACGGATCGGTCACTGGCCATTGCGCTGCTCGCCTGATACAATTATCGAGGCTTCCTTCGTAGGTATCATAGCCTCCATACGTATCCGCGAGGAATAAAGCATTGAATCCACCCCGATCTAGCAGTTTTGCTAATTCAATCCAGTATTCAAGGTTGCGTTTTGTAGCCGACTTATCAACAGGATTCTTACATACCATTAGCCTGGTAACTGAGTATAGGGGTCAGATAACTCACTTTCCATTGGCCTGGTGAGAGATGGCCAATAGTTGACATGTCAAATGCATTTAGCAAGATCGGTTTCTTATCTCCTGAAGTAGCCATCTCGATATATTGATATAGACAACGGCTCTCTAACTGATCGTTTCTCGTATTATTTTGCAGTATTTGAGTGATAAGCAGCGCGTATTCACCACTCACATACTACGAATAAGTCCAGTCAGTGATTATCAACATGTCTATCTATACGCGGACAAGCCCATTCCGGTATTTATATGATTCTAATGTAACAACGGTGGTTAGACGGTCCTGTTAGCCACGAGTTTGATTGCTACCGGATGTCCTATTGCGGAGGTGCAAAGAGGCGGGGGCTATTGCGTGCTTTGCCCATAAGGCGTGGTAGGTGGGTGTTATAGTATTAGTCGGATGATAACGCAACTTGAGATAACATCTGCCTAGCGTTTATAAGTATTCGATCTTGGCCTGTGGTATTGAAAGTGAGTAAACATACGAATTTAGTCGATCAATTTTCATCTCTCCTACGATTCAACGTGACTAACTCACTTCCCAACATGACTATCAATAGCTTAGAACAAGCTACTGACACGAATAAGTCAACGTCGCCCTTAAATAAGGAGGGGATAGAAACCACAAGCAATGGTGTCCAAATACCGATATTACAAGACGCGATAGAAACGGTTGAGCCGTTACTCAAGCAGCCAAAGTCGTCTAGCTATCCCAGCCAAAAGATAGCTCTAGAGCAACGCCATATCGACGAACCACGACAGCTAAGAGTTGCCGTTATTGGGGCAGGCTTATCCGGCGTCCTAGCTGGCATACTTCTCCCTGCCAAAGTTCCGAACATAAAATTGACTATATTCGAGAAGAATGCGGATGTGGTGAGCACACATATTGCTTGGTTACCCCTTTCTTACTAACTAGCCATAGGGTGGCACGTGGTTTGAGAACGTCTACCCCGGGGTGAGATGCGACGTCCCGGCTCACGTATATCAGACCAGTTTTGCTCCGAACATCAACTGGTCTGAGCAATTTGCGCAAGGTCGTGAAATTAGGGACTACTGGCAGGGACTAGCACGAAAGTACGATGTCTATCAGTACTTGAAGTTCTCTCAAAGAGTAGAAGAGCTAAGATGGGATGAGAAGAATTCCGTATGGAATGTCAAAGTGCATAATCTCTCCACGGGAAAGACTTCCAGCCAGCAGTTCGACTTCGTACTAACTGCCATCGGCCGCTTCAATGCCTGGAGGCTACCCGACTATCCTGGGATACACGATTTCAAGGGCCTTCTTCGTCATGCTTCCAACTGGGATCCCAATTTTGATCCCATAGGGAAAAGGGTTGCGGTCATTGGTAACGGCGCGAGTGGTATCCAGCTCACCGCCAATATTCAGAAGCGTGCCCAACGATTAGATCATTATGCTCGGAATAAGACATGGGTTACGGCATCGTTCGCGGGCGACGAGACCTCCATCGAGCCAATACCCATATCGACCGAACTCCAGGAATCATTCAAGGACCCCAACGAATACGTCAAGTATCGGAAGGAGCTAGAGTCCAAATACTGGAGGGGCTTTTCTAGCTGGCTCAAAGGATCCGAGCTGAATGAGAAGTCTCGCGAGCAGTTCATTGAGCTCATTAAGAAACGTCTAGCCAAGAAGCCCGAGCTTATCAAAAACATCATCCCTGATTTCTCGCCTCACTGTCGACGACTCACTCCTGGACCCAACTACTTCGAAGCTATCACCGAAGATAACGTTGAGTACATCCAAACGCCGATAAAACGCTTCACGGAAACCGGGATCGAGACAACTGACGGCAAGCACCGTGAAGTCGATGCGATATTCTGCGCCACTGGAGCTAATGTGGATATGGTCCCTCCTTTTAGCATCTGGGCGCACGGTAAAGACCTTTCCAAGCTCTGGCAACAAGATGGCGAATACGGCTTCCCATACACCTACCTAGGTGTCGCGACGCCGGGCTTCCCTAACTTGGGGTTCATCCATGGTCCCCACGGATCTGGTCGGTCTGGAACCGTCCCGCATAGCGTCGAGGTTCAGGTAACGTTTTTCGCGAAGCTCCTCCGCAAGTTCGGCCGCGAGGGGATCAAGACGATACAGCCTTCTCGAAAGGCAGCCGACGATTTCGTAGAATACTCGGACGCCTTCTTCGAGACCACCGTGTTATCCGAGAACTGCAGCTCCTGGTACAATAGCGGGCGCCCCGGAAGTAGGATACACGGTCTCTGGCCTGGTAGTGCGACACAAGTGACCATTATCTACCGCGACCCACGGTGGGAGGATTGGGAGTACGAGTATCTCTCAGAAACTGGAAATAGGCTTGCTTGGTACTTCGGGGTCGGGAGTACCAAGAAGGAGCAGGATCCCGATTCGGACATCACGCCGTATATCCGGGACCCGGCAAGCGTCGACTTGAGGGACTTACATGAGAGCTGGTGGGATCTACCTTGAAGTAGTACCGTTTGAGAGGTTCAAGATGTTCCCAATCCATCTATGTACCTTAACTTGGCCAATATTTCTTGGCCTGGATAGCATTGGGACGAGCTTATAATATAGAGTTGTTCTTAGATTAAATAGGCAACCCCTCAGCTAGTAACCTCTCCGTTTAGAACGATACCTCTTCACTTAATATCTGGATCATCCAAATGGGTGAACGCTTTTATTTGTCTTTCCCGGCCGACTAAAAGGCGGCCCTTTCCGCTACACCCACTGATATGTGCTTCAAACCGTGCGAGTGCCTTAACAGACTCGAATCTGAGTAGGCCAAGGGTTCACAACACAATCTAATAATATGCTCTATGAGTGATTACACACGAATCTTCTCCTATCTAGGTGAATCGACCTTAGTACATATACATGTACCAGCGCGTGCTCGAGCTCATACGACCCGAGAGCATTTTGATCACATCCCTGTTGTCCCACCACCGCCGCCGGACATCCCGCCGCTGCTAGATATACCACCACCACTGGACATCCCGCCGCCGCCGCCGTCACCACTAGACATCATGCCACCACCACCACCAGAGTGACCCATGTGACTGCTATATCCGGGGTCATGTGATGCCCAGTGGGTATGAGACGTATGATGAGGAGCCTCCGGATGGTGATGGCGATGAGGAATTTCCGCGTCATGGCGGTGGTGAGGGACGTGTGCGTGGTGGCCCGACGGCCGAAAGTCCTGAAGCTCATGGCTTTGACCAAGCCCTGAAGATCTCGGAGGACTGTTGAGCCAACACATCAATCCCCACCCTATGAAAATAAGAGCGGAGAGTACGCAGCCAATGACAATTCCGGCTACCTGTGCGGGGGCGAGGCCACCGCTGGTGTCGTCGGGAATAAACGCATCTCTCTTGAAACCATCACGGCTTGTAGTTGGGGGAACATTGGTACCCCGTACATCTCTTAGCGGGAAGACCGGATGGAAGACGGTAGCGGCGGATTGTGTGGGCTCTGCGGTCACACTCGCGGTCCAAGTGTGGTACATGCCGTCGTCGGACAGTGTCATGGGCGGATCCCAAGACATCCATATCTCCGTTGCTTCGGTCATGACGCTCGCGCAGTAGCGGCCGGTAATAGCCGCCTTTTCCTGCGAAGTGTGTAGAGAAAAGGCTGCTATATGGGGCTGCTGTGATGCACACGTCCAGGACCCTGGTGGGCAACACCAGGTCTGGGGGTCCTTGGAACCCCCGGCTGTGATAGTGGTCGTGCAAGCTGTGGTCCATCCGGAGATGCATGCGGAGCCGGGGTATGCTAGTGTCAGTGATCCCGGTGATTCGGTAGGTAAAATTTTGGTGGACTTCGTGCCGGAATGGGTCTCCGAGGTTGACTTGAAGATAGTGAGGTACCCTTCGGGGAAGCAAGCTGTCTGCGTTCCAACTTCCCTTCTTCCTAGCCTATTGACTGCTTGACAGGACATTCCTGATAGGGATTGATTGCCATCTGCATAGTTCGAATATGTTAGGTGCTCACACAGCACCGACATGGTGCAATCTGCACTATGTGGTGGCGTGAATGGAGTCGTCTGTGGTGGGAACGTTGATACCGACATCGTGAAATACTCTATGGGGGTTCGTTTTGTGTGGTCTTGCTGTGAAGAGTAGCTGTTGCATTTTGATGGATTCTATCTAAATGTTAGAAGGCAAGACGAAATCCGCATGAAAGAGGACATTTTATTGAGACGATCTACCTACGTGGGCAGGAATGACGATGGCATGTTTGCCTCTTGTTTAACACCACGTTAAACCAAAACATGGATTACCCTATAACTTAAAGCATCACCGAATGCGCACAAAGCGGCGGTTCGTTGGACGTCTTAACTCATATGTTACCTAACCAACTTCACGCAGAATGAAATGTATTCTTGAAGCCTATGATATGGAAGGTGAAGCTGAGTCATCTAATGACAACTGTCATCAGAAACATTTGGCGGCGAGACTTAAGATAAGGCTAGCATATACTTCTCGGCTTGTTGGGGGCATTGTAGAAATAGAAGAGTTGCTGATACGAAAATAGTTGTACCAAGTCATAATGTGATGAATGGGCTTTAGAAATTTGCTTTACTTCATGAGCTTATTACGCCATTCCCTAGTCGACTACTCTGCCTATGGAAAGAGAAAGTAGTTCAAGCTAGATGGCCTTTTCTCATCTCCTTACTTGCCTTAGTCTACATAAGAGGTCGTACCAGGCAAACATGATAAGCTTTAATCAATGTCCCGACTAAGCAGACCGAAGTTGATTTTATTGTAGCACATGAATGCATAGTGTCATGGAATATCAAACAGAAAAGCACGTGGAGTACTATGGGGTAGTAGTAGGGGCACCTGGAGTTTCCGTGGGTCAACCTCATTAGCCCCTGAATAATGTTATTTCCTATACCGGCAGAGAAAAGGGGGCGGCATCAACCCACTCGAATCTTAAAGGCGAAGCTATCAACCGGGGGCGGCAGGGTATATGTGAATAGATATGTAAGTGCTTCGGACGTAAGATCATCATTAATTATTTAGTAATTGTATATTTTGGCCCTAATAGATGTATTACATATATATATATATATCTATATCTTATCAAGACCTAGGGCTATTATACAAACCCAATTAACTTTCGCAGTCATCGGTATCGGGCGGAATAACAAGGCTGTCAATCATATATGGCCACTCTCGGGTTAAATCAAACCCCTTGCCCGCCAGGCGGCGCTCGTAGTCCCAGAGAGACAGCGCCGTAGCGGCAGCCATGACGCTCCAGCGCTCGCCTAGCGCGCCGCTGACGCCCGTACCTAGAAACTTGAACGCGAGGAGCTCGGGGTCCCTCCTGACGAGATAGGTAATCCTTGCTACGACCTCTTTCCCGTCACTGGAGGTAGCGTCACCCGGAGCCCAGGCCCGGGCAAGCCCGCTGGGGGTGTCCGTGGCGATGCGCACGAGCTCGTATTCGGGGTCATTGGTGTTCTGGGACGGAGAGTTAGGGCCGTCCGAACACCGCCATTCGAAGGCCTCGCGGCGTCGACCGGGCCCGGTCTCGATAGCGAACGTGAACGGGCTGCCAGTGGCGTGGTGGCTGGCGTACAGGGGCTCCTTGTCTGCGCCGGAACCGGAGCACGATGGGAGCAAGATACAGGACTGTGAATTCTCAAAGCTTTTCGCATTGGCGAGGAGTCGGGTGCTCGTGTGGAGGTTGATTTCGGTGCGTTCGGGCCAGTCTCCTCCCAGCGATATGTCATGCGACAGATTATATTCTGTTTCCCCGAGCGGCCCCAGGTCTTCCGAGTGAAAATTCGCGTATATATTGAATGCAGGCGGCAAGGGCTTTGCGTTCATCGACTGTGACATCTTGGGCCACTGTAAATTCAACTCCTATTGTGGACGGAAAATGTTGCGAGATAGGGAATTTCTAATCCAAAAATTTTCGAAGCAACCCTGGAAGTGTCTAGAAAATTGTTAACATGAAATCAAATAGTCGAATATAGGAATAAATACCCGTATTATATACGCTTAGTACTTGCCTAATTGTTTAGACATCAGCAATGCTCGCTTTATTCTGGATGATTACTCACAAAGGGAGCATCTTCTCAAGTCGCGAGAACAATATTACAACGCGTTTGTGCGATTAACAATAGGACTACACTCCTACGAAACAACTATACTCTGTCCAAGAAACTTAGCAGCAGCTCTGTAAGTCGGAACCTGCTAAGGAATTGTAAGGTAACTCCATCTACATATAGATACCAATCTTTATAAGTTATGTTAAACTGTTAGAAAATCCGGGTAATATGCACTTCTAGTGAGCACTATAGCTCAGCGTCAAGTAGTATCAAGATTCAATAGTGTAAATTAGGCAAGGTAAATCAAATTCATGCTATCGTGGTAGGGTAATCTAGCTTTAGGATCCGTCCTAGACGACCTTTTAGGGGGTATAAGTCGATATGACCTGAGGGTCGTATGGTGATGGTACAGGTCCTTATTAAGTAACAATGAGTCGGCGGAGCTGCCAACTCGAGCAGCTATTTTCCTCCGTTCGTTAACCATGCGTTGAAATGCGTAGGGGGTATAATGCGAGAATCATCCATCAAGGTCGCCCAACTTGCGCCTCGTGGCCCCGTATGGGCGAACACCAGCGCTCCATCGAAACAAAGAAAATCGGTTCTAAAATGGGCCCTTGTCGCGGCCTAGACGATGTCCGGGAAACAAGGCCGCCGTGTCGGCTACCCTGCTAGCTACCATCATGGACTCCATATTAATCCGTAGTAATATGATCCATCCCAGCACGAGTTTGAAGAGTGTAGCACACGCTTCTCATGTTTGTAAAGCCGACGTGTAATTGGAGGTTGTGGCAGTTGATACCAAGAAATGTGTCAGAGGAGCAGTCTAGTCTCCTAGACCTTCTGCTTGCTCTGGTGTCGCCTGTATTCCAATTGCACGAGGTTCATAAATCCCTGCTCATCCTTAATAGGGACCCAGGAAGTAAGAGACTTCATCGCATTTTCGAAATCCGAATCCAATAGTGAAGGCCGGAGAGTATCAATGATTGCAAGACTTGTTGCGTGGAGAATTTCAAGGCCTTTAGACGATGGTTGTTCTGGGTTACCTTTGCTTGGGCCATCGACGACATCAGACGGATCCGGCGAAGAACCAAGCAAGATGAAAGCATCCCAAACGCGAAGCTGAACAGCAAAAGGTATCGACAAGTTAAATAGAGTTAAGTACCACTTAGTAGCATAAGCAGTCGGATCGATACAGAGCTCGGTCTATTCTAGGTCAGTTCGAGTCCAGTCGCATACAGAGGGGGGAAGACTTACAAGTTTGGAAGCGACATCTCTATTACCCAACCAATCGCGCTCAAAGTCTTTGAGGGCGGCCATGAGTTCCTCGAATCCGGATTGATACATTCGGTTGAGACCACGGTATTTCCATAGTCGTACCAGCATTATGAAGCACGCCTCTTCGTCGAAATAGCTGAGAAAGGTCGCAGCTAGTGGAGCCATGCCCTGGACGTAACCCGTCTCAGGAAAATAAAGAGATAAGGCGTGTAGTACTCGAAAGAGCAACCGCTGGCCACCGCGGTATCTCCTTCGAAACATAATGTGTTGATTGATAGTTCTGGGCACATCCAAGTCAATTTGCCCGTCATCCGGAGATGGCTCTTCGATGAGCCGGTGGAAGTCTTCCCTGAGTTGATCATCTGTAGCATATGGCTCCTTGCTGGCTTTGGCGCTAGAAGAGAGGAACGAATACCAAGCTGCTGCCCGCCAGCAATCAGGAATACCCTTCCACGTGCGTTCGACGATCTTCGGATGCTTCGTGTCGAATTCGAATACCATGCCCTGTCCGTCCGCACCGGTCTTTACCACTTTGGCCATCCTTCGCCATTTCTCCGTGCGAATCGTCTCCTTCAACTTCGACTCCGCTAGCCTCTTCTTCTCAGCTAACTCATCCTCGGCATAATTCGATAAGCCCGGGTGCGATGCAAGAATATCCCCGGCCTCATCTATCAATTTCCTGTCCCTGTTGTGTGGTAGTAAGTTTGTGGCTTGACGGATAGCCGAAAGAGCGGAACGACGCGATGCTGTAGATAATTCCGATGCTTGCGTATTCAAAGAGCGCGCGGACATCTTCCTACTGGGGCCGCGCTTAATTCTCAACGAATGCGATGCTGCGTCTTTACGAACCAAAACATTTCGCTGCTTGCGAGGCGAATAATGAATGGATGTGGTTTCGTTCGGCGTGGTCGGTCGAGAATCCCCCGGTTGATGAACTGAAATGAAACCGTAACGATCGACATCTTCACCCTCAATCCCTTCCCAATCCTCTATCCCTCCTGCTAGCTCATGTTCACCTCGCAAGTCCTTATCTGGTTGCGACGAAATAGAAGCCGAGATTGGAGTAGGGTGTCCAGCCGGGTCGTTTGACCTGTGAGATAGGTAACTTGTCAGCACGATAAAAGGCAATGAGATTGGATAGATAAGGAAACCGTACGCGTCATTCACATCCTCTTCTGACGGGTATTCTGCTGCGGGTCGGAGACGCTCATCGATGGATGATTGTCTCGCGCCCTCCTCCCAGTTGAGCCCTTCCCCGGATTCATAGAGCGATCTCACCTTTTGAGATTCCTTCTCCGCCTCAGCAGATATTACCCGAACGCTAGGAGGTAGTCGGCGAGGTGTGGACGGGGCGCTGATCAGGGGGTCGGCAGATGGCTTAATGGTTGCGCTAGCGACGGCGTCAACGCCCTTTTCGCGCGGCGTCACTAGAGGAAAAGCGCGTGGTTCTCTGGATCGTTCGGAGTCGAGTAGGTACTCGTTGCCAATTCCGCTGTCTTGGTCGGCCATGGTAGCCAAACTCTTGTTGGATCTGCGCGGGTTCTTGCCGCCAAAAAGGATACTACCGCGCTTGGAGAAGGACAGCTGTGTCATAAAATCATCTTCCAACAAGCTCTCGGTGGGGATAGTTGTTGAAATAATTGGGGAACCATGGGGGTCGGGCACTGGAGATAATCTGCCGTTAGGGGATTTAGGCGCCGATCCATCATTCCCGTCTAATGGGTTTAGTGGATAACTGGGGTTCTCGGCGCACGGGACTCCGTCGCTATTAGCTGATTTCTTCCTAAGACGCCTCATTTTCGGAATTGACGACTTTGATGAGTTAGATCGCAAACTGAAGCTTCTCGCAAATCTTTTAGAAAAGTTAGCAGGAGGAGTTGCTGGCGACACTGGTGAAACCGTTTCGCCGTCCGAAAGTGCTGGAGAGATCGAAGGAGCGCTAGCCCTGCTGTTGGATTCGCTCACTCGCTGTTCCTGACGCGAATAAAGAGAGGGGGATGCAGAACGGGTTCTGAGTTGGAGGGGTTTTATTTCAGGAAACTTCTGGATATTCTCATAGGCGAAGGGATCCTCATCATCTGTCTCACTGTCCTCACGAATGGTCCATGAGCTCGAAGGTGTTGAGGGCGAGTGACCTGAATCCCTCTTCGCGTTCTCTCCAATTGTTCGTGGGCTGCTAATAGTCCTCAGTGCCGGGTGCTGCTCGGTCGGAGGGGCGGGGCGAGGTGGTGGGACCACGACAGGAGCTCGAGCAGTATTGCAAGAGATGGGACGTGGTGGCGGACGACGAGAGGAACGAGGGGGAGGAATTGGTATAGGTGGCTCTGCTTGTACGGTTTGATCATACCGCAGAGCAACCAGTTTAGAATCGTCCCTGAAAGGAATCAAACTTGCAGACCGGGTCCTGTACTGGGAAGTTGGACTCTTAGGGGATGCTGGCGGAGGCACGTAGGCTACTGGTAATCCGTGTGGTGTAACCCCGAACATTGTGGCTGAGGAGTATGTATGTGCGCCCACAATAGTTTGCCGTAATTAACTATTTGTGTCTGGTGTGACACCAAGAAGATTGGATTTCTGCTAGAAGCCGTGGTAGGAGCGTAGTGGGTAGCGAACAGCTCGTCCGAAGTGTGGATAGACCTGGCGACGAGGATTCGTCCCTATTCACTTTGAATAGGAAGTCTTCGTTGTTGTCACAAATCGTAATGTTTTTTGGGGCTAGACTTATACGCCGTCTAGGCTTCGCCTACCACTTACACGGCTGTAGGTAGGTAGTTATATGTTAGTGGATGTATTCTAGGTAGGAAGTCAGGTGCTTGAGAGAAGGCAATAAGAAAAAAGAAAAGAAAATAATAACAAGAAGTGGAAAGATGAGTCAAACACAGCTCGAAGTAATAGCGCCTGTTCATTGAGGGCATCCGATTCGTACCTTCTTTCGCTGACCAGCTTTGAGTGAGGAACTCAATTATTGACTTAAAAGACGAATTGGGAAATTCTAGATCGTTAGTGACCTCGGGACTTACACAAGGGCGGCGTCGTTCTTGCAAACAACTTCAAGTCTGTATATGGAAAGTATCTACCTAATAGGTATATCTCACAGATCTATACAAGGTCACTCTTATTATCCTTTTTTTCTTTCTGACATGAGCCGGCGCCGGCTACTTTAATATGTTTGTACTTGGGAACGTGCCCTTTGGTTTTGGGCCACGGTTCATCTGATCTGGCCAGCATGCAGGCGGGTGTCGTGGCGGCAGCAATTCCATTAATTCCATTTAGTCGATTTAGGTATTGTGTGGTCCACGGGTACCACCAGATGGGACTTACAGACGGGACTACGGGGAGTACTACCAGAGGGACCATTGGGTCAAGTCACTAGGTCGCGGAAGGCGTCAATAGAAGCCATGCACATCATCAACTTACAACCACCATTACCGTTTCTCCCAATTGGCTGGGATCATAGACACAGTTTCCACTTATCCCAAGCTGGCCCGCTGCCAGGTTGGGATTGGTTGAGCCGTGGCACTTTTCCATCCTAGTTTCCTAGACAGCTAGACCGATAGTCCGAGGCGGTCCAAGGCTATTAGAGCGGTCACTCGAAGTAGTTCTATCCCGCTTGTTCTTACTGGCTTATTCCATGTAGAATCCCATTTATTCTCAAAGGGGAAATCTGGCGGTCTGCCTTAACCCAATCCACTCGCTTCCACTCTTTATGTCAACTGGTCAAGCTTGTCGAAACTACTGCACGTACCTACTCGGTATATCCCTTTTGGTATTCTTTGCTTTAGGTAATACGTGTATCTAAGAAAATTCATTGCCTGGTGTTTGGGCTGATCTAATGGTTACGAGTATTGGGTACTCGGGTCATAGAGCATATTATATCACCATATAATATCTAACGCTACGGAGAACTATAGGCTTTGGAATAAGAAAAGCGCTGCTAACCGGTACCGACAAACCGAACCTTCATTTAACAGGAGGAACGGTCTCGAATTCTTTATCCTCCAACCTCAAACTCCAGATCTTGCCTCCCCCGCAAAAGCCCTTTACACTCCATCAAAGGGTGGGTGCGCGGCAGACCGTCTCGACCTTGATGAATGGTACCTATACTTCTCCGCGTGCCCGGGAATTTAGGGTTCCCAATCGATAAAGTAGATGTTTCGTACTATAGTATCGTTCCGTTCATCCTACCAAGAGCCCCACGCAGCTTGGAGGCTACAGAACCGGTAAGTAGCATTAGACCCCCTCATTCTTCCATATCATTGGACGGTCCAGAAACGCAAGATCAAGGATCGACCTCAGGTTAAACTAAGTCGGGAGCGGAGGATAAAAGCAAAAGGAAAAAAAGATGGATGGACGAAGAGGATGTGTATCCGATTTCACGATAGTTACATACTACACCATCCTCTATATACTTAAACATCACGATGCCGCATACTAAAACCCTTCCAGCTGCCTCCAGCATATAGTAAATGCCCACCCATCCCAGCGGGGTAAGCGATGAGTCTACGTCACTTCCACAAGCGGAAGCAAAAAACGGTCTTGGGTCTGGGAGCTCGTGCCAGACGAACACACAGAATAATCCCGCGGGTCCATGGGCTCCGACCTCAACTGGACGGACTATTGACGTGGCCCATTTTAGCCAGCCCATCCCGAGACTTCTCAACCACAACCAATAACAGCACATGAAAAAATTGCGCGGGGTGAATTGAGACCTGCGAGTTGTATACATCCAGGCTTATTGTTGGTCCCGAGAACAAATTGAAATTTCCGGGGATAGACGAGTGCTCTAAATTTAGACAGGTTCGAGTGATATAACATTCGGGCTTGAGTATCTTTGAAACTCTGACGGTTTGGATTTGACTATTTTACTAAGGTAACAAACATAACATCATGCTGGTATCCGTCTGCCAAGATTTGAAGGCTGGCGTTTCGTGCCAAGAAACGAACGCAACCCCTTTAGCGAACCCGGCCAGATTGGGAGATCTGGATTGGACGTACGTGGTTGGGCAACGCCCGACCGTGACAGTTGGCAGGCGTGGTGCCTGCATTTGTCCTGACCGCATTACAAACCGCGCTATATGTAAGGTGGTGAGATAGCTAATAGAGAGGAGTCATTGGTTGTGTACCTGGCCCCGACTGAACAGACCCGCTAGCACGACAATGAAAGCCACGACATTTTCTGACCTCCAAGATCGAGCACAGTCAGAGAGGTTAGGGATTGGAATAATTTTTTCCTTCTCTTCCCTGTCTGTGCATACATTATTTTCCTCCCCTAATTGCTATCTTCCAATAGTCATTCCCGTCGTGTCCAGCAAGCTACGGTAAGATACACTAGTGCCAACCTTCAAGATGTCTTACTGGCCTCATCTTACTCATCCCAACGCCTTTCCCGAGCTATGCAATCAATTGAACCTCTCAATTTTCATAGTCCCCTGCGCCACGCGTTCGTCCCTTGCAGGATGCATAAGGTTCATTACCGCGTCGGGACCCTTCTCGTTGGCGCCAACGCGACAGCTTTCGGTCTTGTCAACATATTAGGTAGGTACTAGGTTGCTAGGTAGTGATGAGTAGAGCTTCATGCACGTTGAGCTGGCCCCAGCTACGGGTGACCACCCACTCGCTGACCGCTACGTAACCATCGGTCAAACTTATCAAACTTCTTCATTTTCCCAATCCTTCTCACCAAAAATTGGCCGATTCGAATTACCGCTTACTTCTAGTTTATCGAGGAACTCGGGTGGGATTGTTGGAATGTACTTTCTCTCTCGCTCCCGATTGACTCCTCCGAAGCCGGCGCCATATGACACAAGCATATCCGTGACAGTCGGAAGAGTGAAAGGTAGCATCAACGAAGGATCGAGATTGACCCCGTTTGGTATATCGTCGTCGTCATCTTGATCTGGGTTGGGCGTTCCTTGTAAACTACCTGGAGTTTCCGCGCTGTGACCGTTTGACGTGTTCTTGACAGGTGTCGATGGCATGCTACCCGGCAAGGGAGACGCTGTCCTCCTGCGATCTCTTCTGAGAGCAGCCTCTTTTTGGATCGCGTCAAGATACTTCATAGCGCTTTTTGGTAGTCCCTTTTCTCCGACTTCTGGCCGGTAGTTCTTCGCTGCATATATCAATTGCTGTGGGCTAAGTCGCTTGAGTTGTTGAAGGGTCCCAACTAAAGCTTCTAGATCATCCGGGTCTAGAGAAGAGAAACATTGTAACCACTGGAGAAGCTGAACAACAGGAGCTAGGTGTCTACGCGCCGCTTCCATAGTCGTTTCGCCAGATGAATTTGTCTCTCCATGTTCGTAGTGCTCGGGCTGCCGATTATTAGACCGAGCCCAGTCCTCCAATACCGAAACATTCATTCTGATTTGCATCGCCTTGGTTCTCGCTAGATATTTCCTGTTGTTCATAATTCGATTGAAAAGCTCTGCGCCCAGCCAGTAGAGCAGTTGTGATATGATTTGAGCCGTGATAACTGAGTGAATGTCGTATAAGTCGAGGACGAATAAGGTAGATGATAGAAGGGATGTCACGTTTCGTGGTGCGGGCTTAGCACGCTGCTTCGGCGAGGGCGGTCGGAACCTCTTCTCCAGGGGCTCTTCTTTGACTTCCTTTTTTCTCTTAAAGAGCTTCCACTCATGTTGGAAGGTGACATCATCAAGCCCGGGAATAGTCTCATGGTCAAGCATTGCGGAGTCTAATACTTTGTCCAACCGCCGCTCTGCGTCTCTGACGATGAGTATAAAGATTTCATTGATGAGTTCGGCTAATTGTGCTTGGAACTCGGTAGTCGCCTCAACGAGGCCGGCATCCTTTTTCAGATAGTGTAATAAGAGTGTTGCATTCGACATCCAGAATGCTAGGATAGTCATATCCCATTGATGTGCCTCGACAACGTCGTTAATTTTGTCTTGCGCAGTGACAAGTAATTTGGCTAGTAACTCATGACTAGAATGGTAGTGGGCATATCGCGCACTGAGGAATATCATATTCGCTGGAACGGGTTTCTGAGAAGGTGATCGCTGGGGCTGCATATCTGTAATAACAATATCGAGAATCCTGTCTAAGTCGCTTTCTTGGAAGACAAACATCTGGTCATGCAAACAACGGCTCCAGTCGAATTCCTGTTGGTCTTCTTCAAACTCATCGATGGGCTATTGCAGTCAGTATATCAGTTATTCGCACAATATCAGGGAAGCTTACCTCGGGCTGGTCATCTATTCCCATGTTTCCTATATCGACTTCAAGGTCCCGTGCGCTATCCATCATCATACGCCGACGTATTTCATTCTCGGCCATTTCTTCTTCAAACCTGTCTTGTGAGAACCCCGGGTTATAGAAATCGTCCGTCACGCCAGCATTCCCAATACCGTAGCCGTTATCATGTAAGTAGAACGACATCTCGCTATCGGGTGCAACGAAATCAAAAGCGGTTCGTCCAGACGAGGTCTTGGCCTCCGCAGATGCCCCATTATCTAACAGAACCTTCGCGATACCCTTGTGCCTGTTCGTCATCGCCCACATTAAAGGGCTCCAATGGTTACGGTCCTGTTTGTCTACATCGACCCCGGCATCTACGAGAGCCTGTACCACACTTTCGTGTCCCTAGATACCATTAGCGATGATAATATTGATATGTTTTTTAGCCATGACTTACGAAGCAGCTTGCGTAGACCAAAGACGGCGTTCCATCTTCGTCCGGCGCATTGATATCCACAAACGACCTCGCCTTGCCGTCGAGGATCTTTTTCACGTTGTCAAGGTCGCCGTTGCTCGCAGACATTATCAGGGCCTTCTGGAGCATCGACTTCTTCTCGTCGTCCGACAATTTCTCATCCGTTGCGATGGCCTCTACATCACCAAACGCTTCCCCTCCAAGATGTTGCGCTTGCGCTGCGAGCATTTGCATGAGTCGCGTGTCGCTATCAGGCATGCCTTTGGTTAAGTCTTCGTCGTAATCAGGATCGTCTAGCGTTAGGTTACTGAAATGGAGGGGTTTTGCGAGCATCGGACTTGTGAGAAACTGTGATTGACCTAAGGGATGGGTTGTCATAGTTAGCATATGGACATAATCTAGGTAGATAGTCTCGAGAATCATCTTGTGGATAATACTCTGGGCTACGAACCTTGCCAGCCATCGTACATCTCGGTCTCTGGGACCAGTTCTGTCGATACGATTCTCCGATCATCTAGAGACTTGGGTAGGTCGGCTGGGAGAGCTTGAGGCTTCTTTGGCTGCTCCCCGCCGAAGCCCCCGCCATCAGAGTCCCCAGAATCCATCACTGTATTGGAGGAGGCATAGGATTATGATTCTTTAACAATTGATAGATGAAAACTATAGGAAGTCATGCTTCCCAGGAGATCCTAAATATTTGATCCGGGGGTCGTCTCTTTATATTAGGCTCCAGATCTGGTGGATGTTCGTCATTAAAGTCTGGCGTAGTTAAACCAAAGTATGCAACAAACCAAGTTCAGCCTTCGATATGACGGATCAAAGTAACACGCCACAATAGAAGTGCCACAATCATCCATAATGGCAGTGCATGCCCAGTGTAGTACCATGATGGTCCGTGCGCCATACCATACTTTAGAAACATCACTTTCCATAGATTCAGCTGCCAAAAGAAAGGAACCATTCCTTCTGATTCTATATCTTATTCACTCATATAAAATGGAAAGCCAGCATAATCACCTCTATTGCACATGTGTTTTAGTCGATTAGTCGATCAACCTAAAGCATCCATGGATATATAGTATTACATCGATTACAGATCTCCAATCGCAATTTTTATATATTGATTCAACTTAAGCCTAGATCCGTATGTATTCCAACATGATCCAATATATACTATGCGAATTGAGAAGCAACCCCTTTCCCCTATAGCTCATATTTTCAGATAGATCTTTTAGCCAACACGCGCAATCGCTTCACTCCCCCATCAGGAATGATAGTGAGTTTGACATGAGTAAAGGGCTTGTCCTTTACTGCACAGGTGAAGTTATGCTCCTGATCAGGACCACACTTACTAGGCTTTAGGACTTCAGTCCACCCTTCAGCATCTGCGCCAGGCTCTCCAACTCCCTTCCATTCTATGGCGTCAAGTTTTGTCTTTTGGGGAAAGTTGCCCCTAAAATAAGCCGTATCTACTATAAAACTTTGAATGAGGGCTGGAGCACCCAGGCGAATAATAGCCCAGTCAACGTGGCCCTTAGTCCGAGATCGCGCAGTCTCCCAACCGTCTCCCATATCTTTGCCTCGACCAGGCAGGATGAGGTTATCTTTGGTGCCAAAGTGTTGGTCGCTGCATGAGACCGCCACAGCGCCATTCTGGGCGGCAGCTAAATCAAAAATCGCGTCGGTGTCTTCCGGAAATACCGGCACAGCATGTCCGAAGAGACGAAATCTCGCAATGCCCCCATCGGGATACATGTTCAGCCTGACGTGGGTGTATTGCGTCGAGGTAGGGCTATCCAGTTTCCAACCAAACCTCTGTGAGGGGCCACATTCCTGGATTCCCAGAATTGTTTCCCATTTGCCCTTCTCTCCTTTCCAGGAGAGCACTTCGTCGTGATCTGAAGCGAAGCATCCCTCGACAGATATCGCAGGCGCATGGTTGCCAGAGAAGAAGGCGGTATCAATCTCAACCCCTTCCACCGTTCCGGACGCCACTCCCAGCCGTATGACGACCCAGTCAAAGGGCTCCGGATTATGTCTCCTCGTTTCCCAGCCATCATACCAGGCGCCCGTGTAAACCATTTTACCAGGTTGCCTTATAGGGGGTGTGGGCGTCACCAGGTTGATGGCATCGGCAAACCATTGATCTGAGAATCCTAAGATTTTACCTCCCAAAGTTCCAGAAATCAGATCTAATCGGGTATAAGTTAGCTTAAGAAACCTTTTCATTGATTTCTTCTCTTTCCCCTTCTGCTTTCTTGTGTTCACGTACCGATACAATTCGACCGAAAGGTCTTATCAATTTCGTCTGAAGCAACCGGGGTGGCCTTGATAGCCTCTAGTTTATACTCGATGTCTTCGATCATCTTGATACTTGAATAATAACCCGACTTATCACTAGCCACAAAGATATACCCAAAGTTTATATGAAAAAGGCGTTCGCGAATGTGATATACTACAAAGACAAACCATTTAATCAACTTCCCCCCTCCCTTCTAAGGCATCATTCCGACTTCGAAATCTCAAGACGCTAATCTAGTGGGGCCTGCTCCGGAATACGGCCACGCCCGATAGGTATGGTGTCAACTCTGGAGATTACGTTTGTATTAGATTGCAATTAAAACTGGGCGTGAACTCTGCGACCAGCCGACCAATCGTGTAAGTTGACCTGTCAAGCAGTCGGTAAATGTACTATTATTCCTATGACATACGTAACATTGACCACGATAGCCCCTCCTTTATCTATCTCATCTTCTTGAGCTTTGTGCCCCTATTTCGGCATACCCCTCCAATTACTAATATCCTTTTATTCATAAATTCGAATTGATGTTTCAATGTCCGATTGTTCTTGTAGAAATCATAATACGGATTTAGTGTCACTAGAAGGGAAGCACGGCACTCAGCTCTCTGTACTTAACACTAACCGTTCCCGAACAAGGGGTTGGTTTATGTACGACTCCCCCCGCACTAAACATGTAGGCATGCGCTACACCATGGCGAGTGCTTGCGAATCGCTGCGATCTGATAGGCCGAAGCTTGCCTCGAAGAGACATCCGTCATGTCCGTTGTCGATGATGAGCTCAATCCTCTTAAAAGAATTCAGCTGCCAGCCTTCCCACCTGCGTAACATATTCCAATTGTTTAAATTGAAAAATAATAAAATGAAACAAACGTTCCATATCTCTTGACAAAGTTTTTGTTTCCTCGACCAGAGCTCCGTCCGTTCTCGTCATTTATCTACCTTATAGCAACTTCGCTACCATAATACGACGTCATTGGCATATACCGCCACCCCTGACAGTGCGGCAGATCTACTGGAGAACGCTACGTTAATTAAAAATTTCCAGAATGGCTTCGGCGACGGGAATACCCCAACATCCCCCGACTAACACGGACAACGACGGACAAGGGGATCTAGAGCCTCTATTGGGCCGGCCAGGAGATGCCTCTCAAAGAGAAGATGCTCCCATAATCAAAAACCTCGTCATCGGTACGATTTGTCTTTCCTTTCTGTTATACTAGATTCACTGTACACTTGGTTTCTTGTTCCACATCTACCTTTAGCATATAGCATATATTGCATCTATAACTGCCTGGTACTTAGTACATATACCTAAGCTGTTACTCAATATTGCCATATTTCTTGCTACTTTAATATGCCAAAGCTCATACAGTCCTCAGGCACCGGCGTACTCGCCGAGGCCGCTGGCATCCTCCTGGTGGCATCGGTCTGGGCGGCAGTCTTCCTCAACGGGCCGCTGATCCTGTTCTCGGTGCATCCCCTCGCACAATCCATGGGCATGCTCGTGCTCATCCAATCGATCCTCGTCCTGCAACCGACACACACAGGAGCCCAAAAACAAGTCGGGCAGAAGATCCACGCGGGCCTGAACTTCCTCGCCTTCGCCATCTTCGCGGTAGGCGTCGTCAGCATCGAGGTCAACAAGTTCAAGTCGAACGGCGCGCACTTCCACTCCGTGCACGGGTACCTGGGCGTCATCGCCTCCTTCTGGCTGCTCGCCCAGTACGTCATCGGCTTCACCATGTTCGGGCTCCCCCAGCTCTACGGCGGCGAGGCCAAGGCCAAGAGCATCTGGAAATACCACCGCACGAGCGGCTACGTCCTGCTGCTGTTCCTGTGCGCCACCGTCATCAGCGCCACCAAGACCGACTACAACCTCGCCGTCTTGGGCCTCAAGCTCTGGGCCATGATCGTCATCGCTGTGCTCATGATCGTCGGCGTATTCCCGCGCATCAAGAAGCAGAAGCTGGGTTTTTAAAGGAACACTGCCCATTCAAGAAAAAGAGAAGAGAGAAGGCGAGTTGGTCTGGTAGAAAGGAAGGAAGGAACACTCTCTGAACTCGCGCACGGGTAGCGCATGACGAGATAGGAATCTCGGTTTCTGTCTCTACTGTCTGTTCCGGGACGTGTTCAGCTTACATTACGGGATATCTTGGGCAAAATTTTATCTTCTCCAGCGCATTCTCTATGGTACTTTAGCTACGGCGTCAGATCATTGGTTCGGATTGGCAGGCAATGGAGCATTCACTACAACGGCGTTATACGCAAAAGGCTTATATTATGGTTATGTTGAGAGAGGGGATCGAATGCATGGCTTGAAGGGATATGACTTCGCCATAGTTAACTAAGAAGAGTGAGGTAATGGAAACGATTGAAACCAACCTATGGCACCACACCGAATGTGATGCCCACTAGTATCTGATAACGCGGCATTGTGAACATGACACTGTCGGAAGTTCTTCCTACTCGATCTATTACCCAATTCTTGAGTGCGCCTAGCCAAAGATGCGCTCAAACTCCACCCCAAAGACGCTCATACCATAATTATGACGACCAGACCTCGGAGGCTTATATAAGAATAACGGCTTCAATAAAACGCTAGAAGAGCTGTATTATTCGGCTTTTGTGAATGATAAAGTTACAATATTCCCTAAGTGCAATATTCGAACATAATAGTATGCCAATTTCTGGTTCGCGATCCCGTCAAACCACATTCTCAGGGGTAACCGTCGATGCTCCCTTAATTACCACAATTCGCACGTAGGTTCCTTCACCGGGCACTTGAAGCTCTCTCTGAACGCCTTTGAATTCGCCGTGGTGCCCAATATGCGCGCAAACGCCGGCGAGTGCGGGTCAGTGTAAATTCTCTGGATCGCCTGCTGCGCTCGAATTTTACCGCACCACCAATTGCCGTAGAAGATGAAGAAAAGTTGTTCGTGGCTGAAGAAGTCCAGTCCGGGGAGACTTTGGTCAGGGTTTGACTCCGTCCGATTTTTCCAAGCAGCAAAAGCCGCAGAAATGCCACCAGCATCGGCGATATTCTCTCCCAGAGTGAGTTTTCCGTTGACGTGTAGGGGCTCGCCGTTGCTACCCTTGACTGTGAAATTGCTGTACTGGTCCACAAAGCAGTTAGCACGCTTATCGAACTCCTGCACTGTGTTCTCCGTCCACCAGTCCGTGAAGTTGCCGTGCTCATCGTAATGCCTGCCAGAATTATCAAAGGCGTGGGAGAGCTCGTGGCCGGCAACCGAGGCGAACGCGCCATAAGAGACATAGCTTGGCAGCTCTAGCTCGAAGACAGGGAACTGCATGATTCCAGCTGGGAATACGATCTCGTTTCCAACGGGATTATAGTAGGCGTTGACAATGTCAGCTTGCATACCCCACTCACCGTGGTCAACTGGTTTGCCCAGAGCTGACCAAGTCCGGTTGACTTCTCGAGCGTTGCTAGCGAGAGTGTTGTTGAAGTAGGAATCGGAAATAGTTAAGCCACTGTAGTAAGCCTGCAGTGCTTCCGGATTTGTTATATTCGGAGAGGTTGTAGGGAAACCGATTTTCTGGTCGATGTTGTTCACCTTATTCACGGCTAATTTCTTAACCGAGTCGTCCATCCAAGATAGGCCGTTAAGCTTAGAAATAAACTGCTGCTTAATATCCATGATGATTTGATCGCCGTATTTTTTAGCCTCGTCGGAGAAAGCTGCTTCGATGTAGAACCGACTGAGAATCCATCCGAGGGTACTATCGACATAACTGACACATGTCTTCCACCTTTCTGCCTTTGTATTTGGGTCCTAATAATCATTAGTTCTGCTATATCCCACAATATAAGGAATCGGTACATACCTTCCCGGACAGAGTGTTGGTAAAGCGAGTGATTGGCTGGATTTCTGGTGCTTCGACATAGTCGGAATACGCATTAACTAGTTGCCAGATCAAATAGCTCTGTACAGTAGACTTCGAAGCCTTAGATACGATATCGGATACATTGCCCAAAAATTCCGGGAATGCTAGGAGCATACTGTCCGCTGTGTAGTTCCCGGGTACTAAACCTTTGACGACAGAGTCTAATCCAATAGCCGGGCCAATCTTGCCAACCTCGTCAACTTTGACAATGTTATAATATTTCTACACTTGTCAGCTTTATGTAGTATACAAATGGTTATGGGTAGACGAGTAATTTCACTCACCGTAACATCGGACTGGTCCTCAGGAGGAGGGGTTACCCCCGCGATCTTCTTCTCAAGATCAACGACGGATTGGGCGAGCTTGGTCGATGCTTTCGAGGTATTAGCGGGGAGAAGACTGGCGAAAACTTCACCCAGCATGCTTTGGTAAGTGGCCACGGTATCGTTATCTTGGTAATACTCCGGTGAAGGCAACGTAATTCCCGCTGGACTTCCTTGGATGATGACAACATCCGGGTTCTTGTCATCAGCACCAGCATAAAGGCCGATGAATGATGTGACTCCAATCTGCTCTAAGAGGAGGATGGTGTTACTGAGGGCAGCATAATCAGCTTCCGTGAGTGGCTCGTCGCTGCCCTCAGCGATAGGGAAAGAGGCGGCGACTTGGTCTATCAGGCTGACTAAGGGCTTAACCCCTAACTTCTGGAGCGTTGTCTCGTTCATGCATGAATTATAAGCCTCTTGTATCATCAGGAAGTTTTCCTCGTCTGTGGAAGCAGCCCGGCTAACTAAATTCCGTGGCGAAAATGAAGAATGCTTGAGAGACGGGTCAGCAAAATTTACAGATTTGGTTACAGAGTCCATATTGACAATAAGGAGGGGACTATGTTGGTGTACTCTTCTCTCAATGTCAAGAAAATACCTGGATTTAAACCCGAACATCATTCAATCACGGATAGCTACATACCTCGGAAGTAGTTGGGTAAGGGGACTCCAGGATATGCCTAAGGATAGTCTGGCCATTTTCAGACATTATCGTCCCAGTCGAATAGGAGGACAAGTCCTGCGGAATGTCATGACGGTTGTTGAAGCCATCGCAGACGAGATGGTCGAAGCTAGTGCAAGCATCGACCGTCTGATAATCCGGAGATAGATTATCTAGAAGTGCAATTAGGTACAGTCCATTGAACGCGAGCTCGGGCTTACTAACACAAAACTTCGGACGCTGCGTGAATGCACTACAGTAGGAGTTAACAATTAGAACCTCCAAAAGGCGTATCCTAAGACCTCCAGGCACTTCTCAGGAGAAATACACCCCCAAGGGATCGGCTGGGAGCCTAGGAGGGAGAGAAAGGGATTATAGACTTTACGTACGGCAGGCGTTAAACATAGCGACGAACTCATATTTGGCTTTCGTCGAGCACGTGACAAAACTAGACCACTATTAGAGAACTGCTTCTAGGGAAATTCCAGGGAAATGCATGGGAGACAAGCAGGCGAGGTTTTGTGGAAGGGTAGAAGAGGTTATAGCGTTGCGGATACAGGGATACTGAGCCGAATCGGGTCTAAATCAAATGGAGGGGATGAATTCACGGATGAATGTGAGCTTTCTCCCTTCTTCCACTTTACTGGTTTCCCTATATTGTAAAAGGGATTGACGTCAGCAAATTAGTGCTAATTGCTTACCTCCAGAAAGTATCAGTATCACAACGAAGGCGATGATGAGGAACGCGCTGGCGACAAGCGATATCCAGCGGCGGCGCCTCCAGGTTTTAACCTGGTCGTTCAGACGGATGAAATCCCCTTCTGCGGTTACGTCTCTTCCATTCTCGTCGACATTGTTACCGCCTGTCTCGCGAAGCAGGGGTGTCCGCTCGTCATTCGAAGGCAGACTCCGGTCGACCATGTTTGTTTATATTGAGCGATGGATTCAAGCCAAGCAACACCGGTGAGGTCAGCCACGTTGTTTATAGCACTATAACGCGACCAGCGCGATACTAATGAATCCAACCTCTAGAATCAACTAACTATAGGATATGCGCAGCTATTTGCCAAGAGAATAACAAATTGCACATATCCAGATTGACGGGGCCGTTATGGATCGTGATCAATATAAAAGTTGTATGAGCTGACGTCTTACATAGCAAGAGGGTTAGCGAGATTGTGAACGGAAAAGGAAATCCTGGGCGGCTCATATCAAAACGCAGGCACAGCAAAACAGAACCCCACACACTAAGCCTGAATAGTGCGACGGGTGCCTAATTTCTGGGGTAGCTACTCTATTTATAATGGATACTAAGCCCTGATTGGTGCTAGGTCGTCCTCTCTAGGGCTATTTGAGTTGTTAGTAATTAGTGCACGGAAGCTTAACATTTGAACCTAGCAGACCCATATGGAGCTAAAGAGCTTACAAAGAGCGAAGGATTTTAGATCTATTATGAACTTCAAAGCTAAGAAGCTCAAAGCCCTATCCCATCAAGTTTCATGATGGATTTCCTTCAACATGTGTATCTGCTTCCGGAGGTTACTTACTAGGCAAATTGTGCAGCCAAATCCACCTAGAAAGCGAGAGAGCACCGTGGTCTTACGGGCATCCCTTAGCAGCGTACCTAGGTAGAGATCAGCAGAGCTCTAATCCCATGCTGTAGGACCTCAACTGATAAAGCTCATCTTCTAAGCTTCTCATAACTTCGAGGTATACATAGGCTAACATTGAAGGGCTAGCTCCTTGGTTGTCTCCATGCAGACAGGATAATTGGTCACGGCATAGCCAATTGCAATTAATCCATGATGAAATTTGTAATGGAAGGTCTGCTCACGTCGCTTGGCATCAGCTCCGTCCGTATCCGCCGTAGCCGTTCTCCCGCTGCAAAGTTAAGCCTCATATAAGCCATAGGAGGGCAGAACTACACATTTTCACACATGCTTCTTTCATAACATACCACCTAACCCTAGTAGTATTTGAGGACCATAAATAGATACTTTCGTTTTAGCTTACTAACGATTGAAATTGTAGAAGTAACTCCGTCTGAGTGTATCTGATCGATGCTCACTTGAGCAGTGAATATGATAACCACCATGAGTAGTGCCATATGTGTTTAACGAGTATAAAGATGGAAGATAATTTCACATATTGGCCTAATCTCACCGGCTATGTCCTCGGTGTCCATGAGCTGATGATGATATTATACCCTTAGGTCTTGTATCAGAGTAGATGCTGGGCGAAGTTGCACAATGACACATGAGAAACATATGCTAATATATCTAAGATAGACCCGAAGTAAATGGATGGTGTGATTTTGGACGTATGATCATGCCTTCACCTCCATATCAATCATCGCCTATTTTTTGAGCATATCCCTTGGCTAAGACCCTATGGAACGAGCATGTCCTGATGATATTCTCGAACAATAACTGATCAAGGATATAGGTAATTATATGCTGAGCAAGCTTCAAAAGGGGTAAAACCAGATTCACAGTTACACCGCTTATGGGATTTCTTCCATGAACTGGAATTGGCGTGGTAGAAACTTCATAATCTCGGATGTCATTTGAAAATATACCTCGCGTGGCACTTGTGTGATTATGTTGGCAATGCACACCTTTGTACACCCTTACGAACTGTGGAACGACTTCGTCCTGTGTTTCTTGCTTCAACTTATGCCCAAGCAGTGTTCTGCTCCTGGGATTGTCATATTCACACTCTCATCGTAGAGACACATCAACTCGGTTCAATATTCGAGGGGGCATGATTCATGACTATGGGCTTTCAATACTTCCAATTGCTGACCTGCGAAGTCAGATTCAGGTCATAATAGTTAGGAGATAAAGTTATATACGTATGTGTATCACTAACCTTGGGAATTAGGTCTATTGCCTTGGCAACTTACCGGTTCCTTCTCAATTAATGGATGCTTGTGGCCCTGCCTATGCAGTGTGTGTGCCCTGGCTCGTACCTCTGTTTTTGGCTTTTATGATTGAGAAAAACACGGGTTCTCATCAATATGAGTTAGTCTCTCCTCGGATGCCCGCTGTTCTCACAGCAGTCATTGTTCGGCAGATTAACACGTTGCCAGCCTACCGCCCTGTTACGACAAACAACCCCTACTAGAACTGCCCTGAGCGGGGAATACCGATGAAGAATGCCACGTGTTGAATGGCCACTTCTTTAAGATTTCGAGATATCGTTGTTGGATAAGCCTGAAGTTGCGATATGCATCAGATCACGGTAGGCCGGGTGGATATCAAAGTCGTAACCGGGGTCGGAGTCGGAGTCGGCATCGCAGTCGGATGTGACTGGGGTACTGTTAATATGGGACTTGTCCAGCTGTATTGGCCAACCGATGCGGACTCGGTGCTTAGCGGACGTGGAATCGGACTCCTTGTGCAGGGTCACTTGGAGCTATTAGGCAGCAAGACGATATAGTTAGGATATTTGCTTAGATGCTCGTGGGTGCCAACCCGCAAGTTGGGCTAGTGACGATATTCCTTTAAGCTGTAGTATGAGTATGATGCCCCGTAGAATGCCTCTCCTTCTTTTTACATGCAAAGGATATCGACTGCGGAAATGGTAGAGCTGTCCGCGTGGTCACTACGGATGCCTCAAGAGGCCATGGACTATTTCTAGGCCTAACCGTATTGTGTCCCTAAAGAGTTATCCGAGCAGTCATGTTATCAACCTGTAGTCTATTTTATTCTGAGATTGGAGATATCCTAGGCTTAGCTATTTCCGACTCCTGAATGGCAGGCCACTTGACCACGAATACTCCCATGCCGTGCAACGTTGGAGACCGGGGGACCTTCTCAGACGCTGCAATCGATCTATCATGGTAGGTTCACTGCGGATCGGGGTGAGTGGGGGCGAATGAAAGGGTCGCATATTTCCATCCTCGTGTCCCTGTCTGCGTCATTGGAAACGGCCGGTGTAAAACGTTGTTGGATTCTCTGGTAACAACTGCCTGACAACTTGGAGGGTAGCGTTCACGTTCGAGGGTTCGGCCAGGGACGGCGCCCACCGCAAGGAACAAGTTTAGTGAACTTGGCTAGTTCACCTCGTGGCATGGTTTCTCCCTTCGGTCCCCGAACCATATTCTGATTATGTGCCGATGGCCACGCAAAAGACCCCATAGTGGCAGCCCTAGGCGCGTCTCTTGGCTTCTTCGAGAATTGTTCGTGTTAAAAAAAGCGGTTTTAGTACAATTCCCCGTACAGTGGGCGGGTGGATAATGACCTGATTCATGCACTGCTCTCCGGGCGACTGGGATGCACCTCGGACTGCTGTGGACCCTGAACAGAGACTATTTCCATGATCTGAGCCGCCGAGCTGGAACTTAAGTTCGAGGGAGTTAACTGCCGGACATAAGCAACAGGGAGAAGTGACACCACCGGACCGGGGAGTTTTCCGCGAAGAGTACGAATCGTGCGTCTTCATGATGCAACCCGGATCTGGCTTGCCGTGTACGTCTCTCTTTTCTAGCGCTAAAACCCGAGTATCTGGAATAGTACTGGGTAGTACCTATCTCTGTTGGTTTAATACATACCAAGTGTTAATGGGACCATCTGATAAGAATACTTTGATGTTGTTAATTTATGCTGAACGTTGATGGTGTCTTGGCTATTGTTTGATTTGGTAAATAGGTTAGACAGGATCAGCGGTGCCGGCGCCAACTGCTATGGCTTCCACGAATTGGATTTTGAGGCTGAAGGTTGAGGCTAGGGCAGATTCTCCCTTGGCCTTTCAGTATAATGATTGAGACAGTTTGTTGTTTTGGTGCCATAATTAACTTCCACGTATAGAGGGCATGAAGACCCCTAATTTCCACGAAGGATCGTATACCGCTTAAACTCCACGACCCGTCCGAATGGTTGAGCGGTCGAGGTAGGTAAATTTCTAAAATTACCGCCAAATTTCTATTGGCCATAATAACAGAAATGCTTTCGGTCCACAATATCGTTGATAGGCTGAGAAATCGTCTGCAATGTCACGCGAACTGATACACATTTCGTCATTTTGAAACACCCACCGTAGATGGGCTTATGCCTCACTGTAGATGTGTACTTGTGGTGTACGAGGAGTGAAACATCTATGAATGGGAGGTTACAGTAAGCTACATTTGGAAGTTTGCTCACGAGTTGGTGTAAGTTTCGGAGAATCAGCAGCAGCGTTATGCTATGGCACCATCGGCATACACCATGTTCGCGTCATATTGGATACTACCTGGGCTGTAGTACCCGACTTTTGAGATGTGGGTGGTTGAGGATTGCAGGATATATTTTCTTGGGATTAGCAACGCGCCTCTTCCATCGGAACGACAATACCAAAAATCAATGATAATTAGATATCGACCCGCAACATCCATGTGTTCTTTTTCAATTAGGACAGGGGATAGGCTTCAGGACGGATTCTTAGCGGACATTCTCATCCGGTAGCTAATAACAATTGCCTGCCGAGCTTGAGATGTTCGACGAATTATACTAGTATATGTATACTGATTTATACTAATATCCATACCTACCACCTATCAATAGCACTTGAGAGCCTAGAGATACTATGTAGGTACCAATACTAATATTCCATGCAGGTGAGATGACGTACACAATGCAATGACGCACTCAGTTCGTACTAGGTAGTACCTGTACTACCAATGTATCATGCACTCCCTGACGACCTGCATGCATTAATACATCGAAGGTCTCGAGATGGAATTCCTTCAACTATACCTCACTTTTCAGAATACACAATAAGGTATGAGTTGAAGCCATAGACGATGAGAAGCTTCAATTCGAAAAGAAGGCTGTCAAGCTTGTACTGTCAATATTTCTACTTAGCCTATTTTCAGCAAGATCGGCGGAACTAGCTGGCTATTAGTTGCATTTGCTATAGAATATTGTCGGGTCGACAAGAGCTGGGGTTAGGATGATCATGGAAATATTCGTCCGGTCAAGAACCGCAACAACTCCAACTTTTCCCCCACCCCCTATTTACCTACGTATGTGACTTTTATATTTGAGCTTGACCGCTCATTATTGTCGACTAAGAACGCATGATCAAACCTTTGATGACACAATATTGCGTCGATAGGCAGTATGACGGATCGTAATATCGTTGGTATTTACCACGATGAAAAAGCCACCTATGTATATCATCATCACGGTACTTAGAGCCCTGTCTAAAAATACTGGACAAGATACCTGAACCTGCTTGCTTTCTTCAATGTTGAGTGTTGAGAGTAGGTTTAAAAATAAGGATACTCTCGGCATCCGCCACCTCCTCTGTCGGACCGTTTCTGATAGCGTAACCCGGCAGCTCACGAATCCGTGACAGGGCGAAGTCACATGAGAACATAGAGAAGTTGTTTATAGCGCATTATAGCGCAGCTGAGAGGGAGGAGTGGGTGTGGTTGTCAAGTGGTTAAATATAATCGTGTTCTCTTTCAGGGTTCGGGGCTGTGGGCTGTAAATGAAAGAGTTGAAGATCAAGGCATCGATTGATGCGAGAGTTGGAAGAATTGGCTCGCTCGGCTGGGCGGGGAAACAGATTACCATTGCACCGTAACCTGTTAGGGGCCTGTTATGGGCCTGTTAAGGGTCCAACTACCCCCTGCTCCTTTACTATGATTGGATCAAGAGAGTCTAAAAGACGCAGCTATGCAAGCTACCAACGTGGATAGAAACCCACCTGCCGCCATGTTCCCCCTACGGTTTTCCCTACCAAGCTACCAAGCCAATGCGCTCCTACCTGCCTGCCTCTTAATTTTTTTTTAGTGTACCCGCTGTATGAATGTACCGATGCAACCCTGAACTTCTACACTTTCCAGTTCTCTCCCCTTTCCCCCTTCAATGTTCCGCCTGACACTCCTGTCAGTTTATCCAGTGGTAATGGCAATGGTGATCATGATAATCGCCTGCTACCAATAATCTTAAGCCTATCGACACATCTCACATCCCTTTGCAGCTGAACCGAAAATTTCTCAGGACCTATTGAGAAGATTATCAGCAGTCGTATGTTGTCGCCGCCTCCAGGTACCAAGACCAACTACGTATGTGTGTACCTGCTTACGAGCTACGGATGTACCCGGACCTCAAATAGGCCGTATCAATTGCCGACTAAGACACTGTCTGACGTAGTTAGTGACCCAACCGACCGCTGACTAGCGATGAGCCTTGCAATCGACACAAGGCGATGCCACTTACCGGTTTTGATCTGTCCTAGCCGAAAAAGAATTACATCCTTATTCCTCACTGTCACCCAACCAACATACGGCAATTCAAACACCTGTTCTCGGTCCTATACCGTCTAATCTCCTGTAGAAGTAACAACGGAAACTACCCTTTGGATTTAACGAATGCGAATGCCGAGATCACGAGCACGTAGTGAGATACGTCCCCGATACTGCCGCATGGGGGCGCCGTGAATGAGGAATGCCATCTCATAATCGCTACTCAGGCCCGGACGAACCACGTAGCTCCAACACGATCCCACCCCCTCATTCCCCTGGATATGACCCAGATTCTCTTTACCTGAATTCCGAGAAACAGAGCAGTCCCCACGGGATCGGTTTCTCTCAAGATATTCTCGATTCCATGCGAAATTTGCCAGCCAACGCGGTGGGGCCGGCGAATCCTGACGCACCTTGGCTGACTCTCGTATCTTCAAGTGTGGACCACGTAAACTTGCGAGGCGGTGGATTAGAAGCGGTCGGTGCTGGGAAACCCCCGTCCGTCGCCAGAGATGTGCAACCGGAAAAGAATGAATCACGGCAAGGAACGACGGAAGCTGGCTCAGGCGCAAGGAGAAAAGGCAGGGAGGATAGCATGATGGACTCTTCGCCGGAAGTCGTAGAGAATAAACCGTCTATTATCGAATACCGGACACGGATTGCAAGGGAAATGGAACTTCGAGAACAGGCCGTTCGAAGCCCTCCGTCGCCCACGAGGAATCTATCGGAGAAGACGCGTATATCGCCTATTAAGGAGGAGTCCAGCGCAACCCCCTCACCGACTCCTGATTCCGATGTCCCGACCGCGTCAACCGAATCTAACAAGACCGTTCGTGGCGGCTTCACCCCTGGGTTCTCGGCTCGGACGCCCTCGTACCCCTTTCCACGCATGGGCACACCGAATTTTACCTCGACTTATTTGCAGAATGTTGTTAACCAACAGTCCCAAAGCGGGATTGTGAATGCGACCGGTACACAATTTAGTAGTTTTGTGCTGCACGATCAGCTGAGATCCGACCCGTCATCCCCAGCGTCGGCTATGACATTCCTTCCTAGTGGGGTGTCCACCAAACCGCCGAACCTCGATTTTCCTACACCTAATCTTTATGACTTAACGTTGATGCTCTCTTCTGAACCTGGCTTAGAAGCGTGGTGGAATAGCGTTGTACAGATCATGACAACCTTTTATAAAGCCGAGCGAGTCACTCTATCTGTGCCAGCCGACCCGACAGACACTGAAAATGTACCGTGGGGACAAAAGGCTACTTACAACGCTTTAGAGGAAGATGACTTAAGTATGGGGTATTTCGCGAGGGGAACTAGTTTCGTCGCAAATAGTGTGGGCGACCAGCCTGAACCTATGTCGAGTTCTGAGGGACTCCAGAAAGACCATAATGCTAGCCGACCGGCGATACGGAATCGGCACTCTTTTACCGCTTACGAAGATAGAAAAGACATTCGAGAGGTGGAAATTGAACAAGGAGCCGGGCCCAGTTCCCAGCGGCCTGCTGTCGTTCAGAGGAGCAAAAGCTACTATCCAGGTGTTGACAAACCTGACCCCGCTTCACCTCATCCGGCGTTGAACAGACAAGCACTTGAGCAGCATGATGCTATCGAAGAAAAACAACCTGTCCCGACATGGGAAGCGACGCTTGACCCTCAAAGGGAGGTTAAAGGCCGTATTCTTCCGGTATTACAAGGCCTTGATTTCGAAGCGGACCCGCTTATTGACCACAATGGTATTACTCGCGTTGTTGAACGAGGCAGAGTGATTGCTCTAACTCGCACATATCCGTATCTCGACCCAACTGCAGAAGAGAAACCAGAAGCTACTAAAGTGATAAAGCCTCCCCAATCTGAAGACGTAAGGAAGTTATCGAGAAAACCCATTAGATCCGAATCTCAGACAAAACTTTCGTCCTTGTTAGCAAATGCGAGTGCACCTCGTTCTCTGAGTCGAAATAGGAAATCATTGCCGACCGACAATAAGGTCACCAGCCTATTTTCATCTATAGACGATGTTCCGCCCCGACCCCCTACTCCGAAATACGAAGAATATGAACAGGCACCTCCGTCTCCATGGTCCCAATCACCAGCACCCTCACCTGCTGTCCGGGCCGACCCTTCAGAAAACCCTTTTTTTACAGATGCTGTGGTCGACGAGGAGTCATTCAATCCTGGACCAAGCCCGCAGGACTATGCATCGGCCCAACCCCCCGAGACCATAGGGGTCGATAATTCTTGGACTGTTCTCCATGTGCCCCTTAATCATATACTTCTCTCAAAGCCTCCTCAAAAGTTTAAGTTGGATCCCTCTGCACTTGAACAAAAGGCTTCTCAACGAAGTCACACAGAGCCGGGCGTAAATTCTGCTATGTTACATGAGCGCCTATCTACCGAGGAATTAGCCAAGAAGAACAAAAATTTGCCTATTGCAATATTGTCGATCTTAACCCCTATTATACCATATCCCTCCAACCTACGCCACTCACTCGAACATCTGTCGCCTCATTTAGCGGCCACTTTCTCACTTTGTCGACATTATTCAAACCTCGAGACGGAAGTTATGGGTCTTCATCGGAAACGACCGTCTACTAGTGGTTTCGGTGCCATTGGCCCTGATGGACGACCAGTAGCAGACCCTGTTATGCTAGCTCATCTTAATGCCACATCACCCGAGGATATATCCCAGCGTTCAGTTACTGGGAGTCTTACTAGTCCTAGCGAATATTCCGGTCCGTCACGGAGCATTAACGCCTCACCCAGTGGAACACCGCTCTGGGAGTCTAGCTCTTTTGGATTGGTCGTGGAGAGGCGCACAACGGGCTCAAGCCCTGGTCAACTAGGAGGCGATAGCTACTTCAGTTCGGTACCCCGGAGCGGAGGTGTACCCACTGAGACACCGCCTCAAGGGGTATTGTCACAACGTGCTCCTAGAACAGTTCATAAAGACAGCGGTCTTGTTATTGGCAAACAAGTTAAACGATCAGGGAGCCTTCTGTATCACCAGCAAGATATGAGCTCAACTGCGGAGGATCCCGAAGGTTCGGATACAGTAATGCGTCACACTAGTACATCCGATGAAGCAGCCATCGTCCAGATATCAAAACAAAGGCCAACGTCAAAGGATTCCTCAGACATGAATGCCGGGATAGAGGGCCAGCAATCTCGACACGAAGGCGACGACGGTAGGAAACGACTGTCTGGGCAAGGCATACCACCTGGCCATAAACATACTATGTTGCACTCATACGGTGGCGATTTCTCAGCATCCTTCCAATCCTTACCCCCTAGTACCTCTCTACTCACAAAACCTACGTCACAATCCACAATCCCAGCCCGGCCCGGCTCCGCCTCCACATCTGCGCCGCACGTCACCATGCTACCCCCTTCGGACCGCCTGAAAGGACTCATGCTCGATTTATTACCGGTCCATGTTTTTGTCGCACTACCGGTACAAGGAGAGATAGTTTGGGTTAACAGTAGATACTTGACTTACAGAGGCCAGACCCTTGCGGATCTGGTTGCCGATCCGTGGGGCAGTCTGCATCCAGAGGATCGAGACGAGTATATGCGTAATTGGACGCATTCCCTTCGGTCCGGTGATCAGTTTGCCCAGTCAGTTCGCCTTCGCCGCTTTGACGGCGCATACCGATGGCATCAGGCTCGCGCTGTCGCTTCCAGGGATAAACGAGGAGTTATAGTACAGTTCATCGGCTCCTATATGGATATTCACGATCAAAAGGTCGCCGAGCTGATGGCACTCCGGCAACAAGAGATCGAAGTTTCAGAAGCTAAACACCGCCTCCTGGCAAACTTGATTCCTCAAATAATATTCACTGCAACTGAAGATGATGGAATTACATTTGCAAACGAACAATGGCTCTCATATACTGGCCAGAGTGAGGAGGATGCACTGGGCTTGGGATTTATAGACTTTGTACACCCAGATGACCTGGCGAAGTGTCGACTGCCGGTGTTGAACGAAAATAAGCCTGATACGTCTACACAAAACCCTACAGCAGTGGGGCATGAATCGACGACTGAAAATACATCCGAGGTACAATCGGAGCGATCGACCCGTAATAACGATTTTGGCTCTCCTCGTGATTTCGTCAGTGCGGATTTGACCGAACTGTTTAGGAAGGGCATTCTTAAGGTTGCGAGAGATAGCAACGGTCGACTCTCCTACACGACTGAGGTGCGGCTCCGATCAAAACCTGGCGAATACCGATGGCATCTGATTAGATGTGTCGAAATCGACGACGTTGGTTTTGGCAACGGCGCCAGCTCCTATTTCGGTTCCGCGACCGATATTAACGAACACAAATTACTGGAGGCGAAGCTGAAAGAAGCCATGGAAGCTAAGGGCAGATTCCTAAGCAACATGTCTCACGAGATTCGCACGCCGTTGATCGGCATATCCGGAATGGTGAGCTTTTTACAAGACACAACACTTAATGAGGAGCAAAGGGATTATACGAATACAATACAGACCAGCGCCAACAGTCTTCTCATGATTATTAACGATATACTGGACTTGTCTAAAGTCGATGCTGGTATGATGAAGCTAAATTTCGAATGGTTTCATACCAGATCGCTCATCGAGGATGTTAATGAATTGGTTTCGACAATGGCAATTGCTAAGAGGCTTGAACTTAACTATATTGTGGAAGAGAGCGTGCCTTCTTGGGTCAAGGGCGACAAAGTGCGGATTCGGCAAGTCCTACTCAACGTAATCGGCAATGCCATCAAGTTTACCACTGTGGGAGAGGTCTTCAGCCGATGCAGAGTTTACTCGACTAATACGGCTGAACTTGGCGAACACCAGATCATGCTTGAGTTTTCGGTTATAGACACTGGTCGAGGTTTCACCAAAGAAGAGGCCTATCTTATTTTCAAACCCTTTAGTCAGATTGATGGGAGCAGCACTCGGCAGCATGGGGGCAGCGGTTTGGGTCTCGTGATTTCACGGCAGCTTGTGGAGCTTCATGGAGGTAAGATGGATGGTAGCGCTGTACCTGGAAAGGGTTCCACGTTCACCTTCACAGCCAAGTTCGGCTTACCAAGCCCTGACGACCATCCCAATCTAGCCCATACTCCACCGATGACGGCGTCCATCCAGTCCCCAGCAGAGGAAAAGGGAATGCAAGCCATTAAACCACTTCTCTTACACAAAGCAGTGGGACCTGCCGCAACTGCCAGTCCTGGCTCAGACGCAGAAATGATTTCACCACCGCCAGAATCATCCGGTAGTTCAGATCCTTCAATCCGTTCCATCCGTACTCAGAACACAGCAAGGTCTTCAGTCTCGTCTACCACAATGTCCGGCCTCGCGCGCTTTAGTGAAGCTGCGAAGGCTAGCGGACAAGACTTATCTCAAATGAAACTCGAGATGCCATTTGGAAAGATGTCCCCTTCTATGGCGCCTACTCCGGATGGGTCTAAATTTTCGACCGGATTGGCCCAATTCCGCCCGCCGATGTATTCGATTTTGGTCATTTGTCCCCAGAGATACAGTAGAGAAGCCACAACAAAGCACATCGAGATGACGCTGCCAAAAGATGTCCCACACCAGATAACTGCGATGGCAAGCGTGGGTGAAGCCGAAGAGGTGATCGGAGGAGATGAGTCCGTCACCTTCACGCACATCGTCCTCAACCTTCCCTCGGCTGAGGAGATCATAGGGGTTATAGATAAGATAATCGCAAGCTCCGGCGGTAAGACATCGGTCTTGGTCTTAACTGATTCCGTGCAGAGGCAAGCAGTTCTCAAGCTAGCATCGGACGCCGAGCACCAACAGCTTCTAACGGAAAAGAGAATGATATTTGTATATAAGCCCGTGAAGCCATCTCGGTTTGCGGCCATTTTCGACCCGGGGAGAGAACGCGACCTCAGTGTGGACCTAAACCGTTCGAGTGCGGCACAAATGGTTGAACATCAAAAACAAAACTATTTGGACGTGGAGAAGCGCATCGGTAATAAGGGCTACAAGGTTCTCCTTGTTGAAGACAACCCCGTCAACCAGAAAGTTCTGGTCAGATATCTTAAGAAGGTGGGAATCGAAGCGGAGATCGCCGCCGACGGTGTTGAATGCACCGAGAAAGTATTCGCGCACCCCCCGGACTATTATGCCCTAATATTGGTGAGTGTTACCTACTTTCGATATCGAATGGCATTTAGCTAACTATTTTGGCAAAGTGTGACCTTCATATGCCTCGTAAGGACGGTTATCAGGCATGCCGGGAGATCCGGGAATGGGAAAGGCAAGGCAATTACCGCAGCCTACCTATCATCGCCTTGTCGGCGAACGTTATGTCGGACGTCCAAGAAAAATGCGCAGCAGCAGGTTTCAACGACTACGTTACGAAGCCCGTCGACTTCTTTGACTTAAGCACGGCAATGTCCAAGTTTATCTAGTCTGCCCCCGACGGCGACTAGTTGGCTAGCTGCTATTTTCAATCATGATGAATGCATCTGCATGGAGTTTCCAGGCGATAGATAATATTTAAAAAAGGAATTCGTTTGCATACCACGAATGCATTGTTGGGGCGGCCGAAGGCGGGAGGTGAAAATATTTTTTGTATTTTCTGTTGAACGGCGCATGTATCACTAAGATGGGTAGGGCGGGGACAAGACGCCACGGCTCTTCGCGAACGGTTTATGGGATCTGCGACGCTCTACCAAGGAAGAGGAATTTGTATAAATGCAGGCCGGCAGCCATCAATCGACGGCCATACACATCATCCTCTGTGTAGCATCATGACTTCACGGCTTACAAATGGTATGTTTGATAGAGAGTTGGAGGAAAAGCGGTCTTCATTAGTTAGAACAGGCTTTAACGGACGGCTGGTGAGAGGGTCTTCTGATTCCCGTCAGTCCTTGATGAGGTGCCATTCCCATACAGGAGTTCAGGATTTTGCATTTGTCTTCACGGTAGGTAAGCCTAATGAAAGCGATACCACTTAGTTTTTTTAAATTTTGGCATAATCAATACGATACCATTTCATGATACAGCAGGGCATTCTATCCCTGATGATTACAAGTGATGCTACAATTTTCCATATACAATATAGTAACAATCATACCGGCAAATCGTCAAACGCCAGTATAGTAAACGTATAAATCCGCCGAGTATGCCCGCAAATCCATTTCCTCGCTGATGCTTGTCGCCCTCGATTGGTGGGTATCTATGTTAGTTCCAATCCTAGTCCTCCTCAATGACGATACCTTTCGCCTCTTCCACCGGCGCGTCCCCCTGAGCAGGTGTCTCTTCATCCGCCGTCTTCTCCGTATCCTCCGCGTCACCTTTCTTCGCATCGACCCTCGCCTTCAAATTCTTCGCCGGCGCAGTAGCACCGGCAGGTTTAGCACTCCCAGCACCTTCTTTACTATTCCCACCTCCTCCATTCTTCCCCTTGGCCTTCCTCGCCTTCGCCTTCTCCCGCTTCTCGCGATTCCTCCGCGTCTTCTCATCATCGCGCTTCTCCCGTTCCTCCTTCCCCTTCTCAAACTCCTCGCGCGCCCGCTCCGTCGCCACCTCCTCGTCCATGCGCCGCAGCCGCTCGTACTCCCGCCGCCGGCTCGCCTTGTACACGTGGAACTCGCCGGAACCGGCTCCCGCGCTGGATCCCTGCACGTTGGTTACGATCTCGGGGGGTGGCGGGAGGTTGTTTTTTCGCGACGGCGCCCCCGCGTCCGGGATCCGGATCGTCTGCTCCGGCTTCGCGAACAAGGCTTCCACTTCCCGCGCTTGCGACGACAGAGGTGTCACGGCCCGCTTTTTTGTCGGCCGCTTTGAGCGCGGGTCCGCGGATGTCGGGATGCTTTCGGGCCCCTCGCCTGACATTTTGGCGCGGTTTCCCTGGCGGGCGGGACTGCCTGTTGTGTATAGGTATAGGTTTGTGCCGATCTGGCTGCCTAGGGGGTCTGGCTCGGCGTGGCGGCTGCTGGCTGGCTAACAAGCCGTCGGAGCTGTCGAATTAGCAGCAACCGCCGCCTCTACTATTCTCCGTGGGAGGATGAGATGCGCCGTGCTGCCGTGCCGTTGGTTCAGGAGTCCGGACCGCTCTGGCGATTCAGGGTGCGTTGTCGTATGTTGGTGGCGTGATGCGGACGCCTCTTTGGTTATAGCGAAGAAACAGTGGCTCCAGAATGCGATCTGCGGCGGGCTGAAAAAGCATGCGATATTATATCGGGGTTGGAGAGGATGTGCGCTGACACGTTGATGATTGTAAGTCGTTATTAAACGAATTTGGACGCGATGGGTTGTCTTTGACACGAGGCTGCAAATCAGCAACAGATGATGAAGGATTAACGATGGATGATGAGGCTGCACCACACCACAGAAAAATTAAAGTGGCTCCATTACCCCCAAACGGCAAATTAATAGGTAGCAACGCCACATCTCCCAGTGATCAATTGATCTCACTGTAGTGCTGGGTCGCGCGGGTGTACCTTCTGTATTGTACTGTGCTGTAGGTACCGGCCGCACCCGTGGGGTGGCCCCTGCAACCCGGGTGGACATCAAGCTCAGATAGGTGCAGATCCAACCGCAACCCAATATTGGAGCCGAAATCGCTCAATGGTCGGTTAGATTGGTTACTCGCTTTGAACCAATCAGAATGCTTCCTTTTCAGTCAACTGAGCGTTTTAGGCTTTTTCGCGCATGGCTGACAGGGGAACCCCGACACTTTAGCACATGGTGCTCGTTCGTTGGGTGAGGGAAAGAGAGGAAAAGAGGTTCGAAACAAGCTAAACATACTGCAGCGTCGAGCAGCGTCAAGGCCCGACCTGCATCTTGGCAACCTCCATAGGGCTCTTGGCATCTCCCAGGGCTCCCCTCCTCGTCGATTTTTAATCCGGTAAAATCTACCGTTCATAGATGCTACCTATTATCTGTCTACCACTTAATTATTACTTTTTTGTACAACACAACATCTGCAAACCGTGCAGCGAGCCTATCAATTTATACCTCACTGCGCTTGTACAGCCCGATAGATGCAGTAAAAGACAGACAGATAATCTAAATACGATAGCGGTATATTGTTTATGATTTGGAATTACTCGTCCTAGACCCAAGTCACGATCCAATATACTTCACCGGTCTTACGCCGTCTCTTGCCGTCTTTTTTCTGGTCGAGTGACTTGCCACTGTGCCCGATAGGTACAACATTGTTTCTAACTTCGAAGAATGCCTTAAACGAAGGCCCTCGACTCCCAGAACTCGAATTACCTTGACACTCATTTCAACAATCTCGAACTTCCCACCGACATTCATAATATAGCGCTGTTGCAAAAGCATTATTAGAAAACAACTCAAGATTCAACCATGGGTCGGCCAAGACTTATTATATTGATCAGACATGCTCAGTCTGAGGGGAATAGTATGTCGCCACCTGCCAGGCACCTAAATTAAAATACTTATCAGTTGGAAATATAGAGAATCGCGAGATCCACCAAACCATCCCCGACCACAGAGTCAAGTTAACCCCCGATGGATGGGAACAAGCTCGGGAGGCCGGTCGCCGGCTCCGGGCCTTGCTCCGCCCCGATGACACTCTCCAATTCTACACCTCGCCCTACCGCCGAACGAGAGAAACGACCGACGGCATCCTAGAAACATTGACATCAGACGACCCCGAACCGTCCCCTTTTAAGCGATCTAACATGAAGGTATATGAGGAGCCACGGTTACGCGAGCAGGACTTCGGAAACTTCCAACCATGCAGTGCCGAGATGGAACGTATGTGGCAAGAGCGTGCGGACTACGGACACTTCTTCTACCGTATTCCTAACGGTGAAAGTGCTGCGGACGCCTATGATCGTGTTTCTGGATTCAATGAAAGCTTGTGGCGCCAGTTTGGAGAAGACGACTTCGCCAGCGTCTGCGTCTTAGGTATGTTATTCAGCCCCCGATGTATTCGCATTACTCCTAGGCTCCCAGACACTCGTCGCTAATACTTGAATTAGTAACCCACGGTCTCATGTCCCGCGTCTTCCTGATGAAGTGGTATCATTTCTCCGTCGAGTATTTCGAGGACCTGCGAAATGTCAACCACTGCGAGTTCCTCATTATGAAGAAGCAGGATGATAGTGGCAAATACGACTTACAGAACCAGCTTCGGACCTGGTCTGAACTGCGCCGAGAACGAGCCGCTCTCAAGGCCAAGGAGGACAAGGAAAACGGCGAAAACGGGAAGGAGAAGGAATCTAACAAATTGGAGAGACAGAACAGCACCCCCGTCGCGCCACGCAAATGGGGTGGCTGTCCTCAAGGCTGCAACCACGGCAAGAACTTGAAAATACGACGAGACTTTGCTGAGCTTGTGCAGCATGACGAGCACATCGCCAAACACAGCTTTACTCACAGCGTTCCCGAGGTTAACGGCACTATCGCTAGCCGTAGAGCTCCACTCAAAAGAACCCAAGGACCCAACAACTCGGACGACGACTCAGATGATCCCCGCGGTAGGGCCGCTCCACAGATTGACGTGACTAGAGCCCAGGAAGAGGTTGTGTCCTCGCCGGACGGGACGCCGTCGTTCATAACAATCGACGACAGGCTCCGCAACGCTCTTAAGACTCCACAAAAGTCCACGTTCCTCCACATTGGTCGTGACTTTGGAGGTACGTACTCCGGACATGCTAGCGAGGAGGAAGTCTCGGATAACGACGCTCGCGAACGTCTCGCCGCCAAGGCCGCGCGCGTTAAGAGCGGCGAACGAAACGGGACAACCCCCAATGGTAGGGAACGGGAACTCTCAGCTAACCGACACGCGCACGCGAATAGGCTTGGCGATGCGCCGTCCAATTCTGATCAGGGATCTGATGGAGGGGATGAGGCAGAGGATCTCGACAAGGCCGAGCAAGAAGATAGGAGTATACGGGGGAGCGTCTACTGAAACCAGACTCTTGACCGTTTGACCGTTTTCCTAGTATGTCACACATTTTCATCATAATGGAAAGATACCCTTTATGACTAGCGCGCATAACGAATAGAATGGCTATATGGATCGTTTACGAGATGAATAAGATAATTTGCTTTCTAGTTGAACCGGTGTGCTCGATTTTCTTACAGGCCGTTCGTCGTCGTCCTTTGAACCCCCAAGACCTGGTGAATATCACATGGAAGGATGGAAAGGCGTAGGTAATTTGCAGAATCATCGATGTACTTCTTTTATGATACCAGATTTCCATCACGAACCAAACTGTGGACAAAGCTGCGAATATGACCGTCTTTGCTTATGGCTGTCTCAAGGCTGCCTAACATGATTATGACCCTTAATCTAGAGCTTCGTAGATGACTGCCAGGACTTTTGATATTCTAATAGCATTCAAATTAGGAGATCATTACAACTGTCGACAATCCGATATCCCAACTATCCTTCTCATCTCCTTGATACTTTTCGCCTCTAGTCGAGGGCCAAATTCCTCACTTCTTGCCGATGTCTGACAAATCCGTCCCAAGAGAAAACACGGCGCTAGATCAGACCACCACCGACGCAACACCCCCATACAACCCCGCCATCGCAGCAGCCGCACAGCTCATCGCCGTAGGCGAGCGTCATGGATACTACGCCGTCCCGCCGCCCGACGCCCTCGCCTCGTGGCTCGAGGAGAACCGGGAGCAATTCGTGAAGGACTGGCAAGCCAGCCAGAAGAAGCGCAGGACCCCGACAAGAATCCGTATACAAGAAGACGGTTCCCCAAGATGGCTACCAAGCCCCGGGCACGGAGTGAACCTGCCGAATCGCGACAATTTCGTGGAGATATGTCGTAGAATCCGCCGGTGTCGAAGCAAAGTGTGCGGCGTCCGGAAGCGGATATCCGACCTCCTGACCCGCGTCGGTGCGGCCGTGTACCCCGCCGACGAGGCAGAGATAACGCAACTGCATGCCCTCGAGATGGAAATCGCCAAGACCCCGCCTCCAGCCCAGCAACACTGGGGAAACGACGTTCGAACCCCGAGCCCCATCCCTGATAACGCAGAGGGAACCGAACAAAACGGAGCTTCTGCGAATGACAGCGCCCTGGAGATTCAAGAACTGCGCAACCCCAAGTCCCGTAGTCTCCACCCCTGGAGCCGCAGGCTCCGAGAAGCCGAAGGCGACGACTTCAACGAACCCCGGCCTAGTAGGGACACCGTTCCGCTTGACGGCCAAGCGCTCTCACCCGCACCCTCACCGCCGGAACGCCCCCGTCGCTTCCACATAAACCAGTGCGCACACCTAATGCCATCATACCAGGCAGCACAGCGGGCGGCGCTAGCACCGCGGGGTCAGCGGCCGCGGTGGTCGACTTTTGGAGGGCAGCCGTTTTTCTATGATAACAACGATTACAAGGTTAGCAACGGTGAAAACAACGGCAACAGACAAGTTGGGAAGTATGACCTAGACGGATACCGAGGAACAGCGCCCAGAGGATTTCGGGATATCGATCGAGGAAGAGCTGGGGGCAGTTTGAATAGGAGTATGGTGGCCCGTCTGCGTCGTGGGGAACATCTTGCTGGAGAACTGAGTATCGGTGGGTTTGGGGAGGATGCCAAGGATCGTATGAATTTGCTATTTGTTGTGAAGGCGCCGCAGGACCGGGTTCGTTTGTGGGGGAAGGGAGGAACGGCGGGTCGGATATCGAAGGTCGGGAAGGGGAAGCGCAAGCCGTTTGCTTAAGGGGCTGGAGGGTAATCGGCGGATGGGCGAGAAGGGGGCGAGAACGGGATCAAGTCTGCGTGTAGGAAGCTTTGATATGCTCTCGTGTTTCTAGGTGTTGCTGTTTCCCGGCGAGGGTTGCTTGTTGGGATACCGTGGCTCCTATCACTGTTTCTCAGCCTATGATTATCTTAGTGTAATAGGGTTTTCTACCGAGTTGATACTCTATGAAGTATTGTGTGATTTCATCTTAGTTTACATTATCGTCATTTCCTCCCCACATATGTACATACATCCTTGGGTATGTACATATATCAGATCCCCTTACGGATCCCCCGCCGACTTTTCAAGTGAGAGACATTCTGCTAGATTCTTCTCCCTTGGTCTAGGCGGGTTCCTTTGGTATAATGGTGATATTACATGCGCTTTTCGCGGATCGTGCCGGGACTTACGTTCGGCTCTTGTCTTTTCCTTGTTCAGATTACTTCGGGCCCCTCTTGACCCATCATGCAACAAATAAAAAATGCGAGGTCCCTTGCTGTCGATGTTGTCATCACATGGTGAGATGGCGTCTAGGTGATCCTCCAGTCTCGTGCCATGAATCAACAGGTAGGTGTTCCCAAGTCGTTATGTTTCCGTTTTGTTTTCATCAGGTATTGACTTTCTTCCGGCTATTCTTTAGGTGCTTCGACGAAATGTGATTACTGTGCCACTCATCGAAAATCATGCGACAATATGCCGACTCGCCATTCTCGTGTTGCCAAAGCGGCTGCCGAAGTGATGTTTAACAGTCCTAGCACCTATCCTGTATGTTTCGTGGTATTTTCTTGTACTTGTTGTCCGTTTTTCTTTGTTGCCGGGTCCGGGTCAATTCCGGATTTTCTTTCGCACACGAAAAAAACATCCTTGAAGTCTCGTGGTAAGACTGTTTATATCCACGAGGGCCTTGAGGGCTTTGTTTGGGTTTGCCTTGGTGATGGTATCTGCGGGATTGTCCTCACCGTGAATCCATCTCATGTCGGATATTTCTCTCTGTTCGTGTGACTCCCGAAGTGACATGATGTCTATCATCAGTCGTTTCCCATTAGTAGTGCCAAGCTTTACGATGCACTCGTAAAGGGAAAAAAAGTTTGTGCAGACCACAAAGGGAATGCTTGGGAGATTATGTTTCGTAAGGATCATGTTGACAAGTGTAGCTCTTTGTGTTAGGTAGAGTAGTGAGACCGATATATGAACCACTCGCTCCTTAAATTTGGAGATAAGGGTGCTAACCACGAAGACGCCAGTACAGGGTAGGTATCCTGGTTACTTCCCTACGCGGTACGAGAGTCGATATTAGAATTTCTGTATTTTCTCGCGAAACCGTAAAGGGTTAAGTAGAGGGGGACCGAGGCGGATGCTGAGTGCGTACATCTTAGAGGATGGTAGCAAGCCCCAATTATCAATAGAGAATCGAATGATTATATGAATATCGCAATGACAAGGGGAAAGGGCGGTGGATAGAATCCGTAAAGTAACCATGAAATTACGAAATTGTGAAGGGCCCCCACGGGTTGGTGAATATCGCATAGGGAGGTACCCCCGCCGCCGAACCACCGCCGTGGTAGCGGGACCCCGGATCTCTGCGGACTCTTAAAAATAAGTCTAGAGGATAGGATACAGCAAAATCCGTATGAGCCAGCCCCCGGCAAACTGACCACAAGCCAGTCGGAGCGGAAGCAGGCGACGTTGACGGGATGAGGCGCGATTAGGGGGGCGACCCGAACGAACCTAGACAGTAGGTCTAGAGGTACGCAAATCAGGATTCTCCGTAGAAGTATTCTCAGACTCCGAATTTGTACACATGATAATTGGCGCTTCCGGGAGCTTGCTCTGTCCCAGTATTGTGGTTGATTGATCCTTGAGTTGGAACTTCTGGTCCTTGTCGACCCACTCAAGCTCTTCGATTTTCTTCTTTAAGATTAGGAGCTCGTTTCGTGCGTCCTGCTTCGCACGCATGGCGTCTCGAGCCACCACCTCGAAATGCGCGACCTCGTCGGTCGAGGTATTTAAATACCAAGGGAAGGAGGTAATACACCCACCTCCCTGTAGGATGGTGACCCAATAATTTATTTAGAGTATACTCGTTCTTCGGCTTTGCACCCATTGGGAGAAAATATGGGAGCAAATAGTACACGTGCCGAAGATTTTGTAATCTGTTTAAAAGACGATAGAGTGTTGGGTTTCAGTGTCGGCGTAAATGTGGGTGAACCCATTACCCGTAATAGGGGTTCGTCGTGGGTAAAAAAGGTATCTGGTTCGCATTCGAGGAGTGCCTTGCTCTTTGCCTGTGTATATATCGGGTATTCCTGTAATCGTGACTTGGGTATTTCCTTACTCGGTTTGTTGGAAAAACTACGAGTCCTTTTACCCTCCCTTCCTCCCTGCAGCTTTCGGCGGAATGCTCGGATTGGTGTATCGTGGGCTTTCCAGATTGGGATGCGCCAGCGCCCCCCATACATTGGTTTTCTCCGTGGTTAACAGCGGCGAGTCGCTTAGCTTGGTTCCGTCGTTGGAAGCCCCCTTGGAATATTGGTACCCGGACCTTGATGGGTGTGGTCGAAAACCTCTTCGACGAGCGTCCGGCTCGAGCCCGTACGGACTGAGGGCTTTGAGGAATATGGTGTTGATAGAGTCTAGCTGATGAACTCTCTCTAATGATACCACACGAGAGAGTTGGACATATGTCGTCATAAACTTCTGCTTATTCCCATTCAAACTGAGATAAGCTTCCTTATAGGTTCGCCCCTGTGCCTTATACTCGGTTACAGCGAATGTTGGGGTTAGATTGAGCCCTTTTCGATGTTCCACAATAGTCTGGACTGCCAAGGTGATACCTTCCGCATCGTAATGCCGTACGGTATAGTCGGTCCGCCGTGGTGTTGCCAAATCGTCGGTGGATCTTGTGGACTTTCGAGAACGTCGTGTTCGCCCTCAGCTGTATAATTATAGTATTGTCGTTTTTTTTCTGCTTTGTCTCTCCTTCTTATTTTTCGTGTTATGTAGTCCCTCCCGCCTCCCGCCTCTGCTCCGGCTGTAAGTGGGTAGGTCCATTGCCATGAACTAACACCGCCCCCGTCCCCTCTCCCCCCTTATTTTCGGTTGGGTTTGGCTTCATTTTATTTTTAATGTTGTCCCGTTTCTTTTGATTTCGTTTTAGGTTTATCTCTTATTTTTTTTTATGTTGAATTTGATCGAGATCCAGTGGAGTATGTTATCTCTTATTGCAACATTGAAAGATCTCGTTGTCAAAGGTTTCTTCTGTAATGAAGATATCGTGGCCAATCTGAGATGTAGGGTCCTTATTGTTCGCGAAAGACCCATCAACGAACACGAAGATTTTGGATCTTGCCAAGTCGACATCGTCTGGTTTTACAGATACTCCTTTGTACTTATTTAGCATGTATCTCTTCTAGTTAGTCTCGCCTGTTGACGGACCTGTTGCTGCCTCATTCTTCTTCGCATCTTTGGGCACGTTGTCTGATGTCTTTTCTCTCACTGCTTCATCTTCTTGCATGTCTTTGGATGCTTGTGGTGGTGCCTTAGATGGATTGATTGCCTTTGCTGGGTCTTTATATGGATTCGTCTTTTTGGTCGTTTCCAGTCCATCGGTATGTACCATTAGTATGATTCTCTCTTGTACCGGTACTCTCATCGCCTGTAGCTATGATCGGTGCTTCTTGTCTTGTGCGTTGCGTTCTTGCGGAGAGTGTCTGGTAGACCAGCATCCTTGTTTTCCGCAGACGAAACATCTTTTTCTCCCTTTCTTTGGTATTTCTTTTAGTATTTGTCTTTGCTTTTATTGTACTTGTTGCGTATATAGTTGGTTGCTCACATCATAGCTGTGTGGTATATAAATACCATGGGTTTGCAAATGGTATCTTACAGAAGTTCGCAGTGTTCGATCATGGTTATCGATGATATACCAGGGATGACCCCATTTGCGGATAATCGGCCAGCTTCTGTTGGTCCGTTTATGCGTTATCTTATTGTCGATATTGTCCAACATGATCCCGAGTCGATCCATATCATGTATACTCATCAGGAATGGCGTGTTTGTTTCGACAATATGGAAGGTGATTTCACCGTATGGTAGCTTCATGCATACGGTACCTATGTTGCTCTTCTTCGGATTGTCTCCGAAGCTTAGCTCTTCCTTCCCGGCCGTAGTTGTGTCCAAATAATTATGATCGGTAGAGTTTGGTATGGCCAGAGTAAGGGGTTGGGAGATACCTTGTTCAGAGGTAGGCAGTTGTAGATTGTCTTGAGTAGTTAGACGGAGCCGGTAGCTTGCCCATGGGTGTCGGTGGCTGTCTGGTTTTGCGGACTACCTGTGGTGTGGCCTGGGGAATTCATAGCTGTCCGGGCTCGTGTGCTGATACGGCTGCCACTGCAGACCTAACACCACCCTTAGCGAGCGGGCGTTGAGCGTCGTCTTGCTTGTCCTCTTCATGATGGCCTCCTTTGCTTCCCTGGCTTGTGGCAGTCGGTATGCGACCCCGGCTGCATTTTTGATGTCTGAGCAGACTCCATTGAATGTGTCCGCCAGCTAAATTGCTAGAACGATTTATGAGCTTGTACGGCGCTGAGTAGTCCTTGTGTGAGTTCGAACTCCTCGCCGTTTATTGGGAGGCCCTTCTGTATTTTTTCTTTTTGTTTTTCATTTTGTTGTTGTTGTTGTTGTTTTATTATTTTCCGTTGGCACCTACCGGCCCCTTTCCCCCCTTTTCCGTTATAGGGGCTTTCAAGACGAGGGGCCAAGGTAGCAGATAGAGACAATAACCTTGAATCCAGACTTAGGATTGCTTATGTCTACGTCCTTCATACTCTTCTCTTTTCTTCTATTTTATTTCTTTTTTTGATTTATCTTTTTTTTAGATTGTTTTATTTCTTTTTTTCTCTTTTTCATTTCTCCTTTTTTTTTTTTTTTTTTTTTTTGCGTTTTTCTTAGATGTCGTCGCACTCGGGTGCAATCTAGTGTAGGAGTACGGTTTCATCTCAGCCTCTTAGGCTCTAAATTTGGCTCTGTTTTGGCCTTATTTCCCTTGCTATTATATAAGGTTAGCTCATCGAAGGTTTCTTTTGGACCTGGTATCTATCACTTACTAAGTTCTTTTATATGTAGTTGTAGAGTATAGGTTACAACTTCTCCGTTCTCTGGGACTGATTATCGGGTGTTTCCCGGCTTAATCATAGCACCCTGCTGCGTTACGAAGATAGCGATGGGGTGAAGGCCGGAGCGCCCGTATGGTAGAGTGTGAGAGATTGTTTGGACTTGAGAATTATTCGTCCTAAATACGTCCGAGGGCTATAAGGTCATCTCATTCGGCCAAGTAGCCTCAGATCTACCTGCTTTTCGAGCACCGAATGGAACTATCCGAATCCAGTGGTAGATCGAGAGGTACTGGAGACTGCCGGGGCTGAAATCAATCTAGTAAGTGGTATTAGCCTTGCCGTCCTACGAGTTGTATTAATATGATATTTACAGTACCTCTAGTCTGTAACCAAGTAAGAGTTCAGCTCATGCTATTTAGGTCCGTGGTCTGCTATAGCAGCCTTTACTATCTCCAAGTTAGTCATGCAATTCAATATATAGCTTCAAAGGTGTGTCGAGCCACTTACGTCGGAACCACCAGCGGGTGCTTAGGACCGGTCGGGGCGGGGGGTTCGGTCGGTAATGACTTTAGTCACCCCGCCCGACCAGTTTCCAAGTCTTCGGCCATACCAGCCGATATAGAGAATTGTATATATATATATATATATAGTATCGTCTTTCTTCACTGTTGCCGTAGTGTTATTAGCTACATATACTGTGGTTTGGATTCGATATGAAGCTGAGCTGCCTTACCTGACCGTGATGAAATTTCCGACGTCAAATGCGATGTAGTGACCTCCAGGAACGAACGTATCAGGGTTGGTCGAAGTGTCGATCTTCACGATAAAGTTGTGCTGATCGACATCCGGGCCCAGGAATTTGAAGTTAAGGCATATATAGGTGCCTTATACTTCGATGCCGAAAAAGGGTTTCTTGAAGGATGGTAAATTAGAGGTTTGTATGATTATTTCGTCATCTGGTACCTGTTTTGGTAACCAGAGCCCCCTTGTGTTGCTTACGTCCGGTCCCCAGCATTACTACCCGGCCCCGCTAAGCAGAGAACTTGAATCAGGGCGGGGCAGTAATGTCCGGGTGATTATCGGTCCGGCTTTATCTGAGCGCCCGGATTGCTTCACCATCTTTCTTACGAGAGGCTTCCTTTTCGCGTTTCGTTCCATATTATTGATATACCCGGCCGGGATTTTTAGAGTATAGATATAAATCCAGCGTCGGACTCGAGATGAGAAGAGGCCGCGACGGCATTCTCAATCCACGAACAATAGGAGAAAAGACCCCCGAAGACAAGAAAAGCCAATTTCGTGTCGGCTGACGGTCACCCGTGTGCAGAGCGCCAATACACACTGACCTGCTGGCGAGGCAAGGTCTGGGCTTCCGCCAACTTCCACTCGTTGACTTTTCTCATTCTCGGGGGACGTTTTCCCCAGTTGTTCGTAGAAATCGAATATCATCGCTACCTATACTAGCTGCATCTCAGTCTGACCAGGGCTCGACTTGCTTATTTGGGATATCGGCGTGATTTAGTTAGAGGATTGTTGTATTGGGACTCGGTGCCGTGTGGGGGCGAGGCCGAGCCGCCGAGGCCGCCTTAAGGCTTGGGAGGAGGCGACCGGATCCTCCTATTCTTCGCGGTATATCCCCCGGCATCCAATTCCCGGATCTTGCCGCGCTGTTGGGATAGGTAGTTGGCGGCTTGTCGTCGGCGCCTTGCCGCCTGGGCGGCCCGGATCATCGCTGGGGAGGGGTCCGGCGAGCGGTTCGGCGAGCCCAAGCCCAAGCCCGGGATGGATTGGACCGAGCCTACTACGAAGGGGCTGGAGTCCGTGCTCGAAGAATCGCCGAAATTCTCCGGGAGCCCGAACGTCCCCGGCTGATCAGGGGTTCTTCCCGTTGTTGGCTGCCGTTTAGGGAGAGTGAGCTGTGGAGTGGGGGTGGCTGGCCCATCCACAGGAGTCGATGGCAAAGAGCTTAGGTCGGGGCTAGGCGGCTCCGGCTCATCGACGAAAGGGTCCTCCAGTGGCACGGAGTCGACGGTCATGGGCGTGCTTGGGGATAGGGGCGCCGTGGGTGCCGGTTCTCGGAAGTATTTTTCTAGGTCGTCGTCGTCCTCTTCTCCGTTCTCTTCCCCATTCTGGCTCTCTTCACCTCCCTCCCCTACGGGCGAGAGGTCGATAACTAGCCGGGCCCGCCTAGGCTGGTTGTCCTCCACATCCTCGTCCTCTTCATCGACTTCCATAGGCGAGGGTACCTCCTCTTCGCCGAAGACCGAATCCGAATCATCCGAGTCGTACGATGGCGAGGCAGCAGCCTGAGATTCTGGTGAGGGTGCAGTAGATCGACTCTGCTCGGCTTTCTGACGCTGCTCCTCGGCAAACTCGGCATTTCTCCGCTGCATTTCCGCCACCCCATTAGTTATGTAGTTCCGAAGAAAACCTGGCAGCCTGCGTCGTCCAGTGTTCGGCGAGTAGGTATCCTCCCAGTCGATCGGCTCATCGTCATTCTCGGGCTCGCTTTCAGAGTCTTCAGAGTCGCTCCAGTAGTCTTGCTGATTCGCCCATTGCTCTTCGGAATCGACGTCCTGGGCGACTTCCTGGGCGACTTCCTGGTCGACTTGTGCGGCTTCTGGTTCGGCTTCCGGTTCAGCCTCCGGTTCGGCTTCTGGCTCAGCAGCTTCCGGTCCAGCTTGCTGCTCCGCTTGCTGCACCGCTTCCTGCTCGGGCGCCTCTGCGGCTACCCCCTCGGCCTGGGCCTGCTCCCCAGCCTGCCCTGCGACCGGCTCTTCAGGAGGCACATCCATCACATTAGATGGGAAGCGGTGCAGCAGCAGGTCATTGACTTGGTGGTCCTGCTTTCCCTCCGCCATCAGCCAGTGCTCGGGGAACATGTCGACCTCCACCCGACCAGCCTTGAAGTGACCTCGGTGGATCATCTTATATAGGGCGTCGTAGTTGAACGTATCACCCGCGATATAGACTTCCGGGTCACGAATGTCGCCGCGACCTTCGACTTCGTAGACGCCGTTCTCGATGGCCCATTCGACCCACTGTCGCGGAAGCGGGATTTGGGCGGTTAGGTACTTGTATACGCTGTAGAGCTGGCCGTTGGGATGGAAGAAGCGCTCGTCCAAAGGCGGAGCGACAGGTCGAACATAGGCAGGCTCACCTATAGCGGCTTGCTCTGGCTGATGCTCTTGCTGGTTCTCCTCCTCCTGCTGGTGCTGGTGCTCTTGCTCTTGTGCTTGTTGTGCCTGCGGCTGCTGCGCTTGCTGTTGCGCTTCTTGCTGCCGAGGCTGAATTCGGACTAGCCTACCTTGCCGGACGGCCGGCTCGTCCGCGGGATCTCCAAGGGCGGCGGCAGCTAGGCCCAGGAGACCGGCGACGACACGGCGAGCGGCGCGAACGGCGCGGCAGGCGTGACCCATAATTCCACCGTCGGGTACGGGCCCGGGTCGGCGGACAACAAAGCCGCGAGCGGCGGGATGGTGTGCGACCGGCACGATTGGCTGGGCCGCAACACGTGGGACGTTCTGAATACGGCGGACAGGCGACGTCGATCCTTGTCGGCGGGCTTTATCCTGTCTGGCCTTGGTGAACTCGTCCTTGTGTTCCTCCAACCAGGCGGCGAGAGCTTCCTGGCTGGGCATAGCTTCGGCGCCATGTTTACTATACCACGTTGTTAGAGTATTGATCATATGATATGATTGCGCTTTGCTTTAGTGTGTTGTTATTTGGGGGCTGTTGCATTTGTATTGTGTATAGAAGATACGTGTTGTTACACTTGTTTGTGTGGGTAGTCATGTATAGAGAAGTGTGTATAGAGTTTTGCATAGGATGGGTAGTATATAAATATACCACAAGTAGGTGTATGTATGAGTAAAAGTAGAGATAGAGAAGTGGCAGAGGTAGAGGTAAGGATAGAGAGAGGTATGAGATGTTTGGATGGGGTAGGAAGCGAGTCAATGTCATATCAAGGTGTGTGACTGAAAAAAAAAAAAAAGACCACAGTATCAAAATACCATTATTGAATGGGAAGGATTAACTTACTCGGCATGCTCGAAGAGAGATTTAGTTGCCATGATAGTATCGACATCATAGCTAGATCGGCTCTTGGCCATGATCTGCTCGGTAGGGGTGGGTGTCGGCACAGTAAAAAAGACGACTGGCTGCGTCTGCTGGGACTTGGGCTTCGCGAGCTTAGGGCGACAAACCGAGTTGTTCTTGCGCTGCACAGTCTTGGGGGGAGGGGATCGAGGTCGGTACGGATCGATGCGCTTGAACTGGTCGCCGGACCGACGTCGCTTAGTTGGGGGTTCCTTCGCGCTCATGGGCTCGGAGTCGGGGATAGTCTTCATTCCGGCATACGCATCAATCTTTGGCGCAGTCACCTCCATCTCGGATTCCATCTGGATATTCTCCTGGAGCGTAGCCTTTCCCTTGCCCTTATCCTTCTTCTTCTCCTGCTCTTGCTTCTCGGCTAGTAGCAGTGCTTCGGTTTGCATTTGCTCCTCGGCGGCCTGTTCGGCAGCTTGCTCGGCGGCGAGGATCTCAGCCTTACGCTTACGAGTGATAGGGGCCATTGTGACAAATGGTATGAGTATGTGAAGTAAGTGAGTAAGTGAGTGAGGGTGTAGAAAGAGTAGATGAGAAGTGGACGGTGATGGAGATTTGGTAGTAGAAAGAGAGTAGAAGGAGGGTGTGTGTAATGTCGAGAGACAAGTGAAGTCTGTAATAGACAAATTATGGTGACTTTCAAGTCAATTTTATGTGCTAGGCACGCGTAAGTAGAAATTGGGAAGGGCTTGCGATAAAAAATCGTTGCCCAGGTTCGGATTTGGTCTACAACAGACAAGCGTCGATGAGAGTCAAGTTCAGTCTGCAATAGACGAGATGTGCTCAATGACAAGTCGGATCTGTAATAGACAAGCGTAGCTGAAAGTAACTTTGGGTCTGCAATAGACGAAATGTTGCTGAAACTCTGGTCGAAATCGGAGTTGGGAAATGTTCGTACGAGTGCAGTTGAAAGTCGAGACGTGCGCTTGAAATTGTTGGGAGAAGAAGAGAGCAACGAAAAATAATGGAGGACGAAAAGTGCTGCGTTAAATGCTTGCACAGTTTGCAGATGGAAAATTGAATCAGCCAGGCAGATGACCAGGGAAAGAGCCAGTGCATTTAATGAGGCCAGCCAGGTGTGTTTTCCTACTATACAACTGTATCGTGACGCGTATCTTCAGTCAATTGCATTCAAGGTTAATCATTCCACCCCTAAAAAGGAAGACTGTACGTACTGATTGCACTCGTCCTGGCCCAGATATACGGTAAGTACAGTAGACACAGTAGGCACTTGCCAAAGAATTCGTAGAATCAGCAAATCGCTCTGCACGGAATAGAATATTGAATATAGCATTTCTGTTGTTTCCGTAGATACGTATGTTTTGGAGGATTTACAACGAGATCACTGGACCAAAACTTTTACCTCGAGCATGATCATAATTTCAGCTCAGTACACACCGTGGAATCTTCAAGCCATACCTTCCAATACATCCCAATGGATAATATCACCTATTGATATGCTTGGAAATCGGCAGTTCCCATATTGGACAATCAACACCGGCCTATATGCTTCAGGCCATTAACCACTACGTAAAGTAAATACTAGTAAGATGAAACCTAGATCAAATAAGAAGCCCTGAAAAGTCAGGTTGATGTTCAACTTTACCTGATATAGCATCCGTAGAAGTTTGTTTTCCTTCTCTGTTTATGTTTACCTGCTGAGACTACCCTACGATTCCGGAGAAACGGCCATGGGGACATGACGATTTAGTATAATTTTAAACCTAGTTACTATAGATACCATCGTTAGACACTTTGCTAGAATTATATAATTACCTACGTATGTAGGCAAGTTATAAGCGTAAACTCGGATCAGGAAAAGGGTATTCGGTTTCACTTTAGATACCTAGTAACACCTGGATATATTAAGAACGAAATGGAGTATTCTCGTCAAGAAAATAAAGAAGCAGGCACTTTATATTAAGGGCGCCTGTAGAAGTGAAGTAAAATAGGATTAGGGTCTTGAAAGCTAGGTAATTATATTCGGCTTCGAAGTTTCGTTTATAGATTGCTTTTATATCTAGTACTTAAGGTGCCTAAATACCTACACCGGATCACGTCGGAGGGCATATACCCCCGAAATCATGATTAGGTGCCTGTCATCGAATGTAGGATGTGCTGATTTACGTACCAGACAGTTCTGGAGTACGTTTTATATTCGTTCTTGTTAGTCAACGAAGAAACAACGGACCAACACATATAAGACAGGTTGGCATTGCTTGTACTATCAAACCTGTGTGGTTTCGTTGTTTGGGGGACAGTGAGCTCTGGGAGTCATAATTTAGTCGACATGGTTTGGTTGCGAAGCCATCTAGTTCATCTATCTCATGATTATAGACCAGCCGATAGTACAGGGGTATGTCCTCTCAATAACTTGTGTCTGGTAGGCTTGCCGAACATCTTTATCAATTATTTTCCTTTTTTCCTTAGTCGTCTCCTCCACCAATACCCGGAGCTCCGACTTGCTGTGCCTTCTTTGCGCTGCAGATATCGTCAACTCGTAATAGGAGACAAGCGGCCTATGCATAATTAGTATAAAGTAGGGGTAAAAGTGGGTCGTATAATCTTACCTCGATAGCGGTCTTGATACTCTGGAGCTTGATGGCTTCTGGTTCCCAGATACCGTACTCCTGCATATCAACAATCGTTCCAGTGTCTCCGTTGATGCCCCACGAACTCTTGCCCTCGGCTTGCTTAGCACGAAGTTCCGTGAGAACTCTTACTGGGCTGGCACCGGCATTCTGCACTAAAGTCCGGGGGATGACCTCTAGGGCATCTGCTACTGCCTTGTACGGCCATTGCTGTACGCCTTCGATGTTTCTCGCCAATTGGTTCAACCGTACCGACACCGCCATCTCTGTAGCTCCACCGCCAGGCGATAGTTTAGGGTGGAACATGACGTTTCGAGCCACACCCATAGCATCTTGGAGGTTTCGCTCAATCTCGTTCAAGATGTCCTTGGAGGGGCCTCGAAGTAAGATTGTGCAAGCCTTGGGAGTTGTGCACTTGGTAAGGAAAGTGAAGTATTCGTCGCCGATCTTCTCGATTTCGAATAGACCGCACTTCGTTCCGATATCTGACTCTTGGATGTCATCTACTCGGTTTACAATGGTGGCACCTGTCGCTCGAGCTATCCTGTTGTTGTCTGTCTTTCGGACTCTGCGCAGCGCAGTGATGTTAGCCTTCATGAAGTAGTGCTGCGCCAGGTCTGAGACACCCTTCTCCGTAATCACTAGGTCGGGCTTGAAGGCCAAGATCGACTCGCACATGGCCTTGACCTGTTCCTCCTCGATCTGTAGAATGCGGTTCCAGTCCTCCTCTTTCGTAATTTCGATGTTCGTTTGAGACTCGCCCTTCTTGTATTCTAATGGACAATCTAGAAGAAGGATCCTCGGGTTCTCGATTCTTCTTCGCATCTTGGGGTGGGTAATGTCCTTGTTTAGCATGACGCCATCCAGTACCCTGCTGTCCTCAATCTCACCACCTGGAACCTTCTCGACACGGGCATACCGCTTGATATCCACTTCTTGCTTGCCATTTCCAGCTTCCCAGGTGACGGTTCGGACAGCGTTGAGAGCTAGGCTGCACATCAGGTCGGTCCACCTCGAAACGAATTTTGTGCCGATAGAAGAGGATATTAGGCCAAACATGGCCTTGTCGTCATTGACGTCTATATCTAAGGATATCTCGTTGATAATCTCTAGCGCATCCTTGAGGGCACGCTTGAAGGCCGAAATGATGACTACTGGGTGTATATTTCGCTCGAGTTGTGGGAGGGCGTGTGCTAGAATCTCACCAGCTTGTTTGAAGTTAGCTCCAAGCTCTACACAGATTATACGGTATACTACCAACCCATAATAATGACTGTGGTGGTACCGTCTCCAACTTCTTCATCTTGTGTTCTACTAAGCTCGATCATGCTCTTCGCAGCGGGATGTGAGACTTCGATTTCTCGCAGAATAGCATGGCCGTCGTTCGTCAGTACGATACCGCCCATAGGATCTAATAACATCTTCAGCATAGCCTTGGGGCCGAGGCATGATCGAATAATATCGGCAACACTAGAGCTTAAGTTCAGCGGGGTAGAGACGACGAGTGTTGAAGAAGTCATACGTTTTCGCGGCAGCGATGTTAGACAGTTGTGCTTTTCGTCCAGTCTGTCTCTCACCACTTTGGGTGTCTGGGTCCCATAGTTAGTCTTCCATATGTAGTGAAGCTGGACTCATAGATTCATGGAGGGGCTCACTCATAACCAGCACCGGAGCCTGCATTTTGAAAGAGGTGCGCTGGCTTGGTCTTTAGGGTTTTGGCTTATTATATCACACCAGAGCAAAATACGTTCAATCCTACCCAGTATGGGTATTTAAAGAACAGAGTATGGGGCGAGATGTCGTCGTCGCGAAGCTTGCCTAGATATTAAGCTTAAAATTGTCTGTCGCCTAGAAATTTTGGAAAGCTCCTGCCAGGGCTCCAGTGCTGCCCCACGGAAAATGGAAAAGTTATTTCACCGTGCAGGAGATCCACCCCGCCTGCCACTTGGACAATTCCACCACTGAGGTTTAAGTATCAGCCGGTGTAACACACCTTAATTCAACGTCTAGTGGGGTATTAAGCCGTTGAGGAGAGTCGATTCTAACACTTGTGTTCGCTAAGACCGTTTTCTAGATATTGGTATTAAAGGAACCTACAGAACACATTACCTATGAATCAATTTAGGACCTTGGAAATCATACGAGTCCCAATCGAACTTTGGAAACGTAGAGCTATGGACATACATGTATCAATGGAACACGATTGAAGAGGGGAACGAAAAGGCGAGTTAGGCACTTAAGCGATCGAACCTCAGAGCTGAACGATACTGGTCTGTACAAGGATAATAGGTAAGGATGCAGCAGAAGGACATACAGCTAGGTATCACTAAACCACGCCAACGCAGCCTCTGAGCCGTTTCGTTATAGGAAATAAAGGTCATTACCCTACACATTTCTTCGTTTCTATGCCGGGTTTTTGCGAAATCGAGTATAATGGCTTCGACAAGACCCCACTAGCGCTGAGTTATCCCCTACATTGGACTACCGCGCCATTCAAGTCCACCCGTACATTAGATTGCTCTGTATCCTACCCCGTTTTGGGTTTACCATATTGTTAAGCCGATTGGAGCCCATGGATGGGTTCCCGTCTCGTTCGTACTCTGCTCCAACATTCAGATCGTCACTGGCCGCAATTAGAATGTTGATCATTGTGATCGTGGTAGTTATCGAGCAATATGTAGCTCACATTATGAGCGTACACGGTAGCAGCAGGCTGTTTAGAAGAAGCCATAGTTATCTAAGGTTTGTAGCTGTATCTCATATCCATTACCGAAGGTGGGTCGTACCTCTACGATCAAAGGAGCTATATAGATATATCGTAGAAGAGAATCATTGGTGACAGTTCCAGTATATTAGAGGTGGAAATCCGCGCGAGTCGTGACGCTTATAACTGGTGGTGCTTGTTGGTCTATCTGCGGAGGCAACGATAAGGTCCGGACGAAGGACTCGAAGCTGGACACCAACCCGTTGCTTATGATCCATGAAGATGCATATAAAAGCGATACAATCACATTTACCAGGCACCAGATCAGTATGTGGAGACAGAGGCGGTTTTCAGTACCCAACAGTGTTGTGAACTTACGCAGATAGCCCGAGGACCATACCGAAGGTGTTCTGCATCTCCCCTAGGGATGAGAATTTTAAGCTCGACTGTGAACACTCTGTGAACCTTCGATAATAATGGTTTCAGAAAACGGACTCCAGAAAGTGGTGACGGAATCATTCTGTCAAGCACATATGTTTGTTCGATCAAAACGCCGCCTATCACTATAATCGAAGATGGGTATCCGCTAGACGATTCTGGGGCAAGGGACCGGTATCAATTCTATCTATTTCATGTTAGTCATAACGTATCATAGCTATGCCAAACATACAATTCAAATGGACCTTGTTGCATGCTAGTAAAGAGTTGGTCTGAGGCGTATTCCTACATTCGACGCACGTTTGATGGGATTACGAACTACTTCATTCTTCGAATAAGCCAGCTCCACCCACTCAAGTCTATGGTGGTAGTTCAACTGCCTCCGTCGTGGGTGCTTATTCTTATTATGTTATCCCCTCGTATAGTCTCCAACTATCGTGAGTCACCTGTCGAGGAAGGCCACACATATGGTAATAGAAGATCTGACATGGTGTCCATGCTACGACATGTGACCTCTAGAAGAAGCAATAAGCGGTAGCAAACGGAAATATCCGCTGTGATTGTAGCTACCGAAGTGAGGAAGTCCGTGTGTTCATAATCGTCATACTGACCGCATCAGTGCATCCCGTTCGTATTGACATCGAACCCCAAGGAGTTAGTACCTGGGTCGATACGAAGACCCAAGAGTCAAATGTAGGTACGTTGACGGTACGAAACGAAGGGGACGCCGCGAGCCGTCGGTGAACAGCTTGAACTCCGAGGAGTTGCATCTCACGATTCAGGGACGAGCAACGTTCGATGGCATACGACTCGGGGTATTTGCAAGATGCGGCTCAAATGTCCGTGTCAAACAATGGCAACGCATTATCGTCGTACCTTACGAAGAATATTGAGGCGACGGTATAACGGCGAAGGCAACTAACTGGCGGCACACCAGCTGCCGTGGTAGTAGAGTGATGACCTCCAAGTAAGACCAGCGTGGTATCGCAGGACGTGCGATCTCGGACGCAAGGACTAACGACGGACAAGAGCGCGGCAAGGTGCATACGCGGGCAGTCCCATGACTGCTTACGTCTCCCGAGGCCGCTACGGTATACAGATTAATATAAGTTGGGCGAGCAGGTACATACATGTTATGTAGGCGATTTCTTACCATCCACTCATAACGACCCCGTAAGAAAGCAAGATAGATGAACTTGGGTAGTTTATTTGACGAAGAAAAGACGATCCTGATCGCGATCCGGGTAGATACTCCTTTTCCTTTCGATGAAGGTAGCACGTTTTGCCGGCGTCGCACGGAGTCATTTACCCGTTTAGAAGGGAGCATAGAAATAAGGTGTTGTGCTGCCACACAACCTTATGCGGAGGACCTCGTCTCCTGTTCCTTGGTGTGGAATAATCCAGCGAATGCTGGTCACACGCTACCACTACGTCGAGTCTATTTGTGGCCAAATACTACGGATGTTTTCACTAATGTGACTATCGTAGGGGAGGATTTGTTCGGGATCAAATCGCATTGAGGCAAAGGAGGCTTGTGTTTTGTATCATGTATAGTTGGTTCGCATAGTGTTTCCCCGCGCTTTCTAGGCGACATAAATTGATTCCTTTGATAATTCTAGGGGTATCTTCATATCCTATCGTATAAAATGGTATGGCCTGATTATTGTGATCCTTCGGGACGATAAGTGCTGATTGGAGACACCCCCAAAGCCATCGTGGCAGGGCCTCACATCCATAGGCGCTACTGATATCTTTCTCGTTGCGCAGGGTTCTTTAGCAGTCTCCCGTAATGAGCCGGTTATCACATCGTGGAAACAAAGTGGCGAAGGCCTCTCTCGTACACGTATTGGCCCTCTTGATTACTCCCTGTAGATGGCATATTATTCCCGAAACATAAGTGAATCTAGTGTGCTTATATGGCGTATGTTTTTCTCGGCAGCGTGGGTTCCGTGTTGGGTCAGAGCCTACATGCGGACATTTTCGGCGGCTGGATGCGTCCCAACTGCGGTTTCCCTTTCGCATAGAAGCCACCGCACCACGTCGGTGGTGGTCCTTTGGCCGGGGAAGACTGCAACCCGGTGGAAGAGGAGAAACAAGACAAAAAAAGCTTCCCTTATGCGCACATGGTGGCACAGGCAATTATTGGCCAATTCCTTTCAGGAGTGAAACCTATGATAAGGCTCGTACGTCGTCGCCATGGAGAACGGCTCCAGGCTGTGGGAGAAACATCGGCATTAACACCAATACACCATATTCCAGAGTTGGAATGTTTTCACCAGGGATCCTAAGCCATCAATCGCCCTTTCGGACTTCCAGCTGCTCGCTACAGAGGTAAGGGATTCAGCTAGCAGAAACGCGTGACGCTAACGTCTCAGAAAGACGCCTTCAAAGATGCCAGCTCCGGCAAGTGAAGGTTCACAAAGGTTAAAGCTCTTCCCCAAGGTCTCCTATGCAGCCACCAATGTGATGGGAAATTGGAACCGCTGCGTCGGTGCAGAAAGGCCAATAAGAGGATGGTGTAGGATCCTGCCATGCTACTATGTCCGGCAAGCCACATTGGGCAGCTAACGCATTAGGCTGGCAGTGGTGTGTCGTTAATAAAGACATGCGTGGTCATCGCAGCAACAGGGCGTCGCAACCACGTTGGGAATAACGTGAACTTGACGTAAATATGCGTGGTTGTGGCCACCAGTGGCGGGGAATGTCGTGATGGATCCTTTTCTTTCTCTAGGGGTTCCAGAACGTGGGAGCCTCGTGCCTTGGCTAGGAAAAGAAAATACTTCAATAGTAGTTATGCATGGCATGCTAACCTGGGTCAGGCTAAATCCCATCGTAGTTCCCGTCTGTCATGTGTATTTACAGCAGAGGGTCTTTTCCTTGGCATGGGGACTTATCAATGAGAAAGGCCTCGCCTAGTCCTGAAGAGCAACATCATTGATCCTGCAGAAAGGTGGAATGGGAACATGTTTAATGCAGTATGCAGTTCTAGCGCCTTATACACGTGCGGAGAATAATGGAAGGGGGATACATCATTGCCTCTTCAATTCAATCACGCAGAATATGAGGCGCTAAATTGACATAGGCGACGTCGAATCTAGGCCAAGGTGTAACAATATGTTTCGCCCCATCACGCCTATACCGGCCTACTTTCTCGTCAAGACGCCGTTCTCGGTGTCTGACGACGCTAGAACAAGCAGCGAGAGAGCGGCGGGTATGACAGAATTCGCAGAAGGAAACCGGCGACTGTGCCACAGATTGTCCGATCGCCGGTGACGCGGCAGAGATTACGTGCAGTGAGGCAGTATATTGCAATTTGTACGACAGGTTGCGCGAGAGAAACGAAATCCTCGTTACCGGTTACCTTGTTTCCACAGGTAGAAGGGTACATCTGTAGTTTCTATGTATATTGGGTAACATTGCAAATGTGGTGTGACCTAAAGTGGTTGGGGAGGGCAAGAGTCAGCGGCTGGATCGTACCAGACGACAGCAGAGGCAATTAAACCATGGTTGAGTAAATGTCGTCGTGTAACATGACTTGTCGCCTTGTCCTGTATGCCAATGTCGATTTCAACTGTTAGGCCTACCTAGCCTTACATACTATTGGCCTTAGGTACTTCTAATTAGTCAATCGAAGGCTTATGACCCTGGGCTAGCGGGAGGGGGCTACTGATACGAAGACGAATCCAGGCTGGTTGTTACGCATATAGTACTAGGTCGACGGCGTATACATTCCACGCCACGAAGATGTATGATGTCGGTGGATGATGTCGTGAAGCCTTCTATCGAAGACTGGAAGCTCGTAAGCAGCAGGATCGAAACAGCTCTAGCGACTAGAGATCCGAAATGCGTATGATCGCCGTGGTACTGTGGTAGATCGTGGCAGACCAAGTTTCGACCATTGCCATGGGTTCGATCTATCATTTGACAGGGTGTGAGTCTCGTAAATACGTGATACCCATGCATAACTCCTAGGTAAGGTAGGATTGGACAAGTACGTATTTCTTGTCTTGAGCATTCAATACTCTGATGCGGCTGACGACGCTTTTTTCAAGGTTGAGGATCCTCAATTTCTCATTATGGAGAGGGAAAAAGGAAAAAGCGGGCGTTTGACAGCGATTAATTCAATGTTCAAGGTTTCCACTAACGAATAGATACGGTCCTGAAGTCCCACGTACCAGCGTATCCATGTAATTTCAAGGCTGTGCCAAGACATGGAATGCGGGGTTTTAGTTGATACAACTTCTTGGGACGAGCAAGTTCCACAATTATGCTACCTTACCTTCATATTATTCATCAAAACAACACTATCTACTTGGGAAGTGAATAATCACCTCTATGTCCTAGATGTCCTACTTACATAGTACGACAGTGTTTGTCCTGAACCACCACATACGTCGCCGGTATATGAAATATATTGGCTTATAATACTACATCATCTGTGGCACTTGTGATTCAAATGCCTTCGTTCCCTCTCTTCGGTATGCTTTTGTGACGTGATTAAGTTCTAACGAAGGCTGCCGTATTTCCGGACATCCGGCAACTTGTCTCTGGAAGTTCTAACTAGCTGACGGACCATGTGCATATTGCATGCACTATGCAGCAGCCTGCCGAGAAGACGTTGCAACTATCCAGCCAGCATTACATAATACATACCTAGAAAGGTAGAGTAGCAGGCCGGTGGGATAGCCCCAAATGTCAACCATGGGGTACATAGTATGGTCCTTCTACGAAGCTGGAGGTCATATGATAAACAAATGGTGCATACATATCGTGGTCAATTTAGAACCATCTCACTCGGGTATCTGTCGATTCGCTTAAGTTGACATGGTAATCTAGTTGACTATGCTTCTTTGGAGTCAAATTTGAGGATGAACCGTACGCAATAGGTAATACGAGAGTCAATCCGTTGACTGGTATAGGGAATACCAAATTTAGTCGGCCATGGGTTGTTTCGCTGTTAGCCGTAAACAGAACTTAATATACATCCATGGATAGTAGTACAAGTCAACAATACCCTCCCTCAACTTGCACAAGTCTGGATGACGATTGTATCATATAGAAGTATCAATCAAAACGGTGAGATTGAACATCCTCGAGACTCCGGTTTATCCCTTGTTAATATAAACAAGGTCGAATTCAATTCTCCGGCTTAAATAGGATGAGCCGGCATTTCCCGAACAACTTGTCAGGAGAACGTTGAATGCACCCCTATCATGCATTAGTCATTCATGGGTACCGTTCATATCTTTTCGTAGGTAATGTACGTCTTCGGATCTCGGATGATCAATATGAATTTTGTCCGTGGAAGTCTCTTAGAACTTTTTGATTCCCCTGTTAAGTGGTTCAGGGCGCAAATGCGTCTACTGAGCAGGTGTTCCACATCTCTAACTTGATTAGTTCGTGGTCTGTGCCAACGTTGATGAATATCAAAATACAATTGATGGAATGTTCATAACCTGGGGTTTGGACAAGGACAAGGATTCTGGTTTGGTCGGTACCATCCTCGGGGATATCTTTCTGATTTGGGCCAAGCCCCGATGCGAAGCACAAGGATTCATTCCTGGCTATCAGCCTGGGAAAGGGGAGAGTGACAGAAAAGTCTGGGGTTTAATGTTATCAATTCCGCCTTTTCTTATTTTTCAAGCGTTTTACTTTCCGCTGGACCCACGATAATGGGTCATAGTAATCGCGCTATTCCCGTGCCTTTAACCTATCTCGAGATACAACCTAGCCTAGGTAGGCATTTAGATATATGATTATATGATCATGTAAAATAAGAATTGCTTCAGTCTAATCCGCCTATAGCTAGAAAGGAAAAAGTTTGCGAAAGTGAAGCGTATCGTGACCTATCCATACCTAGTATCTTGGTAGGAGCCTCAAGTTCTTACATGGTTGAAGGTCTAGAAGTAAGTAAACCGGTAAGCAAATATTTACCAAAGTACCTACAGATAAGTATACCAAGCATTAGTCGGATTACACATAAGGCTATGCTTGTATGGTCTCCGCTGCATACGGACATACTAGGTATGATCCTTCAAGATATTAAGCTGATACATGTCAAAACCAGTGAGACTTTACACTTAATTAGTCGCGGCAGTTACGGTAGATTCAACGGTAAACACTGGGGTTGAAGGCATCGTCAATGACCTTGTTCCTAGTAAGCCATGGAATGTCTAAGGTCTCTAGCACCACTGACTCAATCCATGACCATGATGATGCCATGTGGCTAAACCGCAAGAATGCAAATCTTCGTAGTTACATATCTGTCGGCATCCGACCCAGCATCTTGGAAACCCAGGGTTTTCTCTTGGGAGCATGGGTTTGCTTCATGGGTCAGACAGGCGATGTCATAGTGCCCAGGCGCTTAGCAATTGTCGGGATACATTCTCGTGTGTTGATGGTGCGATATGCTGTACCCAGGAGCAAGATCGGCATCGTAAACAAATTATAATTCAGAATCATTGCGCCCAGCCATTTGCGTACTATGTAGCATGCAATCATTCCATGTCTCTCTCTTCTCATGATGTTATATTCGTGCCGCACAATGCAGAAAGACGCTCATGTGACTGAATTCTCCTGCCGGTAAGCTGCACGAATCACACCTCAGTCAGAAACGTCATCGAATCCTTCGCTCTCAGACTCGTCTTAAGTGATATGAGCAATCTTATCTGCCATACCTGCAAGGGCGCAAAATCTCACCTGCACAAGTATGCATTTGGGTATATGGTCAAGTATATTCTTCGGGAATGGCTTGGGATGAATAGTCCGAATAGACTATGCTGTCCGGAGGCACGGATTTCAACGTTCAAGGGTTTTACAACCGTCGGTTCCTGCATACGACGCCTCGTGATACATAGCCTTGTTAAGGGACTCTATATACGAGACATTAAGAGAATTATCACCACATGTTCATCGACGCTTCATATGTAACTAAAAGCGGCTAAGATCTAGTCCTATCAAGACAACGGTATCTTATTTTTCGACATATTGAACTAGGCCTTTTGTTATATGCGCGGTCAAGAAATTAGGCTGTTCAAGTAGTAAGCAGATTGGAAGTTCTAGCCCAGGTCGGATATTACCTAGGAACCCTGCAGACGGTTTCACAGACGATAAACCTCACGATCTCTACTTCCGACCCCGATCAAGAGGATGCACAACGTATCGGGCATCCCACCTACCGTACGCATTGCCACCCAATAATCCAATCGACCACACCCGGAGAAAATCCCAAAATTCGCCAAGCTGCTGTCCTTAACAGAGGATCAGCCCGATAGCGTTTCGAAGACCCGAAACGAACATATTCTAGTCCTAGCCTAGCCTGGTTGGTGATGGATGGATGCGGTGTTGATTGGACTTGATTCCGTCGCGACCAATAGATCCGTCATGCATCGAGACATGCAATCTCAAGTTCAATCCAGCCCTGGGAAGCTAGACCGCGATCGGTAGTCGATTCGGCTCCACGTCCCTAAGGAGTGGTAAATCTGCAGGGCTTGCATGGAAAAGAAACAGCCGCTGACCACGAGGAGCCAGACCCAGCGCTCTGGGAAAAGAGATACCCGAGACTGATACGAACTATGGACTCGGCGTCCACGCTTTGGGGATTCCATCCCCAATCGAGCATCTCTTACGTGAGGATGGTGGCTGATAATTGCCCTCAGCTCGTCGAGCATCGTAAATTTTTTTTCTTGCGGTGAAGCTAACGGACTTTGACGAGCTACCTTGAGCCCCCAAGACCCGAACCTGTGGGCCGTCAGTCAGCCCTTAAGTGTATGTAGAATAGTGATAGTATTTAGTGCTCGTCGTAAGACCACCTCGTAGGATCGTCGGCCTAGTCTGCTTGGGACCATACTATTAATCCCGACCCCAAGGAAAAATGTTGAAGAGGCTGAATAAATCGATGACGATCAACAGGCTTGCGAAAGTCCCTGCCTTTCAAAAACCCTAACGGCGCTCAGACCGCAAGCTGTCCCCTTAGTCTGGGGCTAGTCCGACGAGAGCCGCTTAGTTCGTGAAGAATTGGTACGTGTAGGGGTACACCTTGAAGAATTAGCCATCAAGGGCCAACGTCTTCTGCCGTGTCACTGACCATCAAGCTCCACCAAAGCCCGCGCTCGCACACGCTGGCTCGTCGCGTCCCGTCCCTTGGTGTCTCCCTTCTTGTACCTTGGCCTCGGAAGCCGCTGCGCGCCGAAGGACCGCAATGCTGGGAACGTTCGTAGTGTGCCTGCCAAAAGCACATGCGATTCAATCTCACTCAGCAACAGCGATCCCATCGACCTGGGACCGTTTCATTAGACTACGTTTGCGGGCGAAATTTCTCGGAGCCAACGGACGGACGACGCTATGCTACCGCCAGAAGAGGTTAAAACGTCTGTCATCACACAATTTCCCAGCGCTCAGGATCCGAATGACCATCGTCTCTTGGCTATGATGCCTTCCTCCCCCTTCATTGGATACCCTACGGATTTACAGGATACCCACTTGTTCATGCACACGTTCTTTGCCGACCTCACCGAACTTGGCATCTCGCTTATAAAAATGGAAATGTGACAAGTTATGTTTTGGGGGGTTAAGGACAAGCCAATCAAGGATTGATATTGCTCTCCATCCCTTTCGAAGGGAAAGGGTAGTCTCGGTATGAGATGATTAACACAGCTGAATAGCCGGATTGGATCGGGATATTAGACACCTTTGAGGATCACACCAACATTAATTTAATGTGGCCGTGGGACATGACGAAAGTTGCGCGTGGGGGTCCAGGCAGGTGAAAATCGTTCGGCTCATGATACTAGGTATGGTTCTCCTTTGCATTGACCTTGCGGGCCGAGTATGTTCGACGGTCAGGTCCATCGTCGGGACCCCTTCGGATCAAACCGTCTCGACGCCATGTCCGTTACCTCATCTGCCAAATGTTGGTTGTCGTGAGGCGTTCGCATACATGACTTCATGTATGAGAGATGTGATAGGTATTTTCCGAACCCCTTCTTTTCCCCACCCTACCCCTGGTTTGCAGTTGCAGATGCGCGAAGATGCAATAGGATGCAAAGATTGGAGGATAACGGCGAATATTCGGGATAGATTAGGGTAGCCAAATAACCAAGCTCGGCCGAAATGTGTCTCAAGCCACATTCTGCCTCTCCATGTACATTCGTACTGAATCGCGGCCTACCGCGTGCTACTCTGTTTCGTCAGCATCCAAGACAAAACACCCCTTCTATTCGCAAGTGACCTGGCTTCACGGGGTTGCCTACTACGTATAATGGGGCCTGCTTCTGCGCATGTGCATTGAATGTGACCCTAGCGAATCGCCGAGCGTCCTGCAGGTAATTAAGTAGGAGAAAAGGAGCTCCCAGCAGATCTCTTGCAATGGGTCAACCTGTTACCTGCTAGATGCATTTGATATCTTACAGTATCTCTTATATTGCGCGATGACTAGGGCCCTGATAGTAATTGGCATGCAGTTTTTAATTATACATGAATAGGCGGCGCAGGAGAATCGCTTGCCTCGTTTTGGTTTAGAGAACTTGGGAGAGATCTGATGACCTAAATGAGACCAAGAAGTTGTAATCGCTTAAACAGTATAGAGTCTCCAGCGCCCTCACGAGTCCGAGCTTGGCGTACGCGAATGGAATAGACTGAACGACGACTAGGTTACGTATGTACATCTGGTATGGAGACCTCGTCTTGTCCTTCTAACTTCTTCTAACTAGTGTTATACAATGCCTGCCGAGATAAACAAGATCTAGGTGGGTAGTCTAATGTGACTGTATCGTGGGCGGACACTCCACTCACACTTATGTCTCCATCTCTCCTATCTACTCTGTACCCACCTATTCTTCAGTAGTTTCAGATATTCCACATGCTCTAGACGCATGCCTATTCATATCAGAAAGATAGGCATTCAAGGCAAGACATATTCATCCCACGCGGACCCTCCTTTGCAGTTGTGAGGTTGGATTTTACCGTGGAACTAGCCGTGCCAGGGAAGATGGGGGACTAATGACACGGGAGGATATGTACTCTTCAAGTAACCCGTGCTGTTCCGTCAGCGGTGCAGCTACCAAGCTTAGGGTCACAGTAGACATTGGTATCCAGTGTGGCTGCGCGTGGGTATATGTAATAGTAACAGGGGACGCTGTCGAAGCCTTGCAGGCCTCCAGTATTGAGTCTCATTTTGTGGGTGCCTCGTCGCGCATGTCAGCTAGGCAGAGTTCAATCGACTAGCTCGTGACTATAATGTTCAACGAGAACATTATCCAAAGTGACTATGCCCCTGGCAATTGATAGCTATAGCGTACCTCAACACCAAAGCTTTGGTTATGCTGCACACGATGTTTCTGAAGATCCCGGCTCTTTTATCTCTTACCCGCGACAGCCTCGTCGTGGTTCCTGCTTCTGGCTGCACAGGCCATGATTGACGCTCGTGATATCAACACACCCGGACGTCTGATAACATTTAGGTAAGGAATACGCATAGGGTAGCACGAATTAGTCGCTGAGGATCCATTCGATTGAGACGACACGTTAAACACATTTCCTACACTAGTATTGTCGCCCGCTACGCTAGATCAACAAGGTCAATAGCGCCAGACGGGGTTGTATTATTATAGTGTTCGCCAGCCTAGCACCATATTCAAATAATAATGCGGTCCTTAAAAAAGCTTAGGATTTGTCGGCCGAGTGGAGAACCGACGTGCTTTATACATCCCAGCGACGGACTAACATAGGAGAGGTGCAGATTTCAGGGTCCTGGTGAAATGAAAGGTTCAAGATTGGCCTGTCGATAGCATCTGTAGCCCCTTTCTGCTGGTCGCACCGAAGGATGTAGATTTTAGTCTCGTCGAAGGCAAATCGTGTTGGCGCAGATAGGCTTGGTACGAGCTATCAGGTGGCAATCTCGAAGGCGACGAGAAAGGGTGTGGTTAGTCCACACACACTGCAGCTTCTAAAGCGACAGCTAACGACGAACGGTGGCTGTCGATTGGAACCATTTGGACCAATTTGCTTGAAGCTGCAGCGAGAACCTGCAGGAGATTCCCCCGCCTTTCGACGCAGGTCGAATCGGTTTCGGCCTAGCGTCATGCCCTTGGCTGCCACCATAAGAGCTTTTTCGCCTGCTGGGTGTAAATCGACCATCCTAGACCACTGTTGTGTTGCCAGTCGAGCTCGTCTCTAATCCGCATAGCTCTTAATGGCACCACTTGGCCCTGGATTGACATGGAGAGAAGATAGCGAAGATAGGCCAGGGTTATCAGGGAGATGACGCGTGCAAACATCGTCGGCTAGTGGCCTATCTTTTTTTTATTCTGGTCTCATCCAAGCCCCAGCGATCAAACTTCCCAGGCGCCAGATCGTCCCCAGAGTCTATACTCCTACTTGCAGATCTACCGCAGTCCCGAGGTGTCTGTCTCGTATCTTAGCACAGTTATTCCGAGAAAAAAAACTGGGCCTAAAGGACTGGAGAAGCTGATACGGAGGGCTGACGACATGAGCAGTGTGTATCTCATGGTCTTCACACATCTACTAATAGATTAGGGTATGGAGAAGTCAGCTGCTGTCCTAATTGGACGACTGGCAGGTATGTGAAGCTATTTGAACATCAGGGTCTCTTTTGGGCAACCCGTGATGACGACGATAACAAAGGGTCCCCCCATTGCAGGTCTTCCCCGTGATTCATCGGAAGGGTCGGAAAATGACTGGTAGATTGGTCGGCCGATGTAAGGTACCGGCCGTAGTGGATGTAGTTGGAAACATCCATGAGATGGAAATGAAATGACCTTATCCTGGGGATTTTCCCGCCCAGCAGAACTAATGTTGCCGTAGTAGTCCAGGTTTAAAATAAGTGCGATGATGTCAGAAATCGAAACACCTCGAAAACAATGGGCTCTTGTTTAACCATGCCTATTGTCTAAGACTTGCTCGCGCCCTCTCGTTAATCTGAAAGGCTCTCGCTAAGTAACGAACGAGTGTAGCTATTAATGCCGGCAAGGGCGAAGATCTAGTTGTGTTTCCGCTGCATGTATCATCTACGAGAGCGGTATTTCCCACGAACGACATCGATGCTGACAGGAACCGATAGAAAAGAGGAGATAGCCACAAAAGACACGGGCGAGGAACTTGTTGCTTGAAGCATGGCAGCTTCGTGGGGAGAGGACGAACCTGATTGGAATATGGCAAGAAAGGTGGTAATTTCGATGGCACCTTAGGCGGTTTTCATAAATTGCCATCTTCTATGGATGTATACAGGAACCAATGAGAAAGGTCATACAGAGACGTCGTCCGTAGAGTATATGCAAGACCTGCAGAAAACTGTGGGCAGTTCAGGTGGACAATGGTATGCTGCCATTACCATACCATATGTCGCATATGTAGTATGTAAGTCGGATATGTGGCTCTATACTACATAGTATATAGTATACCACTCTATGGTATAGTAGAGGGAGATATGAGGATGGGAAGAGATGTGTAATGAGTAATGCTGTATGGTCACTACTTACTGGCCACTGATCGGGTAAGGGGAGACGGGGTTGAGTGGGATTTTGTGGCTTTCCTGCACACTTTGCTTGCGCATTACAAAGTGTTTTCTGTGCTACATTGGATATCATTATGGCTTGATTATCGTGCGAGAAGGTTGGCTGTTTCCCCGCAAAATACCGTGAACTGATTGAACTGGGTGGAAATCGCAGAACCGTAGAAGAGCAGAACAGCAAGCAGTACGGTTTCTTTTCCTTCGACTGCGACGTCGTCGCGCCTTGCATCGTCTCATCTCGTCTTCCCATCTTTGCATCTTCGCCTACAATTCGATTACCCTTCGATGCAATCCACTTTTTCGTTTCTCCCCCCTTCTATTTCCTCGAGTACCCTTTCGCCCATTTTGCGCAACGCGTAACACCTGATGAAATGATAGTCGTCGTGCGACCACCCTCGCATTGACACATTGTATAGGCACTACAGATCTTTTACGTATGCCTCGTCTTGCGCTTTTGCGTCTTTGCGTCTCAGCTCGCCAACTCGCCAGCCTGTCTTAGAACTTGTCTGCCTAGATCGCCCAACCGGAATCTCGCTGGTGACGATGAGACTGTGCGCAGGGAAAGCGCAGATTTTTCTGCCATTAGGAAAATTCCGGCTAGCCATTACGCAGTAACTAATTAATTAAACGATTGTACACTTCGCGATGTGGCAACCGTGGTTGAAGGCTGTTGAAAGAAACAAACCCCCACGGGTTCCACTCCATCTCCATTTTCGTCTCGCCAGTACTGTACGCTATATGCTGTATGCTGTATTCTATACTGCTACTACCATAGTATACCTAACATCCACGGATATATATGTAGGTATTGGGTATATCGGAGCCTAGTGCTTTACTGTATAATAATTCTTAAAAGGCGAGATGCCTATGCAAGTGGTAGAAAACAGGCAGTGATAGCCCGTAATATACCGAAATAACACAGCGATGAAGTAACTGTTGAACCAATTAATGCACCGAATGGCAATACTAGTATGTCCCCCAAGTTGGTGCATAAGGTAGCTTGACAAGTTTGACTACAGTAAACATTCTCAATAAGCCAAGGGGCGAATGAGAACATGCGAAGACGACGTTTTTACGTTGCATACTATAAAAATCATGCCAGCGCAAATCAAAAGACGTGGGTGGGTGGCATCATACGTAGAGAATTAACTCATCTCCGTTCGAGTAGTTGAAGGAGATCGACGACCATCATACAGGAAACGCCCGACGTATTGCGGATAAATCTACAGCGAAAAGGAGTTTCTAATGGCTTGAATATCAAACCATTGAATATTCATATATTCATATATTCCTTATTCGCTCATAACTCGACAGAAACATCTCGATGAACAAGCCATCAGGGTCACAAAAAAAAAGTGCAAAATGCATAATGAGTGCTATGCGCAATGAAAGAAGGGGGTGTCTCTCTCGAATGTAAAGGGGTGTGGCTCATAGAGTAGTGGACTAGAGTAGAGCATGATCACACGCCCCCCTTTATTCACCCCCCTCTCACCATTCCAATTCTCGCCCCCTTCTAATTTTTCCTCACACACCTGCAGCAGCAGAAATTTTTTCCAATCGTCAGAGAAGCACGGCCCTTGCTCTGTATTGTAGCTTCGTACCTTTTGCTGGACGTGCAGTGGACCCTCCTAGACCCTCCAAAAGTCCTCCAGTGAGTGATCGGCAGCAGCTTTGGCGCTAGTTCTCACACGGACTAGCTCGTATGCGAAATCGCTGCATCGCTGCAAGGACAAGGGCCAGCCTGGGCAAGGTAGTGCAGAGTTGCAAATGGCTCCACCGAGCTAATTGCCCTTGTCTGTCTCTTGTGGGCCCCCCTGTCTTTGCTGATCCAAACGCACTCTGATGTGACTGACCTCTCGACGCACCCATCCCAACTAAGAAGTCATTTGTACCTACGTACCACCATCCTGGCTGTGTAAGCTGGATTCATACAAATGAACATCGTCTCCTCCAAACTCGTTCCCATCGAGCTTGCAACTAGCTGCTGTAGACTTCGAACCTCAACTCTCTTTCAACCTTCCTTGCTCCGCTATTGCGTGCTCTATTACAACACCAGAGCAGAACATGATACAATCTTCGCCCGTCTTATAAGACTATAAACTACCAACCCAAGCCGTCTCGGTCTTGTCGTCTCGTCTTCGCCGTATAACATCAGACAGCTCCGATCTACTTCTGCTCAGGCTTCACCTTGACCTTTGCCAAATTGGATACGCTCAATAGTCTTTCGTAACTGAAGACCATTGGACAAGCTTCTCTTAAACCGGCCTCGATATTATAAAGCTTTCCTCTCCCTCCAACTCTCTGTACTACCGAGTCGACCTCGATCGAACGACCAGCTTGCTTCTGTCCAGTCCACCTATTAGCGTCTCTACGACACCACTACCACACCATGTCTTCAGATCTGTCCTGGGAACCTGAGTTCTGCCTTGCCTGCGACAGGCAAACAGACGGTGCTACCTACTGCTCTGAATCATGCCGACTCTCCGACTTCGAGAAGACGGCTTCTGCCACAAGCACGCCTGTCACGACTCCAGGACTCACCAGCCCATCCTCCTACAACTGGACTGCTCCTCGGTCTCAATCCAAGTTCTATCTACCTCCCGCCTATGACTTTAGCAATGCTCAGCCATACGGCTCAACACCCCAACCGCAGTCGTACCTGACCCACCGCTCGGAATCGTCGTCGGCATCTTCTGCTCGTGTACTCACCCCGTCGAGCTCTCACAGTAGCCTCTGCTCCCTCCGTAGCACCTCTTCGTCGGGAAGCGAAGGCACCCAACTGTCGGACAAGGCCAAGAAGCAATTGAGGGACTACGCCAGCTCTTTCGAACACACTCGCCCCCAAAACCGACGACGATCCTACTAAGCGCGGTCCAGTTCAGCATACGACGTTTTTATATCTCGATTTAACCATCCGAAACTCCACTTGTTATACCCATTAAAGCATATGTTATCAGTATCGGTTCTACGCAACCGTCATCACACGGCTCATTCATTTCTCCATTTTCCCTTTATTTTATTTTCTCTTTTCGATCGGAACGACCAGGCATGACGGATCACACCTCTACTACTACTACCTCTTTTGTTACTTTGTTGTACAAGAGCATCTTTCGGAGCACAGCATCATAAAAAGTTTTTGGGTCATTTCGGGAAATCTGTCTTCGACTTCCTTCCAACCGCGGGCGTACGATTGGGGGGCTACCGGTATAGGCACGGACATTTGTTGTACCACGATACAATATTGAGATATCACTTGCTTTTTCTATTTGCATGGCACATCGATGCCGGGATCGGGGTTATTTTGGCACAGGAAACCGGCAGCGCGGCCGGTTAGATTATTACACCGGCTCAGACGTGTATTGTCTTGGGAAGTCGTACTTTTTTACCACGACGAGGGCGTTAGAATATTATGGCAAGCAGGCCGTGACGGGATCCACCCGAACACAGGCTTATCCACGTACAACGTGGATTGATGGGACTTGATACTCGTTTTTTCAGGCAGCTAGGACTAGCCTAAGCTGCCTCTCCGCATCGGCTGCAGAGCCGTAGGAGCTTCGTGTTCAGATGAATCGAAATAAAACAGTTCAAGCCCCTCATAACCATTGGTTCCACTGTTCCATTGAATTGCATTATTATCAGTGCTCATCAATTAATCTTTCTAAACCTAAGACTTATCTACCTCGTAGTATGCGTGCTTTGCGTATGTATGCCTTGTGACATTGGCACTCGGAGACTTCAACAATCAACCTTCCTGATGAGGGAATCTAAAGATACCTTGTCTAGACGGGAACTCCCATTCAATGTGTGGAGAGGCAAGTCGAAAATGGTAGGTACTACGGTAGAGTCGATTATTTCTCTAGTGGATCAGGGAGATGCACAAAGTCATAACTCTCTCATAAAAAGTTGGGAGGCAGGTCGGTGGGGTCTGCGTAGAAAATATGCCAGGTTCATCAATGTTACAAGACTTTGGACTAAAATTTCACCATCTCTTTTCCCCAGATATGCTCAGATGTGATCGTCAGGCTCATCGTGCTAGAAGCGCAACACCTGATCGCCAAGACCTGCTCTAAGTCCCTTAGTGACGGGGTAGTGGAAGCGCTTGATACTCTTTCCTACCACCCAGCGCATGAGACTACCATTTAGTCCTGCAACGGCGTATTATAAGCATAAAAATTTCACAACCCTTCTGATTGTATTTACGTAGTAAGGGTATGCACTAATTATTCGTCCCCTAATAACCTGTTTAATCAGGGATACACCTCTTCGAGCACGCTATGATCACCATCGGGTCTCGTGCCCCCCATGGGGACTTGCACTAGGTATTAAAGGGGGACACTTATTAGTTATTAGCAACTTTATCGTCTCCGTCTTAACCGAGGAGCCTAGAGTATGTATGGCGTTATTGATTTACTATACGACTATGCCATATCTGCTATATGGGAAAGTAGGTACATATTGCCCAGAGGAAAATGGTGCCATGATTTCGTAACGATTAGTCGTAACGCATCAGCCACAGCCGGGAAATCTGCTGAGGATGAGGCCATGGAGTACATATGCAGACATGTATATATGATTGGCACATCTCTGAGGGAGCGCCGAAAGCGGATTCGCTTGCAGTCTGCTAGGTACATGCGTCTGGGCATGCGAGTCGATACTGTAAGGAACCTACTGGAGATATTCACGGCAGCTCTCATATCGTACAAAAAGGACTGGCAGCCGAGAGAGAATTCGAGCTCTAGACCAGGGTCTCGGATAGGTCTAGTTCCACTGATTCAAATCTATTCGAAGCGAGGCCGTTTTGGCTGGGTACGAATGCTGCTTTGTTGTTGTTGTTTTTTACACATTACACATATACGTTGTGCTAACGAGACACGGGATGAGAGAAGTCATCAACGAAGGAGCCTCTTTGGATGTAAGTGGCTTAGCATTAACCAGGCTTGCTAGGAATGACCAATTGCACCATTTCCCGAGTTGCGTCAACGAAACCAATTTTCCCGCGCGAGACGCCGGACGGACAAACGATCCAATGAGCATCTGCCGGTTGGCGTCAACTTGATCCTGCTATGATTCTAATTCCAATTCTAATTCTACCTATAAAAAAAAGCTGGGTGTATATTTAATAGAGATGTTTCTGTTATCAACATACGTCTAACAACACTTGACCCTTAGCTGCCGTACCTAGTAAATATACTTCATGCTAGCTACCTAGGTAGGGCTTATGCTCCCTACTAGGTAACTTACGAGCTGTTAAGTTGGCTAGTTGGAGGCCGGTTGGAGGCCTATCAAAGTTATCCTTCTGACAAGTCGAAGTCGACTCAGGTACGAACCTTATTTTATGCAAGGGGTTCCTTAGGAGCCGTGCAACCCTTGGAGCTGCATAAAACCAGGGACCTGCTCATCCTATCTAATTACATAAGTTGTATAAATTTAGACATAGCCTCATTCACTAAAGCATCATTAAACCTGTTTAACACATTATGCAAACTTAGCCGAGATGCAGAGTTAATAAGTGAATAAATACGAATTGCGAAGAGATTTTCCCGTCTCTCGCGAATTGCCTGGTCAGTAATTAACTACGTAGCTGCAAGAGACCTTGTCGGCTCTCTATTCGCGGTACTTGCTTAATCTCCTATGGAGTTTAGATGAAGTTGAACAGTTGCAGTTTCAATCTCTCTTAGGAACATTGGAAGGCTGAGCATTGAAAATTTTTGTTGGGACACGTTCCGGTAGGACAATGACAAAGAGATCGAAAGATTGGAAATGCCACAGACGTTCCAGACCGAGTAATTTACAGAGAGAATAGCCTGCCTAGCTAGGACTGTGCAGAGTCGGATTGTCTTGCAAAGTTGTTTCTTATGCGCCGGGCAACTTCAGGGCGTGTCTTTATTCGTCCTCGCTTGTTTTCTTTAAAAATGCGGTACGAAATCATGATGGCATGTTTCAGGCCTGAGAAGAAAATTTTTCATCACTCTCAGCCTCGATCATAGCTACCTAACTACATCAATCCAAATAGCAAGGGCAAAAAAAAAGTCCTTAACACAGCATAAACCCGTGAGCTTAGTCCGGTAAGCTTGGTCGGTCCAATCAATCCCAAATTAACAGCAATAAGACCACAGTTACTGTTATTAATAACTATGGCTAGAAGTGCTTATGGCTAAGGCGGGGGAATGCCTAGACAAGTGGCGCCTCGTTTGAGATGAGCCATCTGTAGCGTATATGACGATATGACGTCGACACTGGTTAAAATCTCTGTAGAATCTTCTTTTTGGCGTAAGTTCTAGTTCCACCCGTCGACCCATCGACAGGATACTTAGGCTCTAACAATTGACTCATGCATTTCTATGTGCCCTAAAGATGCTTTTTACGTACTTGTTTCATATCGGCTTACAGGAACAGCTAAATACAGAATGCAGTACGTGTCGATCAATCCGGAGCTTGGAGCTTAGAGCACGGAAGGGAAGAAGGGACTCTACAGTAACGACTCTTCCAGCTTTCTCGACTCTCGTTATTAATTGGCCTCGTTACCAAATCTACGTAGGGACTATATGCCGAGATGAGACGGCGACCCCCACCAGATTCATCAATATCAACCAGGCGAATGTAATATCAGGACCTACGTGGGATGGAAACAAGGCGGCACGATATTATTATCTGGGAGGCAATAATACACGTACCGAAGATATCGTACAGTAAGTAATAATATAATGAACCTGTTTGAATGGTATGGTATGCTGCGTCGTCACGATATGGGTCTTCTACTCCTGCTCCCATTGCTGTAGCCTGTAGACTGTAGGGAGCACTGAAGGTACATGGAAAATGAAATAAATTGATGCTCCACTATCCGGCTACGTGTACCTACCTACCTAATTCGATCGAGAGGGTACCTTTCTGCCCCCATTCATTGGTCGGGGTACTGCATTTCCGTCCTCCATCCTACGAGGTACCTCCCTGTGTTATTTCAGTAGGAAGAGGATGTCGCTTTTCCAAGGTTCCAAGGTTTCACCATTTTCGCTATCCATTCAAAAGCTAGCTCCATTATTTTTTGCTTTCCAGCGTACTATTAGACCATTAGATGGACCTCCAGGCTCTGGATATTGTACTATGCGGTGCTATGTAGGGATATGGTCTGTAAGGCTTCCTCCGATAGTGCCTACATAGTAGTTCCAAGGTTAGAGCAAGGGCCATCCATGGGCTCTCGGAATATTTCTCAGCTTCTTCAAACCATGTCCCTGGCACGTCGACCCTCAAGTGCCGTTGGCGCGAATGGTGTTACAACAGCTAGAAACATTCCATTCAATTCTCTTGATGTGCAAAATCCAAGACACCGGTGCTTATGAATATTGGAATTGATTCCCTTCAACTTAATGCCACGGCATCGAAGACAAGGACAACGCCTCTAGCGTTGCATAATGTTCTGCTGTGGGCCAGTCCAAGTCGTTCAGTCGGTAATCCCAAAGCACAATCCGTCCTACCCGTTCTCAATCTTATTACCACATTGAGATATGCGTATGAGTGTGCAATGGGTGTACTGTATGTTGTTCGTGAGATCTCTTACTACTGTTTCTCTCTCCTTCTTCCCCTTCTCTTCCCGTCCCGGCTTGTCTTCCGTGGCCCCGTCCGACTTCATATGTGCATATCCATGGGGTTCGTGCCATGTTGCGGGGGTGTTCCCACCACAGTGATGGAGAAGAGCCACTACTCTTTGCGGCCTGCCGAGTCCCAGACGACTGAAGCCGTCAGTGCTTCCGTCGGGCCAATCCACGTTGAAGACGTGTCAGTCGTGGAGATATCCGGACATCCAGGAACCCACCGAGACCGGGGCTCCATCCAGCATTTGACGGCCTCACTGGCTGACTGGCTGACGAGCTGAACCACTCAGGTTCGCTATCCACTCGGGTCTTGGCACTACCATGACCAAGGCACGTTTCTTATTAGGGATCTTGTTATGCCACGTTTCAGACGTTTTCTCCATCCGGCTTCCTTCAAAGCAATGCGGGCCCGCCCCGACAAGATTGTGAAAAATAATCCGACTAGTTTCTCGTCCGTGTCTATTATTCGTCTACATCCCTTCTACGGATCCTTCTAGTGCATATGTGGTTTCATTTCCTGCATCGGAATAACAGCAGAGGAGATACCTAGATATGTGCACCAAGATCTCCCTGTGTGCGTTCCTGAGCTGTGCCAGCAGCGGAAGGTCCCGGTGGCATTAGCAAATGTCTTAGCTTGTGCTCTCATACATCCGACTCGACCGATGAGGCGTCACCCAATAGCTATTCAGGCACCAGGGACCACTACCGGTCACAACCGTTGCTGTGTGAGAGCGCTACGTAGTTGTGAAAAGCCTCTTAGGTAAGGACATAGGAGAAGATATTCAATCGGATGGGTTCCTAATGTTCCACGCAAACTGTCTCAAATCGTGATTAATTCTCCGCGATGGCCACCTTTGTGACCCGTCGCGCCTGTGGGCCGGTGATGGGGCAGCATAATTCATCCTGGGGTCTGTCCAGTGTCCACAAACCAAAGATTTCGTAGTACTGTATGCAACTGAATGTAGTTCGTCCAGAGGTAGAAAACCGTCTCCTGGCTCCGCTCGATCCACATTCAGGAGGAGATGACTCATCTTTGCTAGCTAATGAGTCTTATAGCTAGGTCTCACACGAGGGAGGAAATTTCCAGAAGCTCATCAGCCTGTTTCGCCCTTCATTCCACGGATGCCATCTCATCTTGACCCGTTTCCCTCTTGGAATGTGTGTCCTCACAGTGTCACTGACGCACTTCTAAACAAATTCGTCGTCACCTCAGCTTCCCCCCACGTTGGCTAGCGAGAAACAGAAATTGCAGTTCTACTGCAGATGACTCACCTGTCTATGGAATTCTGCCTTGATGGGTGGATAATATACTTGACCTCGCTAAGCAAGGATACGGTTGCCTACTCTTGCGACGGGTGGAGATCTTCGGCTCTCTCGAATTGACATTGGTATTTGGAGCTCGAATATTGATTCAGTATTAAATCAGTCGAGTACTCGTACACGGCATAATGATTCATATGGTAGGTTAGGTGAGTCTGCCTATCTCCGATGGAATCCTTTCGGCAGCCTCGCATCGTACCGAACTTTGCAACTGAGTGTCTCTGAACGCCACCAATTGCGCCAAAGCTTTCTACTTGGTCAAACGTCCTGCTGACCCCTTCATCAGTACTCTCGGTATTGAACATCGCTTGCTGTGGTCTAGGCTACAAAGCGTAATGTCGATTCATATGAACGCGTATGTTCTGGCCTCTTTACATCTACACCCAAATCAAAGAGGGCTAATCAGCCAAAAATTGAATTGCACAACATTCTCGAGATGCATGTTCGTTGGGGTTGTCGTCTGGAGCCGCACCCTACTACCCCAGCCTTAGACTACGCTAAACAGGGAATAGAACAAAAGTTGGCTGCAGCCACGCCGTCCTCGCGCCCGGCAGAGTTGCATGGCCAGACCAACGGCTTATCGTGCGCTCGAACGATGTGCCACTGAATATCGAAGTTTCGCTTAGGTCGCCATGTGCCCTGCGCTGCGTCAAGCCGAGCGTTTTGCTGCAGGATCGGCCCAACTGGGTTTTTATCACTTCTTTCGGTACGACAATCTCATAATTATTTCAAGCAGCCACCTTTGATAACGGTAATAAGGCAAGTAATGCACGTAGGCAACCGGTCAATCTGTGGACGGCCGATGATCGGCGGTCCAGTGAGCTGATGTACGGTACAATATGGGATGTATACTATATGTATGAGAAAGGCTATCGATCTGCCAGGTACGACATCCCTGATCTCGTCAGAAAATCCTGCACGCAATCAGATTTGCATACAGATAGTGTGCTTATTTCTAAAACGGGAAAACGACCGCACGAGCCTCGTCCTAAGACGAAAAAGACGAAATTGCGAAAAATTTCGCAACTGCGGTTAGCGCCTACACAGCACCGCACACATACATACTATCCTACATTACTACATGGCAGTTCTGACCGGGTAGGTTTTAAGTTGTCGGTTGTATTGATCTAGGTGCGGATCTCGCCCGGATGGCTCGTTGCAGGGACTCATCTATGGTTGCCACTCCGGGATCGCGACGCTACGAGACAAGATTGCAGATTTCGGGGGGCGGCGAACAGAGAACTTGCATCCCCGGGCAAGCAGCCACTATCTAGCAATGTCGTATTTGCAATATGTGTAAAATGCGTCGTGCAGAAAAGGCAGTGCCCAGGCGCCCCCCTTACCCTATCTTTTCCCTCTCGGTGAGCCTTTGCTCGGTTATCGTTGTGAAACATCGGCGTTAGAATAATGGCCCCCAAATGACTTGGATCTACAACCGGGAATATTTGACGTCTTGGCTAGAGAGGAAGGAGGTTATGTATATTGCTAGGTGTGTTGGTAGAGATCGCTGTCTTGACTGGCCCGTTCATACGAATCACGACTTACCTTTCGATCACCATCGGCCGATCCGATGCTTGCATTTTCATCGCAAGACCCTGGCTCAAAAACATACAACGCAAAATGCGGGCCGTCCCTGACATTCGCGGGATGATCCCGTCATCTCCCCGTGCCAGCGCTAGGTCGTTTGTGGGCTCCAACACAACGGCAGCGAAGCAGGTGAAGCAAAATTTTCGTCAACCTTGCATCACTCTTCCGTCCTTGGCCATGGTTTGAGTTCCATTTTCACACACGCGATCCTGCCACTGCAGTGGTCTTGTGAGGGTTACCCTTCCAGCGATCCACCCTACCTACCCATAGATGCCAAGGGTTGAATGAACAAGAAAAAAAAGAATGTCTTAGCCAAGTTTTTCAATTTGCTACTACCTACTCTCCCTATCCTAGATGGTGGTGGGTTGGCGAACCTCACATTTCCCGCGCCTATCACAGCGCGCGACGTCGTAGGTAGATAGGGGCGATTATCTCGCCGATAGCACGCCAGAGATGTGTTTAATCGACACCCATCGAAAATCGCATCTACAGCGCGATCCGCAGGTTCTCAAACCCCCTCGCGAGCACCTCCTCACCACCGGCCATCTCAAACTCGTACTCGACGTCGGGCTGAGCCTCGCGGTACAGCGCGTTCGTCTCGCTGGCCATCTTGAAGTTGTAGGCGGCCTCCTCGTCGCTGATGATCTGCTTGGGGATGCCGTTGGCGGCGGCGGCCTCGACTTGGAGCTGCATCGCGCAGGCGCGGTCCATGAGTCCAAACATGAACCCGGCCTCGTCGACCGTCGACCCCACCGTCAGCAGCCCGTGGTTCATGAGGATGGCGCCCTTGTTGTGGTCACCCAGCGCCTCTGCGATGTGCTCGCCTTCTTCAGAAGCGAAGACGATGCCACCGTAGCGCGCGTACACGGCGTGCGCGTTGTAGAAATTACACACGTCTGCAGCATTCAGGGTTAGCTCGCAAAACCCAAGCGTCGCTTAATCCGGTAGCCATGTTTGTTTCTCAGATGTGGAGGAGACAAGGCAATGCCAGGCCAGGGGACGCACTCCTCCGGGGCATCTCCGAACAGAAGGAAATAGTTATTCCGTCCGCCGCGCGCAGGCATTGGAAACAAGATTCAACAGGGACGGTGTCATTGTGGGGCCTCGCGAATAGCCTACATACCTTGGTTCAGCATCTCCAGGGGGCGTGCAAACACACTCCAGGCCCGGCCAGCGTTCGAGTGTGCGTGGCAGCTAAGAGACAACGTAGGTTAGCTTCCTTTTTTTCTTGCAGGATATGCGATCCCTCGTCAGATCCGTATCGGGTCTTCGTCTTAGCTTATTCCTTCGTTTCTATTTTTTATTCTTTCATTTTCCTCCTTTTCATCTACCGCAGGAACTCCTATTCCCGCCTCTCTCGTGCATCAACGGTATCCATGGATGAAAAAATTTTTTCTCTGCGAACTGCTATCTATTCTGGTGGCATACTTACATGGCGTGGATATTGTGCGGCCGTCGCTTGTGTACGGCAGAGTGGATCAGGTAGCCCGCAGCGTTGGCGGGCCGGGACGTATTGCCGCCTACGATTTTTCCGGTAGCGATTTCCAGACAGATCATATCGCCTGCCGTGAGCATGCCGAAATGACGACCAAGTGGGTTCATCCACATGAGGCTGTTGAATTCCGGATCACGCACCGAGATATGTCTGTCGACTAGGTTAACGATCCGAGTTCTAGCTAAGAAAGCATATGACGCAGGAGACCTAGTTCAGTACGAGAAAGGCGCAGCGAAGAGAAATCTAGCTTTCATCTCCGCAAGGGAGTAACAGATAAGGAGTCGACGTCATAGAGGTACGGGAGGCTTTGGCTTACCCGGATTGCCCTTCGGTGAAGCCGGAACGGGCGAAGAAGCGAAAGATAGCAGACATGTGGACGAGGATATGTTTGCGATGAGCTGTGTAGGTCGGGAAGGTAGGAATACCTTCCATCACTATTCCATGCGAAATAGCCTCCAGAGGAGTCTTCTCCTTGGTTTCAACGACATCCTGCTTGGTGGCGTCTGCTGGCTTGTCTTGGCCTTTCAACGTCAAGACGTTGTTCGACAGGGTTTCTGTGACTGCTGAGGGCGCCATGGTTTCAGGTAAGTGTACAGTATATACAAAATTTTATAGTCCTATGTGTTCGATGAATTCAACAAGCCTATATACAATTACGTTAGTGTACCGGCCTTTCGAAGTAGTGTATAACGTCAATTGATGAGTATTCAATTTCGCCAACTGATAAGAGCAGTTCGGAGACGGAGTGGAGGATCGGCTCGCAGCTCCCCCGCACTGAAGGGCGTCAAAGACGATCCTTACAGAACTTAACTCGCTGCTCAAATAAACTCACTTGATAGATTTATGTACAAAATTACCAACTTGGATGCTTGAAATCTTTAGATACGAGTATAATGTAGTGAAATATAATATTCAATGTTTAACACTTCGAGCAATCAAAATTTTCACAGCCAACATTACGAACAAGCTCTCGGTATTAGAGTTGGAACGGGTACTTGTACGACTTACGCATCCCTAAGGCTCTTCCGAGCCCCGCCTTCAATCATCCGGAATCGGCCGGTCACAACGGGCGGAAGGTTAGATAGGGACAACGTCAGCTAGGCACTCCTTCCGTCGGCACGGTGCCGACCGGTGTTTCGATAAAGAAGTGGCTCAATAATACAGGGCGACGCAGCATTTAATATTAGAGATTGATAAATCTTGAGAAGGATAGATATATCAATCTTACACGTACATAAGCACCATTTTCAAGTCTGTAAATTATGTAGAAATGCATTATAACACTCGTCGCAGGAGTATGAGGTGGTGGAGGGGGATTTCCCGAGTGCTTAAGGCGAATTTCTCGGTAAATATCTAGATATCGGCTACAGAATACTTAGTCGAAAGCAAGTATCGTTGTCATCGCCCGTCCAGTAGCTTACCGGGGGAATCTCTGGAGGGTTCCTGAGACACGTACAGTGATCTGATGAGTAACTAAGCTTCAATTCATATGAGAGTAGACTTAAGCTTTACACGAGTATCTCAAGCGGATCGAATGTGGTCATTATTTTCTGTTATCAAGGAAAGTGGCTCATATGAATGCACTCTCTAATTGAAGTATTCGAGTCTTTCCTAGGACGTATATGGAATGAAGACTCCTATGATTCTGTATATCAACTATAGTGGAAATGTTGATAGATTATGTTCCTCCTAGTCCATAGAGAAGAGCATCTGAGGCGCGTACATGGCATATAGCTAACAATCGTGCAGGGTCGATGCTAGGTTCTGGCAGTTTCGTGGCGTAGAGACTTGAATTCTTTACTTCATTGGCATTGGACTACTGGCTCAGTGCCTCGTTAACAATAAACGGCGTAGTCTAATGTGACCTACATACACGTATATCTTTATCCTGACTATCAACATTAATAGGTGTGCGAGAAAAGGCTCTTATAACTCGACTACTAGCTATCCTGGGGAAACTCCACTGGGAACAAACCTATTTCTACTTATTACAATAGCGTAGCAGGTCTTCTGGTATTAAGATCGAGGGTACGACGACCTGCAGGCATGAAGATTTCCCTCGTGCAGGCCTACAGTACTACAAATCGTGTGAGGGGAATCCTCGCGTATCCGTGAACCAGCCATCTTGGTGGCGTGACACTATGGCGAACATTACCTTTGATAAACTATGGTCCCGAAACTTGCTCATGGACAGATGTGTGACGAACCTACCTACGTATAAAAAAGCCATATCACATCTAGAAAACACGAGCACATTAGTATTTCGAATAGCATCAGATGGGGAGAATAACGCCGTCCATTCATTATTGATCATCTACCAATAAAAAAAGGACATTACATCCGGAATATAAACGGAACGATGTCTATCTCCCTAACTTTTCGTCTCCCTCGGAACACTGCCGAACCTCCCTTTCCCTCACAACCGCGCATAAACCATCGACGTGGCGGCTTCCATAAAACCAAATATATGCATTCATTCCCGTTCTCCTGCCGCCCCCTTTTTTAGTTCACCTTCGCCAAGCCAAACACAGTAGTAAGTAGGTCCGTGTTCGTCGTTCGGTTATTATGTCTTCGCCGTTTTCACGTTCTGAGTCAACAAAGCGTAACCGATTGCACGTAGCTTCGTAAGGCTACACAGCGATGTGATCGTCCAGGAGCAATTTGCGGTTGCCGGCAACGGCAGTTCTATCTTGGTATCACGTACACGAGGAAATGAGAAGAGGCGCCAGAAGAGACATGGCAGAAAGGTATAAAGTAAAAGCCTCATAGTCTTATCCCAGTGTCCAGGCGAGGTTCTCAAAGTCCATAGATGTCCCATCCATCAAAATGGCTGGCAGAGGTCCGTCGGGTGGAGTTGATTATACCTGAATCATGTTGTGGAGCGAACTCGTTTCTGAACTCCTTGCGTAGTCATAGTTCATCATCGTCCACTTCGATCTCCGACGGCTTGAGCAAACCGCCAACCTTTGCTCGTCGCTCATGGTCCGCCGTGAGTTTGTCGCGAGCCTCTTGCTCCTTCTCGACGACATAGAGCTCGGTATTATCTCCGGCGAACTCCTTGAGAGAGATCAAGAAGTCACGGACCTGGAGTCGGAACTTCTCATAGGTGGAGTTGAGAGTGAATAGACACTCGATGAATGAATTAATTTGTAGACTAGAGACTTAATTAGCTTTCTTGGTAATATCATCTGATGATAAGGGGAAGCTTACAGTTGGAGGTTAGGGAAGGCATTGCGTAAACGGTTTCCTACGAACTCGCTGAGGAATTCCTTGTTACTTGTTCCCGGTGGGGCTTGGTCTATGTAGACGGGTCCTAGGATCTTCGGCGTCGAGCCGTCTGCGGGATGCACGAAATAGAAGAGTCGCATCAATAGCAGAGATTGTGTCTTGAACCCGGCTTTATGGTCAGGATCCGTAAGCACAAAGAAGACGTCCTCCAAGATGCTAACGAAGAATTGCTGAAAGAACGCATTCGAGGTTTGTACGTCTGTCTTCTCGGCGATATTCGTAATGAGTTCCAGGCACATATTGAGTCCTGCACTTTCGACATCGCGGTTGTCGTGTTTGCTAGCCCACATACAAGCATCGATGACGAACTTGAACTGGCGGTTATCTAACTTCAGGAGCGCCGGGAAGCAATGGAGGTTGATGGCTCGAAGCAAGTTAAAGAATTCTACTCGATGCTCGGGGAATTCTGAGAAGTCCTTGTTGATCATCTCGAGGGTGCACTCAAAAACGTTCTGCATAATGATAGGCACCTGATCCTCCATGAGACCCTATAGACAATTAGCTTTGTATACGACGATCCCTTTTAGTATGCTCACCGTAAGTCTTGTGATGATGGTAGACATAGCCTTGAGGACTTCTGCATCTCGGGCTCCCGGCACGTTGCGGTTGTAATCCACCAGGACCGAATCGAGAAGTTGTGGCACCATCTGCTGGCGTACTGCCTGAAGGTCTTCTGCCTTGTCAACGTAGCTCTCGATTAACTTAAGAATTTCTTTCTTGATAGTTCTTAGCCCTCGAACCTTGGGCATACGTGGAGCAAGCTCGCCTATTTCAAAGGGTTAGCTTGTACCACTAAATAACAGGGGGGATGTAACATTACCATCGCGAGCGACAGCCTCGGAGATCAGTTGGCTGGTAGCACGATACATCTGAAGCATGTCCAAGTATATTCTGCCAATCTGCGGGCCAAAGTAGGGACCGATTGAAGAGCATGCCGATACGTTAGTCTTCATGATGTTGCCTATGATCTTGATTGAGTCTGCATCCTGTAGGAACTGCGGGTCCTGAGTAGCTACTCTAATGACCTCGTCCCATGCTGCGTTAGGGGCGTTCATAAGTTCAGCAAGTAATCGCTCCTGCTGGTGTTTGTTTCCTTGCGCAGCGACCATATAACCACAAGCCTCATAGAATGTGTGGACCTGCTGGGGTGTAAGATCGCATGTGATGCGCTGGAGGTTGCGAATGATTTCTTCAATAAAGGGCTCATTCTCGCTAGGTTGTAGAGCAACGAAGTGACGGCGACACTGCCTTGCAATCTTGATGAATGTATCGCATGCCATGTCCTGGACACCTATAATGGCGTTAGCTATAGTCCTTGAACTTCATCGATGTGAAGCAACTAACCTTCGTGGGATTCGTGCATAAACTCGAATAGCTTATTGACGACCGTCTTAAGGAATTTCCAATGCGCTTTTAGGAAGCGGGGATATTGACCAACAATATACATGATATTGCTTGCTACCACGGCCTTGTTGTCTTTGCCACGCTTCATCTCCGTGAGTCCTAGCAGATCCTTGATAACCGTGACGAGAAAGCGTTTCTCGGTCTCTTCGTTCATCGCGAGTGAGATCGATCCGATAGCCCAGCACAGGACGTTGCAGTTGTGCCACGACCACTCAGTGCCATCAACCTGCTTCTGAAGCTTTTCGGTCATGATGGTTTCCGTGTCTACGACGTCGAGGTGGGTCAGGTAGACGAGGCATTCTCGGATTGTTTTGTAAAGCTGTACTGTGTCACTCTCCTTGACGAACTCACGTACGATCTCTCCCTCATCATTCTCGACAATAAGGACTTCTTCGGGTCGTACCATCTTTTCGATCATAACCACTCGAAGGTTTGATAGCACGTCCTTGTATTTATGCATCCGAAGAGGGAACTTTTCCAGGAGAGCTGGGTTGACTGCTCCGCTAGCCGAGCCACCTCCCATCATAAGCGGGTTGATCTCCTGTAAGGGTGCAGTCTGCATCTCCTCGTACAGCTCTTGTACGAGCTTAAGCCAGTAGTCAAGGCAAATTTTGAAGATCTCACGATCTTCAATCTGAGAAATTCGGATCAGGTAGAAATGGCCATGTGTGAGAAAGTCTCGATTCGGAAGGTTCTCAACGAGCTAAGCAAGAAGTCAGTATACACCAAGCAAAACGCTATCGCAATCAAACCTACATCGACGTGTTGGCTGAAGAAGTTACACAAGAAAAGTGCTAACTCCTGAAGGAATTCTTGATCTTTAGAGTTACTCTGGGGATAGGTACTCTTGAGATCCATCTCTAAGGGGACAATGCTCGCGATTGTCGTGAGCACCTCAACAAACATCTTAACTAGCTGTTCGCTGTATGCGTTCGGCTGTCCCGGTCCACCAGTAACCAGACCACCAATCTCTGTAAATACTTGTAGAGTCACGTTGCGGAACTCGGGAACTTCTAGGAATCGGGTACGTAAGGTTTCAATGAGCGGTGTCTCAAAGATGTATCCCAGCGGGATCCAGTTGCAAAAGCGCAGTAGTGTTTCTAGGGTAGCTTTCACTAGGCTTGCCTGATTCGCCGAGGTAAGAATCTCCTGGCATAGCTGAAAGATCTGCGAGAACTCGTTGCACATAGTGGTCTTGAGGTTTCTGGTTTTGGCGGAAGTCATTTGTTCCGCAGAGTAATCAAAGACCTCTTCGGAGAGGAGACGGAGGATAATCATATTGTTCTCGCAGATAGACAAGTTCTGTCGGCAAGCCGCGATGATCTCGTTGATGAACGTGGGCCAGTTATGAGGCCATTCCTGCTTCAGAATGGAGACCAAGACTAGATTTAGCTTGTTTAAGAGAGTACGTTGGGATCTAAGAGACTCTTCCGTATCTGACGCTTGGATGATGAAGTTCACGACGAAGTTGCGAATGCCTGAGGTACGGTTAGCTACTACAAACCAAAAGCGATACCCATCCGTAAGATTTGATAACGGACCTAAACACTGCTCTCGAGGAAGAACCTTCCATCTTGTCATGATTACATTATCCAATATCTGAAGTCCAAGATCTGTAATCCATCAGCTTTCTATTAGGTCCTTTCGGCATTGTGGAGCTATCGCGGCGTACATTTCGTCTGAGGATGCCTCGACTCGGAGAGAATCTTGTCGACAAGAAGCCAGGCATCGGGATCTTCCTTGAACTGCACACAAGATACGTTAGTTTTGTTACAGGTATGTAATGGGGCGTATGGCGCATTACTTACCTGGTTCAAGGCGGTTTGGGCAGCTTTTTGCTGAAGGCGGGGAAGACGCGAGTGTTAGTAGCTTAGCTTAACGATTGATATCTACACAGATAGATGCATCTGCAGGAGGGATGGAACATAATAATAGACTCACCTGCTCGCCGCGACCTTCGTAGAAGGACTGGACCATCAGGTCCAGTTCCTGGATCGAGGGCGCCATGTCAAATGAGGTGGCGGGGGATGAGGCTGCGCGCCCAGAAATCGGTTGAAAGACTCGCTCTAATTGTGCGTCGAAAGTATGGAGCTGCTGGATATGCAAGAATTTGACCACGGCGTGCGCGGATTAAAGAGGAGGGAATACTACTTATCAAGAACGTTAGTAGTAAAGAAAGGTGCGTCCAGGTGCAGTGGGAGAAGAAGAAATGTTGATGTTGGTGGAAGGAATTGGTGGTAAGGTGGTTGAAAAAAAGGTATCACTAGAATTCAAAGCAGAGGCAGCAAGTGACGGGGTTTGTGAGATGATAGCGGCTGCTCTGCACGGTTTAGTAGTGGGGTTGGGGGGGTTTATTGGAGATGGGATCGTGCCTTAGGTACCCTAGCTGCTAGCATGTACATGCCAGTAGGTACCGGTGTAGGTACGTACCTGTAAATAGCTGCCCGTGGGCTGAGGTATGTCAACTGGTACTCAGGTACTGTTGACGGACTGGGTTATCAACACCGGGTATTGAATCAATTGAAAGGATGATGATACCTACATGCAGTAGTAGACTTGCCTAGCAGTTGATCTTATACTTCGCAAGCTTTGGCGACCTCAGGTGCTAACCCAACTTTGAAGGTACTAAGGTTCACGGGTAGTGAGTAACGCTGTAGCGGCGGTAGCGGCTGAAGCTTGTGTCAAATGGAATTAATGGAAACCAATCAGATGCCTAAAATTGAAATTATGTCATCGTCGCTGCCACGCAAGGCTTCTAAACCGATTACCCCTCCAATTTCGCGTCGAAGCTTCCCACTATAGGTACCACTAACACCGAGTTTCGCTCCAGTGTTGCTTTGTTGGTTGTTTGATAAGGCCTCACTATGTAGGTAGGGACCAACAGTTAGGGTTATGACGTCGATTTGTAATATGAGGATGGGATTGGAGGCAATGGGACGGACTCGTAGGTATGCAATCAAATTGATCTGACAAACCAATGCTAAGGCCCAATATTAATTGACTGTGATTGTGCTTGCGCTGTTCAGACCCGTCCGATTTGGAGGAATTTGAGATGGATGGATGTTACTTGCTAGGTTCACCGCTGCTTTGGTCTGAAGATACTAATGTTGATGCTGCGCAAGCATGCACTCTGCCTTACTTCCAAGCAGCGGTAAGCAGATGGCACTTAATCGATAAGTTAAATTGATAGCTTAACAGTTGTCAACTGCCCAGATGGTATGATAGATAAAAGTGCACCATAGATAACATAGGAAAGCACCAGTGATATTAACCTACAAATGCCTCCGAAGCTTCCTTTTGTGAAACCTAGAACTATACCTGTCACGTCGTTTCTAGAGAAAGCGATTTTTAGAATGAGAAAGAAATATACGACGCCATCCCTTTCATCGGTCAATGTCATCGGACAAGGAGGAGCAGCCAGAGCTTAGCCTCTCATCTCGCTCTAGAAGTAGTGGGGTGAAAGACATATATTCCCGACAATAAATACTGGCTTCTACTATGTAGTTTTCCTCCAAGATAAAGCTACGGGGAAAGAACATATGGTCAAGTTTCACCGATGATGAGGTATCATGTTCCATTCCATTTCACCTCGTCGGATGAAATAAGCCTAGAATAAGCTTGCATGTAATTCTTCTCGAGATGGTTTCCTTTCGTTCCCATTTTAGTGATTTAGGCCCTCTAGTCTAATACCCGTCCTTATGCATTGGTTACACGATGAATCCCTACCCCATTACCCGTCATGGAAAGGGGTGGATGGCGTCCACGGATGGGTATTCTTCCCTCAGATGGCCAATATTTCCTCTCTGAAATTTGCCACCGAGAAACAACTACCTTCTCTACTCACTAATATCTAGACTCTTGGTCACGGCCGAGTTCGATGTAGAGTCCCTCATGCTTTCTGATATCCACAGTCAGATAGCCCACTCTTCAACGCATCTATCGCCTTGTCTATGTCGGTCCTGGCCGGGTCGGTCTATTGCGGTTAGTTTCTGTCGCTTCCGAGTGTGAAGGACTTGGAGGCATTTAACATACCACACTGACACCCATGTGTCCGAATCGCACGTATTTGGTGGCGATCTCCTTGTGAATGCCACCAGCAAAGACGACGCCGCTCTTCGCGAGTTTCGGTAATAAATCGGTGGCCTTAACGCTGTCGGGTAGGTAGATGGCGGTCATACCGTGGGCCTGGTCCTCTGGGTTGGCGGCAACTTGCTTCAGACCTAACTCTGATACGGCGCTCTTGATCTTATCTGATACCTCTCGGTGTCTTGCAAATCGATCGGAAAGGGGCTTGGTGAGGATTTGGCCGAGCGCTGTGTGGAGGGCGTGGATGAGTTGTGGTGATGGCGTCGCGAAGTATGACGGCTTCTTTGCCTCGTAATTTTGCATGACTAGCCATTGGGGTCAGTGTCTACCGCTCTCATCTAACGAACCTTCAGGGTCTATAACATACTAGGAGTCCAGTTCTTCATTGAGGCGAAGTAAGATGCTGGTGGGCTTTTTCTCGCCTTAAAAGCATCCATCGCCTTGCCGCTGAACATCGAGATAGACAAGCCTGCAGGACAGCCGATAGCCTTCTGGCTTGCCGTTATAACACCGTCGAGTTTCCATGCGTCGAAGTCGATCTCTTCGCTAGCCACACTACAAACGCCATCCACGATAAGTAACGTATCGGGCGAAACCTTTTGGACCGTCTCGGAGAGTTTCTGAAGTTCACTTAGTACACCTGTCGATGTGTCGACATGTGTCACCGTGATCATCTTATACTTCTTGCTCTTCAACGCTTGCTCGATTTCGGGTAGTTGCGGTCGGCTGCCGACAGCGGCTTTAAGGAGGTCGACATTGGCGCCGTAGACTTTGAGACAGTCGGCAAAGCCGTCGCTGAAGTAGCCGGTGCTAAGGACCAGGACATTCTCGCCAGGTTCAACAAGATTTGCTGCTACCAGATCCCAGCCAAGAGTACCCGATCCTGAGATGACGAAGGGTTGTGAGGATGGCGAGGTGGTTTGGAAGAGCTTGCGTAGCATCGACAAGGCCTCGCCAAAAGTAGCAACGAATCCGGGGCCAACATGGGACTCGCTAGTTGTTACATGTTAGAGACCGTCTCTACTATGCGCATTGGATGTGTATAAATCTGGTACAAACCTGTAATGGCTCATAGACTGTAACACTGCATCATCGAACTCAATGGGTCCGGGGATGAGTAAGGTAGGGTGTTCCGGTTGAGACGACATGTTGGCAGTGGTTGACGACGAAAAGCTACGGCTCTGAGGCGAAGAGAGGGAGATGCTAATAGGGATGTTAGGATTGGTGGGGGACTGGGCACCACCTAAAAGGTGTCGAGATATAATCGAAACTCGGGCTGCGGGGTTGGAAGTGGAAGCTGTTTTGGATAGATGGTGGGGCATATCGCCGACCACCGCTCCGGCGGCCCTCCGTAATGCTGTTGAGTAAGCCAGCTTTTGATATCTATGGGGATGTGCGATGGAGGGCGACCTTAGCAGGGTTCGAGTCGTGTAACTTTTTTCCTAGGGAAATCTAATAAGACCTAAAGGAATTATAGGCTTTGTAGCAATCCTGGAATATGTTGGTTTCTCTAGTATTTCTAATAAATATCCACCCGAGATCTATATCCGACGAACGACGTGATGCACGTTTCTCTAAAGAGTACAAACTACGAGAAATAGGCACGAGAAATGTGCGTCGGGGGTTTCACAACGTTTTATTTACGAATCTGCCACTTTCCGGAGGTGAAATGGCTAGGTACCCAGACTAAGCGCCCCCCTTTCCCCCACTACCAGCAGCTATCCGTGTGGACTATATTCGTGTGAGAGGTCTTATCGCATATAGTAAGCGCAGCTCTATACCTATTTTCTTCGTCAAATAGATCGGGTAATTCGACTTCAGTTCACTAAGTATCCTCCGTCTTCGGCCGCCTGTTATTAACCCGACACTAGAATTAAAAGTCAGACGGGGAAATACCCGAAACTTCTGGGCTAATTCCGTCTCTCAGTGCTATCCATGGATGTGCCATGAAGCCCTGTGGCGGCGCATAGGATAGTGACTTGATTAAAGTCTCTAGGCCAGTGCTAGACTATTAGGTAAGTCTTTTTAGCGAAAGAAATCCTTGGATGGCGTACCTTAATTGCTGCAGGTGCATGTTCCGTAGGTGACGGGAGCCACAGCGGTAGATAGAGATACGTACTTCGTACCGATATGGCCAATTCAATGCCCAGCGTTGATAGCTTGAAATTGCGGGGCGCCTAAAGCTCCATGCCCCGTCCCTGACCTTAAACATCAGCCTCGCAGCTACAACTATAGCTCCAGCATTCACATGCATACGATTCGTCGACACACAGGCGCACATCCTCATATAAGTTCTTTGGGACTTACGAATTGATTAAGGCTACCCAGGAAATTCTAGCCTACCCTCGAACCCGGTGTCCTCGATCCGCTCTATTCGGCGCACCTCGGAACGGTGTTGCCTGTCGATACCTCTTACGTATTCCTACTGCACGATTGAGTAGGCGGAGTTCCTCGCTTTCGAACCGATCATAGAGCCGAAAACTTAAGGGGATATATATTCTCCTTCATTTAATACACAATGGCTTTCCTCATCCTCGTGATCGGGGACCTCCACATCCCCGACCGCGCCCTCGACATACCGCAAAAGGTGCGATACTACTCGCCTCATTGCTAGCTTCATTGCTGACTTGTACGCCGCAACAGTTTAAGAAGCTCCTCTCCCCAGGGAAGATCGGACAGACACTGTGCCTGGGGAATCTGACAGATAAGCATACGTACGAGTACCTGCGATCCATCGCGCCGGACCTAAAGATCGTCAAAGGCCGCTTCGATGTAGAAGCGACATCACTACCGCTATCTCAAGTTGTAACGCACGGATCGCTCCGGGTCGGTTTCGTGGAAGGGTTCACGCTGGTATCGACGGAACCAGACGTCCTGCTGGCCGAGGCGAATAAGCTGGATGTGGATGTGTTATGCTGGGGCGGTACCCATAGATTCGACGCCTTCGAGTATATGGACAAATTCTTTGTCAACCCCGGTAGCGCCACGGGGGCATACACTACAGGTTGGACGAAAGAGGGCGAGGAGATGGTGCCTAGTTTCTGTTTGATGGATGTGAGTTACGACCGGTCTCATACAATCAATTATATTACGTTTCTTCCTATGCCTGCTCTATAGCGGAGAAAACCGGCTCTCTTAAGAATGGGGGAAGATGGTTGATTCTAACCACTTACTGACAACCGAATACAGGTTCAAGGTATATCGCTTACCCTCTACGTCTACCAATTAAGGAAAGATGCCAATGGGGTGGAGAATGTCGCAGTGGAGAAGGTGACTTACACAAAACCTGTAGAACCTGCCACAGGAGGGTCATCGTAATCTTTAGAAGGGATAATACTTTGTATAGAATAACCAGTGCCACTAGCATCTACTGATGAACTAGGCGTACTCCTACATTGAACGGACGCAAGCTTCGGTCCATAACTACCTCCTAACCATACAAGCGTCATTGAGAACGAAAGAGACAAATTGATTTGGTATCCTATGGGTACTTCGAAGTACGTCTGTCTGTACACCGAACGCCTTGAAAATGAACTATGAAGAGTGCTGCGGCCCTATGCCATTTCGTTCCCAGTCTCATGATTATGAATTCAATAAACTTCTCAAACAGCAGAAAGTAGCGCTCAAACGACCGTACGAATCATCATCATAGTGTAATGCGGTTCTTTTCTCATAACATCATGCTCCTCCGTCTCATCGCGGCCCGATCTCGTGCGGAGCCATCCGTATCCGCAGGGGATGTGCTGCTTAGGCTGTCCCCTTCCAAGGAGCTGGTCAAGGAACTATCATGGCCAGCTTGCTCTGGGTCGACCCTCGACTCTTTGGATGCTGCCATTGTTGCTCTTCTGGTAGAGCTCGTGTGTCTTGGTCCCTTTCCATGGGTTTGGTTCTCTGCATTCGGCTCCAAGTCCTCGCGGACCATCGATGATAATCGCCTCGATCTCGAGCCCCGAGCTCCTTTATTACCACTCGTTTTGGCTTTCTCTACCGTTGTTGTATTTGCATCGTGCTTCGATCCGTTCTTCGGCGACAAGCTGGTAAACTCGTAGACATCTTTCTCATCGTCGAATATCTTTGCAACCTCGGCCTCTCGCGCCGCGACTTGCTCCAAGCGGCGGTTGGCTGTTCGAGAACCCGACTTGGTGGGAACGGATCCGCTGCTGGATGATGAAGACTCGGAATCGGTTGCTCCTGCTCCCTGGGCAGAGACACTGACTGAATTCCGCTTCTTCCTGTCCAACACCACGGTCGTAGACAACTTGTCTAAAGTAGGAGCTTTCGAGCTCTTCTGAGCCAGGGGACTAGCCATGATATCAGGAGTCGATCTTGACGAGCCATGAGACGCGGGAAGATCCTTCCATGAATCCAGTTTCTCCTCCGACTTGACTACCGACGAGGGCCCAGATGATGGAAACTCGTCCTTCTTCGACTGACTAGATCGTCGAATGTTCTTGCCTTCACCCGCTACGGCGTCGAACAACTGCTTCGTAGGCCGTCGCATCTTATCCCGAAGGTTAGGCTCGGCATAACTCACGGCAGCCCTGGCTCTTCGGCTGCCTCGTGAAGTCTCTCCCCTGGACGAGATACCAGTCGGAGGAGGGGTGTCTCTAGCTTCCTCTCTCGGTGCTACCTCTGGTGTATCGGGCACGGCTAAGTTAGGTTCCGCCGAAAGCGTGTCCGTCTCGATATCTATATCCGCGATTGCTACTGGTTCTGGGGATCGAGGAACTGGTATCTCAATTGGTTTGGGATTCTTTGCTATGAGGTCCTCTTTAGTGACCTCCTCTTGAACAGGGGGCTTCGTTGCTTTCTTCGGAGATTTGATATGCTCGTTCGTGCTCTTTGCGCCTAGCGGTTTTCTCTGGGTTACTGTACCGACAGATTTATCTTGGGCGTCCTTTCGGTTCGACGGCAGCTTAATCGGTCTACTCATTGGTCGGGCCTTGGCCTTATTTATTTTCTCTGGTTGATCCTTCGCTGCTGTATTTGTTTGGGCCGGTGGCTTGGGTACCACAACATTCTCCTTCTCGTCGTCTTCTCTCAACTTTCTCTTCAAGCCGGCCTTAACAGCTTGATTGGTAAATTGAGATTCAGTCGGTGCAGTCGCCTTTTCCTCCTTTGACTCAATACTAACTATGACCGCGTCGTTGACCACGTCTTGTTTCTTCTCATCCGCTTTTGGGGCCGGGGGTGATTCTTTCTTGGCTGCAGGCTCCGATGAAGCCTTTTCTAGGGACGAGTAATCTGATTTAGCGGCGTCGGGCCTTGCTGGTAAATCGATTTTTACGGGATCCTCGTCAACAAATCGGGATACTGGTGGAGGTCCGAGATCAGGGGAATCCTCATGGTCGTCCACGACGGAGCGCAATGCGAGTATCTCTTCGCGGCTAGAAATTTCGTTAGTATCAACCGCCTATGAATCTCAGATAGCGCGACTCACGTTAGTGTCTCACGAGGACACGTCTTATTCTCCCATATAGGCGGTAATCTGCCTTCCTGAGCAGCAATAGCCTCTAAGTCCTTCATGGAGCTCATCGTATCTCGCCTCTTCCACTCTGTCATACTGGTGCGACCAATGCTTGACCTATGCTTTGCCTTCTTTGGCTCTCTCGGAGATCGACTCTTGGGTATGGGCTCGTGACCTAAACTCGCAAGCATAGTTCCCCATTCTACCAATTGCGCTTCCATCTTCTCCTTGATTTCGAGGGCATGGTCGGCAATTCTCTGTGCCCGATTTTCTTCTAACTCTGTTTGGAGCCGCAATACTTGCCCTCGCAAGTCGAGATTCTCGGACAATAGACGAACACATTCATTTTCTAATGTGCGTATTTTGAGGGATTGTGTGGAATTGGTTCGGGCAATATCTCGATTTTGGCGCAAGAACTTTCGCCGCACTACAGGAAGAAAATCAGTGGACAAGAATACAAAGATGCCGGATTAGTTGGGGACTTACGCGTTTCTATGCTATCTGTTGACACCATTGGCTCGTTGAGTCGTGCCATTGCGACGATTCATCAGGTGGATGGACCCGAATATTTAAGTGTTGTAGTAGCGGTCTGTAGACTTGATAATCATGCGGATACCGTCAGGAATAGCGAATGGATAAGAGCAGTGATTGTTCGGAAGTAAGAGCAAGCAAAAGACTCGGCGCAGTTTGGTGAAATGCGGTGAAGGGAAAGTTCAAAAAAGTTTTGGTCTGCGAAATGAGTTGGCAAGGTAGCTTGGCTCCACACGGAATATCAACAAACTTCCAAATACGGTATAGTGCACAAAGCTACAGCAAGCCACTGATGACAGGGGCAACTCATACCAGCACCCACAACTTTCATGCTGTCACGTCACACCAAATCAATCTATCACTTCTCTGTTCGCCTAACGCATCATCACATGAAAATCTTAGGTATCGATAAAATCGAACTCGAATCAATCGCATCATTGTTAATATAGAGACGAGATAACACATCCCATACATGGCCAACAGCTCACTATTTATACAAGGGGAATATCTTTTGATTTAAACCTTGTAATTTACACATTGCGCCCCCACAAACTCAATCTTTTGGCGTTTACGACCCAATGATTGCTGGAGCCTGGACTTATATCTCTCTATTCGCTGCCAACTAATCACTAAGGATACGTGTATGGATACACGATCGCTGTAGTTCATGTAAAGTTTTACCATACTCGGCCATATTACACTTCAACCTCTTAAGACGAGTGTATTGAATAACGAGACAATGGCATTCTCCTCGCGCACGCTTCCTAGTCACCTTCGCCAAGGTTCTACTTCCAGCAATCCTGGTGCCCAGTCAACAGGGCAGTCGCCCGCTCTTCTTGCAAGAGTCAATGAGAAAAAGGCAGAGCTGGAAAATCTCAAGGAGCTACGAGAACTAAGCGCGGCTGTTGCAAACCAGATGGAGGCTCTAGAGCAAAAACTCGCCACTTTGTCAGATGGAACAGAAGGTGGAGTGCCCCAGATAAGACAGCTTGGTTATCTGGCTAACATGAATGGGATAGCGATCGCAACAGTGGTGGGTAACTGGCACAATGTCTTACGAGCCATCAATATGGCATCAAGTATGCTTACATCTCCTATTCGAGGTAAATCAATTAGGTCTGTGGCGCTGATATGTCTCCCAGCCAAAATACCGAGTCCACGAAGTACAGATGATACCAAACCCAAGGAAGATGCATTACCCCTTCCACAAACTTTGGTCCGAATACCGACGGAGCATGCGCCGGCGCTTCAAGCTCAGACTGAAGCAGCCTTGGAGAATGAACAAAACTCATCATCAATTTCCTGATACTATGCTATTGAAGGACAATTCCTACAACCTGACCCGGGAAGGCACATGGTCACTAGTTCTAAGAAACTAAACCATGATACGACCCCTTCGCAACATGAGGTAACAGACGCAACTACTAAACGTACCCTAGGCGAAGATTCACCTGCACACTGTCCTATGAGCTCGCGCTCATAAACCGAGTCGCAGTTCCCGGAAGGACATCCAGATGGAGTAATACAAGGAGTGATACATGTGCGGGGAAAGTTCGCGTCTGAACGCGGTTACCCGCGTCTCTGACTAAGCTGTTGCTATGGGAAAAAAGACCTCGGAAACTGACGTAGGTAGCCCAATGATTACCTCCAAGAAAACCCATAGCACTAGCTTAAGTTAAGCACTTGGGCAATTACCCAAGTAAATTTAAAATAATGAAATAATATACGGCGGACTTGCCAACCAGATTTAACGGTTCCAAATGCAAGTGCTGTCGGGTCTCACTGTGTGCACACCTGGGCATCTCAATGGGTGGATACCTATCTATTTTTTAGGAGTATATCGGCGATCCAATCCCCAAGAGTCCCATTTGTCTCTTCTACAACATCAATTGTATGTCAGGTAGAGAAAAAAAATTCATTCCCTCCATCATCCAGTTGGAAAAAGAATTGTCTATTAGTTTTGCTACTTGTATAGAGGAGTCAAACCTAACCCCACTATCTTTTTGATAGACGCTATTCACGCTTCATCGGAATCCCCGTGCTCAAAGTCCCCAGTCTGGCTCCGCCGGGGTAGCAATACTCATTAAACCCTTGCTTCCTTGCATTGGACCCCTGAGCCATGCACCCCCAGTTGCCTCATTTTCGGTCTCCGTCTATGATTGGCCAATTGTATCCAATTGAAACCCAGAGGATGGCCCAGGTCCCGTCACGGGTGTTCGAGAGCCCTAGTTTGAGTGGTAGTGAAGATGATGATGATCGCTCTTCTCAAGATAACTTCGAGTTGAACGGTTCCGCTCTTCGCGAACTTTGTGTTCCTCATCTGCAAAATCGACCATCTAGCGCCAGTTCCGATTCGACGATCGATTCGCTCACTACTAGTCTAAAGAAGCTCCAAATCGACTCGGAGGCTCCCAGTAATAACACGACTTGGGACAATAATCTGAAGAATCAAGGCCGACGCCGTCTGACAAGACCAGCAATTACAGCAAACACTTTTGAAGTTCTCGAAACCGTCCTCGAAGACGAGCCGCAGCGCGCGTCAACGTCCGATCCCACAGCTACTCCTAGCAAGAATCAATACCAATTCGAACTTCCCGCCTCGGGTATGTTTTACTATAACATGCATTGAGAAATATGCATCTCACCAAACAAAACTAATCCACCGTATGTGACAGGTGAAGAATTCGCGGATCATCCTCTAGTTGCAATTGCGCGCAAAGGCATACCCTCAGCTAAAGAGCAAATCGCGAAACACCGTGGCGGATGGTTTAAGGGTCTACTTTCCACCAGTTTTCCTATCGAACATTCCGCCTCGGAACCTAACGCTACCCCGAAATCCGTCAAGGTGCATTTTGGTTTCAACCTTTTACCCATCCAGGATAACACCGAGCACAACAATTCGAACGAAAACACTTCATCTACAGGCTTTACAATTCTTGTATCACCTTTAGCTCCAGGCCAAGAATTACTCACAGACGAGGAGGAGCCAGCAGTTGGAAGAAGCATGGCGCTTGCGGAACCCAACCACATCCATCTCGCTCCGGTGAAGGAGGTAGAGACATTGATGGCAGATGGTAGCCAGCAACCTACATCAGCATCCACTAGTCCAGCAAGAGATAAGGAAAGACATATGGAGGTGATCAATTTAAGATCACCCTCGGAACCCTTTGCTAGAATCGAGGATTCTGTGGAGGCACTTGACAAGCTCGAAGAGCAGCTAGAAGCATTTGATGTCGCTGCTCACTTCAGGGAAATTATCCCTCCCGGAGCCCCGGGCTCGAGAGGTAAAGTCCCAGTGCAGTCATTATCTGTGAACCATGCCGGAAATGCGAGGTCAGTAACACCGCAGCCGAAACGAACCACTCCGGTTAAGCCTGGATCCGCCTCAGTTAGAATAAAGGCGACCAGCGAGCCCCGACGTTCTGTGCGCAAATCGGCATCGATGATTTTCCTTGATTCTCCAAAACTAAAATGCGAGGACAAACCTTTGGTTCAGGCTCCGCCAAGAAAACCAACAACCAAAGGGATCGCAAGCCTCCTCCCGCCAAAACAGGCTCCAAAGCTAGCTAAGAAGCCCACGATCCCGTCTTTTGAGCTCCCTGGGGACGAAGTCGCCCGAAAACTGAAAGAGAAGCGTGAGGCCCGCGCCTCGGCCCAAGCTGCGGTCGAACAACTCTCAAAACCGACTGCGTCAAGTCTTCGACGCGCCAAATCAGCTAAACTTCCAACGCGACCCAATTTCGAGTTACCGGGAGAGGCCATCTCCCGTCGCAAGCGCGAAGAACGTGAGGCGCAACTCAAAGCGCAGGAAGAAGAAGAACGGAAACGACGGGAGTTCAAAGCAAGACCGATTCGCTCAGCTGCTGCACCTAGTACTTTTCCTCGCGAGACGGCTGCAAGTCGGGCTCGTCAGAGTAAAGCTAATCTAGTCGAGAATTCAACACACCAAGGCCTATCAAATTCGAACAAAGGCTCATCTCCAATTACAAATCCCGCCTCGCGCTCTCCTTTGTCGAAAACGAATAACCAATCCCAGCCACGGGGCAGGGGACTCCACCCTGAACCAATTGGAATGCAGCCGAGTCGCGGTACTTCAAGTTCCACAGCAGGAAGCATCGGTGGGCAGCGCAGCTCGGTATCAACCGAGGATGTACAATACCAAAGGCTTCGCGGTCAAGAGATATACAAACAAGATAACTCTTGGACCAAGGAGCGAGAGCGCGAAAGACGTGAGAGAGAGGCACTAGCTAAGCTTGCACGAGAGGAAGCAGCCGAGCGATCTCGCCAACAGAGCCGCGAGTGGGCGGCGAAGCAAGCGAAAAAGAGGATGACTATAGCCTCATTGCGAGACGTCATGACCTGAACGGACGCAATTCATAGCATGAAGGAAGGGGCGTTGGATTGCCTTAGAATTCTAGGCGATATCAGTAAATCAACTGGAAGTGTACGAGTCGGTGTATTTGCATGTTAGGTCGGGGAGTCTCGAAGTCACAGCCTGGCGTTTATGGCATACCATTGCTTGGTTATTGTGTCTTTTTAAGGGAAATCATTAGGGCATAGGTACAGTCGTTGCCGGCTTTACGTTGGCCACACTCGGTCGTATAATTCATATTAATGCATTAATCGAGAATAAATCGAAGTTTTCTCATCAGATCCTTTGACCCCGATCGTTGTTTAGTCAACTTATTCTTTTTTGCTCGGACTAGCCTGTATCCGTAAGTTGATATCTAGATGGCATTGTGTGAGTGATCGAGAGATGGAGAAACACAGGTCTTATCAAGTCAACGTTATGAGGTCATAATAGGCGCAACATCTCAATTTACGACTCGGAGAATGATGTATTCTCGTTAAGAGCATCAAGAGAATAATTGGTGGAGCTAGCCTCCGCGCGTACAGATGGATAGCCGTATAGAGGAAGCCGAGGGAATACCGGTGGTGTCGGCATCAGCGGGGCCGGTGCGCCCCCCGACTTACTGCCACCTTACCGCCTACACCTCAGCCCTACAGGCCGGGATATGATGATCTGGGTACATATTGCGACTATCAAGAGTCCAAGTTCGTACACTAATACTATCTCGTCAAAATACAACGACACGGGTGGGTTACTCGCTGTTCGCGCCCGGGCAATTTCCGATTCACGTCAACTTTCAATTTCTAGTATTTGGGCATATATATACTTGTATGTCTATGATATCATACGAAGCTTTTCAGAGGTTGAGTCAGCCTCGTTCGCTAACCAACAACCACACCATATATAGTCAATTTATCTCGGTATAGTCTTCTAATATGAGCAAATTCACCATAATCAAGCACGTCCGCGTCTTCGACGGCGAAGCCGTCACTCCTCCCAAGACCGTCGTAATCGAGGGATCGCGCATCGGCGACGACGCGCTAGCCGACGATCCTGACCCGTCTGCAGTCGTTGTCGTCGACGGCACGGGTTGCACGCTACTGCCCGGCCTCATCGACTGCCACGTGCATATCCGCGACGAGGTGCAACTAGCCACGTGCGCGAGCTTCGGGGTCACGACAGTCTGTGAGATGGGGTGAGTAACGAAGACAAGCCGTAGGAACAGTTTACTAATTGATGATCCTCGATGTTCAGATATTTATCTCCCAAGAGGTATCAAAAGATGCGTGACGCAAAAGGTCCTACGACATGTCTGAGAGCGGGTCTCCCCGCCTACGAGGTGAGTGAGCACTGCGTCAGTATAGGGAGTTAGGGATCGGAACCATAGTTTCGGATACACGCAGATTCCCGATCGATCTTTACGATAACGGTGGTTACTAACTCGCGAGCTATTGGATTAGGAGAATTCTAGGCACGGCAAATTATTCAAATTTGCAGGCGTTTCTCCGGACCACGCGGTTCACGACACCGACGAAGTTGTGAAGTTTGTGGGAGACCGAGTTGAGGATGGGGTTGACTACATCAAAGTGATCGCGGATTTCCCAGGCCACGACCAGGCTGTCTTAGACAAAATCCAGGTTGAGGCCAAGAAGCAAGGGAAGATGACGGTGGCACATGCGGCGCAGTACATATCGTTCGAACGAAGCCTACGAGCAGATTTCGATATTCTAACCCACGTGCCCATGGACAAGACTTTGGACGACAACGTGGTTACCAGGATGGTTAGACAGAAGACGATTGCAGTGCCAACGCTAGCGATGATGGAAGTTATGTCCCAGAGCTGGGCCGTGTGGGGAATCACTTGGCTCTTGGAATGGCACGCAACGAAGAGAAACTTCCAATACTCGTTGGACAGCGTCGCGGCCATGCACAAAGCAGGCGTTACCATTCTCGCGGGTACAGATGCGAACAATAGCGGTATCGCGACGATCGTTCCTGGGAAATCGCTACATCATGAGTTGGAGTTACTGGTGCGAGCCGGTCTGAAGCCTATTGAGGTGCTAAAGGCAGCTACGTCGTTGGCAGCACAGCATTTCGACCTCCAAGATCGAGGGCGCATCTCGCCAGGTTTAAGAGCCGATTTGGTTCTCGTGAGGGGAAATCCGGACGAAGATATTACGGCGACACAGAGGATCTCGAAGGTCTGGAGTGGTGGTGAGGAGGTCCCGACGGCTAGTGAAGGACTATTCGCCAGTTTAGGAAGCTGTGCTGTGATATAGTCTGTAGGTCCTCCGAGGCCTAGTTAGCGATTGGAGCAGGACCCTTTCGCGCTGTGCAACCGAGCATGGGGTACAAACGGGGTGTAACACGGATTGTGTGGTTCAGATCTGGATATTTGGTGCGCTGGAGGCATTCCCGTTGGTCAGATCAAGAAGCTTGATTTCGCTTGGCAACCAACCACTCTCCAAGCAGGGCTGGGATCTAGAACAGCCCAGGAATACCAGAAACCTTTTGCCAAGTAATTTAGGGGGTGGGGGCCAGGGTCCATCTTGGGTCTTCAGGACGATGTGCGTACGTGTGGGCCGAGGCCGCCCATCATTATGATCATTGCGTCAAATTGTCCAATTCATCTCACCAACGTGCTCTTCCTGTTTGATCGACAATGATATAATCGTGGGTCAATCATCGTCAACGCTGTCGAATCCTCCTTACACTTTAAACTTTTCATTATACTGGGTGACGCATTCGAATTGTTGGTTTCTTCCTTGTATTTTGAGTTCCTTCGCCCTTTGGTTCCAAGGCTGTGTCATCCATAGCAAATCAGAACCAGCCCTGGAGAGCAAATTAATTTGGGGGGTCCTGCAAATTTGGAGGAAGATAACCACCTGCAGCACCACGTGTTGCTATTGTTGCTCTAGAAAAGGGAATTCACCCAGTGACCCTGCCCTTTTAGCAACTAGAACAATGATGCCATTCATGAACCATGGGCACACCAAGCATTATAAACGGAAAGGCCCGCTAACACTCGTGTCTTCTTTCACCGAATATGGGATGATGAGAAAGGACTATCGATTTCTAAGCTTCCATTGTTCTAGTTCAGGGTCTATACTTTGGCTGTACTAGATCTACCGCGTTAATATATGCAGTCATGAGTGTATTCAATGTAAGCACGGATTGTACCTCCGTTCAACGCTAAAATGATGGAAACCGTTGCACCTTTTTTTGTCTCTCCTCACCAACCCCAGTCCAAGGCCAGGCAGGTCTAAAGACCCAAAGGGCCAGACTCTCGTATTGGAAACAAGCACCGCACCCGCCGCTTAAACTTCGACAGCGAGTCTAAAAAGCCGCTGTTTACATACATACGTACCATCCATGGACACTATGTGCTAAACTAAGAAGCGGTTACAATGGATATCCCATGTAAATACTCACCAGCCCCAGACACACATGTGCCTTAATCCTGATCTATTCAAGTGTGAATCATATACAGAACATAATACTTACATACATACATAACTTCCTTTTCGTCACTTACCCACCCTCATTTCTATTTCTCACCAACACAGCATAAAGCCACACTCGTAGGACCACAGGAAGTACTATTATTATATCTTGATAAGCTTTCTACCCCCCTGAACCCGCACCCGAACCTGTACCTGAGCGGCAGCCCAACATCCCCCTGTCTGCACGTTATGCTCCGCGTCTATATCCGGTAGCATTTACTTTCTGACGGCACAATATCCCAGTAGGTTTTGCTGCAGCCTGTTGCGCGAGAGGGTCGAGCTTGAGATAAGCCCGAGTTGTCCGAATCTTCCCATCACCGACAAATGAGAGACCCCAAGGAAAATGTCTTTATTATTACCATAGAACCGTCCAAGCCCCCTTTAAACTCGGCTAAGGACCGCCATCTTCCTCATGGCAGCGACACTATGGACCACAACTCGCTCGGAGAGTCGGCTGGCGATGCTGAGAGCTCCAAGACAATGATTCCAGAGGATAAGAAGGAGTCGAATTCTAAGTCAGGTTTTGCGACTAAGACACGTCAATGGCTGCGACTACAATTTACGAAACTCCGGACCAGCCGGACACGTCAGGCTCTTCTTGCTTTTTTCTTCGTCGTCGTCATCGCGGTTCTCGCCGTCTTACTATGGCTCAATGGTAGTGGACGTTTACACGAAGTAATGAAGGTAAGAAAAAATACAATACCATATTTCTTTTTCGTTATATCCATCGTATAAGCAATGGGCTTGGCACGCATGTGCGATTGTCAAATAGTATTCCTCCAGCCTTCGCCCTGTTCCATTCTCACCCTCCATTCGGACCCTGCCGAGAGCTTGGCATTCCCGATTGACCCGACAATCATTTCTTATCTCATGCAATGCCGATTATCGATGATCTCTGGCAAAAGCTGACTATGCGACAGAAAACGGTTCCGTTACAATTAAATCAAGGGTCATACCTAGGCGAAGTTGTAGGGACAAGCTCGAAATACCCACGCGGCGTCCAGGCATTTCGAGGAATACCATATGCGCAATCAACAGCAGGGCAGAACCGTTTCAGGCCACCACAGCCAATAAATAACACAGTAAAGAACGACAATGTCCAACGCGCACTTAGTTTCGGCAATATCTGCCCTCAGAATGGAGGCGGGAAGAACCAGGGCGAGGATTGTCTAAATCTCAACATTTATAGACCGCATTATAGCGATGACCCGGACACCGCTGCCGCCGAGATGTCCAAGCTTGGCGTCGATGGCAAGAAATTACCGATTATGATCTATGTCCACGGCGGTGGTTTTAACAGCGGAAGCGGCGGCGAGAGGAATATGTTGAGTTTCGTCTCGTGGTCAGAAACGCCTCTTATCGGAATGAGCTTTAACTACCGAGTTGGAGCCTTCGGCTTTCTTCCTAGTGGAGTTACTGCGAAGGAAGGCGTCTTGAATCTCGGGTTGAAGGATCAGCAGGCTATGTTCCAATGGGTGCAGGATAATGCAGTAAACTTTGGCGGAGATCCCAATAATGTCACGATCGTTGGTTTGAGCGCTGGTGCTCACTCGGTAAGTATTTGCATGAGAAATACAACATAGTAAATGACTAACAATATGCCAAGGTTGGACATCATCTTATATCATATTCTCCCGCGAATAAATTAACCTCAGCACCGGTACCTTTCCAGAAGGCGATTCTCGAATCTGGTGGATCGCTTGCCCGTGCTACCTTCGTTCCCACTCATCCGCTCCACGAGCAGCAATTCCAGGAATTCTTAGTCCAGTGCGGTCTACAGGACACGCCCAACGACAAGATCTTCGAAGAGCTTCGTGCTCTCTCCTTGGATAAACTCACTGCCGCGTCAAACACTATATGGCGGCGATGGACCGCGAGTCTACGTTGGCCCTTCCAACCCGTCATCGACGGAGCTGGGGGAATTATTCCAGACCTCCCCATCAAGTCCTGGGAGAAAGGCAACGTCCTACGCATACCCATCATGACAGGCTTCAACACCGACGAAGGCGCGATATTCATCCCGCCCAAAGCAGACAACTCGTCAGCCGTCGTCAACCTCATGTCATCGATCATTCCGGCTCTTAACAAGACCGACTTGACCACGATCGACACCATATACCCCGACCCCAGCAGCGCCAAGGGGCAAAAGCTGTACATCACCAAGCCCCCGGCCGGCTTCGGGACACAGTTCTGGCGGCTCGACGACGCGTACGGACACTACGCATACATATGCCCGGTGCTGCAGACGGCGCACCTGGCCTCCACAGCGGCAGACGCCAGCCCCGTGTTCGCATACCACTTCGCGGCGCGCTCCAACGCGCACGGTGGCGCGGACCACGGCGACGAAGCGCCTGTCGTGACGCACGACATGGATGTGATCGCCAAGTTCCCGGGTGTCGTCGCTATGGCCGACGACATGGCGGGTTACTGGAGCCGGTTCGCGGTGTCGGGCGACCCAAACCCGCCCGCGGGGACGAATAACACGGCCGGGTTCACGTGGCCACGCTTCGTGAGCCCGTTCGTCAATACTACCGGCGACGCAGGGAATGACGATAGCAAGGGCACAGTGGCCCTTTTCGGCCAGGGAAACGATGAACGCATGGGCGTGCGCGGACGCCAGAATAGAGGTGTGGCGGTCCAGGCGGGCAACTTGACCGAGCGCACTAAAGAGGAGTGTCGCTTCTGGTGGGCGAACATTCTCCTGAGCGAGGGCTTCGGGAATGGAAATACGAGTTTGACCGGCGGGAGCCGGAAGGCGAGGTTATAATTAAGTCGTCACCCCAAGAGAGCGCTCGAAGAAAAGGGGGAGAGCTGTTGAAAATACATCAATGGACATAATGGCTTCACAGAAAGCACAGGGACTCGGCTATGCGCGCGCCGGGAAAGCAGGCCGGTGGATGAGCGCGTGCGCGAGTTGTTGTTGATACCCTACTTTGGAACGGAGGCGCACTGACGAATTTGCATGTATGGAATGGAATGAAGCATGAATCACGGCGTTTGGGCAACAGGGATTTTGCGACGTTCTGATATAGATGATATAGATGCATTGCTCCTCTTCAGTGGAGGCATGATTGATGTATATACTCCTTCTTGGTATATCGAAACACCTTTGAGTAATACCGAATTGGCAACTCAGTGATGTACTTTCTGTTGTTGCGTAGACTCACCTCTACGGTTTACGTTGCCCGTTTTGCTAAGTGTTGTTGTTGTTGCCCTCTCAAGCTGGGATTGTCATATCAATCCGACAACATGGCAACGAAGTCTTATTTTCTACTATGTCCGTTCAATTTTATTTTGGGCACCATGCTTACAATCGCTACCCAGTATGAAGACATTGATATCATCCATATTCTTTTTCCACACATTCATATGGGTACCGACAACGATATTTGAATTACATTGGCATCTATTCATATTGCAGTTAACAATGAAGTTGTACCTGCCAGTCTCTTCCTACCTCTTTAGGGCGTGAATGGTGCACTTAGATCGGTCTGATTGGCTGAGAGCCGGATATTCTAGCACTACCATAGGTTACATCTAAAGCTTCTACAGCAAGCTCGCTTTTCCTTCATGATGAGGCGAAAACTCATGCAAAGACACAATATTGAGATTGGGAATTGACTGGATCTAGCAGTACCGGTTACAACTGCCTAGCTAGGTACATGTATGCTGACTCGTATGTCACGACGGCGACAGCTCGTGGAGCTGGGACCTGAACTACGTGCTAGGTGGCGGAGGCGAATTTGCTTGATCTTGAGAAACTAACCCGTCAGGAGAGCGGGCAATCGCAGATTTATAGCTAGCCCTCCCGTGTAATGCGTTCTAGTAGCCGGTGGTTAGATATGTGTAATCTATAGTAGGCATTTAGCACATATGCAAGATCTACTGGGAAAGCATTTCGCTATTAAAATGGTGATCCAGTTCGCTTCCGACGTTTTGGTGGCGAGGTTTCGACGGGTAAAACAGCCAGCTCATTATGGTTATAGTTGTAAGGTCCGCAACCGGGTGTAGAGCATAGCGTGAATGTATCTTGCTTGATAGTTAGGGAAATAAGTTATTACGATTTACAGATGGCTTGAATGGCTGTTGAATGTTCGGTCAGCATAACGAAGAGTGATGAGCGTAGCTATCGCTCTCAGATAGTCAATCTACTGCTCATAACACTACTACGAATCTCTAAAGTCGTGATGTGCTCATTTACTTTTATTCATGCGCACTTCCGTGACGTTGGCCCAATGCCAGACACGCCGTTCGAAGGAGAACCCTAGACTACAATCGTGTGTTTTTTGTTCGCAACCAGTAAATCCATCCCATCCGTGTCCGGAACGCGGGTTTTCTCTGATCTCTAAAGCCAGGCGCAATATAGACGACGAAGAAGTGAGCTAACTGCCAGACGCCGGTGTTGGGAAAGTGACGATGCAGGTGTGTGTGATCGGACAGACGGTGAACCCGCTTAGATCTGGTTGGAAACGCGGTGTCCAACGGGTCGACGTGTGGGATAAGGAAAGGGGGTGGCGAACCCACCTAATCCTCATCCATCTTGTCGCCCGAGTCTTCTTCGCCTGCGGGCTCATAGTCGTCCTCATCCTCATCATCGTCTTCCTCAGCAGGGTTCTCCTGTGCAGCCTTGGCCCAGTCGATGACGCGGCCTCGGGTTCGGCGACCGCCCTCGACGATGTTGCTCAGATCAATCTCGTCCATGTTGTCGTCGGCATCTTCGTCGCCTGCAAGAGAGTTCTGTTAGTAACTGGTGCGCGAAACAGCACTCGTGGTTCACGGAGGAAGCTTACCGCCCTCAGCCTGGAAAATTGTTAGCTTTGGTTAATGTTCACTGAGATAGTAGCAATTGGGAAAACATACCTCTTCCTCATCCTCGTCATCATCGTCGTCGTCTTCATCCATAGTGGTGTCGACGGGCTCCGCAGTCGCAGTCGCCTTGCCCTTGCCCTTAGGCTCCTCGGCGTGGGTGGCCGTAGCGTCCACTTGGGGGATGGTAGTGCCGTTCTCGCTGGCCATCTTGACTATGGGGTTCAGGTATGACTTTGTGTGTAAGTGATTGGTGGTTGATAGGTGTTCGAGAGAGGATCGGAGAGAAAAGGACTGCTTGCGATTGATCAATTGCGGAACTAGAATGACAAGAATCACGCAACTGGGTTGGATGAGAGGTGGGAAAGGTGGAAAAAGTAGAGTGCTGAAAAAGTAGCTGCGAGATGTGTTTATTGGCCGCACCGCTGTTGCAGCTCCAGGCCAGGGCTGTTGGTATCCAGAGTTACAGCACTTACCTCTCCGGGATTGAGAGTTGCGCTTGACCGCTTCTAGTATGGATCTCTGACTTCTAGTTTCTCTGATTGGCCGACTTGCTTTTTGAGAGACGGGAAGTTGGAAACTGGTGTGTGGGTACCGCCTGCAAATGCTACCGTATCTTGCCTTGGGGTTAGGCAGGTACCTTCTCTACATGTATGGAGGCAGGTACGTATCGAATTGCTCAAGACTCAAGATTGTTACTGGGTAATGAGTAATATATCGTAGGTGTTGTTTCGTTTGCCTAGATAATGAGTGAAGAGTATTGCTTGGAGGTTAGTTATGCCGAAGCGTTTGCTGCTCTAATACTAGGTCAAGCCTTAGAATCGCAATAAGATCAAGGTTTATGCGATGTGAAACCTGAAGTAGGACTATGAACATGCACGAAAAACACAGTATGTTCGCTTAGAGAAGCAAGCGCAGAAGAGAGACGAGGAATTCATATGTTGTTGATTAAGAGGGTATACGATGTATAGTCTATTACTTGCTTTCGCCGCCTCCTCCTCCAGTCATAGTCATCAGGACAACAATTCCTATCAACCACCAATACCTATGATAAGCGATTAGCAAACAAAGTCATATGCGCCATGCGGGCAACTACTGCCATGAATCAATAGAGTAGGTATACGTACTTCTGGAAGAACGACTTCTCTTCTTGTACCACGTTCTTGCCTTCGGGAGACAGCACGATAGGCTTGTTCAGCTCAGGTTGCTTTCCCGGCTCCGTGACCAACACCACGGCCTGCGGGCCAAAGTCGCGCGTCTGGCCAGCATCGATCCGGACCCCACGCAATGCCGCGCTGAAGACGTCGCCTTCTCGATCTACGGACAGCATCAACGTCGGCGAGTATCCCTTGCTAAAGTTCTCCACCGATGCCACTGAGGTCGATGATATCCATCGCTTTGTTGACGGGCTGTACACGCCTATGCGCACTATCTTGGCTTCATCTGGTATCTCGGGCGCCTCGTACGATAGGACTTCTGATTCTGTCGCGGGCGATATTGTGTCGTAGCGGATTTCAGCGAGGGGTACTGGTGCTGATGGTGAATGCGATACGGGTTGGATGTATATGGCTGCTGTTCGTTCGGCGGCGCAGGCCAGGCTCGCTAGGGCCAGGGCCGTGAGGCCGGAGAAAAGTGACGGGAATTTCATGAGCCGTACTTTTCTATCTATTTCGGCGAGTATGGTGAGGTTCGGCGTCGTGTATTTGCCAGGGGTTACCTATGTAGCGAAATGGTAGGTTGTAGCTTTGAGTGTTGTTTCGTTGTTCGTAATCACCGGTCGTTGATTCCCCATTTTTTTCAGGTCTATCTGCCTATCACCTAATTACCTAGTAAATGGTCAACCCCGTTGGTTGTGACAACTCATTAGGCTGTCACTATCATCATAGTTGAGCCTCAAAGCTTTCTATCCCTACTTACTATATGTATATCGTAGGATAGCTAATTCATTTCTTTAGAATTCATATTGAATTTGGTTCTAATATATGAAATAGTGGAAATACTAGGCACACATTTCCACATGCTGTATGTACATGTATGCATATATCTACATAGTAGTATGTTTAGCTACAAATATCCCGATCACGATAATAAGGAATTCATACGCTTGCTACCCCTAATTCGTATTGGATATCCTCATAGGCTTCGTGCTCTCACTATGAACATTATAATGTTGGGTATTATGGATGCCCTAGATCTGCGCGACGGCGAGAGCATCGCTACGTCTAATAACCAAACAGCCGTACGGTCCAATCCCCAATGCACTCAGCGCCCAATGCAACCCGTTTCCCCTAATAACTCCTAGATAGAATATTCTTCATACGTATCATCACAAGTTTTTAACTTGAGTTCGCCGCGGTACCTCGCTAGTGGCCCCGGTTCGCCTTCTTCATGTCTCACTTTTATCATGATCTATGAATCCACGGCCTCCACTTTGATTTCGTCGCCGTCGGCATCGGTAGATGGAGAGGATTCTTCCTCTTCCTCCTCGCCTTCCAGGGTAAAACCGGCGCATCGGGCGACAAGGCCTTTATAGTAGGCCACTAGTACCTCCGGGTTCGGCACTATTCTCCAGTCCACCCGAGTCAGGAAGTCTAGTTCCAGCAGTTTCAATTCTGCTACTTTCACGCCTCCTACCCGCGCATAGAACGAGTTGTTCCAGAATGAGTCTGACAGGCCTTTGCCCGCTACTGTTGCCGCAGTTATTAAGAAGCGGTGTACGGTTAATGTGTTAATCGTAAAATCGGGATAGTACTCGCATAAGCGGTCGATGTAAGATACCATAGACAAGAGAAGAGGGGGGGTTAGCGTGGCATGCTTTGCAAGCCGCTGTAAGTAGTCCAGGACCGAAATGCCTGGAGCTGTCCTGTACAATGAATTAGCATTATCACCATACCGCCGCATATCTGGCGGGGTCGTACCTGGAATGAAACCTCGTGAGATGGCCACTCTTCATAGCTATCGAGTCATTTGTTTCAATCAACTCCCCAAGCATATTTGCGATGAGGGTCACCATGTCCTCCACTTCGCATAGCTCGTATCTCAGAGGCAATACTTTGGGAGGATGTGCATTAAGTTTCGATCGTTTTGGAGAACTCGGTTGGCTCAACGCCACTACCGACGAGGATGGATTAGGTCGGATGGAATCTTGCGATTTTCGTCGCTTATTAGGAGATAGAGGGTATTGCTGGGCTATTGGTAGCTTATTAGGGGTCGAGATTGGCCCGGGTGTAATTTCTAAGGGGACAGGCTGCGATTTGGGCTGGCTCGCCGTCGTCGGTGCCATCGTAGCTTTGGCGGCTGAGGAGCTCGATATCCTTGGACCCGGTGCGACCTGGGCGGCCCGTAAGGGGACCATAGGGTCGAAGGGCTCCATGGGTGAATACTGGGTGGCGGCATCAACACCAACATATTGCTTCGATCTGGAGAGAGATGGTGATCGTAGAGGGGTCGCGGGCGAGGTCCGCGACAGAGAATGTCTAGACTGACGGCGCGGCAACGGTACCGTTATCTTAGGCGACTGCTGAGGAGAGCGAGAAGTTACATAGTGGAAACTCCTCGGTGAGGCGCTTGATGTTCCCGGTACTGTTGGCGACGAAGTTAACATGGTTCCCAAGGCGACATAACGCCCCGGCCTCGTATATTATGAAGTCGTAGGAAGTCGCAGAAATCGCAGATTGGGCGGCACCAGATCTGAAGGTTCATAGGATCGGCGGTGTCGTCGAATGATCCCCGAATGATTTTCCCCTCGCTTCTTCTTCTAGTTCTGGTTCCGTTTCTGGTTTTCCTTCTACATGTGTAGTTGACCGATTTGACTAGATAAGAAGATATTCATTAGGTTGACGGGCCGCCAAAGTCCGAAGAGAATTTTGGTTTATGTAAGAGGCGATAGTGGGACATGGTCGAATTCATGATTGAGGGACTGAGGGTTGAAAGAAGGCCGAGAACGCACCAGGGAACAGCTGGAGCCCAGGCAAGTGCAAATTTCACAGCGCTGCTGATTTGCTCCGACAAGACGTCCAGGTGGAGACCCACCATCCAGGTTCCTCTCCTAGAAACTAATGTCCATTTTCTAAAAGTCTTCTTATTTAGTCACTTTAGAAGAACTTGCTAACTTTGTCCGAGAGTAGTCCGGACTGAGGTCTAATCCAGCCTAGGTAGGTAGGGCAGTTCAGGTAGTTTAGGTCGGGTATCATGTATGTAAGTATGTACATATATGTAGGTAGCAACTGGGCCTTTTTCTATCGATAGAATTTTCCATATGCGGTCAAGAGAACCTATCTGAATCCTGCTTACTTACATTATGCAACGTTATTTTATCTTAACTATTATATATGCTACACTGCATCAAACATAGAAAACCCTCACTTATCGACCAAACACAGAAAAGATGAAAAATGAGGGGTCCGTCATTTGTCTCTATATTATAGGCTACTATGTATTACCTCCTTAAATGTACAAGGCCTACATACATACATTAAATGCCTACATCATGTAACCAGCCTAGTAGGGACGGACTGAAAAATCCTGAGGGGGAGGGGCGTACGTTATGGGAATTTTGGTAGTCTCTTAGATAAGGTACCCGTTCCTCTCGGTGACCTATTAGTCCCTAAGTTACCTAGTTTCTTGGCGAGCCTTGACTCTATCACGGGAACGGCATCTTCTTTCCTTAAATGCGTCAATACAGAGTCAGAGTTTAGTAAATGTATTTGGTATTTTCCCCCGGTGGCAAAATAATTCAAGGCTGGAGAGATTTATGCCTATGCAAACACTTTAGGGTGCATTATGTATCAACCTACAGTATTCGTCTAATGTGCTTAAGGCTGTTTGTTATAATTAGCCCTATGGATTTAATAAGCTGAGTTGAAGACAATACAACAATGCTATCTTCTTCCCCCTCCCATTAAGAGAACTTCAATAAGACCTGTCTTAGAGATAATTAGAAAAGGATCATACTTATTATATATTTACCCAACGCTTTGCCTGCCTGCCCAATATTTATATACGTCTTGAAATTTACACATTCAAAGTCATCTAGCCCCTGTGATGACTATAACAGTGACGATGACGTGCTTTAGAGCTTTCGAAGTTCGTAATTCAGGACCTAGACAACTAGGTTACACCTTGCAGCCAAGCAAAATATTTGGTAAAAATTTTCGGTCTCTTAGCCTTTCAAAGTGCTCCAGGGCTAGCACCCGTACCCTTTTCCACCTTTCCAGATTGCCGGGCTGCCGCCGAGTTGTTGGATAATGCGGAAGGCAACCCCGATTCGGGTGGGTTAGGCGAGGTGAATTGCCAGTCCGCCAGTTGACCTAGGTATTAGGTAGGCGAATAGGCGGATTCGGGTCCGCCATTTGTGACGGTCACATCCATTCCACGTGTGCTAAACCCCAGTGCTGGAAGCGCTGGAATTGCTGGAATTACTCACTAACCTAGCCACTAATCTATTTCCAAGGTTGAATTTGATTCGATCGTGCATGTACCTTTGTACTTGACTTCAAAATTGAAGTTCGAAGTTCCTTTGAATTTAGACTTCCGGCGCGGGAGCGGGGGGTACGTACCCTGACTTTAATCCCCCATGCCATCGATTGATCCCCGATTGATCCATGCATGTCCGACGTTCGCGACGGCGCTATTACCAACAATTTCACTCGCCGCTCTCTGTGCTAACAACTATCACAAGATCGTGCGCCGACCTCTCGCCGACATCTTGCCTTTAGCTTCACGTCATCAGGACCTTGACGACAAGGTATTCTACATCGATGGCGCTCAATCCCGATTCCGTATTGACGAAGCTCAACGCAACCGCCCCCGAACAAATCGTCGCTTTAGGACACTTAAAGAACGAGGTCATAGGTCACATTCAAAAGAAAGAAGAATGGGTTCGACATGGCATCCTCCGACCTATCGTTAGAATTGTGGCACCCGACGCGCTTAAGACGAGTGATGAAGAAACGCGACAACCATTTCTGATATTAACTGCGCTTACGGACGAGGACAACGCGAAACTACAAGCTCTACAACTTCTTGCTAGTTTTGCGAATGGTACGCACCAATATTTCCATCCGATTTGTCATCTTAATTCTAGGACCATATGGGCTGACGACCCTCTTCGAACAGCTGGCCCTGCTTTCCTACCTCCGTTGCATGCAGCTGGCGCATTACCCGCTGTCCTAAGTAGCTCATGTCTCCAAAATGGCCATCACCAGATTGTCCTGGCTGCCCTCCGGGTGGTGCGAGATATTGCAGAAGCAGCGGCTTATGCTCCATCATCTTCGCCAATCACCTCAGCTTCCCTAGCCGACGCCCTATTTACAGAGAGCACCATAGACTCTTTCTACCGAATCCTCTCGCAACGAAACCCGAATCTCGATAGCGAAGCCGAAATCTCCATAGTTACTCATCTAATCAAAGGACTCTGTCACGAAGAACGTCACCAGTCAGCATTGGTCGATAGTGGGATTCTCGATGCGCTCGCTACGAAGCTGGCAAGCTTTGCAGTTGCCCAAGGACAGGTTTTACCAAGTGCTGATATCATTGCCCAGAACGAAGACCTACAAGACTACATACCGGCAGCTGCTAACCCGGCGAGTAACTTAGATGGGGTTTTAGGTGCAATATCCTCTATAATAGGCGATTCACCGTTCCGAGCATCCAAGCTACTTTTCTCGCCATCGATTCTGGCCATATTCCCCATTGTCGACGTTGATTTTGATCCCATCAAGTCCTCATATTCAAGATCACCCACCTTAAGTCCTGCCGAGTTGCCCGGCCTGCGACCAACGAAACACCCGAAGTTTGAGCCCATGAGTTCACTCCTTCCCCAGATATTACCTCAAACTCCAAACCCCGCCGTTATTCCACCACCGAACACGTCACGAGAGAGTATAAATCGGAATGGGCGTTCATCGGTCAAGTTCCAGAGCAACGCGACATCGCGGACCCCATCCCAAGATACTACAGCCTCTAATAACGATGCCGGAGGTGAAGAAGCTGAGAGTCCCCTGATACCTTGGCTCATCGATTTGGTTAGATCTCGAAGTGGTAGTGAGATGCTGATGGCTGCCTCCATTTTAACATCTCTATTTAAAGCTGGGTTTTCTTATAAGATCAGAGAAGCGAACTTAGGTCTCCTTGTTGTCCCGGTCCTTTTGGGTATGCTCAACGACGTTGATGCCGGGATGAAGGATATCGACTACAACACCAAGAATCGGGAAACCGCGTCAATGCTCGGCATAATCGAACAGACACCGGCTGTATTGGCCCGCCTTATCACCGACAGCGAACTGTTGCAGAAAGCAGCTTTCGATTGTAATGCAATAAAGATAGTGTGCAAACTGCTGAAGGATAGCTACGAGTCACCTCCTCCCCTTGCCAAGTCCTGGTCTTGGTCTGTTTCTAATGGCTCAGACTCGCCAGGCGATCTCCCTCCTGACTGTTGCTTGGGGGAGGAAGGGCAACACCGGTTCCTAGTACATCGACTCAAGGTCAGGGAAAGTACGCTAAGGGCCATCGGCTCCCTAGCGACCTTTAAGGACGAATATCGGAAAGCAGTTCTTGATCAAGACGTTATTCACTACGTTGTTGAATCTCTCGATCCTACTCCCGACAATCCAGTCTCGGTTGTTCTAGCAGCATGTTATGCGGTTCGGATGCTCTCGCGCTCAGTGAACATCCTTAGGACGGCTCTAGTTGATCACGCGGTATCTAAACCCTTACTTCGTCTGCTTCGACATCACGACGTCGAGGTACGGGTAGTAGCGACTGGAGTGATGTGCAATCTCGTCTTGGACGTCAGCCCAATGAGAGATGTAAGTACCAATATAAATAGACGTATTCGAATAAAACTAACCATTCTAACAGTCCCTTGTCGAGGACGGAATATTAAAGATTCTATGCGAACACGCCCATTCGCATAACGCATCTCTACGATTAAATGCCCTCTGGGCGCTCAAGCACCTGGTCCATTCATCAAGCATCGATCTCAAGAAGAGATGCGTGGAAGAGCTTGAATCAGGGTGGCTAGTTCGTCTCATTTGTGACGATACTGAAGACGATGCGCTTTACTCAGCGAAAACTAGGAGTGATAGGGAGGCCGCTCAGGACACGCTAGACGACATAGATGAAGATATAGACATGGGCCTTGCTAACGACCAGCATCGCCCCTGGCTATCGACTTCTTTCTATAAGACGCGTAACACATGGGCCGATGGAGATATCCGTATATTAGAACTTGCGGAGAGGCGACTGGAAACACTTCGCGAAGCAGAGTTGAGTCCTGTTCGTAAGGCTCGACAAGACGACTTAAATATCCAGGAGCAAGGCCTAGGCTTTATCAGAAATCTAATTGGTGGCGATCACTCAAGCGGTAATGCCGATTCGCCGAATGACACGACGGAGATGATCGATTTCTTGTTCACCACGTTGGGACAAGACCGATTGTTCGAGATCCTTGCCTCCAAATTACGGGTTAAGGTTCTTCATCCATTCAGCCGGCGAGGTGGCTCAGGCAGCGAGACGCGTATTCTATATCCCCAGCCCAAGATTATTGAATCAGTCATATACATTCTAGTCCACATCGCCGCCAGCATCCCACGTCATCGGCAGCTAGTAGTCTCCCAGACAGAGTTGCTAAAGCAACTAGCAACGCTATTCAACAACAACGAACGAGAAGTACGGGTTGCCTTATGCCACTTAATTAATAACTTAACGTGGCAAGACAACGCCAGTGATGGCCCCGGATGCTCGCAGAGGGCTCACGAGCTGAAGAAATTGGGCTTCCTGTCAAAGCTCGAAGCCCTGAAAGAGGCCGACGACGAACTGGACGTACGCGAGCGAGCAAAATCAGCCTTGTGGCAAATGAAACCGTAGCGTTAGGCATGCTCAACGCGACTTATTTGGTAGAAAACATCCTTTCAAGATGGCAGCCTGGCCTGCCTACCAGTTGTTTAGGTAGGCAGACACAGGGAACTGTCCCGAGGAGGTAATGAATAGAGGGTTTTTACGATTTCGAGGCGACGAACAGGAGTGTAAGAACATCCGGTAGTATGTAAAGGCTTTGGGAGATGCATGTATCAAGTCAACCACAGCAGGAGGCATAATTGGCAGGCGTTCCAGGGGAAGCTTCTATGCACATACATAACTGTAACCCCCTTTAAAGGTTAAGATTGCGGGAAAATTTTTCCGTTATTGTATTAATCCCTTTCGTCCCCCCATCAACGACGTGATTCTAGGCTCCAAGGCTATATCTGGCTCAGGCTATGTTGCCGTCGCTCGGCAGCGGTTATCGACATCGATTGTACGTCAGTAGGTTCCCAGTCAACGCCGCGACCCGTATGCAAGTCTGTGATATTGAGGCCCCTTTAATTTACGCCCTGCCATCTCCAGCCTATCTACGAGGGCGGATCGCTGAAACTCCAGCGCCCAAGGCGACCAAGGCATTTTCCCACTTGGGCACACCGCCAACGCGCGAGCTTTGGAGCGTACGACGGGCGAAGATGCTACGCTGAAAGATTCGTCCAGAGGAGAGAAGGGGGGGCAACCGGACCTACTCCGCCGGGCGGAGAGGCGACAGGTCTCTTACCTAACGCACCGCGCAGAGGAGCCAATGGCGTGAGCGGCGTGGGTGACACGGGTGATGTGGTTTGCTGGGCTCTTGTAATACCGTCGCAGCGGGCATGATTCAGCGAACCGCATCCCCTCTCACGGCCGGGGGCGCAAACGAGCGAGCGAGCGAGTGGGAGTTCGCCGCAACGCCACATGTAACGAGTCTTTGCCGACCAGAGAGGAGATGAGAGAGGTGAGGTGAGGAGAAACGCTGCACCCCAAGAATGAAGTGTGGTTTAAGATCTAATGTTATTATTACCTTCTTAAGTCCTACGCTCAAGGTTGGCCGTTGGTCGATGCCCGCGACCTGCATGCAGGTGCCTCAATACACCCATCTGGGTTGCTCGCATATGTACGGGAGCGGCGGAGTTTTTTGATGGATCAGCAATGTCGGTATTTCGAGATTACATAACGTACATCGACGTTGATGTTGTTAATAACTATTACATTTATTAAGCGGAACTGTGTCCCATGACACATTATGGATTGTACTAAGAGCGAGAAGAGTAAGAAAGTTACTGTAAAAGGGATAATATGGAAGCTCTCTGGATTCTTCGGCAGTCGCCGACTAATAATAGCTCGACTAGCGACCGAATCGTGTTAGCAAGGCGGCCTAATGGTCTGTGTGTCCGGCCACCCTAACGTGGTCAAGACAAGCGTGAGTATCGAAGGACGTCCAAACAAGCTTGTCGCTGTCTCTCGTTCTACGATTTTCCGCCGGTTATTAGCTCATTTCGAAGCGATTCGAGCCAACTGCAAGTGAAAAGGCCTCGTCTGCTGGTGGCATGACACCTGCACCGTAGATCGCCATCTTAGACAGGCTTAGCGTTGCATGCATCAATAGCGGGTTCCGTAAAAGCCGGGGGAGCTTGCGGAGCTTTTGAGGCTCTCAATGGTCCAAGCATCGCACACCATGCTCCCTTGTCCATAGCACGAGCTTCTCGACAGGTTAGGTATAGGTCTATTGCTGCTTTTACTCCGTCCAGTAGTCATAAAAATTATTCGAATTTATGAAAGGTGGTTATGCAATAGAATGATCTAAAGGAGAAATGGTAAGGCCAAGTTGTGTCTCCCTAACAGTCATACATCATGCTAGCTTTATGATATCCAACCCCTTCGAAAATCAGAGGTTACCATTATTCGATATACGTCGCTTCAGGAAAAGGTAGTTGGACCCGTTCGAGAATCATTTTCCCAGATTCCGCCTCCCGAACGGTCAAATTTGTGATCGGAGATATGTGGAGTCTACCCGGAGCTCCGTATCACGACCCCCCGGTGTATTCGACATGCACCGACAGAAACAGATGCTTTGATATTCATCCTAAGGATGCAAGAACATATCTATCAATAAATTCGACTCTTGACCCTTCAACCCAAAAAGCCCCGATGGAAATGTGGATTGTGACAGCTGTTAGGCAGGGTCATAGAGCAAGTCGAGCTTCGGTCTAAGAGACCAGCTGAAAAACGATTACAGCATTTCAAAAACTTGATCTCGCGAGGAGGGTAGAATCAAGTAAGAACCATTAGGCCTTCAGGAAGCATCCCATGATCAGCCACCGAGTAGTAACCCCAAGTACTACAGGAAAGGATACCGTTACGCATGATGGGATCGATCACCTCGACACCACTCGGGTACTTGGGGAGCTATTGATGGAATGTTCATTTACTGATATTGTCTTCTCGATCCTGACACACTTATACTAAGAAAATAAACTGAGACTAGCTAATTATACTTAGCAGTCCGTAGGGCCAGACGGACCATCGCCCTAGAACCAGCCCAATATTGATCGCATCATAAGTGACGGCTTTCTCTAGGCCGGACGTTACACTGTTTCATCACGCTTGAACAATTAACTCTACACGCAGAGCAGGAGGCCAGTGAGGAGCTACAACGAGAGTCGCCATCTAAGAGACCAATCAAAAGAACTGAACCATTTGGAATACCGAAATACCCTATCCTTCAATGATAGCAAAAGATTCAAGTTCGAACTATTTCCCTTAATATATCCGATTTACTTCCGAACCTGAGGGAGAACCGGCTACAAAGTGCTCCTAGTCGTAGTTTGGCTGCCTTCTTCGATACGTTAACCCGTGCGATTCTCAAGCCTAGAACAGAGTACCATATGCCGAGTTGAAGGCTACCTAGCTATGGAGATGTGCTGGGTTGATGAGCCTACCGAGAACCGTCCGATCAGTGGCGAACAAGATATGCGCAAAGCCGGATAACGTCGAAGTGGCACAGGACGTACGGTAGATATTAGCAAGGGTAAAGAAAATGCCTAAAAAAAGGCCCAGAATAAGCCAAGAACCAGCCGAAAGACCCAAAGTCCTAAGCCAAATCGAGGGTCTACCGGTATAGATATCTTGCTTTCGTTTAAGTCGCTTAGAACGCTACAAAGCACAGAATACCAACATTGAACATACAATCTTCGGTTGCATTAAAGTTATTCACCAATACACAAAATACGTATAATTATTGTGCAGATCCCAATTGCAAATTTATTCAATCGTGGGAAGCTCTTCAAACTAAAAGCGGCGTGGGCTACCCAGCATTACATTTTGTACATTGTCCGGAAGCCCGGGCGTGATGGGTGGGTAATATATCGAGCAGTTCATCTCGAAAAACCACTTTCATTACGATCACGTCACGTCACATCAAATCGACGCCACTATGCATTCGCCCAGTCGCTTACAGACAACCCTATAATAATATTAGTCTACATGCAATATTTCGCCTGCCGGCCTTCATCGGAGGTCCAAGCTCCCCCTGCAAGCTCCGGCATTACTTCGATGCTAGCTCCATCTGGTGTACCCATTTGCCTATTTTAGACCGAACGTGGTCGAGCTCTCGGCGGGGACCTATCGCCTTGTTCTAACGATACAACTTGTCCTAGCTCATCCGATGCTGCCGTGAAGCAAATCCACCAATATCGTCGTCCTCGTAAAGAACAAGGCCATTGCTACACGGCACTAACATACCTTTGCCCAATGCCGAACATTCCTGACATTGTTCACATTCTGCTGGCCACACCCGGGCGCCAGTTACGCCCTATTCACGAGGGAACAATCTTCTTCCTCGAGGCCAGTATTTGTAATATGAAGATGGCCGAGGCGAATTCCTCTTCCACCTTACCAATAGAATAATATTATGTATGTATAAGCTGTGCATATGTATCTCGCCATCGTTGACCAAACCATATCGCCCAATACAGCTACAAACGCCAGTGTAAGCCGCTAACAAGCTGCCACGTTCTTGTGATGGCCATTGCTTCATGTAAGTCACTTCCCCACACTAGGGCTGAAGGATCGTCAACCATATTGGCTCGAGGAACCATGTGCTACAAAGAATCTTTATCCCATAGCTATAGACCTTGTCCTTTAGGATCTTCTGACACAGCATCGTTCCGTCGGCTTCCGTATCTTGGTGCCGAGCATGTATGTAGAGCTCCGAGTGGGTAACTATGTACTAGAGTCTGTCCCATGCCACAAACGAATCACCATGATCCGTCGTGATCCGTCTCGCCCGCACCCTGCCGGGCTTTGTGGAAGATTCCATCCTAAAAATTTTAAGTGAGAGATGGATCATATGATCCTCTAGGGCGGAATACTTCGTGCGGATCTCGGCTTTAGTCACCAATGCTTCACACTTGGCTATTGACTCATCACCAATAATCGGTCCCCGACATTGGCGATGATGCAACTCTACCGCATTCGATCTTCGATGTCCGTGCATGGGCACTTCTCCTATATTATGAGCCTCGTCCCCTTCGTTCTTTTTACTCGCTCCGCCTCAGCTACATCAGCTACCCGGCGAATCACAGCAACCTTCGTGATCCAAAGGCTATATCAGATAATATCCCCCTTTTCTCACTTTGATAGTGAAGCCCCCCTATTCCAACCCATCTAGGATTGTTTACTAGATACAAGAGTGACCAGTGCAATGGGTATCCTACTGAATCGTGCGAACGACGCTCTGTCGATCAACCCCCCGAGTGGCAGTGAGCAGTTGAGCGTCAACGGCAGCGACTGGTTATGGGCGGTGACAGCTATCTATATTGTGTCTTTCATCGTCTTCTACGCGACTAGCTTTGTGGCCCGGTCTGGCGAGAAGATCTTCCACTACCTTTTCACCATTGCCCTTCTCGTCGGCTCCATCAGCTACTACGCCATTGCTTCTGATCTGGCCTACGAAGAAGTCCCGGTCGTCAATTACAAGCCCGTCGATGCATGGACCCGCCAGATCTTCTGGGCTGAGTATGTCAACTGGGTTGTCAGCTTTCCCGTGGTCGCCATTGCTCTTGGCCTGCTGAGCGGCGTCTCTTGGGCGACTATTTTCTATAACGTTGCTCTGTCTTGGACTTGGTAAGTGGCTGTAACAACCAGGAAAGACTCCCATAGACGTATACTAACCTAGGGTAGGGTCATTTCTTATCTTGTTTCCGCCTTCACGGTATCGAATTATAAATGGGGTTTCTATGCTTTCGGGACGACTGCCTGGGCTCTTCTCGCCTTCAACACTCTGATAGGTGGCTCCACTGCTGCTAGGCGCGTCGAGGTTGCCCGCGATCGTACGTGATAACCAAATATACCTTCCCTCTTTTATGGTAGTTACTGACTATGAGACCGTAGACACCCTACTTGCCGGATGGATCAACCTTCTATGGCTCCTGTACCCCATCGCCTGGGGTCTATCTGACGGCGGCAACCGCATCGGTGTAACTCCTGCTTACATCTTCTTCGGTGTCCTCGACGTCCTACTAATCCCCGCCCTCTCCTTCGCCTTCTTCTTCCTCTCCGCGAGGTGGGACTACGGAAAGCTCAACATCGCTTTCACCCGATACGGCCGTGTCCACCAAGCCGGCGAATTCCCCGAGAAGACCGCCACCGCTCCCACGGCGCCTGTCGTCGGCGAGCAAGCCGCATAAACGGAGTCCCTATTGATATAGGACAAGCGCTTCTAGTCGCTTGCAGGTCTCCGGCGAGCCGCCCGGTCTGCGGCACACATACATGTACTACCCTACCCAACCTAATATAAAGTCAAGCATGGTAGGCTGGGCCTGTCGCTCGTTACGATATGATGATTACGGTTTATCACGACGGTTTTATGGGTTGGAGAACCTTTGGTCGGTCGCGATATCATTATACCCCTTTCGCTCGTTTGGCATGATGGAAGAGAAGAAATATTATATACCCTTCGTATTAATAAGCTAGGAGGACAGACAGGGCCATGTAGCCTAGTAATAATTAATGGTAGTGAATAGTGATGAAAAATAAAAATACCCTTTCGCTGTTTCGGCTCGGTTATCCTGGTGTCTTCGTATAAACGGTTGGGCTTGTTGGCCAGGACGATATAAACGCTTTAGATACTGGGACGTGTTTTAGTTATAGGTGTAGTTTCTCATCCCCCTAACATGCCAGTTGATATAGATTCATATCGTTTACATAGTATGTAGGTTGTAATGTCATCTTACATCCTCTCAGAGGTAATGCAATAATAAAATGATATCAACGAGCTAAAAAGTCTATGGCAAGAAAGAAGGCTTCAGCAAGTGACCAAGTTGGTCAACACTTAGATATCGTAGAAGAAGGGTCAGAGAAGAGGGGGAAGTGACTAGACCTAAGAAAAGCGTCAATTTTTGCACGCCACCAGGAAAAAAATTTAAAAAATTGGCAAAAGAAATGATGATGCGGTGTGTGCGGATTGAACGCACGACTTTCAGATTTCATGAATGAAGTTGTTTCTTCAGTCTGACACTCTCCCAACTGAGTTAACCCCGCTTGATGAATTTTCAAGCCATTAAACTGACCTATATCCTGTGTGTATACTGGTCTTCGGTTTGCTGTGTGCGGCTCTCCGGGCATTTAGGGCTCTTCCGCCTTAGCGTTGTGGGTCGCCGGGCTTAACTCAGTGGGTCGCTAGTTCGGAGGCTATTAGGGCATATTGGCGGCATCTTAGAAGCGTCTGTCTCCTCTAAGGTTCATCCATAAAGAGTTTCCTATTCCTCAAAAAGGTGCTATAATGAATCCCGTCTTATTACATTTCAGACAGTATTTTTCAAACAGTCTTATCTCACACTTATTCATCTTCAATCGCGACTATCTATCTTTCAATCTACTTAGGCGCACTACTCATATCAAACAATCAACGCTCATCACAAGTTCAGTCTCGGTCTCAGTCTACCTTTAATCGAGTTGCATACTAGGCATACAAGAAATTTGTAGCATAAGTAGATATGAATCATATGCTCGTACGTAATCTAGACTCTACACTAATCATATTCGGCCATTCTCTAAAGTCAACTTGTACCCTTATTATAAACCTCACGAAATGAAAAAGTAAGGACACGATAAAGCCCTGGAGATTCCTTATGTAGGAAGGTTATAAACCCCAGGCCTAGACATGCCAAGTAATAAAAACTTTCTTAGATTCAATACGGTAAATGAGTAAAGGTAACTTAGCTTAGACTCATGCCAACCACAGACCGCATGCTCAGTAGGTTGATTAGGTTTTCAAGTAAACCTGTTTCCCCGCCTCGTATGTGACATAGTGAGTAAGCATAGAACAGTTCGTCATAGAGGAACGACAGAGTGGATGAGGACAAGTTGCGAATACTTTGCTATGTTCTATGTATGCCAAGATGGCTTCTTACTTAGGGGCGTGTCTTCCGGCTTCGAGCCCGAAGCATCTACTCACACATCACCCGAATACTCTCCCGGGTTAACTCCCTACCTTCTTCATACCCACTCGTATTTGGTACGAATCCGCTGGGCCTGTTCGGCTCGTCACATTATGAAATGATGTCAGTGCCCACCATTATCCTCTCAGTTCTCCTATCTACGAAACTGTGCCTCGCACAGCAGCCCGACGAGGATGCCGCTGTGCCAGAGAATTTCCCGAAGGCCTTCATCACAGCCATGGCGGTAGCCATCATCTGCACCGTCATAGTCGTAACCCTCGTCTGCGTCCTCGCCCACTGCTGGCAGTATATCCTCGGAGCACGACGTAGCGGGGTGGTCTCGCTGACCCTGCCCTTGGTTCGTGAGAGGTGGCTCGACCCGGTCTTTGAATGGCCACAGCGGCTCGCTCCGCGCCCGAGGAAGAAGAGGGAAAGGAAGAGGAGGAGGTATAATATGCATAGATTCAAATTCAGATTCAGATTCAGAAGAAGGCGGTATGCTCCTCCTGACCCCGCTACTGTGGTGGGAGGTGAGTGGATGGGATACAGCAGGGATGGAATCAGGGGCTGGGTATAGGTAGGGCAAAGAGGGCTGGCGGTGAAGGTGGAGGCGTGATTAGGGATTTGTGATAGGGAATTCTACCCGAGTACGTGGTCCTGTGTCCGTGAGAGTTGATATCCTGCTCGTGTTGTGGTTGTACTCATCGCTGATATCACATCTTTCCAGCTATCTACTTAGACAGGCCACCGCAAGCCAGGGACAACAGGCCGGCGACATTTCGGTGTGATGAGAAGTGTGATATTACGAGGATCGATATAAGCAAGCTAGACGTCGCTTGACTTGCCTAGTGTGTGGTTCATTGGGAGGGCGTGTCCTTTTGTGATCCATTAGCAACATAAAATAGGCAATCTCGTCAATCTAACACACTCTAATATGGAGTTTTCGACACCCGATCGCAACTTCTCGGGATACCTATTGCAGTTTGATCTGAATACTGGCTCAAGCCCGACGTGCCTAAGCACGAAACAAGTGGTGCTCAGCGAAGAGTCGTTTGATCCTAATGTGTGACAAATTGGTCTCGGCTACTGAGAGGGCTGTGTGACCCTAGAGATGTGGATAGCCGTGAGGACCTCGACTTTAGGGCGGATATGAGCATCAGATGCCCCTTCATAACTACTTATGTCGAGGAATGAACCAATGATTGAGGTTCACTCTTCCTAGAAGCTATTTCTATTGACATCAAAATTCCTCGCCCGCTTCGAAATCGAGCTGGGGTAATGGATAGCTAGCAACCTACTCCCATCCCAATGGAAAGCGATCTAGTGTAACAAGATATGCGGCATCTCGGACATCAGACGAAACGACTTGATCATTGGGGGCTAGGATCTGTAGGAAATCTATAGGGCATCCTGCAAACGATTCCGGTATTGATGAATACCTAGGTACCCGGTATCCCGTGTTCACTAGGGCTACCTAGGTAACTACATAACTATATACATATGTGGGTTATGGATGATAAATCTTAGGATAGCCTATCCATACAACTGTGCCACAGAAACATGTCGTGGCTCCTCTTAATTGCCTAGATAGCTCTCCGGCGGTATCTCGATGCTGTGGGACGGCAATGGATAGCTTGTTACCTGAACCTGTCGTGGACGAGACTATGCAAGATATCAATGTGCTCCGGTATGAGCTGTTATTAATGCAGAGGGTCGCGAGCGAGGCAGCACCGCAGGTAGGAAGAGAGAATAATCGGTCACGTTTGCTATTTCGTTTGGTAGGACATAATATTTCTCGACCGAATATCTTCTATGTACGCTCCCGGTGCGGGTTTCGGGCGGCTCGGGATTCTACTGCTTGACTAGAAAGGGTGTATAACTGAGGTGCCTCCGCTTTCCATAATAATGAACAGATAGGTGATAGAGAATCTATAATAAGACTATAGTCACCTAGACGCCGGCCCCAGGAGTGATGGCCAAACCTGGAATCAAGCCGTTTAGATTCACTCCGAGCAACCAGCATAGTTGACTTTTCGTCTAATAGCTTCAGTAGGAAAGTAGCCTATAGTAAAGTGTCACAGATGTGAATGCTATGTGTCTATCTATGATGCCTACTAAATACTTGGCTTTTCGTTCAAAATGAACTAGTCTGTCCTTGCTAATATGATAGGATCATAGTTGAAATTTGTTGTCGACGCGACTGTCGAGATTTCGGGGGATGTATGTAAGAACCTATATGTGCGTCGTCAAGTGACTCGCGATGGTGAACCTATAGCACTAGACCGTTCTATTAACCTACTTTTGCTGGTGTTATATACCATCATGAATAGGGAGAGTTCATGACAGCCACCTACGCTATTGAGGGCGTACATGTATGCGGCTAAGTCTTGCGGCTGGCCGCCGAGCGGTCTCCCCGCTGCGAGCAGAAGGAAGGTGTAAACGAGACCTCAAGATGGATACAACGTGGACATAGGGACGTGAATGCGCTTGCATAGGTAACCGAGTTTATTAGAGGTGGCGGTCTGAAACCTACGGAAACTCAACTGTAGACGTAGATCCATCTAGGTCGAATAGTCTGCCTTTGGCTTGTTCGAGTGGTAGTTGAAGCTCTCCGATCGAACCAGGAAACCCTAGTGAGCACAACATGCGTAGGAGCAGGTGGTGCCGCTAGCTCGGGTTCTATGGCGCCTGTAAGGGCATTGGTATTTATTCCGTGCTTGGATAGAATACCAAGGAGCGGTATCACAGGTCCACTGGTTAGGATCAGGTATTCTATCGAGTCAGCCTGTATTCCCAGAGGAAAGGGCCGACAGGGTTTCGGCCGTAGTTTGTGCAATGCATCTACCTAGTGAGTGAACTGGATGTGACCTATCGTGACGGCATATATGACTAAGGTCTGGAAATCTTGAAGACGTCTACGAATTCCCCGTCTTACCGAACTACCAACCTTCAACCAACCTCGTACCTGCAGTAAGGATGAGTGTTTGGCTCGCCCCGAACTGGTGGGTCTTTACCCCGACTTTGAAGTTAACCTTATTATATAGTGAGATGCTAGCCACGGCCAAGCACGCCGTCTGATATTCACATCGGACGAGTTTTGGCGTTGAGTATATTTCTAGGTGCCGTTTGTCAACGCTGTCATGAGAGCTTAGTAGGACACCGTCACGTTAGCCTTTAATGTAGTCAAGCCGATCCCCAAGCCCGTCGAAAGTTTAAATTCTCGTCAGTACGTATTATAATATCGGTAATGAAGCAACGGAGTCGGTCGGTGTATTATCCTACCTAGCATTACTTCGCGCTCGGTCTTATTTAATCAAGACCCAGATATATATGCACAACCGATCGACTCAGGTAGGTGATAGCTGGTATTCCAGGAGTCTGGGCTCGCAAATTACCATGAGTGTGAGCGGCCATGTAATGATTGCGTCTGATGATGTTTGAATTGAACCAGATCTTGCTTTTGGTAGGGGCGTCGTAGATGATTTCCGACAATTTATCGCGAGTGGAAAGGGATATCATCTCGGTAAGAATTCCGAGAGTGAAACACTACAGTATCTGGAACAGGAACCCCAGGCGCTTGACGTTCTAAAGCTTGGGACAACTTATTACCACCATTTTAGATGAGCCACTCAAACATTCTGTTGGATAGTAGATTGTCTTTTGCTTTATGGTTTACCAGATACTTGACACGTGTAGGAGACTGCAATAAGTCCACGGTCTCGCACACTGTACTGAAATACTGTAAGTGTAAGTAAGTAATCCAGAGCAATAGAGTAGCTAGTTAGAGATAATAGTGCCTATTGCAGGTATGTGGGTTTGGGGCGCATTTGGAATTCAACATGACCTGATATTCAACCAGGATTCTAACAGACTGGAATAGCCGTCCCCTTGTTGGCTGTGTTCCATATTTGGAGCTCTGGCTTACGCGAATGTAAGCTTCATGGATTTTTTTTTCGGTGAGAACCAAATCGACGTCTATCTTCTTACGTCAAGAACTGGTTTATTACCTTCCATGGAGGGGCAAATGTAAGTGTAAAAATAAGAAGCCAGCAGTCGGCTTTCAGAATGCGACGAAGCCCGATGCTGTACTTACTACATATGTGGTAACTCTGTTTCATGCGCATATATTACGTGTAGTATATCTCGTGATCCATCCCTCCGGGACCCGTCTGGGAGGCAGCTAATGCAAAAAAGGAATGGAGGCCAAGTATCTTCACTGTTGGTAAACGTGGTACGGTAACCGAGTTGTGTGTGTTGGTTCCTATCGAGACACTATAATCGTGAATGATTTTCTATTGACTGACTTATTATCATTAGTCTCCATACAAACAAATGGAAGAAGGCCTAGAGAATCGAGATGGAAGAAGTAGAAGCAAACAATGTCTCATTGAATACGAACCCCCCTCTCAGCCCCTTAAAAAAACCCGTGGATGTTACGATGTTACGACCGAGAGCGTGGGTCGCGAGTCGTGGCCATGCACTTCGGTTTCCTTTCTTCCTTTCTATGCTCCCCCTCTACCGATTTAAATGCGGAACATTCTTTCGTTCCCTATGACACCTACAATCGTACCTTATACATGAGAATAATTATACAGATACAATCGTGTTCATTACTATTACCTTTTATACGTATAAGGAGTTAGGATGTAGACGTATATAATGTGCTTCATTTCATTAGTACTTGGCTTAATGAAGCAAAGCAGATACTTATCCATAATTATGTACGCTCGATCTAAGTCTGTGCACTGCGAATGTCGGCTCCTCCCGCGGTTACGGTAATGGGATGGGGGACAGTGGATGGTGTGGATGAGGATAAGAAGATGGGGGTGATCTAGCGCCATTTTCATGCTTCTCTTAAAAAAAGTGGACGAAGCTTCTTTTTTCTAAGACAAGCAGACGAGAAAAAAACCTTCATTTTAATATGAACGGCTCAAAACTTCAGACGAAAGAAATCCTGGCTCATGGAAAGCCCGCTGGTTGGTTAAGTTGCTGCGCCTGTGGGTTCCACTGGTTTATGCTGCAGCAGCGCCGCGGAGCTGCAAGTTTACATAGAAGGCGGCATGTATCTGTCACAGTACAAAGGAGGCGCGTCTATACCGTCTCCGGTCCAAGTAGGCGGGACTGGTTCAACGTGATTGTCATCGAATAAAACCTTTCAAACCTTTCGGGGATTTGCGGCCGGGTCGAAATTGGGCGGAGGACCTTCCATTCTTATACCTAGGTCCCACTATACGCTTGGTCAGAATAAGTCAGAAAGTTCCTTTGGCCCCTGTCCTTGGGTTTCCTTGGGGAGTTTGGGGAGTTTGGAACGGCCTTCCTCGCCGGTACACTGGGCTGGTACACTGTGAACAATGACTTCCCACTTCCCACAAATTCCCAGACAAGGACGCACTAGGGAAGGATTGGGGGTCTTTACCCACTTGGAACCACTGGGAGGGAACGCACGCGTTGTCTCATTGGCGAGACTCGGCCCACAGGTAGGGAACCCGATGCAATCATCTCCACCCTGCCTCCCCGTACCACCCCGGTTGATTTGCTCGGGCCAATCCCATCTTGTCCATCTCCCTCCATCTCCCTTGCGCTCGTGCTATCGCCCAATGTGCCAAATACCCTCCTACTGGTCCATCCGTCTAACTGGCCCACTGCTGGATGGCTGGCTTGCTGCTCCTGCCCAGGTGTCTAGGTGCTGCCACAGGTTCGACAGGCTTTTTCCCATACTAAGTACTCCATGGCTGCATGGCTACTTTTCCACTTTACCTACTTTCCCACAGGACGGACCAGGACTTCCCACAGGCTTCTTACCATACATAGTACAGGCTCCCACGCTCTTAGTTCATCATCTTAGTACACAGACCCGAGCCCACCCTGTCCACTTAGTCCACTTAGCATCCACTCTCACGCTCACACGCCCACACCTTTGGCTTCTCCCCCTTCTCTCTCTCTGGTTCCTAAGGTTGTCTGACAATCTGGTCTGCTGTCTGGCATCTGGGCACCCGGCCCGGCTCTTCTCTTCCTCTTCCCTCATACATCAAACTTTCTATCCGACCATCATCCTGACGACAAACCCGCAAAGCTTGCCATCCCCGCCTGCTTTCTTAGTTTGTGGGCCTCGTCCTCCTCCAGGTCGAGATAGTTCTGACCGTTGAACTGAGTCGATACCGGCCATCCCACGAATCAAGAGAGCAAGACAATTCCCGGGAGCATTTACTAACCTTCGTCACCCGCTTTATCTTACCGTCATCGTGCCGACCGTCTGCATCGTTCTCGAGTCGTCTCGCGCTAGAAGCCAGCGCTTCGGGTTCCCTTCCAGAACAAACTTCGTCCTCGACCCAGTTTGACGGATTCTATTTTCCCTGCCTCGCCAAACCAGTTTCTTTCATTTATGTCCGCGAGCAAGTTAAACCTAATTCCACTTCTCCAGTTCTGGTCCTGCCTCATCTGACGGTCCGAACGCCTGGGATTGGATTGTCGGTCGGATTTACTTCGAGAATACATTAATTTCGACGCATCATTAAATCTGTACTCCGATAGAGTACACGGTCGCGATGCTCCCTATTCAGGTACGTTGCAATCCTGGACCCGAATCCGATTAAAAGATAATAATTCCTGGCGGGATTATTTGACTTTTTATCGCGGCGCCGTATGATTGGTCTTGACAATCGAGCGTCATTCTGAAGTATCCGTGGACGCGGTGCATCCCCAATTCCAATTAAAATACTGATATTCAATTATTATATAGCCCGAGTCGAGTATGGCAAATGCCATGGTTCCCCAACAGGAGAGCAAGATGTATGCTCGTGAGCAGCGCATCACCAAGGGCGGCAGACATCTCTGGTACCAATTAGAGGTTCTACAGCAGCCCGAGCGCGCGAGAGCATGTGGCTCTGGACCCAAATGTATGGACCGCCGTCCGCCATGTTTCTAATCAATACCACGTTTCAGCTCTTGGCTAACCAAGAAATAGCTTCTGCCGACCGAAGGCCGGTAGACCCGCCGCCTGTTGTGATTTTGAAAGTTTTTGAAGGAGAGCACTTTGAAGGAGCCAGGGACATTACTTTCGACTATAACGTTGACTTCTTCTGTTACGCATCGCTTGAGCATGCCCGACCTATGGCCCATGGTAGGGTGCAAACCCCAGCGGCCACATCGCCGCCCGTCCTCACTGGCTTCCCTGTATCAGGTTGCTGCTACCTTGATCGACCGGACCCTGCTGGATACTTCTTGTTCCCGGATCTCTCTGTTCGTCACGAGGGACGTTATCGCTTAGTTTTCAGTCTCTACGAATTGATTAAGGAAGAGCAAGATCAGGACCGCGACCACGAAGATGGAATCTCGGATATCAGTGCGGGGAATGCTAACCACCGAATGGACCTCAGGTCGACCGACTTCATAGTCTATAGTGCCAAGAAGTTCCCAGGATTGACGGAGAGCACATCTTTAAGCCGCACTGTTGCCGAGCAGGGCTGTCGTGTACGTATTCGACGTGACGTTCGCATGAGGCGACGCGATACCAAAGCGTCCGCCGCCAGCGAGTACGAAAACAACGCCGAGGAGGAGTATGCCAGACGCCAAAGGAATAGGACACAAACCCCTGAGGCGTACCGCGCCCGATCCATGAGTAATTCAAGTATGGACCGGGCCTCATACCCGGACCATTCACGACGTCCTTCGCATGCCGAATATCCGCCGCCGCCACCATTATATCAAAATGGCCAGGCTCCTTCGACTATGCTTAACTTTGGCCACGGAGGAAACACCGGCTTTGCACAACCCTATGGACCTGCGCCTCCTTCCGGGCAGTCGACTCCTGTATCTCCCGCCGCGCCGATCTTCCCTCAAAATAATAGTTTTCCACCACCGCCTCCTTCACCTGGATACGCGACTCCTGGTTATCCGCACTATGAATCTCCTGCTAGCGATCAGGATCTGAGAAGACGGTCGTCGGCGAGTTACTCGACCATTTCCACTAAGCCATCAGCACCGTATCCTCTGTCCCGGGCTCCTCCTCGGCCGCCTACAGCATCATCTATGGGTCCTATGCCTTCGCTCCCATCCATAATTGCAAGCCCGAAGATGTCCCCTGGTTATTATTCAGATCGTTCTGGTTCGATATCGTCTCTTTCTAGACCGACGTATCCGCAGACCGAATCTCGCTCTATGAAACGTTCGATTGATGAACTCACATCATCAACTCAGCAAGGTCGTATCGTTAATGGCGATCGTCCATCGATAGACTATCCCGGTGTTCCCTTCTACAGACGAGCTGATGGTACAGAAAGATCAGCTAATTTCCCCGACTCAATCGCGTAATGATTCTAGCATATTTACGGAATTACAAGTGACGACGTCAAAGATGTGCGGTGGTGTACGGTGTTGGGCGTTCGACGGGCGCCGATGGCGTCTTCGGCCTATCTTTTGTATATATTCCGGGGCATTTGTGTTGCTGGCGGCTCCGTTTTATTCATCGTCGGTGGCTTGTTCCCCGTGTCATTTACATTGCGCATATCATTGCATATTATGGCTCTTACCACGAATATGCTTCCGACATTGATACGATTTCCCCGTTTCGAGGTACGGGGTTTCTCTAGTCCGAGTCGGCTAGGGATTGTTGTACACGCAAACATTAACAGGAGGTTTAAGGATGGGGCCAAAATGGCCGGAGGTGGTCTGCTAGAAACGCAGCTCTCATCGTTGTAGAGGCGTATCTACGTTCGTGGTTGGCGATATTTATTATCGTGCTACAATGCTGTCCCTTTCGATATTGGGATTCAGCTTCTCAATTTCATGTGTTAGTTTCACGGATTTGCAAGGAAGGCGGTGCTTCTGTATATATACGACAATTTACAATCTATGAGTTTCAAGAACGTATCTGAAGACAAGCGAAACTCTACATATGTGGCTAGTATTCTTCACTTTGAGTACACATAATGAAGTTGCCTAGCGGTAATTCCAGTTGATGTAAGGGGCTCCTTGAGTTCCTTTGTTGGAAGAGGTCAGCGAATAATTTCAGAGGCATTTAAGATTCCATCTCGATGGAGCGACAGGTACCAGGGTATCGTATCAACTTACCTTTTTAGGCTAGTAGATACTGTCTACGGGTGCTTTTATGCAGGTTCATTAGTAGATTAACGGGTAATCAACCCTAGTTAGTCCTAGCTTACAATTCCGTATTACCTCAATTGATCAATTGATATTCTGTTGCCCCGTCGACCCACAGTGCAATTACCGACCTGGGTAAACACATGCCCAAGTTCTGTAGTGGTTGAATTGCGACCAAGTAAACACTCCAAACATTCCCAATCCTGACTTGATCTTTTTGACAATGCTTCTCTAATGATTCCGTCACCTTTTGGACTTGCTACTACGAGTCTCTCAATATAGTCTAGGCCATGATGGCATCAGATATATCTAGACCTTCATCGACAGAGAATGGCGGTTCTCGACCGCCAACTTCTCGGTTCGTTGAAGGCTCTATGAACGATCGAATTAGCGCTGTGCCACCAGCCAAGTTCCTTGGACCTGGCCAACTGAGGGAGTTCGAGAGGCAATTTTACAACGACCTACCCAAACCCCAGAGAGAGGCACGAGCACCACGCCGCGATCGACCCTTCTCTGAGAGCAGCGTGCCCGAGCAGACCAACGCACAAGAACACATTATTACACATAGGAAGTCAACAGGCTTCTTCGGGCGGGTCCGCGAAGTCTTGGGATGGAATTCCTCCTCTCGCAACAATGGCGGCACTCACAAGCACGACTCAGCGAGGAAGCATAACAGTCTTCAGGAACCTCTCCAGCACCAACCGCACCCGCCTCTACCACAGCGGCCGGACCATCTCCGGGCTGCTAAGTCCTACTCCGAGATGCACAGTATGCCCCAACTGCCGAATTTTAGTAACAATGGAGCCAACCGCCCGTCACGGGAAGACGTTATGCAGTCATACAATGAGTTGATGGCCACGGGATTCTTTCAGTCTCACGCCATACAATCCACACGACACGCCGGACCGGCAAGTCGAGGCAATGACCGCCTTCACGCACCGCCTATGCCATCGATCCCGGGTTCCGCGCCGTGCTCCCCGCAACCGCCCCCTCGCACTTCATCCATAGACGCTACTTCCACACCCAACTCGCCGCAATATACAGAAGCACCGCCTTCCTTGCAAATCCGTGGTCCAGCCGGAGCGGAATATCCGGGACGGAAGATCCCTCGGCCTATGGCCGAGGAGAGGTCAACACATATGTTGGCCAACAGAGAGGTTCGCTACCCATCTCTTCGCGGTCGCAAGCGTAATCGGACGGATACGGAGGAGATAGCCAATATTGAGACAGTAGGAGGAGGAACAGCATCTACACCGTCGTCTTTTGCTCAACCACTTAAGAGGGTGGCGAAGAAACTACGCAAGATGCCGTCCTCAACTAAGGAGACACAGGTTTCGGACGGCGTCATCCGCCTCCCGCCCTCCACCTCCATCGGCGGAACGACCTACCTCAAGGAGCGAGCGGTGCGCTTGCGCTCGCCTTCGCCGGCACCGCCTCATGTTAGCGCTGGTAGTAAGAGACCTAGCGAAGATCACGAACACGAGCACCGCTCGCCTCGCAGGACGTTCTCGAACGGCAGTAGAGGAGACGGCAACAGGCTACGCAAGCGCGGTAAGTCCGATTCGCTGCGATCGCGGTCTGGATCTGCCTCCGGGGCCGCTGGGTTCGAGACATGGGAGATGGTTGGTGAGCGCACGTCTTCGGATAGTAACAACGGCAGCAACTGGCAGGTCCTGGCGACGGACAACGAGCCGCCGCGCGCTACCTCGCGGGAACCCACTCCTCTAAGTGTTGTGCCGGATGTCAACCGTGGCATTCCCTCGGTCCCGCGGATCCCGGATCGATACCATCACTACCACAAGCCGCGCGGCCCGCGTCACCACCACCAGGATGAGAATAGGCCGCCCCGAGCGGAGGCTGACTGGCGGTTTGGCGAGGCGCTGTAGGTGTGTACAAGTGTACTACTTACCATGGACGGAAAGCAGATACTGGCTAAGAATTGGATTGGATTCGTTGCGTTTGCGTTTTGCGTAATGATAACGACCACGACCGACATGACAGCACGGCGTTTATATTTATTTTTCTATTCCGGACGGATATATCCCATTTTGCGGCAACCGCTCCTTATTACGACGACCAAGAGAAGAAAAACCACTTACTTGCTCATGAGTTTACGACTTCACGCCTTAATTCCATCATCATACCTCCCACTCCGTTGCCGCGTAGGCCGACCGAAGGAAGTTAGGTGAATGAGGAAGGAGAGGAGGAAGAGGATTGGCGATGCATTCTGTGTATGAGTTTTATACCAACCAACAAACGGGCATCGCTTTTGGGTTTCCCAAAGTTTCAGGTCTATACTCAGGCGATAGGGGCGTACGTACATGGGAAGAATGAGGTCGTAGTTCTTCCTGACTTCTTCCCCTGACTGGCTTTTTGCTCAACTCGGCTCGGTTTGGCTTGGCTTTTCTGATATGAGTGAAGCTTGATGAAAATTGGAACGAAACGGACCGGACCGGATTACCTTGTAATTATAATAGGGCGAAGGGGGCTACTTGAACACTGGTACTGGTTATGGCAATGGGCTGGGGGGCAGTTGTAGGAAGGGGATTCAGAACATAGCATGCAGTCAGTACCTTAGGGGCCTACTCACTTCAGGGGGGCTACTTGAATAGGAATGATTCATCAGATCTTTAAAGTATTGTCTCGTGATAATCTATCTATCTAGGATCTATATTTCGTACGGGTCGGTCTTCCACAAAGGGCGCGTATAACAAGCTAGCAGCTCTAAAAGGAGTCTGTTTACCTAGTCGTGCATATATATATAACACGGATTACTACGGCAGTCATTCAGAGGCGAAGAATATTGTAATTGGTATATTGCTAAAGCTCTCTATGGAGCAGAACGATGCGGAGAGCACAAGCTCCTAGACCGAGCCAGGTCCATCCGGCGCTCCGCTGAGTACACTATAAGCTGCGCCGTGCTATGCCTTGAACGACCCTCCTCCCACCGGCTCATTGCAGAGCATGAAAACAGAAAACATGCCGGTTGAAAGCCGCCAAGCTCCGTGAGAAGCCTATGCCGCGGCCTGAGGCAAGTCCGAACCGTTCATGTCCGGTTTCCTTGCCCAACAACCACTTGAACTCCGAAAAAATGCATATCGAACTGCCCATGTTGAAAAACACGATAGTGGAAAAACAATGCCTATAAAGAAATGCCGCCCTTAAGACCCAACCCCGCCGTTTCTCATGGTATCATTTCCTTGACCATCTTCGCCGAATGTTGAGTGAATAATGTACAGTGGACAGACTGGGAAATGCGAAATATGTAGCAGGTCCTTTAGGCGCTGCGGTCAACCGTCTTGGACGGTCTGTATCCGGGAAGTTCGTCAAACCAACCCTTTGCTTCGTTGTATTTGTATGCATGGAACTCAATGCCGTAAGGCTTCGGCTCGATGGCGTATAACATGCCAAGAGGCATATCGAGATCCGCGATGTCGTCCGTGGTGAGATCCATGAAGTACGCCATAAGGACGCGGCAGACGGAGCGGTGTCCAATTATCATAACGTGATCCTTGATTCGCTCGATCTCTCGTACCATATCCCGAAGGCGACTGATAACCTGAAGATAACCTTCGCCACCAACTCCTGGATAAACATAATGAAGCTTGTTCATTTGACGCTTCGTGTACTCATCTGTATGGTCGCGAGCGATCTCTTCATATGTTAGTCCCTCAAATTTACCGGCATTGAGTTCATTGAGCATCTCCCAATTCTTTACATCGTAATCTTCGTCTGCCTCGAAGTGCTGAGCCGTTTGTATACTGCGCATCAACATTGACGTCCAGACGCAGAAGTTCTTCTCATCGAGTTCTCGGTTCAAATCGGGATAAGGCGGTGACTGGTCTCCAGGAAGTGGAGGGAAAGATGACTGCGCAATCTTGTCCTTCTGTTCTACTAGCCATTCCTGACGCTTCTTCGTGATGAACTTGTATAGGGAGAGGCTGTAAAAGTGACCACGGTCAGTGAGCTCAGAGTTGCCTCCAATCTTTCCAAGCTGGTTGTCCATAGATTGACCGTGACGGGTGATCCAGATCTGTCTTGGAGACAGATTAAACGAGGACAGGTAATGGGCGATACCGCTGCTAAGGAAACCGCCCAATCCGAAGTGCGTCAGTTTTTTGCCAACATCGATCATCTATCATCATTGTTAGTATACTTTGGCGAGACACGGGGTAAAAGATAAAATCATACCTTGATGTACTGCATATCATGGTCCTCCTCATAATCACCGAGGGGTACGTATGCACTTTCATATGCCTTCACACGCTCTTTGAAATCCGCCAGCGACTTGATAGGATCTTTGTCCTTATAGTCCGGACCAGAGAGCTTAAGACGCATATTTGCTTCCAGAAGTACAGGATTCTTGCAGACGCTCTCGATGAACAGGATGCCAAGCTTGGGTTCCCTTTCTTTGATGTGGTTGAAGAGATTTTGACGGCGGTGAAGTGTGCTATTCGTGGCATCGAGAATACCAACGGAGCCTCCACCGATCAACAGGTAGTCCAGAAGCTCATTCAGAGTGTCAATGGCAATTTCCTCCCTGAGCCTCGATGCTTGCTCATTCTTGGGATCAAAGAATTTCGCGGATTGATCCATGGCCTTGGGGGTGGAACCGTCCTGCTCTGTAGATGACTTCTGATTCGGCGAATCAGGAGTTGGTACTTGAGCACCATTAACCAATATAGTAGCAGCTTGCGATGGCAAGTCCATGGAATCCTCTTTGCGATGCCCGGCTGGCGAGGTCACAGCAGCAACACGTCTTCGGTTACCAACGTTGAATATCCTGGTATTATGTTGCTGCCAGGAGAGATATCGCCGAAGCTTCTTAGTGATATATGACTTTCCTCGCGCCGGAAGGCCGACCATGATAATGACGAGCTTCGCGGCCACATCTCTATCGGCTATTTTCCCGTCGGGAGAGACAAGCGATCGGGTCATGCCAGGAATACTGAGAGTTGTGGCATGAGGTCGCACGCGAGGTGTTTGAGAGCCCGAATTTTGACGAACAGGAGGACTGTCCCAAGTTAGCATTGGCATTCAAGCAACTAGAAAGCGACAGGACGTAATACTTACATTCGAGGAGATGCCGGAGCGGTGGATGAGATGCTCTTGGTGTATGGAGAATCGTTAGAGGAGGGGACAGGGAAATCGCGAAAGCCGGATCCGGCAGGGCCATCATTCAAGGCCCTGAGCGCATTGGCCAAGGAGGAGGGATGCGCAGAGGGATGCGCAACTGGGCCGAGACTAACATGAGGAAGATTGTTGAGATTCGGCGGCGCGAGGCCTTTCACGCTGGGCGTGCTCCGATGAGAGACAATAGCATTGTCGCCATTCAGAGAGATTGGCGTTGGCGGTGATCCAGATGCGCCATGATGGGGGACAGCCGTGTTGGTAGCCAGCGTGGCGTCGAAGTTGGCAATTGTGGGATCCGACGTTGTTGCAATTGCTTGCTCCGACGGTGTCGGTATGGATCGAGGGATTGTTGTAGATGCTAAACGTTGATTGCTCATCGCCGCTTTGGCAAGCGAGGATTGTTGCGATTGAGATTGTCTGCGAACAGGTTTGCGCTCTATAAAGAGGGAGAAAAAAATAAATAGTTTTAGTAAATGTACGTAACCGATTATCGGGGCGATCGGGGTACGTCGAAGTGGGAAAGTGGGAGGTGCCAGATGGGAAGTGCAGATGTTATGTTAGGTAATGCAAACGTGCAGGGCTTGACCAGGGCTTTGCAGGAACAGGAGATCTAAGGTGGGATGGAAATTGATTAAGTACTGAATGATGTGGCGTGTGAAGAGACTGATTAAACTGATTGACTGTGGACAATGCAGTGGTGTTCAATGCTCCAAGTTGACAGTGATCAAACATGTATATGTAGGTAGTGATAAGTATCAAATGATGGAAAATTGGTTATACAGGAAAGATGGTAAATTCCATATTTATATATGCACTGGATCGGAAATACACTGTATTCCAAGGTTGATCTTGAAAGTGAACAGAAGGTTGACCTGGTGAATAGGTAGAAGAAAAAAATAATCTCAAGCCACTGAGAGTTTGAGGCAACCTTGGAACTTACTTACCATGCAAACTAGGAGGATATTGATGCGCAGTTGAAATGTTGCTGCACTCAACTGGCGCAACCACCTCAAAGGGACCGGCTCCCTTTACGTGAAGACGAGGAGTCATAGTGTCACGGTGTTTTGTTTCCGGGGCTTTTCAGGGTCCTAACCTTAGCTGGTTTAAGGTTTTTTAGTATAGACCGCTAGTGTCTATTCGGTGCCACTATACGTGGGTATACGTGGGTACACAATACCAAGAGGTCCCAAGAGGGTCGTAAGAGGGACCCAAGAAGGCACCTAGAAGGTACTGTACCGTCCAATATAGTGGGAATAGTGGAAAAGGAGGGTAGGAACCTGCAGTAAGGTAGCGACACCGGCGAATCGGATGGGGCTAGAATGTAAGGTTGCGGTTGACAAATGTAATCGTGCAGTAGGTTGGCTGCACACACTGCACACCCCCCGAGATTTCTTTTGAACCTGCCAATTGAACAGAAGCGACCGACCGTCCTACCCGTCTCGTCGGTAAGGCTCTGCGCACTCTGGGCACTAACAGCTCGAAGTCGCCTGACAATTCCAAGATTCTCGGTAGATCGCAAGTACCTGATACTGATATCGATAAAAAGACCACTCGCTTCGCTTTAATTCAATGCTGCTTCGATTGTGTTGCGTCGCGTTGCGTCACGTCACTCCTAGAAGTCTCACAGGTATAGAGTGTAAAAGACTATAGGGATATGCGACCACAGTAAGAAAGACGAAGCAACCCAAGGTGAAAATGAAGGTAAGGGTATGAAGCGAAGGTGAGAGAAAAAAGTAATTGAGGCGAATTTCGATACAGGGTATTCGTCTCAGTCTTCCTCTCGAGACCCTTTCTGATATCACTCTTCCTGTCGAGGGAAGAATGATGAACAAAAGGAGTGGCGCCTTTCGTCTATCGGTGGGTCGACAGCGTCGATTGACGTGGGCGCAAGTGGGCTGAGGTGGACTTTTATGATGTCGTTCCCCCTCAGATTGGTTTCCTGCGGTTGCGGCGTTGCCTGACGTTAACACGTCTTTGTAAGTCGTCGTAATTTGGTGTATGTGGTAAGGCTCTGTTTGTCGAGCCCGTTTGTCGAGTCCGGGGCTGCTGCGCTCAACAGTTGGCCTGGCCTGAACCTTGGCGGGGCGGCGCAAGATATGAAGGCCAAGCCGTCGCGTTCAAGCCGGAGAATGGTTATTATTGACTTTGAGACAGATAAGTCCAGGGGGGCTGAGCTACTTGGCTCGATCGACGCCTTTTTTCTGTTTCTGTTGTTGCTATCTCCGAGTTTTTTGTCCCCTGGTTGACTTTCGAAGAGAGCGATTTTCACTCTTCAGAGTTTGATAGTTTGATAGTGTGTGGCAGTAATAAGTTATAGTTTCACTGACTAAACTTATTAGTCTTCAGACGGCCGATGGGTAACACTCAGAGCTAAGAAGAAGACTAAACCAAATAGGCAGGCAAGCACTTGAGAGTTGTCTGGTTATGGAAGATCTGGAGAGCTGTCTTGCAAAGTAGGTAGGGAGGACGACAGGATTGTATATTGTCTTAGGGTGCCCCCGTTTCCCCCGTACAAGCCAGATTTTCGGCTGGTAATTACCAACAAACCGCGCATGAGTAGCCATCCATCTCGAAGTCAGAGGCTAGCAACCTAGACAGCTATTATGCATTACTAGGTAGAGCAATTACACCCGCTTAGTCTGTCTATCATTGGATCCATCTCTATTCCGATCGGAGCAGCTCTTAGAATATATGCCATGTAAGTGCTATCGCAACTGATTCGCTGGCTGACAATCCCAGGTGGTGTCTGGGTGTCTGCGACGTAATTATCGCGCAACGGGGATTACACTTATTAAGCTGGCTTGAGAGCCTGGGAAGCGTGGGTGCGGACGTCGGCCAAGTCGGGCGCCATATATTCCTCATCCGCTTCCCGGATTTGGTTGGTCTGGCCCCTTTTCTCACTCAACGTAACTCCGAACTTGGCGACGTTTCTCTGCTACTTATCCCTATTTCCATGTTAGTTTTAGATTATACCGTCCTCGGCGCCGAGACCCGGCGCCAGCCTGTGGCTTACGTAGTGCAACGGCACAGGCTCTTCCTCTTACATCTTATGAGAGATTTACCGGAGATCCGTCTTGGCGATAGCTTCTTTTTTTGGACCTGATGCATATTGTGTGTGGTCCAGTAGAACGTGAAATCAGAGAAGCCACCGGACATGCTTCGCGTCCAACCATTCCCTCGGGGGCCGGAAAAGGCTTGAAATAATTACCCCGGCCTTTCTCCAAAAGGTACGCATTTTGGACAAACAATCGCGATCTGAGATCAGCATGGTTGTAAGATTCGATAGTTGCGGGGTTTGGGGATCTGAGGTCGAACCGTCTCTGTTTGACAACATGGTGCCTTGTGACTCTGCTACAGATTCACGTGAAGAGAGCGATGCGAAATATCAAGAATTACATCAGGACTGCACATCCAATTTAGTCACATGGCCATGATGGTGGTATTCTACTAAGTCTGCCTACCTATCGCATTTCATTCTCAAGGCGGCAGGTTGCTAACCTCGTGCAACACAAACGTACGGAGACGACACTGGCTACCTACATGTAGGTAGGTAACTCTGCAGGCTGCGCTTTTGACTTGACTTGACTCGTCATTAATATAATTTTGAGCTATTAAGCAGGTAGGTAGGCAGACAGATAGGTGTACAGATTGTCTCCCGGTAAATACCTCACAAATGTTGTTGTAGACAATTACGAGCCCACGTGGTGGATCAAGAGAGCAACATTCGCGGGGAAATAGGGGGAGGGAGATAAGGTCGCGTTGAGGAAACATTAAACGGCGTCCAGACGGATACTGACCCAACCATCAGCAGGGGAAGGCTCACAGTGGGAAAACAATGTAAGAGCACAGAGTGAACCCCACGACTCCCACGTCTCCTGCGACTCAGTACCCTACATCAGTGATAGCAATCATGCACATAAGCAGCGCTGAGGGGAGACGCAATCTTCATCAGCCATAAATGTGACGAGTGTAGACCGACGGTACAGTTGTAAGACAGACTCTATCACTATCAGCTTTTGGAAGAGACTAGTCATTACCGGTGGAATTACGGGATGCTTTCTCAGCGACCTTTCTACCGACCTTCTCACCGGTTTTATGATCATATCTACTACCCATCATCAGTCTTCATATATCATCACCATCACATGACCTCACCCTACCAGGGACGAGATGCTCCTGAGGTGTGCGTTTCATGGGTGGTAATACTAGAACGTATATATACATGTATGTACTACATGTAGGCATGTCTCGCTGTCTTAGAGGAAGCAGGCTTCCCCCCTCCAAGATGCAGGATAGCCTTACACAAGTGACAGACAAGGACATATATATCATCCAATCACAATTCAAGTTATAATATCAGGTCTCCTTGGATTTCGATTGGCTTTCGCTCTATCCGTTACTCGTATAAGGCTATCTCGCACGTGGGGAGATATGTAGCTAGATGGGGCCACCTATATAGATGGATACTAGGTAGTAAGATACATGCAGGTATTTGATAGTCCGTGGGAGCAGCCAGATATGCATATATGGATATCATGACTCTGTGGTGTTCCGATGTTGTGAGATTCCCCGACCATGCCACAACATCTTAGGTACGAGTGCTCAGAACATTAATAGAAACTTGCTTACATCATTTATGTATGGTGTGGATATATTCCGGCATTGAAGCGAGCCATGTACGTCATAGTTTATGGTGCTAAGAAAAGGGGAGGAGCGGCGAGTTATATCCATGCTCAAGGCTACCTGCGTCCTCATAGGTCGCGCCTTCGAAGCTGCCAGCTGAAGAAGCTTCTATACTGAACACCGAAATCCATATACTGGCGGGATACAGTAAGGGCTATCGATGTCACTTATATCATCCATAGATGGATAGAAACATCCATTCGATGCCTCATCCAATGTTATATTTGCACACCGGAATACCTACATAGTGCGGTGTATATAGGTACCCGATGATGTACCTAGTAACTGCAGGGTGCAGTGCTAAGACCCTGAAATTGATACCTGGCGTCGATTTACGTGCGTCCGCTATCGATAAACCCCACTGAATTTTCATGTGGGGAAGCTCAAGCTTCTTACTAGTAGCTGCTAGTGCTAGAGGTCCAATTCACCATACTTTCCAACAACAATACCAAGCACATGTGCAGTACTACAAAGTAGGTAACAACATTGAAGTCGCAAAGCAATCACCAGCTCATCGCGTTCTTTAACTCTGGTCGAGATACCCCTTAAGGTTCATTGGAAACTACTGCGGTGCAAGATTGGGTTGTCCTTTTCCTCCGGCTCAGGAATAACGCCAACTTTCAACTTCCTTCACCTAACCTCTAGGACAGATCAATCCTTTTCCATTGCTCAATAAAACGCGTCCTCCGGCGTTTTCACTCCTTCATGTATTTCCCATTCTTTCGATATGTTGGAAGCTTTCATCTCGACCTTGGTTTGGATCAACTCTCCTGATTAATCCGAATCCTGAACCCCCCGACGACCATAACCATCATTCTGGTTATACCACGATTTCAAGTCGATCACGTCGATCTGTCGATTTCTCGTCCTCATCAACAACAACCCCACCTGTTCTCTACCTCGAAGCTGTACTGTCAGCTGTAGGCTCAGGCTATATCGTCCGGTCTGACGACCTTATTACCATCCAATACCTAGTTAGACCTGCCGCCTTCTCACCTAGAGGTTTCCGCTATGAGCGATTCCATGAAGGAAGTTGTCGAGACGCTCGACCCCGTCACTCGACGTCTCCTCCCTCCCAATATTAATACCGGAACCTTAGTACCTCTTAAGTCAATCCTCGAGCTACGAGACAACCTTTCTCTTGGTCTAGCCTATATCGCGCGAGCCCCCAACAAAGCTACTAACGATGTTATTAAGTAAGTTGTAATATCCCCGATGTGGCTTTGGTCTCCAGCTAATAGAGTGTCTATCACAGTGTTGCACGAGCTCTGGCTGGTGACGATGCGGCTAACAACCTCCCCCACCTTCGCCGTTGTGTCAAACCAAGCGATCTATCCCCTCACCTCAAAACCGCGTTCATGAACGAAGGGAACGGGAGACAAGTCCATCTCGGTAAATCCAACTGGCTCTACATAGTGCTTGGTCTCAAGAAAGATTTACCGTTTGAAGAACTTGTGAATGGTCTTGCTTCAATTGATGCCATTAGAGATGACGTCTTTATTGGGACGATCCCAGTTCCTCTGTTGGCACCTACTTCTCAGGTCCAGGCCAACATGTGGTCTCAACAATATTGGCAGACCGTCTATCGAAAGAACAATCCCCTGGGCCCCCACCCAAGCACCATCTCTCGAACTGAGGCTACCGTCTCTCGTGACGCCTCCATATGGATGACTTTGGCACACGAGATTGCTAAAAAGTCTCAGAAGGCCGGGCTTGGAGAGCCTATTGGTGCTGTTATAATCAAGAGAACCCTCCCCGGAAGACCCGACCCAAAGGGTACTTCGGCAAAGGAAGGCACAGTAGGCTCTGACTCAAATGGCGAGGGTGTGGGAGCTGATGCCGACGCTGATGCTGATGGGGAAGTTGGAAGCCCCGACGCAACCGAGGCGGAGCCAGCCGATACTATGGGTGTTGCCAACCAGTTGGGCTCGTTGAATCTGGATGCAGAACCTGAGGGTGCTTCCCGACCGGCAGCCGCAACGAAAGAGACAACCCAGATTGTTGCAATCGCAGCTGACGCCCGCTGGTACCAGCAGGAGAAGACCGGGCATACTGGAAACCCAATGGCCCATGCACCGCTTCGAGCTATCAGTATGGTAGCGCAGAAGCTAGTTCGAGCCGAGAATAGGCCTCACACCGAACCGCAGATCATGGAATTTGAGTCGTTCCAAGACAAGCCCCTACTCGCAGATGAGCAAACTGTATTCGACGAGGAGCACCCGTGTCCCGATGGATATCTCTGCCATGAGCTTGAATTATACCTAACCCACGAGCCTTGCACTATGTGCGCTATGGCGATCTTGCATTCCCGAATGGGCAGAATTGTCTTCCGACACCGAATGCCATTGACGGGCGGCATGAGCTCTGAAGATCGAGGCTACGATGCATGCGGGGCCTCAGGCACCTGTGACCACGGCGAGTGTGGAGGCGGCAGAGGTCTCGGACTCCATTGGCGCAAAGAGTTGAACTGGACCTTACTAGGTTGGGAATGGGAGTCGGACGATACAGAGAGTCTGTTGGTCGACGCACATCTACATCCTTAAGCATATTCTTCAGGAAGTGTAGTCAACAGGCCAGAAGTTTGGTTTCGAGGCAAGTAGAGGAATTAGGTAGTCCCCTTGTTTGCGCTTGGCATTACTGAAGGTATGGAGTCCTATGAGGAGGAGGTTATTTACACTTAGAGCATCATATGCATCTTGTTTTCCTCCAGGGCATTCTATAAGCCGGACTAGGACCCGATCATGAAGAGCAGGACTTTGAATCAGGGAGGAACAAAGGATAGGTATTGATTGTGTATTGTGTATCATTGGCCTGAGCCTGGAGTCCATAGTGAGATATGATATACTCCAACAATACCATGATTATTTGTAATTACAAGTGTCGGGACCATAGTAAGTGAATGTGAATTGCACCAAGCAATAATGTGAATCGGTAGATACTAGATGATAGGTAATTAGAGCAGTCCCGAGTGGATGGTTCAGTCATTGATGTTCGGATGGGACAAGGCTTGGGGTGGATCACTAATACCTCATATCTAGATGTCTCATAGATCGAGCACTCTACCTTATCTTATCATGTACACTATATGTGCATGTGCCAGGAATATCAGATACATTCTGTTGGTAACCCTCGGTAACACTGCCTATTACATGACCTGCATTCAATATTCCTGCTTGGCTTCAAGTTGATCATGTTCGATATATCTATTTCATTTATGTAGTACTATGTATGTTTTTGGCCTATAGGTACCTACAAGGACAAGGCATCTGGGTAGGTAGGTACATGTAATCCCGAAGCTTGGGAGAGACCCCTGCAATCACCGTAGTTGACCTACAGTATCTGATTTACAGTATCTATGTAACGACTCAAGCGCTTTGATAGAATTCCCCTCTTCGCAAGAACATTGAATAACTAGCTAGTGTTTACTCGCACTATTTGTACGCATCGTAAAAAGGCAAGACAGACAAGTACTGACGAGAACGGAAAGTACCTTTGACCCATCCTTAGGACGTTTACTTGTCTGCCTTTTAATGAGAATGACACTCCTTTGACTTCTCCGACAACGCTTTCCACGCACCTTTGCACCCACAGTTACCTACAGGTCCTCCAGCGCCAGCAACAAAGCCACGTGTTTCCAACAAGTATCACTCTCTCCTCTCAAGGCGGGATCCTGCAGGTTGCTATGGATAAGTGAAATCACCTCCATCCTGAGACATACCCCGCTTCCACTATTCAACATGCCGCCGAACGAACGTACGAAAGGACAGACGACGTCCAAAACTGCTTCGCAGCCCGCCAAACCAGCCGCACCCAAAGCCAGAGCCGGCAAGAAACGCAAGATGGATCCAGACGCACAGAAATACTATGCCGTACGAGCTGGGGTTAATCCAGGAGTCTACTTAACCTGGGCGGAATGCCAGGAGCAGACCGCAGGATTCAAGGGTGCTTCATGTACGTGGACAAGCTCTATACATGGTGCTTTTTTAACTAAGAGGCTAACAAATATACAGACAAGTCTTTCCTAAGCCGAGAAGATGCCGAAGCATTTGTAGCCGGCAAGAAGACCTCGAATACGACACCAGGCGAGGAAAGATACTACGCGGTGGCTATTGGCAGAGAACCGGGAGTCTACACGGATTGGGATACGGCTGCACTCGCCATTAAGGGATGGAAAGGACCGAAGTACAAGCGATTCGACACACGCGAGGAGGCAATAGAGTACATACGGAAATACGGTAATGAAGCAGCGCAAGAGGTACTCAAGAAGGAAGGGGCAGAACCTCCCACCAAGAGAGCGAAGAAAGCAACAACTACCAACACCACCAATGTTGTCGCTAGCGGGGACGACTCGGACGACGTCCTATACATTTATACAGATGGCAGCTCCCTCTCCAATGGTCGTGCCGGAGCCGTTGCCGGAGTCGGGGTTTTCTTTGGCCCAGGCGATGCAAGGTAATTATTACGAAAATTAGTTTATAGGATGACTTACTAACACCATAGTACAGAAACGTCTCAGAACGTCTTCAGGGCAGCCCACAAACAAACCAACGAGCCGAGTTGACGGCTGTCCTTCGAGCCTTAGAAAAGGTATCGACCAACCAGAAAGTTCGTATCTTCACAGACAGCAAGTACTCGATTAGCTGCGCGACCGAATGGTACGTGAACTGGCAGAAGAACGGATGGAGGACTAAGGACGGTCCCGTGAAAAACAGGGATCTCGTCGAAGCCATACGAGCTAAGATCGATGAGCGTGATGACGTGGGGACTAAGACATTCTTCCAATGGGTGAAGGGTCACGCAGGAACGGCCGGGAACGTGGCAGCTGACAATCTTGCCGTCGAAGGCGCGAGGCGGTTGATTTGAACATCTGCCCCGGGATGACTTATGTGTCCAATGCTTCGTGCCACCAAAGAAAGAAAGAAAGATATCAAATCATAGAATGCACCTCGATAGGTTTTTACGATGCTTATGCTAGGGTTGGCGCCGAATGATACCACGTTAAGGACCGTTGTGTTTTCTTTTCTTCCTGCTTGATTTTCCAGATATATTGGCCTAGGCCTCGGCTTTGATGCAGATAATATACGTGAACGATATACGATTAGCCAAGTTAACGGCGTGGCGTAATTTGCCGTGCGTAGCTTGAAAACACAATGATACTCTGCTAAGTAATGTTCACTGATTTAGTGCCCAACTGGAGTCTATCGTGATATGCAATGCAGGTTCTAAGCCACGGCCAACTCGGTGTAGATACCTACATACAGTAACCCTGGAAATATCCACATAATAGCATGCTCTCTCCAAGCTCGTTGCAATCCATGGATATGATTTGCCCTGTCGTGTTGGAGGTGATTGAAATCTTAACTGCGCTTGGACAATACAAATGCCGTTACGATCACCAAGCAGATTCGGAGTTGATAGAATGCGTTGCAACGCTGCAGTCCCAAGGTTTCCGGGTTATTGGTGTGACGTGCAGGTTACCAAATTGCCCCGATGTTTCACGGCATCCGACCGTTGAAAAGGCTCGGTTCTCGGTTTCTGTTTGGCCGTGTAACTTTACTTACCGTGTAACAAAGAGACTTCTATGTGCCAAGACGTATGCATGGGAACTTCCCGGAAGCTATTGATCTTTAGATAATCTAGACTATGTACATAGGTAGGAAGGTAGCGCTTAGATAGTGGAGTGGGTAACAATTGATATTTTCATTCCATTCGTCAACTGGTCGTGGCTTTCTTTAACCCCAAGTCTTTCCCTTCCTTGCGTCGTTGCGCAGATCTATGATCCCTCTTACAAATCCTTTTATACACATATCACCTAGGATAGACATGTATGATTGTATCCGTTGAGGATAGCCCTTCGTGTCTAAACCAACAGATTCATTTGCTAGCCATTGAGTTAGTTAAGACCTCTTAGAAGGAAGTCCGCTTTTTTGAGAGAGATCCAGTAACCTCATTGCCGACTCAGTACTACGGTGACAGTGACACGCCCACTCAGTCTTGTCGCGAAAGCTGGAAGCAAAGTGGCGTACCCATTGACGTCTATTGCAATCTCATCAAGACCAAATGATTCAATAACACTTAGCCCACCGGCATATCACTGCTTACCTGCCTTGCGTTGTAGCAAGGACGATTCGGGCGTCACTTGAGGTTTCGTCCCGGCTTAGCCTTTAGCTGAAAATGCCGACTCTTGCTCTCACCAATTTCAATATCGTCGTCAGTGTGCTAGGGGGGTGGATATCACTCTTTGGCCTGGTATCCTATTTGTTGAAAGAGAGGTTCTACCTCTCCGAAGCTCGTATGTATTCTCTTACCTTATGGTTCCCCTGTCTATATCACCCCTTTATGTCGTACCCCAACACGTAGGGCTGATGGTTTACTTAGTCATATCCCTCATAGCCGGCCTTGTTTTCTCGCCCCATGCTGCCAATCTAATCCGCCCCCTGGATTATGCGGGTTCGGAAGAAAACATAAATGCGATCGTAAGTAGCCCTTAAGAGACTCATCCCTCCGAGCCTTTTGGGCGTTCCCAAGTCCTCGATATAACATATGTATACTATGATATCAATCAGCAACAGCAGGGAGTTCTGATTCCTAGATTATAAGTACTAATGCTTATCCCAGACGCTATACTTCACTCGCCTTGTCCTAGGAGTCCAGCTCGTTCTTGCCGGCGTCCAGCTGCCGAGCCGGTATTTGAAAAAAGAATGGAAGCCTTTAGCTTTGCTCCTCGGGCCGATCATGACGGCGATGTGGTTGGTAACGAGCCTGCTTGTCTGGGGGCTTGTGCCGAATCTACCTTTTCTCCACGCTCTCGCCGTCGGGGCCTGTGTTACGCCAACCGACCCCGTGTTGTCGAACGTTATCGTGAAGGGAAGATTTGCTGATCACAATATCCCAAAGGATCTTCAAAAGATCATTATTGCAGAATCCGGCGCGAACGATGGACTTGGCTACCCCTTCTTATTCTTCGCATTGTATCTGATTAAGTATATTGGCGATGGGGGAGCCAATGAGTCTGGCGGTGCTGGCCTGGCTATAGGCCTGTGGTTTGGCGAGACCTGGGGATATACCATTATCCTTAGTGTGTTATACGGCGCCATCGTAGGCTGGCTGGCCAAGGAACTGCTCCATTTCTGCGAAGAGCGTAAATTCGTGGATCGCGAAAGTTTCTTGGTTTTCGCCTTCTCGCTTGCACTCTTCATAACCGGCACGTGCGGGATGATTGGCAGTGATGATATCCTCGCTTGTTTCATCGCCGGCAACGTATTCACTTGGGATGATTGGTTTCGCCTGGAGACACTTGATGAGGTTCGTGCTGTAGACTTAAATTGACTACCTTTGGACGCCCTCTTTTGCTAACTGAAGCTTAGTATGCCTTAATGATGGATCCCAATGTTACTTCTCGGTCCCAAAGGAACATGTTTACTGATTCTCTCTGCCTAGTTCTCTTCAGCCAACCATCGACATGCTTCTAAACGTAACCATTTTCATGTGGTATGGTGCCGTATATCCGGTAGGTCTACTCGAGTCACTTATTATTATTTGCCATTCCTATCTCAAACTCCAACCGTTTGCCCAGAAGACATACCAAGAGCTATTCTTGAACGGACCTCTGAGATTCATGTACTCCGCAGATATTCCGTAAACGGCATTGTCTAACTAAAGTATACTATAGTGGCATAGTTTTCTCGAAAATGGCGTTATTCCAATCTACCGTCTCATTGCTCTGGCGATTCTAATCCTATTATTTCGACGTCTTCCGTTCGTCTTAGCATTTTACAAGAAGATTCCACAAATAGACGGGTTACGACAAGCAATCTTTATGGGATTCTTCGGGCCAATTGGTTGTTCGGCCATATTCTACCTCTTCATCACGCAGGAGTTTGTTATTACACTCAACCCCAATGGAGGCAACGCGCTCAGGGGGGACGTGCTTAATCTCCAGGAGGACGTGTCGGTTATCGTTTGGTTCATGGTAATTTGTAGTGTTGTAAGAAAAACCCCATATACTCAGAAACCCCGCCGGCATACTAATTATTTGGAAGGTTGTCCATGGACTTAGTATACCTGTGGGCAAGTTTGGGTTCTATCTCCCGCGCACTATTTCTAGGACCTTATCGACACCCGAGGATCTGATGTCCTTTCAGATAGGTGGGCGAACCATACCACGCAGTCGTTCCAGGGATGTTACTACCGCCAATACCCCTAGCGAGTCTCGCTCCGCCTCTGCGCGACCTGTCTTCAGGATCGGTGGCTCAATCATTCCGGAGCAGGGTGCAACTACAGCGAATCCCAATGGAGCAATGAAGCCAAAAGAGAAGATCGAAACGAGTTCCAGACCCTCAGAGCTAGAGCTAGAAAGGCTCGCCGATGTGCCGTCGCCATCCCTTCCTAGCAGGACGATTCGCTTCCCTGACGAGGAACCCCCTAGTGATGGAGAGCCTCGAGAGCCTAGGAGTGGTGCCATCAATGAGTTATGAAAGATTTGTCATTCTACAGCAGCAGGACTCGATGATTCTTCCAGCGCTTGATCTGTCAAAACGCAGCACAAAATCAATTCACAGAAGGTAGCAATGGTCAATGGCCATAACTTGCTTCCAATGGGGAACAATAAGCAGGGTGACATTCAGCCATGATGGTCTGTCACAGCTGCAGCCCATTTGAACCACTTGAATGTCACCACCTTGAGATGTTTTAGTGTTTCTATCCCGGTGGTTGCCAGATCTTTTATCTTTCACTTATTGCTCTGGTGGATTTATGGTCTGATTTAATAGTAATGTTTGCACTGATTTTGGGGGTTATTATTTCTTAGAACCATTGAAATGTTTCGGACTCCGGTGATGTCAACTACAACATCAGACGGACGTCCGGCCGCAACGCTTACAGTAATCAGACACCGGCTTACTCAAGCCGAGCTGCCCGAATCGGGTTGAATGTATGTTGTCGACTCACAAGCCCCGTCCCTCTAGTGATGACCGTTTCTGTGACCCAACTAAGCACCTTAGCTGTTAGCTTGGCCTCGCCTTGCTAATGGCAGGTGACCTAAGATGTACGCGGGTGATCTAGAAGGTGGGGTGGTTCGTGTGTCCTCAGCCTTAGAGGTCGACGGCCGGACCACCACCACCTGCATGGAGGCAATATCGCAGTTCCACGCATCTCCCCGCGCTGCTCCGTCCGCACCCTGGAATAGTTTCACACACCGAAGGCGATGAAGTAAGTGGACTTCATGCTTGTCGCCGTCTTTGCATATGCCCACTATATTGGGATGTCCATCTAGATTGCTCGCTGATGCGCCGTGGGGTGGTAGGGCGACGTAGCACCTGGGAAAGAGAAACCCGGGGAGAAGTCTCGTACTATCTAAACAGGATATTATATCGGATTGGGACTTGACATCTACATCCTTACGGGCACCTCATGTGATCAGCTATGGTGGTTCTGGACTGTTTGTTTGTCCCGTGGCTAAGGAAAGCGACGGCGGATGAGGGATACGCAGGATAGCAGGATACGTGGGTAACGGGCAGACGACAAATAGATATACATAGGCGGATACCATTCTTCCAACCTAGCAGGTATTTCACAGTCGCTCTAGTCGTGACAGAGAAGGTGCTTATACCAGTGTAACCCTCCATCCCATGATGTCAATAAAGTAGGGCGGGGAGATAACGGGGTTTTGCCATCGGGGATTGTTCCCCGTGGATGCAGTTCGACTTGGTGCGGTTGGCGGAAACGGAGACACGTAGTGGTTGGTAGACGCGGGAGTGGGAGCGGGAGCCGCTTACTTGGACGACAAGGCCGTTGTTCCTGGTAGTGTTGTCAGCACGAACTGGGCGCGACCTTGCGCGACCTTCCGGAGGTAGGTAGGTAGACTTCTAGATAGACGATGGACGATTGCGCGCTGGCAGAGCCCAGCGTGGGACCGTGGATCTAAGGTGGTCATCAGCCCCCCTCTGTCAGACACCATCAGACACTCTTGGACCCTGAAAAAAGTACAATTGGGTCTAGGGGACCAGCTAGCCGTTTAATATGACGCAGCCAGTCAGAGATGAGGGTTTGGGCTGGACACGAGGATCAGGAACCGCTCTGACCTGGGACGTGTAACCCTAATACAGTAAAGGAGGAAAAAAGCGAACCGCTTTTGTCATACCCAAAAGCAATATACCTACCCTCTAGTACCTATGGAATGTACGAGAAGCAGGTATAAGAAAACAGTCTTATTATCAATTTGTCGCTTCGAATGTATCCATGATGTGTAGCTTACCGGCGTTGGCATTGGCATCGATAACGTGATAATCTAGAGCTCTTCTTTTACTTAGACCGTAGGTATTCTAAGGTAAGCAAACCAATAAGCCAACCCCGCGAGGTGGTCAGCAACTTAGCAACTTGGCGAACCGATGACCGGCGATTTTTGCGACGAACTCAAGCTGAGGCTGCAGCCTATTGCTCCAAAGAGTAATAAGCATTGGAATGGGGGTCGTCTAGTCCGGAGGTTATCTGGCTTAAGCTCTAGTCTCTTGTAGTAGTCTCGTCAGGTCGGAAGGTTTTAGAATACATAGAATCTAGTGGTGTTTCTTGTCTTCGACTTCGATACTACACTAACATGCTTTTTACTGTTGGTTACGGCATCTTAAGCGAGATTACTATGTCTTCGATGCTAAGCCACTAACAATTTTCTTAGCGTGAACAACCGATTAGCCCTTTGTCTATCCTAACTTCACACATTCGTATAGTTGTAGACCCGACTGTGTGCTAAGTAGCCCTGGAGCCTAGAGAGCGATGGGAGAACCCCGGGTTTTCCGACTTAGGTAAGGGCAATGTATCTGTATACGTATACTTAGCCATGGCAGTACTTTGAACCAGTACTTTAGCCAGGTACTGGAGTTCTAACCAGTAACCCGACGGTAGGTTGCCGCACAACTTTTAGTCTTAGCCCTGGAGGGAACCAAAGGCCACTATTATTAGTGTGCTCGACCTTACTCTTGCGCTTGACCACCTTGACTGCCCAGTGTGCTTGATCATATTGACCCGTAAACCAAGGTGCCCTCTCTACTACCAAGGTTGTACTTGTACCTTACACCAGCCTTTTATCTCCACTTTGTGTGTGGGTGCAAAGTGCTTAGGCTCAGGGTTCTTCCATCTTGGTCCTTAGACAGTCAATTTGATCCATCTTGTCCTTTCTCTAACTATCCTATCCAAACATCTAAACATCCTAATCCATCCATCCCTACATCCTTCAAGCGAGTCCTTCTCACCCCCAGCCGCCCCCCGCGCCGACATCCATAAACAAAGTACTATTGCGACGTTCCTTCGTTATCCTTCGATCGTTTCTTACCTACTACTATCGTTCAACTTTGACTCAATTGGACTCGTCAGATTTGAATTCCGATAGCGGTAGTGGGTTAATACCTACCACACACACTAAGCATAGCCCTGGACTGGTAGCAAACACGCTCTGATCCAGACTTACCGCAACTTTTCACCGATATTTGTTATAACGAATCCGCGTGCTCGGGACTCGGCACACCACTCCGAACGGGAATCCAACCACGAGTGCCAACTACTTCGAGAAGTCGAGAAGTCAATTGAGCATCGAGTTCTATCGTCTCGTCTCGTCGCATCTAATAGTTTGAGTGGCGAAAGGGTTGTTTTAGAATTAGGAGCGCTGAGGTCTCACTTGTAGATTCGCTTTCAATTGAGCTGAGGTGGAGGAGTCATCATGTTGCTGTAACCCTTATAGTGTGTTTGTTACATCACCTTGTTGGACTCGTTCGTTGGGTAGCACTCCCTCGGACAGTTGTCCGAGACTTACCACTGCAGTTTATTACATCGTTAGGGAGATATATCGTCGAGTCACGCGGCGTTGGTGTAGACCTGGGCTAGGATACTGTCGATTGGTATTGTATCCGATAACGACTACGAACCATCAAGCGAGCGAGCGAGCGAGTATTTACGATAGTGCGTCGGCATCGGTGTACCGTACAGTTGTGTGTATTAGGTCATGACGAATCCCGGTCCTTCTCCGTTCACTGGGACGAATCCATTTGCTTCTGCCTCGGCCATGCTGCCCCCTTCATATGAGACTAACGAATTCGAACCTTACGACGCAGACGACACTCACCACACCGCTGCTACATCACTGTTTGACTTCACTGGCGGCGACCTTCTTGATGCCCCTACATTTGGAGAATCCAAGTTATTCCCACCGGGCCCTGACCCGTCAGTACAGCCCAATTCAAAAAAGACTGTGTCGGGGTTCTCGTCGTTCGCTTCACATCGTGGTTCCTCGTCATCGTCGTCTTCCCGGTTGAGTGGGAATTCAAATTCGCCAAAAACCAGCCATTCTTCCACGGATGCGATGGTAACTGATGAATCCTTCCCGAGCTGGAATATTGAAAATGATGGCAGACACCATGACACGAACTTCATGTTCGACACCCTAGACCCTACGACCATGGATATGTCCCATGTGTTCGACTTCGATAGTGCGTCAAGTAGCCCGAGCCCTCCGACAGATCTCAATATGCAAGAATCTATGGCTGGAAAGTTCTCTCAAAACGGCCCGGCTGCCAAGAGGCTCAAGGGTCATCATAAAGGGCAATCGGTTCGTCTTTCTTCTACACCCCCATCATTCTTGCTCTCGCTAACTAGCATAAAGCAACATTCATTGACGAAGTCGTTAAATGGACTTAAGACTAGTGGCTCCAGAGAAAGTTCACCTATGTCAAATATAGTAGCCAGCCAGGAAACTTCTCCATCAGCGATGATGAATAACTCGCCGTCGCCGGATACTACAAATCACTTTAATGGCGGTCTGGCGAACATGAACATGGCTCCGGTCTGGCCCAACATGGCAGCTCTACAAGCTACTAATGCCAACGTTCAGGTCAGGCGTGATCCGATGACCGTCTCTCCCCAAGCTCATGGCCTTCCGACCTATTCGCCCCATATGAGCTTGGCCCAGGCACCTCGGCCGAGACTGGTGGTTCAGCCCACCCCGCTCAAGTCTCGAGTCGAGACCCAGATCCCGATCAAACTGACTATTCACCACCTTCCTGCGGGTATCAAGAGGCTTCACTTGCCGACTCATACGATATCAAAGCCTAAGCTATTAGCGAAGCCCGTAGCAGTGCGGTCTCCTGACATGCTGGAGCTGTATACCATGCTAGTTTGCACCAGCGCTATGCAGGACCCCGTGAAGCTACAGCGTGCGTATAGGCGGGCCGCCACAGCTCGGCACGACTTTGCGGATCTAAAGCGGTCTAGCGATGGTGGCGAGGATGATGAGCACAAGCCTCAAAATGGTGGTGAAGTGCGGATATGTACTGGTTGTATAACGCGAGAACGTAAACGTGCTGGCCGCAAAAAACATAAGAAGCCAGAGGAAGAGGAGCTGTGGAATCGATATGAACATCAACGGGTTATCGTCTTCAACACTCAAGAAGTCAAAGAATGGCAAGCGGTCACGCCTCATATGGCCGATCCTACGGGAGCTGGACTACCTGACCTCTCCGTACCCGATGGTACCGTCCAGGTAGATGCACCGATGCGTATCGCGTGCTATTGCCGCCACCATAGCGAGAAAATGGGCTTCCAGGTGATATTCACCGTGAAAGACTACAAGGATAATGTTATCGCTCAGCAGATATCATCTTCCATCATGATTACCGATGATCATAAAACTCACGTCCCAGCAGCATCGGCAACACAATGTCCCAGTAACTCTATTCCACCTCTGGATGCGCCACCGATACAAACTACAAACGATGTGAAGCCCATTGAGACCTCAATGACGTTTCACTCGCCGCAATCAGCTTCCGAGCTTCAGGGTCTAGCGCAGAATGGTACCTTTACGTTTCCTAACGTCCCTGTCAACAACTCTCAAGCTGCATCAGTGGCTACCGTGACACCGCGGAACTTATCCAGACAAGCCTCTCCAACAAGCCCTTCTGGTCCTATTACCAAGAAGAGAAAAGCAAGCGGATCTGTGAAGTTACCTCCTAACCTGTTAATGACAAGACTGGAGACGGGTCAGTCGCCGCCGATGCCTCCAGGGGCACCAAATGAATCAACCGTGACGTCCGCAGCAACGTCGCCGTTCTCCCCTAACATGGGGACTTTCCCGATGTCCGCTGATCCCCTGTTTGCTCACGGGCAACAAGTGAACCCTAACAATATGGGACAGCATTTTCCGACAGGACCGCCTACACCAAACAGCAATAGCGCTGAACTGATGTTCCAATCAGGGAACAGGAATATTGGTCTCGATAACATACCGGTGTCCCAATTGTATTCCGCGCCAGCGTCAGCTCATCCTAGCCGTGCTCCCAGTCCGAGTCGCCTAAGAAACGACGTTCAGAACATACCGCACAATCCGCTAAGTCAAACCCTTTATAATGCGCCTACGGCTTTGAATTCGAGCAGAGCACCCCAACCCATGATTTATAAGATTATTCCCAACGAGGGACCAAAATCAGGGGGCGTTGAGGTTACTATTCTCGGCAGCGGTTTCACAAACGGCGGTCTCGAGGTCATGTTCGGTGAGCAAAGAGCGGCCACCACAACGTATTGGGGTGAGACATCCTTGGTCTGTCTTCTCCCACCGTCCCCTTCTGCGGGGATGGTTCCGGTTTCAATTAGGCAACCGGGCGTCGCACCCCAGCATCCGTTCAATGGCAACCAACAACCACTGTTCAGATACGTCGACGACGACGAACATCGTCTAATACGCACAGCACTTACCGTTCTGGGCAACAAACTCGGGGGTAAAATGACGGACGTTGCGGATATCGCAAGAAATATCATCTTCGGGCCTGGAAATGGTGGTCCTTCTTGGGGACCATCTCCTTCTAATAGCCAAACCCCCAACACGAACTTCAGTAGTCTCGAGCAGGACCTCTCGGAATCCGTTGAGATAGGTCTCCTCCGAATCCTAGAACTCATTGATTTAGATGACAGTCCGAACATAGCTAAGATCAATCTGAAGCGAGCAAACGGACAGACGATGCTTCATCTAGCCTGTTCTCTAGGACTTTCGCGGTTCATTGCCGGCCTCCTGTCACGTGGCGCTCACGTCGACGTACCAGATAACGGAGGCTTCACACCGCTGCATATGGCCGCAATGAATGGCTACCCAGAGATTGTCCGACGTCTCATCATGAGGGGAGCTGATCCGACATTGCGAACCCTTTCAGGTCTTACCCCCGCTGACGTCGCTCGATCCAGTGACGTTCTCCGGGTTCTCCGGCATATCGAGAACCATTCCAGGTCCCGGAGTAACGGTTCTCTTCATAGTAGGAATAACAGTGCCAGTTCCATCAATTCATGGAACCCGTCCGGCATAGCTCCGACGCACCGTGAAGAGTTTATGTCTACAAGCTCGAGCTCAGTGGAAGAGAGTATAGATTCTTCCGACGAGAATGACAGCAATGAGGATAACAACGACTGGTTAAATATGAGACGATCAAGTTTGGCGCCCACTCAATATGGCCGAGAGATAATGCCTCATGAAGCAGTGGATGAAGATATCCCCCCACCAACCCCTACTGCGGCCATGACCGCTCTTCGAGATCAATTTGCGGCACAGCTCCAGCAATTTCAGCATTCCATGGCGATGCACTTACAGAATCTGCCGCAATTGCCAATGCCGCACATGCAAATGCCACAGATACCACAAATGCCAATGTTTCCAGATTATCAAGCATACCTATATTCAACTCCTGTCATGCAGCGTATTAGCTCTCTGGTTCCGAACATACGGGGTCCACGTCCTGGACCCGGGGACGAGCCAGCTCCGCGAGATGCGGATAGTCGATGGTGGGATCTCCCCTTCTTCGGCGCTAAGGACTCGCCCCCACCGGCTTATAACAGCATCTATCCTCAAAATGCCCTTGATACCAAACAAGCGTCAGCCGCTCAAGCCGCAGCCGACTTTGAAGCAGACAGCAAATGTGCTACCCTTTACGACCAACCCGCATCAGAATCATCACAATCACAAGAAGTTCCCACACTTCTTGAGATCGGGCGTAAACATCATATCACTAAGGAGCAGCAAGAGCACCTACAGCGAGCCCACGCTCAGAGGCTTAAGACCGGCAGCAGTGATAAAATGCTCTGGTTCGTCTGGGTAAGTGACATGAAACGTTCAGAGATTTTTATAAGGCAATTTCGCTAACTTATGATTGTAGATTCCACTCTTGGTTTTCATCCTCTGCGCTATGTTGGCCAGCGTTGCCCCTTCGCTGATGTTTTACGGTAACACATTAGTCGAGGCATGTACCACCTTCGCCGCAAACCCACGGGAGATTGCGCGAGAGATGGCACAAAGACATATGCCTAACCCTCCTGCACCCATATAATTTTCCCATACAAGGTCACTGGACCATTTTCTTTACTTTGTCTTAAAAGCGTAGCCTTTGAGTGTCGCGTACTCGTTCCTATGTATATATAACACCGTTATCTAGAGTTGGGATGTTCTACACGGTGTATCAGTCCAGCACGAAAGTGGGTTAAAACCAAGACAAAATCTGGGGCTCTATATCTGAGCAAGGCGTTCTAGAATTTATTCCTGTCACGAGGATCCTTAGGAGAGACGTTCCTACTTCGGAACTTATTTGGGATGGTTCGGCTGGGAGGCGGTATCTTTTGACAATTAGAGCGTGAGAATGATTTGCTGGGAGTATCATTCCGGCTAACGGGGATTTACTACTATAACTACGTTGTTAGGCCCGTACCTACAAGTATAATAACTACACACATTGTCGTTGCGCTTGAATTCGCGATCCTTAGCTATATCGAGGTCGTTGCTGTGTTCCATGTCATGTGATAGTATACAGTCTATTTCTCATAGGTAAATGATTGCCGAGGTAGCATCCCAATCTAGTAAGACGTTTCTGACAGCTTCATAGGCATCAATCACGAAGTCTACGTAAAGGCCGAATACGACAAGATGGCTATGCGGGTTCACTCTTCTAAGCGGTGTGGCTGTGCCTCAACATGACGTGGCCCGGAAGGGGTAGGATATGAGCTATCCCAAACGCAGATGATTAAGTGTTCAGGAACCAAACAATAACATGGGTGGAAGGGATTTTGTTGAGTATTTCAGTAGCAGGGCCTTTATCCTCGGGATTTCGCAAGCTAGCTGGGTTTCTGATGTATTGATGAGGCGGTGTCTCGCCCCTCCCGATACACGCTCGTAAAGTTACAATTAAATCGCTAGATATCCTCCCGAGAAGATCCCATCTTATAGTCCCTCTATATCTAACTGACGGAGATGGTACAATACGAGTCAAGAAGCCTACCGGCGCCCCCGCGTGTGCGTTTCCCGACACCGTTTACTACTTATTAGACACTCTCCTTCCGCCCTCAAGCGGCAAGCCGAGATAATGAATTGCTTTTCTTCCCCCCTGACGTATATTCCCGTTCGGATCAATGCACTGTCTTTCCGAAGAACCCCAAATCCCTGTCCAGCTGCTCCTCGACCCACATCGGCCAGCCGTTGTATTGCCGATGCTCGGCATCGACCTGGCGGTTGAGGTACTTGAGCCAGCGCCCCATCCCCAGGTCGATGCCCGCGTCATCCCTACGCTGCGGCTGCTGCGTACGTACCTACACAACGGGGGGTTAGTTAGCCTGTCTCAAGTAACAGTTGCTGCCTAAGCACCACACCACTTACGCATCGCTCCGTTTCCGTCACAGGCGCCATGATCTGCTTGACGGCGATCCAGTGCGAGGCCAGCAACGTGGCGACCTGGTTCGCCGGGTCGACGAGGCGCTGGAACTGGTCGTGGGGCATCTGGATCCACCAGGCGTAGTGCTGGCACAGGATCTCGTAGGCCTGGTAGGCGGACGTGTGGCGCAGGGCGTCCGTCATGTCGACGAGGAAGCGGTGGTACTCCGACTCGACGGGCAGGTCGACGCACAGCGGCGCGAGCCCGCGGACCCCGGCGATCGCGTCATCTACCCAGTCGCTTCGGATCGGCGGTAGCGCGTCGATGAAGGGCCGTAGGAGAGACGACGACCCGTTCCCCCCGATGTTGCTGAAGATGAACTTGGATCCCTTGCACCACATCTGGATCGCTACGATCACGATCCCCCGGCAGAACGTCATGAATTCCGCCATGCCGTCGTCCAGCACCACCGATTGGAACGTCAGCGCGAAACAGGTCGCAACTAGTTAGGGATGGTCTCGTTAGCGGCCCAGTGCCTTGTACGTTAGTAGCATGATTAAGGGGTAGTCTGGACGTCGGGGTTGTCAACAATTTTAGTAAGGTTGTACCCCTGGACTAAGCTTGGGAGATGCTTTCTACGAGCAGTGAATAGAATACGAACCAAGCGCATTTCCCTCTTCAAACCCTTTTGACTTCGGAACTTGGTTTAGTGTCTTTTTGATAGCCTTGATGGCCTTGAGCCGGTGTGACATCGCGAACGTTACTAAACTGGGATCTTGCGTCATGAGGTCTGATGCAGCAAGACCTAGGATTGCGTGCATGAGGTATTCGTACTGTTACCGTAACTTCGTCAGCATCGACTACTCTGTAGTTAGGATTCGTCGTAGCGCGTACAGTTTGGGATAAACATGGAATCTCGTGGGTCCAGATAGACTCATTCCCCAACGGATGATGCGGAAAGCAAGTTAAGAGGAAGTGCTGAAAGAAGCGCATATCTTGCAAGCTAAAGAGAGGGATTTGATGTTGAGGCTGTTCCCTGGTTGGTAGCAATTCTCGATAATAGTCGGTGGTGAGGTGAAACTCATACTTGATGCACGACTTGAGGAGCCGCCGGATATTCACACTTCAAGCCCGTTTTCGTGCAATGCCCACATGCTGGTCGAGTCTCCTGACACTTTATCCTTGAAGGTTAGCCACTAAGTAGTTATATCTATCCTGGTTCGGATCCTAGTACCTTGATGCGGCGCCTTTTGCAGTTGAAGCAGCCACGGCGACTCTTTGTGTGGCCTCGTCGTTCTAATCTTTGTCTTTGATTCGAATTGCTCCGGGCGAGCGCTGTCGTTGGGGATGAGACGCCCGGTATGCCGAGATCATCATTGAGCGCCGAAGTCGAACCCGATGTGTCATCGCTGATCAGATAGCTGATATCCTCGTCCGGGAGGAAAGACGTATAATTAAAGTCGTCATCTCCACTATTCAAGCTCACCAACGGGAGGATCATAGGTTGGTTTGGGTTTGTTGGTTCCATCTCCGTTCCCTACTATAGTGTTCTAGGTTGTTTGTCGACCGAACTTCCATCGAATAGGTTGGAGTTTACAGAAGGCTGAAACACATAACAATTAGGTCGCGAGCATTAACCTCATGAAACTTAAGCTCAAAGAGGATTCTACCCGCGCCAAGGCGAGTCGAAATGCTGATCTGCCAAGCATACGTGGACAAGCCTCAGCTCCTCCTCAGCTAGACCAATCAAGTGTGGGTCAAATCGTGGCGAAGCTCATTGTCAACTGAATCAGGGGGCACAATGGAAGATATTTGATTGGTTACATCAACTACAGCCGTAAGCCGGTCTGAAGTTCATCGCTACCTAGTTATAATAATCGGGCGTATATTGGCGTATATTCCTAGGACCTATTCTGTGCTTCGCCTTCGTCCACCCAACTAGATGGTTACAGCTAATGAAACAGTATCAACTTCGCCATGAGTCAGACCGATAAGCCTCTCTCTGGCAATGAAATGTAGCTATAACTGTGTATATATGTCAGAATTATGTATTACTGCTCTTGTCTTGAAGCCAAGAGCCAAGAGCAACGGACAATTGAGAGGCCGGCTTAGGGTTCTTTATTACAAGACCCTGTTCTGTATACAATTAGCATGCGATTTTATAGGGAATAAAACATACTAGAGTACGCTCAAATAACGAATACGTATTGGAGGGGCATAATAATAGCAGAAAGCCGAAAGGACTTCTCAGTTGCTAACTCCGAATAGAATAGTCCTACGGTTTATTACCCCATGAAGATGAGTTGCGACGTTCCCCTACAAGGTCGTATTCACTCATATCACGCGTACCGGTACAAGACGAAGGCCAATGCTATATCAATCTCCTAGTCATCCACAAGGTAGTCAGTCAGGTTTAGTATTAAGATGGGGCTTACTACTAGTGATAGGTATAATAGATGTGAAGGACTTTCTATTAATATTACTCTAGCTTATTACTTTGAGCTGAAGCTACGATACTGGGGGGCTCGAGAATTGGTTGAGAGTTGTCTTCTAGTGCCCACATATCTCCCTCTTAAAGTCATAAATTTTGGCAACTATACGGGGTTGCCATCTTCTTTTGCCCCGGGCCACCCTCCGCGCTGCCCCTTCGTCTAAGTTGCGTAGATATCTAAAATATTGGTATGATATAGGCATGCATATGAAAGGGGGTATGAAATCATACATGTCCTCGTTCGGCAATATCGCCAAGGCGGAACGCATAAGTTGCCTAATACCCCCTTTTCTTATCGTTCTCATACTCTGTTTCTTGTCTGACTTTTTTTGTCTTCCAGTATCCTATTGTGTTTCTCTCGTCCTAGATCATACCATCGACTAGTCGGTACACTGCTACGCTGTAGGCACTTAGTATAACATCATAAGATGATATATCTAGGTATATAACGAATGATATAGGACTCTGTTTCAAGAGATGACTACCTACACGGAGCTAGGGAAACGGATTAAAGTATGTTATATCATCTAACTTAAGAAATGCTGTATTACTACATATCCATCCAGGCAGATTACACCGGTTCTGAGCACCTGAAAGATAATCCAATATATTATAAAGTTCATATATACATAACCAGAAGGTATGTGAAAAGCTTCGATTTTGCAAGGCAGAGAGAGAGACAGACGCTATCCGGGCTACTTCTAGTTGTAAACGGTTTCGTAACAAACCCTAGTATTAAGTATATACCCCGTGAGAGATTGATATCGTGTTAATATGTGCATATAAAATTGCAAATTTCCTCCTTGTAATAATCAGAGGACATATCCGTTGAGGCGGTGCAGCTTTCGTGTATGAGCGTTGGTGCCTGAGGCAGGAAATACTTGCGCCTGACTTCGGGGACATATTACTCAGCTCTGGAGTGGCGATGCAACGCCCCCATTGCACACAGCCTCAGGCCTTTTCAACACAGCGAAGGCTTCTTGTGAGAACTACTAGTTGTCATTTGATGCGATTCCAACTTCTTGCCACAGGTTGAGCTCAATAGTTTACTTTCGTTGGCCGACTTCCTTGCTTCTAGTCAAAGTCGACGAGGATTGATACTCCGACTTATCTTGGATGTATCAGTATCAAGATCCATCCACTCAAGAATCAGGCTCCGGAAGAGCGCCGTAACCGGCCATAGCAGGGTTTGCGTGGCGTTACTGATCGAGTATGGTTCGAATGTGCGTTGACTGCGGTCATATACCAGTCTGGTCGGACATACAACCATGCCCCCTCACGTGTGGAGATAAATGCGTATGTACTTGAATGTAGAGGCCCTCTCCTTTCCCCTGATTCTAACAAGTCATTAGTGCCAGTGTGAGGGCGAGATGTATGAGAGTGGGATGCACACTCCCGCCTCACATTGCAGCAGTAATTCGATGGCTTCTTGCGGCCCAGTACCTAGTATCTCAGGGCAAAATGACGATTTTGAGATACAGCTGACACGGAGATTGGCGGAATTTCAAGCAACTAGGAATGATAGCAATGGTGACAATAATGGAGTTGATAAAGGTGTTACTGAACAAAATGAGAAGGTCTCGCGGTGGAGGCAAGGCATGGCCGAGTTATTTGACAACGAAGATGAGGGTTTAGGTGCTAGGCATGAGCCGAACTGGAAAGAACCCCATCAGTTTCAACAGGCTGATTATAGATCCGGAGAACAGCAATATAGGGAAGACGGCGTTCGTCCTTCCTCCTCCGTAACTAGGGGGTTCGATACTCGGAACCAAGAAAATACCAGGGCTTCTGATAGACTTCATTGGCAAGCTAGGTCTAATGAAGACAGTGGCTCGAAGAAGAGAGTAGAACACAAACAGAAGGCTTGACTTGGGCTTAGATAGCCTTGCTATGAGGCCGAGATAATGAGCAATAGCGTCACAGCGAGTCAATTTACTGGGTCGAAGGATCGGTGTGTTGGGGGGAGGGGGGGATTCTTCTAGTCCCATGATATATATCATGGAAATATTCATCTTCTGCCCTATGAGAAGAGGGGTATATTACTTTGGCTTCTATGGTAATATAGGTGTCGATACCTTTGTGATCATGTCATGGAACTTGGGAAAGGTAAGCATCGCGGGACGAGAAGGTGGGATCAAAGAATATAATCTACCATAAGTAGAACCGGGAGTATTATGTATCCTTTGTAAAGATTCTGAACTAGAATTGGACAACAGGGTTGCTTGGGGGTGGTGCCGTCGTGATTCGTTCCGCTGGGGGCCTACATATATTCTGTTCTGCGTCTCTCTTGAGGCTAAGGAGTCTTGTGATGGCTTTTGCAGTCAAAAGTTTCCAATGCTTCTTCGGGTTTCCTTCGAGAGCCTCGAAACCTTTACCCGCTAATTCATACGAGTTAAGAGCTTGGTCGTTATTCCCGGACTCCTCGTACATTGCTCCTTGAAGAAAAGCCGTCTTTGCGCGTTGGTACTGTATTTTTGGAGTCTGGGAGCCGCTTATTGAGTTGTACCAATCAAGAGCTTCCTCAAAGAGAACCGAGGAATCCTTGTATTTCCCTAAACTTTGCAGAGTGATAGCTAGACTGACGGCGGCATTGGTCCTTCTCCATGAGCATGTATTTCTCTTCTTGTCCTGTTCAATGTGCCCAGTATGCGCGAGTTGCAGTGCTTTTCTCGAGCCCTCATAGTCACCGATAGAATGTTGGAAGATACCGTAATTCTGCAGCGTTTTGAGGATCTCCGGGTGATTCGGAGGGAGCCGCTCACGTTGCCACGTTAGGGCCTTTCGAAAGCAAGCCTTGGCTCCTTTCCGGTCTTCGCAGTGTTGATACGCAACAGCCAACGCTGCAATGGTTTCCAAAGTCAGTCTATGGTCAGCACCATGGAAATCTTCTCTGCCTTCTTTAGTATCTTCTAGGAGTGAAACGGCCCTCCTCCAATTCTTTCTATCTATGTACGCAACGGCATTATCGTGCATAATCGTAAAAGTGAGACGTTTCCCAACTCGAGGGTGCTGTCGCGCGGTCTCGAGAGCTTCGGTCAGTATTTCGCACCCGCGTTCTACCTGTCCCATCGCGAGATGAGTGACGCCAGAGGCATGTTTCAAGAGGAGCAAAATGGCGACATCTTCGTTGCAGAATTCGGTAATACCGGCTTGCACCAATGTATGCGCCTTTTCATGTTCTTCCATCATCAGATGTGCCCATACTTGATTTACCATAATCTCAGCCATAATTTGAGTCCGGGTCGCTGAAATTTCTGTTTTCTTCACTTCCACCTCAGCTCGTGAAAAACAAGTCATGGCGAATAATATGTTCCCCTCGTTAAGACTTGATATGCCCATGTTATTGTAAAGCTCCGCAATTCGAGCGCGTGGGAGGGATAGCCGTCGCTCCCCCAACCTTTTTAGCATATCCCATCTTTTTTGGCTAATATTAAGTTGATAAATGAGACCGTATATTTCAATTGCTCTAGAGTCATTGCCTCGTAGCCTGAGCAAAGAAGCTAAGCGTTCCATGTTGTCGAGGTCTTCCACAGTAGGGGCAAATAGTCTTGCCCTGGCTATTAGCCATGGCGCAAATGCCTCCACGTGTGGACCTAAGATGTCTACAGCTTTTCTGTAGTTCTCTTCTGAGCTTCGAGGGACTTTCCTGGCGAGAATTTTTGCTATATGTGAGTTGACATACCAGGGTTGCATCATCGACGTTCTGATAAATTGGTAAAGGATAGCTGAGAAACAGCAAGTAATCTTTTGATCTCGAGATACACTTGTCTCGACAAGGCCATATTTCGCTAGACGTTGGACGATCTGAGTGAAAGGTACTAGGCAGTCGCCGAGTCCTAAGAATTCAAGAAATCCGTAAGACATCATCTTGCGGTCTAATAGAACGCACATGCAGAGAAAACTACGCCATGTTGTCGGGTAGCTCGTACCCGGATTCTCTATTGTTAGAATATTATCAATCTTTGACCAAAGCCGCTCTGGTAATTTCTCCTGGCCAAATCTAAAACGTTCGATGAGCATACCCACGGTCCCACACAATGGTAATTTTTCCATAGCAAGGCGAATGAGACCAGGATGGTAGTCAAGGGATTCCAATAACGGACGATAGAGATGTTCTTCGGGCCAATTAGTACTGTAAGTAGTAAGCTCGGCGGTATGACTCACCAGAACTGGCCTCTTTCTCCTCTGTAGGCATTAATTCACGTATTATTTGAACGGCATGTGGAAGAGCGATGGGTCCAATCTTGATGGAGGAAAGGCCACTTCCAAACATGGGTGCGTTTGATATCAAAACCACACGACCTTTCTTCAGCGGGCTGACAATGTCCTTAATCATATCAGGCTTCAAGATGTCGTCGATTATAAGCAGCCAATTACCGCTGATATCACTGTTGAGAAAGGAAACGAGTCGCTCAATATTGGCTGTGTGTTTGTCCCTCCGGCTCCAAGGGTACATAATGTAGTCCAACCAGCATTTACCGAGCCGATCTACCTCTTGGCTGAGCGTACCTCGTAGACTTTGGTCGGTCGCTGCGCTTAGCCAGAAGATGCTGTCGTATACTTTCCCATACTCTTCGATGGAGTGCAACACGGTCTGTGTCTTGCCTATGCCAGGCTGGCCATACACTGACACGTCCCTTTGCATACTTGTATGGGAGGGGTATAAAAGCGTTTTCAAAGTTCTGATTTCATTATCGCGGCCAAAGATTGTCACCTTAGGAATGGTTCTGAGATGATCCGAGATCCCTAATGGTATAGTAGTCCTCGGGACGGTCCGTGGGAATTGCTCCACGCTAGGTCCAGGCGATGGCCTCGAATCGAAATGTTCTGATATGGTGATAGAATTGGGTGAATGCTCTAACCCTGCAATCGGCTCGACGTAGTCGAGGTGTGTGCTGGGTGCGGTTCTCGAGATTTCATGCAAGAGATTGATGACAATCTTCAGGTTTGGATCGTGTCTATTCCTGAATTTTACTATGCTCGAGTGATCTTCATCAATCTGGAAAGTTCTGCCCTGGGTTTCTGGATTTCTCCATAAGCCACGAGTTGCTGAATCTCGTTGGACAAGCTTCAATCGAGGTGCATCAGATCTCGCATTTGACAATGATCGATCGATGGGGTCACGCTGTGGATGGTTCTCATTAGATGTGGTGTGTCTCGAGGCCTCCTTGGATAACAAACTTACGACTACGACCCTTGATTCTTTCGTCTCATAGCCCCAGAAGAAACTCATCTTCGAGAGTCCCCCTACTTTTAGCTGCTGGGAAAATCCGAGTTCTAAACGTCTTAAAAAGGGCGCATCATATCTGAGTTGCTCGATGAGATCCCGGTTAGGCATTTCATCTGTGATTGACCTAAGATGAGAAATTTCCATGCCGTAATTTGGAACACCGAAAAATATAGCTCCAGTCAGGGCTTCCACGATACCCCGTTCGATCATTCCTCTACTCTCGGCGAGGGAGACTAGAGCTTGTTTCAAGACAATCCCGCCTAGGCTATGTGCAAGGAATATTAACCCACGATTAACCATAGAAGAATCGCGTAGTAATCGAAGGTTTTTAACGAGGCTGATGGCAATATCTTCAACTTTCTGGAAGGACGTGGATTGCCGCATGTCTGTGTCGTATCCGTATAGAATCATTCTTGATTGGGGTAGAACGTTTGGTAACGAGTCTCTAATCCACATGAACTCCTTGTTGCCCCCGTGTGGTTGCCACGATCCGAAGGGATGGCTACCTATGCCGGAGATGGCAACACAGCTAGATATATTGTGAGAAGGGATATACAAACGGGGTTAATGGGAGTCTCTCACTCGAATTCGCCGTCGTCTTGTGGAACATCATTTAAGGGGGTCCAGCCGAGGAATTTATCGTCTAGCGCGAGCCCGTCTTTTACCTGTGAAATTGTGCGGACGAAGAAGTCGGGCTCAGCCTGTGGGAGTCCTTCCTCGAGAGACGTATATCGCCTCCGTTTCGACGGCTGCTCCCGTTCGCTGAACATTACAGTAGCTACTTTCGTGCATTCTGCTCCAAGGCTTGTCGCCAAAGAACATATGGAGATGTCATGGTCCGAGAAATCATCCCGATCAGCACGTATCAGTGCCACGACTTCTTCCTTACTTCTAACGCGGGGCGGGATTCCCTATATCATGACCAAGGGTCAGTTTCCATTTAATTTAGCCAGTATAATGAACATGGGAAAGTAGTGAGAAGCAGAGCATAGATATTGGACATGGATTTTGGTTGCTAGTGAAGCAAGGGAATGCTCCCAGGAGACTAGTAACGGATGTGATACTAACTTGGAGCCTGTAGACTCTGGGAGCCGCCATCGCCTCTTCTCAAGTGGCGTGCTACATTAAGTTCAACGTCGAGACCTAGCGATAAGAGAGGGGTCTGGATATTGGAGTCACTGGTATTTATTAACAAGTCAGAAATTAGAAGCATGCCTAAGAGGCCATTATACACACTGGTAGACCTCTGCGTTTTACGGAGGCTATGTTCGTTGATGTGTTGTAGGCTGAATGGTAGGCTCAGCCCCCAAATCGGGGATGACCTGCTGCAGTAGTCATATGACAACATCAGCTGATATGCAGGTACATATAAGGGGGCTATTATGTATTTAAACATTATGACATCTCGCCGAGTTATGCGATTTAGAAACGCTATCTCCTTTCTAACTACATTCAAATTCCGTACTCTCTAATGTATGTTCGGTACGCATTGGAGTGGATTATGTGATAAGTCCTTGGACTTCATATTGAATGATGAAGGGCATCGTATGAAGTTGCCTGGGTCATGCCCCAAGGACCAAAGAAGCTCAGTCTCGCTTATCTATCTACACAACGCGACAGACCTACTAGTCTGCTCATGATCATCCTCTTGAATTTAAAGTAGGCGCCGGGCGATAGAGGGGTCGACGGGACTTGATGATCGGCGTGGGTGGGGCCGGGTTTGTGGTAGCGTAGAATAGGTAACCACGATTAAAAGAAGATGTTACGAGATATGGTTCTAATTTCTAAAATGGTATAATCTGAAGCTCCGAAGACATTGAGGACGGAATTGAATATTTCATCAACAAGAATTTGCGAACCGCATATTATAGCCACTCGCAGACCAGTGGAAGCGCGATGTCCCTACCGGCACCTGTCGCCTCAAGTACTTGGTAATCACTAGGTAGGAATGCCCTAACGAATCACCATGTCCTATACCACGGGGATCATGCAAGTCACTTGGCTTCTCGAGAAGAGGATGGTGTCAACAATGCATTGTTCATTAAAAGTTCAGACGAAATTCCGAAAACTCAACGAGCCAAGACTTTGTTCGGACGTTCCCGCTTGCCGCTTACCGAGACAAAAACACGTAAGTAAATTTAACCAATCGGTTTTCATAAGCGGATATTTACAGGTATCGATATACAACGCGGCTCTAGTTTTCTACTTGTATCTGATGGGAAACGCCATAGAAAAAGTCGCTGGCGAATTGTGCTAGCATTTATGCACGCATCCGACGGGTTATGGCAGGAGAATAACTTCGCGGGGTTATCACTTCACACTCCACTACCACTGAAAGGTGTGTTGGACATGAGAAGAAACCTGCTCGCAAATTATGATTGCGTGACGTGTCCCTGATAAATAAAGGCTATCCGGATTGGTCTCCTACAGGAGCGGGGACTCGACGAAAACTATTTCCGTAACTCTCATCATTTTATTCCGTATTGCGTTGATAAATTGGCGAGGTTAGTATGACCAATCTGGTTCGTGATCCAAGGGATGTGGCTGCTAGTAGGATCAAGCCTCATGTCTTGACACGAAGCAACGGAATAAAGTAAAGCAGCCCACCGTTTTTAAAAAAGCATCGTTCCCAGCGAGGGACGACGACAAAGTGGGCTGGGACGTCTGGCTCGTGGGGGCGTTCAATCGTAGGGATTGTCAAATTAATTTCGGGAAAGAGAAGATATAAGCTTTGATGTACGGTTACAATTGGCTAGGGGTAAATAATCTCTGGGAATGAATGGACATGGGAGCCATGGTGGGAATACCATCTAACGTCGACGTTCGCCGGGTCTTTACACATGTTAGTATCACAACGTTATGCTGCAGTTCATGAGGAAGGTATCACATTATTTGAGAAGTAATCTCGCTCTGTGGCATTACCGGAGACGAGGTGTCTCACGACCACGTCATTGGTAGGGCAAGTTGCTCAATCCATTTCTGTCTTTTTCATTTTTGCCAAGGAGTATGGCGGTCGATCCCCGAGCCACCGGTACACTACGTGAGTCCACGTAAGACACTAGGCCAAAAATGAAGCAAGGCGTAAGCGGGATGGGGATAGAATGGAGAAAGCATCTGGATTTCTGGCCTTGGACTACCGTAAACCAACCACCCACGGCCCACACGTGGATCGAATCGAATCAAGGCCAAAAAAGCACTTAACTTGCTCAGCTTGAAACCGCCACCCCATTTCTAGAGAGAGCGCGCGGCAGTCTTTGTGCCTTGTAGATTGGCCATTTCTTTGTGAAGGACTCGGAGCCGATATGGTCATGTCAAACACTTAAACTGAAGCTAACTGATAGACCGAGTTACAATATATTTGTAACTTTGTTTTTCTTCCTTCTTGTATATGCGAAAAGCCATTAGAATAAATCCAGAAGTCAAAAGAGGGGGAATGCTGTTGCGAGGATTATGGATGTCGCTGTACAATCAAGTATCTTTCCTATGTAAATGTGAGAAGAAATACGAGGTAGTACTATTGATAGATCTCTGACAACCCCTGAATCCTACCCACCATCTCCTCGTGTTGAGCGGTCTATCTACGCCTTGTTCCTGCAGCTCTAGCAGTTGTACCTGCATACGCTACGTAAGGAGAATTGACCTGGCGCCGGGCCACATAAGAACAAGGCCGAATTCTGGTGGATATACACCATGATTGGTGGCTGGCTGCGTTGGATAACCTGTTATAAGTTCTCACGTAAACATTATACGTCCATACCTTAGTACAGATTAGGTATGTAGATTCAATTGTGGTCACTTAGGCACCTGGGCAAGTTCTTTGTGTGGACTAAATTAATAAACAAACAAGGCCATTCAAAGAATTCGATCTAATAAAAGAAAGGCTTTCAATTTTTATTTTGAGGTAACTTATACTATACTAGAGGTCCAGTACGCACGCCTTAGCATCATATAGCCGTTTACACTACATGTGGATATGCGTGCCTCGTACTTAGGCTAGGTGTATCCATAGTAGATGCTGACAGTTCTCTCAAAAGAGCCAATAGGAAGTAGCGGCGGGTATGGTCAGCTTCTCGTCCGAACAATCAATTGATCGATTTACACAAATCAATCTGAGATGTTCCGCGCACAGGGCAGCGGTACGGCGGGACACAGCGGTCTTTCCAATCTTGGCGCCTAATCCGGCCCTAAATAGCACTTGGAACAGTCAATTAGCGGCTGGCTAGTCGAGCCTGGCCATTGACAGGGTAGAGAAGATCAAGTGTGCTCCTTGTCTGAAGCCCCTGAAGCCCCACACACATCCCGATTGCTGAACAGACGATGGACCCACCCGCCGCATGTCGTCCACAAGCACTTGAGGTCCACAAGGTCGACCACTGGTACGACTTGTAGTCATCAGCAGTCTAAAACACCGGTGTTAATAAACTCACACAGTGACCCTTCGTCCGTTCCTTTCACCTTCGCTACCATCTTTTGTTCCTCGACCTCTCCAATCGAGAACTACCACTCTCCTTCTTGCCCCCCGGCACATTCATTTCTCAGTTTTGTACATTTCCATCACCTGGTCGCCAGCTTCGACCCATTCGTCACCCTCAGTTGTTTCTTTGTGACTCGCTTTGATTTAAGAAAGCAGTCTAGGACCTCCGCGTTGTCCTTCGTCAAACGTCACACGCTCGAGACCCAAATCACAACTGACAACTGACTTATATTGTCCAAGGGTGCAACTCAATCCTCATCATCAAACTCGCATCATTCCTTCTGCGTCTTTGATAGACTGCACGCACTACGCAGAGCGTACCCTCACCTTTCGACAAATTCACTCATTTTACTCTGACTGTATCATCGAATACGTCTGACCCTCCTTTGACTGGACTGCTGGCACCTTATCACTCCTTCAACGGAAATTGTACTTGACCTCGACTTGGTCCTCGGAAAGAAACAAAGCCATACTACTGATACAATCTCACCAAGAACACAGAACATCCAGAAACTAGAACATCAACAAAATGTATACCAAAATCAGCCTTCTAGCGCTCTGCGCTGCTGCCTCCATCAGCGAGGTTGCCGCCGGCACTATCCACCGCCACCAACACCCCAAGAGAGAGATCGTCTGGGCCGAGACGGACACCTTTATTGTCACTGAATATGTAACCATGACCGTTACTGCGGGCCAGAACCCAGCTGCCGCCGCGGCTCCGACTCAGGCTTCCAAGGCCAAGGGTGAGGGCATTAAAGCTCCCTCTCACAGCTCTGCTTCGTCAAGCTCCACCGTTGTGGTCGCTAGCCCTCCCGTGGCTGTGGTCAACCCTCCTGCTTCGAAGCCTACGACACTGGCTACTTCAGTCAAGTCTGCCTCAACGCCAGTTGTTGAGACCCCCGCTATCAAGGCCCCTGTTACACTGAGTTCGGTAGTTAAGAGCTTACCTACTCAGACCCCAAGCGTTGCGAGCCCAGCCGCCTCCAAGTCATCATCCAAGGCAGCGGCTTCGCCGTCGGTCTCGGCTTCGTCTTCCCCTGTGCCAGTTAAGGCTGCTACCAGCAAGCGAGGTGCCGCGTACAACGACCCTACCCTTGTCACCGCTCTCCTGGGTCTCTCCAACAAGATCTCGTGGGCCTACAACTGGGGATCCGACTCTGGCGGTCTGACGGCCAACGTTGACTACTACCCCATGCTCTGGTCTCCCGCGCCCGACCACTCCAACAACTGGGACCAGAAGGCCGAGGCCGCTATCGCCAAGGGATCCAACTGCCTGCTCAGCTTCAACGAGCCCGATATCGCTAGCCAAGCCAACATGTCTCCCCAGTCTGCCGCTTCCGGACACATCCAGTACATGAACAAGTACGCCGGCAAGGCCCGAATCAGCGCCCCCGCCATCTCCAGCAGCCAGAACGCGGGCCAGGGTATCGACTGGCTGAACCAGTTCTTCACGGCCTGCGACGGCAAGTGCCAGGTGGACTTCTGCGCTGCCCACTGGTACGGACCCGGCGGCACGGCCGGTGCGCAGCTCTTCTTGGACCACGTCAAGAACGTGCACACCGCCTGCCAGAACAAGAACGTCTGGGTTACCGAGTTCGCTGCTGAGAGCGGTGATATCGATGGATTCATGTCGGCCGTTACCAAGGCGCTCGACAGCGACGAGTACAGCTTCGTGGAGAAGTACTCGTACTTCATGCTGAACCAGGGCAGCCTGATGTCCTCGGCGACGACCCTGAGCTCCTTCGGCAAGATCTTCGCCGGCGTCGCGTAAGGCAGCCACTGACTACTAGCTACTCATGTTTACGCACGTGACGTACCACTTCGATTCTTTTCACAGACTTCTGTGACTCTTTAGGGGGAAAAGGTTTTATGCATCGCGATATGGGGGTGGTGGATTACAAAAAACTCGGCACACGCTTTTTTTCACTTCTCTGTACATACTTGGACTGGCTCCCAATCATTTGAGCCGCTGGGTCTCTGGTCGTCTTGGGTCATACCCGCCAGGATCTGGTTTGTAGACATGGTGGAACAGGATATCTCGGGATCAACAAGGTAGATTCATGAAGATACGAATCCAACGAAATGCAATGGAAAGCAATGAGGCGTTGCGTTAAATCAAGTTTTAGCTGTCTTCCAATTTCTCGTCTCGTATTCGTGACTGTGTGTCTGGCTGTAAGGTCTTGGACTGATCTGGGCGCCTAGAACGCTCCGTAACATGGTAACAGTGGGCGGGGTCGGCGACACGTAATCGGTAATTACGCGCGAGCACTGACTTATGCCTCGTCTTCGGGAATACGAAGCTTACGATTACATTGGGTCTGGAACTCCATGACCGAGCGGCGGGTACCTTACCTTGGCAGTATCCTCGTCACGCAACATTGACCTCGGCGAGGACACGAGATGCGATATCAAGGTTTGTAACTTCCCAGTTGTCACAGTCTACGTACCTAACTCCCTAACTCCCTTCTATCTTCCCAACCCCCTTTCCCGATTACGTTTTGATGTACCTCGTATCTCAGATATAATTACCACCTCCACTAGCACTCTCCACCACTCTCTCATTCTCCCATCCATTCCCGATTAAATCCAGCCAGCCGTGTCCTCCTCACTCTCATCCCCGCCGTGTCCGCTACCGCTCTGCTCGCCCTTCTCCGCCTCAACCAAGTCGTGCCACTGCGATCCCCCCTCTCCTTCAAACGCCAGCCGACTGATGTAGAACGCGTGCGGGGGTCGCGGGGGACGTGTGCTGCTGCTGATGGTACTCAGCGTAGCCCTCTGCGAGGCTACCGTCTGGGAGGCCACCGTCGGCGTCGGCGTCGGCGTCCGGGCCGAAACCGTCCACTGCTGACGCCGGCCCCGATACCGGCGGATGCGTTCCAGATCCGCGGCTACGGACGCCGAGACCGAGGGCGGGCGTGACTTCCCGGGGGAAGAAGGTGGTGCTGGGACTTGAGCTTGAGGCTTCCCATCCGTTCCCATTACTGTGTCTGTTCCTTTTACCGCTACGCTGTGTGTTAGTGTACGAGGCCGGGCCCAAGTCCCCACCGTCTCGTTCCCGTGAATTTCTTCATACTCTCCTTCCACACTCGCGTTAGTAGCAGTAGGGCCGTTTTCGTCGTCGATCCCGTCGGAAGACTCGCGCACGTTCTTAGACGCGGTGGCGCTGATGTTGCTCGAGGTCACCACCTCCGTCTCGGTTTCGGGCTCGAGGTCGCCGAAGATGTGCTCGTACTGCGAGGTGCTGGTCGTATTCAGGGGTCGAGAGATATTAGGTTTTTGCGTACGACGCTGGGTGGATCCAGAGAGGTGAGCCGGCGGATGGCAGGAACAGTGTTTGTCACGTGAGATGAGAGAAGGGGACGGGCAGGAGAACCCAGTGGCTTCAGCGTTGTCCCATGATGTGACCCAATGGATAACCAGTATGGTAAATAGGGCTGTTCTCAGTCAATTTAAAATCGTAAAGAGATGTAATGGAGACTCACCGTCTGCGTTGCACGATGTAAGGTAAACCCACCCTCGCTCGCCGTTCAGCGCTAGGAGGACTATAAGGTTCCTTGAAACAATGGTTATCTCAACTTCCGTTCTTTACCGCCTGAAGTACATATATGCCGTTGCGGAAGGACATCACTTACACTATAGTAGAGATCGTCGTTCCTAGGACACCAATGAAAGCTCGTATTGCCACACTATGCAACTTAGGGATTTTGGGCGGGCCCGTAGAAGGGCCCTGGAACAAGTAGATATCTGAAATGAAATAGTTAGATAGCTGTGCAAGGCCGTTTCCGTGAAGGTAGGGAACAAGAATAATATGTATGTACGCCATATCGAGAAAAGGGGGTCTAACTTCGTAAGGGGCTTAAGAACAGGATTGCGAGGTAGATCTGTGTATTCAATTAGCCTTGCTATCACTAAGCAGAATAGCATGCAGACGTACGTTGGCGACGATTTCGAAAACTATCAGGGGTACCAGTGCGCGCCTCTGTATTCCGAGAATACATTGCTCATTATTCATATAGGCAATGTGACTATGGGATAGTGGTTAGATCTAAATGAAAAAGGTCATACACAGATATCCCCCTTTAACTTACTAGACGGAACTCAGGATACATAGGACACTATACACAGCTACCGAGAAGTAAGTAGGCTGGTTATCGACTAGGTGGAGATTTATGAGTCTTACTGAGTACACCGAATAAGTTGAAGAGGTACAGTCTGGACTCGAATCGCCCTTTCGTGCCGTTCCGGATGATAAACTGAACCTACGGTTAGAATACGAAACGGAGATGAAGTGAGAAGGACATACCGTCTTTTCGGCAAATAATATGTATATCAACTATCGAGGTAGGGGTGTAAGTAGCGTGTCCTATACTTGGAAGGCATCGCTCTCACCATCTAAGGCGTACGTTAGTACTACATAGGGGGCCGGGGTGAATGAAAAGACTGAAGTGACCTTTGTAACGAGGTAGCAGAATAGAAATAGCTGTACCGCGCCTGAGCAGGTACCTAGGCTAGAGTTGATGCCGATACCGTAGTTGATGATACCTATCGCAAACACGAAGATCGACGAAATGGCGTAGATCGCGAAGACCACTAAGCTCGAGAATATTTTACACGTTAGCGTTTCCCTAGGATTCTTGCCATGGTGTAGCTTTCATGAATAGAGAGACGTACGCCAGGAGCTGGGCGGAAGGCGCCGCCATAGCTTCACGTCAAGAATTCTTTGTGCTGTTCATCTCATTAGCCTCCTGTTCCCTTGCATACACGCGTGACTGAGTATATATAGTAGAATACGGACTGAAGAAGCATGACAGGGTGGACCAAGTGACGAAGCAGAGCGTAAGCCCGGCGAGGGCGCCGGCAAGTGGTTGATAAGGTAGAGCCGACAGGGGAGCCGCAACGCCTCGATACAACAACGAGGTCATCTTGTGTATGAAATCTGCTTTCGTACCCCGTAACAGATTTCAAGGAGGCATTTGAGGTATAGAAAAGTGCTTCAGAGAAATTTTAGGGAAGAAAAATGAAATGGAACGATGGTAGAGAGTGGCGGGCGAGACTAACTAGATGGTCAAGCAATAGACGATATCAGTAGAATACGCATATAAGGTTTCTGTGGTTAGATCCCGGTGTACCGCAATATCGGCCGAAGGGTTGCACACACATTTTTTAAAGTCGAGTAGTTCATCTTGTTCTTGTCGGGGACTATCACTTCAGATGAGCCACAATATTGGCAGCAGTATCCGAAGGTGAATTAGTTCTGAACTAGCCCACATCGATGCAAAAAGTGTTGACGAGTCTATTCCGATTACTTCCCCCCTTCAGATTGCTCACAGGTCCGCCGCGAGATTGAAAATCGGGTGCCCACGGTTTGAATAATATGAGCGGTCGTGAATCAGCGTTCGTAATGTATTCATGTATCTACTAGCACACGGTCCGAAGACTAGTTGCGCTTGCAATGGTATGTAAGCCGGAGAGAGCTGCTCTGTGATATGGGGTCGAGTATTAGCACAGACGTTAGGGCTGATGGTCCCTCCGAGTGTTTGGATGAGATAAGAAGTAAAAACTCAACTAAACTTCGAGATAGTTTAGGTTTTCCAGCTCGAAGCTAACGGGACACACCTTCATCTCTGCTCGTCGCCACCACCCTCGTGTGCGGTCTAAGTTCTCTTCGGAGGGTGTGATACACAGTCCGATCCTACGTCTTTTGACGAAATTGGCCCTTAGCATGCATTGATGTGGCGAACCATTCGCTCTGTTGAGTTACAAGTCCACATCAGGTGAGAATAACTATGCGTATGGGCTTTATCACGCTGTGCCACTCGTATCTAAACATGTAGGACATATTTGAAATCTTGCTACACATCGAACTTTCGTCATAATTCTCATATTAACGCGAGGCTAGGGGTCGGAAAGATTGAAAGTCGGGCCGAAGTATCAAGTCTACCTGCTACGCGATGAGCTTCGACGAAAGGCCTGGAAGAGAATAGTGATTTGAATGTCTTTTATTCTGACGGCGTCATGCCACGGGTCCGATCGCTTCTGGACCGATTTGACCAAAGCCGCCTTCTTTCCTACCCAACGCCAAGCTCAGCCTCAGGTATTCGTATCCCCCAACTGCGAAAGTAGATAACCTCACACTCATGAACGCCGGCTGATGCGATCCTTTCCCTTCATACCCAAGCCTCCTAAATAAGATTCAACGCCGTTCTATTCGCCGCATGCTAGGTGCCCCACCCATCCCCATATCATCTTTCCGTAACCACATAGAAACCGGGAATTGCATTATTCGTCACATATCGTTGTAGTGGATATCTTACACTAATCTAGCACAAGTGCGTCGCGGGTCGCCAATGAGGTACTAGGAGGAATTAAAAGTTGTTTAACCACTCGTTGTCGGCGAGTTGCTTGGGGGATGAGCTCTTGTTCGAATATGAAACTTCTCTCGTAACCGATCCGAGAGTTTCGCGTGTCGACTTTGCTCCTCGACCGAACCATTACCTGATGATGCTCCTTGTTGTGACTGCCGGTACTGTCGAAGAGCCTGGATGCGTTCGTCCACGGGGGCGTGGCGGAGTCTATTCCAGTCCAAAAGCCGCGACCTCCGCCGCCTTTGCGCACCATCTGCCTCATCTTCGGGAGGAGGGGCTAGGTGGTTATCAACAGGGCCGTCGCTAGCGGTGTCAGGCTGCATTGTTGGGCCGCTGATCTCGTCACCTTCCTCCTCCTGTGGGCGGAGATCAAGCCGACTATTTAAACGTTTGTTAGTTCTTAAGGAGTTCAATGCATGTTGACTTGGGTGCTTACCAAAGAGGACAAGTACCAGACACGTTAACTAGCCATGGATCGATACACTGTGGGTGAAATTTGTGGTCACAAGGAAGTACCCTGACGTCTTGCCCCACAGCAAAGTCCTCTGTACAGATCGAACAGCCAAGATGGTCGTCTTCTATTTGTCCATCCTTGCCCCTGCTTTCACCGGATCCATTAGTACTAGGGCCCTCTGAAGCTCCATTCGGAGCAGCTGTTGTCGCCACATCTGGTGAGGATCTTGTATGATTTACATCGTTAGATGTAGCCTCATGCTGTGTTGGGGAAGAGAGACGGCGCTGCCGGTCTCCTGATATACTCTCAAGTTCGTTTTCTGGGTCCGGTTTGGGAGGTTGGGGGTCGCCAAACTTCACAATGGGGAGCGTCTCCAGAACAGCTCGCGCCAAACCTTTTGCTCGACTTTGCCTTGGCCTTCCACCGTAACTAGCTCTTGGGCCGTACCTTTCAGGATGTCGATGGGCTCGAACCGCTCCGGTGGCAATGATGATGAGAAAAAGTAGAGTTATCAGACCAGTGATGCTATACAAAATACTCATAGCAACTGCTGAGTTGCTTCCGCCTTGGGATTGACCGTTGTTGGTATCACCGTCTGTGTCGTTACCAAATATTCTCGCACGAACTCCCCCGTCCGCAGTCATATTCTTGGTCCACGAAGCATCCTGAGCATTAGTCATACTCCATATAGAAGTAAAAGGCAAATCGGTTCCTTCTAGTGAGCAGTAGGCTCCAATAGTGCTAAATAGCAAGATGGCGGTCGGCTGTTTGGTCATAACCGAATTTAACACGTCGACAGGAGAAAGATAGGAATTGTCGGAGGTAGAGTCGCAGCTGATGTAGGCGATTTTATCTTTGAAATCGGGTTGATTATAATTCTGCTGGTCTACAACTAGCAGATCGCCCTGCACACTAAAGGCCTATTGTACGATTTAGCTAACCTATGCGAACAGCTGGACTGGGGAATTCAATACCCTCAGCGCATTCTCGTTGGTTTGGTTCAGCCCGGCCTCTGTCGTCAAGGGCACAACCTTATAGTTTGATTTTACGGGACCAGATTCGGAAGTCAGAGCCACCGTCATGGCATAGTAGTCGAGGGATTCGGGTAAGTCCTGAGTCGTACTCGTGGTAGCTTTGTCGGCGGATGCGACGGGAATGACGCTAGCAAGGCCCAGGAGTAAGTAGGCGATGCTGGCCACACTGGCGACGGTCGACGCCGCCATGTTGGGCTATTGCTGGCTTTCACACGATCGGCCAGCCGTTGTGAATAGATGAAGAGGAAGGAATCGGAATCGGAGTCGGCGGGCGCGCAAGGGCGGAAGAGACAGGAAACAATGAGACAAGCAGACTGATCCTTGTATGAGGATAGCCCTACTTAGCGCCACACGCACAGGGCTGGTGTCGCATCTCAGCACCGTCTCTCTTTAGCGAAGTCAGACATGAGGCCGGGGATTCTTTTTCGAGCTTGGCGGCGTTTCTTTCGTTCCTTGATCGACAATTAAGCGATCGGCACCTACGGGTAGTGTGGTAGACCCGGATACGATTGAGAGGGAGACGAGGGGGGGCGGGGCGTGGGGATGTATGTTGGTTCGTCGGATAGTGGGTAGCAGAGCGAGTAAGGGAGGGAGAAGAATCAGATCAGGATGTAGAGGGTGAGGGCTAGAGCATATGGTTGATGATTTGACTTTGTGTTTGAGTTGAATTGAATTGAGTTAAGTGACAAGTTATGGTAGACGTGCACGCGGATGGGGTGTGGGGAAAAGACGTGCGGTTTCCAACTGTAGTCTATCTTCTTACGCATGCTTCATATCGATCGCAGCTGGGCACTTTCCATTACCGGTACACCTAACGGATTGAGCGGATTAGACGGCATTGGAATGCCAAGAACCATGGATGGTTCGGATTTACGGTTGGTGCTACACCAGCTCTCTAAGCCTCAAGGATTCCAATGTCAGCCCACTTCTGTCAACTGACTGAGCTTAGTACCTCTTTGTCTCAAACCACCTTTATCTCACATGCACAATCAATTCAAGTAGACCAACTCTATCAACTACACCAACAAGCCACTTCCATCATAGTAGATGAGAAACTATTTACATTCCCATTGAATTGGTATTCTTCCAAGGAAGAAGAAACTCACCATTAGCACGATATTTAATATTCATGCATGGATATACATTCCGAGACGAGCAGCGTTTTAGTGTCATCTTTCCTTTAAAGCAAAGTCAGCCTGTCACACCAAAAGAGTAGATCCTCCTTACACAGCCATCTCAGTATATAGATGGATTACTGTATTTACTACAATTACGCGCAATCTCAATGCGAATATGAATCTTACTCTAGATATTATCAACCATCCGAACGAGTAAGGCGAATTGAAATTGTGTGCAAGGAAAGGCAAGTATTAATCATTAAAAGCCATGTTATTATCTTATGATGAATCCTAAACAATCTGAGCCTCAACTAGAATACTAGGCCTCGTTAAACTAATATTTTCGCTTATTGTGGCTTAATACATGTAGTTCAATCTGTCCAGGTGAAGGCCGTTGGCTTGCTTAGGTAACCAGATTCTCTTCCCACTGTAACGATCACGGAGTGCTAAACCCCGTTCAGTCATAATTCTGTCAACATCCATAGATGAGATTAATGCTATGAATTAGTAAGTCATCATATATTCTTTTGGTCTAAGCCAAAGCCATGGTCTAGAGAAAGACAATGCCTTAGGATTTGGTTGCACCCTAATCTCTTCAAACCAGATCTACTTCATGATAGCCGTTACGAAAAAGTGCACGGTCCCCATTCCTTATGATAACCTTAATATTACCTTCTAATTCAATGCGATTACTCTTATTGAAACCGGTAAGTAAATACCTAACTAGTAGAATGAAACTGTAGAAGCGGAATATCAGTCTCGACTATCATTCCTATAACTCGACAGGCATTAATAGTATTCTACACACCGATATGAACGGCTGGTATACACTACTTTCACCGCGTTATGTAAAGGTGGCTAAATAATACGGTCTTCCAAACTAGAAGCTATTCCCAAGTATTATGAAATCATTATCAATCGTTCCATCTAACTACCATGTATATATGTACCTACCTAAGTACTAGATATGTATAAACATATATTGATACGCTACGTATACAGCAAGTTTTAATTAGCAGCGAGGGAATGTATTCCTTATGTATCGAATAAATGTCCTAGACGAAAAGCTTCAAAACTCTCATACGTACATATAATTCCTAATAAATGTATTTACTAATTCTGATAATAGCGACCTCTCTCTAGCTTTGCTCTCTTTCCCTGTACCCCAACCACGTGACAATACCTTTCTAGATATTGTATACCAAGAAGCCTTGGCTACTGTTGGATACGACGCCATGTATAAGAAACGAGGATTGCGTGTGACTTCTCGGTTCTCTCGGCAGTGTTGTGAGATGAGAGCACGATATTGGATACCGTGGGCATGTGCAAGTGTGTACGGCATACCCATGTTTACCTCACTTTTTGCTGTATCAAATGCCAAACTCATCCCGGGACGTACTAGACGAGCTCAGTTCTTACCTTACAATATACTCCTAGGGGACACAAGACCAACTTTTCCGAGACGAGTGTCACTTTTGTGCAACCAAGAGTCTTACAATGCTAGTATGACAGTAAGGTAGCTGGTACAGCCGCAACAAAGCGAAACACTCAAAGACCCCAAGATAAGCGAGGGGAACATTAGATACGACAGTGATCTCGCTAATGCTATATTTAGAAGCTAATGGAAGGAATTCGATCCTATCAAATTCGTCTCGAGGCGACAAGCTTTCAATTTCCTATAGATACTGATACTTATTTATAGTCGTGGTAATGGTCGAGAAAAAGCTTAGCATACTACATAGAGTGGTATACGGCATGAGAAGGAAATAGATAACGTAGCGGGGCTACTAATTGTCCTACTACTTGGATAGCGACGCAATGAAAACGACTATTGCGAAAAGAAAAGGCTGCATTATACCTATTTCCGAAACACTGGGCCTATCGGGGCACAAGGCTAATAGTCTCAATCTGAAGCTATTTCGTAGGGTATTAGACATAACTTGATATTCTGATACTTGTTAGATTACCTCCCTTATCTGGAAAACGGGTTCAAAATTGTATTATTATTCCTAAGCGAGATAGACGCTGACGGCGCAAGGGTAGTCCCGCGAACGGCGGCGCCTACGGGTTGTCCGTGGACTGATGATGAAATACCTCGTCATATCTCTTCCATGTCCTCCAAATCGTTGAGCACAGGCCATTCGCCTACCTCAACTCTTTCTGGCCTGACGAAGACGCCATGCTTGAGGGGGGATTCGGTGCCCCAGTATCTAGTGCTGCCAAGGCTACCGTCATTCTTTCCGACTGGTTCATCGAGCTGGACTCCTACCCAAGCACCAATAGAGCCAGGAATCTCCTTGACCTCGCCGACGTACTTGACCTCCCCCCTGCGGGAGTCGTCACCGCCAACTCTGCATCGCTTACCCACCTCTATGCCTCTGCTTCTGATTTCGGAGTCAAAAGCGTCGATTTTAGCCTTCTCTAGACTAGGTGCGTCTGGATTGAATCGGCCTAGCTTCTCAGTCTTCTTCCAGGCCAAGACCGAGTCAGACTTTTTCTCGTACTCATCCGCAGGCATGACATATTTCTCGACACCAGAGGTGTCATTGAGGTTCAGCTTGGCACTAGCTGGGCGGGTGTCAATGATCTTCGTAAATCCGGTTAGTTATTCATAGCCCAGATCGCTGTGTTGCGAATAAGCCATGTGCGGAACTTATTCGACTATATGATGGCCAGACACGTATTCAGGCTGCATAATACCCCCACGGCGGCGATAAATGGGGTGATATCTGACTTAAATGGGATGTATATGAGAGCCGGTTCACTTACATGCAGTTCCGCGTAGGCAGATAAAGGGAAATTTGACAGAAGTGCTGTGTCTTCATCTGCAGCTTCGATGGCTACTGTCTCCTTGGATGCAGTTTTCAAGCTAATACGTTGACATGGAGGTGGGATGCCTGTGATGGGCTCAAGTTTCCTTTTCAGTTGGGCGATCGACCAGGATGGGGTGATACGTCTCTCTGAAGCCGAGTTCTCGGAGATGACTTGCAATGGAATATCCGCCATCGCTCGCCTGATCGGTGCAACTGCTTAGACGAGATGAGACTACTGAAAGGCGTATTGAGACCGGCGATCGGTGGGTTTCGATAGGTTCTCCCGCGGTATCCCTTCTAGCTATGTACGATATAGGATGGATGGTGGCGTGCTGCGGGAGTGAGGCTCCCGGTGCCGTGGAAGTTCTAGCCTCGATCCCCACGCCGGGTTCGGGAAGTAGGTTGGCAGACAATAACTCGGGCCGCACAAATGCAACGGCCGCTAAACTCGGGGACCCGTCTAGAATACGAGGATGTTGGGCAAGAGGTGCATGCGAGATGGCGAATTTCCGTAGTTGTAGTCGCGTTTGTAGGGTCTTCGCAAGGATAGATATGTACGTAGATGTATGTAGATGTATGTAGTTGGGGGGAAGACGCCTCGAAGAAGAGCATTTTTGGAAAAGGGAATCCTTGCAGGTCGCCCCGTACGTTGCACTGCTAATCTAGAAGCCTACCCTAGCAGGGGTTCAATGTTAGGTACCTACCTGTCAACGGCAACTAAAATTCCGCCACACTCTCCAGGGCTGTTCCGCGCTGCAAGCCACAGTCATGGATGTACGGTACATCATACATCAATTGATCAAAGATAGATTGATGACTTATCAATTGATTAAAAAACTGACAGAAATCTATGGGCTCCAGGGCTTGCATCTTTTATTACATATGTGCCCTATGAACATGTCGCTTGCATTAGGGCGAGCCGCTATACGATTTGACAAACCGACATATTAGGTATGTAACTGCATAAGTAGGTACCTACATCATGGATGATTCAATGTCCCAATCCCCTACCCTTGTCCTCCTTGCCCCTTACCATCCCATCCTTCCCATCACCCCCCTAAACGTGCTGCACATGCAAGTCAGCTATCCCCTCCTAATATATCCTCCTACATAGTGTTTACGAACTGCACCCTGAGCCTCTATTCTTCCTACTTCTTTTTTTCTTTTTTCTTTTTTCTTCTTTCTTCTCCTACAATCCTGAACTTTACATACATGTGCATATACAATGCCATCAACATGCACCCCTACCTGATCCGGCAATGGCTCCCACGTAATGCAGGCAGCTCGTTACGAGCAACCGCTACCTAGTATGAATACGTTGTGAAATGTCAATTGATCCCTCGCGGCCACTGACGTCTGTATCTAGCCGTTTGGTATCTGAGATCCAATCGTTTGTCACGTAGGACAAACAAGGGGCGACAAATCTGAATAGGAACCAACGATTTAGATGCCTGCCGTTTGCAGCATTGCCCTTGGGTCCCTGAAGATCCAACTCTGCCGGTAGGTATCACGACAGTTTTATCAGCGCCATCGAGGTATCCAGGCATCTTGCCTCATCGACATCTTACGGAATCTTGTGCCATGACAGACATGGATATGACACGCCATTCCGGCATCATAATCACCTATCCGTCCCCCCACGTATGATTCAATTGCTTACAGTACCATGTTAGTTACGGCAGCCTACCGGGCGATCCCTACATGTACTGTAATGAGATCTATCAATCTTTCTGGGGCGAGGCGCCCACGTTCAGCCGCTCTACGGGCTGGGGGCTTCGCGGGGAAGACCCGGAGCTGGGGTCTCAATGCTTCAGAACCACAGAGCCGAGCAAACAAAGGTTGTCCTGAAAATCTTGGATATCAAAAAGTGTCAGGTGACAAGTCATATCTCTGTTCTGACTGCGCCACCCGAGCCCGGGTTAACTTCCCTAATGCACCTCCTCCCACTTTTCCCTTTTCGCTTACTTCGCAGCCCTAAACGGAATCTGTGCTCATCTTATACCGACGTCTCGAGGGTTGTCTCGAACGCTTCCATGGTTGGATGAACGCACCACAACGTTGAAGCGGTAGGATGGTAGGATACCTAACATGAGCAACAAGGCCCTACCATGGAGGCAAATATGCGTTGTTCTTGCCGGGCACCAGCCGGCATCTATGGTATCGTTCACCGCTCCCCTATAGGCGGTCAGCCTACCCGCTGTCAAAGCCCGATCGAGCAATGAGAGGCAACCGCCTCGCCATTTCACCTCTGGTGGACGTATCACGGTGCGTGCTCCGGCATGGATTGAACAGCAATAGTTCGGCATGATCATCGTGACTCAGCTCGAATGTTGGGCAGCGCAAGGCCACTTATTATGTTTTACGAAAGGTTCTGTTTTGTAGGCGCCTAGCTAGGCCCAAATCGTTGCTTGACACCTGCCTAAGAGCCTCCCTAGCCTTAACATGATGATAGCTGAACACATGCGACGAAGCCACGACGCTGCGGCTAGACGGGTCCCAATCGGAGGTGTGTACATAACGAGGGGAACAGCCAGGTCAACCCGTCAATGCAAAGCCAACGCAACCATCCAGGGGGGCGGGCAAAAACGGGTTGAAAGTACCGAGACATAAGGTATCAAGGTAACTTCGGTATGTTACGATAGGTTACGACGAAGTCTGAAGTTTCCAATAAGGCATAAGGAATTGTCATGGAGATTGGTGGCTGAGGGTTGGGGGCTGATTGAGCCCAACCAGACGGTCCCGGGACTGACTGGCCCATCGGATTTCTGACAATCTGGTTCGATCAAAGCCTAGGCCGAAATAAGTAGAGAGAATACACGCATACATACGTCTTGCCTCACTTGACTTCGAGCGTTGCACTTTTGTCAGTCCATTAGGCTTTTAGCGCGGCCACATTCATGTACGGCTTGCATAGAACTACGACCGGTTCATAGGATGACCGATAGCGACAGCATACCATGAGAGCATCATGCGGGCTTCTTTCATCCTTATGAGGTTACTTTATTTCGATTCTGTCTATCTGTCTCTTTGGGTCTACTACTACCATAGTACCCATCAGGAGGATACCAGGATTGCCGTGTATTTGCACTACACCTTTGCAGGGCTAGATTCCCTTCTTGTTAATTGATTGACAAACGGAGAAACAAAAAGAAGAAGTCGACGTACTCCGCTTCGTTCGGGCAGCAGCAGTCAAACGAGCCGGTAAACAATTAGGTTCTCATCCACCCAATCCATCCACTCCCCCCACGCTTCACTTCTGACTCCAACCCGGTCTCAATCTAGAGTGAGCGCAACATTATGTACATCAAGATACAATGACAAGGTGCAAATTAGCTACGAACTATTGCCTCATTCATGAGAATAGAAGGGCTCTGCCGTACGATACTATTGCTTGTTATGGTAGCTGCAGCAGAGTAGATTGCGCTAGGTACAACACTCGCATATGTACGCACTCATAAAATGCGGTACAATGCAATTATATCATGCATGCGCACATGTACACGTATTTTCTGATGTTTTTTATAAAGAAAATCCTACTACTACTCTCCCCCCTGCTTGTCTGCCTGACTTATTAACAATCTGGTCCCTGAATTCGGGCGCAGCGCACGCGATCGAGCGTCTACCTTTACATATGGTTGAGCAAACCCCTCAAACTTGAGAGGTTGTAAATTATTGCCGGGTTCGCCCTTCGCTTTTTTTATACTGAAGAACTGACAGGGGTTATGGTCCTATCAGATGCCGGTAGGGCAACAAACAGCGCAGTTCTTGCGTGGCGTATGGCCAAGAATACCTTGACAAGCATAAGCATCATGTACGCGGATGGGCCCAAACCAACTTTTTCTAATTATTGTGATGCAGTGCAGGCAAAGTAGATCATGGTTCATGGCAGTTGTCCCCCCCATGCACGCCATTAAAGCAGACATTGAAGGCTGAAGTTCGGTACCGCCTTACCTTGACTAGTCACTGACGTGTGTAAGCGAAGAAGGAAAAAAAAGCAGGGAAATATAAGGGAGATATATTACAACGATGGATGTACCTGCGTACCCATCATTACTACTGCTACTACTCCTGCTGCTACTACTACTACAGCTATACTACTACCGCTACCGCTACGTCCTCCTCTTTCGAGACAAGACGTTCCGAATAGTCTTCAAGTATACCTACCTATTATGCACGGCGGTCTGCTGACCGCCAGTTCATCGGCCATAGATCGCTATTCCCGGCGACCCGGAAACGATTATTCCTAATTGATTCCTTGGTGTTTCCATTATGGCGGCTCGGGCGTAACTATGTGAGTGCGAACGGTCGAGAAGAAACTGAGCCGGGCATATCTTATTACAGGCAATGTGTGATGTACCCATGATCATTATGTATGAGACGAACTGGAGCCGAAGTGATATGTTCATCAAAGCGTGAAGGGACCGCACAGACAATTGGGCTCAGGTCTGCAACATACCCGCGTTGAAGAGAGCCCCATTTCCCGTCGAGGGACAAGGGTTTTGTCACGATGTATTTTTTTTTCTTTCGCTAAACTACTAGTGCCGCTACTCGGTGGACCATGTAATAGTACATATCGTGTCGTATTGTACACAATACATTCAATTGTATATTCTCTTTTGTTCACTTGTTCCCGGACAGCTTCGAACACACAACTCTATTACATACAATTTATAGATTCCTACTTCCAACCCGCACATAACCCACACATAACCCACACCCTAGACACATAGTTCCCTTCGCTTCCGCGGTTAACGTGCTCCGATCTGAACTGACAACACCATCATCATCACCCCAGACATGCCACATCTACATCCATGTTCACCAAGGTCCGGAGAAGAACTACACAATGTGAACTATACTAGCATACCCTGCTCTCCCGGACCAAAGACCTAGCTAGCCCTTAGCTTGGTTTCCGTCCTCCCGCCTAGCCGGTACTGGCATATTTCGAAAGGACTTTCGTGGTGAGTACGTGTACGTAGTGTAGTAACTCTCGCGAACCCTCCTCCATGTCTGCCAAGCGTGGTATCCGCGCGCATGCACATCAGCAGGAGCTACATACATACCTGAACTACCCCCAAGGTAGTAGTAACAGCGCCAGCTAGGTAGGTAGGTCGGTAGGTATGGCACTCGGTTTCATGGATCCCCACTTAACTATGCAGTTTCATACTATGTAGCTACATGCTTGCCACCGCCACCCGATCTGTCTACTGCGTTTTCTGGAATTTGGTCCTCTGGTAGCATCGCTCGACAGGGACGGGTACTTTCTCCGAAATCGATCTCATCCAAGCCTTGCGAGCTGCCCTGTACCTAATGGATCGCCAAGGGGTCCTCAGGTCTTTTAAGCCTCGGAACGGCATTGGGACGGCAACTGGACGGACCTGGATGAGATGCTTGTCACGCCCGGGTGTGCTCTGGTACCGCGCAAAGACCCAAAGCGCAATGTCATAAGTCTACCTTAGCTAACCTATCATGTGGAAGCTCCGGCGCGGCATCTCCTTGAGGGCGTTGCCGACGACAATCCTTCAAGGGGGGGAGGAGGGATGGCTCGTTGGGATCTTGGACATCGTGGGGTTCGTCTCGAACACATTGTTCGTTTGTATACTTCAGTTCGTTCGTTCTATTTGCGTCATTAATCGGCCGACTTCAGCAGCTACCCCTAGCGTGCTAACCAGAAATATATGTACATGACAACTGGTGAATTGTTCTCTGCAGCTCATGCATGATTTCGTGGCCATGCCATCAGCCCCCCGGTCAATAGCTTGCATGCCAACAAAGTCGTTTGTTCAACTTACAATCTCAATGTCTCTCCCTAGAAGGCGGCCAGATGAACGTCTTTGTCCTGGGATACCTCTATATTCTCTAGAACGTACTGCCTGAAGAAACTAATTTGTTCGTTACTAGCCTAACTCCTCTCTCCGCCGAGGCGCCTTAATGGGGGAGACAATAGGGGGGTATGTAAATTCTGTGCTGGCATACATAGTCGGTGAGGTTACCCAACTCTCCCACGAACTACTGGGCTCTATTATACCTCGCACGACTTGCCTATCACCTGTAAACGTAGAACCTGGTGTCTATCCGTCTCCACACTCTTCTCTCTCGGCACACCATAAACCCTCTCGCACCCACACCCTGGTTATTGTTTTGTTACCTGGACCCCGGCTACCGTTCTCTCTCACTGACCACCGTACGCAACCAGCGACTTCTAGCCCACCAGCTTCTGTAGGCCTCTCTCTCATGGTATTTCTTTTCTTGATTTTTTTCGTCCGATATCATTTTGTGCTGCGCATCCCCGACGTGGACCTATGGTACCCCCGTCGCCACTATATCAACACTCCATAAGAGTTATATCATAAAAGTCAAGAGAAAGTACCTTGTTCTGACGAAAACCCTGGGCATATACTTATTTTAACTGGACGTACTGTACTTACCCACCTAGCGCCGCCTCATTGTCCAAGGTCTCTCAGGTGGCTCTAACTTCGTTTATTGGCCAAAAGCGCAGCTTGGGGGGAATGTCCAATCATGTGTGACTAGGTACTCAAAACAACTATCAACTTGTCTGATTCTAGATCTCTGTCTCCTGCGGATGTTCTCTCCCTTTTACTGTCCGGAGGCCCCTTTTTACCTTGAGCTTTGTACGGTTCTCTATCTCACTTAAAAACCACCGGATTCTATCCGCTTACTCCTAAGGGGTTGATATCGAATTGTTGTAATATCTTCTCAAACTTAAGTACGAAAATACACACGAGTCGAAGGTCCGTTGCTGCCTTCGTCCCAAAACAGAGCAAACAGCCACAAAACGCTTTTAGGCGGATTTGGTGGGCTACCAGGCAGCACAAACTATATTGGAGGGTGAGAACGACTGCTACTACCTCCTTCAGATCCGCGAGGACCCCAAGCGCCGGAAAGCGCCTCCATGAGTACCAGCCTGCTTCCAAGGCCCCCTACCGTCACCGTGGATATCGCCTCCCTCCTCAAAGCCCCCGACTCAAATGAGTCCACACCTCCCTCTCGGCATACTCGATCTGCATCTGTGCCTCCTCCCACGGCCACGGCCGCCGTAGAGACAGTATCTACCCGTGGGTCACCGGTGTACGCTGCCTCGCACCCAGGAGACCCAGGACCATCGGTAGCCGGAGTTGTACCCGGAAAACGCAGCATGCCTCCTCACGCGTCGGAATCCCCTGCTAAGAAACAAAGTAAATGGTCATCAGAAGAAGACGCCCTAATCATCGACCTGCGTGGGAGCGGCATGAAGTGGGACGACATCTCCCAGAGGTTGCCCGGAAGGAGTGCCATCAGCTGCCGGCTACACTACCAAAACTACCTCGAAAGACGAAGTGCCTGGGACGAGGAACGGAAGAATAAACTGGCAAGACTTTACGAAAGGTAAGTGAGATGCCTAGAGAAGGCTGTTGAAATTCAAATAGAATATTCTACGGAACAAATACACCACGTAGTTATTTCATCAGGTTAGAAGAATCGAAGCAACTAACACAAAAAGGAACAGATTCAAGGCCGAAATGTGGGCCAAGATCGCGGAAGAGATGGCGATACCGTGGCGGGCGGCGGAGGCCATGCATTGGCAACTCGGAGAACAGGACATAGCACGTCGTGCAGGAACGACGCCTTTTGCCCTCTCAGCATCGACAACTGAGAGTGGTTCCACGACATCGCCACGACACAACCACTCACACTCACAAGGTAGCCTTGTTCACAACGGAAGAGGCTATAACCGCGGGGGAGCGGCATCTTCCAGCCGACCTCTTGCGTCCCGGAGAGAAAGTGTGCCCCATCACGTCCCTACCTATACTGAACAGCCCCCAGAGAACTATGACTACCCCGTCCACGGTATGCCACTTGCCCCTATCCAAACCCAAGCCCAACCGCCACGACCAGGGATGCTACCGGGAGTTGCTGAACTCACAACTGGCGTGAGCCCCTACAGCACGCCCGCGTATGCCCTCCCCCCTCCGAATGGCAGTCCCATCCCCGGCACAACAACCAGCCCCGGGCCGTTCATCACCGCGATGGGCTACCCGCCCATGGAGCCAACGGGTTCGAAACGCCGCAGAAGCCCTAAAAACAACAACAATCTGTCTCCCGGACTGAACAGACGAAGGCACCTAGACCCGCGACCGGAGCACTACGACAACAGACCCAACCTTCCGCGGCACGACCGAGGCCCCTGAACGGCGTTCAGGGAGCCTCTTGAACAAACAAACCTGGAAACATTATGAGATTTGGTTGGACAAGATCTAGGCGTTTCCTTTTTGTGTACCGGGTCGGGATAGACCCTGACCTTTTGCGTTGTTGGGTTACTCTAGTGAGAAATTTTCTTGTTTCTTGTTTTATTCTATTTTGTTTTGTTGCGGTTGGGCAGCGTACGGCAACACATGCACACATGGATGGATGGATGGATGGATGGACGTACGCTGCAATGGAAACACAGTTGGTTGCATCGGGACCGGGGCGAGCATTTTTTCAAGTTAAGAATCGGGCATATCAATGGGAATTCATGTATTGGCAACGGGAAGCAGAGAAAACAGGAAAATGAAACAATACGGGCGGGCGGTTTGGGAAAGGAGTGAGGAGATGTTCTTGTGCGGCGTGTTTGTGATAGGGCGGGAGCAGGCGGAGAGTCGAGCCCCTTTTCTCGGAGGGTAAATGGATTTCCCATTCTCGGCTGTGTCGTCCTCGAAATCATGGAGCGGCGCAAGGACAAACGGAAAAGTGTTTTTTCACCCCTTTTCCTTTTTTGTTGTTTTCCGATACTCCGAGTCCACCTTCGCTCGTTCCTGTTGTCTTTCTAGAGGCATCTTATTCCCTTGCTACTCGCGGGCTTTGGGGGTTACGGGAAAGGGGGGCGGTATGAATGGACAATGCACTAGGGCTACAGTGCATAGCAGGAGGAGTCTTGCGGCGCGTGGGATTTAATGTACGGTATTGATGGATGGAAGCGCGCCTATCTATTCTTTTTCTCGTTTTTTTCTATTTCTTGTTTTCAATTCATGTATTGGATTTTTGTTGTAAAGGTACTATTTACTACATCACGGATGAGATGAATTAAGTGGTGCCGGACGTGTCATGATAGATAGGTAGAGTTGTTAGATGCTGAGTTGTCTGACGACATACTAACTCGTAATTCAAAGTTTTGCGAATTTCATGTTATGTTCGGCGTTGTTTGTCCGGGAGGAAATTCAAGGTGCTTACTTGTGTAACTCTGTGTATGATCATCATTATTATTGGTATAGTTTTGCTACCGAGGCGCTATGGTAGCGGCGAACAGTCCTCTTGTTTAGGACTTGCGATCACCCACCAATTATCCTTTTCGTAACCGCTATCTAGGATCTCCCCCCCAGCGGCCTGGGCGTCTTCTTCTAATTCCCCTTTCCTGTACAAGTGGTAGTACCGTTGATACGTGGTCTCCATAGGTTTTGTGTTTGCGTTCCCGGTATTTTCGTCGCCGTTCCCCCCTTCCTTCTTGTTGGTTTCCTCTTTCTTCGGCTTCTTCGGTTTGTTTGATTTCATGACCCACGGCACTAGTTGGTCCTGATCCGCAGTGCCTTCGTCCCACCCGCGACGGCTGCTCCCCTGTTCCAAGGCCCAAACATACACTAGGACCTTGCCGCTGCGCGGGCGAACGCAGTCAAGCAAGGCGCGAACACCCTCGATACGCCGTTCCCGCGTTGACAGGTGGTGGATGACGGCGATACAGATTGCGAAATCGATACGCTTACCCCCACCACCGAAGGGAAGCGTTAGGCCGTCTGCTACTCCGACCACGTCAGCGCCACTACTACCAGCTACCTTGAAGTCTCGAGCAAGTCGGCAGAGATTGGCGCTCCGGTCGGAGCCTAGGATGACAACGCCACGATTTACATCGAGGTACTTTCCATTGCCGCATCCAACGTCGAGACCGACAGAACCGGGGGGTAGAGAGTCCAGGAAGGACGCCACAAAAGGCCAGGGCTTGTAACGTGTCGAGGAAAAGTGTGACGCGATAGACTCGTATACGCTGTGCACGTGCTGCTGCTCGTAGGACTCGGCAGCAGCGCTAGGCTTAGCGCTGTCAGTTTGAGAGTGGGATGGAGAATGAACGTGTCGTTCGTCTTGTCCTCCTCCGCCTATAGCCGCGCCATGCGAACGGGTGGAGGTGCTTGGCTCAGCAGGAGTAGCTTCCTGCAGCAACCGGTCTTCTTGGTTGGGGTGGACCTCTGTTCCTCCCGTGGGCGTCACCGCCTCTCTGGGTGCGTTGCTGGCCATACCAGGAACCTTACTCGCACTATCGTTGCGGTCTGGCCACTGTTCCATCCCACTATCTGCACAGCCCGGATTCGAATTCCGCGCCTGCTCCTGATACTGCATGGCGGTGCGGGTGAGTCGTGGCTTGGTTGGTTCGTTCTTTAGGTTGGCAGATGTAGGTAGAACAGGGCAGGGATACGTTTAGATAGATTACGCAGCGGCTTCGGTGTTGCATGCGTATTATGTATGTAAGGATAGGACCAATACTTGGAGACTGATACAAACGCAGACCTAGTTACCTAGTAGATACAGATACTTTCAATGTTGCATAGCTGACCTTGACGAACAAGGGTATAGGCAATGCGGGCTTTTGAAATAGGTACGTAGGTACTTCCGATCCCATGCAAAGCGTCGTACAGTAGACCCTGCAGTCGTTAGGATAAGGTAGGGAGGTAAAGGTTCCAGTAACCCGGTAAAGTCGTCCACTTTGGCGGGTAGTTGAGTGGGGGCGTTTGACGCCGCCCGTCGGCCAGATTTATATGTACATAAATGTAGGTACCTTCAGATTCTGTTGCTGTCTTGTACTCTGTACTTATTCCTTGCTGTGTGACTAGGTAATATGTAGCAGATGCTTATGTATCTAAATTATGCGGCTAATTCGATTTGTACCACTTCATGTTGACAGGGGAAGGATGAAAATAAAAAAAAGCAAGATGAAGGATGTGTGGGTAGAATTTACCTTGTAGATAAGACCGACCGCCAGTGGCACTGGGGCCTTTTCATGTGTTTCCATGTACGTAAAATACTTCGCTAAAGTAGACGAACCCGCGGAGAAGTGGGGAATCATTCCGTAATGGCATAGTCCCAACTTGCATCTGTCGGCGTTCGAGGTTGTCAAGCGGGGCCCTCCCGAGGGGCCGGCTCGAACCGGTTCTCTTCCCTTCATCTCAAATATCTGCATGTCTTAGATCTTGCATTCAGCTCTTCTCTTAAAGTCTCTCTTCCAAAAATCCCCAGATCCTGGGAAACCGGGAAAATAAAACGCCATGTGCTAAGACTCCCGCGAGTCCCGCCATACCGCAAAATCAAAACCCGAAATGCTAGGTTTCCGAGACATGCATACAGACAGGTTCGTCTCTCTTGGCGTCTATTACAACACATTGCGATTATACATATTTGGGTGATTTTCTATTATAGCATTTCAGCCATATAATTGGTAAATGCCCAATACACTTATAGTGCATTCAGCGGTTGGTAATATGGATGAGGGGCTCATCCCAGCTCCTTACATATAATACCAAGGAGGACCTTGGAAACCTTGAAAATGATCAATTAGAAAGTTGCGTCCTTTCCGAAGTGCTACTAGCACTGCTGACGTGGTAAATGACTTAAAATAGCTAATATGTGAAGTGTTGTTCATGAGGCCATCCCCCCACATCTACCGCTTCTTTCCTATGCAGAATTATGTCATGAATTGTATTAAAACTTAGGGCTGGAATTCTCTTCGGTCGCTAAGGTATGTCTTGACATCTAGAGAGTACCGAAGAGGTAACGAGCTGGGAGGCTTTAAAGTGAAAGCTTCACTTGGAAGCTGCTGAGTACAAGGATACATACTTAGATATTTGGTTATAGAGAAGACACCTGAGGTGGAAGCTTCGAGGATTTCTCACCACAGTTCCTAGCGACAGCTGAGATGATGTATTGAGGAAGCAGGCACAAGATAGCATAAGAGGAAGAGTAGCCTTCGACGCAGCAGCAAGTATATATATCAATACCTACGTACATTGCTATTTATGTTGGAGTATGTGCTCTCATGATCGACTGTTCTGGAGCTTTGATCTGGCTTTACGTAAATAATGAGAGCCGGCTCAGAGGCACCTAGCCATCGTGTATAGTTATAGAGCCTAATAGGATTCAAGACAACTCGACAGTCGCACCCGTTTATGTACGTATATGAGCTTACAATGCTAGGTGCCGATGCGCGAATTAGTTCTGTATTATGTAGAATCACTTGACGATCTACCTAACCAAGTAGACTAAAATAAAACAATTACAGATCACAATCAACCTTTGACTCATTCCCTTCACTACCTAGTAGCTAGAGATAGACCAATCTCGCAGGCAGTATATGACAAGCATACATAGGCAGCACTGAAATTCTTGCCATTGTGTCGTCGGCATGTCGGAGAGAAAAAATGAAATAGAGTTGCAGCTATGGGTTTTCTGCGAATAACAAATGGTTGCAGCAAACTTAAAATTCATTTGTGGAAAAATAGTGAACTTTAAATATGTGACTTACTAATCCAGTTGCGCACCTCCAAAAAATATCGCCAAACTTGGGATATGGACAAAAAGATGAACTCCCCCGGACAGGCTTGAACTGTCAACCTCCTGATTGCTTCATGGTGATGATAACAGTCAGACGCGCTAGCCAATTGCGCCACGGAGGAAGCGGATTAGTTGCTGGGCTGCTGTGGCTTGTCCCAGTTGGTTGAAAGAAGAGATGCCAAAGTCCAATATAAGCCCTGGAAAGGCATGAAAATTTTCAGTAGTGATGTAACACCAGACGAATCATGTGGGTACACCAGTCAGAATCTGTGGGTAAGCTGTATGGAAGCTGGGCACGTACTGTGCTGTGACAGGGCTCAAGTGTGCTATATTACCCGGCTAGAGAAAGAGGTGCATGTGAGAATACGCACTGTGTCAGCCAACAATTGGCTGTGCAAGAGAGATTATGTGGGGGCATAGATCTCTACCCCAAGCATATACTAAGTGACTGATTTCATAATTGAAGAAAACACCTATTCTCATATCTACTACAAGCCAGACGCTACTATCCCATATGACAACGTCCGCTACAAATTTATTAGTTGTCAATATATATATTGAGTATAGTGGCCTCCTAATAACCTTCTTACCTCATATAATATAAGACAAATCACTATACCATCCATAGATACCCTTCGTAAACTGGTTGTAGTGCCTAGAGTATAGGAGGGCCACATACTTTTGGTGCCTACTTCATATAGAAAACCAATATTCTAGTCCTTCCTTCACCGAAAGAACCATTATGGGGTATGTACTTATTACCACTGGGCCTCCAGGCTATAGTTCATTCCACAACTCCGAAGATATCCACCGTCCTTTCGTGGATGGGTGAACGCAACGACGTCGTCTATTCTTTCAACCAACTGGGACAAGCCACAGCAGCCCAGCAACTAATCCGCTTCCTCCGTGGCGCAATGGCCCGCATATCCGACCATTATGATTCCGGTCCTACAGTCGTGGTTTGCCGTACAACATTAAAAGAGATTGACAGTATTATCGGGGTCAGTCGAGTCGCCACAGGTGTCACAGCACAACGATAGTTCGGACAAATTTTTGGGTAATTTGACCACGAAACCCCTCTTCTTACTCACTCCCCATGCCATATCACCGAGTAAGGTAATCGGACGACCTCGTAATGTTAAGTCGATATGTTCAGCGTAATAAGATCGGTATCAGCCCTATTTCGGAGAGTCCCCCGTATTCCCCCATCAGAGACATGAAACGTTCCGCTAGAGCCGGTCTATTATATATTGAGTGGGATCATAGTTCTCAAATCTGCAACTGCATATACCAAAGGCTACATAGGTGGTTTGGTACAATAGAACCGCCCGGTATTCATACCCATTAGAACATAACTCATACTAGTTGGCAAGTCGTGTCTCGTAAGACTTCTTGGACGTCGTCTTATTCGTTGCAGTTTGACCTTCTCAGAGGGCTGAATAGAAGGCGTGTCCTCCGTTGTTAGGGACTCTTACTTCAACAACACCATAGCCTAAGGTAGTTCACAAAGAATAAAATTGACAAGCTACCTGTTAAATAATGAGGCTACGAACCGTATTCCTCGGTATTCTCGATCAGATTTGTCCGTTTATTTGCCCTCCTAGATCGCCATAGCTCAAGCAGAAATAAACTTGAAACGATATATGATAACCCAGCCAATATCTGAGTGTACAGGTAGCTCCGTCCGCCGCTTTCGGGGCGTCTTAACTCCAATGAAATTACTTCAGCTGCTATATAGAGGCGTTAGGCACAGATGCTTGGTAAGGGGCTCACGGATGCATGTTTTAATTACCTGCGCTCGGTAAGGCAACTGAAAGCCACACTATTGATAGGAAAGCCGGTAACTCCCTGAGCCCAACGATATCGGCTGACAATGGCCCAATAACCTATATTTCATAAATCAGTACCTAGTATCAAAATTGAAGTTTATTGTGTGAATGAAACCCACAGCCCAAAATACACCGAGTATCGATCCATCGATAAGAGCAAAAATCAGGAGTATACTGTAAACCGAGGTAGGAAGCCATAGAACGAAGACTAGCACGCCGCAAACAGCGGTCAATAGCCCAGCAACTTCCACACGGCCATGCCGGTCACTTAGGTACCCGATCATGGGCCGACCAACGGCCGCACCTAAATTAAGCAGGGCGGCAACTGTTGCAGAGTCCTGCTCCGATCGTCCAATAGCTAGCGCATAATCCGACAAAGAAAACATCAGAGTTATGTAACCGAACATCATAACGAAGCTCCATCCTATAAGGAGCATTGCATGATAAGAGCGTAGAAGGCGAAAGTTGAATATTTGCTGATCAGGCTTAACTTCCTCGTTGCGCGATCTGACTAACAACGTCGCGGCGGAATTCACCAAAAACACGACAATCGCCGTAATCCTCAAAGACCAAGGTAGCCCTAGGTTTGCGAGCATACCCTGGGTCGCAAAACATATTATAAGACCACCAATCCCTGATCCAGCGGCACATATCCCATTGGCCAAGCTTCGCTTCTTCAAAAACCACTGCGGTATAATAGCCGTAGATGGTATGTAAATGAGTCCAATAGCAACACCGATACACATCCCCTGCGACAGATAGAGATGCCAGGCTCTAGTTGCAAAAGACGCACCTATGAAGGCAGCGGGAAAGAGGATGACTCCCAAAGCCATTGGGGCTCGGACACCGTATACCCGAGCAATCAAAGTGGCTAGCGGCGCTACCAGTAATGCGAATGCAAAGTTGAAGCCGCCAATGAGGGCAAAGTCGAGCGTACTTCCATCGGCGAATAGGTCGTGAGACAGGTAGTACGCCAAGTAAACACTGTAACTCTATAGAAAGTCAGCCCTGAGTATAGATCTTCCTTTTTTTCGCGTATGGGAAGAATATACCGCCGCTACTCCCCAAGTAAAGCCATTGATCAGGAACTGGGCTACAACACATATCCAACCGTAACCTCCATCCGGTGGTGGTGGGCTCTCTGCTTCGTCTATATCTATTGGGCGCCGTCCATGCGATGAAGACATTATTGACATTGATGAAGCAAATTGCAATTAAGGACTTTCTAATACTTAATTCATGTGGCAAATAGCGAATGATAAAACATCTAGTATTTAGTATCTACTTCTGGCTCTTGTCAGGTATAATACACGCAATGCTCCACGATTCCACAAAGCTTCTCTGATATAATCACTCAATGTTGTGGTACTGAGCTGCAAAGTCAGACGGGAAGACGCAATCGATGACAGACAGCTGAGGTCTAAGTGGATGGGAATATGGATCAAGACGGGCGCCAAGAGCCGTTCCAGGGACATGCTTTGTTGCTCTCTGGGAATATTGTCATGTGGAATCATAGACCCACTTCCATACCTTAATGCTGCAGGCTTCAACTTATTTGAGACATGGAGACTAGCCGTAGGTTCCGAATTGGCTGTAGATGTTCCCACTAGTAGGAGGTGTGTTACGAACTCACGACAAGCACTTACAAGCAGAGATTTCCCGTAAGCCTTACATTACCTTAAGAAGTTCAATTCCTATTCATCTACCACTGCGGTCTTATAGGACGTACATAACCATCAATTCATATTCTATTTTACTTATAGCCAGTAAGCAATTATTATGCTGTCTATTATACGCACAAACCTTATAGACACTATAATACATGTATATATAATATATAGCTCTCTGATAGATTTGCAACTGATTTTCTATAGTTAACTATATGGGCTCTCCAAGCAATGATCATAATTATGCGTAATTATGAAGATAGGCACTTAGGAAACACTGGGAGGGACAAACATATCAACCAGTTCGGACGGAATATAAGGGAGGTTATAGGGCCCCAGCGCCTTAGTTAACACCAAAATATAAGCGTAGCTACGTGAATACACGAATTTTCAGGCCGTAACTTACTCGCCGACCTTGTTAACTATCTTGTTCTACCCATTGCTGATAAGTACCCCTAAACAGTCCAATCGGACCACCTGATAGGCGATACGCACCGACTACGCCAGAACGAGAACTGAGTACCCGGCCATATAAGCGTGTTCTTCCCGGTATCCTTGTTGATGTACCAAGTGCTTACTTGGCTTGTATATACCAGATCCTTCATTTTACGCTGGATCATGGCATTAAATTGTACTTCTGCCTCAGGGGTTGGCATCAGCACGAGTGGATTACGCCTATCTCCCCCCGATCGAGCCCACCCACCCTTCAGCAGCCGTGTAACATACACAATAGAGCACTCTATAGCGTGTAGTGTTGAGTTGTTGGAAGGTAGGGTGTTGGGCCCCATCAGCATGAAGAAATTGGGAAATCCGTTCACCGACACTCTGTACGATCAAGTCAGCTAAAAGGGCCGATATTTGAACAGGTAAGTAGGTAGGTAAGGATAGACATACCCCATATACGCTTCTGAGCCACCCTTGGAATCCCAGATCTCTCGGAGATCTTTACCGTCAATGCCCTGGACTTTCATTGGTGTCAAGAGCTCTTGGGTTTTGAAACCGTTGGCAAGGATAACAATGTCTACTTCATGCTTGTTACCTGCTTTGTCTACCATGGTTTTCCTTTTGTCCCCTTCGATAGCACTGATACCATCGCATTGAATCAATGTGAAATTTTCGCGATTAGTGGCCTTGAGATAGCCATCATCCATCACTGGTCTCTTGGCCCCCAACTCGTAATGCGGTAGCAGTACGTCGTGGTACCTTGGACTAGCTATTGACTTCATGTATGATCTAACTGCATCCATGGCGGTTCGGCGGGCTTTAATACCCTTGTCAGTGGTCATCATGGCAATGAAGCTACTGTCGAGCTTATAGGCCGTCCACAAACGCCGGAGGCGCATCGCGAAGGGAATATGTCGTAGACACCTATAAAATTTTAAACTATTAATAAAAGCAATAGAGATCGAACAGAGGGTAGCGTACCATTTGGTAAATCCAGATATCAGGTAATTTGGCTTTGGTGCAATCCATTGCGGGCTTCTCACGATTTGGGCTAGACTCTTCGGCCGCCGTTCGGTGAGGATCCAAGGGATTACTTGATTACCTGAGCACCCATTCCCAACGACCATGACCCTTTTGTCGTCAAAATCAATGTCGCGCCACTGAGAGGTGTGAAAGCACTGGCCGCCAAAATTGCTCAGCTCCGGCAGGCCGTCTAATCCTTTTGGGACATTAAGGACTCCTGTAGCAGTAACTACGAAGCGCGCTTGAATGGTGTATGACTTATGATGGAGCAGGTCGTTAAAGGACAAACTCCACATAGAGTCCTCATCCGACCAAGAAATCGAAGTACATTCTTGCTGCAGATGGATATGAGGTCCCAGTTGGAAATGGACCACGCAGTCGTGCATGTATTCGAGGATCTCCGGCTGAGGGGCAAACTTTTGACTCCAGTCGGGTTTCTGGAAAAACGAATAAGAGTAAAACTGAGAACAATTAGATCTTTCCCTTCTAAAAGGTACCAAGATAGAATAGACTCACCTCGGAAGGGACATCGCAACTCAAATTGGGATAGGTATTCTGCGACCACGTGCCGCCAATATCATCATACTTTTCGAAGAGCTCGAAGTTGTCATGGTTTAAGAGGCGCTTTAGCTGGATAGCCATACCGATACCAGACAGACCAGCACCGATGATGGCGACTTTGTCGGCCACTTTCACGTCAGCGACACGCCCAGGCATATCTGGGGGATCTTGCATTGCCAAGAGCTGCTGCTTCTAGTCGCGATATAAACTAATTTGTAGGTTAATCACGAGCATAGGAAGCTCAGCTGTTGGTGAAGAATCTAGGATCGAGACGCAAAGAAAGAAAGAACTGATAAGGTTACTACATAGGCGGAGAAGTGACGTCCTTCGAGCGACCAGGCTCGATAGAACATGAAGTTTGGCCAGGGTGGTTGAAGATGCGAGGAAAGGACGACCAATCATATGCATTCAGTGAGTCACCATGCCTCACATAACACTAGACTACAACGTATTCCGGTACATCGCAACCCAGCGTGACATGGAAAAAAAGGAGCTCACAGTATAGTAAGGCGGATAGATCACTGTATGAGGGTTGCGTCTTTTATGTAAACTAATGGGGGAGGGCATTTATAAAGGTAGTTATTCTGCCCGATTTCGAGATATCTGTGTTGACATCCGCTTCTAGACATTAGAGTTAATTACCAAGGCAATTTATTTCGGCCCTGAATACTCAAAGGAAGATGGCAACCGCCACTGTAGGAACGAACAACGTTACCGATCACATCCAGGATGCTTACGGTTATCGATCACAAAACCCCGTTAGAAAAGACCTGCTAGAGAAGATTGCCGCCTCTCTGGGCTACAAACCTGCAGATTTCCGGGGTGATGTAGCCGATACAAACATCGGCGAAGGATGTGGCAATCCGCTTCTCATTGCTAATTTGAAGAAGGCTAGTTTCTAACATCCATACATGTCCATCCGGTTTTCTATATCTGTTACTGACAGTATCATTAGGGAGATGTCGTGGTTGATCTTGGTAGTGGAGGAGGATTCGACTGTTTTCTCGCAGGAAAACAGGTTGGGGAAACGGGGAAAGTCATCGGCGTCGATATGACCCAGGTAATCGTGATCTCTGACTACCCGATGTGCCACTAACGCAGACAACCTACTAACCTCGTCATCTAATTCCCCTAGAAAATGATCGATCTCGCTCGAACGAACGCCCAGAGATTAAACACCACGAATGTGGAATTCGTACATGCCAACATTAACAACCTGCCACTTGAAGACAACTCGGTCGATTGTGTCATGAGTAATTGCGTATTTAATCTCGTTCGGGACGAGCAGAAGCTATCAGTTATCCGGGAGATTCATCGTGTCTTAAAGCCTTGCGGTCGTCTCGCTGTCAGCGATTTCTTGGCACTGAAACCCCTCACGACTGCCATGAAGAATGATCCTGCTCTACTCTCTGGCTGTATCTCAGGTGCGGTAGAGGTCTCACAGATGAAGGAATTCTTGTATTCTGTTGGGTTTGATGGTAGGTTCTCCGATTTTCTAAACCGCGAGCTTCCAAGCTGATCCGGTTTTGACTATTCTATACAGACGTACTGTTAGTCGATACCAAGAAGGACCTTAGCCTCTATAAAGATGGTGAAACGGCACAGTCTGTTACCCCTTGCTGTGCCAGAAATATATGCGGCTCTGGCCTGACACAGTCAGGAAGGAAGGAGCTCGACTACGACCTCAATGAATGGATATGTTAGTCCCCCTTTTCTTAGAAAACCGGCGCAGTCTAGACTGATATACTCGGAAGCATCTTTCCAGATTTATGGGCATAAATCATGCGGGAAAATGGAACGGACTAGACCACAGGTCCTCTCTACGACTGCCGACAAAGTCCCAGAGGGCCCAGGTCCAATAACCACTGGACGCTGTGACACAAGTAAAAGTCAATGTTGTTGTTAAGCTCAAGTGTCCGAGCAGGAGTGTGGGTGGGACATGACCAGTGACACAACTTCAGTGGCATACTGTATGTATACTGTGCAATGCTATTTTAGGTGAAAGAATGCTATAGGATGAAAAACTCATTGCCTAGCTTGCCTATTTGTGTCATAACCATACATCCGCCTAGACCATTCGGAAAATGAGCGAAGGCAGCCGACCCAACTCCGGGCGATCCAACACTGTTGGCGCCGAAGCCGAGGTTAGTTACAAGGCAAATCATGGAGCTGAATTTTGATGGTTGACTGCTGGGGGCAGCGCGCGCGCTTGCGTCGTAATCAACGGAACTCTAGAGCAAGGAAACAAGCTTATATCCAAAGCCTGGAACAGCGATGGAGCGAATGCGTTCGTCTTGGTGTCCAGGCTACTGCTGAGATGCAGAAAGAAGCTCGGAGGGTTCAGGAGGAAAATAGGTTGCTCCGAACAGTGCTTCGGAACCAGGGGCTTGATGATGTAGCGATTCAGAAAGCCCTCGACGATGTTAAGCTTGCTGAGGCAAACATTGGCCAAACCAAGGTCAGCAGGCCCCTCACCGATACAGACGGCTCAAGCGTGACGAGTGTTAACCGCCTACGTGCAGGATGCGAGTAGGCAAGAGGGTTTAGAACCCAATCAGCCAGTTGACCACAACCTGCTACCTCCGCAATGGCCACCCACAATGCCCCAGCTAGGAAGACCGCAGCTTCTCGGAAGCCAAGAGGATATTGATCAGTCACTGGGTTTGCATGATTGGTTGACTGACCTGTGCAATATCAAGGATGCATTCGGAGCAGAGGTCAATGTAGGTTGCACCTAGTCTAGCCCCGAGAAAGCATACTAATGGATTAATGGGTTAGTTCAATGACCAGGCACCGCAAAGCAGTCTTGACTACATCGGCCAGTTGCCTGATGATTCTATGCCGTTTGCCATTGACGAGTCCCTGACTGGGATACCTCCTTTCCCTATGCAAATGGCGTATCCAATGGAGGGTTTGAATACATCCGAAAACGGCCATTTGGGTCAGCGAGACCCTTAGATTGGGCTGATGTATATCGTATTCTGGCGTAGAAGCATATCCATGCTGCTTTCCGTTACGTTCCTCTCGTCCCATACATTCCGAAAACTCGAGCATAACGTGAAAGTAATTCACGGGCACTGTGATGATGGAGGTGGGGGTTGAGATCATCGTCAGATTTCCGGACCAATCAAAGCTTGCCGGTGACAGTATCGTGTCCCACTTTTCTAGATTACTTTGCATTAGCAACGTCAACCCCTTTGAGCCTCATGTATCGATATTTGTCAGTGAGTATCAACCTAGTTCCGATGAAATCAAGCGATTATCGCGGAAGACGCCTCCGCGAGATCTTACTAGAGGAAACCCCTGATGGATCATTGTTGAAAAGCACTAGGTGCGACGGCTGATGAAGCCTACTGACAGCTGGCGGATCGGCCCAACAAGAGCTTCATGGATGTTCCTATGGAGAAATTATTTTTGGACGCGTCCTCCGTATCAAGGTTCACCTATGCACCTGGGCAGTTGACGATAATTATTCATATGGCCTCAGATATTGACTAATATAATAGGGTATTGACTCTTGATTTTACTTTGATCAATCGAATCGATACTATGCTTCTACATTTGAGTAGTCTTCTACGTATTCTACTGATTAGCGGCTATGACTTCCGATAACTCCAACCCACCTTGAACGATGACGATGCCCTGCCTGTTCGTAAACACGAAGTCCGGACCACCGGTACGCTGAGCGATCGTACATCGCAGCTCTCCACCCGCTGTGCGCCATTCGCTTAGGGCGAAGAAATGCCTCCTTATAAATAATGGTAGGATCGGTTGGGCAGTTGTTTCAAGTTCGTTTTGTGCTGTGCTGTTTCCTGTGGTGGAAAGGCCGGCAGGGGTATGTGGTGTTACTTGCATTGTTCGCAGCTCCATGCTGTATACCCATAGATTGACATCTATGAAGAGCACTGTCGATCGACCTACGATGCCAAGCACGGCCAAAACCGCGGCACCTACGATATCGAGATTTACCTCTCGCGGAAGTGAATTTTGGCGTGTTGTAGTTGGATTGAATGATGATGATGGCCACACGTAGAGTCGCGGGGCAACATGGGACGAGGGTTGGAGAACTTCAAGGACGAAGTCCTGCCCAGAGAAATATGACGAACTACGGTTCGTTGGAATCCGGGCGGCAGTGAGAGCCGTACCGAGAGGAGCTTCGACGGAGGCGGTAGGTCTCTGAAGGTGCATGTCGTCGATAGTAGTCAACTCTTGGAGGTCAGACCAGCGGAAGATCCGAGCGGCATCGGCGAACATCAAGACGACCCAGTCTTCGTTCGTCGGATGCTGGAAGGCTCCTATTGCTGTTAAATTGCCCTTTAGACTCAAAGAAGCGAGTTGTTGACTGGGAGTCATCGGTACGGCGGCACCAACGCTATGGGATATGGAACCCAGAACTCGGCCCGATGGCAGATCCCACAGTTCGTCTACATTACGTCCGCTGATGAGGAGGCGTTCTGCCGATTTGTTGATGAGTAGATTAACGATAACAGTATCGAACCGTTTATTTAGAATAATGCGAGCAATTGGCAATTGTTGTGCCGATGAAGAGGTAGGAAGGGATGTAGTCAGCTCCGCTACAAGCACTCTCCCAGAGTCGTCTGTTGAAACGAGGAAATTGCGCGCCTCGCCGAGAGCGACGTTAACAACAGATACTCCGCGCCCATGCTTATAGAGAACGCCTAGTTCCTTTCCATCGATAGCCGAAAATACCGAAACCTCGCCGTTGCTCTTACCCACGATGACGTAGCTGCCCTTTATAGACACGGCCGGGACGCTCGTGATTTCCGGGTCCTCGGAGTCTTCGTGCATGCCGACGATCCTCGGAGGAAGCGGCAACGTGTCGCTTATGCTTTCTAGTTCGTTGTCTTTCTGCATTAGGGCAGTAGGCGCCCACATACGGCATTGTCGGCCGTGAAGGTCGATAAAATGCAAACTATCGGCGCTGAAAGCTACGCTCCGGATCGAGTCTTCGAAGCCATTGATGCCGTATATAAGGGTTAGTACCACGTTTCCGGTGTTATCCTGGTCAAATTCGAATACCTCGATGATACCCCGAGTGCTACCGGTTACGAGGCTACGACCGCTTGGGGAGCAGGCAACGCTGTTCGCGAATGCATTTGGGCGGGTGAATGTGAGGGCCATTGTGCTGTAGTCGAAGAGGCAAAGACTACCGTCGCTATATGAAACCACCAGTGCGGCAATCTCAGGGTTTGGATTGAAGGTCATGTCATCAATCCCATTGCTTTCCTCGGTTGTGCATTGTCCCAACAGCTCTAACTCGAGCGCGTTCCATATGAGGATCGGGTAATTCCGGTAACCCACGGCGAGTAGTACTGTTTCGCCCGCCGTACAGAATGCGGCACGGCTAGGCGGTTGGTCGGGTATCTTCAGAGTACTGGCGATATCTTCATTACCGATGCCTTTCCAGGAAATCGTTTCATGCTCGCCCGAGTCGAGACGCCTGGTCATAATCAGTATCCGGTCTGAAAAACGTGCTTTAAGAGCCTCGGTTACGTCGTGATTTACGAGGTCTAACTAGGGGATCTTACCATTTGGTTAGCTCACCCGACTCGAAAGCGCAGAGAAACTCGTCGCCGCTTAAGAAAGTGGAGGCGAGGGGGTCTGACTCCAATTGGAACGAAGATCTTTGCGCTCTAGTCGTCGGGTGCCAGACGGTCATGTTCCTTGCACCAGCAGAAATAAGATATTCATCGTTATCGCTGAACGCTAGCATCCTGACCCTTTCGGGGTGGGTAATGTTCGCCACGCGCTGGACAGAGTGCGGGTCGTAGAGTGAAATCTGTCCGGTCGACAAGCCTACAGCGAATAATTGGGTACCATAGCTCAAGGCCGTAGTCTGACCCTTCTCGAAATCGATACGGGTTAAGCAATCATCCCATGAGGCTGGAGGGACACCCTTAACCGTTATTACCGATGGTCGGGTACCATTGGCAAAGCTCCTTGAGATGATGGAGTCCGATGGGCAGAATGCCGGAATAATATGGTGAATAGATGATGGGCAAGCTAGCAACTGAGATCGGAACTTGGCAGCAACCCGGATCAGGTCAGTCACCCAGCAGTCAACGAGGTTGACCGACGGATCCATAGGAGGGATATACTTCATTCTACGCCCGAGATATCCGCGCAGATTTGTTGCAGCCCGAGAAATATATCCCAAATCTCCACGTCTAGCAATGAATTCGACCCATGAGAGAATGGTTTTGCTCTGGAGGAAGGTACACAGTTCAGACATTAAAGTATCATCTCTCGAGGTGCATCGGTTTATATGTTCAGAGAAGAAACAGGCTGCGTAATCTAAAAGGGATAGGTCGGGGGAAGCTCCATTAGCCGCCTTCGTGAACCCTCGGGATTCTGAGCTCCGCCGCAGTGGGGGTGTATGCAGTTTGAAGGCGCCATCGACGAGATACCGAAGCAGTAGAGTGCTAAATTGAGCGTGCCTATCAGCGCTGTGAATGGCAAATTCGGAATCAAAAGTTTCATTGAGAAGAAACTCCCGCGCTGTTTCGTGTAGGATATGGACTTTGTCAGCATTGTCAATGAAGACTAATTGTTGACATAAGCTAGGGATCGCCTTGCTCATATTCTGTAGCGTCTCGTTAATATCAAGCTTCACGGCGACACGCAACTCGGCGACCGTGAGTGGTCGGCATGCTAAGACGACCCACGTCAGGATGGATGTAGCGAGCTTCACTTTTCGCTTATCTTTCTCCATTAACTGTAGCATCCGGCGATACATGTCTTGAAGGTCTGCAGGTACTTCATTCAAAACGGCGTCCATAGCCTCGCTTGTCCACGCGTTTTCAAGCTCCTGGAGTACGAGTCGTACCCACAAGAATGAGCCGGACGACTTTCCTAATATCTTCTCGCACATTGTTTCGAGGCTTTTATCATCTTCTAGGCGATCTAGCTCTCTCAGCTTCGAGGTCACGAAGAGCCGTATATCACTAAGGGTGTCGGCTTCGGATAAGGACTGTAGGACTACGCGTGGCTCAAGGGACGCCAAGCCGCGTCTAATCTCTTCTAGGTGGCGGCTGGTAGCGAAAAGGCGAAAATGTCTTGGAAGTGTAGCGAGTATCCTCTTACTGAAGAGAGAGTTAAAGTTGGTACACTCGTCGACACCGTCAATTACCCAGAAGTGTTGAGATAGAGATGGTAGCTTGAAGATCCCACTTATAAAGAGCCTTCTCCAAACACTCAACTCATCCGTCATATCCCAAGTCGCACCTTCGCCATCGAGTTGAAGAAGCTTCTCTCTGACTTGACTGTCTTGCATGGCCATCTGATAGATGATAGAGCGGAAACAGTCGCTCAGTGTAGACTTACTAGCCTCCTTGTGCTTGAAGAAGAAGTAGCTACAGAAGGCACCTTTGGACCTTAGGTGTTCAACGATGTGATTAGAAAGAACGGATTTCCCTGACGCTGGCCTTCCAGTTAGCCATAGTATTTCTGGAGATCCGCCTGTTTTCCAAGACATGAAACGCTTCGAGTCCGAAAACCATCGGCAAGAGCCAGGCTCTTGAAGCAATTGAAGGATCTGGAATTCATCTTCTAGCCCGTCAGTCACGCCTAGAAACGACATTAAACGTTGGTTAACACCCTCCTGGACAGAGTGCTGCTGCGTGATAGCGAAGTTATCGCGGGTTTGCGATAGTGCTAAGTCCGAAGATGGCAATGACCTTATCATGTCAGTAGCCGAATGGAGGGCGTCTCGCAATATTCTGTAATTGGGGTCTGCTGGGGTACTGAATTTGCACAGCTGGCGGTGGTCTGCATTCATAGCGATAATCTCTTCGCCTGGATAACCAAGTGTTGCCGAGTATCTTTCGACCACGATTTTGTTCAGTATTCTAGGCTTAGTGGGAATTGTTTCATAAAACGACCAGAGGCGCAGATCCGACGCATAGTGGCGAAATGTGTCGTTGATATCCCTCAACGCAGATGACTCGGGCATTAGGTCAGAAACGAATGGTTTTGAGCCCCAGGCGATAAGGGACAACTTCTTGAGTATTGCCGCGAGATCACTGCCTCGATGAGGCGTACCCAAAAAGAAGATAGAGTGGATTCTATCAGCCAAGTCTTTGCATGTCGGGTCCTGACGAGCAAGAACGTACGCCTTCTTAGCAACGCATCCACCCATGCTATGGCATACAAATATTATACGTGTGGTGCTACGCCTTATACTAGGATTGTTCTTTAGCTCTCCAATCAGCGACTCGGCGAAGTCGCGGATTTCCAGAATGCTCTGTTGCCGCTCGACCCAGTCCGACTTGTACCCAAAGGCGTGAATGCGGACATCTGTGAAATCCGGGTCCTTTGGAAGCCATGATTGTGGCCAGTAATGATACCAGTCCGCGGAATATGACCATGTTTTCCGGCTGCCTCCACCCAATCCATGAATAAAAACGATATCCGCTGTAGAGCTGTCCGGACGCTGTGGTTCGTGAAGGGTCGTTAGGCCAAGGTGACCATCGGTATCAACTTCGGGTGCCAGGGTATTAATTGACTCAGAGGTTTGTAGACGACTAGAAAATAATGAGGTGCCATCGGATCTAGGGCTAGATAGTACGCTAGTGAGCGTCCTATGGAGCTCTACCATGACCATGATCTTGTTAGCTATTGAACCCTCCTCCTGCACTTGTTCCAACACGAGATCGGGGTGCCCTACGGAAGTCGAACGTACCTGGTCCATGGCCCATTTTGTTGACTACCTAATCAATGCATCGGAATCGTTAGACATATAGAAGGTAAAGCTCACACAAATGTGTTATCTGCTCTAATTGGGACGGTAAGAAGATGTCTTCCCAAACCCTTTCTCGCCTCAAGGTCGAAGCATGTCCGGTGTACGACTCCAAACGGGAATTTGGCTGGGTTTCAGCCTCGTCCACATTCGTATGATTACAAGACACCAACGGTTGTGTCAGCGGTTATTAAGTTCCGTTTCGCCAATCATTTCTACACAGATCTACCTATTATTAGATAGCTGAACTTGTGCATCCCATTCCGGTCAAATCAAACCAGGGCATCAGACCAGGGTCGCGAACATTATCACCAACAACAGAATGTGTAGGCGTCTAAAATGCCGTTAATTCTACACGTAGATATGTCTATCTATCTACGTATGTGTATATATATGGGTAGTTTATGCTACGATTATTAGTGTATCTTCACTCTTGCCCCTTTTTATAAAATATCATATTTTCACACACTCAAACTTCACAATGCTCGTGCACAGACTAGCCATGGACCCTGTCGGCTTAATAGATCCCAATGTGGCTGCTGGTAAAGTCGATGCGACCCGTTTCTACTCTCAAGCCCGTTTGTTGCTAAGAAGTCGCAGCTCTTCCGGATGTCTCAGAAATCCTCGAGACAAAACACCATGGAGAGTCAGCTTGGGCAAAAGCAACTCGCGTCAGGGTGTTACACAACGATGGAAGTAAAGAAGACTATTTCATGAAGGTCTCGGTCGGCGACCATGGCCGGGAGGCACTTAAGGGCGAGTACGAGTCAACGTCAGCTATCTACAGCATCGCTCCCGACTTCAGCCCTAAGCCTATTGCATGGGGTACTTTTGCCAACGATCCGACATCGCACTTCTATATTTGCAAATTCTATAACTTCACCAAAGGCGTCCCTGAACCTACGTCATTCTGCGAGAAGTTAGCACGGCTTCATTCTAGCCACACGTCGCCTAATGGAAAGTTTGGATTCCATTGCGTGACATACAATGGCAACTTGCCACAGGACAACTCCTGGTCAGATAGCTGGGAGGAATTTTTCGCAAATGGCCTTCGGCACATTCTGAAGATTCGTGAAGAGAGAGGCGGACCCAACGCCGAACTGGCGGCGATTCTTCCCCCTTTATTTGAAAAAGTCATACCCCGACTTCTACGGCCGCTAGAAAGTAATGGGCGCAAGATACTACCGTCGCTAGTGCATGGCGACCTTTGGTATGGCAACGCTGGAATTATTGACGAGGGAACCGAGGAGGGTATAATTTATGACCCAGCTAGCTTCTGGGCACACAACGAGTGTATGTCAAGTCTCCCTTACCACAACATGAAGCGTTTTATAAGTTGACCAATGTGTAGATGAGCTCGGTAACTGGCGCCCCGAACGAAATAAATTTACTCGCCGATACTTCCAAGCCTACCATTCTCATATACCTAAGTCCGACCCTCAGGAAGACTATGACGATCGGAATGCACTCTACTCCTTGTACGTAGTACTCGTGGTGATTGGTCCCGCATATGTAGGGCGCCAGCTGACTGAATACACAACCAGGAGATTCAATTTGCAAGCTTCTGCTTTGTTTCCACAGCAGGAAATGTTTCTGCGGATGTAAGTGATCAAGCCCCCCAAACCACCAACCCCCACATTTATGAAGACTAACTCAGGACAGGGTAATCGACGAGATTAAGAGGCTTACAGAGCGTTATCCTAAGGGCTATGATTTAGAATCAAAGCTCTAATGGTTCAATTCATGCACTGAGTGTAATCAACCGGACATTCTCTCATAGTGTATGTCCTTGTGTACTATACGAACCCGAACAATAGAGATCGTCATGGCCGCATACATAGAGGCGTTTAGGCCCACACACTTCATCATCCCGGTTTAAAAGACCGTGTTAATAGTACCGTAAAAAATGCCCTTGTTTAACGGATTCCGTATCTGGAAATGCGTTCACCTAATACTTCTTTACCCCGCTATCCTCGTGTCAGAGTAACAGTAAAGACTGATACGAGGCAACCTAATATCAAATTCTGGTCACACTTTCTAATATGGACCTCCCAGACTCGTTCGTTCTGAACAATGGCTATAAGGTCCCTGCCGTTGGTCTAGGAACGTTTCAAGGCGACGAAGGAAATTCTCTAGTTAAAAATGCTGTGAGACTGGCGCTGGCGCGGGGCTACCGACATATCGACGGAGCTCACGCCTACGGAAACGAAAAGGAAATCGGTGAAGCCATCAAGGAGAGCGGGATTCCTCGCGAGGAGATATTTGTGACGTCTAAACTGTGAGCTGATCTTGGATCGCATGGCGTTGGGACTTAAAACTGATATACTACCCAGCGCGCAGACCTGGCATGACCCCGTCGATGTCGAGCGAGCCCTGGATGAATCCCTCAATAATCTCCAATTAGATTATGGTATAAAAGCACCCTAGACGTTTGATGGTATAGGAAACGCTAAACGACTCTTTTGACGCAAAGTCGACTTGTATCTGATGCACTGTAAGTACATCCTATACGTACATGCGTGCCTGTTCGCGAACCCTAGCTGCGCTGGGAAGATGATTACTGATGTTCCTCGATATCAAAGTCCCTCATGCTTATAAGGCTGGCGAGCACAATAAGACTATTAGGCACTCGAGCGGCAACGGTAAGGTGAATGCGGTGTCTTGTGGCCCCTGCTCTGTTTCCAGTTGCTGACGTTCTAGAAATAGCCCGTGATCGACTACGGCCTCTCTAGACGATACCCAGAGACATGGCAAGCCATGGAGAGACTCGTCGCCACTGGTAAAACACGCTCAATTGGTATAAGCATTACATTCCTCATTTACAGCTTCATGCCGCAGATATGTATTAACTTCGTATAATAGGGTTGTCCAATTTTAACATACTAAAGACTAAGAAGATACTCGAGATCGCGAAAATTATCCCGGCCGTCAACCAAGTTGAAATCCACCCGTAGGATAAAAACATAGCCGCTGCGGAGATCTCATTTCTAACATCTTTGCAGATATTTTCCACAGCATGAACTCCATCTCTTCTCAGCAAAGCATGGTATTCTCATCATGGCCCACCAACCCCTTGGCGGCCGACCAGCATCCACCGTTAGAGGAAATCCTGATGAACCGTTTCCAACAGATGATCAAAGGGTACGTATGCATAGGGGCGACTTCGATCGTTAAGTATGGCGCCTACTGATTGTCCCCTAGATCATAGATATCGCATCCAAATGTAGCATGACCCCCGCACAGGTAACGAACGCCCCTGCTCCTTTAATAAAACTAGACGCCACCAGATTTCTAAATCTATGGGAATGCAGGTATGCCTGTCTTGGGCCGTGCAGAGGGGAATCCCAGTCGTCCCCAAATCAGTCAGTGAGGCGCATATGGAGCAGAATCTAAGACTGAAAAGGCTACCCGACGATATGTTCCTCGTTGTTGATCAGTTATCTTTGGAGCGAGGACCTTTACGGTTTCTTGACCCCAGCCGGCACTTAGGCTTCGACATTTTCGATGAAGAGAGAGATCAACCGGTGGGGGATAGCGCGCCTTGGGATCACTCCTGAGGCGTATGCAGTCCTCTAGAAGTATTAAAAACATATATACTTCATACACTGCGCCGGACATCCGGACGAATTAAAGCTACGATTATTCACCACTTACAAGCGTGATCTGCAAGTCTCATGTATAAACTTTGGTTGGCCTAAACAACCAAAAAGGGGTAATCTTGTGCAAGCATACTATCAAGTCATGTCATATAGCACTATACTAAGACATGCCGTCATATAACTTTCCACACCTTGATCCAAATAATTATCTTCATGTTATGATAAGTGCTATAGAGTTGTAATTGATGTTGTCGACAGTGAGCCTACGGCAGGTACCAATTTCAGGCCCGTTTCCGCAAAGTCGGAACATATCCATTAGTAAATCTACCTGTTCCCGGTGTTCAACGGGCTCTTAGGGTCATACACGTCGGTAGTAATCAGTTCAGGGTATTTAACGTCTCCCTGCTTCAGAGCCTCCTCCATAACCTCCATGATCACAATACTCTCCGACAATGGTAGAGTAGCGCTTTCCTTCTTACCGTCCCGGAGACATCTAGCGCACTCGTCTGCCTCCCAGAACATGCCATGACCCCAGTTTCGCTCGGGATCTACCGGTATGGGGCAATCTACAATTTCGACCTTGCCTGCCCCGTCCTTCTTAACGATCCTATATTGCTGGGGCTTGAAAGCAGGGCCCATGACTTGGATTTCGCCCCGAGGACCTTGAATCTTAATAGCAGGTCCACCGCTGTTGAATCCGTCGGTGTTGGTGGCGATCCGCAGACAGGTCATGGCAATTCCCATGCTCTTGTGTTTCGGGAACTGAAGGATGATGTTGGTCATCTCATCAGCTCCGGTCGAATACTTGTTGATGGCAGCTACTGTACGCGGCGCCTCCTTTTCCGCCTCGGGTTGAAGGTGGTACAGGATCTGGAATAGCCACGTTAGGGAGTAGATACCCAAATCGAGTAGCGCACCACCAGCCAAATCCGGGTTCACCATTCGGTTCTCGTCGGGGAAGGTCAAGGTTCCATTGGGTCCATCATTGCCAAATGAATTGTCGGCTAAGTAAACTCTGTTAGCACATCACTTCTGTGACTTGACTTTATCTTACTCCTTGTAAGCATTAAAATATCGAGACTTACCAATGACACGGTAGACCGGACCAATCACTCCGGACTGCACCAGCTCTCGGATCTTGATGCTAATGGGGAAGTATCGCGTCCATACAGCTTCCATCAAGAATAGATTCTTGGCTCTCGCAGTTTCAACTAGCTTCCGAGCTTGGGCGGCAGTGACTGTGAAGGCCTTTTCACACAGAACATTCTTGCCAGCTTCTAAGGCCAGCATAGTGTTCTGGAAATGGTGGCTATGGGGGGTTGCGACGTAGACGATATCGACGTCTGGGTCATTCACCAGTTCGGTATAAGAACCGTACGCTTTCACACCCTCCGGGGCCTTGACCTTCTGGAGGAAGGATGTTGCACTGTCCTTGGAAGACGAAGACGCGACAGCCACCAACTTGTGAGCGATGTCGTGCACATCACGGCTCGCAGGGTTAGTGAGCAAGTCCTTGGTGAAGGCTATCATGAACTATTAGTTACATCAATTCCTCGTCAGCAGCACCCGAGCGTGTAACGAACTCTGAGCAATGCCACCAGTGGCCATGATACCCCACTTGATAGTGAAGGGTTGAGACGCCATTTTGAACGCTTGTTTGTTTAAATCCACGAGAGCTTAGGGATGAGTTGGTAGGCGAGATAAACGTCCGAAAAGGGGCAGAGTACTAGGGAAACAGGGGCAACTTGTAAAAAATCACGAGAGGGTTGAACTAGGCAGATGGGAACTGTCAGAGTTCAGATGTTAGAGAGGAGGCTCCGATGTTGCACGGCTGTTTCCCACCCTAGGGGCCGGTGGTGTTGATATCAGATCAAAGGTGGGGTAGCTTGGGTAGCTTGGTCCGTAACGGCGCTCTTTATTGAGTATTAGTCACCACTTGTTAGTGGGACGTCCCGCTTGACTATCAACATCTTCTCCCCCCTATTCCACTTATCTGTGCCATACGAATAGCCAGAGCTCCGGTTATAGCTTTCGGCTAAGAAGCCGTCGTTCCGGATGCCCTACTTTTCTCTCAAATGCTAAATATCATACTAGAGTTCGGGTAGAATTCGGTCACTTGGGGGGCGCCGTCCTACCTATCGGCGCACGGCTCTCCGCATGCTAAGCACGAGATTGATAGCTTTCGGGACTCTGTAATGAAACGTCACGTCATCATCTTCAAGCACCCCACGTCTTGGTATTTCGGGAGATTGTAAAGCCGAAAAGGTGACTTGTTTCGGTGCTAGCCGGAATCGGTATAGCATGCTAGAGGTACTTAACACGCCTATTCCTTCTTTGATACGGATATCGTCGATTGAAGCTGTTATTTTTTAATATTTTTTTACTGCGTATTCAACTTCGTGTACGTAGGGGGCTTAAGCGGGGCCGAACCTAGAATCATCGAGATAATTCATATCCAGGTATGCAGATATTAGCAGGCGACGGCACTCCCGCTAGATCTGAAACGCTGAAGATTGATTAACATTGCACAAATGCAATTACTTTTAGTCTGTGAAACGTATCCTCGAGATGACGAGATGACGTGGGGTCCTACATTGAGGCTCTCAACACCCAATCGCCCACACACCAATTAGCGTATTCGCCTTCCCCTAATAACTTGGTAGAAACCTAGATAGACCTTATATAGCAAGAAACATTTCCCTTTCTTCATATTGATGTCTGATATCGGGTAGCTGTCTTGTCTCCGTTATCATATCATCTAATCGCTACTGTCTGTGCGGTGAAACGGTGATGTAATAGGTACAGTAACAGATGCTAGGCAGGTCACGTCTACATAATATTCTGTCATTCCTACCATCACTATCACTATCACGTCAATCTGGATTCTTCACCTATCATTAGGCAGCATAGGAAATAGATACCCATTGTCAAACAATAAGAAAGTCCACCTAAGCAATCACTACCTAGTACTAGTCCCTGATCAGCTAAGAATCATCCATAGACTACCCGCCTCAGTGCTGCTAAGCATCAATGTGCATGACGGCCCACAATATGCGGCCGCTCAGCTCAAAGACCTCCTTTCTATCGCCTATCAGGACGTTACATATAAAATGGAGCAACCATTTTCTCGGCGACGGCCATCTCAAACAAATCGATCCACCATCGAATCTCAAGGCCGTCTGGTTCAGGTCTTTCGCTATGGATGCGAAACCAGCACCTATGCCAAAGCTGTTATACGGGACGGCATGGAAGAAAGATGCCACGGCTGACCTGGTGTTTACAGCGCTGAAGGCAGGATTCCGAGGCATTGACACGGCCGCGCAACCCCGCCACTACAGGGAACATCTCGTTGGGGTGGCCGTCAAACAGGCAATTTCATCGGGCATCGTAGAACGAGGCGATCTATTTGTGTGTCGGCCTATCCATGTGTTTCCGGGGGATTGGCGCACAAAGACATACTGACAATACCCAGATCCAAACCAAATTCACTTCAATAGTTGGCCAGGATCCAGACAATCTACCCTACGACCCAAACGCACCACTAGAGGAACAAGTCCACACCTCAGTAGCATCATCACTTCAGAACTTCAAGATTAGCGATTCAGAAGCGCCTTATATTGATAGCTTAGTATTACACTCGCCACTTCATACACTGGAAGAGACGGCTCGGGTCTGGAAGACGCTTGAGACGTATGTTCCTCAGCGAATCCGGCAATTGGGGATTTCCAACACGCCTCTCCAGGTTGTTGAGTACTTATGCACCAATCCCGATGTCACGGTTCGCCCGGCTTGCGTACAGAACCGCTTCTACCCAGCGACGCGCTGGGAGGTAGATCTCCGAGCGTACTGCCGAGAGAAGGGGATCCTATTCCAAACATTTTGGACACTGACAGGGAATCCGCGCCTCCTGAGAAGTAAACCCGTGCAGACATTAGCTTCCAGCGCGAGCGTTGACCTGCCGGTCGCGTTTTATGTGCTTGTACTTGGACTCAAAGGTACCGCAGTTCTGAATGGAACGACGAGCGAGCAGCATATGAGAGACGATCTGAAAGGAATTGAGACTGTGAACGAGTTTATACAGAGCCAGCAAGGCCAACCTATATGGGCCAAGTGTTTAGGGGAGTTCAAGGCGCTAATCGGAGAAGAATGAGCGGCTTACCATACCATATCAACGAACCCATGAACAGCTGCCCAGCCTACCTACCTAGTAGTATACAAGGACTCAGGAGTCTCCGTATTAGCGGTTACGAATTAATCAATCAATTAATTACATACACCTATTATGTCTCATACGGACACCGGTCGGGCCACCCATGAATAAATAGCAGCCGCAAATCATGAATTGATAGTTCTCAATTCGCTTATTAGAACCATGTAGGGTAAGTGAAATCATTTATCAGTCAGTACAGAATAGGTTCACATTGCTATGTTGGCCTGATACAAAACTAATTGACCTTGACCAACCTACGTACATACATGTATACTCTCATATAGAGGACCTTGGTACCGCCACGCACGCTAGGAATATATTATCCGGGTTTGACAATGGTACAGAAGAACACTTTACGTGAAAGAATAATCGCCATAGAAAACAACCTGCCCCCAGCTACTGCCCTAGACCAGAACTAACCGTTGCGACAGTCTCATTAGGCAGATATCTAGCGCACTGGCAACAAAATATTACAGATAAACTTGAGTGTTGATCCTTGGCCAAGTCGAATGCGTGCTGTCTGTAGTTAGCCAAGGCCAACCACTCCTCGTCACCTATGACAGCCTCTCCCTTCTCTATTGCACCCTGGGCGAGTTTCCTGACCATCTCATAGGGGTCGTTGCTTTTCTTAGCCCATTGTGCGAGGATTTCCTTGATGTAGCTCCCGGATTCAGGCTCTTCCGCAAAGACATCCTCGGGAACTCGAGGGAAATTCGACCTCAGAAAACTTGCCCTGAAATTAGCACCGCTCGATTTTTCCTGGGTGCGAAGCCCCATCATGGCCGAGAGTGCACCACGGACGCGACTTCTTGGTGTCCCACGAGTGACCTTGGCTACCAGCTTCAAGAACCCGAATTCCTTGTCGATTGGGATACCAGAGAAGTCGAGAACCGCATTCCACAGAAGATCGTGGTACGCCGCTATCCGCTGGTCAGGGTTGACGTAAAATGCCTGACCATGGTTCGAGGCGAACACTACTTTCTGCACGGCCTTGGTCTCCGTATTCCGCACAAGATAGACGGCGGGGGGCTGATTGAATAAATATGGGAAGGCATCGTGGTTGAAGAAGAGGGGAACAATCTCGGAGTGCTCGTTCGTGGCAACAAGTTGCCGCATCTCCCGGAAATTCTTCTCCCCAACGAGAATGACTAGCTTCGAGTCCAGGTTCAATTGCCGGGTGAACTCAAAGCACGCTGCCTGGACCTCGGGCCAATTCGGGTATATGTCCTCGAATTTGTTGAGGCCATGGCGGTCGTAGGCGTTCCGGACCGGGATCGAGTCCTGTGTCCGAATCTCCGGGCTGGCGGCATCCCTCATGGATTGGAGGATGAAGCTAGGATTACTGGGGTCGTACGTCGAGCCCCAGAGCGACTTCTTAGAGACGAAAGTCGGGTAGTGCCAAACTATCGTCAGAATCGCTGACAATGGCCCCGACGGCTTCGCTAGGAGCCTCTCGTCATAATCGGGCCCGAGCAGATTCTTGAGCTTGGCGGCGAGACTGCCTCGGAGCTGTGTCGCAGCGTCGCAGTGACAGACCTGATGGTTTGACTGGTCAAATAATTCATGGTATTGATGGTTATGAGAAGTATAGATGTTATGACCAGGAACAGCTGTCTGATTAGGCAAATATGATTCTGCGTAGTTTCTCAGATCAACTCTTTGAGAGTGTTTGACACAAATTGAAGAATAGTTCCATGGCTCAGGTCAACTATATATATATATATCATGAGAGATAGGTATGCCTGAGTTTAGAAGATCAGCGTGTCAAATCTAAGTTTTCATTCAAAATTCTTCCTTGCGTGTGACTCGAAGACTCAATGCTATATTGTTACACTGAGTTATGGGAGGGGAACTATAAACTTTTCAAACAGGGTTTCTACCACAGATAGCACTTGAGAGTATTACTAGGGGCTTTTCTATGCTTGGGCATACATACATGGGCTTTTTCACGAGAATACGAATGAATTGAAGTCTCTAGATATACCGGTGGAGGGTTATAGGTTCCTAATATAGGATAATAGTTGTAGTTTTCGGGACAAGACCTTGAGTATTACAATATTGTATAATAAGTAGATACTATAATATTTCATGTGCTCGAATGGTTGACCTCTATAGTAACTGCCCAGTCTGGCATATATATTGACTGGGGAGCCGCTACCGTACATGCTTAAGACATCCATGTGCACAAATACGCGTTGTTTAGCAAGCGCGGGAAGTTACGATCTTGCCTAGGTGGTCATCAGCCGCCATTCAAGGTTGTCAGGCCATTTGTAGTTTGGATGTGGCCTTTTCTATCATCTGACTTGAAGTGTATATCTAATGCCTTGTCATCGCGGGGCAACAGCGATGGCAGTAGCAGCAGCAAGAATAGTCATCTCCTAAAGAAACAGCATCCGCGGCGGACTAAACGTACCACTAGGCCAATGTAAAAAAAATCGAAATTTATTTTCCTATTTTGGTATAGATAAATATAGCCATATATTAGCCATTTTCTTCATTTAATAAAATAATATTTATAAAATTTTAAATATATATATATATAAATATAAGACATTTTTTATTAATATAATATTTTTATATACATATTATAAGTTAAGTATTATTAAAAAAAAGCTTATATAAATGCATTTTTATGATGATTAAAATAATCTATTTATTAATTTAATATTATTATAAAATATAATTTTATTTTAATTATTATATTTATATATTTATTTAAATACATTAATATTTATAAATATTAACTTATTATAAGCTATTAAAATCTTATATAACAACTTTTAAAAGATAACATTAATAAATTAATATTACTTTTTTTATCTTTTTTATCCTACCTTTCATCTCTTTTTTTTTTATTACTTTCTTTTCTCCCTTTTTTTTTTACTATTTTATTATAAAAGTTTTTAATAATACCACCATCCATTAATTTTAAACTTTATTAAAATTAAATAATCTCTTAATTTAATCATAATTTATCTCATAATTAAATCCTTACATTTTTTAAATAAAAATACCATTAAAAACCTGCTCTTAAAATGTTTAAACAAATTCTTTAAAAATAAAACTTATAAAAATAATATTATATTTAAATTAATAAAACTATCATATTTTAAAAATTAAAATTTAAGATTAAATATTTATTTTTTAAGATAAATTTAACAAATTAATAAATATATCATAAACTATAATTTTAAAATAGATTTAAAATTACTTTTTAATAATTATAATATATTTAATTTAATTTAAACCTTAAATATTACTTAATAATATCTGTTAAAAAGTAGGAATAAATGTATGTTATATAAATAGTTTTAATAAAAGAATTTATTAAATTTAAATAAATAAGATAATTTAAATAAAAATATATTTATAATAATATAAAAAATATAAAAGATAATTATTTTTTATAATATATATAAATTTATAATTTTATTATATTATTATTAATATATTCTTATGATATAAAAATAAATTATTTAAAGTTTATTAATAATTTTTTTTAAAAATAATCTAACATTACATATAATAAAAGTATAAAAAAAAAAGTAAATTCATTTTATATAAGTTAAATTAAATTTAAAATATTAATAGATATAATAAATTATCCTATTAAAGGATTTATATTAATATTAACATTAATAAGTATTTTTAATTTATGATTTAACATTATATAAGTTGGTTTAAAAACATCATATTTTTTATTTTAATTTTTATAATTTAGGTTATATATATTATAAACATTATTAGTCATATGTTTTAAATTAATTAAAGTAAAGAAATGCTTTTAATAATAATAATAACGATTTAAATTTTAATATAAAATGTTTATTTAAATAAAGATAAAAGTCTTATAAAATTTAATGATTGTTTTTATGATAAAAAAAATATAAATAACATTTAAATTAAAGGTTTTTAAAGATAACTATTAAAATCATACTTTAATCATTAATAAGTAAGTAGGTTTTTTATTTTTATATAATCATTTTTATATTTATATTTTTATTTTTAAATGGTTTTTAAATAAATAGAATTTAAGTAATTTTAAATTATAAATAACTTAATTTTTTAAATTACCCTCCTTATAATTTATATACTTATTATATAAAAAGAAGTTAAGATTTTTATTAATTTATAAAATAAACATAAAATTTAACCTTAAACATATAAGGCTAATAATATAATAAAATAATCATTTAAAAATTATTTTTATTTTAATTTAAATATTATTTTTTAATAAAGATTAAAAATAAATTTAAAATTATTAATAAAAATTAAAACCATTATTATTAATAAAAATATTAATAAATATCTTCTTTTAATAATTTTAAATTAATATAAAAATGTTTTAACTACTTTTAAGTTAAATTATATACATAAAAATAATTATAATTAACTATTTTTTATAATATATAACCATTTTTATATATAATTTAAACTTAAAATTAATTATAATAATCTTAATAAACTATTTTTATCTCTTAAATTAATAAAAAAAGGTTTAATTAAGTTATAATAAAAGTTAACATGTTTTTAAAATTTCTTATCATAAAATAACATAAATGTTATTATATAAAAAACATAAAAATAAGATGAAATTTTTAATATTATTAATATTATATAAAATGAAAATATTAAAAATCTTTATAATTTAATAATAAAATTATATGTTAAAAAAAATAAAAAAATAATAAATTATCTATAATTTTAAAATAAAATTTAAAAGGTAATAAAATGATTAAAATAAAGGAGGATTAAATTTAAAAAATTAAATATAATTATATTAATTAAACTTAATAAATAATTATAAAATGGATAAGTGGTGCCATCATATAATAATATAAGAAATTTTAACTTAAAAATAACATCTTATATAAAAACTTTTAATTAATCTATTTTATTAACCTTTAATTTAAAAGATCCCCACTTAAAGTTATTAATTTACATATATATAAATTTAATATTTAATTTTAATCTTAATTTTTAATATTAAAAAAAATAACCAGTTTAATAAGATTTTAATAACTTAAAAAAACCTTTATTTTAATTGTTATTATCATAATATTATGATTAAAATTATTATTAATAATATTCTTAATTAAAAATGGTAATAAAACAAGTATTAATTTATCATTTAAGATATTTAAATGTTAAAGTTTTTAACTTTAATAAAGCTTTTTTTTATTAATATTATAAGTCTTATAATTATTATTAACTTTATTCTCATCATCATTTAAATATATTATTTGTTTATAAAAAATAAAAAAATATGGATAAAACTTATTATCTCGTTGGAATTAAAAGCATTTCTTAATTAAAAAATAAGTAGATTCCTTTTTATTTTCATTTTAAACGTTAAGTATAAATAAGATATCAACAAATTCATAAATTATCATCATAGTTGTAACATCCTTACCATAATCTTTAAACAAGTAAATCTTAATTTTAATTAAATTAATATTACTTTTAAATAATTATAAGATTAAATTATTAAATATAAATCAAGTAAATCATATAAAAAAAAACTTATAGTTAAAAATAAAAAAAAAACAAAGCTTACAATTATAATATAAAGGTTTTTATTTATAAATATATTATAATTTTAACTTAAATATATGTATTATAAATACATATTTTATTTTATCCTTTTTAAGAAATATTATAAATTCTTTTTTATTAAATATTTTATAAATATTTATATAAAAAAATAATATATTATTTAATTTATTAATTTCAAAATGTATTATTAAGTTCTTAAAATATTTACTTATATTATTAATAATAAATTAAAGATTATTTGCCTTAAAGATGATATATGTTTAATTATAACCATAAAAAAATAAAATCATTTCATAATATTCATTTTATATGTAAGTAACATTATTATTATGTGTTAATAAGATATTTCGTTTAATAATTAAAAGCTAAAAGATTTAAATTAATTTTTAAATGATAAATAAATGATTATAAAAGTATATTTAATAATTAAAAGTAAAAATAATAGGATAAGGTTTTAATATATTATTAATATTTAATTAAATAAGTATTTTATCATGAGACACTTATCCTTAAATTTTATATAAACATAAAAGTAATATATTTTTTTTTAAAAAATATTATTAATAAAGTGTATAATAAGCATTGTTGTATTAAGATCTTTTAATATTATTAAATATGTTTAAAATTAATTATTAAATTAACTATTAAATTTAATTTAGTTTTTAATATTAAACTAAACATTTTTAATAATAATATAATATATATAATAAATAAAATTATAATTAATATCATTATTATTTAAGTAAAGAAAATGTAATAAAATTAAATAATAAAAAGGATATTTAAGATGATAAATATTAATATAAAATAAAAAATCATATATTAAATCTTAATATTCTTTATCATTTAAATTATTTAAGTTAATAAAATTAATAAAAAGCTGGATAATTAAGTTTAATAATAATTTAAGATGCATGATAAGATTATATAATAATGTAATAATAGTAATATATAATATAAAACTAAATGAATTAATTTTAAAAGAGTTAATATAAAAATAATTAATTTTAAAATAAAATAAAACTCTTTAATTTTAATTATAACAGGGTTTATAAGTTTTATTTAAGCTTAAGTAAGCATGAATGTGGTTAATTAAAGCTTTTAAATTTAAATTTAAATAGTTTTATATGTTTATTTATAAGTTATTATTTATAATTATAATAATATTATTTTTATATTATTAAATTAATATATTATAAATAAATTTATTTAATACTTATATAAGGATAACATAAAATATATTTAAAACAACTTATTTAATTAAGTTAATTATATAAATATTAAAATTATAATATTTAAAATTAATTTTTAATATTTTTAATCTTTATATTTATAATAAAATGTTAACACAACTTTATTTAATCGAGATAATATTTATATAAAGTTAATTACTCTTACCTCATCGATATATCTTATATTATTAACATTTTTTACCTTATTAATTTCTTTTACCTTATTTATATTATCATTTTTAAAACCATTTATATTAATAAATATAAAAGTATCTTTAATTTATAAAATAAATAAAAGACTTTTATAAATAAATTGGTTTTTTATTAACATTAAAAGATTAACTTATTCTTTACTTTTAATAATTTAATTTTAAATTAATAAAAATACATTAAAAATATAAATCAATTAATAACACATGGTTAATCCTTATAAAGCTACTCAATTAATTTAAATGATTTATACATTTATAAATAATACTTTTTATTAAAATAAAAAAACTATTAAATTTAAAATTAAAATGGATATGATGGTTTATTATTTAAAAAAAACCAATTAATATTATTATAATAAAATTAAATAAAATATCTTATTTATTTAATTATGATTTCTTTAAAGAATTAAGATTAAAGCTTAAAGCTTTAAACATTATAAAAAAGATGATAAAATATTTTAAAAGATAAAATATTAAAAATCCATTTAATATTAAATTAAATATTTTATATTTTAATTTTTTTTATCTTCTTTTTTTTATTTCATCATTTTTTTATTTTTATTTCTTAATATATTATTATCCTTCTTTTATTTTATTTATATATAAATTTTATAATTATTATTCTTTTTAACCTTCATTTTTTTTTAATATTAACTTTTTTTATTTTTTTAACTCATTTTATACCAGGTTTTATTTTCACTTAAAATTTTGCTTTAAATAATTCCTTTTTTATTTATAATATATCATACTTCTCTTCCTCTTCCTTCTCTTTTAGGATATATATGATTTTTTAATATATAATATGGATTTTATAATATTATTTATTATTTTAACTTTTAGTTAAAGGAAGAGCATCTCATATTATATAAATATGTTTAATATTTTATATTTAAAGATTTAATTTAATAAAACTTTTTATATTTAAAACCTTAAAGAAAGTTATTTTATATGTTTTATCATACTATTTTTTTTATATAAAATTCCTTTTAATAAACCTCTACCATTAATTATTAATACTTTTAATTTTTTATTTTATTATAATAATCTTAAATATAAAAATAATTATAAGTAAGTTATTAATAAAAATAAGTTGTAATATTAAAATATTATAATTTATCATTTATTTTAAAGTGGTTATAATAATATAAAAATAAAAATAAAAAGTAATTAAATTAAGTTAATATTTTTTTATTAATTTTTATTATATAACTTTTAATTTAATTAATGTTATTAAGAATTATTTTATAATTGTTTTTTATTTTATTACCTTATATTTTATTATTTTAAGTATAATAATGGTAATAAGTATTACTATTAATAATATATTAAGTTATTTTTTTCATATAAAAAGGTAAAAAGCCAGGTTTCATGATACTCGAATAAGTTTATCTACTGTCATAAAATTATTTTATAACTTATATTTTAAACTTTTATATTAAAATTATTAAAGTTTAAGATACATGGTTAAATTATTATTAATATAATCATCATCATTATCAAATTCCTTATTTTTATTATCTTTTTTATTTTTTTCATTAACATTTTTATTATTATTATTTTTAATAAGGATAATTTTAAATTAAAAGCTTAATAAAATCTTATAGAATTAATAATTTAATATATTATTTATTATAATTATATAAGTATAAAATATATTATATATTTTAAATTTAAGATAAATATTACTTATATTAATTATAAAAAAAAATAAAAATTAATTAGATTAATAAAAAAGTTATTAATGTTTAATTTATAAATAAAAGTGATAATAATAATATAAAAAATCTAATTATTTACTTTTATGGTATAATATAACTTAAATTATTAGGATGGTAATATTATTAAGTTACTTTTAATGCTTATATGTTATTTTTATATATATATAAAAAGTTATAATAAAAGTTTAAATGATTTTATTAATTGATAATAAATTATAAATATAAAAAAATAAAAGAATATAAGTTTATTATAAATTATAATTTTTAATTTATGATTAATTTATATTAAATTTAAGATCTTTAATGTAGTTATTAATTTAATATATGATATTTTATTTAAAATAATATTTATAATAAGCTTTTAACTTAATCAACTATGCTTATATGTATTATAAGAATATCCTATTATATTTATAAAAATATAACTTATTTTTAATTGAAATATAATCATAAATATAAAGAAATATAAAAGATGATTCTTATTAAAAACTTTTCATTTAAATCTTTTTTAAATATATTAATTATTAAACTTGATTATTATTAACTTAATTAAACTTAACTTATTATTATATTTATTATTTTTATTTAAATATTAAAAAAACGCTTAGTTTTATTTGTTAAAATAAAATCGTAGCGTAAATGTTAGAAGTTAATTTTAAATTAAATTATTATTTAATATGAAATTATAATAAAACTTTTTACTTAATATACTTAAAAAAAATTAAATTAAAATTTAAACTTTATATTTAACTACATTTAACATACTTATACTTAATTAAATTCTTTTAAACTTATAATAACTTTAATTTTTTAAAAGATATTATTTTAATAAGTTTTAAGATTATAAATAATACTACCATTATTAATGAAATTATAACATAATTATTTACTACATTAAATAATTATAATAAACTTTAAGATTAATATATATATTTAACATTACCACTTTAATATTAATAAATTAAAATGGTATATTTCTTTAATAAAACTTATATACCTTATTACTTAAAAACTTTATTAAGTATTTTTAAGTTAATTTAAGTTTAATATAAGGATTATATAAAGAATTTCTATCATTTATTATCATATCATAAAAAGTATTTTTTTAAAATATTAAAATCTTATTTTAATGTAATAAGGTTTTTTAAAGATATTTAAAAAAAGGTTAAATAAGTTATAAGTATTATTTAAAATTAACATTTTATTTAAGCCATTAAATATAATACCAGACAAGTTATAAATTAATTTATAAATAAACTTATAAGAGATAGTTTAAAAATCATTTAAGGATCTATTATAAAATTAAATATTAAACCTAATAAAAATTTAATTATAAAAAAAAAAAGCTTATAATTATGATTTTAAAATAAATATATTATAAAACATATATGGAATTTAACATTATAATCGATAAGAAGTTATATAATATAAAAGAAATTTTATTTAACAATTTAATATATTTTATATTTTTTAATAATTATATAATAAATTAAGCTTTTATAATAAAAACATTAAATTAATAAATAATATTTATGTTTAACTTATATATATATATTATTTATATAACTAATTAAATTTTATAATATCATATTTCTAAATTTTAAATTAATAATAACAACTTTAAAAAAAGATAATTTAATAATAATTATTTAATTAATCATATAAATCAAAAAAGACTTAAAGCTTTATTATTTATAATAAAATTTATTATAAGAAATTTACATTATTTTATTTAAATATATTAATTAAAGAAATAATAAATTTAAACATTAATATTATAAATATAATAAATAATTTATAAATCTTATTTAATTATTTAATAACTTATTATTTATAAGATTATAAATAAAAGAATTATTATATAAAAATAATAATAATATTTTTATAATGATTTTATTTTAAACTTGTGATTTTTAATAATACATTAACTTTATTATATTTATATTAATGATATTTAATGAAGTTAATAAAGTAAAATTAAAATATATTATGGTTTATTATAATTAATAAATGATTTAATTTTAAAAAGATTAAAATGTTATTTTTAATGGTTTAATGATCTTTCCATAATTAATTAAAGCTGATGTTAGGTATTTTATTTTTTATTATTAATTAAAAAGTTAAATAAGTTAAATCCACCATTTTATAATAAATTGAAATTACTTTTAAGTTATTTTTAATATTAATATTAATATAGTATTAATTTTATAAGCTTATGTTAATAAAATGATGGTGTTACGTATAAAAGGTATTTTATGATGATAATAAATTATGGCTATTATTATCATTTTTATTATAAAGGTAAGTGATTATATCTTTTAAGATATGATATTTTAAAATAATAAGTAGCTTTAATAAAAGATTTAAATCTACCTTTAATAAACGCTTAAATAATTATTTAAATTTTAATCTTAATAAAATTATTATAGATTATAATAAATTAAATAATAAATAAATTAAAGATAAAAGAATTAATGATAGTTTTTATTTAAATAATAATCTTTAAATTATTTATAATGTTATTTATAAAAATTATATATTATAATAAGTAATTTTAATAATATATTTAAATAAATTTTATGGCATATCTTAATATTAATATATTATAATTTATATTTTTAATATTAAAACTTTTTAACCTTTTAATATTTTACCACTTTTTATATAACATATTTATAAATAATAATAAATATGATCATTTAAATAATTATTTTAATAATCTTAAACTTATAAAATTATATATAAAAGCTTTATCATTTATTTATAATTAAAATAAGTTATAAATAAAATCTTTATTAATATAATTATATAATAATTATTATTTTATATTAAATAATAAATAAAAGAAATAAATACATAATTGTCAGGTTATTAAACTTATTAAAATTAACGTTGGTTTTAACCTTTTTATTTTAATTATTATATTATTTATTTTTCTAATATTTTTTTTTATTATTAATTTATTATTATTTTTATTATATTTAATTAAATAGTTACTACTTAATAATAAATATTATATATTATGTGTATAAATTTATAATATTTTTTAATATATGTATATTAATAATAAATAATTTCTTTTATTTAATGTATTAGATCTTAAATATTTTCTTTTAAATTATATATTATCCTTTTATAAATTATGTAGATTTTAATTAAATTTAATGTTAATATGATAGTAAAAATGATATTATTTTCTAAGAACATATGTTGATTAAAATTTACATTTACAACGTTATTATAATAAGTTTAATTCTTTTTATTTAACTTACTCCTTATATTTTTTTTTATTTTTATAATTAAATAAAGTAGCATTAAAGTTTTTATGTTAACATTTAAATTAAAATGTTTTTTAATAAGTGACATGATTAGCTTTTTATTAATGTTTAAATAATATAAATAAAAGGTTTTTATTTAATATTCATAAATTTTATTAAGTTTAAAAGTGATGATTAATTCTTTAAGCAACTTATAAATGGCTTTTTTAAATTATTTATTAACGTTGATTATAACTTGGTTAAGATTAATATTATTTTTAAAAAGATTAAAATAAAGTAGTTAATAATTTATTTAATTATCTTCTTTTATAAACCCTGGGTTTATTACTTTTTTAAACCTTTTATATCATTTATTTAATAATATAAAATCAATCTTAATAAAAGGTAAGAATAGTTTTAATATATTTTTTTTAATTGATTAAAAATAGTTATTTTAATTAATTAAATGATTTATAAAACTTAAAGGGATGAATTATTTTAATTTTTCTTAATAAATATAATAAAATAATTATTATATTTAAGGATGATATAATATTCTTTTATTTAACTTAAGATATTTAATGATATTTATAATGATTAAAATAAAATATATTTAATAAAATTAAGAAAATTTAAATCTTGTTTTTTAAATGTAAAAAGGCTTAAAGATATTTTAAGATTTAATTAATATAAATTAAGTTATTTATATTAATTAATTATAATATCATAGGAGTTATTTAAAAATTAATTTAAGTCAGTTAAATTAAAATAAATAAAAATAAAATCTAAAGGATTGGGGTTAAGTGTAAGAGAGGTTAATAATTAAAGATTAATTAAAATAATTTTAATTTAAAAGTTAGTCGAATAAGTAAAATTATTTATTAAGGATTATTATTAATATTATTATTATGTTTATTTTTAATTAATATAATAATTAAATTTTTATAATTAGTAAGATTAGATTTAAGTAAGCTTTTATTATTGTTTCTTTATATTTAATCTTATTTTATACTTAATTTAAATGTAATAATGTGTTAATTCTTTTTGAAATAGTAAGTTTTTATTTATTAATATATTTATATGTTGATTTATACTTTATAATTAAACCAGTTTTAAGAAAATAATCTCGTTTATTTAAGAAAAATTATTAGAATTAATGGTATTAAAATTGTTATTATTATTATTAATATATAAAAAAGATTAATGTTAAGGTTATAAAAAAAGGGAAAGCTTATCATGTTTATTAAGATTAAATTCTATGATGATAATAGGTTAATTGTTTAAGTAATGATGTAAAGGTTATAAATTCTTTTAAGGTTTTTATATTTATAAAATATTATTTTAATAAAGATTATTAAAATATTTATTAAATATATAATATTATATAAAAAGATTATATATAATATTAATTATGGTTGGTGTAAAGATATTAAATATATAATAAATAATAAAATTAAAGAAATTTATATTTATAGGATTATTATTTATATATGATTTTAATTAAAAAATGATATTTATTTTTATATAGTTATTTTATTTATTTATAAAATACTTTTAGATAAAAATTATCGATATTTTATAATTAAATAAAAATAATGATAGATATTATATTAAAAATAAAGATATTATAAATTAAAGAATTAAATCAGGATTTAAATTAAAATAATTTCATAAATATTTCATATAATTTTATAATATATACTTATATATATAAATATATATATTATATATAAATTTAAATAATTATGTTAATAATTAAACATTTTATAATATTTTTTAATGTTTATAATGAATAATATTTTATAATATCTTATAAACTTTTAATTAAATAATTTAATATAATTAATGATAAAAAAACTTATAGATATTATTATTACCTTCATTTTAAAAAATGCGATATTTTTACCGTTATTACTGCCATATTTTTTTTTATTAATGTATTTTACTACTATTAAATAAACATCACTTTTATCACTTTTAATTAAATAATTACCACTTATTGGTAAATATTATATATAATTTTTATAAATTTATTATATTTATTTTCATTTATTAACTGACATTAAAGAAATTATTTATATTAATATTTTTGATATTAACCAGGCTTTTATTTATAATATATTATATTAACCTTAACGCTTTTAATAAAAATAATAATATTAAATATAATATTATTATCTAACTTTTAAAAAATCTTATAAACATAATGATAATTTATATATATAATAATATTATTAATAGTTTAGTTTATACCACTTATTATACCACTTATATTTAACTTTATTTTTATAATTAAGTAAGGAAATATTATATTTTTTATATTAACTAACATTATAAAATGTTATGTTATAACTTTTTTTATTAACTCTCTTTTATAATTAAAAGTATAACTTTTAAAAATCTTTAAATTATATTTAAAAATCTTATTAAGGTAAAGTTAAGATATTAATTCTCCTACACCCTTATAAATATATTTTTTAAACCTTTTTTTAATATTAATTATAATTAATATAATATTTATAACACTTTTATTAAAGTTAATATAAAAGTATTAATAAGATTATCAGGTCTTTTTCCTTAAAAATTCCAAATTTATTACCTGCTTATAATTTTTAAATTATTTATTTATTTTCTTTTAATTAATTTTATGTTATTTAAAAGTTAAACTTTTTCTTTTTAACATATTAAAAAGGTTTATTTTGATTAAATTAATTTATTAAGTAATTTAAAAAGGCGGATTATCCATATCTTTTTTTTATAAATATATATATATATTTATATATTTAAATTTAAAAAGATATTCTTTTATTTAAGTTGATTAACTGGATATTTAAAATAATGGAGGCATATTTATCTCTTTTTAATCGAAAAAACTTATATCTTTTATATTAAAAAGAATTAAAGGTTTTTTAAGCTTTAATTATTTTAAATTAAACTGATTATGTCATATTATTATTAAATCCTTAATATCTTTTAAATATTCATTAAAAACAAATGACTTAAAATAAATATAATTATAAAATAAAAGGTTTAATTTAATTAAATTAAATTTAAAAAGGGTTGATTATTAAAGATTAATTAATATAGTTTTTATTTAAAAATTAATTAAATAAGTTATATATAATTTAAAAGATTAAAATTATTATTTAATTATTTATCTTTTATAAATATAATAATAAAACTAATATAATAATAAATATATTAAATATAAGTTATATAAAAGTTATATTCTTTTTAAAAGATATGTTAATTTATTATATAATAATATAATTATATTCACCATAATATTTATATGATAGCTTATAGCTTATAATTACATTAATTTTATAAAAATGATATTATTTATTAAGATAAGGTTATTAAATATGATGATATTAGTTTTTACATTATTATAATAAATATATATAAAGATAAATTTAATTAAAAAATAAAAGATATATTATTAAAGTTGTAAATAAAAGGAAGGCTTATTACATTTATTAAGGTTAAATTTTATAATAATAATAAGCCGATTGTTTAAGTAATAATATAAGGGTGTAATTTTATTTTTATATTTATAAAACATTAATATCCTTAAAAAATAACTTGATAAGGATTATAAAATACTTATTAATCATATAAGATTATATAATAAAATCATATATTATATCACTGGTAATTAATAGTCAAGCAAAGATAAAAATAATGGAAAAAAAAATTATTATAAAATGTTAAAATATATATAATTATAAAGAAATCATTTAATTATAATTAATAATAAAAAAAGGTATTTATTTTTATATAATAGCTTTATTTATTTAAAAGTATCTTCATTGATAAATTAATAAAATTTATTATTAAAAAATATAAAAGATCATTTATTAATAAATTAACTTATAATTAAAAAAAAAGCAGGCATTTTAAATTTAAATAATTTTATAAAGCTCTTATATAATTATATAAGATATATCTTATTAGATAAGTTTTTTAAAGCTTTTCCTCTAATTTTAATTACATTTAAATATGGCTTTAATATGTTAAATTATCTAAATTTAAAATAAAAATATATTTATAAAAGAATTTATAAGGGTTATATGATATTTACTTTTATTTTTTTTTAATATCTTTAAAAGTTTTTAATAAATTAATTAAAAGTCTTTTAATGTTTTTAATAAGTATTTAACATTTTATAATATCTTTTAAAATTTTTAATAAATAGCTTTAAAGTTTTTTAAAACATAATATATTATAAATTTCACCTTTTAATTTCTTTAATTAAAAGTAACATTTTTATAAAAATCATGATCTTAATGTCATTAATTAAGTAAAAAATATTAAACTTATTATAAATTAAAATTATCATATATAAAATATTATTTTAAACTTAAATTAAATTTATTTCTTTTTTTTTATACTTATTAAATGTTATATTAAACTTTTAAAAGTGATCTTTTAAAAAAAAATCTTTTAAAAAAAATCTTTTAAAAGTAAATGCTAACAACATATGGGATGATTAGGTTTTATATAACCTTACATTTTAAATAATTTTTAATTTATTTATTATAAAAATTCCTCTTTTAATTTTATTTTTTTTTTAACATCTTATACATTAATTTTAATTAAAATGCTTTAAAAAGATAAAACATCACTTAATCATAATAATATATACTTTTAAATCTATTAATTATAATAAATTCATTCTTTTTTTTTATTAATTTCTTTAACTTACTTAACTAATAATCTTATTATTTCAGGTATTATTATAAGATTAAAAATTATATTATTTAATTTAATAAAATTATATCTTAAAATTAAAACTAAAAAGATACTTATTAAAATCTAATATATAACCTTAAATTATTTTCTTATATCACTTTTAATCTCATATAAAAAAAAATAAATATTAATTAAAATAATAAATATAATTACTTTAATGATTTTATTTATTAAAAATTAATTAAATACAATCTTTTTAAACTTTCCTTTTATGCTTTTTTTAATCCATCTATTATATAAGCTTATTAAATGATTTAATGAAATATTTAATATATTAATTTTATAAATATTAATTAGATCTAATAATTTAAATTTTACATAATATTTTAGTTTTATTATTTCTTACGTGTTGTTATAAAAATTTTAAAATCTTAAATTTTTTATGTCATGTTTTATGAAAGATATGCTTAATTTAAAATAATTTATAATAAATATATAATTTATTATTATTTTAAATATTATTTCATTAAATCCAACAATTAATGTAAAAATATTTACTATTATTTTTATTATATTTTAAACATTTTTTAAGTTTTCATATTTTTTCTTTTATAAATTAAGGGAGGGGACGTTAAACTTTAAAAATAAGTTAATAAAATCTAAAAAAATTTCATTATTAATACATAAATGGATTCTATTATTTTTTAATAATTTTTTATAATCTTTAGTTTTAGTTTTAAGGAATTTAAGTGTAATATTCTTATTCCTTAACTTATTAATAATTAATTTTTTAAATATATTATAATATAAATAAAAAGGAATCCTTAAAGGTAAAAATAGTTTACCTGGTGGTATTTTATTTAATTAAATAAAAAAAGCATTAAATTTAAAAAAATCATTATAAATATAAAAAAAATTACTTATGTAATCGGCATTATAAAAAGGATAAGTTAAATATAATGATAAATTATAAACCTTCTTTAATATACTTATACTATTATAATATATTATAATAAAAATTATTAAGACATTTAAATAATAATAAAAATAATAATAACCATAATGGTAATGGTAGGGGGTAACGATAAAAGCAGCAATAATAAGTTATATATAAAATAAAAGTTAATTAAATCTCATATATAACTTAATTAATTTAAAATGTAATTAAAATTACTAATTTAAATATATAATTAATACTTTATATTTATTATATTAATTAATAATATTAAAAATAATATAAAAAAAAGATACATCATTAATGAAATAAGTTTAAATAACTTATAAAAATGCTTATACTAATAAAATTATTTAAAATAAAAAGGTTAAATAAGGTTATTAATAAAAAGCATTATTTTATTAAGTAATATAATTATATAAATTTATAATCTATGGTATAATACATAAAAAAGCTTTTTAAATTAAACATTTATCATAGTATTTAATATTTAAAATTTATTTATAATTCCTAAAGATTTTTTATTATTTTAAGAAATAATATTATTATAATAAGATTACATAATGAAAGGATTATATATATGAATACTTAAACTTATAATTATTTATTATACTTAAATATTTTAATTATATCAACTTAATTAAATCTTTATATGTTAAATATTAAAATTAATAACAATTTATTTAAATTATTTTATCCTTATATTTAATTATGTAAATATTTAATAGTTATATGATTAAATTAATCTTATAAGATAAACATTAATATACTTTATTTTTTAAAAGCTATATATTATTTCTTAAAATTTAACATATATTATAATTTTTAACTAATTATTTTAATATAATATATTTATTAATATAATATAATTTACTTTTTTCCTTAATTAAATTATATTAATTTATAAAGTAAATTATAAATAATAAAATTTATATTTATACCTGTTATATTTTTATTATTATAATAATAATTAAAGTTATTTATATTAGTGAATAATAAGTTAATTTAAATTAATATTTATTATATAATAATTATTAAAACATTTTAAATATTATAATAACTTAATATTTTTATTTAAAAAGTTATAACCTCATTTTAAATAGTTAAACTTATTCTCCACCATCTTTAAACATTTATAAATTTATTTAAAAAGGTAAATTAAATATATTTACTCTCCACATTAAAATCTTATATTTACATATTATTAAAATAACTTATTATTTTATTTTAAAAAGGATAAATAATTATAATTAACATTTAATATTATAATAATAATATGTATATATATATAGCTTAAGTTAAATAAAAAAAACAAAATAACATAAAAAAGTACTTAAAAAATACATAAAATATAATAAAACTTAATTAATAAAATAAATATCTACTATATATTACTTCTTTTTAAAATTATATTAAAAATCTTATAATAAAAATAATTATAAATTTAATATTATTTATTATTTCGGCTTTTTTTAATATCAATTCTTATAATTCTTCATTTTTTATTTAATATTAATATTCTTAATCCTTTTATTAACTTAAAACAACTTTCATTTATAAATGGATCCTTAATATTTTTTTATGAATTTTATTTAAGCTTTTTTTAATAATAATAATAATATATATCAACTTTTTTTAATAACATTAATATACTTTTTACATTAAAATACTAAAAAAAATTAAGAATAAAGAAGATTAATAAATAAGATAAAAACTTTCATATAATAAAATTTTAAACCTTTATAATAAGGTAAATATATAAAAACAATAATATAACACTTTTATTTTAAATATTTACTTTAATATTTATTATTATTAAATGTTATTATTTTCTTTTAAAAAGATTTTAAATGATTTAATTAAGTTATTAAACATATATAAATATACATAATTTTTAAATATATATTATTATTTTATTAATATTATTCATATTTTTATATTATAATAACTTAATAACAAAGTGGTTTTTAATTTAACGATAAGAATAATTCTTATAAAAAAAAATTTATATTAACAGATTATTACTTAATCTTTAATATTTCATATGATTTTAAATTTTATTTTAAATAATTTATATAAAAATTTAAAATAAAATAATTATATAAACTTCATTTAATATACTTATTTTTACTACAACGATTTTATGAATTACCTTAATTATAAATAATATCACAATGATTTCATAAATTATCTTTATTATATCTTAAATTTTTATTATAATAATTTTATGAATTATTTTTATTATCTTAAATCCTCATTATAATAATTTTATAAATTATTTTTATTATAACTTTTATTATAAAAAGTATTATAATAATTTTATAAATTATTTTTAATATCTTAAATCTTTATTATAATAACTTTATAAATTATCTTTTATTTTAAATCTTTATTACAATGACTTTATAAATTATTTTTATTATAACTTTTATTATAAAAAATATTATAATGATTTTATAAATTATCTTTTATTTTAAATCCTTATTATGATAATTTTATAAATTATCTTTATTATAATTCTTATTATAAAGAATATTACGATGATTTTATAAATTATTTTTAATATCTTAAATTTTTATTATAATGATTTTATAAATTATTTTTATTATAACTTTTATTATAAAAAGTATTATAATAACTTTATAAACTATTTTTAATATTTTAAATCCTTATTATAATGATTTCATGAATTATTTTTATTATGACTTTTGTTATAAAAAATATTATAACAACTTTATAAATTATTTTTAATATCTTAAATTTTTATTATAATGATTTTATAAATTATCTTTATTATAACTTTTATTATAAAAAATATTACAATAATTTTATGAATTATTTTTATTGTTTTAAATTTTTATTACAATAATTTTATAAATTATTTTTATTATAACTTTTATTATAAAAAGTATTATAATGATTTTATAAATTATTTTTATTATCTTAAATCCTTATTATAATGACTTTATAAATTATTTTTATTATGATTTTTATTATAAGGAATATTATAATGATTTTATAAATTATTTTTATTATTTTAAATTTTTATTGTGATGATTTTATAAATTATTTTTATTATTTTAAATTTTTATTGTGATGATTTTATAAATTATTTTTATTATTTTAAATTTTTATTATAATGATTTTATAAATTATCTTTGTTATTTTAAGTTTTTATTATAATAATTTTATAAATTATTTTTATTATTTTAAATCTTTATTATGATGATTTCATAAATTATTTTTATTATAATTTTTGTTATAAGAAATATTATAATGATTTTATAAATTACTTTTATTGTAATTAAAATTATGTTAGGATGTAAAAGGATATTATTTTTAAGTATATTATAAAAAGGTATTATAAATATAAAATAAGAATAAACTTTATAATATACTTTAAAATTTAAATATTTATTATATGTTTTTTAATATTACTTATTATATTTAAATTTAAAGTTAATAACTAATAATTTAAAATGTATAATTAAAATAAGATATTATAAAATCCTTTTTAAAAAATAAATAATTAAATTTAACTTTAAGATTATAAAATAATATATAAATATAAAAATAAAAACATAATTAAATATTAATTATAATTACTAATATAATTACTAAAAATAAAAGATCTATTAAATTTAAATAAGAATAGGGAGTTTAAAGTAGATAAAATATATTTTAACATAAATGAAATACCATTTAATATAAATTATATATTAAAAGATCTATTAAATTTAAATGAAAATAAAAAATTTAAAGTAAATAAAATATATTTTAATATAAATAAAATACTATCCGGCATAAATTACGTAATAAAAGAATAATCATTATAATAAAAATATAAAAAAAAATATTTTACTTATTATATTAATTTTTTTAATGTTAGTTATAATTTTAGTTTTAATATAACTTTATTAAAAAAATATATTAATTAAATTTAATAAGGTAAAAAAATTAAAAAAAAAGCTAATTTTTAATAAGTAAAGCTTTTATTTAAGTTATTATTAAGGTTTAAATATTATTATTTCATGAAGCGAAATAAGTTTAAAGGTGGATTGTTAATAGTTTGCTGGCATGTTTATATAAGGGTTGATTATGTAACTTAAAAGGTTATATAATAATTATAATAATATACTTTTTTTTTATGGTAGTTGTTTATAATTATTTTAATAAAATCATTTTAATATATAAAAAGGAGATATTATAAAAAGAATGTTTTTTAAGTGTTTTAATAATATTTTATATTTTTATTAATAAAGTGTTAATGGTGTGTTATTATTATATCTTATTTTTTTTAACACTTTTAATTGTAGGTATAGTTTTTTTTAAAATTTAAATAATTTTAATTAATTAATAAAGTTATTATTATTTTATTAATGTTTTAATGGTATAATATATCTTATTATTTTTTAATTATTATATTATTATATTTATTTTTTTTTCTTTAATATTTTTATTATTAAATATTATTAAAATACTATTAAGTGCACCACACCTCGCTGCTTATTTAACTTTTCTTTATGTAATTTTATTTAATTTATAAAACATAATTTCCTTATATAATTTATAAATAAAGAGATAAATTAATATACATCATTATTAACTCATTTATTATCCGTCAGCGACTGTTTATTACTTTATGATTATATATTATATTATGTAGTATATGTGATTAAACTTTATTTATTAATATTAATTAATTTGGTTATTAATCGATAAGTTGATTTTAAATTAATAAGGAATTTTATTAAAAGAAAAAGATATAAAAAATGAAATATTAAACGTTAGTATTTGCTAGCGATTTTATGTGTATATTTTTTATTATTTTTAATAAAAAAAAATGAAATTTTTTAATAATCTTAAAGTATTTAAATCGATAATATAAGTTATTAAATAATAAATGTTATTTAAGATTTTATAAGCATTTATTCATCGAATAAATGTTTTAAAACTGTGTTTATCACGTATATTAAGAATAATCGTTTAAAAAACCCTCATATAAAATTTTATAAGCGTTTATTAATGGAATTATTTTAGTTTTAACTTTTTTCTTTTTTTTAAATTTAATTATACCGTAATAATTAAATTAATAGTTTTAAAAAAATATATTAATATTTATAAGTGGATCTTATTTTTATTAAGATAATTTTAATATATTTTTATTTTATTTTTTTTAAGTTACATTAATAATATGTTAAAAAATAGTCTTATTAAAAAAGTAATTTAAATATGTTTATAAAGAATATGCCGGATAAAACTTTAATATTTTTAATTTTAACGTCCTTATTAACCGGCAAGTAGCCGATATATATATAATTAAAAGTTTTAAAAGTTATAAAAATTAATTATTTAATAAACATTTTTAAGAAAAATTTTAAAATGATTTTAATGGTTGGATTTAATTATATTTTAAAAGCTTTAATTACATGTTATAAAGTAAAATATTCGACTACTTAAAAGATCATGAAGTGTATATTTCGAAGATTAAAAAGGAGATAATAATGGAAAAGTTGATAATTATTTTAAAGTTATTAATATTTCTTAAGTATTTATTAAAAAAGGCTATTGTTATTTTTATAAAGAACTTATAAGGTTTTATTTTATAAAGTAACTTAAATTTTCGATAAAAGATGGCATTAAAATTTATAAGCGGAAATATTAACCCGTTAACTTTTTAAATAAAGCTTTAATAACGTATTTAAAACTTAAATTAAGTTTATATTTAAGTTATATTAAGTATATTTATTAGATCGGGTCCCGTAAAAAACTTATACTTAAACTTTAAAATTTAAATAATAAAATTTAAATAAAAATTAATTGTATTATTATTATTAAAATAAATTTAACGATTAATGTCCTTTTTATTATAAGTGATATAAGGGTGAACCCTGGAAACTTAATTAAGGAATTCCATCGAAAAAATAATGTTTAATGTATATGAATTATTATTTAACCTTAATGCCTTTTATATTTTAAATAATTTATGTAAGGTTTATAATAATAATGATAGTTATAAGTTTAAAAGTGAAATGTATGATATTATCAACGAAAAAATAAAAATATTTAAAGATAAATGTTAAAAATATAATGTTATTTTTAACTTATATTTATAAACATTTTTTATTATATTAAAAAAGAAAATTAAATAATTTTATTTTAATTATTTAATTAAAAAAGGATATAAAATTCTTAAATTAATAAATGAAATGAAAATAACTTTTTATATAATAAAGAATTAATAATTATATATAAATGAATAAAAAAATGCAAGCATTAAAAACATTATTAAATAAAACCTTACATGCGATTTACTTGTATGTCTCGAAAAACTAATTGATTAAATTAAAAAAATTCATAAAAGATTATTAATTAATTATCTTAAAAATGTTAATTTTAAAAAAAAAATGTTAAATGTGGTTTAAAGGTACTTAGTTTTTTTAATAATTATAATTAACTTAATAAATGATTATAATAAAATGTATTTTTAATTAAAAAATGTTATAAACGGATGGTCATGATTTTATAATTAATTAAGTTAATTTAACATTATTAATTTCTCGGATTGGAAATATAAAAATATTAAATTTAAAAATTAATAAAAAAATTAAAACCATTAACCATTTTTTAAATTAAAGTTTTAAAAAAATAAGTAAAATAATAAGTGGTGTTTTATATGTTATAAGCTTAAATGTTAATTAATTAAGTACTTGTTAATGGAAAAAACTTAAAAGTGATTAATATGAAAGAAATACATGTAAAAATAAAATTATTTAATTATTAATAAAAAATTTAAAGTATTTTTATATAAATATAAAAAAGATGGATTAAAAATAAATAAAAAATTAAATGATAACTTAAATGATTTTAATATTTAATATTTATAAATAGATGAAAATGATTTAAATTAAAAATTAAATAAAATAGTTTAATTTTTAATCAAATATAAATTTATTAATAAGAAATATATAACCAAAGCTTTTATAAATTAAGTAATTTATTATATATTTATAATAGTAAATATATTTAATATTTATTTATTATTAAAATTTATTAATAGATTTTTAATATATTTTTAAAAGGATAAGTATTCAAATATATTTTAAAATATTATATTAAACACCGGTATAATTAAAATATTAATAAAAAAATTATTATAATTTAAGGTATTTTAAAAGTATTATTTAAAAATTAAATTTAATTAAATTATAATAAAATAATATTAAGTTTAATTTAATAATAATCTAAAGGAATATAATATTAAAATAATTAAGGTTTTAATACCATTTAATATAATTATATTTTAAATTATCTTAATAAATATGTTATTTTTTTTATATTTAAAAAATATGGATTGTTTTAATGTGTTTTTTAATAATATAAAAAATATGTTAATTTATAAAAAGAAAATATATTTTATTATTTATAAATGAGGATATTTGTTTTATTTATTAAATGATATAAATAACATGATTATCTATTATCATTTAATTGAAAAAAAATTATAAGGATTACATTAACAATTTAAATATTTAATAATGATTTATATGTATAAATTTTTAATATAAGTAAGATATAAAAAGATTAATTAAGTTTTTATTAATAAAATAATTAAGTTTTATTATTAATATTAAATATATATTAAAGCTTTAAGTTAATTTAAATTTATTATAAAAAATAAAATAGATTTTAATCATATAATTTATGTTGATGTAATGTATATTTATTAATAACTAATTTTTTATGTGATTAATTAAGTTATAACTTTTTAAGTTGCTTGTTTTATTAAAAATATGATTACAAAAAACATGTAAGATATGTTATGTAATATATGAATAAACATATATTTAAGCCTGTTAAATAATCTTATATTTAATATAAAGAAAAATTTTATAGTAAAAGAGTTTATTAGTCTTACCGGAATAATGGTAATAAATATAAAAAAAGTTTTAATAAAAATGTATAATTTTATTAAAAAGCTTAAATGTTATTATGGATTTTTTTGGTGAATATATAAGATTATATTAAAAGATTTAACCAGGATAAATATTAATATTATAAATATATTATAAATGGTTGTAAAAGTAGTTAATGATATTATAAGGTTAAATGGATTAATGTCAACGTTATTGGTTTTTAAAACTTACTTAAGAATTTTGGAGATGTTTTTATTAGTGGTTTTAATTGTGGTTTAAATAAAAGTGATTTAAAAAGTAATAAAGAAAATGTTAAAGTTTAAAATTTAATGTTAAATTAAGGATGTGATTATATAATAGAATGGTTTTAATATTTTTAAAATATTAAATCTACCATTTTAAATAAAAGTAAAAATATATAAAAAAAATGAAAAAGTATGGATTAATCCTTATAAATTAATTGTAAAAGAAAGAGAAATGTGTATAATTAAAATTAATGGAAGATTAATAAGATTTCGAATAATTATAATTAAACTTTATCATAAAAATGAAATAATAAACTTGTCAGTAAAAGTAGGCAAGGAGGAGTTAGTTTTAAAATAAAAGGATAAAAATTATTAGTTAATAAAAAAAAAAATGAAGATTTAACCGAAACGATAAAAAAAGTCATCAGGAAATAAAAATAAACTTAAAAAATATGCATATTTATTAAATGTATTTTTAATATAAAAAGAAATAAATGATTAAAAGTTAATAATCCATTTATAAAAAGAAGGGAAGATTATATCTTTTAAAATACCATTTAAATTATTAGATATATAAAAGATTAAATTGTTAATTAAATGAAGAGTATTTATATTCGAGAAATATAATGAATGAAAATATAATTATTTACAACTTTTTAACTTTTATATTGTATATGAAATTAAAAGTAAAATAATAAATATATTTTATAAGAAATTATGATTAATTGTATAAAAATATAATAATATTAAAAAGAAATTAATATTAACATAATCGTTAATAATTTAAAAAGTAAGTTAACATATTTTAATTGTTTTTATATTTATTTTTATGTGAAAAAAAATGAAAATATAAATGAAAAATATTATATAAGTTTATATATAAATGGAAATTAATTTAATTAAAAATATAATTATAAAATTACTTTTATAAATTAAAAATAAATATCTTGAAAAGATGATTATATATATTATTAAACCTTTATATGAAATTATAAAAATAAGATTATATTAATAGGTTATATATTTAAAATATTATATCGATTGTTTACGGATGATGATATTTATTTTTAATTTATGTTTATTTATTATGGATATTAATAAGTGGTTTAATATTATTAGTTTTTAAATCAATAATATATTAAATATATTTAATGATTTATTTAATTAAGTAAAAAAAAAAGGATTGATTAATATAAAGTTTTAAGTAAAGCTTAAGATATATTTTATCGATGATGTATCGTTGTTTTTTAATAAATATGTGATTATGTTTAAAAATAAGAAAATAAACCTTATTTAAAAAGTTTAAAGAAAGAAAATTAAAATAATAAATCTTATAAATAATATATATAAATAAAAATATATATAATAATGTGTAAAAAAAGCATATATTATATTAATTTATTAATTAAAAATGATGTATAATTTTATAAAAATTGTTTAACATTAAAAACTGGATAAAGAAATAATTAAAAAGTTTAATAAATAGTTATTATGGTAAAAAAAAAATGTAGTTAAAGGATTTTAATATATGTAAATGAATTTTAAAATAATAAAAATTTATATATTTATAAATGGTTTATTTATTAATAATAAAAATTTAATCTTATAATTAGGATATAAGATCATTTTAAATAATAAGATAATAAATAAAAATTTATTTATTTTAAAAAAAAACATAATTTATTAAAATTTTATAAAGTTAAAAAGAATTATTTATAATGTATTTATTAATAAGATTTATGTTATAATGTATAAAGTAAATATAATAATTATAATTATTATAATTATAAATTAAATTACGAATTGTTTTAAATTATTTAATATTCTTTTAATAATTTATATAAACTTATTTTTTTTTTATAAATGTTTTATTAAATTAAATTTAATAAAAGAAAAATGGTTAATAATTAATATAATATTATTAAAATAATTTTATAAAAAAAGAAAAATTATAAATATATAATAAATTTATAATAAAAATAACTTTATTAATATAATAATAAAAATAAATTTAAATAAAATATTTAAGATATTTATTGATGATAATTTAATTATCTTAAAATTATAAAATTAAATAAAAAAAGAAAATTAGTTTTAAAAGTATTTAAAAATAATTTAAATAAAAATATTTATAAGTGGATACCAATAATAAAAATAATAAAATATAAAAATCCCTTATGTACTTTTAGCATTACTGCTAGTAGTATTATTAGTAGTACTGCCAATATTACCTTTAATAGTATGTTTACCATTTTTATTAGCAGTAGCCCTACCGCTACTGCTAGTTTTACCATCATCTTTTTCACCATTGTATGTTTTATTATTAGCCAGCTTAAAAGAATTATATTAATTATCATTATTATTATTATCCTTTAAAAGTATAAAAAATTAAAAACCATTAATAATTACTTATTAATTTTTTATATTAATTTTTTTAAAATTATAATATTAAAAAATTTATAAAAAAAAATTAAAATTTAATATATTATTATTATTATTATAAAATATTTATTTATTATATTTTAAAAGGTTATTAATGTAATCATTTATACCAATATAATCTTTAAATTTTTAATTTACTATTTAATATAAAAGATTTTATCATCTTTATCTTAATATTTTACTTTTATAACAACATTTTTTTTAATAATTTAAGTTTATATATTATTAAAAACATTATATAAAACATCTTATAAAAACCTTATTACCTTTTAATATAAAATAAATAAAAATAATATTTCATTAATAAGATTTAAAAAATAATTTATTATATAAATACTTAGGTTTTTTTTTTAAATAATCATAATAATAACGATTATTATAATAATATTAAAAAATATCTTTTTATAAAATTTCTTATTTTTTATATATTAGATATACTTATTATTTATATTTATAATAAATTAATTAAATAATAATAATAAATTAAAATAATAATATACTTTTTTTTTTCTTTTAATAATACTTATCATCCTTATTACTTTTATATTACTTTAAAAGTTTATAATAATATTAATAACATAATCTCTTTAAAAATATTAAATTTTAAAATATATTTTTTAACATAAAAATTTATTTATATTTATAAAACATTTTAATAATTTATTATCATCTTTATTATTTATCACTAAGTAAAAAATCATTATTATTATTATCCACCATGATATTTTAATATACATTAAAAAAAAAAAGAAAAAAAAATAAATATAAATTTAAAAACATTTTATGTAAATAATTAACCACATTTATATACATTTTTTAAATTAATATATTATAAAAATAATTATTTTATAAGTTAATTTATAAATAATAATGTTATAAAAAAATAATAAAAGTTTTAATAAATAATAATATATTATAAATAACTTTAATTATTTTTATAAAAAAAGTTTATAAAATAAAATAATAACATTACCATTTATAAATACCGGCGGCTGTTAGTGATTAATCGAAATAAATAATATATAACTTATTAAAAAAAAAAAGTATTAATATTAAAATATTATTAAATATATCATATCTTGTTGTTTATTTAACTTTTCCTTACATAATTTTATCCAACTTATAAAATATAGTTTTTTTATATAATTTATAAATAAAAAGATAAATTAATACACATCATTATTAATTTACTTACCATTTGTTAATAATTACCTGTTATTTTATAACCATATATCATACTATGTAGTATATGTGATTAAACTTTATTTACCGATAAATATAATTTTAATTATATATAATTTTTTAATAATTTAATATGTGTTAGTTATGAATTTTATTTTTAATAATTTTAATTTTAAAGTTATATAATTTATATAATATTATTAATATATTTTATTAAATTAAAGAATAATTTATTTTAATTAAATAATAAGTTTTTTATATAATTTATTTTTAAAGTTTACTTATAAATTATAAGCTTAAAGATGGTTAAATGCTTAATTTTAACTATGTTTTTAATAAGATTTTTATAGATTAATATGATATTTATATATGTAAAAATAAGGTTTATATTTTTATAAATGTTATGTTAATATATTATTAATAATAATCTGATGATTAATTTATTATTTTTTTAACATTATTTAAATATTAAAGATAATAATGTTATTATGGTGGCTTTTATTTACTTTATTATACTTATTTTTTTTTTTAATTTCGAGGTTAAAGCTGGTAGTTTTAATAATAATATAAATTTAAATAAAAAATATAATAATTATATTTATTTATTAAAATTACGTTAAAATATTATTAAAATAATTTTAAATCTTTTTATTAATTAAAGAAAAATAAAATTAATTTATTAAAAGGTTTTTAATATTTTTAATTTAAAAAGGATGGTAATATTATATAAATAAGTTATTTTTAAAAATTAAATGGAATATTATTATTCTTATTTATTAACTTAATATCCTTATAACTTTTATTTTAATATAAATTTTACTTTATATCTTCCTTTTTTTACCATATTATTAATATAATATAAACATTTTTTAATCATAATAATTAAAATAAAATTATAATATGTTACTTTTTATCCGGTAATATAAATTATTATAGTTAATAAATATTAAAAGATGTTTTTTAAGTTTAATTAAAATAAGTTTTAAAAATATATTTAAGTTTTTAAAAAGTTTTTATTATAATAATAAACTATCTTTTATTACTTAATAATAAACTATAAATATAATAATAATATTATAATAATAATTAAATCTTTTTTTTTATTTTATTTTTATTAAACTAATTAAATGATCTAAGTTTTATTTTATATCATTTATAAAATGTTAATATTATATTATCATAACCTCATAAATTTTTTATTAATTTTTAAGTTAACTTATATAATAATAACCATTTAACTTTATATTATAAGATACTTTTAATAATTTTTAAATTAATTATTTTCTTAAATAATCATTCTTTTTACCTTTTATTTATAATAATTAAACCTTTTATTTACTTATTATATTTTTAATTTATATTATTTTACTTATATAATGCTGGCAGTTCTTTAATGATTAAATTATAATAAAAAATTAAGAAATATTTTATTATATTAAACAACTTAACTATTATAACTTGTTTATAGATCTTATTTACTTAATATAATTTAATTTAAATATTATTTAATTTAATTATAAGTTTAAAGGTTTTAATATATTTTATATTTATTTAAATTTTATCTTTTATTTTATATTAATTGGTTTTATTATACTTTTTATTTACTACCACTACATAATAATTTTATATTTTAACTATTAAAATCTTAATATTTTTAATTATATCCTTTAGTTTTTACCTTATTTTTTAAGTAGTTTTAAATTCATCCTATTAATATAGTGTATATTTAATATTAATGTCACATTTAAGCTTTATTTTTATTTGTAAATTATGTTTATAATTTATATAAAATGGGGAGACTTTTATAATCTTAAATACTTAATTATTTATTAAAAATTTAATAATAAAAAGTTAATTTATTTAATCATTTTAATAATAATTATTATATAATCTTAGATATTATTTTAAAAAAATGTTTATTATCTTAATCTACCCATTAATTTTTAGATAATATACTAATAAATATTTTAATATTATACTTAATTAATAATATATCTTTATTTATAATAATGATATAAATTAAATATCTTTATTAAATATAATTATTTTTAAAATGTTATATAAATAAAACATTAACATTATAAAAATATTATTTAAGGTAATTATTATTATATTTATAATAAATATAAAATGCTTCATTTTATTAAAATAATTAATTATTATTAATATGTTTTTATATATGATGTTGTTGCGTTTATATAATAATAATGGTTTAATATAATTAATAGATATATTTATTTATAAGTGAAAAAACATTAATAATGATTTTAAATAACTTATTAAGATTTTTTATAACTTTTTAACTTATATATATTTATAATATGTTTTTATAAAAGTATAAGTGTTATGTTAAAAGTTTAATTATGTATATGATTATTTTATTAAATTTATAATTTTATTTTTTTTTAAGTAGTCACTTGGTTTTAATATATAAATATAATATAATATATATAATTTTAATTTTTTATTATTAAATATAAAAATCTTATTATTAATTAAAATATATTTATTTTATAATTTATAATTTAATAATGATATATTAATATTATATTTAAGATTTATTAAAAATTATTATATTTTAAAATCTTTTATTATTTTTATTATCTTTTTAATCATAATGGATTTTTTATAACTCTTTTATATTAATATATTTATATTTATAATCATATTTAAAATTCATAAATTAAATCTTAATATCACATTAATAATATATTAATAATCTTTTAATAATAATATCTTTTACTTATTTATAATATAATTATCTTTTATATCTTATAAAATCTTAAAGATATCATTTAAATGCTATGATAACATGTTAATAATAATGATTTATTGCTTAAATTAATAGATAATTTAAAAGTTAAAATCATTAAAGAATTTTAATCACTTAACTTATCTTTAATTTAAAAGTTTTATAATAATAAAATAAAATAAGTTTTTATAATTTATAATAATATTTATTATATTATTATATTTTTATAACTTTAATTTTTATTTTTTAAAAGCTTTTATAATAATTAATAATTTTTTATTATAAATCTTATAATTATATTTTATAAACATATGTTTTATTAAGAAATAAGTAATTAAATAATATAATCCTTTTTTATTAACTTAATATAAAATATTATTTAATACTTAATTTAAAATATTTATTTTTATTATCATCTTTAAGTTTAAGTTATAATATCTTAACATTAAGATTATAATAAAAACTTATTTAAATTCCTTAAAAGCTACTAATATTATATTATTAAAATACTTTAACTATTTTAACATATTTATTAATACTATAAATTATCTTATAATCTTAGAAAATCTCTTAATAAATTATTTATAATAATTTATAAATCTTATAAAATATTATAAATCTTTTAATGTTTTAAAAGGCTTTTATTTAAAAATTATTATAACTTTCTTTAAATTTATGTTAATCTCATTAATAAATATAATAAAACTTAAATACTTTATTTTTATTATATAAAATTTATATTTTCATATATTTATTATAAGTTTTATTTTAATTAACTTTATAAATATTTTATGGATATAACGCTAATATTACACTTTTAATTTATTATATATAAATATATCATTTAAGTAGATTATAATATAATTATTTAACGCATTAAATAATATATTATTTATATAATGTTAAAATGAGTTAAAGGCTTTTATCATCTTAAAATTAATTATTAAGTATTTAAATAACTTAAATTTAATAATAAACATTATCTTTCATTCATCACTTTTAATAATATGAAGATTATTAAATATTATGATTATATTAAACTTAATAAATATCTTAATAATTTATATTATATTTAATATTTCTTTAATTAAAAAGATAAAATAATAGTTTTTTATTATTATATTATTTAAATTTTTATAGTTTATATATATTTATATTCCTCCACTTAATTTTTTAATTAAAAATATTAGTGTTATTATTAAGAAGGAACTTACCCATATAAATCTTTTATTAAAATGATTATTTAAATATTTCTTTATAATTAATAATTTTTTTATAAATATAATGTGATTATAATAGTTTAATGGCATAATGTTAACATATATATTAATCTTATAATTATATTTATAATATAAGGATAATTTTATTACCTTGTTAAATTAAAATATTTATATTAAATCATAATATTTATTTAAAAATATCTTTAATATTTTTTTATTTATTAAGGATAATTTATTAAATAGGTATTTTTTTATATTATTATTGATTATTTAATATAATGTTAATATTATATTTATTTAATCTATATAAACTTTTAATTACTAGGGGATATTTTTAATTATATCTTTTATTTTTTTATATAATATATGATGAATTATTTCTGCTAGTAATTTTAATATTATTTTATTTAATATAGGTTTATTTTTAAGATATTTTAAATATATGCTTGTGTTATATAAATGATTTATTAATGTTTAAAATGAATTAAATGTTATTTTTTTTATTTTTATCTCTTTTTTTTTATAGGTTTTTAAGAAGTTAAATATTATTAAATTTTTTATTTTAAGGTTTTATTTTAAATCTTTTATAATTTTATTATATTATAATATTTTATTATATGATTTTATCTCCTTATTAATAATATATTTATAAAATGTTAATATTTTACTAAATTAATTTATTTATAAGTTATATTTCTTAAGCCATAAAAGGCTTAATATTATTTTATATTTATTTAAATGTTATATATTAAACTTTTAAGATTCTTTAATATCATTTATATAAAAATCAATGAGGTAATATTCTAATATATATCTTATTATTATGTTATTAATAAGTTTTAAAATCTATGATACTAGAAAATAAAGTATATTTATTTTTATTTAATATATAAACATTTTATTTATAAAACTTATAAGGGAATATTTAAAATTTATTAAGATTTTTATAATAATAATTTAATTTTTATTATATATAATAATTAATAATATAAATAATATATTTATTCTTATAAAGCTTAAATATAAGTTATTATTAATTCCCTTTTTAATTATCCCTTTATACTTTTTTTTATATTTTTAAAAAAAAATTATACTTTTTTTATATTATTATTAAATATCTTAAGATTTTTATTATTTTATTTATTATTTAAGTTATTAATATTACATTTATATTTTAATAAAGTTTTATTAATATCTTATAAAATTTAAAATTTTATTAGATAATTATACTTATAATAGCTTTTTTTTTTATAATAATTATAAAAATCTTTATTAATTTTTTATTAACATTCTTTTAACATTATACTTATATTATAATACTACATATTCTTTTTTTTTATATGATTTTATTAAATATTAATAAATTCTATTTTAAGATACTAATAAAATTATATTAATATTATAATTATATTACTTTATAATTCCTTTATTAGTTATTTTTTTTTTTTTAAAAAAGTCTTAATTTATAAAAGGACAACACTAAATCCGCAGTGTGCCGAAGCTAAATCCGCAGTATATCCCAAATAGGCAGGCGGTGGGCGAAAATCCGGGGGCTTTACCCCATCAAATGCGCCAGACAACTGAAATCAGCTTCAACCTAAATAACTTCACCATTTCTACGTTTCAGGATCAATAATTTGGATTACTAGAATCAGCTCAATCTAGCGGTCATACTGATATATGTTTCAGGTCTTGCATCCTAGATTTAAGGTGGCTATCGCTGGTTGAAATCCTGGCTGGCTGGCGCTGGTGGAAAAACATCGGAGTCAACCGCCCATATGGGGGACTTAGTCGTTTTTGAAAATCAGTAGAATCGCATACTACGTAGGATAGCCCCTTCAGATCGTGGATGCATCATTTGAAACATGAATCAGTATGATCGCTGAATTAAGCTGATTCTAGCTATGTAAATTATCAATTGAGACGACTTTTAGAACTGAAGTTATTCGAGTTGAAGTGGAAATCCAGCGTTTTAGGTGGTTTGGTGAGGTAGGCGCCTGGCAAAACCGCCACCGCCTACCTTTTTAGGATCGTACTGCGGATTTAGCTTCGGCACACTGCGGATTTAATGTTGTCCTTATAAAATTCTCATTTAATTTTTTAAAAAAGTAAATTTAAATATAAATATTAAAAGAGCTTAAGTATAACATTATTGTTATAATAATATTCTTTAATTAATCGTTAATTTTTTTTTTAAAATAATTAATTTTTTATAAGTTAATAAGGTTAATTATATTTATTAAATTTATAAATTTTTTTAAAAATTTCTTAAATAATATTTTATTTTATTATAAAATCTTCATTTACCTTTTAACATTATTATAAACATTTTTAACCTTATATATTATTTTTAAAATATTTATTAAATTATTAAAATTGTTTTAATTTTTTAACCATTTCTTTAATTTATATTTATTTTTTATTATTTATTAAATATATTTAGAAATTTATTTATATATTAACTTATTTAATTTTATTATAATATAAATAATACATTAATATACCATTTAATACTTTTCTTTTTTAAAATTAAATTTAATCATAATATTATAATATTAACAACAAAATTTTTATTATTTAATATTAATTAATTATTTATCTTTTATAAATATTTTAAATTCATTTACTTTTAACTTTAATAATAAAAAATAATCGTTATATTAATATCTTATATTATAATTAAAGTATCCTTATAGTCTTTTTTCTTTTATTTTATTATATAATCCATAACTTATTTCCGATCATTTATTAAAATTTAATAAACTTTATATAATACTTTTCATTTTAACATAACTTTTTTTTATTATAAAAGGATTTAATTATTAATATATTTTATAAAAGATTTATAAGCATAACACTAACATGCTGCTATAATTACTTTTAATTAATATAAGATTTGATTTTAATTTTATATTATATAAAAAAATTAAATTAAAAATGGATATAAGGTATTTTATTAATTAAATTTTAATATTTTAAAAGCTTATTAACTTATTAATCTCCTTTTATAAGGTTTTATTTTCCATTTATAATTAATCTTTTTATTATATAATGATATAAACATATTATCTTAAATTTTTTAGGATGTTAATAAAAGGTAAAATCATTAATCTAACATTAAAATAATTAAAGATTTATTATATATCTATAAGATTATTAATATTACTTTATAATTACATAAGTAAAAAAGTGGTGTTAAAGAATTTAAATAATAATATATATGATCCTTATGATGTTTTAAGATTAATTATATTTAATTAATAAAAAAATTTAATAATATTTTTAAATTTTCTTAATAATAAGTTAAAAGGTTATAACATTAATATTATATTAATATTATATTATTAAAATATACTTAAAATATTAATTTATTATAATAATACCTTTATTTCCGTTAACATAAAGATTATAAATAACAGTTTTAAAAGTTCGATATTCCTTTTTAGTAGTTTTATAATAAATCATTAATAATTTATTAATATTACATAAATATTACAATATTTATAGTTATTTAATTTTTTAATATTTTAATTTATATCACATCGTTAATGTATCACCATTAATACAACAACATAAAAAAAAGGATATTTTTTAATAATAAATAAATTTATAATAAACAAGTAAACAAATAAACAAGCAGATAAGCAGACAAATAAATAAACAAATAAATAAATAAATTTTTATCTTTAACTTCTTATAAATCTAAAGATTTTTAAAAAAAATTTTAACGAAATAAATTGTTAAGGTTTAAATATTATTATTTTATAAAATGAAATAAGTTTAAAAGTAAATTGCTAGTGGTCTGTTAACATGTTTATATAAAAGTTAATTATATAACCCGAAGGGTTATATAATAACCGTGACAGTTATATTAAATACTATTATTATTAAATAATAAATAAAAGTGATTATTTTAAGGTTTTAAATAAATATTAAAGTATAAACTAAAAGTTTTAAAAGATAAATAATAATTAAAATAATAATTATTTAATTTTAATAAATTCATATTAAATTTATAATTACCATCCGATAATAAATTAATATTAAATATATAATTAAAATTAAAGTTAAATAATGATTTAATTATATTTATTTTATTAAATCCATAGTTTTAACCAATCATAATATTATTAGTTAATATTACTTTTATATTAAATTTAAATAATTTAAAAAAAAGAAATATTTTAGTAATGCTTTTACTTTTAACTTTATATAAGAGAATAGAAAAGTTTTATTTAATTTAAACATTATTAAAGAAATGGATTAAAATAATCTATATAAATAATATTTAAATAAAATAAATAAATATAAATTTAATTATAACTTTTATTACTTATGTAAATGTGATATTATAATATATTAAAACAAGTTTTAAAACATTATTTATAAATTAAAATTAAATAAAAGCATGATATATTAATTAATATTTATTTTTTTTACTTATATTTAATTTTAAAATAAAAATAAAATTATTCTCATTTTATAAATAATATATAACTTAAAAGAGGTATATTTTATTTTTATTTAAATTATAAATAAGCATATTTTTATTTTTATCTTTAATATAATTACACATATTATTTTTTTAAAACTAAAATTATACGCTTTTAAGTATAAAATGAATATATTTAAAAAAAAAAGTAGTATTAATAATAAAATAATAAGTAAATTAAAAGTTATATTAACGTTATTACTTTTATAAATTTAACCATAAAAAAACACGATTAAATAATAAAAGCTTATATTAAAGCTTTAATAATTTTAAAAGGAATATCCATTTATTAAAATAAAAAATGATAGGATATAATTTTTTTATAAAATAAATTAATCATAATTTATATAATAATAAGATATTTTATTATACTTACTATTAATATATATAAAAACATAAAAATAATAATTTTTAAATGATAAAATATGATTTATTATTTAAAACTTAAGATCTTTTAAATTAATAAAAGTTAATAAAAAAAGATTTATAATTTATTTTAAATTAAAACTTTTATTATCTTTAAGGAATTTATTTTTAATAATAATATAATACACATAATATATAATATTATAATAAAAGCCATTAAAGTTAAATATTAAGAAAGTTAATAATAATATTAAATCCTTATAATTAAAATAATAAATATCAACCGATCTTATAAACTTTATATATATATCACTTTTAATAAAAATAAGTTAATTTATAATTTAAAAATCTATAATATAATATAAATAAATAAAGATATAATAAAATATTAATTAATATATATTTAATAATAATATAATAATAATTTTTAAAGTTAAAATAAAGTTAAAAAAAGTGAAATTAAAATAAAAAAAAAGGTCTTAAAAAAGATATTAATTAAGTTAACCTTAAATCTATAATATTTTTTAAAATGATAAGTGGTGAACGTAAATTTAACGCTAATACCTTATTAATTAATTTAATCATAAATTTTAATTTTAATTTAAATAACTTTATATTTAAAATTAATTTCAATTAATAATTTATATTATTTTAAAAGTTTTAATTTAATAATTTTAATAATTTAAGTATTAATTTTTATATTTTTAATTTAAAGTAATTATTTTAAAAAGTATATAAATTTTTAAAATAATTAAATCTCTCATATAAGTAATCACGTTTTAATAATATTAGTTAAATAAGATTTTAATTAAAAATAATTATATTAATATAACGATATAATATTTAAAACATATATTAATAAAATTTTAAAATTAAGCGTTTTTAAATAATATAAATTATCAATTAAAATTAATCTTAAATATAAAGTTATTTAAATTAAAATTAAAATCTAACATTTTAAGTTATTTAATAAAAAAAAGGCTTAATAAAATCGTTAATTACTTGCTTTTTTTAATAAAATTATAAATTTAAAAATAAACATATTATAAATTTAAGATTAATCATTAAATAAAAACATACTAAATACTTAAATACTTAAGTACTTAAGTATTTACTTAAATTAATTAATATTTTAAATTATTTTATTTTTTTTTATTTTATTTAATTAATATTATAAATCATTACTAACTATTATAATTTAACATTTTAAATATTTAATATATATTATTTTATTATAAATTTATTTTTTTTATTTAATTATACTTCTTTTCTTTTTAATTTTAATTATTTATTATATTATTATTATATAAATATTTTTCACTTTTACTTACTTATTTACAATCATTTTCTTAACTTTACTGCTTTTAATTATAACAACATATGTTATAAGTTAATATATTATACCACTTATATTTTTTATAATAACATTTATATCGTTAATAAAAAGTTTAACATTAATAATCGAGATAAGCCATTTTTTTTAACAAGTCATTTATAAGAAGATCCTTACATACTCTTTTAAAATAACATGATATTATTAAAGTAATATTATTTTTATATAAAAGATTTTAATAACAATAAGATTAATACATCTTATTTTTATTTATACTTATTAATATTCATTAAAAAATCCATATCCTTTTATTTTTAACTTTTTAAGTTAAATATTTTTAATAAATATTTTTAAATTATAAATATCTTTATATTTTTTACTTAATACAATTAATCTTAAACCTTTTTATATCATTTTAAATAACTTTTATTAAATGATAATAATATATAATAATAATAAGATTTATTATATTCTTTTTAAATTATTAAAAAAATAATATAACATAAATGATATATAAAAATATCCCATATATTTATTAAATAATAATATTATTTATAACATATTAAATAAAATTATTATTTAAAAAGATATTTATTACTTATTCGATTATAATCATTTTATTTTTTTTTAAAAAAAACATTAATAATTATAATAAGTATAAACTTGTTTTTTATATCTTAATACTTTTTAATAATATAAATAATAATTGTTATATAAAAGTTTTTATATTTTATTAAAATTATATATGTTTTTTTTTCCGTGGCATTTTAATTAAATTTCTTTTTACTTACTTCGTTTAATTTATTTTTATAAATTATATTATAAAAATTTATAATAATGTAAATAAAAATCATAAATTTTATATATATTTATTAACTTATAAAAGAGATAAACATAAGTTTATTACCTGGTAATAAAAGGTATTAATGTTGTTAATTTTTTAATTTTTAATTATAAATATTTATAAAAGCTTAAATGGTTTAAAAAAGTAAGATGAAAGTCTTATAGTTAAAAATAATGTCGAATATATATATTTAATTCGTAAAAAAAAAGTAATCATTATAAATAAAATGGAAGATCTTATAAAACTTTTTAATTTTATAATTAATAAATATAATAATAATTAAAACGAGTTTAATCATTTTACTTTTAATTTTATTAAATGAAAGTAAAATAAAGAAAAAAAGGAAGAAAAGAAGGAGGAGGAGGAGGAAAAAATAAAATTTATATATTTTATTTACGAAAAAAGGATGGTATGTTTAAATACATTTAATATACCATTAAAACTTTTAAATAATATTAATGTTTATACCAGATTTAAAATTAATTTTGATTATAATAATGATTGTAATCATCGAAGTAAATGGTTTAAATTATTATTTAATAATAACGAATTTATTAAAAATAATAATAACGGGGGTGATGATAAAAATAATAATAAACTTAATTTAAAAGAAAAATTAATAAGCCTAACTTTCTAATTAAAACCAGCACTTTATTAATTAAAATTTAATTTAATAATAAAAAAAAGATTATACATAAATGACAATCATATAATATGATATTTATCATAGTTTTTTTATTATTTTTTTTCTTTTTTTTTTTAAAAATTAATGCTTATAATTTTATGTTAAATATATATTAATTTATCTTATTATTTTTTAACATATTATAATAAGATTAATGGTATAATTATAACTTTAATTATAATTATAAAATAAAGTTATAACTTAATAATTATTATAATAAGTTTTAAAATTAAAGTAAGTTTATAATATAAAAATAAAATGATGGATTTAAAATAAAATAATATCATTATAATTTTTTTCTTTCTTTTTTCTTTATTATATCTTATTAAATTTTTAATATAATTTATAATAAAAAATTAAAACATATAATAATTAAATTTAAATATATTAATAAATCATTACTTTATATTTAATTAATATTTTTTTTTTAATTTATAATTTATTTATACTTTTCACACTTTTTTAACTTGATAAATTAATATTAATAAATTTATTAACCTTTTTTTTTATTTTTAATTTATTTTTTTTATTTTTTTTAATTAATTTATTATTTTTATTACGATATAAAATGTTATTTAAATATATAATATATATGATATCTACTTATTTACGATAATATTATTAACTTTATATATATTTAAAAATGTGTCAGTTTAATTTTATTTAAAACTTACTTATAAGTTATAATTATATATTATAAATCTTTTAATATTTATATAAATAACATATTATAACTTATAAATCTTATTTATTAAAAAAAACATATAATTTATTTTTATATTATATATTTATAAAGTAAATAAATTTATATTAATTTAAAAGAATTTTTATAAATAATTTAAAAGTTATATTATAAACGTTTTAAAATAATTTTATATTTTTAATTAATTAAATATATATATATAAAATAAAATAATAATTTATAAAATATATATATTCATTTATCTTAAAATATCTCATAAAGTACCGATCTAATTCATTTTATAAATAGAATATTTTAATATGGCTATGTTAATTCCTTTTTTTGGAATAATAAATTTCATTTTTTCACCATTGGCCTAGTTGTACGTTTAGGCTACCAGAGCATCCTTATTGTATGCGATGGTCTTATCCTCCAGGGCTAGGCCTAACCTTTGCTTTTTCTGCCTATCGGCCATCGGTTGGTTCCGGAATGGCAAGATACGTGTTTGAGGGCTGGATTGTGCTAACGTATTAACTGGCTATATGAAGGCTGTTAGAACTATGCTGTGAAATTGGCAGAAAACGAGCATCTAAGTCTCTCTCATGAGGTTGAGATAATTGATCTTTCATCCAAGACCAATTGATCGCGTTAATTATCGGTTGTGGTAAATATGCGGTTTGTTAGTGGTCTTGCGCACGGACTTCACTGGCTTTAGTTCAGCTGCAAGAAAGGCTTGTGCATGAGAGAAATACAATAATTACACGTCTACTACTCTATCGGAACCTGGGCACCTAGTTATTAGGCATCCTACCCATCCTGTTACATTCTTCAATGTAATATCTAAGTCTTCATATTTGCTGTTATATATGGATGGCCAAGATGACTCGTGGCCAGGCATGTATCTGTAACCCTTGACTGATGAGCGGTCCTTAGACCTCAATATTGCTCATCCTGAAGACTGTATGGGATGCCTCCTATATCGAGATAGATACAGTGCACTAATAGTAGTCATCTAGGTTTCTTGTATATAAAAGCGCTACCCGAACGAAGATCTGAGCATGCCCCCTCGACGAATCCTAGAAAGAGCCGATTGATTTACTGTGTCACACCGAGAGTAGCGCGGAGCCGGCAGCAATCTTAAGCGCCGTCATGGTGATGGGAACGGCAGCCATGACATCGAACACAGTAATTTGCGATCGGAGTTCCTTTAGCGCCCAGTTGACAATCTCGATAGCCACCAGCGAATCAATACCATATGAGTGGAGGGCTCTTGCGGTGTCAATCTCGGAGCTTGGGGTCTGCAGCATCTTGGATACACGGTTCACCAGGGCTGTGGTGACGTGTTCGGCAGCTTCGGCTGGCGACCCCGATCCAGCGACGAGGTTTTGAACCGAGTCGGCGTTGGCATTGTTTCCAAGACCGGCTTCCCGTTGTTCCCGAATACCAGTCTGTGCCATGATGGCGAACTTGGCGTCCTCGAGGTAGAATGGCTGTGAAATCCCGGCGGCAACAGCACTACCTCCGGTTGCGAAGCCCGTCATCACTTGGGGATTGGGGGGCGTGCCTGACGTGTCGGCCGCGATGACGAGTCGCATGATATCGAGGAACTCGGTGCCGCGGATTCCGTAGGGTATCTCCCAGTCACGTAAAGATTCGGTAATGCCCTTCTCGGCGAGGACACCGATATCACGCATCAGGCCGACGTCGAGAGAAAGCGCGTGCTGGCCACGACTGCGGCGATAATGCGCGATTGCATCCTGAAACGCGCATCCCGCGGCATAATTGCTCTGGCCACGGTTACCGAAGATACCTGCGAAACTGCTAAGGATCACGAAGAAGTCGACATCTAGCAGCGCACAGTGCAGGTTCCATGTCCCCTGCACCTTAGGCTGCGTCGACTCAAGCCATTGCTGATGCGTCATGTTGCTGAATAGGACGTCGCGCAGTACCATAGCACATTGGATAACACCACCTACCCGTCCGAGTTCGGTGGTACACTGCTTGATGGCCTTATTTAACGACGCGGCGTTAGATACGTCACAGGGAATAGCTTTCACCTGGACGTGGCGGCCTTCTAAATCGCTGATCAATTTCTGCGCTTCAATAGACGTCGCACCTGAGCGGGACAGGAAGCACAGCTTCCGTGCGCCGTTGTCGACGAGCATTGTCGAAATGCTCCGGCCGAGACCGCCGAGACCACCTACAAGAACGTAGCTCGCGTCACTATCTAAATCGAGGAGGATTGACTGCGCCCCGGAACGGACAACAGGGACGACGTCATCGTCGTTGAAGGTTAGCGCGATCTTTCCGATGTGCTTTCCCGTTTGCATGAGACGGAATGCGCTTTCGACCTCCGAGATAGGGTATGTGACGAGCGGCGTAATAGGACGAGTAATACCCCTCCTTATGAAATCGAATGCCCCGTCGATGATCTCAGCCATTAGTTCCGGCCTATCGCGCTCAATGTGATTGAGATTGAAGAAACAAAATGTAGCGTCTTGGATGAAGGGTCGCATGTCGAGTCGTGTGTTTCCTAGAATGTCCTTCAGGCCAATCTCAATGAACGTTCCAAACGGCGCGATGCAGTACCATGTCTGCCGTAGTGCCTCGCCTGCCAACGAATTAAGCACGACGTCGACACCCCGTCCGCGTGTCATACGCTTGACACCGTTGACGAAGCTCAGGTCACGCGAGCTGAAGATGTGGTCGTCAGGGATGCCGTAGGTGTCGCGAAGTAGAGCCCGCTTAGCCTCCGATCCCACTGTCGCGTAAATGTCCATCTCAAAGTGTTGGGCGATTTGGATAGCAGCCTGGCCAACGCCTCCGGCGGCAGTATGGATTAGGATTGACTGGCCCTTCTTAACTCGGGCTTGGTACACAAGGCCGTACCATGCTGTTCCGTGTACTACGGGAATCGAAGCTGCCTGTTCGAATGTGAGGTCATCTGGGATTAATTGACAGAAGCCGGCCTTGCTACGGTGAACTGTTCTATGGGCACCATGTCCACACATTGCTACCCTATCGCCGATTTTAAACTTGGTGACACCGGATCCGACACGGATGACGATACCAGCGGCGTCAAAGCCAAGAAGAGCATCGGGGATTTGGCCCATCACCGACATGATCTCACGGAAACTAATGTGCACAATTAGTAAGGGCCATGGCCATAATGGCCCATAGAGTGGAACTTACTTGAGGGCGGTTGCTTTGACTTTAATTTCGATTTCGTCGCTTTTAAGTTCCGTTCGAGGAACGCTATCACGCTCAAAGCAAAGTGTATCCATGATTCCAACAGTACCGATGGCGAGTTTGAGCGGGCCTGGGGCGTCGCGAAGAGGGATGTTGTCAACAAGCTTGCTATTCTGCGGGTTGAGTCGGTCCATCTCGTCATTCAAGGGGCTGTCCTCAACCACACGGCTGACCTGGATGAAATCGTCTTTGAATAAGAATTCGTTATCGGCGCTGTTCGAGCTGAACACTCGCGAGATAATCTCGGCTAGACGCTCGGGCTTTCCGAGAGAAGTGTATGGCGCGTTGAGCGTGCGGAGGTTGATGCCGGGCACTTCATTGCGGATCACTCGTGCCATTCCGTTCATCATGCTACTCGCTGGCTGGTCAAGACCATTCACACACATAACGCTAGCTGCGTTGAGAATGAACTGCTTCAAAGCGTCGAAGTCCTTCTCGCTCAAGTCCTCTAGGAAAGGCTGTTCTAGTTCCAGTAGTGAAATGCATGTTTTACCTTGCAATGTGCTCACATCAAACTCTCCCCAAACAACCGTCGATGTTTTATAGCCATGACTTGTAAGAGCTGCGATGAGGTGTTGCTCTAGGACCCGTGTAACCGCGGGTGGGATGAAATCGAGGATCAGCACTACTTCGCGGTCGACTTCTTGTTCGATTGAGTCAACATCGCCGGACGTCGCGATGAGGATCTGCTTTTGGTCGGTGGCTGCTTTGAGGCTAATCAAGTCGGAGAACCCGGCGTCTTTCAGGATGGTTTCGGCGGCTCTTGTGTTTGAGGTGTCTTCAATCAGGCACACTCTACCTCCTTTTTTCAATAGAAGTCTAGCGGCAGATACGGATTCAGCAGCCTCCGCAGACGAGCCAGATATAATGATGAGATCTGCCTTCTCCTTGTCTTCTTCAGGAACATCTTGGCCTGCCGGATAGACGGAGTAACCGACGGTCGAGAACTCAGCTAAAGTTTGCTGTAAACCCGCTTTTGTCTCGTCGTCCTGGCAGACAATGGTATATTCCGATGTATCAAGAATATCCGGGTCAATGTTCAGGTCCGCCAACAGCGAGTTAGAGTTCGCAAACTCCATGATGGACATATTAGGATTTATGTGATGCAATAACTCGATATACTGAAAGAGCGTTAGCTGGAACCCTCGCGTCCAAGTATAGCCGCGAAGACCTACCTCTAGAAGTTGCGCGTGTACGCTTGCGCCATTCTTCCCACCTAGAGCTGTCTTCAACTCATCCGTGGAGAGCATATTCACTGCGGGCCTCCAGACCAACTTGCTGCATATCTTCTTAGATACTGCAACGGTCTCGGATGCGCTCGCTCCCGCAATTTCGGCGCAGCAGAAGCCGGAAATAGAAAGCACGGGTCGCGTCTCTTGTTCGTCTAACATCACAAGATCTGCTTTTAACTCCTTGAAGCCATGCTTGGCGGCATTGGAGAATCCCTTGAGGCGTTGGCCCGCCGTAAATGGTATATCTGCTGCCACCACAACCTCGTCGATCGACTTAGGTACCATTGGCACCGCTAGCTTATTACCGCCACCATTCACAGCAGCGAATGCCAGATGAAATACCGCGTCTAAGGTACCAGGATGGATCACATGTGGGCGATCAGGTGTATCCAGCCCGATATCCGGAATGCTAACTGCGCCGTAACTTTGACCAGCTCGGGTGCGGAGCTCCGTGACGTTTGTGAAAGCGGGACCATATCCGAGGCCAATTACTTCAAGCTCCTGGTAGAATTTTTCGCATGTTTGCGGTACTTTGCATTGACTAGCCGCCTCTCGGTAGCGAGAACGGGTTGCCTGACTCTCAAGCTCCAGTTCGTGAGCAATTGCAGGCTTGTCGGATTGGTCATATTCAACAATAATGAGACCTATGCAGTTTCGCGTGAGATTATTTCCATCAGGCGAGCTCGAAACAGTGAACTCAGTCCAAGTTGAGGATTGCTCGCGGGTTCCAGCAAGATGCGGCCGTAGGCTCACTGTGTACTCCACGTCTGCATCCTCAGTCACCACCATGGCAGCTACAAGCTGGATGTCGCGAAGACGGAAGCCAGTGACTTTGCGGTTCTTATCCGAACTCTGCAGGGCGGCTTCGATAGCCATAGCCAGGAATCCTGCACCCGGATACAGGATCGAACCCTGGATCTTGTGATCGGCAACCCATGGTTCCTCGGAGAGCCGCACAAACCCTCTCCAAAGTCGCTCACCAGCTGAAAGAGTAGCTGCCGGGGCTCCAATTAAGCTCTTTGCCGGGACTTCGCGAAGTCGGTATTCCCGCGCGACTCGCGATTCGGTCCAGTACCTTTGCGAATGATTCCACGGGTAAGCGGGTAGGTCAACTAGCATTCCAGGCGACTGAGTTGAGTGTTCTTGGCCGTTTATCCTGGAGAAATTAATTGGTAGACCATGAGTGAACAAGCTTCCCGCCAGAGTCAGAGCCGCCTCAACGGCATCCTTTTTACGAACAAGGGCTGTTAGATAAGGCATGTTGTTGATGTTAATGGCCTTCAAGCTTTGTGTTGATGGACCCTGGAGCGCGGAATGCGGACCGATCTCAACAAGTACATCTACGGCATTTTCTGTGGATTTCTGCCCATCGATGACCGGTCGCACTAAATCTTGAATCGCGGGTGCGAATCGTACGGGAGAGATCAGGTTGCGGACCCAATGTGCCGCACCGAGTTCACTTGCATCGACCTCGCCCGCTGTTACGCTAGAGTGCATCTTGCACCCTTCTGACGGGGTCTGAGTCGTGATATCGGCAATTGCCTCGAGATAGTCTTGCGCGACGAGTTGCATATGATGGGAGTGGTAGGCAGTGTCAACAAGTAGCCGGCGCGCGAAGACGCCCTCATCTCCGAATACCTTCAACAACTTATCTATCCCCGATGCTTCCCCTGACAGTGTTACACTAGATGGCGAATTAATACACGCAACACCGACCTCGCCTGGACAAGTCCGTGCAATTACTGCCTCGGCGTCCTCGGGAGACGCGCCGACTGCCATCATAGCGCCCTCCATTTCAGGCGCGATGGTCTTCAAGTTCGATGAGAGCACACCGCGGTAGTACGCGATCTTCCACGCGTCCTCCTTCGTCAATGCGCCCATGCAGTAAGCGGCCGCTATCTCACCGCTGGAGTGACCCGTGACAGCGACGGGGGTGATACCCCATTCCCGCAGTAGGTCGACCAGAGCAACTTGCAAAACCGTGCACAACGTTTGCGAGTATAGTGCAACTCCGAGCTTGGAGGTGGAGGCGCTGCGGCTCAGTTCTTCGGTAGCGGACCATTCACAGTCCAACTCCGTTCTCAGGTAGGCATCAGCTGCTCCAATACTGGAAGAGAACGTTTTGTATTTCAGGAGTCCCATTCCCATCTCCGCCCATTGCGCGCCCTGGCCCGTGAACACGAAACCGAGACGCGGCTTCTGAGACGACAACTGCTCTGGGAACGCGGCCTCCTCGGATTCGAGTGCTTCCGGTAAATCTTCGATTGACGAGGCAATAGCGAAGGTCTTCCACTGTAGCCTTGAGCGCTTCTCACTCAAGGTATAGGCGAGGTCGGCAAGGAAGCTTTCTTTGTCGGCATTAGGCTTACCGTCAAGTTTCCTTGCCTTATCCTTAACGAAGCTCGCTAACGTTTTCTTGACGCGCTTCAGACCATCGCGGTCTTGTGCGCTGATAGCAAAGAGACGTGATTCCGGCGAATGGGAAACGCCATTTACATTGCCGTTAGTAAGTCTGCCAGACCTTGCGACACCATTCGTGTATGGGCTCAGTGTTTTTGTGAAATGTAACCCGCCAGACCCCCGTTTTTGCAGATAATGGTACGCATCGTCGATGATTGCGTGCGCGTTGGTACCGCCGTATCCGAACGAATTAATACTAATACGGCGTAAACCATCCTTTGGCCATGGCTTCAGTTCCGTGGGGATCTTGATGTTCCACTCCTCAAACTTAATCTTGGGGTTCGGCTTATTAAAAAGGATATTGGGCGGGATCATACCGTGCTCGAGCATGAGCACACTCTTGATTACGCCGGCGAGACCCGCGACGGATTCCAAGTGGCCGATGTTGGCTTTGACGGAGCCGACGATGAGCTTGTCATTCGGCGAGTGGGTTGTGCAAAGTGTTCGCGCTAGACCCGAAGTCTCTTCGGTATCGCCGGCTTGGGTGCCAGTGCCGTGAGCTTCAACGTAACTGGTCTCGCTGAAGTCTAACCCCGCGAGCTTGTAGACATCGTTGATGAGCGATGCTTGGGCGTCCGCACTTGGTAACGTAAAGCCCTTGGTATGACCGTCCTGATTCGATCCCGTACCGCGAATGACAGCGCGAAGGGGATCGCCGGCGACGATGGCATCATCGACACGCTTCAGCACGACTGCGGCGAAACCTTCGCCACGTCCATAGCCATTCCCTGACGCATCAAAGCTCTTACATTTGCCATCGGGCGACAGGAAGCCTTGCCCTGAGAACAACATAAACATGTCCGGGTTCAACAGCAAGTTCGTTCCACCGACGATAGCGATGTCGGATTCACCTGTTCGCAAGCTCTGGCAGGCTAGATGCAGGGCTACAAGTGAGCTAGAGCATGCGGTGTCCATAGCGAAGCTAGGGCCGCGGAGATCAAACAGCCATGACAGACGGTTTGCTAGCGATGTCTTCTGCACACCAGTTGCTGTATATTGCGGCGCTGCGTCCGTATCCCGGAAGAGCATTTCCTTGTAATCAGATGTGAAATGGCCCATGAAGACACCCGTCTTCGTGCCGGCTATGTCCGCCAGTGAGTATCCGGCTGTCTCGAGGGCCTCGTATGCAACTTCCTAGTACACATTAACTCTACTCTCTTTGAAATCCGACTTACATTTTAGGGAGATGGTGCGATGGTTTACGTACTGAGGTAAGTTAGTACTAACACCTGGAACAGAAAACTACAGGAGAGATCTCTATACTGACCGATCATAATGCATTGCTGTGGGTCCATACTACTCGCTTCTAAGTTACTGATGCCAAAGAAGTTGGGGTCGAATAGGGCAATATCTTGACGTAAGAAGTGTGCCCCTTTTGTGACACTTGTGTTACGCTTCTTATTCGCAGACCAGAACGCATTCGCGTTGAACCGATCTGCGGGAATCTCAGACCATGCGGCTAGCTTCTGTTAGTCGTCTATCTGTGTCTCTATACTGCTACAAGAAGGTCTCGAACTAGCACCTACATTTTCCCTGAGAGATAGACTCCCAGAAGTTCTCGAGGTTGTCGCCATCACCGGGGAAGCGGCAAGACAGCCCGGTGATAGCGACTGAAACACTGTCCTTTGCTGTCTGAGTCATTGTGACGGTATATGTTGAAGTCTATGGCATGCTCAACCCAAGACGTTGAAGTAAAAGATAAGTAATACAAATACACAGTCTAATCGGCCTAACGAACGAAAGGTGGCACTTAATAGTAGTTCGAGATCTTAAACGTCCTAGGCCGGGAAACCTCTACTATGAGACAAGCTGATATTACATCTTCATAGTCCGCTTACATGTAAGATAGGGCTATCTCAAATCCATGTTCTAGAATATAGCCTTACGACCCGGGTGAAAGGCAGCACATGTTGTGTGTTTCACGACAGATCCTACCGAAAATCGACCCGGCATCTTGTCAGCGTATTCGAAGGCTAAGTGACACCAAAGGTCTAGCCAAGCAATATCCTATCTCCTTTCGGGTATCAATATGCTCAAAACGTCTTCACGACTTACTCCTGCTGAATATAGCTCCATAGCGACGGGACTTATTCAAGGTGGACCCCCTCCTTCTTAGGTCCTTCTTAGACATCTTACAATTCTCACGTATTTCCCAATGGGGCATTCGGAGATTAAATCCAGCCACTGGGAATCGCCGCTAGAATCCGCAAGGAATGGGGAATTGCCTCATTTGGAAACTAACCGACTACGAAGCTAGGGAACGTCAAGCAGCGAGGAGCTTTTCTACACACGGGTTGGTACCAGGCAATTTTCTTACTCTTCGAGATGGATTAAACGCCACAGCAAAATTCCCCTGTGCCTACGATGGCATAAGCTGAGGCGGATCCGCTATTGTGGAAGCAATCTGAAGGCCTATTTACGAAACAAATCTATAGGCTGATGTAACGTAGAGCTTCCAGTCATACAGGCATGCTTACAAGTCTCTTCCTTTCTATTGTCACGTCGGCGGCATGTGGGTATCTGAAGCACGCGCTTCTGTCAGATACCACGTGGCTCCCACGTGAACTCTATGGAGCCCCCTAGGCGTAGGATACGGTCAGAAACTATGACAACACGCAAGCACGCTTCCTAGAGCTGGGTCGCATATCGTTCCAATCCGAACTGCTCTGAAGACTTCGTACGAAAAGCCTACGCCATGACGGATTCAAGACTCGTAGACCAAGTTCTCAATATCATTGCCGAAGAAGTCGGTGTCGATCGAGAGGAGCTTTGCGATGACACCGAGCTCGAGGACTTAGGTGTGGACACTATCCTCGCCCGAACTATTGCAAACCACATCGCCAACACAACCAAACTTGACATTGACGCATCTGTCCTTCAAGATGGAGCAAGTGTCGGCGGCCTAAAACAACACATAGCCGAAGCAGCTCGCTCCCAACATCCCACCTCGCAGAAGCCACAGCCACCTACCCAAACACCTCCGAAGCAAAATGGCAAACCAAATAACACAGTCCAACCCACTCAACCCCTCGCACTCCGGCTCCAGGGCAATGCCAACGCGCCGCGGAAAGTATTCTTACTTCCCGACGGCAGCGGCATGGGCATGGCGTACGCACAGATCCCCCCTCTGGGGCCAGGCATCTGTCTCTACGGGCTAAACAGCCCACTCCTGCACGCGTCAACCCTATTCACAGGCACAATCGAAGACCTCGCGCAAATCTGGGCTTCCGAGATCCAGAAGATCCAACCACACGGACCATACATCCTGGGCGGGTGGTCCGCAGGCGGGTACCACTCGTACGAAGTGACGAAGCAGCTACTCCGTGCGGGCGAACGGGTAGAGAAGCTCGTCCTGATCGACTCCCCCTGCCGCCTCGTGTTCGAGGCGCTGCCCATGGAGGTGGTGCATTACCTGGCGTCGAACAACCTCATGGGGAACTGGGGCAGTCGGAAGACGCCGGAGTGGCTGGTGCGACACTTCGACTCGACGATTGCGGCGGTCGAGAAGTACGTGCCGACGGCGCTGGAATGTCCCGCTGCGCAGATGCCTGAGGTGTACCTCATCTGGGCGGAGGATGTCGTGTTGGCGAAAGGCCAGGCGAAGCACACTGGACTCGACTTAAGCGTGAAAGTCAGCAGGTTTCTGCTAGAAGAACGACCGAATTTCGGACCGCATGGTTGGGATCGCTTGTTCCCCGGTAAAGAGGTGGTCATCGCTACGATGCCTGGGCACCACTTCGAGGTCGTTCATCCACCGAGTGTAAGTGTCGATATTTTTCATCTACTCTAAAGTTGAGCGTCCCTCCTAACCGACCCGTAGGTTAATTCGTTAGGCAATCTGCTGAAGGATGTTTTGCGAAACCATTCTTGGGAACGAGAAAGTGAATGGAAGAAATACGAGTCTAGGTGATGTTGCGAGGATGTGACCAGTGACACGAGGGAATAGAAGTTAATCACGAGCGGCCGATAACGCGAAATAAGTGTGCAGCTAGAATGTTAAGCGAGTCACCGGAATCCCGTCACGGCTCAAGTAATTATCACAATTATATTACTTAATTCTACCCTAAGTTGAGTAGTAGAAAGTCTACATACTGCCTAACCCCTATACAGCGTAAGACTCATGAGTGAATTGAAGAGGGTATTAAGGCTTATCCATCTTCGCTGTGCTAGACGGACGAACAAATTACTGCGTGGCTGCTCAAAGCACGTATCTGAATTTGGGGCCGTAGTTCTCCTGGGCAATGTCTTCCCGCTCTCCCTCAACTCTGTCCTTGGAGACGGGGCCATAGCGACGGTCGAGCCTGGAGTTCTCCCACATCAGTAACAGGCGCTGGGCAAGCGCAAGAACGGCCGAGAAGAACATGAAGGCGGCACAGATACTCATCCCCTTGACGTATCTAGGCCCCTCATTCGTAGGATAGACAGTGTTTCCTAAAAAGGGGCCGCACTGGCCGATAAGATTGATGAGGACGATCGACATTCCACGTCGACTATCACTGCCTTGGTTGTCTACATATGCGGTTAGTATTTATAGAAGAATATATTCTCGGTATAACCGAAAAAGGGGGAAACACTTACTTAGAGTTAACCCAAGAATGTTAGGGATAGTAGAGAAAACACCAGCCGAGGCCAGGAAAGTCGCAAAGTACCGCACGCCGACTGTGTCAACCGTGGCGAGGATGATGTATCCAACTCCTCCTACGACACCAGTGACGAAAATAACAAGGCATCGCTGTTGGGTCTTGTCCGCAATCCAGGTCGTGATCAAGGCACACAAGAAAGCCAAGAAGGATGGAGGGGCGGACAAGCCTTGAGCGTTGATAGCAGTGTAACCCATGTCCTGGAGGATAGTCGGGAGGAAAGCAGGCAAACTGGAGTAAGTGACGTTGCCGCAGAAGTACATGAGTCCACACATCCAGGCTTTTACATCGACGAGAACAAGCGCGATATCCTTCAGCTTCACAAATCCGATCCTGGCACTCGCGTCAGTACCTACCTGGCGCACGGCCCTGGATCTGACAATGTCCTTCTCCTCCATGGTCAGGAATCGAGCTTTCTCGGGGGAATCGGGGATAAAGAAGAAGGCGAAGATAGACATAGCAATCGTCGGTAATCCTTCTACGAGGAATAGGAGGCGCCAGTTGGCAAGGAGTGTGTGTCCGCTAGTGATACCGTAGGCCAGGCAGCCCGCAAATGTCGAGGCCAGCGGCGCCGCGGAGGCGAAGATGCCACAGCGGAATCCAATCTCATGCCGGAGGTAAAAGAATGACAAGAGGTAGATAATACCTGGTCTAGAGGGTGTTAGCATTGGTAATGGTGGTTTGGGGGGATAGGGGCTTCACGACATACCCATAGCAAGCTTCGAAGGCGCCAAGGAAGAATCTCAGGGCCATCATGCCGCTCCAGTTGACGGTTGCGGATTGCACTGTGGCAATCAAGCCCCTTTACATAGTTCATTAGTCAGGATTCATTATTATTATAATAACTAGGGGCCGACGACGTGGTGTCCAGCCAAACTTACCAACCAAACACCACAATAGCGCCAACGATGTGAGGAGGGAAGACCTTCCACATCAGCACGCCGAACTCGAAAACGACGTAAGTGATGTAGAACATATTAAGCAGCCATTGATACCGGACGCTGCTGACATCAAGGTCCGTAGCCATGCCGGCAATCCTGGCATTTCCTATGTTGCTGCGATCGAGGAAAGCCAGCATGTCTTGGCGTCGCAGGGATCATGTCAGCACTATTGCTTGGCGAGATGTATCGATTAGATCGGTTGCATGGAGTTAACTTACACAGCACAAAGAAGAGCGTCATCAAATTCCAGTCCAGCTTCTTGACTACGCGGGCCTCTTGGTCGCGTGTGTAATGCGCAAGTCCGGCATCTCGAGGGCTGGCGGGCTGCGGAGTTGCGGCTTCAGCAGCCTCCTCCAGATTGGAGGGTGTCTTCTCCTGAGACATGGGGGTTAATGATGTCGGAGGACTCGGCGTAGTTATGCAGGCTGTTAAAAGATGCGCGGTCACACGATTCTGAAGGACAGCAAAAATATTGTGAAGGCGGAAAGGGAAACTTAAGAATGCACAGGAAACAGAAACCAGAACAGAAAAAAATAGAAAAAAAGAAATACAAGGCTTTGGCTTTCCGAGGTCGCAGGAAGGAGAGAGTGTGTCCCGAGGCCTAGATTTGCTATTTCCTTTGTCCGTTATGTTATGTCCCCCGGGTAGCACAAACACTGATACCCGTGGTCCCGTCGATCTTTGGTAGGTCCCTGGGGCTGTTTAGTAGGTAGATGGCAGTAGCAGTTGACGGTGCAGTGTCAGTGCGTGCTCCCTTGCAGATGTAACGTACTTGTCTTGAAAGACTTAAAGGTCGTTCGTTGCTGAGTAGTTGTCGGAAATCTAAAGAAATGACGATCACAGATGCTCGGTAACCAATCAGAGGCTATATACTTGTATCTATGTAGGTACCTAGGTATTTATTTCATCTGATAACCTTCCACATTCGCCAACATCTACCAACATAGATATTTTGATCTGTGTTATGGGTTTCCAACCAGGCATGCAAGGGAATTCGGATCTTTCGGATTTCCCCCAAGTAGCTGTGGCTTTCAATTGAGATTGTTTGCACCTAGGATTCGTAATTACTTAGGTAATTATCCTCGCTTCAGACCGGTCAGATTGGAGATGTCGGGCTTTCTTTTCAGCGACGAGATTGCTTGCATCGATGGAGAATCTTGTGGCGTACGCCTTATATATCATAACCTTGGAACAGACGGCTTCTGAGACAATCTTCGGTCACGGTCTTGCAGCCCACCAATGAATATAAGAGCTCAACGGGTAGCCGCTTCAATACATTCCTGTAATAGATAGTATATCAGCCAACTCGCCTTCACCGAAATGGCGAAGCCAGATATGAATTCTTTCAGGCAGGTATTGCAACCATCTCGATTGATCTCCAATTGCTTTTCCTTCCTTCGTTGTATCTTGCGCTGTTTGATTCAAGCTTGCCTCAGACTTTGCTACTTGCGCTGCAACTATACCGAGAATACGGGACGGATACTTAGGCGCTAGTGTCTCCAACTAGAATACTGTCTGTGCCGAATGGCAAAATAAGATAAGTCATCCTACTTATATCCCTTCCCCTAGATAGGACGCACGTAGTCTTCTAGAATGCCTAGCTGTGATCAAAACCGTCCTTGGCAAGGCTGTCTAGTTGTACATACATACATGTAGGTAATTACCATAGGGTATCATTGAATAGAACGCCTCACGCTACAGTTTCCCTACATCTAATATGCTACTTAGCCGCTTGAGAATCACACAACATTTGTCTTGCGTGGTCATGCCGATCACCTCTTCCCCTTCCCCACCTGTACTCAGTCGACAGTACAATTCATAGGATTTCCCCTAATTCGTGACACCTACTTTAAATAGTCATCTCTGAACGTTCTAATACAGAGTGATTGCCAAACTGCATGTTTATAGAGCGTCTACATTCAATAGTAGCCAGCCTGTTATAGAGATTTATATTTAAATGGCAGTCGGGGAAGTCAGTATGGCCTTGCCATAACTATTAAGTAGTTTCATATCGCTCGCCTCCCTTGACAATTACCCCTTGCCTATGATAACTTTACCTGGGGATTATTACCGGCCGAACCGGTCTTTTTTACTGAATAATGTCTCTGCCGGCACTTTCTCCTGAGGAAAACCAACATCTAAACGACACGAGACAGCCTGCGCTCTGGGGCTGTTTAGGCGTTTTCCTAGCTATTTGTAATGTTGCGATTGTTGGAAGACTTTGGGGAACACGGACCTCGATAGGTGACCGGTCACGAGTTCTCACTGAAGATATCTTGATCGTTCTAAGCGGAGTCAGTTACAATTCTTCTTTATGAGTATCTTGACAGATGATACTGACATCTAATCTTAATAAACAGATCTTTGTGAACGTTATCATCGCGAACTTGATGGTAGCAACCCACTACGGACTCGGCCTTCACGTGTATACGATCAATGCTCGAGATTCAGAATACCCAACGAATCTATCAAATACTTTCAGGGTGCGCTAAATGATACTAATGTTGGTGTCCGATTCTCGGTCCGGTCGCTAACCATGTGCAAAAAAAGCATGTCTGGATCACCATGGTCTTGATGGGCCCCTGCTTCACCTGTATCAAGTTGACATTGCTATTCTTCTATAAACGATTATTCTTAGTATCAAACTCGAAACTCCGCATTTTCTGGTGGGCGAACCTCATTTATACTGTTCTCTGGTTTTTCGGTGCCACTGGATTCTACTTGTTCCAGTGCTGGCCGGTACAATGGTACTACGTCCGATATTTCGCAAAGTATCCCCATCTACCGGTACCTGGGAATATGACAGGTCAATGTGATGCCACGTCCGTGCTCCACGTGTCGTTACCGCCGATATTTAGTCTCGTCTCGGATATTGCGCTCTTGATACTCCCTATCTGGGCCATTTCTAAGCTAAGACTCAGCAAAACTAAGAAGCGCGGCTTGATGGTCGTCTTCGGCATCGGAATCGCTGCTTGTATGCTTGAGCTAGCTCGCGTATTAGTGCTCCTTCTTGACACTGATGATGCAACCGATCCAAGTTGTAGGTCATATATATTTCCATTCCTTCCCCCAAGATTTAGTATATCTACTTATATCATCCCCACCAACAGATGGCGTCGCCGTATTCTTAGTCCTTACCGCAGCCGAGGAGACTTTGGCGGTAGTATGCGCATGTGTGCCTGTGCTCGTGCCGCAGCTGGTCAAGACGTATAAAGGTAAGGCGAGAAACAACACTTACGCCTCCGACAGGAATGGGGAGCATAACTCCTCCGAGAGGCGAAGCTCCCGTGGTTTCAAGCGTATCCACCATCTGTGGACTATACCAACTACCATCGACGGAACAAAAGCCGACGTAACTACCCATGATGATTATATTCCCTTGACCGACATAGAGATAACACGGGAAGGAACACCGAAACATGGTGATCAGCATCGTACCTCGGAATATGTAACACATCAACGTTGTGACCGGGAAGGGGACCTGCAGAACCAGACTGCACGCTCGCGTGTAGCGTCATACCCGCACAGCATCAATCAGATTGAGTGGGTACAGAAGCCAAGCACGCCACCACCTGGAGATATCCATGTACGCACTGATATACAAGTCCAGGTAGGCAGCGCAAACTGAGAGGAAGGTCATACCAACCATTGAGGACCTATTATTGGGATCCAGAGGTATACACTATCTAAGGTTACGATAATTATGCCACATGCTGGCTATCAACCGGCCACGACTCATCGTCGTTCTAGCGATACGATTCGGGATCTTTGGGGTAAGGGATATGAGTATTATGGACGGGAGGCCACGTTGTCTTCTGGGAATGGTTTGAGGATACCCTGTATTTGTAGTTCGGGGCGTATCGGTAGGAATGATTCACCGTATAAACATGGTATTCTAATTGAACGTTATGGTATTCAATATAAGTGCGCCTTCTCAGAGACGTTCCGCCGAAGTGATCAGTATCATCTATCCGGCGCGGACGTATGGTCTCTCGTACGAACTGAGAAACGTAACTAGAACAAAGAGGTTAACTTAAGATTTAATATGGTGCTAATTTTTTGTTTTTATGAGGACTTGCGAAGTGGTACAGGTGTTTTGTTACACTATGCTAGCTCTTTATCAATTACCCCTGAGTTGGCCGCATACGGTCAACACAGCAAAGCACATGTCCCTAGCACGTAAGGGTATCTAGGCGCGTATATACTATTATACAATAGCATACTCATGTGTAGAACAGTCTATCCTTGTACTTATTTTAATGTACTATCTTTCTATAATACACAAGCCCCTTTTCCGACCCAACTCGAATACTTGCGGTTGCAGACACGAGTATTTTAACACTTGGTTGCTATCAAGCCCTAAACCTGAACTCAATAATTGATTGAAAGGCACCGTCAGCGCCCCCAGTAGTTCCGACATATTCGTATCTTGGGTCAGCCTGTTTGAACAGGCCGATGAAGTCTTGAACTGAGCGCTCACGACCGTTGTGGACAGCTAGCATGAACATGTCCTCAATTCTTTACATGGGTTTTTGTGTTAGCTCGGTCTTGAATGACTATTTTGGAGACTATAGTTGGTCACTCACAATATCTGTTTCTCATCGAGCGTATTCGCCTTCGTAGCTGGAGGCGCAGGTACCATACCCTCACTAACCAATACAGCTGCTCCATCTATAAGTCCTGGGACTAGGGCTTTGAGGATACGTATCGTATCAGCATCCGACCAGTCATGAAAGATATGGCGGAAGATATAGATGTCTGCTGACACAGTCTGGGGTTGGAAGAAGTCGTGCTGCACAAATGAGGTTCTCGCCGTCAAAGCTGGGCTCATCGACGCCAATGCTTGGCGTCCTTCCTCTAGAGCGACTTGGTCTACATCCTGGATAATAAACTTCGCTTCAGGACAAGCACCGGCTAACGCCATGCATGTATGACCTGCTGAGCCACCGACCTAATGATTTAAAGCGTCAATAGGTTTGGTCCTGTATAGTGACATTAGCGATAGGAGAATATGACTTACGTCCACGATCGCCTTATTGCCTACATTAGCCCAGTTCCATGACTTCACCATATTGGCCGTAGACCAGCGATCCGTATTAACACGGCCCATCATATACAGATGGTAGCGCTTCGCCAACGCAGGTTCTTTTGACAGACACTCAAAGATGTTCTGGTACTGAGGAAACACGACATTGAATGCGGCGTATGGGCCCTCCGCCCCTTTTTGCTTCTGCAACTCCAGAGTGTCAGGCAAGCGCAGCAACATCTGCGCCTGCTCATGAGTGCTTGCAAGAGCTATATCACGTAGACTAGGGTTACGGGCTAGGGCTGCGGAAGCGGCATTGTGAGAAAATATGCCGGTTGCGGTCTCAATGAAGAGACCATTGCCGACAGCGTAGCGTAGAGAGCGCAGAAGGACGTCTTCTGGTAGGCCAACCTTGGCAGCGAGATCGCTTGCTGCGATAGATTCGCCAAGAGGTAAGTTCTGAGCAACTTCAAAGCGCAGAATAACGCCGAAGTTTGCGGTATCAGTGCTCTGCACGATATTTAGCTTGGCGGTATGAGATGATGGGGTAGGGTTGGCTTCTCACCGACCAAGCTAGCTGAAGAATGTGATCTTCTGGGCCTTGGGCAAGGCGCAATAGATCCTGAGCTGCTTTTACGATGTTATATCGCGTCTGTCGCAGGGCTGAATCTTCCCCTTTGTAGGGATTATAGCTGCTCTCACTAAAGCTAGGCTGAGGGATGTTTTTCTGCCCAAGGAGATGAGAGAGTGTAGCAACATCCTTCACGATGCTACTCGTAAGAGCTCCAAGAGATGACATTTTAGAGGTTCTAAACAAAAAGCAGCTATGTATTGAAGATAATGATCACTATTCTCGGTAGTCTATGATCTCTGGTGCTTGAAGTGTGTTTTGTGATATCCGTGAAGCTTTATTGAACGTATATGACTACGTAACGGTGATCCCTCCATACTATTAGAGCCATAGTTATGGCAATTCCATGTGTTGTTCTATCGCACCCAAACAATAAGACAGTTTCACCAGTACATTTGTCATGAATCTATGTGGAGGATCACCACTACACCGGCGGGTACAAACAGGAGAATATTAAATTGATACTCACAGTTTAAAATGTTCCGATAGATATGAATCAACTTATGAAATAAGCATTCCGTTAGCTTACGCCGTATTGCCGGTCTCATCAGTCTGTGCGATCCTTCAATACCGTCGAGGGTATTTCCCATTGGGGAATTTCCGGCGACTATTCCTCGAGACGGGATTGAACTTGAGAATTTGCCTCCATTTACCTTGAATTGGGCTAACTGAAGAAGACCGGTTTCGGACTTTGAAATCACCCGAAGGTAATTTGCTCGAAATTTCAATCCCGAGACGGGGAGAATGATGTACGCCACGAAATTTAGAGCACAACGCTTCATCCCGCAATTGTTCCTATTCTAACGTAAGACACAATGACCTTAACCCAACAAAAATGCATGATAATTCAGAGTGGATAGATACTGCTTTTGATATAAGATACACGTGAGATGTTACTTGCAATTTAATTACATGCTGACTTTGAATTTTATATCCTAATCCGCAACGAAAGCCGATAGAGCATCAGGCTGACCGATAATCGCCTCACTGTGCCATGATGGGTATGTGATCCCACGCCTCTGGGAGTCCGACCAACCGGATGAGATCGAAATGGCGGATATACACCATGGGTTGTGCGCTAGCTGAGTCTATAGCCGCATTTGCGCAGTGCAAGAACATGTCCTGCTTGATACGAAACTCCGGTAGGTGGTCGTAAGGCTTACAAGCATTCTCTCCGTGAGCGAGCGCACGGATGAGCTTGATCATATGACCGTCATCCTTATGAAGGCACGCCGCCTCGAATATCTGCTCCCATCCCCTGTTTGGTACCTTGGGTTTGTAGACGTTGAGTAAATAGTCAAGTTGTGGCACGGGAGAGCCCACACCTGCCCAGAGAAAGAAGAGCAGTCGACCGGTTGTCTCAATCAAATGAGCCTGTTGAGCTCTTGTGATAGAGGACTCCTTCAGGAAGACAGAATGCCACATGCAAGCATTGGCTCCGTGAATGAGGAAGAAGTCGTAGTGTGGTTGATGAGGAGCCCGCTGGGCAGATGCAGCGATATAGATGGAGGCATTGATGATCTCCGCCACTGCTTTCTCTAGGTCATCATCGGGACTCACCCGATACCTCGCAGCTAGACGGGAGAGTGGCTCAAGAGCTAGACCGACCACTCCATCCCTATAAGGCTCGCGCGTCACAAACCACCGACCGTCCGGATATTCTTCGGACGGTGCCTCGTATTGTTTGCTATATTCCCAATCTATGCAGCCCGTAATGACTGGATCCTTGAGACATTCGTCCAGTATGTCAACTATCGACATTTTTGGCTCAGGCTCCTTCTGAGCCTTCTCGGCTGCTGTATCGATGAATTTAGTATACCACCAATCGTGATGGACTGACGCCTCTGCCAACCCTTCCGCGAGGATAGGCAGCTGCTTGAACTCAAGACCGAGGCCAACATGCATGATAGAATGGACGTAGCCTATTCATCTTGTTAGATATGGGAACTTGACGATGCAAGTGGGCTTTCAGGGGTGTATTACCATGCCACAAACGGGGGAATACAGACTTGGCAGTGTCGCTGTCTCCAAGGAGGTAGTCTTGGAGGACCTTTTCAGGGCCATCGCGATCTAACTGCCGCTCGAAGAACTCCACAAAGTCAAGGAAGTGTTCTTCCTTTCCTAAATACTTCGCAAATCCCTCCTCGCCGGATGCCATTTCTCGTATGCACTCCTCATCTACCAACTTGGGTGGTGGAAGCTGGTAGGTGAAGTTACGTTTGCATTGAGACAGGATGAGCTCGGGCGAAGCGCCCAGTGCGAATAGAGTCAACGCATGGTAAACGACGTGGTTGTGTAGCGATGCCTATGCAAGTCTTTATCAGATACGAAGCTCCTGATAGTAGCGGAAGATATCTACTCACGCCCATTTCCTTCTCGGACGAGGTGAAAATATGATTTGACCTGTTAGACTCCAGAATGCGGCTTGTCATAGCCGCACTCTCCTGTGTCAGGCCATCGACATGGAAAATGCCGGGAGTTGACACAGCGTCTAGGGTAATCTTGGATAGTGCACCCATGGTTGAAGTCTAGATTCGAGATTGAAAAGATGGGTTTCGAACAACTACGGCTAGTCTATCCGAAGAAGCCTGTCTCTCTACCTAGGTAACTTGGCCAGTCAGGGCCGCCTCTAGCATCATATATCCAGATTACAGCCCGCTCCCCGAAGCATCCGAATCCTTGCTTGTTCCAAACCCTCTAAAGCAATCACTTCTAGCATCGTGCCAGACTGGTGCCACTCAGCGCGATCTGTTCAAGATATCATGCCTCCAAGACGTATTTGAGGCGGCGATTTAGTCGGGTTTCGGCCCGGCGCATTTCTCCGTATGGCGATTATAGAATGACGAGAGCGAGCGGAAAGAAAGGTAAGCGATCATACTAGCAAGGGTAGCTATCAATGTTCCTGAGTAGGATTGGATCTCTTGGCATTTTGATTATGTCGATCTCTTTCAGCCCTATGGCTGGGGGTGTGCTAGGGTATGGACTTGGCGATTATTAAACCCTGCATAGTCCACTGTCGCTAGTATTCCGTAAGAGAAACCGTTTCCGCCTTGGCAAAGGAATCTAATCGCCGTTAATCAAGCCTCATATGCACCTGAGTAGATACTGTCTTAATGACAGCTTACTATTACTAGGTAATACCCCATTCGGTAATTTTGACATCGAACTTTAAGCCGGCTGACTACTAACTACCGCCGGGCAGGTACTTCTGCGTGTAGCCTAGTTTCACTTGGCCTACGCTAGTTGTGCAGCATCTAGTGGCTTGCAAACACAGACATGATTACACGGCAGGACGAAACGAGGAATCTAACTAAGCTGAGCAAACGCCAATTCTCACGTACCTGGTTTTCTTCAACGCCATTGATCGTCCACTAGATTAGCCATCGGCAGAAGGACTTTATGAGGTTTTGGCCCCCACAAAGTGATAGGTCATTATCCGTATTCGGGTATGAATAAAGGTAGACGTTATGTATGCCAAGATGGGTAGCATTTCGCAACATATTGCCTACCTAGCTCGTCGAAACGGTTCTTTTTCACGTAGTATCGGACGATAGCTGCCCAGGTAGTTGAGCTTCACAATGCGTCGATCGTACGTTGTCGTAATTTCTTGCTTCATTGCTGGGCTCGAAGCAAAGGCATGCCCTCGAGACGCAACCTTACTCGTAGACACAACCGTTGGCCCTGTGGAAGGCTTCGTTGATGCAGCTATCCCCGACGTCAAGCAATGGCTTGGCATCCCATTCGCTGAACCTCCCGTCGGCTCGCTACGTTGGCGAGCGCCTGTCCCGAAGACCAAGAGCTTGGCCCTCATCGAAGCGAAGACACCCCCGAACTCTTGCGCACAGTATCTCGAACCAGGTCATACCATCTTCAACGACGCCGTACCGGAGTTTTTAGCGCCTGGACCATATCACGAGGATTGCCTCTATCTAAACGTCATAGCACCACGAAAATCCAAGGGGAAGCTTCCCGTGCTCGTCTGGGTGCATGGAGGAGTGCTGCAGTACGGCGGCGTCAACACTCCTTATGAGAAGCCGCACAAATGGGTGCAGAGGAGCCAAGGCCATATCGTGGTCATGATCAAGTGAGTTACACAAAGAAGTCGAATTCTGGAAAACGCGCCGAAGCAGCTAACCAATCGCTTTCTATAGCTATCGTAAGACTACTCCGTAGATCCCGTAGACTCGTGGGTTACACAACGGATACTAACCGACGCGTAAAGGCTTGAATATTTTCGGCTTTCCTAATGCTAAGGGCCTGAAGGAGAAGAACTTCGGCATTCTCGATCAAAGACTAGCGTGAGTTACACAACTTTCTTACGTCGAGACGGGAAGATATCCCAGTCTTTTGTACCTATAGTCCCGAGTTGCTAAACAGTGGCTGATACTGACGTTTGAGCCAGGCTTGAATGGGTTCGCGATAACATCAAACAGTTTGGCGGTGACCCGGAGAAAATTACTTTATGGGGCCAAAGCGCCGGCGCCAGCGCTGTTGACGGCCATCAATTTGCTTGGCCATCTGATCCTATATTCAAGAGTATTATCGTAGAGAGTAGCGTTGTACTCATAGCTAAGTCAGGGTCTGATCTAAACCAGACATCGTTCAGCTATGTATCCCAGCAGCTTGGTTGCTCGGCAAATGCGACCCAAGACGAGGTAGAATGCATGCGAGCAGTCAGCGCGGACGATATTGAGAAAGTCTTACTCGATGCTGCTACTAGCGGAACTCCGCCCTTGTACTTCAGTGCACAGGCCGATGGAAAGATAGTCTTCACTCCAGACGAATACCTGGCAAGAGGCAAGGCTGGCAAGTATGCCAATGTTGTAAGTGATCAATCACCTCGCTGCCAAGTAAGTTTCCGTGGGGGCTTGTCTACTAACATCCATAGCCCATGCTGGCTGGCACGAACGCCAAGGAGGGTTCTTCATTCGTCCCATTCACCATGAACGGTAGCGTACCGGCGGCGACTATCCAAACCCTCACTGATCGGGAGATCCTATGCCCGATGGTGTTGACTTGCCAGTAAGTAATGTCGACTGATGGCGAGTATCACTCGTAATCTAATGGGCTGATCCATAGGTACCGCGAGGCAAGCGACCATGTCACGTATCGTTACTTCTACGAAGGGAACTTTACCAATATCTCACCCGTGTAAGTGGTCTTCAAAATAGGATAGTTCAGTGATCCAGCGATGAGATACTAACCCGCATACAGCCCCTGGGTCGGTGCATATCATTTCTCTGAGATACCCTTAATCATGGGCACTCACAGCGAATTTAGGAACCCGTCACCACTCTTTGAAGTTGGGTTGAGTCACCTAATGCAAGATATGTGGTTGGCATTCGCTAACGACCCCTGGAATGGGCTCAAACACTTTGGTTGGCATCCATATTCGTCGAATGGTACGGCTTTTGTATTAGGGGGGAACAATATACTTGCCCGACCAGAGGATGTTGCCACTCTCGATGCGGCTTGTTCTACTTAGTGCTTAACTAAACTTACTTTTGACTGTAGCTATAGTTGATGGTTGTATAGGATATCGGGATGATGTATAAAGTCGTTTTAGAATGCTTACGTTTGTCACCAAGTTGAATGTCTGACAAATTCTACGAGAAACTACCTTAAATCAACAGCAATCAATAAGCTCCAATGAGACTCATTATAACCTACTATATCTTTAACTATATTCGGACAATTTCATGGCAGATAAGTACGTGAACCCCTACTTTTAGGGGTATCTTTCGAATCGAGATCACTAATCATCACTTAGTATTAAACGTTTCGATCGTCAATTCATACCCCCTTGGCACGTGGGAGAGCGAAGTATGAACCAATTGCATGGTAAAAGTCGATCAACCATACCGGTAGATCATATCATTTCCATGAGCCGAGGATTAGCCCTAACATGCTTCACTTCATCGGAACACGTTCGCCGGCTCGGTTAGCGTTGGAGGATTCCTCGCCCAACATCCCACACGCCACCGTGCGTTTAATCCTGCTGTGGTTTTCGACAGCTGGATAAAATTAACCAATGAAGGATTATATCAATCTGAAAAGTTTTCAATTACAGCAAGGGCTTTTTGTTATTATGTTAAGTGGATATCGGGATGGCTTTAGATGCCGTTGTCTTCTCTCGTCACTTTAATAAATTAGGTAACAATAATCTCGATACATTAATAGCTACATAGTATCATCCTAATCGCCATCATGAAGTTTCGGACATATAGATCTCATATTACTAAAAGCCGAGTAATCCCTCTTTAACAAACATCATCGCGATGTGTCAAAAATGGTGACGATATGGCTTCAGCAATGTAATATTCAATCATGTACGTACGCCAAGCAGATGTGGCGCTCATAATTAGTATCTCAGGAACAATATAGTCGGCGACCATCAAAAATGGCTTCAACTTCCCGTCTCGTCTATTCCTGAAATGGTTCATCCGTACTTTTCTTAGCTCTGCGCTTCTCGTTAAATGCTGCAGCTCTAGGTGGTTTTGCTAGTGTCAACAATTAACCCCTGAATACATGCAATTTGGGCGCGTTTGGTTCCTCTATACGTTCTTGTTCTAGCGCACAAACGCCAAATCCTACATGTACATCCCGCCGCCGAGAAACGGCAGTACTAATACCAAGGACTTCGGGAGTTACTTATGTGTATTACCCGAGACCCACCCCCGCTTAGGATGGTCTTGGGAGTGTGTGTTGCCTTCATAAAATTTCAGTCTCACAGGAAGAATAGCGGAGGCGGCTCTACTTCGGGGAAGCCATTTTTATACCAAACCAATCTGGCGGGTTTAGGGTGTCATTGACGATGCATACATGATAAGGGACCATTGGCGAGTATGTAACAACTTGATAAGACAGATTCCTAGCTGAGAACGAAAGGATGCGTATTTAAAGCTGACCAACACGTGGCGTGGCGGGCCAAGGCAAACAAGTAATTCAAGCTTCGCTAAGGCTCGGTAGGATTAATTAGACCACCATCAGGATAAGGCTGCCGACTGCAAAACCTTCTCGCAGGCCCCGAATATGTCATAGCTGTCGCACTAGCATCAATACCCTGGTCATCCTTATTGGAGTCAGCTTTAACATACCTGTAGTCATGAATAGTTCGCTCACGCATGGACGTGGGGATAACTTCGAAGATTATGTCAGTATGGGTAGGAAGGAGATGCAGCTAGATTCCGATAAGTCCACTTACGAGTGTCGGAGGAGTCAGCATACTGTCGGACTTTAGCCTCGACTTCTTTCTCGCGATGGATCCGCACGCTGGACAAGATTTGAACGCGCGATGCTCGGTTCTTTCGCACCTGTTCGAACAGGGATAGACGCTTCTCGACCTGGCCGGCATCTGTGATACCTTCAAAAAGGAATCCTAGCGCCCCGCCGTCTTCAATGGCCATGTTGGCCCCCTGGCCCCCGAAGGGGAGCATCTGCAGGCGAAATGTGAGCAAATCGAATTAAGTACTAGGTATCCAGGGTCATGCAGAGGCACGCTTACCGGGTGTGCGGCATCGCCAATCAAAACGAGGCGCCCGCGTACCCATGTTGGGAACGGGTCCTGGATAAGCAGTGGCCAGCGCCTCACGTGTTCGGCGAGCCTGAGTGGCACATCAGTAACGCATCAGTAACTCTTTGTACAAATCAGAGTGAGGTATTTTGTTTCGGGCTCATCCTCAGCTGCTGTGTTACAAGTAGGGGTGTGGAAGCATTCCTGGAACGTACCCTAGCATGCGAGCAACGTGCTCGTGGAAGTGAGCGAACTCTTTTTTCATCTCAGACTTCGCATCTGTTAGGGAAATGATCAGCGAACGCAATCTGGGGATTATGCAGGGTGGATCTGGTAAAACATTGATGGTGCTAAGTAGGAAGGGTGATCGTCGAGCCAATTACTTACCTTCACCCTCTTCAATTGTATCACCCTGTGATGGGTGGATACCCACAAAGTTCTGGACTTCACCGCTGAAGGTAAGAAGAAGCAGTGTCAGCGAATTGACTGATGTGATTGGGTACCTGAGGCCTGTAAGATGTACAGGCCGGTATAGGGCAAAGGAACCTACCCCCGGCAACCGTACCACATCATGTGGCGCTCAAGCTTATCCTTGGTGTCCACCAACGCGGTGGCGCGTCCTTGCTTGCTTTCAAGTAGCTGTGCTAACACGGGGTCTTTCTTGAAGACCTCGGTGTCAACTAGAAAGCGAAAGGCCGCAGACCCTGAGTGGAATGGTTTAACCTTGGCGCCGTCAGCGCCTAGAACCACGTCCCGCACGACAGAACGAAGTCCATCAGCGGCTACAACAATGTCAGCCGCATGAGCTGATCCGTCTTCGAGTACGACGGTGCCCTCGGGCGTTGCCGATACGACCCGAGACCCTAGGCGCAAATCGGCAGGCTTGCCGCTGGCGCTCCCGATACTTGGCTCAGTAGCCAAGCGCAGTAGCTCGTTATGCAAATCAACTCGGTGAACGGTACGGCCAACGGAACCGAACATTTGTTTAGATTGACTGAAATCCGTGCTTGCAATCGTGGACAGGGTCTCGCCATCTACGGTATCCCAGAACTGGACCTCGCAAGCCCGAGCACGGGTATAGGAAAAACCGAAACGGTCGAGTACCCGGGCTCCATTCGGGCTAATGGCGAGCGCAGCCCCAATCTCCGCGGCGAAGGCTGATTTTTCGAAGATCTAGATAACGTAAACCGTTTCTAAGTAAATAATGCCAAGCATGTTCCAAAACGGTTGCGGAGGGAATGCGGAATGCGGAGTTCTGGGTAGGGCGCCATGCAAGCTTGTGTTACAATCCAACTGCCATGTGGCGCCGTGGAGGAAAATCCGAAGATCTTCTGCAAGATCCGGTAAATAGGAAGGAATCACTTACTATGACTTCACATCCTGCGCGCCGCATCGACACCGCGGTACAGAGACCAGCGATGCCGGCTCCAACGACGATAACCTTCAGAGGCATGGTGATGAGATGGTTCAATGGACCCTTTGATCTCCTAGGATTTGTGAGGGTAGCTACACAACTTTAGTCCGGCTTATAACTAAGCCTAGCTTGGCACGGAAGTTGGACTTAGACCTACAAGGAATGAGGTGCTAATGGGATAAGCAACGGGGGGTAAAGCTTGATTGGCGATATGGTAAGATCTAGTTGCCTATAGCGTTAAGCTTGATCAGGGCTACAGCAGACGAATGCCGGCTCAGCTCCCCTATTCCCTCATACTTATGTACGTGGTTGATGAGCCCTATGCGAAGCTATAGGACGAGCGGATCCGAGAAGGATTGGAAGATAAGCAAGTGCCACTCAGCTGCGGTAAGGATTCCAGACGGGATTGCGAATACACGTTGCAAGGCTCCCATATGAGTTTCATGCACGAATATGGGGAATTTTTTTCGTATCAGTCTCGATGTGTATTTTTGACGGTCGGTTTTATAACATCTGATCGAAATTCTTGGGTGGTAGCTAAGCTAAGCTACCAGGCTGTCGGAGTAAGCCCCAACTATAGACGGATACGGTTATACGCTGGAGGATTATGTTTTGTTTCACAGTGGCATCTTTTTTATCTCCCCATGAACCCGTTTAGCCACGCGATAATTATTCGTCGCTAGTCCGGTGATTTTTTTCTCGTTCAGCTTTTTTAGTCCGTTATGACATTGTCAAGCTCAGACTCTACCATCACATCCCGATAGCCATGCCTACCACACCACGTCTCCGGCAAGCCTGTGATGTCTGCCACAATTTGAAGGTTCGGTGCTCGGGGACTATGCCCTGTCAGGGCTGCGCAGAGTCTGGGGCGTCGTGTTTTTACAGCATTTCGAATCGACTGGGTCGTCCTCCGGGCGCAAAAAACAAGCGTTCTGCATCGTCGTCGTCGGAAACAGCAAGCTTATCGGCAGCTAATGAAGCTTCTATCCCACCGTCAACCCGCACACCCACGATGATAGAACCACCTCAGCAGCTAATGGTTTTCCCCGAGGATTCAACCGGAGAGAGGGCAACCGTTGGTCAAAGCCGCTGGTCATTGAATAGGCCAGCACCACCTCGGAGACAACGATCTGATCCCCAGACCCGCCAACCGCGTCGGAAAACGGAAGGGGTGCTCACGCCGTCGACCAGCTCGGCCGAGAGCGATATTGGATCTTCCGGAAATGACCACACGATAGGCGAAGATTTTATGGGGGGAGGCGGTGGCAATTCTATGAGAGACCTTGATTGTTTGAGAAGAGTGCATTGGGAGACGAGTGGATATGGTTTCTCGGGATTGCTCGGCGGCGACTGGAACTGGGGCGGGCGGCCAACAGGAAGCTCAGGCATCGAGAACAGAGTGAGTCCGTGCTATCCAGTGAAATCATATACCCTAGCTTATAGAGTGTTAGGACCATTTCAATTACGACGACATGATGTTGGACGACCCTACAAGTTTTGTTGCAATGCCCCACCTATCCGAATTAGGTAATATACGGACTATGCCACCGGATCCGATATCTCAGGTGGCACAATCGGAGCTCTCGGCCGGGCTGAGTGGGTCGGGTCCGGAACACATGTACCCAGGCCAGTCGCTCCTGCCGCATGAAGACGAATGTGCGTGTCTCCAGAAGCACACGGAGCTATTGTGCGCTCTGAAGAAATATGGGGCAATCAGGGGCTCACCCAAATCGGATGGGGGCAACTCTGCATACGTGCCCGTTGGTCGTATTATGGCAAACATACAAGACGCATTCAAAACTTGGAAGACATTTATAAATTGTCCCAGCTGCTCGCAAGATGGAGATCAAGAAGTGCTTCTCCTCTCGTTAATGTGCGCCCGCGCAGTCCTGTGTCAACTCGAAGGCATAACCTGGAATGGCGATAGTGGGAGCAGTACTCCGGCAGACTCGTCTCCGACTCTGACGCTAGGCGAATTCGAGGTAGAAGGTGACGAGAAGTCCATGTTGCTCCAGGCTTTGCGGTCCATAACTCTTCGAAAGATTGAGGCCGTGCTTATGCGTTTGCGGGAAGTATTGGAGAGAATTAAAAGATTAGAAGGCGGACAGGATCCATATAGACAATCGGAAAATAGAAGAGGTAGAGTAGAGGGAGGTTGGATGGAGCCTAGGAATGGGGATGACGCAAGTAACCTGGCCTATGCTGAGCAGATGCTGCAAGGCCTTGTGCGGTATGTGAGAGTTCTCGAGGGAGGTTATTCATCGAGTCAAATAAATATTTGATTGGATTTGAAGCCCCTGATAAATCCGCAAGTTCTCCTGTCAAGTGAGTGCGAACTACTGGGTCCGATCCGGGGACAGCACTGCCTCGGAGACGACTAGGCATTTATTATTATAAGGCAGACGTTAGAGGGATAATATGCATTAATCCTAATCCTCCGAGAACCTCGCTTTTAGCTGCATTTGTAGATAACTTTAATAGAAGTTCACATGAGCATATGTCCGTCGGAGAAGAGAGCACAGCTACGAAAATCTTTTCAGCTTTCATGAGGTGTGTTTTTACATTCTAGCCATCCGGACTTACTCCTGGAGAACTGCGTGTCCCTTCATCAGCGAGTTACATCACAAGGTTGCTTGCATGAACCTCGCTTCCTATCATGCTTCGCCTATGATTTCCACCTTTAGGCTGCAATGATGTTATACTGAATACAGTATTGACCTGCGGTGTTATCAATGCATTACTTAGACATGCGTAAATGATGGATGGTATGGAATCGAAGCTATACTACGGTCTAAGTCACTGTCTGCTATCATATTGGCTGATGTGTAACATGAATTGAAACAAGCCTATGAAGTAAAGTCGGATACACGCCCAACTCTGAGCCGACAGATATCCTCCTTACATATACATGTATATACTTAGAGTATAGGTACGCAATCATTTATCGGCTAACTAATGCGAATACGAGGGTAGGGCGATGATGGGCTAGTCGTGTTCTTAGAAGTCTGAATTTTATTCTGTATTACATTCAACGAAAACAGTTCAAGGCCGCCAGGTTTCTATGTAAACAAAACTTAAAAAATTGCTTTGACTCTACGTCTAGCATGGTTTCGAAGACGGCAAATATTTGACCACTATCATGAGACATCATTATCCCATGACTGGGATTATGGCGAGCCTCATACATACATGTATCCAAGACCGGCTAAAAAAGCTTATACGAAGCTTGTCAAGAGGGGTCGGTATCACACGATAGGGGTCTAATTGCCTTTCTGCATGCAAGTCTATTATCAGCCTTCTTCCGCGCCGGCTAGTATATTATGAAAACAGGAATCATGCACGTAAGATCCTCCGATGGAAAATGTTAATATTAAGCTTAATCCGAACCTTTTCTATGTATATGTACATGCAAAACAGCCGGATTACTTCATAGGCCACTAACGTTGCTCGTACTCGAGCGTAATGAAATACGCCATCATCTAATTTCTACAATCCCGGAGGATTCTATACTGATACTTGTGTAACAACCGTAATACAAAGACATAGCCGAGTGGGTCCCGACAGGTCACTCTCTCCACACTAAGAGTTGTGGTTCCATAGAATAAGCTCATTTGAAGCGGGGCGGCGTAATAATCTTACCGAATGAGGAAACTAAACCCATACCGTTTCCAGATGGTCAGAGACGGTTCGATAATTGCACCGCACCGCTTCATGTCTCTCGTAGAGGTTAATTGTCGGCATGAGGCTATACTGGGGCGCTCACTCCTGGACGGTATGGGCCTAACTCTCCCTCCGATCCGGTCCCGAATCCCATGGATCACACCAGTGTTCTACTCGTTTGACCGATGGCTTCCACGGTCAAGTTATCCCGTACGATTTACCGGACTTAACCTCTACCATAGCGGATTTTAGCTACTCCCATAGCCGTCTACTACGTGTAGATCAGGCATTGTTTCGAGAAACATACGTCTTTAATATCATTTTTGCGGGCTGCTACTAAAATTGTCGACCCTTATTATGGCTCGAAATATCTCTTGGCCATCGTTCTCTACCTTACCTTAGTTCCTCCACCGCTAAGCTAGAGCTACTTCGAGAGTAAATCGGTTTACCATACTATCGAACTCTCGAGATGTCTGATGTTGAGGTTGCTAGTGACGGGCCTAAGCCCGTCGCCAAGAAGCCCTCCCACTTCACACTGGTGCTTTCACAGACACACATGACACCGGATGTCATCAATCATGTCTATCCTGGGTCTGGCACCGAAGAAGACCCGTATCTCGTCGACTGGATCCCCGGTGACACCAAGAACCCCTATGAGATCGCAACTGGCATGAAGTGGTGGATAACCGTAATTATGGCCTTCGGCACTTTGTCTGTGTCGCTCTCTTCTAGCGCCTTTTCTGGAAGTTTGCAGCAGATCCAACGCGACTTCGGCGTCTCATCGATCCTTGGTATCCTCAGCGTGTCTCTGTTTGTCGTCGGTTTCGCTATTGGCCCCAGTACGTAATATCGAGAAATATTTCCCCCATCCTGAAGTCAATTACTGATTCGTGTCGTTCTAGTGGCATGGGCCCCCATGGCCGAGCTGTATGGGCGACAGAGAATCTATGCGGCAATGTTCACCCTGACTACTCTCTTTGGAGGCGCGTCGATAGCCAGTGCTAATATCGAGACCTTATTGGTGTTGCGTTTCTTCGCGGGTACATTCGGTTCTTCCGCTATCGTGAACTCGGCCGGTGTCATCTCCGATATATTCGTCGCGAGGGAGCGTGGTCTCGCTGTCATGGTCTACACGTCTGCCCCTTTTCTTGGTCCGACTCTAGGTCCTATTTGCAGTGGATTTCTGGGCCAAGCCGGTGGGTGGGAGTGGGTTGATGGGCTGACGGTCATATTTACCGGCGTGATGCTCATCCTTGGGCTTGTGTTCGTTCCAGAAACTTACACGCCATATCTCTTAATCCGGCGGGCTAACAAGTTGTCGAAAATAACCGGAAAAGTGTACTTGAGCAAGCTGGAAGCTGGAAAACCAAAGAAGACCGCGGCGAGTGTCTTCCGCACCACTATCACTCGGCCTTGGGTCCTCTTATTCTTTGAGCCCATAGTCATGGCTCTTTCAATCTATTCTGCGATCGGTAAGTTTGTGATCTCCATAGACACGTTCCTAATCGCCAGGTACTGACTGACTTGGCTATAGTATATGGTATCCTATATCTTATTTTCACCGCATTCCCCATTGTTTTCCAACGTGAACGACACTGGGCCCAGGGAATCGCCGGTCTCTCATACCTCGGTATTATGGTCGGCCAATTCTTCGCCATGTTCTTCTACATCTTCCTAGAGACCCGATACCGAAAGTTGATAGCCAAAGACCCCAGCAAAGCAACACCCGAGGCCCGACTGACGCCAGCTATGATTGGAGGAGTACTGCTTCCGGCGGGTCTCTTCTGGTTTGCTTGGACAACGTATTCGAATATACATTACATTGTCAGTATCATCGGCTCGAGCTTTTTCGGATTCGGCCAAGTCTTGCTCTTCATTAGCCTGATCAACTATTCGATCGATGCATATACTGTGTTCGCTGCCTCTGCCCTGGCGAGCAGTGCTATCCTACGAGCTCTGTTCGGTGCAGCCTTGTAAGAAACAGTGCCTCTCCAAATTGAAACGCAATCACTAATGTTGTCACAGCCCCTTATTCACGCCTATCATGTACCAAAATTTAGGTGTTCAATGGGCCTCCTCGATACCCGCATTCCTAGCGCTTGCCTGTACACCGATGCCATTCATATTTTACAGATTTGGCAAATGGCTTCGCAGCCGCAGTAGATATGCTCAAGAAGCTAAAAACATCATGGAACATATCCTAAGGCAACAGAAACAGGCCGAAGAGAAGAAAGACCCAGTGGAGATTGAGGCTCAGACTGCGACTCCTTCACTAACGGACGAAGAAAAGCCATCTGCATGAGTCGGCAAGTAAAGTTGGTCGGAATTACATAGATTACCTACACCTATAAGGGCCTTCTATTCATAAATAATGCATGTATAGGAAGAGACTGGTCTGGCGCACAGGGTGCCGTATGAGTATTGAACTATTAGGAGGTATATATTTACTACACTTTCAATGGGAGGAAAAGTACAGTATAAGCATATAGTTAACATGCTCTGATCGTCAAAACTTCTCAATGTTGCGTTTACTTATGAATGAAGCCCAATTTGATCCATTATTATTACAGTATGATGAGTTAGACCTCTAGACCACAACGAAGGGTTTAGTAGCGTTGGGTCTTGCATGAGATCGATTCCCAATCATCCCGGGATTATATGATTGGTCTAGCAGGGTACTCTCTAAGAAGTCTTGTACGCTTACTTGTCTACTTGGATTTTTTACATTTGCATTATGGGCATGCGCGACTGTCGTAGCTAGCTCAGGCTAGAAGCTCTCTTGACCCGCGTATCCTACTTTCTCCCCTAGCTCACCCCTTTTTCAGTTTCTTATCGGATTCGTCTTTGCCCATCTCTTCCCTCAGCCCGGCTTACTCGTAGGATGACTTGCAGTACCTTTGCCGGGTCATAGTCGGATATTCCTAAGTAGTTCTACGAATATAACCTCTATCGGGCTATGTTACATTACGTCGTATTAAGGATGGAGTGGGCTCCGGGCATTATTTTTTAGCTTTCTTGGGTAAGAGCTAAGATCGAGACTACGCGGGGACTAGATATACGGTCGTCCCCACTTAATTACGGTTGCCTAATTGCCGTTTCCTGAAGTTGGAGTTCCATAGGAGCCAATCATATCCACTACCGTAATAATTACCCCATCCGGTCCCTCCCCCGACCCGTCCTGCTCCAAGGTTCCGGCTTCTTGGCTATGGGTCCGAAGTCACGTTGCACCACGTGGAAGCCACGAGGCCGAAACGTGCGTAGCTTCTTTGAGGCGAAACTGAATCTCGCGAATTACATCTAACAGCCAGTAAGCTAAGGCATACGTAAAATAATCCCCAGCCGCGATAGGGAAGGTTCCTATGAATGGCCTGTTGAGGATGAATCACCAAATTGCTCTAAAATTAGGCGATTAACCAAAGCACCCCTGTTGTTCTTTGTTTTCTGACACTAATCTAAGTCCAATGAGCGTGATGGATCTCGTAGGTGGCGAAGGTTATGACAGCCTTCGAGGCTAGGCTATCTAAGTACATACGACTTGATACCAGGTGGGTGTTAAGGAACATGGGCTGGACCAGGCTAGGCTTAGGCGTTAGAAGTCTTATGGCAGCCTATCTGTTATAAACAACGCCTTACAAATGAAGAAGTATGAACTCTCTATTAAGGATATATTCTATAGAAGAATTCCGTATTAGGCTCCATATTCAACCACTTCTCAAGCCTCATCTATTCGACCTAATGTGCCTAACATAGACCCATATCCATGTTAATGGAGCTTCAACAACGTCTCCTTTAACAACCATTCCACTTACACCACAGTCGACTCTTTCATCCTACTTCTACAAATCCCATTACCCCTTATTCATCATGGTGACACGAGGGACGCAGCACCTTCTACTCTTCGGAGACCAGACGGTGGAGAAGTTGTCTTCGATCAGGGCTCTAGTCCGTAACTCGAAGACTTCCCCGGCTGCGAAGAGGTTCTTGCAAGAGGCCACAGATGTTGTCCAGCTCGAATTCTCTAGGATCAGTCGGCTAGAACATGGATGGGCTCAAGATTTTGATACGCTGCTGGGACTGGCAGAAGAGAATTCCAACCAAGAATCCCCTAATGGCATGGTTGCCACAGTCCTGATGTGTATTGGAAGACTAGGAGAGCTGATAGTGTAAGTTCCCGAAGTCTTGTCGAAATCACAGAGTATCTAACCTGTTCATTTCAGATCCGCCGAGCAAGATCCAACAATCCTCGGATCTAACAGCAGTCCTGTGCAGATTCTTGGTTTCTGCACAGGTCTTCTACCAGCCTCCACCATTATAGCCGCAAGGGACACCGCAGAACTTTTCCGTCTCGCTCGCGAGATAATCTCCATCACGTTTCGAATGGCGTATGAAATAAGACGCCGAATGATATTGATTGAAGGAGATACTGGTAGTTGGGCGAAGACATACGTAGGGATCTCAGCAGAGAAGACGAAGAAGATCTTAGATGAATTTCACAAGAGCGAAGTGAGTTGCTCCAATCCTGTTCCAGGCATCAAACTTATACTCTGGTCATAGAATATCCCCACCCCTCGGAAAGTCTCTATTGGTGTCATCTCAAAGGGATGGATTACACTGATAGGCACCCCCTCATCGCTTTCCAGGCTGGCATCGTGGTCTTCTGAGCTCCAAAATGCCGCTCACATAAAGACTGATGCCGGCGGTCCGATTCACAGTCAGAATATGCCACGGATCGACATAGACGCGGTCCTAGCTGACTCACCAATCAAAGACATCCAGCTCGATTGGTTGAAGGCACAGATGTTCTCGCCCGGGTCATGCAAGGAGTACAGACATGCTACTCTTGGTCAGCTTCTTAACGAGATCATCGACGATGTTGCACATAATATCCTCTATGCTGGGGATCTTATCGACAAGTTCGTTTCGCAATTGGATCCAAAGATCTCCTTCAAGGTAGCCGTTGTCGGCCCTACAGGACACCTTCCCGCTGTAGAGCAAGCACTGCGAAAGCGAAACATTTCGTATAATATTGTCGACCACACACAGAACATTAGGCCTGACACGTCGCGTGGGGGCTCCGACCTGGTAGCCGTGGTGGGAATGGCTGGTCGATTCCCTGGCGCGGATACCATCGAGAAATTCTGGGAAGATTTGCAGGTCGGCAAATGCCACATCAAAAAAGTACCCAAAGACAGGTTTGATCTAGACGTCTACTTTGATGCGACAGGAGAGAAAAAGAACTCTACAATGGCACAGCACGGCGCCTTCATCGATGAGCCGGGTGTCTTCGATCATCGACTCTTCAACGTTTCGCCCCGAGAAGCGGCGCAAATGGACCCAATCCAGCGTTTGCTCCTCATGGCAAGCTACGAGGCCCTGGAGTCTGCTGGATATTGCCCCGACAGTACTCTTTCAACCGAGAGTAATCGAATAGCTACCTATTTTGGCCAGTCTTCGGATGATTGGCACGAAATACTGAATATCGAAGGAGTGGATATATACTACGTCCCAAGTTTGGTCAGGGCGTTTGCACCCAGCAAGCTGAACTACCACTACAAATGGGGCGGCGGTTCATTTGCAGTGGACTCTGCATGTGCGACGAGTACGACGGCTATATCCCTTGCCTGTTCTGCACTCATTGCAAGAGAGTGCGATACGGCGATGGCTGGAGGTGGCGCCGTCTACGTGTCGCCCAACGGCTTTTCTGGCTTAAGTAGAGCCGGTATGCTTTCGACCACGGAGGGGTGTCGCACATATCATGATGATGCCGATGGTTACACTAGAGGCGAGGCTGTGGCCGTGGTAGTCCTCAAGCGACTTGAAGATGCGGTCATGGATAATGACAACATCCTTGGCGTTATCAGGGGCTCAACGAGAACCTATAGTTCCACTTCGACTTCAATCACACACCCAAGCCACATATCCCAGGAACGAGTTTATAAGGATGTGCTCCGTCAAACCTCGTTAGACCCAGAAGAAATCAGCTATGTCGAGATGCACGGAACTGGTACTCAAGCCGGCGACTTCGAGGAGATGACATCCGTCATCAACGTCATGGCTCGGCATCGCAGTAAGGATAACCCCCTCACTGTGGGTGCCGTGAAAGCTGCGGTTGGCCATGGTGAAGCCGCCGCGGGAGTGACATCGCTCATCAAAGTTCTTATGATGCTACGGGACCGTGTAGTTCCGCCTCAGCCCGGCTGGCCGTTCGAGCTTAACCACAAATTTCCTCCTTTAGACAAGCTTAACGTGCGAATTGCAACCAAGAAATCCGATCTCCGGTCTAGTTCTTTAGGTGACAAGAAACTTAAGATACTCGTGAACAGCTTCGATGCTTCAGGGGGCAACACGTCCCTCGCCATTGAGGAACCACCGCCAGTGCCTGCCAAGGTGGAGGACCCGCGGGGCACACATGTGGTGGCCATCTCTGCGAGGTCAATCAACTCGCTAAAGAAGAACCGCGAGAGGCTTCTTGACTACCTCTCTAGAAATCCCACCACCAAGTTGGCCGACTTGGCGTACTCCACAACAGCGAGACGAATGCACGAGATGCTACGTCTCGCCTATGTAGGAAAGACCACTCAAGATATCGTCCATCAATTACGCGATGATGTGGCCAAAGGTGGCTCGAATGACCCTCGAGCCAAGGTAAAGAAGTCGAGTCGCGTCTTCTTATTTACCGGTCAGGGGTCACAGTATGCAGGTATGGGGGCTACCTTGTTCAAAACAAACAAGACATTTAGGGAGCTTCTTCATACACACCAAGACATGGCTATCCAAATGGGACTGCCGCCTTACCTCGACATCATTGCTGATAAAGGCGTCGATATGACTACCCAATCGGCGACAAAGTCTCAACTAGCCATCGTATCACTCGAAATGGCTGTATCTTTCATGCTCAAGACCTGGGGCGTTCAACCAGACGTCGTAATTGGCCACAGCCTGGGAGAATATGCTGCGCTCAATGCGGCTGGCGTCTTGTCAGTTAGTGATGTTTTGTACCTTGTCGGAAAGCGAGCTATGCTTATGGAGAAGCACCTTACCCCCCATACCCACGCCATGCTGGCTACAAGCTCGGCCGTTGATAGCCTCCAAGGAGAATTCGCAAAACACGGACTCAAGTCCTGTACCATTGCTTGTATCAATGCCCCCTCCGTGACAGTTGCCAGTGGAAACCTAGAAGATATTAGCACACTCCAAGAACGGATGGCCGCTGATGGAGCTAGAACTACGCTGCTCAAGGTCCCCTATGGCTTCCATTCCGCGCAGGTCGACCCAATACTAAACGAGTTTCGAGAATTAGCTAAGGGGGTCGTTTTCATGAAGCCATCGATTCCTATAGTGTCTACTCTAACGGGAACACTTGAACGTGAGGCGACCACATTCTCTCCAACTTACCTCGCGAGGCAAGCTCGTGAGAGCGTCGGCTTCGTTGGTGCCCTTAATGCCTGCAAGGGGGCAGGGTTCGTGGGAGACAATACGATGTTCATTGAGATCGGGCCCGATCCAGTCTGCTTAGGACTTGCCCGTCGGACTCTTGAGATATTGCCTTCGACTCGCCTTCTGCCTACCCTCAAATCTAGCGAGGACAATTGGACAACTATCTCGGGTATCCTGAAAGCTGCCTATGAAACCGGAGTTTCCGTCAATTGGCCCGAGTTTCATAAGACGTACAAGAGCTCAGTCAAACTGCTCAATCTTCCCCATTATGCGTTCGATACCAGAAATTTCTGGACTTCGTATGTCGAGCCCGTCCCAGTAGCCGCCGACGCTGAGAATGCGCCCTCGATGAAGACTATTGAAGTCCCCAAGCTATCTGGTTTCCCGACGGCCTCCGTGCACCAAGTAGTCTCCGAGGAAATGACGGGTACTAGCATCGCTGTCACCTGTTCATCAGACACATCAGCGCCCAGCCTTCTAAAAGCCATCGAGGGCCATGTTGTAAACGGACACAAGATCTGCCCATTGAGTATCTTGGGCGACATAGCTTTGACTGCTTGCAAGTATGCATTCTTCAAGGTCCACGGCACCGAAGCACCACTCGACCGAATGTCCATCCACGATATGGAAATGGCCAAAGCATATGTGCTTACCGATGGCACCCCCTACCCAGTAATTTACACTACGGTCAAATACGTTGCCGAAAAGGGAGCTGTTGACGTTACTTTCCACTCAAAGACAGGTGGTAAAGACACAGTCCACGGCATCTGCAAGGTTCAGTTTGGTGACCCGAGCCCCTGGAAGAACTCTCTGTCGCGAACGCTCTTCCTACTAAAGTCGAGGATTGAGACATTGCAAGAGCGCGGTAGCGTCGGCAAGGCTCATAAACTCCTCGCTCCCATAGTGTACAAGCTCTTCTCCAACGTTGTCACTTATGACAAAGCCTATCGTGGTCTCGAGGAAGTCGTTCTCGCCAGCGACTGCAGTGATGCGGTGGGCAAAGTCACGCTGCCATCCGTTGAAGGAAGGGGTAGCTTCCTCTTCGATCCCTACGGAGTTGAATCGGTTACGCATCTCGCTGGGTTCGTCCTCAACAGCGGTCTCAAGTACGCAGACGATATTGCGTGTTTCACATTCGGCCTAGATTCCTGGCATGCCTTGGAGCCTCTTTCTCCAGACGTAGCATACACGAACTATGTCTGTATGCAGGAGCTGCTAGGAAGCTCTTTAATCTCCGCAGACTGCTATGTCTTCGATGGCGACAGACTGGTACAGGTTACCACTGGGTTCAAGTTCCAGAAGATCAACAAAATTGCTCTGAATACTGTCCTTGGTGTTCCTGCTGCCCCGTCAAACGCACTGCCCAGTGGCGCTGGCGGTCACCACATCCATCATTCCAAGCCAAAGAAAGGACATGCAGGTCCAACAAATGTTACTTTCGACGGTCAAGGCCCTAATGGTATAGATACGCCAATGTCGCTGTCGGATCCTGGAACCCCAGAAACCGGATACTTCGCAAGCGAGAAGGGAGGATCTGACGTCGTCGAGACTCTCCTGTCAATCGTCGCACGTGAAAGTGGCTGTACCACCCAGGACATGACAGATGATGCCATGTTCACCGATTTGGGTGTAGACTCGCTGATGGCAATCACTGTATTTTCCATTGTGAAGCGCGAGACTGGTCTTGATCTGGAAGCCTCGTTCTTCATCGAGAACACTACCGTCGGCGAGGCCAGACGCGCCATCTTAGAACGCGTTGGCAGCCCACAAGAAGTCATGCTAGATACGCCGCCACCGGAGATTCATGAGTCAAAAGTCAAAATAACGGCAGCAGTTCAGACGATAAAGGCACCCGTTACACCTCCAGAAGAGATCATCGTGGAGGAGACGTTCCGAGACGTGATTGAAATCAAGCCCAAGTCTGAGGCCGTCGTCAAGGTCACTGCTGTAGAGGTTGAGGAGTCGGTTACCGTAGCACCGACTAAGATCGAATCGCTACCGCAATATACCAGCAAGGTGATCCACCTACAAGGCAAACGCACCCCAGAAGCCGACAAGCTCTTCCTACTCGCCGACGAGACCGGCAGCGCGCTCTCCTACATCCAGCTCCCGGACCTTGACGCCAACCTATGCGTGTACGGCGTGGAGTCGCCATTCGCGAAAGACGCCTCAGGGTACATCCTCAGCATCGAGCAGCTAGCAGGTGTGTTCGCGGCCGCGATCCGGAAAGAGCAGCCCGTCGGCCCATACATGCTCGGGGGCATCTCCGCGGGCGCCACCGTCGCCTACGAGGTAGCTAGACAACTGCTCGCCGCCGGGGAGCGCGTACGTGGACTGCTCCTACTAGACCCCGCCGAAGCCGCGGAGGTCGAACAACGGCCGCGGGGCATAACTATCAAGCCCACCCAGAAGGACCACATCAAGAGGACGGTTATCGCGCTTTCGTCCTATCGCCCGTCCCCTATAGCGGGCAAGCTGGGGAAGGTAGCGGTCATTGTGACGAAGCAAACGGCGGATGCTGAAGCGACTTGGAAACAGCGCGTTCCTGGATTAGTGTGCAGCCAGATTGATGCTGCTAGTGGCTCTCTCATGAAATTCCCGACTGTAAGTTGAAGACTCCCGGGCCTCGTATTTGGATAGTCGTTGCTAACCGGTCGTTTAGTTAAATGTCTTCGGGCAGATGTGCAAAGAAGCAGTCGCTAATATCCTGGCGTGATATGAGGAAGTTGCTATTCTCTTTTGTGTAGAATATTGGACATCGGAACGGTATTGGTCAGATTGAGGATCGCTTATTATATATTGTTATGTTACTATGTATGTTGCGCGGTGTTTGGGCATTGATTGAGGCTGATACATTAGCTGTAGGTACTCTGTGAAAGCTAGTTTGAGAGTCTCCAGGTCGATGACGCATCTCAAGAGATATATGCCAAGCGTCCAGGTACCTAAATACACAAGTAAAGTAGAATTAAATATGAAATAATTCAAGATATATCTGTAAAATTAGTAACTTCGGTCCTTCGCATCCGGGCTCATGAGCGATCTATTTTCTTGTGATAGTGAAGCTGAACGCAACATATTCGATCATAGAAGAGAACCGAAGCTAGACGTAAATGATACGATTAAATACAGTATGCGAGCAGGGAAAAAGTTAAAACAGAAAATATAAGCAAAAAAGCAAAACATGCAACACCGGGGATTCGCTGGTCGTCACCGACCCAACTACTAATCCGGCAGTATCCAGCTTATCTATGGGAGAGCGGACGGGATCCCGAGTTTTCTAGATCTTATGGTCGTATGTATTAGTATAGCAGAATGTTGTTGATTATATAGCTTGTCAAGAATCGGTGTCGCTTTACACCAGACGCGGTATCTTCACCTCCATCTCAAAATCCACGCAGCAGAGACTCAGTAATGCCGAGTGGATTCAACCGTTCAATAAGGTTTCAACCAAGCCTACCACCGTTTTAGCGGCTTATACCGTCAGCTACTAATTATAGACTGAGAAGAAGAACGAAAACGAACACGAGTCTTCGAGTCTAGGTCCGCTCGGTCGGTTCTGTCGAGGTCAATCGAAGATATAAATAGGTAAACGAGATTGATAAGCTCGCTGTTGTTGACGCAACACTCGCTTTGGGTATTCGTAGAAATACGGGTTATCTCTACCCCTTCTTAAGCTACCCCTGAATAACTATGGCGCTATATGAGGAGACGAGGGTCTACGAAGCTGGAAACACAATCGAATTTTCTCGCATTCATCACTACATTAAAATAAGTTGAAACGGTGGCAGGTGATCTCCCGGCTGGGTGGTTGTTAATACTAAGCTACTTGCCTCCGACTCGAATCCTGGGCAGGCATCATCTAAGGAGTAATTACATACGGGGTTGTTATACTATAGCTTCTATAGATACACATCACTTCTTGATACGAGTGTAATACTAAGGGGCAAATCACGAAACCACTAGAATATCAGAAGAGCATTGGTGTAATATCTCGGATTAATGTCGATCTATCTATCTATCGACATCCTGTCTTGTAGTATTCAGAGAGTACTATGTACAAGACGAGCATGCTGTCGCTCTAACACAGCCGCGGTCCAATGAAGCTGTGGGGGCATTGCCACTACCACAGAACTGTGACGTCTAAATCATAGACGGATTCTCCTCTCTAGAAGCACTTTCTGAGAGGGCTAGAGTGTGTCGGTCTGTACTGAGCTAAGCTCGAGAGCGACGACCGCGAGCGGACGGGACTAGACTTGATTACGGGTCGTGGGTATCCACGGGGTTCCGGCTTGGAACGCACTAGTCCTGAGCGAGGCTGACTGCGAGCTTGGTTGGGGCGAACTGATTTGGAGTGCACGTCCTATGTACTCTCCACCTTGACCTTGCTTCGCGTAGAGGTCAGCTCATCCTGCTTGTAACATATTAGTACATATTTCAACGTCGTAGGTATAAGGGAGCATTATGTGACAACATACCTCAGCCTTCCTCTTTCCGGTAACAGGCTCAGGGGTGCCTCTCGTGTATACCGGAGTGTTTCCACCATCCTTGAATGCTTCCTGATAGCAACTGGCGTGGTAGATCTTCTCACCAACTTTCATGGTATCCGGCCATACGAATTCCTGGGCGTCATCTAGCCATCGAGTCTCGAATTTCTCCTGGCAGATGCTACAGACGCTATTGGCCAGGCTCGGGTCGTCGGGGACGGGGATATATTGCAGCTTTGGAGCTTTAGACGCAGCACCACCTGATGCCGCATTGGATTCTTCTGTCGGTGCTATGTGATCCATATCGATGGTTTCTCGGGTATTGATCCAGTCCTAGTCATGTTAGAATCTATAGCATACTTATCAAGCAAACTTGCGAAATACTCACCACTTCATCGACAAGCCAGCTACGATGTTGACCACGCTTCTCAGCATCGGCAATGCGTTGATTCACTCGGAAGTGCCAGTCCATGTGTGCCGTCTTTTTCTTCTTACCCTCTTCATCTTTGGGGAAGCGACGTCCACATTGGGTACACTGAGGTCCTAACGACTCAAAGAGGAAAGGGAGTAGGTGCGGTCGGAATCTAGAGGTCTGTTAGTTTGGCTCTACACGAATAACGATAATAAGAAACCTACTGTTTAAGAGACGATGTTCTCAGGATGATATCGCCTGTGAGAACTTCGAGAGTCGGAGGACGAGGGGGCTGAACAGCCGAGATCTTACTAGCAGCACCGATCAAGGCCGACAATGCAGCTGCGGAAGGCATGGGACGTGGTACTGCTGCCGAATTACTAGCTGGTGTCGCAGCAGGAAGCATGCCGGCCTGCCTCAGCATATTCATAAGTGCCATAGGATCAGTAACCGATGCCGCAGACTGGGAGTTGGCCGGTTTCTGAGGCTCAACTCGTTGAGGGGGTGGAGTTGGTACAGCAATAGGTGCTGGACAGGGATGAGTCGCAGACGCCTGGGGCGTTGCAGCATTTCGTGACATCAGACTTGCTAGAGCACCTGCACCAAATAATGAATCTATAGAGATCTTGGGAGCCGCTGCCGGCGGAGCTACTGCTACGGGTTGTTGAGGAATTGGTGTGATAGAGGCAGATGTGAGGATGGGTGTTTGTGTATGGGGTGCTCTAATAGTCACGGCAAGATCGGCAATTTGATTTTTAACAAGCACTAACTGATCCTGTGGCAGGTTCTGGGTTTGAAGTATTGTTTGCAAATCCACGAGCGCCTTCAACCTGGTCTGTACACTAGGATCATGTGGAGCGAGTGCGACTTGGGCCTTGGAGGCCGTGATCAGTCTTTGGATGTCATCATTCAAAGCATCTATGCTGATTCCAGCCTGCGGTACGCCATATCCTCCCAAATGAGGAGGTGGATACGCCATTACTGATGGCGTAGGTTGCGGTGTAGATCGTGCCGGGGGTAGTTGGTTCTACATAGAATATTAGCGATAGCATCATCATATATAGATTTCGATACTTACAGTGTGTGCCGGATAGGCGGTAGGCATCTGAGCTGGCGGCGCATAGGAGGAGCCGTTCGCGGCGGGCGTCGGTGTCTGAGAGTGCTGGCCGTTGACATGAGAAGGGGGGTGATAACCCGGCGGCGTAGGGGTCTCGCGATGTGGTGTTCCCTGGTTCATTGGCCTTCCACGACCAAGCAATTGCTGCTGACCATGCGCGTTCACTCGCCGCGCTTGCAGCTCTGTAGTTCGACTCTTGATAAGAGCGCTCTCAATGGGACGTGTGACGTCCGGCGGGAATACTGGTCGAGTATCGATCGACCCGGGGACAGGCTCCTTCCACGTCCTAAGCATCTCCTCCATCCTTCGTCGTGTACCGACGTCGACCGAGGCATACGCATCCATAAACGTCCCAAAGAGCTTCTTACCGAAATAAAGCGTGTAGGGGGTACCTACATTCTTGACGATGGAGTCGAGAACGTACAATGCTGGGAGCTTCTTCTGCGAAACGACCTGGAAGATTGTTATTAGTATTGATTTTCCACGGTGTTACTCTTCTAGTCTTGTCGCGATCTAGTAGCGATGCGATAAGGGAGTATTGCATGCCACGCAAGGGGGAGGGGAAGATTTGACCTACTCGTTTGATATGCTCCTGGAGAGCTCCGGAGATAGAATGCGCATGCTCGGTATTCTCCCTTGCAATCACTGTCAAGGTGTTGATCTCGTTCCTGTCAAACCCTTGAAGATCCTCGAGAGCATCTCGGAAGTCCTTGGCTACTGCCTCGGACTCAGATTCGTACGACATGATTGCTTAATTGGTGCAAAGAAAGCACACTGGACAATTGAATTGGTAGTTGAACTAATGAGGAAAAGGCCTCGTTGTATGCGGAGAGCTAGGTGACTTTGCGGTTGTGCCGCTCTTCTCCAGCGGCCTTCACTTGTTGGATGAACAATGACACAGTTCTGAGGTAAAAGTGCAGATGTCACAAAGGCAAGTAGATGTCCCTCATGCAATACTCTCACCAGGAACGAAAAGCATGAGAATTGTAATTTTTGGATGGCACCCGCCTGGTTCCACCAATTTGCCAAATGGGCAACAAGACTGACTGCCTGGTAAGTACTGAAAACTGAAAATAAAAAGAGTGGTCAAAGCATTGTCTTCTTTACTGTGACCCCAAAGGGCCGCCAGGCCCGAACCGCACAATTGACTGTTGTATTTGCCAAACACCGTTCAATCCGGGGAATCGGCGAACACTTCGAAGTTTTCGAACACGTTATGTCGAATGCGTTGACAGCTTCGAATATGGCGAATGCTTCGAATTGGATTGTGGACGAGGTAAACAGAGAGACGGTCGAAGTTGTCGCGTCGGAAAGGAGAGTGACTGGAAGATTGAGTTGACGACTTTGAGAGCACAGTCGAAGATATGGAAGATTAGATGCCGCAAAGAATACTCGTTCAGCAGTCGCCCGAGTGACGGATGATCAAAAAAACTCGACAGCTTGGGGGAAGTAAGGTTGTTGATTTGCTTTCGCCACAGGTCAAGATGGATATTAAAAAAACACTGCGGGAGAAGATTAGAGAAGGTTTATGTATGTTCGTGGTAGCGTGGGTAGATAGATGAATGGAATGTCCACCTAGGCAAGTGAGTTGACTGCGAAATCAGCATGAAAGTACTATGTACTGTGCACCTAACGAATTAGAGGCCGTGCACATGTGCCTGAGGTACAATTGGGGGCAATGCGGCTAATTGGTCACGTGCTCTTTCCTAGCTTTCAAATTAAGTCGTGCAACAACCTTAAATAGTGACACAGGAAATCACCTATCACATTATCTACTGCACCTCCTACCTACATAGTAAGGCTCTAATTTGCTTAAAACAGAATTATTCCAGGTATTTTTCGACTGGGTTTAAATCTACCTAGACCAAACAAAGCCTCAAAGAGCATACAAAGTCTCAAAGAGTATTCAATTCAATGATCAATTGTTTTGAGGTACCAGAAGCTATGACTGGTCCGCTAGGTACCTGAGGTACCTTAGTGTCAACCTGGAACTTCACCACAAAGAACTCTAGACGTCTACCTTAGGCACCTACATATGTAACCACAATTGCTTTCAGGGTCCAGGTAGGCAAACCACCAACCTGAGATATTTGGAAGCCTAGCTTTGCTCCTATCCATCCGATTTGTACATATCTTCCAAGGTTATGCTTCATAATTATGGTGTATAATCGAGCACAATCATATAGGCGAGAGGCTATACGAGGGCATTAATCACAACTATCGTCTAGGAGATGGATAGAAGAATTCAAAATAATATTCATGGTGTACCGTTAATTATGACCAGTACTAATAAATAACATAGTAGAGGCTAAAAGCAAATATTCGCTGTCCGGAATCGGGGGTATATCCGAAATCTCAAACCCTAAAACGCCCCCCTTTCCAGTGAACACCGTATTGTATGCTACAAGTAAGTATGCGGACCAATCATCCTATCCTAGTTGGCCTATATCCTATTATCGTCAAAACGGTTAAGGTGGCTAGCCTCGCTATACCGGCTCGATCTTGATCCAGCGTTGAAGGCAGGGTGTAGAGCGGTAGGTGGACGCTTTACGTTGGGAATGATGGGGCTGGCGCGGTTGTCGATGGGAAGCTCATCATCGGGATGTCCGTACTCCTCGTCGTGAGCGGGCATGGGGTGGCTGATCTTGGGCTTCTTGTCCTTGCCCATGAAGTTCATCACGCTCTGACGGAAGCCGGCCTTCTCCTTGCGGATCGAGTTGCTTCGGTAGCTGTCGTATTCCTCGGTGAAGTTGACGTCTCGGACTGTTGCGCCATTGTTGCGAACCTCGCGAGCATACACGCCACTCGCCCTGTTGCTGAAGACGAGAGATGCAATGACGTTAGTAACGCCAAAAGCGATGGCGATGATACCGGAGCCCATGATAGCTTGCCAGACCTGGAATGGAACGTCCTTGTTGTTGTATTTATCGTCGCTAAGAGCGCCGAGGTGATGGCAACCCATAAGGATCATGGAGATACCGAGCCAAGTAAAACCGCGGCCCTCGCCGATAGCTGGCCAGTTCCTTCCGATGGCTTCCTTGCCATACTTCACCGGAAGTTCCGTATAGAGCAGGAGACCGGCAACGGTGATAACGAAGGTCAAGGAGACGTCGTTGAAGAACTGGAAACCGTTGGGCATCTTGGCGAAGAACATCATGATTCCCGAAACGAATATGACGGCCAGGAGGACGGCGATGTTGCAGCAGCGGATAACCTGGAGGATGATGAAGGCGGAGCCTTGAAAACCGGAACGAGTCTTAATGCCTAGCATATTGAGAATCCTAGCGATACCTAATGTCGTGTCCCTGGGTGTGTAAGTATTAGCCTTTTGCCTTTCCGGCGGCATAGTTGGAGCTCTAGAAAAAGGGAAACCAACTGTTGAAACTGCCAGCAGCCTGTTGTGAGTATGTTTTCTTTCCTTTGGTACAACGGGATCCGACTAGCAGATCTGTAAATGTCGATAGAACGAACGGGTAGGGAGGTGGCACGGCCGAGAAGAGAAGTGACGGGAAAATAGAAATAGAAGGAAATGTGAGGTGTCGACCTATGTGTGTGGTAAATTATATAAAAGTCGAATACAATGAATTAAGAAGAAGATATTGCTATTATCTAGGTCCGTCGAGGACAATAGATCTTTGTTAGTAAAAAGGCTGATGAACAAGAGAGTGTTTGTGGATAGGCGGGATCTACTTTCTTTTAATATGTCAAGAGAAGAGAGTCTCGTGTAAAAGAAGGTAGAGGAAAAGACAATGATTTCACACACACAAAGTGCTGATTGAATAAGGAGCTTCAAGAAAACCCTATAGCCCACCGGCGCGCTCTTCACACGTTTCGCATTGGGCAAGCGCTTCTGGCCAATGAATCTGGTCGGGCGCGAATCAACTCACATTCGGATCACATTCGGATCATACTCGACTCAAGCCTGAGTGTACCTGAAGGCACCTGGTCACCTATAGGCGCGTTGCCGCGAGAGCTAGGTACAAGCCGGTTAAGCTTGATCTTTTTTTGCATTTACCAGGGGTCATGGCTGATCTGGGGATTTCTTGTTTGCATCTCCCGCGATGCATGGGGTGAATCCCTTCCTCTGTCAATCTAGATGTACGACTGCCTTGGCGGTTTGACACGAATCACGATACTTAACGATACACGTACTATAACACTAAGAAACCAACAGCTAGGAAGCATGGGATGGGTCTGCAGCAAGGCATGCTCTTATCCAATAATTTTGGACTGGTCCCTTTCCCGTTGAGCGAATGCATCGTGAGAATTGGATTGAGTCGACAGCTTGATTGGCTGTCAGCTAACCACATCTGTTTCATCTCGTCTTCTTCGGGCTATTGGCTAAACCCCACCAAAAGTCCTTATTAAATGGCAGCTAGATACCTATCCTAGAGGAGAGATACTTATCTTATTTGCATGATTCAAAGATAATATCGGCCGATGTCGTTGAGCTTCAAGTAATTTAGGTGTATGGATGCGATTTTTCATCTTCGTTCTTTGTGCTGTCCTTGGCTTTATTCAGAGCTATTGTTCTTTGTCCCTTGTTGGATATCTACTATTATGCATGTGTACCTCAGGTAGGCAGGTATCTATCATCTCAGGCATGTGATACTATCAAATCTGTCGAATGCAAATAGCATTCAATATATGTATGTAGCAAGCATTTCCTAATAGTCAGCAATTTCGATATATACCCAAGTACTGATCTATTTCGACTAACATGTGTGAGGCATCGTGGGATAATCCATGACTTGGGATCTGATGATGGCTCGCGGTAATGATCAAAGAAGGATCCAGAATTCAGATCAGTGATTAGGATGTGATATGATTGGCTGAGAAGCCACATGGTCAGAAACCTTGCTGACTTTTGTAGCGCAAATGTAGCCTGATAGAGTGCAAACGGGCCTTCCAGCTCAGCCACTGTTCCAGGCACCTCGCACTGACCGATTGATTGACAGGTACCTAACCGACGCGGCTCCAGGTGGGAACCCTCCCTAAAGTTTAGTAGTAATAGACTGTAGGACTCCGCCGCTTTTTTTATTTTAAGCAACTGGCGGCTAGATACATAAACTCACCCTCGGATTCCTTCGACCTTCGTCCTCGACCCGCCAGACCGACACATACAAATCTCGACTCGCGTTTGATTAAGCGCTGCTTCTCTTCCCGCTACACTTCCCTGTCAATTGTCTTCCCCACATCTTCACAGAAACACAAGATGGCTCGCGGCAATCAACGCGAAAAGGCGCGCGAAAAGAACCTCAAGGCTCAGGCTGCTCAGGTGAGTCTTTGCCGCCAGCTTACTCTCTTCTCGACCACCTATATCCGAACGTCTACGCCAGCTGTCCGTCGGCCGACCATCATTCGAGTCTCGCTTGTGCCATTCCAAAGGTGCTTAAAATGGAAAAATTAAATCTACATCGGTTAAACATGGAGAGACAAGATCGAATCGATATCGGCTGGGCGACTCGTACATAAGCGAGAATTTCGGAGCGGTGGAATGTCAGCACGGAATAATCATGACATGCTAACTAGTGCCTTCTATAGAAATCAAAGAACAGCAAGAGCGGCTCCGAAATGCAACGCGACAAAGAAGCCGTCGCCGAAATGATGCGCAAGAAGCAGGCTGCTGGTAAGAGATCTGCCTCCCCCATCATCCCATATATACATAGAGTGTAGTCCGTACTTTGGTCTGTATTCGATTACTGATCTTCCTTTAGCCGATGCGAAGAGAGCCGCTGCCGGAACCTCAAAGTAAGGCTAGAACTCAAGCATAGCGTAGGGAGTTAGTCATAGACGGTGTAAGAGGGGGCATGTTTTACGATATCACGACGTAGGACGAATTCTTTACCGATAGGATGGGGTTCTAGGCGTGCAACGGCGTCTGGACTTTCTCAATTTCGATCCTTGACGAATACAAGTATCTATCGTCAATCTGCTACAGCGCATCTATTCTATTCAACGTGACATTTATGTATGTCTTACAGTCAGATTAAACGATGAGACTAAGTAGTACGGCGATCTATGAACATCACTTTTGTCATTAAAAGAAAAGCTGGTATTTTACTTCGTCTGATGACCTATTAAGTGCACCTATAATATACGATCCAGTCATATGTTTAGAATAAACCCCCCAATGCCAGGCAATAAAAAAAATAGAAGTCTAGTCATTCAGGTATCCCCAGAAAACATCAAAAGCCCGCAGCGGTTGTAAGCCGTGGGATCATCCCCAACCGGACGCCACTCTTAACTAGTAGGTAATTAAATGGCCTCCATCATGCTCGCAGGGAGAGCGCCTATGTCAAGGATTAGTGAACGTTTAAGAGTTATAGGGGGAGAAGGATGTACTAACCTGCAATGCCACCGAAGTTACCAACACCCTGAGCCGCCACGGCGGGGAAGCTGCCAGTGCTGCAAGTGACGGCACAGACGCAAGCACCGTTCTCGATGGTACCCTGGCCCATGTTGACGCCGGCGGGGATCTCAACGGCACCAGTGTTGGTAGCAGCAGGAGCCTCAGCAACAGCGGAAGAAGCAGCGGGGGCGGCAGACTCGGTAGCGTTGCCAGTGATGGCGCTGCCGGCTCCGTTGCCGTTCTGCTGGATAGCCATGGCCTGGAACATGGCCTGGGTCTTCTCAGCGGTAGGGTTGATGGAGAAGGTCATACCCTTGCCACAGTGGCCCTTCTGTCGGCAGTAGAACCATAGGGGCTCGGTGGTCATGACTTGCATGGCAACCTTGGGGGGAGGGCTGACGGTGTTGTTGGGGTTGGCCTGGAAACCAGAGTCCATACCGCCCTCCATGATCTTGCAGGGCTCAGCGAATGTGGACTGAGTGGCGGTGTGGTTTTGGCTCATGAATTCGAAGATGACCATGTCACCAACATTGGCAGAAACTTGGTCGGGGGTGAAGACTAGGCCACCAGCGCCACCGACGGTGACTGTGTGAGTGGCAATAGCACCAGCGACGGCTGTCGTGGTGGCTCCCGCACCGAGCGTCTCAGTTCCAATGGCTGTTGCTTCCGCGCCAGCTGTGACTGTCTGGGTTACTGTGACCTGCTCGTGTAATGTCGTCGTCTTAGCATCGGCACCAGGGTTCGCCCAAATGATGATAACCTGGGTTGTGCTTCCGAGAGAGGCGCCGTGGATCAGCTGGCTGATATCCTGAACACCCTCAACCTTTTGTACGTGGCTGGATCGCTTATGTTGCGGGTAGACATTGTTAACGGCTTTCGCGATGGCCAAAGGCGCAACGGCGAGCGAAAGAGCTGATGAGTACTTCATATTGTCGGTTTAGGAATTAAAATGTAGATGTTTCCCTCTTTTTTTAACTGATAGATATCCCTGAATGACTGTAACGGACCTGGCAATGGAAGATTGAAAGGCGAGGGCCTGCTCGTAATTAAGAGAATGAAGACTTAAACCACACGGGCACCGAGAGTGAAAGAAAAGAGCGTATACACTGGACGAGTCGTCTGAAGAAGAGAGTAAAAAGAAACAACCCACGGGACCCAGAGGGGGACCTCGTCACTTAAATCGAGCATGATGATCCACTGTCCTGCTGCCAGTTCCGTGGTGAACCCTTGGGATATTACCTCCTTGACCAGGAGTCGCTCACGAAACAGGACTGGCAAAACTTCCGTGCAGGGCGCAACCAGGGTGGGCAGCCGGGGCCAAGGGTGCCCGATCGTTGACTTGGAGACAAGCGGCGACCGGAAGCTTGCCACTTAATTCTTCACCACAGCGGAGTACCTAGTCAAGTGAGGAATAGGGTAGTCTGCGTAGTCTGCGCGAAGACGGATTTCACGGCTCCAAGATTGGCGTGGGCTTGGGGTAGGAGGTAGATGTGACAGGAGTGTCTCGGATGGTGTTTTGACCCTTCGCTTATACTACTATAGACCGGGGGGCCATGCAGTCATAGCTCAAACCCCTAATTAGGATACTAAGGCAGGGGGAACAACCAATCCGATGTTGACCTGGGCATTCTCTCAGCCTCTGCACTATGAAATGAATCTGTGTTCCTTCTGGAAGTTATCGTAGTAATAGTTTAAATCCTGCCGAATTCTAAGCTGCAGTTAGAAGTTATCAAGAGATGAGATTCTAGAGAGCCCGGCTATGTTCAAGGAGGAATTTCGCTTCATACCCTACACAGACCCTTATTCTTATTTTAAGAGTCGTAATTGAAAATTTCAACCTATAATGCGGCAGCTATTGACTATCCTGGGTAAGCTTAATGTCCTCTGCAGCTAAACTACCTAACCCATGTAAATATCTAAACGCTTTCGTCAACTTTTCCAAGCTGCTCATACAAATTACGATCTGTGCTTGGCATCCATACCGAATTTTCAAGGGGACCACGTTTTATTCATGTTATGCGGGAGTCGGAATCGGAATTAAAACTTTTCTATGTCCCTTTAATAATAATAACGGCTTGCCAATTCTTAAGTGACCAAAAAACATGCTTGGCAAGAAACCTGCATGTTTCTACTGATAATTAGGTACCTATTTACGGTTGCGGGATCCTGTGCCACACTCCCCAGCCCGAGCTTACCATCTGAACTCCTACGCGGATGAGATTCTGTTCCTGCAGCAGCTTAACCTTATCTTCTTACCCGTGCCCCAGTCTTGACCCTTACCAAGCACAGGTAATAGAAGCTTCAGGCTTGGCCCAACTCGAACTACTTTCCTACCTTGGACTCACTAGCGTGTAGTCTCCGTTTGAAGGGTATCCATACCTTCTTCTTAGCCATCTCCACCGTGTGCTGTTTCTTGATCAGTCTCATATCGATTTCATTTCAGGCCCTTCCAGACTGTGTGTACAGGTGCTTGGTGTCGTAATATCTCAAGCCGTGATGCCGGATGCCGGCGGCCTCTTAATAGGAGCTTATTCGAGCCTCATCGTGTAAGGCATACGATCTTATTTTGAATTACTGAATACACTCACAATACTAGGCCGGCATCATCGGGGTTATGGAATGCAGTATAGCTATTAACTCCTACACACTGTATTCCGTAGCTGGTACAACAAATCTCGGTTACTCCCCTGAATCGATTGTTGGATTCGAGGCTGCTACCTTCACCATATGTAGACGGGCAAATTAATGTCAATGGCGAGGGGTATCGATTTGTAAATTTGTTTCCTTTCCGCGAGGGGCAGTTTAGAAACAAGCCTGCTATCGCTTGGTAGATAATCGCAACCCAGAGTGCCGAGAAATCAGTTCATGATCTTCATGAAGAACGTAATCGCAGCCCTGCCTCGTTTCTTTGTTTCTCTCTTCGTCCAATTAACGGTGCGCAATTCATGCAGTAGCATTCTGCTGACTTCCTAATGGATGGAAGCTGATGCATGGCTCGTCGCATGCTGGCGGAATATGAGCTGGGCGGCAGTGACATTGTGACAAGAGCTGTGTAACGCCTGGCGTTACAGATCCCGGCTTGTCAGGTCGATCCTATGGGAAAATACCACGCCGCGATCCAGTCTAGATTTGGGATGGTCTGCGAAATCTCGGGAAAATTATCCCAATTATTTCTGCTCAGATTCTCGTTGAGATTGATCTCGTTGGCCTTCGTACAGGCCAGTATAGTACCCAGCGTAATACCAGGACATCAATAGTCTTTTCAGACCCTCGTCGCGCACTATGATATACCGTTAGCCAAACTCATCCCCCGCAATCTTTTCCATATCTGGTGCTATTTTCTTTATAATCCCTTGACGGGGGTAAGGATGGTCTGGAGCTCACCTGAACCTAGCAGCCCTTCAGGGCCGGGACCTCCGCCGAGCGGAAGGCTGTGCTGGGTAGCTGAAGTTCCGTCCTCTTGCCTTCCATTCTGTGTCTCATTAGCATCTTGGAAGATCTGTGCCAAGCTTTCTTGATCGTCCGGGATCATCTTCAAGGGTAGATGTTAACAGAAAGTCGGGTCTATGACTTACAGCGGCTTCCCCTCTCATTTCGGAATCTGTTTGGGAAGGACGAGGACTCGATGGCCTATCGGCTTCTTTGGGCTCGCCCTTGGCATCTGAAGTTTCTCTTGAATGATCTTCGTGTAAGCATACGTATATGAGGACACGAGGTCATAGCTATACGATGGGATTGCGAAGGAGTTGAAAGGTAAACGAGATCAAACTCACGGATTAGACTTCAGGAGGTCTTCCACGTTTCCTCCATTTCTATGGATGCTGTGATATTTCTAGATATCACGGGTTAGATATTGAGCCATCGTTCTCTTTGAGAGGAGGTTGAGGGCCGTACCTCATATTCTTGCAGCGCATCATTCCACGAATCTACAAGAGCCGAGTCATCCCAGATCTCGCTATGAGTTAATGGTTTCTTCGATGGAGCCATGTTGAAGACCGAAAAGGCTTTCGAATCGCCTTTCAACAGTTCGGGTCGGGACTACACGGAAGAAAGTCTAGATGCTGCGAGATCATATAAAACGAACTATATCAAATTCGTGAGCCGCTGATTTCATAGGCAGCCGTATGGAGCTATAAGAGGTGTCTTTCGTGATCGAAACTTTACTTTGGCTTAGAATGACCGTTTTCGTACGCCTGAAAATGAGCTTCATAAACTTACCAGCCTATATATTCTGTGATGAACGAATGATGGTGCAGAGTGTATTATCATTATTAGTTGCCTCCTAAAAGACTTCAGCGATAAGTGTTAACCTTGGAAAGTCATCAATTGATACAGTATCGCTTTGTACTGTACCTAGCTTGTACCTACCTGGAGCTTTTACATGGGGTAGGTGGGGTGCAGCTGCCACACCGCCAAAATCTAAACGGCAGAATTCCCGGCGCAAGAAAAAAAAAGTTGCAGCTTCATCCAACCATTGAAAGAAACACATTGTGAGGTGAAAGATTCGACAAAATGGCCCCAGAACTCAGGAAAAGGAAAACCAAAGGTAAATTTCAATGAAATATGCGTGGAAACCTCAGCCATCTAATTTTCTTTTCTAGAAAGCGCCATCTCGGCTACAAAACCGGCCTCTAAAACCAAGGTAGATTCACCAGCTACCAAGCGGAAAGGTATTTGCGAGAGGATCGATCGTCTCATATTCTCTAAGCTTACGGGTCACTAGCTGCCGATGATGCGAGCCCGGTAGCGGCCAAGAAACCCAGAGCGACTAAAAACGACGTTCGCTCAACGAAGGTGAAGACATCTAACGACCGATCAAAAAAGGCGAAGACTACGAAGGATGTACGATCTAAGGAGGTGGCCGAAGATGATGAGGAGGTCAATAACGAAGATGACAATGCGCAAATTTCCGACGAGGAGGACGATAATGCTCGGGCTCTCGCAAAGGTTGTGGACAGCGGCGACGAAGATGAGGACGTAGTTGATGCCGATGTCGCATTCCAGGAAGGCCAGGATGTAGGCGAGATTCCAAAGAAATCCAAGCAGCTCCTGAAGTCTTCCAAGTCTGGAGATAGCGATCGGGGTGTCGTGTATATCGGCCGCCTACCGCGTAAGTCTGTTACCCTACTTGTCTACATGAAGAGCTAACACCGATAATGACAGATGGTTTCTACGAGCACGAGATGCGCTCGTATTTCTCCCAATTCGGCCAGATAGAGAAGCTCAGGATGTCGAGGAATAAGAAGACAGGCGCAAGCAGGCATTTCGCATTCATCGAGTTCGCCTCAGCGGCCGTCGCGGAGATCGTCGCAAAGACAATGGACAACTACCTGCTTTTTGGTCGAATACTAAAAGTCAAAGTCGTCCCCAAGTCGCAGATCCACGAAGACATCTGGAAGGGCTCAAATAGACGGTTCAAGAAGGTGCCCTGGAATAAGATGGCTGGTAACTACCTGAAGAAGCCGTTGACGGAATCTACGTGGACCGAGAAGATCACGAAGGAACAACAGAAGCGCAACAAGCGGACAGAGAAGCTGCTAGAAATGGGCTACGACTTTGAAGGACCTAAGTTGAAGTCTATTGATGATGTGGCTAAGGATGCTCCTGCGCTTGAGGGTGCCGATGACGAGGCACCAAAAGCTATCGAAGCAGCACCTAAGGCTGCCGTAGTCGAGCAAGCGACTGAGGAGCCAGCGAAGGACGTCAGTAGCGAGTCGGCAGATAAGGAGCAAGTTGTGAAAGAGCCCGCCAAGGCGGGCAAATCGGGTGCGGCCAAGTCTAGCAAAAAGGGGAAGAAGGCGAAGAAGGCAGCAGCATGATGGGATCTAGGAATTATTTCATTAAATAAGTGCATGTGTGCCTACATAGTACGCAGTCTATAATAAATCTAGAACGATCCTGCGTGGGGCGAAGATTGGAAATATAAAATTGAGTGATGGGCACGAATCATGCGTGTGTATTGCACCCTTACCCTATAGACAAGTCTGTTCTGTTCAACGTCAACTGGTATAATGTTTGCACATAGCGAACCCGCTGTACCCGTGATTATAGGGCAGCCAGTGGGATTATAAAGCGCAATTGTCCCTCTACTTCAACCGGATGTATGAATCAGCCATCTGAGCTTCTCGATTGAGCGAAAGCAGCTTCAATTTTAAATGGTTCCAGCGAAGATGATAAAATATGTGAAGAGGAAAGAAAACTTATGAAGTCAACTTTTTTTTTTTCGGGGCGTATATAATTCCTGGGGATCGATGGGGCTTGAAAGCCACTAGGGTGGCGGGGCAGGACGTATACCTCCTTAGATTCAACAATGTGGCTTTTCAAGTATATCCTGAAAATGAATTTTTATTTAACCCCATACACTCCTCATGTTATTGTTAAACTCGCTATAATTCAAATACAATAGATACATCCAAAATGACCAAGATCAATAGTTGAATCAACCTCGTATTCGTTGGGGTTAGACCGGTTATTTGTTATATGCTACTCCGGACTTGTTCTTGTTAAACGTCACGTCAAGACGTTCTAGACTCTTTCGATGTAGCGACCCTGGGCAGTAATGATTAAGACAAACTTGGAAGCCATAAATCAGTTCGTATTTACCTAAACGCAGACTAAGCGCATTTCGTATCTCCCGATGGCTCAAACTACTATGATAGCTAATACTGAAGCTGTCGAATATAGATTTGGCTATTGAGTAGAGTTCGTCCGAAGTCATTTCAATATTTCAAGGTTGCTCTTATACTGTAGGTATCCATTAAAAAGTTCAGGGAGGCACCAGTTGACGAGTTGATTAGATTAGGTGGTCCCCCCACCATTACAGCACCTGAGTAGTGATTAGTAGCTGGTACAGCAATTAGACTCGGCGTACGCTGCGGGACCCAAGTACCCAATTCAATCAATCAACAGCGATCTGATTCGTTACCTAAAATAGGTGACTTACAGGTACCAAGACTCAAATAAACAGCAACGGGCTTACGTGTGGGTTGTGTGCCAGGCCAGGTGTGGACTGCGGATTGTCGATTGTGGATTTACCAGAAGAGCGCAACGTCTCTCGATCACATTTCACGGCCACCTGCGATTGATGTCACCGTGCTGGTTTTCCAACCTGCACGAATGAATTCATCATAATGACTCCGACCGAGCCGTCACAACAGTTAAATACTGGTTGGTCACAAATACATTCTTGCTGTAGTCTTGTCGATTGATCCATGTAACTGACACTATGTCGTTCAGTTTCTAAGAAAAAGAAGAATAATAAGAAAAAGAACAACGCAAAATCAAAACCCCAGGAGGACGGTGGCAAGGCTCCAGATACAAATCAAGATGGAGAGCACCCAGGGGACGACGGAAACGAAACTGACGATCCGGACAACGCAGCAACAGAGGTAACCTCGGCCGAGTCCAACACTAGACCTTACAACACAAAACTAACGAACTCACTAGAATATGACGAAGGAATCTACGAACGGTCATGCCAAGTCGCCGACAACCAATGGACATTCTACCAAAGACACGAGCACGTCAGAAACGAGCGGAACCACAGATACAAGTGCTCGACTAGATGCAATAACGCAAGAACGGGAAGCTTTGAGGGCGGAAGTAGAACAGCTAAGGAAACAACTCGAGAGCATACAAGAAAACCATACGCAAGAGACAGCCCAACTCCGATCAGAATTAGAAGAATCCGAGGCAGCAAAGGAACAAGTCGAGGAGCAATATCAAACACTAGTAGGCCGAGTCGAAAAAATCAAAGAGAGTGTTGGGAACAGATTAGCACGAGGAAAAGAAGAATTAGAAGAAGCAAATCAACGTATTGAAGAGCTGGAAAGTCAGAATGAGGAGCTTCAGAAGGAAATTCAAAGTGGCTCGGAAAGCCATCAAGACGAGATCGAGAGGCTAAAAACCGAATTGCAAGATGCCACGAGAGAACTATCCAGCCTACGGAGTCGAAACAACCTCTCACAGCACAATTCATTAAAGGAGAAGGAGGATATGACACGGCAAATTCAGCATCTAAGGGAGGAGGCGGAAGCAGCTAAGGACGCGATGGGCGACTGGGAGGTCCTGGCAATGGAAGAGCGGTCGATCAGGGAGAGTCTAGCTGAGAAAGCGGCGGCGTTAGAAGAGCAACTTTTGACTCTAAGAGAAAGCTACGAGCGTGTAAGCGCCGAACGAGACACTCAATCCCAAGCCGTCGACAGCCTCCAAAGAGCCCTACAGGAGATCCAGGAGGCTCGTAAGAAGGAATTGCGCGAGATGGTCGAGACGTCCGAGGAGCAACTCCAAGCGCTCAAGAAGCTCGTCCAAGAAGCGGATTCAAGGGCCACCGAAGCCGAGAAGGTTAAGGACTCGTTGCAAAAGGAACTAGAGCGAACGGCGCCTTTCGAGAAGGAGGTCAAGGAGAAGAACCTTCTCATCGGCAAGCTCAGGCATGAGGCTATCGTCTTAAACGACCATTTAACGAAGGCTCTTCGATACCTCAAGAAGACCAAACCCGAGGATAGCATAGACAGGTTAGTTTTATCCCGTTTATTAGCTCACCAGATTCCGGCATCACTAACTCGATATAGGCAAATTGTCACAAATCACTTCCTCCAATTCCTCGCCCTCGACCGCTCCGACCCCAAGAAATTCCAGATCCTCCAAATCATTGCCGGACTCCTGAACTGGACAGACGAGCAGCGAGAACAAGCCGGACTAGCCCGACCAGGGACATCCACAAACAGCCTGCGGCTCCCGAGCTCCCCATTCCACAGGACACCCAGCACGCCGTCCTTGAGTGCGGATTTCTTCTCGGAGCCGACAGCGACGTCCGCTAGTAAGGAGTCGCTTGCGGACCTATGGGCCGGATTCCTGGAGCGCAGCGTGGAGGAAGCGTCGCAAGCGGGCGGGTCGAGAAAAGGCAGCATGTCGAGCACGGCCGGCACGCGGCCGGACACGCGAGGTTAAAATTATTAATTTTCAGGTAGTCAAGACTATAGATCTACCCGTGTATCTGCATATAATGCGTTCGCTCTGTTCTGTTTCCGAGTACGTCTACCCCGCTGTGATAGAGATACACACACAGAGAAAGTATACCACACATCATCGTCATGGCGTTTATCGGGTACTAGCTGGTTCCAGGGAATGATTACGACTCTACGTAGTCGTAGGGAGGATAGGAGGCTACCTACTATACTCAAGCGGTCGTGATTGGATCTTATTACCCATCGCTACATTCTTGCTTTCGTATACCTTGTTAAAATAAGTAGTGATTCGTTACGCTTAGCGATACGTGTTTAGTAAAATCAAGAATAAGTCTCAAGTGAGCCTTCGTCCTTAATTATTAGACCTTGATGCATTATAATTCATCACACAGAGATCAAGATTGATCTAATGTGGATTTCGATTGCAGGGTATTAACATATAATTACATCTCATCCCCTACTCTATTCAACGCTCTTTTTCTATGCCCCTCTTCACCCTACCATAGTCTCGGGCACCATAGCCTCCATCCGGGGCAGCACATTCAAAGCATACGCATCAGCATCACGTGTGATATCCTGGATATCAATACGGTTCTGCAGCGCATCATTCACCCCCTCGACTACCTCGCGGTCCTCCATCACTTCCCGCATGAGCCGGCCCTCGTGCTGCCAGTACGCCGCCGCCCGCGTGCGCAGCTCCTCGTCGCGCACCGCCGCGTTCTTGACGATGCCCACGGCGGCCAGCCGGCTCTTGGTCGCCGCCAGCTGCCGGGTCACGGCGTCCACGCGCGCGGCGGGGGTCTCGGGGCTGACAAAGGCTCGATTCGTGCTCGACAGAAATAGTAACGTTGCTAGCACGACGTCTAGGGCTGCAAGCCCCAGGTACCGAATCGTGCGCGAGGTCCAGAAGAAGGCGTCGATGTCGGATAACCGAAGTGCCCGTGCGTTCGCTTGGTAGTTGTACGAGCTGGCTAGATACACGTCCAGCGCCGCGACGAGGAAACACGTCACGGCCGTCGTGACACGCCATTTGGGGCCGTGGGGGCCGGTGACTAGGCTCGAGGTTGCGAGGGAGCCCAGGACGAGGTTCGTGAGGTGTGGCGCTAGGAGCGCGGGGAGGGCGTAGTAGAAGTACGATCGAGTGTCCTCGGCATTGCAGAAGGGGCACCGGGCTAAGACTTCCGGGCCGAATTGCAGATACAGGAGGCGGGATTCGAGGTTTACGAAGCGTGAGCGTAGGGCCTCGTCATCGCTGGTTAGGGGCCGTAATGAGGCGAGCCGGTTGAATAGCACGTCTACTGGGATCTGTAGCCGCGATTGTGTCCGCGTGAATACGTTTTCGGGGGAGAAGGCGGGTAAGATTTGGACGATGAGTATGATGGCGTTGGTCACGAGGATAGAGATGGCGCGAAGCGCTGGTGTAGGTAAAGGCTGGATCGTGACACCCGCAGGGCGTGGGGAGTTCCGTACGGAGCGGTAATAGCTTATGGCTTTGGGTAGAAGAATGGGGCCAAAGAATATGAGAAGAGACTTGATCCTAATAGACACGATAGGTGTTAGCTTCAACTACTTAGACTATCTTATGATTTGGCGGCGATATACTTACGTTCCCCAGGGGATCGCCATTGTGTCGAATATATCACGTTGATAGACCTATTATAACCATACCGCCAATATGTAATGTGTATTGGTCGGAATATAAGTAAATTGGTGTAGTTCGAAGGCCAGGCTGGCCAGTTTGCATCAGACGTCAGCCTTGTGAGTTTGTTCCTTTAAAGATCGTCGCGGCCGAAAATGTATTGGCCCTTCGTAAGGATCAGGGTACCTGAACAGACATGACGCACCGAGGTTCTAGCCCTTTACTAATTAGCTGTGGCGCAGTTGTATAAGAATAGTGGCTTATAATTGGCGCGTGCTCTAATATCGGTCGATCCACTTTCATTTTGTTCCTCTTTAAAATTTCGTGGTGTGTTGAAGTTTCACCCATTCTCTACTCTCCTACCTATCAGCATCTTTCTTCACGAAAGGACAAATCAAGTCACATTTGCGTAGGTCCTAAGGTCAGACATATAGTTAATGGAGCAGAACATATGCTGCGTGTCATTTATTATGGCTTACTCGGCACCAGGGCATAACTGTCCCCGAGTAGCAAAATAGCAGTGAGATAAATCTCCAGGTAAGAAGGCCCATGATGTGTTGGCACTTTCGAAGCTTTAGCGATCCTTCTCCTCAATGGTCGCCAGAGTCAATATGCTGCCTAGAGCAACCCAAAGTACTCTGCCAAGAGTCATCTCAATCGTGTTACAGAGTTCCTAGCTTCTGCCATGAAAAACTCTGCGTCAAATTTAGATGAGAGACATGCCTCATACCGTATTACCAGCAGTCGTCTAAGACTGATATCCCACATGTGACCTGTGTATCTCCAATAGCTCATGAATCTTTCTTGCTCTTTGCCTCTTGCGACTTCGGTATCGGTCCCTTCTCCGTGGCTGGTTTAGCCGGTTGCTTCTGGGCTACCTTCGCGCCTACCGCCAGTCCCAAAAACGCCGCAATTGTATCGCTCAGCAACATGACCACCCCGGTGCAAGCTGTTTGCCATGATGCGATACTAACGCTACCAAGGGGTGCTCGCGGGAAGGACAGAATCCACTCGGCGTAGTAAGGAAACCAGCCGTGAGGAAGCCAGAACATAGGCTGTTTCGCGTACCAGAAGGGGAGGATGAACTTCAGCCCGGTCGTAGCCAACCAGCGTAGAATGTTGACGTAGCTATCGAACTTCGCTTTCGAGGCATCGTGGGAGGTTTCTGAAAAGCACATATCAGTTAGTATGCATTCCTTTCCCTCCAGCCGTAGGAATTATCGGTATGCGAAAGGGAAGAACGTACTCATTTGCTCCAGCTGTTCCATCAGTTTGTCATGCTGCCGTCGAAGCTTCGCCCATTTCGCAAACTGGTCCTGACTGCTAGTAGCATTCAGGTCACGACGAATGGTGAGGAAATCCTTCTGTAGTTTCTTCTTTTCCGTCTCTTGCTTAGAGGTTTCGGTGGGTAGGGCTAGGTATAGGGTCCATAACTACATCGCGGTCAGCCATCATATGACGTTGCTACACCGAATTTGGGAAGCAAACTTACTAAATCGTTTATTGTCGAAGCGCCGATAGTGTTTACAAGGTGAGCGCCAAGCTCGACCAGGAATATTAGGAGTAGCAGGGATATCATCTTCGTCTCCGGCACTGCTTCTCTCGAGTTATGACAAAGAAGGATACGTCACAGCGAATGAGTTTGGCCACGAGAACACTTAAGAGCTCTAAATTCGTGGCCCTATCCGATATGCAGTGTTGAACCTTGATAAGGCTTAGGCGCACGCGTTATGAGATAATGATATGCACTTACAAGGTTGTATTCGTTTAGTTGGTCTCACCCCACTAACAGCAATCACAATCCACCGCGCCAGTCAGTCCAGGCTCTTTTCCATTCCAGTTTAATATCATTCATATGTCCAGTGTGCCTAGTATTAGGTACAGTTTTCTACAACCTACCAGCCTTATCCGTCGTCTTTGAAGAAACTGGGAACCTTTAATTTCTGCCCGAGGAACAGGTACTTACCTACGCATATACGCAATGTTACAAGGTGGCCATCGTCTTATTATCTTCCAGCTAAAGCGACTCGTGGCCGACACATGCAATGTCCCGCTTGCTAGATAAAGATCTCCTAGCTCGCTTGAAAGCGGATGATCCTAATGTAGTATACAAAGACATTTCAACAATCCTTACCGATGTAACGGATGGTGAACTGCTGGAAATCGAGTTTCTTGGGAGAAGTCATCCTCTGGAACCGGGGGTCAACTATCTCAAAGATGGACCAGCTATAGCAATTCCGAAGCTAAAACTAGCTCAGGCATTCTTCGTCGCCCGTCGGATATTACAGAAGTATCAAGAGGGCGGCCATACGAAGGCAACTGATGTGATTGCCGCAACAACTGTACTATTGCTCATGGACCCCGAGCATTTGACTGCTGCTAATACTCGGAAACGACTGCTTATGTCAATATTAGAAACGAGTAAACCGGATGAGTCGACTTTGAGGCGGGAGAAGCAGTTTGTGGATAGCCTTCTCACATCAAGACTATATCGACATGCGAAGTCCCCAACTCTTTGGTCACACCGTCGCTGGTTACTTAGTTTATTCACGGCCAATGGTATGGTTGTAGACCCCCAACAAGATATCAATGATATTGTTATGGTAGCAGGAATTCGGCATCCTCGCAATTATCCTGCATGGCACCATGCTCGATTCTTACTGGATCATTGTCCGAGACTCGCCGGGTCTATCGCCGTCAATGTTAAAGAATTTTGCTTGAAAAATCATACCGATATCTCAGGCTGGAGTTTTCTCATTTATGCAGTAAGCAAGATTGAAGATAGAGACAATCGCTGCAAGGTCTCCTCCTCGATCTTCGCAGATGTCCTCAGTATCGCCGATTCATTACGTTGGACAAATGAGACAGTATGGGTATTCTTGCAGAACATGATGGCAACAAACCCTGTTTACAAGCAACAATTTGAGTCTTTTTTTGCTGTAAATAAGAGGCTCGCTTCCATGGTGCCGGAAGACGGCGACCAGTTGAAAACACTGGACAACGCACGATACTGGTGTGAAAAGTATTGCTTTGGAATAGCGTGACGTGGCGATATGAGATAGCCTCGACCGAACGCAGAAAGCTACCAACAAACAATCTGACGGCCACGACTTCGGCTTTGTTAGCTACTTACAAAATAGCAATGAGAGATCCAAAAATAGATGGTCAAGCAATTGAAACAAGCCCTTCAGATATCTTATACCATTTGCCCTTTGTTTCTAGGCCTCCTTCTCGTAAAGGAAAAAAAGAGGATCGTCGTTTGCTTCGAGTTGAGGCTCATCAGTCGCACATAAACTTCCCGGAAGGCGGCTGAGGAAGATATTATACATAACGGCTAAAACGTGGCACGGCAGTAAGCGCGCGAGGACTGCTGATAGGCCTAGAGCTCGTGTTGAGCTAGCGCAGGGGGTCGGCTTTTAGCACGTAGTGAAAGGCGCAAGACGCTTCTACTATAATTATCCCGTCACCTTACTTTTTGGGCCTTGAACTGGTCAACGTAAGAACTCTGAGACTCCTTGGCGATTTTTCGAGATCCGATCCTCCGCTGGGCTCTGGAAAGTTCCTATGGCCTCAACCAATCGTCATGTTGCGATGCGGCTGTAGAATAGCTCAACCTAACGGAGAATTTCAAACGGTCTACGATGACGGGATGACGGTCGTCGAAGCTAATAGTGCCAAGCTTGCCGTCCCTCAAGCCGGCCATGAGCGTTTACGTACATAGTTAGATTTTAGACTCGGCTCGTTCGGCTGACCTCGTGTCGGACCCAGACTAGTCTCACCTTGATGCCAAACATTTCAGATACAATCGCGATTCTACAAGTATGTATGCGCGTAATAATACTGACTTGCTTTGTCGAACAATCTGTCTGTCCTTCTCCAGGCCGGCTTGAGTAGCCCGAGTATATTGACTATCCATTGTAACTGGTAACTAGCGGTCTAATGTGAGATTCGCATACCAGGTTGGGAAGGACAAGATCCACAGATACGATTTCTTAGTCAAGGATCTACAGAGCCAGTGCTCTCTTGGCTGCTCATCCATTCCCCATCAGTTTCAACTCCACATGGGGCCACCGGGCTACCTTGAGCTGGATCCCTGCAAGTAATCTATCATTCCAGATAGCCGTATGGATGGATCCCTTGCCTATCGCTAAGTTGTTATGTGTAGGCTCTGGTAGTAGTCACTTCAGCGCCAAGTGTAGTTGGGACATCACGATAACTCAAATGATCAGGCTGTCTTCTAATTTTGGTAGCGGCAGAGTTATATTGAACGTGATTTCGAGAACCCGAGGAGGCTTGAGAGGCTTGAGACCTCAGAGTCAACTGCTCACCAACTTGCGCCGCAAACATAGAGTGTTCATCCAGACGAACCAATCACCTGCCTGCAAAGACGAAGGTCCAATCTCCCAAGCAGATCACTATAATACGAGGGTACTTATTGGATACTCATGGGAACGCTATAATTAAACCGGGATTCAAGGTCACCTTGAAGTATATTAAAAGCCGGGAACCCACTAACGGCGCTATCTCTGCTCATCCCCTGTTGATCAGGGGATCTATCTCCTTGAGGGTTTCCCACCTAGCACAAGTGCGATCAATTTGAGGGAATCACGGAGAGAAATGCCCTTGGAAAACGTCTACAACTTCGGTCGTCAGATAGCCCGACAAAGTAACGTACCAGGTCTACATCCATCCCGCAGTTTACGCTATCCACATCTAGTAGAGCCAACCAACAGGAGGTCATGATGCCAAGCTTGGATGGCTGCAGGGGCTGAGGGGATGGTCAACTACCTAGTTCCCTCCTCCGTTTCTACCGACCTCCACAGGGCATTCACACATCTCACTTCTCCACAGCCATCCGCCATCCGCCATCCGCCCATTCGTATATACCTTTTTTCTATTGTTGGCGTCAATGTTGGCGTGTGTAGTGTCGTCTTTGTTCAGTGTTCACTGCCACGTACGCCATCCTTTTGCTTCGCTCTCTTGTCATTAAAATAGACGGGGCGGCCTGATTGGAATTTTCTTGTCTATCTTGCCTATCTTATTTCTCATATACGTTTCTTCCGGCGGCGCACCTGTCTTGGAATTTCATATCGACATATCGAATACTCTCGCGAGACCCTACGTTCCTCTCGCTAACGACCTCTTATTTCTTACCATTTATTACTCAATTCTTTTTTTCTCTTTGCTCTCCCGGTTGACTATCAACGCTCTTTAATCTTTAATATCATAATATCTAGACCAGAGAGTCTGGTACTCTTGCGCTGTAATACGCCAGGACCCAAATCATATTAACGAAACCCACTCGACATTGTATCGCCCGGGTTCCTTTAGCGAGCTTCGTCATCTAAAGTTCTTGGATATATATGTGTATACAAACTTAGTTTGCAGCCATTGACCAGCAATTCCACCCCGGGCGCCAGGCATTCTTAAGCCGGGGGAGAAGGCTGTGTTGAACTCTTCAATATGCGTCAAACCTTCGCATCGCTCCAGTTCTTGCTATGGACGACCGGCATTCACGCTCTTTCACCACATTATCCCAGGCATGAGGATTCAACTAGCAATGGCGGCTTGGAGGCCCGAGCCCCAGCGGACGATTCGGCCGGTGCTGGACCGTCGATGGGGTTTATCAGTTTCGAGATGCCCCCGAAGCGGGTAATGGTATGTCTGGCTCAAGTAACAAACCATTGGAAATCTACTAATGCGTATTTGATATATAGTCGAGAGATAGTGTCCCGGACAGGGTCGACGCAGCTATTCAAATGCTAGCCGCCAAGTACGGATCCAAAGTACCAGCCCGGTCCGTATCCAAAGATCCGATCTCAGTCCTTCAAGACCGAGATAACACCTACAGCGTAGCCAATGCTATCGAACCCACGGTAGACAACGCTGCGGGGATAGATCAAGATGGAACGGATTACTCGTACTTCACAAAAGCCCAGTTTGGTTCGGAAGGAAAGCAAATGTACATGCTTGTGGACACCGGGGCCAGTACGACCTGGGTTATGGGCTCGGGTTGCACTTCCCCAGCGTGTGCCAAGCACAACACATTCGGACCAAACGACTCGAAGACGTACAAAGACAGCCAGGAGGTCTATAACGTCTCCTATGGCTCGGGAGACGTGAGCGGGCATGTTGTGTCTGACACCGTATCCGTCGCAGGACTAAAGGTGACCATGCCTTTCGGAGTAGCAAATGTTACCTCGGACCAGTTTTCTCAGTTTCCCTTCGAGGGCATCCTAGGCCTATCCATGGTTCCCGGTACATGGCTCACCTACATTAAAGACGCCAAGTTGATCGACGCCAACATATTCGGAATTGCTCTATCTAGGAGTTCTGATAAAGCGAATGATGGAGAGATAGCCCTCGGTGCGCCGAACAAGGCCAAGTACACGGGAGACTTATCGTATACTAGCGTCAACTCGGGGAATAGTTGGGCTATCCCCATGGATGATGTGCTGTACGATGGCAAGTCGGTCGGCGTGAAGAACAGGTTGGCCTACATCGACACCGGTACCACCTTCGTTTTCGGCCCTCCCGATGACGTCGCGGCTATGTACAAGTTGATCCCCAACTCTGCAACCACCGACAACGGGCGGACCTATACTATCCCTTGTGACGCAGAGGGAGAGGTAGCTTTCGCTTTCTCGGGTAAGACCTGGACCGTGTTCGTCAAGGATTTCAGGACAGCTCCAACACAGGGCGTTTGCTTCGGTAACGTGTACGGCCACGAGTTCGTCGCTGGTGCCTGGTTGGTTGGCGATATGTTTTTGAAGAACGTCTACAGCGTTTTTGACATGGACCAAAAGCGAATCGGTAAGTCCCATATTTCCAACACATGTATGAGCATGTCCATCGAAACTAACGATAAATACAGGATTCGCTACCAGGGCCGTTTCCAGCAGTAGTGACAGCAGCAGCAGCTCTGCTGGCACATCGTCAACATCTGCAGCCGGTTCAACGACGACACTCGGCACACCTTCCGCAACCACCACACCATCCGCATCCGGTGTTGGACTTACTCCAGACGAGACCCCAGCCGCAAACGCTCCGGCCGACTCGGGTGCTTCGAGTTCTCCCGGCAGTTCAACAACGGGACCCGCACCAAGCGACACAGCCACACCCGGCTCTGCGGGAGTGAAGTCATATGGAGCAGGCTCACTCGGCCTACTCATGTCTGTTCTCGCAATTGTCGGCATAGTAATTTGATTCGACACGGGGCTGTCTCGGGGGTACCATTCGTCTCACTCATTCATATACACTTATACCTATACTCACACCTACACTCACGCCTACCTACACACACATACAAACACAAATACACAACGGACTGCTTCGTCAAAGCAGACAGCGCTACTTCATAGCAGCGCGACCAGCTACTCCTTAGACACAATGGGGTTAATGGTTTATTCGAGGGGATTATACTACCCCACCGTACGGAGAGGAAGATGAATACGGAGTCGCTCATTAACGCGGAAGAAATATACACGGATGATACCCAGGGCGAGAGGAATGAAATGGCTAGCAGATAGCATACATATACGCGGTTAGGTACTGTATTAAGATATTATATAATAGATAACGACATCTTCGATTCTAAGAGCCGTCATGACCTATATCTTCTCTTGTTACTACCGTGAATTCTATGGTGACATCGAAACTGACAATCTTCCAAGAGCCCCAGAAGCCAAAAAAGGGGGAACGAAGTATCTTAGTACCTACCAAGACCCACCCCGGCGTTCGTCTCCATCGTTGCTGCCATTTATGCACTTATCTCACTTAGTATCGGACCGATCGTTGTAGAGAACTTCGGGAAGGTAAAACCCAAGCTTTAAACCCAGCCGAGCGACACGAACAGGGTTCAACAGGGTTCTAGCCCGGAACCAATGACAACCCCTGCATTAGGCAACAGTACGTATTCTGATGTCACATGACGATAAGGAAAGGAAAATCGTAATCGTTCCATTGACAGACTGACACTTGCCTTGCGTCGAGGCGCGGCTTGAGCTGATCAATGACAACTTTTCCGCCAACACAGCAATTGGTTTTGGTATTAACGAACCGAGCCGTTGTTGGGGACGGAATCGATTTCTCTTTCCTAGTAAGGATGCCTCCGCGATAACACAATGGCTAAGGCCACTTCTTATAGCTCCTCTAGTAGAGAGCAATCACACAACACCAATCTTACCGGTGCTCCCGCGAGCGAGGAGCAGCATGGCCTACTTGCGGGCGGTGCTTCGGATGAGGAGGAAGAAGATGAGCACGGCATCATAGTGCTTACGGGCGAGAGCAATGGTGATATCGGCGTCCCTCATAGTTCTATTCGTACTCCAGGTACTCCTAGAACCCCTAATCGAGTTCGTTTCGATTTGAGACCTACCAGCATTCCACCGCCAGCAAACGGCCATGATCATCCGACAGAACCCTCCGATTACTTTGACGTCTCCGAGCCCGATAGTCCCAACGATGCAGCACCACGACGCCCTCTATTAACCGACATCGAAGCACCGTCTGTGGCCATAGCCAACAGCCTCGACGATGACGTACACGCTTGGGCCGAACGAGAACGGACGAGACCCAAATCCGGGTTGAGTTCGGCATTTATGAATATGGCAAATAGTATTATCGGTGCCGGCATCATTGGACAACCTTACGCATTCAAAGACGCTGGCTTATTAGCAGGAATCGTGCTGCTGATTGGATTGACAGTCATCGTCGACTGGACCATTCGCCTGATCGTCATCAACAGCAAGCTGAGCGGTGCAAGTAGTTTTCAGGGGACCGTCGAACACTGCTTCGGCAAGACAGGGCTGATTGCTATAAGTGTTGCTCAGTGGGCTTTCGCATTCGGTGGCATGGTTGCCTTTGGAATCATCGTAGGCGATTCAATACCACAGGTGTTTCGCACGATATGGCCGGGCTTGAATGAAATGCCTGTTTTATGGATGCTAGCAGATCGCAGGACGGTCATTGTTATTTTCGTACTCGGAGTCAGTTATCCATTGACGTTATACAGAGATATTGCAAAGGTGAGTCTATTACGACTGCCCAACTAACGAGGCCAGCAGCTAAAGTAAAGACAGCTCGCGAAAGCAAGCACATTTGCCTTGATCAGCATGACCGTCATTTTAGTTACCGTCGTTGTCCAAAGCGCTCTTACGCCATTAGAGGCTCGAGGTTCCTTTTCTATGCCATTACTTACAATAAACGAAAACATATTTCAGGCTGTTGGCGTTATTTCGTTTGGTAGGTCTTCTTCCTCACTAGCAACGACTCGATCCAGAAGTACCGAGCTAACCAAAGCCAGCATTCGTTTGTCAACATAATTCTCTCCTAATTTACGGCTCCCTCAAAACACCAACGATAGACCGCTTCGCAACAGTAACGCATTACTCTACGGGCATCTCGATGCTAGCTTGCATGGTTATGGCCCTCGCCGGTTTCCTTACCTTCGGAGATAAAACGCTCGGGAACGTGCTGAATAACTTCCCGTCCGATAATACCATGGTCACCATCGCGCGACTCTGTTTCGGCCTAAATATGCTTACAACGCTCCCGTTAGAGGCGTTCGTCTGTCGGGAAGTCATGCTAAACTATTGGTTTCCTAACGAGCCGTTTAATATGAACCTCCACCTAATATTCAGCTCGGCATTGGTCGTATCCGCAATGACGCTGAGCCTGGTGACGTGCGACCTTGGGGTCGTTTTTGAGCTCGTCGGTGCGACGAGCGCCTGCGCGCTGGCATACATCCTGCCGCCGCTATGCTATATCAAGTTGAGCTCCAGATCGTGGAAGACGTATGTGGCTATGGGCGTCGTGGCGTTTGGGTGTACAGTGATGGTTATCAGCATGCTCCAAGCTATTGGCAAGGTGATCAAAGGTAAGCCTTCCTACCGACGTGGGTACCCGTCCCTCTCCGCGTGCTCAGGCTGACTTATATCTATTTCTACAGGCGGGAGCGAGCCATCCCAATGCGTATAGACTTGTTATAGACCTTGTCATGTATTTGTATATTACCCACATCATGTAATGCGATACTCTTGGAAAAGGAAAAGGAGGCAAACTGCATACTGCAAGCCGATTTATCAGACCCATATTGAAAAACGGTCTTGCGGTTGTTTAAGCATCGGGCAACGCCACCGGACGATGGCAGCACGGCTCAGCTGCAGGTCGTGATTCCGAGGTGAAAGCTCTCTTGTGATTTGAGGATGCTTCCAGACGGTCGGGATCCGCCTAGCTGCAGCTATCCACCTCACCCTGCCCTCTGCACTGCACATGCGCAGCAGCAAGGGTGTGTTGTATCGCTTATCGCGGGATGATATGTTTGGCTGCTTCGCGGGACTTCGCAGTTGACTTTCCTGGCCACTTACAGATGGACGCGCACATGCACGATTGATTAGATAGCGAGCCTGCGTCTGGATGGGCCGATGCAAAGCACCATTTTAAGATGGGAAGCTATATCATTCTACCCACGCAAGCCAGCACACACATACATGTTGTACACATTTTATATTTACAGTGTGTATGGACCCTACAGTACAAGCCGCACATAATAAACACCTCTAGTAGCTAGAGCTTCTCTGACGCACGAGCACATGCGTATACTGCATAACGACATTACGCCACGCGCGAAGACTACACACCTGCTGCAAGTGCTATTTACCATCTCCACCTAGTCTAAAGTCCTATTAGCCGTGGTCCCTGTCCTAGCCCTTAGGCTGTCCTACTACAGTACTACTACTCCACCATGTTCATTGTCATACATCAGCTTTCGCAGAATACGTAGGAGACCGAAGGCGAAATCCGCTACCGCAGAGGCAGATCGATCTGCTCTGCTTTTCTCACCCTCTTCTCTTACGCGCTACTCCAACTCTAGTATCCCGCGGAGCAGCAGCTGACCTATACATGCCCCTCCCCATTAGGCAGGCTCCCACGCCGAGCGGGACTTATGACTTGGCTAGTCACGGTCTCCAGTCAGGTTCGGTATGATGATATGTACGCATTTAGGGTACGTATGTAGGGTAATGGTGTATGTATGGTATCCATGTGGATACATATGTAGCTAGGCTAGATAGACAAGACGGCAACAACGACAATAGGTGTGGAGGAGCTCGTGTGTGCCGTATGTAGCTAGGCAAGCAGGGGTGAAGCAAAGGACGGGATGGCACAGAATCCAAAAGGAAACCGAGTGAAAGCCATTAATAAACAAGAATCGGGTTGCGAAGATCGATGAGACAGGAAAAAAAGTGTCATACATACATACATACATCCCATGCCCGTTGATAGCTCCCTCGCTCCTCGCTTCCTCGTCCCTACTTGTCTCCGATTGCACGGAACCCCGCTTGCCACTTTATAAGACTTCTCTAGGAGACGAATCCCTTTTTCTGCCTTCTCTTCGATAACCCGAAGGTCGTCTTTTCTTAAATACCTGTTCTACCCGTCCATCCATCGCACCATCGACCTGAAACCACATTCCCAAGATCTATCCCATCTAGCTAAGCTACCCTGCCATCGATCGTCGGATCTCCCAATCTGTAAGTCTTGCCTCTCATCTCCTTCGTGCTATGTGACGAGTTACTCTTCATAACGTGGTCGAACGCCTCTGAACCACCTGTTGTGATACCTCCCCTCTTGCCTTACATATATTCGTACATGCGCCTGTTTATATATTCATATATACCTGCCTAATCCTTCTTGCTTCGGGAAGTCAGGAACGCTTCATTCGGAGTGACTCACGTACCCGTCTACATATTTAATCTGAAGGCATAGCTAACCGAAAGTCCGGATAGGAACAAACAACTCGTACCTAAACCATCTTCAATAACACAAAATGCATAACTCTACTTGCCCCAAGTGCGGTGTCAGCTTCGACGGCGACACGAAGAAGTGCGGCGCTTGCGGCGCTGTAAGTTGACTCTCTACTCACTCATATCACTAGCTACCCCTATTTCCACTTACATATATATTCGCCTTATAAATCCATACCATATGCATGCGTATATATCTGTATATATATTTGTCTCTTTCTTACCCCTCCTCCCTCCCTCTCCGTTTTATTCCTACATATTCCGGAGCTATAAACCCAGACTAACATATCACTAGACCTGCCCCGTCTAAACAAACAAACCAACCCCACAACAACCATGGGCAAACGACCACTGTAAACCAGGAGGGGGGGGCTTGGGACTTAATCATAGGGCGGTGCCGCATCGGCACATTTCTTACCAACAACCTACCTACTACTTACTACTAGACCATTCGTTTTCTCTTGACGTCCGGGACATGGGATAGGAACGGAGTTAGTCGCCAGGTGTACAGAAGCAGGATCCGGGGCCTCTCGCCGCGAGACCAGGAGACGCGTGGTGTAAGATGGATGGATAGGACGGGCAACGAGGGAAGGAGAGGATAGGAGTGTGTTTCTATAGGGTGGATAGGGAAAGATACGCACACGTATTGGGCGCAATATTGCCTCTACGGCACTACAATTATTACACTGCCTACCTTAGTTATCCGACCCCTTTTTAACTTCCACGTGATGTGCCGTGATGCGATAGTAGGTACCGAATCCTCGTCCGGTAGGGCAACATATATAACAGTGTTACGTAGGTAGGAATACCAGCTAAGTTTACTAGATATTGAATAGGCACTCTTAAAACATGTAGCGCAGACGGGTTGTAGTAACGTCTAATTTAGGGTATAAAAGTAAGCAAGCCTTAATCTCCTGTGAGCAGTAGCTTCCCCTATATCGACCGTCTTGTGTTATACACAGTTTCGGTTCTATAACTATGATTAGAAGTGAGCGTAAGCTAACATAACAGAGGGTGAAACTAGGAATAAGTATTGTTGATATAAATACTGGCCTCATATCACATGCCAGAAACCAACATCATATCGTGGAGTATTGAATCATTAGAAATACCAACACTCTAAATCAACACACATGACCCTCTCGTAAGGCTACAGCTGACATCAGGATCCTAGAGCCTCACCCCTATTCGAGTGACTCACAAAGGCTGAGGCGGTAGTACGGCAGACGTTTTACTGTTAGAGCTTCATGGCCCCCTAACCAACAGGATCAGGGGCTGCTGTTGCCTTGCGAAGCCCCCAATAGGGGCGGAATTACGGCACACAGTAGCAAGTCATAAGAAGTCCATATGAGCAAAGACCAGGCAGGGACATGATGATTAGTAAGGAGTATGATTGGGAAAAAGGACAGTAGAAAGAGTAGCCCCCTGCGCAACAAATGTCCATCTCCTGGTTGGCCTGACGCGGGAATTATCAAGAGCAAGTAAAAAGGAGAAGATTTATGATATAGCCGTATTCTCTGGGGTTGTTCTCGCCAATCTTGACACACATACCACGCGCCCACCACACACGCATCTCTCTAACGGCAGCACATGCCTATCCCCCCCTTCTCTCAATCCATGGGAATTCAAGTACCATGATACCCGCTACCCGATCACCGAGATGCTCTCCATGTAACGATGGGAGACAATCTGAAAGCTGACCTGAGTTGCACGCCGGCCGAAGTAGTAGTTACGAGTAGACGAATCAAACTCCAGCCGAACACTATGACGCAGAGGCGGTCCAACCCTTCCAGTCCGTCCAAAACCCTTTGTCATCTTTGCATCTCGTCCGTGAAATGAACCTGAAGGGCCACGATGGATTACGACGGTACGTCGAAGGTATCATAAAAGGGTGTATATCTTATAGGACTAAGCACTTGGAGTGCTTCTTCGGGCGGCTACGAGACAGCAGAGCGGCGCGGGTGGCGTGCTCGAAAACCTCACGGACACCCTCGTTCGTCTTGGCAGAGCACTCGAGGTACTTGTAGGCACCAATCTTCTTGCGGACATCCTCACCCTGTGGAAATAGTCTTAGCTGCTGGGTATATAACCAAGTAGGCGAGTGTGTCATTGGTTGGAGATGCCCGATAGGGGTACGATAAGATTAAGATGATAATAACTTACCTCCTCAGGAGAGACGGGCTTCTGGCTGGTCTTGCGCAGCTCCTCGATGGTCTTGGGGTCGTAGCGCAAATCCTTCTTGCAGCCTACGAGGATAATAGGTAGTCCTTGGCAGAAGTGCAGGACCTCAGAAATCCACTGTTGGTAGAGCACGTGTCAGCAAGTTGCTTATCTAGGCGATAGATAAAATAGGAGTTACCAACCTTCTCCTGAACGTTGTCGAGAGAATCGGGAGAGTCGATAGCGAAGCAAATCAGGATAACATGAGAATCGGGGTAGGACAAAGGTCGGAGACGATCGTAGTCTTCCTGGCCAGCCGTATCCCATAAGGCTAGTTCGACGTGCTTGCCATCAACCTCGACATCGGCAACATAGTTCTCAAAGACAGTAGGGACGTAGACCTGTTAGGAAAAAGGATAATTTGTCAGTATATTGTACTCGAGTATCAGCGGATATGCGTCGGGAATGCGATGGATATTTGTGATGATATCAATGGGCAACGAGGCAGTAGGTGGACTGGGTGGACCGATGTCCCTTTGTTTCGGTATGACGCGGGTTGGATGTTGGAGAAGGGAGGGTAATAGTCGATGATTATGACGAAGTAGCTATTATCTTACCTCGGGGAACGTTCCCTTGGAGAAGACGCTGCGATATGAATTAGCATGATGGTGAAAATGGATTGTGTGGGAGGTAGGCGACGAACATCAACAAACAAGTTTTACCACAGGCACCGTCACCGACGATGACCAGCTTTCGGCGGATCTCAGCCATGGTTGGGGAAGTAGAGCGACGGATTTAGGGGGTAGGAAGATGGAGGGCGGTTTTCGTCAAGGGGTATTCAGAGAATATGCAAGAAAAGAAGAGAATGAAAAGTCCAAAGGCTCGATGGACTATTTCTCGTAGTTGGTTGTCAGGATTTATCCCTTTGGGAGGTTTGATGATGGAAGAAGATGGAGGAGATTTGAGATTAGATGGATGGAGAATGTGAGAAGGAGGAAAGGTTGGAAGGTTGTTGCTCAATTGATTGATTGTGACTGACAGCGGTAGGCGGTAGGCGGTAGCACTGGACCGTACCTGGGTAGCACCAGCAAGGTAATGGTAGGAGAGGATAAGGCAGGCACCACTACCTAGTATTGTACTGTACCAGTTAATATTGTATTATTGTATGTAGGTATTTGTATACACGTATGTACTGTTGACATAAAATACACTAACCGGAAATCAGAGCAAAGCAACAGGAGAAAGCAGTGGCGGGTCACTCAAATAATAAGGGACGCTTGAGTGGACTAGGATGGATTGGTAGGCACAAGACACAGGTAGGTCAGGTAGGCCAGGTAGACCTAACAGGGGTGACGGGGGGCAGGTCTTTAGTGGAGAAGGTTCAGGCAAGTTAAGGAATCATAGGCAGCTTCGGTGGTCTGTCCTAGCAGGTCTAGCAGGCCTAGCTGGACATAACCACCTAAACGAAAAACCGTAAGTCCTATTTGTACCCGCCGCACGTTCTACGGTTCGCACTGGTCGGTCTTTGCTTTAAAGAACAAGTATCTTGTACATTGCATATGAGTCGACCTTGGTCCTTGTATCTCGGAAATCGAGGAGGCAACCCACCAAAAGGCACCAAAACTTGCCTAAAGGACTACTAGTTGAAAGTACCAAGCTACATTATCGTCTCACAACGTTGCTGGAAGTTGATTGATGCAGGTGGACTATCATTACCTTACACGAGTCTGTGCGCAGTGCCTGCTTCTGATCGGCTTTCTCTCATGGGATGAACGTTCCATATTATCTTATAACGTTTAGAACACACATCACGTCTGGAACGACATCACCAACGTTGTACTAATTCAAAATATAATGCAAATAAGATATCAACCATGTATCTACACATACCTGACTGCGATATTCAAGCAAGAAGAACCGCGTCAGGAGGCCTGTATAATAAATGATTATTGCATTGGCATTCTGGCGCAGCGAAAATCAAACGTCATATCACACTGTAAGAGCAAAGGACAGGGCTCGGGGCTCTCTCACAATCACATATCATAAACTTCGAAGCTACCTACACATCTACCCAGTCACCTTCACCCAAGCTCATTAATGAGTCGGGGGTAAGTTGCTGACTCAGAAATATTATCGTGTTGATTGATATATCAAATTGTCAGGAGACCAATGCGCTCAAGCAAGTGTCACTGCATTAAATCATTGAATTTCAACATCGATACGGAGGGCGTACCGGCAGATCATCTTCCACTGCCACCAGTGAAGAAAACCAGGCTACCTAGGGTTAGGCGTGTTTCGAGTCAATTCAACCTACCAGACCAGGAGATCTTCAAGGAGCTTGCGTCTCTCACCGACTGGAGCCGCAATAGCCATTAGCTGGCCATGGCTTCTTCAGCTGAATAGATGTGGCTCAGTACTGACTACTACCTAGGTAATTGTATTCCGTGCACCATGTTCCATACCTATTCTTCCCTATCGCAATCTGTTTCTCTTTGTCTGCGACTCTGTCGATACGAGTTGTGGGGGTGAGGCTTCGGCATACATACGCGTATGATCCGTTGTTACTGTATATTTCACACAGCCAACTCGCGTTGTGACCCCTATCTTTTGCTTGACTGGTTTCCTCGTATGAGCACTGGAAGATCCTTTTCTTTACAGAATAGGTTAGGCCGAGGCTTATGAGACCTAGTAGTCGTTGTGGCTTGGCCTGGCTTGTGACGAAGTACTGACTCGAAACATTTATATGTGGACCTTGGCACCGTATGAAAACAACACGGCAGGAAAACATACATGTAAATTGTCATGGTTTTAGTATCGATAATGACCTGTCTTTACAAGGTAGAACCTTCACGTTGACTTACGTCCACATGTCAATGAAACACACTTAAAATGCTAAGTGCAACATTCTACAGCTTCAATATTTTCTAATTCTCTCTATGAGACTTGCCAGCTTGTTAGACTGCTGTGTCAAATTTAGATCAGCCGTCCTTTTTCACTAAAGCTTAGCTCTATCTCCGCCACAAACCGTCTAAGTGGATTGCCGGCCGAAACCTTAGACTTTGATGAGATCTTCGGGCCCTCCGTATGATATGTAGGCTATATCTTATTGAATCTAACCCGGAATAACCAAAGCTACCCGAGAACTCAGGAAAGGTGGGAGACATCGTTTATCCACGTCATGAGATCACGTCTTGGTGTGAGCCTCAACAGAGAGAGCATTGGGACAGCACCTAAGAATATGCGACACGGGCATTAGCTTAGGTACGTACAAAGTCAAAAGCTATATCCTCGGACGATCGTAAAATTACATGCTATGTATGTAGTATGTGGCTCCATACGTACAAGCGAAGTACGTGTAACTTGGGATCCGGTATTTTGGATAAGGTAGATGTTTTAGCTGTATATCAAAGTCCGGAGTTGTAAAGTGTAACGCAGCAGGATCCGGCTACACACGAGACGCCATCCAGCAGAGTAGATCGTCATTCCGCATCCCGGAAGACGATTCCGCGATGGCGCATACGTACATATATGTACATATATAGGCAGAAGGTATTGATTTCCTAGAGCAAATCACGGCGTCAAGCAAGACAAGTCAGATGATAGCAACATATCCGAAGCTCAAGCTCAAGCTCGACTTGAAATCCTCATGCAAGCTAGGCCAATGTCTTTCACATTGGGGCCACGTCCATGGGTCCTAGGTCTTGGCATTCGTTAAGGGGGAAGATGCATGTACCTAGGTACCCGGCCAACCGCCGCGGGTTCTATCGGAGTCTGGATTTTCCGGGGTATCGTTCCCCACCTGGGCACCAATCATTGTGGAGATTTTTGATCGAATTGAACCAATCGAAGTAATCGATAAGCATTGGCGGTTCTGAGCCAATTGAGCCCTGAAAGCCGCCGAAAATTTGGCCCTGAGGAACCCGAGCAAAAGCTTCAACGCACGCGAGCGGCCGACGAGACCGGAATACGGTCCCTCCCTACCTACCTATAACCACCGACCTCTGCGTCCCGAACAGAAAAGCAACAGAGGTGAAAAGGGAACAAACATGCAGAAGATCCTCCGGCGCGTGGCCACCGCCGAGCGGGTGGCCGCCAAGCGCGCGAAGACGAAGGAGCTCAAGTGGTACAAGAAGGACAAGAAAGCACAGAGCGACGAAGTAGTGCAGCAACTCGCGATGGCGCGGATCGAGTTCTCCGACGCGAAGAAGGCTGTGAAGGACGATTGGGAGTTGGGTCCTCTGGCCCCGAGGCGGGACGTGGGTGATTGGGCCAAAACGAAGGGCGGCATCCACGAGATTCGCTACGGCTCCTACGGCAGCATGACCCTCGCCATGCGGAACCGCCGTTGTGAATGGGCTGGCGGTGCTTTCAATCTGAATCTCGCTGAGGGAGACAGGGTGGTGCTGCTTGATGGTCCGGACAAGGGGCGGATCGGCAAGATCATGGACATTGTATACGACAAAGCTGAGGTTACAGTTGAGGGGCTCAACAAGGTATGTGGTTTTACATGGCCCGACTATAGAAGTAAATACCTGTGCATCTAACATGGCCGAATCGTACAGAGCAACATCCGAATACAACCCGCGATACGCAACGAAGGCGACCCTACCATGGTGAACATGGAACTCCCAATCCCCATCTCCGGCGTCCGACTCGTCCACCCGCTCAGAGACCCCACGACCGGCGTCACGCGGGACGTCATCATAAACCAGCTGGTGCATGGGGGGTTCCTGCACGACCGGGTATCGGGCAAGCGGCGATGGTCGCGCATCGTGCCGGGGCTGAACGTATCGATCCCGTGGCCGAAGAAGGAAGAGCGGGAGATCAAGGACTACAGCTGCGACACGTTACGTATCGACGTGGAAGAAAAGACATTCGTTCCCACGCTCCTGCGGCCCCCGATGCCCGAGTCCGTCATCGACGAGCTGCGCAACCGGTACAGCCGCTTCCGCACGCGGCACGACCCGGAGTACATCGTGCGCCTGGAGGCCGAGCAGCAGGCCAAGGAGGACCGCAAGAAGCTCATGGAGAGCATGCGCACGCCGCTGCAAGAGTACCACCGCGCCCAGCGTGACGCTAAGAAGAAGAAGGGCAAGCCGCGTCTGACGATGGAGATGCTGGAGAAAATCGGTGAGGTTATGGCTAAGAACCTAGAGAGGACCCGGAATGCGGGTGCTCTGCCGGAAGCTACTGTAAGTGATAGCGCAGGGTCGAGTCAGACGATGGTTCCCCCTCCTTCAGAAACGACAACGCAAGAGCCCCCTCCGCCATCTTCATGAGAGGTCGGTTGTAGAATAAAATAAAATACCACTTAGACATGTAACATAAATGTATATAATACATGCATTTAGGGGCTTACGAAACATGGAACCGATATGTATCATGAGATATACGTAAATCCACCATGTAATTCCCTACCTATTTTTGTCTATCGCCCGATTTACCTACTCCTGTTCCCATCCCCGCCTATTTCCAGCTATGAGCCTAGCAACGACAGCCTCTCTAGTCCTGTGATAACAGGCGGCTCTTGCTTCCTCCACGCGGCCTCAAGGTTCTCCAGAAGCACAGCATCCGCGCCCATAGGCCTCCATTCCCTATCCTCGTCATCCTTTTGCGTCCCCTCCTCGACAGCCTTACTCTTCTCCCCGGGAACCACAAACACTTCCTTAACCGCGGCTCTACACGCCTCCACCACCTCCGCAGCCAAGGTCTCAAGAGCGCGAGCACGCTCATGCATGCTCCGACGCGTAAGTCCGAAGACAAGACGCTCAACATCGGCCTTGGTGGCCTCGACCCTCTCCACGAGCCGGCGCACACTGTTCACCAGGTACTCCTCTTCATACACGGTACCCTTGCGGCCACGTGCTCGCTTCTTCTCCTCGCGCTTGCGGTTCTTGCTAGTCGCGCGACTGACACCCGTACCAGCCGTCCCGACGCTCCCCGCGCCTTTGCCCGTGTACCGCGTGAACAAGCTGGCGCTGGTGCTGATGCGCGAGCTAGCGGCCACGGACACGTCGTCGGGGAGGTCGGCGGCGCCCGCGCGCTCGCCCTCGAAGAAGCCGAGCGGGTCCTCGGCGGCCTTGCGACGGAGCTCCATGATACGCGGGACCTGAGCCCGCAGCTGGGCCTTGCAGTCGGCGAAAAACTCGGTGCTGCTACTGAGCGCGTCCGCAAGGCCTGGGTCGACGGCCGTGGCCAGGAGCTCAGGGCGTCCGCGTTGTACGACGAGGCGCATGGCATCGGCGAATAGGTAGCCTTTGCAGAGACACGGGATCGCGCTTTCGAGCGAGTTGAGGTAGTCGAGGTGGATCGCCGCTGCGGAAGCGTAGTCCTTTGCTTCGTAGAGAGCTTCGGCGAGTGTTGTTGCGAGGTCGCTAAGCGCCTCTGATGATAGTAGGGGCTCTTGTTGCTGTGCTGTGAAGAGACACTCGCGCCAGCAGGAGGCACCAGCGGCCCGGTAGCACCTAGTAGCCGCGGCATAGTTATGAAGAGATTCGTGAGTAAGACCTGCTTCCCGGAACCGAGACTTCGATTCGAGATATGTCGCATAGAGACCAGTAAGTTCGGTGAGGTTAGGTTGGTCGTAACGGTAAATCTTCAATGCTGCAGCATAGAGTGCATGCTTGACTGTATAGCCTTGAGCCTCTCTATGCTCTTGGAGAGATTGAAGGTGGGATAAAGCTTTCTCATGTCGGCCTAGATGGTCGTCAATGGCGAACTTTCGCCTTAAGTCGGATAATTGGTGCAGGTTTTGGATGAACGGAAGGTATTCTCGGGGGTCCCGCTGCGATTGTTGTGCAACTAGCAACGCTAAGTCCAAGTGGTAGAGACCTAAAGCTTCATCATATAGGATATTGACGTCCGCAAGAAAGCATATATGCTCAACGGCCTTCTCGGCGAGTTGTTCGTCCTCCTGCAGCAAAGTAGCAACAACTAAGAGTCCATCTTCATAGGCTGGTGGCGCTTTGCAGACGTTAGCCGTGATAATGTTCTGTAGTGTGTCGTGGTCCTTGGTCTTGCGCGACTGGAGATGAGATAGTACTGCATCACAGATAGTATTGACTTTCGAGGAGCCGTGGATATCATTAGGAGTAGCTTCTGGAGATTCTTGATTTCTCACGCCCTTGGTATCTCGGTACATCGTTTGTGTGACGTCTTCCTCACTGTTTACTGTGTCAGATAACGATTCATAGAAGGCAATAGAGGGACCTACCGTAACGAAGACAGGAAGAGATCGATATATGAGACATCCCCGAGTTGGTCGAGGAAGAGCCCAACATTAGCAAGGAACTGCTGAGGCCTATGGTCATAGAGTATGTTCATATCCACTCGTTGAGTTCGACAATGCGTGTACGCCTTCCCGTAGTCTTTGGCATCGACAAGTTGCCTGATTCCGGCTACGACCATGGCTCGGGGATATATCGTCTCCAAATTCCCTCGCGGCATTTGAAGAACGAGACTCATTTTCGTGGGAATTGCCGTCACGAGTCTAGCACCTCTTTCGATGCTTCGACATCTCTCATCATTTTCAGGGTCATCCGGAGGCACCTCTAAACCTGGATATACGAATCAGTCACTGAGAAGAAAGGAATATATTTGGACTCACTGTCTACATCTCCCAGGTGGATAAATTTGACTAGGTGATTGGTTGTCGTAATGATGAGATGGGCCGGTGTAACTAGAAAAGATGTACAATTCTTGAGTAGAAGGCGAGAGTTTGCGTATAGATGTCCATTTCTAGACAAACCAATAGCAATAACATTGCCAGCTAGATCAATGACTTCGCTCCAGGGAAGATGGGAGGGAAGACGTGTCGAATATAATTCGTCCTGTTGATTGACAACGCCATGGAGTCTACCCAAACAGTCCTGAGCGAGTACATCAGTAGAGCCTGCTTGAGTTAGACGCACGAAACCGCATATTGAACCTGCGTAGATACTGGAGTTGGATGAGAATTCGCCAGTGCTTGCATCAAAAGGATGTGACTGGATTACTGGTCCCTTCTCAAACCCTAGACAGTGAACGACGCTGTTCTCAGTAACGGCGATTTGTAAAGATATAGAGCCTTCTTCCGGATTCTCCTTTGCAAAAGTTACACTACCCACCAGGGATGGAAGTAGGGAGCGCTGCCCATTAACCTTCCATTCATACACATCTACACCAAGTTGATAGAGAACGGCCATGAATGTGTTTGCTGGAGAAAATGCTACGTCGATGATTGGGGATGATGCTTGGAGTTCGAACAAGGCCATTGGAGGTGGGACATTAGCTGTCCGAAAGGGGGTGAGTTTTAACGTCTTGCCGTCAATCACTGCGACAGCTCCATGATCATATGGCGGCGTGAGTGACCCGCGGGTCGCCTCAAAGATATACTCAGCGAGCAATAGCTTACCTACGATTATCTTAGCGTCGACACATTGCCCATGCACAGTGCAACTTACCAGAGACAGCTGAAGTGAAGCGCAACGGCTTTTCCGGATGCCATGTAAGGCAAAGTGGCCGCTTCTGTGTGAGTATTTCTTGTTTCAGATACCAATGGTAGTTGCCCATGGTCCAGAGTTGAATTCGGTCATCGAGGGTGACCGCCAGGACGGTAGAGTCCGAGTTCCACTCGAGCCGTATCCGGTCTTTTGTGATTGACCTATCTTCAAGGGCTCTCAGAGAGAATTGGCCATGTCTGAGACCATTTCTCTCGAAGAAAATGACATCCACGCGATCTTCAAGATGTTGTATGGAAGCCATTAAGTTTCCGGCCGGTCTCCAGCTCAAGGCGCACTCCATACCATCCACGGGTTCGCTTACGCTATCAAGGACTCCGTCTCGTGAATACACCCGAATAACTCGGCGGACGCCTGCCTCGACTGAATTAACCGCGACATACGCACCGTCACCCCTCCAGCTGATGACTGTACTTCCATCATCATTGGGGCTTAATACTCCTTGGTCTACCTTTTCAGGTATTGTAGGGTCTCGCAAGGCTTTAGCGCCTCTACCCTGGAACTGTGTTTCCTTCTTACCCCAGCCAACAGAGACATGCTTGGACGCTTGAAGGTCATCGGCGGTCATAACCATGTCGGTTATGCCATCGAAAGTACGGCTCATGAAAACCACAGTGTTCGCCTTGGTAGTGATAGCTAGCAGCTCTTCATCTGGGGACCAGCCTGCACCTGTGATGCCCTCATCGATGGAACCCATGATCTCAATGTGTACTCCATCTTGAGGGCCATAGTCCCCGGATTCTTGGACGACAACAATGTCGCCGCCTTCGAGAACCAGGCATGTTGTGAGTGTATCGCCAAAGTGATGAGAGCTCACCACCCTGTCAACGGGTAAATCCGGGTTTGGGCTTGGAGCATCCCATGATGCAACCTCTTGACATTCACTATAAGCATGAATACAGAGTGAGTAAAGAAGAACGAATATAGTATCGGATATCGCCGAACGTATGGTATAAACTCACATGTCTATAGACGAGGCTCTCACGTGTTCCGAGATTCTCACTAGGCGTATGCGCCCATCTTGTTCGCTCGGCCCGAAAGTACATAAAACCTCGTTTTTGGCCGGGTCCCAGCAGGACGATGTGATGGCCTCATCGCTTAAATCGGTCGACGATTTCCAGGCATTATATCGAATGTTGCGTAAGTTACGCATCTTGTAAATGCCTAGTTTAGTATAGTCAGACCATGAGCTGTTGGGTATTTCGATACGGCTTGCAGTAGTAAATGGGTGATATAATATGTAGACTTTTACATGAGAATGGTGACTATAACACGGTGCGATCCAAAGTTTTTTGTATTATTGATACTGTACGACGATACTTACCTATATGCAAGCGCGTATTGGTTACCTAATAAAAGTCAATTTTGTTTAGACTTTTGGCCACTCGATTTTCATTTCCAACATTGGAAAGGCTCGGTGCTCGCAGGTGGTGGGCGGCAGACCTCGGAAGGACATCCTGAAGCCCGGGGCACCTTGGCACCGTCAACGCTGAGTGGCCAGAGCTTCACTAAGCTCCAGCTTTACCGAACCCATGCCGGGGATCTGCATGTCATTATTGCCCTCTAAGGTCTGGAAGTCAAATTCCTAGGTCGTTCCGGATTCTGGATTCTAGACTTCTAGCATCTTGATTTTCGTCAATTCTATCCCCCTTTTACTTCAAGGTTCTCTGCTGCTATAGTTGTACATAAATCAATTGCTTTGAATTGTCGATTGGGATACATATAGTATCTGTTGCATTGATTTTGACATAATATTGACTTGCTACTCACTAATTATTGCCTATTTGAGTACCTACCCATACACGCGATGGACGTTGCGTACAAGCAGCATGCCAACCAAGCACGTCGGAAAAACAGGTCGTCTACGAACCTACAGCATCTATCCCTCGCACCCCTCACGTCTAGGTTCCCTCTAACTGACCCCGACGAGCTTCCCGACTTTACGGCGCCACCAATCCAACACAATGTATCCTACCTCCAAGGCAAATCCGCTCCTACCACCCCTCGGCTTCTTCAATCTCCCGCTCGGACTCGAACCAACTCCCCTACCCGTCGCCGCTCCTCCGTGCAAGATCCCCCTAGCGCGAACCTACCGAAAAGCAAATCCACCACTCATCTAGCCCGTTCGAACCAGAGACGTACCGGACTGGGAACATTATCACCTCTTCCACGCCATCACGGGTCTCACAACGATGAACGGCGCGATAGCGATTGGATGCTCCGCGCGGGGGCGTTGATCAGCGCGGAGATGCGAGAGTCTAAGGGGCAGGCCTGGCTCGTCTCGAGAGCGAGTTCGACTAGTCTAGCTGGTGTGCGTGACCCGGAGGAAGAGGCATACGAACGAGAGTTAGCTAGGGAGAGAGAACTCGCAAGCAGGCGGAGCAGCCGCCGGGGCAGTATGGCAAGCGCGGAGGATGAGATGTTTTCCCCGAATAGCCGTTACGGCAGCCGCTCCCAGAGCAGGGCCGGGAGTAGATCTCACCTGAAGACGCCAATGGAGCGCCACGCGACCGAAGACTACTTCAACCAAGAAGGATCAGGAGAGGATTTCATACAAGGCCCGGACTTCGTGAGTCTAGACGAGAAGCTCGAAGCCTTCGAAATAGACACGAGTCAATCAGATGAGGCAGCCGTCCGGAAACTTGTTAGTGGAAAGAACGCGGGCGTGGGCTCGTGGATGTGGTCTCTTTTCTCCGTCGAAGAGAACGACGAAGAATCGGACAATCCTGACGGCGATATTTCAGATGGAGAAACCGAAGGAAGTCACCTCCCTCGTAGTGCGAGCACGGTGGATTTTGAGCGTGTCTCGAACGCCCCGGAGGAAAGAATCCCGCCTCCGAAACCAACCGAGGGCGGCTGGCAGGACGCTGCATGGCTCTTGACTGTGGCGTCGAAAGTATTACTCTAGGGTCTGAGACAACGTCCGATGGGATGCTTTAGCTGGGAACACGAGAGGCTGGGATGACATTGCATCAATGCTGCATGTCGCGTCTACAGGCAGACATAATATGTGCTACTGACAGCCGATTCTCACGTTTGAGAGTAACACTGCAGATGTGCTGGGAAGCCACTCTACGGCAGAGACTCACCCCTTTTCGGTCGTAAGGGATGTATGTACATGAATCTTGCAAAAAGGAGAACTTCTATAATTTGCTACTAAGAATAGAATTCCGGCTACTTTCTCGGATTATTTTTGATTTCGGACATTCGTGAAAACTGCCGAATTCGACAGAAATCCTAGCAACTCCGTGATCCAGACCCCGTCTGGAGACGGTTTGTTGACGGCATCGAAGAAAAAGACATGCGGGCGAGAGCGAAGGGGACATAGTACGGTCATGCAGATGCGCCGCTCCGCTTACTGCCTACATCTACCATGCCATACCTACATATTAGGTCTGATTATTTGTAAAAACAAACTGGTCTAGTGCGGGGAAGGCCACGAATAAGTCGACACCAGCCCATAGGGGGAGACTTATTCAGCTGCTAGCTAGACTTAAGGCAGGGCTAAAACAGGATTTTTCTTACTCAAATTAATGCAGCCGACACACGTTCGAGTGCTTCAAAATAAGACAGTTCACCAATAGTGTATGGAAAAGAAGTATGCTCGCTCTTGGATTCGACTGTAGTCTGTAGACGTCTCACTCGCTACTGTATTATAAGCACGCTAGACACTTAGCTTTGGTTTGGTAGCTATATCAGATCAAGTGATATTGGGACCAAGCACTAGGACCGGCCATGATAGAATCAGCTCTCCACTTCCATCAGAAACGAAAACGGGTATCGGGATGCGAGGAAAGGTCGGAGTGGATTAAGCAATAAGAATTAGTGCGGTGAATGGGCCTTATTGATCCTTGAGAAAAGTAATATAAAACGTTTCGATTTCATATCCGCCGAGACGTTATGCCATTAGCGAGGTATTTTTTAATGAAAAGTTCGTGGGCGAGCTTTATCGACTGGAATCTAAATTGAAAAAATATTTATTCCCGGGAGCCTCGCGACTAAGTTATCGTGCTAGCGACCAATGAATGCGCAGGCTGGGCGATAGCCATTGGGAATATTTTCGGATCCCGTTCGGTTTGCCAGTAGCCGAGAATTGCGGGCGGGAACAAACGAGTTCATCAATCTCCTCTTTGCCATTTATGGATCAACAGCTAATAAATTCTGTACCCACGAACTACCTACCCGTCAAGGCTATCATGCACGGATGATGGATGATTGTGACGAATATAATGTGGCATGCCGCCACACATGCAGAACATGTGGATTCGATCTGCCCATGTCCGGATCCGGTCTTTGGAGCTCCGCCGAGTCGAGATTCCCATTGTCTGGTTGCTCTCTTTGTTGAACCGGTCTCGAGATTGGGTGTCTATCACACCTCCCTGTGCTACCGTGGACATGTAGGTCCGTGGGGACGTATGTAGGTCACTATCAGGGAATATAAGTTAGGTAGGTAGGTAACAGATAGTGACGGAGTCTACGGAGTGCGAGCGGCACTGTGCTGTGGCACGTCACACGGGGGAACTTTGGAATCTAGGGTCTGAATTATGACGTTTTCCCGATTGAAGCCCCCACTCGAACATCAGATGCATGTGGAGACCCGGGAAAAGCTTCGAGAATAAACAACGTGACCGACCCCTCGGTGCAGGGGCGCGCGACGTGTTATGGAGGGGCTCACGATGCCACACTCAATGGGGGGGTTTTTTTTTCCTTTATCGTACATATTATCAATCGATATCAGTGGACGCAACTATTAGCTATTAGGTACTCACCCGCCAACATTAGACTGAGATTCTCCATTGACCCGAGAAAAAAAGGAATAATGGAGTTACTAGCCGACCTATGTCTTAAATTTTCTTATAGCAACAATCTGCATGGAGGGGTGCCGTAGCCGCGGGGTCTAAAAGTTGAACGTAACGGAATATAGGTGACATCGACAAGTTGCGACCCGTCCAAGTAACATACCGTGTGGCTAGTGAACTGCGTGCTGCAGCGCGATGTAGTGTTCGGGGTCAACCGTTTTGATAGAACGGCTTTGGCACCGTCATGTATTATTCTGTATAAGTATCGCCAATACCTTGGATTTGGTGAGTGGCACAGGACTGGGAGAGAATAACACCATAAGCTGGGAGGATTAGCTTGGCGGAACGTAACTATGCAGTCCAGGGTCCAATATGTCCTGAAAGCGCAAAACAGACCGGGGCAGCATGCAATATTGTATGATGGACAAGATGCGTCAACGTCGATCATAGAAGATTCCAGCGACGCTTATTACTTCGAATGGTAGGCGGGAAGCTTAACGAGGCTTGCCGTTCTGCCGCAACCCTCCCCCTTTTATCATTCGGCCATCTTGATCATGCTCGGGTTCGGCTTGATGGTGAATATTCGCCCTCATGATAGAGATCGAAACCAGCTAGACACGAAGTGGAGATATTCTTGCTCGCCGTCTACTATTTGCTAACGAAACCGCTTACTTGTGCCATGTGGAATTAGGTATACCGTAAGCTTTGGGAAATTGGCAGGTATTCGGGTAGGTAAGCTTAACAACAAGCGTATCGCTCGCTCTTTTTTTCTTCCTGTCATCCCACGTTAACCCGTTGGACCTCATGGATCCTTCACCGTTAGTAGTAGACAAGGTAGATGGAGCATTGTGCCAGTCCGACCGGAGCAGATAACTGCGGCGGATAAGGCGTAGTGCTCCTCTCCGTGGATTTCTCGGTTCCTTTTAGTTTAGTAATGTTTAAGTAGCGGTAGCTGGTACCGGTAGCTTTAGCTTTCAATAGACCGGATTGAGATAGTTGAAGCCAAGAAATGGATGGTTGGATTTAGTATGGGCATGGACGAATAGATACCCCACTAAGTACAGGTGTATTCCAAGTACAAAATATTATAGTTATCAACGGCTTCCTCCAAATGTCTATGAAGGGTCAAAGATCAATGAAACAACGTTTTCCTCCCTATCTCCTTTGTAAAAATAGCAGCACCTCATGGCCCGCCCTTCTTTAGTGACACTTCGACTAAAATAGAAAGAAAGTAAAGATAAAACAGCAACAGCTTTTAGGTCATTTAAGTCAGTAAGATATATACATATACATGTGTACACAAGCATACTTTCAGTTCCTAATTAGGAATATACACATAAATACCTACATGGCGTTAGGCAAGTACCCTACAAAGTTAGCATGGATTGACCTTACATCCAGATGGATAGCACCAAGTGAGGGTGCTAGGCCTACTACATAGTAGCTTAAATTGCACGGTTCCGCATAGTGACGTTGTCTGAAAAAGACCCTGGCGGAACCCTTAAGGGACGCCAAAACCGTAATCTTTTTCAGCACGGAACTGCTTGGTAGGCCTTAACATCGTCCGCGCACCCATACTGTATTATCATTGTACCGTAAGAACAATCAATCCATTCATTTGTTCCATTTGTTCTTCATGCTCATACATACACATGCATACTTCCCTACATACCTTAGTCCACATCCATACTCGAGGTCCTATATATATGTAGGTACCTCTTTCTTGACCATTACGTGTATTCTGTATGTGAACGACCCCCCAGCACTGAGACCACCACATCCATGTGCAAGGACGTCTCCTAGACCTGGTAACAACAGTATTTAATCCATCCAACGTCTGATTCGGCTTAGGTGCCGACGAGCGAATAATCAAGCAAATATTCCTATACTTTCGCATACATCGCATACACTGTGCGACTGCTCGCCCCATACCATATCACCCAGCAACTGGTTACCTTCACCATTACGGTCCATTATCCATAACTATTAACCATTAAACCATTACCCATCACCATCACTTCCTACCGATAGACCCCACCTAAAGGTTCTTCCCATCAACACTAGAGTGGTTAAAGTCGCCGCGGTTTTTTCAACCACCCACACACGACCTTCTTCCCAAAGACATATTTGCCCAATTTCGCAGTTGTCCTTCGCCATTTGTGAGCTCTGGCTCATTCCGAAGGGTCTCCCCTGTCACGACAAACCTCGACTTCCCTGACTGGCGCCGTCCTCAAGGAGCAGTCCTTAACTTCCAAGACTCCGGCATCATGGCTGCTAATGATCAGGTATGAATAAGAATGCAGCGTTACAAAAATTATGAATAAGTACACTAGCGGATAACTAACAGCTTTGGTCTACTTGCGCAGAACGATGACGGTCATGACACTAGTAATCTGCCCGATCTAGGGGATGCGATCGATATTGTGACTTTTAGTCAGATTCTAGAGATGGACGATAGTGAGGACGACCGAGAATTCAGCAAGTCTATCGTATTTGGATTCTTCGAACAGGCCGAAGAGACCTTCGAGAAAATGGATACCGCCCTGTAAGCTATTCAGTCATGGACTACCAGTTATTTTTGTGTTCTTTTTGGTTTCTAATCCTCCCGGCGCTCTCGCAAGACCATCGAAGCTAATGCGACTATCTACTTGTTGTTGTATAGGGAATCCCAGAATCTTGATGAGTTGTACCGACTGGGTCACTTCTTGAAAGGCTCGTCTGCGACTCTCGGCTTGACCAAAGTCAAAGACAGCTGTGAAAAGATCCAGCGATATGGTAAAAAGGAGAACCTCGACGGCTCCCCGGAGAAGGATGAAGCCCTTTGTCTTTCTCGAATCACGGAAACGCTCAAGACGGTCAAGGCGGAATACGCCGACGTAGAACAGACGCTTAAGAACTTCTTCAACTCTACGTAGAGATTGGATTGCGGACGACTTTTTGCGGGTTGAGTTCGAGTTGTATTACGCGGTCACCCCTCCGCGACCATGGTCGTCGCATAGACCCTTCTTTCCGGGTTGCGACTGTTGCTGAAGATCTTCAAGCATCATGAGAAATGAAGGCTGCTCGAAGTTCTTAGAAGGAAGGGGAGTGGCTACCGCTTATTCTACCTAACCCATCAGTTGACTTCAGATATACCCCACGCCTGTCCTCTCGTACTATACAGCTTCGATCATGAGGTAGAGAACAAGTGTACTTTGTATTATGGCTCTTCTATTGCAGGCGGCACTTGATATGATCAATGAAGGCGGCCCGGAGCGCGAGATACACGGTACGATCGTCTAGGTTGGTCTTAGGAAGCGAGAGCTATTCTAGCAATGGGATGGGTTAAATTGCGCTCCCTAGACTAATACACCTATTTTCTCCTCCGCGGATTTGCTTTCTCTCCGGCTTCGTGGAGATTGCCGCTTGTACCTTGCACCGCTGTGACAATATTCCCCCCTACATGCAGATTTGCATTTCCCGATATTCTGTTGGCGGCGCATCTTGACGTAGCGAGATACGTCATACCTTTTGTGCTCGCCTGGTGACGCAGGGCTATCGTTGCTCAGATCCCCCTACTCCTGCTTCCTACGTGGCCAATGCCGATCTGCCGGTTCCAAATCTAAGCCTTAAAAGCCAGGCGACTTACAATATGGTTTTAGTCTTCTCGTAAAATATTAAGAAAAATTAATCCTGACTCGGGATAATTCATATAAAATGAAATATCCTGAGTTCGTGCTTGAATTACACAGAATGCGAGACCAATCATTTCAATGTCTATTTCACCAATAAATCGTATGCTTGTAGGTTAGTTATGCATTCTCGGAACCGTGCAGTATGAATTCGAAGCTCTAGTTTTTAACATCATAGATGTAAAATGGCATATCATATCGTGGTAAATCTCATTAGTGTGTTTACTGGGAAATTGGGTGCTCGCATATCCCATCTTTCTAAAGTGTATTGAAAACGTCGAGTTGTTAGGTGTAAGCGGCCATGTGTGTCCTCTAGTTTCAATCGAAATTCAAAACATTTGTCGTTCGTTCCTTTCTCATATTTTATGCCGGCTCGAACTCTACGGTAAATTTACTACGCATTAACGTAGCTCTAGCAACGAAACCTCATCTTTTCGGCATTGATTGATCGGAACTATATTCAATTCTTCTTGCGTAGGTGGTTAGGTTATAAAACTACAGAGTTTATATACGGCTGTCTATCGAGTCTACCTCAACCATAAAACTGTACTTACTGTCTCGGATTCAATATGCCACCGCGAGCACCACCTACCCATTTCTTATGCCTACCGCTTGTCACTGGAGTGTCCCGGCGCCAACTTTCCGCGGGTCTATCAGCTTTTAGTGCGGATGTGACTAGCCAGGACAGCTTCGCCATACCGGAGCAAGCAATCCGACCCGTTGGTACACTTCACTTGACACTTGGCGTCATGAGCTTTCCGAACAGTGAAGGCTTAGACAAGGCGGTGGCACTACTAAAGACGCTGGTACCCAGGAAAATTGTGGCAAGCGTCAAGGGAGCTGAAGCAACAGCCAATATTGCAGATTCAGCCCCGAAATCGGGCGATACGACGAAAGAACCGCTCGGACCGCCATCCCCCTTACTGACTGTGACCTTGAAGGGGTTACACTCAATGCAGAAAACGGCGTCTAAGGCATCCGTCCTCTACGCCCCTCCAACCGATAGCGAAGGCATCTTACAGCGATTCTGCGAGAGCCTACGGTCAACCTTCCAGGAAGCCGAACTAATAGCCGTGGAAGATCGCCCTTTGCTGTTACACGCTACCATCGTGAACACAATATACGTCAAGGGAAACCGTAGAGGCGGGAAGAGGCATGAGAAACTGACAATCGATGCGCGTGGGATATTAGATCGCTACGATGATTTTGTGTGGATGGAGGATGTGCCGGTAGAAAAGGTCGCGATCTGCAGGATGGGCGCAAAGAAGCAGGATGACGGCGACGAAGCGTACGAAGTCGAAGCTGAAATTGACCTGGCTTGAATATCTATTAGCTAGCTATACACTCCAAGCCACGTTGAGTTAATGGCGGCGGGTAGAGATCAGGGGTTGAAATGGGTATCTTAGGAGGTAACACGAACGAAAGTGCAGTCGGAAACATTTTTAAAGGTACTTATACTTACCTAAAGTAAATCCGAACTTATTCCGCCAGGCAAGTACGCGCTGAATCGCTGCAGCCTCAGATATGTCTGTTTCCTTTGCTCTTTCTTGCAATGGCGACATCACGTTGACGTGAATTTCCATGTAAGTTAAACTTTTGGTTTTCGGGACGATGCGTCCATCTACAACTTCATTTTCCAAGCAAGCCTCCTGCAACGCTCGGTACGCAGCCTTGCTTCCTTCGACACCATGAGCCCCCCAGAGAAACGGCGGGGGACTTCTCACGCTATTCGTTCTTCAGCCTCGTCGCGAACCAATAACATAATATCTCCTCCTCCCCGTGTACAACTCACCCGCGCCGCTTCTACCTCATCATCACGCAGTACAGAAAACGATAGCACTCACGATGCTACGAATTCAGCGAGTAAAGACGGTGGTGCATCGTTGGCCGCTAAAGAGAAGGAGAGCATCTTGCTCAAGGAGAAAGATGACAAGATAGCCGAGCTAAAACGGGAACTTACCATCATGGAGGCCGAGTTCACGCGCGAGTTGGATAAGCTGTCCCAAAAGGAAGGCGAAACAGCCGGTTACTGGCAGGCCAAGCATTTAACTCTAAACCAACAATTCGCCCGAGCCGATACGGAGCTCCAATTGCTGCGCGCCGAGGTCGATGTGAGAGAAGCGGAACGAGCCGAGTTGCGCGAGGGATGGGAAATCCTACGGAGAGAATTAAAGGAGCGCGACGACGAAATACGATCTTTGAAGGGCCACATTGCCGGACTCAAACAGTGGGTTAGTACCAACACGACCAGGGGCGACCAGACGAGCGACGAGGAATTTGGTGATTCCATGGCCAAACTTGGGAATGGCTTGCAGAATTGGGTTATCGTGCATTTCAGACGAGCAAAGCTTGGTGAGATGGGATCGATAAAGTGTGCGGCTCCGACATTTATCAACTAATCAAGACCTAGATTTCACCTATGCAGATGAAGATATCATCCGGGACCTTGAGGAACTCGTCCCGATGTACGAGCAGCTTGCAGCATCAGCCAAGGTGCATCTGCTGCAGAATATAGTATCTAGCATCCTAGTGGAGATCATCTTCAACGCATATTTCGTCGGTCTTCCCAAAGATAAAGCAGACCAATTAACCCAGATCGAGAAGTATCTTGCATCACTCAGTAAGTGCCACAGGGCTTGCTTTTGGACAACAGCTGACCTTTTAGCAGGTTCAGTGGAAGCTGTCAACCAATGGCGTGCATCAACACTCACCCTGCTCCGAAAAGAGGCTACCCCGCGGATGCAGGAAGAAGCCAGACTAGTGACGGAATCCGTCATTTCCAAGATTAACCGTATCTTAGACGCGATCACCGATGCCAGCGCAACAGAAGCCCGAGACCACGGGTTACGAGCATTGGTACATAGCTCAGTGGAATTAGCTCGCCAATTGGTCGTGCAGAAAGCCACGTTCAAAATCTACATGCCCAAGATTTTTCCTCATCAAAGAACCTTGTTTGAACCGTCTACTATGGAGGACATCGGAGCTGAAGACGAGGATAGCCTGTCAGGACGTGAGATATGTTGTGCAACCTTCCCCGGATGTATTAAGACCGGGGATGAGAACGGCGGCCACCCGCAGTTCACGAACGTCGTGGCAAAGGCTAGGGTGCTCTGCACCCCGGAGTGAAACAAGCTACTTTTACGAGCTAACTTGCTAGGGCCTAATAAGGTCAAAATAGCGGTGACTTAAACATTTTGATCGAGATAAACTGGCGTATTCTGAAAACCCCTGAATAACATCATAGTTTGGGATGTGGCGTCCCATGTTTTGCCGTTCGAAATCAACTTGATATCGGGATTCAAACACTTAACCACGGAACCCGGGAACGGTAAAAAGGCAAGCATCCAATAGGCGCAGCAGAGCCGCGACTTTAATTGTAGGCTCGCGTCATCAACCTGAATTTACTCGACACGTCTCCGGTTGCAGGAGACGGAGGATGGGGGGTAAACTGCCAACGAGGGGCCTTGAGAACTGGGGGAGAGTGGAGATTTTGAGGCTCTGCGGCGTAATTCTTATTGCCGGCCGTATCCTCAATTCACCCATGCAGAGATCGAACCTATTGGAGCACCTGCTGAGCGAAGGAGGTCTGAGTCAATCGATTCATGCATATTTTATGCAGCTTTCTGCATACAGTCACATTCTCTACCTTCCTCCGAGCTATCTCAAATATTATTCCAGATTCAACACTATAGGGAGTATACGACAACCATGCTCACATAAGAAAAAAAGGAAACAAAACATATGAGAAGCCATCCACTCGAAATACTCGGGGCTTTCACCGGCCACGGGACGATACTTAACCATCCAAGCAAGCTATCTTTTATGTTACCTCCATCTGACCACCAGATCGGCATCGTATCACACGGGACGCTCTTCCCGCTTTCCAGGCGTATTAGCTTCATGATCAAGTACCTTGGCAAGCAATATTTACGTGGACCAGCAGCCGATTTATAAGAAGTCAGCAAAAAATATAGATAACTCTTCGGGGTTGATCAATAATGTTTCAAGGCAAGTGTGTAACATCGGCCAACCACACGGGGCTTGCGCTAGCAACAATCCGAATCATACGCTAGTCTTATCCATGCCTGATGACGATGCAAACACAATGGCAGCCAGCAAACGAGAATTCGTTGTGATGAGGAGGGAGATAGCTAACAGGCCGTGGTGGGCAGCATGTTAGCCAGCGTGACGCCAACCAGTCTCTGAAGTGAGATGAATAATTCCAGTCGAAAGAGGTAACAAAACAATCCAATGGGTGTGTATCGCGGCATGGGTGCCCAGTAGCTTAGAGATGAACTGCTAGGCGGCAGATCGTCAGTTAATATCTTAAGATTCTATAGACGGGTCTTGAGCACGCTAGACCCGATAGATTTGTTATTCACCAAGCCCGAATCAGCCAGTCGGATCGAGTAAGAATACCTAGGTAGTTATGTTTGCCGGCACGGGGAAGAAGCGCCTCTTCGATGGCATGACAAAGGTGTGACGAATCTCGTGCGCGGGCTTTTCTGCGTCTATAGCAACTTTTCCCAAGCCAGATGACTCCTATCCCCCACGACAACCCACTCCTGTGAGCTGGGGTGAGGTTGATTGGTACGGGAGTTGCTCTGGTCTATCTAGGCATCGGTTGATTACCCACTACTCCCTGGTAGGCATCGATGGGTGGGCTAGAATCGTAACAAATCCGGGTGACGAGACTCCCTGCCGTCGATTTTTGTCCGGTGCTGTAGACTGCCGATCTTCGGATCAGTATTCGGATAACTATGGCCCAAGAATGCTTCACATTAAGTGAAATGGTGTCACTGCTATCCGATCAACGACATCCACGTCTGCCCGAGTTAACATAGCTGCAGCTTTTCCTGCCATTGCATGGCTAGGGTGGAAAAGGGAGGTAGAGGTAATCAATCATGCAGCAGTCCTGGAGGGTTGGATGCACACTGACAGACGGACTGTTGTGGTGGGCGCCAGCATCCGGGGTAGTGGTTGAAAGTCCCTTATTTGTCGTGGACATAATAGGCCATAATACCCCTGCCAGTAAACACCAAATATTTCTGGTTCATCAGATTTTGTATTTCAAGAAGAGAATGACCCCGGGGAACCCCTCATCCTCTTTTCTTTTTGAGATTTGTCTATGCCAACAAATCTATCATCCAGTTGGGAAAGGACTAAAAACTCACCTCGACCCATAATCCGGCTTTCCGTCAATCCCGGATTTCACTTTTGTTTTCCCCCTTTTTTTCCAATCGTCTCACTTGGGGCTGCCACAACGCTGCGAACCGGCCGTTGCAGCGAAGTGGGCCAGACCATAGCAGGGCTATTTCGTCCCGAGAATTTATACCGTCGCGCTCCTCAAATAAACCATTATCGACAGCTGGTGTCTGTCGAAGATCCCTTTTTTTCTGCCTCGGAGCTGTCAGCTTTATCTTTTGCTGACGACTTATCGGAAGGCTTACGGATCGGTGTACCATAAGTTTAGTTATGGTTATAGAAGACCCCGTCGGACCCGTCGCCAGAATATCCTCCACAGCGCCATCAGGCCTTATTCTTCCGTGCCGCATCTGACGATCAACCATCTTAGCGTTGGCGTCCTGCTCCTGTCGCGGCAGTCTAGATCTGGTCTCGTCTCTGCCTCTCTTGGCGGTCGTGTCCATCAATTTGCATTCGTATAGCCGACAATTGCCAATCGTACTACACCCTCTCGATCATTCCATCCCTCATCCGCCAATATGTCATACTCGCATCGGGATCCTTCCTTAGGCGGAAGCAGCCAGTATAGCACTGGCTTCTCGGAGGCTCCATCGACCAGCACCGCCTACACACAGTATACTCAGTATACTGCCTACAATATGCAACCCAACGGGGCAGCAGTCGCCACAAATGTGTTGCCATGCGAATTCGTCGGGATCGGGAGTTGTGATGTGACTTTCCGTCTTGATGACACCGAGGCTTGGATTGAGCATATAGTTGTCGACCATCTCAATGACCAACTTCCTTCCAAAGCCATCTGTTGGTTTTGTGACGACATTGAGTTTGATTCAAAAAAACGTAACTTTCAGGGTGATCGCCACTTCAGCTTCCATTGCAGAATGGAACACATTCGCGAACATATCATGGAGGGTAAGACGGTCGAAGACATGCGTGCGGACTTCCATATGATTCAGCACTTGCGCCATCATCGACTGATAACGGAAGAGATGTATCAGATTGCTATGAGATGGACTGAACTCCCTCTTTCGCGGGACGAAGTAAAGCACGTTCTTCCACCTAACTTCGTGCCATCTGAAAGGCGGATAGAACAGGAACGTTCAAACAGGGTCTATATAGACCAAGGTAAAGACGACAGGCAGTATAAGAAAAGCAAAGGAGGCAGAAGAAAATAATGAACATTACCGAAATGCAATTGATTGCTATCTTTGGTGATCAATTGAGGGGAGCGAGAGAGGGAGAGACTATAAAGGCGCCGGGAATACCCACCCGCCTTCTGGTCCGCGAACCACCGCCGCAATAGATTGTCGGCAAGCAACCGATACCAAACTGACACACCCCGGGTGTTAATTTCCTAATTTCCAAATTCCCTGTCCCGATGCCGGCTTAGCTTTAACCGGTTTCACTGTTTCATTCCTGTTTGATTATTACTCTCTTCGTTACCCTTACTTCTTTCATTTCCACACACACCCTGGCAGCCGAGGCTGTCTATATATGTGCGAGAGGAAAGCCTCTCGTTATATATCACATATGCACGTTGCATGCAAGATCAGAGACGCTCCTCTCCTGCAGTATGCACGGGATAGCAAGGCAGAATCACTCGCCTAGTCAGCCTTATAGCCTACTCGAGTAACCCACTCTTCTAGTCATGTCTGCGTTGCTGATGCGACACAAGATATGCATGGGTGGCTTGCGAGTACCGACTATTGGTCTGTCGGTAGCCTTGCATCCCTAAGATGTATGGATCATGCATCGATCTGGGGATACTCCGGTCAGATACGTGGATCGACCGGTACACGGAGCCGGTTCGCGGACGGACCACCGTTCTCAAGGCTGCCAGTGAGATTCCCGAGCTCTTTCTGGGAAAGATGGCTTCTCTTTACGTTATACGATGATGATGATGACGATACGACTTCCCAACGACATCATTGATATATGGAACTGGGTTCCCTGATGTTTGGTTCTGGTATATGAATGAACGAACGAACTAACGAATGACTGAACGATCGCACGCAACTGAACGAATAATGAGATATACCCAGAGAATGATATCGAAAATGGGACATGCAATGGGGCGCAAACGAAGGGATCAATCTATATGCTACTCTTATCTAGTGTTATTTTCTAATGCTTATAACTATTTCTTCTCCTCTCACCACAATTTTACCCCTGAATCTGAACAGATACACATATTGCGGTGGCGAAGCTCCTTGCTTCGCCTCGCTGTAGACCGCTAGACCGCCTCGAAAACTCGTAGGCCAATCACCTACACGTCATGTCTTCTTTTCGATAAAGCTAAGTTTTAAGTTGAGAGTCTCATACGATGATTGTCGTTTAAGTGGTTCCTGTCCCTCATCCCGTCTCATTTATATACCTGTGCTTCCCGTCTTACATACATCCCGATAAACTATACACTGTGGCGGCGTCGCACAGCGAACCAATGCCTGCTACCCATAGAATTCATGGAATCATATATATCTCTAATACGATATCCAACAGTCCAGAGCCTTCTAGACCTGGGTAGAGAAAAGAGAAGAAAAAAGTGCTTGCTTTTTCCTTCTTCCCCCCTTTTCTCCCACTCTTGCTCGACCACCTAAAATAGCTGGTCAGCCATATGTGTGTACCTACTCAGCATTAAACTCTACTAACTTCTTATATCTGATAAAAAACAAATATAATACAGCTTTATTCAATTAAAGAGAAGAATTCAGTGGTCTATTAGACAGGCGGATTTTATGTGCCGTAGAACCAAATATTCGGTTGCGGAGAGGAGGGGGAACAGTACCGGACTCACCCCAACTTCGCACTGGCTGGCAGGCAAGCAGAAACCCGCCGTCGTAATATTTACCAATCCGACAAGTGATTTTCCCATTTCGTCGCCTACAATCTTATTTTTCGGTGAGCAAAAATCAAAACAAGGCAACCTTAGGCAAGGTTCCCCATTTCCAATGGCTAGCTAGAAAATAGACGGGGCCGGCCGCCCGGACCGGGTCGTTGGCGATCCTGAGTGGCTGCGCAGAAAACGAGGCAACCGGTTGCCTGGCTTACGGTGGATGCCTAACGTAACGCCAGCCTACAGCCGAACCTCCTCCTCCTCGGCACGCACGCCCTTTGAGAGAAACTACATATTACAGTAACTCTCTCCACATAGACAGTATATACACTATACACTTCGCTAAGTAGAGAATAGAGAAAAAGGGAGATGCATATACTAAATAAGGCAATGTCTACACATGATTCTCGATAAGAGGCGAAATGGAGAGAATCCGTACCCCTCCCTGTCTGCCTCCCCTCTTCTATTCCGAGCATGCTCGCTGCTGCTTACCTAGGTGCATATAGTAATATCGCGGAGGGAGGATAAGCAAATCGGAACGCTGACCTTCGCTACGGAACATTCCATCTAACCTGCATAAAGGGTCGGGAGTATAGGAAGAAAAAAATTGGACGAACTATTTGCGGGTTGGTTATAGGTGATATGTATACTTACGTACGTACATACGTAACACGGAGGCGCGCTGTCGCCGATCTTACATGCCTTGCTGCTTGCCATAAACATCCGTGATTCCCCTCCCCTTTCCTTTCCCCAAAAGGAGAGCTTATTATTACCCCGTAATCGTCTCTTGGCATGTTCGACTCGACGACCCCCAAAATATATATCCAATAATGCCAAACGGGGGTTCAGAAACGACTATCCACCATAGAATTTGTGTATATACGGACGGATGAGTCTCCCTTGCCGAAGATGAGCCAAATGCAGACACCGATCGGAGTATCGGGTCTGGTTCACGGACCAGTAAGATATGACACAGCGAATAGGGCGTACGATGGATTCTCTTCAGACCCTGCGTACCGACGATGCGTATAACCTCTCTACCTCGTAGTAGATAGGCCCGCACCTTGAAACCGTGACCGACCACCCATTCCCATGTCCAAAAGACCTATCCAAGATGCCGCCCAGCAAGCCCGAGTATCTCAGAACTTCAGAAGCGCTCAGTGGAACTCAGCCTCCACACGTCCATACCTAACACCATCGACCTTGAGCTCGAAGCCGAGACCGGCGCTATCGACGATCATCTCGAGGGTGAAGTCCAAGTTGTCGAACTCGACGCCGCGGGTCGTCGTGAGCCGTGTGAATAAGCTACGTGGTACGGCGCTTAGATCTGTGGTCAGGGTGCACACGTGCACGAGGTCACGCGAGTACGCGGCGGGCGGCTCGTCCGCCTCGCACGCGATGAGGTCATCCGTTACTACTAACGACTGCCCGGGCCGGAAATTGCGCGTATAGTGGAAAGCGATCGGGGAGAGTGGCGATATGGCCTCGCCCTATCATAGCATTAGCATGCATGGGTATTAGAGAAGGAAGAGGCTATCAACTTACCTTAGCGATATGCCATTGCATCCGGTCACTAACCATCCAGCGCTCCCACAAGGGGCTCCAGTAGCGTTCGCTGACGCTATGCTTCTGTTCGTCGTAAACAGTTGCGTAGGACGTCCCGTAATGCATTCGTGCCTTTCTGCTGATGACCATATTGCCTTCGAGGCCACGTAGCACTGCACCACGGACTACCGCCGTCCAGGCGTAGACAGGCTGCATGACTTCGATATTGCCATTTCCGTCCGATGCGCTGCTGGTCGCGTGGGTCGGCCGCTCCGTGTACGGGGGCGGGGCTGCACTCGCAAAGTGTGACTTCATCCGTCGGTAGAGGTAGTCGCTCTGACCGAATCCACCGACTAGTATGATACCTGATACGATGCCCCCTTTTCTACGAAGTCCGTCCACTTGGCCTTGGACAAGGTCGCAGACCTCCTTAACGACAGGCTCGAAGATTCCTTTGATCTCTTCGGCCGTCATGACGAGGAAACCGGAATCTATTCGCGCTTCTTCGTCATCAGGGAGTCCCGGGAACCTATTAGGTTGTAAGTGGATATGGTCCAGGAGTACGAGGTAGGTTGGGACTTACGGGACATTTACTTCACTATGCTCATCTTCATTGAAGTTCCTCTTCACAAACTCTTCAAAATATCGAAGGCCCATCTGCCAAGTTTTGGCCTTCTTCAATTTCATCTCCTCGAATCGACTTTGACCAAGACGACTTCGGACGTGTTCTTCAAATCTATAATTCAAAAAGGCACTTCCGCAGAGGCCACCAGTCCCAACAGCTGACTCTTCTACTCGTAATGGTTTTAGCGAGATGATTTTATATGCGATTAAGCTATGCGATTAATTAGTCACCCGTTTAATAAACCCCGGGGGTTACGAAGGGGAAAGGATAAAACTCACTCTACCGTCCCACCACCCGCATCACATACGATGAAGTTGTCTCCAACGCTAAGGTGGTTCGGTTGTATAGCCTTGAGGGTGTAGACAGCAGCGGCTTCGGGCTCACTGACCATCTGAATCTCTGACTTAGAGCCCATTCCAGCCCTCTCGGCAGCCTGTAGTGTCGTATTCTTTGCAGCATCAGACCAGACAGCCGGGCATGTGAGTACAAAGTCCACATTCGTCGACGCCATGAACGATTCGCCATATCTCCTAGTGAGGGTATCCATGGTGTGTTTGTAGATCTCAGTGAGATAGTCGCTAGCAGCATCGACAACAGTCTTGTTATACTTCTTGAGCTGAGTAGCGGTCTCCTGCGGGCTGACATAGAAAGGGAGCTTCTGGGTCCGGTCCAGGAAGAGCTTGATACATCGCAGTCGCGACTCCTCGGGCTTGAATTGAAAGCCCCATTTCACGTTAGGTTTCGTGCTAGGAGTCGCGTCCGGTGAGAAATCATAGGATATTTCCGTGGGGACTTTGTCAGATGTGATACCATTCCCTCCCGGCCATGTCTTGATGATCTCGACGTCATCTGGCGTTGAAGTGTACACCGCTGCTACTCTGTATCTTCGTCAGTATTTCGCAACTTATGTGTTGTAAAATCCAAGCCATAGGTCTTTAATACATATATACACGATATGTGAATAAAATATCGGATTGGTTAAGCAGCATCCATGGGGGTTGGAAACCACGTGGACCTAACCCCGTCGCAAAGGGGGTCTGCCTCCGTCCCAGGACCCTATGGTGATGGTGGTGGCAAGGAGCCAGACTCACCCGGAAAAAGTAGTGCCGAAGTCAACGCCGACTATGAGACGGTCATTGATGGCCATGAGCTCCCGAGCGGGCTCACGTATGGGGCCATTGACGGCTTCTGTGGATGACGGCGGTGTATAACCGGTGAAGTAGTTCCTGCTAGCCTGATTCCTCGGACTCGGAGATGACCGAATTGGCAGGTTGATATTCATGATGGCACCTGTCCGCCTCGATAATCTTCGGCGCCGAGTTCTACTCGTGTGTATTACCGATAAGTACTCTTCACCCCCCGGGGCGTCTGCGCCGCTTCAGGGACGAGGGTGTGGCGAGGAAGAGGACACGGATGTGGAGCAGCCTAAGAGAGCAACAAGGTCAAATAAGCTTCTAGAACGAGAAAAAGAGCGAAATTCGCCGTAAGAATAGCGAAGAGGGAAGGATTAGGAGGAATTAGGTTTAATGTCAAAAAGAATAAAATTACTAAGTTAGAGTTGAAAGCGAAAGCGCGGAGTCGCAGCCCGTCGCACAGCCGCTTCAATGTTCGAATGGGCTGTCCCGTAATGCAAATGCAACTTGCGGGGGCCGTACATCAATAGTAGGATGCATCACTCACCTTCGTACCTTATTACCAATTACTTAATATTCCAACCAAGATTCGACGTGCTTATTGTGCGCCTGTAAAAAATTGATTGCCCAGGATGAATCCTTAAATCTAAAAATATCTTTCTGGTGTTCAATGCTTAATCTCCTGCGAACTTTAACATTGAGTTTCGTGAGACGCCCGGTCGAGGGACGGAGAATACGATATATAAGTGTTCTGTCGATGCAGTTTATTCTGCTGCCTGAACCGAAGTTCTACTTGCATGCATGGCCAGCTACTCTACATAGTTACATACATACATAGTAGTAGTCGGGGGTATTATCAATTCACACATAGGGGGCCAAGCAGGTACGTATCATCCATTCTCTAGGGCTGATTTTCCATCTTTACTACCTACTATGTGCTGTCCAGTACTATATGGGCAAAGTTAACCAGCACGTAGTGGATACACTTATCCGCTAACTCGCTTTCTACACCAATCATCCTTGATCGTATATGCCTTTATTACCTAAGTCTCTGTACGAAGGAAGTTACTGGAGCCAAGTTTTATAAGCCTCATTCTAAAGTCTCACCACTGAATTAAGAGATCAGCCTGTTTCATAGTTCACTTAAGCAAAGATATTGACATCTCAAAAGTTGTGAAGGAGAGATAATGCCTAGCATGGCATAAGTAGCGTCGCATATTTATATATATATACCCATCCTCCAGTTGCTGTACCGTATATTGGACAAACTATTGGGGTAGCGAGCCTCCAGAGAGATACTGTCTAAACTTGAAAACTGCTAGGTCGAGCTCCCAACCGGAACACCAATCGAATGTATGCAGATATCTTTTTTTGTACTTTGTACAGTTGGCGCGGTCGTCGCAAGTCCATCCTAACTGTGCCTCAAGCCTCTCCACTACCACTCATCCCTTAATTATCTTTCTGCCCGATGCAATGAAATCAACATGCTTCGGGCCATCCACGTATTAACAAAGGAAATCATCTCGGTGGGACCGTGCCCTTTTGAAACCTCGCAATTCTATAGGGGGTATTCTCGAAGATAAGTTGGCCGAAAACACAAAATCAACTGGCTTGAAAAACATAAACCAGCTGCGGGGGGTATTTGAGATTTGAGATTGTGACATCGCAGAATCGAAGGGCCAAATGTCGAATGGGGCTCCAGATTCATGAACCGAAATCGAGCCAAGGTAAGATCGCGAAGTATGCTGGAAAAAGAGTGCGCTGCAAAATAAAATGCCGTAGACTCCGCAAAACCGCAAGATTAACTCCCAACACCGTGCCATGAGGAATAAGTTTATGCAGCCGCCGCCACCATCACCAAAAATGCCTAGAATCTGTTGCCAGCAGCCCAGATGCTCGCAGCTGCTGAAGACGCCCATTCACTTTCTTCATATGGAGGCGTTGGCCACTTGTATTGACCATCTCTCGTGGAATTCTTGTGGAGATCCAATGGTTTAGGTGTCAGAGACTCTTGTCCATCTCCGAACATGACAAGGTTTCCACTAGCCGATGGAGAGGGGGTTGGATATGGGTTCGAGAGTCCAAGATTACTAGCAGATTGTCGAAGGTTGGCTTTCCCGTCCTTCTCGAGTCGCTTCATTGCCCGATGTGTAGAGTGAAGCGCCTCATCTAACAGTTCATCCTCCTCATCCAGTGCGTCGCCTTGTACACCATGAGTTGCTTGCGCCCTCCGTGTTCGACTAGAAATCGGCCCGGTGGTACGAGCAGCGCCAATGAGGTTATCAACGGACCTAGGCTGCTGATGAGGTAGCGAATGGTGTCGCTTCAAATTGCCACTTGATGCAGCCATATGGATCGGCGGTGCAGGAGAATTTTGCGTATCCCGGAGAGTTCGATCCAAAGATTCGTAATTGTCCACCTTAGGTACCGCGGCATGCTGCTCAATGACCATGGAAGACCTGTTGCTAGCCCAAGGCCCACAACCTGCTTGTGCTTCGATGTCTTCGTAGGCCGGTGAGACAGGAGTTTGATGTCTACCAGAAAATCTTCTAGCTCGCTTCCGCAGATGAGAAAAGAAACTCTCCTTGTGTCCACTTGGAGGCGATGCAAGCCCACTGTTTCCGTTAAGTGCTCGCTCGGCCTGTTGTCGGTGCATTTCCGCATAGTGATTCGTACTCGACGCTACGGAGAGCTGCCGACCGATCTTCTTAGCTGTCTTCTCCTCAATAGGAGCTGGACGCTGGCCTCCGTGGGCGTAAGAATCATTGTAAGCCGGTGCACGATTTGATGCCTGAGCAGTTACAGCATCTGATAGAGGGGAGATGGGACGAATCGTGGGCAGGATTGGCATAGGAGCCACATTTGAAGGACCGTTGGTCCACGTCGTCCGCTTACCGGCAACCGGTCTAGGCTTAACGGCCGGGACCTCGTTGACTTCTGGTGAATGAATAGGCGACGGGCGCGGAGCTGCCACGATATCCTTCACGCTAATCGGAGCAGGGGGGCTTTCCGTAGTTTCGTTTCGGCCAATCAACGATTTCCTAAACCACGAGGGCTTTGATGAAGTCGGCGTTGCAGTCGCATCTTTGCCACGTCCAATATCGGACTGTTTGCGACCTAATATTCTCGAGGCCGACGACTTGGGTCGTAACGGATCAACCGCGTCGGTGAAATATTCGTGAGCCAATGCCTGGGTCGATGTTGGTCGGTTCTTCGGATCCCACATCAAACACCAGGTTACGAATTGACTGAGAGACGCAGGCCACTGGGGTGTCTGGAGGATCGTATCCATCGAATGCGGCGCCATCTTCGGAAACGAAAACCCAAGTTTCCCAGCCAATCTAGTTCCTTCTCTCCAGTCCCCTCCACCTACTCGGGCACCCGCCTTATTGTACCAATTCCCAGGGCTGCCCATAATCTCACACACTCTCCATACTTGGTCTACTTCATTCCCTCCAGGAAATAGCGGTTTTAGCGTCGCAACTTCGACCGCCATGGCACCTACAGCCCATATGTCAACGGGCGCAGAATACTCGCCGGCCCGCAATAGTACTTCGGGGGCTCGATACCATCTAGTTGAAACGTATGTAGTGTACGGCAACTTCGAGTGAGTCTCCCTTGCTAAACCAAAATCCGCAATCTTTACAGTATAGGTCGGGGGCGTAGAAGGCGGTGTCATCAAGGCAGAGTATCGTCGGAATGAGTTACCAGAGTCTCCATGTCCGGATGTCGTTACTAATATGTTTTCTGGCTTGATATCGCGATGGAAAAATTGATGGGCGTGGATATGTTCGAGACCTTGCATAATCTGAAACAGGATACTCTTCACGCTTCCGTTGTCAAGACATTTGTGGTCTCGAGCTTTCATTAACTGATATAAGTTTCCTTCCATATACTCCATGCAGATGTGGAGCTTCTTGGTGAAAGGATCGAGGAAGATGTCGAGAGCGGGAACCAAGTGGCTATGTGGCGGTAATGTCCTAAGGAAAACGACCTCTCGGAGCTCCAAGCAAGGTGTGAAGGACTCGAAAGTCTTCTTCATCGTTTTAATGGCAACCTAGAATCATGGTCAGCCCGTGTCTTACCAAGATAATCCATTTACCAGAACGTACAACAGTTCCACGCCGAGCCACACTCGCACCAGCAGTCCTCACTCTTGCAAGAGCCACGCTACCAAAACTTCCATCACCGATATCCTTCAATACTTCAAATCGATCTTCGAGAGCAAGCCTATTAGCTATTTGAGGTGTTGACCCTCGGTGGGACTCGTGTGTGACCGCCATATTGACCATTGTAGGAGTATGTCCCTTCGAAATTCCAACAGCAAGCCCCAGCCACCCACGGCTCGATCCTAGAGCAAGGTAAGTACCTTCTCTCGTACAGTCTATGACCTCTTAATAGCTCTATTGAAGAGCTATACTGCTGTATCGGGGCATTCAGTTTGACGAAAGTCGCGTCGACACAGGGTTCGAGTAGTTCGGATGTTTTCAGGGTTGTTTGATACCAGACACTAGGTATGGCCTTGAAGGAAACCGAAGAGACGCAAGGCCTAGTGGAGATGGGATGAATAGAATAATGTGTAAAAAACAAGAGAAATGAGTAGGAATAGAGAATGGATTAGTAGGGTAATAAAAGGTAGCTTGAATAATTAAAAGGGACCAGGGGAGATGGGATCCCAACCAGTATGTCGGGGAGCGGGTCAGTGGTGGTCAGAGCTGATGCAGTAGGGAGAGCTTCTGGAAATGCTGGAAATGCTGCACACTCCTTGCTAGCGTATCAGAGGTCGCTCTGCCGGATCGAAGGGAGTGACGGATTGACGAATTTTTTGTATGTTTGTTATAAGGAGTGGAATATCAGATATAAATCTGATGGTTGGGTTTATTATTATCTTTTGGTCTTTTTGATTGAATGCGATGCCTTGTGGATTATTCACGGCGCTGATTGTTACGATATTGCCGTACGTACAGTATTGTGAGTCGGTCCAAAAAGCAGTTGCGCGCGTTTAGATAATGAACCGGTACCAGAGCCAAGGGAAAAGGTCTAATAACGAGGAATCAACTGTACAAAGAGGACCGGGAAAGCCAATAGCAAGAATTATCCGGCCAGTTTGGATATTTTGTATACAGATTCCTCCCGTTTGTGAATATGAGCGAAAGTAGAATCATTCGATAAAAAGAGAGCGAGAGGGAGAGAGAGTGAAGGAAAGAGGAAAAAGAAGCACGGGTCAAATTGAATGGTCGGATGGGATGGGATGGAATAGGATAGGATGGATTTCGAATGAGTGGACGAATTGATGGATTGGTTGATTGAAGTGATTTCAGAGGTGTTTGACAGGTCCCTTCCTTGCGCTAAGCTGGATATGCTCAATACGTGCATCTATCTCTCTTCTAAGGTTCTGCCAGTTGACCCTATACCGGATAGGCATAAGTTACCTAGGATAGGGTATGGTACCTAAGGAACCTAAGGAAAGGGGACCAGTTGACATTGACTGCTCAAGTGCTTGGATTCGGCTGGGTTTGGCTTGGGGGGAGAAACCTTAGCATGAATTAACCTTCCCCGGGGAGCATAATGACACCAATTTCGCTAGCCCTTCATGGGTATATGTCGGGTCGCCCAGATAATCAGGGCCAATCTTAGCAATTTGCGCCTAGGCCCAGGGGTATGAAAGAAAAGAAAGAAAAAAATTTGGGCTGTTACAGCTCGAGTGGATTCTCCTTTTTTTAGTTAAATTAGCTATGATCTTATTTTCCCTTTTCGACACCTACAAAACTATGCTGTCTTATGGTTCGTATAGGATACATCTAAATATACCTTTATGCCCATAGAGGAACGGCTGACTTTGAATAAAGCCGTCATGTACAATCTACCGGTATACACTTTGGGAGGGATTAGTCCAATCGCATAGCGGCACAAACTCGGATACGCCGTTGTATATGCCATAGTAGTGTATATGTGCCCCACTCCTTACTGTATCCGAAATATTTCGAACAGTGGTATTTCCCGCCCCCATCCACGTTTGTACAGGGAATGTCAGGGACGAGGTCACAGTAAAACGAGGCTTAAGACACAGTATGATAGGGCACAAATGCTCATGCGGGCACACTATCGAAAATGTACAATAAGCGAGTTCTGCATTGTCAAAGCATTTCATTATTGCTCCATCTCTTACTACTAGTAGTGGATGAAACCCACGTGAATACCGAAATTCTATCTCTTATTACTTATAATAATTATAGCAAATACCTTCTGAAGAATAGAAATACATATTATAGTGACCATAAGCATGCATGTAATGCTGAGATAAGACTAATGACTCCATCAAGTCCAACCGAGACAACATTAAACTCGCCATCAATCCTATTCGCCTACCCAGTATAAAGATGACAAGCAGGTAGATATGTACTTGTACATACAAGTATAAGTATATAGGAGAGACATAAGGGTCGCCCGATTCGGGTAATGCGTGCACATAAAAGACGCGTGGGTTGGGATCTCACCCTGTTTTTAGTCAATGCCAGCTCAGCACAGAGCATCCGTTTTGCCAGTACATAGTGCCAGAGTAAACAACATGGATTATCGCGTACCCATGACATCTACACAGAATACCTCTTCTTGACGAATAAAATCAGTTTCATAGATTGACCAGACTTTATCAGATGTGCTATATGTACTATTATGATATTAGAACGTTCAAGGTTGGAGATGAAGCATAGTGTGAAACCAACCATTAACCCATGGGCCATTAAGGTACCTAATGTAATCAATCTATTCCATATGGGTCTCTTGCCGATTGATCAATGATATGAACAGCCGATCTTCCTGTTAATGTACGTACTCATGTACGAATGAGAACATCAATTGAAGCATACCTAATCTACGTACGTTCGTTTCGTCATAGTTTTTTGAATTTCATACGCAATACGATACGACGCGCCCCAACTTAAACAATCATGCTGTGCCTTACCAAGGCCTGTTGGCTGTTTTCAGGATAAGACAATATTCCTGAATTAAGCAGGTTGTCAGACGTCGAGATCCTGCTAATATTCCAGTGGGTTAAAAAGGAACGTAAGACACCAAACCATATGCTATTAGTACTTTCGTACTCTTTTTGCCTGACTCATACGATGGACTTGGATTTTTAGGTAATCAAGATCAAATTGATCGTACCTGCGTGGCCATGGTCCCGTAATAGTAGAAAAGGGGCGGGACATCAGCATTGAGTTGCGTGATGGGTACAATCCATGGGTAAGACAAGTACCTACCCACCGCCTGGTCAGGAGTAGCCGACCCCGTGCGGAGATTCTCAAAAGAGAGAGGCTGGAGGCCTAAAAACACTGAGACTCAAACGAATTGGTCACACCGTCTTTGATATTGAAGGTCGTCATGCGGATGGTATCACCACCACCTACCAACTCACCATTCAACTGCAGACCAGTGTAGAGCCTATAAAAAAAGGCTGCCGCCAAAAAGGGAGGCCGAAAATGTGATGCAATCCCTATTATGGTCAAGAGCCATGCATGATGCGCAGGGACCAAACAACGCTACTCCCCGTTTAGAACTGCCAATGGCATCGGGACTGCTACTAGACGACGTGGCGCACATTGGACGAAAACGGTCCAATCAACCTAAACCCGTCCGGGCAAGGTCCGGCGCAAGGGGCAAGCCGCGGGTGAAGCAGGAACCACCCGTTGGAAACGCCATCCCCGTGTGGAGAAAGTCGAAAAAAGGGTTGAGAAGTACAGACGAAAATCGGGTTTAAACGCTTTGATTTTTTATGTATTTTTAATATGAAGGCTGGAAGATTTTCATCGATCACCAGGACGAAGGAAGGGCATTGCCTCACATAATCAGTTCGAGATAGCCGATATGTACATGCCTACATAGGTAAGTACATATATATACCGAGGCATGGAGACCTGAGGGTAAGGGTAATATGCAGCTACTGTGTAGGTAGATACCTTAAACCCACAGAAAAGTCCATCAAGTCCCCCTTAAAGTACATGCATGTACTAAACTGGAGAAACCCCTGAATTGAACGCATGATGATCAGGTACCAGGTACCTCGAGGTCCATATATTATGCACATAATTCTCTGCAACGCCTATGTCTGGGTACTTATTGCCGAAATTGCCGCTTTTCCCATTAAAATAAGGTCGGGAACGCGTAGACTCGTTTCTCACGCGTAGGCAGTTTCGACGATCCCGAATCATGCAACTTGACCAGGACCATCAGGAGTATTATTTCCATGCACATTCCCCGCAGCAGACTTTTTGTTTATGGAAGAGGGAAGACGATATATGCCCAGAAGATAAACCGTAGCTCGTTTGGTTGCTGATATCGGAGCCATCTATCTAGAGAAGATTCATCGGGACGGATACATTTCTATGTAGGTACGTTCTAATCAGTACTATAACGAAAACGTGATCACGATGCGACTTTTCCGTATAATATCAAGCAATGGAAGATCTACCTTATCCACAGACTCCCAGCACGTTCCATAATCTTGCGGCACGAGCTTGAGATCGACCAGTGTGCATTGGCAAGAAGGTGGAGAATGAGAGATGCCGATAGCGAGTGCATATGTATTGGGTATGCTGTCTAAGCTTCATCTTATCATCACAGGTGTTATAATTCCAGGCGTCTCCGATAGCCAATTCGAAACAGCCTTAATGTGCATGATAATCGTGGATCCATGGACAAGTTCGCAGATTGGCGGGCTTCGACGCCATCTTCTAGAAGGCGTATGCCTGCTTCAGGGGCTACCTGTATGTTTTACCATCCCTGGCAGCCGATCCCGACGGCAATGCGATGCTGCTTTCTTTTTGGAAGTTTTGCTTTTGTCGGAACACGACTAATAAGCAGCGCGAGAAGAGCTTGAAAGTCTTAGACTCGCTACGAGTTTCTTTTCTCATTGACCATCGTGACGACTCCCCTATGCCCACAGAGGTCCCAGCAACGCCATTGGGGTCCTACAAAAGGCCCTTCGAAAACTGGAGATTGGGCATTCGCAAAATACGGGCCGCTCCCGTCAACAGTAAATTCGGCTAGGTACTCAAGCCATCAGCGCCGAAGTCATGACGTCTTTCGACCCGCGTACGAACGGGCACCAGACCGCACGGCTAAGAACAGGACGCGTCCCTACATTCGCTTGGGAAACTACGCGACCCAGAATCATGGGATAGTCGTGATGAACAAGCTTGTAGTGCTGAAATCATATTATTGATGTCATCCGACCTAGTGCGACTCATGCTTTAGCCCAGCTAAGGTAGCTTATTTTGAATCGCGTATCGCACTAACCACCATAATTCGAGATATTAAGCACTTTAGCTGGCATCGTAGATATTCCCGGACAGCCGACTCCAATCGTCGAGTCGTCCAACTACACTTAAAAGATCTATGGGCGAAGAGATACCGATATCTCTACTAGGCTACCCCATCAGAAATCTAGAATTTTGAATAGACCTCACCCACGATACTGATGCGTCGTCTGCGTCGTCTCCAGAATCCATATGTGAACTAGCCACCATTGCTGATTCAATAGTCACGATAGACAAGTTCTCATATGTATATACGCAGCCATGTGGGTATCTACAGCCAAGGAGTCAATACCTAGTACATGACGATGACTCTCGAGTAAATGTCCCCGAATCTCCTATCGTTAACGCGGCACTGCTGTGACGTAGATTCAGTTAGTATGCTCAACACCTAGGCAACATTGCCAGCCTGTTATATATTATCGTAGGTTGCTACCCAGTTTCAGTCGGGGCTGTCACAAAAATTCCAACGTTTTTATCCACACCATTTCCAAGAAATACTGTAAAGAGCATTCAGACACTCATCGGCTTCGAGGCCATCATCTTAGCTCCGAACTTTGACTTCCACGACAGATTACATACCTAATATTACCAGTGTTATATCGCCTCCACGATGGAGCAATCCGAATTTGGTTCACATATCAGGAGACCCTGGGAGAACACCCGCGATGTCGACTCGCAGAAATCCCGACGCCTGAAATTGCTCAACGTACTACCCCTGACAGTCAAAAACCACATCATTGCCGCGATGAGCGAGTTCGCGGGCACCTTCATGTTCCTCCTATTCGCCTTCGGCGGCACCAATGCCGTCAACACGAACCTACCTGGGGATCCTCCTGCCGACCCAGCCAAACTCTTGTTTATCTCACTTTGCTTCGGCATGAGTCTTGCTGTCAACGCCTGGGTTTTCTTCCGGATTAGCGGTGGCCTGTTCAACCCTGCTGTGACGATGGGCATGATGCTCGTGGGTGCCATGGACTATATCCGAGGCCCCTTGATTATCTGCAGCCAGATTATCGGCGGTATTGCGGCCTCGGCTGTCATCTCTGGGCTTGCTCCCGGTCCGTTAAACGTCCGAACTACCTTAGGCGGCGGTACATCAGTTGCACAGGGGGTAAGTATAGTATCAGTTTCTCGGTAACAAGTTTCGATTGCTAAGAATATTGATTTAGTTGTTCATCGAGATGTTTCTCACAACCCAACTTGTGTTCACGATCTTCATGCTCGCCGCAGAAAAGCATCGCGCGACATTCATCGCTCCAGTAGGAATTGGTTTATCACTCTTCATCGCTGAATTAATGTATGGTATCCCTATCTCGTTATCCCTTCACCGATCCAAGTCACCACCTTTCCATCTTTACCCCTATCCAGTATGAAGAATGATACTAACGCATCTTTGAACATAGGGGGGTTTATTACACAGGTGGGGCTGTGAATCCGGCGCGTAGCTTCGGTCCCAGTGTTGTCACGGGAGAATTCACCGATTACCACTGGATTTACTGGATTGGCCCTATCTTAGGATCGCTCCTCGCGTCCGGCTTTTACGTATTTATCAAGGCCCTCGAGTATGAGACGGTCAATCCGGAGCAGGATCACACCGGCGAAATCCCGGCTGAGCCTAAGATGCCTTCAGGTGAGCTAGGAAACAACGGACGCTCATGGGATGAGGGGACGGCCATCGCTGGTAGGGGCAGTTCGTCATACAGGGGCGGTCCCAATTTAGAGGCTGGCCGGCCATCAAACGCCTTGTCCCGTTAGTATAGTATCTCGATGTAGTAGACGTCATGAAGTAGCGTTCAAGCAAGTAGAAATAGACATGAATTCCTATAATCTAAAGGTTATACCGGTTCCAAGGCCACCAAAATATCTACAATAGATGTTCAACCTGAGTTTAAGGCCACTTCGCTGAAATATATATAGAGGACGAACCGAACAGAAAATAGCCTACTTCGCAGCCCATACACCACTTAACATATGATGAGCTAACTGTACTGCTAATCACAACTTCCATACAGATAAGCTGTAACGAGTTGAAGGAAGGGTGGTTAGAAACAAATCGTCAACGGAGGCATTACTACACCATTCAGTTAAACTAAAACTATACATCTGATATTCAACTGAATAAACCACGATGGTTACTGTAGGGTTGGAACAAACATGAACGCCGTAGAATTCCCAATATATGTGTAGTATGACAACATTAGATATGATCTGCAAACCAAAACAGCGCTCCATTAGGATCAGGCGAGAAGCCAGCTCTGATTATCATGATAGTACTAAGGTGAGGATCGGCCCTAAAGCCCACTTGACATTGTCATTGGTGAGCTGGAAGTTTGCAGGGAGATATGATGTTAAAGAAGATATGGGAGGAATCCTGCTGAAGCTGCTAAAGAGCATTGCCATGTGGGAAGATTGATTTTAGACTTGTGTAACTTATAATTTTGAAGATATGGTTATACTACGTCAGGCTGTCCCTTGTGTCGTATATAAGGATTGATTCACCACAGTCAGGTCGCATACCAAAACATCAAGAACAAGATACAACTAATACATCGTACGGTAGGACAATTCCTCAGTCATAGACAATCCATTAACACAAGGGAGCTATAGACGAGACGCATTTACAACCCAATTCGTCCAAACCTCTCATTATTCGATATTACCAGGCACTATATTTCTACGTGGCAGTATATCGTTATTCGATTCAAATATGATACCGTATAACAATCAAATTACGGTAGTTCAAACGATTTGGATCATTAAACCGCTCGCACAGCTAGGTAATGAATGGATATGAGTCATCTATCTCCAAAGTCATAATGGGGTTTGATATCACATCGCGGATAACGGCGATGGGAGTTGTGACGGATATGGTCTGATCGCTACCAGCAAAAGAAGAGTATCTAAGCCGAGTACTCGATATGTTCTGTTTTTGCTTCGTTTATTCCAACAAGATTACGGGTCCATGGCACAATTCAAGGTACGAAACGATCATTCCATTAACTTGAATTATAGGTGAGGTCTCGAGCACTCCCGGCGAGTTTGCTAGGACCGTCGACGAGGAAATGATATAGTCAAGTGGTAAAAGAAGCATTGCTGCCGACATACTTAGTAGTAAAATTTAACTATGTTGTTAGGAATACTAGAAAAGAAGAGAAATCAAGTCAGATGTACGCAAGTATTTACAAAGTACCTAGTAGTGTTGATGCCCCTATTAGAGTAGGCACTTCCCCTTTAGGCACTTGACTCAACCTTAGAAGGTTCCAAGGTTGAAAAGCAGAGGACTTGATAAGTTGATAACCACCTACCTTCCACTAATATTCGAGACACCAATCACATACCACTTGACACGAAGTAATTCCCTATTCAGGCATCACAGACTTGAACACTACACAGTACCTAGATTCACGATTACCTACGAGGTCCTTACTTACCAAGTACCTGAGGATATAAAGGCACTAGGTAGGGTTCATATTCTAGCATTCGACGTTTAATGCTCCTGTTCCTATCTTTCAAGGTTATTTTATTCCGATCACCTAAGTTGCGAGCACAGACTCGAGAACAAAAGACCAGCATTGACTGAAGGTAAGGACCATTATTGCGATAAGGCACCTACCCATATGAGTCCCCCAGAACCTTGAAAGCACACCCATTACTCCCAACCCCTCTTAAAACTACTCCCAGGTGGAAAGGTTACGACTTATTTGCGTCAATTGTCGAGGCGGGAGCCTACTAGGTATTATTCAACTGCTCACGCTCCTAAGGCAGGTACCCGTCCACTTGCGTTTTAAAACACAGCTGGAGACATCAATCTTTGTAAACTGCAAACGCAACTCGACACAACTTCCACACACAACTCTCTTTCCTTTTTTCCCTTAACTTCGTTTACTACACTTGACTCACAAACTCACTGATTTTTTCTCCTTGCGCAACACATCACCAACCTCCCGAAAAGCTATTTGCGTATTCGATTCCTTCTCTTTCTACGCAAGCCTAAGGTAAATGAATGCTTCCATCCCATCGCACAAGCGCAACTTCTCAATTGCTAACCAGATCAATATCACTCTACCTTTTACGAAGTATCACTGACATCGGATCTACTACTAGGCACCCATTTCCTCCCAACTCTCACTCAATACTTAGGTACTCGTTCGGACGTCGACCGATCCGAACACCTACGTAACGTTCATTCAGCTGTTCACCAGACAAGATGCCTGCCCATCACTAGTGAGTAGCTCTTTGAGCAGAGACCAAGCATATCAAAAGCCTTAGTTCATACACTAATTGCCTATAAAACCAGCAATACCCATCGCACCAATGGTGCCAGCGGTGCCAATGGCGGCAGGACCCGCCACGGGGTTCCAACCTCGTAAGTGTTTGACTATTCGACTCCCCTACATCTTGCTGACATTCTGATTAGGTTCACATGCGCTATCGATGGCAAACGACTTCCGGCTAGCCAGTTTTCTAACAATCAGATCAACAAGTGGCACAAGCAGAAGAAGCAATGGATTGACGCGGGCGACAATCCGGCCGATATCTCGCTAATCTGCAAGCATCATGCCATGCGAGAGACGCGTGAGGTCAGATGCCACGGCCCTTGCGATTCATGGAAGGCTGTAGAGAGCTTCAGCAAGAACCAGCGTAACGATCCTGAGCCCGTAAGTACTAAATTTCGTCCAAATTGTATCTTCATCTAATCAATTGTCACAGTGGTGTATGGTCTGCACTAAGTGGAGGGTCGAGTGCGAACCTGGTACCATCATGCCCCCGCCGCCGAATCACGAGCTAGAACAATGGGAAATTCTAGACCGAATCACGACTGTTCAGCAGAACATCCCCAGCGTCGCCATTCCTATTACCTCGTTTGGACGAGAGACAAGTGGAAGTACCTCGGCCTATCAGAACCCTGACGATGAGGGTAGCGACAACGAAGAGGACTACTGCCTCAACACTCAGGTCTTTGGCAACGCTGTCTCTATGATCCGTGATGGCAGTGAATATGACGACGAATTGATGAGTAACGCCGGCTACCATCTCGATGACAGAGTACGTGTACCCCTGGCGATAAATTCTATGGATTGTTCTATCTAACGACAGCTGTTCAGGGCTCGATTGATGACATGCTTGACGTGAACTTGGTTGGTTTCAGCGACCTAACCATCTCTGGCGGCGTGGTTCAATCGAAGGAAGAGACACAGTCGCTGCATGACTCGAAGGCATCCACCGTTCAGCTCGGCTCCCAGGCAGAGCTCGCAGGAGGCAAGGCTTTCTACAAATATGTCAATGGCATATTCAAGCCTAATGCCGATCAGAGTATCACGGCTCGATACAAGGCTTCAATCGACGCTCGGCTGCAAGCTGCTCCTAAGCCTAAGCTGCCCTCAACCCGAGGTAATAGCAAGTGGCCTAAGATGGTAAGTACTCGCTTTATAAACCGTTACTGATGGACAGAACTAATGGATCTCGAAGGACAACCGCAAGGTATTCAATGCGCCCCCCATCTATGCTTGTACCCCAGCAGATCGAACCCATACCCGACCTCCCCCTACACGCTTTCGTACCGGTGACTCTGACACCGATGATTCCGATTCCGATTAATGATCTATTCGATCACCATTTCCATCACCAGGCCTGACTACGAGATCTGGGCTTGCCTGGCTTGCCTTGTTCCGGGCAGAGCTATGGTTCTCTTTTTTGGACCACAGTGAAGACGTGCGCAATGCGTATGCGTCTACTTCCTTCGGACAGATTTTTCACTGCCCACGCCTTCGTCCTCATTTACCATGGGGCATTTGCCTTCATGTTGCATTCTGGTTTTTCTTTGCGTTGATTTACAACATTTCATCTCATCGACTAAGGATGAAGTTAAATTCTTCAGACTATATTGGTCCACACCTGCTACGGCATAGAACAGAAGATGCTGGCAGGAGATGATGGGGTGCTACGTCGCACAGTTTTCTGGTCTTACTGCAACGCATATTTGCTTGCAGATTTTGAGCTTCTGCGGTTGCCTTTCGTGACCAGGTGGTCACGACATCGGAGAAAATCGATGTGCTTTATTCCACAAACAGGTCTCATACTAGGTAGTCGTTTCAGCAATGCTATGGTTTTTTCCTTTGTCATAGATGCTCGTGGCATGTCTTCCACCTTCGTGGTGACTTTGCCTATCCAATGACGACAGAGTGATGGGCCATCTCTAACCAACTCAAGCTAAGCGAGCAGCCTCCCGTATTCTTAACGTCTCTTCGTGATTCCTAGCCCATTCCCTCACGTAGCCCCCGCGCCCATGGGGGGAGGGACTGGGACGATACTGGCTTATTTTTTCCGAATATGTAACACCAAACTCATGCTGTGTATAGCTATCTCCCGAACTTCGATGCCCGAAGAGCAAGGATGATCCCTACGTAAAGTACTATTCACTCGCCCGGCTTTTGCCAAGGACGAGAACTCCGTACTGCAACCACCCGTATACTGCGAAGGTACTTAGGTAAGGAGCATGTAGATGAAAAGGTCGTATGTGATATAAACCTCTGCCCTGATTAATCGATACTGCGTATTTCTATTAGCTTGGTTTCGTGTCGGCGTATATTTGATGTTGGCGTGATATAGAGCAAGTTATCTCCTTGGTGGTCAATAATGGCTGGAGGGCTTACTCCTTGCGATGAAGTTAATCATTCCGAGCCCGATTCTGTTGACTGGGAAGCACATAATGTCCATCAAGAAGATCTCAACCACTCTGCAGACAGCTCTTTTCATCCCGATCGTGAAGAAACTAGCCGATATCAACCCCTGGAAAATACTGGATGCTTATTCGATAAATACAGCCACCAGATCTCGAGTGATCGGACACCAGTTTCTTCCACTCAGTCTATCCATCCCATAGATCCTCGGGGAATGGATGCGGGCGAATGTGAGACCAGATCCCTCGTCCCATTTGTGAATCTTAGTAACAAACATTCAAAGCATCTCAGAAACACCAAGCCGATGAGTCTTTCCAGGAGCAATCGCCCTCAAGCGCCTCAAACTCCGCCACATCGTCATCGATCGAGAGCTTGGCTACTGTTTCGTCCCCTACATCTCCATTGACTCCAACAAGTACAGCATCAGCAGATATATCCAAGCCAGTAGTTCGTTTTACAGACCGCGGTCCTCCTCGCACTTCTTTGAAACGTCCTATCATCTCGAGACGATCTAGTGCCAGCGCCGTACCGGTGGTGGAATGGGGGATGCTGTTCGATGAAAACGGGTATCCTACTTTAAGGATCAGCCAGTTTTTAAAGGGGTTGGCTAAACATGTCGTACGTGAGCTACGAATGATGAGGGTACGCCCGCGAGTGCGACAGCTGACGTATAATACAATCGTAGATCGATAACTTTGCCCCTAGCAGCAGTAGCCTTGCTATCACGCCTGAAAAGCTATGCGTACTTTACTCGAAATACCGGTTGGATCTAGAGATCTACCCATTTATGGGTAAGTATTGGTTTCCCTTATATCTTGGTTCACTAAAACTGTGAGCGAACTCAGCTAATTTTGTTATATGCCGTAGAGATATTTAATTCCACCGTCAAGGATGCTTACGATCGTATTGCTGACTTCTTCTACGACCTGGAGTGTCAGTACCATCTAGTACCGCTGAACTCACACTCACGTCCGCGGGTCCCTGCGTTGACGCCCGTCGGTTTCGTCCAGTATATCACAACATGCATCCTCGCGCACCCCGACGAAGAATTCCGGCGTCTGGACAAGATCGTCACGGATGTCCAGCTCGTGGCCGATACCTCCGTCGCCGCCGACGGGCATCCCGAGAAGCTGCCGAGACAACTACTCCGTAGCCAGTTCCCGGTCACCTATGACCCAAGGTCTAGGAAGGTCTTGGCTGCGGCGCTGGAAGACCTGAGGGAAGATCTTGGGCTTTTCAGACTGTCTAGTCCGAAGGCTCCGTTGGCAATCATGCCCCCGCCAAGCCCTAGCGAACGGGACTCGATTGCTGGTGTTCGCCGCTATGCTCCCCCCGGAAAGCTCTATGTTAGGAGAGACGGATACATATTACCCGCGAGCTCGGAGAGCAAAGCGCGGGCACGGTACTTGCCTCCGGCGCCACAACAAACCTCTAGGGATGACAGGGCCGTTTCATCAGCCGGCAAAGATGTTCAGAATCGTGATTACTACCGCCACTACGGACGGGCCCAGACCCCTTACGAAGAAAATCGCGATAACCACGACACCACTCCCTCGGCGACAGGAACCAAGGGGAGACACAGCCAAGACGAGTACACCACGCCGCCCGGCACGCCTCTGATCGCGCGCCACTACACCACCTCCCCTCGGACGTCACAGATCATACCTCTTACTCCTACGACGTCTCCCTGTAGCACCGCAACAACCCCGAGGAGTAGTAGTACCACCATCTACATCCCCGCCAACACAGGCCCAAACGCAACAGCAAAAGCAAACAGCATGAGCATCGCGCCGTACCGCCGCGCGCGGAGCCCACCGCTCCAGACATACCGGGCCTCGACTCTAGACGTGCGGTCGGCGCCGCCTACGCCTGGAGTGGGTCACAGGGAATTCAGGTTCTCAAGCTATCTCCCGCCGGCGCCGCCGAGAAATTCTGGTGCTGCTCCGGCCGAAGTGGGGCCGACAGCGGGAAAGAGCAGTGGAAGCGGAAGTAGCAAACCGCAGATCGCAGCCTCCACCCCGACGACTCGGAGTTCGACGCCGACGCCGACGACATCCGCGGCTGCGCTCGCACTGCCTTCTTCGTCTTCATCCTCGCCGTCGCTATCCACGAGCACGGGCCACCAGCAGCGCTCACCCGCACACTCGCGCCACGGCAGCTTTGGAAGTATCAGCGGCGGTAGTAGGAGAGTGGTGATTCCAAGTCCGACGTCATCTTCCACGCCGGCGCTCTCGTCGGCGGAGAAGAAACACCAATACCATCACCATACTCAACGACAGCGACGGGGCGTAGTTGGAGCCGTGGAGGAAGAAAAGGAAGAGGAGGATAGGGAGGATAGGGGGCCTACTTGGGAGGAGGCGTTGAAGACGCACCATCATCATGGTGGTGGTAAAGGTGGTGGAAGTGGCCATCACTATCGGCATCACTCGAGTCATTGATGTGATCCGGCGGTTTCTTTTGGATTTAAAAGTGGAAAAGGGGGCGGGAGAGAAAAGGGGTAGGGGTTAAATGAAGAATTTAAAGACCATTCGTTGAATATGTTTTAGTAAATTTTATCTTCATATGTATGTGGGAGGGTAACTTTTGGATCAGAATGTTATATTTCTCTTTAATTCAATCAAATTCATACAATATCTTTTGGCACAAGTGGTACTACGTTTCACGGATCAGAACTGTATCACTGCAGTTCCATGAAAGATATTTGTAAAGTGATCAATTGGTATCCTAAGCAGCCTATCGTTGCTTATATTATTACCATTTTCCGTCGGTGCAAAAGATTGCAAAGGGGTATCCGTAGTTATTATAAATGAGGGACATTCTCACGAGGAGCTTTCATGAATTTTAGTTGTTCACCCAATCTCACATTTCCGGCCTGACGCTAGCTGGCCTGTTTGGAAATAGTCCGAGTAGGCTATCGCAGCGCGGCATTTCTAGAAACAATACTTTCCAGTATATGTATCCCAGTCGTCTAAACACGAGCAGTCGCGTCGTGCGTCTTCTCCTTAGAGAACGTCTCCTTTGCGTATTCCAGGTTGTGAGTCGCAGACGGGACCCTGGGTGGCTCGATCTTGCGGCGTAGAATGTAATGGCCGAAGAAGTAGAAGAACTGGTCAGCGCCATAGCGCACGAGGCTACTGAGTGGGACATCGAATACAGCATCGAGCTCCTCAAGTGTCTTCTCCTTGGTCTCGGGAAGGAAGAAGAGTACGAGGAAGAAACCAACGATGTTCCATGCAGCGTACCAGGAGAAGGCACCTTGGGCAGTCCAGGCTTGGACCAGGGCCGGCCAGGTGAGAGAAATCACCGAATTGAAGAGCCATGTCGTAGCAGTAGCAAGCGACATTCCAATTGGACGAATGTATAGCGGGTACGCTTCGGCACTATAGGTGAAAGGGACGGGCTAGAGGAACTGTTAGCAATAACCCCCCTAGTAAATAATAGCATTGATTTTCTTACCCCTTCGCCAGGAGAATAAACCACGCCATATAGGTAAATTCCTAATGCGATACAAGCAATGTGAGCAGTCGTACCCTCCGGGATCCAGAAGCTGAATCCCGTGAAGAATAGGAAGATTGACATCAGCTACATTAACGTGTCAGTCATGTTTCCAAGTTCTGGATGTGGAGTAGTGGCTTACTGGGAAAGTAGTGAGGAGTAGATTCCGCCGGCCAAAGGTATCGATGGTATAGAACGCTGGAAGCGCGAATAAGAAGTTGACGATACCGAAACCAAGCGATGCTACGAGAGCGGATTGGATGGAAAAGCCACTCTCAACGAAGATCTCAGTCGAGTAGTACGCAATCGCATTGACACCGCAGAATTGTTGCATGAACATGACAATCTCCGAGGCAATCATAGCATTACGGTTTCGTCGAACAGTGACCATTTCCTTGAGCTTATTCTGGCCGATGTGCATAGCCTCCTTCTCGATCTGGAGGAGAGTGTCCATGTAGAACAAATCACGCGCAGCCTGGACCTTTTCGTATCGAAGCTGGCAGATGGACTTGTAAGCATCGGCATGCCTATTCTTGGTAAGATACCATCGAGGCGACTATTATTTGTTAGCGATATGACGAGACCACCGGGAGGTCTATATAACGAACCTCGGGGGTAAAGTAGACTATTGCGCAGACGATGACAGCGGGGATCAAAGCAGAACCCATCATCAAACGCCACTTGAGACCAATGATGCCGGACAAGTCAGGGACGTTGAAGAAAGCAAGGTCCATAACATATCCAAGCATGATACCGAAAGCAGTCCACATTTGCCATTGCATAACCAATGCACCACGTAGCTTCGGCGGGGAACATTCGGCAGCAAAGATAGCTACAACAATTAGAATTGTTCGAATTCACCGTGTGACGGATATAAGAACTTACGGGTCGTAGCAGACTTGGGGCCAATTCCGAATCCTAGGGCGAATCGCGCAATGAACATATGCCACCAAGTGTTTGTGAAGCCTTGCCAGAAACACGCCAAGGCGGAAATGAGACAAGAGACGAAGACGGTGCCGCGACGGCCGAAGGCCTTGTTCATCGGCTCAGTGAGCCAGCAACCAGCGAAAGCACAGCAGATGTAAGGTGCGGCTGGATACTCATTAGCTACTATCTTTATAGCAACTTAGTAAAGGTGCGCTTACCATTGACCAAACCAAGAAGCCATGAGTCTGTTTGTAAATAATGGTTAGCCCGGCGCGTGTAACTAAACCATGGCACTTATAGCTTACCTCGCTGGGACTCAGAATCGCCGATGCCGAATTCTACCTTGTAGAATGATTGTGCGCCGTTGACGACGGTCTCATCCATACTAAAAGCGCGAGAGTTAGCGACCGTTTCTTTCGGGCGAGAGATCTCAGGGGTTCGGGGAGATGTAACTGCTGGTGTAAGTGGACAGGAGGAAGACGTACCCTTGGACAGCAGCGCATAGAGAGCAGATGACGATGACAGCGTAGAGCATCTTTGGGTTTGACCATTTGTGTGTAATCTCCCTGTCCAGAACCTCCTTTTCACGGTCGGTGAGCCCGTCGACGGTATCGTACATGTTCATATTGCCAGCAATCATAGCGCCGAGCCGGAACGCACGAACGTCGGCTTCGTCGGTTAGACCATGCTTTGCGCAGAACTCCTCGCCTCGTTGGGCTAGCTGCTCTGGGGTAAGGCCGGCGAGAGGGTTTTGTAACTTGGCCGAAGCTTCGAGGCGTTGTTTCTGTCCTTCATCTAGTGTGTCGTCTTTGCTGTGTCGATTCTCGACTTCGCTACGAGACACATCGGAGTGCTCAGACTCCTTTCTCTTTTCGGTTTTCTCTCCTAAGACGCCATCCTTGGGCGGGTCCCCCGAGTTGGAAGCCATCGTCTCGAATCAATTACCAAGCTGAGAGATCGGGTGATCGGTGACTTCTGATTCCTAATCTGCTTGTTCACTGGATGTAATAAGGCTCTACTCAAGATATGATGCCAAGACAACGTGAGTGTGGAGAGAGAGAAGCAGAGCGGAGATGAGATGGGGATGAGCGAAAGAAAGGTCTAAATATGAGAGATGAGCTGTTATATCGATTGGTTCAACAATACAACGAGAGCCTTATCAAGCCACGCGCAACATGTACACTACATGAGGAACCAGGTTCGGTAGGCTGTACCTAAAAAAACGCCCGCCGATCATCGCGTGAAGAGTACATGAGAGGAAGGGATGTGATGTAGCATAGAGCGTGTGCTTGGAGCCTCGTTGGTCGAGGGGACAGCGAAGGATTCCCCCGGGATGTGACGACGTCATCCTGTAATGCTGCTCTACTCGCGTCAACAAGGGTGGCCCGGACTCTAAGCTCGCTAGAGTATAGTATTCCCTACTATTCCTAGTATTTCCTCATGTAAACCAATGGAAGACAAAGGGCGATTTCTTTGCCAAGGACCCCAGGATGTCATCCATCACAATTCCCCGACTAGCCGTCCCGCGAGCCATGAGAAAACTCTGACGTATCTAAGAGCTGTCATTTGATGCTTGTACGACGGCGTTAAGTAGCCTAGGTAACCTAAGAACGGTTGACAGGTTGGACTCAAGTTTCGGAACTTGATTATATTAAAGAGTGAAGGGATCTGAATCCTTCGAAGCTACCCTGGACGGGAAAGGAGCCGTGGCATGAGCTTGTGTTACCACACATTAGATTTCAAATGTTCCAAAGTTCCAATATTTCAATACGATTGATACGGACCTGTGCTGTATTACCACTATACTGCATAGAGCCTTGTGCATGGTAAAAGAAACGGAAAGGTAATTTTAGTCAAGTAGATGCTTAATTGGAACTAGTTCTATGTAGTTCGGTTAGGTGATGTCGGCAGTGACACCTGGGCAACATTGGCAAGCCGAATTATTAGCCAACCACGGCAAGGAAAATGACTAATTACCTATTTTAGTATAGGGCTGGTTGTCTTGGATTCCCGTCTTGGGTCTTGAGCTTCGTCCAAATAACTGGATATCTACCGTTACACGGAGCCTTGCGGCTGGTAGTCTGGTCTGGTCTGGCCTCAAGTTGCAATGTTGCTTTTATCTCACGCGCCTTCGATCGGATGTGAGTTATGTGAGTAATTGCAACATGTACGTATTCGTCTTCCCGACACAAAGGAAAAGGGCGGAGCGAGCGAAAGTCACTGGAAAAGTTGGAGCTTAATTGGCCAAGACCTCCAAATGTTGCCTTATGACGTAACCGATCCAGTCTTTTCTTACAAGCTCATCTGTTCAAATGTTCGTTACTTTCCTCTTCTGGTCCCATCCATGAGGATACTTCCCCAGCATTCTCCTCACTGGAGCTTTATAGAGCTTTATGTACATAGTAAGCACCCAAACTCACTCGATTTTTAAGGGTCCTGATACCAGCGACCCAATTGGAAGCTTGGAAAGAGATTCTGATAGAGATTTTGCCGATTTTCCGCGGGTTTTGGCCACTCGCGTGCGCCATCTATCGTACGTTTTGATCTCCCGCTACCTAGAAGATTGGAATCAAGCTGAACCGTCAGCTCGGGGATACGACTGATCATGTGGTGGGCGTAGTATTCGGACTTATGTTAGGTATCTTTATGCGAGATACTATAGACAACCCAAGGCAAAATACCTAGGGTATCGCGTTGCAGAAAAAAACACATTGGATATTCACCTTATCAATCTCACCGAGCTCGCTGGTTACAAATCGTGGCTGTGACTCGATCTGTGCGTCCGATGATGATTCTTGTGTATCGAGAACTGAAGGCTATCTGAGAAGAATACAATTGATTTGTGTATGTTACATAACTCTATGTAAACCGAGTCGGTGAGCCTTGCTGTACGTGTATGTAGGTGGGATTTGGTGAGCGCCGGTTAGGCAAACCAGCGCGTCAGCTGGCGGGACAAAGATTTCTGATCGTCACCAACATTTGCCTCTTTAGGTAGCACATGTGAGCAAGCCGCCAAAAAATACTTACTGCAGGGTAGCGATGTACAGGTACAGTCTTTCAGCCTGGTTTGCCTGGAGAAGCCAGGCTGCTCGGCTGTCTGGATGGGATTGCGTGTATTCCAAGCTCCTCATTTGCAGCCGCGGCTGCGGCTTTTCTCCTTGCTCTTTTCCGCTTCAACGCGGCCCATTCTGATTTCCATACAGAAATGCTTTCTCTCAGCTCTTTATCAGCATCCTCGGGAACGTAGCTTAAGCACTGAACCTCGATCGCTTTTAGCTGGATCTGTAGGTTGAGCATCTCCATCTCACCTTCGTTCCGTTCGCTCCCGCTTACTGGTTGTCAGCGGCTGCTTATGCGTCGATAAGATCTTAAACTTACAGTTCCTTGACCCGTTTTTCGAGTTGGATAATTCTCTGCGCGGCGCGTTCCGCACGTGTGATGAGCATTTCGTGAATATGCTATACGCGAGTCAGCAGAATTGTATGGGTATGGGTAACTGGGAGTGATCTTGCATCCGACTCTTCTAGTCGAGCTCGTAGGCCCGACGCAACATTTTCCAGTTCCTTGCACAAATTCTGTGCTTCCGCAACGATTAGGTCAGCCTGTGCCGGGGATATCTGACGCCCTTTAGCGGGACCGGCTCTGGGGATGTTAGAGCTCTTCTCGTCCGTTTGGGTTGCTGAAGACGTCCGGGTATGTAGTGGTAAGTTCGAGATACTAGGCACCATCCGTCCCGGTGTTAGAGACCCCCAAAAAGAATTGTGCTCGCTTCCGCTATCGTGAAGTTCCAAGCTGGTAGGTCTAGTTCGCCGTGGTGTCCGTCTTGATGAATAATTTCTCGTGGTTATAGCTCTCTCCATTTCATCTACTTTAGCATGTAGACCATTGATATTATCTTCCTTTAGGTGGTCCTGCTGGCTGATTTGGGCGACAAGGTCATTTAATCGTTGAATTAAGACATCCCTACTATCTCGTACAAGGTCGTCTTCTTCTGAACGTTCCATTTCTGAGCCCTGAAGATAAGATGGTGATCTAGCAAGAGGCGATGGAAATTGGCGTCGTGCGGGAGAAAACGGCGACATGCCTAAAGAATGAAGACTTAACGACGGCGAGACTGGTGGTGATGATTTGGGGGTTGCCGGGGCATGGTGTGAAGGATGTGATAGCCAGTCGCGATGTTCTCCTTTAGCACTCCTAGTTGGTGTTTGCGGTGCCGGTGCCCTTGGGGAACTCTGTGTCTGTATCTGTATCTGTCATCGGGAATTAAATGCGGCGGAAACCTGCAATTCCGATATCTATCTAGATTGAAGGAATCCCGGATTCGGGTGGAGTCCACGGATGAGCTTGCGGACAAGTGTCGGACGGAATGTGAGTTAATTAGGGTGGTGTCTCAACATGATTTGATACGATGAATGCGGCTTGGATCCGTGCACCACGAGCTGCTTCTGTGGGGCACAAGGAAATAGGTAGCGAGGCTGCTACATGTAGAAGGACAGACATATCATTGATGTAATTCTCTTCATACATGTGCGTATATTAATTGTACAAAGTATTGTTTCGGATCTAGTTATTGGATCTAGATAAGGTCTTGTATGTGTTGTAGATGCGCGATATCTATCCTGGTCTACTGCTACCAAACGAATACCCCGTGGATTTGCGTCAAATATGTACCTACATAATGTAGGCAGATGTAATAAATTCCTAAAATGGTTGATAATAGCTTAAATGTTAGGGGGTCTAGATGGCTGGATCTCGTGGGGTACCCACGCTCTTGGCTTCAAAATAAGACCTCTAAGACTCTTAGAAGTTCCTCAAGCTGCTCTTACTATTATATAAAGAATTCACGAGACCCTTTATCCCAGCTAAGTGCCGATTGCATGGGGCTGGGCAGAAAATGTGGGGGAATAAAAGGAAAGGGAGTCAAGAGTCAAAATAGCTCGTCATCAGACCGCCAGCCCCGTCAATCCGTCAGTCCGTCAGCCCGTCAAGGTTCGTTGAAGCATTAAAGCATACGCGCCTCCTCGGCTGTACTCGCATGGTTTCGGTAAAGTTCGACCTGACACGGTGGGACAATAAGGATCAATAAGGAGAGAAGCGGTAGAGACTACTACTATGGTACAGAGGCAGCTGGCGGACCTTGTTAGGCAATGGTTAGCTGTTACGTCTATTGCAGGTAGTTTCCCATGTCTCCGCGCCCCCCACAGACAAGGAACCAATGACGGCTTTGGAAACTCTCTTTAGGTAAAGCCGGGGGACCTTGTTCTCCAATTGTTCAACACCCCATTCCCACTGTCTTATGATTCCGTTTTTTTACAATGACAATCCTCTATGAAGACCCGGCTTCAAGAATGACTTCTTGTTCTCATCGTTGCGACTACTATTCTTGCTGTTGTTGTGGTTCCTAGTCGATTGCTTCTTTGCTTCGCCCGACTCGACTGCTGTGTAGCCGGATACGGCATATACTGTACTGTGTAAAGCTCTTATTCATTTTAGAGCCTCGGCACTTTTGCTGCAGATAGAGGACCCTGTTATCAAGCGTCATCCTAATTCCCGCGGGGCGGTCCCTTCGACCTGGTCTCGTGCTATTATTCACTTTACATACTTCCACAGTTCCAATCCGTGTCTCATGGCCTGAATTTTTCTCTTCTACCTGAGATCACACACATCTTCAGGTCCGACAAAACCACCGTCGAGCTTCCGCTAGGCAGATCATACCGCCCACCATGTCGTGGAAGGCGTCTGAACGGCTGATGGACACCATCCGCCATTACTCAAACTTCCCAGCTACGGGAGTGAGTTTACGGCAAATGGTTCAATTTGGCGAGAGACCATCGATAGGCAAGTGATTTTTTAAAGTACTTCTTAGTAGCTCTTCGTCCTTCTATCTTTTTAACGCAATGCGCTGACTCAATCTTGTCGCCCAGGAACCCTGTTTCGTGCCTCCCAATTCCTCGCCGAAGAACTCCCAATTCGCCTTGCGCACCGAGTCCAAGAACTCACGAGCCTTCCTGACGGACTTAGTGATATGCCGTCGGTTAAGAAAGTTCAGGATTGGTATGCGCAGTCGTTTGAGGTACATACTCCGGCCCGCTTCCGATATTCTCGACTATGAGTCATCTGACATGTGATGATAGGAAATAATCAATTTAGGACGACCGGAGCTGTCAAGAGATGTACGAGACAGACTATTGAACCCGGGCAAGTTCAATAATGGCCGAACGTCTATCCTCTCTGAGGCTACTCCGAACCCCAGCATTCGCGAAGGACAATATGCCTCAGCGCCGCCCACACAAATTGGCCTAGGTAACGGCCGAAAGTACCAAGCCGCGAGGAGATACTTTGCAATGGTCGACGATAGTGGCGATTGGCCTCCAGAGCTGCAAGCGTATAACTCGAAATTCGCGCAAGCATTACACAAGATAAAGAGGAGACATGACGGCGTTGTCACAACAATGGCCCAAGGCATTCTTGAATATAAAAGAAAGCGGCAACGAATGCAAATCGACAATAACATCCAGTCCTTTTTGGACCGTTTTTATATGTCTCGGATAGGCATCCGTATGCTCATCGGCCAACACATTGCCTTAACCGACCAGAGCCATCATCGAGACCCTACTTATGTTGGCATTATCTGCACGAAGACGAACGTGCGGGACCTGGCACAGGAGGCTATTGAGAATGCTCGATTTGTGTGCGAGGATCATTATGGACTTTTCGAAGCGCCTAAGATCCAACTTGTCTGCAACCCCGATCTCAACTTCATGTATGTGCCGGGTCACTTGTCGCATATGCTATTTGAGACCTTGAAAAACTCCTTAAGAGCTGTTGTCGAGACACATGGGCAGGACAAGCAGGAATTCCCAGTGACGAAAGTCATCGTCGCAGAAGGAAGGGAGGACATAACGATCAAAATAAGCGACGAAGGCGGCGGAATTCCGCGAAGCGCTATCCCGCTTGTGTGGACATACATGTATACAACCGTGGACCGAACTCCAAATTTGGACCCTGATTTCGATAAGAGCGATTTCAAGGCACCGATGGCGGGATTTGGGTACGGATTGCCAATTTCGAGACTTTACGCCCGATATTTTGGTGGCGATCTGAAGTTGATCAGCATGGAAGGGTGAGTGATTTTTCGATACCTTAATTACATTAATCTTTATAGGCGCTGACTCGAAATACAGGTATGGGACGGACGTCTATCTGCACCTCAACCGCTTATCAAGCTCTTCGGAGCCTTTGCAATAGCAATCAGCAGTCATGAGGGAGTGGGCATCACCCCAAGGATTGGCGCTGCCGTACAAGAGAATGATGCAGAAGCGTCTCAAAAACTTGGAGGTGACCGAACGTAAGCAGGTCGGCGATGCAGAATCCATGATAAGCCAGGAAGGCGGGCGCTTCTCCCGCGTCAACGAAGCGGGAGCTGAACTTTAAAGCAACAGACAGAAAACACACAGCATCTTATAACCTATGTTAGGCTCCTTGGGAGCTCGGGGGGGTTCGATTTAGCTTGGGGGCACATAACAGGCAAAAACACATGGGGGTCTGGGGCGTGACGGCTTCTTATTGTCATTTCCAGGTCTTCTTTTTTCCTCATATTATTATCTAGTGTGCTAATTTCGACGGCGCAGGACGGGATCTGGGGCAAACGGGAGAATGGGAGGCCGGAATGACTTACCTACTAAGCATCAAGGCATGGTGTGTAAAAAAAGCATCGAAAACAACGTCGCCAAGCTGTTTTCTTAAATGTACATACAATATGTGTATCAGCATTGATCGAAAACTTTGTACCATCTACACTTTTTTTCGTCCGTGATTATTACGTACATCCATCCCTTCGTCTCTGGGAAGCCTCCTTTAGAGGTACTACCCTTTTGCTCTCCCCATGCCTTATATATATGTACAAATCCGGACCCTCCACCCTCCAATCGATCGATGGCCAACCTACAACCTACAACCTACCCCCTTGCCTTCCCTTCCTAACGTACACTATTATATGCTGGATAGGTGGCTTGCTAGCCTGGTGAGTTTTACGTGATAAGAAAAATGGACAATGAATGCGCTATGAGTTGGGTAACGACGCTCTCCTCTCCTCTCTTACTTTCAACCCCTAAACACCGTCTACTGCAATTTGGAACAAAGCCGCTCTTCACACTACGCCTTGTACATCAAATCTAAGAATCCCGTCGCGAGATCCACCACGACGGCCTTATTCGGCAAGCTTCCCGCAACACCATACAGGGCCGCGGTGTCGCCGGCGGCCTTGCCCTTAGGGCTCTTACCTTCGACAGCGCGAACGCGCTCCTTCTCGCGCTCGGCCTCGATAACAGCCTCGAGGTCCGCAACCAGGCGCTCCCAGACCTTGGTGATGGGCAGGGTGACGGCGACGTGCATAGCCGGCGGGTTCTGCAGCGCGTTCAAGTGCCAGCCCTTGGCGTTCATGCCGTCGGCAATGTCGTAGATATCCAGATTGCGCGCGGTGAAGGCAACTACCGAGACTAGCGGGCGGCCAAGGATGTCGAGCTCGGCGCCGAGGACTGGTGAGGAGACGACGTGCTCGGCGATCTTCTTGGCGCAGCCGACGATCTTGACGCATGCGTCCACGTAGCCCTGCTCGCCCACGCGCATCATGCTGGTCCAGCACCCGGCGATAAGAGCGCCGGGGCGCGAACCGGCGATACCGGGGGAGGCGTAAACGCCTCCGGACCAGTCAGGGGAGACGAAGTACTGGTACGTGCGGAGCTCCTGGGAGCGGTAGAGCACGGTAGAGTTGCCCTTGGGCGCGAAGCCGTACTTATGCGTGTCGCACGAGATGGATGTGACACCCTTGAGACGGAAGTCGAAGAGCTCCGACTCGAAGCCGGCCTTGTCGAGGAAGGGGACCAGGAACGATCCCAGACAGCAGTCCACATGTAGCGGCAGGCGGCGCTTCAGGGCCAGCTTCGAGAGGGCTGGGATATCGTCCATGATGCCATGGGGGAAGTTGGGTGCCGATCCAACAAGGAGGATGGTATTAGAGTTGATGAGACGGGAGACGCGGTGGACATCGACCTGGTATGACGGAGCGGGGCAAGGTACTAGGTGGACCTTGATCTTGAAGTAGTCGCCAGCCTTTCGGAAAGCCGTATGCCCAGTCTCGGGAAGAATCCTATCGCCATACGGTTAGTAACTATAAGTGGGTCTGCTCGGGGTCCGCGGCTCACATCTCGGGTTCTGTAACACCACGCTCAACATAGGCCTTTTGCCTCGCGCTATAGCACGCCATCAAAATACTCTCGGTACCTCCGCTAGTACACACGCCAGCGCCATTCGGCGGAGCGTGGAATAGGGAGAGAACCATGGCAACGACCTCGGCTTCCATCTTCCGCACGCCGGGGAAGACATCCGGATGTATCGGGTTTGCGACCGTGAACTTGCCGTAGGCCTCGGTCTGTAGCTTAAGCAAATCCTCCTCGCCGTGATACACAGCACCAGATACGTAGCCCTCTTCCCATTTAGTATGATCCATGTTCGCCAGCGTCTCGAGTTCCGTTCGTAATGCGTCGTCTGTCCAGCCTTCTTTCGGTAAGGTCAGGTATCGCGTCCCGTCGGTGGGAATCATCTTCGCCTGGACCTTCGCCAACGACTCGTTGATCTGTTTTCGCACCTTGGTCCGGACGCCCGGCGCCCGGAGGAAGTACCCGTATAATACACGTCGTAGGTCATGGTAGAATTCGACGATGGTACCGATGATACCGCGACCCTTTAGTTTCCAGAAGGTCCGGCGAACTATGCGCAGGACAAAAAAGAAAAAGACGACATTCCGCACTCTAAATAAGGAGGCAAGCAGTTAGCTTTTGTAGTTCGCGCTGGTGACGCCGAATTGCTTCTCGATTACAAGGGGACAGGGAGGAAGTTTCCACAGCCATGGTTACTAGCTGGTGGGAACCACGTTCAGGTCTGGGACTTACAGGTCGAGATTAAGGATCTGCTGTGGATTGATTGGCCGAGATCGCTTTACGCTGTTGAAGCTCTCGCGCAAGCTGATGGGCATTCGAGAGGAGCCCGGCATGTTGTCGACTTTACTTACTGCAATCGAACTCGTTTTCGATTGCAATGTTATAAAGCTGGGGCTATCGGGACATCTAGGCTAAGAGGAAAGGGAAAGAAGTTCGAAGCTCGGATAACTTCAAGAATAAAGACCCCAATAAAAACCCCCAGAGTGGAATTGGGAGATAGGTTCGTCAAATCCGGGACGACCATAGCTCCAGAAAAGTACAGTCCCCGCAAAAATAGGAGCAGATGGTCGGCCATCACATGTGTGGGCAGGGATGTTCGGCAAGAACAGTCGAGACCCCTGTTACAGCCTAGGTCGCCTGGCCGCGGACAGTTACCCAGATCCAGCAACGCTTGTTACGTAGAGTTCATCTCGAATACGAATCGCGAAGCGAGCGATCTCTAAGTTCTCACTTTATTTTCAGATCTACGGTAAGGTCTTCTGACTGGATGACTATTGCCTCACACGTCATTGGACATTGCCTCGGATTCAATATTGGAAGCCTCGATCTACACAGGTATTGTGATTCTAATAGTGTCACTCAACATGTAAGGAATTCCTTGAAATTGTAGATATCTGAATGTTGCCGTAAAAACGCTTTTCGAAACGACTTTTGAATCTACAGTTTCTCCAAATAGCTGACTTCATTCGCCCCTCACATATGCAGGCTCAAATACAGTATACTTGTAATTATGTACAAAGTGGTATCAACTTCGAAGACTCAAAATAACTTGAAATTAAGTGTTTGTGTTACACAAACGATAACTATCTACAGTGTGTATAGCATCATTCTTACCACAGTACACAGCTCCATCTAATACTGTTATCGCGCTCTATGATTCGCCGATAAGATCTCTTTTATCTTAGCGCATCAACGTTTCTCCCACTTTGTAGCTCTTTGCCAAGATTTACCCATTGGCCTCATCCATCCATCCATCATTGATCCCATCTTGAAGACAAGCGCATAGAGAGTACACGAAAAGAACGACATCAGCTCCCCGAGTACCATCTGAGTTCTCATACTTCCACTATAGAGTAGTCGTAAATGTCGGTTTAACGCTACAAACCTCCGTTCAATTTGCGAAAACTCTTCTCTATGGATTGGGTTAGCTCCGTCATACATGACAACGCCGTACAGATGATATGATGGAGAATCTATCTATTCACGATCCGCCTCCGGGCGCCCTGCCCCAATCACTGGGGCGGGCGGCACCTCCACAACCTCAACAACTGCCCCCCCAAATGTTTACCACCGCAGCGCAATTACTAGACCTCACCGATAGTAAGACCACGGCATAGCGAACTGCGACCGCTTATCTTGTTAACCCCTGGGTATAGAAAAGCTTCTGGTGTGTCTTCGAGATGGCCGGAAGTTAACGGGAGTTTTACGAAGTTGGGACCAGTTTGGTACGCCTGCCATATCCCATTTGCTCTCCCACCCATCCTAACATGTAGTGCCCCCAGCAAACTTGGTCCTTCAGTCTACCGTCGAGCGCACGTTCGCCATAACTTCCGACCCCTCAGATCCCCAACCGAGAGGCTTATATGCCGACCAAAACCATGGCATCTTCCTTGTCCGAGGCGAGAACGTTCTATTGCTTGGAGAGATCGATCTCGACAAAGACGACGACCCGCCGCCCGGCTTCGAGAAGGGCGAATTTAGCGTCGTAGAGAAACTCGCAAAGGAACGGAGGGCAGCAGAAAAGACTAAAGAGAAAGCGAAGTTGAAGAAACTGGCCACGCTTGGGTTCGAGGGTGAGAGTATGGGAGAGATAATACTCTAGACGAGGCCGATATGAGGGCCGGTCGTGAGAGCGGCGGCACCCAATGGGTCAGAAAAAAAGAAAGACGAGGAAACGGCCACTCGGGAAAAGTGCGTTATCTATGGTGAGCTGAGGGGCAGAATATTGTGAAATGCCCCTCCGTCATTACCCCCGGCGCGCAGGACTCGATCTCAGGAGTAGAGATTAAGAGTCCGGCCTTATTTCTCGCATGGGAGCGGTTGAAAGCTACATGCCAATATTATTCATAGTTCGATATGATAAGCGGCAAATGAATTCTACTTGTTCAAGCATTTCAAGACATTACCGACCTAGGCCTCCAATGAAGAGTCCGGTAGTACGAAAGAACCTTTACATCAAGCGCCAACCTTACCGTCGTTTTCGGTCTCTATGGCGCAGTAATGCAAATATTTCACTTGGTGTGCAATATCAGGCCCTTGTGAATCACCGGCGGTTCAAACACCCCTCTAAAAAGAGTCCACTCGACGGGTTTGCTAAGTATCTTGTTATGTACCAAAACCATAGCCCTAGAGGTGCAATGTGGGATAGGGGTATCACTTGCTAAGGGGTTTCATTTAGGACTTCCTTTATTTACCTATACACTAGGGTAACCGAGGCAACAACTCTATGTACATTTTCCGTAACTCGTTTTGCGAGTTATGAGGATACCTAACCGCCCTCACAGCTGAAACGAGAACTTTCCCCTGCCTCGACGTTCATAGACAACAAATAGTGCTCGAACACGATTCTGCAAGTCAAGAAATCCTAGGTAGTAGGGAAACCCAAATTGCTCCTCGGCCAAAACTGATTACCACCAATTAGTTATAGGAAACATCGACGAGATAGGCCGGGTTTCCAAGGGAACGTATACGGCGTAAACTCCTGGAACGTAAAGGGCCTGGGGGCGCTGAAAAACAGCCATATGTCGTGTCTGTATCGCCATACTGCGGCAGCATAGCTCGAAGTCCGTTGCTATTCCGTCGTATTAGTACATATCTATGAAGCTTCATAGGACTCGCTAGGGGGAGGAGTTCACGAGGAGACAAGAACTTACACGCTGTCCCGCTGACTCTCGGAATGGCTCTTGCCAATACATCCATCGCAAACGTTCGGTTGCTAAACGTCGTTGTCGCCCTGAATGTCGAGACCTTAGAATGCACAAATATGTCCAGGCTAGCTTCACGCATCAGGTCCGCGGCTGCTATCAGTTGGTCCGCTCGCGCGAACTTTTCAACGTGGAATAGGCACAGGAGGCTCGAGGACATGCCCGGCGACCATTGATCTGATCTCAGTGATTCCATCTATCTCGTTAGTAACATGCCACGGTATGCCGCGCTCGTGATGGATTATATCGGAGCAATTGCTTACCTCGTAGTAATTCTGCCAGGGGGTGGAGTACGGCAACCTCTTGAGGTGGTGATACAGGCATTGGATGCCATCCATCGTCAAGACAATACTCCAATGCTATTGCCATTTTGTGTCTAATTAGTTTCTACTTATCCGGAGTGGTAACGGGCTGGAAGGTTAACTTACGAACTCACCCAATGGGTCGTGAGCCCGGTGGTGTAGAGCGAGGTAGACACTACGTGGCTCTAGAGGCCAATCCGCCACTTTGGCAAATTGGAACGGCATTTTAGAGAATTAATACCATCCGGGACGTTCTCGTGAAATATGGATAGATGGTTCGTAATCGTTTGATTATCTTGTGGGAGTAACATGGACAACGGGAAGGGTGCATAGTCAGGAGTAAAACGAAGTGGTTGCTTATGTTTAAGTAGGCTTGAGAATTTGACAGAGGTAGGTGCTGAGCTGGGAGTGACTAGAGTACGGGGTTTGTGCCTGACTGTTTTCACTGTCACGAGGCTAGTCGTCGTCTCGTTGCTCACTTGTGTTTCACGGTACGACAGCCTCTAGCTCAAGTGTCATTGGCAGCTTCGAATGAAATCCCTTGGGTATTCAAACTCCCTTGGAGCCTCTAGGTGAGTAGTGCACTTAAATCAGTACTCCTTGCCCGTCGAATGAATTATAATAAATTACACATCAAAATCGTAGTTATTTCGCCGTGCTAGTATAGTATGAAGATATTCTGTCCGGCGATGCGTTGGCATCACCCCGTCATGCAGTCCTTCACGGCGATAGCTAATGACAGAGGGGAATATATAGTGACTAACACTTGACCTTGTGTGCAGCTGCATGCGAGACTTTGTTATGGACACCTTTTTGATTATGGAAGAACAACACGAGGTGTATAGTATAATCCTTTCTATGTGTAGACTATGATGAGTCCCAAGACAGCAACGTCCGTCCCTGTTATCTAATACTACTTCAGCCATTATAAACCAGGTACGAATCCCTCGACTCGTACGTTCCATCCTTCTGGGAAATGCATTCCCGGCTCGCCGTCCCATCCACCAGCCATCATGGCCATGGCTAGTAAAAATGAGCTTGACCCAGGGAAGTAGGGTGTTGGTACTCGAGAGCCACCGACAGGATATCCAGCGTCATCGAATTCAAATAAGGGATGTAGGAGATAGGTCACGGCCTGTTCAATATCGCCGAGGCGTAGCGAGTTCACTACTGTGGTTAGACTGTACATTCTGAAGAGGCTCCAATAGGGAGGTGTGGAAATACTTACTAGCTAACATCGGAAAATCCCAACCCCAGCAATCTTCCAAGTCCCACAGGTCTCGGATCTTGTCCGCCGTATTCTTGATAATCGTCATGTTGAGCGACGGCCCGCTAGACGGGGGAGGAAGTAGGCCGAAGACAGCTGACATTGCTGGATGGTCTTGAACCGTGGTATTTTTCCACATGTTCGGAATGCCTTCATACACGGCAAGAGCGTCATCTGAAATTGGCAATGGCGCTAGGTTATCTCGGACTTCTACCCATTTGTCGGGGACTGCGAGGTTCTGTCTTTGTTTCCACTTGATGGCGACATCTAGGCCAAACCGCCAGTAGACTAGTTCGAACGCTGGGTTGACCGTGGCATTGGGATTGGTATTTTCCGATGCTGGATACATCGGCGGGCCGAGATCGTAATGTTTGGTCGATTCATTAAAGAAAGCGTACGATACCATGAAGTCAGCAGTAGATGTGAGAACCGCATCCCAAGAATTCAGCGTAGTATCGTTAGGGAAAGACCTATATTCGATTTCCGCGAAGTACATCGGGTGAGGTTGTTGCCAGATGAGCAATGAGTTGATCTCTCCAGGAGCTGATCTTCCGGTCGGATCGGTCATCTTCCCCCAACGAGCACCGTCATATCCCTGTGCTTTTGCTCGGTCGACCGACGAGTCCAAATACTGCGTATACATATTTGGAAGACTACGCCATAACAACGGAAATTGGTTCCATCGCGCGAATTGAAGTAGATGCCATAGTATCATCTCGAGCTTTGAAAACTTGTCAGTATTCAACATGTCTTTCTAATGATGATTGCACCTGGATTTCTAGGCTTACATGGAACTTGCCATACCACCCATTATTCACCAAGCCTTCGATAGTTAGCACAATAGTCACGTTCAATAATGTAAGAGTATATAAGTCTCACCAGATTCTGCTTTGCGGTTAGTAGGTTACAGTAAGTTTCTTGAAGTAGAGATGCTTACCTTGAGGGGGGTAAGAGGAAGCTGAGTTAACGGCTGTGAGATATTGAGATAATATCGTTCTTCGTTGGAGTTCTGTAGCATCGGGCGATTTTATATGAGACAAGTCAATGAAAGCGCCGGATCTCCAGAAAGATTCCCACCAAGCCTTTGAAGCAGACGTAATATCATTAAAGGATGATATGCGTGTGTCCGAAACGGGCGAGAAAGCAACAGCCAATTCGATCTTCTTGGCTGCCTTAGATGGCTGGAGTATATAGCGATGGGTACCGTCAACTGGTCCCGATATTTCAGCCTCTTTTTCCCACGCGATGGACACATAGTATGAGGTAGCATCTAGATCATGTCGAATTGTTGCTCTGTTCTCTCCGCTTTGTAAGGTGGTAGTGTGCTTGTCTGTAGCATTGAAGACACCAACAAAAGGTGCGTCAAATTTGTTTCTAGTTGGTAGGGGGAAATCAAAGAAAATTCCAAGAGACCCTTCAGAGAGAAGTTCGGATTCAACGGTGATGCCAATGGTGTCGGAACTTGAATCCGCCCAAGTCTCAACTTCAACAGAAGCGCCCTTATAGGTGAAAGATGACGAGATCTTGCCGGTCCAAAGATCAAGGGTCTGAGACTTGCTCTCCAGTATCTCCTCAGTTACATCATCTCCGTTGAACCAAAACCCAATCGTTCCTAGATTCACCCGTTGAGGGTTTTGGATTAACCAGGTGGAAATGTCATTTTGAGCTGGGTTGGGTTGGTTATAGTTAACCAGCCGCCCATGTGTCCACCAGTCCAAACCCGTGAAGTCTAGAACATATTAGCCTGGGGTTCTGATTTCTGAGTTGACTACCTACTAACCATCTACTGATGTTTGACCATTGGTAGTTGGGAGGCTGAAGTTATGCCAACCCCATGTCGACATTGTTGCAAAGGGGCCGAATGTCTGCAAGCCTGTGACATCCACCCCGAACGCGAAGTTGCCATTGCCGACCTGCAACGGCGTGGTCTTGGAGCTAGCATTACGATGAGGGTTGAACGATCTGACTACTTTTCGCCTGTCGATTCCACAAGTAGCCTGAACGCCTTGGAAGGCTATTAATAAGAACGTGAGGAACCGTACGAAAATCATTTTAGGTCACCTCCGACTATGAACTACATTTTTGTAGAACCATATAAACTGAAATTAGAGAGAAGCCTCTATATATCTACTGTACCATCAGTCTACTACCTATAATGAATGGTACTATACCTTTACTTAGAGCCTTGGAGCTCCTGTGGGGATTCCCAATTACCCGGATCCCTAAGGCCTGGAGAAGCATCTTAGACACTGCTAGCTGCGGGGGTTGCTTGACTGGACCAGGCAATAATAGGTAGACCTTCGGGAAGTCGATAGCCCGATTTTGGGGCTCTACACCTAAGTTGGTAAGAAGTAACGGAAAAATATTTGCTAGGTTGGTTGTCTTTGGCCGTATAAAGCTACTTATTGGGTTGGAACTCTTCATTCAAGAAGCATGATTTGACGAACAGAGACATTAAAGATTCATTTTTCTCTAAACACTAGTTTGGGGGATCTTGGAGAAAAAAAAGGGGGAAGTGGTTGAAGTTCTAGCCCCAAAACAGAAGTCTCCGGTACTAGCCGCATGACCGTCTCTGAAGTTCGATTTCTCTTGCTGTATATAAATATTAGCACTTGTAACTTGAAAGCTGTATCAAAATTAAAATTGATTGATATCATTGATATTCCAAGATGAACATTTGAAGTTGGAAAAGAGAGATTGGAAGCACTTACCCCAAGCTAGTGAATGACAGCAGGGAACCCCTGCCTCAGATCAAGTGTGGAGGCGGCTGCATAGCCGGCATTGCTTTTCCCATGGCCCGTGCACGCAGCATAGCAACCAAGCAAAACATCCCAATACAATCATCAATTCCATCGTCAGACTTGCTGTGACGCTGTACAATACAAATAAGAAATTACTTGGTAGACGACTTCTTTTATTCTTCTTCCATCCCGTAGTCATTGTGTACCGTTACACCTTGGTAAACTCAACAAATTGAGCTTCTGTTACCGAAGGTAAACCCAATCTTGTATGTCAACACAGACACCTCTACTTTCGTATGCCCCGCTAACACAAGCGCAATGGCGCAGTCAACAGGAAACCGAAGTCGCCCATTACAGAAGATCGGGGACAAGATGACTTCGTTCGTCACGACCGTGTAAGCAAAGACCCCTTCCAATTCGTATACCCAATTCATCCCCACTGACAATTACGTGCCTCTCTACAGAAACCAGCGCGCGCGCAACCAGTTCCGCTCGCGCGGGGGCAAGGGCGGCAACACGAGCTACCAGCTACGACAATACGCAGAAGCGACGCTGGGCGGGGGGTCTCTACGCAAAGTCGTCAAGCTACCAGAAGGGGAGGACGAGAACGAGTGGCTAGCAGTGAACATGGTGGACTTCTACAACCAGATCAACCTGCTGTACGGGGCGATCACGGAGTTCTGCTCGCCGCAGTCGTGCCCGGAGATGAAGGCGACGGACGAGTTCGAGTACCTGTGGCAGGACGGGGACGCGTACCGGCGCCCCACCAAGATGCCGGCGCCGCAGTACATCGAGCAGCTGATGTCGTGGGTGCAGGCCAGCATCGACAACGAGTCCGTGCTGCCCTCCCGCATCGGCGTGCCCTTTCCTAAGTCCTTCCCCGCCCTCGTCCGCCAGATCTTCAAGCGCATGTACCGCGTCTACGCCCACATCTACTGCCACCACTACCCCGTCATCCGCGAGCTCGGCCTCGAGGCCCACCTCAACACCTCCTTCAAGCAGTACGTCCTCTTCATCGACGAGCATAACCTCGCTACCGGAAAAGACTTCTGGGGTCCCCTTGGCGACCTCGTCGAGAGTATGCTCCGGAGCGATTGATTAGGTTCAGACCTTGGTTGTGTTGAAACTACGTAGATAGGGAATTACTATCATGAGAGACGGGCAGATGATGAGTTTGACAGATGATACCTGGGGTAATACCTACGCTAGACTAGAGTAGGCACGTTGCATCTTTTCGAGGCTTTGGCGTTTGGAACGGAACACTACGGAAGCACGAGGTTGTTTTAGCATTGCGAGGGATAGATAGGGTAATACGACTTTCACGATTGGGGCCACGATGCTGCTCCCTCGTCGGATGACTTTTCCATTGTTGTACTTGTATACTATTCGGGTCTATTGGTATGACCTGTTTTGAAGCTACATCTCAGCAGAGCTCGTGATTAGTAGGACTCACTTTCAGCTTTGCTCCCATCGTGACACAAATAACATGCGTTTATTGGTTTACACGTAGTGAAACTGGTTTGTGTGCTCCCCCTTCATAACGTGTTATTCCAGTTGCAGTTCCCGAAACAGGTCAAGAGATTTGTTCTTGCCAAATATGTTGCTCGGCCGTCCCTTTTCAGGTTGCCAATGCCAATCCAGGGTGTTCATAACCCATACCAACGCCGCACCAAATGCTTCTTATTGCACCAAGATTGTACAGTTGCTGGCTGATTAGAAGCCATAAACGCCAGGGGCCTAGGGCCTACTCGAATTCTTTCATAGCGTTGATCCTCTTCTTGAGGAATTCAAACGCTGAGAAGAAAACTGCGTTGACGGCCGCAGAGCGTCCCATAGACACGCCGAGGCCACGGTACATGTCCCGTCTGAAGAACTGAATCTTCGGGACAGGAACTTTCTGTCCTTTGGAATACATCAAGGCATTTCGTTGGTAGATACTCTTAACGGAATCGATGGGGTCTAGCAGGAAGTTAGCATACAACTGCTACAACTGACGAAAAGGGTACATACATATCAACGCCCACGATACTATGCCGCAGAGAGCTCCAGCGACAAGCACGGCAATGGGATTCTTGTGAGCATCCTTTCCGCTAAAAGTTGTTAACAGCTGCTTGCTGCTCTCATACGTAGCAAAATAGATCCCAGTTCCAAGGGTATCCCTCACTGTAGCGACGTTAGCCAACGGTGTGAAACAACCCCGATCAAGAACTGTCTTACACAAATGCAAGTTTAGTCCCGTATACATTCCAGTAAAGCCTCTATGCTTGACTATGTTGGCGAGAGTCTTGAAAGTTCCTTTATTGTGATAGCTGAGAGCAATAGCTTGCTTTTGCGGATCCACATTCTTCTGTTTCGCCATGAGGACCGACACTTGGGCACTGAGTTTTGTTAACTCGAAAGGACCTGGTTATCTTCTCGTTAAAGCTAATTCCGACGGGTATTGGTAGGTATTCGGCATGCTCACAAGCAATAAAAGTGATGCCTGAGCCGGCAGTGGCTCCAGCGGCCCCGAAGCAGGCAATAGTGCCTAGATTCGGATATGCGCCGTTCTTGTTGACATGTTCAAGTGGGCAGAAGCCGAGGTGCTTCTTCATCCAGTCGGAATATACGTATTTGGAGCGTTGGTAGATGGAGAAAGAAATTGTTCGTACGAGTGTGACACTGGCTAAGGGAGCGGTTACACCTACACAGAGCCCAGTGGCGTTAGCTATTGCCTCCTGGTAAAACCAGATCACGAGCTTAAGTCACGTACCTCGAAAGAAGCCTCGAATTCCCTCTGAGTTATATGTTACGCGCACGCAATCCAACGCACCCGCATAAGGATATGTTTGCATACGAGTTTTAACACTATCAAGGGGAAAAGCAGTAACAGTCGACAAGACGCTGGCAGTGCTAGCAGCTGTCTCCGTCCGGTAACGTTTTATCCACCTCCGTGGCTTCTCACTTCCGCCGCTGAGCTGAGGCATGGTCCGAGTCCGGATCGTGGAGCTGGTGACATCTTGGAAATTGGACTCAGCTGGCATGGCTCAGTTCTTGCGCAGCAGAAGCTGGTATTGCGGGGGAAGCTTCAGACAATGGCCTCGCAATGAGGACCAGAGTCATCGGCGTGGTCGCGATACAATAGCGTCTCCTGCTGACAAGAGATATGCCATCAAGATCCCGAACGATGAGGACTCGACGGGAGTTTATTATTTGATGCGGGGTTTCGAGAAGGTCGATCGCAGGAAGGAAAGGAAAAAAAGGAGGAGATGGGAGAGGTCCAGAAGACAAAGTGCTAGAATATTAGACTATTTCATCGACGCACAGCGATAATGCGTACAGTGATTGATTGTTGTATGTGTGTGTGTGCGTCCGTCTACGTACTTGCAAACAAGCCAATTGAGCTCAAGTATATTATGATCTGTCCAAGGACTGCTCCTTTCTGCGGGGTTTGCTGTGGCATACAAAGAATGACATTGGACCCCGGGAAGTTTACGTAGTTGTAGATATGTAGTGTGGATGGGATGGGGGGGAGCTGGCTTGGGCGGGAAACAAGAAGTTCAAATGGGGATCAATCATTGATGCTTGGTTACGGGACAGGGGGTAGGGGGGTGTCTGTCTTGGTTACATGGTACTCAATTGGGGGGAATAGGTACGTATGGGGGTACGGGGGTGCGCCTGGAGTTGTTAGTTCGTGGTATGGAAAGCGGGAGGCATGGGCCCATCTAACAATGATGATGGGGGCAACTGGGACGCTATGGAAGAGGCATGTGGGTACGTAACTCACAGATGGAGCCAGGTTAAAAGGCCGAGTAGAAGGAGGGGAAATCGTCTGAGAATGAACCGTCATCGAACATTTTGAAGTCACCGGCTAGAATAATAGTGGTCCAAAGCAGTTATGGATGTTCTACAGCATAAGGACATAAGGACATAGGGACATAAGGGAGACCGTACAGTATAGCTCTCTGATATTCATACCCCACAATTTCATCGAATTCATCACAAACTAAACATATCTGCATATGCGGCCAGACAACTATGTAATCGTACAGGCTCGGCAGGTTAAGTGTACCTAGTGCTAGTAGCCAGTGCCGATCCTCTAGAGGCTATTGGATTATAAATTGCACATATCGTATGTCTTGGGGTAAGATCTGTTATAGAATGTCGCAGCTAGTCCCCTTGTCACCTGGAGTAGGCCTATGCTCCCTCCGGTAATTACTGTAACGAGGTAGACATGTTGATGAAAATTAATGAAGACGGCCTCCAACCAGCTCGGTTATCCATCTACCCTATCCCATATCACTTTCGAGTCTCCGGACGGCATGATGATAGGGGCCTCTTTATTTATCTCCAACTTGCACAACCCCAATGTAGCAGGCGATGAGTTAAGCTAGGGAGACCATCGCCATCTGGTCGAACACCTTAATCCATCAAAATATAGAAACTGCCTAAGCGACTATGTCCCATCCCCTTAAATACAATACATCGGTATGCTTCGTCTTATCCGTGTATGTAGTAGGACGGTCCATTACCACCTCGATTCCCCCCGATACCAATAGGCTTCCTTCTCCTTCTGGTAGAGTACCATCTGCAGGTTCGGGCATCTGGCAGATGGTTGGCCGATATATCGGGAAAAGTTGGGGTCGATCGTTCCCCTCGATGAATGTCAAAGACCCAAATCCATGGCCTTCTCAGGGGCAATAGACTTCATTCTTTATCCAAATCCCTTCATCGTCCCAAGTCGATGGTACCAAGTACCAAAAGTAATTGTCTTTGAGCTTAGGCTATCCGCTGTTCGTTCCCTTGCTTCTTTGTTGTATCCGTGTGACGGGAGTATGAGTCAGGTCCTGCTTAAATTCGGAGCACTTAAGCTTCTGCATGCAACCCATTGACGGTTGGTATTAAATTGACCGTAGTCCACGTTGTTTCGTACAGTCCGGGCGCTCTTCGTGAGGGGTGCGTATCCAATGCGACATAGTCACGGTCTGGATTGGCGCGGGGACCTCATCTCCATTCTAGAGAGGGTGTGAGCGACAGGCAACGTCAGCTAGATTTCTAGCCTGGAGCCAATCGAGTAAAGCAGCAAAATGCGAATGTTGGCGAAGGGCCTTGGAAAATGTGATAAAGATGAGCAGAACAGCCCACCGAGAATCTTAATGCTCGGCGCATCTCGTAGTGAAGCCGGCAATTATATGTGTTCAGGCACTTAGATACTTGATGCCTTGCTTAAGACCGCAGGCACAAACCCATAGTCTTATTAAGCATAGCGACGGTCATGTCGTAGTGTTTGAACGCTGTCTTCTGAATGTGCTCTTTTGGGTCTTGATTTATTTCATTCCTAGGACATCGTTAGTTACGTCAGCGTAATGAAATTTAGAGGGATGGTTTACCTGGGCTTCTGTTTCAGTGAAATTTCAACGTGTTTCCAAGACTTCCGGGAAGCATGATATCGGTAAAAGGCTACGTGTAAGAGGTTTCTAAGAATGCGGTGTTCTAAGCCGCGAGTTCTGGCGGCGGCCTCTAGAAAACGTAGAGTTCTAGTCGTACTTCGGGGATCAAGCTTGGCTCCCTTTTCGCGGAATGCCGCCCTGAGCTGATCTCGAGCTATATACCGAGCTGGTCCGGAGAACTGGACAGCATGCAGTAGCCCTCGGTATAAGTGACGGTAAGCATGGATAACCTGGATATCAGCCATTGTCACCGGCTCTGTCCACGGGTAGGCGTATCAGTTTCAAGGTCAGGGTTTCTCGGTAGCAGGGGAGCTATATGTTCCACCTCCTAAAATTCTCCTGGATCGTTTCGACTGGCATATGTGAGTCAGTATCCAAACATGTGATGAAATTTGGTGTTTTTATGTGTACCTGTGTGACTTCGATTTTATTATCGTAATGATCCATCCCTCTTATCCATCTTAGGTAACAGACCGCCGTAGCCCAAAAACATTGGATGCACTGTGCCAAGACATCCCCGTCAGCCGCTAAGACTACCCGCACTAACGCAAAAGCATGTGCTTTTGTCATGTAACTCTCATGTATTCTTATCCCTTTTTTCTACTCCCATGGACTTGACTGTACTAATTCGATAGATGGCTTCAGGTGGCGGATGGTGCAAGCGGGGTACCTATAGCACCTATTAGCGTACCAGAAGCGCTAAATCGATTCATTACCATGTTTCAATCCAAGATCAACGATCCACTTGATGTCACTACCGCCTCTTCTCTCAACACTCAATCAATCATTGATCCAATTGAACACGGACACTGGTCTGTGGCTTGTCTGACAGACCCCGAAGACGATTTGATTCATCCCAAGTTCCCCAAACCGACCGGACGGACATCTTTCTTATTAATGACTCTCCTTCGTATTGTAACTCGGTTCATTGCATTGGGTTCAAGTTATTTGTATTATTCCTTCTTGAATTAATTACTTGTCCACTTCTATTCGGGAATGACAATGACCACTTTCGTTCCCGGTATCCGATTCTAGTTTCGCCTCCTTTTCTAATGGCGTCCCTAGTTACCGACTTTCTTGTTAATCCCGTCATACGACAAGCCAGACGATTCTCGCGATCATCAGCTAACATACCCACACCCGATTCCGTCTCGCCTCCTGCTAAAGAACCTAAAGAAAGCCAAGATGATGCTATTTCGGAGACGGAGGAGGAGTCGTATTTGGGCGATGAAATAGATGGAAGCATGTCGTCGTCTCCCTCGTCACGGAGCTCCGTCCATCCAATTCCTCGTAGTGCCACGGCTGATTTAGATGACAATACTGCTCAGTCCAGCAGCGCAAATCGTGTTGACTCCCGTAACTCCGACACACGCCTCGACGTAAATGACACTCGAAATCTTGATGCTCAGGGTGGGTCGATATCTTCAAGTAGCTTAAACATGACCGACGGGCTATTATTCCCAGTTAGCCCATCTCCGTCACGTACTGAACGACGAAAATCCCTCCCCGAGGACGATGGGATGGGCGTATTGAGGAAACGTATATTTGCTATCCAGGCCCAAAATGTCAAATCAACGGAGAAGGCCCGCCTAATGCATCAGTTGTTAATAGAGGGTTACACTAAGTCGAGACATGTAGCCCTAACAGACCGACCTCTTACACCTTCTAGCCCGACTACTTCAGAGCAACGACGCTCTCAAGGTCCTCTTGAATCGTTTAGGTTCTGGCAAAATACCTCGGAAGAGGCGGAGGTGCAAGAAACGTTCAATCTGACACCGGAGGATATTCGACCAACCTTTGCGCCTCCGAGGGACCCGTTAGGCGATATTGCGGAGGAGTTGGAGGAGCCCGATGACTCGGATTACCGTCCACTCGGCTGCGAACACTACAGGCGGAATGTTAAGCTACAATGCTCCACGTGCAACAAGTGGTACACATGTCGTTTCTGCCACGACAAGGTGGAGGATCACAATCTAATCAGAAAGGATACCAAGAACATGCTATGCATGTTTTGTGGGACTGCGCAAAGGGCTTCTGATGTTTGCGTATCTTGTGGTGCCTCGGCTGCGCGGTATTACTGCAATATATGCAAGTTGTGGAATGACGATCCCGACAAGCCTGTCTACCATTGCACCGACTGTGGTATCTGCAGGATTGGAAGAGGGATCGGGAAAGATTTCTTCCATTGCAAGGTGAGACAACCGTTTCTATACGTCGATTTATAGCTAATAAGCTAAAAACAGACATGTTGCGCCTGCATCGCTATAGGTCAGGAGAGGGACCATAAGTGCATCGAGAGGTCTACGGATTGCGACTGTCCCATATGCGGTGACTACATGTTCACGTCCCCTAAGGCCGTATGCTTTATGAAGTGCGGGCACAGCATACACCGGCAATGCCTCGATCAACATATGAAGGTAGCCTACAAATGCCCGATTTGCAATAAGAGCCTTGCAAATATGGAACTGCAATTTCGAAACCTGGATATTGCGATACAAGCACAGCCTATGCCGCCTGAATTTCAAGATACGCGAGCACTAGTTTTATGCAACGACTGTTCCGCCAAAAGCTCAGTCAAATACCATTGGCTTGGGCTGAAATGCGGTGTCTGCTCATCATATAATACGGCACAGCTGCAAATACTTGGTATGGCTGACGAAGCAATCGCAACCGACTTGCTTGGGCGGGAGGCGGAATTCTCAGAGCTGACAGCTTCGCTCGGCGCGGGTGTTGCTGAAGTCGGCGATGGGACCCGCACCCGCGATATAAGAAGGCGGCATTCTTCTAATGTCGCGCGGTCAACGATCAACCAATCTATCCTAGAGCCAAATTTCCCCGATAGGCTTGCACGCTCCGTGTCCCCGCCACCTGGTCTGGCGGCTGCGTGGCATCCACCAGCGGGCTACTCCCTTCCGGAAGTAGATGACGAAGATAGAGATGACCTCCTAGGATTTTGGAGTCGGGTCCCTCGTAGCATAGCGTCCAACGAAGATAGGGATGAAGAAGAAGCAGGCGAGTCTGAAGACGAATCCGTATCATCGGAAGAAGAAGATGAGGATGAGGAAGAAGGAGACGAAGAGGAGATAGATGACTTCCAGCTCCTTGGCCACCGCTAGATGCAATGGATTAGAACTGGGTTGGCTGGCTCGGGATTGATATAGGGACGGCGTTTTATAGGTAGGGCATTAAGCGCATATGGAAATACCAGCGGGGTCTAGGCAAAAACAACATCATTGAAGTTGGCATCCGGTACACAGCGGTCGACAGTTGCGATTTTGGGATATCAGTATAAGTATAGAGGTGACATTCTGTGTCGAATCGAATCCCCGGCGTCTGCGAACTTTGGGAGATTACTGAGGTATATATTGCATACGGATAAATCTATGTGGCATCATTACTCCGTGCTCTGCGGCGCGTTTCCATTTATCATTGCCTTTTCTGTCTCGTAAACGTGATCGGTGAAGAAAGTAGAACTCCGAACGCCTTTGCCAATGCTATCTGTTCGATGGCGCTTATCGTCCCATCTGGGGTGCTACATCTCATCGACCGGTTTCCTGCGCGAACTCTGCCTTTTGTGCTTCCTTACGCAGAAATTGGACAACATTCTGGAGTTGGCGCATCAGTAATCAGTATATTGTATAGACTAGTTTAACTTTCATATACACGTACCGCGAGTGCCTCCGGGTTCACGCCGTTCTCGATCATGGAGATACAGATAGACAGCGTACGACGGTCGAGATGGCAGTTCTATATAATCATAAATGCTCGGTTAGGCAATTCTTACTTGAAGTGTTGAATGTCTAACGGGCTGGTGGTCTTACCAGGATGGTGGATATCTCATGGAGGATATCGACTGCTTGTTGCGCAGCCTGCTGCTTCTCATTTTCATCTCGCGGGGCTCCTGCTGGCGGCATCTTGACGTGCTGATTCTCTATTGGAGATACACGCAATAAGATGTCTAAAGGGATGTTGAGACTACGCCGCTTTAGTGGTGATCGAGATGGAATTTAATGTAGTGAGACGCGTGGAGTCGCGGGGCTCGAAGTTGGCGGTGTTTTGTGGTCGCAGCTGGCTCCAACTGCCTTCCGAGCGGAATATGGACTTGGGAAACGCGGTGATATTTCACAAATAGGAGCCTGAGGAAAAAAACTCTCTACGTTGTAATTGAGTTACGGATATCATAAACAATTCATTTTAGCTTTCTTAGGCGAGAAGGGATTGCTTTAGATCAGACAGAAACTTAAACACGGTCATGCATCATTCAATTCGTCTTCGGTATCCAGTGGTAGCTATTATATCGGACTCCGAACTCCAGCTCCATCGCGTACAATCATCACACAGAGAATAGAACCCCATAATCATGACTTCATAGCCTCAACAAACAGCTCCCTCATCCCTTTTAGCAATATAGCTAAGTCTCTCGTCTCATTAACGCGCTCTAGCACGCGATCCACCTTCTCCCGCTCGACCTTCGGGCGGCAATGGCGCACATCGTAGTCGCGGGAGGAAGTGCAAAGCTCGAACCAAGCCTCGCGGTCCCAGTCGCGCTCATCCACATGGGTAAAGACGAAGCGCAGGCGGTCCGTCTGCCCCGCGCCCTCGATCTTCAGGCACAGGTTCTGCATCCAGAAGTCCAGCTCCGGGACGTTGAAGCGGGATTGCGATTCGAGGTATTGCGCGTGCGCTCGTTGCGCCGCTAGTCGCGCGTCGATCTCTTTTTGCGTTTCGGTGATCTGCTGTTGTAGCGCGTCTCGTGTCGCTTTGTTCTTGTCCCGCTGCGAGCTGAGCGAGGCGATTGCCGCTTGCATTTCCTGCGTCTCGGCTGATTCTTTGGAGATCATTTGTTGGTGCGTGTTCGTCTTGTGCTGGAGGATTTCCATATCCTTCTTCTTCATGCGTTGGTCCTCTATTCGATGCGACCCATGTTAGTCTCGCTATGCCATATACACGTAGAAGGCCCAGGAGTGTTTGTTCGTACCTTGAAGTTCTGCGATATTCATCCGAAACTGGTTGCGCTCTTCGAGGACGCGCTTTCGCCCCTGCTCAATGAAGGCATCGAATCTCGCAGTAAACTTAGCCATGCGATCGCGCAGCTCGTCGAAGCCGAAGTTTATACTGGGCAGCGAGTCCGCCATGGACGGGGCTGTCGCCGATAGCGTCTGGCGGCCGCTGAGGCTCGATGACAAAGAGGATTCAAACGCAGAGGCCATTTCAACGATTTGGCTTTCTGTTTCGGAGGTATAGATTGTTTCAACTAGTAGTGGATGTCGGTATGATTCTGATTCTATCGTTTCGCGATAATTGGGCGCTGGAACGATTGACTTTGGAGAAGGAAACCCGTATGCATCTAGCCCAACCCACCTGTAAATGTTTATTTTCGTTGCCGAGCGCCGCTAGGTGCTAAATCAAGACCCACTTTCTTCTACAACAATCACTATTGCCTCAAATAGTTTAGCTCGTTATATTCTATTGACACAGAAACTCAAGTTATTTGAAAGTTCACGACTGAGATTTTTCATAGAAGTATCATTGACATATTATATTGATACACATATGCAACGTTGAACTATGAAGTTACAGTGATATGAGCTTTTATCTCATTCACATGAGGTGGTAAAACTGGAAATCGCAAGGCGTTCATAGGTACGATTAGATAATAGCGTGAACTTTGAGACCCAGTTATTTCTCATTCCGGCAAGCTATCTCCAGGGATACATTTTTTCTATCTTACTTAACCGAATATATTCTTTGCCAGGCACAAACGATAGTCTTTTGCTTTTTCTTTCACGGATATTGATCGCGTTGATCTAAGCTGACTATAATCACGATTTCTGGCTCTTCCAGCCATCGAATATGTACAGAAAACGACGCTCAAAATCTGAGAAGATATCCATAGAGCTTCGCTCTCCGAATGACTGACCGTCAAGTTACTGAATCATCCATTGGACTCGCAGGACGCCTTACACATTTACCCTATGGCATAGCCAAGGCGGAGGATCGCGGATGGAAATCCACGAGAAACTTCACCCAAAATGGTTCGTCTTCGTAGCTTCATATTCTCTTCCTAGAATGCTAATAATATATGAAGTGCCTGTATTCAAAGAGCTTGGTCCTCACCAAATATGGTTTCCAGCTGCTGGTACAACCGGTATACCGTCTCTAGGTCCATCCGCAAGCAGTGCCTGGCAAGCTAAGCGGAGGCAACAGAGATGGCTGCTCAAAGCTCATCCGGAAGCTCGCCTAGGTAACGAATGTGTTCATGACGAGTTTTTGTCATCACAATCGTACTTGGAATCTGATGAAAATGCGCCAAGAGGCTCATCTCTCTTCACTATCGGTGAGATGACCGATACGAGCAATCCGAAAGGAGTTTCCAGTGTGCCGTTAATAGTAACCGCCACTGGTGAAGCGAATGATGTTCTTCGCCTGACTATCCCGACTGTAGAGGAATGGCAATGGGCCAATGACGAGAGCGTCTCGTTGCGTCTCATAAACGTGACTGAGAAAGATGAGTCGATACTTTTCGAAGAAGGAATAGTAGGACCTATCCGCCGTCTGAAAAGTGTGGTCGACCAGAAAAGGTACGGCCCGACGCGCTGGATAATCGTACAGAAAGACTCCGGTACTCGAGTGTTTCAACCAGAATATCGCAGGGCCCCGATACAGTCTGAGTACTATCACGAAGGGAGATCTTCTCATATCGCGCCAAATCCATTATTCTTTCTTCCGAAGGACTGGACGGGAGGGAATCCGCATTCGGACGCCTCCTTCAACCCTAGTGTAAGGTCGAAACCGCCTCAATTGGGACTCATCGATGAGTATGGATTTTGGAGTGTTTGGGATATCACCCATATCAAAATCAAGTCATCTCGGCAAACTAAGACTAGCCTCAGCAGTTGTGGGCATATTGAGAAGGGTTTTTTAGATCATCTCCCCTCCAAAGGTGCTGGGAAGGCGCAATGGCATAAAATATTCTGGGTAGGGAACTCTGATGACTCTCAGGCATTCGATTTCGAGGACGATGAGGAGACCACTGGAGCGCAAGGTTCCTTTTCACAGCTAATGCGATCTTCTACATTGCTGGTGTGCAGCCCACAGCTGGTTAGATTGCTAGATCTCACAAATAATTCATTCCTCCCGGGCCTACCATTCGTGGGGGATTCTGGGGTGGATTGCATTCTGGATGTTCATGAGAACCCACAAGACACCCAATACATCTTTGTTCTGACCACGTCAAAACTGTTCATGGCCAGGGTTTTCTTATCTTCGGGTCGGGATTGGGGTGAGGCACGAAAGCAATGGACTATTGTGCTTGCTGTTTCTCACCTGAGAGACTGTTTTGACCGAAGTCTGAAGCTCGCCGTCAGCCCAGGAACCAGGTCTTCTAATCAAGCCACCTCACTAGTTTCCCTATACTCCAACAACAACGCTCAGATCGATCTTTTCTGCGTTAATGCGCTGAAAGGTGATCCCTTCAGAGTCACCTATCATCGTGAGACAATCGTTCCAGATATCCCCCAGTATGCGACTCCAGACACGGCGCTACGGACTATGTGTCTTCATACCGCACCAACCGCCGTAAAAGCTTCAGAGTCGGCAACTCCATCCGCTCGAAGTTTTATGCAGCAACAAGTTCGATTTTACCAGTTCATAACCATGAAGGCAGACATGTGTATCACCTCTACACTCTCTGTAACCACATTCACCCTGCCCATCAATCAAATAAATCGACCCGATCACAGAATCGATCGACCTAGAGACCCAAACCGGGAAAGGAAAAAGGTCATGAAACATATTGCTGCGCGCTTCGTAGTTCCAGATAACATGAACACAACCGGTACTAAAAGAGAACAAGCTCGAGGCACTCCTAGAACCCTTCCTCAGTGGCCAATAACACGACGGCCCATCGGCGTATTTTACGAACACCTACGTGCAATTTTCGATGACAAAATCAAGGAATACCAAGAATTTCCTGTCGAGGAAGGGAGTTTCGGCTCTAATCCGTTTGATTTTGTCCATCTTGCCATTGAACAAGCCATCGAGACGTCTACAATGCCTGCGACTACTCTGTAAGCTAAAACACCCATACTATTTAAATCTCTCAAGGCTAACTAGAGAAACAGATTTCAGATAATTAGGAACTTCCGGGTCCCTAGTAATATGGATCTCGCAGCTACTGAATGGGAGCATGAGGTAGAAAGACTCGGACATATCAACCAAAACATATCATTGCTAGCGCTCAACCAACCACAGGGCCAGGTTACTAGGTTTAGCTCACTGCAGGAATTGTACTCTGCGATTCTTGCTATCATGACGAGTATTAATATCACAAGCGACGGACAAGCCTGGACGCATGAGACAAGAGGAATAGTGTGCCGGCAGATGGCTTGCGATGTTTATTCGTCTCTATTTGGGCTAGTTCACCGCAAGGTAGATGTCGCCGAATCGCAGCAGTCCCTTGCACATGATCTGGAGAACATGGTGATCGACAGTCAACAAGTGAGCCGTGCCGGGAGTTCGTCAAGAGCACAATCCGAACGGCCCGCCTCAAGGTCTAGGACATCAACGACGGACCCTCCCCAGGAAGATCCAGCCATGGTTCTTTTAAGATCGTACACCGGCACGGGCAAATTCGTACCTACAAAACCCACGGAGCTCCTGGATAAATGGGAGCTCGGAGCTAACCCTGGAGATTATGTGTTCGATCTCGACAGGAACAGGGAGGTAACCCCCGGCATGCAGAAAAGGGCGAAACAGCTAGCTCGCCAGAATCGGAAAAGGCGCAGGGCAGAAACACTTCTCCAGATGCAGAACGACCAAGAACCGAGTCTCCCAGCGACTCAACCGGCGCAGGATACCCACTTTTTCAGCAGCCAGGTCACCCAGCCTGTGGGAGGAGGGTTCTCTCAGAGCCAAGCTATCATGTCTGATTCACTACAGACTATGACTCAACCGGTGGCTGGCACTTTTGGTCGTAGAGATGAAAGACCAAAGAAGAAGATGAAGAAGCGAAAGGGAGGGTTTTGATGACACTATGGGTTTGTGCTATAGGTGTCGGTTGGCATTGTATGTATTTCGAGTGCGTCACTAGGTCTGCCTTTTAGGGCTAGGCCAACGCCTGCCATGAGCTTTGATCTATATAAGAACTATGGAGCGATCAGATGTCAAGAATTCCCCAGATACGGCCTCGCACATCTTGGGTGGCGATGGTGATTGTGGGGTATGAGGCTCTTATGAAGGTCCTGAAGCTTACCTACATAGTATATAGGTACCAATGTACCAAAAGCGAGATACACATAAATTAAACGATTTGGTCAAATCTACTACAGCAAAAATATAATAATCCTAATTGGCAAGGTAGTTGCTTAAACCAAAAATTAACTACACGTCCCTAAAGTAAAGGCTGCTGATAATAGTGTTTGCTGTTCGAATTTCAAGATTCATTATTCTTCCGAGATGAGATCACCGCAGCTACCCGCAATCAACTATAATTTCTTATATAAATTCACGGCCGCACTCTCCCGCCAATCCAACCACCTTTCTGGCCCTACAGTAATCGACATTTATCAGTTGTTCGTTCCTTGTCCAACTCTTTAAATATTGCAAACGCGATAAATTCTTCGAATAGTCTTCTATTAGAAATTTCTATTGCACATAGCCAACATGTCTCACTGCCATGACGAACACCACCACCATGGTGGCCATGACCATGACCACGAACACGATCACTCGGACGACCTTACACCTGCGTTGCAGCACAGCCTATACGATTACATCGCGTTTGATGGTATAATTACATTGAATGAGGCAAGACAAGATACCGGGAAGGCCATTGTGAGAAAGACGTGGTACGAGCGCATGAATATAGAACCGGAACTCATAAGCGACGCCGATGAGCAGCTTATCATGTCGATACCGTAAGTACTTACCATTTCATTTTTATTTTCATTCCTACGAACTTGCCTGTATTTTTTAACTTCATCTACACAATATATAACTCAACTCCATCTGACACAACCCAGGTTCACGGGGCAGGTCAAGCTGCACTCGATCCTAATCCGCACATCGCCGTCGGACAGCGCGCCGTGCACGCTCAAGGTGTTCATCAACCGCGACGACGTAGACTTCTCCTTAGCGGAGCAGCTAGAGCCAATGCAGACGTTCGAGCTGTCGCAGACTTCTGAGATACAGGAGCTGCCGGTGCGGCGGGCGCTCTTCGGCAAAGTCCAACGGATATCGCTGTTCTTCGAAGACAACTTCGGCCACGACGTCACCCGCATCAGCTACGTCGGGTTCCGAGGCGAGTGGATGCAGCTCGGCCGCGCGCCCTCGCACATCTTGTATGAGGCCGCGCCGAATCCGAATGACCACGCTGTCAAGGGCGCGAATGTGAACCAGCTCGGAAGCCGGCTCGGAGGAGGCTCGGGACGGGGTGGCTACTAAGGAAGCATAGCATGGCACAGCATAGCACGGCGAGAGCAAAACCAAAAAACGGTGTTTTCCATGAAGCGCACTACGGCATTTCTAATTGAATAAAACAAAATGGAGTATAACTGGGAGGCGGATCATGGCACGGAGTCAGTATGTTATTGCGTTTGCATTTTCCTTCTCATATAGCTATGTAGTCTATTACATGAAATCGTCCTCCCAATTTTCGTCCCGGTTTTGATTGCTCGAGGCCTCCAGGTTCTCCTCGCTGAACAGCTCGTCGTACGCGTGATCTTTCTGCCATTTCTTCTCTTGCCGCTCCTTCATTACCCGGGCTTCTTCTTTTTTCTAGTTTTATCGTTAACATACTTTGCTTTAAGTAGGGAAAGAGACCAAGGGTCTTACCCGTTGTTGCTGGGCGGCTTGATCTCGCTTCCTCAGCTCCCTACGGTGGTCTTCCCGTTCTTGTTGCAGGTCGGGCTGCTTCTCGACCTTGGTCTTGTTGAGGCGGTTGATGATGACGTTCTCCCGCGCGGGCACGAGGATCTTCTTGACCTTGCGCTGGTCCTTGAAGCTGACTTGGCCAACAGCCATGCTGCCATCTTTCTTGAGGTTGGACCAGGGGGTGTAGATGATCGTGATGTTGTCCTTTTTGTTGCCCTCGATAGAGTTGGCTTTAGTCAGTTGCGCCAAGTCCGTCAACAGATCCTGTGGTATGTCGTCCCATGTGTCGCCTTCATTGAGTCGCAGGTAGATATGTGCACTCGAGAGCTTGTCTACGTGGAACTGCTCATAAGAACCCCTATTGCATGAGACTTGAGACTCTTTCCAAACTCGTCATTTTGAGATATTGGGGAATTTCATACCCTAAAGAGAATATAAATATCGTATACTTGGACGACCAAGAGGACAACAATACTTACCAGACGTCTTCCTCCCATCCATATTTAATCAACTCCTCATCTTGCCGAGTTCATTAGTACATCATTGACATGGGTCGACTTATACCGGGGGCATAAAGGTCACCCACTTTCGAATTTGTCCTTGCCGACGTAGACAAACGCCGGAGGGTCAACAACCGTGGACTTGAAGTAGTAAACCATACTGACGTGCTAAGGTAGCTACCGGATGTGAAGATCACCTTTGATTAGGAAATAATTCATAGCATACCCAAAAGATTAGAAAGAGTAAAACCTAGCAGGCTCGAAGTGAATGCTCACGCTGTAAGGTCCAGGCTTTGCACACTGCCCAGGCCCGACCGACGGTACGTACCGGTATCCGCACGGACATACGCCGCAGATTTCCCGAGCCCCAGCGATCCATCAATCCCCTGAAAGTGCTAATCGATAGGCCCACCCCGATTTTTTCAACGCCAGACCTCGAAGCTTCATTATCAATATCAGCCTCACCCATTGAAACCAGCATCAACTATACGATCTCGAGGAATAGTCCGTATACAAATCTGAAGCCGTACGGAAACTCCCAAAGCAAATTGGACACTCACCACTAAGCTCCCAGCGACAATGGCGTCCCGACTGCCATCCCGCTGGGCAGCCGCCTTGACCACATACTCCTCCTCACTGAGCAACCCACGAATCCTCATCACAGAGCGACACACACTCCTCCCACGCACATACCGGCGCGGCGTAAAATACGGCTGGTCGACAGCGAACCCGCGAACGAAACCGACGCGCTTCAACCAGCCCTCGGCCGGCCTGCCCATCCCGACAACGGGGCCAGCAGCGGCGCTGAAGCGGAAAGAACAGTCCACACCCTTCCGAACAGGCATCTTGGCGACGAAGAAGGGCGTGTCGGCCATGTACAACGCGAAGGGGGCGCGGATGCCGTGCACGATCCTGCAGATGGACCAGGTGCAGGTCGTGGCGGCCAAGACGCGGGCCAAGAACGGGTACTGGGCCGTGCAGGTCGGGTGCGGGCAGAAGGAGCCGGGCAACGTGACGGCGCCGCTGCTGGGGTACTTCGAGGCGAAAGGTATTGCTCCCAAGCGCCACATGGCTGAGTTCAAGGTCCGCAGCGAGGAAGGCCTGTTGCCGGTGGGTGTGCAGTTGCAGCCTGATTGGTTCAAGGTCGGGCAGTTCGTGGATGCGCGGAGCAATAGTCGCGGGATGGGGTTCGCGGGTGGTATGAAGAGGCACGGATTCGCTGGCCAGGAGGCTAGTCACGGTAATTCCAAGAATCACAGGACGATTGGTACTTCGGGTCCCAGTCAAGGCGGAGGTTCCCGTGTCCACCCCGGCAAGAAGATGCCCGGGCGTATGGGTGGTGAGAGAGTCACGATACAGAACTTGAGGGTGTTGAAAGTGGATAATGAGTCTGGTATCGTTGTTGTCAACGGCCATGTCGCGGGGCCGAAGGGCTGCATTGTGATGGTGTCTGACGCTATTAAGAAGCCACCACCGGCTGAGACCTTCATTGAGAAGTCGAGGAGGTTATTACTAGAGCGGAATCCAGAGCACGAGACGCGGTTGCAGTCTGCACGAGAGGCGCATCTAGAACTAAAGGAGATGCGGAAAGAAGGCAGGATAGGAGAAGCGGTGGCTTTAGCAGCTGCGTTGTAAATATCAATATATACACATATGTACCATATACAATGCTGTACACGTATCTCGCCCCAATGCTGAAGGCTACAACTATTTTGGAGTATTCCTGTATTCTGCCCGGTGTATGTTCCATCTCTCCCTCCAGAGAGTTGGATTAACAGTACTTTGATGTGATATCATCTTGGCCTTGCCAATACCTAAGCTCGTAGCAACTATATGGCGTATTCCTATGCCTCCACATTGACCCTTTGAAAATGGATATAAGCCCACGGTAGTAGCCTGAAAGGATTTCGAGTTATAACAACGATTCGTTCACTTAAGCTGTTGTCTAAACCCCCTAACCTGTTCCTCGCGCTCGTCCTCATCCATGGGGAAAGCCGCCATCGCCCTGAAGGGGTCGTCGCCATCCAACAGATCGATCTTGGTGCCGTCGGGGGTCTCGAGGCTCCACTCGGTGGTTTCGAACACGCCCTTGGGGGTGGGCCGGAAGCTAGCGAAGCGCATGACGGCGGTGCTGCGGGTACCCTTGACGGGGAAGCGGATGTCGATGCGGCCGCGCAGCTGGTTCATCTCGCCCGCGATCCACGGGATCTGGTGCTTGAAGTATATCTCGTCGCCCAGCAGGTCGCGCGCGCGCTGGTTCGTGCGGAGTGCGTATAGTGTCGAGGCGACGACCGGGCTTGACAGTTTTTGGTAGTTGAAGATGGCGACGCTGGACGCGGCGATGATGACGAGGAATATGGGTAACGTTCGTCCCCATCGGAAGCCGTTGATATCTATAGAAACTATATTAGTGCATTCACTTCAATCAATATATAAAGATATGAAAGGCAAGGGAACATACTCGGAAGCTCCCGATCCGGACGTCTCTCCATTAGAGGCCCATCGCCGGGCTTCGGCGCTGAGACCAAGGTCCGTCTTTGGATTTGATTTTGAGCTGTGGTACAGCGATTCCGTAATAATTGAGGCGCCCTCCGGCGCACTATTCTTGACCACATCTCGATACCGATTGACCTTGAGGTTCCCCAAAGTCTTCTCTTGACATAGAAATAACTACAATGTTCTAAAGCTCCATCCCACTTTAGGATCGTACTACCGCCTTTTTTCGCAAAAGTGCTGAGCTTGGCAGAACCACTTAAAAAGGCGCCTTTCTAAATATGGTTAGGAAATTCCTGCGGCTCTTGTGATTTGATATCAAAAGTAAGAAAATTCCTAATATGGTTAAGGCAAAAATAATACTGTGTATATATGTGCTAAAAACTGTGCTTTCATACTGTAACGAATATATGAGGAAATAAAACCGTCGTTGATTAAATCCTTGTCTCTGATCTCCTAAAAGGGTTAAAGCAGGTTTTAAGTGGTTCTGCCAAGCTCAGCACTTTTACGAAAAAAGGCGGTATGCATGTACGTACCCTTGTCTTGGACTGGAGCGCGGAATTTAAAAGTGGGTCAACAGGCAGCCACACATTGATCGGATTATGAGCCACAGTGCTATCTAATCGGATTAGACGAGGCTTGATCCACCCCTGTTAGGGCACTTCAAATTTCCCGCCCACCAATTTTCTTTTCCTAATTTCGACTTTCCTACGATCGTGAACCTCTGCCAATTTCAATTCAACCTTCGTGCCTCCCGATTTCGACATTTTTCCCCCATCACCCAACGCCCACCGACAAAATGACGAAGGTTAACTCAGGTATGTCTAATTGTTCTATTACTATACCATTATCCCCAATTGAATTCCAATGCTGACTGAGTCCTCCCAATAGGTATCGCCAGCTCGCGACGAAAGTCGAGAAAGGCTCACTTCGGTGCCTCCTCCGGCGAGCGCCGTGTCATCATGAGCGCTCCCCTCTCCAAGGAGCTCCGTGAGAAGTACAACGTAAGTTTCCAATCCCATCTCTAGTTCCACAACGTCGCAGTCTAACAAATATTTCTATAGGTACGAAGCATCCCCATCCGAAAGGACGACGAGGTCACCATCGTCCGTGGCAGCAACAAGGGCCGTGAGGGCAAGGTTACCTCCGTCTACCGCCTCAAGTACCAGATCCACATCGAGCGTGTCACCCGCGACAAGGCCTCCGGCCAGAGCGTGCCCCTCGGCATCCACCCTAGCAAGGTCGTCATCACCAAGCTGAAGCTCGACAAGGACCGTGAGAACATCCTAGAGCGCATCAAGGTTGGCCGCGAGCTCCGATCTAAAGGCAAGGCCGCTGCCAAATAAAGCACTCAATCATCCAGCTTTTCCACTATCAAGTCTGGCGAAGGGAGGGGAAATACCCGTTGGTAGATGACCCTACCGAACATTAGCAATCGGCTTCGGCATCTTTCTACGAGGTTGACGGACGGGGATATAACGGAATATTACGGCGTCTACGAGGAATATCAAAACTTTCCCCGGCGTCATCGAGGATCGAGGGATAATGACGAATCGGGATTTGATTGCATGGGACTCGACAATCAGCATCTAGATGGCGGTGGCAACGTCCACGAAATGAAAAACATTTGCATGTGCATAATGGCCGTTTCACAGTCCTTGTGAAATGTTCCATGGGAGGTTCTTCCCGAAGTCTTGCTTCCGATTCCATCCTGCTGTGTGGTGGTGCTATAATACGCAGCCGTCAAGCTAACCCCTAGGACATTGATCTGCTCTGATCAAGGAAGACTATCAAGGCTTTCCTACACATGAAAACACCGCCTAGACTGCCAGCGTAAGTAGCATTTCTGTAAGCAATTATTATCACATAGTCATTTGCCTATTATACTATATATAAGAGGTAAGGATATGTACCGCCAGGATATCTCCGCGTCAACTTCTCTCCTTTGGTTTTCGAGGTATACGACTGGCGAAGAGGAAAGCAAGCGATGGGGATACTATGAATCACCCCGATTATTCGCCCCCTCGCCTGCAGACTTCCACTCAATAGATTTTTCAATGAGGGTTGGAGGTTTGATGGTGAGGTATATATCTATTTCATTTCCGTCGAATTCAGTGCAAAATACCTTTAGCCTTAGAGCTGTTCATAGAGGTATATAAGGTGCTGTCGTGTTAGAGTAGCAGGCATAGGATACTCTATGCTGTTCTGCATAGTAGCAGAACCCCATTCGGCCCTCGGGACTTACCTATTCATGTCGGCCTATTATCAGATGAGTGTCTAAAGCCATCATCGAATACATCCATATGTAACAAATAGCAAGACAGAATTTACTAGTCTCTCCAATATCTCACAAAACTACTCGTGTTTATCAGTGATGTTCACGTCAATTCCCTACTCTTACATAGAGATATTCATTGAGCACAAGCACGTGTTTGTGTTCATATGCGAAATCACGTGGCGGTAGCCAATGCACATCATCACTTTTCACTAGGCAAACACAACTACGAATAAAGTAACAGACCATTATTCATCGAACTAGCCACCTAACCCTAACCTCTCACCGGCATCATAAAGTACATGATTTTGTCGTATCGAGATACCTCCTGTTTTGCTCGTCTCGATCAAGATGCCAAGTGACTATTCCGCAATCCACAAACTTTTGCTTTCCTCCTCGTGAAGTCGATGAAAAAGACATACAATGAATGTTGGGTATTCTCCAACGGACAAAAGAAAATAGAAGATGTTTCCGCCGACTCGATTCCTCTTAACATAACATGAGTCAGTTGCTCAAAGAGATGAATGAACCTAATAATTCTGGCGCCACAGTAACAAGATGCTGCTTATAGAGCTACTCTTTCTGTCTTCTTGCCGTGCGGTAGGTATGGAGGAAGAAGCAGACTTTCTCACCAGTCCGAGCCAATAACTCCACGTCGCTCTGCATCACGAAGCATGCGCTCCTGAACGTCCTTCAACGGGTCATAGTCTGCCGAGCGTGTCTCGTTGGGCGGGCAATTCTCTCCCACTTTCTCTGCGGGTAGCTGAGAAGAGTTCCCGTCAACGGCCTTATCTTCGGTGTCGGGTGAAGCGACAGCTACCGAGTTGCCGGCATTAGCGATGGCAGGGCTGAGAGACGCAGCTGCATGTCCATGGTACTGAGGGAGATAGCCTGTGGCTGTAGTTGATGAGATTGCACCAGGAAGCACGGTCCCGCTCGTCGCACCCTTCTTCAACATGGTCTGCAAGAGGTCATTACCAGACTTATTGCTGCAAAAGGAATTAGCTTCTACCTCTAGATCATGTCACCATTCCACATACCTAGATCGTTCGAGACCTCGACGAGCCGTCGTCTCGTGTGCCTTCTGGGATAGTCGATCTTCGGACGGATAGGTCGGAGATGTGATCTTAACGCCCTTCAACGCATCGGAAAGACCCTCAACGCCATCGTTAGCCTGGGTTGTTAGTTGCGATTGATTGGTCGTCTTGGATTTGCCTCCTCGGTGAGCATCGGTGGGGGCGACGATCGGAATCGCCTTGCTAAGTCTCTGGCCGTTCTCTTTCGGACGAATGCTCTGGGCATTGCGGCTGGGATTGAATAGGCCATTCTCTGCGGGTCGAGCCTGGAAGAACTCGGCACTCGTAGAAGCAGCTGGAATAGCTGACTGAGTAGCAGATTGAGACGTAGTCTCAGTTCCTCCTATAGCCTTCACCGGAGAAGGCGGGTAGAAGTCCTTTCCATCAAATTTGGGCAGGCCCAATCCTGCAGTTGAGACATGGCCCCAGTAGTTACTTCGAGCACGTTTCTCCTCTTCGGTTAGCTCTCGGGAGTACACATAGTCCATCATACGGGCATTCTGGGGAGTGACTCCTCGAGGTAGTGTTCCAACAAGGTACGGCTGACGTCGGTTGCTCTGGACAAAGCCCTCTAACGGCTGCTGGGCATTTGCGATCGTGGTAGGATTGGTCTGGAAGGTGTTGCTAGTGTACGCGCCATTCCACTCTACTGGCTCATCGAAAGGCATTCTGACAGGAGATGACTGCCAGTCACCGAGATCATACATTTCGGCGGTCGTAGCTTGAGCTCCGTGACTGCCCCCATCAGGTTGAGATGCGTAGGGGTTCGGCGCAGATGTAGTAGGAGCAGCATCGGGTGCATCCTCGCCATACTTCGTCGCGTCAGGTGTAGGAAACACCTTGCTCATCTTATCTCGGATGAGCGCTTCCAAGGCAGGATCTATGTCGAGCGGCGAGCTACTGCCCTTGCTCGAGTTGATGCCAACCTTAGCGTTTCTATTGGCTATAAAGCGAGCTCGCTCAGACGAGTGGAAACGGGAGGGATTACGAGCACGATCGGCAGCGCTGGCGGAGCTATTTCGGGAAGTGTCAGCTCCTCGACGGCCTCGAATGCTAGCATGCGGCGACGAAGTCTTCCAAGCGGGACTCAACAAGCCTGCGGAGTTCGGCGGCTCATTAGGATAATAAGAAGCCTCCCAATTGACCTGGACTTTAAGGTTCTCCTCGAATTGCTGCACACTCTGCCTGAGCTTTTCCGCCTGGGCCATAACCCATTTCTCATCGATCTGATGCTTGTTGTACTGGAGTTGGTCCTCGTAGTACTTCAAGGAAGTTCGCAACGAGTCGATCTGATGCTTCGTGATCTCGCTCGGTTTGATCGATGTAACATGAGGTGGAAATCCCTGCTTAGCAGCAGACGACGGTTGCATCGGGCGAGGAATGCTAGTAGCACTAAGAGGGCCATAGAAATGAGGCGACGGAATCGGAGCGGGACTATACATGGGCATGGCTGGAGATGGCTGGCCCGAGTGGATGCCTGCAGAAGCCGGATGTCCAACCATTCCGGGTGGATAGTACGGACTTGTGAGCATCATAGGTAGCTGGCTCTGGCCTACGCCATAAGCTGCGGGATAGATCACGTTGCCATTTTGGTAGTAAGGACGGCTGTGGTCGGTCGTATCTCGAGGCAGGATCTTAATTGGGGCGGGTCTCGGTTTCTTATCGCCGGCGCCGTCTTGGGTCTTAACGGCCTTCGCCGCTATCTCGGTGTCGTTCTGAGCTTGAGCAGAAGTAAGCTGCTTCATGCCCGGCTGGGTAAAGTTGGGAGGCAGCATTCCAAACCCCATGGGAATACCGTGAGGCAAAGGGTAAAGGGGCATGGGTAAACCCATGTGGTGGTAGTAAGCCATGTGACTAGGGTAAGGAGCAGGAAGCATGAGCTGCGGCAACTGGGCATTGATGCTGTTGCTAGCGTTGGGACCTTCAGGCTTCACATCTCTCGATGTTTCTGCCAGTTCCTGTCCAGCGACCACTGAGCGCTCCTTATCCCACTTCGCAGTGGGAGACGCTGAGCCACGAGTGTTGGGAACAATTTTGCCACCAGCAGTGACTCGAACATGATCGGGGGAGCTAACAGCCTTGAAGAATCTCTGGAAACCTTCGCTCTTCTGTGCTACGAGTCCCGTAGGAGCAGACAGAGGCTCTCTGGAGGCGACTTCAGAGTCGGCGCGGCCTCGGTATTGCCACTCAGTAGCATTCTTGGCAGGGTGCTCGGTAACGCGCTGTTGTTTCTTACCCTGGAAGATGATCTCATCACTCTCGGTCGACGAAGAGACATCACCATTGGGCTTCTTCGAATGGTTCTGATCGGAAGCCATGGTGTTGTTTTGTTCCTTGACGATGGTGGCTATTCTTATTAGCATAGAGATCTAGTCAATTTGCAACAATGAACATACACGCAAGTATGATGTAGCAATAATAGAATATTGCAAAAGGAGAATTCGGCGAAAGTGAAATGCAGTGCAAGAATTCGGCGGAAAGTAAAAAACGACGAAGGTCAATTGATGTGGTAGAACGAGAATTGAAAGTAGTAAAGGTGCAAGGCGCCGAAAGTACCTGAGGGCGACGAGGAAAATGTTTACCTGAGGATGCGGCGACTAAAAAGAATACGGGAGGAAGGTGCAGAAGGTACGAGAGGTACAGGAGGTACATTTTGGGTGGACACACAGCAACGACCAACCACGACGAGGGCGGTGGCATTAAATAGGAGAAGGCACGAAAACGGTCATATGATTGTAAACAAAATAAGGACGCGTGAGAAAATTCACAATCATATAAACAGAAGGAAAATGCGGAACATGTCCTACATACCAACATCACGATTCGTCTTTAGCCTTAGCAAAGACGCTCGGGAAAACGAGTCTCGGAGCTTGAGGAGCTCATCGATGGTATACGTTCGGGACTCCATGTAGAAGTCAAGGTAGGCGTAGACAAAGAAGTGTCTACGATCGTCGCCGGTATGGCAGTTGAATAGGGTTGGATAACCACCCGTACGCTGTGCCGGATTCTTGGAAGGGATTTCAAAAATAAGGAGCAGAGCAGCTGCTATCTGGTCCGGGATGCTGGTCCGGTTAGCAATCTGCTGGCCTCTAAGCTGAGAGACAAAGAAGGCTGGCATGGTCTGTGGGAGGAGGTATCGTGGTGCATTGGGTGATAGATCACAGTCGCCGCCAGACTCTACCATGATCTGGCCAACTGCGTCGCTTCTTCTGAGATAGAGTTTGATGGCCGCAAGCATAAGGGCTGAGACATATGAATCATTCTCCTGGGAAGTTCGAAGATTGCTATCCAGAATCCCCTCGGGACTCTGCTCCCCAACGTTGTCCCCAGACATGTTAACGAGGATATGAGGAGTTCTAGATGTTGTGGTGGCAAGGTATAAAGAGTATAGGTGCAATAATCAGTAATGGGAGAACGGCAAATAAGTGTAAAATGACCAGCCTAGGACTGTCAATGGGATACTCGACGAGGGAATGGCCCAAGGCTAATGTGTGTTGTTGGTTGTCGTATGTGAGATGTAAATGGTGGTGGAGGTGTATCGCGTTGACGGATGGATGTAAGGTGGATGGATGGAATACGCGTCGTCGTCGTAAGTTGGGGGATGAGGATGGACGAGTCGGTACAACAATTTATGTTGTCAGGCGAAATACATATAGATTCTTGACGTGTGGTCCCTCAGCAAAATTTTCCTTCCCTTATGTGTACTGTGTGGCCCGGTATGATACAGTTATGCTCCCACGGCGACGAGGACAGTAGAAACGGAGCAACGGTGCTAGACAACACCACAATGCAAACGAAAGACAGTACTCACATGCCAAAAAGGGGAAAACCAGCGAACGACGTGAGCAATTAGCAACGAGTAGACATACAAGACCTTTCCAGGAAGATCTGCAAAGGGTATTTTGGGACGTTGACAAGAAGTAGGTGAATCTAACAAGCCTAATGCTCGAGGTTGGAGATGGACAATATCAATAGTGTTAAAAATTTCAGAGGGTATTACAACCATGACGACTATAGATCGTGGCTTACTTAGGAGACACATGTAGCCCATATAATTATAGGGGAGGAGCACAATGTTATGATACCTGAGCCTCGCCGGCAGGTGCGCTGAGTCCATGATTACCTATATACGTGACGTCCTTGGAAGGCGTGGATGAATACAAGAAATATGGCAATACCTTCCTAATATATGCCTCTCAAGTTGCTAACTTAACATGTACTGTATCATCCTCAGTTCATGATAACATTGAATGAACTAGACGGTACCTTTGTCCAATAGTGATATAGCTGACCTAGCCATATTTAACGTATATAATGGCGGTCATTCTCTATATAGGGTAGAAACAGTCTATGTATCTTTCCCGGCCCGATTACACAAGGTATATTTAGTTGTTTCGAGAAACATTCCCTAAAGTATACGGTGAGGCAAGCTTTCTTTGTCGGTCACCCTAGGGGACTATACATACTGGGCTATTTCGTTTGTATCGTCAGGCATATAATAATTGACCATATTACGGATGCCTACAAACATGAGCATTGATAATAGTAATGAAACATTCCACTCTAGAGTATACAAATCATGGCTGAAAGTATCCCGATACATATAATCGGAATCGAGGTAATTTGAATAATAGCAATAGGGGTTTCTTATAGGCGTGTTTCTTGAAAGAGATTTCGTTACACAAAAGAATATATGCATGTAATCATTAATTGTAGTATATCTACACAAAAGGGGGAGAATATTATGTCTTGTATACCTGAAACTCTTAGGACTTGCACATCTGTGCCTAGCAGTATTCAGTGTGGCAGTAGGCCTATATCGAGGAAATAAAAGGCTAGCGAGGCTATATTGACTTAATAGTAGGGAACGGGGGAAATTGTCTACGGTCTCTCTAATGAAGAGAAAGTAATAAGTAATTAGACAGATATAGGTTCTACGACAGAAACGGAAAACATAAAATGAATAACTATGAGAACCTCAGGATAATCATGGCACATGGACTGCAACCTGTAGTATACTGTGCCTTGCATCGTCCGAACGACTAAGTGATACTGATAGCCTCGTGTATATTATTATAGAAGTGTGCTGTTCACCGGATGATCAACGAATAACCGAGAGCGATAGACAATAAAACAATCCCCTCATACAAACAAGCAAGATAACACCATATGGTCGGATAGGAAAGATGCTGTCCGAAACACCAGTATTCCAGACAGACAACCCCGAAGAGATGAAAAGTCAAACATCGAAGGAGACATGCTGATAGATCGCGACCTGATATGCCAACGGCACCGAGAACTCCAATATGAAACAATGCCCCGAAGTCAGGAGAGTCGGCTCCGATCTAGCTCGCTCCTAATTCGTACCACGCTATGTATGTACAGGGTCTCGAGGTCAACTATCAACAAGTATGAGACATGCGCGTAAAATATAGCTTGTGATGCTAAGCAATGCTGAGCATCTTACCTGTGCCACTCTCAGTACCGCTGGGCTTCAAGGGACTTACAATTATCTGACCCTTGAAGTGGTATGCCAGATGCATCTGTCAACTATTTGTGACGTTTCGGTCATCGGGACTGGGTGGGTTCGGTGTTGGGGGCTCTGGGCGAGGTGGTGGTTCGGGTTTATGGCCAAGGAAGCAAGAAGTCCCCTTTGTGTTGACCATTGAAAGGGGTTTGTGCTCATACGGAGCCTGCTCGTAGAAAATCATCGCGTGTCTTGATGACTTTCAATATTAAAATTCAAAAATATATTTGCTGTTTTCGACGTCGATGGTGAGGGTGGCGAAGATGAAAATAAGTAGCTGTGTAACAAACAAGGTATTCGAGGGGGTTCTCCTCATGAGAGGCCAGTTGTGGAAGAGGGAAGGGAATGATCCCTTTAAATGGCTTCGTAACCACTTCCTAGAGCATTCCCTCCAGCAAACAACCCCCACTCCAAACCTCCGGGCCGACACACCTTGACGACTATTGGGCAGGATCATGATGTCGAAGTGTCACGCCTTCCTTTCTAGCGTCTGGCTGACATATGCACGCCGAGTCCCCTATAGGAGCCTTTACCGACCCACACACGTGGTGATAGATCGACATTGAAACCTCCTCATAGTTTGATTCTCGGTTACGTGATGGTGTCTTCATCTCGAGACAGCTTTCGAGGGCTACTGGCAGATGACGCCTCAGCGCACAGGCTTCCGAGCGTAACCGCCCAAGCGGCTTCGTTTGCGCGTGCTTCCTCCCGGCCAAAGCTAGTGGCAGGGGTTCCAAGCGACTGGTGCAACCTTGTAGCTTCTAAATCTAGGTCACTCTGATCATAGGTTATTAGGAAAATCATGTCAGTACACGCATGCTCCTCCCACGCCGCTGACCTCGCTGCAACCATCCTATAATGGAGGAATGGAGGTCCGGTGACGTTCGGAGGGTTACGGTAGATGTATAACAAAAGCCTGATATCGGCGAATCAATGCCTCATGTTCCATCGGATTCGAATGCGCTCGTGGTAAATTTGGCGACATCTGAGCAATCCGGCCAGCGGGCTAGTTTGGATTGGTCGGAAGTGCCCATCTGGTAAGTTTCGGAGAACCGAGGCCGTGCCCCAGATCAGTGGGCGAAGGCTCAAGGGTCTGGACGCAGAAGCAACCTGGATGGGCGGGCAATATCGACCTCTACTACATCATGTAGGCCACGGTGAAGGACTAGGTATTTTAACCCCAGAGTCGCCTGGCCTGTGCCGCGCCAAGTCGTGTAGGTTTCAGAAAAAAAGTACTTGGTCGGACCTTCACACGATCGTCAGGACCAATGCGCGAGCTTCCAGGCTATAAAACATCCCAGCAGCACATCGCGGGACGTCTCCGCTAGGCTTTCTGCACGCCAGGCGGGAAGCCTAATATCGAGTCAGCCGCATTCGGGGAACGGCTGTCAGACTCGGGCAACGTTGCCGGTTTTCTGGAAACCTTCTCCAGGTGAGCTCAAGGCGTTCAGCTTGGATCTCGCCTAAGCTGTTGTACCATATTGAATTCACCCGGGACGTAGCACAGCAGGGCGCATTCGTTTCGCAAGGAAGAATTCACCTTATCCCTCATCCTAGTTCGGGGCCCCAACAACCCGGCTGCCCTTCAAGCGCAAAAACATGGATCAATGGATCATGGACCTGGCCTAGACAGTCTAAGGACATGATTATGCCATGCGCCATGCCGGTCGTGACTGAGCATAAGGTATGTCGGTAGTATGGTATATTGTACCGCATCGTTAGGGGATGAATAAGTGGTTATACAGTAGAGAATACGTCTTATGTTATGACTGCAGGTTCGCATTTACATGCACAAGTTGTTTAGGTGGGTGGATACTTTACATGGGGAACATGGGGGTCACCTTCGGCCAAGTCGGTTAACCCTTTTCTACTGCGTATGTACCACGTTGTACGCCATCAAACGCAGACAACACGTTCGGCATGTACCGCTAACTTCGACCAACCCCCGGGGCTCGACCAACGTTTGAACCTCAACCCAGCACGTCTGGATAAGAGTTTGGATCACCTGAGCGGGGTACATATCCAGAAACTGCATTATTACTACTTACATATATGTATATATGTAGAGAGAAATAGGAGGAACCATTCATATTCTTTCCTCGGCATATCTACCTCTGAGATCTATCCTAATCTATCCTTGTAGACCTGTAGCCATATCAAGCTAGGCTGTCGCTTGCAGGATTTTGTTGCCCACTTTGGGCGATGCGAGAGTTGTGATAGGTTCTATGCTCGACCCATGCTCCCTATCCTAGCCAATCCCCGCGGATATCTCGATTTCTTACTGCGCTAGCTCCCCACTAAAGCTCGCTAGGTTGTTATGTACATAACCGAAAGCGTAGGGCTGCGTTAGAGATTCCAAGCACCCGGGGACTTTGTTGGGAGCTACCGTCTGAGAAATCAACATCGAGGTCGATTTCCGTGCCTCGGTTTGAGCTTGTTATTCACTACTATGGGGACTTTAGCGCGAAAGACGGCATCTAGGTAACCAGACTAACGCCATTGCCGGCGGGGAAATGGGGGATATGGCTAAGTCCTTGCTCGCCTTCTCTGCTTCTCTAGCACCACAAACATCTCATAGTCCAGAAAACCGGTGACTGGGAGCCTTGAGTTATACTGAGACATTACATGAGCATAAGCAGCCACAAGATAACTGCTTTCACTCCGGCTTCGAGAGGCACTTACTACACCAACCAGCATCGAGCACCAAAACAGGGAAACCGAAAAGATAAGACATCACCATGGCTCCTTTAACTCCGCATTGGGAACAGCCGTCGCATCCCGAAATCCAGGACGTGATCATCAATATGCATGAATTTACATCCAAAAGCTTATCCAAAGTCTCGCTACCGCCCTTCGGCTTATACGCAAAGATGGACTTTCCCCCGTGTACCCTCGCTAAGGAGCCGACCTACGCGACAGTCCAGTGCGGTCGTGACAAGCACCTGAACCTGAATAGCGATTTGCTGTACATCAACCACTCCTGCGAGCCGTCCCTCATCTTCGACACGGCCAATTTCAATGTCATCGCGGGACCCAACGGCCTCCGCGCCGGTGAAGAATTGACCGTCCGTCACCTGACAACCTAGACCGGTAAGCCCGCCACTTCCATCCCGCCAAAGCTTACCTCTGCCATAGTTCTTCTACCCCTCGACAGAATGGGCCATGGCCCAGCCCTTCGACTGTTTATGCGGCAAGCCCGCCTGCCGCGGGCGCATCAGCGGCGCCAAGGACATGACGAAAGCCCAGCTGGAAGGCGTATGGCTGAACGGTCACATCCACGAGCTGCTCCAGGAGCGTGACCTGGGTGGCGGCAAGGAAACTGAGCCTGAAAATGGCAGGAGTACTGCGGCCGCTGATCACAACGGTACTGCTACTACATCGACGAAAGCAGCCGCGCCCGAAGATGATGCTACAGCCCAGGCGCTGCGAGAGGCCTTGAAGCATGCCGAAAAGGTCGTCGAAGCCGCGCAAAGCGCTCTACAGTCATACCTTGGAGGATCCGCGGCACTGGCGGCCCGCAGCCGCAACGGGGATCGCACGGACAGGGGCAATGTAGCGGCAGGCGAAGCGAATAACCCGGGTGGAGTCGACACCCTAGCCACTGCCCTGACCAGACGCGGCATCACGTCACGGGAACTGAGCGGCGAGATGGGCGGAGATACTGTTGTAGCCTGAGGCTCTTATTAGGGTCAGGATATGTCTTTAGTCGTTTCGCCCCTTTCCTTGCATGGACTTCAACATCCCCGTATCCAGACCAGCTCCCAACAGCCTGGTCATGTTTGTTTCAAAGACAGCACGCATCCAAAGCCCTAGTTAAACCGGGATAAAACGCTCTTTACCAGATAGATAGCTTTCTATTGATAATACATAAACTTACCTCAACCAACAGTATCTTGATACAAATTCTACCAAGTTCTAGTCTAATAAATCCGCAACGCGCAAACTCCATGCTATCGTGAGCAATAGTCTTACAGATAATGAACTCGAGCCCAAAATCAACATCCCTTGCCGTCCGTACAGGTCATCAATCCTTTATATCTAAGTCTCCTTCTAGACTCTCATTCTTCATCATCCTTGTCCCCCCAGCGTAACCAGCTGCTTCCCCGCGCCTTATCTGAATCGCCCCCTACACCTTCGGCGTACTTACTCTCTTCCTCTTCCCACTTTAGCCTCTCTACCCTGGAACGTGCTAAGAACGCCTTGGCAAAGCGCCACGCCTCGGTATCTGCTAGGTTCCAAGCCTCAATGGCATTGCGGACACGGACATCCATGTCCTGCTCCGCCTTGCTCTTCATGACTTCCCGCGCCCGGGTGAGGAGGCTCGGCTCACGCAAGAGGTCATCCTCGGAAGGGATTGGGCCGTCTGCCGGGTCGTGCAGAGGCTTCGGTCGGCGCTCCGGACCCGGGACCGGGGTCTCGGACTTTCCGTCATCCATCGCCTTTTCGGGGATGTCGAAGCCGAACCACCAGTCCAGGTCCTCCGGAATAGAATCTCTCTCAGCGGTCATCCACAGCGAGTGGGAGGTCGCGTAATCGCCGGCCACGGCGTCCTTGAATTTCACCACACGGGCGGACCCGGATATACCCGTGCCCAGGAGCTCTTGGAAGATGAGGTAGAGCCATTCGTCGCGCTTCTTGATCTCCCGCCTGACGAAAGCAATGTCTAGGGTGTTCCGGAGAGTATCTAGCGTGCGAAGAGTATACGGATGGGGTACGGTCCCGATGGTGTATAAGCCAGTATCGTTGCGATAGCGTGCCGGCGTCGTGATTTTCATCGGACGCGAGACGCAAGGCGTACATTTCGGGATATTTGGCGGGCACGATGATGGCATTGGGGTATCGCTACAGGCTGCAAGCCTAGTCGCCAAGTCATATGCTGGCCTAATCATATGCGTTGTATGAGCCGGCATAGGCTTGAGGACAGCAATACCGTCGCTGAAAATGTCTCGCCAGGTATTGTGTAAGTGGGAATTTATAAGGAGATTCAAACTCTTCATGCCCTTGTCGTGGTCTGCGTTCACTTCTTCTGCGACTTTTTGGTATTTCGTCTCAATAGTCTTCGTGTCATAGAAAGCAAGCGAGTCATGAGTTGGATCAACGCGGAACGTATCGCTCGTGACTGCAGCAATGAAGTCCTTCGCGCCCTTAGTCTTTGGCTCCCGAAGCGCACGAATGATGGCATCGGTGACTTGAACCTTAGGCCCAGCGAATAGAGCATTGTCCAAACCTTCCCACCTCGTTAGGCCGGGGTATTCCCCCCTTCGCAGAAACGAGAGCGAGGGATCCTCATGTGCCGCCATTGGAAACAATAAGTGATGCGATAGAAGTCCACCACCCATATTCTCCCATGCAAGCCAGCGCATCATGTCCTTCTTAAAACTCGGTTCGACATCCAATCTCCGTAGCTCGTCATAAAAGGGGTTATGCATAGCTTCCGCCGCACTCAAGATGATGGGCTTGAACCCTTGCGCCCACCAGGCACGCCTCCATGTCAGCAACAGCGCGCTGTCAGCCTCCTTCGTAGCTTGACCTCTCTCGACAGTAGTGTCGTAGTAGCAATAAATAGGGGGTCGTTCCTTCAGGGGAGGAAGAAGGGACCGATTCTCATCCAGTGTAACGGAAGAAGAAAATGGGCTCCTCCAATTCCAATTCGAATACCACGAGCTCCCTCCATACGTTGAGTTCTTTTGCTCTGGGGGTTTATGCGCGGCCGGCCGGAAGGGATTCAGGATACTCGACGAGATTTTGTCCTTGTACTTAGGTAAGGAAAGTTTATGATCGGCGATCGACTTGGATAGGCTCGGGCCTGTGGGTATAGAGTTGGGGAGTGTGAAAAGGAGCGTGAATAAGGCGAATAAGCCGAGGAGGACAAGGAGGAAAGAGATCCGCCGCGGGCCTATTCGCAGCCCCAGAGTTGCGCCATGCTTCCGCATATTGGGATCGAGGGTAAGGCGTACAGTATTACTAGTGTACAGAGAAAGGGAAAATAAGTCGAAATAACGTCGAGTTGCTCAAAACTGTGCGTAAAGGGCGTGCCTAGAAACCGCGTATTGTACGATAAGACCGCGTGTGCCGTAAGCTGGTACTCCAATTGATATCGAACGAGGGAATGAAAAGAAAAGTTCCACACATGAATTATTAAGTAGACTAAGTGTTATATCATTGTCCCGAAGACTATTCCCCGAGTTGCGATCTTATCTCGAGGGACAGTCAATTCGGACATCCCCTATGAGCGCAAGTGATGCGAGGTTAGAAAAGTTTAAACATTCAAACTAATTAACGGCTGGATATGTAGACTTGGATCTTGGCTCTATCCCTATTCAGAGTTTCAGCGCTGGCGGGGAATATGAGTGTGGCTGAAGATTCGTGGCTAGCATCAATGATTGTGGCTAACTTCGATGTTCTTGATTACGCCCCTGAGATCAATCGACCCCTTAACAATATTGATCAATGATCAAACAATTGAACCCTCATAGCATTGAGCTGGAAGCCCAACCCTAAATTGATGATAGAATTGATCGTCAAATGCTTGCTCAGATATCCAAACAGCAGTCCCCTACTTCTACCTACATTGCAGAGCGACTAACCATACCTCGAGAAATTAAATATTCGTAACCTGGGTTCATAACCCCTTTTCTATAGCGGTATCAACCGACGCACGGGATGGCTTGAGCGGCGCATCAAACAACCGCATACATCAAGGAAGCCGAGGTACGAATGCTTTGTGTTACCTACGGCTATGGTATGGTGTGGTATGCCTTAATGTTTATCTAGACACCCCGGATTTAAATGTGTCAAGAGAAGTACGTTGCTAGTATAATATACAAAGGCTACTTACAGTATTGGCGGCCGTTACGACTGCCACGTGAGAAAGGCTTTAGCGAGGAATCTACCTGGGTGCATACTATGGACACAGTGAATATTAATTGATCGTTCAAAATGTTGCCTATGTCGATGACCTAGAGAATTGGACTTACCTAGAGGGAAGGCGTGGGGAAGGCGTACCTCTCTGCAGAACATCAATCAAAATAGAAGCGTCTACAATACCTAGGTATGCAGCAAGGAAACATTAACGGTGTTGCTGTACTTGTAAGGTAAAATTTTCACCAATTTTGCCTACCACTGTTGATCGAATTTTGCAGATGATAGATCTTGATATTTATACCTATTGGTAGGTTCTATGCATTCAATATTTGGTCCTTTTATTAGGTATATGGACAGTACCGTATTAAAATCCTATAAGGGGGTATTTGGCGGGACATCCAGTTCCATTAGGAAACAACATCCCGGGAATCTACGTGACTTCCCTGTTTGTTGTATGAGGAGTCGCGCCTACAGAATCTCACTACCACGAGGTATCAGCAACCTCTGGCCAATAATCTTACATAACCTGGAAGCTTTTCCCTGAGGGAACTACAACGATTTCCCAAGGAAGGTCGCATGATTATTCCTCCTTCCATACCGATCCTTTCAATAACCCTCCCACTCAGATACCAAAGATAGCCAGATTTACCATAAACACTAAAGCTGTGTGATCCGTTGGCAATCACTTCGCGGCTAGCCCTACCCAAGATCTTATCCCGTGGGACATACCACAAGGATAATATTTCCATAGTGCAGAGGCTTTGGGAAACGCAATTCTTCGTACTCGTTTTCGACGACCGCCCGAACCGTACCGATATACCCAGCCTCACAAATTCCTCCAGGTACTATACACCAACTCCTTTCTCAGAGGAAAGTCTCACGACTAAACCAAAAGTCAGCTAAAGGCTTTGCGAAGATAGACAAACAGACTATTGTTCCGTGCCATCTCCATCTACAGTTGGGTTGGCAAATTCGCATTGTCGATTCAAGTCGGTCCCTACATCCAATAAACATATATGAAACTAGCAAACTGAGGTAAAGTAGAGACTTCGGTATCGTAGTTTCACTTCCGCCCCGGTATATGAAGAATTGCTCCTTTGTTATTGGCGCCTAGCCAGCTTCACGAGCGAACCCATGGCGGAACATTCGGACAGCAGGACTTTGTCCGCCATTGAAGATATCATCAAAGGGGAAGTGGCATCAAGAATCCAGAATCTCGGCGCTGGCGATATCATAGATATGATCAAGCAAAGAAAAGACGCTCGAGCTATCTACGACGGGCTATTTGGCAAACTAGATGGAAGCGACATCTCACGTATGATCGAAGCGAGGGAGGATTCCTGCGGGGTCTATACAGATCTACTTAAGGACCTAATCTCAAAAATAGACGGCCAAGATCAGGAGCGGCGGGAGCGGTGCCGTACTGCTACTAGTGTCACCAGCCATCACGCCTCGGCCAACGCCACAGCATCTACACAAACTGATGAGACAACTATGCGATTATCATTATGGAAAGCATCGGAGTTCCACTGCTTGCCTTTAGCTCCAGGGGGAAACGACCAACTCCATCCGACAACATCCAGTTCTCGCGATACGGTTACACAGACGGGGCCTAGTGAACTCCAACCTTCCCCCAAGGCGGATGACCACTCGAATACCCATTGGTATATGACGAAAGGTATTGCATTCGAGCCTCAGATACCTCATCTGGGCGTTTGGGCCCCGACGTTCATGGGTAAGGACGAATTCTGCCGGCTCATTCGAACACCCCAGGAATGTCATTCAGCTATGCCTATACAGCGGGTCGAAGAGCATTTGTTTACATTCATTAAGGTGTTAAATCCGCCTTATCTGTGCCTCCGTGCCCTAATCATCGCGGAAGAATGTGAGAGGGGGCATCAATATCTGCTCAATGTTAAAGACTCGGAGGATATACCAGTGATTTCATTCTGGAAGAACCGAGATTCATCTAATACCAACCTTCAAAGTCCCAAAATCATCCGCGCGATCACAGCTGTCCAATATTTTAACCAACACAGCGTGCACCCGAACACCGCCGCCGAGGGATACCAATCATTATCTTGCGAACAGGGGCAAGATAAAAGTTCTGGGATAAAAATATGCAAAAACCTGTCCATTCCACGGGAACCCATAAATGCAGCAGATCGGAAAACGTTGCTGTATATTAAGAAGTACGGTAAACAACTCACATCCTTCATGAAGGAGTTTGGAGGCGAATCATTTCTGATCCTATTCCCAATCCCCGAATTGATCACCTATATCGGGGACGAAAGCGACTTAATGGTCAGTGACAGGGTCTGGGGTCCTATAAGAAGAATTCTAGAGAAGACCGACATAGGAGAGTTCTTCCGATCCTTATCTAGTGCGGTGGGCGATCTATTGCTTGCCAGATTCCGAGGAGAGAAACCAAACAGAATCACTGAGCGTCTAGCCACAGTATTAAAAGAGTTATCTCTGAAGGAAATGACTTCGAATTTCCCGAGGGTGGATGGAGTTCATCTACGCCATATCCCAGAGCTAACGCCGCTCGCGTTCTGTGGAAAACCAACTAGTCTCGTACACTTGAGCGCGGATTCTGCCCTGACACCAAGATCATTGCTTGAATTTGTCGATGGAAGATTGGGCGAGGATATCGTTCTACATTTGATACGCCGGGAGCTACCGGGCGACTGGGTCGTTCTGGACAAAACCGAAATTTCCGAAGCTGCAGACCAGGATTTATTACTACACAGCTTCAAGGGGATCATTCTTCCACTTTGTATCGACCATGGATGGTGCCTCTTCTGCTACGTAAATCCCACACAGCCCGATGTCAAACGAGCTGATGTCATCAACCCGATCACTTTCATAAATCCTACGGGGAGCGAGGCCAGATTGTATGCGGCATTGACCTTACTTTCTAAGTGGATTCCCAAGCACGAGGACTGGGTGCCAAAAGGAGTCGCGGTAGAGCATATCAAGGTAATCAAAAGCCAAGCTGCTTATGACCGAGATAGTGGAATACACGTGGTGCTCAATGCCATATCTATGGTGGAGTCAGGGAAGCCGGAGACGCGACTGCTCGATGGAGAAGTATGCAAGGCTCTTAGAGTTAAATACTTTGTCACCATGCTCAATGAGATGCAAGAAGCAGTCTCAAAAGCAGCCGAGAAACGCAAGGAGGGTTCGATTTCGTTCTAGATTGCAGGGAGTGGATGGATCTCTTGTTTTGTTGTAGCTACGGGCTGCAATTTGTACTTTGTAGTGGTAAACATTGAGAACTATTTGCACTATTCGCGGTGCTGCGTTCGCCATCTAATAAAACGTCAAACAACCTCACATGCATGGTTCAGCTACTGTGGCCCAAAGTGATCGTTCTTAGATTATGGCACATTCATAGCATTGGGGTGGGATATAACTTGCCCTGGAGATCCTCGTACTTAGATTGTAGACGTGATATACTCTGTGTCCTTTCATGACATGAGAAGGGTACCAGGGGTTTTATTACTGAAATTGGGATGATATCCGAAAATACATAAACCTGGGTCCTAACTATTACTTACATCTATACTGTCCCCTACCACAAAGAGGAAGGATAGAAGAGAACATGATAGCATCCAGAATAGACTGGCTATGCATGTGGTTGTAACGAGCAATTAGTATTGAACCTCTGAAATATCAATTCTGTCATTGGATTATGGTGTAAGTGAGCACGGACTACGATATAACAATTCAATGTTAATGCATAAGACCTTGCATACTGTGGGGTGTGCACAAAGTGCATAATAAATTTAATCACAGCACTGAGATCAAAGTCACGTGCTATCTAATCAAGGCTGCCCACAACGCCGAAGCGAACTTTCTTAAAATTCATTATTCGGCCCCTCCACCTTTACACACCCATCTACAACTGCAACGCCAATATCACAAATCCGACAAAATGGCCCCCGCAGCGTCTGGTGCGAAGAAGCAGAAGAAGAAGTGGTCGAAGTATGTTATGCCATCCATCTAATTGAACCTTTCGAACATTTGGCTAACTTGTTATTCTATAGGGGCAAAGGCAAGTACCACGAAATTTCGCGATGAGCATCTTCCGAGATGACACGACGAGCACTCTCGCGCAACGATTTTACGAGCACCTAAACTAACTAATGCGGAATATAGTCAAGGACAAGGCCCAGCACGCCGTCCTACTCGACAAGACCACCTCCGAGAAGCTCTACAAGGATGTCCAGTCCTACCGTCTCGTCACAGTCGCCACCCTCGTCGATAGACTAAAGATCAACGGCTCGCTGGCACGAAAATGCCTGAAGGATCTTGAGGAGAAGGGACAGATCAAGCCTGTGGTCACTCATAGCAAGATGAAGATTTACAGTATGTTTCAACGACTCTAATAGAATACGAACTGGATACTGACGTGGCTATAGCTCGAGCTGTCGGTGCCTCGGATTAAGCCCATCAATCTCACGATACCACGATGAAGAAGACGTTCGGCCGACGGTCAACAAGAGAGCTTGACGGGCCTGATGGATCGCGGATGGGAATTGAATGGGTTCAGGCATTTGGTCCTCGGCGTAGCATTGGGATGGTTACGGTTCAGATTTTCTCTTGCAGTTGCATTCAGATAGGGACCAAATGAAATCCCCCGATCAATCTGCGTATGACACATGCCACTTTTGTTGTCGGATTAGTGCTATTGCGTGCCATCGAGCATATAACGATCCCTCAACGTGAGCTTTCTATGCCATGCCATTCTACCCCATTAATATCCACAGATAAATGAAGTAGTTCGTAAGCGGTGTCCAATGAAGACGATACATTTATGTTGGTGAGATCTATTCGAAGAAGTAATTGGTATAAGTAGTGTAGTACTTGGCATAAGGAACTTTTCGAGAACATGAAAATATTAATGATATAATACTTTAGCTTGAATCATGCCCTAATGTAATCCTAACGAGTCTAGGTAGACAAAAAACCATTCGGAAGAGGAAGTACAAACGTCATATATATCGTCAAGTCCGCACCGATTTGCTTCTGAAGCTTGTCTGTACGTAATCAGGTTTTTCGTAATGGTAGCACGTAGATAAATTCCCGATCCTCGCCCAATGGTAGAAGAATCTACTGAATTGGTACCGTTATGTACATTGTTACAGCCGACTTAGCCAAGGCAGGACCCGCCCATTTAAGCCGAAAGATTGACTCGGGAAACGGGATGAAGATCAAAGGAGACCCTTGAGGGCTGGAAGCATGTGGGCAAGGTGGGTGAACATCCTGACTCTTTTACCGACACACACAAAATACGGGTTACCTATCCAGTGTTCTGGATGCGATCTACGTCCTCAGGTGAAGGGTTTTTCGTAAATCTAGATCCTGGTTGGTAGGAGATAACTTAATGTACATTAAGGTAAATAAAACGAACCAAGATAATGGAACAAGAATAAAAAAAAGGAATTACGAATGTTAGGTTGGCGGAAAGAATATTGAAGAGTAAGCAGAAATCAAATAGATGTAGCGTTAGGTACTTCAACCTACGCACAGCACTGAGCTTGTCAGTAAAATAGCTCGCATTTGGCGTCTCCGGGTGGGATTGATGGGGGGCAATTCCAGGGCTCTTTCTAGGTTGGCTTGAATAGGCCATCCCGAAATTGTCCGGCAAAAGGCTAGCTAAGCTGCTTAGGCCAGCTTTTCGACAGCTTGCAACAGGCCTCTTCGGTGGTAAATTCAGTGCATTCTAGGGAATCTCGAGGCGCTAGATCCATAATTGCACGTGATGCTCATTGGTCTCGGGGCAACCGCCAGATTGGAAGGCGAAGGAAGGGGACTCTTACTTGTCAACTGGTGGTCTTAGCGGTGGGTCCGGGAAGAGTCGCTAGAAAAGCTGTTCCCTTTGGTTGTTACCCGCAGCAATTTTTTTTTTCCCTCCCCCAAAACTTACTTCTGCAGACCCAGTCGCAGTAGAAATATTTCGCTCGACGACCATCCATCTCCCATCTCTCCTCTCCATCTCTTTTCCTCGTTCACTTCTCATCTCCACTCACTCCTTCTCCTTTCAAAGATCAAGCAATCTTTGAAGAGTCGACAAAATGTCGCAAGAACAGCCGAAGGTCCTGGGCATGCCGGTAAGTTCACAGCTCCCCCTTCACTCTCAAATCCCTCGCGAAAGCATCGGCCTCCTATCCACCAATATTTAGCCATCGATATACCCAGCGCATATCATCGACAGCCTCAATTGGGTCCTCAAACACAATTGGGATACCTCTACGAGTGATTTTCAGATGATTCGTTCTTATCGGGGGTGACATTGGCATATATGGCTGGATAGAAAAATTTCTCAAGTTTCATGATACCTCACGACTTTTATATATCAATAACGAACTTTACTAATAATGGACGTCACAGCCCTTCTTGGCGGACTTCTTGAGTATGTCTCACTACTTCTGCAATTGGTTCGAACTGGCGTTATAGTCGACGTCTCGATTCTCGATGCAGCATGATACTATTCGAAATGCGCGATAATTTTTTACTAACTGATATCTTCAGTGGGTGGTGTCTCCGCCGCCGTCTCGAAGACTGCCGCCGCTCCCATTGAGCGTGTCAAGCTTCTGATCCAGAACCAGGTACGTTACTGTCCACATTACATAGTCGCCAAGTTGATTTTCTCGATTTGGCGTTATGTGATATAAACCCCACAATCCACGTCTCTTCCCCTTTCATGTCTATCGAGCATGTAAGGGGCTAGGGAATGGGTGCAAAACAGCGACGCTAATTATCCAAATAGGATGAGATGTTGAAGTCCGGTCGTCTTGACCGCAAGTACGCCGGTATCGGTGACTGCTTCAAACGAACAATGGCCGATGAGGGTGTCATGTCCCTATGGCGAGGCAACACTGCCAACGTCATCCGATACTTCCCTACCCAGGCCCTGAACTTCGCTTTCCGTGACAAGTTCAAGAAGATGTTCGGCTTCAAGAAGGAGCGTGATGGATACTGGTGGTGGATGGCCGGTAACTTGGCCTCCGGTGGTGTAAGTTGCACATATAGTCCGTTCAACCGTTTTTATTTCGATACTAATACGTAATTTAGGCCGCTGGTGCCACTTCGCTGCTCTTCGTCTACTCCCTCGACTACGCCCGTACTCGTCTTGCCAACGATGCCAAGAACGCCAAGAAGGGCGGTGAGCGCCAGTTCAACGGTCTGATTGACGTCTACCGCAAGACTCTGGCCTCTGATGGTGTCCCTGGTCTGTACCGTGGTTTCATGCCCTCCGTCGCTGGTATCATCGTCTACCGTGGTCTGTACTTCGGTATGTACGACTCGATCAAGCCTGTCGTCCTGGTCGGTCCCCTTGCCAACAACTTCCTTGCCTCTTTCGCTCTCGGTTGGTGCGTTACCACCGGTGCCGGTATCGCCTCTTACCCTCTTGACACTATCCGACGTCGTATGATGATGACCTCCGGTGAGGCCGTCAAGTACAACGGTACCCTGGATGCTGCCCGCCAGATCGTCGCCAAGGAGGGTGTCAAGTCTCTCTTCAAGGGTGCTGGCGCCAACATTCTCCGTGGTGTCGCCGGTGCTGGTGTGCTGTCCATCTACGATCAGCTCCAGATCCTCCTCTTCGGAAAGGCCTTCAAGGGCGGTTCCGGTTAAATACCCCTCATACCTCGATAGACTGGGGAGGCGTGGTGGTGTAATACAGAGGAAAGGCGACGGGGTCGTTGATAAAAAGGAGCGTGCTGGATGCTCCGGTGGAAAGTTGTTACAGGGCATCACTCATTGCCGTGGCGTTCTGGAACAGCTTGATTTTGCGGTATAGACTGGCGGACAAGGCAAACCACGTCTCGCATGTCTTGTCAGCTAGCTCCCGCTGTAATTTAGATCCTAGGCAATTCCCTTTGACTGTATTCTGCTTTGCGTCCTACATCCCCGCTTGCTTCGACAGTTGATCCGGCCTGATTCTTTCGGTTGCATACGACTTATAGACTCTGGAATGAAGTGATTTCTTGATGAATCGTTTGCTTTTATTACGTGAATGTGTTTTATTTCATGGCATAGATTTGTTGCGTAGAAGGTCACGAATTTCCTGATATTTGAAATTTTGATAATAACATTTGAATCATTTTAAATATCGCGATTGTGGCTTATGATTGGGGATGGGTTTGTAGGTGGCGGGGCAGTTGGAGCGAGTCGCGTTCAATTTCGGTTCTACATGTAAAGCACGGCTAGATTCTACACTCACAACTATAATTCACACCCAGATCCTAGGAACCTACCTGTTTGCTTGCTGGTCTCATCTGTTCGTTTCCCCTAGGCATTCAAGGTTGTTACGCTCAATTATGGCGCCAAAGCAATCCACAGGCAATGTGCGCGGCCGAGGCGCGTCCTCAGCTACTAGTAGACCCTCGAAGTCCAGCAATACGACGCACAAGGCCCAAGCCTCTACCTCATCGCGACCGCGCGGCCACCCGTCGCATTCGCCCCAAGTCATTGCCTCGGACGCGAGCGACGCGGACCCCTTCGCCGAGGAGGATCAGCGATCACAGCGGCGCCGCAATGAAGATAGGACGCAGGATACGATGGAGATCGACGAGGAAGACGAGGACGATGAGGATGCCCGCAAGACTATACCGCCCGAGCTATTGACGCATGTCCTACATCAGTTCTTCGAGAAGGACGGCACGAGGGTCTCAAAAGATGCTAATGCGGCCATCGCGAAGTACATGGATATCTTCGTACGGGAGGCGATCGCGCGGACGGTTGTTGAGAAGGAGAAGGGGTTTCTTGAGGTAAGTTGGCCGGTCTGTTTTCGATAGAGTGCGATGGTATGGTACTGACGGTGGGAAAGGTCGAGGATCTAGAGAAGATCGCGCCGCAGCTGCTGCTTGATCTGTGAAGGAACATGATAGATACACCTACGTGGGAAGTATGGGCTCTTATCAACTCGTGAAGAATGTATGTTTCAACAATCACAGCCTTGTATTAATCTATTTCTCACAGACGCAAGCTATCACGGGTGATATGACGATGTAGGAGGGGACCATGATCGACCATCATGAACTTAACGTCGACCAAATGTTCTGCTCGCATGAACTAAGCCTCGAGATCGATCTACGGAGCCGTCCTCGCGAACGGCTTGGCATCTCGGAATCTTGCATTACCCTACTAATTTCCTTACGGTGGGTAGGGGGAACGTGGTGTACCTATTCCCGGAGGCCTTCAATGTCGGATCAGGAGGTGTTAGTCGGATCTCATCTGGAAAGCAGGGGTTCTAGGCAAGAATCCTATCTATCTACAATAATTACCAATGAGTTGATTGGTGCCGAAGGAACTTGTTCATTCTGCTCAATCTTATTGGGATGGCTTCTTGTCTTCTATCTACCTAGTTGTCTATTCCACTAATTTCCTATGCCACTGTGGATAGGCGTTTGTGTGGGTTCTACTAAGCATATTGCTTCCTTAAATTAGTTATTGATAAGTACCAGCATAGCTCCTTGATACCCATTCCTGGCAAATAATGTATCGATAGAATGCTATTAGTCAAAAAGTTTCTATAAATTCGGCTGTCTAATAGGAAGGTATTCAACTCGCGGAATCGTGTAACTGGAAACACCACCTCAACTTGTTTCAATCCTGCTGACGCGGAAATAAGAAACATTTCGATGTAGCATATCCTGTTCCGTGATGTATGTGTTTCCAGCCCGCCTCTCTAGGATCTTCAGCTTTTAGACCCTTAGGAGGCAGGGTGATGATGGATTACTATGTACATGGGTTCTGTAGCCTTTTAGCGCTCGGACGTGAAGCGTGTCCCCTCCAATAATTGATCAATGATCTACAGTACCAGACCGTTGCTTACGTACATGTTGAATTGAGGCTCGATGGTACCTGGTCTCGCTTCGTTAATCCTTTCCGTCCAATTTTGCTGGCGGCACGACCAAAAAGGAGATGGGATGAAACCAGATGAGTTTGGCTGCTGTCGCACAGGACCCTGCTGAAGCAGATCCGTGCTCCGGAATACCCCCTGACCTAGTCCCATGTCGCTTAACCACCCAACCTTAATTCTCATTCCGCTGCAGTCTCCGAGTACGTACCCCAACTCAATTCTACAGTATGACTTCTCCAACTTCAACTCCCCGGATTCAAAACATTCCATGTTCTCAACAGGGCTTCGTTACCCATGTGGATATGGAGGCATGGGTCGATGCCGTTACCCGTTGTCAAGCAAGAAATGTCTTGCTGTCGTCACTATGGATAACCAGATACTCGACTGAGACGAGTCAGCTCTGAAGACACTTGAAGACATTTTATTTGCGAGAATGGTCATTGTCTATACGCCTCATCCTGTGTATAGGACGAGGCCCGTATTCTCCGGAAGCTGGGACCAGCCGAGAGGCTTCGCCATTGCCAAGTTGATCCCGAGATGAACAGTAGCCATAGGACCTGGCTGTAATATCTCGGCTGTCGAGTGTCCGTCCGATGGAGACCACCTCCAAGACCCTAGTTGAGGTGGCAGCCATTCCCAGACTAAGCCATCTAGGCCATGGCCAAAACGTGTTTCATAGATTTCTTCACCTTCTCCGACCCTTGACTCTAGGCGTCGGGGGCATGGGTATGGTCCGCACCTATGGCGATCCCTCATCTTGTCGACTATGCTCGACACCTCTTTAAATCTCCTGGTCTTCCTCGTTGATCACAGGTTTCGTCTTTTTCTCTTTTCCTAATTCATTTCAGTCAATCAACGTTTCTCTTTGGGATAATTCATTTTCCACCTTCTTTTTTTCTCCTTCACTTTTTGTAGACATTCTCAATAATATTCGTCAGGCTAGTCCTACTCAGCGCCAGTCGCTTATTACCGATCGCTCTCTTACATCGACCTTCTTTTTAGACGAAGTCAGGAATTTTTATCCAAATATTCAAAATGCAGTTCACTACCGCTACTCTCCTTGCCCTTTTGGGTTCCGCTGCCGCGCAAAAGGTTCACGTCGTCTCGGTCGGCAGCCCGAACGGCACTCTCACTTTCAGCCCCGATAACGTCAAGGCGGAGGTTGGTGAGATGATCCAGTTCCAATTCCGAGGTGGCAACCACAGTGTCGTTCAGTCCACCTTCGACAACCCTTGCTCTCCTATCTCCGACCACACCAACCAGACCGGTATCTTCTCCGGCTACCAACTCGTAAAGGCTAGCGAGGCGATGGGCATGATTCCTACCTACACCATCATGGTTAAGGCCAAGACGCCCATGTGGCTCTACTGCTCTCAGGGCAAGCACTGCCAAGCTGGTATGGTTATGGTTGTCAACGAGAAGTAAGCAGAAGTCCCTTGATATGATGAGAAATTGAAATTTAATCTAACCTATGAACAGCACTGCCGCCAACTCCTCGCGCAGCCTCGATAACTTCAAGAACATTGCCAAGGGTGAGGCCACCAACGTCGGACCCCCGGTTGCTTCTGGCGGTGTCGCTGGCAACACCACCACCCCCAGCACCGGCTCCGGTTCCGACTCTGGATCTGGCTCAGGATCCGGATCTGGTTCAGGATCGTCCCCCAGTGCAACCAACGGTGCTGGATCCAGCAGCACCCCCACAACGCCTGCTCAATCTTCCATCCCGACTGCTGCTGCCAGCGCCGTCGGCTTCTCCAGCACCGTGGGTCTCCTTGGTGTTGTTGCTGCCCTCCTTATGCTATAAGCAGACACATTGGAGATGAAGTACACAACGAAAGCCCGTTCATGATATTACAGGGCTACGGCTTAATGACGGGAAGCAGCAAGCACGGAGTCCGTCTAGATCCGGGACTCTAATGTCTAAAGGAGGATGGATGATGGATGGCCCATTGGATGGACCATCACGCTGTTGCGGATCTAGAAAAATTTTACGTATATACATCTGTATTTTGGATTCTTTGCCCCAGGGGGCAGGCGGTCGGTTCGGTTCGCATTACTGTGCATTTAGATGAAATGCCCTGGCTTTTGACTAATACCCATTAATCCCATTGAGAAACAAACTTATCTGTCTTCATCCCCTTATGTGACTGTATATGTTCTATTTTTTTAATTACAATATCGTGATGAGCTGGGTAACACTGTCTTCGTAAAACGTCCGCTATTAGTGGGAGAGTCCCATTCGTGTTGCTCTAGCTTTAGCCAAGCAGTTGTTCCTTTACTCTAGCCTACGGCGTAGTCCCATTTTGAAGTTCGTAGTGTAAGAAATCAATTTATTGTTACAACCGGAATTTCAGTTGCCTTCGCTAATTTTCGAATCCATTGCAAGCCTTTGTTCCTTCCTTTGTTCCTTTATATAAGTCCTTGGAATATAATGTTATTTTCTTCTTATTCTTCCGAACCGGGAATCTTCCTGGGCTTCCTAGCCTTCGCCGCCGCATCGCACAGCTTCTTCCTCGGCTCCTTATCAAGCCAATCCTTGTCCTTCTTCACATACCCAACCTTAGCATACTTGGGACTATTCTCGAAAAAGCGAACCCAGTGCAGCAGCGCCTCGTGCGCCTTCTCCCTCGCCTCCTTCCGCTCCTGTCTCTTGAGCGCGGCTAGCTCCGCGGCGCTCCAGTGCGAGTCTACGGCCGGGTCGTCTAGCGGCAGGTACATGTCCTCGACCCCTCGCAGGTCAGGCGTGCGGTCCTCTGCGAAACACCCCGTGATGTAGGATCGTGCTGCGTCGGCGCCCGCGAAGAACCGGTATGATCCCCCCGGTCCGTATGTTCGTCGGTTGCTCGATACGTCGTATATTGTGCCGTTGATCGCGAGGTAGATCGGCTTCGTCTCGTCGGTGCCGTCGTACTGTGCTAGCTCCGCTGGTGTGAGGTAGATGGGACCGCGCTGTGGAACGTAAATGTTAGCATGGGACCGTCCCATTCCCACATCGGATTCATAGGTAGGTGGTGTGTATGCGTACGAATTGGGCCTTCCACCAGTCCAGCTGCATATACTTGGGCGGCGCCCGCATGTTCCAGGTGAAGGTCTCGCCGCCGGAGACTAGGTAGCTTAGGGCGCAGGACGCGACCACTAGGAATGAGATAACTCGTAATACGTCCACCCACGGGCTGTACGCCTCATCGTCATTCAAGCGTTCTTTCGTTGATGGCTTGCGTTTCGGGGCTGGCTTGGGCTTGGGTTTCTCGTCTTCCGACGTCGAGAGCTCTTCCACGACCGCTGTTCGTACGGGCTCCTTGCCCTTCCGCTGGCGTATCTCTGCCATAGCGGGTGTTACTGCTTGGAGCTTCCGTCTTCCACTCTTCAAGATTCTTAAGTTTAAAACAATAGTATAGGGGTAGTATTACAGGAAATAAATTAAATTACACGTGGGAAATGCAAATGCATAAAGTAGTGAAGCAAGGTGAAGCAATGTGGCCTCGTGTGGTGTACGAGCCGGCTCGTACCTCGTATCAAGGTCTAACTCGAGTTTCCCCACGGAGGTTCAAGCCTCCGCGAATTGCGAATTGGAGAGCTGTGGTTGGCCGAAGCTTCCGGACCGGGTTACTTAAGCTCATGCACGTTAATGTTGGTCTCGGGTTGCTGCTATTGATAGCCGTGTAACAAGCCACATCGTGGCTGGCGTAATCCCGGAATAGGGGTATACGACAAGCCGCCGATCTTTACGGTGTTAACCTCAACTTGCATCACAACCGAGGTTGGCCGCGCTCATCCTCACGGACGACGGGGCGAGACGACTGGAGGTTCGGTATCTGCAAGACGGAGCTCATCGTTATGATCAGACGCGTTTCTCGTCGGTCCCGACCTCGACTACCCGTTCTTTATTCGCTAACCTACCTCATCTGACTTGTGTTGGAAGCCGTATTTGTAAGAATTGGCCTGTATAATGATGAGGGCGGACATACAATCTCCCTCGAGACCTCACGTCCGCCAGTAGACATCGCAGTTTTTCTATCGGGTTTCCCTCGTCCTTCGGCAACAATTTAATAGGAAGGTTAGGAGTGCCCCTCATGTGGTCACTTAATCAGCGTATGAATACAGACTCTGGAGGATGTTGATATTTGTCTATAAATATCGGAAGGGGGGTCTGAGAGCCAAGAGGTATCATTCTCGCACTTCATTGTAAGTCAAGAGATAATATCAATCATATATTTTTAAATATACCCTATTTCAAATAAAATGGCTTCCTCCACTATGCACGCCGTCGGTGTAACGGAATACGGTGCCATCGAGAACTTGCAACCAAGGGAAGTTCCCAAGCCATCGAAGCCAACTGGCCGCCGGATGCTCGTTCAGGTGAAGGCAATCTCTGTCAACCCTATTGATCTCAAGGTCCGCGCGGGTACCTACGACGACCCCCCTGACTACTACGACCGTGTCAAGTCGTTGACGCAAGATGCGCCAAATTTCCACATCATCGGGTACGATGGTGCTGGTGTGGTCCTCGAGACGGGTCCGGATGTGAAGTACTTCAAGCCAGGCGATGAGATCTTCTATCTCGGCAACCCCGTCTTGCAGGGCTCCTACGCCGAAGAGCAGATCGTGGATGAGCGCCACGCCGGCCACAAACCGAAGCCGCTAGACTTCGTCCAGGCGGCAGCTATGCCGCTTACTTACGCCACAGCGACTGAGTCTCTTGTAGACCGGCTGGAAATCAAGAAGGGCGAGAAGGCGGCGATTTTGATCATCAACGGTGGAGGCGGTATGGGATCAATTGCTTCGCAGATCGCGAGACATGTCTTGAAACTGCCCATCGTTATCACAACCGCTTCGAGACCGGAGACTGAAGAGTTCTCCAGGAAGATGGGTGCAACCCACGTTGTCAACCATCGTCAGGATATCGTCCAGCAAATCAAAGACCTTAATCTCCCAGCGGATATCCCCTTGAAGTACGCCTACATCACCTCCCGCACGGAGCAGTACTTATTCCCCATCGCCGAGATCCTAGCGCCGTTCGGCAAGATCTGCAGTATAGTGCAGGCCAAGTTCGACATGTACGGCTCGCAGATGATGGGCAAGTCGCTGACTTTCTCGTGGTGCTGGCTCGGCACCGGCCCCTACCACTATTACTACAACGATAAGCAGGAGAAGCATCACGATTGGTACGAGGGGTTGGGCCAGTTTATTGAAGACGGTACTATCAAGTGTCACCTGATGCAGCGGGTTAAGCTTACGGCTGAAGGCATTAGAGAGGTACATAGGAGGCTCGAGGCTGGGAAGGCTATTGGCAAGATTGCCCTTGGTGTTGATGAGCCTGGAGAGGGAGGGCCATTCTGTTGATCCGGGAGGATATTGTCTCTCACGCGGATTCCAATGTTGCTTCGATCGTGGGTGCTTCTGGGAATGAAACTGGCCATGTTACAGTATAGATTGTGCTATCAATTACCCACCCCCCTTAACATATCCTCGCCAAGTATTCAAGTCCCTGAGCGACATTATTAAAGGCAAATATTTGCAGTACCGGTACAGTAGACCTTCAGAAGAGATTCCTTGAGAATTGGATTCTCAAGATATTACGAAGCCATAACATATGAATCAATGTAAATAGTAGTATCCATGAATATATTATTAACGAATGTTATTTCCGGTCTTTGGAGTTCGGAAGATATTGACCCTCTGCAAGCACTGTTAGACCCATACGCTCGGGTAATGAGTGGAGTGAGCTTCTCAATTAAAATTCGCTACTGTACAGTATGTACTGTAGCATATCACGTGCTGAGTCCCATCCAATGACCCACGCCCGTCTGTCGCCAACTGGTACATGCTAGCACTAAACTGTCGAGCCCTAGCGCACCAATTCTACCCACGAATTTTACAATCGGATGTACCCGCCCAAAATTTCTGTTCTGAACTTCAACAGCAGTGGAATTTCGCGATCCTCCCCACCACCAACGTTCGACCTTTAACAACAAATCACCCCCTCTCAGAACGCCAAAACGCCAGATAATTCAAGATGTCTGACAACGGCGAGGTCGAGGTTGAGTCCACCACCTACCAGGTCCTTCCCAAGGATGTCACCTCCGAGATTGGCAGCATCAAGCTGTTCAACCGATGTATGTCCCGAGTCTAGCAGTTTGTTCCTATTTGAGCCTCGGGGCGTCGCGACTGACTGTCTGAATAGGGAGCTACGAGGATGTTGAGATCCGTGACATCTCCCTAACGTAAGTCGACAATTCGATTGATTTATCCTCGATTTGAATACTTTGTCTTGGGCGATGCGACAATATATTATACTCGAAGACGAAGGAGGAAACGCGACGTATGGAATAATGGGCTAATGGAGGAACATCTATAGCGACTACATCCAGATCCGATCCCCCGTCTACATCCCTCACTCCGCTGGTCGATATGCCGCGAAGCGATTCCGCAAGGCCAACTGCCCCATTATCGAGCGATTGACCAACTCCCTCATGATGCACGGCCGCAACAACGGCAAGAAGCTCATGGCCGTCCGAATTGTTGCCCACTCATTCGAGATCGTAAGACGACCGGTCGAATTAGTATTATGACCAATTCTAACATAAAATAGATCCACCTCATGACCGACCAGAACCCCATCCAGATTGCTGTTGACGCCATCGTCAACTGTGGCCCCCGAGAAGACAGCACCCGTATTGGTTCCGCCGGTACCGTCCGACGACAGGCTGTCGATGTTTCCCCTCTGCGCCGAGTCAACCAGGCTATTGCCCTACTGACCACCGGTGCCCGTGAGGCCTCTTTCCGCAACGTCAAGTCGATTGCTGAGTGCCTAGCTGAGGAGCTGATCAACGCTGCCAAGGGAAGCAGCAACTCGTACGCTATCAAGAAGAAGGACGAGTTGGAGCGTGTCGCCAAGAGCAACCGATAAAAGGGGTGTTGTTTCTGGGTTTTCTTCGGCGTGGACGATCTGGGCATTTTACACTCTGCATTTGTGCGTTTCTGGCTCAGGCGGGATGTGGTTCTATGGCATACTAGTCACATAGGGCACCTCAATAAAGGCTCGGCCCATTCGGGCAAATCATGAACTAAATTAAATCATGCCGAATATTTCGATGGCGTTATAGGATTCATATTGCATTCACAACTATATTAGGAGCTGAGGGTGAAATTGGCCATGCTTGACCTGGTATCATTGTAAGCTACAGCAGTAAGTCTAATAATGGCCACCTCATATTCTTCGTGCTGTTGGTATCAATGCTAGGCAACCTGGGATGCCTCCCTTTAAGCCGACCCATATTCTCACACCTTTGGGTTCACTTCCTTGACTGGTATTCGTAGAAACATGCCCACGTGCGGAATTCCCTCCTCAAACCACTCGCCCATGCCCTCATCGACTTTGAATCCCCATTTCTCGTAAAATTTGACAACCGCCTTCTGGGCGTGGCAGCAGACAAGGCCATTCCATTTGGGTATGTCACCAGCATCACCCGCCTTCAACTGGTCCATGCCTAACTCCGTTACACTCGGGTTGAAGAAGGCCGGGTTGTCCTCGAGCCATTTGCGTGCGGCTCGCCATAGCTGACTTGCGATGTGGTGGCCTCGGAACTCCCGAATCACCGCCATGCGGCCCAACTTGACATAGGGTTCCTTGCCGTCATGATATGTCGTTGGTCGGTCTACGCCGAATGGTAAAGCAGAGGCTGCCCGCTCCTCCTCCACGGAGGTCATAGTCGAAGCTCTACGTCTTCCGGGAACAATTCCGTCGGTCTTCGCTTCACCCGGATTGTCGTCTTCCTGCAGCACGTTCCCCACGTACCGCGCGCCGTACGGCGGGTGCGGGGGGTGCGGGAAGGGCACGACGCGCAGGGTGCCGATGGGCGTAGACCTGGTCTCGGAGCGGCGGGGCTTGGTGACCTCGCCGGTGCGCGGGTCGCGCTCCTCGGGCTCCGTGGTGTGGTTGACGCTGGCGTACATGACCCAGTGGCACGAGCGCGCGTCGTCGGCGTCGTACTCGCAGTCCAGCGGCGTCTCCTGCTCCCCCACGAACACCGCCTCGCGCACCTCCATCGCGTCGCGGAACGCCTTCGGGATGTGCGCCGCCTGCTGGTCGTAAGGCTTGCTCCGCTCGTACCCGTCTAGCCGTGTCGGCTCCAGCAGCGTGATGAAGGGCGTGCCCATTTTTTATGCTCTGGGCTTCGGGATTTACTCCGAGGCTAGGGGAAGTGTGGGTTTTTGAAGATCTTATCCTCTCTTGAAATTCCTTGTCTGCACGACGGAAGAGGAGTAAGAGCAGGTATAAGTAGATTTTTCTCTGCCGTTTGCAAATAGGCGAAGTTCGTGAATAAATAGGCTATCTGCCGCTCAGGCAGTCAGGTCGCCACGGCCGGACGCATCGACTAGGGATAAGCCAGGGGGTACGTAACTAATCAGGCGCTGCGCGATTGAGGGGACAAAGAAAACATGAATGGCCCGAGTATATTAAAGCTGAAACAAGATCGTCGAGGTTGATCAAGGTCGAGTCATCACAATACGTATGTGTAGCGAAAAGGTAAAGGAGCGTGCGTTTTTGTTTTTGTTACCCAGGTCGAGGTTGGTGAAATCTTACCTACATGTTCTGTGTTACTCGCCTATCGGAGCCGAGTGTTCCATCCGGCGTCGGCTTTCGCCACCCCCGTGTCGGCGAGCGGCAGGTACGGTGGAACCTTCGCCGAAGCTGGCCGAGATGATGTATCGGATACTAAATCAGATCTACAGGCTAATTATGATTGAATTCATATAGATTCTAAAGAATCTATGAATTTATTCGGAGTAATATCAGATACTACGGTGAACATCAGACTAGATGGAGTTGCTATACTTCTGTTAGGATTGGTGATAATCCATGCGAACTAGAGGGGCTTGAAAGATAGTCCCGAAAATATCTACTTGAGGCCACCGCTTAGCAGTATGCTCTGACCTGTCAAATATCCCGTCTTGCATATCATGGTAACAATGTTTGCGCATTCCTGTGGCGTCCCCAGTCGTCCAACCGGAATATTTTTCACGTCGCCCGGCGTACCCTCCACAAATTTCGCGTCCGGTATCATACCAGTTTCCCCAATCATGGCCGGAGCCACGTCGTTGACAGTGATGCCTGCCTTTGCATGCTTCATTGCCAAGTTCTTCATCATGCCCGTTAAACCGGCTTTTGAAGCGGCGTAATGGCAAGCATTGATGCCTCCTCCCTGCGCGGCGATCGAAGAGATGAAGATAATTCGTCCCCATCCCTGAGCCTCCATGTGCGGGATGCTTAGCTTGGAAAGGATAAACGAAGCCCGCAAATTCACGTTAATAGTGAAGTCGAATTCCTCTAGGGTCACATCAAGAATGCTGTTGCGTCTCTTCCCGTAACCTGCATTAGAAACCAAGATATCTGGGCCATCCTGGCCATGTTCCTCCTTGATTTCACGAAAGAGCTTCTCAATATCTTCAGCCGAGCCAATATCGACCGTGTGGATACTGATCTTGCGGCCGTCACCGCCACTCGACTGAATAAGTTCTTTTGCTAGATCTTCGACGGGTTTCTTGTTCTGAAAACATGTCAGAGCAAGGGAAGCTCCATGAGCCCATAAGTCTCGAGCGCACGCAGAGCCGAGGCTATGATGCGTCAACACTAGAGCTACAAATCCACTATTCAGACATAGAATATGACATTACCATACCCTCCAGATGCACCAGTAATAAGGGCTAGGCGACCCTTAATCTCATTATCAACCGTAGACATTGTAGGAGTGGATTAAGTCGACAAATATTTAATATTTCGAGGATTCTATGACATTGAATGTAACCGTAAATACGTACAGGAATGTATCACCATGGTACACTTTATACTTGGCGCGGGGCAAAAGGAACCTCCTAGACACTCGTAGATCAATCATTGATGGATAGTGTTACTAGCCACAGTTATTGCAGCAAAAAGGGACTGTGAGGAATTTCCACATTCGTAACATTTTGTCCCCATTTTTGGTTATCGGACCAATTGGAGGACTATCAGTGGCATCTCTGCAAAATCTCAGCCACTTACAGGGGTTTACTTTCAACAAGTTGTCCTCTTTGCATGGAATTATACGTTACTTTTGTTCAAAGCTTTAGTGCGGTGAGGTCAGAAGCTCATGACCACAAGGAACAGCTACATTCATTTTAGTTGAGGCCAGATTCTAATAAATTAAAGCCTTATACATATACAAAGCACCGGGCTGGAGCTGCCCAAATAGAGTTGCACTTCAATTATTACCCAAAACTTATCAATTTCCCCCAATTTTCTCAAGTACCTAGCTGGTCTCAATACCCCGGAAGGCGAGCTGCTCGCCCATCACCCCTCTTAATATTGCCCAACATGGCGCACACATTCTCTCCACGATCATTGCTCCTCTGCGTGGTCTTTCTTTTCTCTACAAATGTCCTTGCCATATCCGCCGTCCTCGGTATAGATCTTGGTACCGAATACATAAAAGCCACTCTTGTCAAGCCTGGCATTCCCCTCGAAATCGTCTTGACAAAGGACTCGCGAAGAAAAGAGACCTCCGCAGTCGCATTCAAACCCTCGCAAAATGCCCCGAAGAGCGGCTCATATCCCGAGAGGGCATATGGCTCAGATGCCATGGCTCTCGCCGCTCGATTCCCCGGCGACGTTTACCCTAACCTCAAAACTCTCCTCGGTCTTCCCACAGACGACTCGATCGTGAAGGAATACGCTGCGAGGCACCCGGATCTGCAATTGGAAGCGCACAAGACCCGTGGCACAGTCGCATTCAAGAGCAAGGCTACCGCGAAGGAAGAAGCATGGATGGTAGAAGAATTACTAGCAATGGAGCTCCAGAGCATACAACGCAACGCGGAAGCAATGGCTGGTCCTGATAACAGTGTTCGATCTGTCGTAATAACCGTGCCGCCGTTCTACACGATAGAAGAGAAGCGTGCTGTAGAATTGGCTGCCGAGCTTGTCGGTCTCAAGGTTTTGTCCCTGATTAGCGACGGCCTTGCCGTTGGATTGAACTACGCCACCAGCCGAACGTTCCCGAATGTTAATGAGGGAGGCAAGCCAGAGTACCACATGGTATTCGACATGGGTGCTGGCTCCACCAAGGCAACAGTCTTGAAGTTTCAGGGCCGAACAGTGAAGGACATTGGCAAATTCAACAAGACGATTCAGGAAGTACAAGTCGTGGGAAGCGGCTGGGATAGGACCCTAGGCGGCGACGCGCTTAATTACCTGATTGCTGACGACATGGTCTCGAAGTTTGTCGAAACATCTGCCGCAAAGAAGGGTTCTGTGGCAGCAGAGAGCGTTCGAGGACACGGGCGTGCTATGGCGAAACTTCTGAAGGATGCTGAAAGATTAAGGCATATTCTGAGTGCCAATGTTGAGACATCAACTGGCTTCGAAGGTCTTTATGACGACATCGACTTCAAGTATAAGATTACTCGAGCCGAGTTTGAGAAGCTATCCGAGGCGCATGCTGGCAGAGTCGCCGCTACTGTTCAGAAGGCTTTAGATGTTGCTGAGCTTGATATCAAGCAGCTTGACTCCATTATTCTTCACGGAGGCTCCTCCCGCACACCTTTTGTTCAGAAGGAACTAGAAAAATTCGTGGGCGGCGACAAACTCCGTAGCAACGTCAACTCGGATGAAGCAGCTGTTTTCGGCGCTGCTTTCCGAGCCGCAGAGCTTAGCCCTAGCTTCCGAGTCAAGGAGATCAGAGTCTCTGATAGCTCCTTCTACCCAGCTGGGATGAAGTGGACCAACCCTCAAGACAAGCCCCAACAACAGCGACTCTGGACTGAACGATCTCTTCTTGGCGCCGCCCCGAAGGAAGTCACGTTCACGAACCACGAAGATTTCTCGGTTCGTTTCTACCAGCAAGTCCCTACAAGCGAGGGCACCACACTAGACAAGGAAATGAAAGTCTTGACGACGAAGAATCTGACGGCGTCCGTCGCATCTCTGATTGAAAAGGGCTGCACTCACTCTGACATCCAATTCAAAGTCAAGCTGCGGCTTAGCCCCGAAGACGGTGAAGTGGAAGTTGATCGGGCGGCTGTCGAGTGTGAAGCTGAGGTCCAGGAGAAGGAAGGCTCAGTTATGGACGGTGTCAAGAACCTCTTCGGGTTTGGGAAGAACAAGGACCAGCAGCCCATGGAGGCTAGCGAGGAGAGTACCGACAAGCAGGCTTCTGAGAGCTCTTCTACCACCGAAACCACAGACACAGCCACAACTTCTGTGGAATCTAGCACTGCTTCAACCACCTCGGCCGAGTCTTCTGCCTCTGCCGAATCTCCAGAGAGCAGCGCTGCCCCGAAGAAGAAGCAGCTTGTTGTAATCACAGTGGGTTATACCACGGAGAACGCAGGCATCCCCGCTTTATCGAAAGCGGATCTCACTAAGGCCAAAGAACGTATCAAGGCATTCGAGCTATCCGATCGATCCCGAAGGTCAAGAGAGGAAGCTTTGAACCAGCTCGAAGGCTTCACTTACAAGGTCAGGGATCTACTAGACTCGGAATCATTCACAGCCGCCTCTACCCCTGAAGAGCGAGCCAAGCTGGAAAAGAAGGCCAGCGAAGCTAGCGACTGGCTTTACGAAGACGGGGTCGATGCATCCCGCGAAGAACTCAAATCAAAACTCAAGGGTTTGAAGGATCTAGTTTCTCCCGTCGAAAAGAGAATCGAAGAGTCACAGAAGAGACCAGAACTCGTGAAAGGTCTACGAAGTGCACTTGACCAGACATCAACCTTCATTGATACTATCAAGGGGAAGATTATCGAAGCGGATGCACACATGTCTTCTCTCAGCGCTAGCGCTAGTGCTAGCTCTTCGAGCGAATCAAGCTCGACTGTCACCTCGGCCCCTTCGCAAGGATCTGACGAGTTTGAGGGCCTTGAGGATGAAGAGACTACAACTTCAACAACGACTACGGCAGCTGTGGAAGACCGCGGTCCCGTGCCGCCCCTATATACCCTTGACGACCTGAAGGAGATTACAGAACTTTCAAAGTCAGTCATTGATTGGTTAGAACAGAAGCTTGCCGAACAGGAGAAGCTCCCTGGAACTGCCGATCCCGTCCTGCTGGCCAAGGATTTGATGGAGAAGACGAAGCAGCTTGAAAAGGCGGGTATGGATCTAGCCATGAAGAGTGTAAGGAATTTTGAGAAGAGCAAGAAGAAGAGCAGCTCCAAGAAGCCAAGCAAGACTAAGAGTAAGAAGACGTCTACCAAGACGGGTACCGACGGCTCGGAGCCGACGATAGAATTCAAAGAAGGGGAGAACTACTTCAAAGTCGGGGAGGACGGCAAGCCCCCGACGGCAGAAGAAATCGAGGAGATGATCAAGCGGCTGTCCAAGGAGCAACAGAATAAGGAGCAGGCTCGGACGAAGCACGATGAGCTGTAATATAAGCTGCAGATAGATCTTAACGAATGATACGAAATAATAAGCGGGAGCTATGATCCTAAAATTAGTCTCCGAACAGTATCCCTTCTAGACCCCTTAGGAATCCCTTAAGAACCCTTTAGGACCAACAAGGATACCAGTTGACCAGTTGAATACCCGTTCCATTCTACTGGGCTTGGATCTAGATACCCCTACATAACTGCGCTACAACCCATGTACGGTACCTGGTGCTAGGTTAGGTGCGTATGTTTGTCTCTTCCGGCAGTGGGTAGTCGGCCCAGAAAGTGACGGAGCCTCACACAAGACTCCACTCGGTTTGTTCCTTGTAACGCCAGACCCTGTAGCCGGCCGTTTGTCATGTGCCACGTAGTACATGCTCTTTCTCTGGACACGCATCTGGAAGGGCATACGTACGGATTGGGACATTCGAAGAGGATAGGGTCTATGCGTAGACAGGGAGAGTCTTGTTAGTTTTATTCTACAGCGCATATCATATACTTGAAACATAATTGAAGTAGGGTGCTCGGCAGTTGACTTAGTTGCGATAACGTTGAATGTTATAAGAGTTGCTATGTGAGTTAATTTAACGCTAAGGATGAATAGGGGGCAAGTAGGGAGTTTACACTCATTTCATATGTTTATAGCCGTACGAAGTAGGAAATGGCCACGATAAATATTGACTCGGATGAGTCAAGTTTGTCTGTTTGTCTACTTCAATGTTCTGCTGTCACTGCTTCCAATTAATGAAAGCACGCGTCTTTTTTACATTCAATGCTCACCTAATTACATGTACTTGCCTTCTTCATGTAACCGTCCTTACGCAAGACCGCAAGACCGGACAGGCCTGATGGGTCCTTCAATCCAAAAACAGCTGCACATATCCGCCTTGGCAAGAAGGTGCGGACAAATCTGGTTTATCTCGTCTGTTTGAAGTTTAAGGTTAGGGAAGAGCTATTGAGTAATCGGGAGCAATCACCCAAGCTCGTACCTGGCACAGGGGTATACCCATTCGATGCTGCAGGTGCGGCTTCTTAGAAAGCATCTCTCAGGTGACATCCATGTGCATCTTTTAGCGAATACACATACTGCTGGTACACCTAGGTCGCGTTTGTAAGGCCGTGTACTTGCCGGACTGGGTACCTCTATCTGAGATGAAGCACGTATCTAAAATTGAATCTGAAGAGATTACATCCTACGTCACAACATCACAACATGCTCATGTCCAAACGCAGTCTCTTCCTACATTAGGTTGCTTCCTTCCAAGACTATAAACCTTCCAAACACTTCTCCCACGAAACCCAATTTCCTCTTCCAATTCATTCATTCTTTCATTTTCGATTCCTCTGTCACTAACGTTCTGTTGCTAGCTCACCGAAGGTCTATCAATATGGTGTGCTTCGCTGATGTCTTCGTGGCAATTGCCTGCTTCCTCTCTCTCTTTACTGCCGTTACGGCATCCCCGACCTTTTTTCCCAATGCTGGCAAGACGATGTCCTTCTCTGTTGGCCATGATGCCGACGCTCCCCGACATGGCCCCAGCGAGTATCTCAAGACCTTGAAGAAGTACAAGCTCGATGTTCCCGACGGCTTGCAGCAGCTTGTCGATGCCCACCAAGCTACTAACAACAAGGCTGTTACAGATGGCGTTGGTGGTAAGTTGAACTAGACGAGTGATTACAATCGTATGGAGATTTTGACTGACAACCCTACCAGGAAGCTCAGTTCCCACCTCTGCTCATCAGGGCGACCTTCTCTGGCTTACTCCTGTTGGTATTGGTTCGCCGCCCCAACAACTGTTCCTCGACATGGACACTGGCTCGTCTGACACGTAAGTCATCATCCCATATACAGATAAGATATGTTTCACAAGGATTGCGTTTGGACTGACAGTCATCATAGCTGGATTTTCTCCACTGACACCGATAAGGATGAGGTCGGCGGCCAGACTCTCTGGGATCCCAGCAAGTCTTCAACCGCCAACCTGATCAAGAATTGCTCGTGGTCCATTATCTACGGAGACTTCTCTACTTCGGAGGGTATCTGCTACAAGGACACATTCACCCTTGGTAACCTCTCAATCCCCGGCATGACCATCGAGTCGGCGACATCGGTTTCCACCATGTTCACTCAATCTGAAGGCATGTCTGGTCTTGTGGGATTAGGCTTTCCATCTATTGCCCAGATGGTCCCTCCCCAGAAAACCCTTCTTGACTTCCTACCCCAGGCCTTGAGCAAGCCCGTATTTACGGTTGACCTACGCCACAACAGCAGTGATGGCTCCTTCAACTTTGGCTATATCGATGATAGCTTGCACACTGAAGACATCAAGTACGTCAATGTGAATACGACAGAAGGTTATTGGACTGTCAAGCAAACGGGCTTCGCCATCGGAGGACTAGATATCAAATATGAATTCAACGAGGCGCCTGACGTTATTGTCGACACGGGTTCTACGCTGTTCTTCGCACCAGACGAGGCGGTCCAGACCTATTTCGACCACGTCCCTGGTGCTAACTACTCATACAAGGAGTATGGATGGGTTATCCCTTGCAACTCCACCCCGCCAGATTTCATCTTCGAGCTAGGTGATGAAAAAGGAAACAAGATCACAGGCTCGGTCCCTGGGTCTTATTTCGTGTATGCTCACTCTACCGACGAGTTGTGCTATGCTGGTATACAGTCCCTCGGTTCGTTCACTGAGATGCCTGGCATCTTTGGCGACGTGTTCCTCAAGAGCGGGTTCGCCGTTTTCGACATTGCGAATAAACAGTATGGTATGGCTCCTAAGCCTCTGAATACCAGCAATGAAAAGCGGGAGGTGGATACTCGTGATGAGATCACAGATGGCGCTAGTGGTATTTGACGAGACGGGGACTATTCTCGTCATTTCACATGTCGTTATGGGTAACATAACGCTCCGTTTGCTTTTACCATTCTTGCTGCCATAGTTGAGAAGGACTGCCCGCTCGAGTGCGGCTTTTTATGGTGTCTACTCGCGTACCTGCGTACGCATTTGCTCTTTTCTCGGACAACATAGGCGAATGAGTTAGACTGTGGCAATAATATTGGAGTTGATCCCGTGGACCATCACTTGTACCTCAGTTTCCAGTCAGGTAGTGATAAATATTGGTTGCCGTATAATTCTACTCGTAGACGTCATTCTTGCCTATGTGTTTCTATGTGTCCCCGGCTTGCTCATCGTAATACGTAATACCGACCGTCTTATAAATACCCTCGAGGCCCTTGTACAGACTTGTTTGCTCGAATGACTTACTACCTTGGTGCGTATGCCAGTCGTATTCGTGTCCTGGTGTCCTAAGGCGGCCGTCCCTTTTTGTGGGAGATATTACTTCTGTACGTATGGAAACTCGAAGTTAGCGAAGTCTTTGGCGGTAGGAGTTCAGGCTGTGATAATACAAAGTAGCGTAGCCCTCTCCCGGGTATGAGCTTATAATGATAGGACGAATACTAGATTATGCAAGTTGAGTGTAGGATGCTATTTTGGGTATGTTCGTATATTTGATTGCTTGCAGGTAGGGGTATTCGGTCAAATAGCCTACTAAGTACGTATTGTACTTGTCCGGAACAATCTCGTATCGTACAGAGAGTAAATAAAGATGCTTTAGTGTTCCGTCTTATTCTCGATCATTTATTACGAAGACTGTATACCGTTAGGGGTGGAAAGGGGAATTAAAGCATCACAAATACAGAAACATACATGTAGGTATTGGTTCAACCAGGATGCATTCATTAGCTGTGCTCTTCAAAATGATAAAGAGGTAGGGTATGTACAATAATAGACCCATTTACCAAGCCAGCCGACGAGACCAAATACGTATGCACCCAAGGTCCACCAAAAGAAGCCTCCGCCCAACTTCGCACCGTCTACTTCCAGGAGTTGGCTTGGAGAAACAGAAAAATGCCATGCTCTAATGCTATCAGCGTTTCTCTCACGCTCTCTGTCCATTACAATCAAGTAACCACCTCACCCCTTCCCCTTTCATCCCTACTGCCGCCTCCTCATTTCATGATGCTACTAGAAAGGGCTCCTAAGATGACGAAAAACGTGTCGAGAAAATTGTAAGCATGGGGACGCCTTCAACGCCAGACGGACGGACGGGAGGAAAAGAAAATATTGCCGTCACGTCTTTGCTCTTCCAAAACGAGGGGATATCTTTAGGGCTGAAAATTTCGGTTCGTGAAAGACCAGGAAAATGCGATCCGGAGTTTGCCTTCCCCCCTTGTATGCCAGACGTTTAAAAAAAATCGGGTGGGCCGGTGCTCGTGTGTGGTGGAAATCCCAGAGCCGGGAACAAGATGAGCTCCCATCCAGTGTACGCGTATCCAAATACCTCCAAGTTGAGGTATTCTTGATTGTTGTCCAAGTTCGGCTTATGGGAGTCGATTGTGGTTGTTGATTAGGTACGCATATGCTCCACTCTAGTATCCCACTATGTCGTAGGAAAAGGGGAGGTTGGTTGGAAAGCCATAGCAGAGGATCAGTCGCACCGGCTAAGGGAGTTCGGGCGGGTAAAGCTGTTGAAAAGCAAAATCTACCGACTTTAATTGTTGTGGTCGCGGTCGCCACCATCTTTAGACACGAAGACATAGTCAGTAAAATTTCGAAAATTTCGGGAATCGGCGCCACCGTCACCACCAGAGGAGCTATGATTGACAAGTACGTATTCACCTTCGCTGGCTGTAGGAGTCGGAGGCATAGCTCCTCCATGTGCAGGTGCTTGCTGGACCTGTTTCGCCGTTCCGGGACGGGATCGCTGCTGCTGCTCGGCGATATCTTTCTCGAGGGCGGCCTTCTTGCCGAACGCGTCGCTGATCGCTTGTCGTTGAGCCCGGGGGCTTAGACCGCCTGCCGGCTGCTGCTTCTTCAGCCGCTCCTCCATCTCCTTAATTCTAGCCTCGAGGGCCTCTAGCTCGGATTGACCGCTCGTGACTTGCTGCTTTCTAACCGCGCGGGGTCGGTGTTAGTGATCGCCGACCAAGGTCGCACACCGAGCCGAGAGAGTTGGGTGTTTAGACTCAAGTGCTATGAGGAAAGGGGGTGTGGGCCATACCGCTTGTCAACCTGCTCGTCCAGGTCGGCAATGCTGTTCTCAATTCGGAAGATGTCCATCAGCTCCTGGCTGAAAGAGCGGGCAATTGTACTTGAAAGACAATGAATGTTAGCTCTTTCTTAGTTGAAGTTTTTCACTTGTTTATTGGCGCAACCTCCCCCTTTACCGGTTCCTGGTAAGGAGAGCATAGCAATCAAAAGTTAGGACTTACGATTGCGGACGACGGCCATTTGGCTTCCAGTCGCGGTCGAGCTCTTCGTCGGTAGGGTTCATGTTGGGTAAGTGGTTTGCGATGTTCTCGAGCATAGACTTTGAAAAAAGAAAATAATGTGAAAGTCGTAAAGGTCACCCAGCTCTGAGAGGAGTTGCTAGAGCTGGTGGTATTATTGCTGATAAAGTATTGGGAGTTTGGCGGTGGGGGAGGGAATGAAAGGCGGGTCGTAGGAAAGTCGGGACTTGAACTGCCCTGATGACTGTTAAAATGACCGTTAAAATGGATTAAAGGGTCCGAATTTAAAAAAGGGGGGTCAGGCGAACGGGTGGAACTCGAGCCTCGCGGTACCTGGAAGTCCCAAGGAAAGAGTAACTGAAACAATGCTGCACCCGTACTAGATAGAATTTAAAATATGACAAGCGCTTTGACTCGATCAATGGGATCAATGGACGGACAATAACAAAGATAATATCCTTCCGATCAATATGATGATGATATTGGACGAATTAGGTATGTATATGTGATCGGTTGGTATATACCTTGAGAACATCCGTCTTAAGCTCAAACTAACTCCCTAGGTAATTATTGCTTTTGCTAGATTGACTGAATTTGGAGATGCAGATTTTTGTATCACTGCGCCCAACTAATAATTGCTTTCTTGGCATCTAACTGCTTTTCAGGATGATCTCAAGACGATCTCATCACTAGACAAAGTTGCCCCATGCGTCCGAATTCAACAATGATGATCCAAATCAACTAGTAGGCTAGGTGACATAACTACGCTAGTAACATTAACATCGTATCTTTTATTCTTTCTGTTCTCATATTGCTCCATCATGCCAACTTTCTTCTGGAATACGGTAGCCACCCGCAGGACCTTAACATGGACTGACGACAAAGTGATGGTAACCTGCATTAAGCTATATGTACGATGAATATGCATTGACACCTGCATATCGTATAACTCTCCATGAATGGCTCTCGCATGAATCGACGTACCTATCAAATCATCAGACTAATATCCGCGCACTGTTCCTGAATCTACCCGCCTACATGCACGTAGACACTTAATCTCCCTTGCTTTTATGCACTTTGTAAGTGGCTCATTGTTGCTCGTAACAAGCCCCTTATTCTTGCAGCGGCATCAATGACATTTGGTAGCATTATTCACTGTCTCCATCGGTATTATTTCATTTGGTAGGATAGCATTCCATGTGGATGCTAAGCTTATGGGGAGCTAAGCCTATGCAAGCTGATAGCTCAAATAGGTAGTGTCCCTTTCCTATTTAAGCTAATGTCGTCTTTTATGCTTACTTTATCCAGTTAGACACATCTTAATGTTAAATATGCGAGGGGCTTAATAGAATGAATAAGTAATCTCTTAAAGATTCACATGCCTCTCATGAGATCACGCACACCTATATAATTGATCATTTGCATATATATAAATTCTATAGCCTTGGCTTCGTACGCAAGACCTCAGTCCCTATGACATCAAGGAGGCTATCGATTTCTATTTTCAATGTGCCTGTCTTAGATCAGGCACGTGCTTGTCCAGATCGCGTGTCGTGTCGCGTTCGCATGTGACATTAAAGAGGTGGGATTCTCACATTATCTAACTAGATAATTGACTAGATCCCGATGGTTCCAAGTTAAGACTTGAAGCTAGATGAGAATAGCCAGAGAAAACTCGAAAGTAATGATTCCTAGTAGCCGGTGTTGATAACGATGGTGGGTGCATCAAATAGGACGCTTGTGCTTCTGGTTACATATGGGGTCGCCCGTTATTGATAATTATTCAATGGTGTAAGATCTTTCTGTCGGGTGTCCCTTCAGAATGAGTTTATACATTGCACCTTCGATGGAATGAGTTGAGAATGTCAGAGTTGAAGGTGTAATAAAGGTTCAAATCTTACTTCCAGCTACGTAGGTAGATGCACTAGCCCAAGATTGGTTATCACTACAGTACATAGTATGTAATTAGGAAGGAACACGGGCCATTGCACTAACAAGAATGTTTGGGCCTATGAGTCCCCGGATTTTGCATTCCCAACCCGCTCCAACCATCAATCTGGCAACATTCGCCGATCCACCACACGAATCACACACCTCCGTGGCCTGAAGCCTGCCAATCCACGGTTTACTGAATATACATATTTTCAATCACGTGATCCATCGCCAACGACAAGGAATCGTGAAAAATATTCATCGCGAATAGCCTCATCAAGATCAGGCCCTAATCGTCGCCATTCCGCCATCAAAGTGGTCGGAGTAGTCTTAACAGACTTCTGCGACCTCTACTTACATTACTAGTACGCGTTAGAACCGTGTTTTCCTATCGAAACCGCCCAAGAAATGCGCATCTAGCCTTGCTGACCGTGATTCCAGATCGTGGCGCCGATTCATCTTCTACAACGACGCGACAGTCCCCTCGACCTTGGCCGAGGTGGATTCTGGGGCATGAGTAACAATCCAGCCTCATATTCGTATACTCCTCTCGAAGCATTTGCCTTATTCCAAGAACTCAACAGGAACTTCCAGAACGGCCTCGTAATCGGCACCTTCAGTCGTATTTCCGACACCCTCAAGAACACACCTCTGCTATTCGAACAAGAAGGGTTTGATGCCAATAAGCTAAACCCCGAGCTGTTGCAGGGCTTTGCCCTACAGCTGCTACGGGAGGAGCGTAAGGACGAGAAGAGGCGGGAAGCCGAAGCTGCGGCAGAGAAAAACAGTGGGAGCTTGTCACCTAACTCTAGGAAGAGAAAGCTTCAGAGCCCCCCTCTATCTAGCTTCCAGGAAGCGCTCGAGCAGACGGATACGCTACCCAATTTGGTAGAGAAACTCTACCTACGATTCCGGGATAGTCTCGTCAAGGAGATTAGGGAAGATGAAAGACGTTTTGAAATACTTCAGCGTGAGCTCGCCGAGATTGAACGAGGTGAATGGGATGAGAGACTTGGTCAGCAGCAAAATGTGGACCATGGTAGGAATGGGTCACCAGCTGTCCGCGATACAGCACCTCCAAGACCAGAGAGTCACGTAGCACCGCCACCTGTGCTTACATCAACACCTGCACCTGCACCGACGCAGACGCCTATACCAGCACCAGTCCCGGTACCGACACCCGTTCCAGTCCCGCATAAGGTCTATGAGCATGATAGGAAAGTCGAACCGACGCATAGTCCACAACCGCCGCAAGAGAGGAAAGTTATACATCCAATCCCTTCGCCAGTACCACCTCCTACCCGACACCCGAGCGAAGCGCGTCGTACTCCTACGCAAGATAACAGGCCACAAGAACCAAGTCGCCAGGCAAACTCTGCGACGCCAGTCCTACAACACCCGCAGGCTATCCAAGGATACCCTCCGCATCAAGGCTCCGCCACGCCGCAACCGCTCGTTACGGATGGTCTACAGCGACCCGAGGGCGTGCCGAAGGGGAGAAGCCCTGCGCCGATACAATCCAACCAACCTCATGCGCCTACTGCTGTACCTACGCCCGTCCCTGCTCCTATTCTTGCTCCTGCTCTGAAATGGGAGCCTCCATATCAACCACCCCATCAACCCTCCTCCCAATCGCCTCACCAACCATCTCACCAGCCGCCTAATCAACCCCCCTATCAACCTCCGCCGCCGCCGCAACAACAGCATCAGCCGCCTCATCAAACACCTATCCCATCTCCTCGTCCCCCTTATACTACGGGAGTCGCCAGACCTCCGACATATTCTCAGACCCCGACGGGCATTCCTCAGCTCCCTCAGAGTTACGCAGGTGGCAGGCAAGTCCCCGGACAGTATGCCCAGCAGCCTCGAACCCCTGTGCAAGGGTCTGCGCCGGCATCCCCTTCGGTACTGTTACCACCCCAGAATACGGGCCAGATACCACCACCTCTCCAATCCTTACCCTTAAATGCGGCTCCCGATGGAGCAGGGCAACAGACACCGCAGCGGCGTCCAGGGTCCGTGCCTGCCGGAAGCTCACCAGGACCCGGCCCCACTATGGGACCTGGTCCCTATACCCAGCCTCACAGCCAGCATGTACCAACCCAGACGCCCGTTCGGCCACCCGTCGCATTATCATCCGCTCATCAGACTCCAAGTCACTCGAAGCCTCCTGTTCCGCCGGCTCAATGGTCGCAGGTACCCACTGCAGCCCGACCTTCTTATTCCCCACAAACTCCTGCTCAAGCTGCGCCGGCTCCTCAACAAAGCCAGCCGCAACCAGGTTCGAAGTTATATAGCTCGCCATACAATCCACAAGCGCAACAAGCCCAGCCAGCTAAGGCTAGCGATTTGGCCCAACGCCCACAGGTACCTCCATTACAAACTCCGGGAGCAATACCTCAGTTTACACGTTCGCCATCAGCGAGTCAAACGCAAACTCCAATAGGTATTTCCCCTCATATAATAAGGGGACATGGCACCAAGTGGACTTCGACACCAACTCCTGCGACGCCACGGATGGAAGATGTGACTAGCTATTTTGATATCGAGAGTCCAGTTTTCGAACCGATCAGTCCACCGCCTCAACCAGCACAGCTGCCAAAGACGTCACCTGAGCAGAGCGGGAAGAAAGATACGCGGAAGGCCATACCGAAATTAGACGGAACACCCAACCGGCCTAGAGGGCGACCACCTCGTATCCCACCTAAAACAACCCCTCTCGTGCAATCTGAAGAGGCTTCCACAGAACCGGATCTTGCGGGAAACAAAATTAAGAATGAAGAGGCAACCCCCCAAGCTCTTGAGGATATCGGTGATGCTACTGCTACGGAGGAAAGCGTGCCAAACCGGGATCAGCGTGGACCGAGCCAACCATCTAACAAACGGAAGCGCCAGGACAGTCCTCCAAACCGAGCTCCGCCAACACCTGCGACACACGTCTTATGGACACGGTCGTTCAATAAAATCAGCCAGTCTGCATTGGACCAAATCATCAGCCATCGTCACGCCAATATGTTCGCACATCCTGTCAAGCCGAAAACGGCGCCGGGTTATTTCGAAATCGTACTTCGACCACAGGATCTGAAGGGTATCCAGAAAGCGATCACAGCGGGATCAAAAGCAGCGGCCGCTGCTGTTGCGACAATGTCCGATGTTGAAGCAAGTGCCACGAACGTGTGGCTCCCAATATCTGTTGATCTCGTCCCACCGCGAGGCATAATAAACATCGCGCAGCTAGAGAGGGAGTTAGTCCATATGTTTGCGAACGCCATCATGTACAATCCGGATCCGTATCGTGGCTTTGGCCCCTCGTTTCTGAGGTCGAATCGGCGCGCTACTACGGAAGATGACGGGGAGGACTACCGGGGCTACGAAGTGGATGAGAATGGGGTTGTCAAAGACACCCGAAGCATGTTTGGCGAAGTCGAGAAGCTATTGAGTGACCTCCGCAATGAGGTAGAACGCAACGCTCCTCCGCCGACGGGCGTACCGCCTTCGGCGAGTCGTAGCATGAGCGTGGCTGGCGGTGAGGCGAGCTTCGTTGAGGATGATGCGGACGAGCAAGGAGGGGATACTAATAAGAGGCGAAGAGTCAGGGGCTAAGAGCCTCTCGGTATACGTGGATGGCACCGGCTTCTATGTCATTGGCAATAGAGCTAATGGTTTATTTGTAGTGAGCATAGGCATCGCTCTATTGTATGCCTTTCATTAGGCACCCAACACATCCATGATAGGAGAAACTTCTATATATCATCAAACTGAGGCCCTGTTGTGGCCTTGGTTATGAACAAGTCACTTTATATTTGGCCAAGTATTGAAGTATCATGGTGTTATTATAACGTGTTCGAGCATGCCTGAAGGATAACTACGTAGTATCTCTAGATCTGACTTATGCGATAATTGTTCCTAGGATGTACGTCTGGGTGTTTAGTATATCATAAATGTCACTCTTGAACCTTACTAAATCCATTATTACTTCATTCTCAGCTTCCAAGCAGATATCTTGCAATATTGCGCACGGACCATTGGTAAATAGACCCACTCATGCACACCTCGTGCTTCAAGCAGGTACAACACAACGCCCACTGTACAGTACTTACCTACATGTGATTTCACATATTTGGCATTGAACGATGAAAGCTCTCATGTTCAATATTCATTCAAATATTCCGTACACAATTCATAAAACCTATATGAGAAGGCATTCACGCTTATGATTCATCTCATTTTTGGCCTTATTTATGGTGTTATTGGTTTACCCATTACATAATCATCAGCAAGGCGCGTTTTGACGCGTTGAACTGATAAATGAATGATGGCACCTCATCGGGTAATCGCCGACTCTGATGATGAAGATGAGGTCGATAATCCATTAGGTCTTCCCCAAGGAAATATATTAGGCCCTCCAGAGATAGAACCACTAAGCCCGTATCATAGGCCATCAATGCCCCCTGGACATAAACAGCATCATCATCACAATAGGCAATCAAACTTTGGTATGCCAGATAACCACAACCATGGATCCAATAGCACAGACCAGTCATTTTTTGCTACTATCTATGATGAGCAGCAAAGCAGAGCGCTTCAGCAATCTCAACTTATCGAACATATTGTTCGCCAGAGTCAGCAGGCGAGCAGAAGCAGCGGCGATGTTTCTCTCCCAGCGATAGGTAAAGGCAGAAAGGACGGTGCATCTTCGGCTACAAATATCACCACACCTGAACTCGTGAGGAAGCCTAGAAACCAACCTTCGCTTTTCACTGACAGTGCGTCTGGTATCACGACGCCGCGAAAAAGCGCACCTGGAGAATGGGACGTACCCAGTAGTGCCGAAAGTCTGACCGGAAGCCCAAACTCGAGACGGAACATCATGTTGTATGGACCGCGGAGACACAATCTATTAAACGCACTCAAAAACCCGGCTGAGATATTCATAAGAGATGATATCACCGCTCGGGAACCTGATATGCATGATGAGACCCTTCATCCGGTGCATCCTTCCCTACAATCTGAATCGAAAGGAGGGGAGCTGTCTGCTCCCAGTGCTGGGGTCCCAGATCTACCAGTCCCGGGACGCTTTTACGTCTCCCAGGACGACCTAACGACTGCACAAAAATGGGAAAAGCTAGAGATCCAGGTGCCGTTGATCAGTCAACTTAGACCATCTGGATATGCTGCCAATCAGAAGTCAAGTGGCATGACAACAATCGCATACTCAACGCCAAGTCGGTATGCGTCCTCTGGATTACCACTTCCATGTGAAGAAAATTATCCTGGCGTTGAACCTGACGAAAACCCTAATGTCATAGATGTAAGTCTACTCATGCAGCTAAATTCAATAAATTGACTAACGAGACCTTAGATATCTTCTTCTCGAGACGTTATAAGGGGTGATCTTAGTGACACCCGGATGGCCATGGTGAATGGACATAAACATACAGACGCTGAACAAAATGAACGCGAAGTTATGAATGAAGACGATAATTCGAGAAATTCGAGCAACATGAAGAGGAACAAGAGGGCAAGGGCCACTCAGGATGAGGATGAGCTTGTCCAAGATGGATATCTGGATCCTGAGATGGGTATTGATCGACATCGAGTCAACCACAAACGTCAACGCAACCAACGAGCCTCAAATTCACCTAGTTCGCACAAGGATGTTGATGATTTTGCGTTGGCTCGGAATCTGCCCGTGGAAGCACCTCCAAGGGTACCACGTAAAAGATTTTCAGGAGGAGGACTGGACGGGGTTAATGAACTTACTCACGAAATCCCTGCGACAGAACCACTTGTTCCTATTAATGCATACGAACAATTAGAGACAGAGGCGACTCCTCAACCAAAGAAACGGGGACGCAAGAAGAAGCAGCCCATAAGCACACAAACCAACCCAGATGAGCAACCAGCCGAAAACAACAACACCGCTCAAGAACACGTGGCCGTTCCTAAGGACTCAAACCCTCAGGCTGAGCCTGAGAAGCCTAAAAGGAAAAGAGGTCGTCCCCGAAAGTCGGATTCAGCAAAACCTGAAACAGGGGCGGTTCCCGAATCTGAAGCTGCCCCCGTACCCGAGGCCCACAAGGGAGCTAGTCAACGCGACGAATTGTCTTTGGATGAACCTGAGGTGGTGAAGCCAAAGCTTAAGAAGAGGCAACCAGCCCAGAAGCAGGGAGAGGAAGACGAAGCAGCAAACGACCCAAGCCTAGATGGAGCGAGAGATACATCCCCTCTAAAGGAAATTAGTAGCAACCCCAAGACTCCATCTCAAAAGTCCACTTCGATGGAGGATGCACCCACGGAATCCGCCTCTAAACCGGCGACCGATCAGACTTCGGAGGCTAAGCGCCAAGAGAAGGCAAATTCAACGCCCAAGCCCACACCAATGTCGTCTCAACCGAAAGTACCGTATCGGGTCGGCCTTAGCAAGCGGACACGGATAACGTCCCTACTGAAGTCCATTAAGAGATGAGAGGCAATGAGTTAGATTAGCCTCGCACATTGTATATCATCGAATTGCTCAAGGCCCGCCTATAGCAAAAAGTAATGAAATAAAATAATTACTACAAACTCCAATATAGAGCTTCATCGAAAGTGAAGGGCTTTGACGGTTGAATACTCCTATGCCCAACTCTCCAATTCACGATGTAAATGGCGGGAACGGTGTTAAAAAGTACCTAAGTAGCACTCAATGCAGGCTGGGGGCTAGGGTGCCTAAGGCAGTTAAGCCCCGGCGCCCACCTCATGTATGACTGCATAGCCGCCTCCTTCCTGCTGTATAGGGCTGCTTAAGCTTTAATTCGTTCGATTGTCACTTTTATCCTCATAGCCTTCCCCCACTCGTATAACCAGACGATCGCTCACAGAAACAAACCATCGCAGCCTACATACTGTAGTAGTTCTTTACCCCCAACAAAAATGCCGCATTTGTCGGCGATATGGACCCCTTTTCGGCGCTTGGTCTTGTTGGCAACATCGTCACTTTTCTAGACTTTGGTTACAAGATAATAGCCGCAGCTAAGAATATTCAGTCGTCGGCATCAGGCGCCAGCAAACATAATGAAGAGTTATCCTCTGTGGCTGGCCAGCTCCACCGAGTTGTTACCAACCTAAAGATAACTGCGCCAGCTAGGCCTTTATCAGAGCGGGAACGCTCTCTTCTCCAAGTTGCTACTCAATGCGAGAGTGTGTCGCTGGAGCTCGTGACGTTGCTTGACAAATTGAAGGCTAGGAACCCCAAGTCCAGTCGGGAGTCCATTCGAGCTGTGATACGTGATTGGCGAAAGAAAGACCAGAAGGATGATCTAAAGCAAAAGCTGGATGATTGTAGGCAACAGCTAAATTTGGAGCTTCTCAGCTTTACGAGGTAAGAGGCGACTAATTTCCATATGTTCTGAGAGTATTACCATCCCTAACTCCAAACCAATGATAGATCTGAATTACTGGAACGGCTCAACGAACTTGATGTAAAAGGTCAAGCCAGTATACACGAGTTGCAATCACTCACAAAAAATATCGAGCCCCTGCGTCTGGGCAGCAATGTTTCTTGCCTCAGCCCCGAAGCGCTGGAACAAATCCGGTCGCTGCTCCAGGGAGCTGACAATACTATCTCGAAAATTCGCCAAAACCGAGTTTTACGTGCTTTGCGCTTTGAACTTATGAATGAGAGATTTGAAGACATTGAGAAGGCACACGAAACGACCTTCGAATGGATTTTTGACCGGGGCGACGCCTCTACAGGCGACAACCCGGATATCAGCCAGGAAATTGATTCAAAAAGTGACGACGACCAGGCTAAGTACCACCCAAACCATGGTCAAGAGTGGGGTGACTTCTTGCATCTATCCGAAGGTGACTCTAGTTACTTAGGCGATGACTCGGATCGCGAACCAAGCCCTAGGTTGGGTGTGTATGGCCGTCCTTCAGACAATGAAGTTTCCACCGGGCCGATCGAGAGCCCGAAAAGTTCAAGGTCCCCGTCGCCCAGTCCACTATTCACTTCACTAGAGGAAGAAGAAACATCCGAGTCGTCAGTAGAATCCGTAAGCGAGGCACGAGATAGCTTCATTAATTGGCTTGAACGGGGCAACGGAATATTCCATATCTCTGGAAAGCCAGGGTCCGGCAAATCTACCCTCATGAAATACCTCACCCGGCACCCTAAAACCGAACGTCATTTAAGAATCTGGTCAAACGGGAAGAAATTCGCCCTGGGGAAATTCTTTTTTTGGAAGCCGGGTTCCCCGCTCCAGAAGAACATTAAAGGTCTCGTTCGAGGACTGTTATATTATCTCCTTGCCGGATGCCCGGATCTGATCCCCTTTGCCTTCCCAATGCAGTGGGAGGCTGCGCTACAAGTCGAGACGGTCTATATAGAAGAACACGGATACCAATCCGCGTTTGAAAAGCTCATCTCCGCCGATCAGGATTATGGAGAGTATAAGTTTGCTCTCTTTATAGACGGCCTTGATGAATTTGAAGGCAATCATGCAGGTCTAATACGACGCCTGTTCAAGTGGGCTGAGAGACCGGACGTGAAGCTCTGCATTTCCAGTCGGGAGTGGGCTATATTCCAGGATGCTTTTCAAAACTGTCCCAAACTTCAACTACACGACCTTACCAGCTCTGATATTCGGCGTTTTGTCACCGACAGGCTTCGGGAGATGCGTTTCGATACATTTATAAGTGCCAAAACTGATCGTTTAAAACTGAAAGAAAAAATTATTAAAGAATCAGACGGCGTTTTCTTATGGGTATCGCTCATACTTCGGCATATTGAAGATGGATTGATAAATGGCGATCAGGTGAATGACCTGATGAGGGTCATTAGCTCCCTGCCGACCGAACTCGAGCCAAGTAAGTAGTATTCCGTTCTTATACTGATCCCTGGGGCCCTCCATACTCGCTTCACATAATATGTTCGCCTCTAGGTGTACGAGTAGCAACCGGCAGGACTAGGGCTAATGCTCATTTTATAGTGCTTCGACAGCTCTTAGACTCGATACCTCAAAATAATCGAAAATTAGCGTATAGTATGCTGTCGCTGGCTCAGTTCTGCGCCCCATACGATAACCAAGTTTTTCTAATGCAGTATTCGTTTCTGGAGGAGTACGTCGAGGATAATAACTTCGCGATGAACTCTGAAGTCAGGCTGCTTACGAGAAAGGAGAATAAAGCAAGGTTGGAAAGGGCTAAAAGACGAATATACGGCGTATGCAAGGGCTTCCTTGAACTGCGCCCAGCCAATATCCAGTACAGATTTTTAGACGTCCTAGGAAACGTCGTTCACCCGATACATCGATCGATAGTGGAATTTCTAGAAAGCGACTATTTTAAACAGAAAACGAACCTAGAGGTATTCGACCCCTTCGACGCCTACTGCCAAACGTACCTAGGCCAACTCAAATGTATCCGTCTGCCGATGTCCTATTTCACCGGAGCCGTAGCGCACGTTGGCTTTTTACGACCAGGTACCGTGTGGGAACCATACACGAAGAGAGCTGGATCAATGGCGGTTCTATGCGCTACTGATACTCCATCATTCATGCGGGACGTGGAATTGAGAATTCAGCAACATATAACCTTTGGTAGACGGGGGGCTGAAGTTAGCTCACGTTTTTACGAATTCTTAGACAACACGTATGATACTGCTGCCAAACTACAAACGCACATCATGACACAGTCTGAACTAGAGACCTGCAGCCCGATTGGTAGGGTCTACTTCGATACTAAGGATTATATCATGTTGGCCTCCGCGCAGCTTGGCTTCTTCGAATACCTTCATGAACGGCAAGACATCGATCCTAGGTTCCTGGATTGTTGTTTCGCTTCATGTCTCTTTAGCTTCAAGCATGTCGAGCGTGATGGTTTGAGCATCCAACGCCGTGCCTTCCGAACCCTTGAAGTTCTTCTTGATCGTGGGGCATCCCCTGATTCTGGCATGGTTCCTGATAGTATTGTATTTCACAACGTGATCTTGAGGTTCTGTCTTAGCCAACCACGGTTGTCTATCATTGCTTTCATGCTCTTCCACGGTGCAAACCCGCGGTTTACTGTTGATATAAGTGCGATACTGTTTATGCGCAGGGAGGACCCTGGCCATGTTTGGTATAAGGCATATCCAAAGTCAAGATGTCTTCCATCGGGACCGGAACACGAAGCGAAAGATATGCGGTTAAGGTTATCTCCTTCGTTGGTGGCGATCACAGCAAGCCCACGGACTACTGGTATCATCAACAAGCATGGTGACATTATTGACTTTAGGACATTAGTATCGATTTGGTTCCCAGATCAGAGTCCCATCCTGCAACAAGTCATAGACTACATCCTGGAATTGGGCGTTTCTACTGCCGATACGTATCAACGCTCGCAATTACAATCTCGGTTTGGGCCACTCCTTCGACCATTATTCGATCAGGATCACCCTAACTTCGTTGGCTCTATCACACCCCAGACTAATTGGCCTAGTAGCGATATAACCCGTGAAAGCGCATATCCCCCGAAGCGTTACAAACCTAAAGAAAAATGACACGGCGTCGAGGCGTCGGGATTCAATCGGTGATGCATAAAAACACCATTGCTTTCCTATTGAAGCACTCTAGGCCCTAGGTGCTGGTTTGTACCTAGAGGACTTCGGGATATACCCTGGAAAATACCTTCAATCAAAACTCTTAGCGGTAGGATAACATCCATGATTGCTTAGGTAGACTATTTAGGCTGCCAGGAGAGGAGCCTGGGTATCTAGTCACTGTAAGCATTGGATACGAAAGCTTGAAACATGTAACTAGGGCGCCGAACATATTGCTACTTAGATTTTGAAGTTAGCATAGATGCAACCAACTCTAGCGAGTTTGGATAATTTTAACGAACTTCATAAGCTTAATTCATCTAGTAGTGAGACACGATGGCATCATGACATTCAGGGACTTTATGAAATGGTATCAATAGTTAACTATAAATCCAGACTAGCTGTATCTCACGACCTCCGGTGAGAAATCTCATTCCACGAGCCTCGTAATGGTATACCCGTCGCTAGTCATCCCCCCCATCAACCCTAAACTCAGCTTTAGCATTAGATTCTATCCGTCTTGTGCCCATATGAACGCTTCCTTTTCCAATGATATCTATAGTCTAAACCCAACCGTATCATCCACCCATTGAGTAATTCCGCCCCGTTTTTTAATCGCGGGGAACAAAACCAAAATCCATGTAATTAAGCCTTTTCAGGCTGATCGTTTGTCTTAGGGACGTTCGACGCAGCAGCATGATCCACTGTGTCTTCGCCATCAACAGCTGTATCGTTGCTGGAGTTGGAGGCAGGGGCAGGGCCAGCGCCCGGTGTATTTCCGGGTAGGATGGGGGCGAAATGGCTCTTAGCCCGGATCTTGTGGCCGTACAGGTAGAAAACGACAGGGATGGGCACTAACAGGGCCGCCACGCAGCCCAGTAATGTAGATGCCCACTGGATTCCTAGTCCGTTAAACATGTATGTCGAGAATAGGGGGAACCCAGCACCGCAGAGGGATCGCAGGAATGTGTTACCCGCAATAGCCGACGCAGCGAACATGAGATAGGCGTCAACCAGGTAGTTGAGCGCCTGGAGGAAGATAGCCATGAGTCCGAAACCAGTCAGGATACCCGAGGCGGCGGGGACGATCCAATGAACGTCGGCGCGGTACCCGGACCATCCGAACCAGAAAATGCCGCCTGTGAAGGCAACACCACCGGCAATGACAATGGGGAGACGCCATTCCGGAATGGGGATACCGTTGTTGGCAGCGAGTTTACGCTGGTATGCGGGCTGGTCGAGGAGCACGGTGATACCCGCGCAGAGCTGACCGATAATCATTCCGAAGAAAGCCAGACCCGACTGACCGGCATTGAAGCCGTGAACGCCCTGGAAGACGAACGGATAAGCGGTAAGGAAGAGGTAAAGGAGTCCGTAAATGAAGGCCATGTAGATAGATAGAAGGGTGACGATGGGCTCGCCAAATAGGAGTCGCATGGGACGAGTGAAGTTCTTCTGGATCAGTTCCTTGAAGTCGACCTCGATTTCCTCCTGCTTCGCGTGAATACCCCAGTTCTTGGTGCGGCGACGAAGCTCGGCCGCCTTCTCAATTAGGATTACCGGAGGATAGGTCTCGCCTAGGAAGACGAGGTCGAGAGCGAAGGCCACCCAGCCCATGATAGATGCGATATACATAGTCCAGCGCCATCCGAGGTATGATTGGACGATGAAACCACCGACGAAAGGAGCCAATAGCGGACCAGTGAAAACGGCCATCGAGAAGAGTGTGATGGCGATACCTCGAGTCGCGTTATTGAACATATCGGAGAACACAGCAGCGACGACAGCCAGGGGGCAGGCACCGAAGAAACCGGCGAAGAATCGGCAGATAAGCAGGGTCTGTAAGTCCTTGGCTACCGCGCATGCGATGGAGAACACCGAGAAGCCGAACATAGCGACAACCAGCGGCAGACGTCGCCCCTTTAATTCGGACAACGGCGCCCAGAATGTCGGACCGGTAGCGAAACCCACGACGAAGAGGGAAACACCTAGTAAGCCAACTTCGGAGCTGACGCCGAATTCTTTGGCGACGTACGGTGTCGCGGCCGAGAAAATACTGGAGGCGAAGGCGGATGTCATTGTGGTATATCCAAGCATAGCGGCAGTAAGGACCCTGTGAGGAGATTCGTGTTAGTTAACGTTTCAGGCATACATTTAGAATATTTTCCACATAAAGGACTTACTTCTTCTTGAGAGACCAGTTCTGCGCGTGGTAGGGGTCGTCAGGGCCGTCGAACTCGACGACATATTCCTCTTGGTCCGGTAGGGGCGGCGGGAATGGTTTCCCAGCGCCGAAAGCAGGTAAAGGTCTCCTGGAGTCGCGGCTCCGTAAACTTCGGCCTACGGTAGCGCTGTGTTGGCTTCGGGCGGTGTTGATTCGACTTAGTTCGGTAGGATGTCTCTCAAGGTCTCGTGATGTTGGGATGCGGCTCATGCCACCGGTGTTCCTCCGCGCTCGAGCCGACTCATCTGAAGAGGTCGACACGGATGACGCCGTGACTACTCGCTCGACTTCGTTACTAGCACGGTGAGGTCGTTCGGCGATAGGACTGGCGACGGGGGATATATGTCGTTGAGCATCTTGCTCGGCTCGAATGAGCTCGCGATCAACCTCCTCCATGTTTAATGTTTAGTGAATAAATACTATTCGCACACAATCGCAATATGATATTAGTTGCCAATGGATATCTAGTTAATATTATGGCGCCTAGCACGTTATCGTGAGATCGTAGACTAGGGTATAGGATAGGAGATATAAGAGAGTAAGTAGTAGGTAGGTAGTTGGTAGATATTACAAGAAAGGTATGACAATGGTAGGTATACTCGACGAAGAAAGAAAGCGTGAGTATATATAAGTGATAAGAGGCAGCACTTGCTCTACGAAGGAGAGTGAGTGACTCGACTCGACAATGTAATTATAGAATAGAAAATTTTATCCCAGATCTCCAGTTGGGCACCAATTTGCTTTAATAATAAAAGAACTGGTCCTCCGATAATTTCAGAATGGTTCTACCTCCGGGATTAGGGGAGGCTCTAATGGAATATTAGGAATAAAATAGAGGCGACATAGCGAAAAGGGTTTCGGCATTCGCTCTTTGCGGTCGAAAAATGGGTCTAGACAAGAAGCTTTGGGACCTCAATGACGAAGGACTGACTGGGGGGATGGGTAAAAGATTTCCATGCCATACTACTTACCATAGTACCCGCGGACATGTAACTAGAGAATGTGTAGGACCTACCGAGATGTGACTATACTAGTAATAGTAGTGAATGTACACAAACTATCCCGGCTTGCGTCTACCAACCTACCTAGGCACCTAGGTAAGTAGAAGCAATCGAAACTAATGGGAAGTTGGTAAGCACCCGATACGGTGACCCGAGGCACCTCTAAGCCTGCTGAGGCTGTTTGTAAAGGTGGTTAGGTTGTACCTGTCTTCGGGATGGTGCATGAAACCGGCGGCATTCTTGGAAAGCTTGACCATTCCAGATTCTAGAAAGTGCGTGAAAGGACCCAGCGCTAAGGGAAGCTAAGGGAAGAGGATGGCCCCATGCATGCTTCCATGCCTCCATCCATGCTCTCATCCCATCGGCGTTATGATGGCACATTATTAACGAACGAGCATATGTAAGTCGATCCATAGCTTGTTGCACTTATTAAGCCGCTACCGACTGACTCAATCAACCATACATACCGCGGTATTCCAGTTTTCCGTCTGCCGTCATCCTGAATAGAAAACACAATAATAAAAATAAGAATATTTAGATGGCTATGCTAGCCTAGTCACGTCTTCTTTGTCATAGTAAGAGAAACCTGTGCCCCTAGGTGGGATGTATTAGTGAGAAAAAACGAAATGAAAATTTCAGAGGGGCAAATCCGCAAAGCTGAAAGGGTGGAATGGACCGAGGTGGAAATTTGAGAATGGGATAAAAATGTTACGATACCGGAGCGGACCCTCGTATCTAAGATCTGTGCATGTACCGTGGATATCTACCTGACTTATGCGTATCAGACTCCACCAATTCTATTCAATGGTTCAATATTAAGATATGTCAGCACTCAAGACTCGAGTCGAGATTCAAGATCGGGTCTATTATTCATGGGTCCCTGTTCAATTCGGCCGTTATCCGAGTCGGCTTGAGGCGCTTTAAAGCGGAGTTTGGCGACCAGCGTGGAAAAGATTTGATCTTATCTCCATGGCCCAGCAAAAAAAATTTCAATGAGCCTCGGCTCGCCATTGTAAGGAGAAATTTATAAACAAACGTCTCCGGAGGTAGCGAGTAATGGCTAGTCAGGGGGACTGTTACATGCTGCCATAGCAAACATACATATGTAGATTCACATACTAAAACGCGATACTACTTAATATGATCTAATGTGTATTATACTGAATTACCATTGATTGTTTGCGGGTGGTTTCTCTTGAGAAAATATGCGTCAATAAGACGTAATATCGTCCGCAGGTCCGTATGCCATTGATGCGCAAAGACTAGTAGCACTACAGCTCCCTAATGCATCCGCAGGTAGATAATCTATGGTGGGGTACGGAATTGTGTAGTGGTTAATGCCGCTAACCCGTGTGTAGGTAATTGTCGTTGATAAAGCACTGGTTGGGATTAGAAACATTCCCTCGAGACATCAAGCCTCGATATGTTGTGCATGGTCACTTATGCAGAGACGAATCGGATTGCTACAGTCCCGGATTTTACCTTGCACAGATTGACAAATGATTATGCCGGGTGACGTAGGGCGGTGTTACCGGTGATAAAACTGTGCAATGGTGCAACGGCGTTGAGCGGGTTAAGAATTCCGCACCTTAATTCAAACATCGGTAGGATCGTAAGCTAAAAGATGACTACTAGATACGGGTCATAACACAACTACTGCGCCTGACATGCAATCGTGCTACGGGGAACGGGACCTCCGGCGTAAGCTTCAGCTATGTATAACTGTTTCGCCGCGTCGGTCTCAGCGGCCCTATCGTCCTCGGCCATTCTCGCGTCCAAGTATTCCGATGACTTCGCGGCGACCTTACTCTTTTAAAAATAGAGCGTAAATGCTCTCCGATTCAGAAATCGGCGGATGGGTTCATTTTACACCCCAACCATTTTCTAGGAGCCCAGTAGCTTCTTCAAGAGTAAGACCAGCTGTTTCTGGGTATATCCTCCAAATAATATACCAACCAACGGCACAGACAAGCCCATATAAGCCGAATGTCAATGACGGAGTCAATAGATCCATCCTGCTACATATTAGTGTTTTATCACGGTGAGTGGAGTTTAGATGTATGGATGAGTCTTGTCATATGATGACTAGCAGTTGCTGAGGTATTCGTCACTTACTACACACAAGATTAGCACATGCATGAGACGAAAGGAGAAAAAGACCACATAAATTGAAACCAGACGGGAAACTTCAAACCAAATAAAATACTCACCAATGGTAAGAATGTCAATCCAACAATAAAATTCGCGAACCAGTTCGTAGCTGTAGCCAGCCCACTACCCAATGACCGTACATTAAGCGGGAAGAGCTCGCTTTGCATCCACGGGACATTTCCAAGCCCCAATGCATACGAAGCTACGTATATCATGATGCTGACTAGAATCAAGACTGCTGCATCCCGGGATGACATTGACGAAGGTGAGTCGGTGGTAGTGTGATCACCGAGTTCGGACCCTCCGAACGGTAGCTTAATCAGGCCGAACCCGATGGCCGATAATAATAAGCCGACTACCATGAAGGGAATTGAGTACAACAAAATCCGCCTCCGACCAATTCGGTCTATTAGAAACAGTGCGATTACAGTGAAAGCAAAGTTAGTAGTGGCAACAGTCAATGATGTGAGTGTTGGTACCGGGAATCCTAGTATCGTGAAAATTGTCGCAGAGAAATACATTAGAGAATTCTGCCTTGTCAGTTCAAACGCTTAGTTTCAGAAGGGACATGAGGACTTACGAAACCGCAGAGTTGTTGTAACCCCTGAAGTAAGCACGCGATGACCAGCGCGCGCCGATTCTTCGGCACTCTGAAGAGTTCATGCCAGCCCCTGAGCCAGCTACCGCCGCCCGTCGTCACTGCATTTCCTTGCTCTTCTCTAATTTCCAATTCAATGCCTTTCACAACGCTGTCTATCAAGCGATGAGGGATCGGATCTAACCCCAATGTCTTCTCAACAATTCGTCGAGCATCCGTAGACTTCCCTGCTTTTACCAGCCAACGGGGAGTTTCGGGCATGAACAACAGAAGGGTGCATTGCAGAGCTGCTGGTAAGGCACCTAAACCCACCATCCATCTCCATCCCGTAGAAGGGTCTCCATGTTCGGCAAACATCCACCCAACAACGTAGGCGATCACTTGACCCAATGTGATCGATAGGACATTCATCGTCACCAGCATGCCACGGTACGCTGGCGGAGCTAGCTCAGCAATGTATAGCGGTGTTACGAAACTCGCAGCACCTACAGCAGCTCCCACTATCGATCTCCCTAGGACCATCTCCGATACGGTGTAGCTCAAGGCCTGAACTACGGCACCAAGTACAAACAGGAGATCCGAAAGTAATATCACGGGCTTTCGGCCGAAATAATCAGCCAGGATAGACGAAAGTGGAGATGCGATGAGAGCAAACAGCGCCGTGCATGAGGTAATAACGGACTTGTCAAGGGAATCCAAGGTCCTCCCAGAAAGCGAAGTGCCTATCGACACCAAAGTTGCCGAAATGACTCCCGTATCATCTTCGACAGCGTAAGTAACTAGCCAAGACAAAAAGGGGGGCATACTTGCATCCAAACAGGAGCCCGCTAATACCAGCAGACAAAGTCAAGAGCCAAATAAAAAGACCCGGGCGGCCAGCCGGCCACTCGGTGCTGGTATCCTCGGCATCCGCGGGTTCGGAGCGTAGCTCATCTTCCAGCTCATCTTCCCGGTGGGACAACAGGGGAGCTTCTGCTGTGCTTGCCATCCTGATACCACTGCCACCGATCGTTTAGTGGCTTGCGATCGACATTGCAGTAAACCCAAATACGTCGTCAGTAGCCCGTCCTCAAGTTCCAATGTTTAGAGAATCCAGAATACACATTGAAACAATTACAATATGAGGTTGAGTGAGGCAAGTCGCGTGATATGATAGGTTATATAAGTCAAAGTTCGCAATGTCGGTAGGGCTGAGGAAAGGTTTCAAGTGCTACCGCTTTTGTCTTAGTTCTAAATTTATGTACCCATGTACCTATATCATTTTCACCAACACCAATCGACGTTACACATGATGATTACTTCTCTCCATTTGCAGATTGATATTGAAACTCACTAGTTGTGTTTCAAATCTCTCTTAGGTCGACGAAGCTACTCAGCCTTTACAAGATAGGTTATGGTCCAAGGATTCAAGATGATGGACTTCGATTCTTCTAGCACATCAATTTTCGTCGAAGCTGCCCGTACATGTATTATGATATCTAATTACTCTCTTATCCTAGACCATCCCAATACTATTAGACCTTACATATTAACTAAAAGAAATTCCCAGAGGGTATCAATACCGAAACAACCGTCAATACCACAACTAAGAAACTCGCCCATAGCAGCGAAGAAAATACGGCTCGGTCTTGTAAAGCTCTCAGGTGTCTGTTGTGGTTCACCACAGACTTGTCGAAGATCCTCTTCCACACTGGCTTCTCCTGGTATAACCGGAGCCATGGCTCCTCTTCGAACGTATTGCTAGGGCCCAGGGCCTGTAAACGTTCTTTTCTTCGAGCATCCACCCCTATCGGATCATGACTTTTGTGCTCTAGGTCTGCTAGATTATGTGACTCCGCTTGTCCAGTCTTCATTTCCGCATGTGTGTCTTCGGGATCCGCATTTTTGAGCTCTTCCCAGGGATGTAAGTGTCGTTTACGATTCATGTATAGTCTAATGCTTATTCCACGGCCTTCTATCAATATAATGTAAAGACCGACATACCATAGCGGTACCGCGGATAACCGGGTGAGTCGGTTGAGTTTGGAAAGTATGAAAACCACGTCTAGGATGAAGGCCAACGCAACAAGAACTGTTGCAAGAACCCTGGCAAATTGTACTCGGGGGCGATTGATATTGCACATACTCCAACGAATGAAATTAGGGTGACTCTGTTCTCGCAATGTGGTCTCGGCAGCTACGAAAGCTGGTAGGAACGCAGATGGATGTGTCGTATGTTGCAATGCATGCATACACGCAGTGCGGTCTTCAACTGTCAAATTCAACCTTCGTGGCCCAGAGGTCGATATGTAATGGCGGACTATATCCGTGACTTCGTCTCGGAACGGCTGGACCGAAACTTTCTTGAAATCAGTATACCTTGCTCGCATTAAGGATATGATCCTACTCACAAGGTTGCCATCGCCATTCGTTTTGGACATCCCGTTTTATTGCCGACGGGGTCACTGGCGTTCGTGGTCTCGAGAAATTCGTCTCCGCGCGGCCAGCCTTAGACTCCGACTCTGGTACCGGTGTAGGCGCAATTTGTTGGTTCTTCGATGAGGCACTTTGATCTAAGATCGTAAGTATGCGGTCCAACTTATCTGCTCTCTCTTCTAGCCTCGGCGTCCCCGCAAACGACCGACTCGATGATCGCGTGTGTGATGCCCGTGTGCTCGGCCTCTTGTTTCCGCTCCATGCCGGAGACCGCTCCCTCTCCAATTCAAGCAATTGGCTCCATTTCTCAACATATCCACTATACCAGAGGAAGAATTGGAGATTCTCCGCGTTACGCTCCACGTACACCAGGTAGTCGAGGAAGTCGTATAAGGAGCATGGCTAACACTATAGTCAGTACGTTTCGTAAGTGGTCATACAATAGTGTGATATAGACTGACGGAGCGAGCCTTGTTTCCGACCACCCTTTCAAAAGATAGCTTTTCTGGGATTTTTGTCTTGAAGATTCCCATGTTCTCCAAGTGAGAGACTTGTCTCGAATTCGTCTGTCGCTCTATGGCTTGACCGGGCCAACGAGAAAACACCCGCATCTTGAGACACCGAATCGAATTGCAAGACAACAAGGCCCAACGACCAACTATGCGTAGGCTTTCGATATCATGGAGCACCAAATTCGTATAGTAGAAGTCATCGTTCTCCTACCGCCAGCTATACATAGCGGATTCGACAAACAATCGAGTAAATTAGGAAGTCACACCTGTCATACCTAATAAAGGGGCTACGTAACGAAATCTACTGGCAAACTTCCCAAGAGATGAACTAGCTTCATGTAGGACTCTACCTGGTGTGGGTGGTAGCTATACTTATTCGGTCTATCGCGATCATTTCGTCAGTGTTACTAAGCGTATGCCGGCAAGAAACCCCGGTAAAGACCAACCAAATGCATTTCAGCCCGTCTTTCGGGAACTGAGGACCACCTCAGTCCATGGGATACATAAGATCCCGGTCTCGATCTAGCTTGAGCCCCAAGGAGTGTATTGAACTCTTCTCTATGGTGGCATATAAACCCTTGCCTGGCCGTATCGTAGCTTGACTAACCTTATTTTGACCTGCTGTTCGAACGCATACTACCGTACACGGAAAGACAAGGGTGAACCAACATGATGCAAGATTCCTACGATTTCGAAGCTCCTCATTACAACCTTGACGATACCCCAACTCCAACCCCCACGACCGACTATGGTAGGAGATGGAATTAGGAAGATCACTCAAAAGTGGCACATTCGAAGTCTAGGACACCTCGGTGTGGTGTCCTGGGTAGCAATGCGAGATAACGTCCCACCCTTCAATTGCGGAGGTATGAAGAGGCGTACAGTGAAGGATTCGCCTGCAGTTATTAAGCCTACATTCGCCAATCGCTTAATTCAGCAATACTGTCAGGTCATTTCCGGCTTCCTTCGTGTTTCAGAGTGCAAAGAGAAAAACAAAAATGGATGGAGCACCCGCAGCATGCATGCTGGTGATTCCGTGTCTACCGACGTTCGTGATGACCTTTTGCAACGACGGATTTACCTATTTCCCTATGCAGTGTCTTGCTGTCACCTTGCATACTAAGGTGCTGTAACTATACTATACTACCTTCTGGGATTTTTCAAAACGGCTCTCGTCATTAAAAGCGAATACTCCCTAGGTCATCTAATTATATCCTCCCTGGAGACTCCTTCCCGTCGTCTAGTCCCTATCGTATCTCGTCTTGAACCTGTCAAGCATCTCGTACCGTTACATTCCGCGCGGTAAATACGAGTAGCCTTCGCCGCTAAACTACATGGAAAGGCCCGATTTTATTCGAGTGTTATTTGGTATTCGCTTAACTTAGGCTTAGAGCAAAATGATGTTATCTGGAGTTGGAAGGTATGCCGTTAACTTCGTCAACCGAGACAGTCTGAGTAGGTTCGCACACTGAGCTCGAAGTTGACGCCGGCCAGACGAATTCCCGGAAAGAACATGAACTGATATCTCGAATCTTCGTATAATTCTTGAACGTCTCGATAAAGCCCCGTGGGGTTCCCCATCCTAGTATATGAGACGAATTGGTCTGATATGATGCGACGAACTCTAGAAGTGTCTAAATCGGATACACATCCGACAAGAACACTAGAAGACTAAATACCTGGTTAAGCAAATTAATGTTATTAACCCTATTCTGTATGCGATATAATTCAAACGAATACTCAATCTACGAGAACTCTCCTGTGCTACCCAAACTCATAGGATGTCCCAAAACTCCAACCCCTCCCAATGTGACAGTACCCCGGCTCATGACCTTTAAGTAACCGGTTTCAACCCAGCAGAACCATACCAAGCGAGAATACAACACCAAAACCGAGGGCGAGCACCTCCAATGACAGGCAGCTGGAGAAGCCGAACCCCGGGCCGACACCCTTGAGCCCCAGGCTCTGCGCCGTCTCGCCAATCTTGGTCGTGACGACCATCGCGCCCTCGGTCGCAGCCGCTTCGCCCACCCACGTAGTCTTCGAGCTAGGTAGCGCGCCGGAATGAGTGTTAGCGGTAGCGGTAGTAGCAGAGTGCGGCTTTTCCGTCCCGCTCAGGGGCCACGTCTCGAAGCCCGGCTCCGCGCGGTAGACCTTCAGACACCCGGTAGCAGCGCATTCGGTACCGCGGGCGCAGCAGCCGCCGCCGAGGCTCTTGTCGCAGGGCACGGTGTGGTCGTCGCAGCGGGGCGGCTTGGCTTCGGTGGCTACGCAGTCGGGCCCGTCGGTGCAGCAGTACACGCCAGATGGTGAGAAGGAGCTCGCGTGGCAGACTATGCCGACGGGGCAGCAAATATTCTTGCTTTCCGTTAGCTTATCTCTATTCTTTCTATATAGGAATTATTTAACAACCCTCCCAATAGAAGAGAGAGGGTTAAGGGGAAGGGATATCGAACCGGCTGGCCAAAAGCCTGGCAACTATCGCGTTTCTCGCCACAGACATTGGGATCGACATCGACACCGCGTTCACCAAGCAACGAGTCCCGCGCGTCCTCCGGCTCGACACCCTCGGTCTTGTGGAGCAAAAAGGCGCCGCTCGAATAGTACATGGCGTCGTAGTAAACGGTGAACACGATGCCGACGATGAGCACGGCGACGACGAGGACGGCAAGGCCGATGAGAAATACCCAGCGCAGCGTGGGCCGGTTCTCGAACGGACACCATCGGTGCCAGTTGAACCACGCCGTGAGGGACTTGTCGTCGGTTTTCCACACGTCGCGCTTGTGGTCTGCGCAGTGGTTGTCCGTGCCGGGGGAGGGGTGTGGTGATTGGTTGTCTTGCGCCATGTGTCTGGGTATAGGTGAGAGGGTTTGAGCTCGAGATGTTTAGGGTAGCGATCATATATGATATCGTAGGTAGTTCTACTTGTATCGAGGTCGGAGCTCTTCTGTTTTAGGGTAATAGGTACGTGTATGCTATATGTAAAAATGGCTAGTGATTCTGCTTGGGTCGAGATGCAGTGAGTTAAGTAGATACATAGACCCGTAGATCCAAATGTGACTTATTCTGCGCCTTCCGGCTAGAGTCTAGACAAGATCCATGACAAGTGCGATGCGTGTACCTGATGATATGCAGGTTCTAAGTCGGAAGTCAGCATCTTCTACCTTTTTTTCTTTTTGGAAATCGACATCTACGAGAATCACGGCGTAATAAAAACTGCGAAATCTCAACTGGGTATCATAGCCAAGCGGCCTGTTTATTCAATTAGCTTAGGGTATTGAATGCTCCCTAGCCTCGGAATTGTTGCTTCATGGCAATCATCAGCGTCGTCTGCTCGAGAACCTCCTCACGTTTCCTTCAAATTCGTGCTGAAGCGTGTCTTCTGCAGTCTTCCCCCGACGTGTATCGTCTAGATATGTACGTGTCCGTAATGAACGCCAATATTAAGTTGTGGCGTGGAGCCATCTAATGCAAGGAACGCCGTGTATAATGCCTTACAGATGCTCTGAAGAAACCTCCTCTGGTCCTGGCTCTCGAAAGGGAAGAATTAGACCATTCGACACGAACTATGCTCACCGCGAGCTTTCCGACGCCTCGCAAATTAGGGGCAGAGTGATGTCGAACGGGAGGAGTTTAAAAGTTGTATTCTCAAAGATTCGTCGTTGAATCAAAGCCAGAATGTAAAGACCATCATTACACCCACGAGACCTGCGCCCATACCAGCAATCTCCCGGGATCCGGAGACAGCGTTCTTAGTTTCGGACGGAGAGGGGCTGGCAACCGTACCAGAACCAGTAGCGCTAGGCACGGGCGAATAGCTACTAGCAGTCAAGGTCTCTCCCAAGCTAGGAAGGGCGACGTTGCCGTTGACGAGCCATCCGCTAGCCGTCGATGCCGGGCACTCACGCGTCGAAACAGCCTTCGTATCGTACTCGGATCGGGGAACTCCTGTGGGGGTGAGGGTTGCCCAGTGCTTGCTCAGGTTGTCGAAATCGGGCGAGACGGGCGTCGGGGTACCAGCACGCGTAAAACCACCAGCGATGTTTTCGCCCGTAACGGTCGGGTCGACCTTAGGGCCGTAAGAAATCAAACCATACTCATTAGCCTCCTCAATCCACTCATAGATAATAGCTCCGCTCCAATCGTTCACCATCTCAGGGCCGAAGATAGAAACCTGATCATTAAATAATCGCGGGCCGGGTTTGATGCATCCCGTCTCAGAGAAGAAGATGGGTACCGGGAAGTCCTTCGCCTGCTCCTGAAGATTGACATAGCCCGAGGTTTGATAGTCGGTGGGATCGCACCACTGGTAGGAGTTTAGGCCGTAGAAGTCAACGTTCTCAGACGAGTTTCCTCCGCAAGTCAGATAATCCTGGAGCCAAGGTCGAAGCTCTGCAATGTCGGTAGCGGAGTACCCGACAGGGATCTGGCGGTATCCCTTGGAGTCTCGGTATGCCTTCAGATCTCGGCAGCTGGCCTTGATGAAGGGTGCGGCGAGCGACTGATTATTAATCGCGATGATCTCGTTGCCAACGAAAAGACCCAACAAGTTGTCGTACTGATGAAAGGCGTCCATGACCTTAGAATAACGATCGAATTGGGTCTGGTTCCACCAAGGATCGTTCTATTGAAATTTAGCTGCGCCCAACTTGTATATAGGTAGTCAAGCCAATATAAGCCTTCTAAGCTATAGACTTACGGGTAAGATGTAGGTATCAAAGGTATCCATGTCAACCATGGCATATATGCCAGCGTCAGCGAAGGCAGACATGCAACCATCATGGTCCGCATCTGCGTCGACGTGATAGACACGAATAGTGTTGGCGCCCAACTTCTTCATGAGATCAGCATCCCGTTTGCATTGCTCAGTATCGATAAGTGGGTCCTCTAAAAATCAAGTATGGTTAGAAACGATGAGCCATGTAAGAGTGTTAGTCTTCAAGACTTACTCTCAGTAAGCTGGTAAGCAACTCCTTTGATGAAGAACTGATCGCCGCTATCTTTGGCGAAGAACTTGCCGCCGACTGCCTCGATCGTCGGAACGGCATATGAGATAGTAGCGCCACAAAGCGCTAGGAAGAGTGAAGAGCGCATGGCGACGGACTAAAAACGATTGTTTGAAGACAATGTGGATCGAAGTGATTAGAAGTATCTCGTACAGCCCGTAATAGAACACTCTATTATAACTTTATGACCACTATGAATCTTGAAGAGAAGCAATGGCCAAGAATAACGAATGGGTCTCGAGTCCGGAGCGAATGGTGACTAGCGAATGCAAGGAGAACGATCAATGCCCAGACCTGTCGACAAAAACGAATGCGCTCAGTAATGAGCCTGGCGACAAGTAAAGAAGCGAATGTTTTTTATGATCTTCCCTTCCTCGTTGGACTCGACTAGATCCGCAGCTAATTCTCCTCCGTAAGTAAACGACGGATTACAGAAAAGTGTGGAGAGAAAGAAGGATGAGAGAATCTGGAGAAGAAATATGGACGTGTCGTGGTGTAAGTCTCACGAAAGCACCATCCTGGGCTTGTACCTACATATCAAACGCACTACTACGGTAACTAATAATCGAAGCGGGTCTCCCTCTCAGCGACCCTGGTAAATAGAAGATTATTTACCTTGATTTTGGGGAAGCTGGGTATGGCCTTTGATCTCATAGGCCCATGGAGTGAAATCTCCGGGGCATCCTACAAACGGCCTCTTAAACCGTTGCTGGATCTTGGCACTGTAGCTAGATAAGATTGGGAGGTTTCTTCAAGACGAAAATCAAGGACAAGAAAGGATCGACAAGGTCCCCCTGCCGTCTATCCCGGCGAGTGAAAAATTCACACAAAGATGTTATAGGGCTAGTGATAGCTATCAAGAAGCGCGACGCGTATCCCATAGTTCATGAGAATGCGGGCATTAGAGGTATTGGTTCAGACGAATAACACACATGGCCGCAAGCAGCTTGTAGTCCGGCGATCTTACATCATTATTGGTTCAGTCTCTCGTAGCGTTCCGTGTTTCAGACTATTCCGCTCAACGGCGGGCTTCACGACCTGGAATTTTCTACGCCGCGCAGATCTAAAATGGTAGGGATACGTAATTGATTTAATGCTCTTGGCTCTGAAGGAAGGCTTCATGGAACAAGGGGAGAACCTGAAGTCCACTCATCGCTCTAAAGGCTAGAAGGTCGCTGTCACTTTAGTGCATTGGTATCCAGTCATGTAAGGTTAGATCCGAACTGTGGCTTTCTCGTGAGCCAAGACTTCGGGACTATCCTAGCTGCTTCATATGCATTAACCTACTGTATAGAAAACATGTCCGATTGTCAAAAGAAACACAATCCTATTTTAAGGGATTTTGACAGCGCCTTAGATTGCATGCCACAGGATGGTTGATAGTCAAGAGGCAATTAATGACGTAGTTCATGTATCAGTCACTCATCTCACCTATATCGTCCTCATTTATTATGATGTTTTTGTACATTTTATGATGATCCAGACCAGGTACCCGACCTCCAGGAATAGTAATTCATTTGTAGATCTCTAAGTTCTACCTATTATGGTATGGTAGACATTCTGCTGGTTCTCCTATTCCATTGGGTCCCTGTGTGAAATTCAACTACTCAAGCCTTATATAGGTATAATGAGTGATGAGTTTTAGGAAACATTCTACTCATTTTATTTCATTGTATATAGCAATTCTATATAGCACAGAATACAGTAGTCGCTACAGAACAAAGGAAATGTGAACTATCGCTTACATTTCAGGCCATTGTGAATGTTCTTATCGATAAGTGACTAGCACAATCGATAATACTGATAAGACAATGCTGGTGGGATAAACTTTCAACTTTTTTCCCCATAAAACTTCGAGATCGGAATTGAACGTCGAAATATCTAATTCAACTTCAATTCTACAGCTACGTCTTAATGCTCTGGGATCATGGTAGGCAACTCTTTACGGTATTTCTTGAGTTCCATATGCTGACTTCTACAATAGAAGATTAAGGCCTTAAGCCGCTCGGTCGCGGCATACCAACCGGCTGGCTCTGATGTCCCCAAGGTATGTTAAGCAGCTCATGAAGATCGCATGCGATTGCTCACGTCTCTTACTATTATAAAGGCGCCTCGTAATCTAGATCCGGCCATCCATCCATTCGAACGAGCCCGAGAGTATACACGCGCCCTCAATGCCGTAAAGCTAGAGCGCATGTTCGCGCAGCCATTCATCGCACAACTTGGAAATGGTCACGTTGATGGCGTCTACTCGCTAGCGAAGGATCCAAACTCCCTAGACAGATTTGCCTCCGGCTCGGGCGATGGCGTCGTGAAGTGCTGGAGCTTGACAAGCAGGGACCAAGTATGGAAAACGACAGCTCACGAAAACATCGTGAAGGGGATGGCATGGACGACCGATCAAAAACTTCTTACATGTGCGGCCGACAGGACCGTCAAAATCCACGACCCGTATAACACTCGCGACGATTCAGCCCCCCTCCACTCGTGGCTTGGTACGAATGCCTATACAAGCTTGAGCGTCCACAGGTCGAAAAATGCCTTTGCCGTTTCGTCCGACGTTATATCCGTCTATGACCTCAACCAGTATACGGCTACGCCAGAAGTTCTGCGATGGCCCTCATCTGGCGAGACGATTACTTCTGTTTCTTTCAACCAGAGCGAGACCTCAGTTCTAGCGTCTTGCTCCACAGATCGCTCCATTATCCTATACGATCTACGAACATCTTCGCCGTTAGCGCGCACTTTCCTCAACTTCAGCTGCAATAAACTGTCTTGGAATCCAGTGGAGCCGATGAATTTTGCTGCGGCGAGCGAAGATCACAACGTATACCTATTTGATATGCGCAAGTTTGACCGAGCGCTTAACGTATTGAAGGATCACGTGGCAGCAGTTATGGATGTGGAGTTCTCTCCTACCGGACAGGAGCTCGTCACAGCATCATATGACCGCACGATTCGGTTATTCAACCGCGACCAGGGACATTCGAGGGATGTATACCACACGAAGCGAATGCAGCGAGTTTTCTGCGCACGTTGGACACCGGATTCCAAGTATGTCTTGAGCGGATCTGACGACGGAAATATCCGTCTTTGGAGAGCGAATGCCTCCAAACGGGAGGGTGTCAAGTCTGCAAAACAACGACAGGCGCTTGAATATAATGAGGCATTATCCGAGAGATATGGTCATATGGTATGTTTACCCGCACCATTCTAAGTCACGATACTATATACCTCATTGCTAACACATATGGAAATAGCCCGAAATAAGACGTATCAAACGCCATAGACATATACCAAAGGTTGTCAAGAAGGCAGGTGAAATCAAGAAGGAGGAGCTCAAGGCCATTAAGCGACGGGAGGAGAATGAGAGGAAGCATACAAGGAAGCAATTCGAAAAGAGGAAGAGTGAACGTGATAAGGTTATTCTGGCGAGAGAGAAGTAATGGTTTCTAATAACCTAAAGGGGTATATCGTCTATAGCATTCATGATTTGCATTTACGAGGCGTTATAGGGATTTGGGAAAACTTCGATACCAGGCACGACATCGGTAGGCTCCGGGCTGCGTCCATGTTCTCGCAACGTATTAGAATCCCCATTGAAGATATGGATAGAAATCTAAAGTGCTTCTCTACTAAGATAGATTACACACTTATATAATCGCTTGAGTCTTAATCAAGACATCTATCACGAGCGTGAATTACGACCTAGATCTAGTCAGCGCCTGGGTAAGTTTTAACGATAGACCCCTGTCAGATCGGGTTCTGCCGATTGGTTGAGTACGATTGGAACCTGCCTTAGTCGAAACATACGACGCTCGGGCCATTTGTTTCAAGGACCCCAAAGCTTTTTTTGGAGCTGAACTGAAGCCATGATCCTGAATTGAAGCTGCGATTACGGGCACTAGGCTGGACCATCGATCTCTGTTTCTTTTCATCCTTACACGTAATCATCATCATCCTCGATTGCTCGAGTAGTTCATTCATTTAGACGACTCCTATCTTGAGGCGTCCGACATTCCTTTACTTTCAACCTCGTTCCAAGTGCTTGCTGGTCAGCATTCGTTACCCTCAACCATCCGACATCATGGATCGTCCCCGCCAACAACCGCGCGAGTCGATATTTGCGCCCCTATCCGTCGATGTCTTCCTCAAGGTCCTCAACGTCACGCTACTCCATCCCTTCGTGGCATGGATCATCCCCCTCTGCTTCCGCGCCGAGCACCAGGCGATGACTACGAAGCCAATGATCGTCAGCATTACGTGGGCCATATTTGTTACGCTTCTGTGGATGGGGAACGTCATGAGCCACAAGATTGCGTATGGAATGCACCGTGAGGTGGACTTGACCGAAGAAGTCATCGTGATAACGGGTGGAGCCGGCGGTCTTGGCCTGTTGATTGCTGAGGTTTACGGTATGAGAGGTGCTACCGTTGCGGTCCTGGACATCGCCGATCTGGAGAGCACCGAAGCCCGTGGTATTACCTACTACAAGTGCGATGTTCGGGACAAGGCACAGATCGCTAGAGTCGCAGCGGAGATAGAGCGTGATGTATGTATCGCCTTCCAGTGGGTCGCATACTGGTTAGCTAACCGTTCTTCTAGCTTGGAACGCCTACGATCTTGATCAACAATGCCGCCGAGGTTGTCGGCAAGAAGTTGCTCGACATGGACCTGGAGGAAGTCGAGAAGAGCATCGCAACAAATCTCACGTCGCACTTCTACACGATCAAGACATTCCTACCGGGAATGATCCGCAATGAGACTGGTGGCACTATTGTAACCGTCTCCAGCGTTATTGGCCATCTCGGTGCCGCCCAACTTACAGATTACGCTGCTGCCAAGGCGGGAGTAACAGCCTTGCACAAGTCCGTCGCCGCAGAACTACAAGCGTATCCAGAAATTAAAACGATTCTTGTTACACCGGGACAGCTAAGCACACCACTCTTCTCCGGGGTTAAGACTCCCAATTCATTCATTGCGCCAGTTGTCGAACCTATAGAAGTGGCAAAGGAGATAATAAAGGCTGTTGATATGGGTTTAAGTGACCATATCGGCATGCCTCTATATGCGCGCTGGGTGGATTGGTACAACGTATTGCCTGTGGGTCTCCAGAAGATTGCTCGGAAACTATCCGGTGTAGATACCGGTATGACAACCTTCGTCGGCCGCAAGGGCACCGAGCTAAGGGAGAAAAACGGGACATTGATCTAGCATCTTCTACGAGCCGGTTTGAGGAGAAGGCTTACAGAGTTCTGGTTAATGGAAGAGATATTTACGATAACGCTGCATTGCAGACGGCAGAACGCTGGCGTTTACCTGCCCGTCCGTCGACACGTAATGGTGGGTGTAATGTGTAAGGTATGTGTAGTGTAGTAAATTGCAAGACGTAGGCTCCCATATGAAGCCGATCGTTAACAAGATTTTTTCAAGCATGGACGCAGAGGTCGTCTTGAGGCTGTGCAAGTCCTGCATGGGCCTCCGTGTAACCAGCCTGGTGACCTGCAGTTCACCCTCTCTGCGTCCTAATAAGCAATTGCCCGCCTGAGGTCCATCTATCAGAAGCTGTGTCGCGTCCCAATCAGGAGAAGATGACCGAAAATTACCAGTCACAATGGCCTACCGCCGTGGCTAACCACTGAGCTCGTTAATTTAATCGAGCCCATCAGGCATGTTGCACTGCATATAATACACTGGATATCCCTTTCTCTCACTGGACAGATCGGCCCGAGTACTCTCCCAATGTCACCGAGGTCTTGAATGCCCACGCGGCAACGTGCAGACTGCGTATAGCTAGCTTATCATATTGCTCTCCGGCTTGCGCCCCCTCCCGCAGTGCAAGCGACACTTCCCAGGCGACGTCATTCCAGTAAATTTACGGTGTAGTTCTAATGATTTCATATTCTTTTTTGAGGGTCTTGGTCAGAGTCTTCTCACCGACTTTGAGGCTTTTACGGGTTTCATGCTCATTGGAGTGGAAAAATACCTGGCCAAGGCCACGGAGAGGCTTGGTACTATGAAGTATACTAAGCACTCGACTATAGTATCGGGGAGGCTATAGTATAAGAGTAGCAGAGAAGCATCGAAGAGGATACCATTGAAGGCGTACTAGATAGTTGAACTTCCTCTGACTCGCTGTGTCCAGAGATCGGTCTAACCCCAGAGGCTCATAGTATGGTTATGCTAAAGCATCGAAATTAGCCGCGTAGCTTGTATAAGTAAGCAGGCGTTATTAAGGGGTAGCGAACGAAGTATTTTCATCGCTTACCCAGATCCAGGATATGAATAGCCAGCAGCTTATACATGCATCCTTACTTTTCATACGCACTTAGCAAGCTCTCCCCCGCATGTTGGCCGCGGGTTGGGTCCGTCGGACTGCAAATAAGACTTCGGACATAAGCCGTGGATAGCTGCCATAGACGTCGTTCGTCCTGCAATCTTTAAGCATAACCGGTTATAGTCGAGAAGAGATAAGCACGGCTTGTACAAGAGCCGATGGAGATACGACATAATAACTCTAACCACACGAAACAAGCAATCTGCCTACCCGGAGGATGCTTGTGTATGATCGATGCAATGCAATGCTGCTCCTATAACGACGGTAGGCGAGGAGTGAACAACAGGAGAGAGAGAGGCGCGTACATCTACTTGCTTACCTAGTAGTATGTAGTAATATCAATATCCACAAGATGAGCACTCGTTTATTTTTAAGCTGCTGTACGTACGTAGTACCTTGAGCTGCTGGGTTCAATGTTTTAATTTATCTCGCAGGAGGAAGACAGCGGGCGTGCGAAGCGATACGAAGCGACTTTGAAGCGATATGAAGTCACGGATCAGACCTCAAAAACGCGACATCTTTAAGGACCAGCTGAAAAGGGACAGTGACAGCGTTCCATGTATATTAGAAAATTACGTCGGAGCCTTAGAAGGGAAGGAAAGATGTCTATTATATAGTTGCATCCGGTGAATAGAGATAGAAAGTACCGAAAAGGGGCTGAAAAGGTTAGGTAGTGAACAGCTAGTGGGTATACTCTTACTCAAGTGCTGTCCACATGGGTCCCATATGGATCAATCTTGATGTACATGTCCACCACTAGAGCAGCTGTCAGTCACCTGCCAAAAGGACCTAAATGGCCTAAAGGAGGACCTAGAATTTCTCTTTTCTTCCCCCCCTTCCCCCGCAGTTCGCCCAAACCAGACCTTATCATGGCTTGGTTCTTGTGACGAGGACACTAGGGACACCAGATGGCACCAAAAACGACTCTAACGAATATAACCCGTACTACATTGGCCTACCTAGTACTCCAATGTACTAGCCGAGACTGAAATCGTCCCAGCTTGACGCAGAAGCGGTTCAATGGTTCAATGGCTCAATGATAAGAATTTAACCTTGCCGGTGATTACTGTACCCATCTTATAATCGTTATGATGGTTGCCAAGAGCCTCGTGGCCCTATGGGCTTCATCATCGCCATCAGTTAAGTCCTGAATCAGCTGTCATATTCAATGAATCATCTCTTTCGGCGGCCATGAACCGCACCGGCATATACTGTCGGATAGATGGAACCCGACCCTCTTGTACTCTGTACCGTCTCGTCGGCGCAGCGCCACAGTGCGATCCAGGCTTGCCAAGCACCCCCAGAATCGAGAGAATACCAAATTACCTAGTTACCTACCTACCCTACGTACTGTACAAAGACCCCTGAGATGCGATGTTCAAGTTTGGTCTGCAAAACATGTGCGTGGGGGACCGGGGGTTCCCGTGTTCGCTTTCAACGGGGGCGGGGGAAACGTGGTGAACATGCTCGTCAGGCCTCCAAGTATCACTGTATAGGATGGACGAGGACCGCCTGTCTCTGATTACTTACATAGCAGCAGCAGTAATCTCAGCCTCGAGGCGCATAGGCATGCTCAGCAGGTAATATATTGCTGCTGAGTGGAATGAAATGGCGTTCCCCGGCGAGACCGCTCTTGGGCGGGTTACGGTAATATTAGGCGCCTTTCAATATGTGCCCACATCGAACCCACGAGAGCCTCTCAAACACATCCCGCATTAGTGGCGTTGGACCGGGATGTTTATCGACTCCAGGGTCGATCCAGACACCCAAGATATTCCTTATCTATTGCCTCTGCCCCGGCCAATCACACCTCCCGGTCCATCCAAAATTCACCCTAAATGGCCACCAACATGATTTGCTAAGTGCACAAGGTAATCAGGATCCAGAGACGCTTGTGAGAGTGACTCCTATCATAGACCATGCTTCTTCTGCTGGACGGCCGGGCTGCCTTTTTACTACGCGGGCTGTGGAGGGCTCGCGGAAAGTATACACATAAAGTATGCACACATATACACTTGGAATGCCCTATCCGAGAAAGATTGCCTCCAGGCAACATTTGCTTTGTGCTGACTGACCTATGTTGCACCTGACGGACCGGGCGCCTTCTCGGTCGGGAGTCGCATCTAATTCGTTATTTGTAGATCCTATAAACCGTCTACGGCCTACGCCCAGTATTTGCTGACATTACCTACCTCATGTTCCCGTTGAACCCCGTTGAACTTTGTCTCAATAGTTCCCAACCCATATTACGTGCGGCGTTCTAAGTCGCGTGACTCGTGACCCGGATTGACCTTTTAGGGTGGATCTATGGTGTAATGTTACCCTTGCTATGTCGACGGTAGCCATGTGGTGGGATCCGTCTCAGATCGAGGCTACTGTCACTCGACAGTTCGTCTGTTCACACCTCCTCCCCGAGGAGATAAAGCGACTGGACTTGCCACTGGGCTTTGGAGACGGCTTGACGGACGGAACTTACTGGGAATGGATCGACGAAAAAGCCAAACGCATCTTCCTCATCCTCTTGGACTTAGGCGTACCGGACCAGATCTTCGGACTCATCGACGACAGCTGGGACGACAATGACCTCCCGATCCCACTGGACCAAATCGAGCGGCTGGCACTTACGCTCACGAGAGATGACAAAATTGAAAAGAGGTTCTACTCTCGCCAGTTTCACTATCTACTGAGATTCGTAGAAAAGGGCGACCATGTGATATACGATGATCCCGAAGTGGTGCCTCTTAGCGTGGATAGGCGCCCCGGCCTCAATCTAAATAGCGTCGTCGATAGAGTCGAGTTGCCAAACAGACCCGGCGAGGTTTTCTCAAGGCGTCGCATCCCGATCGGAACTGCGCCTGGGACGCTGACGGAAGAAGAGTTCCTCTATGAAATCAGCAAGGCTAAGAATATCGAAAACAACCATCTAGCATCCTATTATGGATCCTATTACTATCGAGGATTTATATACGCCCTCTTCACACTTCCAAGCGATTTTAACCTCAAATCCCTGCTAGTGACCATGCCGGGTTCCGTCAAGTCACTAGCCAAGCAGGATCGGCGGCGGCTGCTCATGAACTGGATCCATTGCCTTGTCGACACGCTCTGCTATCTCCACAGTCGAGGTCTATCACACGGCAACATAAAGCCCTCAACAGTACTTTTCAACTCCGATAATCACATCTTCTACACGGACGTAAGCCGCCTGAGCATTGAAGCGATAGCCAACACCTCGGATCGCTCAACCTTCGACAAAGAGTCTTACGATTATGCAGCACCCGAGCAATGGTATCGGCCATCCACCAGTCATTCCGGCCTACATCGAAGGAGTACCCTTATTGGCTCTTCAACTTCCACATCGACTTCATCAGATAACTCCTCTTTCTCTATTAACCGGGGTGGTACAGAAAGTGTGAATCCCGCCTCGATGCTCCACACGCCGACGCCGTCTCTCAACCCCCAGGCAGTTGACATCTTCTCTCTAGGCTGCGTGATCCTTGAACTACTCGGCCTCCTGCTGAAACGCCAGACTCGTTCCTTTGCGTCCCACCGGGCTGCGAAGCACAAGTCCGCCGGCCGTGGAGGCGCGGTTTTGGATTCTTCATTTCATAAGAACATTGGACAGGTGGAATCTTGGATGGCTGGTCTAGCCAAGGACGCTTCGAAGAAAGATGACCAGGTGTTCAAGGGCGTGGCGCCGATGTTGCAGCTGGTGGCACGGATGCTCTCGGTGACTCCGCATGAGAGGCCCACCGCCCAGGAGGTTGAGCAGTGCACGTACAGGATCCTGACGGAGAACTGCCTGATCTCGGAGCCGCATTGCGTTCACCAATATGGGGGTTGGGACTTCGGGTTCGGCAACTTGAATATCAGCAGAGGGGGTGGTGGTGAAGGCTTCAACATCGCGACGAAGAGACACAGTGGCTCAGCAAGACCAAGCTCCCGACTGACATCCTACCGCCCGCTAAGCGGCGGCTCCGTGCGGGAGGGGGACATGGGCGCCGGCGGCAGCAGCGGATCGCAGTCTCCGCAGACCAGCCGGATGAACAAGGTGCGCACATGGCAGGCTCACATATACGCAGGTAATACACTCAGCTCTCCCACATATACTAATTTGGCGTAGAGGGAAAACTGACGTTCTCGCGTACTATTTGACAGAAACGACGAGTTTTGGATAATAAGTCTCGGACACCAGACCAGACCGGACCGGACACAGGACGGAGGATATAAAAGACGGAAGGGCCACCTACCAAAGTATATATAGGAGTTCAGGGTTCTTCGATTCGATACCGGGGGAAAAAGTTGGGAGGCGGCGCTCTGTGGTTCTACTCTCGTTCTAGGGGAAAGGGGTAGGGAGGGAGGATGTGGGTGTGGATATCTCAACCTGATATCAATAGTACATAACCCAGTTATGTAATAAGTTACAACAGCGTTATGATGATGGGCTACGAAGCTTGTCGTTTCAAGGCGGATGTAAGATAAATTGGCACCAACATCTGATATGGAACTTTGGTGGTTGGGTGGACTTTACGGTGTTGTAAAAAAGGGCACCCATGTCACTATCTGTCTGCTATGTAGCACTTGAGGTCAAATAGGTGATGATGGGTCTCAGGATAACTCGGACGACTCTGGTCACCATCGTTAGCTCTGGTAAAACAGAATACTTTTACTTCTCTGTTTTGATGTAGTATCTTCGGTGTACTTTGAAGCAGGCCTGTAGTCGAAACTTGCACGTGTCTACCTACTTTCTCATGACAAATGGAAACTACCTGGTACGTAGATTTAGTAGGGCACTGAATAGTTACAAACATATGTATCTACCTATCATATTAAAAGCATTACGTGAACTTTGAACGTGTTGGGTGACAGAAGGAATGGACCGGACTCCAGATGTCGATATAAATGCACAAAGTACCTAGGTACCGTCAATATGTACCCCCGGGGCCCTGTACACTGGAATTTCTAATTATTCCGCGCTAATCTAGGCAGTCCGAGCTGCGTCAGTGAGAAGGTACCCACTTAATTACTCAATCGCAAGGCTGGAAGCTGCAACACGAATACCGGCGGTGGTTAAGCTCAGTTGAACCTGTACCTACTACTATTCAACAATTCTTAAGCTGCACCTATGATCTGCGGATCAGTCTTCCTACGCTAACTCTACCCTCATCCACCAACGAACAATTCCCATTCCCTCATAAATTTCGACTCTGTTCCTGTTTACGTATTCTCGAGCACGCAATAATCAACATGGCTTCGAAGAAGCCGTCAGTGAAGGAGGCGCAATCGCTTGCCAGCACCGACCCTCGAAAAGCCGAAGCTATCTACAAGGACATCATATCCAAACCACCTTCTGTCACGTCAGATGCTGCCATCAAGGAATATGAGACGGCCCTATTAAGCTTAGGGGAGTTGTACCGGGATGAGAAGTGAGCAGGACTTTGGATATATCTTCTTAGCATCTTGCGTCTGACATTGTTACTAGGAAGCCGAAGGAGCTCGTCGACCTCGTGACCACCAGTAGGACTGTTCTCTCGAGTTTCGCGAAGGCGAAGACGGCAAAACTGGGTATGATTCGCTTCTATTCTAGAGTTATTACGGCATGAGACATCAATCTAACATATCTCTTGCGTAGTCCGTCAGCTACTCGACCTCTTCGAAGCCATCCCGAACACAACCGACATCCAGATCGCCGTTACCAAGTCATGTATAGAATGGGCCACATCCGAAAGACGTGGCTTTCTACGTCAGAATCTTGAGACGAGACTCGTGACCTTGTATATGGCTAAGCAATCCTACTACGAAGCCCTGACCCTAATCAACGGCCTGCTACGAGAGTTGAAGCGTCTCGACGACAAGTTGGTGCTAGTAGAGGTACAACTGTTGGAGTCAAGAGTATATCACGCCCTCGGAAATAACTCGAAGGCCCGTGCCGCCCTCACCAGTGCGAGAACGAGCGCCGCCTCCGTCTACACGCCCCCCTTGCTCCAGGCGAACTTGGACATGCAGTCGGGCATGTTACATACCATGGACCAGGACTTCAACACGGCCTTCTCGTACTTCATTGAGGCGCTCGACGGCTACCACACGCAAGACGAGCCGACCAAGGCCACGGCCGCGCTGCAGTACATGCTACTGTGCAAGATCATGCTGAACCTAGTGGACGACGTCAACAACCTGATGGCGTCGAAGCAGGCGCAAAAGTACGCGGGCCAGAACCTCGAGGCGATGAAGGCTATCGCGCGCGCGCACTCGAACCGCTCGCTCGAGGAGTACGAGCGCGCCCTCGCCGCGTACCGCTACGAGCTCGGCAGCGACGCCTTCATCCGCAACCACCTGCGCCGCCTGTACGATGCCATGCTCGAGCAGAACCTGATCAAGGTCATCGAGCCCTTCAGCCGCGTTGAGATCGCCCACATCGCCAAGATGGTCGGCCTCGACACCCAGCAGGTCGAGCGCAAGCTCTCCCAGATGATTCTCGACAAGGTTATTATCGGTGTCCTGGATCAGGGTGCGGGCTGTCTGATTATCTTCGATGAGACCCAACGTGACGAGTCGTATGATGCTGCCCTCCAGACTATTGAGAAGCTGGGCAATGTTGTGGATGTGCTCTATGCGAACCAAGCCTCTATGCTGGAGTAGAGTAGCTAATAGCTATCTGAATCGTGAGGCTAGGGAAAATGGTGATGTTCTAAAGCGGGTTGAGTCGAGTCGATCCTTTTTAGATGACATGGAACTGCTCACTCGGCCGGTGTAATATTACTAGGTAGAGAAAGCTACAGCGGCCAGACAGCCCTGGCGTCCAAAGTCAAAGATGGCGTTGTGGAATTTTAGCACAACGTATGTATACGGGGGGTCGTTATCTCTTGGCATTTAGGTTGGTGCATTGTATGTGACATTTGCCATTGTGTGGTCTCATTACACTTTCTATTACGAGCCCAGACGCCCTCAACCATTGCCTTCTTCCCTGACGAAATTGCCTCCTCGTAGACTAGACTAGGCACACGAATAACACCAAAGACTCAAACAGGCGTAATTTCGAGGGAAGTTCGATGGAGGGTATCTAGTATTCAATAAATCAAGTATTCCAGCATTCTCAATAACCGCCTGTTTTCCCTTTTCCCTGCCAAAACGCCCATCGTGATGCATGCATGTAGTATATAACTTTGTAACAGTACCCTGACACCATAGCTCGACGCCTGTATCCCGGTTCCAGTGTTTAGACCAAGCAGAACCTAAAGAACCGTCATCGCCATCAATCAATCAGTTGGCAAAACCTTGCCCTGACTTGTCCTAGGAGTGCTGCAGTCACCATGATCCAGAGTCCGTAAAACCACTTCCTCCTAGCCATCAGCAAAATCGCAGTGTCTTCTGTTCACGACTTATATAGACCTTTCTTCTCGTGCTCTCATCAGAAACTCAAGCACCAATACTCATCTCCCCCCTCCCCGTCGACACGCTATTATTCCTTACAACCTCCTTCCCCTTTCCCTTCTCTCCCGTCTCCGCAGCCGCAGCATTGATCTTCCTTCTCTTCTCCCCAACAAGCAGCGCAAACAACCGCTTCGCTAACTCCCTAGCCTCCCAGCCGCCGACCTCGCGGCGGAACGCGTCCACGACCTGCAGGTGCCAGCGCTCAAGAATTAGGGTCTCGCCCTGCGCGGCAACTTCCTTGCCGAGGAGCGCGGTAGACGGGGCCATTGCGAATGGCGAGCGCAGCGCCGCTTGGTGCTGCAGGAACGCGCGCAGATCATGCCGTCGCAGTTGCAGGAGCTCGTCGAGCTTCTGCCAGTGGTTGCGCGACCATTTCGTCTGGGAAAGCGGTGGCGGCGCAGCGGTGGCCGATGTGATTGTGGGTGCGGCTTTGAGCGCGGTGGCGGCAGTCAGAGCGTGCGTTGGAGGGGGGCGGGGAGGGAGTTGTGGTGCTGCTGAGGTACTGCCTATTGATGGCGTGGAGTTGCTAGGGCCGGCGGTAGCGGTCGAGGCGGGATTGCTTCGAGTAGGAGGGCGAGAGGAAGTCGGGGGTCTGTTCTGCGCGACTGGGGGGAAAGGGCGGAGAAGCGGGCCTTGGGGAAGGACATTGACGTTCATACCGTTCCGTTCCTTCTCGGCACGGACCGGCTCCTGGGCATTAGGGGATAGAGCGCTGTGCGTGAAAGCCACGACTCGGCCCGGTGTAGTCGGTTTGAGGGGGGAGCGAAAGCATGATTTAGACGGTGAAAGCGTCCTATCCCATTGAGAAGGCTTATCTCGCGGCGGCAGACGCTCGTAATCTGTACCGTCTGTCATGAGTGAAGACTCTTGCTGGTCGTCGCTTGGAGGCAGAAGTAGGAAGTTGTCTGTTGTGTCGCTTTTGCTAGCAGACGGTCCGCCTCCGAAAAGGGAGTTGGACTGGCCTGGCCGTGGCGTGAAATTGCGCTTTTGCTCAATTGGTGGATAGACTTGCCGCTCAGGAGTTGAGGGTTGGTGTGGTTGTGGAGACATCGGCTCAGGCGAATTCGGTTCAGGCGACATTGAAGGCGCAGGTGGAAGTTCCGGTTCAGGTGAAAGTGAAGGCGAAGGCGCGGGCGAAGGGGATATTGACACATGGTTGTCCTCTATCGTATCATCGTTCGATTGCGGAATGGTTGCTGGAGAGGATGGATCGGCCTGCTGCTCTGGGCTCGGCTGAGACTCCTTCTGCGAAATTGAGGGGAATAACCCTGTAGACCAAAGAGATCTTTGCGGTTCTTTGGGTGGCTGCTTTTCCATATCTTTGCGCAGTGGCTTTTGAAAAATAGGTTGGACAACGTTCTCGGGCTTACGGGTGGCGTCCGCTTGTTCAGCTTCAGGGGTTTTCTGTGGTAGCGCAGCTGGTGACGAAAAGAAAGACATGATATTGAATCCACCAAATAATCCAGACTTGGCTGGCGCAGACTTCTTCTGAGTAGTCGGAACCTCTTCTATCTGTCGATCCAACATAGAATATTCAGACAAATCTACAGGCTCTGCAGGCTTTTTAAGCGTTTCTGGCTGGGGAGTTGGGTTCCGTTCTTCGGGTGAGTGTAACAAGAGCTCGTTATTTTGGGTGGGCTCAGGCCTCGTTTCCTGTGCTTTTGGTTGAGCGCTAGGAGGTGGTTGCTGCTTAGGAGACTCTAGTGGGACTTCTTCCGCATCACTCTGTGGGCTCTCCTCAATCTCTATTTGAGAAGGGCTCGCAATTTCTTCGCGATAGATGAGTCGCCTAGCGGTTCTCCTCCAAGGACTAGGGATCTTAGTTCGTCGCGGAGGGGGATCATTCAGTCGCTCAGTTATTTGCGATACACGTCGTGATGGTTCTGGCCTTCTAGGTGTCGGTCTTGAAGCCTCAAAATCCCAGATATCGGCATCATCCTCTTCAAAGTCTGGTGGCTCGCCATTGCCTTCTCCCTTTTGCCCTTGTTCTTGCTCTCCTTCATCTACCATCTCTTGGTCAGAAACTTCAGCGTTAGCAATCGCCATGTGGCCCGCATTTGAGCCGTAGGTAGCGTAAATACTTGAGCTCTGAGAGCGCGCTAAATGCGAGTCTGAGCGTTGGTTTGTATCTTGCCGATTTTCGCTATCTCGGGCTTGGTTCGTTCTATTGAGGCTTGATGGCATTGCTCTGGTTGAACTGGGTACTGACGGGATGAACCCTGAATGTGACGCCCGATCATTAGTCTTAGGCGCTGCTCTTTTTAAGGCCTCGGTCTGCGAGTGGCTATGGATATCTGGTCCAAACGGGTCCGAGACATTGCCAATAACATCGCCCTCCATAGGCTGTCTACTTTGCGATAAATTTGACTCTGTATTTTGTGCGAGGACGGGATTCGGGTTGAACGAGGACCGAGCGCCAAATTGCATACCAAGACTATGATTGGATCGAGTTGGCGATTTGGGTATAGATGATTGCTCGGGCCGGTCCTGAAGGAATTGCCGCGAAGATTCGTTGTGGGTTGGGCCTCTAAAAGGGCTCCCAAGGCTACTTTCCCGCCCTTCAGGAGATGATCTATCTGACATGACATTTTGTAGAGTTCGACCGACCCGCACGATCGGCGAAAGTGATGGCCTGCTATTCGGAGGAGGCTCTAGCGACCTAGTTGGTTCCTCAGCTCCCTTAGCAGAAGATGGTAGACGCGGAGAGAAACGTGACGGTTCCGGTGCGTTGCTAATTTCTTGATCCAATCGAGATGGCCCAAAATCCATCGAGCGCGGCCTATTCCTAATAGGAGGCGAGGATTGGATACCCGAATTGGAGGCAGGGGCAGCAGCAATCGGGACTTGCGTGGTCGAGCCGATATCATCCTCCTGGGCTCTCTTAGACCCGGCATTCGAAGACGAAGTGTCATCAGGAGTTGGAAGTCTACTCGACCCGAAATTAGAACCTGTCTGCCTATTCACGGAATTGTTCTGGCCTTGAGGGGCTGGCGTCTCCTCGTGCCCTGCCTCCGATGACTCCCCATTACGAGTCGGTGGCTTAGGGGTAGCGGCTTCGAGCACCTCGAGAATATCTTCCGGTATCTCCGAGAATGAATCGTCGTAGGGAGTGTTATCCTCGTGCTGCTCCGCTACGGGGGTCGGTTTCATAGGCAAACGACCCGGCGTTGCTGCGTGAAGGACACTGTCAGGGATGCTAGAAAACGAGTCGTCTACATGGGGCGCTTTGCCAGCAAATACTTGTCGACTCAACGGGAGCGGTTTCTGCCTTCTCGGACTTGAATGTTCACGGAGGCTTCGATTGTCACCCCCTCTCAATGAACCATCTAGTAAACTGGATTGGTCTCTTTCTGCTGGTAAGTTATTCTTGGATGACTTTGCTGGTGACCGAAGAAGCTCATCATCCCGGATACTATTTCGCAATGATTCCAGGGTTTGGTTGATTAACATATTTGTTTCGTCGCCGAATTCTGGGGGATCAGAAGGGAAGGCGCTTCTGTTCGCTTGAAACGAGGGGAGCGATTCCACGGCGATCATACTGAAGTCGGATGCGTGTGTGAGGGTATCTCGTCCACTTCGGGGTTCTCTTTCGATATCATCGAAATTCGACTCCACGTCGCTATGGGGTTCCATTAGTGGTGGATAGTCGTCCATAGCAGTATCTACACCGTCCGACCCTTCTTCATGATGTGATATTACTGAAGATTCTCGGCTTCGTCGTATACCCTCCGTCCTGTGTGATTGGGATATATTAGTTGGTGTTGGAGTCCCATCGCTTCTTATTATATCATCATCGAGTTCTTTTCCATAATTATTGCTCTCATATCGACCTTCCTCATCTCCGGGGACGTCCGGAATTGGGCTTAATTCCGACGGCGGTAAATCTTTCATCTGATCTTGCACCGGTTGGGCGGCATCCGAGTTAGCCACATTACCATCCGATGTGTTACCCTGATCAGCCAGTATAGCAACCTCCTCCGGCATTAGTGCCTTTCGCGGGCGCCCTCGTTTCCTTTTTGTCGTAGTATTGGAGAGTTGCGATGACGGCACAGTTTGGGTCGTAGGGATCTTCTTAGGCGTCTTCCTCGCCCTCCCCTTTGCCTTCGGCACGGCCGAATCTAAACCTGACCCCGCTGGCGTGCTATCGAATATACTGGCTTCAGAATCCGGGTCGCCTTTTCGTCGCGTTGATCGAGGAGCCTTGAGAGGCGTCCCGGCCCTCTTCTTACCCCTCGGCATTGGGGTACCGTTGCTCGTTCGCCGTGGTCGGCCACGTCGCGGGGTAGCTTCGTTCTCGATCTCGTCGTTAAGCGGTATTGTAGTAGTCGTGATAGTCTCTCTGCGGTGGCCGCCTCGAACTGGCGAAGATGATTGGAATAGCCTGCGATTAATGCCCCTCTTTAGGTCTTCCTCTGCCTCGACTGTGACTAGAATCTTTTGCGGTGAAAGCTCGTTGCCGACATCGAGTTCGAATGTCCTTTTTCTAGGAGACGTCCTCGCAGGTGAGGTCTTTCTCGTTGAGCTCTTCGGGAGGGTAAGCGAGGATAGGTTGTGGTTCGTGAAGCTATTCGTTGTGCGACGCGCATATGAATGCGCCGAACTTGGTGGCGGAAGGTCGTCCCCGAGCGGATCGGGAGACGACAGTAAGTCATCATCCATGATAGCAATTATAATCCACGATGATTATAGACTCTATTTTGTCAATAAGTACGTACTAGGAAACAGAGCAACGTAACTAAAATATGCATACAATTGACACATTGGAATTTGACATTATCCGTACGCGGTGTGCGATGGATGCGTATGTAGGAACGCGCCGGAAAGGTACCCAAAACCGACCGAAAGCCCCAAAGGAGCAGTTTGTTTACTTGGGGTTGGTTCATTTTAGCGCGATCTGATAGGCGCTGATAGGTTCTTTAGGGCAGGCTGACAAGGCTGCGGGGGACTGGCGCCGCACCTGCAGGCCCGTACACGTGTACGTACCTGCGGGGCAACTTCAACAGCGAGGACCGGACATCTGGATCTATGACAACTCGTCCACCAATCAATGAGGTCAACATGAAATAATCTCCCGGAGACATATTAGATCAGCTAAGCAACTTGAAGCTTTCTAATCAATGCGATTATTAAACTCGTAAGTTTTACTACTGTGTATTTATGACGTCATTATCAAACCATTGGCCTACAGTACGTTATCTTCTAGGTTGTATCAATGACCCTAAACGTCGATCTCTTATGATAGAATGCCATAGGAGAAACAGCGGGAGACGAGGCAAAACTTCGGTTCTCCAAGTAACAAGGATAGGTAGCATCTACCACCCTTGACAATACTTGGCTGGCTGGCTTCCCGGGCTTTGCCCATCAACTTCTTCAAGGCGAATCCCGTTCCTTTCTATACGAGACGTGCCTTGGAGATTGGATACGGCCGTATAAATGTCGGCTGAGCCCCGGGGAAACCGTGCCAGACTTTATCCGTGCTTACAGAGCATCCAAAGAAACAAGCCTATGTCCGACGGTAGAAGCAGGGGATTCCGGGACATTCTGCACATATATTATGACATCGGAGCAATAAGGTGATCCGACTAATCCCTGGAGCCGTTTTGGAGGTGTGTATCGACTAAGACTCCAAGCCCGTCGAAGCATTTCGACCTACCAGAAGCTACCTACTGATCGGGGTCTTGTCTGCTCCTAAATGACGTGATTGAGGACCGTCGCTAAAGCCTCGGTAGATTTGAAATACAATTACTTACAAAGAAGCTCTTCAAATCATGGGCGAAGTAAATTTCTAATGTCTACCCAGGTGTTATAAAGTATATAAGTAAGGCTAGACGTCGAAGTTGACGTCAATTTCATATTATCTATATCAAGCTTCTCTATCCATCTACTTCAAGCGACTCCTATATACTGTATACTGTATCGTACGTCCTATATCAATACACTATATTCTTATAACATAATACCGTCCCAATGGCCATCGCAACGTCCGTCCCCCGCGGCCCCGTAACGGCCAAACTCAACTTCTCCACCCCGCCTCCCGCCGGCGTCGTAGCTTTCAACTATACATCGACGCCACCGCCGGGGGAGCCGCAGCGCAACATCGACACGGTCCCACAGGACGCCACCATCACCGACATCCGGGGGCACGAGAGCGAGTACACGCTAGACCGGGACGCCTTCCAGATCATCAGCGGGGTGGCCCCCTCAAAGGAAGAAGTCTCGGGCTCCGACTTCCGGGACGACGCCTCTATTACCGCGAACTACTACCCGGAAGTAGAGAAGCTGCTCCTCGAACAAATCCCCGGCGCGAACCGCGTGTTCATCTTCGACCACACGATCCGGCGCGCGGACGCGGACGCGCCGCGCAAGGCCGTGCAGTTCGCGCATATCGACCAGACGCCGTTCTCGTCGGAGAAGCGGGTGCGCCGGCATATGGGCGAGGAGGCGGATGAGCTATTGAAGGGGCGCTATCGTATTGTTAATGTCTGGCGCACGCTGAATAAGAACCCCGTGGAGACTATGCCGCTGGCTTTCGCTTCGAGCGCGTCTGTCGAGCCCAAGGATATCATTCCCGTTGAGCACCGATACCCCGATGGGTATGTCGGTGAGACTGCCGCTATCGCGTACAACCCCACTCAAAAGTGGCACTACCTGAGTGGCATGACCGGTGACGAGCGCCTCCTGCTTGAGTGCTTCGATAGTGAGGGTGTCAAGGAGGGATCGGGCGTTGCTGGAGGACGAGTACCTCATAGCGCCTTCGAGGATCCTAGGTCGAGGCCTGACGCCGAGGGCAGGGAGAGCATTGAAGTTCGGACCCTAGTCTTCGGGCCCTGAATGTCACATACCGAATCACGTATTTAGTTCATAGTTTGTAAATTGCTAGGAGTAGGAGGAATTGGTTTAGTAATATGAATGCTTGGTATTCTTATCTTGAATACTCTTCGAGTCCTAGAAACCCTGCTTGAAAATGTAACAATTAATGTGCCCCAACGCCTGCCCATATAGGGGCTGAATCTTGCCATGATTCCCGAAGTATCTCTAGTGTGGTCGTATGAACATAAGGTATCCGTCCCACGCACATATCGTATAACCCGCCAGACGCCTGGCCCCATCTGTATTCGTATGTCAGAAAAAGAAAAGGAAAGATATGCCAGCCATCACGCCTTGCGCTTGCCGCGGGCGCTTCCAGAACGGCTCATCGCAACACCGCCCAAACTGCTCTGCCTGCTCATGGGGATACCCGCCACCGACTCCTTAAGTAGGGCTGGTGAGTCCTTAGCTGTCGCCGAAGCGTCCTTGGCTACCCCGACGTGCTCCAGCTCAGAACCCGCGCCGTCGCCTCTCAGGTCGCTATCCTGAATACCCAGGGATTCGGACAGGGCATCCGCGGAGGGTCGTGGCCCTTGCGTATAGGCCACGAACTTGCTCTTGTGCAGCGGCGCCGCCATAGCTTCGAGTAGCTTGCGACCACCGTGGTTGGTGTCGAGGTTCGCGCCAACACCATGCTTGCTCTCGTAAGTCTTGAACAGTTTCATTACTGCAAGATCTCTATCTCGCTCATTCTCGTTCAGAGAGGGAGGTGCATTAGACTCGTCCCTTCTATACGCCTTTGAGTACTGAGCGTGAGTGAGCGGAGGGAGCTTAGGCTCCGAGTTGACCATCTTATCAAGATTGCCAGGGATCTCGAAGTTGGCAAGTGCTTCAATTCCTAGAATTGAGTCGTCGTAGAAATTTTGCTGCGCGTGTCCGCCACGAGTGCTTCGCGTAGCATGCGAAGGTTGGCGCTCCATAGCCACTGCAGCCGGCTCCTCCTCCTCGTCATTGGCATCTCCATTGCCGGTAACACTCTCGTCGGGGGTAATAATGTTGCCGTTCGTGTCACGGCGTATGATGTGGTTCTTGTAGGTAGCTAAAGCCGCAGCGTTATACGTCATATGAAGCTCCTTGTCGGTGAATAGCTTGTCGATGCTATAGACAGGACCAGTTTCCTTGCGTAGGCCTCTGACTCTCTCGCTGGACCAGAATGGTGTGCTGTTTGAGGCATCTAGTTGCCCTCTCTTAGGAGCCGGTGATCCTTCGTCATCCACAGCGTTTCTCTTTCTCTTTTTATTCTCCGAGAAGCCTGGTAAGTCCTCCATCTCTCTTCGTAGTCGGGTATTTCGCTTCCCATGTGTTCCTCCGGGACTAGCGGGGTTGGTAAGGCTGAATTGGTTGGGGTGTAGGAGGAGAGCGGAGCTATCAGCGATGTCTAGAGCTTCTTTTTCCTTGCCCAATCGATACTTCTTTGAGGTGATCGCATTAATAAGGCGATCCCGAAGAGTATTGGATAGAGTCTTGTGCTCTCGCCTTGCTACCTCGATCTTGTAGGCGCGGGTCTTGTTGTGCTCGCGGAGCTTTCTCTCATATTCGGTCTGGTAGAGGTCGGTTAGCAGTGGTTATACGAACTAGGCGATCTTGGCTCAGGAAAAACGAACCTTTTGGCAAGTCATCTCGTAATCGCGATGCTCGACAAGATCCTCGATCTGGTGAACCCATTCGGAGAATGTGGGTCCTGCCATCTCGAGCAGACTTCGCTTCGGGCTGGCGTTACCGCTGGCATTTGCTGCCTGCGCGTTCGCGGCCTGTTGAATGTCTTTCCATTCTCGGTCGATCGCATCTAGAGGTCGGTCGGCATAGGGATCGACTCGGCCGACGAGGTTGACATCGACTTGGATCTTGTGCAGTTCGTCTCGGTAATGCCTGTCCTTGTCGCGGCCGAACTTATCGGCCAGAACGGCAAGTCGGTCATTCACCACCTGTCGTTTCTTGTCGCGCTTCGACTGGGGCGGGGGAGATAGGCGAGTAGTTTTGTTAGAGGTGGTCGCCAAAGCTGACGACTGGGCGGAGTCGACAGCAGCCATTTTCGTAAGGCCGGGTACGATTCTGAGGAAAGTTTAGGATGCTCAGCAAAGAGTTTTTGGGGGGGAAAAAATTCAGGTATGGAAGTAGTATTTATGTGAGAATTAAAGAAGTGGAAGGAAAGTTTAAAGAATTAAGAAGTGAAATGCAACTCGGTGTAAGTGGATTGGTTCCGGAGATCGAGTTTTATTTTACTTGCCGTTTGTCGATGATAGTCAAAGTTAGAAGCCAAGCTGACAAGCGCAAACGGACTTCTACTAGGAAGAGGTTGGCAATAAGATTTCGAAAATTGACGAAATATTCTGCGGAAGTAGTCGTATAAAAGAAGTCGAATGGTCAATGGGTGTAATGTCGAGAAAGTCGACTACATCGTAGAAAATTTGGGTTGGTCGATAGGAACATTTGAAAGTTGCAAGCTGATTTCACTTACAAGCAGAAAGTTACCAGTTGACCTGTCTGCTGTGTGACCCTGCGCCAACTCAATCCTGTCCGGCAATCAATCAGGTACCTACGTATCTAACGCGGGCTACTTGTGGGCGGAGACAGGCGATGAAGTTTCGAGGTTAGCACATGCTTAAGGTACATATCTGACCCACTAATTACCATCCTTGGATTAAATGCAACCGCTTCTGTGCTAGATTGAATACAATGCAAAATTATGTAATCCAACCTCACCAGACAAGAGGGCGTCAGAAAAAATACACATTTCTTTAACAGATAACAACTAAATAAAACAATATTACAAACGATCCAATATAAATAATAATTCAAAGAAAGAGAAATTAATGTATTTGTATTCTTAGTTTTTAATTTATAAGATCTAAACGGGTTTATCTTAAAAATTGATCAAGTTGTTCTCTGTATCATTTCATCAAGAGTTAAGATTAATCCACGGCTATTCTGACCCTCTCCTGCCAGAGCGCAAGGTCGGAACTTCAGAACGGCCGGCGCTCCGGAACGCGTTGCTGCACCTGCCTGTGCCAGAGCTTTAGCATACCTACCCTGGTCCCAGGTCATCATTGGCGCAACTTTAAGCCTCGCCATCAGTTTGTAACCTATTTGATCCATCCCAACTTCAACTCCGTCACCATCCATCGCCATCACCATCCGCATTGCACAATTACACTCTTCCACGTGAAAACGATTTGAGTCCCGACACCTCTCTCATCTCCGTTACGCCTGACATACGACACACAAGATCCCCAAGTCCTCCCGAAGGAGCCCTAGCAACCATGGCGCTCGACAACTACTATCACAACAAGATCGAGGCGATGAAGCTTGAGATCCTTAAGGGGCAAGCTGTCCTCCGGCGTCTCGAAGCTCAACGAAATGACTACAACTCAAGAGTGCGGTTGCTGAGGGAAGAGCTGGGTCTTCTGCAGCAACCTGGCTCATACGTTGGTGAGGTCGTCAAGGTGATGGGAACGAAGAAGGTATTAGTGAAGGTGCATCCAGAGGGCAAATATGGTACAGACCCACTCTATTGTGACTGCGCATTGTAGCCGTAGCTAACTATATACAGTTGTCGACGTTTCCGATTCCGTAGACATAGCGAAGCTGACGGTAGGCAAACGTGTGACGCTATTATCCGACAGTTACAAGCTCGAGAAGATCCTACCCTCTTCAGTCGATCCCCTTGTATCCCTCATGATGGTTGAAAAGGTGCCCGACAGCACATACGACATGATTGGTGGTTTGGACCAACAAATCAAAGAAATCAAGGAGGTTATCGAACTCGGCCTGAAGCATCCCGAACTCTTCGAATCGCTGGGTATCGCCCAGCCAAAGGGTGTACTCCTCTACGGACCTCCTGGAACGGGAAAGACATTGTTGGCCCGAGCCGTCGCCCATCACACCGACTGCAAGTTCATTCGAGTCTCCGGTTCGGAACTAGTACAGAAATATATCGGTGAGGGTTCCCGTATGGTCCGTGAGCTATTCGTAATGGCACGAGAGCATGCGCCGTCTATCATTTTCATGGACGAAATCGATTCGATTGGTTCATCGCGAGTAGAAGGATCATCGGGTGGTGATTCGGAAGTGCAACGGACGATGTTAGAGCTTCTAAACCAGTTGGACGGTTTCGAGCCAACCAAGAATATCAAGGTCATCATGGCCACGAATCGATTGGATATCCTAGACCCTGCCTTACTCCGGCCCGGTCGTATCGATCGGAAGATCGAGTTCCCGCCGCCGTCAGTCGAGGCCCGAGCTGATATCTTGCGAATCCATAGCCGCAAGATGAACCTGACAAGAGGCATCAACCTGACTAAGATCGCCGAGAAGATGAACGGCTGCTCCGGTGCCGAGTTGAAGGGTGTCTGTACTGAGGCTGGTATGTACGCTCTACGTGAGCGGAGAGTACACGTCACACAGGAAGATTTCGAGCTTGCCACAGCCAAGATTCTCAACAAGCACGACGACAAGGAAGTTTCGCTCCAGAAGTTCTGGAAATAAACTGGCATATCTACTATACACAACGTGCTGGTTCATTCTTCAGTATTCTTGCTTTACAACAACAAGCTCTGGCGTGATACTGGGATGGACTCAACAATGGCTCGGCGAAGTCATCAAAGATGCTATTTAGTAAAGTGTACAATAATCATAGAGGTGAAGCATAGGCGAGGCCTATTCCTTACAGCCTTGCTAATTCGGATGATTTGCTAGCGATATCTATTTGTGATTGTCCACTATGCACTTTACAGCCTTGTAGTGAATGGGTCTTGTGATATATCTACAAGCTTCTCTATACATATAAACATCACTCAGAGGCTTATTATAGACTTAGACAGCTTTAGGGCTAATGTAGTCACACAAAGGCTATACGCAGTATACTTAAGAACTTATCTACGCTCATATCTAATATCTAAACGGAATGTTAACTCCTGACACAACTAAGATAGATACGCATCTATCATACCCTCAAGCCTCTCCAAGATACTAGGTGGTAAATTAAGATATCAATAATCATCACATTCTATATACCATAGCTAGATCACCACAATCTGAATATAAAGTAAATCATCAGCAGAGTATTTGTTCATTGATGTATCTATCTCTCTGCTCCATATTAGCAAGTCTGTATATGTAATTTAGTACTCGCGTATATAACTTCGGTATCTTTTTAAAAAGCAGCACCAACGTCGTTGTGTTCCTCAACCCATATAATGTACAGATCCCGGCCATATTGCCGAAGCGACGACCTCCTATGTGCTCCCCGGCTTTTGCTTGAAACTTATCCTTGCTTCTCTACGATCCAGTTCAGTTGTGCAATGCTTTCGTCTCTCGCTGGGCTGAAAAAAAGAATTAAACCAAATATGCCATGCCGAAATCCCAAGACGCCTATAAAGCACCCGACCGCCGTAAACACCGTATCCCCTTGAACCAGGCTAAACCGTCTAGCTGATGGCATGAACCGTCCGACCGAATCAGAATGCTATATTTATGCAAATGCGAATGTATGCAGTTTATCTTGACCCCTCCCCGTCCTCTGTCGATCATATATTTGTGTTGGGTCTGGCAGTGTAGTAAGGTAGGGCGCTACCATCGCTTCGTTTCTCCTCACCGTCGAGCGTTTAAGGTCTCGCTTCGTGGTCGTCCCCTACCTCCGATCGCGTTACCGTTCCTTTCGTTGAGCCTCGCAACCCATTCGACCACAGTTTCGTAACAGAGGACGAATTGCCGTAGGCTTTGGACCATGCTCAATCGCTGTTGTCGGAAATCTTCCACGGTTGTCTCGATCAAGTCGAGACTTGTGTCTTCCAACCAGCCAGTCTCCAGTTCCTTATTTCCATTAACCATGGGTCTGGACTTAGATAGTCCATTGGTCATTCCACTGCGACGACGGACAGGTGAGCTTTCTTTCATAGTCAAATCTCCGTCTGCGTCCGGGCGATGGAGAGCAGCTAAGCGCTGTCGCTTTAGCATGTCGATCACGCTATCGACCGTGCAGAAGGTACCAGTGCGGCCACACCCAGCGGAGCAGTGTACGAGCATCGGTCTCGAATTCGCATCGGATTCGGGTTCGTCGTACCAGCCCATATTTCCCGGATTCTCGGTGGCAACTGACGCAGCAATCGAGTTCGCGTCAACAGGAAGGGCTGCCCGTTGCATCACGTTAGCGAGTTCAACCAACGCAAGCAAATGTGATGGCTGCGCGGGAGCCCCGAAATCGGGCCACAACGGGTATTGGAGTTGAGTGATCTCGCGTATAGGAGAGAACGGGTGAGCGGCGTGCGATAATGCGAATTTCCGAAGAATGACATAAGGAGTCTCAGACTGCGACTGAGGAGGCGGCATATTTTGGACGGAGTCGAGAGTAGTTGTAGTGTTAGCCCGGCGTCGCCCGGTTTCGTACGTATTACTTGCGGAAGTCGTAGGCCCAGGGGTTGGCCGATACTTGTCGATATCAAGCGATATTTTCTTCTCGGATAATGGCTTCAGTCTGATGGGCCCAAATTCCCTGTTCTGCCAGTATGGGTGACATTTGAGTTGGCCGCCCTCCGATTCCGCGGTTAACATGACGATGACACGGACATCTTGATCCCAAATCACGGACCAGAAATCCTGGGAAACAGTTAGCATTAGCCCTACTCGAACGGGAATTGATGTTGACTTTACTTACGTCGAACGTGGCCGGTAGAGGGCCCTGGGACGCAATATAGCGCTTGTAGCTACGCGAGGCCTGAACGTGGCTAGCATTGATATAGTCACAAGCACCTTCGGCTCGATCCGCCAAATGGACACGAGCATGTTCAAAGGGGAGGATGTCTTTGTATCGATTTTTGCCACCCTTCTCTACTCCAGATAGACGCACCTGTCCGGGCTTCTCACTCGCGGGCGCACAGGTATTGAAGGATGCGTAAGCCTCCTTCATTCGAGATTGCTCGCTGCGTTCGATCTTCAGGAATCTCTCAGATGCCTTCTTGCCGTGGTCTGACGATTTCGTAACGTCTTGAAGCCACCGAGGAAGAGTATTAGAATCCAAGTTAGACGGCATTGCGATGTCCATCTGTCCGACGCCGTCTGCCAAATCCATATTCTGCCGTATATTACCAAAGAATGGATTCGGATTATTCGCACCAGATGGAAGCATCACACCGCCAATCACGGGCGCGAAACTCGGTCGTCCGCCATCCGGCGAGGCAATTGAGGTGCCTGGTCGTTCCGATGCCGATCGATGGTCGATGAATGTAGGATATTCAGTGGCGAAAGCCTGATATCCCCCCCTCAAAAGATACGGCTTCCCGGAGAAGCCCTCGTTTGAGAACTTCTTGAACATGTTCATGGCCGAAACCGCATCTCTCCTTTCCGACGACGACCCATCGTATATTATCAGATACTTAACATTCTTCCATTGCGCGAATTTTTTCTGGTCTTCTTCGGTCTGGAGAGTCTGCTGTAGTTTTTCTAGGTTGAATGTAGCACGCTTCAACAAAGTCGTAGGTATGCAAAGGTTCAGAGCACCGCGAATTCGCGACTGGGCGTAGTGAGTAGATACGCGGACGTCCAGCAGCAGAAACTCGTTCTCGGGTTTACGTATGAGCATATCCTTTAATTGATAAGGTAGAATAAGCCCAGGCCCAGTTTCAAGCGTTGTCGGCAGCGTCTCAGCACGCGGCTTCGAAGGCTCCATTGACTGCTCCACCGCCTCCTGCGACAACGATAGCCGCGGACGCCGATCTTCAACCTTGGACAAATTTGTCCTACGAATAGGCTCAAAGGGGGAGTCAACATGCGCAGGAGATTCAAACCGGGGCAGGTTGCTAAATGAGGGCGGATTCAGCGACACCTCCGAGTTCCTTTTCGAGTCTGATGATACATACGCAGAGTCGTGCAGACTGTCTGTGTCGATATCCATGCGGTTCCCTGGGCCATCGAGAATCCTACCGCTCAAAGACTTAGAGCTGGACAGGTCCGAAGCACTGTCACTTTGATTGGTCAACAAACGCGGCGGTCTTGGCCGGGTCGACAAAGGTGAGTGAGCGGGCGCAAAATGGGCAGTCCCTAGACTAAAGCCTTTAGACCGATTTGCATCAACTTGACGTCTAAATGCTTCAAACTCCGGGTTAGCATCAAGAGGCACCTGCTTTGGTATAGCAGCGCCGAAAGACTTGACTGATGAGCTTGGGGGACTCCAGTGGTCTAAAGGGGCAACGAGAGAGTCTCGAACATCAAGAGTTGAATGATCAACATTGAGGCCGAAATAATTGGGACTAGGCGGTCGAACATCGGCAACAGCAGGGGATAATTTGTTAGTGGGAGGGTAGGGTTGACCGACGGAATGAGGCATGCGTGGTGACGCCAGGGGAGTCGTAGTTCTATTAGCGCGAAACTGTTGCATATTGGCCTGGGAATGGCGAGAGTGATGGGAATGTGAATGAGATGAGACAAGAGGCGGTCTCGAGGAAGTCTTCATAGTGTAATGTGAGGCGGTAGTCGTAATAGTAGTAGCTGCTGAACGGTCGACGTTGCTTTTCGTCAATTCGGGGGCCATTTTCATTTTCATCTTTGCGTATGACGTCGTATTCTGAGATCCGTCCAACGTTGACGTTTACTTCCCATGTCAATAAGTCTCCGCACGCCTATAAATTCGACATGACGGCCAAGTGTGCATTCAGGGAGTCATGTACTGTATGGTATGTTCTGTTCTTCTTTGGCACTGCAGCACTGAAGTTCTAGATCATGTAAAGTAAACTCGGTGTGTTGGAAGGCGCATATATCTATCTCCCTTCCTCTCCCTGCGTCGCGTGGCTGATATGTTGGAAAAGGGAAGCCGGTCTAGATAAAGTAAGACAGGCCAAGCAGAGAAGGCGTTAGAAGGCGGCAAAGCAACGACCACAAGCACAAGCGCAGCACGTCTGAATAATACGAGCGGAAGGCGAAAGACAGACGTAGAGCCCAGCTCTTTCGAATGAATGACGATGGCAAAATAGAAACACCGAAATAGGGTGTGGGTGGGGGGAAGACGGTAAGAAGGGGTCCTTTCTCCTTGGTCTTTTCTCTGGCTTCAGGGGGGACCCTTTTGCTTTTTCTTGTGTGTGGACCGGTCGACGGTGGTGGTAGTAATAGTAGCGGTAGTAGCGTGTATGTGCCCAGGTGCTCCGCGTAGAGGTGTGCGTAGTATGTGTGAGTGTGTGTAGATATGGAATAGACAGTGAGGCCTGGACCGTTGGCGATCTCTACTTTTAGATATGCTTGAGAGCTCTAGTAAAGGCAGTCCTTGGTCGTACGGGAAATAGGACGAAAGATGGGCGTAATTGGGGGCAACTCTTCGGATTGCCTTACTTGAGCAAGGCGAGTGACCCAGGTTCAGTTGATGGTGTGTATTGGCGTATTGGTGTCTTGGTGTCTCGTGCAGGTACAACAAAGAGAGGAACCAGATACGGAGGAACCTAAAGAACCTAGAGGAACCTTAGAACCAAGGTACGTAGGTAGGCAGAGGTAAGGTAGACTGGTAGACTAGACTCCTCAGTAGATTTCGGGGGGTGTCGAGTGTCATAGAGGGACGACACTACGGGAGTTTATGGACCCTAATAGGGCAAGAGAAAAGTTCGCCTGAGGTAATGATCTGCGATTCAATGGCGCTACTTTGCGACGGCGGCAAGGATTGAAGGGGCGGGAGAAACAGCGCCTTAGAGCGTGGAGACGGAGATAATATAAATCATGGTCCGTTTCTTCATCAGTAGGAACTACCGCATAGTCTGTTCCCAAGTGCCCACTGCCCACTTCTATGACTTTGCTAAACAATAGCGTGTGTCGTGGATCATCAAAGAATTATAATAACAAGCCTCATTAAGGCCCTTTTTTAATAGGCTGTGTTACGCATGTCATATGTTATTTGGTCTATTAATGTCATGGCTATGAGATGAGACAGAGTGGGAGTGTATGGAGACTGGGTTTTATGAAGTAGTATGGGAATTGAGAAAAAAGCGATAATAAAAAATAAAGGGTTCAAGCCTCGATGACGAAATGGCAAAAAGCTGGGGTGAAAGGATTAAGCAATAGGACCCTTGAAATTTGATGACTCGGTGAAACTTTTTTTTCTTTGGCTGTAGATAATGCCCCCAGCGCTGCGCCGTGAGGCAAGTGACGTGATGTATCTCTCAATAAGGTAAGCAGACCCCCTGAACACATTATGTACATACCTCATTATGCCTACACATCTGTAGGTACCCGGCACATACCCAGTGTAATAGACGTAATTGCTAATTCAATGTTTCAGTGTTCAATGTTGTTAGGTTAATTTCTAGCTACTTACCTATCCATCTTCTACATAGTATATGATAACACGTATATTCCGCATCTTGTTGTTTGCAGGCTCGTTTAATTTAATGAGCTTCAAGCCAGATGCCATAGAACCGGAATGAATGTCATTGTACAAACAGGTATATGAAATTGGTTCACGGGGTGGCTGGAATCCAAACGATACTAATAGAGTACAAGCGCATAAGTGACGCGGTCCCGAGGCGCATCATACACACGTCATAGCTATGTTACTTGTATACAGCGTAGTAATAGACCAAGGCATTAGTGGCAGATATCCATATGGATTAGTAGCAGAACAAGCGGGAGCACAGGCCACGTGTGGCCCCTTTTTCCTTCTGGAAATAATGACTTACCAGCCGCTAGGCTCTTCATAGCCAAGTGGCCTAGCTTTCCAACTCTCCCTTTTTCTTTTGGTTTACGGGGCCATTTTAGGGTCTTCCAGGACTTTAGCAGGGTCTAACAAGGCCGTCTTCCCCGTCTTGGTGTGTCGCATTGCTGTTCTGGACCCTTTTCCCCTCATCCACGATTGACAAAGATCATCCGACTCGACTCTGTCCTACGTCGAGAAATCGCTTTTCGACAACGGGACAGACTTATTGTCGTCTTTTAGATTGCCCGAGAATTCTGGACCGGTCAGCCGGTGCTATTCTGGCTGTGAAGACCATTAACCGGCCAAGGTAGTATCCATTCCCAGTCCGCAACCCGCAGTCCGCCGTCCGCACCTCAAACATGGTGAGGCTGAACCTGTCTTTCGATGGTTTCGAGTTTCCCAAGGGTTCATCCTAGCAGAGGGACTTAAGATTCATTGCTTATTGTGGAGGCATATACGTAGTACAGCACTGAACCCGGCACATATATCCGTACTAGAAATTCCCCCGGGTTCAAACATCCTTAATACCAGGTATGAAGAATCTCAGCTTGGTAGGTGACCTTCACCGATACCCAGGAAGGTTATCAGATCCATGGACTATTGATTCTTTTGGGATTTCGCGTCTGCCGCTCTGGCTCTAGAGACTAGCGTTACCGTCGCCATGCGCGCAAGTTCCTTGCGGATCAAACCCTTAGCATAGCACTACATATGTGTCTTCTAGGGATAGCCCACGCTTCGGTACATTTCTACCTATCAAAAGATCAGGAAGACATTCAAGTCTTCAGAGATCGTCGCTTGCCCAACAACATGGGTCCAGGTAACCATACGATATCAAATATCCGCGGCTACTTTCTAACGGGTTCACAGCTAAAAGAGCTGTACAATGGTGGGACGGTTGCGGTAGTCCACGCTAATAATGACATAAGATCGCCAAACCTCGAACATATATGGCAGCATTCTATGGTACATGGGGCGCATTCTAGGTACAAAGGCCGACTTACAAGGCACAATCCACCCGGGCCGTCTTTTCCTGTTTTTTCCTTCGTGTCGAAGCCTACAATAGATAATAACTTGTCTTCCGACTTTGACAACTCAATCTAGAACTCTGAAAAGTCTCCTGATCTTGTCATAAAGTGGTGACAGGCACGCGACATCGTCTTTCAACCGTCAAGTCGCGTCCCACGCTAGGGAGAGTCGCCTTTAGTCTACATAGCATCATAGCTTTGTCCCTTGGCACCCTTTATAGCTCCTCTCATCACACCACTTCTACGTCATTATGCTTCGCAATATGTCGTACTACCGACTTTCCACAGGGTCCAGCTCGTTCGCTCGAATGTTCTCGCTTGCGGGGCTTCTACTATTGTGCCTCCGTTGAGCATTTACAGACGACATCCTTCCACAGAATAGGTATTCTCTTCAACGAGGGTTATACTGTTACCATGTACTATAATCAGACTTCGTACGAGAGGTGCAACTTTGACAGCGTACAATAAATCTAGCCAAGCCCAAGCTAGGGCCGTATTGTGCCGTGGAATGTAGATTAAGCTTGCACAACCTCCCCAGATTAGAAATGAGCTGCAATTCGAGTGGCCTGGAACTTTGGGGGATAGAGGGGGTAACGTATCGGGGCCAAATCATGTTGAGGCTACCGCCAATTGCCTGCCTGTTTCAGCGCTCCCCAGCTGACATCCCAGTTTCCCGAACGCATCTTTGGCGGCTGATCCCAAGATCTAGACATGGGGAATGCGTTATCCCATATTGCGTTATCATCCCGTTCCGTTGATTTCCATCCCTCACCGCTGTTGTACGAAGTACATATAATCCTCCAGGATCATCACCAACCTGCTATGTATTGATTAGTGGAGGATTTCCTCCGTTGCAAATTCACGACTGTAGAGATCTACCCAACAGAAAAAAACTACATGTACATTGCTGCGCAGATCAGTCCATCAATCTTCCGTAGGGCTTTGTCTACCTAGCAGACCCAAAGCACGCAACATGCCTCTAGTAGATCCGGGTTTAGCTGACTGTCGCCACGTGCTGGTGGTCAACTCTATTGGGACTTCGGCGACGGGTATCGGTTCACTAGTGTCTAAAGCAAGCTAGGTACCTACCTACATAAAACCAGCAAGTCAAGCTAATTTTCCTGAGATGCCATTTACACTTGTGCCTGGCTATTTGTGCTATTTACTGTCCCATACCCAGCGTGAAACAGTTGAACCAAGGCAACTTAGCACAGCACAAAAGTAAGCTGTCTAACCTGCATGAGAGAAGGGTCTAGGCCAACTGCTCGCTGGCACTAGTAAGATAATAGGTAGGATAGGAGGATAGAGTGACACAAGCATGGCGCACAGATGTGGATATTGGTTATAAATCCACTGAAGCGGTATATATTACACTTTGCTATAGGTAGCATGTTAAACTTCGGGATTGGGGGTCGGCTACTAAGTACTTGGCTATATCCTCGTGAATTTCGTGTTAGCAAATTAGCACGCCGCCAATACGGCACCATCGTATTGTCTGTAGTTCAAGAATTCCTTGTTATGTATTACCAAGCTTCCACTGCTGCCCTTGTAGAGTCGCCTATCCATGGATATTGGTAAACTAATGGAAATAGAATCAAGGCATCGTGGTTAGCTACTGAATACCCATCTTTCACTATCTAACTGTCTCCCCCGTGCTATCCGTGCCCTGACTTTCTTGTTATTCCCTTGTACTCACCGAATCTGATATAAGCAGCTTCACCCTGAGTCCTATCTCAGTACAGCTATCAGCTGACAACCTGGCATCGCTCCCCTTTTCTCTGATGTTGGCTGGTCCTCGGGGTGGAACATTCGACGAGGTTCTATTGAGATCGGATGTCCTCGCCACCATTCGTACCATCGTAATTGTGGATGACCTGTGACATGGCCGCAGCTTCATGCTGACTCAATAAACGTTTCAGCCCATCAAAAAGCCAGATGTGACTGATGTAACAATTCACAATATGACTTCATGGCATTATGCCAGCTTGAGGCCAGGTTTTGGTTGAGTAAGTATGTACCCATCGAAACTACTTGCGATAGGGCAGAATAAGCAAACCACTATCTTATCCATGTGCATACGTACCGAAAGACGAAAGCTGAATGACAAGTTCGTATTTCTCCACCTCTTACGCTGTAACTTTAGTTGTTCCAACTACGAGCCTCTAGAAAGTACGTTAGGGGTGAGGCATATTCTTTTAGATGACACCAGAGCTGCAAGTTGCAAGACCTGAGGCGACTTCGATCGTAGCAGTAACTAATGCAAGTAGGGTCCATTCGGTTGGACTAAGGCCACGGCGCATGAGCACCGACGGGTTCCGATACTGATCTTTGACGTGGTAATTATGGGGCTGAGCCGAATACTAATCGGGGCCGGCTACGGATCCCGGAGCCACGTGTCAACCCCTCCGGAAGGACCGGCTTGGGTACCGAAAGAGGTAGGGGCTAGGTTTTTTAATGCCCTGCGTAACTTCCAATGAACGGAAGACAAGCCGGACATGAGCAGACGTGGATATAAGCTTATATCTATAAATTTATATGACTTATCGGAATATATATGTATAGACTCTGATGCTTCTATAAATATTATAAAGATTTCAGTGTAGTTAATATTTATCTTGATGTTACTAATATTAGGACATGTCAACTAGAATATCATCCAATGAGCAACGTAATTTCTGTGATACATGAAGACTACCACCGAAAAGGGGGGTATATTCTTGGCTCTAGGTCTACAACCTTCACGAACTATCACACCTCCCTTTTCAGAACGAAACATATATACATTCGTAGAAGTTACATATGAAGTCATTGCTACTCGGTATACTGATGTTATAATTTTAGATCCTATGGGGGATATATAGCTTCGGGGCCGTTCTGCCGGGGAAGCCAGTCAATAGATATTGCCGATGAGGTACCTACATGTAGCAGCCTCTACGAAAACACGATATTGCAGTAATATAGATAATATTTAGCTTTATGAACGTATATGTTTAAGCCCTGAGCCTCTTGTATGTACGGGGCCCAGCCGACCGCCATCATATGCTAGCTAGTTAGCAAGGCTTCTCGTTAAACCAAACCACCTGAACTCCTAGCCAATGCTAAAAAGCAATACATGCGTATGGGTATCAATGCAAGTCAAGTCTAATGCTTGTTCTCAACCCTGACACCAACTCCATAATGCAATCATTCATATCCTTCCGTGCCTGAAACCTTCCTAACCGTAATGTTCTGTGCTGGATTCTCCCTTTACATTTTGAAGCTCAGCATCTACATCCCAGGCATTGAGATACTCGTCTAAGTTGTCCAAGACTTGAGCTACCTCATCGACCCCCTGGCTATCCTTTTGCCAAGGTGATTGCTCTACATCAGACATCTCCTGATCGCACTCCTCTGCTTCCGTGGCTATATTCTGGAAAGGATCCGGTTGTATTTGAACTACGTGTGCGTCTGCTTCTCGGAAAGCCTGAGCCATCGCATTTATAGTGGGACTCATGGGCTGCTGCTGCGAGGAGCTTGGAAGCAACCGCGGCTGCAATCGAAGTCGTACATTCTCGCCACTAGCTCGCCGTCTCACCGCGTCAAAATGTTTTTGGTACAAGTTATCGACGTCTTCGTCTTCAATACCAATTACCGTCTCTGGCGGAGGAGATGCGGCTCTTGTTGTACTAGTTATCGGCGGAAGAGTATCATCTCTTTCGTTGGGGAGTAAGGCAAACGATACTCGACGACTTGGTCGTTCACTCAATCGTCGCTTCGCTCTAGACCTCGAATGAATTCCGCTAGAAAGAATACCACGACTACGGCCAGTGGATAAACGTTGCCGGGTAGATTGTTGGGGAGAACCTTTCGGTGATGGCGTATTAAGTAAGGCGAATGGCTTGATCGAATCTTCGAGGTCAGGGGTATGTAGACGGCACGTAGGCGTTTGATGAGGTGTGGTAGGACTACTGGTTGGACTCTCTGGCGATCCGTGGCCTGGCTCGGTACCTGCTGGGGGTGGTATGGGTGAGTGTGATAATTCGTCTGATATTGCTGGTGTAAGCGAAACGGGCGCATCTTTGGGATGAGACATGGCGTTCGTACTTATCTCTGCCCATGGGCTCTGATGTTCTTGGGGGATTCCTCCAATGCTCGGTATGCCTGCGAGTGTAGCATCTGGAAGCGTAGTGGGATACCGGCTTTGTTGATCCAGCGTTACCGACCCCAGGAGTTCTTCAGTCCAGGGAGTCTGTTGCGACGGCCGGATTATGGGAGTGTCATGGGTATTGACTTGGGAGCTGACTGCAATGGGTTGAAACGAACAAAGCGAGTATTCGCCATCAGTCGGTTCTGCCTTAATGTACTCGCTTGTCAAATCTGCCCCCGGAGACAGTTCACGAACCCAGGGGCTTTGTGGTCCAATTTCGGTGGTATCTAGTACGTCGTTCTGGACTGGACTATGACATTCGAGATTCTCCTCAACTTTGATAGTGGGTGTCTTTGCTCTATCCTCGTTAGGAGCATCTAATTTCTTTGGAGAGTCTTCCATTACTTCAATGCCCCATTCTGATTGTGATAACGGAACTATTACTAAGTTGGATTCGGAATCCGAATCATCTTCTTGCGATGCCTCGTCAATTACGTTCTGCGTTGCGATATGCGGCTCGGATGTTGGTATGGCCTCGGTGTCCGAGCCCGCTGGTACGACTTGATGTGCAAGCAGTTCACCAGTCTCGGAGGGCGTGCTGCGAGCGCAATCCGTTGGATAACCCACCAGAGTGGATCCGTCGTCCGTCCATGGTCCTGGCTTCGCGAGATTTGTTTCAACTGCCGTAGAGTCTCCTTGGGGTATAGCAGTTTGAGTTGCCTTTGCTTGAAGCGAGGCGACTATCATATGTGGGTCATCATAGCCTGTGTCTAAGTTTTGGCCTGCTGTAAGCTCACTAAGCTTGCGAAGGGCACTGATGGCTACCGAGAAGATCGAACTATTGAAGGAATTGTCGGCTATAAGATTGTCATGGACCGGATCTCTTTCATTTTCAGATAACCTAGTCTCTGTGGTAACTGTACGGCTAATGGCATTAGTGTGCCTAGATAGCTCGTCATCGCCACCACGTGTTCCTTCGTTCTTGGACCCTTCCTTATCTAAGGTTGCCGGTATTGATGAATTGTTGGTACTACCTGGAACACTAGTACTCTTCTCCGTTTCATAGATAGGATCCGATAGATGTTCGGATGCTGTCAATTTCACCTCTGGCTCCATATCAACTTGTTGCTCTGCAACTGTGGCGGTTTTAGGCAATTCTGTTTCTTTTTCCTGGGTTAAGATGGTCACCGCATCTTCGTGACTAGGCGATTCGGAGGTTCCGGTCTGAGTCAGCTCTGAGCAAACGTCCGTAATCGGGACATCTGGATCAATTATAGGAGATGCTTGCTTCGGTGGTCGAGCTCGATAGTGAAAACTCTGGTCCATATAACTCTCAAGAACAATATCCTCTTTTGTATCCTGGGCCTGCAGAGCTTTTGGACTGGTATGATTAGAAGCTGATTTTGAATAGCCCTGTGTCTCAAAATCCGGTCCCTGTTCACATTCCTGGCCGTCCGCGGAGGAGGGGTCATAAATGCCATCGCTAGTTGTGCTCGTGTGTTCCACGTCCGAGTCATCAGCGGCTAGTCCAAGGTTGTCCAAAGACTCGTCTGGTGACGGCGTTGTCTCAGATCTGGTGCATATCTCAACATGTACCTCTCCTAGAACCCCGTGCCCACTCTGGCTAAGAGATGATGGAGTTCCTAACTCAAAACTTTTGCTATTGCTAATAATGTTAGGTATAGCAGGTTTTATAATCTGGTTGGCTTGTATAGGTACGGGGACACTTTGAATAGGTGATTTCATTGGCGGTATCGGTGAAGGAGAAGATACTGCAGGGGCATCTTGTAAGACATCGAACCTTTTCCGCTTCGATGGTTCCTTCTTCAACCATTCCTTCTCTGCTGGTCGTTTCTTGTTATGTTCGTCGGTTTCATGAAGGGTCTGTTTAGGTGCCCAGAAAGCATCCCTCTCTAATATTACACCATCTGCCCAGGCTTGTATTCGCCTACGCTTCTTCTTTTCCAGAGGGCTATTGGAGAGGTGCAATTCGAGATTGCTTTGGGGACTGGGCAAGTGACACTGAAGCGAGTCTCCTGTTCGCGGGGTAGCATTGTCTTTGTTGAGGCGCCTATTGACAAGCGGCGTACGTCTAATTGGAAGTTGAGAGGGCTCGAATGTGGATTTCTTGATGGCGGGCTGTCGTTTCGGTTTCGGTAGCCATGGATTCTTCCAACCTGAGGCTCTATCGAAAGGGCCGCGCAAAGATGAGGTCATAATGCGTAAAGGTTTCCCCTGTAAGTATCGGAGTCCCTGCGCCTCGTATCTCAGTCTCTTTGCTATCTTTGCGTCGTCGTCCAACTCTTCGTCTGATCCGACATAGAGGATGTCGTTCGGGCTGGCTGGGGGTGGCGCAGCACAGTAAATGGGTTCGTCCCCGAGACGAACCCGCCTCCAGGGCTCGATATCGATGGTTTCTTCGCGCATGATTTCAAAATTGAATAGAACGTATGGTCAGCATGGTGTCATTTTCTGATTACTAACGGAAGCTGATGTAGTAATCTTTGGTATTGCCGTGGGGTTTTAGGGATTAGGAGGTGGCTTGAAAGTCGGTATAATGTAATTTGGGGAGAATCAAGAGGGTCAATTGATATTTGTAGACCTATTCAGTGGCAGATTGGCAGGCTGGCAGTTTGACATCTCCACTCTCAACCTAGTAAGAAGCAATTTCGTACTGTAAGGTTATCAATTGATCCAGATAGCTGGAAACCTTAAAGGGCTTCGCGGTACCTAAGGAAGACGCGACTAAGCGCGTTAATTGAAATTAATAAAGTTAGCGTAAGTACTTAAGATCCATGTGGCTTAGTTGTGGCTTGACACTAAGCCCCTAGGCTCTAGTGTTAGTGAGCTTTATAGTGGGGATCTGTTGCTACAGAAACGGTGCCGGATGCCAGGATCGTGTCCGCCGAGTGCTTGGGCCAACGAATCGTCGGTTGCGGCGATTCAAAAAGTTACGGCAGGCATGTCGGTACACACACCGCCTGCACGAAATACCACATATTACGTAGGTACAGTAGATACCCAATCTTTTCACCTTACCAGCCTGCTTTGGATGTTATACATCTTTGTGTGCATTATTCTTTCAAGCAAGCCGATCAGCATTGATTTTATAACGATTATACCCAATTGTCCACTGTACTTGCTATACCTACCCTATTGTGGCACCGGCATAGCTGTTCCAGACGCGCCAAATTTGCCCCACGCATACTTGTCAACACAACACCTGCATATAGAGCCACAATCAAATCGCGACTTTCCCACCCACCGTCCTACAATCGTCGACTACCTCGTCGAACGCGTCCCTAAAATCCAAAACGTTTACTTTATGGATATTTATCGGTGTTACTGATTGCTACCCAACATATCCAGAGCTAGAAGCATCTGCTCGCCATGGCTCACGCCTGGCTTGATTCACTTTCCGAGGACTGGGTTTCCCAGCCCAGATCCGATACCTCGCAGGCCCAATTGACCAATTTGCCTGGCTCTCGTCCCAATACAAATAGAAGAAGCTCGCGAGAACCTCAAAGTCGCATACCGCGCTTTAATAATGGGAATGCGAGTATTCGGAGATCACAACCAGCGCAAAACAACAGCGCTATCCTGAACGAACGAAGCTTGAGCGAGATTAATATCCGAGGATCACAGCTTGGCCACTCGAAACGCTCGCAAGATACAAAGGCCTCCCAGCGTGGGCGTTATCTAAGTCGCTCCGCATCCGCATCTACCACTGCGTCTGTCGTCCATAATACGATTCAGCATAACAAGTCCCAAAGTGCCTCCCCTTCGAAAACTAGAGAAGATGTACCCGAATGGAAGAGGCGGCTAGTTTACGGAGAGTTAAACTATGGAGAGTCGAAGGATCTGTTTAGTTCGGCAGGTACGGGTCTGGAAAATATCTTTCGGCCGCCGGCAGCCCAGGAATCCACGGGAGATGAAACTATCGACAATGAAGATGATGTTGTAAACGAGTCAACCCTACCCTCCAGCCCTCCTCCTTACTCAAGACGCCAGACTTGTGAGGATGAGAGCTTCGAGCCGTCTGTTAACGAGTCTTTGGTCCGGCGCTCTCCCCCCGCTCGCAAACAGATGAAATTTCGAAGGACCGAAGAGGATATGCAGGAATCGAGCAGGATTTCACAATCGCTACCTGATGGCTCTTACGATAATGGGGATGAAAGTCAACATCAGCCCGATGAGCAATCCATACTTCCCCGTGATCCTAACAACGACCTTAATGGATCTCGCAAGGTTAGTGGGCAAAGTGTTCTTAGAAACGAGGACTTGAGCCCTATCCTGATATCACGTCACAACTCCAAAGACGGGAAAGTGAGTTTTGCCCCGGTGGAACTACCAGCAGACCAGCTGCATAAACGCCTTGAGAAGCTTAGGCAAAACCAAATGTTCTTAGAGTCAGAGCCTAATAGTCGTCTGGGACAAGAATCGGTCCCTGTTGCAGATGAGAGCCAGGGACCCGAAAATACCGATGATTTCATCAAAAATGGGGGCTTTTTGAACGTCCAACGAGGTGGACGCTCAGCAGAGGGATCTTTCCGCCGACGCCCTCTAAGCCCGCCAATAACCGCCGACACATCAGAAATGCTCCCAGAGTCATCACTCCAGGCCAGCACTCCGAAACAATTTCCAACGGTTAGGATAGAGCGCGTTGCTTCAGCAAACAGGGAGGAAGATATTGGATATCCGCATAGTCCGGTCATGCCTCGTGCCCCATATCCTAGTCCTGAGAAACGATTACAGCCGCCTTCAGGTCAGAACGGGAGCCCCTTGAAGTTATTTGGCCCATACGACACATACACCAACCAAACCCTTCTTCGACGTATAAGTCAATTTGAAGACCAAATGACCGATAGTCTCTCACGCTCAATGGTAGACGCAACTGTTGCTATGCCAACGCAAGAGTCGCCTTCCAAATCCGAGGTGAACAAGGGCTTTGTGGCCGAATCAAGTCCCACGAAGGCACCACAAGTTGACACTCAACACGCCGAGAGCCTGGACAACATTAGCACATTCGGAGCTGGAGAACTCAATGGTTACGAGTTTAGTGAAGACATCACGCAGAGTTCTATTGATCGATCGCAACTTACAAATAAAGAGAATATGGCGCCTATGGATGACTCACTGCTACCAAATAACCCCTTCAAGTTTCAGATTCATCAGGACCTATCGTCTCCGGAGAGGAAACCCCTCGCGCTACAACGCCAACGTCTTAAGCAACCAAGCAGTTCTTTCTCTAAGCGTAGCAGAGCTCTATCCAGGGCTTCCAACAGCTCAAGACCCCAGAGTTCTTCGAATCCATTTGAACCTAATAGTGGTGTCCAGGGAACACCGAGGAGGGATGGCTCGGATGGGAAGAGGCCACGAACCTCGCCGTCGAAGGACCCCACACCGAAAAGGAGACGGACGCTACACCGCTCGGACATTGCATTTGGAATGGATCAACCCGTTCTGATAGAATCCGTACAGTCTTCACATCGAACTATGCAATCGGCAATTGAGAAAAAGCGACAAGGGGCTGGTCTAGGTGACTTGCGGCTTAATACTGACCCATATATTCTCGCAGCGCGTCAGATTCTTCGCCCCCGATCGCCGACTCCCGGCCAGAGATCGATGAGCGGACGACAACCGTTCATGGGCTTCTCTATGGACCCAGATAATCCAAATGGCATATCAGAAATATCCATCCCGGAATTCCCTGTTGATGGATCGGGGAGAACATCTATGAAAACCCAGGACTTTTTTGATGCCGCGGAAGAAATCATGGCTATGATCCGGAATAAAGCCCGCCCTAAGAATGACCTGAGTAGTGTTGAGGAGTCCGAGCTCGAGAGTCCTGAACAACACAGCCTCGTTGCACCTGGTGGAGACGAGAGTTCATTCCAGGAGTCCACAAAGGAGCCGTTCTCTCGCCCACCGAGCCGGGAAGGGCCTCCTCTTGCCAGGGTGCCAACCCGCCAAGAAGACCCGGAGCTCGTAGATCGGCTGAAAAAGTACGAAGAGGGTAGCGACCTAGGCGAGATTATCACCAACTCAATGCATTCGATGGGGCGAATTCGGGAGGCCATCAATGAAGCTAATAGCCTCAGTGAGTCTATCCGACAGAGCTTCATCTCTGAGGAGGGTTGGGACAGCTCTGCCGAGGGTCAGCAAGTCATCAGTGACCTCTCCAACGTCAGACTCTCTCGCAACCCAGATCGTCCCGAGCCTGGTGAGGCTGCGGTCGAGTACCCTTCGAATGGTTCGCGATCTTCCGGGGCCTCCACAGGACGTTCAATCCCTACCGGCTCTTCCCGTTCCGATTCGAAGAGACTCATCGCGCCGGACGTAGTCACCCCTCTTATTGGTAACCAGGTGGGTAATATGGTGTTTGATAAGGAGAATAACGTGTGGTATAAAGTCAAACAAGCTCGGCCTATTTCGGATAGCAGGAATATTCTCCCATCTGAAGACAGTGAAGACCCATTCGCCAGTATTCCGGATCTCTCCGTCGATATAACCAGAGAAGCACAAAACCTTGAGTCGCCCACGAAACGAGCCTTAGAAGATGGGGAGCAACTTGAAGGGGAAGTGTTGTCATCAAGACCTGGTTCTGCGAAGTCATCGCCCACAGCACAGGAGTCGTTCGGTAGCGAAAGCATGATGGGCCATACGAAAGAGGCATCCATGGGAATCCAAGACATAGTAGCTGAGACAGCGGTCGAAGACGACGAAGAGATTGAACAGGAGATAACTATCCACGAAGATCGAATGCAGCAGTCAAGTCCATCACGACGAAGGAATATGACCATCTCGTTTTCCTCTCCAATTGCTTCTATCATACAAGACTTCGCTCATCAGTCAGATGATGACAATATCGAGCAAGGTCCAAGACTCCAGAACGAGCCAATCCAACAAACTGCCACCGATTCCCTTAAACGTGGACGGCGATCCAAATCACCTAAATCTGCAAACAACCCCACCAAAAGGTCAAGGTCGCGGAGTCGCTCAGCAAGAAACTTGTCTGTTAAAGGGCAGGACTTTGTCCCAAGACCAGTGTCGCGAATTGACGAACAGGACGAAGACACGGCTGGAGAGCAGGTTGTACCCGAAGACCGCCAAATCAGCATCCGTGGAGAATCGAGTGTTGTTTATCCAGAAGATGACAACAGGAACACCAGCTTGAGTGTTGTGGTAGCGACACCAGGACCTACAAAATCTTTGTCAACTTCTGCGACGCCAATTATCGGACAGTATGTCGGTTGTCTGTCATTGAGCCCCCTATCCGATTTTACGATGCATCAGGCGGACCAGTCCTGTGGATTAGAAGTCAGCTATGTCGTAGGTGATCGTTATCTTGCTACTGGAGACGGCTCCAAGAAAATCATGTCCAAGGCCATCCAAAATCTTGTCGAGAAAATCACCGAGGTCGAACCGTTCGAACCCGACTGGGAGTCTATGCATGAACTTGATATCAATGACAAGCAGTTGACGACACTTCACATGCTAGATGAATTTTGTACAAGCGTTGTTACTCTCAATGCATCAAATAACTCTATCGAACACCTAGACGGTGTGCCAGGAAGCGTTCGGAACCTACGGATTACTCATAACCATCTTTCCGAGTTGACGGCTTGGGGCCACTTGATGAACTTGCAATACGTGGATGTATCCGACAACCAGATTAACAGCTTGCATGCCTTCAAGGACCTGGTACACCTGCGAAATCTCCGTGCGGATAACAACCAGATTACCAGTCTTGATGGCATCAAGATGCATGACAGCCTGCAGGTTCTCCGCGCACGGGGAAACCTTCTCGAAAGTGTAAACTTTGACGGCACAAAGCTACAACGTCTCACCGAGCTAGACTTGGCGAACAACCAGATCAGCTCCATTCATGGCATCGAGCAACTCACGTCCCTTATTACCATCAATCTGCAACAGAATTGCTTGCCATTTTTCGGACCAAGCGCGGATGTCTCAGTTCCGAATCTTAGATACCTGACGCTCTCGAACAATGATCTTGAAACTCTCGACATATCGCCATTCCCCTCAATCCGCCTTCTCCACGCAGACCGCAACCTCCTGACAACAGTCTCGGGATTCTCGCGATGCCGACGTCTCGACAGCCTCTCGCTACGGGAGCAGCGCGGAGACACGCCCCTCGACGCCTCCTTCCTAGACGCGGCTTATGAGGTCCGCAAGCTGTTCCTGTCTGGCAACCTTCTCACCGGGTTCAACCCGACCGTCGACTTCCTCAATCTCCAATACCTGGAGCTAGCCAACTGCGGCCTCGAGCGCCTGCCCGCAGATCTCGGACAACTGATGCCGAACCTGCGTGTACTCAACCTCAACATGAACGCCGTCGACGACGTCACAGCTCTGCGCTACATCCCGCGCCTCAAGAAGCTGTTCGCGGCCGGCAACCGCCTCGCGGACGCCGCCCAGGTCGCCGATGTACTCGCCGGCTTCCCGCACCTCTCGAAGCTCGACCTCCGCGACAACCCCGCGACCCTCGGTTTCTACGCTCCTGTCCAAGCTCTGGTGTCTATTGAGGGCGACACGAAGGCCGGGTTCGACCCCTTCGCACTCCCAGACGCGGACCCCGACCGCGATAACTTGTTCGCGAGCCGCTCTGACATGGGCACGCGCATGCGTCGCCGCTTGTACGAGATGGTCGTGCTGGATCGGTGTCGGCGGCTTAAGGGGCTCGATGGACTGCCGGTTGATGCGGCTGTGGCGAGAAGGAGGGATAAGGTGTGGGATGCGCTTGTGAAGAGCGGGGTCATGGCGCCGGAGACAAGGGGAGAAGCGGTGGTGGTAGGTGAGGATGAAGAAGCAGATGCGGAGGCTGAGAGCGATGCGCTGTAGGGCTGCGAGGATAGCTTTGGCTGATGTGCTCTGCTTGGATGTAATAGGATACCAGTTGGTGGCTGGATAGTGCTGTGATTGGGCACTTGTATACTTGAATTACACCTAGAACTCGAACAGACGAGAGTCGAGTCGAGTCAAATTGATCGATCAATGGATGGAAGCAGGCAGGCAGGCATCATTCCAAATTGGACCCAGGCGGGAGGTCTATCAAAAACGCAGGTTGGGGGTCCAACGGCTGGTGTTATGGATAAATCAACATGTCTTTTTATTGTTGTTAGTGTAGGATTAGAAGGAAAGCATGCATGCAGGCGCGGTATTCTACGATTACGCTAATAATGAGAGATGAAAATTTCAACATTTGATCGTATTAGGAACTCGGGATTACTGCTGGGGATATTCGTGATATTCGATGGCTTCGCGTAAAATCAGTATATCACCTCGTGTCAAGTTTCCCTCTGTGAACATGAATACTGTTAAACTTGGCATCCACGTCCAGTACCTAGTACCCGTATACCAGGCTCTGCGATGAATCGGCTTTCTCAGGCAGACATTACGAGGCCTGCAGTATTACTTATCACACGTATCACCAGCAAATAGGTAGCAAGGATATATACGTCGAGAACAAAAGATTATTGCCTCTAGGGCTATTCGTAACATTCTAGGCGATTAGCCGTGGTGTACAAACGCCACACAGACGAGCGTCCAAAGTGGTATAAAACGCCATGAACGATGTTGGGTATATGTGTAAATGCCGAGAACCGGTTCCGTCCTCAGGAGTATGTCGTGACTCTCATTATTCCTGACCCTCGTCTTCTGCCGTACTTCCAAGACTTCGTCCAAGTACTCCATCGTTCGCCATTAGCCAGCCCAATTCACTGTCCAGCAACAGTCCCGTTGTTACTGGTATTGCTCGGTGTTCGCTCGTGGCCAAGCCCTAAGACGCGCTGTAAGCTCTTCCTGAAAGCCTTGCCTGTTGCTTGGCTGGAGCTGTCCTTCTCCGGCTGTGACGTGCTTTGGGCGAGAGTGTTAGGGTCTCCGCCGGCACTTTGCCTACGTCCCAGAAAACTAAAGCTCATCCTCTTGCTCGCGTTCGCCTTACTGTCCGCGACGGTTTCCTTCTTCCTTCTGCGGACAGCCACGACGGGAGGAGGGTCCATAGGTCGAGGAGGCCATTCACCGTCTCGCTTCCAACCAGTGACACAAGAACGCACCACATCACTCAGATTGACTGGACATGAGGGTGTTGCAGATTGTACAACGATCTTGTCGTAGATGGTAGTGTATGCGGCGGGAGTGATGGAGGCACGCATAGGAGTGGCGGCGGGTAGAAGGGGTTGAGGTATGGGAATGAGAGTTTCGACTGGATAATTTGAAGTATCCTCCTTTGCTTTTGCCTCTTTGCATTCAGCATCCGAGGAGACGACGGTAGTGTCGCCAGACGTGCGCGTTGCACTGGGACTAAGTGGTGCAGACGCACCCGTAGAATCCGTGGGCGATGAGGGCAACGGCGATGTCGATAAATGCCACCAAGAAAGACGCTTGGCAGTCGGGGAAGTGGGTGTGGGAGAAGTAGGTTTTGGACGAATACGAGCCGCCTTCGCACCTGTCCAAGCGTCTCGTCGAGCATTGAAACAAGCCAAACCATCATTCCATTCCATCTCAGCACGTACCGCCCTCCTCCGCTTTGCGCTCTTAGCTAGGGCCGCTGCTTTCACCGAAGTGCCAACTGCGTCCGGGTTGTCGAAGCGGTAAGCTGAAGGTAGCACTGGGCCATCGTCATCGTCATCACCGGGTGCGTCTGATAACCACTCAGACCGGGGACGAAAATGTGCGAGATCTTCCGAGACGGTGCTGTATACTGAGGCAGCCTCATCATCCGAATCGGTCTCTTCCACGATGAGATCATCCTCGTTCGTCTTAGCCGTAGCCCCTGCCTTCGCATCTCCCGAATTTCGCTTCACAGGTGGCCAATCAAATTGCCAGTCATTTCGTATCTTCTCCGCTAAAACACGTTTGATAGCATCTTTCTGCTTGGACTTATCCCGGCTTATGAGATCTGGGTCATAATCCACAGCTGGAGAATTTGCTGGATGTGAGTGGTGTCGCAACCTCGAGAGAGGCGACTTCGTCGATTTGTACAGATCCGAGAACAACATCTTGGGTGCAGAAGCGGATAGTCTTCTTGTTGTGACAGCCCCGGCCCCAGTTATAGCTTGATCAACTTGAGCTTCTGATTGTGTGGGGTGCGGGGAATCAGCGTGACTGGTGGTGCCATGAAATGTTGGCATAGGCATATTCGCTAAGAATCGCATCAGTCACTCGTGTATGTACATATATTAAGTACCCCCCAAGGTTTGCTGTGGCGTTATGCATAGACTCTCGAGACTCAGGGTTGTAAAGATGAACCCGTGCCGTTTGTCGGTTGTGTAGGTACTCGTTAAACGGCAAATTGATCTAGTCACTGGACACGAAAAAAAGAGACATGGAAACGAACAGAATAAATATAATTGTTGCCACCCCCGAGAACTCAAGATTGTCAAGCAAAGGAACACCGCTCTTCAATATATGATAGCATGACATTGAATCAAGATTTAAAAAGGACAAATAGTAATGTACTAAAGTCAAATTGACTTACAATCGCATTGATTGTCCAGAGTGGCAGGAGCCGGCACAGTGGCATTGTTGTTGTCAGCTCCCGCGAACTGACGGTCAAGGTTAGGGTCTTGGTCAGGATCAGGGCCAGGGTCTAGGTTGGGTCCGGTTGGACTCTGACCGTCGATTGATGGAGATGCCGTCGGCGCTGACGAGATTATTTTTGAGACTTGCATCCTGAAGGAACAGAAAAGCCTCAATGATTTACAATTGGAGAGGGTATCCAATATGCGTTGTATTGTGAGGTCTAAAGTCGTCAAGGCTGTCGTTAGCTAGCTGTCTTAATTCAATTTCCCTATCCATGGATGTATTAGGCCAGTTCAGTGTAACGGAGATGCAATAAGATGCAGAACGACGGGAGGATCCAATCTGGTTCGCTAGACGTGGTCAGCCGAGAACCGTGGATCGGGCGGTGTCGTGTGACCCAATCTGCTATCATCTACGGGGAGCTGTTCGAGTCTCTTTCCTTAGACAGTCCTTGGAGTCTTGGACGAACTAGGATCTGTCTCTTCTCACTCCCCTTCTGCGTTTAGGGTTTCACCGAACCGTCCAGTCCCATCACACACAATCCCGAGGCTAGTGATATAACACCCTCGTGTATGCCGGTAGTAGGTATATGTAAAAGCGTAGTAAGAACTTGATCGACAACCTACCCTTACTATATAATTAATAAATGTGTATTGTATTGTGCCGTATAGTAGCAGCCGATGCACTACCGAAGGCTAGCTGCAGGTCCGAAATGTAGTGATTGACTAGGGTCTTCCGAGTCGCATTGGAGAACGCGGTGAGTGGTTAATGCAAAGTCCAAGGCGTCGTACAATTCCTAAGAAAGAGATGCCGAAAGTCTCGAGGTCTATGATTTATGGTCTACCGATTACTGCAAACGTTACTGCGAACCATTTATTAAACATACATATGTATGAGATAATAGCGAGGCCATGGCGGTGCGTCATTGATGAAAGTTGAGCGAATGGCAATGTGCTATGTAAGAATCAAGTAGGTCGATAGATTGAGATGGTGCAGCTAGATGACTCCACATCGAGTCGCCTAGGTTGCACTTTACTTTAAGGGAGATGCTTGGTTGCTTGGCAGATGGGATTGGTTCAATGTTCTTGCTGTCAAGTAACGCAAATCTTCAGCGGCCGATTCCACCACCTAAAAATATACAAGCCCGCTGTCCATCATTGGTTACGCGACTTACAGCACATGACGTTGTTAGTGCACTAAAATCATTGGTTCGCTTAATTGAACGAAAGGAGCAATAGAGAATGCGTATGTACCTATTAGGTAACTACGCAGCTTCCCGCTATCCCATGGTGGTCGGTGCGTGTTGGCAATGTGGGGCACTAGGATGATTTAGCTTTTTTCGACAGTCTGAAAGACTGTAATTCTAAACCTAAAATAGAGGGCCACCTGCGGCAGCCACAAGAGCCCGAGTTTACGAGAGCTCTGCCGTTGAATATTTAGATAGCGAGGCTCCGCCTCGCTATCCGAGAACATAGGGCCATCCGCATGACTTATTCATTAATCCAGGAATTTATCATTCAAAAGATACGGCCCCATATTTCGATTGGCTGAGGGAAAAGTTGCCTGTTCGAGTTGAATTTCCTGGGCCCCGGGGCTACAACGAAAATGGCCCCACAATAACCCTCGTAAACTCGGGCAAATACAACATCGTATTACCACTCATTCATGGTGAGAGCTGCAGGATTCGAACCTGCGCGGTTTCCCATCGCGGGGCGTTTCATTGTCAGTATGATGCTATTCGACTAATCACGATAATTCTCCCGACTTTTCCGATGATTTTCGATGTTTTTTTGATGAAAAACATGCCAGACCATACCCAACTATCCTGAGAATACCATCAAAAAACCACCATCAACCACCATACTATTCTCGTCTTTGCTCGTCTCTTCTCGGTTTCAACCAGCCCTCCACCCCCCTATTATCGTCGTCTTCTGGTTTTTCTCCGAGTACTGTCCTACGCTGCCGAGCAGGCCTGCCGGAGGCCGATGGGGTCAGCCCCCAACCAGTGGTGTGTGCGTATTCTGCCCGGGCTGGTTTGGTGTGTGCTGGGTGCCGGGTTGCTGAAGGGGGTTTAATACTGTGTCGGATGCCTCTGGGAAGTGCTGCGGTGTTGTTGTGTCGTTTCTGTGTTGTCCTGGGCTTTGCCTGTGTTTTCCGGGTGTGGTTGGTAGTGGACTAGGTTGAACTGAGTCGGGACTGGGCAGGACTGGGCTTCGTCTGGTTGGGATGAGCTGGTGAGAGCCAGGATGATTCACGATGGCTTCAAATCATGGTTTCGTGGAGCCCTGGTGGGCTTTACACCACGAGGGAGTTGGCCGGGTGTGGGGCACTAGGATGATTTAGCTTTTTCGACAGTCTGAAAGACTGTAATTCTAAACCTAAAAAATACAACATCGTATTACCACTCATTCAGCAACTCACATGTGAACCGATCCAACACTAACATCATAGAGCAACGCGATCTATTTAGTATAAAATAGACCATCAGTATATTAAAGGCTATAATAACTCGACCTTTTCCTCACCTTTCTTCTATATCCCCTAGTTTTAGGGCCTCATTTCCATCTCAGTCCTTTGATAGACGATTAGGGATTGTCACGAGTCTATTTTACGCGGATAGCTTATAACCTGAGCCTCTCATTCTCCTTTTTCTGTCTATATCTCTATTTCTCTGTCTATCAAATATCAATCTAGGACTTTCATGGTCTGTAGCTACTCGCGTTGTCGCGTCTAGCAGCCCCGAGAGGGATTCACCAGGCCTCCGTAGCGGCATTCCCGAATTTATTCCAGGATATACACTACCATGAAGACTTGGCGTAAGCTCAAATCAACCTACAGACCAGTGACTAACTATGCAGCACCAGCAACAGAACAACCTAATCGGTCGGCCAAATTACTGATGGTAGATAAACTCATTCGCCATCCTAATTATACTGAAAGAGAAAATTGAGCTGAGTTGCGATAGCCTATACCCCCCTGATGTAAACCAGCCTCTTGGGGGCGATAATGGAGGCGATAGGACTTCTTTACAGGCTTAAGTTACATCACGAACGTTGATTCCTATACTATTGTATTTGCGGTTTACTGATTTTGTAGCCTATTTTGTCGTTTGGCAACCATCATGATTTCTTGGCCTGCTTCAAGTCAGCCCTAATCAGTAACACTCGCGACTACCTAGCCGCGAAGGTGTATCACACTCTATAGCAGTCCATATCAAACTATATCTACAATATGAGTATATATATGTAGTTAATGCCTCGTTTCACAGTACAGCCTTTGGTATGAAATCATCAGCATGTTCTCTTAATTCTTAATACTAGTATCGCTCGTTTCTAGACATATTATCCATCACGTTAACGATGGGGACTTTCTCCTTCTTTCTGGTCCTTATTTTGGCCCATCTATCTACCTTCGCTACCGCTTTCTCGTGGACGTGCTTTGATGGATATGGAGCCCCTGAGACGGCCGACTGCATGCAAGCTGCCGTGGACCTGATGGTCCAGGAGCAGAGCTGTAGTGGCAAGACGCGAATACCAAAGGGCAGCTGGGAGCAGCCAGCGAAAATAGTAGCTTCGGGCATTTGTGAAGTTTACGTTTACTCGGTCACTAAGAACGCCAATATCGATGTGCCAACATCGTCTCTGTTTTTCTACCTCACAACTATATTCGACACTTGCCCGGGAAAGTACGCTGTTATGGAATCCAACGATGCAGACTGGAATATCGGTATACGTCCACATATATCATCCGGCCGACGCGAAGAGCCCTCGAAGAATTCATCAATGTCACTAGAATCCCGACAATGGTCAGAGCAGTGCAAACTTCCCAACACTGCCTTGACAACTATGGGGTTGGCCCAGCTTCGTCGCTTGGGGCAATCTGGCTCGTCTACACCCACTACCCTTCCAGAACAGAAAATCGACAAATTAGCCGGGTACCTGGCAACCAAGATATACGACGAGGGAAACGAACAAACCTACATGGCTAGTGCGATATTACCAGATAACCGAGCGTTTACCGTGATAATGCAAGACCAAGGGGATCAATGGGACCGCCTGATCAACATATATCCCTCGAGGGATAAGATGAGCGGCAGAAAGCTTCTGAGGGGAGATCTCATGAGCGCGATTAGATGGCTCCTGGATGAAGGTGCGGAGTCGACTTTCAACGATATCAACCGCACGGGAGACTTCACCTTCGCCCCGGTCTTCATGGCAACGGTCATATATACCCCCTCTGGATCTGTGCCCATGGATGTCGACAGCGCACCCGACGACAGCGGGGACCCGAGCCCGGGCCCTTTTTTGCAGTGCGACCCCTGTCAGGCGATTACCGACGCCGTCGAGAAATCAGCAAACGTCAAGTTACCATGGTTGAAGAGAAGCGAGGTCGTGGACTGGGAAGAGGAAGGGCTGACAAGCTCGGCTAAATTCCTATCGCGAGGTCTTGAAAAACGTCGTCGTCGTCCTTTCAACAGCGGGTCCATAGGGTCCTATGGCCGATCGTTCGGCAATAACCAACCTCAGATAACACTTTCATCGGGTGACGACGTCTTCTGGTGGGAAGCCCCCCTCTACCCATCAACCGGAAGGCCTACCAACCAGCCGTCGCCACCTGCTGGTACGGTAGTGTATGGTGGTGAGGATAGGCCTGATGATGGTGATAATGGCTCTGGCGTCGAAACGAAAGAAGATCATGTAAGTATTCAGGGCAAGACAATCACGGGAACAGCTTGCGTCCCCGGGTTTTATAGCGCTGTGCCCTATCCCTTCACCCGATGTTGAGAGCGGCCACTAATTTGTTGTGGATAGAATCTACCAGGCGCTCCCCAGACGCCTAATATAGGGACGATAGACAATCCCGGTGGAGCGCCCCCGGGTCGGTACGTCGACCTTAGTTTCCTAGTCGGCACCTACTCGAGACTTACCGAGATATGCGAATACAATGTTTGGGGGTGGGAAGATCCGAGAGCGTATCACCAGGACGCGCCGTACATGTTGGTAACGAACGACCGCTCGAATGTCGAGCACTATTATGATAGTGAGTACACCTAGGACAAGTTCAGCTGTGTTCGTAGTCAGATATTCGGGAGCTAACACCTATATCCGCGATTTATAGCTGAGCACGTATTTGAATTGCATATGATAAAAGACTTCTTCTACTGGATGGTCAAGGACGAACGCGGCGTCCGGATGTCCCCGAGACAACTGAAGGATGCGTTTACTCAAGTGGACCCCAACGTCAATTCCAACCTGAACGTCGCCAACGCCATGATGGCCCAGATGCCAAGCTACGACACTCCTGGCGAGTTGTTCATCGTGAGGAGTGGCCTGAACTTGCTGAAGGGAGCTGTAAGCGACATATTCTCTCCTATTTCTAGCACTTGCGAAAATTAACTAACAAAAATGGAATAGATCATGAATGGTCGTCCCCTCGATGAAGACGAATCCCAACACAACGTCCTACCCCGGCCCAAGAACTTCCTCAACTGCCTCGACATCTTGGGGCGGACCAGAGTCGTCTTCCAGTTCCTCAACAAGAACTCACCAGGCTCCGCCTTCAAGCTCGCAAGAGATCGCGTGCACGCGCTGCTGGCGCAAGTAGATCCGCAAGAGAAAGAGCAGTACGCTAAGCTCTGGCTCAAGTGGCTGGACGCCTGGCTTACCAAGCGCGAGGACGATGTTCAAAAATGGCGGCTCGAGGTCCGGGACAAGTGCTACGCCTTCGCTGCGGGATCCGACCCCAATTGCTGGGGCCAGAGCGAGGCATTCTTCCGTTCCACCTTCGATGAGAAATTTCCCGAAGAAGATTTCAGGTTTCCCGACGACTGGTTCCCCACCGTTTTATCTTCAAATGTTCCTAGGGCACAGCAGTTGGTATAGTGGCGGAACCTGTTATAGGATTAAAGGCGGTGTTGCGAAACAGGGAATAAGGCGGGTATCGGCGTTGGTTTATAGACGGTGTAGGATAGTCCGCTATTTGGCATTGTAGCAATATCGCAGGTAGATCATATACATAAAATTGGTAAAATTGAAATATTTAGTTTAGGAGAGACAAGGTTGGCATTTACCCCTTTTTCTCGGGTGTGGTCAGCTTAACCACCAAGATGAGGTAATCATGTGCTTAGTCATCAACCCCCTGAGTTGGACCCCTGAGGTGGAACATCAGGGGTGACAAGTGACTGACCTACGAAGATACCCGTCAGTACCCTATATATATATCACACCAAGTCACAAAGTCACATTTTGGTACACAGTAATTTTCCGTTTTTTATGGATTTTATTAGTTTTTTTGTGTTTTTTTGGTGTTTTGTTATTTTGTGAAAAGGAACCTTATGAAAACAACCCGTGCCCTCGCCCTAAAGGCTCATACCAGACGGAAAGCGCGGAAAATCATCGCACTTTATGCAGAACTAACGATCTCTCGAGTAACTATCTCCCCCTAAACGCCCTATCCCTTCCTTGCCATTTGTCCTATCCCTTCGTGCCTATGTGAGGATGGAGAGAATGCAATCGTAGAAGAAAGTGATTAGACGAGCTGCCACTCATCGTCGACACCCTTAGCGGCGCGATCAGCGCGATCAGTACAATCAGCAGGAAGGATACCACCGTTTTCCCTGGCTGCCTTGGCATCCCGCATCATATCATCAAAAGTCTTGGCGCGATCCTTCCCGATGCGATCGTAGAAGCTGAGACGCTTCTGCTCAAGGCGTGCGTCCTCGGCAGCCATCTGCCTCTCGCCCCGGAGCCTGATGGTGAACATCTCGGCTGCGAACGAGGCGTGAATCTTGTCGAACCAGGCTGAGGCACGGTCCTCGACGTCCTGGCGAAGTTGATAGCGGTCGCAATTCGCCGGCATCTCGACCTTGAGCCCGAACAGAGTGCCTTCAAACTCCAGCTCGTCCATCAGAGCCTGCTTGTAGAAGAAGATGCCTTGGCCAATGCCATCTTGCATAGCATAAATAGCCTCCTGGCTCGTGCGATGTGTTGGCTTAGCATCCTCGAGGGCGAGGCGGATTCCCCTCGGTGGAGCGCGACGGTATCTGCGCGGAAGCGCTTCGACATTGACCGGCAGCTTGAACATGATGGGTGCTAGCGGGTTAGGGCGGATATGTCGCCGATGCTCTGAAGGATTGAACGGAACACCCGGGATGATAGGAATTCTGGGAGTCGGCTGCGGGCGGGCCGGGCCAACTTTCCACTCATGGAGCTGGGGACTGGCTGGAAGGTGTTAGCTATGGACATTGGAATTACGGATGCAATTTATAGGTCTACAAGACATACCAGTGGCCAGAGGTCCATTCATGCGAATAGACGGCTGCGACGGCTTCGACTGCTTCAACCGGTCGGCCATCGCGAGAGCGTGTCGCTCGCGAGCGATCGCACGAGTTTCTTCCGATACGGACAGCTTTTTGTCCGAGCTGTGGGTCGAGGCCATTGCTGCTGGGAGGGAAATTGTTAGTAACGAGTCAACTCTGTGTGCTGGTAGATCTCAGATAGTATGGAAGTATACGAGCAAGTATATTGGGATTGGACATTCAGGATTTCTGAGATGGAATACACTGATCCTGGATGTGGATTTTGATGGTGACGTGAAGGTTGTTTATTGAAAGGCAAGGTCGACCGGGGGAATTATTCAAATTAGCTGACGAGGGAGATGAGAGGGGAAAGTACATACCTTCGTTGATGTCGTCTATGCTAGGGACGATGTCGTTGATGGTAGATGTTTGCAGTGACGGTCGCAACGACGGTCAGCAATAATGACCGGATGTAATTATCAGTTGCGACAATTACCAGGCGGTATGCGAGGATGTTGTCAACAACAAAAATTTATGTTGACAGTGAATTCAGTATTATTGAGAAGTTGTGATGGTACGGAGTGATGTGAGGACCAGGAATTTAGGGTGTGGGAGAGAAAGAAGTTGAAGGAATCCCTGGGTGTGGAATGAAATTGGATATGGTAGATGTTAAATAAGCCACACCAAGAAGCACTGCTTTTAAGGAAGTCACAGTGCCACGCAAAACGACGCGTAGTTGTGAGTGAATGGGTGTGCGTGGGACGAAGTGACTGTGCTGGTCGTGCTGACAGTGTTGAGCCCGTAACCGCTTCAATACAATAGGGCAGAACTAGATAAATAAATATGGGAACCATTCAGATTCAACACGTTTGCACTGGGTCTATCCTCAGGTACCAGTTGACAGTGGCAAGTATCCTGTCTCAATTGAAGCACCCATAGGTGCCTTCCGATGACCAAGAAGGCATCAAATGTGCCTTACATCGCCGGCCTTATACTATCGAACTCAGGTCACCTCTAGTGGTAAAGTAGTAGTAGAGGAAAACGCCGATTCTACTACTATTCATGATGAGAATCAAGGCTCTTAGCTGGCTTGTTGTAATATCTCAAGCCCAGCTTGCCAAGAACTTCGCGGCTATGTATTTCACAGTAATCAAACTAGATACACATTCAATCTAAACACCGTCGATGACATGTATCAATCAATATTGGCGCCGATCAAGCATAGAGACCCCTAGAACGGTCGTCCATGATACCTGTCAGGATCGATACTAGAAGGGTCCGTATTTAATACCAGAGGCTATATCGATGCTCCCCGTAGGTCACCAGCTTTCCTCGTTCCTATGAAAAAGACCTTAGGCAGTTATATTCGTACAAGACCTGTTACCTACATACACGTATACGAGGACAATAGGTAATTACTCCAGCTGTTAATATCGTAGTTGTCATACTACGATGACACTTTCGTACTATGTCATCAACCTCACGACGAAGAGTGACTGTAAACACGGTTGGGCGTGATAAATAACACCGATCGCACTAGGGGGTCTAAGCCGGACTAAACAAAAGGAATAGGCTATGATTCATACGTAACAACGTTCGGGTCACATAAAATGGTATTCAAAGGCTTTGGACGGGTTTCGATAGCATGGTTTGCACTGATACATGTATATACTGCCTCTTGAGATGGTCGTTAACTAGCCTAGTCACATTTTTCTCGGAAGCTATTGTTTGACTGTATATAGATAGTATAGTTAATAGCTATGACTTTATATACACCTTTCTTCTATTATCATTTATTGATGTATTACATTAGAATTCTAGTAGAATTCCAGAGTATCAATATAACTTGAATAGAGATATTAAGCTATGATTCTATACCAATTTCTGTCGGTGTCCTTTTTTAAAGCTGGAGGGCATGCTAATAGTTATACCTTACGAGAAGATTGTAGGCTCTACATATAACCCTAGCTATATCAACGTGGGTTAGTAAACTTTTGGGGACAATGATATAATGGTTTTATTGTAATGTAAGTACCTCGTACTTCGTATGAAGTCAAGTGTGAACAGACATCTTAACGTTATACTATTAGCTACTATCTCATGTTAAGCATCATTTGAGGATTATCCCTTAGTTAGAGTTGAAGTATTAGACTACGGAAAGGCGACGCGGCTATGTGCTAATCTTCTACGACATACATAGTAGCCAGTAACATTAGATAGGATGGTAACAAACCGCCATTTTGTACGTAGGCACATGTACGACTTCACGTTTAGTATATGTTCACGTATACCTAGGTCACTGGAAGCAGAGTATGTGAGGGTTGCAACAATGTATATTATAAACACTCTGGTCTAAAAGCCAGATCCAGAATATCTATTCCTACTACCAGCTCTGGTCTAATATGCCAGATCCAGAATAATAGGACATTGAGTAACCCTAGTAGCTCTAGCAGTAATTATACCGCGAGCAGAAAGAGACAACAACAGTCTCCAATAATAAATCCATCGCAAAACAACCTAAAAACGCCTAAAATTCCTCCGCAATTCCCCAGGATCGAACACCGGCCCCTTGTCATCGCTTCAATTGCCCATGAAGTCGATGACAATGCTGAGGTACTGGAGGAGTTCCTCCTTTTCCCTCTCCCAGGAACCCTCGTCTTCAGGCCCCAGCAAAGCAGGCTCGTCGGACTTGGGCCCTTTCGCGGGCTTTTCTGGTCTGTTGTTTGAGATGGAGTCTGGCGACTCGTCGACGCAAACAGGATCCGTCTGTTTTCCTGTTGCGCTCTGAGAGGCGGAGTCGGCCAGGTCGATGGGATCCTCTTTAGTCCCCTTAGCTCGTTGTTTTGCAATGACACCCTTGGCATTGGGGTCATTGACGACATTGCCGAAGCGGTCGTATTCAACGGGTAGAGGAGAGGCGTCACCATCTGCTCCAATCTCAGGACCGGTGTATGCGGTCGGGTACTTGCCCTCCTAGTAATATGGTTAGCATCATGTGAATAACTTCAAATGTGAGGTATATGTACCTGGCTCATCCAGGAGTAGCGCTTGCCGCCTGTGCGCTTAAGGGCCAAGTTCAAAGCCTTCGACTTGGTCTCGTCTGACGCTCCAGTCTTCCATGTAGTGCGCATGCGCTTACGCGCCGCGCGGTCTTCTTTCTCCTCCTCGGCAGTGCGAGGGGCATTTCGCTTGCGTCCCATGATATCGGCTAGTCAATGACTTGTGTCAAATGACTTGATGATGTCGATAGTGAAGGCGTAGGGACGGTGTTGATGAGAGATAGAAATGATGGAAGGTGTCTGTTATGTCTCTTGCTTGATCTGTCGAAACGAGAGATGTTGCAAGAGAGAGAGTGCTCAGAGATCTGACTTGAGAGAAAGATCTTCTTGAGAATGAAGTAAAGGAAAGGTGTGCCAACTAGGTATGGGGGTCTGGTTTATATAGTTTTTCGCAGGAAGCAGCAAACTACTGTGCACTGAGCATCGATATCCCACAAGATGCCACTGTCTGCACTGTTTCGAGAGCATAGACCAATAGTTTGCATTGTAGGTGCATTGATACTCAATCACAATGCGTATATTGCACTGTCTGCGGCGGCGAGGGGCTGTAATCGCAGTATTGAATGGCTGCAAGTGAGTCAGTGCTTCACTGTGTAAAGCGTATAGCCTCAGGTGCTGGCGGTCACCCATGGATATGCTCTTAAGGAGGCTGGCAGGTTGGGCAAACATGGCCAAAGCTCTATGCCCATGCGAGATGCATTTGAGTACTCACTGTGATAAACCGACGATGGCTGGCGTTGGTAGGTAATTGCAGTGACAGCACTGTCCCCCATGGGGGATATAATTGGTCCATGCTTTGTAAGCGAGCTCTCATAGACATAAATGACTGTGGTCAAATATAATTCTGCCTGGGAATGGGGATATGCCTCCGGGGGTGCCAGGGTTATATATCTATACTGCCCAGAGCCGGGACGAATTCACAGTCAGTCGAGCAGACGCCCGGACCAATGGGAGTATACCACGGGAGCAAACATGATATATAGATGCCACTGTATACAGTGACCTGAAGTAAAAGATAAGTCGTATTGGCCTGATACGGCGCACTCCTGACGCACTTACCAGTAGCTTGTATTATCAGGAAGATTGAATCTACCCAGGCAGGAGATCATGGGACTTTAAATAGAGAATATGACAACCATAGATAGACACAGTACAAACATCCGAGCACGGATGCATTGTCAATACAGTAGCAAGCATTGTCCATACCTCAGGTTTGCCAGTAAACACTGTATATCAGCAAATTGACGTGATTTCACTGTACATGAAGCCAATCAGAGTATCCAAGTATAAGCCGACACTGCCTGAGGTTGAATTAAAACCGTTGAATGGCTTTATTTACTAATATTTCACTGAATCGGATTTGTTTTAATCCGATCCAACGATTTGACCGGCGGAATTCGATTATACGTGACGACATACCAGGTCGATGGCTAATTGAAACTTACTAGGTCTTCAACAGTCTTAGATCACAAGCCTTATACTTGAAGAACTATATAGTCACGATATAAACATATGAGAGGAATAACTGGATTGGATTTCAGATTCAGACACGAGAACAAGACATCAACATTGTAAAAGCACTATTCTATTATATTTAACTACCCTCGTTTCTAAAGCTCGAGTACCGGTCCTAGCACAATAACAAGCCATGCCATAACTCCACCTTGACCGAATAAACGTGACGAGTGATCATGGTACACTTAACAATGCAGATCAGACAGCATTATGAGAAAAGACTCGCTATCCCTCAGCCTGAAAACAGCTATCTAGATAGCGATTATGGCTGTGATGAAAGGGAATTAAGGAATAGGCTCATGATGATCGTTATCTCACGATACTTCCTCCACCATCTTCCCGCGTCCGAGACCACCTTTAATGAAGACTCTGCCAGCCGGGCCGGAAAGCATCTCATCGGGGACACCAACCCGGCTGCCATCCTTGGTGCTAGTCCACCGAACAAAGACAGGATTGGGCTTTTGAGACTCGACGTCAGGAGTTTGATCTCCAGCAAGTTGAGACTTGCGGTTAGTCTTGGGAGCCTGCTTCTTGAGAAGTTTATTGATAGTCTCCATCTATATTTTTATTGATTAACGTTGCCTTTTCCTGATATTGATGAGTTATTCCATAAACGTGAGGGTCATACCTTGACTTCTTCATTGCGCTTCTCGCTGAGATTACGGCGTCGGCGGGCCATCTCAGCACGACGCATAGAGAGCTCTTCAGCTGTGAAGTGCTTCTTTGCTTGTACCTCTGTGTTCATGTTAGTCTCAAATCCAAGGGGCCCACTCTCATAAGCACTGACCATCGGAGAGTTTCATCAGCGCATCTCCATTCTCCTCGAAACGAGCTCGCTGTCGTTTTGTCATGCGAGTGAGATCGGGGGTCTCAGCTCGGCTCTCGGCGCCATCACTGCCATCATCGTCATCCTCTTCCTCAGCGGCGTTGGCGGCTTCGATCTCCTCATCTTCTCCTTCGGCGTCTTCGTCATCGCCGCCTCCAACCTTGACGGTGTCCTGGATCTCGTCGGCCTCGCTTTCTAGTTCGCTGAGTTCCTCGTCATCGTCGCTGTCTCTTACCTGGGGCGCCGCAGCCTTCGTGTTTGACTTTGCAGAGCCTTTTGATTTGCTGTTAGGTGTGCTCTTAGCTTGAGGCTTCGAAACTTTGATCACAGGTGCCGGTGGTGGAATAGGATCCACATCCATATCGTCATCTTCACCTTCAGCATCCTCATCATCGTCGTCTCCTTCGGCGTCAATGTCCATCGTATCGTCAACTACAATTTCGCCCTCGGCATCCTCCTCGCCCATGTCAGCCATGTCGTCGTCCTCTCCCTCGGCATCCTCGTCATCCTCATCGTCTTCATCGTCGTCTTCTTCTTCAACTTGGACTTCGTCTTCAGCCTCGTCCTCATCCTCGTCGTCGCTGCTATCAACAACGTAGCTCTTCTTCTGAGAGCGGTTTCGCTTTCCCTCTACGATGCTGGAGGTGGCGGCTTGCTGGCGGCCGGATGGAGCAGAGCGGCTAGAGGTTGCTTGGCGAAGCTTGCTTGCCGGAAGCTTAACTGTGAGACGGATATGATTGTTAGATTCTGGCGGCGAAGGGGGAGGGTCGCGCGTGACCGATGCAGCGACGCTCTTACCCTCTGCTCGGCGAGAAGTCCTGGAGGACATGGTTCTGCCGGTACGACTGTTGATGTGATTGTCACTATCGACCATATCAGTGATTGCCGTATTGGCCCTCTGGGCAGCTGCGCGACGCGGGCGAGAAGCCATTTTGGAGTCAGTCGTCAGATATGATGATTCGAAAAGATGGGGTAGGTAGGTGGATAGGTAAGCGTGTTTTTATATGGGTGAGAGATGAAATATGAGATAGATGAAGTTGGTTGGGTGGGTTGATTGAATGTCTGATGACGAAATGGCCGGGAGAAATGAAAGAAGGTGAAGACGTAAGGCAGGATAAGGTAAGTGTGTACTATGTAAGTTTTATTTTTTGGGGGTGGCGCGCAAGGCGCAAGGGGCAAGTCGGTCTCTCGAAGTTGAAATAAGCTTGCGGCGTCAGACGCCGTGACACGCAATACGCAAGCCGTCTGTGAGATATACCACTGTGGTATATGTGTTATGCGCGTACTATGCGTATCTAGTGCGCAAACACGGGACCGTGGGAGAAGGCGGCCTGCCGCTTGGATCAATGATACAAGTAGGGGACCGTAGGATTGGTAACTTGGGTAGCTTTGGGATCTATGATTGCGATTGGCGATTGGGGTGATTGGATGGAAGCTCAACCAGTTGGATTTGTTCAACGCGATATTTGAGGCAACACACCAAGACCTGTTTCGATGCAGCCAACCCGACAACAAAGATTAAAAATCTCTTCCCCTTAAATATCGATATCGAATCGCACTGCATCGCACCGCATCATCTTTATCCCCTCTTACCCCTTTAGTCACCTTCTCCCGCCCCCGTTCGCTTGAACGCCCCTATATCGCCAATCTCACACCAACTTGGATATTCTCCGTCGTCTTATCAATTTTCATTAACTGAAGACGATACATAGTATTTCCCCGTGCGCCCCGTTCCAATCCATTTCTTCAAGATATTGGATATTGATAGTGTTGGGATAGGTAATTATGATAGATGCTAGATGATAGGGTTTGTTATAGGTGCTTTGCAGCTGACTGAGACTTACATGATGGATTGACAGCTTTCGTATTGATTTCCAGCTGTGGCTGACGGCCTAAGCTGGGAATACGCGAGTCCGTTCAATTGGGTATCACAGAGAATTCCGAATTCCTAGCTGAGTGGTCGCCTATTCGACGCTTGGCCTGCACTTCGGGAAGTCTTCCGGTTTTAGTCTCGGGTTACCGAGCTTTCAGGTAGGACTACTGAAGGACAACCCCCAAGGGTCGTTAAAAGGCGCTCACCTCAACTGAAACCGAATGGTCCTTTTCCTGATAGTCGGTGGTGATGCAGGTGGATACCGATGTTTCCAAGCCGCGATGGAGAGTTGGAGATGACCGTCTCGGAATGGCCAATGTACACGGCCTAAGAAAACACTTCGGAAACTTTCCGATATTGAACGGTAGTGATACGAGGTTGAAAAGATAAAATAAAGCGAGTGATCAGACCATTAAATCGAGACTGACATAATCCTCGATATTGTGCTTATATCATTTCTTCTACATTATTGACGAGAAGGTAACGTATTGACGGTGAAATGACCGAGTTGAAAGGGCGATTGAAGATTGTGTCACGTGTATTGAGTCTACCACAGTTAAGCTTCGCTGAAGGTACCTATAGTTTTGAAGCTAATCCTAATCCAGCACAGAATTAACTATGCTATCAGGGTTTAGTGCACCGGTTACTAAATGTTGTGGTCCTCTGCTAAATGAATGAAACCCGCTATTTATTCATATCAAATGCATATACCCGCCAGCGGGCGCGGACCTGAATGCTAATTCGGCTCGGGAAGCTAGGCTTTGGGGACCGTGCCGAGGCACATACATTATATAGCTTTGGCTATCTCGCGTCGCCATCTCTGCCATCCTTCTATTACGCCTTATACCCTTCTTGCTTGAGACTTCGATTTTATATCATTTTCACGCCTATCTACTGCTACCTACTCGCGATATTCTTTATCAATCCATACGGCTCCGGTTGGCCCATAATTTGTCAATATGGCTGGAGCTAAACCGCCCAACATACCATCCTGGCAAAAATCTCAAGAAGACACATCTGGGCCCGGCATTTCCCAGGATGCCGATGCGACAGATGTTACCCTCGAACATGCCCGGATATTCCTGAAGGATGCAGAAGTCCGGAATTCAAGCATAGAGAAGAAAACCGAGTTCCTCAAAGGCAAAGGATTCGACGACACACAGATCCAAACGCTGTTGAAGGAGGTTGAGCAAGACGAACAAACTTCGAGTTCCCCCTCGACGACCGATAAGTCCGTGAGCCATGATGAGGATGTGAAGAAAATTACAGAAGCGAGCAGAGACGTTGAGACAACCGCCCCAGCAATACCATCTCGAACAAGTGACGCACCTCCAATTATAACTTACCCCGAGTTTCTAACTACGTCACCCAAACCACCGCCATTGGTCACGCCCTCCAGCCTGGCTAACATCCTCGCTATCACGGGTAGTATATGGACGTTACTTTATGGCGCGACGCGATTTGTTGTTAGTCCCATGGTGGACACTCTCAACGATGCGCGAACCGACTACTACGCACACGTGAGCGAGAAGCTAGGGCAATTGGTAGATCAACTAGAGGGCGCCGCGAGTGAGGTTCCGTATAAGAATGGCAAATTATTACTGAAGTCGAAACAAGAGGAGGGTTCCTACGAGGACAATGAGAGTACGTTCAGCGACCCGACGGAGCTCTTCCACCGGGATATAGGGACACAAACGTCTCCAAAAACAATGTCGGAAGCCTCGTTCTCCGGCAACGGGCCTAGTCACGTAGACAAACCTATCGACTCCCAAGTCCGCCGCCTCAACGCGCTTCGAGCTTCTCTACGCGAGATGAAAGATATACATACACGCCACGCCGAAGGCGCAGCCGACTTAAACGCCCTTCTCCGAGAAGTTCGTGATGAAGTCGATAAATTGGGTTTGCCTCCCATGACCGACTTCACGTCCACCTACGGCGGACTAGGGTATGGGCGCAGCGCGGAGCCTGATGATGAGGTGAAGAAGACCAAAGATGCCATCCGCAGCGTCAAGGGCATGTTCCTAAGCTCGAGGAGTTTCCCGACCACGACAGCTAGATAGGAGAACAAAGTTACCGAATCGGTCGGGAGAAAGATTCCCGTACATGTGAGGAAACGTTCTCAAATTGCAGCCTCCTTGGACGACTCCGTACAAGCGTCTCCCACGGAGGATAGAAGGGCCTTGGGATTTCAGGTTCCCGAACCGCATGTGAATGTCGCTAAGCCTCCACTTCCAATTTATCCGCAACGAACAATGAGTCCGACTCTTGTTGCCCCACGTTTACGGCACCTTCCTCTCGTCAGCGAATCCCCATCACCAAGTCCACGATTTATTCCCGAACAGCAGCCACGATATGGCACTTTGCGCCATCTTCTCGGGAACCGCCCAATGTATAGTTCCGAGACCCCGTCGAATGTCAGCTAGCATCCAGACCTTCAGAAGCGCAGGGATTTTCACTTGCAACGGGTAAGAGCAAGCGTCTGTCCTGGGAAGAGCAACCGCGTGGTCTGGTTTGGCGATGCTGTGGCTCTGGAGGCGAGGATGAACGATTGCCACAGGTCGAGGCTGAGGATTGTGAACTTTGGTGACGTGCGGCCAAAGTCACCGAAGCCGAAGCTGTGATGGGATATGAGTGCTGTTATGGAACCAGCGTTGATTATGGTTATGAATGCGTGAAGATGGTTTACTTGGCGGATTCGTGCTATGGATAGACAGCGCTTTATCTATAGTTGAAATAATATTATACTCCTCAAACGGGCGTCCTGGAAGTGACTTGAATCATTCTTTTGCTATTTAATATTTGCTAAGAATTACGCCCGACATACACGTATGTCTATGAAGCCATCGCTAAGATAACGGCAAGTGGCATCTATATCATCACTAAAAGAAAACGAGCACATTGTTTACAGGTTTTTATAGAAGCTCTATCTATATGCGGCATGTAATTATTGGTTTTAGCCGTTATGATGAACTAGTATATTCGCAACCCCTGCTATTGTACAAGCCCTTCCATTTCCTAGCCTGCCAAACTACCTATTCATTACCTGCAACGTGGACGTCCGTTCCATCCATCAACCTGATTGTAACCGAGTCCATTCCAGGAAGGGGGTGGGGGGTGCACAACTCCTAAAGACCAAAGAAAGTATTAGATACGATCGATGATGTATCATCGTTCGTATTGGTCGATGCTGGTGGTGGCGTAAGCCGAGATGCCGGATCTCTCTTCATGCTGTTCTGTTCTGTCCTGTTCCTGTTCCTCTTCGCAATGAATGACGCTATGCTATGCCGTGTAACGCCTGCCAACGCCGATGGGGGTGACCATGCCATGCCATGCAATTATCCTCGCCTTGTCATACCGGAGTGCCGAAAACTCGCATGCAAGCGAGATGAGTCAAATTAAAAGGAAAAGGGGGTATTTTTCTATGGGTGGGTGGGTGTTGGGGGTATGTGCTGATTGATTGATGCAATAGTTGTATGTATGAATGCCCTTCATGAATACCTAAATAAAATAAAAAAGGGACAAAGAGAATGCTATTGATGCGGAGATCATCCGACCAAAAGGATCATCCTAGAATGCCAAAGTAGACTAAGCGTCGTAGCTACCCAATTACTTGTATGACTTCAGGGTCCTGAAATGGGTGGGTGGTTCTCGGCCGCTGCTTATCTGCTGCTGCTGCCCCCGGTGCTATGGTAGCTAGGCGCAGGCGGCTGCTGGCGGTCCTACCGCTTCGTGTCGCCGTACTGCACGTAGCTACTATTGCGGGTATAGGGGGGTGCTTCCTCAGTCGTGACGGGACCGCCGTGGACTATCCCGCGGCTGAAGGCGTCGTCGCGACCAAACGGCGAGTTATTATAACGATCGGGGTGTGCGCTCGCATCGCCGGCACCGCTAAATTGCGGCATATTGACTGACGCTTGGCCTTCATTCCACCGAGGGGAGCCTTCTTGGGCCTGCGACTGGTCGAAATTATGGATGCGCATCTTGCGGGTGTCGCTCGCGACATCGTTGTGGCCGATTAAGACGCGAATCATACCACTGAGGACGATAATCACGTACACGAGGAGGATACCGGTCGCGACCAGTGCGTCCTGGGTGATGTTGTTTCGTAGCCAATCCGTAACGTGGACAACGGCGCCTGTCACCTCGTCGGTCGTGACGCTGCTAGGGGAGGACAGGAAGCTTGTGAGATCCGAGTCGCCGGCGATAGACTTGGAAGCACCAGCGGAGAAGACATCGCCCTCGAACAGCGGGAAGTTGATATGGGCGTTATTGTGCACCCAGGTAAGACCCTTTTGGACGGCTTCAATCTTCAACCCGATCAAGCATCGGACGGTGGTCGCGGCGAGATCCTTGAAGATGGTGTCTCCAAAGACGGTGGTGAGGCCCTTGTCAATCTCCGATGTGAAGGTATTCAGGGTGTTGTTGACAGCACTAGTAGCGTTTGTGACCTTTCCGAGAATGTCGTCGTTGATCTCTGTGCTGAATGATGTAATGACACCATTCGCATCATCTGCCCACTTCTGCGAAACGTTGTTCAGAGTGCCGACTACCTGGTTGGCAAAGTCACCGACTTGGTCAGCGAGCTCCGGGATCTCCTTCTCAATTGCCTTGAGTAGGAGATACTGGCAGAAGCAAGAGAAGAAAGCAGCTAGCGCAAGAGATAGAACGAAGAGAGCCGGCAGGGATGTTGCGTACGCGATACACCATCGCACCAGGAGTCGACGCTTCTCACTAAACTTCGAAGCAACCCAGTATCCGAATCGAGATGAGCAGGGACGTGAGACCATGTATACGAGATCCATATCATCGTATGCGTTCTCGGAACAGACTTGGGAGCGGCGCCATCGGCGTATCTCCATGTAGGCCATTGGGACACAGACTGCGATAGCGAGGATAATCAGTGTCACGATGGCTACGACCTTAGCGGTATAAGCGATTCCGTATAGACCCTCGAAGAAGTCGTTAATAGCCGAGTTGTCCGAGCAGAAAGACAGTGCTTCTTTCTTAGCAAGGGGAAATACGCTATCATTGAACGCCCAGTTGCCATATGCCTTATCAATTTGCTGGCGGATAAGATTAAAGGGAATAGAGACGGCTGTAGCAGTGAGATTCTTGACGTCGTCGAAGTCTGGAAGGTTCTTATTGAGGGCATCCAAATCCGAGACGAAACCAGTGGTGTTGATATTGACGTTAGACAGCTTCGCAGCTATAGCCTTGATATCGCCAGCAATCTCTGGCTTAGGTGGGATTTCCGCTCGAGGGATGAGGTTACCAATACCGTTAGTAATGCTCTCAATAGCACCTCCAGCTGCGGCTGTGGCAGAGGCTATAGCTCCCCCAACAACACTCGTGGCTGCATTACCAGCACCAAGCGCCCCGTTCACAAGCGAATATATTGTGTCAACCGGCTTCTGAAGATCATCAGCCGTACCGTTGATTGCCTGGGCAACTCCATCGATAGCGTCGTTCATAGCCTCAGTGGTCTTGGTAATAACGAGCGACGAGACGTTCAGTCCTCCGTGAACCACCATGGAGATCAAACACATGTAAGTGTCTGTCATCATGCCGATAACGAAGAGGATGAGCTGCTCAACACCGGTGAGGATCATGTCGAGGACCTTTAGTAAGGCTTGGACTGATTCGGTAATACCAGATGCGGTAAGGCGGTTGACTCCGACGGACAGGTAGTGAGGCATCGAGGCCATGGCACTACCAAGGTCCTCGACTTTCGTACATGCCGATAGGGCCTTGACCTTAGCATCGGCAAGGTTGTCGTTCAAACTTCCTAGGGTTAGGAGAAAGTTGACTAGTACTAGGAGAAGTAGAACGGTCCATCGGTTGAACCAGATCTGCGAGAGACGAGAACCTAGTCCGAGGTAGGGTGTAACACCCTTGGCTGAACTCTGCGATAATAGCTCCCGAAACTTCATCTTGCGGATGTCTTTGGTTTGGTACGCATCGTGGTTAAGCGAAGAAGGAACTTGAGGGAAGCCCTCCTTTTCCTGAAAGACGGGCATGGATGTCGATTTGTGCTTTTAGATTTAGATGAGTTTAATAACAGGTATATCGTGAAATGTCGAATACGACGAATAAGAAAAGAATGAAGGAAAGAAATGAATGCAAACTAGAATTTGCCAATAGATGGAAAATCCCTTTCTGATTAAACGATGCAAGGTGGGATTCTTGATGATTTTGTGTGGTGATGTACCCAGGTACGTATGTAAGTGTGTGGATGAAGAAAGGTGTGGTCAAAGAATTTATACCTTAGAAAGAGATGCAGCGGGAAGACAATGTAAGTAATGAAAAGAAGACCCGTCTCGTGATTCATTCACTAATCTATTGTTCTCCGTGACTCCATTAATGACATAGCAAATAATAAGGGAATTGAAAAGTTGATTGTGTATGAAGTGTGTAAAGGGTGACGAGAACAACGACTGGGGAATTGGTCAATAATAAAAGATGCGATGCCGAGTGTGAGTCGTTAAGCCTCAACCCACCTCAGGTTGCAACAATGACCGGATGGCCAGTCAAGGGCTGATCTACCCAGGCAGGTCAAGTTTCAGAATAGAAGTGGGCATGCTTCTTTGTTTCGTCTTCCGCTGGTAATTAGAGGCTTCTTTGTCTTCGGCCTTGTTCGTGAAGGTTACGCGCGGTGTAGAGAGCTAGCTAAGCGCTGGCGATAATTCCTAGCCAGTCGATTTCTCTGTCCGCGCGCTTTCGGTGGAATAATTCCTTGGCTCGCCTACCTGACTAGGGTATTTACCTTGAAAATCAAACTCGACCTGAATGACATTTATAACGGGTTTACCTGCTTGCCAAGAAAGTTGACATGATTGTAAATTTTCTGTCTTTAATTGTTGAGGTTCAGACCCTCTATCTAACCTCGAAAGTTGTGAATCAGACAAGCACCCCAGGTACTGATCAGCTGTACCCAAGCCGAGCAAGGAGACAACCCCGTAACCCACTGATTAATGAGAGCTCATTTATGATATCTCATCCATATCTGTGAATATCTTGGCTTCTTTAGGTGAGTATTGGGTACCCGTGATATTTTCTACAGTTGAGGTTTGTATGAAGGCCTCCGACGTTATGACGAGGTAAGCTACATACACGACCGAGGCCTGGATTACTACTACGTAGCTTAGGTAATTTCTTCATCAGATCGTAGATGGGTCGATACCTACTTATTCGTGCCTCAGGGTCGCATAGATGTACGCCAGCTATTATGCAAGAAGGGTCGCTGGCGGTTTGCGTCACTAGGTGTCATAGAGCTCGTGAGGCGGTCGGTCGAAACAACTGTTAACTGTTTCGCCTGATGTGTTGTGTCCGAGTAGCTAGCCCTTTTCTTTTTCATCATAGTAACTATAACTTCAATGTCGTACTATTAGACCTTTCACTATCGGTGTCAGTCCGCTGAACATCTGAAAGAAGTTAAGAGAAGAACAAAGTCAAGTTAAACAAAAGAAGACCGCTAATTTCGAGCGATTGGCGCACAAGTATATATTTATCGACCAATCAAATCTTCTATTTCAAATACCATTGACCTAACATGGATATTGACGGTAAAACCTCGGCTATTCATTCTGCTGGACTATCGATGTGTAATGTTATATTATATATATATATTTCCACTGTATATTTCGTGGGTATCTCGAGCTTGTTTATAATACTAGTTTTGCCATTTTGCTTGTTGAATCCTAGACACTTCTAAGGTCGTTTGCTGTCGACTTGCTGTAGGCTCTGCACGTACAACGACGGCGGCAGTGGTGTAAGATGATTGGCTAAAATGTCACGGTTGCCAGCATCTGATGAGCCCACCCAACCCCCTGTTCTGCAGCTTCATAGCCAAGCGTTGCTCCTAGACCCCGGTAATGCCAGACAGTGTTACCGCGGCATAATCACCTATTATATTCGCGAGAATAGTCCATCCCAGTGGTAACCAGGGCCATCGATATCGAGATTGACTTGAGACGGGTACATCAGTACTTTCTGGTAGTACCCGCTCGTAGCCGCAACGCCTCCAATTTCCAGGGTTGTCTTGGCATGGTGGTTGTTGTTCAGCCAGCACTGCGACGTACCAAGCGTACAATCGGGCCAAAATACCATCCTATCCTGAGACGGGATTTGTATGTGTGTAGCCTTCGTAATCTTGACTCCGCAGTGGGTTCTACTTTGTAATAAAGCAGGGGATACACGGCTTTTATATATTGCCCCGGCTCGCCTACGTAGTGTTAAGCGCCGACGAGCATTAGCCAATAAAGGGTATGGCGCTAATGTTCTCCAGACACCTTCAACCGAGCGATTAGATCCATCTTAAATGGACCGCCCACTGCAACTTGAAAACAAGCAGGCCTCCCTCCCTAGAAGTCATCTACCGCCATTCGGCGGCAGTACATATGGAATTCACTATGTGAGCGTTTCCCAAGTGCCTCCCATAGCTATTGCATCAGATTCCGAACCTGGGATACGCTGCTTAAAAACTCGCTGTTGTATTACTATATTGTAATGTCCATATTATACAGATAATAAATCACGGATAAGACACTATGATGCCACGCATTCCTCCCAGGTCCTCTTTCGAGAAAGACAGTCCTTCAGAGGCAAACCTGGCGTAAGTCTTGCCCACGAGTCGATTCTCCATATAAACACTCTCCAGTCTTTCCGCAACATCAGATCAACCACATCGCTTCTTAGCCAGAACGTAGCCGTGCTGTCCTTCATGACCCACTTGAAGGTGCTCAGGACCTTGATTCCGTTGGCCCTGATCTTCCTGGCCGAAGTCGTTGTGTCACCTCTCTCGTCATCTACGAGGATCTTGTACAGATTCTCGGGCGGTTCGCCATATTCTTGATAGTCCCAGAACACTAGCATGAAGTGAGGGACCGCAAGCTCGGTAGCATAGCAGGGAGTAATTTCGACGGAGTACTCGGTGATAGTCGTTGGTAAAGGCAATATTCCACTCGGTACCGTGATGGCAAAGGGGAACAACCCGCGCCACTGCGTGACGAGTGTGGTAAACTCTGCCGCCCAAGGTTTGACACAGATTGTCCGGGACGGATATATTTTATCCACAATGGCAGGAGTTAACACGTATTTCCCTGGGGCCCTTGCAGTGGTAGTGATTTCGCCGCTGGCAAGAGACGCGACGATAGACGACAGCCAATGACCGGGATACCCTACCTCAGCCATCTGGACCAGTAGTCTCATAAGCGCTGTCATATTGAGCGGCGCATAGACCAAAGTAAAGTGAGTCTTGGGGCGGGGATATGGCATGCATATCTTGAGAAAGTGAGTGAGTAACCACTTCGAAAGGCCATCTCGCGACATCAATTGCTCTAGTGGATATCGTTTGCTCTCACACCTCTCCCAACGGAGATACTCCGTCATTATCGAACCAAACATGGAAAAGGGGCTCTGTTCAAAGTCCGATTCGTTGGCGAGCCTGAGTTGGAAATGCTTCCGAATCATGGCTCGATCGTGCATTACCAAATATTCCGCGTTGAAATGGTTGACGCTCCTCCACTGGGGTGGATTCCGTAACACGCAGGAAGTCAGACCTGTTCCCTCCCCTTCCTTCAATACGTGGCTCCCGTAAAGGAAGCTCGTGAACGATCCGCCCACATAATCCCTAGTAGATCGGTTAACTTTGAACTAGGCACGATACTCAAGGCATAAGGTTGACTTACGGGATATTGCTCATGTGGATGATATGGTAGGTCTGCGGCCAATCCGTAGTCTTCGGCGATTCCGACTCTTCTACGCCTTTCTCCTGTGTAGGGCGGTCTAGGATACCGTAGCGTAGTCGTTCCAATGTATCGGCCATATCCCCAATGATCACCTCGACCATCAATCTGTTTTTCAGTACGGTACAAGTGAAGCTAACCATTTCAAAGAACTCAGCCAAGTGTTTCAAGACACAGAACGTCGATTTTCTGTTAGGTCCTTCCAGCTTCAACGCCTCTCGTGTCAAAGCTTCGACAACTCCAATGGGATCACTGCTCATATCTGGTGCAGTTCCAGGTTCTTGCCTAGCTAGCCACTCCACATCGATGAGCGTAACGTTTACTTTCCAATGCCGGTTGATGTATTCGCTGACAAGCTTACGGGCTCCCTTAGCCCCCTTTCTGTAGTTCGTGACGAGGGCCGAAAGTTCTGGCTCTAGGTTCGATAAGACTGCCTCTGGGGGAAACATGACAGACAAGTCATCGAAAGCTTCGTGGTCCGCTACACATTCCGGAAGGAAATGCCATTTATCAGTCATTGGAGGAGTCGCTTCGTCAATATGCTCCGGTATTATGCGACGTATTTGTTTCGTTCCGAATAATGTCGCAGGTCCGCTCTGCCAGCCCTTCAAGACCTTTATGATCGCATCCATCAGCGACACAGGGAGGTATATAAACGGAACCGGCTGCTTCCTTTCCTCGAGTTGAGCCACCAATTTGCTGATAGTCTCTTGTAGCTTTTCCCATACGAAAGGTGGGATGATCTGAGCGCAATACAAGTAGCTCAGGCTCAGCGAAAGGGTCTCTCTCGAGTCTTTATCAGTGCTGATTTGGCGTAGCAAGCTGAAGAAAATCATGTTCCGGGCCATTACAGTTGGCTTGTGGTCGAGTATTGTGATATGTAGCTTCTGAGTCTTTTTGCTAACCGCAAAATATTGCAAGATGGTATGATAGAGGTGGCGAGCGTCTCCTATACCACAGAGCATGATAGACAAGACAGGATCTTTATCAGCTGATTTCTTTAGTTCTTCCGTATACTGCGACTCGGCTACGTCGTGGCCGGGGCCGAAGAACTCCGGTTCATCTTGACTTGGACACGTTAGCATAATCGTCGTTGTACCTCCTTGATACTCACATGCTCGGCCTCAAACGTGGTAGTTGCAGTGACATCTCACGTAGTAGGGCCGGTTGTGACGAGAATGTGTCAAACTCGCTAAGTCCCTTAAGTATATTACCGAGACTGTTAGCGTCCTCGCCTGAGCCAAGCTGATCTAGGACCCCCTGGGCCTTATTCAGGTCCGAGAGTTGACAGTAAGCCTTAGCCTGTCTAGCGAGCAATTTCCGTCTGGTACTGCTCGTTGCCGGATCTACCTTCAGGAGATCCAAAGCCCTTGTGGCGAACTCGACACATTCTGCGTACTTGCCAGTCTCGAAGGCAGCCGCGGACAAGTTCGACAATGGCGACGGATCAGAGGGAGCTAAGCTCGCAGCCCTCTGGTATTCTTTCGTGGCTGGATTTCAAATATGATGAGCAAACGCCCACCAGGTAGCTATCGCCGCGTATAAGTAACTTACCCTCACTAAGTTGGCCTTTCCGGTATAGTTCATTCCCCCGCTCGCGAGCTTTCGCAGACTCCTGAGTGTTTTCGTCACCCATCTTGGACAAATTGATCGGAAACCTGAACTCAAGATAAGTTGTGAAGATTATTGTGATTTTTTTATTTTTATTTTTTCTTGCACATTAAAGCAAACGAAACAAGATGGATGGCGCTCTACCGGGACACTTGGACCCTCTGGTGGCCCCGTACTATCGGGCAGCTACATGTATGGCTGATGAACCCCCGGTTGTGGTGGGTACGGAATACACACAAATCCGCATAGACTCCGATCACGACGTCGGTACCTTGGAATAGGCATGGAACTTACTCCCCGAGTAAACAACAAGGTAGCAACATTCAAATACGAGATACTTAGTTCGGGAGACGAATACTTTATTGTGACAACTATGTACGGCAACTGGTCTAGGATTCTAGTCGGATCAACTAGCAACTTTAGAATTATCCACATCGAATAATCCCCGAATCCTGCAACATCAAGCATCAATCCTAGGTGCCAGGTATATTCCCGGTATAATTCGAGGGTACCATCAGGATACCCTACCAAGACTATGCAGTAACCAGTGTGTCCGTTATGAAATTTGTCCGATCGAATATAATCCACAGGTGTTCCATACGGGGGAGTTGTTGCGAAGGTGCTCTGCGACGGAGGACGAATGTAGTACTGCAGAGATCGTTAGAATATTCCCTTTCCTCCTAAAAATATATGGTTAATAGTCACTTACTGGAATTTACTCTTCCGCAATAGGCTCGGTCTCCTGTGCGGCACCATTGTCGAGGGTGCGCTGGAAGGTGCGCTGCAGGGCAGTGCGAAGCTCTTGGATAGTCTGGTTCGCAGCATCAATCTTCTCCTGGAGTTCCTTCTTCTGATTCGCCTGGTATTGCAAGAGCTCGTAGAAGAACTGGGCCTGCATCTCGGTCGTCTCGACTGCGTCAGGGTGGATCTCGTCGTCTTCCACGGTGCGAGCCTTCTGGAACAGCACCTGTAGCTTGGTTCGCTGCTGCTGGAGCTCCTCTTCTTGGTGCTGGAGCCCGAGGGCGCGCATGTCCTGCTGGAACTCAATGCAGTTCAGCTCGAACTGTCGCTGTTGTAGCTGGCGGTTTGCCTCCGAACCGTTCTCCATTTCCGCGAGCATCTCCTGCCACTGCACCTCAGCGGCCGCGTTCTCTTCCTGCATTGCGACAAACTCCGCGCAGCGTTCTGCGAAGTTGCGGGCGGCTTGAAGATTGCTCTGTTGCAGTGCGAGTAGTTCCTCGGTTAGAGCAGGTTGGAAGGGACAAGAACCCTAGGTAGCTGAGTTAGAAGCAGGGGTCTTGCGATGAGATATATCGGTGATAATGGACCATTCTCTTCTACATAATGGATGGGGAACTTACATTGGCTGCGCCGCCGGAGGCATAGTCCTCTTGGTAAGCGATGTTCATCTGCTCGTCACCATAGTAATCGTAATCGTTCTGAGCTTGCCAGTTGCCATCAGTGCTGCCATTGCCATTGCCATTGCCATTGACATTGGCATTGGCAGGAGGGGTATCGCGAGAGGGACGACGAGCGTGAGAATGACGATGGCGGCGGTGATGGCCATAGTTGCCACCACGACCTTGACCGTTGTTTTGACCATTACCTCCACCACGACGAGCATGATTACCTTGAGTTTGACGGCCGCCGCGAGCAGCGCCGTTAGCTGCGTGATGATCGGCCATCTTTGTTGTGACGGTGTGTTCGTTGTTCTAGTTGGGAGAACGGTGGAAATCGGCGGTTGTGCAAAAACTTCCAAGTAGAAAGGTGGTTGCCGATTGATTTAACACCTAAGGTACATTCGACGTGGGCAGTTGCTCAGAGACGATGCATCACCAGGGCGCGTACGCGTTTTTCCCAGTAATAAACAACTTGTCAATAGCAACCCCCTACACCTAGCTCGTGGTATCTACTACAATTTCACCCTGGATACGATTTTCCCTAGATGCATATTTACGCGTATAGTTGCTAAGACCACAGGGCAGTATATTGCAAGTACTTTGAAAAATAGGAGACTAAGCTGTCCGTCTATAGCTATAAGCCTATCTACTTTTCGACTAAATTATTGGAAGTAGAACTTCATTGAGGATTAGTACCTATCAGATACCTACCTAGTGACCTAAACCCACTCGTTATATTTGCAGGCCTTCCCAAGCTATTTGGGGTATTTTAAGGTCTTAAGGGACTCACCTTGGGCTCCTGGATGCGTATCAGGGTTGACATCGCCAGCGCTGGTACGCGGATATAATGACATACATGAAGTGATTAAGGTAGCTTGGATAAGGACGGGATGATTTCCGTCATATACGCGTATGTCCTTGGCTATTATATTCCTACTATTGTGCTAACATGCCGAGATTGGGGCTGCTTCGACTCGTAATAGCAATCCTCATTTCCCTTGTGATGAGCTTCAATCGCAATATAAATCCCAAGGATATATAAAGGCGAGTATAGCAACACCAGGAAACCCTCCGTTATCCCTCTAACAATTTCCGGATGTCCCGAGACTATAGAATAGGCAAATGACACTATAGCCCCCCAGATCGAGAAGTGCTAAACAGGGAAAAACCAAGCCGGGCCAGTTCTCGGGTTCGCTCATCAGTCTTTATAGTTGAAACACACGTAGGGCAAATTCCTATGGAGGACTAAGGCGATAGTCGAAGCCAGAGAGGAGAGTATATCCCCAAGAAGTATAGTAGCCTAACAATCACTCAACGGGAGAACCCGGTGATGATCAGGCTTCATACTCGCCCAGCTTAGCTATCTAGGTAAGTTAGGAGCACTGGAAATAGAGATGTAAGATCTAGTGGACTTATCGCCAGACGATCTTCTAATGGAGGGCGATAAGACATACTTCCAAGGTTGCGCCTCATAACCCAATTTCAAGAACGGAAGTCATGAGCTTCTGTACCAAATGGAACCTCTCTAGTTGATAGAGGAGATTATGGCATAGGCATGTGAAGACAAATCCCGATATAAATTTCTAGAGGGGGCGTTCCAAGCTTAGAACACCATGAATTTCCGAACCAGCCTCTGTTCGGAAATAGGCAGGGCAAGGACCGTTATAACTTTTAGTGATGGAATTGAAGTGCTATATTACACTCTATATGTAGGAAATAGGAAAATAGGGGGGAGCTAGGTAGATATAGCATGGAGGAAGGAATCCAATTCAACATTGAATGGATAACTACCTACTGGCTAATGACTGGAAGGTTTAATGCTACGAAAATAGGTACCTACATGTACATAGCAGATGGAATTCGCAACACGTGTATTCTTGCATATGCACCTGAGGTAAGGGAAAGAATTAGATGCTGCACAAAAAAAAACAATTAGGCATGTACAGGGCTTACCTAAGGTTGGAAGTGCACATATGGAAGGTACATTAGCTGGCATTAACGGTGCCCTTGGCAGCTGGCAGAGGCTGGTGGTATCCGCCGAGATCAGTAAGAATAAGAGCCGAGAACAAGTGACTGTACCTAAAAAGGCTAGCGTCAAATTGCAAACAGTTTGTATTAGGTTAGACGCAACCTATAGTACCTAAGTAAGTACCGTAAGTACCGTGCCAAGCAATTAAACTCTTAAGGGATTTTGTCAATATCCATCCGCGTGCGACTCAGACTTTCACTTCTAAGGTTCAAGGTTCTTGCAAATCCTACATTTCCCATTTAATCAACCTTCCCGCTCACCTTTCCATTTCCCACCTTTTTTCCTTCACCTCACCTCATAAATAATCTAAAGGAGAAAAAAACTTCATCAATAGGACTTTGCGCATACAAGGATTTCTCTTTTCGCCCATCTTCTGTGACTGATTTTTCCGACAGACCAGACCACACAAGGACCTGAGAGTCGCAGAGTATGCAAGTACAGTACACAACTTTTTTGATGACAGACAAGTGATCAATCAATCATACATATTTCCGGCTAAAGCTTTGTCTCTGTCCTTGAATATTAGACCTCAACCCTTTCGCCTTGTTGCAAGTACTCGTCTTCCAAGACAACATTTCACTCTAGTCAAGACCATCTGCAGGTGAATTCGCCAATTGGTATTCCATTGTCAGCGCAATGGCAGGAGCACAGCCGAATGTCGAGGCTATCCTCGCTGCTCTAGCAGGTACGTTGTACTACTACATTGATCACGATGAATCCCTTTTCGCGCGACATGACATCTAACCATACGTTTCTGTATTATAGCAGCCCAAGCGGGAACCTCTACGACGCCTTCGCAAGGCCAGACACCCTATGCAATTCCGGGATACCAGCAAGGTCCCCCACCTAATGCGTATGCGACTCTCGCTCCCGCTCAACCTGCACCGTATTCATCCACTGGTTACCCCGTACCTCCTCAGTCTACTGCGCCCGGAGCGAGTTTTGATTTGAGTGCCATTAGACCTGTCAACTCTGGTACCGTCAACATTGGCGATGCTATCTCGCAGGCCAAAAGCTATGCAACTGAAAAGGGTCTGACCCCGTATGAACGACCAGCCTCGGGTGCCTACCAGGCGCATGATGTTCGTGCAATGGATACAAGGAGATATAGATCTCGATCCCGCTCTCCTGGACGACGTGATGCATTTCGTGATACCGCCAACCCGTACAGAGATGAACGACGTATTGATCGTGGTGCCCATGCTCGTGACTATGGTCGCGGTCGTGATCGCTCTTTGTCGCCAGGCCCTAGTCGCGGCCGCTCTTCTGGCGGTCTGTTCTCTCCACGAGGAGATGATGATGATTCTGAGGTGATCAACATTGAGTCAAGCCTAGTAGGCCTCATCATTGGAAGACAAGGCGAAAATCTGCGACGCGTTGAGTCTGAGACATCATGCAGAGTACAGTTTTTGTCGCCCACCGGTGAACCCGGCCCGTACCGCCAGTGCAAAATCACCGGCCCTCGTGCTAGACGTGCCGAAGCAAAGGCCGCCATTAATAGAATCATTGAGGATAGTGGCATGGGTGCACTTGCTCGCGCTGGCCTTGACAAACCCCAGCATCCGCGCCGAGACCAGAATACGCCCGGGCCAACTGCCCTGCGAGATGGTGAGGACCACATGAAGATTATGGTTCCCGACCGTACCGTTGGTCTTATCATAGGCCGCGGAGGCGAGACCATTCGAGATCTTCAAGAAAGAAGCGGATGTCACATAAACATCGTTGGTGAAGATCAAAGTGTTGATGGCTTGCGACCCGTGAACCTCATTGGCCCTCCTAATGCTGCCGCCCAAGCTAAGGAATTGATCCTGGAGATAGTTGCGAGTGATAGCCGCAACGTTAGCGGCGGCAACGATGGTAGTAGAGGCCGACCACAGAGACCTGATAATGGTCGTGACAGTAACCAAGGTGGCGGTGATAAGATCAATGACTCTATCTTTGTCCCCGGTGATGCTGTTGGCATGATCATAGGTAAGGGTGGTGAGACCATCCGAGAGATGCAGAATAGCACAGGCTGCAAGATCAATGTTACTGCATCGGTCCCTGGTCAATCAGAACGTGAGATAGGCCTCATTGGATCGCGTGATGCCATCAACAGAGCTAAGCAAGCTATCGAAGATAAAGTCGAGGCTGTGGTGAGTCCTTCCCTAGCACCGATGTCAACATGTTACTTATATACCTACAGCGTCAGAAGAACAACGGTGGTGGCAACCAGGGTCGCCCGCCTCGTAACCAGCACCGTCGCGATTGGGATAACCCTAACAACTACGGCCAGCAGAGCAATCAGTCTACGGAGCCTCCTGCTACCGCCGCTCCAGCTGCTAATGGCGGTAGTGATCCTTATGCATTGTGTAAGTCCACCTCGCCATGCCAACTACAACCTACAGAAGTAACTAACTCTTAGCGAAGATGGTGGATACCAACGATACATAGCTATGTGGTATCAAGCGTACGCCCAACAGCAACCCGGAACCCAAGCCGGCGAGGCCCCGCAGCCTCCCCCGGGAGCTTAGAGAATCTTCTCTCCCCCTGTGACATTGGTTTCCTTTATGATCAGTGATTATCCAGATCTTTCATGTAGTGGATACGGACGACATGATTGGGTTCTTTCACCTCTGCCATACACTCTTACGCGCCACCCCATAACACGATGAAGACTGATCCCATACCCAGCTCTGGACATAGTTTCGTTTATTTTCGAGACTGGTTTTCTCACAGGATACCCATAAAAGTCTACAACAACGTGCCCTATATTTTCGATTACCGGGCATGGAGAAAAAGTTTGCCAACTCGATGTATCATCTAGGCCTCTCTATTTCCGATGTTTCCCATTTCTTTTACTTCTCTCAAAGGCTCACGAAGGCTCCCGCCGTGGAACTAATGGACACGATATATAGTATATGCGGTCACGTTGCTCGGAAAGTTGATGCGGAAAATAAAAAGAGAAAAAAGGATATGGTGTCCTTCGACGCGCAGTCGATACCGGCGGTGGTGGCGGCGGTAATGATCTTCGGTTGGCACTTTGGCGCAATTTGGCGCAAGGGGACAAAAGCAATTGCTCGGCGCACCGGTACTTGAAGGGGCGCATCTGTATCATTAGTTGTACCACGTTTCTTACGAAGTCTTTACGGCCGCGAGAGGAGCCGTGGGGTTAATATACTGCTCCTGAATTCTACAATTTTTGCCATCCTATGTATATGTATGACCTGACGCTTCTTAGTGACGGGTCTGTGAATGACTATTCCTAACCAGACAAATCACCACATTAAACATCTTACCAGCTACATATCTAGAATAGGCGTGTAGGCGTGTCCTCTGACGTACTTGTAGTAATCATATGTTGAATTTGCCAACTATTCTATCCTCTATTTCCCAATGCCACTCAACGTTATTCATGTCATATACCGCTCAACACCACACCATGCTCGCTTTTCACCTCCTTCCAGATGCGTTGCCGCTGTTGAAACAGCACAGCCCCAACCTTTCCGCCGTACAACCCTATACCTACAAGGTGAGAACACCTAAAACACAGTACTGACTCCACATTCCATAGTTTCCCTACCGTTGAGGGATTCACCGCCAATATAACAAATATGCTATAGGTCTTCGCCAAAATGTACCAAGGCTATCCTTCATCGTTTAAACCAAATCTACGGATTCATTAGATGTTTAGACGGACAGATCATCGCCCCACACCTCCTTCGCAATATCCACCATGAGCTTCAACTTCGCCCATTGCTCCTCCTCAGTGAGATCGTTGCCCTCGGACGTGGAGCTGAAGCCGCATTGGTGGCTGAGACACAGCTGCTTGAGGCCCTTGGGGCAGAAGGACGCGGCCTCATTCAACCGCTTGATCACTTCCGCCTTGTCTTCTAGGTCCGGCTTCTTGCTCGTCATGACACCGAGGACGACCACCTTGTGCTCGGGGAGGAAACGGAGCGGCGAGAAGTCGCCTGAGCGCGCGTCGTCGAACTCCAGGAAGTACGCGTCTACGTTCAGGTCGTTGAATAGCACCTCGGCTACGGGCTCGTACCCGCCCTGTGCGAACCATTGCGAGCGGTGGTTGCCGCGGCATAAGTGCACGCCGATGGTCATATCGGCGGGGCGTTTCGAAATAGCGGCATTGACGAGCGCGGCGTACTGCCGTGTGAGGGCGTTGGCGTCACCGTGTCGCTGCTCAGCCTCACTACGCATCTTGGAGTCGCAGAGGTAGGCGAAGTTGGTATCGTCGAGCTGTACGAACCGGCAACCAGCCTTGTATAGGTCGTCCAGCTCTTCCTGGTATACGCGCGCGAGGTCCTCGAAGAAGGGCTCTAGCGTCGGGTACGCCTTCTCGTCGATGGTCTCGCGAGTGTTGCGGAAGTGGACCATAGTTGGTGACGGAATGCAGACCTTTGCTGTGGCCTTGACGCCATTGGCTGCGATCTGAGAGTCGAGGTACTTCAAATCGTCTACTTGAATGGGTTTCGGGTGACCAATTTTGTCAACGACAACCAGCCGTGGAGGCATTGTACCACCCACACTGACGTTCGTGGATTGCATGGTACCACGAAGCTCTACTCCGGCCAAGTGTCGAAGGAAGTCGACATGGAACCAGGTCCGCCTGAACTCTCCATCTGTGATAGCCCGTAGTCCGGTCTCGAGCTGCTTGTTGACTACGTAAGTAACGTACTTGTCCTCTACCTCCCTCAACTGCTCGCGGCTGAGTTTGCCTTCAGCGGCCTGTTCGCGTGCCTCGAGCAGGCCTTTCGGTCGTAAGAGAGAGCCGACCTGGTCGGCGCGATACACACCAGTGGGAAGAGACATATTGTATTGTAACGTAGGAATCGATTTAAACTAAACTTGACAAAAGAAGGGAAGAGATAAAGAAGAGAAAACTACAACGAGATGTAGTTTCGCCAACGCAATATTTTCTCGGTTTGGGTAAGACAGACTCACTACCTAGTAGAAGGTCCAAGCCAGTACCTGATAGAGAAGACAAACTCAGCACGTATACGTAGCAGAGATATCCAACTTAGTAACTTAGGAGAGAAGTTCAAAATAACAGATCCGACTCAAAAGTCGAAGTTAGCCTATAGCACCAATATAATACTCGACCTCGCCTCATCTCGGTGAGGGGCAGGCCATTAGTATTCCCTCGAGGTGATATAGTACGCAGCTAGCAGCTAGCAACAAGTAACCCCACACGATTCACTTGCCGTGAAATAACATCGCGTGCCGGGATGTCTCCAAGAGGCGTAGTGCTGCGGGCAGCTCGGGGCAAAGTTATCTTATCCAGGCGACACCTCCGCGGCTAAACAAAGCGAACTTCAAATCAGGGGCAGGAAGAGTCCAAAAGGATTTGTACTTGCTAAGAAGATTTTTGTACATTAGTGGAAATTTTGCCTTAGATTATACTTGGCTTGCCCATCGCGGAGACCTAGCTCTTTAGTTTGAAGAGGCAGCAGCTAAATGGCAAAGATGGGCCATCTTGGACCCCATCTTACACCCCACGAATTCTGGCGGTTTCTCAAACACGTATGTCAGACGAATAAGCAATATGAGTTCGGTAGTTGAGGGCTCACCCCGATAGGGTTTAATGTCGGTAGGGAGCTCAGCTTTATTAAGCTGTTTGATGGCCAAATACCTCAGAGAGGCGTAAAAGTAAGAGGGGGATGAGCTCGGCAAAGCAAAGCGAACCAACAACCCCTACGCTGATTCGCTAGTATCACCCAATGATAGTCCATTGGGATACTACTTTACTGGTTGGCTCGTATAGACTAGACCATGGCCGATCGGAGGGATAGCTCTAGGCTCGGTACGGTACCGAACTAGCGAACCAGATGTAAGCGACGAAGACAATGAGTACGAATCATTGAAGCTTCAGTAGTGATAATCAGTATATGTCGGGTATGATATGAATTGAGTTGTTATGTGGAGAAGATTGAATGTGACTGGAGCCCATAGCAATGGTAACCTGCTGCTTACATATTCAATATTAAGGTTCGATGTTATGCACATAAGCATAAGGTAGGATAAGCCTCGTTCGAAACTACCTACGCCGCTCAATTATTGGCTGAACAGCAGCGACCTACGTACATATCATGCGTAAGGCCTATGGGAATGTCCCTGTACGACATACCTATTATTAGTTAATCTCCAACAAGCGCATCCATCAGCCAGTTTGGCCTCAAACATAATCGTGACGACGACTGCTTCGTAATCTTTTTACTACTCGGACCCGCTCTGTTCGCTCGTTCGGTATTTTCCCCATCCTAGAATTCCAGCCGCCAGGTAGCCTGAGAAGAGGACGGGCCGCCATGTCGAATCCGAACCAACTGTACCTTTTAGCCGACCACATTAAGCTATCGCTATTAGAACGGCAGCGAGCGCAGAGCCTCAATCTCGATGGTGATTCAAAAGATGGCCACATATCCAGGTCGTTAGAACAATTTCGAGATGGGTTGGCAGCGTTAGAGAAAGAACAGGCAAGGCTAGAAGAGACAGGCGACGAAGAGTATGTGCTACCAGCCTAAGTGATCGGATTTATGATATATCATCCCCGAGAATTATCATCGGCAAGAAAGATAGGTCTAGTGGACTAATATACCAATATAGTGGCGCCCTTACCATCTCCGACGCTCTACCCGGGCTGCAGAAGCAGTACAACGACCTAACATCCCAATTCCACGGCTTCTCATCCCCCTCGAGCGCATCGACCCTAACACATCCGAACGACCCGGCACTCAACGATGACTTCGAACACGCAACCACATCTCCTACCAGCGGTGCCGCACAGTCCTCCTCGACGTCTAACCTGCGACCCAAGGGCACGCGCACGGCCTCCAAAACCGTTCGCTTCACGGATAACCCGGCCGGGCCGGCGGCCGCAGACCCGGATCTGGAGGCGCAACTCTTCGGCAGCCGATACCGCGACAACCCAGCAGATGATAACATGGGATACCGTGATGAGGCCGAGGGCATGACGAATACACAGATCCACGCGTACCACCAGCAGATTCTAGACCAGCAGGATGAGCAGCTAGATGCGCTAGGGGCCAGTATCGCGCGGCAGCGAGAGCTCAGCATGCAGATTGGTGATGAGCTAGATGAGCATGTTGCTATGCTGGATGATGTCGATAATGTCGTCGACCGCCACCAGGGCCGGCTGGACCGTGCTCGTCGCCAGGTCGGCAAGATCACGCGGGCTGCTAGCGAGAGCAAGCAGATGATTGCCATCATCGTCTTGATCATCATCCTGGTGCTGCTAATCGTGCTATTGAAATAGGGGGATAATAATAGGAGGTGGAAACATTAGACTTGGTCACTCGAGTCCATTTTGCATTCGGCATGGCGTGGCACGGCGTTCATCGGGAAGATTTGTACTGTTCATAGGCTCTATACTATACATACCGCGGATGGGAACTGCGGACTCCGACAGACTTTCTTTGGGTTCTTGATATAAATCAAATCGATACAAGGACTGCATTCAGTCCCAGGCCTCTACGTCTCAACCATCTAGCTTGACATACCTTAGCTCCGGATTGTCATAGGTGCTCTACAATACCAGGCAATTATCAGGCACGTAAACGCTTGTATGGACCGAAGATTTCGCTGTACATTATCTTTTTTATTGGTACAATATGAATGAAGCCGTAGCGGAGCCTCCCGCGAAGATGCCATTCCCTAACGACCAAACCATGCTATCATATTCACTTTGTCGAGCCCACGCCGTCCTTGTCCATCGAGCCCAGTCTGAACCTATCAGCCCATATTGAATTCATTCTCTGCACCCTCAGATCTTACAACCCGTCCCGCATACTGGTGCCAGCCTTGCTGGTCTCTTCGGCAGCGGCCTTGGTGCGATCTTGCAAGGTCTTGACGTCTTCTTTACCGCCGAGTCGGTCTGCTTTGACGGCCTCCTCGCTGTCCGAGGCCAGTTCCGGCTTCCAGTGGCCCTTGCCTGCCTTCTGCTTCGCTAGGAGGTCTTGTTTGTGTTTCTCTGGGTCGTTGCCCTCGGTTTCACCTAAATAAGAATTCATGTTAGTCAATCCCTATCCTTCAACTCGCCATCACTTCTTGTCGTCTTCCTTCTTAAGAGGCCCGGTACTACTTACGGCTGCTCTCCTTGTGGGAAAGTGTTGCAGAGCTGCTAGTGAACGTCCGTTGCGCAATTGCTTGTCTGCCAGTAGCAATGCTAGCAGCTGATCGGAGGAGCATTCGGGAAGCCATTGTGGGTGTTTGTTACTATGTAGCTCAAGAGCTTACAAGGGAGGAGATGATTTGGATGGGGGAGGTAGATGTGGTATTGGTTGTTGTACAGAGTAAAGGTGGACAGGAAGCTTAGGAGCGGCGATATGATCCAGTACCCGAGTAGATTCAAAGCTTATTAGTTTAATAGAATCGACCCAAATAACTTGAGGTAATTGTCTCGTAGTCATGGAACATGGGAAAGCTCCCACTGGTCGAGGATCAAGGAAGCAAGACCCTCCATTCATTCATCGATTGAAGCTATGACGTCACCAGCTGGTAAGAGAGTACCTAAAGCGGGTTGAGCTAATCGGATTTAAGATGATTGGCCAGATTTGGAGAATGCACGAATCTCCTCCCGGCTTAGACTCTTTTCCTCGGCTGCATGGGAATAACATCAGAATCGACATCACTTCTCCACTCAAACAGCTGCATCTATATTACATAAACTTCGACTTCATTAATCGTTGCACGATCGTCGGTTGTAGTAACATTCCGAACTTTGTATCAATATATTTTTGTCATTTCTCATATGCTTCATGACTTACAGATGTTCGTAATTCTTCTCCATCGTATTCCGACCGAACCTCTCTTGGGTTGCTTTCGGCATTGATATTGTAGTTCGTCAATTTCGTAGTTTCACTCAACAACAGTGTTATTTCCTTCAAAGGTACACCAAGGCTGTTTCCAGGGTTTAATACTATCAGCAATGTGTCTTCTTAAGGTTCCAGTTCTATTCTATAGCTTAAGTGCTTCCCGTAAATGTGTATTACCGGTATAGGACTAAGCAGGAAAAGCCGGTTGCCTGTAGAAGATAGAAAGGCATTCATCTCATCGTGTTCGAACGAACAAATACCAATATTCAAGTCCTTAGTCCCGAAGTCTCCTTATATGCCACGAATATTCCACGTATTCTCGATGTTGTAAAGGAAATGTAATTTTATATCAAATTAGGATAAGAATACGTGGATTAGGAGAGAAGTTCCCATTGCGTGCAGTCGCAATATAAACTTATATATATGAGCGATTATTGGGCGAAGCGTTCTAAACTAACTACCCGACCCTATGAATCCAAATGGAAAGGGGATGTCTTCATTCTGTTACTGGCTCTCGTGTTCTCCAGTCAGTAACCTCGAAAGTTTATTACCCCTATCCGAACATCCAGGGGCTAAGCCACTAAGACACACATAGCTATCCCCTAGGCATATTAGCACTTGAAGATGTGTATCCTGTATTAGATCACCCATATTCTACCCGCCTAATACCCATGGTGAAAGTTCTGTCCTATTCCATTTTCCATTACCTACATACATGTAGTTCAAAGAAATGACACGCACCCCAACACGACTGACAAGCGTATCGGAACCGGGTCCGGTACTATATAAGAAGCCCCCGTCCAAAGTTTAAGACGGAATAGGCTTTGCTAGCAGAAGGCCACGGAATCTCATGGGAAGCCATCGGCACATCGTACTTCGATATCTAACTGCTCAACTTAAGTTACCAAGAAAAGTAAGTGCCAGTATCTAAGAGCGAGAGAGTCTGATGATTAATATTACTATCGCTAAGTGTATTCACATAGCATCAACTGACTCTGGGGTTCGGTTCCCTGGACGGCAAGTTCACTTTTACCCCTTTTTGACTACATGATTTAGAATATCATCAATCCTACCACTTTTCTACGAGATAAGCCGTAGATACTCTACATTTCGTAGGGCATTGGAAGTTGACGATAAACCCTTAGGTAATATACATATATGAGTGACTATTTGGGCAACTCATGTACACACTACATTTCTGTTGCTAGAAGCTCCAAGTCCATACGCTAAATGAACCAAGGAGATATATAGTATAACCAAAAAGAGCTACCAATAATGTTTCTTAATGATCCATTCAGTAATGTAGTCAATAGCTGCCCACCACCCCTAAATAACCAGTTCATGTTAGACAACCGAGCGCTGGATCTGGTATCTTCAACTAGGCAGATTCCGATTGTCATCGAAACCATACTTGAGACCAGCAAGATACTTCCAAAGACGTACAGAATAGGGCGAGCTGGGGTTATTATTACAGGTATGTCTTCTTCACTTCCCTTTCTTCGACTAGTAGGAAGTCGAAATAAATGGTACCCCAAGCGTTCATATGGCAGGCTATACCCCTGAACTCTACTGGTGAAATAGGGGTTCATACTAACCCGAGTCATTCACTCGAGAACGACTGTATTACAAGGGGTAATACTCACAAGAGAGTATACAAGCCAAAATGTGACAACACACCATGATTATACACATGCTAGAAGTATGGCGTTTCCGTGGTATCACTTATTCGTGGTTACCTAAGACTACTCAGTAATATTTCGAAGATTTTCTATCCCGATCGTTATGAATGTGTAAGACTGGCTGAACTCCCGCAAGAAGTTCCAATAAGATATAAGCTTTGGAATTGCTTACTATCTGCATCAACAGCCTCAAAAAACTTGATCTAACTAATGACTTACATATCTGACAAGACACGATAGACTACTCTAACTTAACAGCCATGCTCACCTTACACACTTCTTCATACACCGACGGATAAATTAAACTTTTTCTTACACTACATTCAAAACGATACACTAACCTCCCAACAAGCGCATACGTACATATAAGCTGACTGCTCCCTGCTCCCTGCTCCGGCTCATGTCATCTACCCTGCAACCACCCAGCCGCGCAGCACGACCTCATCACCTGACCGGTAGCCGTCGGGCATCACAATTCAGCTCAGCTCGCACAGCGTATCTAGCGCCGTGCTGACACGCCACAAGCCGGGCCACCGCAGCGTCGGACAGCCTTGGAACGGACTAGTAACTGGTAACCATACACACTAGACAGGCACACATGCACACAGATGGCTTTACAGGTACCATATCATCACACAGCGCATCACACAGCGGTTTCGCTTAGTGGCGGCGCCTAGACGGAGGAGGTCGGTAGAAAGACGGTCGGTCCCACGGGTGCGGATGTCCCCGCAGGTGCAGCACCGCGCGCGCATGAAGCGCTAACCACGAATCGAGACAAGCAAGCACTTTTGCATTCATCCTTCCCAGCGAAGAGCAAGATTTGATACGGCAGATGGATAGATAGGCTTGCATGAAAGACGGCCGGCCAGGCGGCCGGAGTCGGATATATATAGCTCAGCAAACTAATTTGATAGACCTAATGCAAGGGGCTAGAGAGACTTCGATGAGAGGAGCCGCAACGTGATAACCGACTGAGTCATATTTAATCTATAGATTCCCCCTAGATAGCACGGCACGGCATCCGGTCGAGGCCCGAGATATGCGAACGTCGGAATGCCGGCTTACTGTTGAGCCAACAGTCTTGATTCAAGACAGCTGCATTCGACACATCTACAGTCTCCTTAACAACCGTAAATTCCAACTTCGCTCGTAGAATGAATGTTAGTCCTACTAATTCGTGAGTAAATACAAGAAAATTAGGACTGTCACATATCACAACGAATATCAACATGTCACAAGCACAGGAACGCGGGATAGTTTGAAAGTGAGAGGCACATTGATTCGCTCGGTTCAATTGAACGCATTGAATGTACGGCAGAAGACACAAGTTGGTGTTCTTTTATCTTCACCACAAATAGATACGCCGTTGCCATCGAGAACCACGACTGGCAATATCCCCGTTTCAGCGCCGCCTGCGCTGTCCACCCAATATGATTTCCTATACACACAAAGATTCCATTCCTCCATCACCCCAAGAACCTAGTGATGCACTTGACCCATCTGGAAGAAACCTTTGCCGGGGAATAATACGAAATGGACGGGTATATCTTCGTCCCTCAGCCGTAATACAAGGATAGAAAAATGGTAGCGGAAAAAATGACATGAATATGATGAGCCCTTTATTTGCAGCCCCAAAAGCACCGTGCGACCAACTCCCATCTCGTGCCATGAGCTCAGTAAAAAAACAAGACACACCGAGTGCCCACCGTTCCGTTGCTTTGTGTTGAGATTCTCTTAACCGGATATTTCCCATGTAAAAAAAAGACCCTGCCGAGTAGAACAACTCCGCCCCGATGGAAGAACCACCTGCCTGCTGTAACAAAATAGATACCGACCCCTCGTCGCCAAACACTTGTTCTATATGTAGTGGTATTCTTTTTTTGCTCGAACGTCATGAACCGTGATGACTCTTTATCGTACCGCTCCCAGATTGAACCCGATGACTCCGTTGTGTCGTGAACACCGATGCAATTACGAAATGCAAAACCGCCGTGATTTAAAACGCCCATTCGCAAAACCCAGATAGCCTCATCTTTCGAGGTCGGAACACCGGGGAAATGTAGTAATTTTCCTTTAAAAACCGAACAGAAAACAGGAGGTATCGATTATCTTCAATGCCAAGTCGCGTCCGTCATTCATTCAAGTTCCGAAGTAGAAGATTTGACGATGATGAACACTAGTTATATGTCGAATAAGGATGTTTGTACAGGGAGAAAGTGGAGCGAATGTGATAAGTCCGCAGTCGAGCCCTAAAGTTGACCTTGAAGATTTGTGGATTTTTTGTCGATGCCTGATGTCCGTGTCCGGCGCCCGCCCAAGATGAACTGCTACTGTGGAGCAGCGAATGACTTCTAAACGCAAAGTAGAAGATGTTCAGAACAACTACAAACGAATGTATAGATTATGAGTCATCATAGCATCCAACGAGGAAGCGAAACGACCTGTCATCTACCATCGTCTGCCGATGTGTTGCATCCGGGCGGGCGATACGGACGGTGGTGGACTAGACATAGTTAGGCCATTAGCGGGGTTGATGATAGGAATAGCATTACGCGCCCGGGTGGCGGCGGGTGCGTGCAACTTTAGGGTCGACTGCTGAGTATGGAAAGTAGGAGGAACAAAAGCCGGAGATGTAGAGTTGAGTGAGAAGTTGGAAGCAACCTGCTGAGGGTGCTGCGTGGGAGAGGCATTAGGTGAGTTGCTGGATAGTGATGATCGGTCGGAAGAAGCGCTGCTTATCGACACCAGCTATGTGGAGAAGCTAGTTAGTGACATATGTTCTTTACTATACATAAAACTGATGTACTACTGTAGCAGCGACATATAATATGTGACCTGTCGAAGTTGACAACGTCAGGCGTTAGGCAAACTTACATCAGTCTCTGTCAACAGCTTTGGGCAGAACTCCATGTCGTCCTCGAGGTCGAACGAGCGACTTGCTTCGAATTGCGACCGGAAGGCGGATACGGAGGCAGATTCGCTCAACTCTTTCATACTTCTTACACCGCGAAACTGTTTTTGGGAGTTCTGGGAGACAGAGAGCCTCGGCGCTCTTCGGTTTCGACCGCCATGGTGGTTGTGCGAAACTGGAGCTGTAGCTGCTGTTGGTTGGTGGTGGTTGTAGTTGTAATAAGACATTATGAGTTTGGAATTGTGATTTTTAATTTTTCCCTCAAGGGATACTCAAGTACGATCCTGATGTAGTCGTCGTGGATTGCGAAGAGTGGTTGGACAGATGAGAAGCCGATGTTGGGTGGCGGTGTGTGCGTGGTTGGATTGGGTTGGGGGGTTTACTTAAGTTGCCGAGCTTTGCGCTATTAAAACCCAGCTGGGAAATACAATAACAATGGGTACTTTGGTCTAGGTAGTTGTAGATTCAAGGTAGGACAAGATGAGAGAGCTTTTTCAGGAGTTAAGTCAAGTTGGTTAAAGGAGTTCGGAATTGGTATGATAGATAATAAGATGCTAAGTATGTATGTGTCTGGTTTCTGGGTAAGGTTTGGAGAGTGCTTAAGGAACAGGTCGAATGGTAGGATCGATAAGAGTGAATGGATTTGGGAGGGAGAAGGGCGGGAGAGGAGAAGAACAAGCTATGATTCGGAGAAGGCGAAGGATTTTTGTTGGACGGACAAGAACGACAAGAACTAGAAGAACCAGCAAGAGGCGGCAAAGGAGGGTGGGTCCAAGACCCGGGGGGAAACGCTTGGGTCGCTTGCTGGTTCAAGACCTGGGTCTAAGCTAAATAAGGACTAGCCACGAACAACATTTGGACAAGCGGATGCTCCAGGGCTGCAAAGACGTGTAAGAACTGCAAGAACCTGCAAGAGTGACCATCAAGAGCAGCAAGTGGCAGCCCTTAGAGACCCCCCAGAGACCCCCCAGGGTTTCTTCATTCAAGGCGAGTGGATTCTAAGGTTGGAGCTGGCGAATGAAACTAAATTCGCCACCTGAGATCATTGGATAACCTCATTACGCTAACACAGATGTAGTTAAGCTCTACAAGCCTGGCCGAGGCGCTGTTGTTGCTTGCAGGAATGCCACAGTGCCAATCGGCTTGTTCTGCAGAACCGCCTCCTGGTTTCTTTTTTGCCCTAACAAAACCACCTTTACCACAACTTGACCACACTTGACCACATACAGTAGGATACAGTAGGATACAGTGCCAGCCCCTGGCCACTCACCCGTCACCAGATGTCCGCTGCAATGCGATCGCCAGCAGATACCTGCCCATTAATTTACCGTAGCGGGTGCGGGTGCAGGCGGAGGCGCAGGAGTTTGGGACAAAGGAACAATTACATGTCCCATACATCCCATACACATGTATTGTAACTATTGACCCTGTCTTGCCTGTATCTTGCCTGTAAACTGCGCCTGCCGGTAGACCACGAGGCTGGCTTGGCTGGTGATGGGTGCTAGTTACCAGACTTCGGAGGGGGGACAGGCAATTTGTTCCTTTGGAAACGAGATCCAATAGAATGGCCTCCCTCACCTTGTCCCTTACTACCTGCTTAGCATAGTTCTGTAGTGGACGCAATAGAAGCTTCCGAGAGCACGCTACTAGAAATCATGCTAGTCAGCATACATCAGGAGACTGAAGGGAGGCGATATTATCTAGTGGGTCGATTAACAAAGGATTGAGGATGGCTTCAATCGATCAAATCGGTAGATCATCCGATCTCACCCTCGTGCGAATAGCTTCATCTAGAACTCGATTCTTCTATCACGCCTAAAATGCGCCGACGCTCAACATCCCAACATTGATCAACCCATTGTCATCAGATCAATGAGGTACGTACTATATTCGAAACTTCCAATGACTCGACTCAAACCCGTTAGTGCGCATTCGCGTGGATTCGTCAATGGTTTCTTTCGTCTGCAGCTTTACGCATTAGGATGATTTCCCTGACCTCTAATGATCCAGCCTCGCCCGTCATGGTCATCTTGGTGAATTGATAACCCGAACTGGCCAACCCGTTCGCTCCCCTACCTTGATTCAGGGGCGACCTCCTTGCAGGAGGGGTTGCCCCTAAAAGGGGGAAATGCTGAAATTTACGCGGTATTGTATGTACGCAATTACACTTATTACGCTACGTCAATTTGGCATTTCGTTCATATTGCCAATTAAGGCTCCTTAGGGACTTCCACCGGAAGCTAGACAGGACGGGATAGGACAACCTTTGAACTGTGGTTATCCGATTAGCTTCGTCGTCAACATCATAATCTTATCTCATTGTTGAACGCTGTCCATTCGTTCGTAAGGGAGGAGTGTTCCTTTGACAACAGCGTAGCAAATACACCTCTCTGCAATGCAGCGGAGGCTTTGCCGATGTAATTCCTTACCAGTCGAAGGAAGCAACTTCGGCCCTTTGGGTTACGTGGGATGTAGCCGTGCCCGGCACTGTGACCACCCACACTGTGGGCTGGTTGTTCTGGGTCTGAGCGTTCCGAAGGCCCTGTTGGGCGGTGGAGCGGATGGTGGATGTCGGACTGGAACTTTACCTTGTACGGACAATCGCTAGGATTGCACATACCAGTCCTGCAAGCCACCGTACCAGTGCGAGTGGAACTTGTCCTGGTCTCGTGCAGCGTGAGACCGCTTGGGGTTTGGGACAACGGGGGTAATGCTGGCCTATTTCTCTTATTAGGCAGCTAGGCAGACGACTGGTCTCTAGAGCTTATGGTTGATGTGGACTGAAGGCGGCAAGAGGGAGAGAGTTCTGACCGCTCACTGCCGCCTCGCCAACTGCCAAGGTGAGGAAGAGCTAGGGATGTTTGGAGATGCTTGAATTTCCCGCGCTCCTAAAAGCTGACAATAGCATTCCTGACGACGAAACTGCCTCTGTCCTGCAGTTTCATTTCACGAGATTGACCACTTGATAGGCTTGCCGGAATATGCGTGAGAGAGTTATGATTCAGGCGCTTGCTCGCTTGAAGCTAATGAACGTAATATGCGCCGCTGATCTTTATTCTATCGAATACCTAGGTACATTCGTTGGTAAGACCGTCTACGATAGGCTCGTATTTGTGTAAGGTAGCAAGATAGATCGTCGGAGGCAAAATTCGGATTGAATGGTCAATGATTGTTGAAGAGTAGACGCACGTTGCCGCCATGTGTAATGAATCTGGTTCTGGTCCCTGGACAGTTTAAAGCCTAGAACCTACCGACCCTGATTTGTGTATGTAGACCCTACATACTTACTCGCAGTAGCTTGCACGATTTTTGTTCTACACGCATCAAAATGGTTCCTCTAGATGTAAAGATAATACGCTATGTATGCATAGATGTCTTTCGTGTGCGGGTCGAAGATCCGGATTGCTGACGACGGGGGATATTTGACGATTGTCACCCGCCCTATCCAACTGCGACGTCTTACCTACATAACAGCCTCCTGTGACGAAAGCGGCAAATTGAACTTAAGTATGCACACAAAGATACGAGGGACACCACTTCACTACGTATGTATGTAGATATATTACCATATATCTTCTATATGGTTGCATTAGCCCTTCATCCTTCGAGTGATCACTGGTTTATCTGTTTCATGCCGACGTTGTTATCTCCAAAATATTGGAGTGGTGAGACCTGTACGTTGTCCCTACGTAACTCGTCCCGACACAGCAATGATTTTGCTACTGAAAGCTCCAATGTAAACAACGGAGCCGATTTGTTCGTAGACCGAGGTCACGGGGATAGGTAGCTGAATGCTACTATTTTGGTATCCCTGACTCTACTGGGAACAACCAAACAGCCAATGCTGCGCGACTGATGCCAAATGTAGCAGATCTACCGACGCAGGAGAACCCGGACCTGGTTCGGATCGAATCTGTGGCTGCTGTGTGTCAGATGTTTGCTACATTTCTGCTCGTCACTTGTCTTCTTCACAACGAGAATCTGGACTCTCATGATGAGGGGTGGCGAGATAAGATGCTAAAGGTATTTCGTACGTAGACATGCATCAATTGATGCTATCAATGGGTTGTTACTCGTGTGGTCGGTATTAATGAATCCTCATTTCTGGGTATGATGGGCGAGTTCTGCTGAGGCCTAGCCAGGTCTTCTTACGTTGTGTCACAGGGCTTACAGCATTCCTCCGCAAGTAAGCTTGGACCAACTGCAATGCAGATGCAGCTAGACCGGCGGCTGGGTGACATAGCCGTTTCTATTGCCGGCCATTTTGAATTCCTCAACCAGCCACTGCCACACAGCAACACCGCCCGGTCTATGTTCAACTATGCATATTAAAATATTGTGATATATCATCGATCCTTCATGCCGGGTAGTCTGTGATTTAGAGGCATTGTGATGGGTGAAGATACAAGAGAAAAACTTGTATAACCATCTGACTCGGCAGAGTTTGTTGATAGGATGACAAAATCGCCTCGCTTACGGCGGTCCTTGAACTTTTACATGTAGGACTATTACATATGTACGACTATAAGGTATGTATCATGTAGGTAGCATTGCAATATGTGATATAGTTCCGGCTCGTGGGGAACCTGACATACATTAGTATGGATTCCATAGCCATCGTCAACCACCCCAAGCCAAGCCATCTGCATGTCAGTCTTTGCGGGTCTTACAGTAGGTGATGCCCAGCCCAGATAGAGTTCATGTCAAGCAACTCTTCTATGCGATGCAAGGGACACAACCTGGAACACATGGGCTGACTGAAGTCCCATAAACCAACCTCTGATGAGTCGAGGGTCTAGCCACGTGTATTTGATAAGACATCCAAGACAGTTGAATATTCGTCTTTGGAAACTTACATGAGTGAATGCTGGTTTTGGTACGGAAGGTGCCATCAAAAGTTTTTTCCATAGGAAATTCTTGGCATAGCTGGCAGCAGCTGCTAGACGTCAGTAGCAGCTGTCGAGCTTGTCGGAGAACATCAACCTTATAAGTCACATATTTTATTTAGATATTTCAGATCGATTCAAGCCTTAAAATACGTGCAACTAGATTTAATATATTTGAGGGAAGGTAATTAGAATCCTTTACCTCATAAATCCAAATTTGATGCTGATTTTATTGAGAAATAATTGATTGAAAAACTAGCTTTTTTTCAAATATCCACAGCCGTCTGCCAGTCGGTTGGCCTGTGCGTGCCAAAGCTGATGACCGGTGGCCTATGGAAAAAACTTTTGATGGCACCTTCCGTAGATATGTAATTAGTATTGCCTCCGTAACCAGCATCCATTCCGAGGCGGATATTAATATTGTCTGTAGACTATAGTTTCCGCCCACCCGATCTCCGCTGGCTCATATTGCCGAAAATATGTTACGCATATGAGTGACTAATTATCATGAAGCTTAACCATAGTTACGAAAACAGTGCCATTCATACGTATCTATGAAGGGAATGGGCACCAAGTTGAACTGAAATATTAGGTATTCCAAGCTCGGACTGAGTCAATGTCAGTTGAAATACCTCAATGTTTCGCTAGTCCGCCCCTTTCGAACGGCTTATTGAATGGACCCAGTCACTTGGCCGACTAAATTAATACAATATAGATATCTCCGCCTAGATTCTGTCAATTCCTTTGAGAATCGTCTAGTGCTTGTCTAGACCCCTGGCTTTAACAAACCTGTTGATTGCCTCGCGTGTCATCTTATCATTGTATTCTTCATGGCATCCGTAGAATGATATTAGCTCTTGTGTGCAGTCTATCATCCCCTCAATATCCACATTGCTCTCGGCAAGAAAAACCGCAAAGCGCTGTACTTTGCCCATTTTTTCTTTGTCAGCAGTGCTGGTAGTATTCTGGTTGCCGCCGTTAGCACCCGACCGACTCTGTTGAGCCTGGGTTAATGTCGCAGCGGCAGTAGCCATATTCGCCGCCGTGTTTCCACCCGGTACCGAATTTGGTCGGAGCACTACTGAGAGGAGTATCGCCGTGAGTGCGATGATGTGTGGAGGATATAAAAGAGGGAGATCTGTCATGTAGTGGTCGTTGATGACTGATCGGGCGAGGTTGGTTTCGTCTTGGGTGAGGAGGAAGTCGGACTGGAGGGTGGTCAAAGTCCGGTAGGGCTGATGAACTATCAACTGAGAGTTCATTTCTGATATTAGGAAGAATTCACATTCGCCGATGCGCGATACTTCAAGGTGAAGTAGATCTACGTAGACTCCTAATTAGCAACGTAGCCCCATCTAACTAGTACAAGGGTATGGTCCGACCGTACCTGGCCAAAGAGACCGGGCCTCCGTCACGAACATCCTAATGTGTTGCGGACACTCCTCCATCTTACAAGCCAAATATAGCGCAGTGGTGAGGACAAGATAGGGGTTTGTGCGACGGATCTCGACTTTGGAATAGAATCGCTTGATATATAACTGGGCCGTAGCAACAGCCTGCTGCTTGATCGTGAGTCGTTTGCTTAGACGACTGATCTCTAACGACGGGTACTTAGTACGTATACGTGGTAAAGCCTGGCACGATCTCATATCTCACGTTGGTTGAAGTAGATATTCAGATGCGTCCTCCGCGGTAAGGGGAATGACTGCACGAGGTTTTGGTCGCTTTTCTCCAGCTCCTCTCGCATCTGCGCAAGTTCATCTTTGGAGAACTGCCAGAAGCGCCTTTGGGTTGACTCCCAATAGTTGGCTGCCATCGCGGCTTGAGGTTGGATCGACTAGTCTATTGGAATTGTCATGTAGGAAAAAAAGACGTAAATTAGCTTTTCAAGTTAGACCTAACATTGCGAGAAACAACATAATGATGGGGTTTTTCGAACCCCAATCATGTGAGGCTGAATGTAGCTTTCGGCTTACACAAGCCAAGGCTGAGAAAGGTGAAGATTTGGAGATTGGAGATTGGATGGTCGATAAGATCTAAGTTGAATGGAGATATCGGTCGAAACTGCATCAATGATCACATTGGTTATCTAAGCACGTGCTGATATCATTAGCTGCACTGTAACTGCCGCCTTTATTGGCCAGTAAAGCACAGTCACCTCCTATTAGCTCGCACGAGAGGTTCGTCATCCAGTGAGCTGTGCTCCTTATCCGCTTATCGTAGTTACCAATTGGCTTTAACAAGGGGCCCCTGTTCAGTCCGAGGTCATTTTGCGGGACCGTCGTCATTTTCGCGCGGCCCGCTCAGCCTTGGTCCTTGGAACTTGAACTTTGCAATAGAAAACAACCAATGTAATAATTGTCTTCTTTAAGGGAACCGTCTTAGACGAGCCGCAACTACGGTCTCTGAACTAGCATCTAATGATGCCCTACCCATAGCATTCAATGAACAGCTTTGCGACAATATCTCCCTTGTCGTTTTCTTCCTTGTCGCCGTTGCGCCGGTCATGATCCCTGACCATGAACCTCCCGAAGGTGATAACCGAGCTAGAGCTGGAGATGGAGGAATCTCAAAACCAGCGAGATGCACGTGTTGAGCAGCTTTGGAGGAAGCTCGACTACCAAGGCACAGGCGAACTGGATTGGAAAGGCCTACAAAAAGGCCTCAAGAGAATCGATCATCGTTAGCAGCAAAATCCCGCCTTAGCCGTCTTAGGCCTACGAGACACCGTGACGCTGATTTGGTGTGACAGCATTGAAAAACGCCGATGATATGCTCAAGACTATCATTAAAGTTGTGGACACAAATGGCGATGGCAAGATTCAGTACGAAGGTCTGTAGGCTCCGCTGATAGGCTTCTGTGCCCCTCTCCTTACATTATAGTGCCTCTAGCTAACGACGTCATGGTTGGATATAGAATTCCGAGTTTTTGTCGAAGCTGCCGAGCGCCAACTTTACGTTCTTTTTAAGTCCATCGACCGGGATCAAAATGGGAAGATCGATAAGGAAGAACTTCACCATGCCGTGCAGCGCGCTGGACTTGCGGTACCAATACGCCGGTTAGACGAATTCTTCGAGAATATTGACCATAATCGTGATGGATTTATCACGTATGAAGAATGGCGGTCAGTTTCCCTCTATTAATACTTCCCCGCCTCTTATGATCCTGAGGGATTAAATATTGTTGGGGATTGCGATCGTTGTATTGTGGTATTAGCTCCGGGTAGTATTCATCCTGTCATTTGTGAATAGGGGACGGAAGCACAATAGGAGTAATAGGCATATCTAGGTGCACTGTAGTACAAGTATGTCAACTGACACCGGCTAACATTCACGATAATCAGGAACTTCCTTCTTTTTATGCCTAACACTGATTCTACCACCACGCTGCGGGCAGTTTTCACATTTTACACGGATATCCTCACTCTTAATTCCGAAGGGGACTCAGTAGTCAGCGAGGAGACTCTTCAAGGCCTAGGTACGAAACTTCTCTACACCCTATTTGGTTCAATCTTGAGGCTCGGTTATCAATTTGGATCGCCACCCGGTCAAGAATCTATCTCTTCGTCATCTTCTCTTCCTCAAGTCGACGAGGATCAAGAACCAGCAGTAGCGGCGAGTCATCTCTCGGCAACATCAGAAGTAGTAGCCAATATGACTTCTGCTACCACACAACCATATGCTCAAGCCGCCGGTAAACTTACCGCCGTGTCCGCCCATGAATTACTCGAAACTGAGCAGGCGGAGCTTCCCGCACCACAAGGCATTGAGATTGAATCTAGCTTGAGTGAAAAGAGCGAAAGATCCGTGCTGATTAAATACATCCCCGATCCAGGCTATTTCATTGCCGGTGCCGTGGCGGGAGGCATTTCTCGCACTGCTACTGCTCCCCTCGATCGATTGAAAGTTTACCTTCTCGTGAACACAACATCAAGTACCAACATCGTCGCCGAGGCAGCCAAGCAAGGCCAACCTATACGAGCCATAAAACATGCCGGCAGACCTCTCCTAACAGCAATCGCCGATCTGTATAGGGCTGGTGGCGTCCGTGGGTTCTTCGCCGGTAATTATTTCCCTGAACAAACTCCTATGTCGTCCCAATGCTCACTCTTCCGTCAGGTAATGGACTCAACGTGGTCAAGATCATGCCTGAGACGGCAATCAGAGTACAATTCCCAATTCATTATCTGTTTATGATTCAAAACTGACTGCGAATTAGTTTGGAGCATACGAGGCCGCTAAGAAAACCCTTGCTAGCTTTGAGGGCCATGACGACGCACATTCAATTAACCCATACTCCAAGTTTGTGGCTGGTGGCGTGGCAGGCATGACCGCGCAGTATGCCCTCCTATTTTCCCCTATAGTTAGTAACATGCTGATAGAACCAGGTTCTGTGTCTATCCACTCGATACACTCAAATTTCGGTGAGTCCTTCATATTGCCATTAGATCAACGAGGAAACTTACACAATCACCAGCTTACAATCAGAATATGTCTCCGGCGGCGCTCGAGGCAATGCTCTCCTCTTAGAAACCGCGCGCAAGATGTGGACGGAAGGCGGTGTTCGAGCCGCCTACCGGGGTGTGACCATGGGCCTCGTCGGCATGTTTCCTTACTCAGCCATCGACATGGGCACGTTCGAATTTCTCAAGACCACCTATATAACCTATAAAGCAAAAACCAGGGGAATCCACGAGGAGGACTTGCAACCCACGACCTTCGCCACGGGGATCATGGGAGCAACGTCGGGCGCGTTTGGCGCCACAGTCGTCTACCCCCTGAACGTACTCCGAACGAGATTGCAGACCCAGGGAACGAGCATGCATCCAGCACACTATACGGGAATATGGGACGTCGCGCAGAAGACGATCCGCAATGAAGGGGTTAGAGGCCTCTACAAGGGTCTGATGCCCAATCTCCTCAAGGTTGCCCCCGCCCTTAGTATCACGTGGATGGTATACGAAAATGCCAAACGGATTCTGCACCTTACCTAGGCGGACCCTAACCCGTAGACAATATGTATGTTAGGCCGCATCGGCTGGTGGTGGATATCTTGGGAAAATTAGATGAGGGATAGAGGGACTGGAGCGAACGAGCTGTGAAGTACTTGATGTGCAACTTTCAGGGGGCATCTCGAAAGTGTCTTGGAAGTCGGATTGGTCTCTGGTCGAGTGACATACTATAAGCTACAGGGAAGCGGAGCAGAAAAATAAAAAGAGCAAGGTTTCTAGATGGATAGACATATATCCAGGAGGGAGGGGAAAGGGAGGATCGCGCGATATATCCCAACTTGCATTCAGCTGGCGTTCTATAAAGGCGGACAGGAATTTTTGGTGTTTAGCGTCGCAGGTACGTTGAAGAACAACGAATCGGATGTGTGTGTGTGGTTGTGGTAGGGAGGCTTGTCGTCTCTTCTTCATGTTGGTCGGTAGCAAGCGAGCGAGCGAGCAGATAGTCATCGTCGTTCTGGTTGTAGACAGGTTGTGTGTAGGTAGAATCCACCGCAGCTAGCTCTCCCGTAGTGTGAATCTCGCGAGGATACCCTTACTACATACATCATATATCAGTGTCTCGCTATCACATTATACCTCTGCCTATTTATTAACGTGTTATACACATAGAGGGGAGGAGTTAACTGCATATGTGGCTCCTAACTTTTATTTATAATAATACATAGTGGAAACAATCCTATCGAAACGTTATGAACTACTTTCTACGCTTTATAACTATAAAACCTCTACAATAATGAGTCAGTGTTTGTTGGTTGGTATTGGGTATATTTGTTTTTTGCCCGTGGTAGGGACTTCTATGTACAAATCGGTTTTCACCGTGATAATCCCTCCCCCGCTGCCGCTCGGCTTGGCCGGTTGTGGCCGGCTAACAGGTGAGTGGTGCCTGTTAGCCACAGGCAATGATATCCCCGTAGCGGACCGGCGAGTGGAACCCGTCACGCTGGGGAGATATCAGCCTCGGCGACCCTCTTCCTCATCATCCCCAGCTACTAGGCGAGTGGAACCTAGTAGCCAAGGAGAGACCTTCCCTAGCACAATAGGAGAGCGGTACCTTTGTGCTAAGGGAAATCTCATCCTCCATGGGATGGGCGAGTGGAACCCATCATGGTCTATGGAGGAGAGCGGAAGAGGGTCGCGGCCGATGCGGCAGCGGGAGGGATTATCGTCTTTGGTTGTCGTGTTATCCCCCTTTCCGGTCATAGACCGGACAAGTCGAATGGACCGGTGAAACCACCATGCAGACACATCGCACCAATCCTTAGTCTCTGGAGACTCATGTCCTGCTGTGAATAACGACTGGGATCCAATCCAAGCGCCAGGTAGATCGAATTTGTGATGACAAACATACCACAATCGAACCCGTTGGTCTGGGTTGGTACACTGTATTGCTCGCGGCGCCATTCGCTAGCGACGTATCTAGCGCCAAGAAAAGTCTTCAAAAAATTGTGGGCGTCATCCAGATGCTTCATTCCAGCCGAGTGGAACGAATCGACATATGCGACAGTTCGACGAGCGGGTCGGATTACAAGTAGGGTCCAATGGTTACTCTCATTAACAGGAATGAGTACAGTGTCGATGTCGAGAAAATTATCAGGCCTCACACCCCAGTTTCGGTTCAATCCTCGAGGATATAGATGATGTTTCGGGTCGACTCGGAAGTTGGACCAGTATTGAGACGATAGAGCAATACATTTCGGTGTATCCGATTTAGGCACGACTTTAGCAGCATCATTGATATAAGTTGCAAGATGGACCAGCGTTGCCTGTATCGCATTGTCGTTTAACCATTGTCCCGGACGTACCAATTTTGCGAAATCACGGGGTGTGAGTTCTACACCATCACGGTGTTGCGCTCTTTGCCATTTGTTCTGCTCCGCATGGCCATTGTCTGGTGATTCTATAGCCTTCTGTTCCCATTCGGGACTAAGGGGAGTGATAAGGGGTCGTCGTGCTCGTCGCAAACCAAGCGACTGAAGGGCCTCATTCTGACGTTCTTCTTCTAGTCGTCTCGCCTCTTCGCGTTGTCTCTCTACCTTTTCTCTCTCAATGCGCAATCGTTCTTCTCGCTGAAATCCAAGCTCGGCTAGTTTAGAGTCATTGGTCGAGAGAGACCAGTGCTCCCAGCCCGGTAGACAAATCTCATGATCATGTTCAAAGAACTCCTGGATGTTCTTATACTTCGGCGCCCCTGGGTTTCGTAGCGGCTCTGTTTGTTCAACTGGCTTCTCTACTGGTTCCGGTGGGGGTGTCTGCATCTGAGTCTGTGCTCGTTTTGGTGAGAATCTTCTCCCCTTCGGAAAGAGCTTAGTCGCTCTTCTAGCGGCGGCCGTGGCAGCTGCAGAGTTGGGTGAGATAACGGGGGATAATGAGGGAGAAGCTTTCAGTCGAATGGGGCTATCGATTTCCATACGCTCGTCGGTAAGGCTTTCCTCGCTGAGCCGACGGCGCTTCGGAGCGGGTGACCCATCTTGCAGCGGTGATATTGTATCGCTAGAAGAATCGGAGATGGGTGACTCTGGGACAGTAAATGTGCGAGGAGTAGGAGTAGCTTGGTGTGGATGGACTGCGTGAAAAATTCTATTGCCCAAGTTCGTGCAGAGATCATATGATTTGTCTCGCAGGAAAGTCGCGGCGTTGCGTATATTCGTGCCGATTCGACCTTGCAATATGCCACGTGCCGAGACGCCGCTATTATCTTCCTCATCTAATACATCGGGCCACGCTCCCGGCATTGAGAAAGTGGGTGTGCGCTTGGGCACCACGCGAATCACGCGGAACACGGGCTCTGGTGGCCCACTCAGCTCCGGGCGCCCACGCAGCTCCGGAGCGAAGTGTCCTCTGGCCTGTCGCTCAATTTGTTGACGAGCTTTCTGACGAAGTGCAAGAAGTTCGGGTGGCTGGGGTCCGCTGAAGTCGATACCGGCAAGTGCTGGATGACAAAGGGAACGATCTCCAGGATGAATATTTTTACCGGACCGGATGGTGGATAAGTCTGTTGAGCATGGGAAAAGGCGTTCGCGCTCGGGGGGAAGAAGAGGATGTCGTGTTGACCTAAATTGTCGGGAAGGCTTCTAGCGAGCCCGATATTCAGGTCTGTTAGATCCTAGCGCCTTAGTCAAATGTTAGTCTTTAAGTCAATGGAGGTGGTTCAAAGAAACACGCATCTAAGACACAGAGCCAAAACAAGTTCATTGGGTCTGGACTTACCAAGAATTCACTGTTCTCGGGCTTTTCAAGTAGTTTCTCGAAGGGGCGCTTTTTCACACGATCGCGTGCTGAAAGAGGTTGCGGTACGGGCTTACGGGATCGTGGACGAGTGTAATCCCCTTGGTAATATCCAACACCGGGCTTTAATGTGCGTTGGGGCTTTGTGTATGGCTTTTTGTACGGATGGAACGCGTTTGGGTGTAATGGTCGCGATCGGAGTTTAGGAGAGTCGGTAGGCACGACAGGGCGAGGAAGATTAGGTAGCTGGATAGTTACGGATTTCTTTGGTCGTCGGGTGGGAATAGGTGTTTGTGTTTGTGTCTGTGCCTGATAGAGAGGTTTTACTTTTACTTTTATCGGAGAGGTGATAGGTTGGTCGACTTCGAGGGCGCTATTTCGGCCGTTTCTTAGCGCCTCGACATTCGATTTCCGAATATTGTTCTCGCGTAGTCCGCGACAGTAAAGGCACTGCTGGCAGTGATTATAACTGCGCCAATCGTGGTTATCTAGCAACTCCATGGTTAATTACAGGTAGCTGTCTCCTTGTATTGCTGTACAGGGTATGCTGATGTCAAGTTCGTGACAAGTAGATGTAAAGAAGGAGGTAATTAAGTAGGAAGAAGGGAGTAGGGAGAAGATGGAAGATGAGTCGAATTTAATGTTGGAAGTGTCGGTGTCGATTTCAATTCAGTCAGACGCTATCCGTCAGTGTAGTCAAGCATTAATGCTGATCAATTTAATGTAATCACAGGTTGATGTCAGAGTAGTCGCAGTTCGATGATTGTAGTCAGACTTTGGATGCAAGTGTAGCTGTAGCTATTGCGCTTGAACTTGTGATGTGCTTGGGAAATCGTATTGGAAAATGGGAGGGAAGAAAGTGAGCTAGAGTGATCTGGTATTTATGGTCGAACTGCAACCCGGGGTGATTAAGTTTTGATTTGCGACAGGCGCTCGATTTGGAAAATCACTGAGGGGTAGACTGAGGTACAGTGGACATTAAGGAAATAAATAAATAAATAGAGTTTGATTTACCTGTTGTAGCGCGTAAATGCAGTTCGGTTTCCTAAGCAGCGATGCTGCGCGATCAGAAGTAGAGGAAGGAGCACTTGAGATAGTATTGAGATAGTATCAAGATAGGAAAAGTTGGAGGTTGCGTAGGGAAGGAACCAAGCTGTAATAAACATGCACAGGCCACATATCTACGCTAATTTTCGCCGCATCCAGCCTTGTCGATCCCTGAATCCCCAGCTGCCACAATTCTAGTAAATGTAGGCTAACCGAATTAAGGTTACAATATTGGCATACTTCATTTTTTACAGTTCAGATAAATGCAGCCACCCTATTAGAACTCGATATTTTTCGTTTTTCGAATTCCAGCATTTCCAAATACGGAATATATCAGAATGTCCACGGGTGCTTAACATGGCATAGTCTTAGTTCCCAACAGTGCACCCACATCCATCACCAATCGTTTTATACAGGTACCTAGACGCATGCGCCTCACACCGAATTTATCTAATATATGCATCAAATACGCCATCGCAAGTGACGTTGAGGTCTTCTAGTTTGTCATACGAGATATTGGTACCTAAATCACTTCAGGTTGAAACCTTTAGTTACCAACGTCGATTAATTGAAGTTTTCCCACATGTAAGTACATAGCATCGACCTCGGGAGTCCCCGGTACCCATTAATATGCTCCATGACTACATAGTACTCATAACTTTAAGAAAATTGAACATGGGTCTTTGCAGCTGTAGATTGGAACCGATCTCATCGGTGTAATAAACCCCGATCAGCCCTCGGCTCAGCCTCGTTTTCAAGATACAACACGACCTAGATCCTATTAATGTATTGATATCCGCACCCCAGTTGCAAAATACATTTTATTTGATTTGGTAACTGGAGTCATATCATATTTGTGTAACCTTATGGGCCAGTTAGGATGCTCTTTAAGGCATGCTTAATTGTGTTGCAAGAATTTACTCAACCCATCATCCCACATAGATACCTAGTACCTACCTAGTAGTATTTAAATAATGAACCTGGAAGTTGACCCTTTCCTTGACACAGCATCTCGGGATACGCAATGACTAATATTTCCACGACACGACGTTGATTGTATGTAGAGTGTATGTTGAATATGTCTATATGCATATTGACTTGCAAGAGAAATATTGAATATGCAGCTAACATATTGCATTCATATATCGGGTTTGAGCTAGGAACACCGCGCAACTTTAAAATAAAGTCACTCCCCTAAATCTATCGCAACAACATTTGAGCTAATCAATATTATTTAGGTAATGGTCCATTCATGGACATAAGGTCTATCCCATATGGAAGGGAGTCGAAGTGTTAAACACAGCAGCATTTACATGAAATGCATTAACATTAGTAAGGAATCGTGGAGCCGGGATTCTAAGCAATCCTCGGCGATATAATATGTTAGTACGTTACTCAGCACCAAATATTCCCCCCAAGAAATTTCTTTTGTTTGTCAACGTTAGTTATATCTAATTCATCCATTAGATCAATTGCTGTCGTGTAGAACTAAAAAGGTCTGGATTTGTATACAGCGCAATTATAAGTTGCGAATAATCCGAACCACGTCGGGTACTCGACTAACGATTTATATCCTACGAGTGGCGAGTTCGACTCTTAACGCCGATGAGGGCTCACGGGTTTACCTAAGTAGAAGTCATCCATCAGATTAAGTTGTCTCCTACTGTTCCACCTGGAAGCGCTAGTCGTCCATTCATTCCCATTCCCGCTTTCTTCAGCCGCGAACATCCCCACTACGGCCCCACCCTTCATTGCCGTGTTGACATCCCGGGCTGCGATTTAAGGCGAGCTACAAGCATATTTCGCTGATCATGGGCGACGGAAGACCATCCGACGGGCGACCTCCTCATCATACAAACGAGATGAAGGATCTAATAACTTGCCTAACAGTGGTGTGCTATTCTTGCCGACCCTGACTTCTAATAGGCAACTACCTACTTGGCCTTTACGCTTTTGTACCTGAAAAAGGGGACCATCAATGATGACTATCCTAGAAAGGTCCATTGTACTTCCCGACTTTCCTGCCGTTGGATACTCTTAGCGCGGACCTCATACCGTACTGTTGCACCATCAAGTCACCCTCGGTATAATCTCTCGTACAATCCACCCTAGTTAAATCATACTTGGTCCCAGGTCTATTCGTAGATGAACTCGTCCCTCGTAATGCGGCAAATATTAGCATCGTCCCAAATCACCCACACCTCTCATTCAATACTTGATATATATAATCCATCAAAATATATATGTTGATAATTCGGCTTCTCCTAGATACTCTGTTCTCGTTTCCTCTAATCCACGCTTGCCTCACATTTGCGTACTAATATCAAGCAGCGTGGTCTGGGTTGGGCCACCTGCTCCTTTGTCTTCCTTTCGAAGGCCCTTATTAGATCAGGGGCAATGGAGAATAGATCTTCGGAGCAGCATACCTCTTCGCAATATGATATAGGTGAGTTGGTTCGTCAACTACCACTAGATACTGCTAACAATTGTATAGTGATTGTTGGAGCTGGCCCCGTTGGGCTTATGCTCTCAACATGCCTCGCCAGATGGGGCTACAAGATCAAACACATTGATAATCGGGCCGAACCTACACCTACAGGGCGCGCAGATGGTATCCAACCTCGATCCCTAGACTTACTTCGCAATATGGGCTTGAAGTCCGCCATCATGGCCTATAAACCAGCAAGGGTCTTCGAAGTAGCTTTTTGGGATCCACCTAAGAGCGGCAAGGGTATCGTTAGAACAGGCACTTGGGCAAGCTGCCCGAGTTTCATTGATGCGAGATACCCCTTTACCACACTCTTGCACCAAGGCCGTATTGAGCGCGTGTTCATCTCGGATCTAGGAAAGAATGGCGTTCAGATTCAACGGCCATGGACCATCAAAGGCTTCAAATCGGATAGCAACACAAACTCCGAATACCCCGTCGAAGTTTATCTAGAACACGTCGACGGGCATCATCGCGAAACGGTTCAGGCCAAATATTTGTTTAGCGGGGAGGGCGCTAGGTCTTCCGTCAGAGAGCAGCTTGGTATCAAAATCACACATAAGGATCCCATTACACATGTTTGGGGCGTCATAGACGGCGTTGTGAAGACCAATTTCCCTGATATCAAAGTTAGTCCCATTACACTATTTCACCGGGCCCCGAACTTACCAATTGTAGATGAAATGTACCATACATTCCGAACACGGTTCAATAATGGTTATTCCTCGAGAAAATAACATGGTTCGGCTATACATCCAGATAGCATCCTCCACGGATGCGGACTGGAGCCCGCGTAGAACGGCTACTGCGGAACAAGTACAGGCTTCCGCTAAGAGGATCCTCGATCCATATCTTATCGAGTGGGAAAGCGTCGAGTGGTATTCGGTATATCCCATCGGCCAAGGGATTTCAGCTAAATATACCATTGACCATCGAGTATTCCTAGGCGGAGATGCTTGCCACACTCATAGTGTAAGAACCCCTATAGTTTCCCAAGACGACACCGTTAACTTCTCTATAGCCCAAGGCTGGCCAAGGAATGAATACTGCATTTTTGGATGCCCTGAACCTCGCTTGGAAAATTCATCTCGTCGAATCTGGGTTCGCTGACCGAGCTATTCTAACAACGTACGAAATCGAACGCAAAGATGTCGCAGAGACATTGCTAGCCTTTGACAACAAATACGCGAGCTTATTTTCGCAACGACCGCCTGCCGCGAAAGAGGTCCAGGCAGCGTCAGAACAGACCAACGCCCAGGCTGAAGATAACGAGTTTGTCAAAACGTTCAAGGAGTCCTGCGAATTTACTAGCGGCTACGGTGTAGCATATAAGCCCAACGCGCTCAACTGGTCACCGACCCATCCTGCCAGGTCGTTGTTGATCAATCCTCAAGGAACGAAATTGCGAACAGGACGAATTATGATAAACGCCAACGTCACGCGGGTCGTAGACGCAAATGTCGCGCACCTAGAACAAGAGATCCCTCTCAACGGCTCATTTCGAATATATGTGTTTGCTGGAAACCCTTCGACCACCTCGAAGGCGCTGAAGGATTTCGCCTCGCATCTAACCAGCAAGACATCATTCTACGGAGCCCATCTACGACCAGACATCGACTCGGTTTCGCATCACGAGAAGCACAATCCTCATAGTCTTTTCTTCACTATCTGCACGATATTTGCTGCCAAGCGGGCCCAGATCGAGATCACGCGCGACGTGCCGAATCCCCTTGCTCGTTACCGCGATCATGTCTATGCTGATGATAGATGGGACCATAGAGTCCCTGAGGCGGAGGCTGCGGCCCATGCTAAGATGGGACTCGACCAAGAAAAGGGTGGTGTTGTCGTTGTTAGACCCGATGGTTACGTCGCCATTGTAACGAGTTTAGTTGAGGGTAGTGGGACCGTGGACGCCTTGAATGAGTACTTTGGAGCTTTTAGCACTAAGAAATTGGGGGAGACGATGGCTCAGCTGTAGAATAACGCCACGACATGTTCATGTCTCATCGTCGAATTATACTGTTACGAGTCATAGTAAGATACCAATTTGACCCCTTTAAATCAAGACTAGATTTTACATCATATTTTAGACCACAACATTTTAAGAAGTGATTGACACTCATCTCCCTGTGGATATACACATTGGACCTAGCAGTTCCCTTGGATGGAGGCACCAACGCCAGACATGATATATGGGAAGGTCCGTGGCCACCACCTCTTAAAAATAGACTTCTTTTCCGACAGAACGCTACTGCCAGGGTGTCTACTTAGTCTACATTGTGAGAGGGTAACAGCCTTGGAACGTAGCTACGCTAAGAACATTGGGCACATGGGTAGGTAAGTAAACTTTAGCCGTTGTGTCAGGAAGTCTTGATCAGAGAAGTACCTTCAATGCTATTCTTCCCCGCCTTCAAACGTTTAGGCTTGGAACATTCAACTTCGTGGCTACTCATGACCTACTAGCTACATTCCCCAGCGTCCGTATTGTTGTACTCTCTAACTTGGACGCCTTCCGCCCTCTGGCATCTAGCCGGTACGCAAGTCTATTCCATCTTTTAGGGGTCTATGGCTCTCCCAAGAGCGTTCGCTATGATATCGGGGGGTCGGTGTCACCAAACATCTCCGACGGAGCAAGACGGCTATAATGCCCAGGACGTAATTGATATTTCTCATGACCGAAGCAGCCCTACCTTCGATATCTACGACAATCTCAAGTGGTCCGGGACTCATAATTTGAGCCGAACCGGCTACCGTGAGGAGAGTGCGTGAAACATTAGTGTCTTCTCATATCATATTCGCAGCTTACACCATTCAGAATGTCGCAATGTGCTTGTGAGGTATTGTGCACATATCCCGAGAAATTATCAATATAAGGATGGTATTCAACAGGTCTGTAACCTATAGCTCGGATGGTGCACTCACATTCTGATAATTTTGCGGGCAGGTCTTTCTCGTTTTGCGAGAGCATCTTGGTGACGAGAACCTCGATCTTGCGGGGGGTGTACTATATGAATTGATCGAAGTCGATTGTGAACATACGGACGATCCAGGAGCGGCATTTCAGCGATGGAAACACGACCATTTACGTAGATATGTAAGCGCCATGTAGCTATGTCGGCTGAGGAATCAGGACTGACGCCATTCGCTAGGCCGATCTCGAGCTTCCCCATGTGCCACATATGACAACCATCACTTCGTCGATCATTCCTACCAAAAGGCTTACCCAGTGGCGATCCAGTCACTCAGACAGATATCCATTCGTACTGTCGGATTCCTCCCCCTCGGCAGACAGGGGATCTGTTGATCCCAGCTGCATACGCAACCGAAAGGCGTGGCTCATTGATCATACTTTATATATCTCTACACGAAATGACGGCACTCGTCCACTTAACAGCCCGAATCCGAAAGAGTTCCATGAGATGCAGTGGAATCATGAACGCAGTACTCCGGGAAAGCTTGTTGAGGAACGAGATGTACCAATCGCCTCCCTGGATTGCCCAAGCGGGACATCACCGCCCGGCACCGCGGATACCCTTCTCAACGCTTCGAGTCGTTGTAAAGGACATCGTCGAAGTTCATCTAGGTCCGGCCTTCTCGAAAAATTAATCGATAAGATCCATATGCATAGACAGGAACCTGAAGTATCACAAAGGCGACGTAGTTGGATGCCGGTTACTCTCATGTTCGAAACGGCTGCATCGCTACGGGATAAGCGGGCCGGCCCCGATATACCCGCAGTACCCCTTCCTGATGGCTGTCAAATACCAAATGCAATATTTGCTAGAAAGTACCTGCTCGTTGAGAACAGCGACTCGTTGCCCGCTTGTATATCCCTAAGACAGATGCCTACTGCCGAGTCAAAGGCTACTGACACCATTGTGGAAGCTGCAACTAATGGACTGCTAGACAATGCATTGCCGTGGTCATTCCGTGGCCCATTTACGCCGCAATTAGGTTTCGATGGGGGACTGGATTACCAGTGGAGTCCTCGCGAGCCGAATATCACGATTAGAAGATTTGATATAGACGATTCTACCCAGGATATAACGGATATAAGCCTTGATAAATCGTTAAAAGGGGACGTTTCAGGGGTGACCGGAGACTATACAACTCCTCGGCGGACGTCGACAAAGAGACAAGGGATAATTTTCAACCTAGACACATTGATCGACAGCAACGTGTATAATACCCAGCTACCGACGAACTACACTATTTCGAGCATGCCCACCTTCAACACTGTAGGCACAGTCATACCACGAGGCCTTGCCGGGAATATCCCATTACAGCCAGACGAGTCTTGTGCTCAAAGTTCAAGGCATGCCTCGAAACTCTTAGCTTCTAAGCAGACCGAACTTGATAACTTGGAAAGGTTCATATTACGCCCCATAAAGTACACAGACAACTGCTGATAGGGATTAGATACAACCGTGGCTTGCGCCGTAAGGATCATTCGCTTTTCAGAAATGTCGAGTTTACAGTGCCTGCTGAGGTATCTTGCCGTGATGCCCCAACATCGAATCGGAAAACCACGGTGATTGAGCTATCATCAGGCCATGCCTCCAATGCACCCAGCCTAGAGTATCATGGGGGAGTACGATAAGAGAGGGTTAGATTTATTGACCAGCAGATGCTGATAGTGGTGTTAAATCCAGTCGTCCTCATTGATCAGCACGGTCCACCAAGCTTCGATAAAGAATTAAAAAGATATCAAGGAAATCACGAGGAACTTGGGAAACTAGGTAGAATTTGAAGTCACGCTACTGGCACCCGAGTGGCCAGTCCAATCTGTACCATAGTTAGAGAAATTGGACTGTATTGATCAAATACAACGATCTTCTAATCCAAACCACCTCGAACTGACAACCCGTCGTCAAATATTTTTAAGTACGTCGTACATTGCGCTGTGTTCGGACACCTATATTAATGCATTTTATAGGATCACCAATAGCCATTGCTTCGAAGTATCTAATTACTCTGAAAAATATAGACCACGAGAGGCACTCCTAGTGAGGACAGCAGCAGTCGTGAAGTCGTGTATGGGGGTTTAGTCTATTGCTATCATGCTACAAGCTATCAAATGGAGGTCGGATCGCTGTGGGAGCACGTCGGCGCCCACTCTACGTCGCTTAGGGGGCACCATGGTTCTCCGTCGTATGCCCCGTTTTATCAGGGACGCCGTACTGTCGTCGGGGGCGACAAGTGAATCATCTGATGTGTTGTTCGACGACGGTGTGTGAAGCAATTCATTTTACAGATTAAATCTTCCTGCGGTCCCGTCCTTTCCTTCCCTTCCCTTTTCACCAACACCCAATACTAAGAAATTGACTCTTGTCTAGAACAACACAACAAAATCCAAGACTGGCTCGGAAACACGTCCGGCACTGACCAAGATCCTGAGTCCCTCGGCCCTTTCACAGATTGGCCATTACCCGCCTCGAAGCCAGGTGACTATCCTCAGAATTGTGCACTCGCATCTTTGCCAGAACTAAAACAATTTTCGAGTCTGCCCCAGTTGCGCAGCAAAACATCACCCTCTCCCAACAAATCTTTGCGTAGGCTATCTTCACCACTACCTTTCACACAGAAGCAGGTCAAACACGTCCGTTTTGACGACACTATCACGATGTAAGTTATCAATAGGTATAAATACCCAGTTAATTTATGCTGACTGTTATAGGTATTCGACTACCCAGGCCCGTGGTGGCACTGCAAAGCAGGATACGACCCGAGCTCAAGAAGCACCTGGCCGAGGTCCATCTTTCCATACACGTATGGCATCGCTCCCTCATCAACAGAGACCCAGTGGCCTTGCCCAACTCTATGATCATGGTCGAAACCGCAGCATCTCGGCGTCGAACGCCCACCAGCAGCTTGACGATCAGCACTCTCCGGACCGAGGTCGCTCGCTTCGAAAGAAGCATGACTTCACTACTGAGGAACTCCTCTCGCCCGTTCCCGAGAGTGCTCGAGATCATCTCGGCCATATGAAGACGATGACAGACATGATCTACGGAGGCAATGGTGAGCTGGCTGGAGCATCTCAGCCCATGCAGCAGCAAAAGTTGCCTTCCAAGGCGGCTAAGTCTCCTTCCGCTCCGGCACGAGAGATTCGTCGCCCGGCGCCGATTGACCTCAGCAAGGCTCGCGAATATGTTTCGGCTTCTCGACCCCACACAAACATTCAACCTGTTCATAACCCTATTACTCCGGACGAGACAGAGATGACCATGTTCATGGGCGATGACACCTCTTCGGTGTACACGGATGGTATACAAATGCCACCCTACGACGAGGACATGTTGAGCCCGCTACGAATCCCCACGAAGTCTGAGATGCGAGGTGTCAACATCCTCCAAGGCTATACCGATTGGCGAGAGAACCTACCCGCCAAAGAAGCTGTTGCTATGGATGACCGTGCCTATCAGAAGAGTGCGGAGAAGCATGACGACCCGTTGCCAATGTCTATTCCCAACAAGCAGACATCTCAAGAATTCTCGCCGCTTAAGCGTAATCAATCCCCAACCAAGCCTTCTGACGCCATGATCCCCGATGAGCACGATGTTCCGCCCTTTACACCTTTGACGCCTTGGCTCATGGGTATGGGTTTGGGTATGGAAACTCGAAGGGCAACGAAGACCTTGTTTGGTGATAAGGGTTGGCTCGAGGACACCGCGGCGCAAGCCAAGCCCGAGCGCCAGAAGCCCACTAGCTTCCTCGACAACGTCAAGAAGACAGCTCGCAAACTTGTAAGTGTTCACCAAACATTTAGCTAGAGACCAAAATTAACACATTCCAGGCTGAGAAGACCGAGATCAAGGGTACCCCTGCCCGAAACAGCACCGCTGCTCGAGAGCTCAACGTTACCCTCGACCCTCGCGAGCAGAGTCTCCTCTACTGCGAGATGGAATTCACCCTCAGCAACGCTCTGAGCACTTACATCAACTCGCAGCTGCACAGCGGACGACTGAACCCTCACATTCACGCTAGAATCTCCGATGCCTGGGCACAGAAAGGCCGCCCCAAGGTAATTGGCTTCCGGTATGATCTCGAGACCCAGCTAGACATGGTCACCGAGCACATCAGCTACTTCAAATTCAGCGGTCCGTACGAGACGAACAAGAATGTCATTCGAGGTCTCCTGTACGGCATGAAGATGAACGCCCGAGTCATGCGTATCCGCACCTTCTGCCAGCCGGACCCGGTCATCGCCAAGCATATCCTAGATTCGCAGGCTTTGCTCCAGTTGCTTGATGCTCCCGAGCAGTTCCAGGTTACGCTAGAGGAGGGATCGCAGTTCTTCAAGGCTATCTTGGAGCGCGAGCAAGTTCTGCGAGAGAAGCTCGCGATGAAGAAGTCGTTCACTGGCTATTCTTCCAACATGGGTACGCTGCCGCGAAACCGCCACAATGGACTGGCTTCTCCGAAGGACGTGATTCCTGAACAGTATCGACCTAACAACCAGAGCGGTATGTCGGGTGCTGAGCGCAACTTCAGCGGTCCCATTCTCGAGCCTACGGTGTACACTCCATCGCGTCGTCACTTTGCTTCGCGAACCGGCGAGAGCTACAAACAACAGTACCACGGTGCTTGAGCTGATTCACCACACATCAACACATAACTCTTCTTCTCTTCTTCAGACCCACTTTTGCCTCTTCCCATACATCGTGCTCTGGCTTTAGCCACACAGAGACCTCTACTACAAGATCCGCTGGTACCAATTCAATAAGATCGAACTTGGCTAGAGAGAGTCCTACACGATGAGACAACATCCGAATTGGCTTGATTTAATGCTTTTTTTTCCTTTGTATTTTCCTTCTTCTCGACATTGGCCCTTTCACGCCAGGCTGAACTACGGCCTGCTGACACCATGGAAATAGTTGCGGGCGATTTTCTTCGCCGATGAGCTTGGTATTTGGGGGTCTACTCACTTGCCGTTGGAACACACTTGGGTGTTCACTTCGGAATGACTTCATGTATTTTCCATCTCCATCCGGCAATGTGCTGGTTAATCCCAGCCTTGCGGATGAGGGATGGTAATGAGAAACGATGATGATTGTACAGGAGTTGGTTGATACCCCCGATTCTATAGGCGTCTGCTCTGGCTGAGCTCAACTCTTGCATCAGTATACTCGCGAATGCTGACAATGAGCTGAGGATTAGTAGTAGGTAGACAAAACACGATTGACAATAAATGAACTCTCCGTATTATGCACTTGTGACTTACACCCGCCGTCATCCTATCCTAATTCTAATTCCCTCAGATCTCGTCCTGCCTGGGTTGAACGATACGTTCCGATAGGCTGGCAAGGCTGGACATCTCGATCAAAAATTTTCGTTCCTCGAAGTAGATTATATTGATCAAGGCCCTAGAGATAAGTGGGCGTTCCGGAAGTGGCTTTCTGGTTCCATGATGGCGCACGCTAATCGCTCAATACTAGCCGCCATTTCCATATCAATTGATATTGGCTACCTACCTAGGTACCTGCCGTAGGGACATGCAAGTAAGTTGATTAATTGTACAGCCTCGTTATATGGTATGTAACTTTAACGGATAACATGCGATATTTTGGATTCGTTCGTCTCGGTAGGCTTAGACGTGTAGGCGAAGAGCCGGTATGAAAGCCTTATTTATATTTCTCGTCGGTACCTGCATATTCTTTCACTTTCGACCAGGCACAAACGGCAACTCTGCGACCGAATCTTCAAAGTGTAAATCTGCCCATCTTACGTTCCGCGAATGATGATGTCGGATGAGGTAGGTAAGTGCCGGTGTTGGTAAAATAGGGGTCGAGCTGACGTTCTGATTACGGAGTGTCCTTCGTCGACCTCGGATTTGGTTGTTCTTGGCGAGTTCTAACGTTTCCATGCGTGCTTAGCGAGGTAGATAGAAAGTGACCCTGACCCGCCGTCCACATGCAGGCAATCAAGTGCTCCTAGTACGTGACATCATACGCTTATGGCCCCACCAATGGTCACCCGCCAGCGGTAGGCAGGTAGGCAAACTTAGGCATGATCCTACCTAACAACCCTAACAACGCCGATATACACCCATGAATTGACCCAAAGGAGCCCGAGGAGTTAACTCGTTGCGACTCTTCTGGCGTATCACGTTTTGCATGGAATGCACGACAGGATGCCGCCGGACCAGAGGGCGTTATTCACGATAGTACGCTTGTATTTTACTAATACTTAATACTAATGTTTGCCTTGAGCAAGTCTATACTCTTCTGTATATTACATGGCCCATCTGCTGCTGCGCCCCTAGCCTTTCAGTCTGGGCAGAATATAACTCGGTGAGATATTAACACACGATTCCGCCTTTTTACACTACAGCAAAATAATAGACTAAGCCACTTGTGCTTGTCACCCTAAGATTTTTCGTTCAGCTTGAGCGCTTTACTCGTCATCTTGCCTGACCGAGTATAATAAATTTGTTACTAGTCGCTACTCGAATTTCTGTTTCGCAACTCCTCCGTCCTAGTAGTACAGACACTAGACACACTGGTTATCTAAAGCATCTAGCTGCATATACTTGATTTCCGCCACTTGTTCCAAGAACCAATCCGTATTCGCGAAACTTACCTAATTCCAAGTTTGCCAATCAAAAACGATGTCACATTACGACGACGACTACCGCGGCCGGTCCAGCCACCATCGGGACCGATCCCCAAGCTATGGATACTCCGGCGGCGCCTACCCGACGTCCTATGAGGAGAGCCGCCGCATGGTGAACCAGGGGAACCCCGCGTATGACGACGCTCCGCCGCTAAAACAGCTAACCTACGAGCCGCTATCCCCTCCGTCAAATCTACAAGTGCCGGAAACATACTCGCGGCCTAGGTCTCTACCGCCTCCTGCTGAATATCGCAGGTCGAGTCGTGGAAGGAGAGGAGATAGAAGTCATCATAGAGATAGCGAGAGCGAGGATTCGGATGAGGAACGGGCGCGAAGTCCGGCTGACAAGGCAAAAAACTTCGTCGATAATACGTTTTCCAATTCTACCGCCGGCCTGGGTATTGGGGTGCTAGGCGCATTGGTCGGTGGTCTAGCCGCTCGGGAGGCAATCGATGCCACAACCAAACACAACAGTCATCACGAAGGCACAGATCACAAGCGCAACCAGCTCATCGGTACGGTGGTTGGAGCGGCGGTCGGTGCGCTCGGCGCGAATGCGGTCGAGAAGCGGATCGAGGTGCACCGCGAACGGGACAGGATCAAGCAGGAGAAATGGGAGCGCAAGTTCCGGCCGGGCGGCGCGGACTTCGTCGAGAAGCGCGAGGTTGTCACGCGCCCGCGCAGCACCAGCGGTGCGGGCGGCGGCGGTTGGAAGAGGGACTGGGATCCCTGGGAGCAACGCGATCACGACCGTGCTAGGAGCCGTGGCGTCGAGCGCGAGGTCGACCCGGATGCGCGCAGTTGGAGGAATGTCGAGGATTGGCTGTACGATGATCGGAATGATACCAGGCCTAGATCCGGCGGACACAGTAGAATCGCTGAAGAGGACTATCGGTACTGATAAGGGGGAGGCGGTGGGCGGTGCTACCGTGACGGTACTACCTAGTATAGAGGCTCGAGCTTCTGTGGCGTAGGTACATGCACCCTTCTATCATCCCCTGTTGGGTAATACTGGCACCTGTAATCTCGGTGACGAGTCGATTTTTCGGGGCTCTCTTCATGTTTCTGGCTTCATTTTCAGCAAGCGGCATTCCAGATTCCTTATATTTGCTTTCTTATCACCACTATACCTACATACAGTATATATCCATATATCATATAGACGACGTGGGAATTGATGATAATAGAGGTATTCCCTAGCATGCTTATCATAGTTATTATGGTGTTATGCCATGGTGAGACATCTTATCTCATTTTAATTATCGTTACGCATGGCAAGTGAGACACATTATACGCACTGCTTGAAAAGAAATTTGAAACTAAAGATTCTATATCCACCTACATAATAACCTGCTATACCTATACAAAGAGGTTGGCTATATTAAGATATAGCTAGAAAGTTATTTGGTACATAGAAATATGCATGCTCATATGGATTTGTATGTTTGTTTTTTTTTTAAGTATAGCCGTCGACAACGTGATGCTACATATCAATTGATAGAGGTGGTACTTGCCAGCGAAGTAGCACTTGGGATTCATTCAATGTTAGGTATTGCCCAGGTAGGTTGCTATTTCCCGTGAACAGTTCATTGATTGGTCAGTTGCTTCTTAGTTGGTAGCTCTCGCCCCTGGCAGCATACCCGCTACCTGAATCCACTCTGACAATTCTGGTGCTTAAGGTATCACACTATCTTCTACCCAACCTCAAAGACGTCAAATGAAGCTGTTCTGCCAGCCAAACTCCCAGAATACATACGCCTGCTAGGTAATATTTGAGTCTCCCGGTGCTCCGGCTTTCACTGGGATTTCCGCATTTGCCTAGTCTCTCACATTTTGCTGGGGCGCGTAAACGCGGAAGAAGCGCCCGTTTTATCTACGCCGTCCTGCGGGTGGACTTCATTCACGGCGATTTACTTCCCTCGTATACGGCGTTTTATGCCCTTCTTCTTTTTGCTGTGTCACTTGACCTTCAACATTCACTTAAGTCAAGGGCAGTTTTACCTTCGGCATCTATGGTACCTTTCTTCCTTCATAAGACCTCACCACCTACATAGCTCTGTAGTACCTTCAGTCACGGCAACTTGAAGTTGCTTCTTCTACCTACCTACGGAGTCTTAGGCACATCCCCTATCTACGACGACCTGGGCACCTTTCCCAAATACGGCGCTTTGCCACCTTATACGCCGCCTGATTTCCTTCATTTGCGGTGTTATATCACCGTCATATGCGACACTTCGGGTACTTCGTCTACTGTGCCGGATTTTATATATGGAAGGTACCCTCATTCTTTCATCCACGGGATTATAAGACCACGACAACTTGCCAACCTGAGCACGGGAACTCCTTGTTTCCTCTTTACAACGTTCTACTTCGCGTATAGCAGGTACACGAATTCCTTCATATACAATACCACGGAACCTTCTTTCTCCCATCCATAGAGTCTTGCTTCCTCATTAGCAGTGTTTCCTCCCTCCAGCACCACGCTTCACCAGGACCCGATAATCTCTGCAAGGTATTGTGTTCGCCTCAATCTACTTGCGCCAAATTAACGTTCGCCTAGGGAGTAAATTTCGTCCTATGGGTATAGTGACTTATCGACCCTTGCCTGCTTGCTGGGCCTTTTAGACGGGCTAATTTTTTTCTTAAAAAATGGCGCCGTCTATACCCGCTGAGCATGGCGGGATCGATGACCCCGAGGACTCGTATAATCAGGAGGATGATTATGGAGAGGACGAGTATGGTGTTGATGATATTCTTGGAGAACGGGCGAACCCCGACAACCCGAGTCAGATGCAGTATCTTATCAAGTGGCTGAATTACGATCTACATCATTGCACCTGGGAACCTGCAGAACACCTAGGACCCGGTTTACTTGAACAATGGCAGCAGGCTAAGGATGAAATCGAAGCCGGTGAACGAGAGCCTTACGATATTGAGTTGTATCATGCTGCCTGTAGAAAACACGAAGAACAAATGAGAAAAGAGGAGGAGAAGCGGAATGAGCCCCCTCTTATACAAGATGATCATCTCGATAATGAGGCTAAAGAGACGCGAGATGCCAATCCAGCCACTATACCGCCTGTAACAAAACCTAAAGAACCCGTCAAGCAGAAGGTACGGCCTAAGACCCTACCGGAGAAGCCTAGATTGGAAGTAAACGGGGGTCGAATCACGAAGGAGAAATCCAAACAAAAACGAACTCCTATATTACCACCTAAACCTCTCCAGAGATTGAAGGAGGAAAAACGAGCAAGCTTAGGTAAAGGAAAGGCGAGTGCTACCACAACTGGCTACCAGGGCACAGCAAGGGGTCCCAATACCAACATAAGCCCAACTACTTCAAAAACTCCTACTAGCAACACCTTTCCCCAAGAACCATCCACTTTGACGCCTAAAGCCCCTTCAAGCAACATGTTACCCAAGAAACCATCCGGTTCAGCATCTAAGGCCCCCCTCACACAGCCAACTCGATCTTCTACAAGCCTAGCAACCAAATTCAGAGGCGGGAAGCGTCTCACAGCGACTCGTACCAATCCCCTACCATCAGAGACTCCTACACGGACAAGCAATGTTTTTGTTGGAGGGAAAGAACGAAAGAAGAGAGTAGGCTTAGGCGACGCCATGGATGACCCAGCTAAGGCACCAAAGCCGTTCAGCAACATGCACGTCATGAATATTGCCAGGAAGCGAGGCAATGAAAGAAACGACGCGGCGCCTCCTGCGTTCGACTCAATTCCAAGTAGTTTCATACTGAATAACGACCGAAATAGTCGCACCAGTATAGATCGGACGAAAACAAACACTTCTTCCGCGCCTTCGGAGCTGCCCCCTCTCACTGAGAGTCCCATGGCGATATCGCCAAGCGACACGACTCCAGGTGTGCCCACGTTCAAGTCGAAGAAGTCCGTCCGGTTTACCGAGGCACGGGAAAATATTCCGGAAGATGAACCAATGGGTGAGGGCATAGATGATATATTTGGTGAAACTGCCACCATGGATCTTCCTTCAACAAACTCGGGACCCGTTGACGAGTCTCTACCAAGGCGACTCTCATTAGCTACTTATCAGGAAAGTAGACAGACTCAGGTCGTAGCAAAAACTGTCGCATTTGGCAAAACAGACTCCGATTTTATTCGAGTCTTGTTCAGTGGCATCGTTCGCCAAAGCAACCCATGGCTAAACGCTTTTATCGCACAAGACACCTTGAACTTCGGTTCGGTCTGCTCCTCGTCGAATTTCATTTCTCACAAGCCCTCCTTGGTAGCAGAAGTGCTGTCGGCCGGCGCTATCGAGTATACTTCCGGCGAGATCTTATCGTGCTTACGGAATGTTGCAGAACACTTACAAAGATGTTCTTTCGCGAGCCATCTAGTAACCGAACAATTCTCAATCCTCGTGTACCCTTCAAAATGCGACGATTGGAACGGGCTGAATATGGAGAAGGTTGACACCGAATCTCCTTTGCTCTATTTAATCTACAGATCGCCGATCGATACTAGGCTCTACCCCCCTGCGTCTGTTCCTCGTGCTCCAGCTCGTCTAGCCGATATACAAGGAGGATCACACTGCGAGTTGCTTATGAAGCATCTGTTCGAGTTGGACTTCACCCGATTCCTGCCGCAAAATCCAAAGGACAAGGATAAGCAGGTTTACATGCTAATCTTCCACCCCAAACAAGAGCAGGTGTGTAGAGCAGTCATGCTCTGGCTCCGTAAGTTACATCCAAGAGAGAATTGTCCGCCATAACGGGAATTGGAATGGTTACTAACAACTCACTTCAGGTTCGGGCCATCCAAATTGTCGAATCTTTTCCCATGAGATCGAAGGCAGCTGGGGAAAGTTCCACGAGACCGTAAGAGCCGGAGCTGCAGGCACGATCATCTTGCATGAAGATGTGACCAACTACATCGGACACATACCACGAATATATCAGATGGTTAGCGACAATCGCTCTTACACATTCTGGAACCTTACTACGGGACAGTACAATCCGCCAAAGTTTCCTTCTAAAGCGTTTGTTACAGTTGAGCCCGGCACGCTCCAAATGACTCGGTTATTCCCTCATGGCCGGGCCTTCTTGATCACACCTAGTTTTGCTCTTTCGGACCCAATCAGACTCTGCCAGTTTCTAGAATGGTTTAGGGATTATTGCTGCAATCCGCACTACCTCATTATGGCTTGCGCGAATTTCCCTGGCTACCTCGAGGCCGTCACATTAGAAAAATCAAAGGAACTCGAAGATATGCTTTCATCGCAAGCGAGCAATCCTAAGCTTGAGCAACTACTTGCAGATGCCGGTCTGTCCAAACCTGAGCTTGACGCCAGATTCAACGCCTGGAAAATTATGAAAGAGATTACGGACGAATTCGGAAGCGACACAATCGATGAAGAGATGCGGAAGGTACACTGGATCACGGATTACGTCGACGTCAACGACGAGCAGTGCTTAGTGAACTGGTTCTGTCGTTGGTCCACTACAAAGTTAGATCGTTATCGCAAGTTCACTGTACTCGGTTCGAGCAATAGTAGGAACAACGCCGCTTATAGGCGTATCAAAATTCCATTCTATACGGACTCGACAGTTAGCGACCCCGATCTAGGTTACCTTCGCGAACTCCAAATAAGCCAAGAAACGCAAGCAGGAAGGGCAGCTAAGTGGGCAAAGGAGCACCCCCAAGGCGCCACCGCAATTCCCGATCTCAAAACTCACAGTGCCGCCAAGCTACGCAATTGGATCAGCAGTTTCCAGGAGTACTGCAAAAGAAGGCCAAACTGGGCCAGGCTGCACGCTAAGCCCGTGTCGTGGTTAGATGTGGCAATGGCGGACCACTTTGGCGACCCGAGGATTGAGTACGATACCTTCAATAACTGGCTGAGTGGTGTCCTCTCATTCCCCGGTGCGAACACTTGGTACGGCCTCTTCTACACCATCGATAAGCCATGGAACCCGCAAGTACCTGCCAACACATACGGACGTCACCCTTGGGTCGCAGTAATCAGGCCCTCCAACCCTCATTTTTCGGCAGCTTCGTATAATAAGATGCAATTATTCATCTGGGATATATCTGCTCAAGACAGAGAACGCACCCACGGGCACGCGGCCCTCCTCCTTGATATGCAAAAGCGCTTAGTAAACATCATCAAGGAACAACTACCAGTAAAATTTCCCCGTCTTCAGCTTGACGAAGTCTACGTAAGCAGCGAGACTAAGCTGGAAGCTAAACCAGGAGATGATCTAGTAGACCTTACTCGCAAGAGGGTTGAGGAGATGATGGCCGATGGTAAGGTCTGGCTGCCTCCCTTCGACAATCTTCTGCCCGGAAAGGGATGGACACTCCTTGCATCGTCCGACTGGAAGCATGGGATGACGGTCGGGTCTTCGGAGGTGCCAGAGGCATTGAAGCAATGTAAACCACCCCGCAAACCACACAATACCAGCGGAAGAATACCATCTTCAATCCTACATGCAACACGGTCCAGGGTCAAGGTGGGAAAATCCAAGTGCGTCAATCATCTCTTTGAAGCCGCACAGATGGCTCTAACGAGAGACGAATCAAGCCAGTGGATGAGGTACCAATACAAGTCAACCCTGGACTGGTATCATGATGTGAAGACGGAGGGCCGCGATATGAGTCACGTCCAAGTGGATAGCGCCGACAGAATTATAGCTAAGCTACTCCACAAGAAGCAGCCACAGACCTGAAACTTCGGCGTTGCTTTATGTATCGCAGGATTCAGGAGGATGCTTGCTAGTTTGCCTAGGTTGACCGGCCATACTACGCAGGAAGCAGGTATCTCGAAGGTATTTCATGGGCGTTTGCATCAGATGTGCGATGTGTTTGTTAGATACCCGCCTAGGTACTAGGTAGTCAACCATTGCTAGAGCCATTTCTGGGAGTTATTGAGTAACACAGTGATCGTAGATGAGTCAAAATGCCTACCAAGTAGCTAATGTGTAGTCTTAACAAGAATAGCATCATAAGGATGGTCTATTATCGTATTTTCAAGCGCAAGGCCAAGCCATGACACCTGAACTCATTGAATAATACCCGAGATATACTCAACGAAGTCTAGATTCGCCTGTGACTTATATTACCTGTGTGCTTGACAACCATAGTGATATTAGCCGGAGGTTCTAGATTGGAGGCACCACTGCAACCTGAATATTGAAGCAACTTGAGTAACGTATAAGCTACGAAACGCAACCAGGAACGTTACATGATATTCTAGTCTTGTATGTCTCGAACCTCGAATAAGTGCCTGGTAATGATCTTATATGCGACCTACTTACAATATTGTCTTGATCGTCCAGCAAGCCCCAGCAATCAATCCAGCGACAGCATAAAGCCCCTTTAAATTAAAATTCCAGGCCATGAAAAGTCTTGCAAGCATATTTATCTGTCCGCTTGCCGCCTACGCGGCAGCGGTTGCGCCAAGATCCGGTCCTGCGCCACCGGGGCCGTGGCAAGCTGGCGTCTGGAAGACCGCCGAGGGCACCGATGTCTTTTTCTGGGGCGATTCGATCAACGCGCACAACGGCAAGTTTTGGATCAATACCGATGTTACTGCGTACTGCCCCGAAGGTGTTGATGGGTTAGATTGCTCGGCGTATCCGGGAACGGAGACGATTTTTGTTCAGGGGAATGGCACGCTTTTCTTGAATGTGGGAGTCCCCGGGGGTCAGCAGGGTAGGCGCTCAGGTCTTTCATTAACTTCTAAGTTTATCAGTATCTAACTTCCTTGAAAATAGTATACGTTGCCGAGGACGGATCCCTTTCTTATACTATACCGCACTCGGGAGCGATCCCATCTGGGGCCAACGTTACGGGCTTTAGCCGGTCGCGAAGCGAGGTGTTCGGTGCTCCGGTGGAGTTATCTGGGCCGGGATATTGGAATATCTGTCCCTTCGGCGAAGGTGAACCCAGGGAGAGGCCCTATCAACTCTTCCTCGGAGAACATAAGAGGGATGGGTGTTACTGGACTATGGTTAGGACGTACCAAGCTGATAGAGTCAGTGCCTGGGAGTACTTATAAATAAGTTGACAATTGTAGTTGTGTCTAATTTTGAGGTATAGGATCAATCACTTTGTGCTCTACCATAGACTGAAATACTAATCATCACTGGCGATTGTTGGCTTGGCTAGGATTAGGACCACTTTGTCTAGAAAATAACCGCTTATTGCCCTAGTTCTTCTATTCCAGTTGATTTCGTAATTACGCTCCATTGAACATACTTCTCAGTCTATTCAGCCTTCTGCGAAGACCGGCGCCCATGGGTTCCCCGACTACGTCTTCGATTTGTCTCTGAATCGAGTTCGTGAGCACCGGAGCTAAAGGAGAGCTATAATTGACCAGAAGACCTTCCAATGTCTTTTGCATTGAGATTGATTCAACCGGGCGCTCTGATAATAGTGACGGATCCGATAATAGCTGGGAGATGGAACGAGCCTCGTTTTCCCGTGCATTATCTAAGCCTTCTAAGCCGACGACCATCACCAAATGCCATAGTCGAGCACTTAGCGTTTCTGGATATATCGGCTCGTATATTAACTCGAGAGACCTCCGTACGTTTCCGAGAATAGATGTGGATCTCCTCAACTCGGTATATCTCACCTCGCCCTCCTCCATGCTAGATACGCCTCGCAGGTATTTGGTTTTCTCAAGTTCATGGTAAGCATGTAGGGTGTCCAGGTGATCTTCTCCAAATAGCCTTCGCCGGGCCTTGACCACCTCCTCGAGTAGATCTATACTCTCGGAAGCACGATCCTCTTGAAATGCGATTGCTAGATCGAAAGCTATCGAAGCATCCACGATAGACCAATGGCGACCCGAACTAGAAAATAATCCTTTTAGAAGCGCGAGAAGTCGTTGAGATAGGGCTGCGTTTCTTCCATGGCCGCGATTTTGGTGCCTCCGATACTCAATCTGAGCGAGGACCTGCAGGCTAGAGATCAAATAAGGATGTATCCGAGACTTTTGGCTGTCCGCGTGAGCTTCTAGCCAAGTAACAAGGTTCTCTACGACAATGGAACCCGACCTTGACGTAAGTCGCCGCCGAGCAGTGCTCGTATCCATATACATATCTATTTGCGCCGAGAGCGCCTTACTAGCAAACTTGGACGCCTCCTCTATGTTCCCATAGTTAAGCCAAGCGCGAGCTAGTTCACAGCTATACTTGAGGGTCTCCGGGTGATCGTGACCTAGCACATGTCGTGCTCGATCGAACACATTCTTTAATACGGATACCGAGAGGCGGTAGCTTCCACGTGCGAGATAGGCGGCGCCGATTTGGCATTTCATGCTTATTGTGCTTGGATGGGATTCGCCAAGCACCCGAGTCGCGTTCATGCATAGAGAGGTACCGATGTCGATTGCTTCGGAAATGCGAGCCTGACATATATAAATCCGTACAAGACACCCCATTGATTCGAGGGCTACCGGATGCTGATGGCCCAGGCTCGAAGCTAATCTTTCAGCAGTATTCATGAACTTAGGCGCGACTCCTGCAATGGGCCCTATGACCGCGAAACGGCCATCATAAACGAGACACCATGCCATGACAGTTTCGACGGCGAGAGTACCCATGTGTCTAGGACCAAGCGTCTCACTCATTATACTCAGGGACTCCGCGGCCGTCGCGAGAGCAATTCGATATTTTCCTGATAACAGGTAAATGACGGCTTCAGTAGACCTGACGATGCCTCTCTGGGTAGTTCTGGCCAAGCCGACTTGCCGAAGAGCTGTCTCTATGCATTCCCTTGCCTTACGGTAGTCTCCCAAGTGCGCATAGACGAGTCCCATATCTCTATGGACCCAGAAGAGAGAGCCATCATGCTGAAACTCACTACTTCGGAGTATCTTCTGATATTCCGTCAATGCCTTTCTCCATTGGGCTGTAAGCCATAAATAACTCGCCCGCAGCTGGCGTGTGTCGGATTTGAGCTCGGCTTTACGACGCTTCTCTCGGCTGGTAGTTTGTGGCATACGTTCAACGTCATGTCGGATGGTATCCAGTTCGTCCTTGGCCTCGACATATCTTCCCCGATAGAGATTGGTAGAGGCTACCTGCAAGCGGATTTTCATCATAGAATACATGGCTTGGGGTACTTCTGACGGGCGTAGTTCGCCTCTTTGCTCCAATGAGTTTGGCAGCTCGCCAATCCCCTGGAACTCGGGGCTTGCCAGTGTTGGCATAGACAAATAACCGGCACCAGACATTGTATCGTTCAGCCTGTAGCTAGGTATAGGGGATGCTAATTTGTGCTAGGGTTCCTTCGGCAATTCCTATAACTTAGGTTGCACGTTGAGATTTGGTCGTTTTGGGGGAACGTCGATAGGTCAAGATGTTCAGGTGCGCTTGATTTTATGTAAACTGGTTAGGAGAAATGCCGTTGCAATCATATTTAATATTCACGTCTGACGCATTAGTGTTTTTACACAACTAAGTGACAAAATACAAGATCCGTCCTCTGTCAGATGTAATATTTCTCTATCTGAGGATCTCCCGGCATGTTAGTTCAGACGTACTCTCGAATGTACTGAAATTATTATCAACAATATGTAAATAATGCTCTAGAAGGCCCCCTGACTCATTATCGGGTGGTTATGTTGGGTATATTTCCCCTATTAGGTGACGAAAGCACCCCCTTCACGATCTAAGAACCAGGACCGTGTGCAATGAAGGCGGTCTATACCAACTATACCGTAACTTATCATCTATTCATGAAGCAAAAGGCATGAAAGAACTATCTAGTCTGAAATCCCATACAGGGGCCAAGATATCATCTTGCACCATACTAAGGTAAATATCATCCATAAATGAAAAATCTCCCGTGAATTCAGCATTCCCGTTAGTGTTATCATCGACTACTCCGCTGTCTGGTGTCGGAAGGCCCGCACCCGTAGACATATTAGGTGGCAACTCGGCCAGGAGCAGCCCCTTAATTTCTTGAAGCAGCCGCGGCATCTTGAAGAAGAGTCCGTGGTGCGGCCCGTCCGAATCAATCATTCCCATCTCCTCCGTAACGCGGCCGACGTTGTCGCAGGAGCGATCAAGGAGCTCGAACACATCGGCTCGTCGCTTCACATCTTGCAGGTCCCAGCCTGGTTCATCGACGATGGTGAGCTTGAAGAGTACTACCGCGTATTGCGTAAACTGGGTGAAAACGTCGGCCGTAAATCCGACCCAGTCGCATAGCGGCATCTCGTAGTAGACGGTTATCCAACGCTCGACGACATTTAGCGTCGCTTCTAGGTCTTGTAATCGTTGGAAATGGGGTACACCGGTATGGTCCACTCCGTCTACGGCTCTCGGTCGGCTCAGGTAAGATTCGCGAATTTTGAGCTCCGTGAAGTATAGGTAGAATTGTATCGTCCCTGGGAAATGTTAGCCTTCTTCACTTAATTATTAGATTTCGGGGGGTTCTAACGGTCTGCTCGGACCTGAGGTGGTAAGCTCTTCTGGATATCATTAAGTTGCCTGAGCAGCGCTGAGGTCAGCACCGCGGACGAGACTTTCAAACTGTCGGGTCCCGCCAACTCATATGCACATGGGCACGTCAAGTGATTCGTGATGATCTGGCACTTTATCTGGGCGGCTAAGTAAACATCTAAATGCGTCTCCTTCCCTTCGCTGATAAGGCGGAGACAATCGTCCATATATGGTGTCCAGCGAAGAGGTTCCGTTTTTCGATACGTTGACCATGCACTAATGATCTCTAGTCAACATAAGGTCTAGGAATTGCTTGCGCTTTCACATATCAACAGGGGAATGCTTCAGGGGAATGCTTACGAGGATGTAAGGTGGAATACAGCTAGAATGGTTCTCCTCTCTTCCATAGTCCGAGGACGTTGTCTCGCAGACTGCTGAGTTGCGCCACGGCCACGCCGTAACGCGCTCGTGGCTGGCTCTTGGTGTATATTCAGCTCAAGAGCAAGCGATACTGCCATTTGGGCTAGCATGCTCATGAACGGTTTGTCCTTTTTGAAATAGTGAGACCTGGGATTGAAGATACTCAAGTTAGTATATCATATACCAGTGATAAGTGAATAGGGGTTGGGGAGCATACCATGCGGCAAAAGCGATGATCCCAAGGAGTAAGTCTATATTAGCGAATTGCTGCGACAACACTCGACGCGATATAATGTTCCAGATCGTGTCCGCCATCACAAATTGCTGAGATGCCACCTTGTCTGTGGAGGCCATGATAACGAGCCAGAGGAATGGCTTCTGGCTTCGTAGTTCTGCGGCACTCATGGTTTCAGGGATGTGGACGAACGGGAACATTGAAATAAATGACCGACGAAACAAGTCTAGTTGCTCTTCTGCCATGCTGTCTGGTATCTGGTGGATTGATACATCGCTGAATATGTGTGATGTTGATGCAGGCATCAGGGGGCGAAGGAGGTGCACAACGCTAGCGGCAGTATCTATCACGACATCTGGGTGTTCACGTGCCGGCGTCATGGATACGGAGTCGCCTAAACCGCTGATTGATCCTTCTGGTACCGCCGGAATCGGTATCTGCCGTTGATTTTGGGCATAAGACTTCTTTTCTGCGGCCTGGGAACGTAGGAGAGTTACGATGTCATCCAGCTTCTCCTCTAGTCGCGTTGTAGGAGGCTGTGGAGGCGGAGGCGGCACTGATGCTGGGGGCGTGCGAGCTTTACGCTTACGGATAGCCAGCGCCGGCTCGCAAGCTTTTCCAAGACGGTGGCATCTCTCACAGGCGGACCCCTCAGATCGGTAGAAACATTTGCATTTAGCACGGGAGCACCCCGCGCATGCCTGTCCATAGGGGGCCGGGCTGAATGATGAGGACTCCGAGGGCGGCATCTTGTCTCACGCTCAACTTGCCAAGAATGGAATGAAAGCCACGGCTAGGAATTCCGGTAGCACAAGCCAGAATAGATCGGATTTCACCTGAAGCAGGCAGGAAACCCACGGGGACGGGAGGCGAGGGTTACCGCCAAGGTCGGTGTAGGTGAGCGACGTTGTCAGACCCGCGGGTTTCGCGCTACGGATCTTTCGGGTTTCATCAATTCCGCGGGATTCATAGTGATCGCGTCACCGTATCCCACAACGAACGAGGACTAATGGAATAATTCGAGACTATCGCATGTGATTCCACTCGTTATTTGATTTCTTTTTGCTTTAATTGGTTTCAATCTCAATACGATGGGCATGTTAGAGAGGAAAAGGAAAAGGAAAATAAGGATGAAGAGGGTAAGGGAATTGCTGACTGACACTAGTCAGGAATTCGCTAGTTCAGCTATGATCAAGAGGAGATGGAATCCGAATCACATTACTAACTTCCCACGGCATTGGTAGCTGAGAAATAATATCAATATCACGGGTTTTCGTGATTATTTCGAAGAGGATATTACTCAGGCGTATTAAAATTCGTTCCAATATACCGGCACCGCCCCCTTAATGGTAATAGATCTTGATCTTGGCGCGGAACCCCGCGGGATTGGTACACATTGTTCTGGCATATGGTTCACGATATAACAACAAGATTTGTATATATACTCAACTAATGTCTTCGAGTAACGTTTGAAATACATTCACAGAACATATTATATCAACACAAAACGAACACACCCAACAATACATCTTTCCCTTAAGCCTTCTCTGACTCTAATCCACCCAACAATACATCTTTCCCTTAAGCCTTCTCTGACTCTAATCCACCCAACTACTACATAAGAACAAGAGGAGAATAATACTACAATGTCTCTCAGTAACTTAATGAGTGTTTTGCGCCAAGCGTTCTTCCCGGCAAAGCCGACTATAACGGAGAAGAATATCCCAGATTTGTCAAACAAGGTAGGTTAACTTGGCTTCTCCGCTCCAGCCGCTACCCAATAGGGGTTAGGGATTAGGGGTATAGCGATACGTCTACTAAATCGTTCTATAGGTCATTATCGTCACCGGATCGAACACTGGTATTGGCAAGGAGGTTGCACGGATTCTCTACTCCAAGAATGCTAAAGTTTACATGATGGCACGATCCGAGGACAAGACGAAGAAAGCTATCGACGATATCAAGAGGGCTGTTCCCAAGTCGACTGGCGACCTAATATTCATCCGCCTTGACCTCGCCGATCTCGAAAGCATCAAGCTATCAGCCGAAGAATTTCTTCGTAGGGAGCAAAAACTAGATATCCTATTCAACAATGCCGGTGTCGCATACCCTGAGAAAGGATCGAAGACGAAACAGGGCTACGAGCTTCAACTTGGTGTAAACTGCGTCGGCTCATTCGCCTTCACAAAGCTCCTGACCCCAACTCTCGTTTCAACAGCGAAAACCGCACAACCCAACTCCGTTCGTGTTGTCTGGCTGTCGTCATCAGCAGCCGAAGCTGTGGACCCCAAGATATTCATGAATAATGTATACAACATTGAGAAGAAGAGCGGAGCGGACCAGTACTTCACCAGCAAGCTTGGGAATTATTTGCATGCGGCCGAGTTCGCAGCTCGTCACAAGGAAGACGGTGTTCTGGCCCTGTCCCTGAATCCTGGAAATCTCGACTCCGACCTATGGCGCACCCAAGGACCCATCATGACCTACATCCTTCGGAAGACAGTCCTATATCCCGTCATATACGGCGCATATACAGTTCTATTTGCTGGTCTCTCGCTCCAGGTTACTCCTGAGAGGTCCGGGTCCTACGGTAAGTACCATTACCTCCTTGTTACCACCCGCAATGTCCAAGCTAATTATGAACCAGTTGCCCCATGGGGGAAACTCTGGAACATCTCGAAGGCAATGGTTGAAGCGTCGAAGAGGAAGTCTGAAGGTGGGACTGGGACCGCACTTGAGTTTTGGGAGTGGACCGAAGCCCAGGTTAGCAAGTATATCTAATTGGTTTCTTAAAGTCACAGCGTACATTTTCCTTTGTATATGATAGACACCTTATTTGTATAGAGAAATGGGAGTTTGGAGCTTGAGCTACACTTATATCTATTGCTAGCATTAATATTATAGAGTAAAGAAAAGGTTGTGTTAGGTTAATGAAAAGAATGTGGATGAATTCATCAAAAGGGGAGGGGGGGTGGAGACTGTGACCTATGTGTGGCCGACCTCACTGATGGAATCGCGAATTTACCCCTTTTCTCATCCTACCAGTAAACTTAACTGTAGCCTAGGTACTGTGATTTCGGCCCCTTGTGGTATACATTCCAAGGACCCGCCCCTGAGAATACGATACCACACCATGATACACTTCGGTGGTGGAGCAGGCGTTCGTGGAGGTTGGATCTCTGCGAGGATATCACGATATGCGCCAAACTAAACCAGACCGCATCTTGCTATCGAATCAATAAATAACTAGAACCCAACGCAATGCACGCATATGTACCTAGTATGTTACAAATATTGATGCAGATACCAACGGGAAACTGATGCAAATGAACTCTCGCGACCATCTCCTAAGATTCCTTTCCCTACTTTGCCATGTTTCCCATCCCATATCTCCCCACGTCCTCTCATACCTCCTAATATTTCCGCACCGCTGAACGTTTTGACCACGATCTGGATGCGGCGGAACCTCCCTTGGGCTGACTTGTCGAAATGATCTGAATTGTGCGTAGATCCCCCCGGCCAGGAGTATGCTAATAACGGCCCAGAAACGTGAGATAATTCCGCCATCCTTCTCCCCCTTTTCTTCTGGGCCGAAATTCCCTAAATCGCACGACAGAGATAGCCAACGACGAGAACCAACATCCCTAGGCTAGCAAAACTGGGACCTGGTATGCTCGTAGCAGCGCTAGCCTTATGGTACCCGAATATGCCGGACTCGTTCCAGGTCCGCCTTAGACAGATGTTGAATGAGGTGCTGTCTGGCAGATTGTCCGGAACTTCGCACCACAGCACACAGTCGTGGACGAGATTGACGCTGTTACGGCCGCAGCACCTTTCCATTGCCTCCACGGTCTGGTTGTCCCACGACACCATCCCCACGTTGATGTCGCTGGCGATGCCGAGCGACTCGAAGGATGGGAGCGCGTTGATGTTGCATGTTTGGTTTCCACCGAGGGCCATTGTGACGGATGTGTGTGTATGCGTGTATGGGTGGCTGGTGTAGTGCTTGCGAAGTAGTAGGGCCGGGTATGTACAAATCGGGTCCGATGGAGTTGTTTATAAGTGTTTTGGATACCTCGCGAATGATTCTCCGTGGATAGTTAAATGAACCAGCTCGAAGTGTCCTACATCATTGGCGTTGGACGTCTATTTGAACTTTTCCATATTTTAGGCTGTGCTGGCCGAGCTATTACGCCCCGTGCTACCTGAGGTCGTTCGATCCATCATGCCAAGCTCAAAAAGCCTAACTATTCCAGCTTTGCTGCCGGGATGCAAACAACAAATTCGCACCTCTATTGGCCTAGAGGATCTAGCGTCGTGAGGCACAGCTCTTAGTGGAGACCCGCTTCGTGCTGAAAAGGTTCCCCAGACGGCTGTAGTCTATATTTTCCTGTTAGCGCACGGAGAACTATAACGTCACTGTCAAGATGATCATCGCATTTCTGGACTTGAAGCTGGCATTCCGTCATGTGTCTTACTAGAAGAGAAAGAAGGCTGAATCTATCATTAGGGGAGTCTAACTAGTAATAGCGTTAGGGCCTGAGAGATCAGTTATAGACGACTACTGTAAAAATAACAATCTTGGCGCCAACTGGAGACTAGAGCGTCGTACGTTACATCGTAATTTTGAAGAAAGCGTGAAAGAAAACAGTAGAGCAAAGTTTCGCCGACTGCTACTTAGGAGGTGGGTAACACGAAGTTCTCACGCCTAGGATCATGCCGTTTTGCCGTTTGCTTCAGATGGTCTTTTGGAGAACCAAAGTCTCGGCTTGTCTTCTTTGCGCAATCTAGCGGTAGGGAATGAGATAATCGCATTTCCATAGCTTCGAGATCACATTGACAATCGGCGGGTCTATAATCAGTACTACATGTAGCAAGGTAACTGCGAACCTTGTTCCAGGTCATTTTTATTCAAATATCAAGATCGCCAATTGATCGCTGGTATGAGCCGGGTATCTGGGCATTTAAGTCTCCTCCGCACCCGGTCCCCACTCAACGCCGGATGTTTTCGTCGGAGTGGTCGGTATAACCTCCGGGTATGGCGCTTTCCTCCATCTTGGGTTGGGGCCAAGGAGGCTCGTTGGTTGGGGTAACTTGCGGGGGCGTCGCCGAGCATTAAGTTGCTAGCGTTGTCGTCTGCAACGAAGCTAACTTAGGTATTGAATATGTACAGAAATGGCTCGTGGTACTCGTAACGGACCATAGTATTCGACGGACACATGTGCATGGTCCATTTTAGTTTGCTCCGCCGGAGACAACTTCATTTAAAATATGAAACCCGTAGTCAGACTCAAAAGAACATTGCAGAAATCGTAGATGGTGTATAATAGCTCATGGTTATGGGCGTAAGGACGGCGTATGCTCCATATCAAGGCTCTGATTGTTGTTGTACGAAGAGGATTCATTATACTCTGCGGTTGGTAAGACGGGTCTACGGCTAGGGCTTATGGTATAGATATATTATCTGCAGCGGCAAGGAATCTCGGTTTGGAAATATACCGTTAGAAGGTTTCTGACGCCGGATCCGTTCGGAGTTTGATCATTGCAGCGGCTTGTTACTATGAAATACTGGTCCTGGCGTCTAGATTCCGCAGTAGTTCATCCCTGATATTCAGCTGCTATAATGGATCCAATAGGACTGTGCACGTCAATCAAAAACCCCTGTGCCCGCTAGACAACCTGCACCAACAACCAATTTCTTTATCAGAATGACTCCTACGGACTTACCACTTGAGTCCGGCCAACAATACCTAGTAGTAGTATCGGTATCAAGCCGTGCCTCACCGTAAATACGTACCAGCTTCGTATGCAGCCAAATACAATAATATAAAATGATTGAAAAGGCTGCCCTGAATGTGATGTGAGACGAAACTGTCATACCTGTTGAACGCATTAATTTAGTCTGCTCATCATTATCTCCCTCATCTTCCCATTCGTTTCCAAGACTCTGTAACCATGAGTCTGCCCAAGTCGTATAAACAAGCTGCTTTCAAGGCTAAAGGAGAAAAATTAGTCATTGAGGATGTGCCCCTGCGGCAGCCTGGTGAAGGCGAGATACTCATCAAGGTTGACGCTTGTGGCATTTGCCACACGGATATGTACGCCCAGGAGAACAGATTCGGCGGTGGCTTTCCGATTGTGCCGGGCCACGAGATCATCGGCAGAGTAGCTGCTATAGGCGACAATGTGACGGGCTGGAAGATTGGTGACCGAATCGCCGGCGGCTACCATGGCGGACATGATGGTACCTGTGCGCAATGTTTACAGCAGTGGCCACAAATGTGCGACAACCCCATCGCGAACGGCATCAACCGGAACGGAGGATGTAAGTATCCTCACCCCCCGCTCTTCGATCGTAAAAACAATATGGAAGCTAACTGGGTTCATAGTCGCCGAGTACTGCACGCTTCTGGCTAAGGCTGCTGTCCACGTGCCCGGGGATGTAGACCCCATCAAGACTGCGCCCCTGCTATGCGCAGGTTCGACTGTCTTCACTGCGTTGCGAGGGGCTAATCTTAAGCCTGGCGATACCGTCGCGATCCAAGGGCTCGGCGGTCTGGGTCATCTCGCCCTCCAGTACGCGAACCGCATGGGTTATCGCGTGATCGCCGTCTCGCGAGGCGCCGACAAGGAGAAGGCGGCGCGGGAGTTTGGCGCACACGAATATATCGATTCGTCCAAGGGGGACGCCGGTGCGGCTCTCAAGGCTCTAGGTGGCGCTCAAGCCGCCTTCACGACGGTGTCGTCCGTTGAGACGTTCACACCATTGATTCGTGGGCTCAACATCTTGGGCAAGCTGGTAGTTATCAGCCTTCCTGGTTCGATGACCATCAGTCATGACGATATGGTCCAGCGCGGCATCACGGTACAGGCATGGCCAGTTGGAAACAGCCACGATTCGGAGAAAGCCCTTGAGTTTGCCCAGCGTCATGGTGTTGAGTGCGCTGTTGAAACATTCCCTTTTGAGGATGTCCAGAAAGCCTATGGTATGGACACATCTGTTTTCGCGACAGTGCGATTGCTGAGCGCTAATTTCTTTAGATGTTGCGATGAACGGTCAACCCCGATTCCGTGTTGTCCTTAAAATGAACTAAGTCGACTTGTTGCGTATTTGCTAGAGTTGTGGGGTTAAACGTGGAGTTAAGAGGGGAGCATTTGAATATGGATGGTGGCTTATACATTGCGTTTTAGGGGCATCGTGAGAATCAGTGGTATGATTAGAGAATACATTCGTCCTTTTATATTTTATATTTGAACTTTGGTTGTAGAATTACGGTCAGTGACTATGCTAGTATGAAGAGTATCAGGGTTTATTTGGTACAGCGTTGAGATCTATAGTGGGGGATCTGTGTAGGCTTCTGGCTTTTGTGGCTGCTATAGAATTGTCAACTAATCATTAATTTGATTCATGTGAGGCTGAGCATAGCAGATTATTTGCATGTCATGATATCAATTGATGCGTTCGAAGTCATTACTTGTCTCGCTTATCGTCAAGGTAAGATACAGGAAACTGAATATAGGAAAACAGACCTAATTGATGGCAGACTCTCCGTGTTGGAGGACAAAGACATCCATGGATGTCGTTTTAAGCAGAAAAAGACCATTACTGACTGTCGAAAAACCTAATAACTGTTCTTGTACTACAATAGCATTGGGGACTCATCACGTGCCTATATAATGTGATGCACAGCCTCCTTACGACGCGGACCCACCAAGCTCTAACTCTAATTACGCTAAGTACCGGAGTTTATTGCAGTATCATTGATGATTCAGGAGCCCTGATAGGCATACATTGTATTGTACCTGCCTGCTGTTACAAGTTACTACTAGCACCCGTGGACACTAGGTGGCAGCCAAGCAGCAGCCCGACCGCTTGCCTTAACATAACATTAGAAGGTACCATACCTAAAATTCCCCCCATTCACAACTTGCATCTCCACCACTTAGGTGTATTCGATCAACCTGCATCGACAAGACACATCTAAAACCTTTCTAGACAACCGAAGCCCTGACTACCGACAAGTCCTGAAAGGGTTCTACAGACATTCTTTCTGTCGACACTCGACCCTTACAACCCAGCGCTGACCTCAACCTTTGTAGCTGCCATACATAGATTCCTTCTGCGATCCGATTCTCTTTATCTACCGCCACTATTACACTTCAAGTCAGTCTCGGCGTGCTCTGACGTTTCTGCAAATCGACCGAAACATCATCGCCCAACATGGCTAACGACGAATACGATGTAAGTCTTATCTGCCGCACCTCTACAATCCCCTAATCTATAGAATCATCTAGGAACTGTAACTAACTTGGACTTCTCATACAGTTTCTCTTTAAAGGTACCACCGCCACTACCGCCCCTCGAATATTCCGAGTTCCCCTCCCCGACATAGTTACTGACGATTGGAATAATAGTGGTGTTGATTGGAGACTCCGGCGTCGGAAAGTCTAACCTGCTTAGTCGATTCACTCGTAACGAATTCAACTTGGATTCCAAGTCGACCATTGGTGTTGAATTCGCGACTCGATCCATTCAGGTCGATTCTAAGACGATCAAGGCGCAGATCTGGGATACTGCCGGTCAGGAGAGATATCGCGCCATCACCTCTGCTTACTACCGAGGGGCTGTCGGTGCGCTCCTCGTCTACGATATCAGCAAGCACCAGACCTACGAGAACGTCACGCGATGGCTTAAGGAGCTTCGGGATCACGCCGACGCCAACATCGTCATCATGTTGGTTGGCAACAAGAGCGATTTGCGGCACTTGCGAGCTGTTCCTACTGAGGAGGCTAAATCGTTTGCTAGTATGATCCCCCTATCCGATAGATATATTATGTCTTGGCTACTAACGTTGTACCTTCTAGGCGAGAACCACCTCTCTTTCATAGAAACCTCAGCTCTCGACGCCAGCAACGTTGAGCTTGCCTTCCAGAATATCCTTACTGGTACGTACCATGCGCAACGCAGCCTACTACAGCGCTACTTAGACGAGCTATCATCTAACAAGACTTCCGCAGAAATCTACCGCATCGTTTCGAGCAAGGCCCTAGATAGCGGCGAGGGCGCCCAAGCCCCTATGGCAGGCACCAACATTTCACTGAGCAAGTCTCCGGATGACGCCGCGAAGCAAGGCGGAAAGTGCTGTTAATTCAGTGCGTACGCTGCGGGATGATGCGACGGTTATACGGCTGGTATGATGTTACGTATACGGCGTCACATATTGTCTGGAGCGAATCCTCTACGGTAGGGTGACGCTTTACGGGGTTCGGAATATTGACCTTGCGCAAGGACATGGCTTTCTTGTTTTTCTATTTTCACCGATGTTCGTGGCCGCAGTCTGAGATTTTGACAGGCGGAGGTCACTTACGTGTCTAATCTAACGCACCCGACGTAGTTCCTGAATGCTATTTTCCCTACCTGTACCTAGACTGATGGAATGCTTCAGCTGTGTAATCCTACCGCATCTGCGATTCTCTCTAGATTCGGTAATAATCTACGTGGCTTCATCGGACCAATGTGTTGGGTCGAGGATCACATGTCCCAGTAGATAGCCGCGACATAGATAATAGACTGTCGTACACCTGATTTCTTTACCATAAGTGCTTACCTGGAGTGGATTTCCTCGTGTCTTAGATCAGATCGTTTTGAGTGATCCTGGTTGGCAGCTTGGCAACCTTGAATGGATACCTGCCTACTGACGTGAATTACGAAAGCATGTAATTATTGCGTACCTACTGTAACTTTGAAATGATACTGTTGGCATCAGCCACATTGTATAAATCTAGTACCCATCTAGTCCCACTATGCGAGGCTTGTTAGGCACCTGGGCAAGCTTTAGCCCCGCTATTGGCAAACCGATAAACACTGTAGCGCAGATCGATTGCTACGGGCTTATCGATAAACTACAATAGAAAAAAAGTTCATTTGCGAATCGCGACTTGAAGCACGAGCTATACTTCAGCCATCCTCCACTTACTCTCTGTAGATTTTCGACATACCATGGCCGCCGTATACAAGTCGCTCTCTAAGGGGTCCAACGGCCATAAGGCTGAGGCCCCTGCAAACGGCGTTCGAAAGAACAAGCAAAGAGTCCTAATATTGTCGTCTAGAGGAGTTACACACAGGTACTTTGAACTCGACTGATTCATGGAGGCTTATGTGGAAAATCTAACGGTCATTGCTTGTAGACATAGACATTTACTCAACGATCTTGCGGCTATGCTCCCCCACGGCCGAAAGGATGCGAAGTTTGACTCGAAATCCAAGTTATACCAGCTCAACGAGCTTGCTGAGCTGTACAACTGCAACAACGTCCTCTTTTTCGAAGCGCGCAAAGGCCAAGACTTGTATGTATGGTTGAGTAAGGTCCCCAATGGCCCGACCGTTAAGATGCACCTCCAGAACTTGCATACGATGGAAGGTTAGTAGCTCTCCAAGTGAATCCTGTGGCCTGTCTGCGAGGGCGCAGTACTGTCCTGTTACTGACTCTACCTTCGATAGAGTTACATTTTACAGGTAATTGCTTAAAGGGATCACGGCCTGTCCTCTCGTTCGACGCCGCTTTCGACAAGGAGCCCTACCTACAAGTTATCAAGGAGCTTTTCCTCCACACTTTTGGCGTACCACAAGGCGCGAGGAAATCGAAGCCGTTCGTTGATCACGTTATGGGGTTTACGTTCGCCGATGGGAAGATCTGGGTACGAAACTACCAGATCAACGAGTCGGAGTCTACAAAATCAGGCTCTGATCAGGATGGGGAAATGGAGGTGGATTCCAAGTCCGCCAAGGGCCGGAATAAGGAGCTTGATATCAGTCTGGTCGAAATTGGACCCAGATTCGTTTTGACGCCTATCGTTATACAGGAAGGATCATTTGGTGGACCGATTATCTACGAAAACAAGGAGTTCGTATCCCCGAACCAGGTCAGGGCCGATTTGCGTAGGAGACAAGCCACAAGACACAATGCTCGGGCAGAGCAACATGTGGAGAGGCTCGCAAAGAAGGGAGATCTAGGTCTGCGGACGAGTGGCGGCAAATCCGCCCCGGTCGACGCTCTAGACACCAGAGAACTGTTTGCTTGAGTGGTATTGCTTCTAGATGGCGTTCTGGCGTTTACATGACACCCAGGCATTAGTGGAAATTCTCTGGCAGGAATGCTATTTATGAATTGAGCCGTATCTCTATGCTGAAATTTGTTCCCATGGTATTTATGAGATGAATGTGTTTGTAGTCTGGATTTAACGTGCGTATCTCATGTCTTCTTCTTAGCTTTGTGGTGTAAGTGATCTAGGATAAGTGCCTTCTCCAAATAAGCCTAATAAGTATTCATTTTCATATAATATTTAAATGCCCTGCTCTAATGATACCTGGCTGTATTGGATGATACCTTGAAGCTATAATTGACGTAGTTTAGTCGTTGTTCTTACTATCTGCCTCGACCACGTGACTTGAGATGCTGCTGCTATACCACAATGCCTCATCATAGCAAGGCTTGAATAGATTTTGGTCAATACATGACCATTTTAAGAATTCATTGATCGCGCGATATGGGTGATATTGAGGTACATTGCCGTTTGGCTGAAAATAATGCACGGACCACCGTGATAGCCCCTTTATCGTAGAGGTGCGGATCAAATAGAGTAGAAAAAGCGCTAGGTGAAACGTTAATCCGAAATTAACATCCGGGGTTCGGGAACACTCAGGAGGTTGGGGATCTCGCGGACCTCGCGTCTAGGCAATATCGTATATATACAGGGTCTAGCCTCGCGTGAGACTTACGGTTGTCTTTCTTTCTGGTCAAGCAACATCATGGCATTACCACGCAATCGGTCCGCCATCATGGCGAACCAGCTCCAGCGGCATACTATGCAGCTGCTCAATCCTCTCACCCAGTATAGCCCCAAAGGAGGGGTCCTCGCAGATTGAGTCAAGAAACTCTCTACCCCTGGGCTAACTGAGGGGTGTTAGGTGGTGGCACACAGAGAGAGGGCTGCCAAAGACTTAACATCCCGTTGATCGAGGAGTTACGTATTTTCTACGTCTGGGTTTAGGGGAGAGTGGTATATCGTTAAGGGGAGACACATTACCTACTTTGCTAGGATATTGTGCGTGAACTAGTTCTTGCTAGTCAAGACAGCACGGCTTTCTGAAGGCCAAGGAAGCGTTAGTGTGTAGGTGGATGAGAAAGTTGCTTTGTCTGGTCGAAGCTTGAAGCAAGATCACTGGCACACTTAACGGCGGTTTAATTCAAGGTAGTGTCATCTGTGTTTTTGATCACGACAGACGGCGGCTAATTCGTGACTAGTGAAATTTCATTCTCATAGAAGTGGTGTCTGAACGTCAGGCGAAATCCACCTTGTTTCTCTGAGTCAATTCCAAGGTTTGGATTATCGTCAGGCTCATCGCCGAAAACCTCAACCGCAACCAAAGCTTCAGCCACAGTTGGAGCTTGGGCTGCTGTGAAGGTTCCAGCTGTGAAGGTTCCAGCCGCGAATATCTTCGGGGATCCGCTCTAGCAACTCACTAGTACCCTTCCGCCCCGGTCCCGGTCCCAGTCCCGGATCCCGGATTCGTACCACCGGCATTGCGGCCCCTTCCCCGGTTGTCTTTCTCCCCATCATCTATCTGTCCCTCATTTCTCCCACCAAGATCTGGTTTGTTTATTTCCACCCAGAATCATCAATCCATCAGTCTCTCCATCCACCCTCATTGAGGCATCTATTTCTCCTCTTCAGCTAATTCATCGCGTATTTCCCTTGATGAAAACGTGTATCTCACATCTCTTCTCTTCCTTCTAAATTCGTACCAGATCCTACAAGAGGATCAATCTATTTACGAGCTTTTCAGCCCATACAGCAGGGCGCATCATAGCACTCGCGTCTCAGCGATCGCGTCTTGAAATCAACCACCTACACTCACTTAAGCCCCCAATACACCTTGTATCCTCCTTCGGAGTGTCGATTCGATTAATCCAAAAGGAAGATACTGATAGTATCGCAATCATCACCCTTGCCCGCTCGAGTCTTCTAGCTATCTCGTCTCGTATCAACGGTTCTAGCTTAAGCTCAACGGTAATTAAGAGGTCACACTTATCGCCTCATCACCAAATCCCTCTATTTCTAGAAGCCGACTATCAAGCTTATTCGACATTTACATCGTAAGAAAGTTGTCGTACCTATTAAGCAAGCATGTCGGCCTTAACAAATAATACACGCGACCGCCACGGCCAAATCAGCATCCTCACATTAGGCCCCGATGTCACTCTGAAGTTGATGGAGGCAATGCGACCCTCTGACATCGCAAACCTAGCTCGAACATGCAAGTTCTTCAAGGAGATCTTCCTCAAGTATCATCGCTCGATTATGACAACTGTCTTGAAGAATCTGCCGGAGTTTGAGATCCTGATGCATGTATTCACAGCCATGTATAACGAGATTCAACCGCACCTTATGCTACGTCCTCGCGTGGTGTATCTCTATAACGGCCGAGCGATGGAGAAGCTTATGGATACAACTGGGTCGTCCCAAACTACTACAGCTGTTAAAAAGATCGTCCTTGATATACACGACATCAGTGAGCTCTGGTGCATGGCTCAAACTATCGACTGGTGGGTGGAGTATTTCCCCTGCCTTCGTTGGAGGAACCTACCAGACGAGCGTCGCTGTCTGCGAATGAACGAGGAAGTCCGTCTGCGAAATGCAGTTGCGCATTGGTGGTTGTATGCCCGACATCACCACGGCTATTTTGGACGTGGCCGTCATGCGCTCCACCCCATGCGATGGTCGGACGATACCCGACTGCAGATCGTCCGCCGAATGTCTACAAGTGAGGTCCGTGAGCTTCAAGATCTTTGGCGCTTCGTGAAGGAGACAGTGAGCATGGATCTCTGTTCGTCTCCTGAGCGAGTTTGTGCTTGCAGGGTAAATTTCCTCAGAACCAGACCCAACCCGGTCAAACTTGCTAATCAGTTTATAGGGTACCACCTTTGACCTCGTCCCGTGGGCCGCTGATGAGGGCGGTAACCGTCACGCACGAATTGTCAGGACTTATATGAAGCTCGACCCTTCTCAGCTCCGTTACTTTCTGAAGACCTATTCGTATTGGAAGAAGACGTTTACTATCCCGGCTGTAAAGAAGTCCATCGAAAACTTCGCTGCCGATACGGAAACCTTACACCTCACGCTGGACAAAGTCCTTGAGGAGCGCAGAATCTTAGGCCAATACGAATACGGTGACGTCCCACAGCTTGGCATCCTAGATGATGACCGAGTGAACGACCGCACAGCGGCTCGATGGACAGTTGATGCCTGGCCGACTGGGCAGATGCCGAAGCACATAAAGATTAGCGATCTCCCGGTCGATTTGACGTTGTTCGTAATGTCAGGAGATGACGGATCTGGTTCGCGTTATACGGGCTAGCAGCCTGTGCAACTCGTGCCTCACTGCCGTTGCAGGCGCATCATCTTCGAGCGACACGACCAACCTTCTCCGCGTCGCCTCGTTCCGCGAGATTCTCCCCTCGCCCTCATCCACTAGCGCGTCACCGGACGCTATCCATAGAATCCTCCAGAGATATGAAGCATCTGCGACTGGATTCCCTACCTCATCGAGGATATTGGCAAATATAGCTGAATTGCTAATACGATACCTTATTCCCCACGATTCCCCACGATTCCCCACGATTCGAGTACCGACTATAAGTCTACCCACGCAACGAGAAGTCTACGCGACAAGAAGTCCATACAACAAGACTGTCTACGTCATATCCTATTACTGTTATTATTGTATTCAAGAATATTGAGAGACAAAAGGCGGATTACTTGCGACTAACCAGATTGACACCCCAAGTCGTATCGTATCCCCTGTTCCAATAATCTCCACGAGAAGGCTTACAGAATGATCACACCTGCATCAAATCGCTGAGGCTTATGAGAAAAAGTTAGTTTCGGACATCTCGAGGCATGAGCACACGAGAGTTTCGACATTGTTTGAGTTTTGTAGGAGAAGGATTTGCTTTTATTCGCTTGCTATTACTTGCTTTCTTCGATGGATTTTTCCTATCATGTTCCTCAGATTGTCCCTGGAACTGTTTGCTCAGAATCGCTTCATTTCGCATGTATTTACATAGGGCTAAATTGACACCTTGCTCCCTGAATTCTTGCTGGTATATTTTAAGGGCTTCGCTGCGTAGTTTCTATCCTCTATGAGGGTTCCCGTAAGATGAGGCACTATAGCTTCATAGGCCAAGTGTCTCCTACCACAAAAACCTTCATCAAGTCCACGCCGAAGCGAATTCTACATCGTCATCGCTTCGTACTTGACAACTTTGAGTAATCTATGACTGAAGAGGATTCAGTTGGCCAGTTTCGTCTTGTCTCGTACTGTCCAGACTAGGCACCGTTCATACAGTCTTTGAGCGGTATCCTGTTTCTTGGAGCACTTTCATGACCGCTATACGCCGTGCTCATTATGAAATGGATCCGATCTAGACACTAACATAAAAATGGCCACTGTGGTTAAATGTATACGCCGTTTCTCAGAATTTCTAATGATACCACTGTAAGTACGTGTAGGCTGGCTATGTGGTTGACAGTACCTAAAACAAGTAGCCCCCCATTCCTGTAACGGCGTTATTCTGGTCCGACCCGCCGTGCCACGCCCTGCCTGGCACTCGCCCAAACTGGGACCTGCTAAAAAGATTACCTAGCACTGGCCTAAGGCCTATCAGTTTACTTACTGCAACCCATAACACCCAAACCTTACCTTGGAAACCAAACCAAAACCATTGAACAAGCTTTCCCCTGCATCTCCAGGGTCTCTCATTAATACTTCACTAACCGCGCTGACGCGCCCATCCCAACCCGCGAGATCATAAGGTCTTATCGGTTACTTGGCGACTTTTCATTAAGGGCAGGCGTCGTTGGCGGCTATCACCTCGCAAGCTACGAGGTCCATCATATACATCCAGCCACCTTGCGCATGGCCCGTGGTCCATCAACAACTTAGTAACATCTATAGACTACAGGGTAAGTATAATACCACTACTTTATTTTCTACATGTTTTCCCTTTTATTATGGCAATACCACCACTGTATAACTGGCTGGCGTTCTTACCTCGTAGGGATGTAAAGGCAAGTCAAGGCGCTACGTTTAAGCCTACAGAGGTCGTTCCTGAAGGCGTCAAGTTTACATACACGTCGCTTCCTCTCATGAGCCTAGGTCTGTTATCAAGAATAGCTTGTTACTTTGGCGCGTGTATCCTTCCCTTGGGCTTCCCTCGGTAGCCATATACTTCTGCCGCGAAACCTTTTATACCAATGTTTACTGTACTCAAGTGACTGACAACTACCCAGGCCGCTAGCATTCTTCGCTACCTTGAGATCCTTTTGACCACAATCTCGCGAGTAACAAGGGGTATGCAAGTCGACGCCTCCCGAGGCATTTAGATCGCCGCTTCCATACCTAGCCTTATACTGGCGACGTTGGAACGACGGCTCTCTCGTTTCCCTACCTTTGGTCGCTGCTGTAGGTAAATCTTAGCGGTCATCTGATTGAGACAACATCGTCGCCCCTTATCACGCCCGATAAGGACTTCTTGAATTTTGCCGGATAGAGGGCAGCAGCCTTCGATCTGGCTAGACTCAACGGCGTCATGGAAGGGGAGGATCAGACCATGGTGGATGCGCCTAATGGTTTTGATGAGCCCCCTGCCGTCTCTGTAGTAAGACTAAGCGACAACGATGGGTCCGCGAATAATGATATGAATTTCGACGTAGATGAGAGTGAAGCTTCCGGTAGCACCAACAAGCCGAGTGACTCGATGATGCGACGAAGTCAGCTCCCTACTGGATGCTGCTACGATGATAGAATGAAGCTCCACGCTAATGCCGACTTTGGTCCTGCACCTCACCACCCGGAAGACCCCAGGAGAATCGAAGAAATCATGAAAATGTTCAAGAAAGCTGGACTTGTTTTCACCGGCCCCGATACAGAGCTTCTTGACATCCTGAGAGAGACACCGACCAAGTATATGTGGAGGATCCCAGCTCGCCCGGCTACCAAACAGGAGATCTGCACGGTACACACGCCGAGACACTACGACTGGGTCGAGGGACTCACTGAGATGTCAACCAAAGAGTTACGAGCCCTTAGCCAAAATTTGGACCAAGGAAGAGATTCCCTCTACGTTGGTGGTATGTCCTTCGAGGCCGCATTACTAGCAGCGGGAGGTTGTGTAGAAACGTGCAAGAACGTCGCCGCTGGAGAAGTAAAGAATGCTTTCGCTATTATTCGACCACCGGGACATCATGCCGAGTCTGACACCCCTATGGGGTTTTGCCTATTCAACAACGTTCCGATTGGCGCCAGGGTATGCCAACACGAATACCCCGATACCTGCCGCAAAATTCTCATCCTAGATTGGGATGTCCACCACGGAAACGGCGTCCAGAACATGTTCTACAATGATCCGAACATTCTTTACATATCCCTTCACGTTTATGACAACGGCAACTTCTACCCAGGAAAACCCGAGAACCCTATGATTCCTGACGGCGACCTAGACAAAGTCGGCGAGGGTCCGGGCCGAGGCAAGAATGTCAACATCGCCTGGCCGTCTCAGGGCATGGGGGACGGCGAATACCTAGCTGCTTTCCAAAAGATTGTAATGCCTATCGCCCACGAGTTCAATCCAGACATGGTAATCATATCCGCTGGTTTCGATGCGGCCGCCGGCGACGAGTTAGGTGGCTGTTTCGTCACACCACCTTGTTACGCTCATATGACGCACATGCTAATGTCTCTTGCTGGCGGAAAGGTGGCCGTATGCCTCGAGGGAGGTTACAACTTGAAGGCGATCTCTAATTCAGCTCTTGCTGTCGCCCGAACCCTGATGGGCGAACCGCCTCCCCAGATGGACATACCCCCTATCAACAAGGACGCCGCAAGGTTACTAGCTAGAGTCCAAGCAACCCAGGCTCCTTATTGGGAATGTATGAGGCCTGGAGTAATTGACGTTCTAGATTTAGGCGAGAACACGTCCCGTCTACACGATGTCATTCGAGGGTACCAGCGACAGGTTCTGTCGCAGAAGTACAATATGATCCCCCTCTTCATACAGAGAGATCATCTTTACAAGTCATTCGAGAACCAAGTCCTCGTCACGCCGGGATTACATTCGAAGAAGAAAATCATCTTCATTATTCACGATCCGTAAGTACTACTCATACCTTCCCTTTAGTCACCTACCGACTGATACATTATACAGTCCTGAGCTTAGGGTGATGCCGGATCTCGTCGATAATACCGTTGAACCTCATAACGGTTTCATAGTAAGTAGACTTTTCCTAAAAACATGACGCAAATACTAATGACCAATAGTCCGATGGCGTGACGACCTACATTGACTGGGCGCACAAGCACGACTTTGGCGTCCTAGATGCCAACATACCTCACTATATTACACGGCCTCAGGATATCGAGGCGTATACAGCCCGTGCAGATGAGAAGACTCTGCAGCGCCAAATTCAAGAACTTGTTTGTTACATCTGGGATAATTATCTTCAGCTCTACGAAGTGGAAGATCTATTCATCATCGGCGTTGGCAATGCGTATCTAGGAGTTAAGGTCCTCCTAACCAACCGAGGTACGTATATTCCGTACACTTCAGTCCAATTTATAGTACTAATCATATGATAGATTGCAAGAGTCGAATCGCAGGCGTAGTCAACTTCGTAACGGGCAACCTACGACCGGTCAAGTCGGAGACCGACGGCGACTTATCGAGCTGGTACAAGCAGAACTCGCTCGTGTTCGTCACTAATGATCATGCATGCTGGAGCGATGCAGAACTGGCGAAGAAGGTGAACAAGAAGAGGTTTGGAGGCGTGAAGAGGAGTCCCGAAGTCGGACTCAACCGCATGATGGAAACACACGCAGGTGATGTATTCCAATTCATCACCGAGAGGGTCAACACTGAAGGAAGTGGCAATACCACCGAGGAGGAAAAGTGAATCCGAGGGTGATTCAGCAGGACTTAGGAAAAGCTGCTGTATATACCGAAAGGGGTGTACCCCATCGGGAGATATATCGTGCTATGAGCAAACCCTTGCGCTATACCTACGCGATGCTTCTGTAGCTTCTTTCTCTGGAACATCACGAATAAGAAATGAGTTCTCTATATTCGATTTATTAAAACGTGACTTTCCCGATCGATTTCAGGGCCGATTTATACTCCGTGTATTTTGTCTTCTTTAACCCTATAATACAGGTACTTAGGTAACTAAGCATTAATATGGAACTTGAAGGCATCTTGGAATTATGCGTATGCATAAATTAGTAAGTGGAGACAGCGATAAGAATTTGAACAAATTATACGTTCCTATCGACGTATTCTGATTGGCCAGAATTTTAAGGATTAATCATTTTCGTAAAGCACGACCTGCAAGACCCTTACAGCATAACTTTCCAGCATCTTGCACGCGACAATTCACCATCAATTCATCTTCACTTTCTACATATATAATTTCCGACGAACGTCTAACAATCCGAAACATCCAATAAAGGAATTTCAAGGCTCTTGGTACTCCTTAAACCCACATTGTAGGCTAGGATATCTTAAGGGGCTACTTCTCTCCAGGGACTTTTTACTTCAACGCATTTTCACGGAATTTGACCTAATACTACGATTTCATCAACGTTTTCCTTCTAGTCGCTCTTGCTGGTGTAGCGCGTCCCCTTTAGCGGGATGGAGCGCGATAACCGAAGTAGAAGGTAAGATGGATCTCCTTCATTTGGATAATCATCACATAAGGCAGCTGGGGCCGTAGTCGCTCGGTTATACCAACATGGCTGTCGTAGTCCTTTGCTAGCAATACTATTCCTGCTATTAGACAGCTGTAGGAAAGCAGCGTGCTAACTAGACATTTGCGGTAGGTACGATGATGGAGAAGTCACTAGATATGGCGCCGGTGAATCGTATCGTCCCTTCAATTCGAACCGCTCCCCGCGTCGAGCTAGAAGCCCACCGAGAGGTCGCAGCCCACCGATTATAGACAGTGACCGCTATGTCCCTGGTCGATCCCCACGACGTCGTTCCCGCAGTGCAGACCGTTATCGTCGAGATGCCTCCAGAGACAGACGAGATACGAGAGAGATGGGTGATAGCTGGAGACGACGAGATAGAAGCCGCAGTCTTCGCAGGAGCCCTCCTCGACGTTCCCCTCCACGCCGCAGTCCCCGAAGAAGTCCACCGCCGCGAAGGTTCTCACCGAGACGGGATGACAGAGATCGTATGCGGTCTCCTCGAAGGGGCTACGACTCAAGGTTCCAACCACCACCCCAGAATGACAACCCTAACAACATACCCCTAACAAGTCTTCCGTACAGACGAAGATCTAGATCTCCCTTCGAGAGAGATCGTGGTCGAGAGAGGACGCCCCCGAGGCGCTCGCCTCCCCCCGCCCCGAGAGCCAGTACGTACAGAGGTCGATCTCGTAGCATGGATCGACGAGATGATCGTTATGGCCCCTCGTACAGCAGACGCCCCTCACCACCACGCGACTCCGCCATATCTTCAGCTATCCCGTCTCGCGATACGTCTCGCAGATCCTCACCCCATCCTCTTCCCATTCGTCGCGATGACCGATCACGTCCAGAGTCCCCAGCTCCCTCCAGGCCTTTGTCTAGATCTTCACGTGGCGGCCCGATAGGAGACAGCCCCCGTGGAACCCCGAAAGAACCTTCTGCCGTTAGATCTCCACCACGTGGCCCGGCCGCCTTACGAGCACCTCCGACCGGTCCGAGAGATTCTCGTGCTTATGGAAGCCAGTCCAGCGGAGCGATAGGCCCGCCCCCTAGACCCGCTCCCATTGTTCCCTCAGCATCAAGCCGACAGGAAATGAGCCCAGGTGCTCCGCCGTCAGGCCCACGAGGATATGTAGCTACCCGAGGCGGTGGTTACAGTCGTGGCGGCCGAGGAGGACCGGGCTGGGGCAGCACGATCCAGAGCCGCAACCTACCGCCTGCCGTAGGCCCGGCTTCAGCATCGGCGACAACTGGTTCGAACACCATCCCTACAGGTCCACGCGCAGGCCCATCATCACAATCAGTCCCTTCAACACCCGTCAACCAGTCCAAACCCTTCAACCCGCCCAAAGGCCCCGCCGCAGAGAGCAACCGACCGAGCCTAGCGCAGCAACTCCTCTCTACAATCCCACCCATCGTCCCCGGCGGCAAGATGGACCCGCACTACCTGGCCATCACCACAGGCGTACTCCCCGAGCTTCAGGAACACACACGCCAGCTCAAGGAGGAAGAGGAGAAGCTCCGCGCCGAGAAATACGTCAAGGAAGAGAAGCTGCGCAAGAGTTTGGCCCTCTGGGACAAGTTCGAGCGCGAGGCTAAAGTGCTGGAGCTCCGGACTGAACTTTCTGAGAACAGCGTCAAGAAGTTTGCTGGTGAGGGCGTGGGTGGTGCTGCCTTTTAGTAGAGGGTAGCGGATGAGTTGGGGTAAGCATATTTGCGGTGGGGGAGGAAGATTCGCGAGGCTTTCCTGGGGATTTGCTGTGTATTGCTGTGTTAATATGCAGGGTTTTGACGTAGTAGTGCGCGTGGCTCAGAGCTACCTTCGTTGTTGGATGCTTTGAGCTGGCTGTATCACGCCCAAGGGCGGTTTTCCTACAGATTGCTAGTCACAGTGATCCAGTAGCACGAAATGGGAAGAGAAAGACGAAGAAAGAAAGAAATGCATACATACGGGCGTCAAGGAATTGGAATCGCCGCCATTTCTATTACTGTGTACTACTACTAGGGTAGATAGATACCTCGCTATGCCGTCTGGAGGCACTAGCTGCATGATACCAATTCGATTCTTTTCCTGATAATTATTTCCGTATCCACGAGTACTATCGTGGAGCTAGATGGACGTAGTTTTATAGGTAGAGAATAGAATCCGCTCCTTAGACGTGTAAGTACCCGTAAATTTTGTTATATAGAGCAAGTATCTGAAAGTAAAAGCTTGTCCTGAGCAATATATACTAACTACATCTACTTTATATCAGGTATACCGAATTCTCGAGAGTAATTTTCGTTAAGAGAAATCACAGTAGTAGCCCCGGATAGGACTCAAGTATCGGAAATCAGAGCTTGTATGCACGGAATAGCTTCGTTGATTATATATCTTCTCTTTTCAAGTGTCTCCGCTCCAACCCCATCCCTCCAGCCCTCACCCGAGAAATACTCATCCTCCCCCTTTTGGGTCGCACCACACACTTCCTTGGCGCACACGAAACAGGCGGGACATAGGAGCCGCGATGGAACGTCCCTGCCGTCTGGAGGGTATCGCGATCAGCGCGCTTATACCTAATCTCGTACCATACCACATCGCCGAAACGCGGGACGTGGATATCGAGCGAGGGCAGCGCGATAAGCTGCATCTTGGACGTATCAGGAATTCTCGGATGCATCGACTCCTCAGGGGAAACGGGGTTCGGGTAACCCGGCCGCAGCTGCGGATTCGCGAGGTCGAGGGGCTCTTCAAGGTAGATGGCGGGGAGTGTGTACCGGACCTTGCCGGGAGCGTAGCGCTTGAGGAAGGTAGCGAGGCGGGCGCGCTCTTCAGGGGGAAGAGCTTCGCGGAAGGGTTTTGCGTGCTCGGCTAGGAACGGCTGGATGATCAGCCGGCAGGGGAGTCGGTGTTCGATGTGCATCCAGTACCGCCCGTCCCAGAGTGTCCAAGCCATGCGCGGCGATAGGCGCCATATTCCCCTGTGGATTCGCTGCGAGGCCCAGTATGGCGTTCGGGCGCGGGGCAGCGGTTGCGTCGACGGGTACGGTGCCCGGGAGAGGTACCAGCTTAGTTGGGTGTCGGTCGTTTTGGACTCCCCCGGAACGGATCCGGCGCTGGACTTGACGGGGATAAGGTAGACGCCGGATATGATGAAGGCCTTTGGTGGGTCGGCGGTAGTTGCATCCCTGGGGTCGGCGAAAGACGGGAACAGGCGGTATACGTGATTTTCGAGGGTCGTCAGAGCCGGCTGCTGCGATTCCGGGCTTACGAGTGAGAGAATCTTGCGCATAAGGATCGCGGTAATTTGTCTTAGCTTCAGGAGCCGCGCTCGGCGTCGCAATGGCGAGCGAGAATCTCTTCCCGATATACGAGGCGCGGATTTCGGGAATTGAACGGTCACAGTACCCGTATGAGGTTCAAAATCGTGGATGATAGTCCTGCTCAACAGTCGGTTGGCTTCGGCTTCCTGAGCCTGAGCCTTCTGTTCACATCTCCGGGCCAGAGCAAGAATAGATGGTTTCTGAAGAGCCTTAGGTAAGGTGTAGCCCTTATACATATGCCTAACAGCATTTCTCATCGTAAGTGTCGGGTCCTTGTTGGTAGCATCCTCCCACCACGGGACTTTGTTCTCCAGACAGGTTGCGATCAGACGGTCCTTGCTGAATTCTAGCAAGGGTCGGAACACAGTAACGCCGCCATCCTCGACATCAATATCTCTAGGTTCAATAGGTACGAAGCCCCTTCTCAGATAGAAATCTTCGACGTCCACGTCAGGTAGGTCTGCCGCGGGGTCATCCAACCACTCCGTTTCATCTACAAGTTCGGTTATATCAGACCTAAGCGCGCGGTGCATATACTTCCGCTCCTTTCTCGTCGGTTTCGTATTGTAGAATGGATATTGTCGGAGCTGGTCGTCGATCCAACCACTTTGGTCGGCACCCATCATGCCCTCGCATTCAGGAATAGCATTGGCCTTCCTCATACCTCGCAGGCCACGACTCCCATGGCCTTGAAGCAATCGCATAAGAACGGTCTCATACTGGTCATCTTCGTGGTGCGCGAGTAGCAAAGTAGCTATTTGGCGATAGGCGCAGTTGAAACCAAACTTACGGTACCGCAGCGTGCGCGCGACGCTCTCAACATTAGGCAAATCCTTAGGATGATTGTGGTCACCTAACGCGCCAAACCAGTTGAGCTGGAGCAAGTCGTGAAAGAAGCCCATATTCTCGAGGGTTCGACAGACGGCAAGGCCCTCTTCCCGAGATCCCTCGCGGAGCCCATGGTCAATGACCATACCGCGGAATCCAGACACGGGGTTATCCGCAATCTTGAAGTCGGCGTCCTGCTTGCGTACCTGCGAGCAGAGGAACGCCAGAGCCATAGAGTCAACACCACCGCTTACTGCTACGCCTAATAAGATTATGAGTTACTTAGATTTATAGACGTCTCAGGGAGAGAGTATTACTAACCTACTCGCCTATGGTGAGTTCCCCTGGTATGAGGGAATCGAGGGGTGCATGTGGCGCGCAACGCATCCATGAATTCATGGATGCCGATCGGCCGCGCGCCGGTGTGCATAACATGATGGAGTGTTCCCATTCCATTCTACGCTGCTATATCTATAACCAGCTATAGCGAAGTTACTAGAATCCTAATAATATAAACATAGAAGAAGTTGAAACTCATAAAAGCTGAAGAAGAGCAAGTAGTGGTAGATAGAGCTTTATCGATAAGCACTATCTAGCCCAAAACCAGGGGTCTCATAGGGGTCCCGCAACCCACCATAACTTTCATATCGATAGCTCCTGCTCTTGGCTACTGTAGCCATCATCACCACATTCCTTTACTATCTGCATTAGGTCAATGGATGTAACACTTCGATTCTCTTTCAGGCGATAGCCTCCTGCCGAAGCCCCTATACTGCTGTGCCGTAGTCTCGAGCCCCGTCGACTACACCCACTTCCAGACTTTCCTCGCTTTCCAACACCCTTTTTCCACCTCATAGACAACGACCGAAACCGGCCAGCGCAGAAACACATCCGCCAAATGTCACCACAACCCCCCCAACCGCCCTTCGCAACAGCGCTCCTCGCGGGCGGAATAGCAGGGACCACAGTCGACCTCTCCTTGTTCCCACTCGACACGCTAAAAACCCGGCTGCAATCCCACGCGGGCTTCTTCCCCTCGGGCGGGTTTCGGGGCATCTACCGGGGGATCGGGAGCGCGGTAGTGGGGAGCGCGCCAGGCGCCGCGTTTTTCTTCTGCACGTATGAAGGCGTGAAGGGGGTCCTGGCTTCTCGGCGGCAGGAGAGACTGTTCAATGGTGGGGGAGGAGCGAATGATCCCATACACGGCGATAAGGCGAGCTTAGCGGGGAATACCTGGGAGAAGCCCCTGGAACACATGGCGGCGGCGAGCCTGGGCGAGGTCGCGGCGTGCGCGGTCCGTGTACCCACTGAGGTCGTGAAGCAGCGCGCGCAGGCCGGGCAGCATGGCGGATCGAGTGCCGCGGCGCTCGGCGCGATATTGTCGCAGAGGCGGACTGTCGGGTTGACGGGTGTGTGGCGGGAGTTGTACCGGGGGTGGGGCATTACGGTGATGCGCGAGGTGCCGTTTACGGTGATCCAGTTTCCGTTATGGGAGGCGCTGAAGAGCTGGGGTCGGAAGCGGAAAGGAGGCGGGAGCGTGGAAGTAAGCGCCGGAGAGAGCGCGCTCTATGGTAGTATGTCTGGCGCGATAGCCGCGGGTGTCACGACGCCGCTCGATGTGCTCAAGACGCGAGTTATGTTGAGTAAGGAGCGCGCGAAGGTCTTCACGGTGCTTAGGGACCTGTTGGCTAACCACGGGATACGGCCGTTCTTCGCCGGCATCGGGCCCCGCGTCATGTGGATTAGCGCTGGAGGCGCTATATTCCTAGGAAGTTACCAATGGGCCGTCAATGCCTTGCAAGGAAATATTATATGACACTCGTATCTGGCAAGACATAAACAGTGAGGAGTCCGGACCTGGAGAGTCCTCTGTATATAACTCATGGGGATATATACTCGTAGCCGCATTTCAGCATGTCGGCTGGGGAGAGTATGTACAATAGGGTATAAAATACCCATTTTAGATTACCGGCCATAGACATATAATGGATGATACCCTCCCTCCTACTAAATCTCAACTATATCTCAACTATATCAGCCGACAGTAGCTATCGGTGGTGGCGCCGGTTGCCCTCCAGGGTCCGAGACCACGGGATCATCAAGTGTTGGTTGTGGAAGTTCCTTAGGAATCTCCTTCCGACCATTCGCCTTATAATACAAGACAACATCGCTGCTCCCTTTCCAAATATGAGCTCGTAAAGTGGCGAGACTCATAGTATTCGGTAGTAACTGTAATCCCCTGGTTAGCGCTATGATTTCACACCTCACTGAAGTTAATTGCACACCTGATCATTGCAATAGAGTTCCAAGTATTCCTCTGGTTTGAGAGCGTCAGGCTCGGGTTCCTCGGCCTGTGGATCAATCCTTTCAGCCACATAAGCCAGGATTTTCTTCACTCTCAACATCCTATTTGCATTGAGACGGTTATTCCCGTCCGTCGTCGCAATGCTGGGTAGGGAATCTTTCCAGGGATGTAGTACAAAAGAGACCTTGACGGGTTCTTTCTGTGGAATCGTATTCTATCGAAGTCAGTCGTCATTTATGATTCATAGGGGATTTGGACCATACCGTAAGTAGAACTTCGCCCAACCACGTCGGAGCCTTCTCTTCGATAATATCTGCATCAACACCTACGGTCAAGACGGTGCCCCGGTATAGGTTCGCACTGCCGCCCGAAGTCTCTTCCTGGATAATGACCTTCGTGCCAGATGGTAGCTTTAACACTGGTGCGTCAATAGGCAGAGCAGGTGTTATCCGAGTCTCGATCAAGTTGTCTGGGCTATCCAGCAGTTGCTTCTCATACTCGTTGTGGATTTTTTGGATGACGCCGCGGAAATTATCGTCAATCTCCTTTTCGTGGTTTGATGATGACTCCGACTTGTTCTCCTCCGGTTTCTCTTCCGTGACCGTAGGTTTTTCGATACTAGTAGATGCTGATCTTCCAAGCTTCTTAGTACCAAAAGACATACCCATTCGGAACTTCTTTCCAAAAGGTGTACTTGGAGACTTGGCAACATCTTTATCTTTAGTCTCTACTGGAGATTTTGGTATCTCCTCCTTAGCAGTAGCAGGTATTTGATCTGCCGCGGCGGGAGTAGTGGCCGCTTTGGCAGGGGCGTCTGCCGAGCTTATACCACTAGAGAAATAATCTTCGCCAGACGATCGGATAGGCTGGGCAGACGGCTTGTCTAGAGGGCTAGTAGGAGTGGCTGTATTCTCGGAGACCACTAATAAGTTAGGAGCGGGTGTCGCTATACCTATTGCCAGTCCCGGAGTCATGGGGTAATTGGCACCGTTTGCTCTCGGAGTTGTTACGGGAGAGTCGCTAGCTTGCCATCCTTGGACGTTTGAAGCGGGAATCGTTATCGACGTCGGCGGGTTTAAACGCCTAACTGCCAAACGTTTTTCTACGCCCTCGTTGAGTTTCTGCCTATGGGCCTCATCCCGTTTAATTTCCTCGTCGATCAACTTGGCAAACAGGTAGCGAAGAATCCATCTCCCAAGATTTACTATAAGCGAGTCAGTATCTACCTCCTAGGAGACTTATTCGCACGTCGTACTTCTCTGATCTTCCCGGAAATCCACAGGCTCAGCCAAAATTAGCTCATCGGCGTACATTTCCGCATCAAAACAATTGAAAGGTTCCAATACGACTGTTAAGTTTCCAGAGCTCGTATCTATCGAACACCAAGGAGCAACAGCCTCTAAGGTATTTACTTCAGGTTCGACGTCCTCAAGATGCTTCTTTCCAAATCTTCGAATAACCTCGCACTACTCTTGGTTAGCCAGGCACCACTCTATCTCATGTAGGGGACCTACTCGAATGAGATCCCACAGTAATACATCACCCGCGGTATCTAGGGTCAAGACCCGCCGTCGGTCGTTGAGGAGTTTATGTTTCACCAACCCGTTCTGGCCTTCGATGGTTTCTTCCGGTAAGTGATGTATGGGTTCAATAATAGGAACAATAGGGTCGACAAGAAGCTCAGAGCCTTTCCTAGAAGGTAATCCGAGGGTCAGGTTTGATTCAGACGAATCAGTAAGCTCTGGTGGGAAAGCTGCAGTATTCGACATTCGCAATATAGATTTCGCGGGAATTTCTTTCTTCCCCAATCCATCGGCGGATGTAGTAGATGACTTTCTCGATCTTGAAAAGGAGCTGCCTGCTCGTAGACGGCCGAATGGCTCCGGTAGCTGTACGTTAGGACCTGTCTCAACGTTCGTCCACCTATTAATGGAAGAACTAGATGTGGCAGTCCATATGTAGTCTCCGCAAGCTACCACCTTGCTAACGCCATCATGTTCCTGGGCCACAGCAACAGAAAGTCCCTCGTCCATCTCTATTGTCCCCCTAACGTCCGTCTTAACAATGAGACCAGACCGATCACTGCTGTAAAAGACGTCGAGCTCGGGGTCCTCGGAAAAGAGCGACCAGACACTATCGTTATGCATAGTAAGGGTATACATGCACCTACCGGCTGTGACGCTCCACACCTTAACCGTCTGGTCGGAGCTCGCAGTCATGACGGTGTCGCCGACTTCGTTCATCAGTATAGCACGAATATTATCCGTATGGCCAACCAATTTAGTAATCCTCTTGCCCGACTTAGGGTCCCATAGTCGCACTATCGACTCTGGACCTCCACTCGCGAGGATATTTCGGCCAACACTCATCGCATATACAGAAGCTTTTTCACTGACGTCGTCGCCTCTAACATCAATTTCTAACGACTTCCCCTTGCCGTTCAGGTCCCATAAGTATATCTTCCGGTCAAGACCGCCCGAGGCGACCCAGTCGGCGGAAGCAGGCGTCGCAACACACTTGACGTAGTCGGCATGTTGACCGATTGTATGGGGTTCCGTGTCCCCATGTTCGGGTCGCCATACTTTCACAGTCAGGTCGGAAGACGCAGATACAAGGGCAGTGTTATTGGCAGCGAGCGCGATGTCATTGACCCAGTGGGTATGGGCTTGGGTTGAGGCGCGGAATTTGGTAGTAGGTTGGGGTTTTACGTCTCGAGCAGATTCGCGGTCGGAATGGGTTTTTAGGTCAAGATTCAGGTCCCAAGCACAGATAACTCCATCTCTACCTCCTGAGTACCTATGCGACAGTATTAACGAAGGGTAAGGGTCTCTATAATCATCTTCGAGAGCTTACAGGATAGCATTGTTTCGGTCTACGGCCAGCCCATTTACGCCGAGTCTATGGCCGCCCGACGACGAGTGGTCAAGTTCAAGAACTATAAGACAACCCAATTGTTAGATCAAATATAGATTACTCAATTATAATATATATGGTAAGAGGATATGGAATGATATTAAGTTTCCGGGCGACGACAGCTAACTGACAGCTAACGGTTTATGCGGGGTGGTTGAAGATCAACGGGGAGAGGGGACCGGAACTAAGTCAACTTCAAGAGGCGATATTAGAGAAGATGACGAACCATAGCTTATCCTTTGACGCGCCTTTTTGGCCATGGCAAATAGAAAATGAAGAGATAGTCATATGTAGCAAGATTGTCAAAAGTATACTATCCAGAATAGACGTAGTAGCATTGAGAGGAAGACATCTAGAACAAAACCGCTATACCAGATACTAGCGTGAGGAAGGATGATGTAGAATGGATAGAGTGTGTATAGCAAGCGACAATGCATGTAGGGGACAGCTGAGGGACAGCTAGAGAGCTTACTTTAAGGTACGATCCATGCCCAGGTGAATGGATGTGGCCAAGTTCCCAGGTCTCGCGTGGTTTCCAAGCTGCCGCCGAATGCACTGTAACTCGGGGCCTATTATTTCATCAGCTGCATGGATTAGTGCCCACGCGAGCAACCACGCAATCACATCTCCAGCTCCTCGGTACCTAACCCCACCACCTTCTTTGCAGGGCTCAGGGGTCCACACTTTCAGACGACATTTTCTATTGGATGGAGCTAAACCCTACTAATTCTCAACCCCGGCGAGCCCCGGACTCCTTTTCTGTTTCCACACTTCCCGCTAAACGCAACAACAGCCAACGATACTATTCCCAAATAGAATCGTACCCAGGTCTTGCGGTGAAGTGATTCGATATCGCTTCGCAATATTGGACATATCCGAGTTCTTTTTGGCGTCCATTACCATTCATGTGTGGATGTAGCAAACCACACAGGATAGAAAAATACCCCATAACGTAGACTCCATACCTCAAAGCAAATTTAGCAAAAAGACAAGAAAACACCAAAAAAAACATACAACACCGAGGATTCGCTGGTCGTCACCGACCCAACTACTAATTCGGCGATATCCAGCTTATCTATGGGAGAGCGGACGGGATCCCGAGTTTTCTAGATTCTATGGTCGTATGTGACAGATGAGTGTCTAGTTGCAACATATATATCGAAGTTGGATAGCCCTGGGAAGTGGAAGGAAGAGGCCCGAGGTCATATTCTACAATCTTCAGGAGGCAGAGACTACAGCATTCCGGTATCACATAGTAGGAGATTCCAAGCGAGCTTGCTTCGCCGGAGTCGCACTGAAATTAGCGGCTGATGACACTCAGCCGACTTGTGAGAGCTTCGCTAATATATTCCGCCAGTACTTTCTCGATATCAATGGACAAGACATCTAGGATAAATCGACATCAACGAGTGGTTCGGTATCCCGAGTACAGGTAAAATCAAAGGCATAATTATATGATAGAGGCAAATCTCCTCTCGGATGCTTTTATTCAGTCGCAATCACACCCTGTACAGGATCCAAGCCTGTTCAAGGACTATGTAACCCCTACTCCGTACTAATGCTCGTTCTCTAGTATTTCCTCCCCTGCCTACCGGGCGTCCCCCGATTTTTGCAACCGAGTAATCCCACCCGAAAACTTCCAGAAGCCCTCTCTAGAATGCGTAGAGAGCGAAGCCATCTAGGGCGTTTTCCGCTGTTTCTCTAGGAGTATCAACGAATCCCGTACCCTCTCCACTGCCTTCGCATCCGGTGACAGGCTGGCAAGTCTTCGATCTGGTCTCGTGTTAGTGGGAGCTCGGTCCTCCATTCATCTACTCCCAGATCGTCTCATGGCGGTGAACGCTCTTACCTCTCGGCGTGGGCGTGTCCCGGGTTCCAGACGAGGAAGATGATGCGGAATTGCTGTCACCGGCTTTGGCTGCTCGTTCTTTCCGTAAACAGTCCGGACATTTCCCATGCTTAGGTCGGACCGCCTTCCGCATCTTGCAACCTAGCATTCCAGGTGGTACTCTAGCCTGCCGGTCCGGGAGAAATTTCGTATGTGTCAGGAGCAGGTCGTCATTGGACGAACATCTCGCTGCAACCTGGCAGGGAGCTGTGTTCTGGTAGACCTTGTGGCCACATTGCTGATATTTATCGTAGACCTCGACGCACATGGTCGCTGGGTGTAACAGTGATTCGGGAATATTATTTAGTTGTACAGCGTTTAAGTAGGAAAATTACCACGAGGTATTGGCGATATGATGATTTCTTATAGCGGCGCAAGCGAAAGAGAAGTTGGCTAGGTGCCTAGATTATTAAAATAGCAATAGCGAAAGAAAGACAATTCGGCGTGTACTCAATATTCAATATTAAGCAGCGTCAGTTCAGAAAATATTGATTCTAGTAAGAATTAAACTTGGGCAGTATGAAGTTGCTGTGAATCTGAGGTATGCTCTGCTCAAATGGTAGGTCTGGCATTGTTCATCATTTACATTGCAATGGTTATTAGCGGCCGTGCATCCATTGTCCACGGTATGAAAGACGCAATAGAAATTTTCTCCACGAAAGATACAAAGACTTCTGTATTGTTTGGTGGGTTGAGGCAGTCATTGTGTTTCTTGTATCACTCTAGCCTGTGGTGAAAGGGACGAAATGCATAGAGAAAAAGAATAGGGGCAAAATCGATATTGTATGCTCGTATCACAACAAGGCCATTGCGCTCAACCACTAATTGATCCAGTCAGTACAGGATTACAAATTCAAATGACCACAAAGAAAGCTATTGTAAGAGCTCCCAAAGCAAACTCAGCGCATAAACGGCAATCCCTATGCAGTCATAGAGCTGTGGTCATGCCACGCGTAGTGTTTGCCGTGTCTTACCACAACAACACACGATCTCACTGACTAGGCACGTTTGTAGGCATTAGAAGAGAGCATAGCTAGGAATTTATACTATCCATAAAACTATACCAATGCAGACGCTCATACTCACTAATAACGCTCTCATGATACCCTGATGAATACTATCCCACAAAATGCAACTTATTTCCGGTCTCGCATATCCATCCCATCTTGCCGTTCAGCAATCCTGGTCACCCTCCATTTTCCCATCGTGCAGCATACAGTCCTGGTTGACTTATGGCTAAGCAGCACTGCAACTATGTCGTTTAAATTTCCGTCCGTCTTCGCATCTGATGATAGTATATCTTCGCGTTTCCTTCCAGAGCTGCGCCAAGACCGTCCTTCTTTCCGCCGGACCATCGCAGTAGAACCAATATAGCCCGTGAAGTCTTGGGAGCCCTGCCAGAGACAGAGAGTAACCGGGGAGAGCAGGGGTTCCGAAAGATGTCTTGAGGGACCTTGATAGCGTTTTCGGCAGATCATCGTCGGAGTAATCGGAGGGGGATAAGCGGATACCCGTCTTCGCTGTAGATTTGTATGAACCAGTCATAGTCGTTATTGATCGAGGACCGTAATCCAGCATAGGGTGTCCGGGTTATCAAGTAATTCAATCCCCACGATACTTCTATAGCCGTTTCCTCAACACCGGCTAAGGACTCGTAAAGCCCTTCCTTGGCGTACGCGCAACTTTCCGCTGAGGGCCAGTATCCAGTAACGCAGTAAAGGCACCGATGCCAGTTTTCCCGTGGGATAACTCGGAGGTGTGGCCGCAAGGATGGCTTGGCCTCGCAGACTCCAGTCAGCTCGAGATCAAGGCAAGACTGACGGACGTCGTTGTTCATTGTGATAGTTTCACACGCTAGACAGATACAGAAGTGTCTGTTTATGTAACACATGTTGGTTGGTCGAAGAGAATGGATAGGGTAGAGATGGGAAATGAAAATATGATTATTTATGAATTTTTTCTCCCCCTTTTTTGGTGTAACGATCGTCAGAGAATGATTCTAGGGATTTGGTGTCTAATAATAACAGACCGATTATGAGAATGGTAGATGGTTTATGGGACAATTTAAGATATATCGGCGTTGGCAGTCAATTTTGCTGTCAGTAAGGCGGATGGTTCAGAACTGGTCTTGCCTACCCGGCTTCAAAGAAACAGATCATGGAAGCGTCGACGGTCTGGGATATCTCTGGGGTTAGGCGCAAGCGGTGGTAGTAGTTATGGCACCAGACTCTTCTAAACCTACAACTAGTAGCTGCGACGTTCTCTATAGCTTGCAATTGGTAGTTGCGATGTTCTTCTTTAACTCACTACCAGCAGTCACGACGGTCTTCCATAATCCATAACCAGCAGCTACGACGTTCTCTATACCCTACAACTAGCAGCCACGGCGACCTTCTGTAACTCCCAACTCATAACTACGACGTTCTACTTATATGACTAGTAACTAGCAGTTACGACACTCCTCTATAACTCACAACGAGTAGTTACGACGTTTTCTATAAATCACAGCCAACACCTACGACACTCTTCTATAACTTATAACCAGTAGTCGCGACGATCTTCTATAATTCACAACTAGCAGTCACGAAACGATGTACTTTATGAAAAGGTATGCCGGTATATTACTTCGGTGAACCAAGGAGACCATCCAAACACCGAACCATGCTATCGAAACCAAAACGCCTTTGTCTCATCACGAAACCGACCAGTGCAACGAATGTGAGGGTATCCCTATCCTATATCCAACCAACCAGGCTCGTCGCCAGCGCTATATACCATACCAATACGTTCAGTCATTACTCTCTGCCAATAACAGCATCCATATCCCCCATCAACGCATGGACTTGGACCGTGGACCCAGGCCGATTAGGGCCCTTCTGCGCCTCCAGCTTCGACCCCGGCCAGCCTCCGACCGACCGGATGACTTTAACATCGCGGCCCTTGACCTTCAGCTTGCCGCTTGTAGTCTGCGCTTGCAGATAGCCCTCCCACGCCTGGGGATAACGTAGTCCGATATCGCCGCTGGTAGATTTATGCACAGCCTTCAAGCAGTCGAGGGGCCTAGTAGCAACCACCCCGTTCGTGCCGAACCACTGCGGTTCGAGTACACGAATCGCCGTCGTCCCGCTCGTCGTCGCAGTCTCCAACTGCGCAGGGGCGGTGGGCGATAACTTGTCGTCGTTCATGACGGGGAGCAAGCCAAGCGCTATATCGCTCGCGGTGCTCTTGACCTGTATTCCGGGGCCGAACGCGAGGGCGGCGTGGATTCCGCCGGACGTTGACTTGACGTCGACGAGGTAGTCGCGAGCCGGGATGCGATCGCGCGCGTAGATGGGCTCCGCGGCATATATGGCCCCGGAGATGGAGCTGAGTGATAGCACGGCGGATTTCGGGTCCGTCGCGAGCTCCTCCTTGGGTGTGATGGATACTTTGATGTCGCCGGAGGTCGTGTGCAGACCAAGCATGTCGTACAACGGCCAGTTCCCGCCGATCTTGCCCGAGGTAGTGGACACTTCGATGATGCGCGAGTCGAACACGTAGGAGTCCCTCGCCGGGATGAAAGTGTAATCAGGAGGAGACGATGCGTAGAAAAAGGTGTTGTTGTACGAGAGAGGTCGTTCCGCAGCGGACGTAACATCACCGACTACAGAGGAGACTTGGGAGAAGTCAGACACGTTTAGGGTCAAGTCGTCCAGGAATAGGATATCCAGATGGATCGAGCGGAGAGCGAGCACCCCTATCTCGCCGCCCTCGGGTACCCAAATAGTAGCCCTCATCTCGACGCAAGGCGAGCCATTCGGGTTCTGGCCATCGTACTTCTTGGGCACGCTGACCTTCATAGCCTGCGCCTCTTCGTCCGCGAAGACGTCGAGGAGGACGTTCTTGTCGTTGGTGGCGATCTCCAGGACCATGCGCGGGTTACCCCCGCTGTCGAGCCGTCGCACATTGATTTGGCCGGCGACGCGCACCTGGTTTACTCCCGCATGCGAGTGCTGGTCCTCTATGAAGGTGACATTGTGTTGCTTGTCAAAGTTGAGACTCAAAATCTGGTCGTCAAAGCGGTATTGGGCATCCCGACAGTACGTTGGGTGAAAGGGGGTCGCGACCACCGGTTCGCCAGTCCCGGGGTCAGTCACGGGTTCGGCGTCATCATCGGGCGGGGCCTGTTCCACAGGCTGCGCGCCGATAGTCTTCTTCTTTATGACCATGTTAGCTTGCCTTTTGAGTATATGGAGTACCGATCGTGGCTTGGGATAATGTTAGGTAAGACAACTTACATGATCACTATCTTCTTTATATATCCGGAAGGAACTTGCTAGAAATCCGATCGAGACAATCAGGACTAAGACTCCAATCACTAACATCTTCCAGCTGAGCCACGTAGGTAGCCGCCTTCTCACTCGTCGGCTCCAGTGTGGTGTACCACCGATCTCTTCGTCACCTGGTTGGCCGATGCTCTCGGGACCTCTCCCCAGCAACCGCTCATTTTCAATTTCCGCTACACCCATGGTAGTAGTGGTAGTGAATGTGTTGTAGGTTCTAGATTGGGAGGGCAGGTTGGTAGGCGAGAAAGGAGTTGTTGGAGAGGGCGAGTATGCCGGTGGTGCGTCAGAATATACAGATGGGGTGCGCCCTCGTGTTGGATAGGATCGGAGAGGGGTACTCGATGCTGACGAAGGCGAATGCGTATGTGCGAACGTGGGATTATATTGCTGTCGACCTAGAGTGGTCGAGCTAGTGCCGTGCTGCTCTACGTGACTAGGTTCTTGATAGTTGCCTGATCGCACGGGATTGTGACGATTGTGGTAGTTTTCCGATCTTGTAGTATTTGAAGACAACCTTTCCTCTTCCGCCTCTCGAGCTTTCGATGATTCCGCGTCTAGTTCTGATGTTTGCTGTAGTGTGGGGTCGGGGACTAAAACGTTTGGTACGTTTGGCACAGCATGGGACGACGAGGATGATGCGAAGTAACCATCCGAAGGCGATAGCTGATCTGCATAGCTCTCGCCGTCTGAGTCGTCGCCCATTGAATACATGTTGTCCGAGTAGGGCATGATTTCAGTAGTTGAAACGCTCTTGGCGTGATTGAAACTATCGCCAAGACTGCTCTGCTACACACTCGGAAACGTTCGCGTGTGTCTTACCGCACTGAGAAACAAAGATAATAATGACGCTAATTAATATTAAAATTTACAGATAATATTGTAAAAAGGAGTAGATTACTTGTGTCGCCTACGACATGACGCAAAAAGTGATACTATCTCAAGCGGGGTGCTATTAGAGATTATTACGAAGTGTGGTGGTTTTGTTCCGTAGTAGAGCTGTGACTAACATTACCCAGCACCTATCATAATTGCCAAGCCAATACTACGTATCCCACCTAGGAACAACTCCGATTGATAACTGCAGATTGACTCTAATCCGAATGCCGTCGAGAAGGCTGCGTAAGCCCTATCGTAAATATTTCCCTCATTGGGCTATAGAACCAAGCGGTGAAGACGTCCTTTTACAAGGCTACGTAGTTAACTAGGCTTATCGAGGGTGAAGTTGCAGCTGGGAGTTGCGAAAAAGGAAGTTCGATAGACAAGATGCCGACGAACAGAGTGCTCATTGGTTAATTGGGCTTACTTCTGCCTCTGAGTTGAGCTAGAGCTGTATATATCCCAGGCGAGCTTAGGTATACTAACCTACGCCGCCCATACAGTTAATAGGTCATATGGTAGTACCCCGCTACTATATTCTAGAAATCCTACGTCCTCTTCCCCGCTCCCATGTTCAATGATACGTCAGCTACTATTATTTAGCTTGTACGTCGTCTCATGGGTCAAATTGCGAATCTGATATATCCCTATACAAATCTGATTGGACGAAAGAACCCAAAGACTCGGATCCAAGGAGAGTCATAAACGGCTGACGAATTCGCATGCTGACCCAGTATTGAGCGTTGCGGCGTCGCTCCGCATAGTGACGACACTATCCCCGGTAGGCTGAAGATACGCACGCTAGGCGATCGGCGAGACCAGCTTCGGCGTGCTGCGCATTATCTACCCCGGACTTATCAGCCCTAAACACCTAGTGCCGTTCCCGGGCGGGCGGCTCTGCGATTAAGTTATCGTTCGGCTTGAAGATCCTCCACTTGGATCCGGGCCTAACATTACTCATCTCCCCTACGTCAGTAATGTATCGATGACCGTTCCCAGTGTCATGATGCCGCCGGTCCGGGAGAGCTGGGGAGCTAGCGAGTCATCCCCCTATTCATCATACCCAGCTCACGAATGGTCTAGCGTTGACGTGCTTTAGCCAAGAGAGTATATATGGGATTAAGTTAAGTCTGTTGAGGGTGAAAAGTTTACCCTTAAGACCAAGGTGACCATTTGCTAGGTAGATATCTCCTAGGGATGCTGGCCGGCAAGACGGAGTTTGCTTCTCATATATATTTTGAGTTATTCACATGCCTATGATGCTTATAAATCGTGATCATAGTTTTAGACGGCTCTGGCCAGCAGTTGTTAATCAAATAGCCAACAAGAATTGTCCAGTAGTTGCGATGAGTCTCGGACCGATGGGCGTTATTCTCATATCTGATAGGGCCTTACATTTACATGAGTCTGTAGCTTGTCCTTTCATGCGATATCTTTGCTTCATACTTACTCAGATTTGACGGCCATTGGGGCCATCCTCATGTAAGTATAGATTATTAGGGTCCTTGAGTCCGAGTGCCGCACACTTGGGTCAAGCTAGGTCCCTCGCCCCTGGGATTGTTCGCTGCTAAGAATCTTAGTTGATGATAGGAATGGATACATACCGTAATGTATAGGAACATGATACCCACGTTCCCTTTGTACCTCTTTTAGCTTGCAATCTTGCATACGAGCGCGTCGGATGGACGGCGGACGGTAGTTGCTGTGGGTGGGAAACATCGGGGTCATTAGTGGCAAAGGGAATAGGGGCTGTAGGGAGGCTACATCAATACAACCTGTCGCTCTAGTGATCCGATGCTAGAAGATATCATGCATGAAAGAGCTGCCTTCGCGTTACTTCCGTCATGAACATCTCAAATCCAAGTGATGGCAATGACTAGGCATCCTCGGAGAAGCGGATTTGCTTGTTCACAACTTGGATACGATACTGTCACTCATCAATAACATCCTTACGGCCTTGAGCCACTCACAGCCACGAGAAGGGTTGAGTAACAAGTTGTTTCGCGAATCAAATGATCGTATCTCAGTCCAGTTTCCTGTGCTTAGTGTAAATACATATTGGAATTGACGACATCGTATATTTGGCCCTGGGAAAGGTAGTTGTGGTTCAAACTACTGCAGTTTGGATGCCAACCATGTTATAGTGGTATTCAATCTGGGGCTTCGCAACTCATGATTGCTTCGATTTGAGTATAAACTCTTCGGATGGGTCGATGTGCCCGGGCATCAATGAATTAATAACACCTTCCATCGGAAGTTAGTATCTCGAATCATATCTTGGCTCTGCTACATCATGAAGCTTGTTAGAAAGGAGGAATTGGTAAGAATACAGAGTTTTACAAGCCCATTCTAAACATCTTGCAAGGGAATTCTTATCGTTGTTGGAGGGTTCCTATTACCCCCCTTAACGAGTGAGTTCTAGGCCCTACATTCTTGCCAAGGGGGCCTTGCCTGTTGCATGAGATAGGTCCTGGCGTCTATTCGCCGGTAACACGTCCCGTTTCGCGGGTGTGACTTAGGTTGTGGATATGGGATTTAGGCACAAGTGAGACTATCTATGCTATTCCTAGCCCAAGCGTTCATGGTGTCATACTTCAATAAAGGGGCAATATGGCGATACCAGCTACTTCCTAGTCGTTCCTCTCAGGGCAACAGGAACGTTGAAAAGAAAGGGGATAGGGCATAATTGGACTTCAGACTTCAATTCAGATTTCTCCTAGCGCCTAGCCCATTTAATTACCTGGTATTCGCCTTCAGAGTTCCACTCGGAGATGTTCCGTGGGGTATGATCGAGGACCAATGTGTCGCTCCCATAAGTAAGGGGCCAGTCTACCAACTCTGAGTAGCCTAAGACGCGACTCTCATATCCTACTAGCTACATATTGACCAACATCTCGGAGTTTTCACGACATTCTACACGGAGGTATCACGTCGATGGGAGTGACTCGCCGTGTTTCCACAGCTGCTATGCTATTTCTATGTGCCGAGTAGCCCTGCAGGCGGCTCGGGGATCGTCGGCGTCCTAGTGTCACCGCACTGTGCATAAACTAATACCAGTTATGAGCGAAGATTGGCTAGTAAATACTATCGAAGCCTCCATACAGCTAACAAAACGGGCGCAAGCCTTCTTGGAGGCTGCCAGGACACATCATTACGCTTAGTAACGTACGCCACAATCACAGCGAACGTCGATGGCTTACTAGTAATATTGGCCGTGACTCGACGTCTCTATTGCCTATTAGCCATGCCTTGAATCTATATCTCGTACCGGGAATCCGTGTCCGACCCTATACATCTCCTTAGCGACTCCCGGAAACAGTTTGCAAATCGCGAGCGGGTAACGTGTTGGATGGCTGCGGAGTAACCTTACCCGCCCTGCTAATTACACAGTTCACTGAACGAACTCTTCGTCAAGTATTATCCCTGATTCAATCTTCAAGTTCCTTGTTTAGTCCAGGTAGCAAATCCCCTAAGGGACAATACGACTAAGCGTCACAGCGAAATATGTCCCAGCATCATGAAAATTCGGCTCATCGACGTAAGTAAGGAAGTAGAAAAAATTATCATTTCTTTTCATCTAGGCCTGCATAGCTCTTGTGAGACCTTGAAGCCATGGTGGCTGCAGCTGTAATAGGCGGCGCCGACAGCCCTTGTCAGGACAGGGTGATTATCAATGACATAACTATTGACTGGGAACAGTACGCCGATAGTCTCAGGTCGTTTTTAACGTTTTAATAAAGCGGGATTCGACGAATTAGAATCAAGCCTCACCGCGAGATGCTCCCTTAAAAAAGGAGAGTCCTGAATAACTATAGCTGAAGGGGCTGGCGTTAACCAACGAAAGCTGATCTCAGCAATGACATAATAAGGGTATTCGGTGTCTGATACTTAAAATAAAGGATGACTAATGGTAGATGGAGCTTTAGTTAAACCATATCATATTTTATAATAGGTAAGCAGTCAGTCTAGTCTATACATTCGGTATATCTCGGTGTCGGGCTGCTGGTGACACAACATCTGTCAGCTTGATGTCGGTAACCAGTAAAGGCCTATAGGGCCGCCCGAGCTCCATACGCGTCACTTCCAAGAATATATACATGCTTCGAGCACTGGGCGCCCCTATAGCAGCGAAAGGCATTGCATCCGCCAAGCTTAGTCTATATACCATGCATCACATGAGAGAAGTATCTCGGATATTCTACTATTGCCATGCAATTCCCCTGGAGAACCCCGACTAAACCAGTAGGCAACTTGATTATCTGTATTCATGACCGAAAATTTCGTGAAAAAATCGTTCTCCGCTCCATAGCGCCGTAGTGCTGACCCTTCGACACGACAGCTAAGATTCTATATGCGCATCATTCTGCTGTTTTACGGGTCTCCCGAAGACCGAAATAGCAAGAGACAACGAACACGAGTATATACACGGTGTCCAATGGGGTCATGTGAACGCTAGGCGATAGAACCAATTGCTCTCCATTCTGTTGGGACGGAGGTGGAATTTGAATGGGGGACTTTGGAGTGCGTGGACCAATGACCATCTGAGCATTTCCTATGATAATCCTAGAGGAGACCATCGATGTCTTAGGCCAATCTTGCTCGAGTCAATGCTTGGCAGATTTGTTGGCAGCGTGAAATCATATGTGGATAGATGCCGCGAAGAGTATGTCCAGAGGCAACCGTGATGCCTATCATGTTGAGATCTAAATTCGGGTAACATCCCGAGTTTTCCGAGCTTGGGGTTCGCCTTGTGACTTGCCCTTCCGGTAGGTTAGACCATCTAGCAGGAAACTAGTGGAGATTTTGAGGCTCTGTCAGGACTTTTGACGACGTCGAACTATGTGTGTAGTTATAACTAACGTCGGCTGGACCTTACCCAATCGTAGTCCCTCCATATGATCTGGTTTTAAGTCACATTGATGAGCGCATTGATGAGAGCCAAGCTGTGAATAAGTTAGGCCAGGCGACGAGTGTGCTGTCTTCTCTTGCCTAATGAGGCAGCTACCAAGACCATCAGCGGAACCAGCATATACGAATATCATAGGTGAGAGGGCCGTCCCGTTACCCTGAGGCTCTGCCAAGCATCAATATTGCTGTCCTTGGTAAATCTTTCTCCGGGTAAGAGACGTCTTAGGATACGATATAGTCTTATCTTTAGACATCTTGGCGGAACTGCATAATAGATAGACCGTGGGTGCTTTAGATGAAAACCAGTGGGAGTTCCACCAATGATGGATGAGATCATACATTGAAGATCTAATGCGGTTTGACGCTGTAGACTGTGCATTTGTTTCTCTTGAGGACATTAGCTACTGTGAGGGGCCAAGACTTGTTTGTTAGGCTTGTTGTGTTGCTCAAGAGGGATTGGAAGCGGGAAAAAAGATAGGGGTGAATCTCTGACGGCTAAATTGCCCGAGTTTCTTCTTCGTTCAAACATGCGGCTTCGATCGTGGAACATAAAGCAAACCTATAGGAATCGATCGCCTCATAAACTGTTTAACCGCCTATGTTTCTCATCAATTGTGTCACATATAATTATATGTGATTGGGACAATAATATTGGGTATTTTGGCTGGAGATGCTGGACCCAAGTCGTGTAACGTTGATCAAGATGTGGACTGGCGCATATTGCATTGCTTCAACGATCACTGACAGCCTGTTGATATATTGGGACGGCCACCCGGAAGGGAAGGTTATCGTCGTCACGTGGGAAAACAATTATAATATTTGGGCCTTCACCGATATTGGTATACATAAACCCAGTCCTTGAGATACGACGTTACGATCCAGTAAGGCTGGAAGATTGGTGAGTCAAAAACTTGCTCCGACGTTATGCCTCGACTCTAGCGCCTAACGTTGCGCATAGGAGTTAGCGACGCGTTTTCCGTTTCTGGGATCTGACTGGTCAATACGAAGTTGGATGTGTAGCAGGGCAATACTAGGACGAAAATTTTTTTATCCTGTACCGGAGTGCTGGAAACGCGTTGGAAGCCGTTGTTCGAGATCCTCAACGATACCAGGAGGTTTCGGATGTTTCGACGTTCTCGTCCTAGATTCTCACTTGAAGTAGCATAACCGTTATTGTATGGTCAGCTCGTCGTATAGACGCGTTGCTTACCAAGCCTCCGGCCTCCACCTGTGTGCCGCGGTGAGGCGCTGAACGATCCCGAATGTCAGGACTATTAGGAGGAGCTGAGGGTAGCGAGAAGCCATTGGGCTGTGCTTGAAACTAGGTATTTTCTCAGCTTCGTCCTATCAGCTTTGTAGTCGCATTTAAAATTCTGATTGCCTTCCTGATACCGCTAGAGCGTTTGGGGTGCTTGGTCCAAGGTAAGCGCACCGAATCCTTGAGCCAACCGAGATGGTTGATTGGTATTGCAAATAGCTACCTGATTAGTCAAAGTGTTGTCTGGTGAACTTCGAAGTCTTTTTGGAGTCTAGATGGCCAATTGACTGTAATAGCGTGACGCATCGTGAGATCCAGAGATCTTGGTTGAAATTAATCTAGATGAAGGCGGCAAGGCTCCTCGGTTAACTCGGTCAATCGGTCAACTTTTCGTATTTGGCCGCAACATACCTACCTGAATGAGGTTAATGGTGACGATAGAATGGACCGGTGGACAGTGGACACACAATAACGCTGTCACGAATGCTTGTAACGAAGAAGCGAGAAGAACTGGAACTCCAAGGATGCTTCCATCGCTTCCAATCCATCGCAAACGGAAACGCCCATTGGATCGCATTGGCTTCCTCGGGTCCGGCATTGCCGTCCGGCTCTACGCTAAACAGCCCCGACCCACCATACCCTAGGCGGAAATATTCTAGAATGATTCTAGAAGGAATATGAATGGATTCATGGAGCTTTTCATTATGCTACGAATGCACCTTGTGCCTGTGCATCCTTCTAAAGTTCCACGTCTTCGACTCTGTTCTGGTGGAGATTTGATCGGCGCTACGTAATGTCCACTTGTATTGTACAAGGTATCCATAGCTAATCCATACAGTACATGTACTTGCATCGAATCAACTGTGGAGTACATATAATTAATCCCTACCTTGATGTCGCCCTGGTGGGTGATGGATGTATTTGGTGCGCATTATTATTATGATGACTCTACTTGGGAATTGTTCTTTGCACATTCCTTCTTGGGAGAGTAAGCAACGGAGAACTCGGAGGTTATAATCCCAGCCCGGAGCTATTGGTTACCACGTTTTTAAAACGAATGTTATTTGGGCACTTGCTTTTTAATTCAAGACGTTTTCATCACCTTTTCCCTCGCTATGAAGATCTATTGACGTGTGATTTGTTGTGGGGCAATATATGGCAATTTACACTCTTCGCACGGCGATCTCCATGATGCGGTTGAGGTCGGCTTTGTTGCGCGCTATTGCGTGTCCGCGTATATGTACAATACTCATTTTCAGAGAGGGGCTATTCATAATTTCTCCTTTCTCCTATGGAAACCTTTTTTTCATCAAAGGGGAGGAATTGCGGTGAAGGGCGAGGACGAAAATTGGAACTCGTAGTAAAGTAATCTATTGGTTTTGTCTACCTGCTTAGATCGGTAAATGGTATGTTGAGTTCAGCCCCCAGCTGTTATGGAAAGATGGTTTCTAGCCTCAGCACAAATGTTACCTATACAGGTCTGTATGCATGTACGGTGTAGGCGTAGCCGTCCAACAACTCCAGATGCGGTGTTCTCGGTGTTCATGATGTCTCTCCGGCGAGGCTGTCTTCTTTCGCTGGAGTCATCATCTTCCGGTGTTGCAACCGGATACAGCAATGCTGACAACAACCTCCGTGTTATCATAACCAATGACGGGCTTTCAAACCTTGCTGAAAATTGTATCGTAAGCAGCTGATCTCACACCTGTGCTCTATGTGACATTTTCGTCCTTACCTTTACCGGCGGAGTAGAGGTCGTTTCGACGATGCACTCATCCGGGTATGTGCTATATGCTTGTTTCCTTGCATGGCCGATCTTGACTGAACTCGTCCCCCCTGAAGGTTCCCACGACGGTTTTGGACTTGCGCTTATGTCCAATGATGCAAACTGGCATCTTTTCGTTCCGGCGCCCGCGCAGCGTTTCCAACTGGTTGACGGACGAGTGCGAGACACTGATGCTACCTTGTAATGCTCACCAACTGCCGGCACCTTCTCTTCCAACTGGTAGAGGCAGATCTACATGCCATCGAACTGTCGCTCCTTACGCGGCTTGCGCGTCTATTAGTGATACGATTTGGTATTTGCTATCGAGACCTGATAGCGACCGGCGTATGGAGGAGATAGACTGAGATAGGCAGATATCTCTTCCTATTGATGCTAATTAATCGACCAGCGAACTTTGACGGTTCCTATCAAGCAAATGATGATATCTATGTACGTAGACTCTCCGAGTCTCGCAATATAATATAAATAGCGTCTGCCGAAGAAGCTTGGCCCTACTAGTCGCGTGCGTCCACTTATGAGTTGGGGCACGATGATACCGTAGTCATCTAGGATAATATCGACTGAACCAGTCACATTGCGCAACAATCACGAGATACTGCAGCGAAAAGAGTTGTTGGAGGGGCAAAAACACACTGCTGATATGGATGAATAAGTGAGCCACAAACGGCCAACCCGTCGCGAGCTGTTCCAGTATTAGGTAGTAAGAAGACCTACCATGCGCATGGTGGTCGACACGAAACCGTTCGATAACCTCGAGTGCTCCGGTTTCTCTGCCGTGACAGTTGAGTTGATGATCGAGAGCATCCATGGATGTTCTTGTGCGACAGCTGCCTGCATGTCATACAGAGTAATCTGCAGTACGATAATGCTTGGAGGTGTTATTCAACCACGAATGATAGAGAGTGGAGCGTAGGGATCGTCAACCTTAGGAGTAAGTAAAACCAACTTTCTCATCGGTGAATGCTGAAGACCGAAATGATTGAAGAAAGAAAAGAGACGGGGAATGACCGATTGTGGATGATGCCATCGTCATTTGCATTTCTTCCATCTACATACGTAAGGTACATGGAAAGGCCTTTGAGACATCGAAACCTTAATTTTATTGTGCCTGTGTCAACCGGTCTGGCGTTTGAACTGGGTGCCAGTGGTCTGTTGTATGTCTGGTAGGTAACAGGTACCAGATGCCTTGTACTCATGTACCTACCTTAGTTCGAATATTCCTTGCTCCTTCGTCACTTGAGTGCGGGTGGCAATTGTCCGCCCGCCTTACAGGCCTTAGGCTTTTGCCTTGATTTTTCTAGAAGAGAATGGCGTTTGTTCTAGCAGCTACTTTCTCTCCTAGTGGTACCACCAGTGACCGATAACCCCACCTCGAGGAAGCAGATGCGGCCGTTGATTGGCTTTGTTCGCATTATCAGGTGCTTCTAGTATTCTTCCATCATCCATCGCCGCTTTATCTAAACGGCTAAAGTGAGCAGGGGGTAAGGCGGACTATTCCGTATGAGTAACCAGATCCCTCGGATGCGATTGGAGTCGTCCATGTGATTGGATATTCGGCTTGGTTCTGCTTCTTCTAGCGTCCTTCTAGCGTCGCGCCACTTTCTAATACGTAGCACAGTACGTAGTCTTTTCGCCTGGCTGAACATTCGAAGTGACCGGGGCGGCCAACTGGGAGACGAGCGCAGACAGAGAGGTTGCTTTGCTGGTGAGATGACGGCAGTAGAATAATCAGGCAGACAGGTAAGGCTTCAAAAAACCCAACCTTTAGGTACCATAGTATAACCATACAAGCCGTAATAGTGTACTACAACAAGAGCGGCACTGGAACCTACAGTAGTAGAACCATTAAACGTCCCGTTAATCTTGTGTTATTGGTGTTGCTGGTGCAGTAGATTTGATAGATAACTTGGGTACATGTACGGAGGAGCATGTATATTATGTAGAGGCCGAAGAGGTCAATGGTATGTACATACCATGCCATGTACGTATGCGATAGTGGTTGGCTTCGCCCGACCCGATGGTTCTCATTCTACGCCCTCGAAGCCCACCATATTCGTCATATACTCTCGAAGAAGTACGTGAGTAATAATCAATACTAATAGGTAACCGTTAGGATTTGGATTTGTAGGGAGGAAATCCACAATGCTCATTTCTCTAAGATATAGTAAAGCCGCAATGGCTGGCTGAAGAATCAAAATCATCTAGGGTGTTAGGGTGTCTTTCAGTCGCGATGGGCTAGAGAGATCCATGTACATAGTTCGGTATTGTACTACTGGTATCAATACAATGTACTTTCGAAGTTGTATAGAATTTCTTAGTCAAGAGTTCCAAGGTTCCACCGTACCGTATCAAGGTTAAAGGGGTACCCATGCAGTCTAAAACCCCAGTCATTCGCCATACGTTAGGTACCTTGATCACCCCAAGGGTGGGTACCTGTACTTGTCTCCCTTTTTCCCTTTAATCTTCCTTCTCTTTCCCACCCGCCTTCTGTTTCGAGTTTCTGGTTGTCTCCCATCCTACTTCCAAGGTTGACTCTTCTATCAACTGTTGAATACATTAGATATTCTATATCCTAAGCCCTTCGTTCGCCTCCTTACCAACTCACCGTCGCCATTGATATACGCTTCGAACTAGATCCGCTCCTCTCGCTCAACGCGCCAACGTCTATAGAAAAGAGATACCACCTCAATTGCTATAATACGCATAACACCTACGACTGTCTATTCGTTGTACGACTAATCCCAACCAGCATCCGGTTCATCGTCTCAGTTCTTTTAGGTTTAACTGTTCCGAGACGATCAGCGCCTTTCGTTGAACGACAAATTCGTCACTGTTACATCTGGTGGATCTAACTGTCGTGTTTCGGCTTGGTCCCTCGTTGCAAATCGCCTGCGATCTTCCTGTTCGTCCTTCATTCCACACACGGACTGTTGTGCTAGTACCGCTGTAGAACAAGACGACCGCTACTTGCTGGCTTTGTTCCACCGTTTCGCTCTAGAACACTGCTAGAATCCCAGAGACCTAATAAGCTTTACCGGTCTGCGAATTAACCTTTGCCTAAGTATCCCAACTTGAGCAGAGAAAGCATATTCCCCGCCGTCTCCGTCACCCGCTACGGATACCGGAGAAATCCTATCGTCTACCTACTCTACCGTGATTTATAACCGCCAGTTCCCATCGGACTAGCCTCTCGGCTTACCGTTACGAACGCACGGAACTCTCCACCTGAGCACCTAGGGAGATTTGTCAGAAATCTCCTCGGCCGCTCTAAACTGCCGAATCTTTGAACCTTGACGTATTAATACGGGGTTCAAAGTTTTCACTGATACTATCACGCCTGTTTGTTCGTAGGGACCTCCCTGCGACTTCGGGCTCATATCCGCCCGATTTCTAAGCTGGGACTGTCTAGGTGATCAGGATAGGTTAGGATAAAAACGAAGTCCTGCACGGCTGACTTACCTTAGTTGTTTTGGAAAATTGGTTGACTTCTGCTCCTACCCGTTCCAGTGCCAGGGCGACGGCCTAGTGATTGGCCACAAGGCCTTCATCTCTTGGAATACACGGGTTGCCTGCAGATAATGAGGGCTGCTTGAAGACGGGTTAGACGGCTTTTTCGTACATATCCGCCACTTCGCTGCGAAACAATTTTGTCAGACAGGAAGCTTGCCAATTTTGCATGGCGTCAGAGCTTGTTTTGGGTTAAATTCGCTGCAAGAGCTTCTGTTTGCTCGGGGTTACACAACCAAGCGGATTACCCGATACCTGCTCCTCTCTCCGCAACTTCGAAGGAATAATGGGAAAACCTAGATTACGAGGAAGCTCGCCAGTCTACTTGAACTCATCTCCTAGGGAATTATCACCGCCAGCGTCAATCTGGGAGGACTGGGACCAAGAAACTGCAATGGACACGTCGCGCCCGACGAGCCTCGCCATACCAAGGACGGGCTCGCCCTTTGCCAACCCGCCGTCATTAACAGATATCCTAACCAACACAGCGCCCCCGCCATGGACCCTGAGTTCTTTCATGGCATATCTGTCTCAAAATCATTGCCTAGAAACCCTGGAATTCATCCTGGATGCCGACCGATACAGGGCGACATATCACCAAATTGCGCAAGGCCACGTCCCTGATGGCTCTACGCAAATATGTTCTCTCTGGCGAAAAGTCATTGATGCCTACATTATGCCGTGTGCTCCACGCGAAGTGAATCTCCCGGCACATGTTCGCGATCGCCTACTCAGCCTTCCCTGCTGTCGAGCAAACCCGCCTGACCCGTCTGAACTTGACGAGGCCGTCCAAATCGTCCGGGACTTAATTAACGACTCCGTCCTTGTGCCTTTTCTCGAATCTGTAGTACCAACTACGATCGAGGCTCAACAAGAGGCAGAGGTTCTGGACCCAAGACAGGGGCGCTCTCGTCTTCGGATTCCGAGGGATGTTACGTTCAGTGATGAGTCAAGCCAATCACCGAGAGCAGCGTATCTCCCACTTTTCATTATGGGTCACAGCAATAGAGCTGGCAATCGCTCGACATCCGCTTCAGTAGACACAATAGATTTCGATTTGATGACCGATGACAGCAGCAGCCCAAATTCGACTCCCGGGGCCGAGCCGATGACACCGCCCACCACACCGCCTACCTCGGACTACTCGTATGGCCACTCGCCTAGTACGCTACAGCGGGCCATCTCGGGAAATAGCTGGAAGAAGATGGGAGCGAAGCTAGGGCTGACAAGGAAGAGCAAATCCATCCGTCGTGGAGGCTCAACGTCAGCTACCCACCCCCCATTATGAGGGTTACAGGTCACGCCAGCACCTGATCCCTCCACTGTTATGGACGATATCAGCAGCTTCACGTCTTCGAAGAAAGAGGCAGCTGACATAATAACTGAGTCTTGGGAGGATCCTCACCCCGGAGATAGATTACAAATCCCACTCGGGGTGTCCTCTGGGTTGCATATCTATCCTCAGACTATCAGTGGAGACGCTATGGGCGGCGTGGCCGTGAAAGCGCGTAGCGCATATCAGGCAGGTGGATCGTGGATGATGGGGCGTAGCGTCCGCAGTCGTCATCGCAGCACTAAGCCAAAACAATTAAAGATACCCGCCAGGGTTGCCGAAGAACCGGAGGCGAAGAGTGCTCCGGTTGTAACCGCAATTCCGTGTGGTTTTATGGCACCGCCATTACATCTTCTACCCCTCTCCGAAAGCTTCCGGCCACTCGATGGTGAAACCGATACCGAGACTGAGGCTGGTGCTGAGACTGGGACACTGGTGGGCGATGCAGAGCCGGACCATGTCAAACTTACTGTCAGCCAGACCCACCTCAGCGACTGCTCGGGCTATCTTGGAATCTCGAATGGAGATGAGACCGATGATGCGTCGGTGACTGTTGTCGACCCCGACGGCTTCACACGAACTAATTCCGTTGATGATACGTATGGATGGGAGGCTGAGCTCGACCGCAAAATGAGCTGCCGAGTCAGTACCGATTCTGTTTGTCCTTGTCATCATCACTATAGAAGCACGGACGGCAGTAAGCGGGGTCTTCTCCACCGAGTCTTTTCCGTCTCGGGAAGGAGAGTAAATACAGGATTTTAGAACTTTGAATAGATATTCAAAGATAATGGAGCCGCCGATTCGCGAAAAGAGCGAATCGGATCTAATTAGTCGATCAGCCGGAACTACCCCAAGAGGGCCGATCTACGAAAATTTACTCAGCATTCGGCGGGTTTTAGGAAGCATCATCTAGGTTATGATTTATTCGGCGTTATCATCTGGACGACCGGGCAACTGGGTCCTTGGGGCGGCGGCAAAGCATTAAAATACACGGGTTACAACAATGGGGCATAGAAAGGAATTTAATGAATTTTGGCGAGGCGTTTCAAACCGGATTTCTCGGAAGGTTTGGGTGCTCCATCGATTTTTTGTTAGAAGAAACGATTTTCCACTCATCATTGGTTGGTCGGGGATAGGATGGGGGCTGCAACCGGTTGGTCTGGCATTATCATGCGGGTCACGAAGAAGGGACACCACGGGCTCTTGACACGACCTGCATTGCATAGACCGGGAATTTTTGGGGCAGGCAAATACTGCTTGCATACAACCAGAGATGTTGAGTGTGGCGGAAGATAAAACTTGATGTCGATATATCATAATACTCCTCGGGTCGTTAATAGGTAGAGGAACTACATGAATATAGTCATGAAAACTATCCATCTTCTTATATGATCGTGTTGTGATGGCTTCGGCCGTATTGCTCCTGACCATGTCGTACTCTTGCTAACACACATGTTCTAGATAGAGATATGTACCTAGTATTCTATGACTCCAACCCTGGAGTGTCTTTATTTTGTTTCAGTGGAAAGATAAGTAATTATGCCTATGTTCGAAGTATTTCCCTGGATATGTTATAGCCTATAGATTATGAAGGCCAATAGAAAATTTGCATGACTACCTAGGCAGATACGCGTAGTGCTTTCGAGTACTTGATAGCTCCAAGGCCGAGAAGTGGTTTTTGATGTTTTTCATTCGCCTACCGACTATCGAGATATATGCTGGCTAAATGCTAGCGAATAGGCAAATAGATACACTGTTTCCAATGACGCCCTTGAATACATGGTAGATGGTGCGTGAAAATGCTCGTCCCTTCCAAAAGGAAAAAGCATATGCCAGAATTGCTCCATCCAGCCGTCTATGATTTCAGATTATGAGTCATCTATCTGACCCTTGTTCCATTCGCCTATTTGGAAATGCTTTCACTTCCCGTTTTATCTATCCTCTTTACTCCTCTGCGACGGGAGGCTTGTCGTGTCTTGAGTACATCTTGTACTCTAGCGAAGAGCTAAAGTCGAGCTTGCCCTTCTCAACTTGCGCTCTGGTCGCGGTCAGCATGGGTTCTGGCAAACCCATTGACTGCAAGAACGCAACGGCTAGAAGAGGTATACGTCAGCATTCCTTGACTACGAGAAAATTATGCATGAGGTCAACTTACTGTCTTTCCATTCCCGTTCCTGCCGTTTTCGATCCCACTTCAGCTCCTGGCTCATGATATCGATAATCTTAGGTAGACACTCTAGCGCGGCCTGGGCATTCAGGAAAGCCAATCTCGTTCTTCGTGCTAGAATATCAACAGCGGTTTGCGCATATTCATTAGCAATGGCATATCGAATCTCGCCATCTACAAACGGATAGAGACGAGAGATGCGCTCTCCCCTAGCCGGGAATCGTAGGTCTGTTGGCTTGCACATAGCCGCGACAGTCCATGCTCGGTCGCCATAGCTCTCGGTTAAGTGCTTAGCAACTTCGGTCTCTACACCGAAGTGCTGGATAAGGTTGATGAACAAGGTCTTGCTGTAACCATGAGCACCAACTAGTCGGACGTTGTGGGTTTGGCAGGATCCATTAAGAATTGCGCCATCATCTACAGCTTCGGTACCACTAACCCGGGGGGCGTTAGCAAAAGGTTTGGTGGGAAGATTAAATTCTTTAACTGCCGCGTCCACACAATCCTCTGCCATCTGTCGGTATGTGGTCCACTTTCCACCCGCACACGTCACAAGACCGGAGCTGGAAATGTCGACAAGGTGGTTGCGTACAAGCGACTCTGTGTTTTTGGCCTTGGGGTCTTTGACGAGAGGCCGAATGCCGGACCAAGCTGCAAGCACATCACCACGACGGACACTGATGTCAGGAGAAAGATAATGGCTGACTTCGTTCAAAATCCATTGAATAGACTTCTCGTCTGGAAGGGGATTTGGCGAGATGGTTGTAGGCTCATCAGTCGTGCCCGCAATAGTGTTTCCCTGCCACGGTAGGAAGAAGATAACTCGGCCATCTGACGTTGATGGGTCGATCAAACCCATATTGGAGGGGCTGTAGTAACCTGGGAGGATAACATGGACGCCAGACGCTGGCGCAACGATTTCCTTGCAGTCCTGGTCGTCAAGCTTTCGTATCGAATCAGTGAACGGTCCGGTACAGTTGATGATACATTTAGCTTTGACCGTGATTGGTTCGGATTTCTTCCCGTTGCGCTCAGAGATCAGATCCTTCACTACAGCACCACATAACCTGCCATTATCGTTCTTGGTCAAGCCGGTTACCTCGGCATGATTTACTATAGTAGCTCCATATACCGCTGCCGTCATCGCAATTGAGACGTTCATTCTAGAGTCGTTATGGGCACCATCATAGTAGACCAGAGCGCCGACCAGATCTGTCTGCTTAAGCATAGGGAAAGCGTCGAGCGCCTTGCTCCTAGTTAAGAAGTAAGAGCTCTCAATACCCTCGCTGCCAGCAAGGAAATCATAAAACTTGGTACCAGCCCAATAGTATGGCGCCTTCCACCACTTATCCAACGGCAGCATGATAGGTAGCCAGGAACTTAGATGGGGAGCGGTCTGAAGGAAATATTTTCGTTCCTTAAGAGCCTCCTTGACCAACTGGTATTGACTATAATCCAGGTTCCATACGGCCTTCTCCAGATATCTCACACCACCATGTACGAGCTTAGTGCTTTTACTGCTGGTGCCACTGCTGAAGTCATCTCGCTCGACGACTGCTACTTTGAGACCTCTCGTAACAGCATCTAACGCAACTCCAGCTCCAGTAGCACCGCCACCAATAACAAGCATATCATATTCTTCCTCTTCTCCGGTGCTCTTTTTTAGATCCGCAATTTGCTCCTCTCGGGATTTAATCTTCGGAAATCGTGGGAGCTTAAAAGTACCGTCGGCGCCGTAGATAGGGGGAGGAACCGCAGGGCCTTCGAAGCCGGGGATATTTCGGGGACGGTACGAGTAAAGAAGTGCACCACCGCCAACCGCGACCGTGGCCGGAAGGGCGATACGCCTCAACCCTCTCGCGAACCTAGACATGGCTGTAGGAGTCGGACTGGTATTGGTGCTTGCGTCCTATATGACTATGCTTCCCGGTAAGACCTCTCCGGTAATATGGGCCGTGCCGAGCTGTAGAAACTAAGCCCGCGTTGAAGATAAACGCCGGACGCAGCAACTACACAAGTCGATTTTGCCCAGCTCAAACTTTATGCAAGGGAGAGTTGAGCTAGACGAAGGATTGACGGATGAGGTCTTTTAGTTGTCGGCCGTCAACAAAAGTGACTCAAGCCTAGGTGTGTGATTGACTTGGTGCTCCGAGTACCTAAGCCAAATATGATAGGGTACGATATGACAGAGAAAAGCGGACTGAAAATTTCCCTCACACTCAGGTGACGACCTCGGAAGTTGGATCGTCGGGATGGTTCAACGTCAACTGGTTGTTGGCACAGCGTGGGGCTCAACCGCGCCGTCTATCACTTCTCCTGTCGGCAGTGGAGAAGTGAATTGAAGAAGAATGGGGACGACTACGTGGGAATATCGATATCAACATCGTTTCAAATCAGATGCAAAGTTACGCCGAGATAAAATATGGATGAAAGGTCTCGGTTTTTAGTCGTGTCATTAGCTTGCGATAGACCGGCTGGACACTGGGTACCGCACTTTCTACCGTACAACTCCTACCGCAATTCGTACCGTAGCTACCCAGTTGACGTACCAAACGCAGCTCCCTCCCCGAAGTGAAAGACCACATAACGGCCCATACCCCACAATGACCCATAATTAGGGATGCGGCAACAGCACCCGGTCGACTCGGTAAAAAGTAAAACGCTCACCTTGTAGTCTTGTAGAAGAGGATATGCATCTATCAAGGTCACTAGACTGGCGAGATTGGGCGATTTGGACAGGGAAGTCTTTCCAAGACTTCTTCGGCAATAGATGTTCCATCAATCATGAAAGAATCCTCAAAACGTACAATATCATCTTTATCGAATTCTATATTCCCTAATATGCCTTTGTTTCATAAATAGCACTTGATCATTTAGACCGGGACATTTACCCCTGTAACCTCTCATTGCTTACTTTTCTCTATAATTACATATGTATGAGAAAATAGGGGTAATCCACTCGATGTAGCCACTCTTCTCCACGTGGGCGTACCTCGTCATACTTCAACCAATCCAACAAATTCTTAAACAACCATCTTATCGTCATTGAGCCTCGGGGGTAGCAGCACCGAATCACGAACTAGCTAAAATACGAACGTCTAGCTTCTAGCCATTTTACTATCTTACGTAGTATCTATACACAGGTAGGTGTTAATATTATTATAATACAATAAACCACATTAGATACTATTAAAATCATAAACCCGAGAAACCCTTAAAGCCCATCGACGCAGATAGCGAAGAGCTCATCAACAAATGTCATCACCTCGTTAACTTTATCGCGCTCGGCCACCGCGCGCGTGTCATCGTCCGTTCCGGCTATAGGATCCATCCCAAAGTCAAAACCGGCTCCGGCCTTGACCATCGTCACGCGATCCGTCTTCCCAGCGGATTTCAACATATTTCCGCTGGCATCGTCGATTTGTCTTATGTCCACCTGGATCTCCTGCGACACCATGATTCCGCCGAATGAGGACGGTTGATGTGCCGTCTTATCAGATACTATATCACTGCCTAAACTATGGCTGCCTCGGAAACCCTGATTACGGAGCTCTATCGTGGAGCCAGAGTGATCCGAACTGTGGCCGGAAGACTTTCGCCCGAATGCGCTCGAACCTGAACCGCCATCCTCAACCATAGCATAATTCTTGCCCTTAGATCGTCCTAGGTAACGAAGCGAGTCAAAGTGACTCTTCCAGAAGGAGGCTTGCCCGGCCTGTAGGTATATCGGTTGTGGCGGACTAACGGATGCGGCGTTTATAATCGGAAATAATTCCCGGTGTACGTATCGTGTAAAGACGGCGAGCTGAGGCGAGTTCTTATATGCCATTTGGTGAACTTTAAAGAAATTCAAGGGCACAAATTCGCATCTAGGACTACTAGCTTTGCTGTGGATCGGCATCATTATGCATAATGCTATCATGGTACAAGACTTCGCCGAGTTCGACCCAGCTGGAGCCCGACAAGGTACTTGGACCACTTTCGATGTCAGTACGGCTTCATCGAAAATGGGATCATCTATCCAGGCGCGAAGAGCCTGAAGGGCGTCAGATAGTTGGGACGCGAAAAACATTTCTCGGGGCGAGAGCTTCTTCAACGCGCCAAGACTCTGGAAGAGATTAGAAACGTTCATTCTATCGAGCTGGCGAACGACTACAGATCAGAAGTTAGTTATTGTTACCGCGGAATCCAATGATCCGAGACTCGCTCACGAATCTCAAACAAGCGACAAGCTGTGGAATAACTTGGTGTGTACTTACTATCCATATGCCACGACTCGAGACGTTCCAGAGGTATAGGCATAGTAGGGAGTAGGTTCCGAGTCCCCTTTTTAGATAACACGTCAAAACCAAAACTTCCAACACGAGCTTTGACGCCAAAGAAGCCAAGGTGCACTCCAGGTTCCATCACAGAACTCCCTTCCGCGAAGGCCACCATATTCGTTAGTTTCTCCTTAAGGTCCCTGGTTTTTATCTGCATCCGGGATCTAATGATTCCGCATACCTGGTGAATTTCTGCAAACCGAAACCCTGCTGCCTCGAGCCGATCTACATCGTGGGGATGCTCGAGACGACGAACCAAGAGCATGAGAGAACCACGCCCATATTCGTGGAGTCGCGTCGCCCGGGCCTTGTATCGTTCGCTAAATCCAACGCCAGCACTTTCTTCTATCATATGATCAATGCGTCGATCAAGTCTTTGTGGCAAGCCATCAACGCCCGTAGCCAGAATCTCATCCCACAGCACACCGACATTGGCAAGCTGCTCTTTCAACTTATCCGCCAAACTCATAGCCGCAACGCAAAATAGCTCACGGAAGATGGCGTCGTAGTTCTTAATGAGCTGCCCATCGTCGTCAATTAGGCGAATTTTGTTGTCGCGACCACCCTTCCGCAAGCTTGCCAAGTGAATATTCATACCGTCGATCATGCCATTTATGCTATTCCAACTCCGAGAGATTTGGAACATCCAATGGAAGAGGGGATGCGCAATACTAAAAGTATCATTCTGAGTCCTTTCCACATAGGTGTCTGTAATTTTCTCGCTCGGCAGCATTCCCTCGGGGCTCACCAATATTCTCCCTGACCAATCGAATACGGCGGCTGCTAAGACGACCTGTTGAGCCTTGATGGTATTGCGTCTTGTAACCCATATCGCGTAGATGACAGATCCTACCATAAAGAGGATGGCAAAAACCAGAAGACAAGCGACAACTATGATGGCTTGTGACTGGGAAAGTTGGGCGCGCGTGTTCAAGCTTTTCAAGCGGTATTGGGTGCCTACGGACGCAACCCAGTGCATTCCCGACACGGCACCAGCCAAGAGGCATGCGGAGAGTGCTCTTTTCCACCATACGTTTCTCCATGACGCCCTAAATATGAAGAATACCGATAACGCCACAATACTGTCGAAAACAGCAATAAGGACCGCCCCTCCGATGTAGACCTTCGCATAGACGAGATGATAGTTGTTGATAGAAGCGTTCCCCACGTAATGCATCCCACAGATACCCGCGCCGGCAAGCACACCTCCACAACAGATTCGCCACCAAGAGATCTTATAGCTCGCACCGATCGTAACGAAGGCTACTAGAAGCACAATAACCGGTAAGAAAAATGAGAGCGCAGAAAAGCCATTGGAATAGTCTATACGAAGTTCGAGCTCGTCGTTGGCCAAGACAATCGCACGGTTCCCAACGAAATGCTGTAACCGGTTAGACGACAGATAGCTCCGTAGCGGAGACTTAACGGAATCTTACCATGCACCAAATCGCTATCCCGCCCATCGATACTGCTGCACTCATGAGGAGGGAATGATTTAACATTCCACTCCGGGAAGTTCGCCGATTGAGTAGTTCAAGCGTCAAAACGCAACCGACATAAGAGACCAAATAGCTTGCTACCACCAAACCAGGCTGGAAGGACCGAGGGACGATTTCGCCCTCGTACCGCGAGAGTAGCTCATCGCCTGTTGACATCGTAAGAGCCTGTTCCGCCGAAGCCGAGGCGATACTGACTCGCTGGGAGACGGGATTTGTTATGATGAGAACGACATAACGGTACTATCCACGAGATGAGATTCGCTGAGAAGGCCGATTACTATTTAAGATCTTACTTACATAGAAAGCCTGGAAGTTGTACCACCAGCATCCATACGCCGGCGGTAGACGAACTCCAAAGCGGGAGAAATCCGACTTAGGCACATACAAGCAAGAGCGAGACGGAATCCTAGAAAACGCCACACAAATGTGAAGGTGTGCCGGCTTATAATAGAGATGAAGGATGAAACCGAACTATAGCAAGTGTGCAGTACACTTATGTCACCACAGTTCAACAAGAAGTAAAGATCGATGATGTTCCAGAGTCTAGCAAGTATTATCAAAGTGCTGCAATGGGGGCATCGCCTAGCAGACAATTATAGCAGCTCTGTGTTACCCGAACTCAAGAGGCGTCAGATTCGAAAGGAATCGGAGTTTCATAAAAAGCGTTACCCTCAATCGTCAACTAAATTTTCTTTTGCTAACCGCGCATTAGAAGCAAACAAACAAGCGTTGATACTATGACAATCGTAGCGGTTCCAACGCAACGGCACCCATACGGATACCATGGCTTAAACGCGTGGATCTCACAAAAGGCCCTCCCAACGGTATGGTGAGGCTACCGGCTTCTCTGAATAATATCCGCATTTTATAACCCTAACTGGGTAGTCGAAGGAAAAGTCCTAAGATAACGTAAACCTATTGCATCGGTGATCAACAATGCTCGACGCAACGAGCCAATGAAGAGAGATCAATAAAGTATTGATACGCAGGTCATCTATCAACCACGAATCAGCTGTCCCCGGAGAAGGGATATACCTGCATGTTAAGTTGCACAGGTATCCACGAGGTGAGATGCAATCTCTGCAACGACGGACGCCCCCGGACTAGGGTTGGCGGATTTCCAGTGTCTCGCCAGCTCACTTGTCCTGATTTACCTACCTAAGTAGCAACCATGTCATCGGGCCCTACTTCTCGCTAACTTCTGAAGAATATTTCATACTTGCTCAAACCCAAATACCAAGCGTCATAACATGCTGCTCCCCATCCTACATTGCATTCATTAGCGGTTACCGAGAAGGATCTTGACGATTAGAACGTGCCGAGTTCAGCTTCTGAACATAAAGCCTAGTTCGAACCATACGGACGGGATTCATCCCCTGACTTTAGCAAAAAACCGGCGAGTCGGATGGTTCAAGTAGCCGGTCAGAAGCCGCACACGGCTTCCCTCCCCTGAACCCTTAGCCATTCATATTGGATTCCGACATCTTATTCCTAGCAATTCGGCAAATTCCGCCATGGCCGAGCCTCGCCAACATTGTTCACCTAATCATGACTTTTCCGTTCTTTGATCTAGCCCCCAGTTTTCGACAGTCGATCTAAGTAGCCGGTATTAGACAAGCTCTAGGCTATGCCCTGACTTTAGTCAATCAACTCGTGGCCGAAAAGAAAGAGATCGCCACGCCCTGAATGCCAAGGTCCGCGCCAAGTCAACGCCGACGAATCCTCGTCAGTTATGGCAACCGCGAATGGGCAAGAATTACTATTCATTTTAAGCAATATTAATCGAATCGACTATTAGGATCCATCGGAAGTAACACACGCGACCTCTTTACATAATAGGTAATCTTCATACTAACGTCTAGATAAGTTGGTACGCATCCGATGGCGGACAATTCTAAGTTTCTTCGTCACGAACACACTACCTGCTTACCTAGCAGCATAACCGCTCAGATAGATATCGTCTTGCCAGCTTTACCGAATGAGAGTGTTTGAGAAACCAAGTCACTCTCCCTTCACGTGTGCCACGAGGTCTATGACGAATCAGTGGCTTATGTCCAGCACATAATATACGCTATGATAACCGATAAAAAGGAAAAAGCAAAAAGCCCAATATATTCTTCATTAAGCTATCCCCAGGGAAGTAACATTCCAGATGCCGCCCGTCTTCCGCCTACTAAATCCTTAGTTGGTCCAGATCGTGGGGCCTTTTGTGGCTAGCTGGCAGCGTCTTGCCAATTTCCCCTTTCCCAGCACCCTCTACGGAAGCTTTGGGATTTGGAGGCCGTTGGTGGCCTAGGTATTGTGTATTCACGCCTTCCGAGCGCCACTTTCCGCTTATCCTCCATTCGATCAGGATCGTGCATTGAACCAATGAGTTGATTACGTAGACGAGAGGTCCAAGCCCCTAAAAGACAACAGGAGATATAGACGGGCTACGAAGCCGCGTTGGGGTCAAATTACACCGTAACGTGTCGTAGACTCATTAAAGATTCCTTGGCTAGCATACAATAACACGGCCCATATGCCCCTCTCAAATTGAGGTGGCACACAGTACTGCATATAGTTATCTACGATAGGCTTGATATTTGTTGACACCATGGATAACTTATTCCAATACCGAAATACCCATAAATCAAGTAGAAGTTCCGATCAATTCCTATTGAGATCCCTCAAGGAGCACCTGTTGGATTACTATGTCTTCAAGGCTCTTTGTAAACTAAATGATAAACAACTATAACCCAACTAGCAATGTAAATAAACATACGTATTCTGGAATTACAATTTGATATATAATGTCTCATATTTACAATAGATTGAGGCCTTCCAGAAGTCTTCGAATCAAGCAAAACCTGAACGAAAACAGATTGAGACATGAAATTTTATTATGTGGATTTTCAGCTGTCAACAATGCCTTGATAGTACAACTCCAATATGTCCCCCTTGCTGCTTGCATGACATATGTGATGTTAAGAAGTTCTCCCAATAATTGGTGGTGGTACTGGTCATAATAATGTAGTTTAATTCAATACCACCACCAACCTAATTCAAGTGTTTGAGAAAGCCATCTCGTGTATACCGTGGGTTCCAACTTTAATACCAAATTTCAAAGAAAGCAATAAAGGAGTGAAATTGATGTTGTGTTTGACTATCAGGCTTAAGGCAATGCTAATACTTGGAGTACTCAACCCAATTTGGAAGCGAGACCGTTAAAGACGTCACAACTAAAAGCGAATTCTAGGATGTATATTTCATGATCTACATTAATATCTTATGTCGCTATCCAAGAACTAGGTTTAAGGTGAAGCCATCATCATGAATCTTGTAATAAGGGATGCCGTTCCTGATAAGATCTGCTGGATTTGAGCCCCACACCGCCTAGAGCGCCTGGGCACTGTGGCAGGCAAAATGCCCCGCATACGTCAGTAATCCAGGGTGCTCTGATGCTTAATTAGCACGCGATAATTCGCCGAATTTTCAAGATTCACCATCCTCTCACGTCGTTACTTGCCCCCAACTTACACAAAACGCCGTTTCTTTTTTCGAAAAATTTCCGTCGTACACATTTCAATAACAAAAAACTAGAGAAACCTAACAATAAGCGAACGTCGATCAGCTTTCAAAGGCATCATCCCCGAGGCGCTTCCGCCCGGGACTAAGAAGACAAAATGGCGCCGCCTCCCGATTCTATCCAACTCGCGCCTCTACCTCCCTTCAAGCCCGACCTATACGAGCGCGCTTGGCAATCGATACCGCACCCAACCCTCCCTCTAATAGCCACCGCGCACCAGAAATCCGTAACCGTCTTCTCGCTGTCGACGCTCTCCGCGCACAGCGCGCTAACCAACGGGCACGAGCGCTCCGTGCGCTCAACGACCTGGCGTCCGAACATGCCGCCGCATAAACTGTGTCTCGTGACCGGAAGCTTCGACTCAACAGCAGGACTCTGGAAATGGAGCGACGACTCGGCGGGGGACCTCGAGGTCGAAGTCAGCGGCTCCTCGCCTGCCTCCTCCGCTGCTTCAGAGAAAGACGACAAGGACTGGGAGCTGATCATCATCCTCGACGGGCAGGACTCCGAGATCAAGTGCGTGTCCTTCTCGCCCACGGGCCAGTTCCTCGCGACCTGCAGCCGCGACAAGAGCGTGTGGATCTGGGAGGACGTCGGCGCGAGCGAGGACGACGACGAGTGGGAGACGGTGGCGGTGCTCGGCGAGCACGAGGGCGACGTCAAGGCTGTCGCGTGGTGTCCGGAGACGAACCGTACGGGGCGGGGCCGGTACAGCAGCGAGGTGCTCGCGAGCGCAAGTTACGATAACACGGTGCGGATATGGCGTGAGGAGATGGAGGGCGAGTGGGTGTGTGTTGCTGTGCTCGAGGGCCACGAGGGGACCGTCTGGGGCTTGCAGTGGGAGCCCAAGCCCAGAGGCGATAAGTTTCCGAGGATCATGACGTGGAGTGCGGATCGCACGATCCGGATATGGACGCTGAAGGAGGAGGAAGAGGAGGAGGCGCCGCAGCATGCGTGGGGGAGCTTGGGTGGCATACCGAATACCATGCGTAGATCACTGAAAGAGGAGTGGAAGTGCACGGCTGTGCTGCCTACGGCACATACGCGAGATATATACTCGGCGGTGTGGAGTCCTGAGACGGGTATGGTGGCCAGCACGGGCAGCGACGGTATCATCGCCGTCTATCGCGAAGAGGAAGACACGAACGGCAGTCCAGATGATGAGGCGGCCGCGGAGCTGGATGGGGACGTCCCTATGACGAATGGCTACAAAGAAAACGCCCCCCAAGAATCCCGAAAGTGGAAGTTAATGTCGACGAAATCAAGTGCCCATGGCCCGTACGAGATCAACCACATTACCTGGTGCAAGCGGTACGACCAAGGATGTCCGCCTGAGAAGAGAGGGGTTGAAGAGATGCTGGTCTCGACAGGAGACGATGGTATCGTTCGCCCGTGGCAGGTTATATCATGACCAAGCTACATCTTTCGTTGATGGAACGAGGGACGCGGCTTATCTCTCAAAGCTGTATATAAAACTCTTAACGGGTGGAACGTTGGGTTCTGAATTCTCGGTGCATAAGCATTTGGCAAGGAAGGGAGAAGGATACCTACGATAGTGGAAAGAATCGTACAATTGCCCTCAATATGAGCATCCAATGGGCTACACAACTCAGAAGGAACAAACAAGATATCATATTATTACACGGGATACTAAAAAGACGGTACAGCAGAACGCATAGCTATGCAAGAAATCACAAGAATATCCGGCCAATCCAACGGTTATATTGTGTGTAAAATACACCTATAGCAGAAAAACCCTAGTTACCTGACGGTAAAGTGCACCGATCCTTCTATTTGTTTCCGCCATGCAAGATTGATTGAATGCTTCGCCGGTCATGATTGGTTTCCAAATTACGTACTCCCAAATTGGAAGAGAAAAAGAACAACAAGAGGCATTAACAGTACATATTTGGTCAGATATACAAGACAGCTTAGCCTTGCCACGCTCGAAATTACGATAGCATAGTGAGCTCCCAAGTTTCATTAGCCGCTCTAGTCCCTCATACTCCAGGAGGGCTTCAGGGTATCATTCATGGCTGCTTGGGTGAAGACCGTGTCTCCAGGAAGGCGACTGACTCTGCCGGCACCACCGCGGATGGCGCTGAGATTAGCAGACGATATACCACTCCGGTTGCTGACCACACTGCCCGAGTCGCTCATCGTGTCAGGGTCCTTAAACCGACGCGGGGGAGCGAAGTCAAGGGCAGTAAACGTTCCTGATTTACGCAGTAGATGCCTGGATGTTTTCATTAGTTGACTTCTAGGTCATAGGGCAAAATATTTACTTACGGGCTAGGTAATGCCGGAGTGTCGTCAAAAGCGCTCACTAGTGGCGAATGGATTGGTGTGTTCAACATGTAGGGCTTTCGTTCACCAACAGGGCTCTGTGATCGGCCAGCTACTACATCCTTGAAAGTCGGGGGAGGTGCAAATTCGATGGCACCCATGAGAGCAAATGAGTCGTCTCTTAACTTGGAGGGGGTAGGAAGGGTATTAAGGGCAGCGGGAGGGGGCATCGGCTTGCGGGGCTTTCCACCGACGAAGCGTGGGTTAGAGGCTGACGATCCCGGGCGTGGGCTCATCGGCGCCCACCTACCAGCCGACATAGTTGATCCAGCCCTGGGCCTTCCCTGGGGTCCAGGCATACCCATGCTTCCGTGAGGTCCAGGTGGACCTCGACGTCCCGGGCCAGGCATAGGTCGCCTATTGCTCGGTGGCGGCGTCATAGCACGACGAGTAACCGGTTGCGCGTACGGCATAACGAACGCATTGGTGTCAGGGTCAAAGAACGCAGTATCGCCGAGATAGTTAGCATCGTAATCCTCGTAGTAAGCAGCTTGTTGTGGGATTGGCGGGGGCTTTCCGCTGTCCGTCTTCGTCTCCTCAAAGTACTCTTTGTAGAAAGATCGTATCCTGTTGGCTCGAAACTCTGGGTCTTCCGACTCCAGGAAGTCATCCGGCGGAAGAGGCCGAAATCCTACCGACAGTCTTCGGTTATCCTGCTCTGGTACACCCAGACCGGCCGAGTGTGGATAGTCGTGCTCATCCCCACGCTGTTGCAAGTGCTGGTCGCCATGACCAGCTGCATTGTGATCCGGGGCATCGACCTGAAAATGCGCAGCATAGTCTTGGTAGTCCTGAGCGAATTCCGATCCGACAGGTAATGACTCCTTCCTCGGTGGTCGCGCACTTGCAGGAAGTGAGTTGGTGTCTCTCGCTGACATATCCGTGGAACCCTGAGAAGCACGTGCATCCATGATACCCAATCCTCGTGACCCCGGCTGTGCTTCAGAAGTCGACAGAGCTGTAGGAACCATATTATTCGCAGATCCTATAGCTTTCGCTTGGTTTGAGTAAGTCGACTCATTCGAATGAGGTCGTGGGCTGGCAGGAAGACCGTTTGAAAGAGCAACCGCTTGAGGTTCCTGAATTTCAGGGACATGAGGGAGAGTTGAGGCGTCATCCACAAAACGAAACTCATTCTTCGCCGGGAGAGGGGGGATCACTTCAGCCGATTCCCGATTCTGTGGGGGTTGCGCAACAGGAGGTAGTTGCTGAAGAGGAGACGGTGGCAGAGATCTTTGACGAGGGGGGAAATCGCCTGCAGTGTTAACGGCAAGCTTGCTCCTAGAAGATGAGGAATCCCGATTAGGTCCTCTCTGGAAAGAACGTAGGGATGCGACGTCGCTGCCGGCATAGCTTGTGACAGGTCGGTAGGGATCCTCGTTTTGATTGAGGGATCTCGCGAGAGATTCCCGGGAGGTCTGCAGACCAGGTGGAAGCAGATAAGGACTAGAGAGATTCATATCCATGGAGAGCTGTGCCTTGTGGCTCGGGTCTTTCTCCTTGCCGAAAAAGGCACTGCGTCTCTTGTTTCCCTTACTTGACACGCTTCCCTCAAGTCCGAAGTCCATTGACTTATATTTGTCCGTCAAATCCTCCTTCCTCTGTCTAACCGTCGTACGGCGATGTAAATAGATTAACACAATGAGCGCTCCTACCAACGGTATACTAAAGAAATAAGTCAGTCATGCTCAACCCGAATCCAGCCGATAATTCAGTTCTTACCAGACACCTAGAGCAATCGGAAGTGTTGTGGTGCCACCAACTGGCTTTTCGTCAAGATTATTTTCCCTGGCCATTATTCCGGAAATGGCACGCTCGACTTCTACACTTGAACCAGTTATTACTTCCTTGGCTTCCACATGGGTTGGCTCTTCCGTCTCGAGATGCAGTGCTCTCGAGTGGAAGTGGTGATGGCCATAGCCATGGCCACGGTTGTGGATATGGTGCCCCGTCATCGCAACTACCGCACGTCCTGAATTCCTTCTCTTAAACCAGATCCGATCCGAGACCAAATTAACTAGGAATTGTCCGAAGCTGGATTTGATGTCATGCCACGCCAACAGTTCGAGATCGTGAGAGGTGAAGGGTTTGTTAGGAGTAATGGGTAAATTGCTCCAAATCGAAATTAATGATACTGAATCCGGATACTATTCTACGAAATCGACGTCTCAACACTAACGCCTGTTGATAAGGCCGGAATGAATGACTTGTGGTCGGGCGTAAATGAATGACTGGAAGTTAGCTATGAAAGAACGGCACGCCCGCTGGCAGGCAGTTAGGTCTATTGACCGATTGTCGACAAACTCCTGGATAGGCGGTGGATGAATGGGATGAAGGAGAGAAAGAAGCAGAAGCGAGCGAGGGACAAAAGAAGGTGATTGACCGAGATACAACGACAAGGTACCTTTAGATGGTCCAGGATCAGGGGAACGAGCGAATGAAAATTAATATGGCGGAAATGAATGAAGGGGTTGTGGAGGCAGCGGATGCACGCACTGGGTTCTACCAGGTAAGGTTCCTTGGATGACCTTGGATGGGGAAGAATTCCAACCGAGTTCAGGGCACTGTCCTCGCCCACCTAACGGACCTGACGGACCCAATATTCATTCGAGGGAAGACACATGTCAGTGAATGTCAGTGGCTTGTCTAGGCGATCCAAGGTTGAGCAACGGGGCGTACCGCTCTGTATTCTGACACTGTGCGGTTCCTGGCAATCAACAAGGTTCCCTAATGCAGGAACCCAAATGTTCATCCAATCATACACTGGGCACTGCAAAGAAACGCTGATAACATGCATGGATTGGCAGCCCTAATCCTAAACAGGACTGGACCCATCTAACCCCCTTTTCTGGGTTCCTTGGGCTCCTTGGCTACGTTGCTTAAATTCAATGAATTGTTGGTCGGCAAAGTTGTTGGAACAGGCCGATGCTCGAGACCTCTCCTTAGTCGTCCGTCCCCTTTAACTAGGCCCCTTGATAGGTTGATTTCTTGCTAAGATGAAGAGACCTAGGAACTCCTGCCTATGTTGTAGGCGAAATTGAAACTCATGCTAGAGCTTGCCATGGATTCTAGAAAAAGATACTATCCATATTGATGATTAATAAAACCATGTTAGATATCATATGGCCATTGCCGTACTGCTCTACCACTACCTAGAATGAGATTCAGGGTTTGATCTTGCAATTTACCCATTCCTACGTAAGTAACGTCGTTCGTCGTTGGTTATAAATAGGATCGAGGAACAATTGCCCAGTCTGCCTAGATAACCCATCGCTCGTTCGACGGTTCGATCCTAAGGTGACATGCACTAGCGTTACTCGCGGTAGGTAGACGCATTACAGTAATCAAGGAAGATCCCATACCTACATACATGTAGGTAGTAAATCCGGGAACTATGAGTTCAAGCTCAGCTAGTGCACTAAGCTAATGAGAGTCGTTTCTTTTTCGAAACTAGCCCTTGCGATTGGCCATTCACGTCTCAGCCTCAACGACTTGGCCGCAATATTGTTTCATAGCTTGCTTCTCTTTAACGAACCACCGTAGCTATTTAACTCAGATAAGGAGGTGAGTACGCTTAGGATAAGAGCCGGTTCTAGCTATATTAGACCTCGTCGTCGAGAATCGGCAGGTTAATTGTCTTGCCTCCGTTAAGACTTGACTTGGTAGTACCCTGGTGCATACTCGAGGAGCCACGTCTTCTCAATTTTGGTGATATCGCGGATGAATATCTTGCTACCCGTTTCCATGACCTCGTGGAAAATTACCCAATCAGCTTTGCGATTAAACATCAGAGAACTTGGGTGCGCATGGAGCGTCGTCCCACCTTCGACGTTGCGAAAGCTTCCATCAGGTTGCATTCGTGCCGCATGGGCGAAATAGCCCGCCGTGAGGCACCTTCGGATCTGCTCTCCCCTGTTGGCAGTTGATGTCTTGAGACTCTCATCAACCGCTATTCCGAATCGTTCTAGGTAGCGTTTCAATTGCGCTCTGATGCTCACAGCACGGGACATGGCTTTAAAATTCAAATTATTGTCGTAGCAGAACTTGGACTCTTTCTTGCCCTTCGTTATAAATGCTTGGTAGACATTCAGAAGCGTCAAGTGATCGCCCTCCTCGGCGGCGAATTTCCGTCGCGAAGACTCCATCTGCTTCTTTTCTCCGTCCCTTTGGATCCATATGGATCCGCCAAGGCTCGTCATCGCCGCTATCGTCAGTATTTCACTAAGGCAGCCAAACGTGGGAGCTGTCAGTAACGTCTTTGCCATCATGGGCTCAACCGCCAACTCTGCCATCCGCGTACCCAGTGGTTTTGTGAGCTTGGCGTACTCGTCCAGGGCGCCTAGAGAAAAGAGTAACTCTATTGCCTTGGCCATGAGTTCTGCGGGTGGCGGAGTTAGATAATCGAAGCGCACGACATTATCGATACCGAGCGCTTTAAGTTGTAGAATGAACGGTGCAAGATTAGACCTTTGTATCTCTGGGATATTCGCATCCGGTAGTATTAAGAACGCCTTTTCTGTATAGAGGCGAAAACATTTACCAGGTTTTGTGCGGCCAGCTCTTCCAGCACGCTGCGTTGCTGCCGCTTTCGAGACAGGTGTTGCCGTCAAGGACTCAATACCAGTTTTGGGATCAAAGGCCCTCAACTTCACGAAGCCCGAATCAATTACGTATACAATGCCATCGATCGTAACAGATGCTTCCGCAATGTTAGTCGAAATTATGACTTTTCTTGTATTCACGGGTGGACTATCAAACACGAGCATTTGCTGCTCCGTTGATAACCCCGCGTACAGCGGCAAAGCTAGGATCGATTGAGATCCCGAAGGAAGTTGAGCCGCTCGCTCGGCAACAGCCTGGACGACTGTATCAATCTCTTCACGGCCGGTTAAGAAGACGAGAATATCACCATCTGGCTCTTTCGTATGAATATCAAGTACCGTAGATATTGCCTTTTCAACGTAGTTCTCCGTCGGTGAGTCGAGATAGAGGATATCTACAGGGTACATCCTTCCTTCAAGACTGATTATAGAACCAATTTCATTCTCATTATTCGAGGGTTCTTGGTTGTCGGATTGCTGGGAAAAGAAATTTAAGAAGTCTTCTGCCTGTAGGGTGGCGCTGCTGATGATGATTCGAAGCTCTGGTCTTCGCTTTCGTATTTTCTTTAGAAGGCCGAGAAGAATATCTGTGCTTATAGATCTCTCGTGGGCCTCATCGACCATAATCACTGAATACCGTGATAGGAGTGGATCGACTAGCGCTTCTCGAATGAGAAGGCCGTCCGTTAAGAATTTGATCCGGGTCGCAGCGGAAGTCACATCTTCGAATCTTATTGAGTAGCCGACTTCTTTCCCTAACTCGCATCCATATTCCTCGGCGACTCTAATAGCAACTGTCGTGGCCGCTACTCGCCTAGGCTATGACTAGTTAGCAAGAATTACGGGAAATAAGTGAATGATCTTACTTGGGTGATACCAATTATCTTACCGTCGGAACACCAACCCGCATGTTCTAGAAACTGTGGTATCTGGGTCGTCTTGCCAGAGCCTGTGTGTCCGACGACGATAGTAACCGGATTTTTCTCAATGAGATAGAGCAGGCTGTCATGATACTTGGCGATGGGTAATAACGCTGAAGGCTTATGGAGAGCAGGTATGAAGCTGGAACCAAGATCGAAGTCGGTCATGGTGAGTAGTACTTGGGTAGGTAATCATCACAAGATCATGCTTGTTTGGTGTTTCACCTCACTTTGCATCTATATCTTGGAGTGATATTAGCAACCTTAAGAGACAGGTTCCTAGCCTATCCTATGGGTTACCTATAAAGCAGAGAAAATTGACTACCGAAAAATCATCGGATCGACCGAGTATCAAAGAGTTCGAGAACTTCCCGATTATTCGTGTTTATTATTCGGTATCATCCATGATATACTTCAAGTTTTGAGATCCTCAGATTACTTGCAATGAAGCTACTTCAACCTTCAATGTTATGAACCAATAGAATGGCAGTATTCTAAAGCTTTAGTGCTCTTAAACGCACTTGGACACACGTGTGGCGCATAGAATTGGGGCTCTTAGGTAAGGTCCAGCCCCTAACATTCAAAGCTGTGTGCCTCCAGGGCTCCAGCAGTGATCAATGACGGATGCCTATAGCATAAGTACCACCGTACCCTCTGTTATCCACTATCAATAGATCGCTCAGCCCGTTTTGTGGCGGGGAACGTCATGCGCGTCGCAACTCGCTTGCCCCTCGCCGAGATATTAAGGTGCTGGTGCATTGCCATTCCATACCATAGCTTGGTATCATAATCACATCCGTACCATTAATTACCTGACTCTCCTGTTTTACCTTCGCAGAGCCTGAACAGGCAGACAATATCCCGGTTTCGCGAGATCACTCTCATCGCCAGTATTATACAACAATTATTGCCTAAATATATTGCATCAACCTGTTTCTTAGATAAAAGATGTCAGCTCCGACTGATACGGTAAGTTTCATGTGATCGACCGAAAGACTGATGTCGCTACACCTCTACTTCAATCATAGTCGCTAACGTCGCCACTTCGTAATTTGTAGAGTAAGCCCAACCAGGCTTCGGTTACGACAGCTCCTGAGTCTCCGACTACTGTTCGCCCATTCGAGATGGACGACGACGATATCCAAGACACTGGTGTTCTTGGTGACGAAAGTGCCCATCCTGCAGCCGCAACCTCAACTTCGACAACCGCCAACCCGACCGCGGCCACCGAAGAGAATGCACCACCAAAACCGCCCCGGCCAATTACCGAACAGCAGAAGAATGAATTGATTCTGAAGGAGGCCTTCCCGAGTATTGATCTTACCGTTATTAAAGCTGTTTTGATAGCCAGCGGTGGTCAAATTGATCCTGCCTTCAATGCCTTGTTAGGTGTGTACAATCTAGCTCCGATTAAACGAGGTTCATTTGGTTTTAATTATAGGAAAAGGTATGAGCGATCCCGATGCCGTCCAGAACGAGCCTATGCGCGAGCCTGCTCCTCCGCCGCAACCCCCGCGACCAACTGGGGCTAGAAGCCCCATGTCGCAGATGGAGGCCGATGAACTCTACGCCCGACAGCTTGCCCAGCATTACGACAATGTTGGTGCCTATGAAGCGAGGACGACGAACCGGGGGGCTGGTGGCCAGTATCCACGACAAGAAACCGGCTTGAAACCCAACGAGATGTACGACCGTGAACACAGCTTCATTGACGACGACCTTCCTGTCATCAGAGAGAACTTGCGCAAAGGTTTCCTAGAGACCCAGACCAAGGTTAACTCCTGGTTTACCAATCTGAAGAAGAGGATTGATGGGGAGTACGACGAGGAGGAGGACGAGACACAGCCTTCCAAGCACCAACGCCAAGGCCCTATGGGGAGACGTAGCGGAGAAGGCTCGCGTAGGAGTAACGACTACGATCGTTACGACGCCGACCCACAAGTTCTTAGTGACGACTTCGCAGGGATCAGACTTCACCCAGATGGTAGTAAGCGATATTCGGCCGTGCTACGTAGAAGGCACATTGCTAACAGAAGAACAGGGCCATCTCAAGATCGCCCATCGGGCAATCCTAGTCTCTACAGACCGCCTCCGCCCTCAACATCCCCCAAACCCGAGAGCCGCAAGGTTGCTTTCAAGGAGGGAGCCGAGGACATCGATCAATACAACGCTTCTCCAAGGATCCCGCCGAAAGACAACAGCGCAACCCCCCCTCCTGGCAAGCAGAGCAAGTGGCAACCTCTATCATCGGTGGAGCCCAATCCGATTACAGACCACGATCCCTTCAGTCTCGGGGATAGTGAGGATGAGAGGGATGCAAAGGACAAGAACGGTGGAGCCATCAAGATGGAGGATAGTGAAAGACTCAAGCAAGCCACAGCAGATGCTATGGCCGACAGCTTAGTCAGCTCCGAGAAGCAGACTGGTAGCAAGGATAAATGAGCTGAGCCTCACCTACACGTATGATTGGCAGCACCGGGGAATGGTTGAAAGCGCTGGGTGGCGCGGCCTGATTGCGTATTTGCACAGCCTATGAAATTAGTTTTATCGGTTTTCACATACCACCAATTCCATTTGAATACTTAGGTAATCCATCTCTTCGGCTTGATATTTGAACCGATACCCTTGTAGGTACTTACTCTGCCTACCAAGAAGATAGCTGTCGCATATATACAGCTTCCAGGTAGTGTTCTGAGGGGCCTGCCTAAACCGGATTATAATGTGAAAGCTACTCCTCATATTCGATGCTAGAAAGGGAAAACAATCAGCGACGATTTAATTGGCTATTTCGTATCCGTATTATATCTTGCGTCTATAACACGTATGATGACCCTTACTTGTCCATGGCTCCCCCAGCTTCTAGACGCAAGACTATGTCATGCAATACCACCATCTCGTTCACTGCCCATTCTGAACCCCGAATCCCCCAACACCGTAGACGGGATACGGGTCTCCCTAAGTTCCCGACCCAGCTTTGCATACCTCCTCTTACTACCTAGGCCCACATAACCATGAATACCAGTTGACATAGCAAGTGATTTATATATGGCCGTCCGGAAGTTTATATGGCTGTACATGGTACGGGTACCTAGGGACCCGGTCGTAGTTGAATACATACAGTATATCATATATCATTCATACATGTATATATATCTCATGTTCTCCTCTTCGTTTATGTGATAGAGAACATACATATATATGTTTTGGTCTCATTGTGAACATAAACCATGACGAAACTAATAGAGTCGTGGGACGTCTCAACGTCCGACATTGCGAAGTACGCTGTACTCATAGTTGGTCTAGTATGCTCTAAGCGGTTCGGTTTTATAGAATAACGACTGATATGAAGCCGCACGGCACAGACAGTTGTATACGAAGTAACGACGATTATCTACAACATCTACTTTCACCCGCTCCGCAACTTTCCAGGTCCGTTGCTTAATAGAGCATCGAAAATCCCATTTGCGTTCCGCGTTGCTACTGGATCTCAGCCCTTTGAAACTCAGAGACTTCACGATAAATATGGACCGATCGTTCGTATTGGACCCGGACACCTTTCCTTTACTGACCCTCGTGCCTGGAAGGATATCTATGGCCACCGTGTCGGAGCCGAGAGCAAAATGATGGAGATGCCTAAGGCTCGCCCGTTCGTTAAGACTATCCGTAACAACCCGGATTCGATCATTACCATGGATCGTGAAGAGCACTCGAGGTTCCGCCGTGCCCTCTCGCACGGGTTCTCTGACAATGCAATGCGCGAACAGGAACCTATTATTGCGAAGTATGTCGATCTTTTAATGAAGGTCAGTAGGCTGTTCTCATACTCATCGCTAAGAATTCATTGTCTACCCCTTAAATGTGGACACTAGAACGCTTATTCAGTAACACTTGAATCCCCTCCTATGAAAACTAACAATTAGACGTTTGATTAGAGACTACATGAGGAAGGCGATGGTGGGAAAACGAAACTTAACATCGAGGCTTGGTATAATTGGACTACGTTCGACGTCGTGGGCGATCTCGTTTTTGGACAGTCATTCCGTTGCCTCGAAGATATCAACTACCACCCCTGGATCGAGTCTATTTTCCGAACTTTGCGATTCGCCTCCGTCATGGTAGCACTGACTTATATCGGTCTGGGCGAGCTGGTACAGGTGATTTTCAAGCTTGCCGGTAAGGTGGTCAAGCAGGCACGAGCTTATACTAGAGAAATGGTGAGGACGCGACTGGCCATGGAGAAGCAGCGCGATGACCTGTTCGAAGGTATCATTAAGAAACGAGAAGAATGGGTATGACGACCCCCGACCCAATACTAAGCATTCATATGCTTACCCCGTATAACTACTATAGAACATCTCATTTGAAAAGTTGTCTGCGAACGCATTTATCCTCGTGCTGGCTGGATCCGAGACTACGGCGACTACCTTGTCTGGCGCTACTTACCTTCTACTAACCCACCCAGATATTCTCGAGAAGCTCCAGAAGGAAGTCCGCTCGTCTTTCAACAGCACCGACGAAATCACTATTAGCTCGGTTGGAAAGCTGACATACATGCTTGCGGTCCTCAACGAATCGCTACGACTCTATCCTCCCGTTACGTCGGGTCTAGTTCGACAAGTCCCCGGCAGCGGAGAACAGATTGCGGGCCAATTTGTAGCCGGCGGTGTAGGTGCTCTCCTCTTTGATGTCTACGTAGATGAATCTTACATGTATCCGTATAGACGTTTGTTGAAGTCCAGCAATGGTCCATGAACCACAGCAAAGACAACTGGAAGGACCCGTGGAAGTTCGACCCCGAGCGATTCTTAAACACGCCAGAAGAAGCTGCCAAGCAAGGAAATCTGCTCGAGTCGCTGCAGTCTTTCAATGTCGGGCCTCGAAACTGCATTGGGCGCAAGTATGACAACCCTAGGGACAATCTATAGGCCGACTTGACTAATATTACTTGTGCCACAAAGCCTTGCGTACGCCGAGATGCGCTTGATCCTAGCTCGCATCATCTACGAATTCGACATGAAGCCTACCGACGAAAGCCATGGGTGGATTGAGAAGCAGAAGGCGTTTGCGCTCTGGGATAGGTCAGTATCCTCATGCTTTACCCCCATCCCTGGTCACGTAGACGTGCACACCTGATCTGTTGGGCTTGGGAATTCCCGAAATCCGCCGAATGAAAAAAATTTACTAACACGTGAATACAAAATATAGAGTCCCTCTGTACTTGACTCTGACTCCAGTTAAGCGGTGATCTGCGTCATGTTGTGGTAGTATATATAAAAAATCTCAAGGAGATATCTAGCTCGTACATTTTCTGCCAATAGGGGATCAGGTTGTTTGGATGATGCGGGCTTGCTCATACGATTGGACAGGGGCCATTCCATGGTCAGATATCATTTTCTAGGGTGCCTTAGTATTCCTGCCTGTATCAAGTTGAAATACACATTTTTTGTACTATACCTCGCCGTGCTCCGCTGTCATCTACTCTCCTCGTGCCATGTACGGACGTCATCATACATAAGCCTCTATTCTCCGACCTTGACCGGAATGTCAGTATTATAAGGGGTAGCACGGTGTGTTCCACTGCAGTAGTGCTGCACATTCTGCTTCTCCGACTTCAGCTCATGCTCGTAATTTCCATGTGGTATCACGTTAACCAAAAGGGGCTTATTAAGAACGAGCTGTAAATACTGTATGTATATACACCGATAATATTGTTACTGAGATCAATATTTACGTTTTAACGATTCACAAGGATGGAGAGATAGTTTACCCGACGGGGATAACTACGCTTCTCGGTATTATATACTGTATATAGCATCTAAGACGACCTTATAAAATATCGTTTACTTCGGACAGCTAGCCAAACTGCCCTTCATATACCTAGTACATGAAATGTCTTTCAAGCATATAAGGAGATGATTCAGCCTCTGTCGCTATCCCAGTGGGTCGTCTCTTTCACCCGGGAGTTAGCACCCTAGGCCCGTATAGGAGGGTTCCCCCCGGATAGGGGCGCTCACGGGAGACGAAGATCCCCTTAGAAATATAGACTCATAGTTCTAACTACACGGGGGTTGGGTCTCCTACGTACTTATTTCTTAGCCCGTCTCATGATAGCCTCCCTGGTACGATTTCCACGGAGAATCTAGTCAGAGAAAGGGTGTCTCGTCGAATCTCCCTGATCCATTAAATTTCTAGTGTCTAGATTCGTATGAGCTCACGTAGAATCAAATCGAGAAATCGAGACTATCTACTACTTTATTGTTCGAATAAACCTATGTTTGTAACTACATACATGCATTTATTGCTACATACTAGGTAGCTATAGTACGACCCTTCCTTGCTCTAGATCCTCGCCAATGTTGCTGCTCGGATAGATATAGGTTCGAACCGGGACATACTCTATATGGTTACATATTGCCTAGGATGTATTTGTCTGACTTCACGGGTCTCATATAAACCGGATACCATGGTTCTCGATCCCACAGTGTTGGGTGCTACATCCTGTACATCGTTGTGGATTTCCCTGTCTGCGGCTTCTTCCTCGTCCGCAGCACGCGCGATCCGCTTTTCGCCCATATACATTCCATATAACATCCGTAGGTTATCCAACGAGGCTAATCCTGCAAGGACTCTGTGGAAAAGTGGTATATAGTCTTTAGCTAAGGCTATATAAGGGTGTGTGTATTTCAAAAAGAGAAGGGGACTCTTACGTATAAAGTATGTTGCATATTGTGGAGGCCATTTTGTATTGCTGGACTATCTCGCGGTGCGGTTGAATCTCATTTCTTGATAAGATTTGGAGGGACATCTCTCTCCATGCAATATTGACGTATATAAAGAAGGCCAATACGACAATATCCAATGGCACGAAGATACAGATCATGATATGAGGGATCAAGGACCCGCAGCAGGTGGCGATAATAAAGGGTACCGGAAGTAATATATAGCACAGAGTCTGTGTCTTGTATTTAGACTATATCATGGAACTGAGGTGTTCCTCATCATAGATGGAGGATATGAAATAGACTCACTACAATGACGATCATGAGATCACATGGATAGGTATACATAGGGTCGTTAAGAATCTCCCTGTGAACAAGGTTGAGCCATCTTTCCTCAAAGCCGATCGTCACCATGCTCATCACCCAGGTCAGGATGTGTGTCCATGGCCAAGTCAGCCAGTATTCCCTAAGATAGAGCCTTGCGACCGTAAGGCAACTAAGCTGATGTGAATAAGGAACCTTGTACATCGAAAGGAGAAATAAGTAAACATGAAACTGTAAAATTCGTACCAACTGTGCAGTAAGCGTATAAATAAAGGCCTCTAACACGTTTATAAGGACGGATATGACCATGTGGAAAAACATCAAAGATGGGGGGAGGCGTTATCGTTCTATTGGCTGCCTGCATTGGAGGTTTAGGCGCTCCATTACAAAGTTGGAGGCGCAAGGCTCTGGGGTTATGCAGGACACTGTGACGGAATACGACATCGCCGAAGCTCTACAGTTGATCCTGGGGCTGTGTAGTCTGCCTACAACTTGATGGCAATATTATTGAAGTATGCGGGAGGCGGTTACTACTACGGTTAGTAATAGTTAGGACAAGTCGCATCATGATTGAGTTATTTAGCAACTGGGTCAAACAAAGGCGGCGGCAGGATCGGCCACGATCAAGCAATCTGAAGATCAACTTTGAGGGTCGGTTGATATGTAAGGGATGCGAGGACCTCGAACGACGATGCGTCGCGCGAATGGAGTACTTCGAAAACTATGGGAATCGAGACGAGCGCCGCTGGGTCACCATACACCCTAATTATGCAGAGCTCGAATCTTACGCAGAGATAGGATGCGCGACGTGTCGAGTGTGGCGGAAGCTGCTTCTACAGCAGTGTAGCTCGCACGATCTTGCGTTATCCCTCGCGCAGAGCCTCCATAGGATAGAAGCTGACATTTCCGAGCTCCCGGAAATGCTAATTAGCGCAAAGCCGCCAAACGGGAAATACTTGAGTGCCCAGTTGAAACTGGGATCAACAGGAGAATATGGGTATGGATTAACAGATATTACTTGTGGGAAACCTACTCTCCAAGCTGTCTAGAGAGACTACTGACGCTCACAAGGGCAATCTCTAAATCCAGACCCTATTAGCGATGAAGTAATTAGCCTAATCCGCGAGTGGTTCCACGACGACTGTCTTGAGAAGCATTGGAAATGTCGTGGGGCTATGGGTAATGGATCACCCCCAAGAAGGCTTCTCGCGATATCAGACGATGGACTTACTGTACGACTTGTAGATGGTGAAAAGTTACCGCATCCAGAGCCGTACATTGCCCTGTCCTATCGTTGGGGGACATCTCAGAACCTCAAGACCACCAAGGATAACGAGGCAGCTCATAGAAATGGTATCCCTGCCCGACATCTGCCAAAAACCATTCGTGATGCAGTTACTATATGCTGTCTGCTTCGCGTGTCGTATCTTTGGGTGGATGCTTTGTGCATAATCCAAGATGCCGGTGTCGACGAATGGAGTACCGAGGCTGCCAATATGCATAATGTCTATGGGCATGCTGCTATGACATTGGCAATCTGTAGTAGTGCGGACGCGGGAGCTGGCTTCCTTCAACTACGCCTTGCTGAGGCCTATGAACTCATGCAAGACGACTTTAAATTCGCGAATATGTATATACGGGCAACCTACGTAGATTTGCATCACGTAAGAACGAGATACTCACTGGCGAGCCGCGGTTGGGCGTTCCAAGAGGAACGGCTTTCTCCCCGTATTCTATACTGGTCAGATAACGGCGTATTTTGGTCTTGTCAGTCCAGCGAACACTCTGAGATTGGCGGGAGCGCGAAAGCGGATAATTGGGGGAGAACACCATTGCCTTCACAAGCCAAGCGATTCGCTTTAGGCAGCTGGCATGATATGATCCAGGAGTATGCAACTCGGGAGTTCACCAGGCCGAACGATCGACTGGGCGCATTGTCAGGTCTAGCCTCGCGTTATAAGAACGCTAATTCTAGCGCATCCGAATATATCGCCGGCCACTGGCTTCATCACCTCCCCGTAGACCTGCTCTGGAGACCAGACCGGTTAATCGCACCGCCGACCGTAGAATCCGAATATATAGGCCCATCGTGGTCCTGGGTATCCATCCCCAGCGCGGCTAAGCTCAAGATCTATAACGAAAGCTACATGCCACTCAGCAAGGTTATAGATTATTCAGCCCCAACACTTGGACCTGACCCTTTTGGAGCACTCAAGCCTCACGCCGCTAGCCTGACGGTACAAGGGCGGTTCCGGTTGTTGCTACGAGACAATCCGGAAGAGATCATGTGGCCGGACGCTCATAGATCCGAGGATGGTCGACTTGTGTATCCATCCCTGCGAGCTTCAAGCAACGTATACGCTTTCGACCCCGTACAGGCGGGAGTGGTCTTCTTGGCTAAGGACTGCAGGCCGGCTATCATATATCTCGACTGCGAGAGGGCCTCGGGCCTCGATGTGCTATTCTGCTTAGAGATCACGTGGCAGGGATTCCTGATAGTGGAAGAACTGCTGGAAAAACCAGGCGAATACCGGCGTGTGGGATGCACAAGGATGCACGAAGACCATGAATTCTTTGAAGGGTCGCCTGTGACGGATGTTAAACTAGTATGATTGTAGACTTTCGAAACGGGAATTTTATGCATGGAGGAAACTGGCTAAGCAAATAAGTCTGGACTTCAACGGTATGTCCTGTGTGTATTTAGGATTATTAAAATGGGGTAAAGTCGGTGGATGGGTGAATGATCGAATTCTCTGATTCCTACTTGAGGCTCGCATACAGAGATGTCATTCGAGAGGTGATTATCGTATATGAAAAGACTCGGTTGATTGCATATGCGTCTCAGCCGCAACGTTAGCTCCACGTAATTACTGCTAAGACCGATCAACCGATTTCTTAAGGGCCTTACTGAGAAGACTTAATGATCATCGCAAAATTTGACATCGCTTCGGCTTATGACGATAATATGGATGAATTGGAAATTGGTAGAAGAAAACAAGAAAAAGCATGAAGAGAGACTTTGAGTTACAATGGAGAATGACGTATGGGGGTGATGAGATCGGAGGACCGAAAGAAGTGTGATAATAGAACGACCGGCGAAGATGGCGGAGCGCCGAGGCCTTGCCGCTGGACCCCGGGCTCGGAGACAGACCCCGGCAATACTCACTCAGCCTCGGGCGTGAGATGCTCAAGACCACGAGGTCAAGATACGAAATCCTATTGGTTGAAATTGTTAATGAGAAAGAGGAGGGGGAAAATGTAGCTGCGATGTAAATTGGATCGATCTCCCACTTTGTGGGGCTGAGCTGCAGCCCTTTCCCGAAAAAACCTATAGTCAAGTATCCGGTACCCTGTATTTGTACCAGGATTTACTCGGGGGATATATATCCGCTAAGACCACAAGATCACGAAGAACGTCGAAAGGGATCCAGGGCATTTCGGCTTGCCTCTTCAAGTTTTCCAACCATCAATCGATTTATACGGTAGGTATCTTTTCCCGCAAGTGCTTATATCCAATGCATAATATATAAACGGGTTGGCGACTTCAGGCAATGCCCTTGCTCTGATGGAACCTTAGAGCATGGGAACAACGAAAGTATGCAAGTACGAAGTACACTTACGCTACACCTTCCCTCTTATACAATAAGTCGGTTCCGCAAAGGCTCCTAGCTCCTACTAAGGTAGTGCCCCACTATGGGTAGCGTGTTCGGACTGTCTTCACTGTTCTAAAAGAAACTTGAACCAGTCCTCCAAAAGCTTGTCACTATCAAATCCAACTAGAGGCTCGCATCAAAGCTATCGACGGGGCTCGACAGGCTCTTATTACGTATGAAATACAGTGCCCGCCTAAATCGAAACGATACGTTGAGCCTCCTGATCCACCCTCGGATGGGCTTGTACGAAAAATATATACCATTTGTACCCACATGCCTGCCACTGTATGCCGCCGTATGCCACAATATGTCCGTATGCTAGCTGTAGCGCGCAAGAGTCTGCAGGTTTGCAAGGTTACTGGGAGCTAGCAAATCGTCACCACTAGCTCCTCGGCGTTCGAGACTAAGGGCTATTCTTGGGTTGGCTATCTGAGCTATCCAGAATTTGCAGTACCGTCCGGCTTTGACGTCGTGAAGCTGTTCTAGCTCGACTCATGAGAAATTCCCCATTTTTCCTGTAAGGTACCTTTTCTTGTCTCTCCCATCTCGTCCACCTCGTCCATCACCCCTCGAATACCCCTCCACCGGAATTCAACATCGCCATATTAAAGTCTGGGGCACATCCTCATCATACTTCTCCTGCGTCACATCCATGCTTGCTGAACCTATCAGAAGCTTGCTCTCCCTGCTACCTGCCAGGCAGACCAGTCCCTAAGCCCTCTCATCGGGATCACCAGCCGCTTTATGCAGGAAACCCATCACTATATTCCACCCCATCTGACCCCCACCTCTTTCTCTGTGTATCAGCAGTCACTGGATCGCACGCCTGATACCTATACTTTGGGTTCATTGTACTCCGTCTTACGAAACGATCTCTCTTTAGTTACCTGAAGCTCTAACTCCCGGTACCGAGACGCTGTTATACGACCGGTCAGATCGGCGCGAACGTGACCTTCCCCCCATCATCACTTGTTGGTCCTAGATCGTGGATCGTGGGAACTCTGAACCCCGTCTAGAAGGTATAGTTATTCCCTGTCACATTTATTAGGTCCGGCATCTCTCGCTTTCATATTGCATTGGCCTAACTTAGATACCCGTATGCAGTATTCCGAAGTGCTAGCTGATACCTAGAAAGCTATAGGTTGGGCGGGAATCCTGTCTATGAGCTTGCGCCCTACTGGAACGCGCCCCTCTCCTGGAGTTGCCACATGCCTGGATCTTGCTCCAATCTGGTGCTACTTGCCTCCGATTATCAACTTCGTTCTTCCGTTTGTCTCCCTTAGCCACTTAATGTCCTTCGAGTAGATAGTTCTATGACTCGGGACATACATCTTGAATCCCCAAGCCCCCTTAATTCCCGTATCTACGTCAACCCTACCGTGCCGCCAGTCCGCCTCTCTCCGTTTTAGTTACCGGGTACAACAACCGCTCCCCTGCATTTGGTTACACGCGGGAAACAGCCGTTAGAGTTGTATCTATTGAGACACGCTTTCTGCTGCCCGCCTTGAGGTCTCCGTCTAAGTAAACAGCCTTCACAGGCTGGTTGCGGGCGCCTCTGCCGCACCATGTAAGTCCAATATTTCCCCCTTGGGGACTATCATGTCCTCTTCCTTGAGTACGGCGCTAGACTGTCGTCTTTCTGCGTCGCTAGGGCCCGCTAATACCTCTTCAGGAAGTTCGGTAAGCAAATCCAGAAGCGTCAGCTTGAAGTGCCAGAATATGCTGCCAGCTTCGTAAACTATAAGGCGCTCAAAAAAGTATGTTAACCGCAGTTCTATCTGGTTTATCTTGGTCAATAGTGCATACTTCCCCTGGGACTTTGCAGGAGCCAGGTCTATGTCGATCAGCAAGAAGCTGAGTTTTCATTCGTACTGCCTTAAATGAAACTTATGTTGCTAGCAAAGTGGGATTGTATCACTAATACCAGCCAATAGCTCATTAAGAAGCTCTCTGCTACCCCGACTTTGAGCGCCCAAAATGATCCTCACTTTACTCCCACGCCGGTAGACACCCAAGTTGCTCTGCAGGCGAATAAAGCAAAGTTCTTTTTCCAGCTGGTAAAGTCTATCTTTTCTCCCCTCTCCTTCTTGGAAGGAGAGGTATGTACTCGCAGACGGTGCTTACACTACGCAGGAGAGAGAACTTGAGAAAGTCAACGCCTTCTACCTTCAGAAAGAAGCCGAAGTACGTAGTCCTAATACTAAATTTCCTGCACTCGTACCCTTGATATTGACATAATTCAAGCTTAAAATTAGGCTTAAAACGTTGCTGGACAAGAAGAGAGTCCTTCAGTCCCGGCAAGGTGTTTCTAGACGTTCGGCCAAGTTCACGACACTGGAGGAGGGATTCCAGCAATTTGCAAATGATTTGAATAAGCTTCAGCAATTTGTCGAAATAAATGGGACTGCTTTTTCCAAAATTCTCAAGAAATGGGATAAAACATCTAAATCCAAGACGAAGGAGCTGTATCTCTCTCGTGCCGTGGAGGTGCAACCGTTCTTCAATGCCACAGTCATCAGCGAACTCTCGGATCAGGCAACCACCAGTCTACAAGAGCTTGGGGCATGGTCAGACGGCGACCATGTTGCATTCGAAGCTCGGTCAGAACATATGGTGAGCAGTCAACACCTGCTTGGAACGGACGAAGGCGACGCGGACAGCTTGCTTCTCGACACAGCAATCACTGGCAATTTGGAATCTCTGCGAGACCTTCTGTCAAGGATGCGGGCTGGATCAAGTTCGCCGTCGGGGATGGATATATCTTTGATGGAAAGAGTGACTCGTACCTTTCTCGCTGCTATCCACGAGGCGCCACAAGCCTCTCTCGAAGTTTTACTGGAAACGGGACTCGTCGATATTAAATCCGAGGATGACATCAACGAGCGGAATTGTCTCCATCAAGCTACCATATATGGAAACTCGTTTGTATTGAATGTTGGCTTGGCTCAAGGAGTTGAGGTCAGTAGGACAGACGTTTACGGACGGGTTCCGCTCCACTATGCGAGCATGCATGGACGACTAGATATGCTTGAGCAGCTTCTTCAAGGTAAGGACTATTTTGATACCTTGCTAGATGACATTGTACTAAAGCTAGTATGTAGCTGACCCGACGACAATCGATCTAATCGATCACGATAACTTCACCCCGCTGATCCATGCTATTATCCACGGTCATCTTGCATGCGTACAACGGCTGCTTGCGACCTCCTCGCGTTTAGACCCTGTCTCAGAGACAGACCATATACCGCTTAATCTCGCTTGCGAGCATGGGTCGCTTGATATAGTCCGGCTTCTTTTGGAGCATGGGGCACGGATTCTGCCAGATGCTGAAGGATTGTACCCACAGCATCTTGTAGCACGATCAGGGCAGACACCCCAGCTACTTCGCTTGCTACAGCAATATGGCGCTGATCTAGATCAAATCGACAAACTTTACGGCTGGACCCCTTTAGTACATGCAGCGAGCGAGGGCAACGTACCTTGTTTGGAGGAACTCCTGAATGTGGGAGTCGACCCTAATATTGTGGATGAGAAGGACCTGCCAGCGATGTACTATGCTGCATGGGAAGGACATCTGGAATGTATGCAGAAGCTTACACCACATCAACAAGGGTTGGCAGGGAGTCCCCTGATGATGCAGACGACCGGTCCTCTCCTCGCCCCTATGGGAAGCGGAAATACGCCAGTCCCAATGTCACTCGATGCCGATGCCATTCCCATTCTTGAGCTTCCGCCGCCGATAATACCTCTACGACGCTACGGCCATAACTTTCTCGACACAAAGGCCGTTATCCAAATCAGTTTCCAGGAAGATGGTGATCACCCATTAGTCTTCTTCCACGACAGCAAGTATCCTGCTGCGCGACTAACCATCTCTTCGAAAGTATCAGACCTCATCCCGAAGAATATAATGCTACCATTCCAAGAAGATACACGACTCGTATCTTTCCAGGTGGATAATCTCGATACATTTACCCTTGATTTCGACGTGTTTCCTACCTATGGCGCGAAGATCATTGCAAAGACGGTTGCTCTTCCGAATACGTTCCGTGCCTCTTGGAGCAGCTCTGGGAAATGTTGCCTTCCACTATTTGATCCCCGACTCCGGGCGATTGGCCAAATTACCTTTAACACCCAAGTGATTAAGCCCTTTCAGGGGGCTCCGTTGGAGATTACAGATTTCGAAACTTACTGGAAGGCGACCAGCCAGCTTGACCAGAACCCAACCATGTTCGTTACCGGCTCAAGTCTGTCTGGCGATTTCGTTCAGCTGTATGTCCAGCACACTAGCGATGGCATCCCCGTTGTATGGCCACAGTGGATGATTCAATGTGGTGGTATTGATGTATCGATCTCGCGACTCTCCTATGAACAATTTTCTACTGTCACCGCATCAAATCCTGGACGAGCCCAGCTTCCCTTAATACCCTCGCAGGATCTTAGGAGTATCGCCGATGTTCATCGAGTTCTCAACACAGCAGGCGTCTCTCTAGAACAAGCGCTATCCCTCCTTCCTAACTCCATGCATGTCGATCTTCAAATTATCTATCCGTCGGAAGAAGAGGAGAGGAGACTCGGGCTAGGACCGACAGTGAATGTCAATAGCTTCGTAGACTCTATACTAACTATAGTGTTCGACCACGCGAGAGAGCAACGAGCGCAGACGATGTCGGCCCCTGACACCGTCCGATCGGTGGTGTTCAGCTCATATAATCCTACGATCTGCACAACTCTGAACTGGAAACAACCTAATTTCCCTGTATTCCTTTGCAACGATCTCGGCCGGGAAGAAACCATGCTATCTCCAAGCGTGATTCAAAGTAGTGGACGGAGAACGTTCTCGGTCAAGGAGACGGTGAGGATAGCGCAGAGCAACAATTTCATGGGGCTTGTCTGCTGCTCTCGGCTGTTGGTGAGTTATAACCCTGAACTATATTGCCGCCAATTCATCGCACAGAGAGGATTGCTGACGATAATACAACTAGAATATGGTCCCAGCCCTCGTAGACGCGATTAAGTCTCACGGGCTAGCGTTGGTTGTTGACAAATCGGCCGAGCAGGCTACTGATCCGTACATGCATGGTGATGCATTCCCCATTCCCAAAGGGGTTGATGGGTTGTTAAAGGGTAACGGAGTCTTAAGGTTCAACGAGTCTATAGATGTATAGACAAAAGAAAAAGGCGGTCCGGGGCATTTGGTGGTTCGGGGCTTACGTCTTGGGCCCCTCTTCTATAGGATCGAGCTGCAGAGCCTGGCGTATGCTGCTAGAACGTGGGCGTTAGAACCAAGCATTGCCTAGGTAGTTACCTAATGACATGCAAAAGTAAAAATGTGCTATGCTTCATCTTCATCTTCGAAAGTTATAATTATTATTACTGTAGGCGTAAGTTAAGCATCTCTCAGGCCCCCTTATATTCGTACCGCAGCGCGCTTAGTTCCCTCTCCGGGTCTACGCCGCCCATGACCATCTTGGCGGCCAGCACGACTCCATACACGATAGCAGGCAGGTTGCTCAGCGCAACATGGCCCCAGCGTTGATCCCAGCGCCCCTCCTGCGACCCAGCCGTCTTCGAGATAAACCCGGCTAGCACCAACACCGCGCAAAGCCCCGCGTTTAGATACGGTAGGTACTTCTCCAGCGGTGACCGCAGATGCTCCTCTGCCCAAAACGGCGCTGTGTGGATATCCCGATTCGCATTTCCTCTCCTCTGCTTCGCGTTTTTGTCTCCTTTACTACCATCGGATCCCGCGATCCACGCATCTAGCTCTTTCACCCCCGTAACCCCCGGCGGCAACGCCCACAGCGTCCACGCCGTGGCGCCGAGACTCGTCAGACTCAGCAGAGCTTCTAAGCGTCCTCCTCCTTCCCGATTAGGTGACACCAGCGTAAGCAGATACGGCAGCGCGGACACAGCGGGCAGACAGAGGAGCAGCAGTCGGAACTGCGCGTTCCGTGCGTCGTTTTGCGCGGCTAGAGACGCGATCAGCGTTTCTTGTTCTTGCTCGTCGAGCGCTGGTTCATCGTCGGAGGAAGTGGGAGATGGCGGGGCGTCGTCGGTGCGGTACGCGAAGGTACGTCGCAGGCGGGAGGTTGCGTCGTTCATGGTCTTTGGTGTTGATTATGTGTAGCCTAGTAAATAGGTAGGGAATTATTGAGCTTAGATGAAGGCTCGCTAGGTTTGGATGTTCATTTTGTGATATTTATTCGGTCAGGTAGTCTGGTGTGGTTTGGAGGTTGTTTGCGATCAGGCTGATATGGACGTTTGTTTGGGTAGGTAGCTCAGGTGGATAGGCAGCCTCGTGGCACGATGAAGGTTATGCGGTGACGTAAATTTTAGTTAAGGAGGTCGTTGTGGGGTGTCACATGCCCCCTGTACAGAGCTCTCCCCTACCTATAGCTAGAGTTAACCTATTGCCAATTAATGCATTTTTCATTATCGATTGCGCAGTTCATATGGTTGAAAATATAGCAGATATCCAATACTCTTCCTTATAAACAATCTAGGAATAGTACATCGTTTTGATTTAGGCTTTGGTTGAACAAGTGCTAGATTTGGAATATTATAACTGGTCCTTGGTTCTATAGTTAAGTCATTGAGTCGTAATTTTTTTTTCTATTTGCAGCCTTAGAGTAGCGTTTATGTACATGGTCTAATGTGGTCTGGTACTGTTTTGAGGTAGTCTCCCCACGAGGCGTACATGTCGACAGCCTCGCCTCGCCAAAAGCTCATCCTGTTTATGAGATCCCGACCAATAAACTCCAATCGTCGTTTTTGGTACAATGATATACACGATGTCTATGTCGCGGGGAACCCCTTAAAATTTCCGTTATTATCGTATTTCGCCTCTGTGAGATTCGTTAGCCTTCCGTTACCCCTAGGGAAAAAATGAATTCAAGAGATACGCACTGAAGAATGTATAGCTCAACGTAACCTCGTTGATACCACGCATATTTAGATCATTCAACATATCAGGATCGAGGTAGAAAAAAACCGGCATATCCACTGTCTCGCCGGCATTCAAGCGCTGCTCCTCGAAACAGAAGCATTGGATCTTACTGAAGTACGGAGCGACCTGGGCGGGAGTGACGCTGTAGGTAGCGACGCCAATGATATCGCTGTCGCTACGGTTTGTCGCCGTATAGAAAGCTAACGCCGTCTCTCCTGGTAACACTCGCACTTCACGCTGTTGCGGTACGAATTTCCACGGCAGTACGTCTGATACTGAGGCGTTGAATGTCACGCGGATGCGCCGCGCATCGGTAACCGGTACCAGCCGTGATGCTGGGTCGAAGTCTGCGTCACCGGAGGATGGGCCGTGGCCCGGTGCTCGTACAGGTTGGCCGCCCCAACCTGTCGTTTGGCAGATCTATTCCATTGACCTATTTCAGCACCAATCTTGGGGAATATGTGGGATATGTAGTATGCCCGGGATTCCTCACCATCTTATACAAAGGCACCGAACCGTACGAGAATGCGACGGTACCGAGGATTATACTGAGCGTGTAGTACCTATAATAGCCATTGAGCTAAGTCCCCGCGACGCTTGAACTAGGAGGGGCTATACATTGTCGTCCGGTTCTTATATCTATAGTACTCGCGTACGCGATCCATCGACGGCGCTTTGGCGGTAGCCGTGGTGGCCTGTTGCTTCGGTGCGGCGCTACTCGATATGGGTCTTCGCGGAGGTGGCGGTCGCGCTCGGGAGAGGGCTCGACGACATGATACGCATGCCCATGACGATGTACTGGCTCGTAGCGTCTGCCACGAGGTTTGATATAGGCTGTTCATCCTAGGATACGGGATATGAAGCTCGAAGCTTTGCAAAAGATGGTCGTACCATCCGTGGGGTCATCTATATCAAAAGCTGAGGTCCCTGGAATTTTAGGTGGGTCTACGACAATTGCAGGGATCTTATTAGTGGCATGTCCGCTGTAACTCCGCTGAAGCTCGGTATTTCCCATCTGATACCCTGTACCTAAGTAGAGAACTTGCTCAGGAACATTGAAACGTGCTCAACGCAGGTTTTCACCGTGAAGCTTTTATATAATACACATAATTACGTACACAGAGGCTTTATGATTCCAATTCCACCCCATTCAAAGTTCTATCCAAATAGGTTATGACGGCTTCCCCTTGATCCGGCTCTTATCCGTGCCGTTCACCAGCGTCCTCCGTTTAGTCCTGCCAAATAGTCTCTCTAGCAGGTCTATAACGAATATCTGGATAACCAGGATGATGAGCCTTACGAACAGATCCAGGATGCCCAGCTTAGGTTGCCTCCCGCGAAGGTACGTTGAGTCCACAAATTCAAACGGTAACCTAGCTCCAAGATGTGTCTGAGCCACGTGCAAACCACTGCTGAAGCCGTCTTCATGAAACCCGTATTTAGTCCATGCACCAGCATAGCTGATTCCTCTTGTGTTCTGTATCCTCGGTAGCGCCTTTTGCGCTCGAATCGCCGCCGGGTTGTATAACGGATGTGAGTATGAGTATCGACCTTGGATGGTTTCCGCTTTCGGTTCTTGGATGGGATTGAGTGTCACTAGAACGTCACCGAACGCCTCTCTCGGGATATGTTGCAAGATATTCATATTGTAAGTCAATGAGACCCAATCAACGTCTTTGCCCGTCCATGGCGATGACACCGTGAGATAGTTCCAAGCAGACCAGGTATTGGGACGTTTCGGCATGTGTGAGAGATCCGAATGGAGTACGCATGTATTCTCTGACGTTTTGAACGAGGACATAATGGCTTTCTCCTCTGGCGTAGCCGATGGTTCAATGATTTGATAGGCTTGATCTCCGTGAGTGGCTAATATGACATGGTCAAATACTTCAGTCTTCCCATTTTCCAAATGCATTATTACACGCCCGTCCCGATCGTTGGTGAGATGTTTGACCGCTGTCTTCAAGAATAGGTGATTAGGTGGGAACCCATTCATCACTGCGTCAATGTACGATTTCGCGCCATTTTCTAGGGTAAGCCAGTCTGGTCGTGTCCCAACCGTACTTAAGAGGTGATGATTCCACCTAGAATAAAACCATTAGCTATTAGGACATGATTGTACATACATCATCACTTACATGAAGCGGACAGCGGTGACGGCCGGGAACTCCAGGTTACACTTGTCGGGACTTGTGCTCCATACCGCAGCCATCATGGGTATGAGATAGTCGTTTCGGAATGTGTCAGAATACCCTTCTCTATCCAAATATTGACCTATGGTCTCCATAGGATCGATCGAGCCTACAGGGCTACTCGAAAGGGGGTAGGATTCACTCTCATCCTCCTTCAATAAATCTAGAGCAAACTGGTTGAAGCGAATGATGTCGAAGATGAGCCTCCACATTCTTGGTGAGAAGATATTCCTTCTTTGGCAGAATACGGCATCTAGGCTCGTTCCCGCCCATTCGAACCTCCCACGGTCCCTCGAGACGGCAAAGGTCATCTGGGTTGGCACAGTCTTGACTTTGATATATTTAAGGAAGTTGATGAAATTAGCTGGATGCTGGTTAGTGAAGTCGATTAATTATGGACTCATCTCACGAACGATATGTAGCTGTGTTGAGGACGATGAAGCCTGTATCGACCAGAGTGGTGAATTTGCCCTTCTTCCATTTTACCGTATTGGTATGGCCACCCAGGCGGTCACTGGCTTCATAGATATAAACATCGTGGTGAGTCCGATTCAAGGCCCAAAGAGCGCCAATGCCGGCAGAGCCAGTGCCGACGATAGCTACCTTTTTCCTGGGGACCCAGTTAGCGAACGATGTCATCGATTTCTATACGATAAATGAATGCGAAGACTGGGGGAAGTTTTGTAATCGAAGTGCCCAAAGACTCATAGATGAGAACGAACAGATTGAAGTTGATAGAAGATAGCAAGACAGTATTAGGATATCAGGATATTAGGGACGTTTTACTTGATAACATTGAGGGAAGGAGACGAATATCAAGTACATGTGGCGTCCAGCCACGTCCTCTCACTTGGTAGCTGTGTTGTCCAGCTTCGATTAGCTGCATATGAATAGTGGAAAATGGAGGCTCCGATAGGGTCAAGTGGTTAGGCTTTGGGTAGGTGATGTACGCATATAAAAGTATAAAAGCATGTGAACTGTACCTGCCGTCTGGCATCTCTTCCATCTCGATGGGTTCAGTTGGCAATTGCATCAACTCTATATGCCGTACCTAGGTACTAACCTAGGCACATGCAGTCTTAAACTCACATTTCCATGTCGCAACAGCAACTGAGTGAGCAGTTACACTCTTATAAGATCCCCCAATATTTAGATCCGGTAATTCTGAACCAGAAAGGCCCAGGTATAACAACGGGAATGTGTATTGCAAGTTGAGGTTTCAGCTCAATTCCGACGTTGAAACCATTTAAACGCGTTGAGCGACAAGGATCCACCAGTCAGCAGGTATCGGTATTCCCAGAATGTCTAGGTACCAATATGTGAGACAGCCTCAACGCTCTACGCTCTGACTGCCTTACTTACCTAGGCACTGCCACCAGTACGAATGCGATTTGGGGAACGCCTGGCATGACATCACTAGCCGTTTCTTCCAACGAATAGATTGCGATTCGGACTTCATCGTGGCTTAAAACGATAGCCCAGATGGATATCAATTAATATCGGTCATTGCGCTAACCGACAATAGAGAACAATCATCAACTCTATGAAGACATGTTATGAGGATGTTGGGCAGTGATCCCATACAGTGTCTATTACCTGCCGAGGTCGACATTTCAGCAAGACCTTAGCCATTAGGAAAACATACACGCACAAGTTTTTACTAATATCTTTCTTCTAGTTTAAGAAATGTCGAGGCTCAACGGGATCGAATGCTCAGAGACAGCGACCAAAAGGTCATCCATCTAATATCCAATTCTTGAAGCTCCATGTTTTATTCTGCCCGGCTAATACAACTTTACGTCCGTCAAAGAATAGAACGCAGAGCCTAAATTTTCTGCTTTTCCGGGGGTTCAACTTTCATGGAGAAGAAAAGAGAAGAAAAAATCAAAAGAAATTGAATCTCCAGACTATTAAATATTTTCTCCTTCGACGATGGATTTCTCCACTTAGTGTGGCTATGCGCTAGTTGAGGTGGCTGGTGAATAGGAGTGACTTGCTCGACCCACTCGGATCTGGGTCTAGACTGCAGTGCATTATCGAATGGATCTGGGACCTGCCAGAATACCCGTGCCTGGAAACGACCTTCTTTGCCGGGTTACGCAACATCCATTCATCTCTCCTGCAACTTTCGATATCTTTACAACAACTTGTAGTCAGCCAACCAGATAAAAGAATACCCACCCAAGTACGCTCCCGAATCTAGTAAGAATCTAGTAAGCAGCCGAGCAGGCTATCCTAATCCGACGACATCGAACGTATTCCCCTTTTGACTGTAGATTCTCTCTTCGCGAGAACTTAGAAGACGAGCCGAATCGATAAAAGAAAGGACTAGATATACCTAATCTATCAAACCCCATCGCAATCATGGCCAACCCGCTCGATACGGACGCCGGCTCCGAGCTGTTCAGCAGCTACGAAGCCGAGTTCAAGCTGGTGCAAGCCGACCTGACCCAGAAGCTTGACCAAATCCCTGAGCTGAGCGGCGAGCCGCGCAAGGCGGCCATCGGCGCCGCTGAGCGTGCCCTTGAGGAAGCAGATGAACTGGTAAATCTACCCTCTGTTGAATCTATCCCATCGTCGCTCTTCACCATTATTATAGTATGCTAACGCATCTACCACCACGAAACAGCTCGGCCAAATGCGTCTAGAAAAGCAAAATATCCCGTCGTCCTCACGCCCCAAAATCAACCAGCGGTTCCGGAACTTCGAGACCGACGTCGACTCCTACAAGCGCAAACTCCGCTCGCTAGCCTCCGACCGCGCCGCGCTCTTCGGGTCGCGGTACTCCGACAACCCGAGCGGGCCCTCGGACGTACAACTCGAGCAGCGGCAACAACTCCTGAGCGGGACAGACCGGCTAGACCGGAGCAGCCAACGACTACGGTCCTCGCAGGCGCTGGCCTCGGAGACGGAGGCGATCGGCGCGGGCACGCTGGCGGACCTGCACCAGCAGCGCGAGCGCATCGCGCATACGGGCCAGGTGCTGTACGAGAGCGAGGGTTATGTTGATCGCAGTGTCAAGACGCTGCGCGGCATGGCTCGTAGGTAAAGACCCTCTCTTCCCCCTGAATAGTGGCGACGAGTTGGAGGAAGCTAATGCGTATTGTGCAGGATGGCTACGAATAAGGTGATCACTATCGCTATTATCACCGTCCTGGTGATCCTGATTTTCGCTGTTATCTACAGCAAGTTCAGGTGAAGACAGTTAGTTGGAGATACGATAAGAGACACCGGCTATTAGTCCGAAGAGCTAAGGCCGGTCGATAGAAACAGGAGAGAAAGAAGACGAAGCATTTGTAAATTTCAGCACCTCACGTGCGTGTGTCGAGAAAGTTACCTATGGCGTTTGGGAGCGTAAACTAGGGGGGCATTGGAACAATTACCACAGTCGTTTCACGTATATATTCGTTCTTATTTCCGAGCCTTGAGTTCTGCGTTTTCTGGGACCTGGGTTGATTTGATATACTTAATACCAAAGACGTCAGTAGCATCATCATCATCTGCTGTCTTGAAAGAAGAAAATGTATTTTCAATTCCTAATCCGTGCCTATCTACTGCGCCATAAATCATCGACCGGACGGTTGTGCCAACCGCTCTATAGACATCTAGAGCAGCAGGTGTATACATGTATGTATGAATGTGCTGCAAGCGGGTATCAAACTCGGTCTAGGAGGCAGCTTATCTCCTGCCGGGAGACTTCGGCTTCCAGACTTTACCACCAGATGGGCCGTGCTGCTTCTCCTGTCCTAACCCACGTCTACCAGACGCGATGCCTCCCCTACCACTCCTGCCGCGAGGTGCCCCACCACCGCGCTTAGGGCCGAAGCCACGAGAAGCATGGCCACCTCTGTTGTTACCCTTGCCGATTTGCGTCTTGATGGTAGAGACGTCCTTCTCGTCGACATCCATCTCCTCGTCATCGTCATCGTCCTTGCCTCGCTTATTCGAGAACTTAAGACGTCCACCCCGACCCCTTCGTCCCGCATCCTTGCTCTTGAGAGCCGCGACATAGGCTCCAACACCACCCTCCTCCCCACCTCCCGCGGGGGTATCAATGACCATGGCATCATCAGCTTCGTCGTCCTCTTCGCCTAATATGAGCTTGCCGTCCAGGTCAGTCTTAGCCTTCGTCTTGCCCGCCTTGCGCAGCTTGCCAGGCTTCGTAGAAGAGATGCTAGCGAGCGCCTTGCGGTCGAGGAGATCCAGGGGCTCGTCTTCGTCCTCCATGATGTACGTGGCGCCGCCCTTCTGAGCCTTCCGCGACTTCCCGAGGACTTCAGCATCGGAATCGTCCGAGGCGTCGGATTCTTCACTGCTATACAACGCTTCGTCGTATTCGCTCTCGAATCGACTCTTCCGCTTGCCGTTCTGTTGTTCGTCTTCTTCCTCGCCTCCCTCCTTGGCGGCATCCTTCTTTCTCTTGCTACGCTCTTTCGTCTTGCGGATATTGGTGATCAACTTGCGATCGGCTTCCGGGCAGTTCCGGTTGACTACGTCAAAGCCGAAGCGACGGACCATTCGTTCCAGAATGTGCTTGACCTTCGCTCTGAAGTGACCTTTATGTTCGTGCGCCCAGACCATCAAATTCGGGATCATAGTTGGTAGTCGCGGAAGCATCAGCTCCGTCGGCAGACTGATAACGCAGACTTTGACGAATCCTAGAACACTCTTGACGATCTCTCGGTTGTTGGATGTCAAGAAGAGATCCATGGTTTGGACGAGGTCGCTCATTACGTCCTGGCTGACAGTCTCGCGGAACTCGTAGAGAATGCGAGTAAGAGCGGTAATGGAGGCAGATATCATATGAGGTGTGCTGCCCGCAAGTCCGGCGCTAACCATGGTGAAGTATTCTTCGATGCTTGCGGACACAGCCGGTGCATCATCGGGCATATGAGGAACCTTGCTGTTATCGATTGACTTGCCCTTGGCTTCTACTAACCTTTGGCCCATAAGAACAAGCAATTCAAAAGCTGAAGTTCGTGCTCTTTCGTTATGTTCTTTGCAGCAAATGACCACCTCAGACAGCACGGACGGGATAAAATGAAGCGAGGTCTCCGGGACGAAGGGCATCAACGCAGTGATCGCTGCCAGGCGTTCTCTTCGTGCGGGAACTGAAACTTTTTCGGAGCTTGATAATATCAAGTTCTGTAGTTCTGCGTTTCGTTCTCGGAGTGCTACTTGACCGATTTCGGAATCGGCAAGTCGTGGGATCAGTTTGTAAGCTTTCTTCTGTAGTTGAGGATCATCGTCTCGGACAATGATAAGTGCGGCAATGTTGAATAGGGGTCCGAAGCTTTCACGAGGAAGATAAACAGACATGGTAATTACCAAATCCATCAGCGTCTGGCCCGTAGAAGGCATCGGGTCTTTTGACTTTTGACCCTTATTCTTACCCTCGTCTGCGTTGCTCTCGCTTAATGAAGAAGCAAGCATTGTGCTGACACGGTCGAATGTCTCAACAAGCTCTTTCTCAGGAGTAATACTCAAATAAGCGTTGATGGTTTGAAGAATGGGGCCCCTTGACTGTGGGAGTGTTTGGCTGTAGACATTGAAGAGGACTGCCAAAAGATTGCCTGAGAAGCTCCCGAGGTAAGCCAAGTTCTTCTGGGCATCGTCTTTCGAGACTCGACTTCTAAGAATGAGATTTTCCTCGTCATCGATTGATGCCACCGCTTTATTTGATCCAACGAGGGCCTTAAGAGCTCGGCAAACATCAAGTCTGAGATCGACCTGTGTGTACAGGAGATTGGCAAGCATCTCGGCAAAGACCTGATCGAACGCCACTGTCAAATCCAAAGGAAGATCACAGTAACCAGGCAGGATAGACCAAGTTTGGTGTACCAGTGTTTCATAGATCTTGACCTCCATCGTCTTGGCGGCTTCCCCATTGTCCAGCACCCGTTGGAACATCGCCTCGCTGAGTGGGATGAATTCGGTCTTAAAATGTTGTAGATTAGTGTTAGTGGTGTAGTCTCTGAGGATCGGCAGCATCCAAGCTCTGCCAGGTTGACCTTTAACGGGTTTAACCAGATTCAGGGGAAGGACACTGAGTACGGCTTCGGGACCCATTGCTCGGATCGCTCTGCCGAGCACCTCGTCAGCTTCTTTTTTGCCCATGAAAGAATCGTTGCCACGGAGTTCGCCAACCGTCCGCGCAACATTAAGCATCATCGGATTGGCACGCCACCTAAGCGCATCGAAGATGGCACCAAGCACATTAAACGTCTCCATCCAGGCTGCTTGGTATTTCACGCTGAGCAGGTTCTCAGCAATCTTAGCTATCTTCTCAAGCACCTTTTCGTCATATATTGAAGGCTCAATTATAACTTGGTCGGGGATACAGGTCGCCATGAATGAGATTAAGCATTCGGATGCGGAAATCCTTATATTATGCGAAGAGGACTCCATAAATTCGGAGACCATCGTGAATAAGTCTGGGAGTTTCTGAAACGTCTCCTCGGGCTCCATCTGCGCGGATACATCGTAGCCTCGTGATAATATGGCGATCCACGGAGGAAGTAGTTGTGTGTCATTAGATGAGGGGCGCATCTCGGAGATAATCTCAAGCAGACGCGGTAGCTTGGCAGATGAGACCGCATCTGCCATACCCTCGAATATCATCTCGAAGATTTCGAAAACGGCCATCGTCATATGCTCATTTCCGCTCTTAGCAATGCTAAGTAGGAGTTCGCATAGAGCCTCAATATTCTTGCTTGGCCAACCACCACTGGCCACTGCTACTGTCTTGACGAGTTGCAGAGCATGTATAAGCGCAGGATCATGTTCTGCGGACGATTTCTTCTGCTTCCTTGATAATGCAGCCTTATTTGCTATATCCGCTAAGCTCCTCATTGCTGTTTCCGCACATAGATCCGCTGCCGGGTGGTCGACGGAGGGGCTCGGAGGAGGGTTCTTGAGGACTTTTCGCAAGGCCTCTTGGGCGCGCTTCCGTACTTTCGGTCTATGATCTATAGCCAAGTTTAAAAGACCAGCAACAGCCCTTCGCGGACTTATCTCGTTTACCGGGAGTTTCCATGACGCCGAATCTTGTGCAAGAAGCAGGGATTCTAAACACCCAATGGAGGGTCGGAGGAGTGGCGCCTCTGCATCTTGGAGCAATAAAACGGGGGCCAGAAGCGTAAGGATTTGGGTAAATTTGGATCGGAGAAGTGGTTGCGGCGCATAGGGCGTAATTACATCGAGGAGATAGACAACGGAAGGTGTCAATTCTTTATTGATTTTCCCACTCTCAAGGGACTGGTTAAGTAGGGATAATAACGCAGCAAAGTATCCCGTCGGCGTCGGTTGGGTATTTTGTTCCTTGAGGGTTTCCTCGACAGCTGCTAAGATTACGCCAGTCTACGTAGACAATTCATAATTAGCAATCTTTTAAGTACTTTCTAATGGAGTATATTTCCTACTGACTTGCTGCTGGCTTTGAAGGTTTGGCGACCGGATTCTATCCAGTTTTTCCTCCAGAGTCGCCATTTCGAAGAATCGCAATCGGCGGTCGCTTGGGATTGGTGAAGATGGGAATTGCACTTACAGACGAATTTTGGACTTTTTTTGCTTATCGAGTTCTTATCGGTGTTATCGCTAATCGTGAAAACCAACCCCACCATTGGTGTAGCTCAGTATAGTGCACGGCCACTTCGATATTTGAGTATATGCATGTATCAGCACTATGCAATCTTATTAACGAATAATACGGTATTCCTCGTCATTAATGATTCTGCAGTTTGGCAAGCTAGGAGATGGAAAGCATTCGTATGATATGAACTCCAGTGTTATGTAGGTCCTACTAGCGATGGGCTGACTTGCCAATGCTAGTAGATCTATGTAGAGATGTGGAAACCAATCTTAAGGCTATCTCATGCCCTTCAGGAGGCATGTGGCCTGCTACAGTCCATGTTTCTAAGCCAAATAGCAGAAACAGGCCTCGATCATGTCGTTCGCAAAACCAAGTTGCGTTGTGTGGTATCTTGCGCCCAACCCGCGCCGCCGCCTCAACGGCAAGCTTGATTTATAAACCTCCCCTTACTAGTACCTAGCACCCTTCGCTCTTCTTAAGAGAAGTCCTCACCAGCCTCTTCGATGCTGTTCTTGACCCTTACGAGGATCGTAGTCTTCCACTTATCGAGCTTGCTCATCTGGTCGTACTGGAAGAGCTTGTCTGTGAACTGATCCTGATCACCGGCCTCCATAGCAGCCGCCAGGTCCACCAGCAACTGATGCTCTCGAGTGCTAGGGAACGTAGGGTCTAAATCTCGGTACTTCTCAAGAGCGCGATTCGTGGCGACCAAATCGCCCGTCGCTAGGTGGCAGATACCGGCCTTAAGGAAGTAATCCTTGACCGAGTAGCGCATAAGGTTGTTGTTGATAGAAGCGCCCGCGACTTTCTCGTACTGCTCGATAGCCTTGTAGTAGTCGCCTTCGATGGCGGCAATGTCCGCTACCTTAAGCCAGAGCTTATTTGCCAAGCTGCATGTAGGTGTTAGCTTCCGAGTATTATCGCATTCTAGCATAATATATATAGGCTCCTTACGCTCCAGCATTGTCTCCTTCGTACCACCCAGCAGCAGATTCGTAGCACTCGAGTGCGCGCTTCATATCGCCCATCTCCACCTCGAAGACCTCGCCCATGTTCTCCTTGTGCTGCGCTGCTCGCCGGAAATTTCCCTTCTTGCAGTACTGGTTGACAGCGAAGTCGAGGCATCTTACGGCGTCTTCGGGGTTCTCTTTTCGATATACCTTGAAGGCATCGACGAGTGTATTCGCAGCGTCGTCGGGTTCGTTCAGGTGTTTGGTTTGGACCGAAGCCGCTTTCTCGAAGGCTTGGCCAGCTTCCCGGTTCATCTTCTGGATCCTGAAGGCGTTCGCCGCTTCGATATATAGGTCCGCCGCATTCTGATACTTGTCTTCTCGACCGCCGAAGAAACTAAAGCCGCCTGAAGCACCGGAAAGCGCCTTGTCTGCCTGTGTTGTGTCATCGGATGTCAGTGGCCATGTAGGTAGATGTGGGGGATGGCGGGGCAGGTTGACCGACCTTCTGCAGCAATGCGCGAGGATCTCCGGCCATGGTGATGGAGTTTGATAGTTTGTTATATTAGAAGGAAAGGATAGATAATAAATAGTAGGAGTCGTCGATTTGTGACTTCAGTCATTCACGCTTATTTTGTTGACAAAGGGTCGAATATGATACATGTCAGGAAGCGCCGTTTTAGCAATTGCGACGCAGCTACCTGACGTTAGGTAAGTCTCGAGCTATGACATCGCCCTGTCTCACGTTCAAGCATCCCTGCAAGTTTCCACATATACTTGAAGTACCCTAAATTCTAGCAATCAGAACTACATATATGCCGATAACAAAACAGATGGGTTTATTATATTTCAAGAATCATAAATCACTTATAGATGGGAGAACTTCATTTCAAGATCATCTCTAAGTTTTAGGACGGAAAATCTGTATATTCATTTAGGATAAGTTCTTCATGGGTACTATAGGGAGGTGTAGCTGGTTCAGCCTCAGGCCTAAAGCAGGGATCCCGGTTTAGGGCAAATACTGTATATCTGCTTAACTAATTAATTGGCGGCCATTTTCAACGTCTTTTATATTCATCGCTCCGCAAATTGTCCCGAATCTGGATTTATAGATGCACAGAATAAAGCGATAATGAATTCGACGATATGTAATCACTGTCGCACGGCACTACGCCAGCAACTGCGAGCCATAGCGACGCCTCAATCGCGTAGCATCAGCAGTAAAGGCTCGAAGCCAGCTTCGGCCATAGCAGACATCCTAGCGAAGCCCAGCTGGTCCGTCCGCTCGCTACTCCCATCCTCCTCCTCATCCAGCACCCCAGAAATAACCCCCAAGACACTCCATCATCTCCTCCGCTTATCCGCACTTCCCCCGCCTAGCTCCGCGGACGAGGAGGCAAAGATGCTCTCCACATTAGAATCGCAGCTAGGCTTCGTGCGCGCGGTGCGGGATGTAGACACCACAGGCGTAGAGCCTCTACGTGCGATCCGCGACGAGACGGCGGCCGGGCTGCGAGAGCAGACTGTGGGTTTGGAGCAATTAAGAGAGGCACTAGAGAGTGAAGACGTGATAGGACACGCGCGGCGGCCACGACGGCGACGAGGACTAGAACAAAGGGATCCCAGCGTGGAAGGTTGGGACGTGCTTGCCGGAGCTAGCGAGACGGCAGGACGATATTTCGTAGTGAGGGCCGGATCATCTACCCCGGTACGAGCGGGTGTAAGTCAAAAAGGGGACGCAAAGAAGGTTTAATATGCCATACGCAATTATTGCGAACTATGTAAGTAAGTACAAACCAGTCTCTGTCAGTATTCTGCCTTAATCCTGAATCCGTCCGTTCCTGTCCGCCCTCTGCCATAAAACTATGTTTAATTAGGTACTTATCTTACAAGGCAATAATAATAATAGAACAAGCGTATAGACCATCAGCCTCCACTTAATGCTGCCCCGGAGCTAGCAATGCCCGGTATACATCCGTAGTCCCGGTAGATAAGAACTGCGGCAGTGGTTTACAGGTACCACCGTTACTTGGTACCCGACTTTGCGCGTCTCGACTTGTTCGTGACGGTCTGAAAACCATCATCCGATCCATTCGTGTCCGTCTTTGCGTCCTGACTAGATTCGGCCTTGTTGCTGTTTCGGTCTTCACGCTCCTTGCGCTCCTTACGAAGCTTCTCCTCCGCGTCCATCTGGACCCCCAACGCCTGTTGTTCCTTGAGTACTTGATCATAATCGATGTCCTCCCAGCCGATCTTCTTTAAGATGCTACCGGAAAGATGACAGTATCGGAGATGACTGGTGACCACGTCGCTCACGTCGAAATTGTCGACATTCGGTGCACCCAGGACTGGCTGGAGGCCCGCAACACCGTAGTACCATGCGCTGCTACGATAGAGAAAGCCTAGCATATAGTCGTTCCTAGACCAGGCATTGATTAGTCGACCACCAACAACGCTTCTCATTGTTGCCCAGACGCGAACTTCGGACGGGCAAGGTGCACCCATCATCACGACGTTCTCGACCAAACCAAACGCTCGCTTTTCGGCCAATGTCATGAGACAGGAGTAAATGACGCGAGCTCCCAGACTGTAACCTATGAGGGAAACAGGTCTCTCTCCGCAAAGCCTGTTCACGAGGATGTCGGCTAATGCACTGCCTGCCTTTTCTGCTCGCACCATACCAACACACCAAGGATTCTCGATGACCTTGCTGATCTTCACAAGGCCGGCCGGCCAGTACGACTCTGTCAACCTGTCGAAGACTAAAACGAAAAGTCAGCATATGATTATGGACGGGCATGAATGAATGCTTACCAGTTCTCGAACCGATCTCTTTCTGAGCTTCGGCCCAAGCCAAGCTTTTCGAGAGTATCTCCAGAGAATTGCCGACCTTCGTCAAGGCGTCCAGCTCCCATCTCAAAGCATAAGCCTCGTACTGACGACCAAGAATATTCCAGACTTTGGGGAAGTCGTCTTTCTTAGTAAGCATACCGGAGACTCCGATAGTGACTCGCATTCTACGGTCGTCGGTAGATACATCCTTGGGGTCGATAATCTCATTCTCGTTGGTTGCATGTAAGGGGATCATGCCGAAGTCCAGGATGTCCTTGCCATGTCCGTCGATCGTTTTGCAGCCTGCTCGGGCTCCATACAGACCGAACAGTGTGCCAACGATGACTGTGCTCTCATTCATGGATCCCAGGAGCCCAGCTACAACGGCCGGACTATGTCCCATACCCCCGAAGACCGTACCGATTCGAGCTGCGGCTAGGGCAGGTGCGAGCTCACCAGTGTTTGCACTTCCACTCAAGGCCCCGCCGGAAGTGCCTGGTTTCCAGCGTCGGGAGGCTCTGGCCTCTTCTGCTCGCTTCTGGACGATATCCTCGATAGGGATGCCCTTGATTATTTGCGACAGTCCTTGGGCGACTCTGACTTCGTCTTGCGATAAAATCCACATCGGGACGTTCAACGACGAAGCAAGCTTAATAAGCAGTATCCTCGAATACAGCGAATACTGATCCAGTCCGAGCACGATCAGGAGTACGGAATGCAGTATGAGGGCGCGCTTTTCACGAGGGTAGTCCTTGAGAGATGTGTTTATCGGGGGATAAAGTTTGGCAAGAGTTGCAGAAGGATTCTTGATAGACGGGTCAAGATCTAGTGCCAGAGAAGTTAGCCCTGATATGAAGTAAAAGGGGAAAGAGAAGAATAAATGGATAACGTTGACCGGCGGCGAGCCTTCGGAGGAAGAGCTTACCACTTTGCATGGGAAGTCTTCCTCTCTGGGCGTTGCCTGGTCTTCTAGTATTACCTAGTGCATGCTGTGGTGCTTGGCCACCAACGTTGCCACTGGTTCCTCCATTCTTGACAACGATGTCGTTGATGCGCTTTAGCACGGCTACGCGCCACTTGCTGAAGTGCGTAAGACAGTCTCGCTTGAGCTCCGACAGGCTCGAAACCAGAACCTCGGCATCTGTCTTCTGGAGCATCTTTTGGACATCCTCGGGGGACTTGGGGATCTTCCATAGGGGCTTCTGTGGCCTTGATGTTGTTGCATCAGTCTGACGAGTAGGCTGATTGGACGGCTTGACGTTTTCCTTTTCCTTGTCCTTGTTGACGTCAGGTTCAGCGGTCGTCGTGGTAGCGGTAGCGGTATTGGTCGAGTCCGAGCCAGTATCTTCGTACAGGTGACGATACTTCTCACTACGAGGGTTGGGAATAGAGGTGCATACTGCCTTGGGTGGGTTGATGCCTTTACCAGGTTCAACTTGGACGGGAGTCATATGATCAAAGTTGTCTCGAATATGCATCTGCATCTCGTCGACGATGTTGATGATGAGTCGCTGAAGATGGAATCTCTGCTCGCCATTGATGACGGCACTCAAGTCAAGCTCGATGTGCTTGGGCGCGCGGCCACGGGATGAGTTGGGACGCGGCATGGTTTGGGCTTCATCTCCTGATGAGCTGGAATAGTTGGATGAGTTGTCCATCGTGGAAGATTCTTAAAAGGACCCCCAGCAATTAGAATAAATAACCCTTGGGCAACGGGAAGCGGGTCTGCGTTTGCTGGAATCAGTTACTGAGGAAGTCTCGACGTTGCTATGCGCATAAACATAGAGGAGAATCGAGCAGGAGCGAGTAGAAAGTGTCCGGCAGGAAGCCACGAGAAAGCGACGATGAGGCAACTCCGACTGTGTGGGTAGGAGCGACCAAACCAAGTAAATACAAGTAAATCAAGGGAAACAGCGGGGTCAATTCATAGAATTCATTTCGGTACTGCGAGGAATCTGTGTCACAAGCTTTAAATAACTTATACAAACAGCCTCAACTACTCAGTTATGTGCATGTGTTCGCGTGTTCGCGTGCGCACGAGAGATATGAGCTGCATGTGCAAATATCAGATTGTGGCCTTTGTCGTCCAAAGATGCGGCTACCCGACTCGTTCGGCCTATCCAATCCACGCACAAATTCAATATGCCTTGACAATATCAATTGATCAAATTCCTTCTTTTCCATTTCAAAGTGCGCACATGGGGTAGTCAAGTGAATAGGAAGAGATAATGACAGTGTGTGTGTGTGGAAAGGGGTTCAAATTCTATCATACTGGATCCTAAGCTAATCGCATAATTCTATCACATATAATACGCCCACTGTCAAAATTCAGTGATACGTGCCTAGATGTTTTTTCTGCCTATTCTCTTCCCTATGTTGGACTTGTATATATAGCATCTTTGAACTAACCTTGGAACCTAGCAAACTCGCTTCTTCAGATAACCAGGCTTCAACTTACAACCAACCAAATACCCATCAAAGGCATAGGATAAGACTCAGAGATCAGACTTGAAAGATTACTGGCTATTACAGCAAGTAAATATTTAGATAGATTAAGATGTAAACCTGGGTATGTGTCATACGTTCAGATCATGTTACACGAGGAAACATGCAGATATGTGACAGTGCAATGACCACCAGTTGATTGTCGAAACCCGTATAGTTGCTAGGATACCGCAACTAAGTATCATCGTTCGTTACTTAGAAGTCTCTTACTCAAGTATAGAACTAATCGACTGCTTTCCTGATCCGGGTCTCTAGCTAAGGAGTAGGATAGATCTTCAGTGAGTTTTTTTATCATAAACAAGGCAAAGCATACCGAGAAATTCGGATCCTATTAAATCATTCCTGATGAGCAAGCTTTATTGGAAGCTTAGAGTAGCCTTGTCGTGCGATTTATGAAGTGGAAGTATAAGGTTTCTATTCTGGTCCTACGTTTATGAGACTAATTAAGCATATCTTCCATTAAGGGGTTGATAAAAGGGGCTCGCTTCTCTTCGCAACCCCATGGACCCCTCGAAGTGAAATCGACAATAGTCTTGATCATATTCCTCATATATGTATTGCCGTTTGACCCTAGTGGGTTTCTTATCAGTAGGTCGCGACGAAGTTCAAAAGAGGCTTAATATACTCTGGGGTAGGCATTTTCAATACGTACGGCAATCGGGTTCAGAATATGGATACAATAAACCATAGAGAAAGTTATTGTGCGAGGCAGCCAACTAGAAATTGGGAAACGAGACCCTCACGTCTGTGAGAGCTAATTTTACACATCTGCTTCTACTATTCATCTACTCTTATGCTCGTAGAAGGGGGTTCGCGCACCGCTCTCACGGGTTTCTAATAATGCGCTTTAGCACAGTAAGCATCATCTTACAAATAATATTCACGGCAGCCTCTTTAAGTACTAGCCGGACACTGATATTGAGATATAATAGTGATATGCCTTGGGTTAATCGTATGTGTAGGCAGGCTGTCGAGAACCCGACAAGGTACATCTCCAAGCCCATTCGCTAGGCATCCGCTTCAACTTGCCTGTTGGTGTGCGGCCTCGGTCATGTATTATGTTGTAGTGGCGGCTCAGCCCCCACACCTCTTCGCGGAGCATTGCATGCCTCGGGAGGCTTTCTGTACAGCACACCATCACTAGTGAGTTGTCCGGTGTCAGCCTGAATTCTAACTTCTTCCATTAATTGTTTCCTTTGGTGTTACTCTACCCTGAAAATGACAATACATCTCCATCAGCGATTCCTTCTCACTTGTCTATTGAACGCAGGTTTATTTATCCCTATTCGATATCAAACATGGTTGTATATTGATTCCTTGATAATTCATCAACCGAGATCCATAGACATTTATCTATAAGGATGCCGGGAGGCCTACATTCTCAAGTACTACCCGACATCGTACGTGATTCAAAGCTCGAAACACAAATATTCAGCAGTTATACTCAACATATATTCTATGTATCTGGCTACTCGGCGCGTGAGCGACATGTACGTAATGAAGAGCGATGGGTACGTGACCGGTTCCTCGGCCAGGGTGCCTACGGGACCGTGTACCTGGAGAGATGCGAGCAGGGCGACGATGTTACCAAGTTGAGAGCTGTGAAGGAAATCAGAAAATCCGTTCACGCAGGGAACGAATTCGATTATACGAGAGAACTAGAGGCAATTGCTAAGTTTTCACATCCGAATGTAAGAATATCGAGAATAGCGATGTCGCGTGGTATAGCTTGTACTGACAAGGGTAATAGTATGCACACTGCTTCGTTCGTTCCGATGGCTGGTTCGAAAATGATTACTCTATATTCATTACTATGGAGTATCTCGAGCATGGCGACTTGCTCGGGTATCTATCAACGCCAATACCGGAGCTAGAGGCTAGAGACATTACCTCTCAAGTGCTAGAAGGCCTAAAGTTTATGCATGAAAATAATTTCGTACATAGAGACTTGAAGCCGGGGGTAAGTTTCCTGCGTTGCCCGGTTGGGGGTTGATCTAACTACAACCTCAGAATATCATGGTAGTCACCCCGGGCCCAGAGTGGTTCGTGAAGATCGCGGACTTCGGGACTAGTAAACGAAGGCAACAGGATGTCACAAGCTTGCACACCTTGCAACGTGGAACACTTGGGTTTGGTGCACCAGAAGCGATAGGACTCATACCGGACAGCGAATCAAAGTCCTACACATTCGCCGTCGACATGTGGTCACTCGGCGCAGTTGTGTACAGAATGTTAGCAAACACGACTCCATTTCCGACCTACCTCGATATTTTACACTATATAGGTGGCACGGCGGGTTTCCCTATCGAAAGTCTCCGAGCGAAGTCCGTCACAAGAGAAAGTCAAGAATTCATTCTTGCGTTGATGTCCCCTGACCCTGCGGCTCGACCCTCCTCTATAAGTGCGGATAGACACCCATGGATGATGATGTCCCTTCCCCTTGCCACGGACGATGTTGAACCCCGGTAAGTATGCTTCAAATCCTTACATAATAGCACTGACGAGGGGAATTGGTAGTGATACCGAGATACCGACGGCATCGGCTGATAGCAGCTTAGCCAGTGGACATTCCGGGGATCATATCAGGAGGCCGCTCGAATCGCGAGCCGAAATACCTGACAGAGAACAGACGACGAATCCCGACGACGAAGTTTCACTGTCCCACATTACTTCATTATATCGCTCCCCTTATGTCGAAGATTGTAACGATGGATACGGGGGAATCCGTGGGCAAATTTTGTCCTCAGATTCTCCTTACGTTCTAGATGACGCCGATGCTTCTTCTATATCCAAGGATTTACACTCCTCCTCACCACCAACTCCACCACCAGACTACAATGTGGTGGCTCCAAATCCTCACCCCATGACGACGACACCCAGCTTGTCCATAAAGATCCTGGAGGCAGGATCGTTACCGCAAGACCCGTTCGAACGTTTAAGCACGCCATATTCCATTCGAAAAAGTGAGAAAACGAATATCTTCGCCGAGATAAACCCCGGCCGATCAAAGAGCATGGGAGAGGGTGAGGAACGACCAAAAGGTTACAATTCGGAAAGTCCCGAGTCTCCCTCGCAGCATCATAGAAGCAATGGTGCTGGAGAAGCATCACGCCGGACGCCCTTATCAAGTTCCCATGGAGTCAATACGGGAGGATTCGCAGAAGGCTCCTCTAGCAAACGCCGTGATAAATTCACACCAATACAACGGCCGAAATATGATAACGATGAACCTGGTGGCTCTTGTGGTGATACTAAGCTTGGGCACAAGTCCAGCTTCGAATCTTTGCTGGTCGATAACGAGGTGAGGAATCATAGGCATGCTTTGAGCTCGGGAATTGCTCGTTTTAATGATAAAACCCAAAAGATGCTACTACTCAGGTACGATTTACCTTCCCCATCGTTGTTAACATACTACTAACTACTGTAGGCAAGGGTACGGGGAAATGTCATGCGCGTATTGTTTCGCTAAAGACTACCCGGATGGTACATGTATGATAGAACGCGTGGAGTGCGGACACTGGATATGCCATTACTGTCTGATGGAGAGATTCGCACTAGCACTGGTCTCGAAGGATTACAAACTTCGATGCTGTGGTGTAGACATATACTTGCAGTCATTCAGTAGAATATTAGTCGATCCGGAAATCAACCGCCTTTGGACTGCCGGATACGTTAGAGAAAATACCGAGCCTGGCCCTGACGACGACTTCATCATCACGTTGTACAATAAGGCAATTATCAGGAACCCTCAAATACTTCAGGAAATTCGAGCCGTCACTGGCCTCTCGTTAGATGATTCGACGCCGAATGGAGACGCAAGAAGACAAGCGAGAAACAGGTATAATAGGTAAACGTCTACTCACTGATATTGCAACTTAACTGAATATACAGCGGAGTACGACGTAGCTGTATGGATTCGCAAGTAGGTACTTGTTGGACTTATGAGAATACGACAGGGAAAGGAGGTGATGACTTGATGATTATGATCTACGAAGAAAATCCGATATGACGATTGATATGATACCAAAGACATGCATGTAGAATAACACATAGAAGCAAGTGACCTAGGCACCTCTGTTTGTCCATCTTCGATTGCTGCAAGTACTTACACAAACGTCTCTCCCTTTCTAAGCCTAATTATCCCTGGTTCATCCGGAAATTACGTAGTTGTTGCAATTTCAAGAGAGCTCTAGGCCTTTCAAAGTCTTGAAGATTAGAGTGTAGATTGTTGTAAAATTATATCCATGAGTTATGGCCGCCGCCGTGATTAGGAGTTGAGCAGCCGATAGGAGAGTCAACCCCTGAATGAGAGTACGTGACCCTCCCAAGGTAAACACCACAAAGTTGATGACGACCAATAGGGATCTATTTAAACAATGTATTTCTGGTAGCTTAGTAATTAGGTCCATGGCGTCTGGTTAATACCCCTATCTGAGCCCTGGGCTGCTTGGCTTGAGCTATTTGACGAATGTAGATTAATGAGGTTGGGTTGGACAACATTAGAGCCTTGGAGGTACTTAGGTACGCAGCTCGACTACTGGTTCGGCTTTGTTTTTTTCGTTTAGTCCTCGAGTCCATACTCGGTGCTACGAGTAGGTAATAAAGGGAATCGTTTTCTCTATTCCTCTATACGTATGCTCGTATTCTTCTAGAGACACATCCCGGCCACATAGTAAGAATAGAGGGAATTTGTGTTCTGAGTTGATAATCGGCCCTATCACTAGAATGAGTACAACAAACGGATATAACGCTCTTCGGTAATTTGCAGGGCGGTAACGTTCCTTGCGACAGGACGTTGTGTTACCGTGCCAAAGACGCGTTGTAAATGGCGGTTCGTCGGGACGGTACTTGATAATTCGTCAGCTCTGCCAACAAACCAAGAGATTCAGTAGCCGTTATGGGATCATGGGTGGTTACCGGGACAGTGGGAATATAGTCGTCACAAGGGAGGCGTTCTAAGTCACCAGTCTTCGCAGTTTGCTCCAAGGCTATGGTCTGCCCTATGACACGGACGCTTAATTCATCTATTATGGCATACCTAGGTAGAGAGGAGAGAGGGATCGAGTCCGAGCAAACACCCTGACGAGGCCTCCTGCCCAGTACCTAGCATGTAGCCATCTATGTCGACGGATTACTAGGTGTGAAAGATCAAGTGCCACCTAGGCACACCGGCTTATACTTATCGAAAGGATCTACCCGGCACAAGCGACTTGCACCAATACGACTTCTGCCAACCCTAGCACGGCTGTAACCGACCCGTAACTAGTAATGGAGACCATGGAGTTAGCTTTATTCTAACGAATTCTATCTCACACTTCAAATGTGCCCTAGTCGGGTCCGTTCAAGGTCAAGTGATAGAGGCTGGCTATGGCGTTGTTAGAGAATGCATTGTGATATCCATGGTCCCCATTAGGAACCTCCACCAGCTCACCGTCACCTACCCACCTAGGTGTGCTACTATTAAGTTTGCCACCCGATAAGAGCTAGGTAAAGGCGAGAGTGTCATGGCTCGGATGAAAGCAAACATATTGCTTCATATACACTAGAGCAAAGTGGGTAATTACCTAGGTACTATGAGTCTTGCGTTTCATACCCAAAATGCAACTGACTAAGGTGAAGGCGAGTAAGAAAAGCAAAAATGATTTCTTCATGGGTTGATTCAAGCATCGCATGTCGTGATTTCGCATGATGGTGTTCGGGACCCCGCGTTGAGATCTATCATGTACCATACCTACATGTAGGAAGGTATATACAAGCTCTGTCAAGCTCTCAACATTGTGGGATAGGTTCGTTTGCGTTGACGTCTGGCGTATGTGCGTGGGAATTGTAACACACGGGAGCGCAATGACCATTGGTCAATCGACCCACGTGCGTATGAGGAGCTTTGTTGAAAGGATGAAGGGATACATGTGCTAGCATAGCTTAGAAGATATCTGATTGGCCTCGGGTCACAACCAAGATAACTTAGGAGCAGTCCGGCCGTGACTTGGTGTTTAGTCGCCGGCGGCCGTTTGCATTGGAGGTATTGTCCTAGCGGCATGGTAGGGCGGGATTTTGAAGCTATTTATTACTATGGTTAGAAAGGCTGAGCACTTAACGCCGGCTCAAGACCCTCCCTACCACCGTCACTCGTTTAGATTTACTTGTTGCGTACGTACTAATTAGTAGGTTCCGAGGTTGAAGGAGATAACGAGGATAGTAATGCAGTTCTCTCCGTTCCCTCACCTCGACCTTGGAATTGAGAATTGCGGGTTCTCGTTCAGCTTAGATGCAGGGGTAAGCTCCAATTCATAAGCTGTAAGCTGGGGGACTGGGGAAGGAATTCTGTGCCAGAATAGATCAACTGGTACTCTAAGATACTTTTATAGTACCAAGGCCCACATATAGCGACCATATGGGGGGCACCTGGGGGGATTTCGCGTGGATTTCGCAAGGAATCTGCCCCGTCGTGTGGCCACATGCAGCACCCGCAGACCCTTGAGAAACTATGGGAAACCTCGAGAGATTCTAGGATACCCTGGGATGTTCCGATGACGATACGTGGGAGATATGTGGGAGTTACGTGGGATTATTCAAAAAATTGTTATGTTCTCATGTACTCTCATGTACAATCTTCAATGTTCCCATCAATTATGGATACCAGACGATACTATTAGATTGATGGAGTGCAAAAGGTGGGCAAATACATACATGTATGGTCCAATGCCACCCAAGTCACCTAGGTATATCTGGTTAGCTGGGAAGATATATTACAGGGACCCAGTCTCTAGTGCCTCAGCGGAGGGGGTATCAATTCCTCCCGCACCCGGATAATTGGTCTCAACTTGACCCCTCGACGTCTCGACGTCGCATTTCAAAGACCACCGACCTTTTAGCAGATCTTCATGTCATGACGACCTCCACTTCTTACCACTAGTGCTCTTGAACTTCTGATCTTCCTTTCATCTTCTAACCCTACCAACTTGCATTCTTCTTATACAACCCCCATCGACCACGCGGCTGGCCGAGGTCTACCGAGCTTGCTTTTCTTCCTCTCTACCTCGTAGCTTTTCGTGTTCGAAGCTTTATAGCACCTCCCCCCGGCGGAATAGACCAACGAGACACTGTCCTGGTTGGTATGGATTTGGCCCCATGCCTGCGACGTTCCCTGTGTATTAATATCCGCGCTTCAGGTTGGACGGCGCAACATTACAGCAATATTACACAGCCTTTCGCCTAGTTGATATCCTTCTGCCGCTGCCATACCGTCCCCCGCGCTTTTCGATTCATCGCTCGTCCGAGTTTTAAAGTATTTGGTATATCGTCACACCAGGCCACCAGCCTGCCTGAAGTACGACGGGTGTGTTACATTGTACGATAATCAAGAGCGGTCCTCGACGAAACGGACATTAAACTTCTATATAGTCTCAGCTGATTTTCGAGGCGACACAATCTATCGAACCCCGCCAAACTACGTGAACGAATCATAGCCCTCATCCTCATCGAGCGCAACGAATATAACTTGAATTCCCTCTTTCGAACGCCGAGCACCTTCGCCGCACATCCTATCTAGTCCCCTGTCCCCTTCGGAATTACCCTAAACTCCTTGTCGGTTCTCGAGTCGTATCTCCTAAAAGATACCGTAGGCGGAATAAATTAATAACTCTAGAGACAGCGACGTATAGTTATAGTCATGAGAGCTCTTCGGTGAAGCCCTCCTAACTAGCTATACGTAAGGAGACGCTGATTATATACGATCCTGATGCCCGGGTGTGTCTCGCGGGTTACTTTAGTTGAGAAGAAGACCGTGCGACTCTTATAGCCGACGATACGCGTTCGACTTGGTCACATGCCATTGCATCATGGAGAGTATCAATATATGCGTTATAGGGGCCAATGGAGTCGGCAAATCCCACTTCATACAGCGGGCAATGTCTCTGCCGCGTGTCCCTGGCCCCAATCCCACGACAGCGCGTATTAATATCGATAATGTCCCTTACGCTGTTACCCTGTTTGAGTTGGATCTCGAATACTTCGACGTGGATCCCGATCGGCAGATAAAGTGGCCGAAGCAGATGGGTGGTGCCATCCTACCTCGTGTGAATGGTGTCTTGCTTTTATACGATGTGATGAACAGGGAGAGCATTATAGAGTTACCTCAGACCTTGAGTAAGTGGCTGCAAGTATCGGAGTCCGCTTCGGATGCGCCTGAGTTACCTGAAAGTAAGGGCGAAGGCTAATTTAAGTAGATGCTCTTGTAAATTCATCGCTACCGGCGGTCCTTGTTGCGACGAAATGCGATAATCCAGAAAACTTGAGGCATATCGACACAGAGGCGGTCGCCTCGGCGTGTCAGTCATGCCTCGCAACCTTCAAGACATCCGCCAATAAACCGGAGAGCGCGCGGATAGCTTTATCTACGCTCCTCAAAGCCTTAGTATTGAAAAGTCAGGGTGAGTACGAATCAAGAAGGTTCCTTTACTACATTAGAGGCGGCGAATACTCAGATCGCTCCACTATAACCCTAAATGCTCAGCTCTTTGCATCATTCATTCATTGTTACTAACCACCGGTAACAGAGGCGGAGGGTGGAGAGGGAACAGGCTCAAGACGGAGAGCGGCTTCGGCTGCCCATCTCGATGCTCAACTCGAATCAACGAATGCTCGACCGATAAGCCAGCATAGCAAACATAGTCGAGCCAGTTCGGATATGTCATTGCTTCGAGGCTACCCTACCCAGCCAGGAACGGATTACCGCCACTCAAGATCACCTCGTGTTGATTATACGGGAACCCATATGACTGGCCAATTCCCAGACACTTCCGAAGATGACTCTGGTCAGACTGTCTCCAGTATGCTTCGCACTCCAGGTATCAGATTAGATCGTTCTCAGAACGCTGCCTCGTTCCTTGATATCGAAGATTCGGATGCGGATTCTTTGAGATACTCAGACGATATACCTTTGCTGCAGCGGGGCGATGAATCGGTATTCGATCGGCCGCCTAAGAAGTTTGGAGTTACTTTCGACGAGTTAGTCGATCGCCTCATTGCACAGAAGATGTCTCGGTCGGATTACAATTTCTTGGATATATTCCTATGCCTGTACCGCAAATTCGCGTCGCCCGGCCAGCTCTTCAACGCCCTTTTGTCACGGCTGGATCGTGTTAAGGACGATAAATCGGTTCACTATCTTAGTAAGACGGCTGCGCAGCTTCGGATTATTGAGGTGATTGCTAAATGGGTTTCAACCTATCCCGGGGATTTCGCACGGCCAACGACCAGAAGAACCCTAGAGGACTTCATAAGACACTTGTCTACTGAACCAATATTCTCCGCAGCTGCGCAACAGATGCGAAGGACATTGGAGTTTGGTATATTGGAGGCCGACGACACGGGCTGGGAGAAGGCCGATAGCATGGAAGACGCCCCGGCTGACGATAGCGAGACAACTACGAACCCCGGAAGGGACGCCCCGAGGCGGTATGGTGACCTGTCAGAAAGCATGAGCTCCCTAGGTGTAGACGACCCAGTTGAACGCCGCCCTTCAGCCAGTTCATCCCTCCAGACGGACGCCGGGGCCGCTGCAAAGATACACTCATTCCAATTCCATTCATACGAGGACTACGAACGGGAAGCGGCGACCATGGTGCCTACCTACACACTACCACTAACCAAATTTCGATATCACATATTCATGGACACACAGAACGACGATATTGCAGACGAGATGACACGCATCGATTGGGTCATGTTTTCTTCGATTCGGATACGTGACTTGGTTCGACATGTCAGTCTGTCTGCCGAGCAAAAGGAGAAATGCAGAGCTATGAAGAATGTGAATCGCATGATCGCCCACTTCAATCACATCGCGACTTGGGTTTCCAACATGGTCCTCATGCGAGAGAAAGCGAAGCATCGTGCACAAATGCTGGAGAAATTCATGAACATCGCCTTAAAACTAAGGCAACTCAACAACTACAATGGTCTTGCGGCTGTGCTGGCTGGTATTAACGGAACCGCTATCCACCGTCTCTCCCAGACCAGGGGGCTCGTGCCAAATGACGTACAGAAGCGTTTTGCAAGATTGGTGCTTCTGATGGGAACACAGAAGAGTCATTTTGCCTATCGACTAGCTTGGGAAAACTCGCCATTACCACGAATCCCCTTCATACCGTTACATCGTAGGGATCTTGTCTCGGCAGAAGAGGGTAGTATGACGATGGTAGGACCCCAAGGCGATCGAATAAACTGGAAAAAATTCGAGATTCTAGGAGAAATCATCTTACCTATCATGAAAAGCCAGGGTACTCCGTATCCCAACCTATCCAAACATGATACAGCAAGAGAACTCATATTGGACTGCCTAATGCCCACCGATGAAGAGGTAAGACAAACCTTCAACTATTACTACCAATCGATCAATGTGCCGAAGACTAACCTGTTATATTAGGACATCTACCAACGCAGCATTCAAGTAGAATCACCTAGCGGAGGCTCGGTAGATCCCGCAAGGAAGAATAAGTTCCCTTGGTTTGCGAAGTCGTAGTGATGGCGTTCATTTCTACACATTCGAGAGGGGTGGTTAATTTGACCGAGACACGGACGAAGTAGTGTAATCCGGTCAATGCTAGAGGTGGTGTTATGGAGAGCGCGAACCTAGGTTTAAGTCCCGTCGCCTAACATGGTTGCTTTTTAAGATATTTATGATTTGAGCGGATCTAGCACATGTTGGCGGATTTGGATAGTCACAATCCAGCTATCTGAGTCTTTCCAGTGGGTATGGATGTACGGCGAATTGACAAGGGCGGACTTATAGGGGGTTTCGTAGGTTTAGCTCTATCACTTCGACTTTACCAGGCGTCTATTCTTATTATTATGGTATAGGCCATTCCAACTCATGGATCTTGCGTCGTCGGCGTCTGGTACCATTGATATATATCATTATCTAGCATACGGGATTATACACAATATCAATAGGGAGAATGTTAGGGTATAGGTACCGGTAGTAGTTTGCATAAATAAACTAGCATGTGCCTGCCCAGAATATGTATACCTGCCTAATGATGTCATGATTTCCCCCCCGCGTTGCAATTACACCCCTCATCAATTAATTGCAGAGTCTTCTCTCCCCCCATCGTGGACTCGCTAGACTATCCTATACTATCCTAGACCTTGTTAGACCTGACGCAGCGACGTCTACCTACATTACCGTAGCTTCAATCCTGACTAGCGCCACCCCGTCGGCTTACCAGAATAAGATAGTCACGGCAAAGCTCTATTCATGTACCTGAATTGATCTACACTGCCAACACTTCTTTTGTCTTATCTCGTTTCTCTTCGTCAGTTTTCGGCGCAGGTGTCTCGCGAGCTGTCAAAAGCTCAAATCATTTTTCTGCTATCCTTTAAACCTCATTAAACCTCATTAACGTGGTTTATTAGTCTCATTTTCCAATTTACGAGCTCAAGTCCGTGCTAGGTAAACCTCAGATATGGTTGTAGTCGACAACCACGAGTACCTTACTGAGGAAGAAAAACGCCTCAGAGAGGACAGTGATCGCACCAAATACTGGAAGAAATGGGGACCTTATGTTGCTGAACGGCAGTGGGCGACAGGCAAGCTAAGCTTGGTAGCCGCTTCTTCCTTACCTCACTAGCTAACCTATAATATGCAGTGCGAGAGGATTATAGCGCAGATGGTGATGCTTGGAGTCGTGAGTGCTTATTTCGTGCTTCACAGTACCGTATATGCGCTGACTAAGAGTTTCCTACAGACTTCACACACGACCACGCACGATCTCGAGCTTTCCGTTGGGGCGAAGATGGAATCGCCGGAGTGTCAGATACGCACGGTCTACAGAACATCGCCTTCGCTTTCTGGAACGAGGAAGAGTCCGTAGCAAGCTCCTCATACCAATAGGCGCCGTCAGCTGACAAGTGCCAGCCCCTTTCTCAAGGAACGACTCTTCGGTCTAGCAAATCCCCAGGGAAATCACGGTGAAAGTATCAAGGAAGCTCATTTTCACCTTGACAACACACCAGTAAGTTTAGGACGCCATTTGTACCATGATCACTACTAACAATACATCTAAGACAGTAAGAAAAGCAATTCGCACTTCCTACTCGAGCCCCTACTTACAATCACACAGCATTCCTATATGAAATATCTCTACAAGTACCCTCAGAAAGCCTTCCCCTATGAAGACCTCTTAAAAACGAACGCGAAAAGGACAAAGCTTGAGAAGGAATATCAGATCATTGATACTGGTATATTTGATGAGGATAGGTACTGGGATATCATCATCGAGACCGCCAAAGAAGCAGACGACCCCGATGAAATCCTCTTCCGGGTTACCGCTTGGAATCGAGGCCCGGACCCTGCCCCTCTTCATATTATCCCCCATGTCTGGTTTCGAAACACCTGGGCCTGGGGCAGAGAGCCGGAGGATAAGAAACCCTCCATTGCTGAGTATTCCGAGAACATGGCAAAGTCAAAGCACCACAGTCTAGGCGACCGATACGTGTTGTTGTCTCCTTCGCCTGGTGTTGGAATTAGCGGAGATGATGTTCAACCAGAGCTTATCTTCACTGATAACGACACCAACTATGAGCTCCTGTACGACGGAGAGAATAAGGTTCCATATGTCAAGGACGCATTCCACCAGTATATCGTCGATGGCAAAAAGAAAGCTGTAAACCCAGCCAAGACGGGTACCAAATGTGCGGCCTGGTTCCAATTCAACGAGTCGGGTGGCGTTGGCCCTGGCGAATGCGCCGGTACGTGGTCGACGAAATCTCAGACTGGATACCAAAACTAACGTTACGTGAAAGTTGTTCGTTTCCGATTTTCGAGGAAGGATGAGTCCTACCTAGACGAAGAGATCTTCGACGATATTATTGAGAGAAGGCGAGAGGAGGCAGATGACTTTTACTACAGAATTAGCCCCCTACCAATGTCGGACGATCTTCGCAACATCCAACGACAGGCCTTTTCTGGTATGATGTGGTGCAAGCAATATTACCAGTTCATATGGGAGCAATGGGCCAACGGCGATCCCGCTCAACCACCACCTCCTCCCGAAAGGAAGGCTGTCAGAAACTCGCAGTGGAAGCACTTGCACATTGATGATATCCTATCCATGCCAGATTCATGGGAATATCCCTTCTTTGCTGCCTGGGACTCCGCCTTTCATTGCATCCCACTCGCCATGATCGACCCAGACTTTGCGAAGAAACAAATTGACCTGTTTACCAGAGAATGGTACTGCCATCCAAATGGCCAGCTTCCTGCGTATGTATTTACCGCTAAACCCCACGTATAAAAAAAGGCACTAACTTCATTATCATTAAGATATGAGTGGAACTTTGGTGATGTGAACCCTCCTGTTCATGCTTGGGCTACCTTCCGCGTATTCAAGATTGAACGTAAGCTCTATGGAAGACAAGATCTTGATTTCTTGGAGAGGGTATTCCAGAAGTTGCTACTAAACTTCACTTGGTGGGTCAACCGAAAGGATATGGACGGCAAGAATGTCTTTGAGGGAGGTTTCCTCGGACTTGATAATATTGGCCTATTCAACCGTTCTGAGCCTCTTCCGACAGGAGGCGTACTCGAGCAGGCTGACAGTACGGGTTGGATGGCATTCTATTGCTTATGCATGCTGAATATCGCCCTCGAATTGGCTAAGCATCGGCGAATTTACGAGGACATCGCCTCGAAATTCTTTGAGCATTTCATCTTCATTAGTGATGCTATGACCTTCAAATCTGGCGAAAACGAAAAATCCCTATGGAACGACGAAGATGGTTTCTACTATGATGCGATTTCCTGGGGTGGACCGTGGATTCAACAGCTCCCGGTCCGATCACTTGTTGGACTGATTCCGCTCTATGGAACACTAACCCTAGAGCCTGAGTTGATCAACAAGCTTCCATCCTTTAAAAGGCGTGTGGACTGGTTCGTAGAAAACCGGTGTGATTTGGCTGAGAGAAACATGGCAAGTATTCGGAAGCGGGGTAAAGGAAACCGTATCCTGCTTGCCATGGTGAGTAAGGATCGATTGGAGAAGATCTTGAAGCGTATGCTCGATGAGAATGAATTCTTCAGCGAGCATGGAATTAGATCTCTCTCGAGATACCATAAAGACCATCCATATTCCATGGATGTCAATGGGCAGAAATTCACAGTAGGGTATGTGCCAGGAGACTCGGACAGCGGGCTATTTGGTGGTAATAGCAACTGGAGAGGTCCTATTTGGCTTTGCGTCAACTTCCTTCTGGTGGAGTCATTACAGCGATTCTACCTATTCTACGGCCCCAATTTTCAGGTCGAGTGTCCTACTGGATCTGGAGAATACATGCATCTTGGACATGTCTCCGAGGAGATCCAGCACCGGTTACAACACCTGTTCGCCCGTGGTGACGATGGACGTCGGAGTGTCAACGCTGGAAGTGACTTACTTGACTTCGACCCGCACTGGAAAGACCATATGTGGTTCCATGAATTTTTCGATGGCGATACGGGTCGTGGACTGGGAGCAACGCATCAATGCGGTTGGACCGGCTTGATCGCTCGTATGATCCATGACACTGGGTAAGTCCGACTATGCAATAAGGATTTATCTGAATGCTAACGCCTGAAATAGTATCAGCTGCCGCCTTCCACAGACCCCACGCACGCCGTCTATAGGTATGGCGACATACTTTGATGATATCTTCAATAGAAGTGTTAGTGTTAGCGGCCATACCAAGCCACAGAAACCGCATATGCGCCGTTCATCTACAGCGAGGTCTATCGGCGCACGTAGCGACTTCGACGCCTCGATCAACGGCGAAGACTACGACGTCCGCAGCGTCGCGCCAGACGACCCCGAGCGCGAAGCCGAGCGCCGGGAGGCAGACGCCCACCTCCATCTGTACATCTCAGAACAGCTGCAAAGAGTGAAAGACCACGACGAGCAGGGGTACGCTGATGGCGAGGAATACGAAACTCATGCAGAATAGGGTGCTACAATGGTAGATCTTATCTGGCCCTAGAATGAGATACGATATTTACAGGAGAAGAGGAAGATTGGGTTGGGTTGACTTAGAGGTCTTACATAGGCTGCATACTACATACACATACATATATGCTAGAGGGGATACGGATGCTAGATAATACATGAGATGATGTCCTAATATACACGTATTCGGTACTGGGTCTATAGGGAGAATGGTATATATTGATATGTTGATGAATTGCTTAGTGAAGCTTTTATTCCTCATGGAATCATGGAATAAGAGATAGACTTACTACGCTGGGGCTTGAGACCACTCTTTCCCTCTATTCTACTCTTCATTAGTACGAGTAAGGCTATTAATCTCGTAGCAATGGTTAGACCTAGCGTATCTTGATATAAGAGCTACTTTGATATCAGGGGTACTTGAACATGTTCGATTAATAGTTCTATGAATGGACGACTGGGACTGGCGGGGGACGAATGCTTCCTCTATTTTACGAGCCTATACACAATGGTATCTCTGTCTAAGGAGAACCAAACCTTCCAGTCGCAAAACGTCTCTCCATAGCAGCTCCCACGCTCGCACACAAAAACAAAGGGAATAGTTTTACAAAGTGTCGGTGAGGAGCTTGTTCATCTTGGCGATCTTGGAGGAGACCGAGAGATCAATTGTCCTGTCGCCAATTTCCACAACCAGTCCGCCGACGATGTCGGGGTTGACCTGGTTGGTCACCTTCAGCTTCTTGCCCGGGCCAACGTAGGCGGACTTGGAGACGGCGGTTTCGAGGCGGGAGAGGGTTCGGTTGTCCAATTGCTATCGTATACGTTAGCATATCTAAGGGGATATTCATATATATGTTTCGGATGAAAATAAAGTACCTGGGCGCTAGTAACAACCATCTCGATCTCGCCCCGGGACGCGCTCATGATCTGGCCGAACTTCTCGCAGACGCCCTGGAGTATTCCAAGACGGTTGTTCTCGGCGAGGGTGGCAAGGAAGTTCTTGACGGTCTCGTTTGAGCTAGCGGCACCCACGTTCTTCTGCAATTCGGCGACGATGGCGCTCTTATCAGTGTCCGAAAGAGTAGGGGTGCTCAGGATAGAGGCCAGCTTAGAATCTTTGGCGCACAGGTCGTTAAGAGCGCTTAGAGCCCTCGCGGTCGGGTCAAGGGAGGAGGACTTTACAGCCGCCGTATACTAAATAGCTCAACAGTCAACATAGCTGCTCCAAATTCGATATACAGCTCTCTCCTCATCCCAACCATCCCAATTGAGATATCTAAGTTTTTTCGGGAGTATATATCATGCTCGGAGAGGAAATTGGCGTACCAGAGCGGTGGCATAGGTGCCATCGAGACCGTAGACAGCGACTGGGGGCTTGACATCTTGAGCGGCGGCAGCAGCTGCGAATGAGCGCACGGGAGTCCGGGCGAGGGTCCGCTGAGGAGCTGCAGCTCGAATTGAGCGGATTGCATGTCGGGACAGCATGGCGGAGTAGATGGGATTGATACACGGTGCGAAGGGGGATAGGTGGTTGTCGTTTTTCTCGAGCTCGGCTTCGAAAGACGTTTGTCCGCAAGAAATCCAACCGGCGATTTAGCGGGCCAACTGACTTTGGAAGTGGGTCTCGGCTTTGGAGCAACTCAGTGCTGAGTGTTCAAACCACAATACTAGTGAGTCAAGCCACAATGCACGACGCCACAGTTCACAGTTTCACTTAAGGTTCAAATCAATGTATAATATTCAGGTTTTGCACATAACGCCGAATGCACCAATGCCAGTGAATCAGCGCTAACTATAGTGAATTTCAGGTAGCATTGGGCAATTGCAGTCCACCTGGGCACTGTTGACTGATTCAAAACCAGCCAGCCTGACCTTCCCATTCCAAGGTTTAACTTTTAAATAAGAACAGGGCGCTTACCTTAATTAATCATCGATCCTTCTTCCGTTCCCTGTTCTCTGTTCTCCGTTCCCGTAACCCGGCTGTCCAATCTGTCTTACCTATTTAATAGTCCTGGAGCCCGACACTCAACCTGGAATTCTAGAACTCGGAACTTTCCCAATCTTGAAATCTCACATCATCGACTTTCTCCAAGTCGAAAGAGCACATCTTGGGCGCGTTTCTTCGCCCAACTACAGTGTCCTTCCTCCCTTCGTCGCCCAGCTTAGGAGGCATCTTGATTTGATTGATCATCCTCTAGGTATACTACGTGACACTCACTTGCCTACCTAGGTTACTTTCGTCCTATCTGGTCTGGCTTGGTCTATCTTTCAGCAACGGCAAAAAGTCATTTTGCCTTGATCAGTTTGTCGCGGCGCGCAATACTTCAGGCTTTTAGATCCAAGACGCGAATGCGTTTACGTATGATGCGATAGCCGTGCCACTGTAGCCGTCATATTTTTCTTTTTCCCTACTTCCGTATTCAGTATCACTCAAGCCCGCCCGCCTCTTCGTATGGTAAGGTTAGGATTACAGCCGTCATGGGCAGAGAAAAGAAGAAAGTCCCGGTGCCGCCCCGCGGCGTGCGGGCTCTAACCCGTCGCGCAAAGCTGGATAAGGCGCAACAACATCATGCAGATGACACTTGGAGGAATCTAAATCCGTTAAAGGACCCTCCAAGGATGAAACACAAGACGACCTTCGAGTTGGTCCGGAATACAGACAAGAAGAAGAAACTCGAGTTTAAGGTAGCCAGAGCCAGCTGAGGACAATGGCAAGGAAGCACGCTGACCACTCATAGATCACCACCGACAGACACCCACCGCCAGGCTTCGAGTTTGTCCCTGTGGGGAATCCGAAACTATCACATTCATGCAAAGAAATGTCAAGGGAACATGATGCTATGATCTTCATTGTTTCCGTACGTCAGCTAACCCTCTCGCGACTTCCAATATACTAACCCTCTTGCTTTAGGATGCGAAGAACCCCGACAATCTCGAGCATCATATGAACCGTGTTGGCTACCATTTCAGGCAAACGATAGTGGATCAAGCTCGTGCGGCGCTGCCACGCAGTAGGCACTCTAATCACACCAACCGAATTCACCGGCCTGGTGAACCGGAACCTATACCGAAGAGTCAGGCAGAGATTGATGCGCAAGCCGACGCTGTCCTAAGGGATCTTTTCCCAAGAATCCCGCATACCGATCGGCGCCAGATTATCGAACATGCCTTCCGAAAAGTATTCCCCCCTCTATTTTGTATCGCTATTCGATATAGTAATACTGATATCACGTTTGTTAAATAGGACGGTACATTTCATGGCGAACCCTTGGTGGGTATGGTCAAAGAACTAACATTAGCACGCCGAGTGCAACTCGCTGCAATTGCTCACATCAGACATACGCATACTCGTTATGATGAACTTTTGAAGGAGAGTAACTGGGCTAATGCTCGAAAAGCTGTAGAAAAGCCGTGCCTAGACATCATCGTCAAGTGGCGAGGAGATGAAGAGACTGGCCGTGACCAGCTTGACGAGATCCTGCGTGAAGTCATCGAGATTTCTGATACCGAGGAAGAATCCGAGGATGAGAACTCCTCCGAGGAATCATTCCCAGCTCGACATGTTAGTACGATGCCTGCTGCAGCATTTACGCAGTATACGGCAGATTCCCAAATTATTAGGCCCGCTGATCGTCAGCCGCCTGCTCAAGCTCAGAGGCGTGATCCATCCCCTCCAAGCACCCTGACATCATCTAGACAGAGAGCGATTGCTAAGGCCGAAAAGAAGAACGCTCGCAAAACACAACGATTCAGGAGATATGCTGCTGCTGCTGAAGCTCTTGCAGATTCATCCGATCAGAGAGGCTATGCTAATGACCCAAATGTGGCTCCTCCGGGAACTGCTGCAATGGATTTTGCTAGAAGCCCGGGCGCCGTTTACACTATTGGCTCAAGTCGCGAGCAAACAATGACAGCGCGTGCTACTCCTATCATTGAACAGATGCCGCGTCATTCTGAAATGCGCCCAGATCCGCAGCGTTTCATTAGCGACCCCCGAAGAGAGAGGACGTCCATGATCCCTCACAGTCTCCCCGAAGCTCGCAGGTACGCTTCGCCCCAACCAATGCGTGAGCTAGAAGGCCATAGACCCAAAGTTGGGCACGCACCAGCCGGTTACCGTCATCCACAGGTCCCATTATCGCCAATAAGGCATGGGTTACAGGACATGCTGCTACAATCCATTGAGCCTACATCTCCCATCACTCCGAGGGAATTGCGGGAGACATCTCGTCCGATATATCATGAGTCTCATCGCTTCGCGGAAGCACCCCGTGCTATTACCCGAACTATCCATGAACCGGCAGGTTCTATTACACGCCCATTGTCTCCCAGGATCGTGAGTAATGGTAATGAGTTTATGGCGATACGCCGTCATGATGCAGATCACCCCACTGCAAATCTTGACGGGTTTCCAGGATTTGTCCAGCTTAACCGTCAGGATCGAGGTGAGGGTCTGCGACGCGCGCAAGCTGAATACTCCATGGACAGGCCCATCCCGTCGGCCAGAACCGCTGATCAAGTGTCGTTCCTGGATCAGCATCGGCCGGTTCCCGATGATAGACTGCCGCAGTATAATGGTGATGTTCCTGCTAGAGCGAGGGAGAATCCAGTCGTCATCGATGACAGGTCTCGCCAACCTCGTCAAGTAGTCGAGTTCCGGCATCCCGACGGGGATTATGAAGTTCCCTTTTTGAGGCGAGGGGACGTTGCTCGTGATATCCCTGTTCGGGGACACCCGCGTGTCCAAGATGACGCTCAAGTTGTATTACTTGATTCGCCCCCTACCCGTCCAAGAAGCGCATTTGACTACCGTGGCCCCGTTAACCATGCTAGACACCGCGTGGCTCCGTATCAGGAGCCCAGTATGCATAGAGTATCAGCAACACGATTGCGTCGCCATGTAGCTGACGCTCCTTCGGATGCTGAATCCCGCCATTACAGAGAACCGCCTCGTGGCCAGCACCTGGTTCCTGAACCTGTAGAATGGCAAGGTAATGCAGCGCGAGAAGTTCGAGCTATTCCTATTGCGCCAGCTGGCCCCGAAGTGTAAGTACGATAAATTGAGAAGAAGCATGTCTCACTCGTGCTAAAATTATTGTTATATTTCCCGAATGTATTGGATATTAGCTAATCTAGCTTTATAGGCGCTACGAAGGCGCTGGGAACCACTTCCAAGAGAGTCCAGGATCCGTATTCCTCCAAGATCCGCATCAGGCTCCATTAGGAACTCGCTACTACAGAGTCGACGGGCCCTCCCAAGATGACTTATTATATCGACGACTTGGTCGCCAACCATTTGTAGCCCCTACGACTCATAGTCACTACATCGAAAGTCACGGACTCCCACTTCAACACCACATTCCTGAACACCATATAGTTCACGTGGACCGTTGATCAAATGCTATATCACTAACTCAGGATCACCATATATAATTCAGCCGCGAAATTTCCTTTAGGATTCTATTAATAGGGTCAACCGGTGGGGAACAGGAGGTGGTATCAACAATGAGGAAAAGACGGCATCGACATGGTTTTCGACATGACAGCATTTGAGATACCCCCATACAACATTGTTACAGTTTCCTTTTTCTAGCATCATTGCATGGCTAGGCGTTAATGGCACTTGCATCACGGCACAAAGCATACAACAAGGAATAGACTAGCCTTCTAGGCTATGGAGTTTCCAGGATTGCATTTTCAGTTTCGGCCAGGATAAGGCGTCATATTACCACATCCCCGACAAGCACCCTTCCTCGTCAGCAACAATCACAAACAAAACACATATGTACTCGCCTAAGTATAGTTTACTGTATTCGAAAGGGGAGGGTACTAGAGATGGATGAACAAACTGGACGATGTTTGCACATAGCTCTTTGCGAGAGGTGGCTGGGTCTTCATGTAATACTGATTGTATGAATACCTAGATATTGAAACTCGAGAATAACAGTGCCTTACATGATACATTGAGAAACATATGTGCGTGAATTATCTACTTGCAGGCATGATGAGTGCAGAAGAGTCGATTATGTTTAATACCGTGTGACCATTCGGAGAATTACGTGATGATCTACCTTGCCTATTCTAAAAAGGGGGTGGAATGACCTAAAAGGACTTCAACATGAATAGGTCTAAACTTATAGAATCGAGAAAGCATGGGAGAACCAGCAAAATTCCATTGTCTATATGTTGATTACAACAACTACCAGTAATGCACCTAGCCATCCGTCTCCATGATGCTTCCTCTATGTATCCACTTTCCAGGGCACAGCCAACCTGTCAACTGATAGGGCGACGATGCTTCCTATGTTAAAGGGGTGCCCAATATCCTATTACCATCCCACCGGAGATTTCCAGCGCTTCCAAACATGTGTAGTTCCGCTCTCTTACGTCTATTGAGTATGGTGTATGCGTGTGTAATTCATGGCTAACCACCAACCCCCACACCTCAATCAGGAGGCCAGCATAGCTCTCCTCTCCGGCTCTGGCTCTGCTTCTTCGGCTGTGGTGGGTTGTTGCTCCTTGACTGCCTGGGGCAGCTTGGTATCGGGCACGTTGGGGAGTGTTGCAGGGCCGTTGACTTCGGCCTCCAGCGCGGCGAGTTCGTCTTCGACTTCGTCCTCGTCCTGGTTCGTGATACGGCCGCCGAGCATCTCGCTTACCTCCTGTGACGTAGATGTTAGTATAAGCTACTCTGAAGTTTAGGTAGAGGGGTAGGAAGGGATGAAAGTCATGACGAGTAACGTACTCGCTGGTAAGCAATGGCATCCGCCGTATCGCCCATGAGCTTCTCAACATGTTCGATCCCGCCCATCTCGGCGTGGATATCCTTGAGCACACGGGTGCCCTGCTGCAGGCCGAACACGACGTCCTTCTGAATGAGCGCGAACTCGACGTTCCGCGTCAGCTGCTCTAACTGTGCTAGCTGTGCGTCCGTCTTCTCCAGTAGCGACTCCTGGTACTTCTTCCGCCGTAATGCTAGGAGTGCTCGCTTCTTGTCGCCTGCTGCGAGCATTTGCCGCGCGATCGCTGTTTCTTTGTCCGTGAGCACGGTGATGCGCCGCTGGTACTGGTGTAGCTTGTCCCGCTGGAGCTTCAGGTCGAGGATCGCCCTGCGTGTAGATAAGATGGTTTGTTAGCTGGTTGGTATTAAATAAATAAAGAGATAGGGGTAGTATAGGGGTAAAAGGGAAGAGAAGGCAAGGGGATCGCACTTGTCCTGGGCAGTCACTCTGCTCGAATTGTTGCCCATGATCGCCGTTCCCTGGAATCTAGTATAGGATGCCGAGCGCGCATTGTCTGTTGATGGATTAGGATTAGATGAGATTAACTGCCAGGCGAATGCCACTGTAGGGCCGCCTGTTTCGTAGAGTCACCGATCTTGAGGGTATGTTAAGCATGTATGTGAGGAAATGTGTCGCGTGTATGGCGGAAGTGATGTGACCGATGTCGATGAGACCCTCCGGCGAGTTTGGAAGGTGGGCTTGAACCAAGGATTCGCTTATCGATTGCAGGGACAAAGCGCGCTATGCCCCATACGTGTAGTAAGTACCGGTGGTTACAAAGTTGGACGTAATGACGCACATGCATATCCAGGCGTTTTGTTAACCCAACTTCAAATGTTTCCTTGCTAATAAATTAGGCTCATGGGCATCCTATTTGTCTAGACGAACTTGTTATTTTGGATTATGTGGAATATACCCCTATTGATAGATCGTTCATACCATATGTTCACGTGCCTACACTACCTAGTAGATACCATAGTCCATATCATTTATGAACATTTTATTAATATTTCGAGTCGTCTACTTACATAGTAATAGCTTGGAAGTACTAAACTATTACTACGATACCCAATATCTGTGGCAAGGTTTCAACATTTTTGAACTGATTATTTGTTGGGAAATACCCAGGTAATTCCTAAATAAACCCACCATACACTCCCTAACTAGGTAATGTCTATATGATCGTAGGGTTGGTCCATGTCGATATAACTTGAATCCAATCGTATCTGTAACCTGAAAAGTCTCCAAAGGGCTGGTTCAGTGAAGTTACGCTTGGCTGCCGACTGGGATAGTGGCGCACTATGTAATTCCGACCCACTTTGTTTTTGCGCGCCGAGCTTTTCTCAAATTCAGAACTTGTTAAACCATTCAATATCAAGATTCAACCTGATATCGCAACAACAGTATACACTTTAAATTTCCTCAAAATGGCTCGAATATAAAGTCTTACCATATTTTAATTTCAATCACAGACACTAAATAATCTGATCCCGATTTTATGTAAACATCGTCTATTTCTGATACAAGATGCCGGCTAAGGTGCTCCACGGCATAGACCGTGATATCTACCAAATAATCAGAAAATTAGAAGACGAACGTGAGCGGGAAAACGAATCGTCAAATAAGCCTGGAAACAAGCCTCTCAAATTTACTGTATCCGGCGTGTACGACTCCATAAAGCGATCAAATTCTAGCCTCGCACGTCTCAAGAAACGTCCGCTAGAAGACTCCATCGAGAGAATCCTCCGCCTTAGAAAAGAGGAGCGAAAGGAAGAAGATGAAGAGGAAGCTCTGGATAATGCCCCTCCCGAATCTCCAAAACCTAAGGTAATCATAATCATAGCTATTTTTCACCACTACACTGCCGTTGTTCATGAAAGTAGCTAATATGTCCAGGAACGCGATTATTTTGTTATGAATAAACACATCTCCAAATCCTGGAACTTAAACAAGAGCCAGGGCACAGACTCACCCGAGGCCGCCACACCAAGTGGTAATGTTTCTGGTGTTGATGCGATGGCTGCTGCCGGCACAGTTGAGAGACAGCCTAATGGGGAAGCCAAAACGAAAAGGCGGAAAACAGAGAAACCCAAGGAGGATCGTACTCCACCTAGCGATGTTTCCTTACACGATCTCGGTGGTATGGATGACGCGATCAAGGTTCTTGCCGAATCAGTCACGTTTCCCATGCGATTTCCGGAAGTTTGCCTCGATAACGACCTGGAAGCTACTCGAGGTGTTTTGTTACATGGCCCCCCAGGTTGCGGAAAGACCATGCTTGCAAATGCATATGCCGCCTCACTCGGTGTAGCGTATATACCAGTATCTGCTCCCTCACTCGTCGCTGGTATGTCTGGTGAATCGGAGAAGAAGATCAGAGAGCTCTACGATGAGGCCAAATCGCTAGCGCCATGCTTAATATTTATTGACGAGATCGATGCCATTATGGGGAAACGAGAAAACGCACAGAGGGAAATGGAAAAGCGAATAGTGGCCCAGATGCTAACATGTATGGACGACTTAACACCCCAAAAACTCGGAGGCAAGCTTGTGGTGACGCTGGCTGCAACAAATCGACCGGATAGCATCGACCCGGCCCTCCGAAGAGCAGGACGATTTAACCGAGAAATCAGTCTTGGAATACCGAATGAGACATCTCGCGAGGCGATTCTGCGAAAAATACTTCAAAATAGCAAGGTCTCTCCCGAAATGGATTTCAAACTACTAGCAAAGAGGACACCGGGTTTCGTGGGTGCCGATCTGAAGGATGTCGTATCTGTGGCTAAAAACGAAATGGCCAGAGCCACCATGTCTGAACTGGCACAGATTGGTCCTGTGGAGATGGACCTTGATTCTGACGATCAAATATCACCAGGGCTTCGGCTGCACCTCGCGATAATGGGAGCACCGGATGGAGCAGTATCACAAGAGAAGTTCATACTCACAATGGAACATATGCTCAGTGCAATCGGGAAAGTCCAACCATCCTCCAAGAGGGAAGGCTTCACAACGATACCAGACACCACTTGGGCCCATATCGGCGCCCTTTACGATGTACGGAAGCAGCTCATGCTATCTATCGTAAAGCCTATCCAGAACCCTGAAAGATTTGCTAGCAAAGGTCTTGAAGCACCCTCGGGTGTACTTCTGTGGGGACCTCCTGGATGTGGTAAAACTCTTCTCGCGAAGGCAGTGGCAAACGAATCGAAGGCGAACTTCATCTCTGTCAAGGGCCCGGAACTTCTAAATAAGTGGGTGGGAGAGTCAGAACGTTCAGTTCGTCAAGTCTTCAGCCGAGCCAGAGCGTCAGCTCCATGTATTCTCTTTTTCGATGAACTCGACGCCTTGGTACCTCGGCGTGACGGCAACGGCCCCGATGCTAGCGCGAGAGTCGTCAATCAGCTCCTAACAGAAATGGACGGGATCGGTAGCCGGCTAGGCGTCTACGTGGTCGGTGCCACCAACCGACCAGATATGATCGACCCGGCCATTCTTCGCCCTGGTCGACTGGGCACTAATATCTTCGTCGACTTACCCGATGCAGACGGGCGTGTGGATATTCTAAAAACTCGCATGAGGCGCTTGCTCCCATCATACACGGACTTCGACGTCCTTGAGGCCGTGGCCCGCGACACACGGTGTAATGGTTTCAGCGGTGCCGACCTGGACAATCTACACGTCGCAGCTGGTCAGGCGGCCGTCGAGCGTGCCGACGTCAGGGGTCCGGATGTGCTATTACCGGAAGACTGGGAGGCAGCGCTGAATAAGATCAAGCCGAGCGTGTCATACAGCCACTCGAGCAAGTTTAGAGAGCTGAAGGAGTTGGGCTGGGAATGATCTGCGGTACCACATAGAGTGTGAGCATGGAAAAGATAGGGGACGGGTGTGATTGATTATGTCATCCAATATTCCCCTGGAGCTGAGCAAGGTTGGGGATAGACGCCACGGCTATACCAGCTATTAATTCGGCATACATTCAAACCCATGACGCCAATTTATGTCCCCTATAAAACGAGAATAGACATTCGTAAACACTGAAATTTGACTATAGATTACTGTGTGTAATTCTGCTTTGCATAGTAATATTGAGCTTGTCTCAGTTCCTATTGTGATACCTTTAGGATTATTGTCTCATAGACGGTGATCTACGAGACAGCACCAATGCAGGTACATCTGTGAAATACCTCCGGCTAAAACAAGTATCCCACGATCCCATCTGATATGCGACACACGTAAAGAATTATAGAGAAACCTCCACCTAAAGTCTATACACATTGACGTGTATTACCTAATACTATGTCTAATGTTCTTGTTTTCTCGCTTGGACGATGTAGAGCGCTAAACTAATAGGAGAGCTCCAGCTGGGCGTTTATTGGCCAATGGATTGATAATATGTTCCCCATGCGCAATTCTTGTAAATCCGGGTCAAAACTACGTCATGAAGATCAAGTTTTACGTAGAGTCGCGTGTACGAGATAAGTTTTGGAGGAACAGGGAGCAACACCAAAAATTTCTAAACGGAACATACACGCTATGTTCAATTTCTGGCAACAGATTATATCTCATCCAAGCCTCCCGCGAGAAGCCCGAACTCCTAACACTCCGACCAGCTGCATGCTGCTGAAAAAGAGGAGATGGATATATGTTCGCACCAACGGGGGTGCCAAAGCGGTCTAGTAGTCTATAATTACACAACTGGCCGATCCTGTCTAGTTGTATGCAATGTCTTTTGCTGTTGGTACACGTCTTTCTCGTATCTTCGTCTATGCCGTCGACTCCTTCAAGAAGCTGTAAATGCAGTCAGTATGAGAACTCCGAATGTCTGAAGGTGGTTTGCGACTCACGTAATGAGATCGTTGCGGTCCTTCTCCTTCTTTAGACCACCGAAAGCCATCTTGGTTCCGGGGATGTACTTCTTGGGGTTTTCTAGGTAGTCGAACTGGTTTAAGGGGTTAGTGAAGTTGCTCATAAAGTAGGTCCTAAATATGACATACCAGAGTGCTCTCGTCCCAGGTAATACCCTTTTGCTTGTTGGCGTCTGTGTAGGAGAAGCCCTCGACCTGACCGGTCTTTCGGCCGAAGAGACCGTGTAGCGCAGGGCCGACCTTGTTGCCCTCACCCTCCTTCAGAGTGTGGCACTGGGCGCATCGGGTCTTGAAGAGGTTGGCACCCTTCTTGGAGTCACCTGAGTAAGATCGAACGTCAGCTGTGAATTTCCACAAAAGTGCCTGTTGGCGGTCAACAGTCGGTGACCAAAGAAGTCCGCTCTACATCGAGGCCGATCTCTACAACACGCCTATAAGCCCCGTACGACTATGCGCGCAGAAGGGGGCGTCCCCGAGTAAATAGCGCACACAGTTGCGACACCCCACATATTCAAGTCGCAAAGTGAAATATGAGGTTTGATGGTTTGCTATGAGGCATAACTAATCGTACTATAGCTCGTAGAAGCTGGTCGGCGCTGTAGAGACATCGGTGGTGGTTCAATGGCTCGAAGCGGTAACGTGTTTCGACCATCACGAGGCGGATTTTAAGAAAGACGCAAGGAGCTGGAACCTACCGGCTGAGAAACCCATTTTGTCGGTTGAGAGTGTGTGAGATTAGGAGAATGGAGAGATAATATTATTGATTAGGCGTGAGAAGTCTACGCGAGTGACCGTCGTGTGCAGAACGAGAGTTTATCGTCTAAAAAAAGTGCTCAGGATTGTAGGGCAGAAGAAGGGAAAAGGGAAGAAAAATCGGCGCATGCTGGGAATTTTTTAAAGCGATGAGCTCAGCACATGGTATTCGGCAAGGTTGTACGGAGAGTGCGAGCCACAGTGTGGCGCGGGATGGAAATTTCGAGCCAATAGGGTGGTTGCAGAAGTAATACAGTTCCGGGGAAAGCCGGTTTTACAGCGCTTGGGCTTTTTAATGGGGCTCCCAATTAACCTGCGCACTCCACTACAATGGCCTAAAATGGTTCAGATGGGGCAATGGGGCGGACGGGAGGAAACTCGGTGTCAGCTCCAGAGAAAACTTACGGAAAATTTTCGAGGAGTCAGTCACCAGAACAATGCAGCTTTTACCTTACAATAGGTGTATTTTTATGGATCGTCACTATAGGGAGGCGAGTAGACAGTAGTGTTTTCTACAGTTGAGGACTGTATTTCTAGCCCTTCTTACTACTTACTCATGGATAATAACTGTCACTATTCTATAGAATCAGACCAGCAAAGTTCATGACTTCATCAGTGAGACTGAAATGCTACTTTACTATGAGCACAGACCCGAGCCACATTTTAAGCCTGAATCTGTCCCGCAATTAAGCACTCTTGAGCATACATAGCATAAAAGGGCAGAAAACAGCATTATTTTTGTGCATTTCTAATAAGGACTGTTTTCATTGCATAAACAGTTATTACATAATTACTAGTGCAATTCATTAAACCAATTACCTTCAAGCTCCCGTACCATGTGAGGATTAAACCCCTTTGGGAAGCTCAATCAGCCACCGACCCCGATAGCCTGGATCTGGAAAAAGAGACTTCACCGGATTGGACCGAGCTGTAATGAGGGACATGAGTTGAATATCGAAATTCATGCAAAAACGCGTTCTAAGTTGTATTGTAGGCTCGTTCATTGGGGCTATTAGGACGCGCCTGATCGCATGTCATGGGCCAATTGATATAAACTAGGCTCACGATCTACTGATATCTCAGTAGTCAGCTCCTGGTTCGTAAAATTTTCGATTTTCAACTCTTATCAACACTAGACCGAGCGCCCGAACTGTCCCCCGCGATGGCTTCTAAAACGACATACATCCCGCGGTACCTGCTACCCCAATACGGCGCATTATGGCGCACTGCAACACGCTCCACGGCCATTGCAAGACCCTTGAATGCCGAGCTGGGACAGGTGCTAGTGCGATACGCATCTAAGACCGCTACGTCGAAAGCTACCCCCGCGGCGAAAGTGGTGGCTCCAAAGCCAGCTTCCACCAAAGCCAGTTCCAAATCAGCTGCTTCTAAAGCCGCGAAACATTCGGCGCCGACGAAACCCCCGACGAAGACTACGGCTACCAAGTCTAGTACAACGAAAGCGGCACCAAAGGTAACACCAGTAGCGGCCGCAGTTCCCAAAACTCCAGTGCCGAAAACCCCTACCCCTCCGGCCGTACCCAAGTCGGCAGCTCCTACGCCCAAACCGGCAGTGAAGACGGATGCTGCACCGGAGGTCCCGCCGCCCGCGGCTAAGCCAGCGGCTACCGTCGATCCCTCAAAACCTCTGGTACTCGAGAAACCGGAGCGATTCAACCCTCCGTCCCACGGAGCACGGCTCCCACGATCGACCCCGAAGCACTATGGCGGGGCAATGTCGGACGCGGAAATCCAGGCCCAGACCGTAAAGACGTATCCGGGACTACCGCCGCCTCCGAATACATGGACACACTGGTTTATCCACAGTCGAGGCATTCACCTATTCATTACTTTGGTGAGTCCTTCTAGTCAATTCTCCGCGCCGCCTTCAGTCTACTAACCCAAGTCCAGGGCACGCTCACATCCCTAGCGGTCTACACCTTCATAGAGAACTTCAAAGCGACGTCGCCTTACGCAGACATGGTCCCGCCTATCTCGGAGTTTCCCCGGCATCCATTCCAGTACATAGGCGTCCTCATCGATATCCTGAAGCTGAACGTGGAGCGCGAATCTGCCATCACGGCCGAGAAACGCCGCCAGCGTGTTGAGGATGTCGCGAAGCGCAACGAGTACCGCAAGGCGCACGGCCTCGAACCCGCGACGGGCTTCCTTTGGTCGAAGGCTGATGATGGTGGCAATAAGCTAGAGAGCGCAGAGGCACAACCGACGGTCGAGCCGATGCCAGTACCAGCGGTTCAGCCGGTGGAACAGCAACCTGAGGCCTCTCCGGCTGCGGAGTTCACTCCGGAAGGGAAACGCAAGAAGTTCCTCGGGATATTTTAGACAAACGGGTCATGTTTGTATAAAAGGTGACGTAGAGTGAACGAAGCAAAAATGGCCATTACATACTTACATAAGAGGCTTATACTCTACCGGCCAGCCTCACTAAAATGAATGAATGAACATATCTCTCCGCTACGAGACAAGGTCTTTCTTGGCATTGGCATTATTATTCATGGTATCATATCGTAGTGCGAAATCTATCCCAAGTCGACAGTGTCCAGACCTTCCAGGACTTCGTCCGCAATGCCCCCCTTTTCCAATACCTTCTGCACCATAGCCCCGAGCATAGCTACCTTAGACCCACCCCTAGGCGCTTTCCATACACCCTCTACGTTTTCCATTTCTACCGCTTTGGCTCCCGGGTCTTTCGCCGCAGGTCCGTTCTGCCCCCACGCCGCGGCATTCACTGCGTTGGGTACTCCCGGCGCTGTTAATCGTGATGGCGGGTCTATGGTTCGAACGGAGAGTAAACGTAATTGGCTGCTACTCCGCGCCGCGCCGTCCACATCCATATCCATCGCTCCCTCTGGGTCATCCTCGGCGACGTTCCGCTCGCCCACCGACACCGCGAGCGCGCAGTCTGCTACGGCTAATTCCTCCTTCGACGGGTCAAATATGATGTTGTCGCCCACAGCCATAACTAGCAGCGTGATAGGCGGTCGTGAACTGGCTGTAGTAGGTGCATCGCTTCCCCGCGGGTATATCAACTGCGCCGCGGCCCAGTCGTCGTCAAACATGGGGTCTTCATCGGCCTCGGATTTGAGTCGTGGTAACCGCGTGGCGAGTAGCGCGAGGTGTGTTGTTAAGCTGAGGAGCGGTAGGGGGTATGAGAGGGGTGGGGAGATGAGGATAATCTGCCCGAGATGTACAAGTTAGTTTCAAAGACTTTAACGTATATATAATGGGGGGACCCACGTCAATATACAGCTTCCAGTGAAACCGGCGATTAATCCACAACTTCTTCGTGAACTCTCCATCAGCCAGCAACGCCTCGCCCAACATCGTGCCCAGGAACACTGTGCTGCTGTCGTCGTCCCGGTACCCGGGGATCTCGACCGAGATCTCTACCCAGTCGTTCTCGCCGGCCACCACTACTTCCTCCTCGCCCTCGTCTTCATCGTCTCTTACTTCCTCTTCGACAGCAGTGGCTTTCCCTTTTAACTGCTGCTTCTTCTGCCGCCGTCGCAGCTCCTTGTTCTCGTAGAAGTAGTCGTATTCGATGCGCACGCTGCGCCGCTTCTCGACCTCCGCTTTGATGCCCACTACGGCTTCGGTGCCGTCTGCGAAACATACCCGCGCGCTGCCATTCGTGCCGGGGAGGACCTCCGTTTCCGCTGTCAATGGTCGGAATTGTGACGCTGTGCGGCCGTCTGGACGCACTGGGGGTATTAGGCTTAGCGAGCTGTGTAGGTATGCGAGTTCCGCCGGCGAAAGCAGCAGGTGCTGCGTCGTTGCCGTCGCCATGGCTTGGTTGGATATTTGGCTGTAGAGTGCGGTGGGAAGGAGGTGAATTTAAGGGGTTAGAAGTCCCCAGCAGACTGGGGGTACAGCGAATTGGCTGTACTAGTGATCAAACGTGTCCCCTTCGGATATTATGTGGCGTTTACCCTGCAGGAGAAGCTTGATAATACTTATGCACGTATTGGAAGTTTGTCGCAAGGCTACGGCGGGAGATTTTTTGAGCTGGAGCTCCAGGTTGGTGGGGAGTGGAAATGATTGGCTCGAGCTTATGGTGGGGGGATCGACGAGGCTCAAGCTAGGCCAGTTATCGATAATGCTTTAGCTAGATAACCATCTTATGCAATATCCAACATCATTACTTCAATATGTAAGAACTTCAAAGTGTTCTAGTTGTATGAGTACAGAATCTAGAGATCTGAGTCAAGTCAAGATATTCAGTGGGAAAACGTTACTTAGGAGGTTCCACTTCGAAAAGATCACGGGCCCCTACCCAGTAATCATGGTCACCTCCATTCTGTATTTCGGATATCGTTTCCGTGACATCTCGTTCGGACCGTATTAGTCACATCGTCAATCCTCAGTTCTTCTAAGCGTGAGAACGCCTCCCTCCTAATATATCCATATGATATATTAGGCTATTAATAGGGTATATAGAGCCGAGGCATTTTTAGGAAAATCCACTGAAGTGTAGGTCCTTTCGGAGACAATTCGTCGTGCCGTAAACAACGGCGCAACACGGCGCCGAATGTACCCCGCGCAGGATGTAAGACCGGGGATAGTTACCAAAAGTCGCCGGATTCAGTAGACTCGCTCTATAAAGTCGGCCACGATCCGAGTTTCGCCTCATGGTCAACGCCTCTCTCTGTAACGATCGCATAATCATACACGCAGAAAAGTCTCCGGCGTTGATAGTGTAAGCAGATACAGACATGAAGATGAGAACGAGTTCCTAGATAGGGTAGATAGGGAAAACTACAGTCACCCTTAAGGAGATATGGATTTACTACAAAATGGCCTCGTCGCGCTGTGTCTACATCTCATCGCCCATCATCACCTTTAAACCTCATTAAACAATCTCGAGTCATATCCTCCTAGCACCTCTTGGAAAGAAACTTAAAGCGTACAACTCTTTACCCCTTTTCTAATAATCATACTTAAAGACCACCACAATGAGTACAATGCTTTACCAAGCCTACATGAAATGGTTCCCCATACCACTTCCACCAGCGAATTCCTTCAAGGATCAAGTCGCCGTTGTGACAGGCGCAACCAGTGGCCTAGGTCTAGCAACCGCCGTACACTTCATCAATTTCGGCGCAGCCGAAGTCATTATCACGAGCCGAAACTCGTCCCGGGCCAAGGACGCCCTAGCAACTATCGAGCGGGAGACCAATGGACGCAGTAAGGGCCGTGTGCGTGTTATAGACCTCGACATGACCCGTTACGCTTCCGTGGTCGCGTTCGCACAGGAGATCAAGAAGGTGAAGCAGGGTAAAGGTGGTATCGATACCGTCGTGCTTAATGCGGGTGTCGCCAGCGTGGACTTTGAGCTCACCAGTGAGGGTTGGTAAGGCACCCCTATTCTCCCCTTCCCCTTCTTTGAGGCCGTGTGACACCTCGAAATTAAAAGGGGGTGGACTAACATCTAAATCCGTAGGGAACAAAACATCCAAGTCAACGCCCTGAGCTCGGCGCTCCTAGGATTCCTTCTCCTGCCGTGGATGAAAGCTGAGCGTGCCCATCGCTCGTCGCCTGCGCATCTAGCCATTGTCAGCTCATCGCGACATCTAGAGCCGGATATCCAGAAGTGGGCGGAGTGGGCATCAGAATCGGGAATCCTAGGTCACTTCAACAAACCCGAGAACTGGCCCGGGCCGGATGTCATGTACGCATCGACTAAGTTAATGGTGCAGTACGCGGCGACCGAGATGGCGGAGCTGGCACTCAATTCCGAGGGACGGTAAGTCCTTACCTTTCCTCGTCTTCTGCACTCTTATCGTCACCCAGAATCCCGTCTATATTGACTAACACTTGCCAACCCCGTTTCAGCCCGGATGTCATCGTCAACACAATGTGTCCGGGACACGTAAAGTCAAGTCTTCCCCGATACTACAAGGACAAGGGCATAGGCTTCACGATTGGCATCGCCATATTCAGCGGCATCTTCGGCAAATCGGCTCCTAATGGCGCGAGAACGTACTTAGCAGCCGTATTAACTAAAGAGGGTGAACACGTGAGTTACATCCTGTTTACGGCTAACCACCCAATATTCCACTAGCTGACATATGACTGCTCGAATTCTAGGGAAAATACATCCGCTTCTACGGCTCGGATGCCGATTATCAAAAGTAAGCCAACTCCCCGAGGTCGGTTTGTTTGTGAGAGTGTGGCTAACACGCAATGCAGACGAGCGGAGGTATTGTTCAGGGGTGAGGTTGGAAAGAAGGTACAGGCCCAACTCTTATCAGAGATGAAGGCCGATTTCGTCGCTAAAATCCCCGAGGCAAGGGAAATTTTGCAGTTATGAGACTTAGATTGAGTTGGGTAGGATGGAGATCGCGGTATCGTCGCATAATAGACTTCTACTAGACATAGCAAGTAATGATTTATTAACTTTTCTTAATGCAAATACCCTATTGATAGCCGTTAGACAGTTTCACGTTGTCGCTACTGTATATGAAGGCTTTGGTCTCCTGGCGTGATAGTTATGGATTTGACCTATATACATATAGTATATCGGGATATATACATCCATCGTAGCTTTGTATCCCGGAATGAAATGGGTACCATTATCATTTACCCCGGGTGAGCATCACTCGCATTTCGAAGCCACAATCTTCCAACGGAGCTGTAATTCAACCCTTCTTGAATGTGTGACTTAGTTTCTTTTTATGATCTCTTGAAGTCCAGACACAAGCTGTGTATGAATTCCGGGCCAATTGCTGCTACCAATTCCGCAACCATTGCCTTAGCCGACCCCTGCTTTTCGATGCTTTCGCTATGCCATTCAAATAGATCACCAGCATAACAGTAGCCTCGGGTAAGACGTACCGCAATCCGATCCAAGTCCACCGAATTCATTTCTTCGACCGACGGAATGCCTGGCATGGTACTATTAAAGAGGGATATATCTTCATCGCCCTCGGAGTCGTCCTCGCTCGATACTTCGTTCTCGTGACCATCAGTTTCCATCGCAGCAGGCCCTCCGACAGGTGCTGTATTCTCATTCTTCCCGGAACTGTCCTCTTCGGTTTTCTCAAAGTCGAGGTACCCGTGGCCATCAAACTTCTCAAGGATGCCCTGAGTGAGATCTACCCATTCTAATGTGTCTGGATTGAGGACTTGCTGGGGTGAGAAGTCGATTTTGTATCTCATCTTAGGGCAGGTATGTATGTAAAAGCCAGGATACCACCACCTGCTCCTCCGTTAATATATACTGCCCTAGCCCAGAGTTCGAGTCCGCAGTATGATCTAGTAGACAAAAAAAAATCACCCTATATGAGTGCGTACTTGTGTGAAGAGGTATACTTGAATACCATGAAAGGAACTCTCAAGAAAACGAGTCGCTTGACTACGATAGACAGCTTTTCTCGTACTTACCGATAACCTTCTTCCATTGCTAGAGCAATTTCCCGTAGAGCCCCTATCTTCCCAGGGCTGAACTTGTGAAATGATTCATGGTACAGGAAATAAACGGCGCTAACGCAATCTGGAAGTAGGTCTAGCACACCTATCGCCACCAACTGGCCGTCAAGCCTGTAGCATTGGTGGAACGAACCTAATTGGCGCTCCCGTCCATCTGGCGCCGTGAACTTCTCCCGCCTTAACGGCGAGGAGCAGAGAAATCTCTTGAATCCATCGCGAGATATGGATGAGGGTGGCTCTTGATGAACGATCTGCTGGTAATTCTCAAATACGAGATACTTCTCCTCGGTGTAATCATCAGATTCTAGCGTGACTGTGAAGACGTGAGATGGTTCAGGTGGCCGTTTCAATAACACGTCCTCGCATTCATGGATTCTCTCAACCAAGTCAAACTCACTGTCTCGCTTCCGGGCCTGCTCGCGTGACTTCGGATATAAGCGAGCAGCTTCCTTCGCGTAGACATCGCCGATGACGTACTTATTGAAGCGGTTGACAGCTTGCCGTTGATCCCTTGTCGTCCGAAAACGGGCGGAATCAAGACGAATGGTGTAATGTGGGCAACAAGCGTCCCGCTGATTTGGCCTGTAGAGGAGCAAGCCGGACCGTCTCCAACATCGATCGATGAGAGTCTGGTAGCTCGCTGGGCTCATAGATGTTGCACGTGCGAAGTAGGTGTGGCCTAAGGGGCGAAGGTAAGTCAAACTTTGCTCAAATCACGACTGCATAGCCTGCCATGTGCTTAGGCTGAAAGCCCTTGTAGGACGCTACACGAAACAATAGGATTGACTGGTGACACGACAATTAACTGGATCGTATACCTGAACCACCTGGACATCGGTGGTTAGGCAAGTTTCCACGGGAGGAAATTAGATCGCGAAGAAATTGGCAGTAGGACCGAGCAGATGCATTCTTGAGACTGACCAGTACCCTTACGACGGCAGTAGCCGCAACTAGATGATTTTTTATAGCCTAGTAAGGGTTAGTCATGAACCCTCTACACATTGGTATCACGGGTTTTAAAGGTTCATTGCTGAAGCCGGGCTGAGTGAGAGAAATTGTCGGCTAAGAATAAGGAAGCAGGAACTATTGCCGATCACTTGATCATGTCTGTAATCAACGTCTGATCCGAGAAGCGGAGGAAACAAAGAAGCATCTCGGGGGACAACGGGTACGCGTAGTACGAGATATTGAACGGGATCCAGAGTGAAGACGGGTCGAGGTGACACGCAATGGTACGGCGGCAGGCTAAGGAGTAGCGATTACACACGGCTGGCGAGGTTCGCATAAAGGTAGCGAGGTGTTGGTAGGTCGTGGCTCATTGCCCGGTATTTAATGGCTTGCTTGGCATGGACCCCTCAAGACGGAGACATTCTCGTCGTTCTCGTTAGTGTCAAGCAGCTCTGGCGGAGCCGTTGCGGCGCTCGAGAAGACGCCAGTGGGCTGGTAGTGGCGCGCCAACGAACATGATGGAGTGTTGTATTCCCCATAAAAGCCATATGCAGAGCAAACCAGCCAACGACAGGGTCGCAATGCTGCACGGGTCCGAACGGTTGGATGAGGATGTGTGGACAATTGTGTGGGCGTGTTTTTGGGGGGTAGATGGACTTAAGACACTGATCTGACTCACCAATTGGCGATATATACAAAAATGCATCTTCAGGGGTGGCCTGCATCCTTCAGTAGCGCCCCCGCGGTGGCTAGGCTTATAGATGGTCAGACAAGACACTTGATCGAGAGAAACAGCGCACGCGCGCAGGGATTTTTTGGGCAAGGAACTGTAGACGTACGAGGTGGATCGGAAAGGAAGAGTCGGTGTCGAGTCAGACGACGAGAAAGCCGCAAACAGGTACCGTTTGAATGATATATGTGGAATATCTTGAATATTTATTCTTAGCATACCAGATTGATACTAGCTATATCGGAAGCTGAAAGAATGCGGTGCTGTATTGAGAAACGTTCCTTGTGATATGCAGGCTGTGAGTTTAGGGTTGAAGCGGTCAGAATGGAGGAGGGTGATGAGGAGAGAAGAAGACAATTTAATTGGTCTGGCTTGTTCAGATTGTGAATCGAATTATTCGGAATCTACTGGGTACTACCTTGATTGGGTACCTATTTATTTGTACGACCGATAACTTAAAGTACCTGGTCCTGTTCAAGTGTTGTGTTGGAAAAGTATATTCTTCGGTATCTACTAGACCTGCTTTCTTGTCACTGATATTCGAGCTACCGAACCTACCTAACCTTGGTTCGTTGGCTCATGTTGTTGGTTCGCTGGTTCGTTGAAGACTTCTAAAGGTGACGGCGTCAATCATTACTGCCTTGAATTGAACAACTCCTTCCCAGGCAAGTTCTGGATTGAGAGCTGCATGGCATTATGCAGGTGCTATGACGAATTATACAACCCAATTCTACCTATCAAGTGTATAATAATTATCATCATAATACCTACATGTAAAGCAACATGATCCTACGCAGTAACATTGAAGTAGGTTAAGGTCTTGGTTTGGTCGGGCGGGGATATAGGTCGGGCAGCCTCGATCTAGAATAATACCAGGAACGGAATATTAATATTTTAAGCCATCTTATATCTCGATATCCGAACTGAGACATGTTCGTGGTTGTTCATGGACAAATGGAAAGGCTGCAAGCGTCTAAGCGAATCGACGGCTTTCCGTGTTGGGTAGCTATTAAACCCGGAACTTTTCCTTCAAGCTACCTCGTCATGTACGTAGGTATGCATCTATGCGTGTACGTACCATCGTACACACTTACGCCAATGTTGGATTGGACACTGGACATATGATGAATCTCCGTTAAAGTCCAGATGCTACGTCACTGGTCCGGGTTGGTTCTGTCACGCTGATGGAGCTGTTCTTCGATTCCCTTCTCCTTGCCATGGCATTGGATGCCATTGAGATGCCGCGTCGAAGCTAGACTTTTTTGATGCTCGGTACATGAGCGAGCGCATGCACCGACATGCGTCTACTCTCACGATACCTAAATACGGCGGTGTGTGATATACCGTAAGGTTGTCATTTATATACGTACGTGTCGAGTCGCAGGAGGATTCCCTCCACGATGTGCCTCAATTGTTGTAGTTCAACTGGGGAATTCGGTGATCGACGGCATGATGCAGGCGAGGGGTAGATCCGATTCAAGGCCATACATACCCTGTGTACCTACATCCATGTGCCGACCAATCACTCTTATAGAGTAAAAGGAGTTATGCCTTCAAAGGGATGTAACACTATTGCGTGGGGTACACAGAGGGTAGAGCTCGATGGTAGCCAACACATGCGAGTAATAGCATATAAGGCACGAATCTGTATGAACTCACTTACAATCGAGGTTACCAAAAGAGCGTCGGTATGTCAATATGGTGTAAAATGCTTGGGGTTTTACATAAAAAAATTACATATAGCAGAATGGGACTCAATGGGACTCGATGGGACTTGACGATATAGTCTTCCTTTGCGTGGGATAATACAGATCTAATAGTCATATATGCGTGGGGTTATTCAGGGTATGTAAGTATTCAAGATATTCGAAGACGAGTCTAGGTAATTCAGACGATAATTCCGTAGCTATGGACCCTATGGACCTGCATCAATGGACTGTGACATGTTAATGAATGGGATGTTCAATGGATATTACTGCATGCAATTGGCGAGGCGCGGCGAAATCAATTTGTACCGAAGTATCCAAGATTGATCTCTTCTACCTATTCTCCTTTCAGCAAGAAAATTTTCCATTCTATAACCTTCTCCTCCACTCTCATCGTACGTATATCTAATTTTTTCTGTTTCGACGAGTCCCCTGTCAAACGCGGGCAGCTCGTTAGCTTCGGCCCTGGAACCCGTAGCCAGAAGTTACTGGACTCTGGTAGTTCTGATATTGCACGTAGTCTTCTTGATAGTACGTACCTACGATATAAGCCCCAGCCCACTACAACCACCTAGTACAAGTTGAATATCCCATGGTTGAATGTAAACGGTACCTACATAAATACACCCGAAGACAAGCTCGAATAACACCGGTACGTTTAAAACCAAGTGAGATAGGTCAGCTATGTATGCATCGTGTCTTACTTGCCTACTTGCTATTTAAAGTGACCTACCTACAATACATACATCCAATGTATTGTGTATATTATACATACCCTACACTACTATGTGATATGGTATAGCTAAATACATCAAGCTATTTTGTGCTTCCACACTTACATCCGACCTGTCGTGGCGAGCTGTGTGGCTTGCCTTGCCTTGTCCATGTCTTGCCTTACCTCACCTAGCATTAGAACGGAACCAAGCTCTAAATTAACACGGTACAGATGTATTTTAATCAATGTACCTGTTTCCGTGTAAGGCATTTGCTGTACATAGCACTTGTAACTTGCAAGGTAGAGTTGACCTCGAAGGGTTCTATGTTCCAGGGACCTAGCTAGGTACCTTTTAGGTAGTCTGGGCCCTGCATCTTACAACCTTACTAAAGGTTGTCGTACCTACCTAGCTCATGCCTTCGCCCTGGTCCGCGGCTCCTCGTCTAGCCTGGGGGCTCCTTTTTTTTCTCCCTTTAAAAAAAAGAGAGAAGTACTATAAAAACCAACTCTGCCTGCTTTTCCTTGTCTGTGCCCCTCCATTATTACAGTTATGGCACGAGACTGGCAACGGACGTGCTGGTCTAGCCAGAACAGCAGCTTTAACTTTCGTTCGTTATTAGTGGCTCAACATCATCATCAACACCGTCTTAGACAACTTAGACTTCGGCCTTTCCCTCTCCTTCGCCAACCAAGAAGCTCCGCGCTTCCTACTTGACCGCCCGGTTTTCTCTTCTTCAGTTTCCACAAAAAATATCCCGTTGCAGTTTCTGAGAGAAGTCGGCGTATGCGACGAGTTCGTCCTACCCGCCCGCTACTTTTGGCTCCTACAAAACCTCCGGGATCTGCCGCGCCTCCTTTCCACGCTTCCGTAACGTCTCCGAACCTCTGAAGAAAAAAAAACCCCCCAGGTCACACGTGGGTCCGAATGTGCGTGTCTATGTGGACGTTCAATTCTGCCAATACCGCTCATCATTCCCTTTCCTTGTTGGCTGTTAGGGCCGGATTCCTAGGAATTTGCAGTACAGTTTCCACGAATTAAGCACTAAACTTTGGCAAGCAAACCGTAGAAGAAAAGAGTGGAAGAGTGACAAGGGACTAAAAAAGATTGCTCCATACCTCCCAACGCCAGCATCACGAGAAGCCGATAATCACCTCACCTCGCTGCGAATAGACGACTTGGCCTAATTCTGAGACTATTCATGACCATGCAGTTCAACATTTTCCGGTAAATCGCCTTAATTCCAGCTCCATCTGGCCGGCACCTTTCTACCCAGGATCTTCCTACGACCAAAACATCCCTGCTCCTACGCCTTGACCTACTTCCTAGGTAGAATTCAAACATTGACGCCATCACCGTCGTTATTTCGACTCTTAACATGGCGACCGGCTCCTCGAATCATCGTTCGATGGAGTCTCGTACTGGTAGAAGCAAGCAACGTAAGTTCGTTACAAGCTTCTTGGCTGATTTGTTTTGATTTGTTCTTGCGGCGCGATAGCTCTAAACCGCATACCCCGTAGACCAACTGACCCTTGAATTTTCCAGGCTACAACTCAAAGGGTGAACGATTAGTAGCAGGAGTCGTACCTCTCACGGAGGACAGACTCTACGTCTTGCTCATCCAGTCGACGCGGAGAAAAGGCTGGGTCCTCCCGAAGGGAGGTTGGGAATCAGACGAAGAATGTACAGAGGCAGCCGAACGCGAAGCCTGGGAAGAAGCCGGCATCGTAATTCGCATCGACTATGACCTCGGAGAAGTCATTGACTCGCGGCCGCCTAAGAAGCTGTCTAAAGATGCACCCAAGGCGTTATACCGCTTCTACGAAGCTACTGTCCTGACAGAAGAGAGCAACTGGCCCGAGAAGCACAAGAGGGAACGTCAATGGTTTACGTACTCCCAGGCGAAGGAAGCTCTTTCGGATCGACCGGAGCTCCTTCAGGCTCTCGAGCTATCTACCATGCACAGAACTTAACGAGTCTACGTCCGCGAAGACACGTTTCTGGGCAAGACCACATATGCTATTCATTGTCTCGCGATGCGAGTCAACATGCGTGTCTCTCTTGTCCAAACGATATATTTGATCGCTTTCCAATTTGGGAAAATTGCATAGAACAGGACTCTGGAGTTATTGGTATCTCTCCCCGGGATATTCATTTCTATCATACGGCATCATAACATTTCTCCTTTGCCCGAAGAACTTGGGCTACGAATGGCGAAGCCTGGCGTTGCCACGCCACGTTTCTCCTTGTTCCCGCTGCTATTTGCTAATGAAAAGAGAGCATATTGAGGTTGCATAAATCCAGGCGTTGTTGGCAACATGGGATAGAAGTTGATGAAATCAAGATTGGTCGGCAGCGGGCGTCACATACACTCCTAGTGGACGGGCGTTAAATTCGGTACATCTACGAACCAAGGTAGCAAGCATGAAGCAGTAAGATGGTTCTAGCCTCTCGAAACCTTTCGAGGTTGGGGGGGCGAATGACCGCCACGTTCACCGCCCATATACGTGGTGAATAAAGCACATACAGCTGAATTTCCTGCATGTCAGTACTAGCAGGTGACATGCTATGGGGGGTCAGATGAGGATCATTTACCCCATGCAAGCAATAAGAACCCCCATTTCCGTATTCGCTCTATCACATCGTTCCATAGACGGGTAATTGGTGCTCGTTTGGGGTGTTGCCAATGAGCGTCGTAGTTGGCCTCTATCGTGGTTGGGTTGTCTGCACAAACCTCATAATACCTTCCCCTTAAATCAGTTGGAGAAGTCCTACTGACGTAGACATATAAGCAGGACATGTTTCCGGGGCTCCCGTTGGAATGCCCATGAGGGTGCCTCGTGGGACAAGCACGGTTCTAGCCGACTAGACGATAAACTAGAGACATCTGCCTAGCTATTAATGGAACTATCATATTTTCAATCATCTCTGATCCTGATTTCCTGACTTGGTTCGTGAGCACGAGACCAGACTGGCTGAGCTGTCAACTTGATTACGAACCTCAACAAAATACGGGCAACAGCGGACGGCATAACCAACTAATAGAAACATAAATGTATCTGCTAGCCATGACTCACTAAAGGTACTTATCCCAACACAATCTTGCGGTCTCAGCTGGATTTAATCCATGATTACTAGGTACTTTCTGGTGTATCTCTTTTGTATTCCTTTCTGTCTTCTTCTCCCACCCCCTATTTCCCCCCATCGTGGTATCTTCTCATAAATTACGTGTAGATTACAACGCACCATCAGCAACAATCTGCCATTACGTAGTATATCCCACTCGACCTGTCTCTCACTTTCTCTCCCCACCCTCCTATCGATCGACCTGACTGATAAGTCAAGGTATCATCATGCGTAGATGCCTTAGCTAGGTAACTAGCCACTCCCAAATGGCCAATTCGGAGCCTGATTCTCGGCCGACACATCCCTGCTCGCCCGCGCCGCACCCACCTCAGCCATCTCGCGACGTCGTCGTTCCGCCTCCTCGCGTATCCGCGCCGCTACCCCGCCTAGTCCTACCCCCCGGTTCATAATCGCCTCCGCGGCCGATCCCCTGGGCGGGCCGTTGCGTACCCGAGGGAACGTGGCGACTGCAACACGGGATGATGATCAGCATTTGCATTTTGCTTGGCTTCGCTAGCGATGTAAGGGAGAAAGAAAAGAAAGAACAGTTCAAGGGGATACAGGCATGTCTCGGAAGTAATAGCCTCCAATCCGTTCGGTGAAGAAGCGCTAGCGTTGAGACACACGGACAGACAGGGAGAAAAAGAAAGGGGCGTGGGGGTAGAGAAATACGTACAACTAGCGCCCGCGTTCTTCGGGCGGCGAGGCGGTGACGTCTGGGTGCCGTCGGCTCCAACACCGATGCTGCTGGGGACCCGTAGGCTGGCCGTGTTCGTGTTCCGCATGGGGTTGTTCATGACGGCAGCGGCGCGGGCAGCCGAGAGTCGCCAGCCCGCCGGTGATGGCTCGGCTGACTCCACGTCGCTGCTGTCGCGGAAGCGTAACCGGTTCTGACTAGATACCGTTGTGGTGCGCTGTACTGATCTTACGTTCGGTTCCTGCGTTTCCGAGTTTCGACTATACCGGGAAGCTGCGGGTGGTGGCACTGCTATCTGGGATTCCACCGGCGACGCCGGTGGGGAAGGCGCGACGGGTTGTGGTTGCCGTACCGGTGGTGCTGCAACTACTATCGGCTCCATGGGCGGCGGGGGTGCTTGCGTAGGAAGCGGCGGTGCGGGCGACATTATCGGACTAAGAAGAGCTTTCTCATCCTCCTCTTTGGTCTTTTCCTTTCCCTTAGCGGTACTTCCTACTCTTATAAGCCGCACACTTGTTGCGCTCTTAACGCTACTATCCTTCTGCAACCTGAAGCTCGTCGGCGAAACGCCGTAGACATCGCTGCTTGGGGACTTCCCAACGTCCCTGACACTAAAACTACTCCTCGCAAACCCGATATCGCTTGGGGTTTCTTCATTTGTCTTCCTTTTTAGGAAAGGGCTTAATGTTAGATCAGGAAGCTTGAATTTGTCCATGGGATAACCTGTCCCACCGCCAAACGGCGTAAAACGAGGACTAGGGCTTCCTATCGAACCACGAACCGCTACGGGCTTCTCGTATTGCTTCTCATTATTATTAATCGCCGTGGCTAGGCCCTCACGATCACGTCTCTTCTTGCGCCTGTAGCGGACAATGAGACATGAGGCGATAGTCGTGAGTATAGCAGTGCCGACAACTGCTGCTGCAACTATTATGGCAACATTCGTGCCTGATATTGAGTTGGATTGGACTTGTGTCACAGCGGAATTCGCATCACCCTATCACACCATGTTAGTTCAACGGTAACAATGTATAGGGAAGACAAGAGGTTAAAACGAACCCTCACGCCGCTGGCATCAGCCCTCGCCGCCTGTATTTGACTCGCGGCGATATTCACCGCGTTCGCCGCACTCGAGCTTGCCCTGGCTTGAGCTTGGCTTATCATGCTACCTGCGCTGCTTTGAACGCTAGCTAAGTTGAATGAGATACGACTACTCATACTTGATAGTGATCGCGATAACTCGTCGCTTGCGCGCGCACTGGCCGCGGAGACAGCACTTGAAGCTGAGGATTGAGTCTGCGATAGTTGCCGGTTAGCCTGGTCGGCGTTCTGGTTGGCAGACTGGACCGCTTGGTCGGCAGACTGGCGGACGGACTGGGCGGACTGAGATACAAGGCTGATGGCCGAAGATGCGCTCGACGAGACGGATGATATGGCCTGAGTTGCGGATTCGGAGAGGGAGCGGAGTTGTGATGAGAGCGCCTGGATTTGGCCATCGTCCTGGCGCTTTTGTGGTGGTGATGTTGGTTTGGGCGTCGCTAAAGCCGGCGCCGCCTGTTCTCTTGGTCTTTTCGTCGACTCCGGTATCCTTTCTACTATAACCCTCTCGACCGCGCTATCGTTCTCCACCACGACATGTTCAAATTTATTCCATAAGAACGGTTCTCCTCGCCGCGATACCTCTGCCACCCTTTGTGGCGCCGGCGCTCCATTATCGCCTCGAACCTCCTCATTACCCCAAACGCCTATCGTGCCCAGCGCGATTAACAGTGAGCACCGCAAGAGCCTGCTCTGCTGCATGGTTCACGAGCCCATAACGAGTGACTTAAACAGGGACTGGTCGCCAGGACGATATCATCAAGATACTTAGAAGAGAATGTGAAAGAAGGAAGAGATGAACGATGGATCGGGTTGAAACGATAAGTCAGGTCAAAGCACATTGTGACAGCTAGCTAGCTACCTAGTAGCTGAGCACGCACACACAAACATGGGACCAACAGCTCGTCGGCCCTCATCTCCATCTTGGTCACCCGGGATGCTTACTGTCCGTCCCCGCACGTTCTGGTAAGTTCCGATCTCCCATGTTCGAAAGAACGTGTTCATCATCATGCGTATAACAAGACGCCGAATACCGTTGGTGTTGAGCCCCGATTAGGAAAATGTGTCGTGGGGGTCCCCCAGCATCCTACCCGGAAATGTGGATCTGGGCACGTCTGATCTTCCTAGCGACCCCGGGACTCTCTAGTCGTTTAGTCGATTGTATGATCTACAATTAGAAACGAGTTAAAAGGCCACTGAGTAGAAAGACTGCGCGTGCCCAAGAAGTCTCGAGGCGAGCTGCATTGATATCACACACGGATTGGGCAAGCCGGTTACCTTTGCGCACCAATGACGTGGTGACGGTGTTCGGTTTGCATTGTTACCAGCGCACATATATGCTCAGCGAGGTGCTCGAATCCGAAGATCTATTTGTAGTTATTTCTAGAGTGTTTTGATCTGCGTGAGAGCTGCTGATTCAAGCAGTTACCAATGGCAAATCGTACAAGAATGTTTTATTTTAGTGTCTTAGGGACGGGCGAGAGCGTTGAACAGAGACGGTGAGCGAAGGTCTCGCGACCACACGGGAAGAAATGTAACTTCAGAATAACTAATAAATAGAAACAGGGATAATATGCACGTTTTTCTGCTGAGCCGGACCCCAGACCTTGACTTGACACCAACCGAGATAATTAAGGTTAATTGGTACCGATAATCTGGCATTGACACCCATTAGACTTCATCCAATAGTTGCTTGTCTTCCTTCAGGATTTATTGTATCATAACTTCAGATGAAAAAAAGGCCCCCATGGCTTCTAGCCTAGTTCGTACTTGAGAAGTTACACACAAAAATGTGCTACGTACATAGTAGTATAATGTAAGACCAGGGTAGGCCAGGCAATGGCTGAAACGTACGACTACTCCTTTTGTCATCGGATCTATGAGACCCGAGGATTAGTATTGGTCCTCGCTTAGAGAACAGAACGACCACAGACGTAGTCGATGTGTAATCAGCCAACCGGAAAGATTCCCCAACGGTCCCAAGATTGGTCCTGCTTATGAGATTGGACCAAGATGTCGCCTCATCTTTTTAAGGGGAGAAAAAAATGACGACCGACTGTTACCCTCAGAAACCTAGACACAACAACGTCGACGGTGATTCGTCAATTTAGTCTACTAAGATTACTCTCGCATTGGAGTTCTCTTCGGCTTGTTCATTACCTACTGCTGCACAGCCTGCACATCATGTTTCCCCCCTTTGGTAATCTGTCCATGGTGCTGAGACGATGATTCCGAACACCAATCAAATCGTATTCTTGATTGCTTACGGAGAGCTTGTTAAGGTCATGGTATATGTTCGTGTCTAACGGGTTACAAAAAAAGCGAGCTAGGTGAACGTCAGATCGATCGATGGCCCCGTCATCGAGAAACCTCTCTTGTCGTCCCTAGTCTGAGAAATAGTACATCCAGCGGCGCTGAAGGGCGTCTTAGAACGAGGCAATCTCCAAGCCATCAAAAAACACCTATGTAAATGCCAGAGTCCCTTTGAGTACAATAGTGGGCCGTCGAATACCCGGAATCTAGTATCCCTGTGCTCCTTAAACGCCTGTAAACCTATTACTACCACCACTCTTTTCTTTTCGTCGTTGCGGGCATAGAAAGTTCAGTGCTTGCATCGAAACAGTCGTTGTCATTACACATTACCGCGTGTATGATTATTTTCATGCCCTAGAGAATGACGTCCGCCATTGCTGGGAGAACTTCTCAGCTTCCTTAGCACAGCTCTTGTCTCCCCTATTTGAGCAGTGGGCAAATACAACTGCGATGTCACCATCCTTGTACTGCTCGCCATAGTCATTGTTGCTGTAAGCATTAATAATCCGCTGAGGGACGATTGCCAATTTTGACAAAATTGTCGGGTGCCATTGAACAATGTGCTCCTAATGTTTTGTTAGAACCCGTGGACGTATGTTTTCACATCGGATGAAATTGAAACATGGACCTACCAAGGCATGAGTCTCGGCTTTCTGGAAGTTATAGCTCCGATACAACGGGTCGAACCAGGTGTCGAGGAAGAATTTCGCCCATTCGCCATTCTTGATCACAAAACTACCCGAAGCTAGCCCCTCCTTATCCTGTGACAGGACGAACTCAACATCTTCTCCCTTCAGATGACTGAATGTCTTAATGATGCTATCTGGCGGAACTACCGGCTTGTCCTTAAGCATGCTGGTTTCGAGTTTGCTGGCGCTCATTATGTAGTCTTCTACCTTGAGGTTCGGGTTCATAATAAGTGCGTTTTGGTCAAGGTACCACATATATTTACAATCGGGATATTTGGTTATCGCATGGCGCATTGCCACGACCTTGGCCCAGGAGGAAGGTGACCCCTTGAGGTCGTAGTCGCTCGTCTTGGCAATTAATGTACCGTATCCTACTCGATAGTTAGGGGAATGAGTGCAAGACGCCCGAGTTGGTACGAGGAACCTTACCATGTTTTTCTGCATACTGCATTCTATTTTCCCTGATGTTCTTGGTATATACGGAGTTCTCGCTAGTCTTGTCATCGAACACGGTGACCAACACGACAGGTGGCTTCCCTGATATCGTGCGACGTGCGGCATGTTTCGAACCACCAGAAAATAACCATATTAAACCCACAACTACCAAAAAAATTAAGGCAACCGGCCTTAGGTGGATTCTTCGTATTCTTGGCATCCGCGAGGAACGAGGGAGATAAGGGGGTGGATTTGAACTTTTTCGTGGAGGGTAGGCGTAGTGCATTTTCAACACCGGTAAGGAGAGTATTCTTCCTCAAATCTACGAACGGGAATGAAGGTAAGGTGTCGATTGAGTTGAATGCCCGTGGGCGTTATCAGACGCGCTGCGGTAAAGTCGTCTCGTCTTCGAGTCTGATTGCGATCGGCGTCCTGTATTGGATTTGAGCGATGTGATGGTTAAACCACACAATCTGAGGAATCGGCCTTTGGCTTCTATGTAAGTGAGCGATTGAGCCAGAAGGCGGGCTCCTTGCCCGATGTCGATACGTGAAGGAGGTGACCGACCACTCTGGCGCAAACAGAGGGCGACGAGGTAATCGGGGTCGACAAAAGAGGTGGGATAAGCGAATGTTTTCTGAAAATTGGATTTTCGGATGACTGATTGACTCGAGTCACATCAAATGAATAGAGAAAGTAAAAATGGAAGCTAAATTAGTTATTAACTTCAGGCACAAAACACCCGTTGTATTTGACATGTCGCAAAAACCATGTGCATGCAGCTCATCGCCAGATTACATTTTTGGTGACACCTTTAGTAGACTAGCGTTATTACAGTCCCTTTGGACCCCTGCTGGCCAGAACCCGTTATCCACTCTATTAGCTAATCTCTCGTATCTGAGTGGAGCGGCGTACAACATAATCCGACAGAGTTACCATTAAATTACCTAGACTTACCATCTTATCTACCAATCAAAGGCGATTTACGGCCGATAAATGATGGGATCGATGATCTACCTGGTTAGATGTACATCAGAACATCATCAATTGATCTAATGCACGATCCACGGATATATCCATCTAAACAAAAAGCAACATCAAATCTCAATTGCATGAACCGACGGATAAACTAAACATATCTTCATAATGGCTATGCTATAAACAAACAAATATACAAGGCTGACTGACAAGACTTACATCTGTGTCGAGATTTGCCAAACCATCCCTTTATATATGACCGAGATGGAAAAGGGGTAGTCGAGTCGACTAAGCTCAAAATGAGCTAGCTAACATTGGGCACGAGATCCGACCTCCTTGAACAAGACTGCATACGAGTACGAGCAAGACGCCCATACTCATCAGATAGTAACAAGGTATCAATCTCTGCACACAGACTAGTTGACAAGATATGGAGGAGAAACTTCGAGGCAACTTAAGAGTGTGCAGATTTAGCCTGTTATATAGCAATTGGTGCATCTCAATGAGAAGAACATCATGCTCGGAAATCAACGAATTTCTTATAATTCATGCTGTTAGACTATTCGTCTTCATCACTGTCATCGTCACCATCAGCATTGCCATCATTATCGTCGCGTTGGACATTGAGAATCCTTTGGCTTGCTCGATCAAGCGTCTGCTCGGTCCACTTGCGAGTAACCTTCCACACCGACTAGAAAAGTTAGCAAAAATATTGAAGTAGTATCAAATTGCGGACTTACATATAAGAATGTGAGGATGCCAACGATGATCAGAGCCAGGTTGATATTTTCCATTCGGTCACGCCCGGTTCCACCACGACGGCCACCGCCTCCATTCATTATGCCACTGGCTCGTAGATTCCACCATTGCCAAGGACTCATAAGAAGGAACGCCTTGACAAAGCCTAGTAGGCCTAGGGAGAAAAACCCCTTTAGAAAGTGGCCCAACCAGCCAAATTCCTCCCCAAGAAGCTCATCGTCCTCATCTAGAATAGGCACACGACCAGTCGTCATCGCCACCGTTTCCGCTATGGCGCCAACAGGATCGAGCCACAAGTCGAGGATAGGATCGGCTATAAAGCCGAGGAGGAAGATCGTGATCAGGAGAATGAGAATGGTAAGCCCAAGAGCCACCAGTGGGCTTCGGAGGCGTTGAGCCCAGGTTAATCGCGCCATTCTGTATTCGTAATGACACCGATCACATCTCCAAGCATCTGGATTTTGGTTCATCCATGTTTTTAAACAGCCTTCGTGAACATACTTGACGCTACCCTTACAACGACATGGGTTGATGAGTCGATCGCCATCTTCGGACACATAACGTCGCCTCGGTGGTCGCTGTCGGATACCGTCTAGGAATCCCGCCTCCTCATACGTTGGTTCTACTTCGTCGTGACAAATCCAACACATCCGAGTGTGATTCTTTGTGTCTGGACCTGGATTGGGCTGTGGCTCCGGTCTTTGGGGATAATCATTGCCAGTGGCAGCCCCGGACGAAGGTTCAGCATCCATTCTGGGTTGCAAAGTTGCTATATTGGTAGTCGGGATCGGGTTTTCGGTTCTGTGTCAGTTTGTCTTATCGCATGCGAAAATCTCGAGAAAGAACTGCGATATGAAGTCGGGAGGCTGATGCAGTTGTATAAAACAGCCTACTATATGTAATGCTAGAACAATGCTGAACAAAGACGCGGAATATATCAATAAAACCGGGCACGCCACTCAAATCCTCACCATTATAACACTTCCAGAAGTCGAGTGAACTCGGATAAACTCGAGCGAATCTAGAAATTAGGATCGCGAACTATTGTATAATGCGCAATACGAAGCGCGTGCTAAGCCTGCTCGTAGACACGAAGCTGATACTGGTTGAAGACTTGACATAGGCAGGGGAGAATAAAGGATTGTGTTGCCTCGGATCTCCAGAATCGAATATGCGGGCTGCCACACCAGGAACCAGTGTTAGACTTGTCAATCGTGACCTCAGATTCTAATTAGCTGTCAGGTTGGGCATCTAGCACTCTAATTGTCCTCGAATACTGCTTTGTGAGACACCACGTTGTACACTTCGACCAATCGAATGTGCTAGGTAGAAATGACTTTTAAGTGGTTGAGGTTGAGCAAGACAACTAATTTTGTATGTCGACGTGTGCTTTGTTCTACCTAAACACAAATAATAAGTCGTTTTTGTTTGGAAACACTATTATGTAATCAAACCATGAGCTAGCATGAATGGTCCACCTATACGGACCACCCGGACCACTTTGACAGGTGCTGCCACCCGGCACGGCAAGGTGGAATGTCTGCTGGAGCTCCCCCAAGGCAAGTGCTGCCGTACCTAAGCTCTGACGCGCAAACTCGCGATGCCTAGCAGTTAATTGCAGCAGTAGCTCTCCACATAGCTTTGAGGTTGTCCATAGCCTCGCCATTCAATCAACCCGAACCAACCCTTCAACCGTAAACCTTTTCCATACCCTCCTCTCATTAATTCAACCCGTCAGTATTGCCTCACAATCATGGCGGACCGTTATTCATTCTCCTTAACGACCTTTTCCCCCAGGTAAACCTGCCCTAGATATCGATCTACTATGTTACGAACCTAGCTAACTCTCTTTCAGTGGAAAACTGGTCCAGATCGGTATGCCAAGTTCTCTGCAATCGCATATATACGATCCCTTATTTTGAATGAAGGGCCACATGCCTCGCCTTGCCTGGCGAGTTCTTAGGACGTTCGCTAACGGTGTGGTTTACTAGAGTATGCTCTGAACGCAGTCAACCAGGGTGTAACGGCTCTAGGTATCAAGGGTGAGTAGCTCGATTGAAACTTCTCAACGGATATCCGCTGACGTATTTTAGCCACAAATGGCATCGTCCTAGCGACCGAAAAGAAGTCCTCTTCACCTCTCGCCGACCCGTCCTCCCTGTCCAAAGTCAGCTTGATCACCCCCAACATCGGTATGGTCTATTCGGGAATGGGTCCCGACTATAGAGTTCTGGTGGATAGGGCGCGCAAGGTCTCCCATACCGGTTACAAGAGAATCTACAACGAGTACCCGCCCACCCGAATATTGGTGCAGGATGTTGCCCGAGTGATGCAAGAGGCCACGCAGTCTGGTGGTATCCGACCCTACGGTGTCAGTCTGCTGATTGCCGGATGGGATGAGGGTATTCTGCCAGATGAGGAAGCGGCCGTTGAAGGCGAGATCAGCGAAGAGGAGAAGAAGCCCTCCGGCAAGACTGGCGGAATCTTGAAGGGTGGCCCTATGCTTTACCAAGTCGACCCCTCCGGAAGTTATTTCCCCTGGAAAGCTACCGCCATCGGCAAGAGCGCAACTACGGCTAAGACATTCCTGGAGAAGAGATACACCGAAGGCCTAGAATTGGAGGATGCCGTGCATATTGCGCTTCTTACTTTGAAGGAGACAATCGAGGGCGAGATGAACGGAGAGACGATCGAGATTGGTGAGTTCTAACGAAATATTTACTTTAGGAAGCTACTAACCATTAAAAGGCATTGTTGGCCCGCCTGCTGATCACCTACTCGGAGTTGAGGGCGTTCATGGTGCGACTGGACCTCGATTCCGGAAGCTCACTCCCCAAGAGATTGAGGACTACCTGACAAATCTGTGAGCACCGTCATTACTGGATTTCGCTGGAGTTCGCGTGTATCATAGAAAACCATAGAGGGCTCAATTGAGGTACGGTTTTCAAGGGATTTGATTCTTAGTCAATATGAATGAAGTACGCAGTCCTGCCTCGACACCACAAACAATGCGTCCTGCTCCCAACTGCAGAGCTACTTTCGTCCACGATTTTGCTTTCTTAACCGGTAGCCCTAACTGACCATTCGTGCTGTCGCCAATGGTGTATACATGGCCGTCCGAAGTAAGTACGATCAAATGTGACTCGCCAACCCCACAATCAACTATGTCGCTTTCGTCCACCACCACAGGTATTGGGCTACTTGATAAGTCTTCGAGGAGAGCCTCCCGACCCGGGTGGCCACCCCAAGCGTAGAGATCATGCCCTTCCGTCAAGGCCAGAATGAGATAACCCGCTGCGCAGATTCTAGTAATTCTACCCGTCGGCAAATCTTCGAGTTCCTCGACAAGACCAGGTCTATCGGCTGGGCTATTATCATATTAACATCATCCCATTGGCAAGTAATAATCATCCATACCTAGAACTTGTTATTGTTCTTCCCAGGCAAGAGCCATAACGCTCGTCTCCCCAGGTCCAGACGCCGCCGTCACGCGATAACGCCACGAAACCCGTCTCGTATGCTACTAGCTGAGCAATTTGACCCACCCCAGAGAACTCTTGCCGCCCCTTTGCGTCCTCAATATTTCTAGAAGAATATTGATATATCGTATCGCGACCATCGTATTCTAATAATATCAATATTATCAGAAAGTGATACACACAGCACATAGGTATAGCCTACTACTTACCAGCTATGAGGCCATTCCCAGCTATAGCTACTATAGATGAGAGGAGCTTCTTCTTCACAGTTTCTTCGAAACCACCAACGAAGCCCCCATTTCGTATTCCAGAAGATGTTTTAACTAGTATGTTTAGAAACCTATTAGGATATTGGATGGCGACAACTAACCGAAAGTACATGACAGAAGAGAGCACGGGCGCTCAATAAGCTCATCTTTCAAAACGACTTCGAAGGAAGTAAAATCGTCGGGTTCTTCAGATGTATTCTGCTCATTGTCGAACTGCAATTGACGCCAAGCGTTGAAACCAGCAGCTAGAAGTTCCATGAATGCGTATGCATTTGATAGTAGCTCTAGGGCTACTAGGATATATAATGTACTAAAGCGGATCTTTGCATATTACAGAATCCCCTTTTCGTTTTGAAATTTTAGATTCTCACCAATCAAACCCATCTGTTACATGCATATATATGCAGGTAGATAGTGTTACCTACCTCACTCCCTCCAATGATAAGTGCGTTCGATCATCTTGCACGCAGACAGGCAGACAAGTGCGTAGGTGGGCAGCCTTGCCGATTCAAGGCTCGTCCTACAACACCTGTCATTTCTACCCGACGCATGGAAATGACGTGTAAGGAAAAAAAAGAGTTATGTGTTTGCTTTTCTTTTGCCGATTTTGCATATAATCCCGGGTCTGCACTGCACGCTTATGCATGAAGGGGATCTCGAGTCTTCCAGGGCAAACAACATTGAGGAAGAATAATGATATATCTAAGATAACACCCGATTTTGACGCATCTTTCATCCATGGATATTGACGGAGCGCCACCGCCGTTGTGGCCGGCGAATTCAAGCTCCGAGAGTTTGAGTGAAGACGAAGACGAACATTCCGACTTCCAGGACCATGAAGAACCAACGTTCCTAGAGGCCGAACAGCCTGTGCCTCAAACAGAGGACCCTCTCGTCGAGACGAAGCAGATCACGGAATCGGCAATCATACATTCTCGCGAGTACCAGCTGGAAATGCTTGAGGAGAGCCTCAAGCGTAACATCGTGGTCACAGTAGGTAGACATCGCCATGTTTGCTACCGTCCAAGTGCTTACCCACTTTTCACAGATGGAAACTGGTACTGGGAAAACACAAGTGTAAGTGTTTGTGGCTCACCAGCGCTACGAGCCTCTCCAACTCATGGGCGTGTAATAACACCTCTGCGTGTCTATTACTTAATGACGATTATAGTCTTGCTCTCTCCCTGGGATATACGCTTATGACTTCCCAGTGCCGTCCTCAGGATCCAAGCTGAACTCGAGAGATCGACGTCAGGGAAGGTAAGTACAGCCCAGGTACAGCCATGTTCCTTCGACGTTGACTCAGAACAGATTGTTTGGTTCTTGGCCCCTACCGTCGCCCTCGGCGAGCAACAGACCAAAGTACTCAGGTCCCAAATTCCGGCGGTCCAGATAAAGTTCCTCAGTGGCGCCGATGGTGTCGACACTTGGTCGGATACGCGAACGTGGAATGATTGCCTAAGAAACGTTCGTGTTGTTGTCTCGACGTACCAAGTTCTTTTGGACGCAGTCAACCATGCGTTTGTGCGAATTGATCGACTATCTTTGATAGTATTCGATGAGGGTTAGTGACGCACTTCCTTGTATCACGACACGATGGCCGCTCAACTGATTTTAAAAGCACACAACTGTCGGGGCAAACACGCCGGGGCCAAGATCATGGCGCGGTATCATGACAATAAAGCCGCTGGCTTACTAGTTCCATCGATTCTCGGCCTCACAGCCAGCCCCATCATACGTTCAAAGGTCGACTCCCTCGAGGAAATCGAACGGACCCTGGATGCCGTGTGTAAAACCCCAACTATTCATCGAGATCAACTTACTTCTGTAGTAAAGCGACCGAAGATGTATCGCTTGTTTTATTCTCAACCTGATTATATCCGTCCCACTGGTAATATGAACAGTTTAAGTAGTGCGTATTACAGTTTAGATATATACAAGGACCCTACTATTATTCGATTGCAAAGAGATGATACAGAACGCAGTCGTATAGAGCTCAAAAAGGCTCTACAGAACAGAGACACATACGTCTTCAATCAACTACAGTCTCTATGGCGAAAGAGCACCGAGATTCAACGAGAACTCGGATCAGTGAGTTACCCCTTTGAATAGCAATGTTTCTTTACTCCCCAGGATATAGAAAAGGATCATGGACTTGAAATACAGGTCTCGAAGTTGAAATCTATATTCAGGGTATTCCCTTACACGACTAACACACATACTTAGTGGGCTGCAGATTACTTCATTCATGTCACCATCACCCAGTTCGTCACGTCCATTAAGAAAAATGACTCCTGGCTTCAGGGATGGGAAATGAAGGAGAAGCAATATCTGGCGGCAGCATTAGAGACCGTCAAAATATCAGCCCCCCCTCCATTTAAAGACGATGCTTCTAGCGTTGATATCTCCGACAAGGTTACAGTCCTCACGCAACAACTCTCACGAGCGGCCGATGGGACGATCGGCATAATATTTGTTCGCGAAGTTGCTACTGTAGCCATGTTATCACATATACTGTCGGTTCATCCATTGATTAAGAACCGCTTTCGGACCGGCACGATGATAGGCTCAAGCAACTATAGCGGGCGAAAGCGAGATATCGGTACTCTCAAGAGAGCGAGCGATTATCAAGATCTGGAAGATTTCCGAAGTGGAAAGCTCGATATCCTCATTGCTACGAGTGTTCTAGAAGAAGGTATAGATGTGCCAGCATGTAATTTGGTCATATGCTTTGACAGGCCGGACAACCTGAAAGCTTTCATTCAGAGGCGTGGCAGAGCCCGGATGAGAGAATCCAAGCTCATTCTGCTATTGGACAATCCCACGTACCAGGTTGATGAATGGACAGCGTATGAGGAGGAAATGAAGAAACGCTATGAAGATGACATGAGGAAAGTTCAAGAACTGGTAGATCTCGAAGAATCAGAGGAACCGGATGTCGAACCTTTCTTTATACCAGAAACGGGAGCTCAACTCGACTTCGACCAAGCGAAATCGCACTTGGAGCATTTCTGCAGAACGCTTTCAATTCGGCAGTATGCAGATTTGAGGCCATACTATATCTACAAGCGCATTCAAACTTCCTTGAAGGGCTCCCCACAAATCAGAGCAACTGTGGTCTTACCGATGTCGCTACCCCCTGAGCTCCGACGGGTGGAAAGTAGTGGGTTCTGGTTCTCTGAGAAGAACGCTAGTAAAGATGCTGCTTTCCAAGCATATGTTGCTATATACAAAGCCGGCTTTCTTAACGATAATTTGTTACCCTTAGCGGACGAAATTATCAGAGACACTCAGACAAGGCCCGGCCTGACCGAAGTACATGAGCAATGGAACCCGTGGGTACGAATTGCTCATACCTGGGCTCATCAGACTGAGTTATACCAACGTCGACTACGACTAAGGGACCAGCATGGAGACACAATGTGCGAATTCGATGCCTCATTACCCGTATGCTTCCCAAAGTTACCAGACATCAATATCTTCTGGGACCGGTTGAATGCGTGGACGATCGAAACAAGTGAAACGAAGATAATATCTAAGAAGGACCTCGCGACGGATCACGGCCTAGCATTGATCGATCTAGCAAATAACCATCGTAGCTTAAAGCTTAGGGATGGCGCACAGATCATATTACATCTTCGATCCCCAACCCAAGATATCCCGTACCAGCAGCTCATCGGTCAGAAACACATCGAAGAAGCAAGCCTTGATGGCACAGTCCTCATCCGTAATGGGGAAGGTTACCCTTGTTTATTCAAGGCCTGGCTTCCTTCCGGTAGCCAAACCCAAATTGGTACAGAGATGCAGCACGACGACTTGCGCGATGTTCCTTGCTTAATGCTAGAGAGATGGCCTCGGCGACGGGACTTCCTCCACTGTATCCCTGAAGACGCCACCCTCCCAGCACCCAGTAAACCGGGCAAACAGAAACAAACTATTTGGCCCGCCCACCTATGTCGAATGGATGGTATTCACATCTCCGCCGTTTACTTCGGAGCACTTATACCTTCGATCACGCATATAATCGAGGTCTATCTAGTCGCGAATGAGTTGTGCAATACCATACTAAAGGGCGTGAAGTTCTCGGATCTCTCACTAGTTGCTACCGCGATCAGCGCGCCGGTTGCTAAGGAGGCAACAGACTATCAACGAATCGAGTTCCTCGGCGACTCGATTCTGAAGATGTTTACGACGGCTAGTGTCACGGCTAATTGTATGTCACGACTATATATATTGTATATCTAAAAGTGCTACTACTAACTTTACGAAGGTCCCCATTTCCCAGAAGGATATCTCGATGCCATAAAGACAAACATAGTATCTAATTCTAGGCTCTGCCGAGCAGCGGTCGAGGCCGGTCTAGACAAATTCATACTCACGAAGAACTTTACTGGTGCGAAGTGGCGGCCGATTTATGTGGAAGATCTCCTCAAAATAAATAACGATGTAGGAAGTAAACGCACAATGTCTACTAAAACGCTCGCAGATGTTGTAGAAGCCTCGATCGGGGCTGCGTACCTCGACGGCGGCGATGATGAGACGCTCTGTATGGAGAAGGCCCTCACCTGCATACGAATATTCATCCCCGATGTTGAATGGCATAGCCTCGACTCTGCTCGAAGCGCCCTGTTCAGCCAGACTGCAATGGGTACGGTGCTTCCGGACGCCCTTGCTCCCCTAGAAGAGTTGATCGGCTACCGATTCCAGAACAAGAACCTACTCATCGAAGCATCTACGCATTCTTCATTCGGTTTCGTCAATGCGCAGGGGTCATGCATGGAACGCTTAGAATTCCTCGGAGACTCTATTCTCGATAGCGTGATCGTCTCTGCATTATGGAAGTATGAGCGCGACCTGTCGCAAGGAGAGATGCATCTCCTCCGCACGGCCACCGTCAACGCGGACCTTCTCGGTTTCCTGACTTTGGAGTGGGTAGTTCCCCAGGAGGCTACAGAGATAGCAAAGAACAAGACTACCATCGAGAAGCAGACCAACGTCCCGTTCTGGAAATTCATGCGTCACGCATCCCCGGACATGGGCACCGCACAGCGAACCGCGGAGGAAACACATGCGCGGGAGAGGGATATAATACTCGAAGCTATCCACCACAGGACTGAATACCCCTGGGCGCAACTGGCCCACCTTAATATCCCGAAATTCTTCTCGGATTTCTTCGAGAGCGTTCTCGGCGCTGTCTGGGTGGATTCGGGGTCCATGGACGTGTGCGCGCAGATAGTAGAACGCGCGGGCATACTCCCGTACCTCCAACGCCTCCTCGCAGACGATGTCGACGTGCTTCATCCGAAGAATCATTTGGGCCAGCTGGCAGGTAAGAGCCTGAAGACGGTTGAGTACAAGACTGAGGTTCGCGAGGTAGATGGGCATAGGGAGCTGTTCTGCAGGGTCATTGTTGCTGGAGAGGTGCTTGTGGAAGTCGGTGGTGGCGTCAATAATGACGAGATCATGACTAAGGCCGCGTACTTGGCTCACAAAAAGCTCCTCGAGATTACAGAGGAGCAGAGTCAGGATGTGGTAGATGAAGATATGGTTGCACGAATGAATGAGTTATGAATGAATGGGTCTTAGATACCTAGAGTATTTAGACTTGGCTAGACGATATGGCTAGGATACGAAAGTTGCAGCAGCTAGATTAGGTGTTTTACTCTGGTTTATGAGTCTGATGATTAATGAGGGATGTTTCTAGGAAGCCGGAGCGGAACATTCAAGTAATCAGTAGGTAGTCAAGAATAGGAAGAAAGTTACGAAGTTGGTTTTATTGAGCCGGCGAGTAATCTGCCGTGAATAGTTTGGTGCCTGGCACCCCTAACGCCACGAATGTGTTCTACTTATTCCTATTGACCATTTCCACCCTGCGATGTAGGATCCGCTTGAGAGACCTCCTCGTCGCATCCATCCATCGGCGAAATTCCCTCCAGCCATCCAGAAACGCGTTGAACTCGCCACAGAACGAGTTCATGAACATCCGCATGCATCGATCGCTGGATGAATGCAAGTCGCGGATAATCGGTGGGAAGCGGGACGGGCAGGGACTTGTATGAAGTTACAGAGATCGGTCTCTCTGATGCAGCCCCGGACGACAGTCTCTCCGTGCTTAGCTATGTCCTGGTTAGTTGCTGGAGCCGATTAAAATTCCACCTATCTCTATCTATAATACTCCACGTACCTGCTCCGCTTGGTCTTCGGCTTGTTCTTCGGCAAGGGCAAGGGCATAATCGGCCTTGAGGAGTCGAAGGAGACGTCGGTAAAAGGGGGGAGCTTTTGACATGGCCTCTAGGGCTACCGCTTCGTGGGTTTCTCGCTTGGGGACTCTGTGTATACGAAGCTTGCGCCTGTAGAGCTCTTGGGAACGAGGCAGGCGGATTTGCCTCTTTCGGACGCGCGCCATAGTCTTGTAATGTAAATTAGCTGGTTGGGAATATTATTTGTAATGTAACGGCCATACATACCTGATGATTGTGTCGATGGGGTGGATGCTGTGTGGTGTTTGAAGGTTGGTAGAGGGGCTTAGGGGAACCAACCTTGGAAGATGATAGTGGTGTTGTTGGGTAGCGCAGGGAACGGTGACGATGAGGTTGAGGTAGAAGAAGTTTCGGGGGTTGAATGTAGCTTGTCTCATAAGCTTAGGATAGTTCCGTCGAACTGTATTTAAAGTATAGATAATAATACGCAAGATCAGGTATAATTGTACGAGTTACGTGGAGGCTATGCGAGGAGCTTCTAGTTTATGAACTCCTACTGCCAACTATATGTTGTGGCTGCTCAGACTTAACTGGCGAGCTCTACCCTGTGCTCCTTCTATGTCTATAATCGACGAGAATGTACTTACATATATGTATAGTCGGCGGGAGTTAGTAGCTGAGAGCCCATAACCAGTGGGGGCTAACGGCCGGCGATAGTCAAATGTCAATGAGCTAGTGAGTCAAGGGTGAGCAGTCATGATATAGTCGACGACATTTGGTAGTTGATAATCGTCGGTCTATGATCAGCGATATGATAATCGGCGAGTTCATGACTGGTAATACTGGAAATTAAGAGTCGACAGTGGGCAGTTTATAGCCGACGGTTTATAGTCGGCGATAGTTAGGATTATTAACATGTATATCTAGTATCATAAAGGCTTCCAAGGCTTTTATCTCTCATAGATAGTTTTATTACAGAAGGACACGAAGCAGAGCACTTTAGGACCGAGGCCTTTTCTTCACCTGCTCAAAGCACAACCTTCAACCTCTTCCGAACTAACTAATTTGGCGACACTATGTCCTACCCCTTTGAACGGCGAGTTTTGAAGAGATAATGGTCGTAATAGGCAGCTTAGCAAGACAAGCACTTCCCAAGCCATTTATTCAAAGCATTAACATTACCTAGGTCTTCCCGTCTGCCACTATTAGTTAACTTATACTATACAGTCAACATTGCCATAGCCTGCAATTATCAAAGAACGAGATGCTTCTTCAAATAAATCTTCCTTACTAAGTCACACCATTCATGCTCTTGCAGAAGACACCCTTGGAAAGGTCTGGTCGTTTACCCTTTCATTCGGTATGTTTCTTTGAACGTATGGCAGACTTGTAGTTCAAGTTGAAGTTGACTCAGTGCTAGAGCGATAGAATTAGAATTGAGGATTAGGAATTAAAGTAATAAGGAGTAAGACGTATAGATATATAGATGTTAAGAGAACTTATACTAGACACTGCTAACTCTTGTAACCATCGTCTATGTAGTGAGGTTAGTTACCGTTAATTGGTTGGATAGGCTTTATGGTACCAAGTCCGCCCGGTAAAGGGGCTAAAATAAGGTTATTCGAGGGGATAAGTTTTGCCAGAACCGACCTGCAGGGGTATTGATGTGGGTCCAGTGCCGCTGCAGGAAGATACGTAGGTACATCTCTGATCTACCTACCAAGAAGCCGTTATGCATCATCCATGATCTATCCCATCCCTACCATCCCTGACGCTCATAATCCATACCTAATCCATAATCCGGAGGTTGATAACGGCCTTCATTCTCTATCGTGTCCTTCGTCGCGACATCGCGAATCGCTTTCAATTCCACCAATTCGATTACGCCCCTTTTGAATCTAACTAGCTACGGATTAGGAATTAGGTTGGTATTGTCAATTTATCCTTGCGAATCTAACCCAAGAAATTAACGCCTCTTTACAGCGAATCCTCCTAACTCGAGCTTCCGTCCTGCCGTTCTGCCGTTTCGATACCCATCACCCCCAGACGTTGGGCTGCACGCCCTTTCGTAGTCTCGTTCTCCTCCTATCTGGGGCAGCCCGATTTTCCTTATTCCTTCTGATATGACGACAATGCGGTCCTATACATGAGCCCTCTCCTTCAATTGGAAGGAGTGTCATCATGCCGTCTGAAGGAGCGTTAAGCAACATTAGAGTCTTCATAACGTGGGATGACCAGACCGTCTTTGCTGGCGAGGATATCAAATGTCACATCACTTTCAAGAACATCGCCCCCGGGCCCAGCCAACACCACCCACCGCAGAACCCCCTTATTGAACGATCGAGACAGCCGTCCCCCTTGCTAAGTCCGAGATCGAAACCAAACAATGGATTGACACCGCCGGTGCCTTCGCGAGGCCATCGTTCTACTCTGTCCTTGACTGTTCCCCCGACTAGCTCGCGTTTGAGAGGTCCACCGCAACAGTGGACTCCACCACAGCCAACGCCGCCGCAACGACCTGGCCATGCCCACAAGCGATCGCTCTCTATAGTATCCATAGGGTCAGCCGCGACGATCGAGGAGCAGTCTCAGGGCAATGCATCCCCGGCACGGTCCCAACGGCCTGCTCGTGGTCATGGAAGGTCCGCCAGCTTACAGATATCGTCGAGGGGCGGACCGATGAGCGGTCCACATTCAGCGGTTTTACCGAGACGACACTTTGGCTCGGAGGCCTCCCCTGTATTCAACCATTCCTTTCCGCCGTCTAAGCATGGCTTTGGTCGTGCGTCGGGAGCTTCCACAGTACCTAATACACCTGGTTTCGTTGGCTCGCGCTCGCCCAGGAGGAGCCCAGGGGCAATGCCGGATTTCAAGTTTCCTATGATGCCATCGCCACAGCCGGTAGACGGTTCCATGAATTCCCCGACAACACAACCGCTTGATTACTTGACGGCGCCTACATCCGGGGCGGGCGGTGGCGTCAGTCTTCCGGTACGCTCGAAAGACTCCATACCTACCATTACTGAATTGTCGGCCCCCGCGGCACGGATATTATCTACGACGAGTATTGCTGGTGGGACTCCTAGGAGTAGTGGCGAGTTCTATTCACTGAGCAATAATTCATCCGAAACACTGGCATCAGAGTACGTGACGCAACCATTACAAGGCGGAAGGAGACCAGCTCATTTACGGCGGAGCTCTGGTCTGTCGATGATAAGCCAGGCGCGGCTACCGGAGGCTTTAATGATGGGTTACGCTCAAGTGCAAGGTTCCTTCACTCTTGATGGATCACTTATTAACTTAGGCCCTTTCGAAGCGGTCAAACGAAAAGCTGTGCTGGGAGGCCAGGGGGGTGGCGTTATTGGCGTTGAGAGCTCGAGAAGAACTAGCGGACTATTAAATGGTTTCGGCTGGGGAAGCCTCGGAAACTCCATCGGAGAACTCCTTGGTGGAGGCGAGCTCAGCAGCATCAAACAGATGCGAGGCGTTGCGAGCTCTAAATCTATCCCCTTGTTATCAACACCGCAGTCGATTTTATTCGTGGATCTACAACTCGCTCCCGGCGAGAGCAGAACCTACGAATACTCATTCAAGTTACCGAAAGGTCTACCGCCAACACACCGGGGCAAGGCCATGAAAATCTCATATAGCTTAGTGATTGGTACCCAAAGACCTGGAGGTACCAAGGAGCAGCAAGTGCGATCCGTTGAGGTCCCCTTTCGTGTCCTTGGGAGCGTCAATAACCATGGCGAGATTCTGGGTCACGATCTACTTTCCCCTTACATTATTCTTCGCGACTTAGCGAAGGTGCAATCTCTGGACAAATCATTTGTGCCCACCCCAAAGAAAGGCAAAAATGAACAGCCTGAGTCGACATACAATGGATTCCTCACATACGTTGAAGAACTCCTCGATCGGCCCCGTCAAGGTCTTGGCCTTCTCTCACCAACCGCCACAGCGCCACAGTCCCGTCGCGCATCTACATACGAAGAGTCGACCTCAGCAAGAGACGCCATCGACCTCGCCATCCTCCGGTCAAACCTCTCCTCCGAGTCTGGGCAAAGCAGCAATCGCTTCGAAATCGCGCGCAACGGCCGCCGCGTCGGCGTCGTGATGCTAGCGCGCCCGGCATACAAGCTCGGCGAGTCGGTCAGCATGGCCATCGACTTCACAGGCGCCGAGATCCCGTGCTACGCCGTGCACGCCGCCCTCGAGACCGCCGAGCGCGTCGAGCCCACGCTCGCGCTGCGCAGCGAGGCCAGCGTCCACCGCGTCACCCGCAAGGTCTACGGCTCCTCCAGCGAAGCCACCCTCTTCGCCCGCCGCGTCGTCTTCAACCCCACCATCCCCATCTCCGCCACCCCCGAGTTCGTCACCAGCGGCTTGAGTCTCGAGTGGAAGATCCGTATCGAGTTCGTGGTCCCCTCGTCAGCTGGTGCTGCCGCTGCAGATTTAGACGCCGAGGACGCGTCGCTGTCGCAACATAGCGGCTCAGCCCCGCACCCGCTCCTTGAGGAGATCTCGCGCGATGAACGCGGGGGCTTGGTGTTGGTCGCCGCGGAGAACCTCGAGTGCGAGTCTTTCGAAGTCGCGGTTCCGCTGCGCGTCTACGGCGCCGTGTGTAACGGCCTCGAGCGCCTGGAACGGGACGAGGCGCAGGAGGGGCTGGTGGTGTAGGTGTAGCATTACAAAATTACTAAGAAGAAATCTAGGGAGAGTAAGAGTAGAGGTGACCAGAGGTGCCTGACGGCCGTGTGATTGGGTATAAAAAAAGGGTCTGGCTACGTCGACCAAACTCGGCGGTCAGTGTAGGACTAGAAAAAATTACAGTAACAAGCAAGCAAGCCAGCGAGTGAAAAACATGGTTTAGCAAGGGGATGAAGAGCAGACGAGAGAGAGGTGGTCTTGCGAGAGACGCTCGCAAAGTTGGATATGGATACCTAGACGAAGGAGTGTAACTAAAGTTGGGCAAGCGGATGTGAATGTAGCCAGACATCCCCTTATAGAAGAGAAGTAATCAGATGAGCTACTCGTGGAATGCTGTTCGATGCCAACTACATGTAGTAGGATTTTGTGAAATTAAGATTATATCGGTTACTATATACTATGGTGTACGCCATTCTAACTTATGGTATGGTTATAATCCATTCGATTAGGACTTCATGGTACAAGCATGGAGGTGGAAGATGGGACAGGGTTAAATGAACAAGTGGTGCCCGTGTGGCAGGCAAATCAATTGATGCGTCTAGACAAAGTGGCTCGATGTCAAGTGATAATACTAAGTCTCCCCATCCACCGAAGCGCACAGCCTCTGCGCTGCTCCATCCCTGGTAACTCCCCTTTTCCTTGCCAAGTGGTATCATAATGAGAAGTCGAATGGTTGACTTGGATAGACGGATAGAAAAGCCCCTCCCACATCCTATAACGCCGGTGCCTGATCGTCTGTTTCCTAGACGTCTTGTCCCAATGAATGAATAGTCCTAAACGCCCTGAGTCACGAAAGACTGTATGCCTCCCCCCTTTTCTCTCCGATATTGGTGCTAGTGACGCGTATTTTTGCGTCTTGTGATATGCAAAATAACTAATACACAATAAGAAACGAATGTTGAATTTACGTTGAGCCGCTACTCGAGTCGGCTCCAGAAGACCCAGGTCGTTTTCTGGGTGAGTCTGGTTCTTGGTCTGAGGGTGATCGGTAGCTAATTCGGAGTTTCTCGTCTAGCAGAGCAACTAAACGCTCCGAGTATTGGTCGAGAAGACCGTTCAACATAGTATCGCTCATAGCCTTACTTCGTGTAGCCCTGTCACCTAATGCGACTGCAGTAAGACGAAGCTCTTGGTCTAATTCAGCCAAGACCTCTTGGCTGATGGGGTCTGTAGAGGAGAGTTTCTTCCGATAAGCCCGGAGTGTCCGACAAGCCTGCTCGGTGGCCATGTTGAGTGACCCGAAACCTCTCAAGTTACTATTACTCTTGGTTTTTGAAGAATTGAGAGCTGGGAGAGATGGACGTCTTCTCACTCTCGTTTTAGGGCTAGCTGGAGGACTAGCACACCGACTATCCGCTGATGGTCGCCTAGACGGGGTATCCTCAGCGATCGTCAATGCGGGGCCGGCCCGGAGCGAACCAAGAGGTGTCCTCGTTGATGCGGACGATAGATTGTATATCGATCTCCTCTTCGAGAGTGTTCCTGGAGGAGATCGTCCTCCTACACAAGGCGAAGATCGTTGAAATTCTGCAAGCTCAGCTTTAGATAGAACACGCCGAAGCGTAGGGCGGGAAAGGGTCGATCCATCTTTCACCGGGGACGGGTCGCGGCTAGCGGTACCCCATGACGGATCCTGTAGGTCCATCTCCCATAACATGATTGTCCCGTCAGAACCAACACTGACAAGCCTTCGCTTGCTACTATCCTCTTCAATGAGCGCCACGCCGTTAATGGCCTCGGTGTGACCCCATTCACGGTCCAAGAAAGCTCCTGTCTGAGAATCATATATCCTGATCGACTTGTCCGTATTTGAAATACCCAAGAGAAATGCGGGTTCCCTATCAGTAGCCGACCGAGCGGTAAGGGAATCTAAAACGACAGATTCAATCCCGCTTTCGTCGGTACATTTAAATGAGTGTGCAAGCTTGCCATTCTCCAAGTCAAAGAGACATACGGACCGATCCAGTAACGATACAAATAGTGATTTCCCATCTGGTCCCATCGTCATCGAAGCTGGAGAAGCTTTCAAGGGGAGAGTTTTAGAGGGAATAGCCGCCATAACATCCGGGTCGCCCTCTTTCGTTACCAGATCATGAACTTGTAGTGTCCTGTCCAGGGAACAGGTTATCACCTTGTCGGCTGATGGGACCAGTACTTGGACTACCCTAGCAGCGAATTCGAGAGTTTGGAAATGCTCGAATTCACCGCCGGCCGTCTTATGGAATAGTTGTGCCGTACGGTCACGACCGCAAGTCGCAATGATGAACTTCGACTTGCCTTCATAGGTTGTGATGAACTGGCAATCAGAAGAGTGTGCTTTCATAGACGACACACACTCTAATGTTGAGAAATCGATGATCTTAACAATTCCCAACTTGTCGCCTGTGACGAAAAAATTACCGCCCTCGGTGGCTCGTATCAAGGTCAGTTGGTTTGCCTGGTCCGTTTCATCATCAAAATTGGCTTCCTCAAGTGGCACCCTGAAAGAGGACTTGATCCTGCCTTCGACATCCCATAAAATGACCTGTCCGGATCCGGACCAACTGTAGAAATCAGCGCCCGGGGTATTCGGGCGGCTTAAAGCTGCGACACCTAGAATTGGGTCTTGATGACCCGGGATTGGGATCGGAGATTTCAAGTCTAGTTTTTCCTCGGCATGATTGAGCCCCCATACATCAATAGAGCGCTTGGTATCAATCGTTACCATATTCTCCTCTAGAAACCCCAAAGCAAAGAGGCCGGCGAACGAGCCGATGTTGGTGCAAAGGGAATCTTGATTACACTTCAGGAAGGATGCCAAGTCGATCGTCGCAACAGTTCCCGTTTTACCGCCCAAATAGGCCACCCCGCCACGGATCGCGACACAAGTTGTTATAAATCCACTTTCGAAGACGTTGGTCAACTTCATCTGCTTATCCGTGTCGTCGAAAAGACATATATCGCCCGTTTCAGAGCAGATTACAGCCTTCGTATCGTCGATGGCGGCGGCGCAAGAGAATGTCGCCTCTATCATGTTACCAAGCAGAACATTTCGACCAGGTAATGTCTTCTGATGCGGTTGGAGAGTTGCGTTCGAATCTCCAATGAATTTCTGTTTCACGGGGGACGTCGATTGGCCGTCCTCGATCCTCCAAACTTTTACGTGGCGCACACCTAATGTTATTAAATTATTGCCCACCCATATCATACCGCGGATAAAAGATGTGCATCTGTTTTGCTGGAACAATTTTGCAGCACCAGTCTTGGGGTCGATCTTCCATATGTAGAGGAAGCCATCGTTGGCGGAGCCAAGGGAGGCAAGGTATCTCGAATCGGGCGACCAAGCAACAGCCTTGACGCCAAAGCCATGCTCACTGATAGAAACGAGAGGGGTATCTGATGAGCTGTCTTCCAGGCTGTATATTAGGACTCGAGGGGCATAACCGGTTTCGCCAACAGCTAGGAATCTCCCCTCTTTGCTGAGAGCCAAACACGTTGCCGCCTTGATACGCTCTCGGCTAGTCCACGTCTTTGACGATGTGGGAGACTCGGACCAATCAAGAGAGCCAAACGTTGATTCTCTCAACGAAATTCTGTTTCGGCTATCGTTCGCTTTCGGAGTTTGCGTAGGCGTCGAGGGTGAGTAGGGGAGGGAGGTACTGTAAACGGGGACCGCAGTCGGGCGGGCTCTATAGAAACGTTGGGTATATTCGGCGCCGTTAACGTCAACTACAACGACTGCTCCTCCGGCGATATATGCAAATGAAGAGCGTATGGTATCAAAACCGGTCGGCGAGACACAAGTCGTACCAACGACTCTTTTGAGAGACAGACGGGGGTCCGTGGTGGGGGCTCGGCCGCGAAAAGGCGATCGAGGATGTGGAAGATAGGGCGAGTTCGACGGGGTCAGTTTTAACCGATTCGAAGGAGTGGATGCCATCTTATTGCCATTGATTTTCTTCCCCTCAAAAGTATGATATTTAGACTAGGGCTTGAGTTGGGACACTAGCTTGTTCTTCTCTTTCTCAAGTAATATTTGTAGTGCTAGAAATTTCTATATGGTGAGGTGTCATGGGGAGTGTCTTGTGTATTGTATAAGAAAGTGTGCGATGGCGTAGATAACAAGCCAAACTAAACAAGCAAAGACAACAGGAGAATGCACTTGTGTTTCCTCTTTAACAGATAAGGGGGGGTAGGAAGTACAAGATGGAAAGTTTGAAAGGTTTAAAAGCTGGACGAACAATGTTAACTGGCAGCTACGTAGCGAGTCATTATTGTTCATGACTTACAGTGACGTGAAAGAAAAAAAGGACCTAGGAAATTCCTAGGATCGCATAGGGTTGAAGGGAAGGTAGACAAAGCTGGTGGAGGCTACTAAGTCCTATGACTTTGCTCTCCGTTCAAGAATGCCTAAAGATAGGTATATATCCTAAGAAATGGCCATTGAAGCAAGTTCACCAGTTCTTTCAGAGCAAGTCGACGCTCTTACGATTGGATTGTATTAGAAAGAAGAGGTGTGAAGGTGAGACTTCGGGTCTAGAGTGCAGAGAAAGTGGGCACCCAACCCCCCAACCTCGAATGGACCTACCGTGCGGTAACAATATTTACATCTGGTACCTAATTACCTATCTACCCGTGGACCGACCTCACAGACTTTCTTGATGTGGGTTTATTGGTTTGTTTTTTCTTGCAGCAGTTCAGCAAGAATAATCGACCGGGGGGTTGGGGGTTTGTTGACGGGGAGCAACCGAGAAGCTCTTCTCATTGGACCGTTCCTGATATATTGCGGATCGTCTAAACTACTTTAGGTGTGACGATTTTTCAAAATGTTCTGGGAGGGTAGTACCCTGGCTGGCTAATCCGCATGCAGCTCCGTGAGGCTGCAAGTCGACAGGGGACGTCACATCAATTCATTCCCCGGCTTTTTCCAGAGTTACGCGTGTGTTACCCATCCCGTGCTTTACCCCTATGTGCGTTCATTACCCCTTATCACCAGTATGACCTCAATGTAGTGTTTCGTGAGGGCATTTGAGCATACAGCCACAAGCAAATCTAAATTGGAGTTTCCCACGTTCAGCACTATCAGACACCGTCACACATCCGAAGTACCATCGTTCACTTTATGGTGTATGGGTAGCCCGTATCTCGGACCCTGGCTAGGCTGCGTTCGGTAATGCAGCGACGCACGGGCTCAAATCCGCTTCAACCGATCAGGGAATAATTGACAGGGGCCCCCTGAAGTTCCCTAGGTTCGTGAACGTTTCTCACATAACTTTTCGATCACTTCCATCCACTGCACTGCAATGCACAGGCACATCTGAACGAACTCTTGGAGAACAGACGGACGGCCTTCGTCCTAAGAACCCAATAGTCTGGCCGGAAGCTGCTAGTTCTTATATGTAGTTACATATATAGGCAAGCCTCTTTTACTCTGCATGATGTTGTGCTTCGTGTCACGAGGTAGATGTACATGACGAAGTCTCCGTCTTCCCGAATGATTGGTATATCGGTATCTACTATCTACGGTATGGGTTGGGAGTCTTAATCCCAGGCATTTAAGCTATAATACTACCTTACTATGTTCCCTTGAAGGAGGCTGTGGACTGCTCTTAATGTAACTGACATCTCCAAAAGCTCTGAATCACATAATATGCATTGAATTGCTTCTAGATTTGTATGTAACACCTAATGTTATCATCATGCATTATTATACAAGCCTTCCCCCTCATGGGCAAGGTCTATGAATTGGGGTAATGATTTTCGTTGCATATTTCTCGGTATCCAAATGCCAGGCTAACTAAACGACCTTTTTACCAAATCCATGGATATTTCTGGGGTCGTAAAGGGCCATAACCTAGTCTAAAGACGTATGTATTAAGAATACCATTATTAGCATACAATCCATGCTCTGGGGTTGCAATATGGTTGCGCCGTCGTCTCAGGATACGTCTAGGCTCTACTTATCATCCATGGGTTGAGATAAGCTCGCCATGTGAGATACCCTAGGCACCATGAGAAGTGAGAACCGAACGTCGAGTTACTATAGCATTTCAAACTTATTGTATATGACCAAAAGCTTCGAAACGAGACCATACCTAACGTTCTTAATACAACGCAATGTATTAAATAGAGTTGTCACTAAACGTGCCTTAAGATACATGTATTTATACCACTATGATATTATATAAGCGATATATCTACTACCGTGAGTACATCGCTCAAGTTTGAACTAAGTCTAATCAAGATATGAGTTTTGATTCGGGTATATATGATACATACTTATAGCTGAAAGCTCACTCTAGCACTCTCGGGTGTCTCTGCCTTGGAGGCTGTGTCCGGGGGCCCCTGGGGCGATTCCAGGAGGGATCCCTCACAATGCCCTCGCGGCGCCACCTTCGCGGTGGTTTCTTACCCAGCGCCGCCATCTGGCTCCAGATATTCTTGCCACGCTTAAACCAGCGTTCCTGGCGGCTCTCCTCCTCCTCGGCGCTGGGCGTCCACTTGCTTCTGAGGATACGCCGGATAGCCTCGGCAGAGACCTCGAATTTCTCCGCCAGCACCTCCGTCGTGTAGTCCTCCGGGAACTGCGAGTGCAGCGCCCGGATCCCGTCCAGCGCGTCTGGCGACAACCGCTTGCGCGGCGACCAGCCCTCGGGGAATTTCTCCTTCAGGGCCGATTTCTGGATCTGCCATTCTTCCCTCTTAGGGGGTGCCAGAGTGTCGGGTTGTCTTTTTGGCTCCTCCTTGAGGATCTTCAGCCTTTTCAGCCTCTTCGATTCAGCGCGGGCTGAGGTACGGGTGGTGGGCTCGACATCTTTGTTGCGTGGGGTAGATTTTTTGGTGGACGACTTTTCGAGGTTTGTAACGAGGGCATCGATAGACTCGGGTGAGTAGTCGAGGATTGCGCCTTGTCGTTTTGCTTGATCTAAGTCATTTGCAGAAGCGTCAAGCGCTTCCGCCTCAGTGTGGATTATCGTAACATCGTCGGGTGAGTTTCTCTGAGTAACTTCCGAGACTAGATCAGTTGCTGGATGAAATGTTGACTCTTTTAATGCCGACTGTGGAAAACGTAGGGCTGTGGTAGCGCTATAAGGTCTAGTAAAAGCGAATTGCGACCGGATACTAGTAGCTCTTGGGTGTCGTGATTGTAATCGCCGTGCTGTCGTTGTAATAACCGAATCAGAGATTCGGAGTTCTGTGAGGCTTTGTATGAATATCTTCAGAGGAACCGTGCGGCAAGAGCAACTCATTGTATTATTGCAATGTCAAACAATGCAACTTGCGGCGTAGAAATCGAAGACTGAGACAACGATTACTATTAATTTTTTTCCGCCTTATGCAAGTCGATAGCGGCTCCAATGCATAAAAAGCTCGGGCCGCCGCTTATGGAATTATGCATGCACCCGATAAAGGTTCCACAGATCCATCTCAACAAGCTTTCAAGTTATGTGGGGGTTGTGGGGAAAAGGGGGACACTGTTCTACTCAACCCTTCCCTCAACAACGTCAAAGTAACGATGACGATGACACTGGCGATGGCGATAAAACCCTACTTTCATCTAGGCAACAGACCTACTGAGCTATTTGCTAGACCTACTACGTATTCTAGGCGCGGCGCATTTAGGTGTCCCGGAACCTGCGTAGTATATGCAGGTACGAATCGGCCTGGCTGATAACGAATATATAGACTTGTTAAAATCTTTAACGTAAACTCTAATGCTTGACAAAACTATAAACTGTAAATATTATATACGTGTTGCCAGGCCATCCAGCGGCTGGGCTAGTGGAAATCACCATTTTCTATCCGTCTAGTAGTAATGCATTCATGTAGTCATGAATCAGTCTCCTTTAGCTATCAGCAAGCGTCTCTATTCCTATTTATTTTCCTCTTAATTTTCCACGCATGAATTCGTAGCAATCTAATCGAATTTATAACCTGGTTATTCCGATATATATATACATATAATGATGTTGACAAACGGCGATATAGAAGCCGGCGAGTACGGATGGAGAGAGTGTTGGGGAGTGAAGTTCAAGTGGACTTCGGAGCATCTCACACCAAAAGATTTGGAACCTTTGATTCATACATATGATACTACTGCCACAGAAGCCGCAGAGAGATTGGATGAGATCTCACCTCCCCCTTTTAAGAGGCAGCCTTCTAATAATAATGAAGATAAACCGCCGCAGGCAGAAAAGGTGACAAGAGACCTATATGAACTGCTCACCGTACACGCTACTACAGACGAGAGACTTAATAGATTGTGGACCGAAATCAATACCGTCCCAGATTGGGTTAACTGGGAACAATTAGAAAGAGGACAGAAGGTGTTTTACCGCTATGGAGCGCCTGTTATCACAGCTGTGAGCAAAACTTACCGAAGGAAGTGACCTATACTAACGAGAATTCATAGTTAACCTTCTTATCCCTATTAGGTGGCATGGCAAGCGGGCGCACCGTCCAGACACTCGACCGTACCGGGGGTTTCGGTGTGGACGTGGTTAGGCGTCGCCTACTAGAAACCACGCAGCATACTCTAAACGTGACCCGTGACCTAGACTCCATCAAGCCAGGCGGCGAGGGCTTCGAAGATTCAGTCCGAGTGCGACTGCTTCATGCGGCAGTGCGTCGGCGCATTACGGAGATGACGAAGTCGAAGCCAAAGTACTATAAAATTCGGAAATTCGGTGTACCTATCAATGACCTCGACTGTATCGGCACCATCAACACCTTCTCGGCAGCACTGATATGGATGGGCCTCCCACGGCAAGGGATATGGCTGCGAGAGCAGGAGACCATCGACTATCTCGCGCTCTGGCGATACATCGCGTATCTCATGGGCACGCCCCATGACTGGATGTCTACGCCGGGGTCAGCGCGGCGTATGATGGAGTCGCTGTTGGTGGCGGAGATCAAGCCGAGCAAAGCGTCCGCCAACCTCGCCAACAACATCATCACGGGCTTGCAAAACCAGCCTCCGATGTATGCCTCGAGAGAATTCATGTGCGCGCAGACGTACTGGCTCAACGGCCACGCGTTGTCGAAAGAGTTGGAAATCGACAAGCCGAGCTGGTTCTACTTCGCCCTCGTGCTCGGGCAGTGCATTCTCTTCATGATCGTCAGCTACGTCGACCGCAGCTTCGGCGATCTCGACGCACGGAACATTAACGTAAGCTTCAACCCCTAAACCCGTGTTTCGCTCGAGTCTCGTGACGAGGCTGTGTTTATATTCCGACTCCCATCGCCTCGGCTCAAAATCTTGGGAAGGTCGTATAACATAACACGTGATGACTTCTAGTTATAGTCTTCTTACGATGGCGCAAGTGCACTGTATAATCCTCATCCTTTAGCATGGGGATACGTGATCAACCGACCTGCGCCCCAAACCTACCTGCTTGCTAACTCACTCCCGTATCCCCACCGTTCCGCGCATCCGGTTCCGAGTAGACTACGGCTTGCTAACAAACTTCCTCTTTTGGTCTTATAGGTTGTCCGCAGAGGTCTTTACAAGATCCTGCTTCGCGATAAGTCGAAGGGAGGGCTAGGATACGAGACCAAGTTTAATTTTAAGTATATCCCCTCGTTCGATAGGAAGTCGACAGAACGCGGCGCCGCTCGCACTGGTCCGCAGAACAAGATGGGTAGAGTCGAACATACGGCGCTGATTACGTTACTCATAACCGCGGTCCTCGCCGGCGCTTTTATGTGGTATGGCGCTAAAGCCGTGTGGTGGGTTATTTTGTTAGTTATCAAGAGTGGAGTGTTTCGTTTACTAGGTAGTGAGTAAGCTTCGAAATAGAAACTCCCAAGACAGCACCTCTATCTTGTTGGATATCGTACGTTGTGGCGCCGATTTTTGTATCCGGTTTCGATTGAGTATCATGATTAAGCGTGAAGGATTTTGAGTCTATAGCGGGAAGTTGAAACTCCACGTGCAATCCTGCGGGAGGATCTGCGGTGGCTTGGAAGCTGTAGGTATAGACTATTTAGGCAATGCTTCACGATTTAGCTTGGCAGACTTCATGGCCTTTATACACATTTCATATTAAGAACTTTCTGAGTTCTACGTATACTGTACAATATGAGTTTTCCTCCCTGCCTTCTCTATGCTTCTGGCTTTTCGGGTGTTTTGCAATGAAAACCACATCCAGCGTATTCCACCCCTTGCATGTTGTCCATCGCGTTGTAATCCCAACGCTATGGTCTTCGTAGATGATGCTATGCTGCGGTGAAAGAGAAATGTTGACCACGCCCTTAACCTGCGTACCAATAATCTGGGTACGCTCCGTAACGCCGTGTTGCCCGAACCATGAAGAAATTGGTACTTTTATAATCCTGCTCTTTATAATCCTCCACGATGAAAGCCCTTACTCCATGAGCTCAACAGGCGGCCTAGCCGTATGCGCCATGATAGGGGGCGCATTTATACTCAACGAGGGGCTTACTTCCATAGGCAAATCCGTCATATCATCGACGGAGATAGCGGGTAGATTCGGGCTACCACCGTGTTCTTGGGGTTGGTAGATCAAAGTGCTACTCCTGCTTCGGGTCCTGACCGTGGTGGACGCGGGCTCGGAAGGTGAGATCGGCGAAATGTCCGCGGGAGAGGCTTGGTGGCGCAGCTTCGCTAGCGCCTCTGCCAGATCTTCGGCGTGGACTTGCTTATTCGGGGCGTCTTCTAGCTTCATCTCCCACCCGTGCGGTGGCGAGGGGGGCGGGCTGATGAAGAATAGTTTGCCGGCGTCCGGGAGCTTAAGTCGATCATCCTTGTGTAAATCTAGCGGTGTTGGTTGGCCGAAGTACACTCGGCATCGTTCGCCCATGATGGATTCGCCATCCCACACTGACTTTACTCGGATAGCTGCCTGCTCATCGTAGAAGGACACCACTATGCGGCGGAACGACTTTAAGGGCGACCACGTGTATACCGGCGCCGTTTGTGAAATAAGTTCCCGAAGGGTTTGTAAGTTATCGGGACGGAAGATTTCGGTGTCGTTTAGGTTGGTGATGAGTAGGGTGTTTGTAGGTGGCGTAGGTTGAGATATCGGCGGCAAACTCGTAAGATCTAGGGATAGAGATCTGGATGAACCACGACGCTCTATGAGAGGCCGTCCCGGCGAGGAGGGAGTAGATGTCGGTGATTGGGATCCAGACATGATTATGTTGTCGGTATATCTCTATCTCTCGAAGAGGAAGAGTGACATTAGTTGGATTGCAGGAAGATGGAGTCTTTGGTCCGCTTATGTCAACTGCGTGAGGGTTGATGATAAGGGATAGTCTCTTCTTGCAGAAGTGTAATTCTCTGTATTTGTGTTTTTGTTTTTGGTGAGTAGGTGCAAGAAGGAAAGCAAGAGAAGAGGAGGTGTCGTGAGAATATGTACTAGACTGCCGGTGGCTGCGCAAAGCGGTGGAATCAAAAGACGATCCTAAACACCCTGCAGATGCAGATGGATGACCATTGGCGCATACGTATAATGGATGGAGTACGTAGCTGGCGTAGTTAGCAGGTCGCAGGGCCGGCAGGTCTGGTACCTAGAGAGGTAGGCGGTAGTAGGTTCTCGGACCGCTTAGAACTGGAGCGAAAAGGGCAGCGAACCGCCTCAGTGGGTTACTAGGTACCTAAAGCGCCACTGTAAAACGTCTGCAGTACCCCACTACCTAAACCGCACTGGAAACGTAGAGCCTATCGAATTGCTTTGATTCCAAGGTTATCTTGGCGCAGCGGCTTTCCGGCGCTCGTTACACTAGCGACTAGCCAGGCAGGCGACAGGGGGCGGCTATGTAGTACAAAATACCTAGTTGCGTTGAGTCTCCACTGCCCAGGCAGCCGCAGCAATCATATGGATCTTTTTACACGTATCATCCAAGGAATATTGAAGTCAAGTGTTAAACGTTGGTACGGCAGGATGCGGCAAATCGTTAACATGGAAACCTCCGCTTGCTCCGTCATTCCTCCGTGTTGCTGAGCCATCAACATAGCATCGACCCAAGCGTTGCAAATAACGGTCACGGGAATCAACCTTATTGGCATGGCTATGAGCCGTTACAGATGCTGCTGTAAAACGTGGACTTGACCTACTAGGAATTATCATTTGATTGACATGGTGTTAATATATTCAAAGTTCATCTATACTAATACTAATGAGATATAAGGTTACTAGTGGTCTCGAATACCGGCCGCTATTCAAATAGTATAAACTGTAATAAACACAATATATGTGTTCGACTATTGATTTGAATATCAAAAAGGGTGGCCATAGAGGTAACGGTTCAAATTCAGGCAGTCTCTTACTCCAGATTTGCCTCATATAACCCTGCACACGATAGATAAGGCAAACCGACTGCCTCATTTGAGGCTATGTAGTTCTCCACCAACTCAAGGCGCAAGTCTACATTTTGTTTGGGACTTCCTAGGAAGTCATACATGTATGTCCCTTGTCTGTATGGCAGCGGCAAAGCATGTGAACGGCATCGGGAAATATTCTCAATTAATTTTTGTATGGGGTAGATGCAGGTACTGTCCGGAGAATTCTCAACACTAGTGGTTCGTAATAACCTTGGAATTCGTACAACTTCCAAGGTTGTCTATAGGCATGGATTCTCTCATGACTATAGTATCACCATCTATTTCTCGGGTTCATTAAACAATACGATGGAATCTCGGATTTCTTAATCGTATGTAAGAACTCTACTTTTTGACCAATGACCAAAACCTGCTTATGTGTCTTGAGCCGTTTTTGTTGAGTATTGCCTAGGTACACAGGATATACAATTTTACAGATTCGCCGTTGTAGGCATTTCGAGATATCCGTCATGCCTAGACACCAAGACCATCGAAACCCGAAATGAATCGCGGAGAAACACTAATACAAGTCATCGGCAATGCAAATTTGAAGAACGAAAACGAGCCCAGAAGCGAAGCGAAAAGCGGCGTTGCTTTGCTCTGGTGGTCTGCACAGCCCCGTTGGCCTCTCCCCCACACCACGGCGCAAAGCCTTGAAGGCCGAGACCGTCTGATCGGTAGGTAGCAGCAAACGCCGGGGCTCCGTACCACAATTCCAGAATGCTGGGCAGAATTCTTGTGCGACCGGTTCCCTCCCCAAGACAAATTCTGTCTGCTCAGCCATCGTTAGTGAATCACTTTCTACCTAACGATGTCTGAAGTCTAAGCTACCACGCGACAAGTCTCACGATAGTGACGATACGGGTTCTCCGACACCACGCCTTGTTGCGCAACAATTATGCCATCTATTCTACCTGTCTGATCTCCCTCACGATTGCCTCAATTTTGTCTGGCCCGGGGTCCCATGAGAAAAAGTCTGTCTTACACAGCCCGTCTCGACAACGTTATTGACATGGCCAAGTCGAAAAGAGAGCACATTATGTTAGACCAATTTGGTTATTGATCCGATCGTTTGTTCAATCTAGTGCTCCTGAACTGACGGGCTGCGTTTCGTAGCTCTGATCTCATCGGTCATGGGCTGCAAATAAATGCAAAAAAGACATCGCATGTGTGAATATCTTCGTTAACTGACCACTGGAAAAACGTTGGTGGTGTGCTATGCCGCTGAGCTTAGCCAGCGCCCAGCCGCGATGAGGTCAGTCTAGCATGTGTATTAGCAGAGGCGGCGCCTCAATTGTGCACTCTCTGATGCAAGTCAAGCCCTCTAGCTTATGTACTACATGGCTTGGGTATCGAGTATCAATATTACCAATCTGACATAGATAACATACATGTGCTATCGGACAACACCGCACGGCGTAAACGCCTCACGCTCTTATATACGATATGTCTATATGGATACCTCAACACATCTAAGTCACAATCATGGTCACTTAGTATTTTAATTCCTAAGGTGGGTTGACTGTAGAATTACATTGTGACTTATCCATGGATATGTAATGTACAGCTAGCTAAACTCCTCAATACATCTATAGCACCTCTTTTGGGTGATAGTATGTAGTAATGTATAATAAATATGTATGTGACAAGTGAGAGGAGATAGCTTCATGCTTCCCACACCCCTCTGTATTCGACTCGATGGACTGTTTATAAGATATCCTGATTTGTTTACAACTCCATCCTGTGCTCCTCCCCTAGCATCCGCGTTCTCCATCCTCCATCCTTGTCCATCAGAAACACTGCTACCTGTTATCTAGATCAACAAGTTAGAGCCGAAGGAGAAGCTATCGCCACGTCAGTAGACAAGCAACCATGATACTCATTCATCATTTCGTTCCTGGTCTCCACCCACCAGTCAGAAGTTCCCTAACCATTATTAAATTGCCCCGCTATGCATAGATTGCAGCAACCCACCAGGGGTGAGCACGCTTGACTTATAAGCGCGGGCAAAGTCGTTGAAACAAAAGAGCCATTGGGCCGCCTCGAGGACGCTGGGGTCTTGTTTGCAACTTAATGAGTTAGGGAATCTTCCTCCTGGGTTGGGCTTCGCCGTACTAGAAAAGGTGAGTCGTCAAGGAGCCTGTCTCCATCGTGACGGTAGATCACTGCGACAATGACAAACTGATACTAAATATGAGTAGAATGGTGAGTCGTGGAGTGTGGGGCATGTATTCCAAGTTGTAATGCAACAGCCACCATTGGCCCTGTCGCTATCGTATTTCCACACCGAGCTTATCCACCAGAGCTTTGGTGACCTCGTCGTGCATATCGTTGGTCTCCGCATTGGTCAATGTCCTTTCGAGGCTGCGATAGTTGACCCTATAGCACATGCTCCTCCTCCCGGTCTTCGGGTGCGTGAACTCGTCCACTAGTTTGACATCCTCGACAACATCGCCGGCTACGCTGCGCACAATTTCCATCACATCGTTCTCATGGAAGTCGTGTATGTTGGCTTTGGTATTGCCCCCGGCGGCAGATGATGACCTCAACCAGAAACTGTTGTGTCAGAATGTTAGTATGGGACTCTTTACCTTATGTGTTGGACTGATTATGATGATTGTACATACTAGAAGGCGTAGGATGTTAGCATCATGTTCAATGAGATGAAGGCAAGTGTTTCATAGTTTGGTACATACCGATACGTCTTTGGCGCAGCTTGGGTACTTGGAGAAGGGTACGAAGCGTCTTAGCGAAGCTAAGTCGTCAGAGACACCCTTGAATTGGTTTAGGAAGCGTTCATCTTGGGACCAGAAGAGGCGGATGTCTGGTATTTGGAATAGCAGCATAGCGATCCTGTCAAGGCCAATGCCGAAAGCCCATCCTAGTTGACTTGGTACACCTGCATTGATGTACAAGTCTTGCTTGACCACACCACAGCCTAGCACCTCGAGCCAATCTCCATTGTAGTATACTTCAAGCTCCCATGATGGACTCGTGAAGGGAAAGTAAGCCTCAACCCATCGCACCTGGAGTGGCTCGTCTACAAAGTTGGGATCAGCCTTTACCGCAGCTGCTTTGGCCCGTGTGAAGATCTCGACGACCATGAGTTCTAGCGACCGCTTCAGGTGAGCTGCGATAGCTTCAGCCTCGGCCGGGGAGTGATGTTCCGCTTGCCGAGGGTTCCTCTCATCATGGAATGGTGGGTTTGGATCTTGAACTTTGATACTGTGAGTCGGTAGTTTTTCTAGGTCCGACCATATAGCCGCTGCGACATCTCCATTGGATACCTTGGCACGGTCCCACGAACGCGCACCCTCCATCTGGTGAAATATGGGGTAATGGCTCCTGTCAATTTCATCGCGGCGGTAGACATCGGCGCTGATTAGGTAGCCATCACTAAGATTGGCTCGGAACACGTCAGCTTGGTGCGCACTTGTGTGTGTCCGCAGTAGGGTATCGCCGTTGATATAGTATGTGTCCGACTTCGCTCTGCCGGGATGGTCTTTCGGGAAGCCTAGCGAATCAAAATTCTGGTGTGTTGTGACAACAGGATTGAAGTCATTGTGGTATTTGTATGTCGGTGCCGGGAAGACAGACTCGATGATCTGCCGTGTTATATACACCGGGTGGTTTTTTTGTAGGTGCAGCTTGCGGGGAACTTTGTCAATGATGTTGTGAGGTACATTGAACAAAGCGTCTGTTTTATATGTAGTGCCATTGATTGTTGTGGTGGATGAGCTCAATCGGTGCTGGGTGGTGACTAGTCGGTGACATAGGTAAGGTGTGGGGTAGCGACCATGTAGGATCAATCGATTGATGTGGGCAGTCGATCGAAGACACAATGTGCTAGGTCGGGTCGGCCACATTGTGTATGATGGGCGCATGTACCTTAGCTACATTGGAGCTATTGCTTGAAGGTGTTGGTGTTTAAGGCCTTTGAGGCCATTGCTTGAGGCTAATGCATGAGGCTGATGGATAATTGATTGATCAATGTGGATGATGTATGAGGCTGATGCTTAAGTCCGATGCTTAAGGCTGAAAGTTGATCGATGATTGATCAATTGATTGATGATTGATGATTGAAGCTGATGATTGAGGCTGATCCCTCTTGGCTTTTGTGGCTGATGAGGGAGGAGGAAAGTCGGAGAATGGACCGAAACTGGGCTTAGTTATATAGGAAATTAGGAATGGCCTGTGCGCTCTGCCACTACTGTGCACTGCTCGCTGGCGCTGCGAGCGCTGATTGGATCTCTGATGTTTACGCCACAGGCACTGGGCTGGTTGCCGGTTGTCCACTGTCCTGCCGACAGTTGCTTCAATTCTACACAGTTTCGACTTGAGTGAATATTCAACACTGGGCGAGGTCTAGTAACTGTTCTCTGTCTTGACCAGCTAGGGCGGATTTTACCACTGTATCGGATCTACCCACCTAGACAGTTCGCACTCGCTCGATTGCATTAATGGGCCAATTGGAAGAATCCATCATCCATGGATGTGACCCTCGGGATTACAGTATGTACCTCACCAAGCTACCCCTCTGAGTGAATACTTTCCCAGCCCTGGAGATCAATTCAATAGACCAACCATTAACTCTGCATTCCATCCTCCATACTGTCTATATCCAATTAGAATGCCCTAGCTGCGTTGATGACCTTGATTCACACTGGCAACCCTTTTCTTGCTGCACGATGAGATACCCTACATACATTAGACCTGAGATCGCACACATAATGTAATGCATGTATACAGGGGCGCTCAGATTGGCGGGCGTAGTGACACATGTGTGTAATACGTACCCTCTATGGACCAACATAGGCCGAATAATTAAAGATTTTCGGGCGATAAAAACCCGGCAGAAAAACAATTCCCGGCTCAGCCGGTCTTTGCATTTCCTTAACTCCTTAGACGAGTGCACTCTGTCAGGTTAGCCGCTAACTTTTCCTCCGAGCTGGATCGATTACACCATTCTTTATGGCTTGGGTTCGCTCGCTGAATCTGAATCTGGTAGGTGAGAGTGTAACAGGACTTTCTCTATCTAGACCGACATCTCTTACTATACTGCTTCAATTGTTTCGATTTTCTTCACTATAGACAGCAGCAGGACTACATAGTAAGCAACAATATAGGGATGCTGCTTTTTGTCCACTCACCCTCCGAGTTTTCGCCCCTGTCTAGTGTAGCATCCCCAACGCAAGATGCAGTCCGCCCATGAGCCCTCCGTTGGCTCCGTCACCACCGCGGCCGCTGCCGCAGCCGCCAAGCCGAAAATCCTGGAGAAGAAGAAGACGCTGGTACGCGACCGTATATCGTATCCCTTCTGGTTCGGAGGTAGCGCCAGCAGTTTTGCTGCCTGCGTCACACATCCTCTGGATCTCGGTACGTTGGAGAAAAAAAAACCTTTATACCCATCCTTCACTACCCCCCAATCAGCCCTATCAACCCTACCGATAGGCGATAGGCTGGTCCAGCCACACACACACACACACTAACGGATGACGTATGTATGCAGTGAAAGTTCGGCTCCAGCTACGTTCCGGTGACGCGCCGAAAAATATGAGCGGCACCTTCATGCACATTGTGCGAACGGAGGGGCCGCTCGGGCTATATAGCGGTCTAACGGCGTCGCTGCTTCGGCAGATGACATACTCGACGGTGCGATTCGGCGTATACGAAGAACTTAAGACACGGTTCACAACGGAAGACAAACCAAAGCCTTCGCTGCCATTGCTCATTGGACTGTCGACTTTCTCTGGTTTCCTCGGTGGCATCTCCGGCAATGCGGCGGACGTGACCAATGTCCGCATGCAACAAGACGCCGCACTTCCCCCGGCCCAGCGCCGCCAGTACAAGCACGGTCTGGACGGCATGTTCCGCATGCTGCGCGAGGAGGGCGTCCGCAGCTGGTTCCGCGGCGTCTGGCCTAACAGCACTCGCGCCGCTCTCATGAATGCCAGTCAGCTGGCTAGTTACGATACCTTCAAGGCCGCACTTATGACATACACTCCCTTGGGAGACACTACCTCGACACACTTTGCGAGCTCGCTTCTCGCTGGCTTCGTGGCTACTACTATATGCTCCCCCGTAGACGTCATCAAGAGCCGTGTAATGAGCACTAGTCACAAGCAAGGGGTCATGCACCTCCTACGTGACATCTATGCCAAGGAGGGTGTGACGTGGATGTTCAAAGGCTGGGTACCAGCCTTCCTAAGATTGGGACCGTGAGTTGAATCTCATTTCTAAATTTCTCCTTACCTGCTTGCTAACGTAAATATACAGGCAAACGATATGTACATTCTTATTCTTAGAAGCGCACCGCAAGGTTTATAGACGGTTCAAGGGGATCGAGAACTGAAGTTGACCGAGATCGCTTGCAACTAGCATGGGGGGAGCCTAAATATACAGCACTTCATATAGAAAGAGGCGGCAGGGATCTAGAGGTTATACCACCTAGGATGACGGCGTTACGATCAATATTTCTGCATTGTCGCAGGCGTTTCGGAGGCATAGCAATCGTAGTTACCAAGTTAAATAGTAGAAGCCTTTATATTGCATATGACCCAACTATTGACATATCGCTCCCAAAGGCCGAGCTCTCTCTTTCTCGCACGTCTCTGTTGTTTGGAGAGCTAGTGCGACTCGCAAAAAAGACATGCATGCTCTTTTTCCTCTAGCCTATGGCTCCTAAACTCCGTGTGGTGGTACAACCCAACCAGAATAATGCATCTCGAGGCCGATGCTTAGACTTCGCCTCGAGTTTTTCTCATATCGTACAAGGCCTGCCATGAAGCTGCTGCTTGAACGTTTAGTTCACCTAGCACAGAACGACAATCAACTCCATCCATTAGATCCTGAGTTGCCATAAGGCGTCGTGCCGTAAGCAGTAGCACCTCCTCCCCAGGCACTAGCACCGCCGGTGTTACCGTACGGTGTGCTGTAGCCCTGGTCTAGATAGCTCGGGTCACCATCCATGGCACCGGGGCTTCGGGGACCATCGTACTCTCCGTTCATTCCATCGTTCTCACCCAAGCCGTGTATTAGGCCAGCGAGCTTGCGCTGCAGCTCCTTGACACCCTCAAGGATAATGGTGTCGGATTGGATGTTACCGATTCCCTCGACCTCGAAGTAGAATCGGGACGGCACGGCATCGAAATCAAAGGGCTGGCCTTCGGCGGGGGGCTCTTCGACTTCGGCGTATTTGGACTTCGGCCTAGAAACAGTTAATTTCCCTAGAAAGGAGTACAAGAGTCACCAGATTACTAACCACTCAGATTCAGCATCCGTTTCATACCACATATCAAGATGGTGGAGCTTGTTATGCGGATCGTACTCAAAGCCGATGGCAGCAGTCGGAGACCACTTGGCATGCTCCTTCGCGATACCCTTCTTCGCGATGCAAGTGAGCTTCAGCTCTTGATCCTTGCGGAGCTTGCAGATCAGCGAACCGAGACGGTCCGGATCCGTGATGACCGGGTTGCCAATATTGCTGTTGGGTCGGTCAAAGCCAACCACCAGCTGGCTAGCATACACCTTCATGACCTCGTCGGAGGTACACTTGGCGTGGAGGGAGAGAGTAACACTGCATCGTCCGCATTGCTGATCGCAGTCGCAGTCTCGAGAATAGTTGAGCTGATCAATCTCGCGCGAATCGAGGGGGATCAATCCAAGTCGATGGGCGATGAATTCGTCGGCAAGAACGGAAGTGTTGGTCTCGATCTCAACTAGGTCGATAGCGATGGTAGGGACTTCACCGTGCATGACGCGACGGAGCGAATTCGCAAGGGACAGGTCAACGTTACTGAGCTCGAAGTCGACGTGGTGAGCGTCGGCCTATGGAACATAAGCGCGTTAGAGCTAACTTCCACAAGAGTCATGAGAGGATATCAGTGCCGCCTACAGCAGAAACCTGGATTTTGGGACCAAAATCCTCCTTGAACTCCGTGTCCATCATGCCATCGAACTCCATCTTGTCGAACGGTGCAGCTATGCTACCTGCAAAAGCTGATCGGATGATGAAAAAGGGTCTAAAAAAGTAGTAGTAGTAGGTTGAGTAGCGCAAGGCGATCGCGTTCTTGGGAAGCGCGATGTGGTTTCGTTTAGATGTTAGGTCGCGCTTTCGTTGTGTGAGAATGATGAAAGAGAAAGTGGAAGGGACTCGTCGAGGCTGAAATAATTGTAATAAGCCGTACCACCTGCAGTACTGTGCACAGTTGTATGCTAACTTAGAATTGACTAGCGCGACGTGACTCTCCACTTCCTAGTGGGGGTAATGGGTCGCAAATCTGCAAGGCTGATTGTTGAAAGAAGTGCAATCCAGGCACTGAATGAAGCCCATGCAATTTGTATGGAATTTACTGTTAAGCAATGACGTATGCAGAGGCTTTTCAAATGCAATGGTACTCTTCAGATCAATGATTCCAATGGGATAGGTGTACCTGGATGGAAGGTGGATGGGGAATAGGTTGGCCATCAAAAATTTAGAATTTACTTGCTAGTACCTCAGGCATTTTAGTTGGGAAGATTCAGTTCTAGGCATCCCAACTTCCTACGGCGACTTTCAGAGATGCGATCGTGAAATCGTAGATAAAAATAACAATTCACATGTGCAAGCAGTATACTGGAATAGAACCATCTTTGCAACCCTAGACAGGCTAGAGATAGCAATGAAAATTCGCGTCACCTGGAGGCAGTGTAATACCAGGGACACAGTGAAAGTGATCATGCGCAAGCACAGAGGATGCACTCTCTAGATGCAAAAATTAGAATAATCACGATTGAGTTCAAGTAGAACTCTTTCAGAGATTAAACTGAAAAGAACAGATACTACACTTGATCTAAGCCAAAAGGCAAAGAGAGCTGAAGAAGAAAGGAAAAGAAGAGCAGAATTGGAGGGAGGGGGCCCAGCGTTATATAGTTTTCCAGAAGGCTGCCCGGGCGGTGGGGGCAGGCAGATCGATTGAATGCACCCCACCTGCCCGCCATCACTTGACAGGGCCTGGTTTTCTACCGGCAAGCGGCACCGTGTGGGCGGCGGGCAGGTGGGCTAATGAACATAGCTCTTCCGCCGACCCAAAATTTTATCTGTGCAAAGCTATTGCCCCCCATCATATTCCTAATAATTCCTAATAGCCCGCCGCTCATCGACGCACGCGACCCTTGAAATCCTATTTTCAAAGACATACAATTCACACTCGCCAACATGTTAAAACAAGTCATCTCCAGATCCTCCAGAGCGGTTTACTCTGGCTCAAGAATCGTTACGCAACGGCCTTTATTACGGTCGCAATTCTCCCCAGCACCTTTAAGTTCCATACAATCCCAGCTTCTTCCTAGCACAAGATGTTATAGTGGTCAGGCAGAATCAGCAGCGAAGAAGGAAGGCGAAGGACCAACTTCACAAGCCGAGGCCCAAGCTGGAGAAGCTCAAGCTGGCGAGGCTGCCCAATCATCAAATGTCGAGGCCGAGCTTAAGAAGAAGCTAGAAGCTAAAGAGAAGGAGGTTCTCGAGTGGAAGGTCGGTACACTGAATTGCGCCTGCAGTATACAATGACATCAATGACGTATGAATCTAACAATCACTACAGGACAAATACCTTCGATCAGTAGCCGACTTCCGTAACCTTCAGGATCGAACACAGAGGGATATGAAGGCGGCACGCGACTTCGCTATCCAGAAGTTCGCCAAGGATCTAGTTGACAGCGTCGACAACTTGGATAGGGCATTAACAATGGGTCAAGAGAAGATCAAGACCAAAGAGGAGGAGGAGAAGAACGAGGACTTAATGAACTTCTACGAGGGTGTCAAGATGACCGAGACCAACATGCTACAGACGCTAGCAAAACACGGCTTGGAACGATTCGACCCCAACGGCGAGAAGTTCAACCCCAACGAGCATGAGGCTACTTTCATGACCCCTATGCCCAACAAGGAGGACAACACCGTCTTCCATGTCCAGCAGAAGGGCTTCAAGTTGAACGGAAGGGTACTCCGAGCTGCCAAGGTCGGTGTAGCTAAGAGTCAATGAGCAACCCGAACAAAGGGTCCGAAACAATCCCCTTTGTATGATATCGAAACGACATTGTAATATACCACCACACAATGGGGCCGGCGTTGGGTAATGTGTATATAAAAATGCTCCTCTCACGAAAAAGGCGGTCGGCGGAGATTACGACTTACAAAAACGCATGTATGCATGGTATGGCTTGGCTGTTGATATCAGGCAGCTTCTCGATCTAGACGGGGTTTAGGGTGCTATATTGTATAAAGCTGTTTAAGCTTGTTAGCTCAGGGTGTCTAAGACAAAAGCTAACGGATATATCTTCTTCGTATTCGATATATAAGGTACGCAAGCAATACAGATACCCACCCCACGTGTTAACCGTATTAAGGTTATATTCCATTCCGCGTACAATATTAGGAGCGATTGGAATCATATACCTATAGCTCAGACCAATGTGAAGTCCTCTCCACACCATTAATCCGAGTAATTGGTAGAGATTAAAGCGCACAGACCAGACCATCTCTTGGGCCGTATCCGTAACAACAAAGCTACCTGTGCTACCTACAAATTCAATACGTTGGCTTTGGCTTTACTACCAACCCCACTAACTCATTATTTTGTTTCATATTCGTCGAGTCCAAGTTTGTATCAATTTTCTACAATCATGTCGCTAGCACCGGGCGTTGAGAAAGACGGGTTCTCCTTTGCGGGAGACCTCTTCGCTGAGGCTAGCGGACATAATCGCCATCGGCGCGCAACCGTATCGGAACTTAAAGATCACTTTAAATCTGGTTCCGAGAAGGACCATCCGGCTCATTGGTTCGAGGCCCAGCTCATCCACTATGGCTTACAGCCCTCCAAGACGAAGGCCGTAGCTCGGATGCGCCTCTATGATGCCGTCAACCAAAATAAGCTCTCGGTTCCTAGTCATATCAAGAAGTTGGAGTCGGAGCTCAAGAAGGAATGGACAAAGAAGGAGCGCGAGGCCAAGAAGACGATGGGCACTTCCTCTTCTACGGTCTCCAAGGGTACGAAGCGCAAGGCTGAGTCTTCCGATGTCGATTTAACCGTAACTGTTGGTGGTATCAACATTACTGTGTCGGCCAGCACTACCGCCAAGAAAGCGAAGACGACTACGAAATCCGAGACACCTTCCAAACCCAAGGCCACCAAGACTGCCGTCCCGAAAGCTACCCCGAAAGCTACTACATCCGGTACTGGCAAGACCACGCCGAAACCGAAGCCGCAGTCATCCCCCGTAAAGCGAGAATCCTCCCCCGCGCCATCCTACCCTAAGAAGCAGACAGCCCGCCGCGGCGGAATCCGCCAGGGTCCCGGTCGAGGCGGCTCCTCAGCAGCAGCGACAACATTCAGCCCCGAACCCGCCAGCCGTCCCCGTCTACAGACAGCACGTCGAGCGCGACCCTTCTCAGGCAGCAGCTCCCGCGTCCCGAAGCACGAAGACAGCGACGACGACGACGACGACGACGACGACGACGACGACGACGACGATGATGGCCCGCCACCGCCATACTCGCAATTCTCCAGCTCCGACCCCCGCTCCGACAGCAGCAGTCTGCAACCCCTGGGCCTGCTCAACGGGCGGTACAACATCACCTCGCACTACGTAACCGAGCAATGGGGGCACATCAACCTAGACCTAGTCCTGACACTCAGCGGCACCCAATTGTGGGGACGTTTCGACCTAGGCGTGATGAGCGGGGTGTTCCTGCTCCAGCAGCGGCCCTACGTGTCCTCGTACGACCACCTCGAGTTCGCGTGGCGCGGGCGCGAGCTCGACGGCCAGATGTACTACGGCAACGGCAACCATGGCTGGTTGCGGTTCCTAGGTGGCGGACGTATCGAGGGCGAGATCGACTTCCAGAGTATCGAGTTCTTTGGCGAGAGAGCACCGGGTCAGGGTATGAGGAGCGAGATTGATGTCCCGACGATGCGCGCTGAGTGGAATGGGTATACGCAGGATGAGTATGAGCGCGAGAGTCGTGCTCGTTGGTTTTAGAGCAAGGTATTACGAGTTGTACTATCATGGGGGCGTTTGGGGTTAGAATATATCGACCTACGGATTAAGGATATGGGGCGACTCATGCTAGGTCGGGTCCCTGCGAGTCGATAAGGGCGTTGTTGACTTCGCCATGTTTACTCTTTTCGATCTCAGGGGCGTCTAGGACGGGGAGGTTACAGTGGCAGTTTAATACCCACCTGTTGTACAATACCTATCACAATACTTTGTTTTTAATTTTTATGATTTGTAGTAATCAATTCTACGAACAGTCACACAGAAGCACAATATGGTAGTAAATCAAACGTAATTGCCATTTACCGAACCACCTGTGAAATGCGCATCTTCATCCGTGAGATGCCCAGACCTGTAACTCCCTACATATGCATGGGTATCATCGAACCGCAGTATTGAAATCATACAAAAGTTGGTCTTACGACCGGCCCAAGCCAGTCCAAGTGGTACCAAACCTAGTGAGTACATAGTATCCCATTATGGATGATATCCAGTTGATCTGCTGTCCGGGATACTGCAAGATCGTAGAGAACGTGGATATATCCATCAGGGGAAAAACTCGGAAGATCTCCCATATACAGTATGAATGCCACGGCGAAGTGGGAATGGGTATAGCGATCTTCAACAAAACCATAATCCGTCCAGCCAATACCAAAGGGGTGCGCAATACTCCGTCACGCGTTGCCACGATCGTCGCCAATGCGGAGGCTCACAGCCTACGCAAAACCTATCGTAAGTCTCAGTGGTTTCGAGTTATGTGGTGGCAAATTTGTGTCGAGAGCGAGAGAAATTTAGTTGTGTCCATCGTCCTCATCAGCGAACGTGACGGTAGGCTTGAGAGAAACGCGACCTCGTCGTCGCGAGACGCCCTTTCCTTTACCCACGTACTCCTCTTCAGAAGACTCTTCTTTCTTCTGCTGTTGCTTTTGCTTCTGGGTAGTGTCCGTGTTGCTCGTGTGCTGCTGAGGCTGAGGCTTGTCGTTCTTGCTGGGACCAGCTTCCGTGTTGGCAGGGTTGCCGAGGTTCATAGTGGGGAGCTCCGTGGGGAGATTCATGGGAAAGTGAATGGGAGTATTCACCAGAGTATTCATGGGGTTATTCATCGAGTTATACATGGCATCGTCCCGACGGATATTCTCGGGGAGGTGAGCCGGATCGAGAATGTGGGCGCCGCCCATGGCAACGATCTCTTCGCAGAGTTCCTCGAAGCTCTTGAAGCCAAGCTGAAGGCAGTCCTCTTTGAGGCCTTGCTCGAGGGTCGCGATAATCTGGAGATTCTCTAGGTACTTCGCGTAGAGCTCGGCACGTATAGCGAACAGGCGGTCGATTTCTGACTGGTTTTCTATGAATTGGTTCACAATGTGCTCCTTAATGCGATCCTCGATGTTGGACATCTTGTGTGTGCGTGCTGTACGCGGGCCGTGGACGAACATATTGTAGCGCTGATAAAGCAGTCCACGTCGGTGCTGGACTGCGATAATTCGACGCAACTGCAAAGTTGCGGTGTTGCCAATGTAGTTGATCTCGCCTTTCTGGTTTGCAACGACACTATGCTGCACATCCAGGAGTCCTAGGGCTTGCGGTCCTGGCAGGGAAGCGACATGGTAGTACTGTTCTTGTTTCGCGACTTTCTCGACCTGGGACTGTGACGCGACATTCTTGGTTAGCTACGACTTGACAGATTCCATGAAATTTTTGTAGTAAGAATATGAGATCAACATACCTTAGTATATCGCTCGTTAGTACCGGCGGGAGTAACGCTTCCTCCGACCTTGCCGTAAAGAACATTACGGTGTTTCTGAGCGATGAGGGGGACCATGCGGTTGTATCGCTCCTGGAACGCGGATGACCAGAAGTGAGGAACTGTGCCAGGGGGCGTATAGATGATACTAGGATTGAGCGGCACATCGTACTCGGGAGTGAGCTCCTCGCCAGTTTCTTGGTCAATCTGAGGGAGATGGTTCTGCACGTAATGTGGATCTAGGCGAACCTTGGAAGTGGTTGGGTGAGTGGGACGAATTCGGCTTGCGTTGGAAAGGACCTGTATGAGTTAGCAAGTAAATTCGAAAAACTTCTTGATACCATAGAAAAAAAAACGGAGATGAAACTTACACCTTGAGGGTCTTTGATGCTGCTGTGACGACCCCAGCGTTTACTACCCTGTGCCCAGGCTAAGAAGGTGCAGGGAGAAATCCGGCCACTAGGGCCACCGCCTTCCTCATCGTCATCGTCGTCGGACCACGAAAAGTGCTTCTCTTGAGCAACGGGTCCTTCAGCGTTGGCGGGATATTGGGCCTTGACGTGTTGGTGGTGGGGAGGCTTAGACATTTCAAAGACTCCATCACGAGGGGTACTGCCGCTGGTGGCCTCTGAATCGATCGCCTTGTCGATCAACTCCAGCATCCTGTAGATACCAATATTAGTATAACTCATCGATATAGAAATACTATTATCAACATACTTCAAGATATCCTTCCTGTCGTCCTGGAGTCGAGAAGCCCTGTCTTTGCCTGTACGGACTTCTCGGGTTCTGATCCATTCAAAGAGGGGATCACCACTGCCTTCCATGGTGGGACCACGCATGGCAACATAGGCCTGCATCATGCTGTTCGTGAACTTCAGTTTAGTGCCTTGGCTATTGCTCTCACCGTGTGTACAGCCAGGGACGTGCTGCTGGCTGGCACTGGCAGTCGAGTCCGATGGCTGTTGATCCTGGGTGCCTCCAGCAGCGGCAATACCTGCCATAGTAGACACCATGATAGCTTCGGTGGCATAAGCAGATAGATGAGTCATAATTGCAGGGGAGGATTGACTACGAGTAAGTCCACCTTGGACTGCAGTGGTGAAGACAGTATCTGCTAAATCAGGAGCGATTGTGGGTGAGGAATTAGGCATGGACATGTATGTTTGCGGAGAATCAGCAGAGCTCATGGCAACCATGTCCGAGCCAGCAGGTGCCGTGGACGTGGGGAGTACATTCGACATGGTCGACGTCGTGGCAATTGTGTCAGGGAACGGTGCTGAAAAGGGCGGCGTGAATGGGAAACGACGGTGGTAATGAAAACAAACGACGTCAATGACGGTGAGGGAAGTGTGTATGTTGAAATAGTCGGCGACGACAATAACAACAAACGACGAGGTGAACGACGAAGTGAACGACGATGACGAAAGAAGAAACAGCGAAAGTCAGAAACTTCAGCGACGAGAGTCGGCGATGATTATTTCAAGAGTAACGAATGCTTCGACGAAGTAAAGTAAATGAATGTGGGTGAACGGTGTGTGTCGGTGTTGGAAGTGGGTGGTGTGTAGGAAAAAGGGACGACGAGTGTAGTGGGCGGCGTTTATTCAAATCACTCAAACAACGTGGGTTGCCTACAATCACTCCGTTACTAAGGTACTAGACCTCAATCTGGATTTTAAGTTTGAGGCATCAATAGCAACCCTTTCAATTCTGGCCAATGACCAATAATCATGTCTGGATAGACAGTACGCAACTTGCATAACCCCTATTCTGTTAGCAATAACGATAGCTAGCAACGTTCCAGTATGAAAGCTAACGTGCACAACTTGACGCTTTCAGGGACTAGACACTCCATCTAGGTACTAGAATATATCATCACAATTAGCTTGGAATATCTCTGCTTAGGGTAATAACGGATGCTAGAGTAAGGTACCAAGTAGATCCCTTTCGCCTCCCAGCCCATGCTCTTAATCAAGTGTATCTATACTCATCTCTTGCCATAGATGAACTGACCCCAATTGCATCAAATATTGTCTGCAAAGCAAGGCAAGTATCTGCTACACACGTAAAGTCTAGTATGTGATGGATAGCTTACTTCTTTGCCTTGCCCTTGGCTCCACCTGCCTTACTCTTGCGTCCCTTTGCCGGCTTTTCATCGTCATCGTCATCCTCTGCTTTGGCTGCTTTCTTGCCACCTTTCTTCGCACTCTTGGCCTTTGGCTTCTTGATATACTTATCCTTCTCTATGTCAACATCCTCATCTTCATCAGCAACCTCAACAGCCTCCACCACTTCATCGTCCTCTTCTATTGCCTCCTCAAGGTCTGGTTTCTCTCTTGAGGCCGCCTTCGGAGCCGTTGCCGCGCTTGCCTTCATAAAAGGTATCGGGTGAGACATGGCGTTATACCTATACACATTAGTCTCAAGATCGAATGCTATGACACGTATTTGACTTACTGCCTGGTGAAGGTAGCTTTGGTTTGAGTGTCGATGTTGACACGCTCTTCGTCTTGAGGCCCAACACCCAGCTCCTTGATACAATCGAAGTCTTCCCTCGTGAGGAAGTAGCTGTCCATAAGTTCGATGACTTCTTCGACTGATTCCTTACCCTCGTCTGCGAGTCTTTTGACGAGCCGTGCCCAGAGTACCGGTAGGTACTGCTGGCGAATTTCGTGATGGTCTCCGGAAGACCGAAGCCGCATATGTGAATGAATTTCTCGGATGTATCTACCCAGTTTGCCGTACTTGCTGTTATTGCCGAGCCACGAGGTGAAGTTCGTGCCTATCAACTGACCGGCCACAAAGCTAGCTGGTCGGACTGTGCTAAAGATGGCGTGAGTAGGCATCAGGCTCCAGTGCTGCTGGGGACCATGAATCATCCGATCTACCAGGTCACCATCGCTGATACTTTCTGCTGCCTGATCAAACATTTCCAGGGCCTTGAGATTTTGTTTGCGTTTGTTCGAGGATGGATTCTGGTTTAAAACGGCCGGTTTGGTTCGCAGATAGTTCTCCTGTATCATCAAATAGCTGAACTCGTGATCGTTGAAGTATAGCTCAATCTTGTCGTTGAGAGTAGCTTTGCTTGCTGGAGAGAAAAGGCCACCACCGAGCATCTTCTGGCAGATATCCCACGGTTTTAGTACTATTGACTTCTCCCAGGCCTTGGACATGTTCTTGCTTTGGTCAAAATCCATAGAAGATTGATCTAGCTTAACCGTGGATAACATGTTGATGATCTGTCTGATATCCCTGTTACTACCCTCGATAAGGGCGTCAAGCACTTGTGGCGATAGTTTCAGACCCTCCCGATGGCAGACAGTCATCATACGGGAGCGGATCTGGTCAACCGTCGGTCGTTGGAATTTGATATCAAATGCCACAAAGTCGAAGGGCTTCATCTTCGGCAGTTTGCGCTCATTGCAGATTAGAATAACGGGCACCTCAGTCTTTTTACAGAACTTCGCAAGAGCACCCACTCCTCCGCGGTCGCCGGCAGACATGCCGTCGACTTCATCCATGACTAGGACGATGTTTTTCTTCTCCTTATCTACCTTCTTCCCGTCCCCTGCGAAGAAGCCTCGAAGGGATGTGTTGTTCATAACCTCGCTAACGCCGGATTCCACGAGCTTTTTGCTACGAGTGTCGCTGGCGTTGCTCTCCAGGACGTCGTACCCTTCAAGCTTAGCAGCCAGGTGCGCCGCTGTTGTTTTGCCAATACCTGGTGGGCCGGAAACGATGATAGCGCGAGCGCCGCCTGTGCCGTCTGCTCCTCGCTTTTGGAAGTTATACTTACGTGATTTATGCCAATTCTTGAGCCAGTTCTGAATCTTCTCGACCGCTGCCTTATTTCCACAGATATGGCTTGGTTGTGTCGGCGCGTACTTCACAGTCCATAGCTGAGAAAGGGGGGCAGGGGTGGCTGAAGAAGGGCCAGTAGCGCCGCGCGCAGCCGCAGCTTTTCGCGCCTTCTCTGCTTCTGCCTTCCGAGCTTTCTCTTCTTGCTCCATCTCGGCGGCTTGCTGCTTGATTTTTTCTTCCTCGAGCTTTCGCTTTTCTCGGATCTTCTCGGCGCCCTTCCCAGTCCCGCCACCAGCGGGAAGACGACGGATGAGCTCAAATAGGCCCTCTTCATTGATGGTCTTAATACCATGCTGGCGAATTTTAGAAAGCTTGCTAGGTCCAGCATCCTCGCCTAGAACGACGTAACTAGTCTTGCTGCTTGGTGCGCCAGTAATCTTCCCGCCATATCGCTTCACCAAGGCCTGAGCGTCTTCGCGTGCAATGGTGTTTAATTGGCCAGTAAAAACGAAAGTGAGACCGGCAAGACAATCCTCCTCTCCCTCAGGAAGTTCCGCTGTGGGATTTGGCGGTGGGCCAGAGTTCCCTCCTCCTGCCGCTGCTTTTCTCCAGTCGAATTTGGCATCCGGATCTTTGACTGGTGTTGGAGGCCGCACTGTAGGTATGTCATCTAAGATTGCTTGAATCTCTGCTGACTCCGGTTCATCTGCTTTCTTGGCTCTAGGGGCTCTCGGCTTCTTCGCGGCCGGCTTCTTGCGGGATCGGGGCTCATCTTCTTCCTCCTCCTCTTCACTAGACGAGGTTTCGGGTGTTTTTCTCTTCTTCGCCGAAGTAGAGGCTGCGCCGCGCTTTGTAGGCTTTAGATCAATGGGTTTATCATCGTCATCGTTGTTGGTTGGTTTGGCACGGGAAGCAATCCGCTTAGGCTTGGGAAGGATTTCCTCCTCGCTATCGTCTTCGGCGTAGTCGTCATTCTTTCTTTTATTCCGACCTCTAGCGTCGGCGGCAAAGATGTCGTCTCCTGCATCTGCATCGTCATCCATGAAAGCATCCTCATCATCATCTAGAGCGGATTGTTTAGACTTGGTGTAACTACGCTTCTTTGGAACATCCTCCTCATCCTCATCTTTTGTGGTAGTCTTTTTATTTCTCGGACTCGACCGTATTTCGACCTTCGGCTTCGGCTGTGACTTCGCCTCGGATTTCACAGCTGGCTGACCCTTAGACTTGCTTGATGCAAAGTATTCGCTTGCCGTAGTAGCAGTTCCTTGGACCTTGTTGTCGCTAATATTGATTACTTAGCCTAAGACTCGTTTAACTCGGGATGCGAGCAATACTTACGCCGCCTTCTTCGGAGTCGACCTAGTAGTTGGTTTCTTGGTTCTTTAGGTCCAGTTTAGCCCCTATCAAGATAACGTCGCTATCGAGCTATAACTCTTTACTTACTCAATAATTACGTCTTCGTCCTCATCGCTGTCGTCTACAACTTTCCGTCCTTCTGAAGGTGACTATTAGTATAGTAATTCCCAGTGTTCCAATAGGGTCACATACTAGTACGTCGCTTCGAGGGTTCTTCGGTTTTCTTTGGAGCAGGTTTTGGAGGCACCGCACCTCCACCCTTAGGGCCGAAGAAGGAACGGATATCGGGCATATCGACCAAATTCAAAGCAATTGCATCGAGTATGAAAAGAGCACGATCGATACTAGAAGAGTTACGGAAGAGCGATTCACAGCAATGGCAATAAGAAGGCGAACGACCTAGGTGATGGACTAAAATGCTCGACGCGAGTTATGACGCGCTCACCCTGGACGCTAAATCTGCAGCTTTAATGGGTTTGATTCGCGAAACATGCACGAGCCTCCTGATCAATCACTGATGCCTACTAGGCTAGCACCCCACCAGAAAAATGGGCCTTGTTCTGGAAGCAGGCACCGTAGACTCAGGTACGTACCTCCCTAGCTTGCTGTGGATCTTTTTCGGGAGCTTTTGACTTCCATCTTTCGAATTTCGAGATCTGAAGCCGAGGAGCAGAGCTTTCGACGATTGAGCCTCCAATCCCCCGTAACGATGCGCTCCAACACGCAATCATGTCTTATAGGCGCTTTTAGGTCCCTGAGGCTATCCCACACACCAGCCACGCGACCATCCATAATATCGAATACCCCGGTTGCGTCTCGACAGATTCAATCCCCCCAGAATGTCCGATTCTTTTCAGCAACGGCATTCATGGCCGGAAGCTGGTTGGAGCCTAATCTAAACCGCAAAAAGAAGATGATGAAAGGTCGACCGCGAGTTGCGACAGGTGGCTCTACGAAAGGCACAACAGTGGTATGGGGAGACTACGGGCTACGGATGACTGATCACCATCGAAGAATCAGCGCAAAACAACTAAAGGTCGCGGAAGACACTATAAAACAGCGACTACGAGGACAGAAGTACCGATTATACAAGAGGGTGTGTTGTAATGTTGGTGTGTTCGTCAGCGGTAATGAGGTATGTTTGCGGCCCTACGCTCTCTTCATGTCTATATATGTCTAACATCAAGCTGTAGATGCGTATGGGTAAAGGAAAAGGTTCATTTGATCACTGGGCAGCAAGAGTAGCAGTGAACCAAATTGTCCTCGAACTAAGGGGAATGCTCCACGAACAGGTTGCGCGTGATGCGTTCCGTCTAGCTGGCAATAAGCTGCCTGGTAAGTTACACGCTTCTCAACACATGCTAGATAAATTGTCCTAACGTTAAATCTAGGGCAATGGGAGTTTGTAAAGAAAGGTGAACCACCTGTTGTCGGAATTACGAAGCTGGATGGAATCACATTGGAAGATCTGAAAAATCCGAGGCGAAAGGTTCTTGCTGAGTCACTAACGCCGGTTCCTCCCCAAGAGTCGGGCACTGAGGCCCAACGGACACCCCTGGATCTGCCCTAACCACCAAGTCATATCTCATGTATAACTACCTATCGATGTATAAAGAATCTAAACCACGTTCAATGATGTACATGATTCGTTATGACTATTCAAAATTTACCCATTTATCGACAGTTTCTTCCACATGCATCTTACCAGAAGAATAGCTGGAAATATTATATAGGGTATTATATAGGGCAATACCGATAGTCATTACATCACAGGGAAGTTGTGATGCAGATATCAAAACCTTCAAATGTGAAGTCGAGTCTAGTAAGATGCTCTTTCCAAAGTCCCAAGAGTCGCCCTTCCTCAAAGATTTTGTATAGGTTTCAAGGTTTTCAGGCATGTTAACTAATTTAGGATTCATAATTTGGGGTGAATGCTATCTCGAATCTGCTACCTCCTCAGCTTCACTACATACGTATCTAGCCTCGTTTACCCCCAGTAACGTTTCTCTTTTACTATGTTAGAGATATGTATATTCCTAGATCGTCTCTATTCCAGCAATGAGTTTACATCGGTATCGACATGGGAAGCCCTCGTTGCTAGTTATGTTCTGCGCCTTATCATGACCGACTATACCGAGCTCGAGCTCAAGACTTTTGAACTTTCTGATAAAGATACCGCCTCCTCCCTATCCGTTACCTGTCTTGCGCTGATCTCCGACTTGCCTTCCTCTAAGTACTCCCAGGAGGACCTCTATCAGTCGATTCAGTCAAAACAGTTGTGGCTCATTTCCCCGGGTGTTTGTCGAATACAGATCATAGTCGATCAAAATCGGATGTCCAACCTAGGAAACGAAGAAGAAGCTGAGTTCTTGGAACATCTGGCTGAAGCAATTTGCCGGTGTTCTGTAAGTTGATAACATGAATACGTGATCAAATTGCTGATATTGGTTGTCGAGGTTTGGTCCAATCTTGGAGTCACTATCAAAAGAGAGGACATTCATTATCAACCATTGTACGACGGTGCACCAAACCTTTACTTCATCGTCGAACATCCCGATAAATCCTCTGTTCTCCTTTCGCCCCCACATAGTCCTACGGGTCGCTTTAATGGGATAGAGTGCCTGTTCCGCTACGATCCAGACAGCTCTGAAGGATCCCAGCCCGACACTGAACGGTCCGATATGAGCGACGTTGACGTGGGCCGCGATTCCCCCGAGGCCGATTTACCGCTACAAGACGCGCGCCGGATCAATGAAACACATGAAATCGCATTGCCAAGTCATTGCTTGGAAGACCCGTCAATACACGACCCTCAAAACCAGGACCGTATACGATGGGATGATGCGGCACATCTGGCTCAGGTGGCTTTATGTGTAATTATCGGCATCAGGAAATGCATACAGGGTGTACGCGTATCCCACCTTAATACCAAACCCTCGCTCCTTGAATTGGCTCCAGCTATCTGGAACGCGCACTATCTAAAGGTTCTAAAACCATCCCTCTTTAAGAACTGAGATTGTACCTAATGATGAGAGCTAGATGATGACGCTTCATGCGACCAGCTTCCCCATTATCTCAAATATCCTAGCGTCATCTTCTCGAGGCCAGTCACCATCTCTAAGGCAGAAGAGCGAAAAGTTGCTATTAAGTGATGATATTCATGACGAAAATCCTCCCGTCGACATGGAAATAGGGGCCAATCTGAGCATATATCGAGATTGTGTGCAGCGAAGGCTTTGGAGTTTAACACAAACGACGCTGGAGTCGACTGTCCGCGCGAAAAGTCGCCCTATAAGGTTTTACCTACAGCGGGCTGAAACCAATAACGAGATCTTTGAACCAATACCTCTAGATGTGGACGACCTCGATGAATATGAGAGTGCCGACCTAGCCGTCTTCGAAGACCTTGACGACAGCGATGTCGATTGGGAGAATGACGTAGATGCTGGGTGGGCATTACACCAGCTCCCAATTCCTGAGGCTGAATGTGATGATTACGACTCTGACACTGCGGTGGAATACCAGCGATGGTGCTATGAGGAAGAAGACATGGAATTTGTCGATGAGAGCAGTTTAGAAAGCGTCAAGGATGAAGTTGATTCCCAGCTAGGGCTTAGCCTTCCAGATGCTCCATACAGTCAGTCCTCAAGTCCCGAGGAATTACATGATATAACAACTCCCCAAGACTACGACCCTGGCGATTCGAATGACACTATACCGTATATCGATAATATGTATCTAATTGAGTACGACGGCGGAGATGACGCAACTTACAGCACTATGGATGGGTCTAACCCGGAAGATTTGCTTTGGGACGAATTACAGCGCAGAGAGGCGTATATATGTGACAACAGTCCATTGGGCATGGGATTGAGGGATGAGAACTGTCACCTAAATGAAGATTACGAGGATGTAGAAATGTATCAGCAATATTGACAAAACGTGTAACCAGTAAATACAGTAATTATAAGTGCCAGACACGGCCTGCTGTCGTCAAAGCACCTCTAAATGTCGCTCTTCATGGTCTACCCCGTCCTCCTCAAACGCTAGGAATCCGGAACCCCTGGGCGGTAGAAATTTGCCCTGTCTAGCTTCATAGTAGTTGTCCATTACACCCCTTCTACCCTCACATCCAGGCTCGTTGTGCTCACACCAAAAACGCGGCGGATAGGTCGGTGCAGGCGGGAATTCTCCAAGCAATGCAATCATCCAGCTCGACTCTGATCGATAGATCCCAGCAACATTGATATTTAGATCTTAATGCCGTAGCCTTCCTGTGGCGGAACCCTTTTACCGCTGTGCTGGCGGCTTCCCTCCTGGAGCAGTAGCTTTCTTCTTAGGCTCCTTCTTCTTCTTTTGCTCAGGCTTCATGGTCGCATAGTGGATGTACCAGATGAGGATAGATTGGAGGATCAGCGCGACAAGGACGACGACGAGGATGGTGAAGATGTATGGCTGGTCGTTTAGTGTGGCCACAGCTTGATCTGTGGCGCCGATCTTGGACATAAACCCGAATTGGCCCGACATTTTGGATGATTGAGCTGATTGACTGTCTTTGCAACGGCTCGGTACTCGTGAAGAGAGTTTTCTGAGTGTTTGACTTCAAGCCGGGAAGCTTCTCGAGGGAACGAATAGAGCGAATGGACGAGCGAAGGAGGATACGCGCTAGCAAGGTAAATTATGGTGCACCAGTCACACTCGAAATGAAGGGAAAGAAAAAAAAAAGTGATGATAGCTTCACTTTTTCAAGATTAGGATAAAAAGAGAGAAAATGGAATAGCCAACTCAGTTGGGCAAAGAGTGTGTCTACAACAAGCCAAAATTAGGAGAAACGTAAGTAAATCCTACACTGCGTCCTGTGATTTGAACAAGTCGTGAGACAAGCGTTGTTCTAATTAGCGTTGCGGTCTCGACTGACTGACGACGGCGACAATCCCTGTGAAACTCGTGCGTTTCAGACCTGCGGCAGAGTCGACTGATTTAGGACGGCCAATCATAAGCTGGCAAATGGGATGAGGAGCGGACCCGACAAGATCTTGGGCGCGATTCGCAAAGGAGCTTCACTCACATGCGATTACGCAGCATGGGTTCTCTCACCTATTCCAGCCATCAGGAACAATTCGCTTCATAATGCTCACACGAATGTTTGTACATAGCGAATCCATCATCGAATCATGCCATTCCTCGTGTTGGCTGATTCGAGTAGATGATCGAGAAAACGCCCCTTGCTGCACATCTGATTGGCTCCTAAAGAGCTACAAGGCGTAAGCCAATCACAGACGGGATACTTAGGTACCTGCTAGACTCCACAGGGGTAGTCCGGTCAATAGTAAACCCGGCTCGAATTCGAGGTTCCAAAAAATTAATTTCGATATACTTTGATATGTACCAATTGAAGCTCATAACTGTACGCGATTTTACTATTCATCCCCTCCGCTGTTATAACAAGGTTAGCGCGGGTATTTGGGCGCCGGAGATGCGATGAGTGTAGCACGACCAGCACGGTGTCTGCTCTCCAGGCGGCTTGCCGTCGCAGCCAAACCAGCAGCACCGACATCACAATGTCACGCCCCCTTCCACAGCTCGCCGCAGCTCGCCGCGAGGCGGAAACCTCGATTCAAGAGCATACGAGCTGAGGAAATGGGCCTAATTTCACCCGAGAAGATCGAGGAGTACAGCAAAGCGGCATTCCCCCGCTACACTCCGGAGGAGATGGAGGTTCTAAAGAAGAGATATACGCCGGAGCAGATGGCCGCACTCGAGGCCGGTGAAGCAGCTATCGACCCCAATGACCTGACGATACAGGGTCGGATACGGAGAGATCCCTACATATTGCCGTACCTCGACGACTTTAGCAAAATTTATCCCATCGTCGACAAGCGCCCTAAGACCGGTGCACCTCCGAGTCCGAAAGCTAGGTTTATGACGGACGACGAGCACATCGAGGACTTAACGAAGCGCCTCCAGGAGATAATACCGAAGGACGTGAACTTTGAGGACATGTCGGGGGATGAGATACAGGAGATTCTACATAAGCGCGTGAATATGCCCCTCGAGGAGGCCAAATACTTCCTCGAGCCGGAAACCCTAGTGAACAGCAACGGCCCGACGCAATCGGCGCTTGCCCCGGCGCTAGGGAAGCAGCTCTCGGGTGTCGCGGGCATGTATAAGGCGCCTATCGACCCTGCCGATCAGGGCAAGGATGATCTGGGCGTGTACCAGGACCTGAAGAGGCGGACAGGCTTAAGCGTGGCCAATATCCTGAACATCGTTACTAAGTCCCTTGTCATCCGGTTTGTGAGCAATCAGACCCGTCTGGGCAAGGTCCGCAGCGCGTGGGTTCTAGCTATCGCCGGCAACGGCAACGGACGGCTCGGCGTCGGCGAGGCCAAGTCCGTCGAAATGTCCGTGGCCATGAACAAGGCCAAGCTGCTGTCTATCCAGAACATGCAGCCGATCCGCCGGTACGAGGACCGGACTATCTACGGCACGGTGAAGGCCAAGGTTGGTGCGACCATCGTCCAGATCGACGCCCGTCCACCTGGTAAGTTATATGACACATTGTTTGCAAGATATCGGTCACGTGCTAATCACTTCGTTCAAAAGGCTTCGGTCTCCGTGCTTCCCACCGACTCTTCGAAATCTTCCGCTTGGCCGGGATCCGCGACGTGGCCGCTAAGATGCCGCGGTCGAGGAATCCCATGAACTCGGTCAAGGCCTGCCTCCAGGCCCTACATAGCCAGAAGGACCCCGACGAGCTCGCCATCGGCAGGGGTAAGAAGTTCGTGGATGTACGGAAGGTGTACTATGGCGGAAAGGTGTATTAATCAATCAACCAATCAATGAAATCAACTTGTACAAATATTCTGTACATAGACAAGCATCGAAGCCAAGTCATGTGAAATTCATATGCGCCTGTCATTTCGTGTGTATCTGGGTATCTTCGGTATTGTACTACATGTACATACATAGTCGTAATCGTGCAGAGTTTCCTCCTATCTTGCCTTTGCCCCCTGTTTGCGCTCGGCCGAATTATAGTAGCCGGGACAATTCCAACATATGCCGCTGTAACTTCCGGCTATTGACCACACATTTTGCTTAGAGATCACTCGGAATCCCGGGGTGGAGGTCCGGGATATCGCAATACTCTTAATTGTCGTGCCATGATCAAGAGAGATGGGCAAGAAGCATTGTTGTTGCTTTTCATCACATGGTGTCCAAGCTGCTCGCTCAACCCCTAGATTGGTCGCCCCAGTCGATCTCCTGCTGTAACACGATACTGTATACACTCGCCTTGAGTAATGTGAAGACTAAGCTCGTCTTACGCTCGAGTTCGCGTAGGCCATCGAGAATCTCGGCCGTCGGTTGGTTGGCCATGGTGTCGAGGATGCTCGCGAGCTAGAGATTTAAAGATATAAAGTTAGTTACATTCACTTAAACCGCGTAAAATGCTTAAAGGGAGGTGCATAGAGAGCAACACAACGCCAATTGACTCCAAATCAGCTGATGGTCATCGCCGCATGTTTAGGCGATATAGATACATGTATAAAAGCTTATGGGCGCGTGACGCGAAAATGATTTACCTTCTTCATGTTCTCGGCGAGCCGCTCATATTCCTCAAGCACCTCCTGCTCCAGCGGCGAGAGTTCGGGCGGAGACAGTAAGGGATTAGGTGTTGGGCCCTCCATCACAAGACAATGATGGTGGCAATCTTGAAGTTATTTAGTTGAGGAAAACGCGTGTTGTTATCGACAACGAGGGGTTCTTTTCTTTGGGTCGCACAACTGAGCAACGAGCCTCCACACCCCACTAGTGCTAGTGACGTTGCTTGGGTCGGTACAAAGCCTCAAGTATCTCCGCTTTGGAGAGCTGAAAAGAGCGTTCAGGAACTCCTTCGGCGATAAGATAATCTGGGCCAATCGTATGGGATTTGTTTATAAGATTCGCGGGCCGAAGTGGAGCAATCCAGGGATGTCACTTCGTATATCCGAGGCTCGTGGCTCTAATAAGTCACCTCACTTCACCGAGTTTCCTTCAAACAGCAACCTACTTTTCCGGTTGAGTCTTTGTAAACCTATGTCGCATCTCCGACTGAATCCTTTGTTTGTCCGAACTCCGACTAGTGAAACATATCAATAGCACAGAATCTTAAGGGAAGCACAATGGGCAGTTCGTCTTGTCGTTTGCATCGGCCGACTCGACTCGGTAGGGCTCGTAAAAGCCCACCCTAAAATCACCACCATAATGTTCAAGTTCCATAGCTAAGACGGAGACCGCAGGACCTGGGTAGTTATAGTCGCGGGGTTGAATATTGAATCTTTAGCTCCGCCGCGTCCTACCCAACCTGTCGGTTTCCGACCTACCGAGTCTCGGCCGGACACTCTGCCAAGCGCCATCCGTTCATACCTACCTACCTTACCTATGGTTGCATTCCAACTGCCTTTTCAATGTTCATCGTGACCAACCCCCATCGTAGTTTATTCCCTACACCTTCTAGTCACCCTACCCACGTCTAGCAGGTAGTGCTTATCCAATTCCCTATTCTTAGAATCTTAGATGGCCAACACGACTACTCATCGAAAACGGAAGAACCATCGTCACCATCATTACCATCATTACCATCATCACCGGAAAGCCATGGTAGAGCTTGACGAGACCACAGTCACTACCTCGTTCCCACAATTTCCAGCGTTACCAGCCGAATTACGCCTTCTCATCTGGCAGTTCGCCCTCCCACGGCGAGTTTTCGAGATCCGGAGGGAAACCGTCTCGATCCGGAAAGACGGCGAGGCCGACGTGCTCAAAGACCTAGACCACGACTCTTGGCGGGTCCGCAGTTCGGACCTAGTCGCCGTGCTGCTAGCCCCACCGGCCCTGCTCTCCGTCAACCGCGAGGCCCGGAAATTCGCCTCGCGGTGCGGGTCTTGGAAGTGCGTGGGGAGTCGCCCCCGCGGCGTCTGCGGCGTGATACGGTTGGCGACTTGGTTCGATCCGTCGACGGACACGCTCTGTTTCGACGACTCGGCGATTCAACCCGTTCCAGGCCGGCCGATAGAGCGGGACGGTCTTGTTACGGAACACGCGAGCAATCCCGCCGTGACCAGGATCTATTTCGCTAGTTCGCCCGCGAGTCCGGTCTGTGTAAGCCTGGCGGCGCTTGCCGGTGCTTCGGGGAAGTTTTTCGTGGAGCAGTGGAAGCAGAAGCGGGGGTTCTGGTCCGGGGTCCCGCAGTATCAGTTCTACCACGACAGTATACTGATGCACCTGGGGAGATCTCCCAGGGTGCAGGAGATGTTTGGAAAGGGCGTCGATAGATGCCATACCCTCCTCATCGACGCGCGCGACTATAGGAAACTACGACAATTAAAGGAGTTGTACGTTAAAGAGTCCGATCCGGCATACTTTCAGGTCAGTAGCTGGAGTTTTCGTCCCCGTCTGAACACGAGCTTGGAATTGTTACCAGCCGAAATGCGATATAAGCGCTTGTGTTTGTATTTGTTGTCTATTCCCATTTATATACCTATGCGGAACCCCTTATTAGGATAATCACTAATAGAATATGAATAGCGGAGGGTCGTGAATTGGCTTGAACATATTACTGATCCCGATAAGGGATATATTGAGCAGTCGAGAGCTGACCTAAAGAACGTCTGGCTCAAAGCGCAGGACGACGTACCATCATCCGCCCTCGTCCTCTCGCCGGACCAAGCGACGATCCAGACGAAATCCCTAATCGAACCTGGCGCTGTCCTCCACACCATACAGCAGCTCGATCACTCCCATGATTGGTGTAAGGAGATAATAACGGCGATGCCGAATATGCAGCTTGTGGTCCACATTCGACTATGTATAACTGATCATGACAAGAAGCACGGTTTACAAACGCCTCCTCTCGAGAGCGCAGAGCCGCCGGGGGATATTACTCATTCCGACCCATAGCCTATATCCTATAATTTTGAATATTAAGCTCTTAATTAATGATTAAGCAACTACGTCTACTCGTCTCATATTGCGTGTATTCATGTCTCAAGCCGTCCTTCCACGCCTGACACCCGCCCAATTAGACGGCGGCCTCCCCTTCTTAAGCTTGTAAATCCGTAGAGCCGTTTTACACGCGCCCATCCACCCCAGCTGTTCTTTCTGCCACTTCTTCTTACCCGCGTTCCGGAACGCCTTCTCCACCATCATAACCGGCTCATCGAGCTCCTCGGGGTATATCTCCTCCTCTTCCTCCTTCCCATCCTCCCCAACCGCCGCAATCCTCAGCCCCCCTCCCCTACCCCCCGCAGGCACAGCCGCTAGATACGAGACCCCCGTCGCAACGCCCGCCTCCGCGTCATCTAGCGACGGCTTCTCGTTCCCGGACCCGGTCTCGCTCAAGCTAGTGTTGCTCGCGTTCACCTCGATCCACACCTCCGCCTTGCGGATCGAGTCCGCGTAGATGATCAGGATGGCGATGAACACCAGCGGGATCGACACGGCCCAGAACACAAAGAACATGCCCCCGCCCGGCCCGAACGGGTCGCTCATCGACAGAATGCTAGACACGATGGATAAAGGCAGTAGGATCCCGCCCATGTAGGAGACGCGGTCGAGGCTGTGCTGGTTTGCCTCCTCGGCGTTGGATTTGGAGGACTGGGGGTTGGTGGCAGAGGGGCGCTGGTGGTGATGATGGGGTGTTATTGGGGATAGAGCAGTGTCGGTGCTGAGGGATTTGGTGTGTGCAGTTGGGAGGGCAAGTGCAGTCACGTATGGGGTTAAGCGGCTTGCGAGTGTAGTGCGTCGGGCAAGGCGGGCGAGCAACGCTTCCCATTGCGCAGTCAAGTCTAAACCCGACGGCTTTCGATAGGCGTCTAAAATATGTGGTTTGGAACTTCTTAGGTTCCGCTCGAGGCTTGCCTGGGCCTGCCAATATAGTGCTGTCATATCATCCGTCTCGTGAGGGACGGAAGGCAAAGCCTCGAAGAACTCAGTCCATTGGTGTGCGGCGATGGCTTCTATGAGAACGCATAGGTCCACGTCACTGTCTTTAAGGTACAGACCGGTCTTTTCATCTAGGCACTCGTATAGCAGCGTTTCAAAGCAGGGGATCTCATCTGGATTATCACGCAGCGTATTCCCAAGAGCAGGAACATGACTGGGACAGTACCGCGCTTTATAGAAATTAGGATTATGTCGTGTCCATGCTGGGCGGTCAAGGAAGAGTACTATAATACGTGAGCATTCAAGTTCTAGCATATCGCAAGGAGAAACGTGAAGACTACGTACCGGTCGCCTTGGAGGTTGACCACAGTGACACATGACAGAACATCGCGATATCGCCATTCTGTGATATTGTGTGTACAGGCGGTTCACTAACGATATCCGCACCAACGCCGGCCATATGAGTTTCCACCCCGGGAGTCCGCTTCTCAGCCATCGCAGGCTCGTTGCGTGCTGTGAGCAGTTCTGGGTACTCAAAGCAGGCGTACCGAATTTCAGGAGAGACATCATTCTCGATCGACTGTCTCAACTTCAAGGGGATCAGAGGCCGGAAACCTCGTCTACCAACGTGCGCGTCGATGAATCGCGCATCAATATCCAGTAGGTCCCGCACGACTTCCAGATAATCCACGGGAAGCCCCTGAACAACAAACAACCGGCGTAGTTCATTCGACTCTCCCGCTTTTTGAATATCAGCGCAGAGGTCCTCAGCGTTGTCAAAGTGCTTCCGGGAACAGCGCCGCTTGTCCGACCATTGCAGCACGTAAGCCGGCCCCAGCAAATCGAGCTGCTGCGCCGCCAGGCTGTCTTCTATTCTAGTATTCCCATGTTCCGCGAACGAAGCGGACGCGCCTTGAAGATGGATATCGTGGCGACTGGAAGGAGGTCCTGATACGTCCATCTTGCAACTATTCGTTGACGCCGTAACCAAGTCGCCTCACATGTAAATAGGTATTTCAGCACGTCTCGTAGTAAATGAGTGTGTACCTCAATCACAATGCCATATCTCCGTCTTTTCAATAGCGCCAATATGGCTGTAACCCTAGGTACTGAGCCTTCTCATGTAAGATGCCAAGGTTGCCTATCTAGGTATATATTCTCCTGTAGTTAACACAAACTGAGATCGCGTGGTAATATCAGGAAGGCTGGGGGAGGCGCGCCACTTATTATATCACAACCAACACGAAAACCAGTATTTAAACATCGAAGCAGATGACTTGTCACATCTAGATCGCGCCAACTACCGTCTATCATTTAGACAAAATAGAAGGGATCGGATAACGGCGGCGCGGTTGGATCGCTAGGATACGGGTGCTATTTCAGGTCGCGTGTCCGGGAGAAAGTAGTCACAGGGGGGATGAATATTAATAGTCCACGGGTATGACGAGCCCCCACGGGGTCAGCAGACGTAGGTAAGCATCAAACCTCATCTTCGCCTCATCGCGGCTCTCCCGGTTTGGCTTCATATAAAACATACGATTTTTACAGTTAATGAGATTTTGTGTTACTATTCTTCATTTTGTTCACTTTGGCCGTTAAAAAAACGTTGGTGTATGATTGTAAGTGGTGGGAGATGGCGTATACGATATGAACTGAGACACCTAATCGTCTCTAGCCGAGCCTTGTATATATCCAATGACTTCAAGAAGTGAATCATCCTGGGGAAAATATGGAATAGCTGATATGAGAGGTAGGAAAATGCCATATGAATGGAAGGAAATGAATACACCCTGGTGACTACTTAAGGAATGCTATCTCACAGGGCAAAGCAGCGTGGGCTGTTTTGAGACTTCTAAGACAACATTGACACAACAAGCAAAAGCCTTATTTGTAAACTGTCATACAAGCCTCTGCTAATCCGCGGTCCCTTTTCTGTCATGTTCCGTCCAAACTCCTCGTACCGATTAAAACGCCGTACATATGAATGCTTAATGCCGCCAATCGTTTCCTTTCCCTCTCTTGCTCAACCCTGACTTGCAATCTTCAACGTGAATGGCAGTAGAGTCATGTCGTAAATAGATGGTGGTATTTCCTTCTTATTTTTGAGGTTCATGGTATAACCCATTGACTAACCTACTGACAATGGGTGACGGAATGCAGCCGCAAATCTTCGTTCTAACGATCAGGTATGAGTATGACCAATAAGATAGCGCCGACTTTTGGCGCTATAAAGTCGGTATGAGACATAGTACTGCTGCTACACGAATCAAAGCATGCTCCAAAATGATCACCTGTCGCTATCGTAATGATCATCGCCATCGTGGTGTAGTGTTACACTGTTGAATTCCTCGAACGGATCTGCGGCTTCGTTACCGGGTGTCGCTAGTTCACTATCGAGGGGCACCCCTTTAGCGACGCCCGGTTTTGAACTAGTGATATCGACGCTCTCACTCTCCTTCACGTTCCTGAAGTTGACCGTGTCAACGCCGCGGCCTGCGTGTGGAACGATTGGTGGCTTCATATGTCGGATAAGGGCCCATTGCGTTGTGCGGAAGAAAGGGTGAGCCTTAATATCGGAAGCTCCGGCTCTCGCACCCAATCTTCTAGTCTCGTCCTTGATCAGTAGTTTTCGTATTAACGATTTACAGAGACTAGATGGGGTGTTAGTATAAATGTAGTAGCATGAGGAGTTAGAAATCAGAACGTACTTGGAGATCTGAGGTGCACCAGAGTGCTCCGGGAATGGTATTTCTTCCCGGAGAATGTTGGCGAAGGTCGCGTTACGGTTCTTTCCCTTGAAAGGAGTAGTTCCGTATAACATCTCGTATATCAGGATGCCTAGAGTCCACCAATCTACAGCACTTGTATGCCCGCTACCCTTTATAACTTCTGGGGCAATATATTCCTCAGTTCCCACGAACGAGTTCGTCCGGAAGTTGGCAATACATGACTTCGTATCTATCGTAGGAAGAGAAGAGGTGCTTGCACCATTCTTGCCCATGATCATGGTAGGCTTACCACCAGGATCTGATTGTTTTGAGAGATCGAAGTCAGAAAGCATGATGTGTCCCGATTGGTGAAGCAGAATATCTTCCACTGATGTTAGCAATGCCTACGTAAGAGGGTAGGAACATACATACTCTCGGGTTTTAAGTCCCTGTAAATAAACCCCATTAGATGAAGGTATTCCAGGGCGGCTGTAACTTCGGCGGCGTAGAAGCGGGCATCGTCCTCGGGGATACATTTGCCGGGGCGGGTTTGTAATGCTCGGAAAAATTCTCCGCCGCTACAGTACTCCATGCACAGGTAAAGATGGTCCTCGGACTGGAAGGAATGGTATAAAGTCACGATGAACGGGTGGTTACTCGTAGCCAGAATTTCCTGCTCGGCCAATGCTCTCTTGATCTTATTGCGCTTGATCATCTCCTTCTTGCTTAAAACTGCTTTGGGTCAGTAAAATCCTGTAGATGTTGAGTAGAATAGACCAACCTTTCATAGCGTAAAGCCTCGAGCTCTTCTTCTCCCTCACCAGGTATACTTTTCCAACGTCTCCCTTTCCAATAAGCTTGATCTTGTCAAAGCTGGCGGGCCCGACCTCGACGGTGCGGACCTTGATCGAGTTGGAGCTATATGTCCTGCGGAAAGCTAGGGAATTCTGGTTCGGGGGAGGTAGTGCTCCAAGACCGTCGGTTTCGGGTACGCTGAGTGTTCCAGCATCGGCGACCAGTGTTGTCTTAGCATCTATGAATCCTAAAGAGGCGGCGTTCTCGCCTTGGATTAGGGGTTCTTTTCCAAGTTCCGCTGTGGCCGGCCTCTCTCCACTACCCTTTCCTTGGCTGAATAGGCCCTGAGCATTCGGAGCACTGGCAACCCTCCGTAGTTTACGTGCTAGCTCTTCCTTTGTAGCATTTGTAGCTTGCTCTTTCGTGCCATCGGGGCCATGGACCTTTAGGCTCGGTGTATCGGGTGGGCTCGGCGGGACGGAGCCTTCGTTATGATGGCGAAGGCCAGGCTGGCCTTGGTGAGCAAAATAGGGGTTCGCATTTGCGGTGGGACTGAGGGCATCATCTAGGGGATTTCCCTCGCTTGCCGTGGTAGTCGATCTAATCCTACCTACATTGGTGAAAAACTTCCTCGACTGACGAAAGCTAACCTTGCCCTCAGATTTCAGGGCATGGTCGAGACTCTTCTCCTTATCGCCGCCATTGGTGTTGGAGCTGTTAATACGGAAGAAATTCCTCAGCTTTTGGTTGAAATGGCTGTTGGTGCCGGTTGATGTGGGCGACTTAATCGGCATCTTGTCGGTGTCAGTGGTGTCGCCTAGGTCAGAGTCCCTTAGGTCAACATTCGGATGATGCCATGATGTAAATCGCTTTTTGATGCGGAAGGTAGGTCCTCGTCGGGTGAAGGATGTTGTTGGTGAGGGAGGGTTCGGGGATGGATGTTGATTGAGGTTGGAATGGTGTTCAATTGACTCGTCGGACCCCATGTCGGCGGTAGTGGCGCCGGCGGTAGCAACCAGGAGCAGCAGTGGTCTGGCTTGGGGGGTTTCTGCCAAACTGGGTCTGGCGCTGGGCGCTTGCGCTTTTGGGGTCAGGGCCAAGTCTATGGCTGGCAGGGCAGGACAGAACTGGACTTCGCCTACTTCGCTACTTCGGGTCAGGTCAGGATAGCACTTGTAGCCCTGGAGCCACTGGTTGGTACTATGTAGACTAGCTCAGTGACCACTGGGATCCCTTGGGAGCTGGGAGCGAGGGGCAAAAGGGGCAGACCTGAGTGGGCTGAGTCCCCACTTGGGATACGTTGCGTCCCAGGTGCTTTTTGGCTTGATTGCTTGCTAATCAGATCACTGAGGAACTGCTTGTCTCATGCTCGGAGACATGGGCTATGGCTGTGGTTCTGGTCCGGCTTTAGTTCGTAATGTTACCGCAGTGCCCTTCTTGCCCCTGTTCTTTTTTCTGCTGCAATACGAAGAGACTCGAGGGAGCTTCCGGATGTATGTTGTAAAGTCAGATTCAGGTACAGGCCCCGAAGTGTTGTCGGACTTTGCTGCGGATGCGCTAATAAAGCACGGCCTGGATTCTGTACGTACGCGACAAGTTCTAGATGTTTAACTGGGCCATTCGGTCCGCTTCGACATTGCAAGTACTATCTTAGGCGGTAATTTATGGAATAATCGTCCCAGTTAAAGGGATCGTGAGTCAAGGAAAAAGGAAACATTGAATGAATAGGAAAAGAAACATAGGAATTTCAGAGGTTGAAGGGATAATACAATCCCTTCCGATAGGATCGAAGAGAAGGTGATCTGGAGACGTAAGTAGCCTCGGGGCTTAGAAATGCATTGATGTACCTACCCAGCTTTCGACTTACATTCATGGATGTATCGATGTAAGTAGCCTACTGGGCTACTGGGCAAGTACCTACCTCACTGCTGGGATCCCTCGTTTACGCCTCTGCATGGGTGTCGCTGTTATTCCCGGAGTTAACCCACGTTTGATAGGGTAATCCGTTATGTATAACGTTTATTTGTGGACATGATGGCATAGCATAACTGTATAAATCATTAGTTGCAAGGTTGTCACTGTCGTGTCCTGTGTTCTTCTTGTTGCTAAAAAGGAACACTACACAGTGGTGATCAAATTAGTATGAATAATTCGTATTCTCTGTGTTTTCAATTAGACTGGCAGGGAATGTCCCTTCGTGTACGTCCTGTAGGTATGCATTTTGTATTACTAGTCTTCAAGCTGCAACTGTCTATGCAATCTACGTTGGAATGGATCGATCCAACCATCAGTTCAGTGCTACCTTACCCCATCAATGCCGGCTAATGTTTATTACGTCATAAGGGAAAATACGCAGGTTAGAACCCGTTACGTATGTTAAATGAAATCGACAGTGTACATATCAAGGGGTTTCCCAGATCGAAGGATTGGTCAGCCTCCACGCAATCGGATGCTTTAGGATCTTCAAATGTTCAGTGTAATGAGTGTACCAAAATAACCTTGAGCTACGTTATATGTAGTAGCTTCATATTCGCATTACATATGTTGTAATCAGAATCAATGCGACATACGTTTAACTCCAGAAGTGTTGTTTGACCATCTCAAACCTAGAATGTCAAACGTCTATCGTCTTTTTAGAGACACGGAAATGTCGGTAAAGTTGAGAGCTTGCGAAACCCTAGCCGCCCGAGTGCCCCTTTGTATATAACGGACAATTGATAGAAGTGACCTTCAAGTCAAAGAAGTGCCAGTCAGGTGTTTATTTCTCGGGTTCCCCATTCGGAATATATTCATATATATAATTTCATTTTGAATGAAAATACCTAAGTAACGCCGAACACGTACGTAAATAATAGCAAGTCACCCGCTGGGTCTATCTGCTATTCCAAGCTTATTCACCAAGACCTAAGAAGACCTGACATATCTCATGCGGTGGGTTAACTCAGGAGCAAGCTCCTTATTATTACATACGTATGGAGGTATCTCGCCGTATCGAAAATTTCCAGTCAGACTATCCCTAGCGTCTGTTTCCTATACTCCTCTTCAGAGGGAGCATTCTCGTCCATCTGAATCAGGAGCCGCTTCAGCTTCCGCTTTCTTTCCTTGAGTTGTTGGTCATCCTCGAATTCCTGATCCGCGACTGACGGGGTGACTTGATTGCCATCTTTGTCAAAGAGATATGCCGGAAGGCTGTCAGCATCGCGCTGGAGCGTTGAGATCCCGTCGTTCCGATAGCCCTCTCCCATGTGCCACACAAACGAGCGGAAGTGTGCTTTCTCCACGTGCTGCTCGAATGCCGCTTGGTCCGCGAACTGGATAGGGGTCTCCTTTGCCGCGCATTTTCCCCACCGGCACACTAGCGGCTCTTCGTCTCCGTGTACGATAAAAACGTGCTGGCGGAGTGTTTTCATGTTTTGTAGTTCCGCCGGGCAGGACTTCCCCGTGGAATGTTTCCAGTCGCACTTGAATGGTAGGTATTCGGCATTGGACTGTAGATACCGTTCTCTAGCTGAAGCTAACGGGGCGCGAGGTGGCCTCCCGCGTCGTTTCGGTTCTCTGGGCTCGTCTTTCTTAGGCTCTGTCGGCCTAGTATCTTTTGCACTACTTGCTTTGCCATCTGTGTAGGCCATCCCCGGTTTCCAACCCTTTGGCCGTCCTCTCTTCCTCGGCTGCAAACTGGGGTCTTCTGCATTATGTACCGTGGAAGACATAGCGGCTGAAGGTTTCCCTGCTAATATTGGTTCCCGTTCCGGTCGTGGTGCCCGAGCCCTCTCCGCGGTTAGATTTCTCGGATGCGTGCGTGACGGAGAGGCTGATGCTGACGTCCTAATGTGCACGGCTATACTGGAACTGGGTTGAATTGGAGATATCGAAGTGATTGCAGGAGGCCCATGCACTTCTCGTCCCCTGACCAAAGTTTGCTGCCTTGGTTGATGTACCTGATGTGATAGAGGCGCTCCAGCAATCCCGCCATGGCTTGGTCCAATAAGATCGGAAACCACGGGCATCATAACAGAACTTCCCCCCGTTTGGTGATCATGACCACCAGAGAAAGCGTCTCCTGCTTCAACATTCTTAGTCGCGTTGTTATTGTCCATGATGCCTTAGTTTTATCATTGTATCATGAGCTATCATGCTATTACATAAGGTTAGAACTGTAATGATTTCAAGATGAACTAGTAGGGAATTACCTGCTTGTATATATATCATTATATGCAGTTTGAAGTTGATTAACTACGAACAGTTTCATTTGGCAAAACATTAGCTACCCTGTACAATTTCATTGAGGCGCGTGTTGTTCGTTGCTGAATCCAATCAAATTACAGAGTCCCGAGCAGAAACGGAGACTTCCGTTTCTGAGCTTACGTATCATATCCTACGGTCATATTCCGTAATTCTTTCCCCTTCTTATCGGATTACTATCCAGGGAGTGTGGTCATAGCTTCCCGGGCGTCTACAGCTAGCTACTGACGCTGCACGTCACCATCTTCTAAGAGACAAGACATCTGCATGCCTCTGCGGAATTCGTAGCTTGCTATTCGGTCGCACAGGATTGCGACATCTTGTAGAATTTGTCATCAGGACACCATCTATATAATAGAGATATACAATTATTAATCACTACCGCGGCACATACCCCTCTAGAATGTTTCTGTCAAGGTAGGCAAGGGCTAGTCTCTAGTATATAACTGAGCTCTGATCCCCATCCTGATCAAACATATTATCTTCCTGAGACGGAACCAGCTATTCTTAGTATCAACGTAATCTCAACTTCTCATATATAAAATAGTATAATGTCGTCCAAGCTCTTCGCCGTCGTCGCAGGTGCCGGTCCAGGCACAGGTGAGCCCTTCATGTCGACTAGATAGCCCATGGGCTTCGCTAAATCTAGCTAGGCCGAGCATGTGCCATCAGGTTCTCCAAAGCCTACCCAGTGGTGCTTATCACTCGCAAGCCGGAGTCGTACCAGGACACCGTAGCCGAGATCAACAAGTCCGGCGGCAAGGCCATTGGAATTAGTGCAGATACCTCCGACGTTAAGTCGTTGGATGCCGCCTTTGAGACGATCTCTAAGGAGCTGCCGGGTTTGAAACTCGCCGCGGCTATCTACAATGTTGGTGCCGGCTTTCAGAGGAAGCCCTTCCTCGAGCTGAATGTCGAAGACTTTGATACTGCTGTCAATGGCAATGCGTACGTATAAGCATTCAAACACGAATGACCACTATAGACTAAGAAACTCGACAGACGAGGTCTCTTCAACTTCGCTCAGAAGACTCTTCCACTGCTTCTTGAAGCGGTGCCCGAGTCGGAACACCCACCCTCCTTACTTATTACGGGCGCTACGGCGTCTATCAGGGGCTCCTATCTCTTCTCCACGATGGCGGCCAGCATGTTTGCTCGACGAGCTCTCGGCCAATCCTTGGCGCGCGAGTTCGGACCCAAAGGAATCCACGTGGCACACGCCATTATTGACGGTGTTATTGATATCCCTAGGACAACTAGCTATACCGTGAACAACGGGGCAGAGGATGGGAAGATCAGGGCTGACGCGGTTGGTACCCAAAGTCGTAAAATGCCGTTTCAATGCTGACCTGAAACTAGATCGCCGAGAGTTACTGGAATCTACACACCCAGCACCGGTCTGCGTTCACGCAGGAGGTGGATATGCGACCTTATGTCGAGAAATTCTAAGTTATCTTTGTCGGCTAGAAAGTGGAAATTGAAGGCTCGGATGCATTTTGCTGAAGGACGAGTTTGGATTTTCAAGTGCCTATAGCCACAGATATGAGAATATACTGATGAACTGATTTACGCCCGATTCATAGTCGCTAAGTAGCCTTTTTATTATTGATTTGCCATGAAGATCTTGTATCTCTTGTATCTTGTCAATCTAGGTATTCCCTTTGCCGTTAGACATGAGCTATAAGTTGCTAGAGAAGGCTGAAGTTATTGTTGGATTGATCGCTGATTGGTATGGTATAAACCTAGACTAGACGACGAACCCTGTTAGTTTCATAACAGGTTCCGTTGTCTCGTGTGGTTTACTAGACTAGTAACAGCTTAACCTATGTAGAACGTTTTACGGTCCGAAGACGATAGGTGTTTGTAGACTGCTAACATGTCGTTATCCTTGACCCGTCACTTATCTTGGTGTCCATTTTGGTAATGGAGCTCTTGGTTACCCAAAGTATTTGTTCTGTTGACCTAATATGTGAGATTAGAAATCTCAAGTACTGGTGGCTTCTGAAGCACCATCCCCGGTGTCTGGGGGTTGATACGAGTCTGGGGTATAGCCTGCAGCTGCAGCTATTCGATCTGCCTCTTTCTTATCTCGGATCGCTTGCGTTTCTTGTCTTAACTTTTCCAGATTCCAGACGCCATCGTCTTCGTCGTCGTCGTCATCGGCCTCGGATTCGTCTTCTCCATAACGCCAGTTGCCACTTTCGAATAGGGCACGACCGGTTGATTCCTTGGCTTGCCGGGCTTGCTCCTCTGCTGCCTTCTTGTCTAACCGCTCCTTCTTCCACTTCGCGAATGTTTCCGGCGTGACAGGCGTGAGGTTTCCGGTCAACTTGTGTCTCTCTGACTCCAGGAAGTCCTCCAGAGTTAAAGTCTTGAGCGGGGATTTGTCCATGAGAGCTTTCTCGGCTGCGCGCTGTTCCTTTGTCTTAAGTACGAAACTAAACCGGCGAAGTTAGATCTCTTATTACGAATTATAGGGAGGGGAGACTTACCCTGGTGGAAGAGCGTGTTTATACTTGCACTTATCGCCCCCGTTTGGACATGTCCAGAACCAACCATACTTGCCATCTTCGATCGCCTCGATGAAGAATTTGCAGACTTTGTCGGTAGTAGTCACTTGGTTACCCTTCTTGGAGAGCACCACCTTTCGTAATTTTTCCTCATCCCAATCCTCAGATGTTTCTTGCTTCTTCTCTTCTTCTTCGGCTCGACCGTCGGTGTACAGATTCTTCTTTTCAGTCTTCCGTTCGACTGAGAGGTCGTGTGCGAATTTGCATTTCTTCCCCTTTTCGCAATTTCCCTTCTTGAAAAATATACAGACGACGGTCTTGGGATCGACACCGAACGGTACCTTCTGGATCTGGGCTGGTTTGTTGAGAAGAGCTTCGGCTTCTCGCTTAGCGTCTTCGGCGGCCTTCTTCTCTCGGGCTCGTGCATCCTTTTCTGCTTGTTTCCTCTTCTCCTCTGCACTACCTCCGGCTTTGGCCGATGCTTGGATCTGCTTGATGGTTTTCTGGGCGACCGACCCCTTCTTATTTTTCATACCAAAAGTCTTGTCCTCGGCGATTTTGGCGGCGGAGGGCTTCTTGCCCTTGGGTTCTTCCTTCTTTTTCGGAGGCATCTTGGCGGTATTTATACAAACGTTTCAAGGAATTCTATAGCGAGCGTGGATGTCGGATTTCTACAACGGAGAAGTCGCCGAAAATCAATTTAGACAGCCGATCGACAATTACGGCGATATATTTCTAGGAATGGATCTAAGAAAAGGTAAGCATTTACTTCACTGATTCATGAAGCGCTAGCGAGGGTTGGTGGGCTGTAGATTAGCGGGGGGCATCTAATAAATTAGAATTTCAACACTACGTCACATGACTGCAATGAGTGTGGCGCATTTGTCGTGTTTGCAGCACATAATTGGCTCAAATGTTGCAGCTCACAGTCTCAGCCACATAGTAATTGTACTTCGTACGTATCAACATTGAATGCAGGTACTGGGTACGGTTGCACTTACGTACTGGCCTTAGAAGCTGGTATGGGGAAGCTTCAAGCTGGCCTCAATTTATCCAACATGATCATCTAAGAAACCCATCTGTCGCACCTTTACTCTTCTACACCCTACACCATCGTCACAAACAATCATACAGTGGATATAAGTGTCATAACAGTGAATAGTAAGTCTCATATGCGCTTGATCGATAATGACAATTTTGTTAACATTCTAGACCAGACTTCTCTCCCACAAAAACGGTCGAGTTCGTTCCTTAACACTTCCTTCACAATGATTTCCGACGACGATCTGTACACCTTGGCCATCTTCCTTGGCTCGATGTCAATGGTCCTCATCGTGCTGTACCATTTCTTCGAGGTCAATTCACGAGAAGACAGCGCGCTTGCCGAGAAGGCCGCGAAAGCAACACCAGCACAGCAACCTGCAGCAGTAGGGAAGCAAACAGGAACAACGAAATGAATAAAGTCGTCGGTTGAACCAGGGGTTCGATGATACATTTCTCGGCTTGGGTCATTCGCAAGATGAGCAAGGAAATTAGGTCTTGATGGTCGGAGGTTACTTGTTCTAGCATGGAAGGATATTTAGGTGCAGAAAAGAGAACACCTACACTCCTGAAGGCCAATTCTCACCGGGGAATACTTTCAAGACGTTTGATCGATTTCGACATGGCGTTTATGGAGAAAAGTCTAACAAATGAATAATATATGCGCTACGTCGATGGACTAGAGACACTCATACTCATTGCTCAATCGAAACCTGTGTCATATGGTACTAAGCCAAGCAGGATCGGAGCCTTGATTAACTATTAATAGCCCTTAGCTATGTGCCATGCTGTGTGAACCTCGACTGGATGAAGTAGACTGGCTAGAAGGCTATTTTAGGGCAGTATCTTGCCTACTCCATGCGCATTACAATCTGCCCTCTTTAGTTGGATCGATATCAATTGATACTTAGTACTTTTTGTGGCGCATTGTAAGTCAGTCTAGTAGAACTCGATTGGATCAAATTACTCCTAACTTCGCGCCTCAGCATGAATATATCACACGTACCTGTCTGTCCAAGTCATATTGAATCCCTGTCCAATCGAATTATTGACACGGGCAATTGCACAGGCTGGCCAAGAAGTAACTACTGTGGGTACTGAGTATAAAATTAGTCTAGTCCTGATTCGGATGTAAACGCCACACGTAGTGGAGAATTCTTTGTGGAACCTGGTGACTGCCTGGACGATTCAGCACTGGGTGACTGATTGTTTTCTACTCAATCTCGCGCTCCCTCCCTCATCTCTTTCTCCTTGTCTTGCGATTCTTCTCCCAAGCCACGCCTCTGCCATCACCAACCTCATCAACGCCAACACCAACGCCAAAGATATAATCTTCTTTATCTGAAGCTTATTGCCAAAGAGGAGGTTTTCATCGAGTGCACTTTTTCACTTCTTTTTCTTTCTCGGCTGCATCCAACTTCGACAGCCATAACATCTGCTTTGTAGTCTGCCAACTCGCAAAACAGATATTTTCCACGAACACGTCTACAACAAACAGACCAACACTTTCAACACGCACACCACAACTACTCTTGGGGCGCATAAGAATAGCATTCGCCTCGGTAACTACGAATCCATCGAACCTTCATTCCGCTATTGAGAGCCATCAGTTCCTTCCTCGCCGTTGCGCTCGCACTCGTACGTTGACTATTAGGCCTGACTCCACCTAGAGCCTGACCTCTTGACGCGCCATTTTATCACGGCCGCTTTCTCTTCCATCCCATATCATTTCCCCAGTACTCAGTCATAATCAATCATAATCAACATGTCTGGAAAGCTTGACCAATCTCTGGATGAGATTCTCCATACCCAGCGTCGCGCTGCAGGCGGCCGTCGCCAAACCCAGCGCCGATCTGCTCGACGCGCTGCCACCGCAGCCCCAGTTGGCGGTGTTCAGAAGACTTCCAAGCAACCTCGCGCCGCTGCAGCTAAGCAGACCCCCGCCAAAGCAGCTGGTGGTAACGGAGAGAGCAAAGTGGTGGTTAGCAACCTAGTGAGTGATCTGCGGCTACGTGGTTTAAAAGTCACCATTCACTAATACCTTTCTAGCCCAAGGATGTGAACGAAAGCCAAATTAAGGTATGTTTCCTAGGGCTATAGCCTGCGGAATTTCGTCGACATCTTCCTTGAACCGTACGCTCGTATCTTGAAGCGATCGAAATGATTATCCAGAGATGGTTCATATTAGCCAGTCCGGGATCGTCAGATAGCCTAGTCTCCTCCCTGGACTGCACACTCATTGTGTTGCTTTAAAGTCGGGAGTTGAGCTGTCCTCGCCGCGCTTCAATATTGTTTGTCCTCGGGTAGGCTTGGCAACCCTCCGTTAGTAGGCTACAATGCGCAGGCATCTATGGACTACGGCATATCTCGACAGACTTGCAGTCTCAATATACGAGATTGTGATCCTTGGCGGAGCATATTTCTGTGGAATATTTACAACCCAGCGAGCATGGCAGTGAGCAGCAGCGTTACAGCAAACAGAATATGGGGGCTCTATATTATCGATACCAACGTGGGCGTTGATGCTATCTATGCAATAGCGGGCTCAGTAAGACAGGCCCTCTAATCCTATTTTCCGAGATGATCGAGGTGATGGCGTCGGTAATATTCCTACGGATTAGAGGTGCTCCTGGTGAGCGACGCAATGATTTTTGCGGCATATTACGTACTGTCTATCGGGAGCAGTCTTTTACCTTATCATGACGTCGTTGGAGTTGGTCATGACGGCGAGTGGTTGTCGCTTGGAAGGTGTTTGTTTCCTACCGGGAATTCAATGCTGACTACTAACGCTCACTGCGTGCTCGTTGATGTTGCTCTACCTTGGGATGTATACCGGAGACGATTCTGACGGCGGTGTTCCTCGATGGTCGATCTTGCCTTACGCCTTGCGCGCCTGTCGAATGGATTTCATGAAACTAACATACGTGCCCACCATAGGAGTATTTTGCGACCTCAGTTGGACCTATCAAGCGTGTGGAGCTTTCCTACGGTCCGAATAGCGTCAGCCGTGGTATTGCTACCGTCACCTTCGTCAAACCCGATGGCGCCAGCAAGGCCTTCAACGCTTTGAACGGTCTCCTCGTTGACAAGCGTCCCATCAAGGTTAGCTAGTTCACGTTGCTCATTCGACCTAACATGTGTTCGTATATTAACACCTCGCAGATCGAGATTGTCGTTAGCGCCGCTAAGGCCGCCGAGATTGCGCCCCCGGCCAAGACCCTTACGGAGCGCATCACCCAGCCTAAGGCCCAGCCCAAGTCTGCCGCCAACGATAAGAAGAAGGAGGCGGGAAACACTGGCGCTGCTGGTGCTCGTGGCCGCAAGCGACGCGGACCCCGCAACAGCCGACCGGCGAAGAAGACCGCAGAGGAATTAGATTCTGAGATGGCTGATTACTTCGAAGCCGGGAACCAGAACGAGAATGCCAATGTTGCCGCTCCCGCTGCCACCAACGGCGACGCACCCATGGAAGACGAGATCCTAGTATGTGCAACCGGCCCTACTCACTACTTTCTAAACTGACCTGGGTATAGTGAACGGATCGCTCTCCCTTGTGAAATTAGGCGGAATGTCATCGCTTCTTTGAGTTTTCGTTACTTCATTACTCGTACTAAATTCCCGCTCTGCTTTTTTCTGTGATGTTTGGCAGAGGCGGCACGGAAGGAGGGCATGTGTTTCATTTCGGATCCGTACGGGAGGGTTAGTCAATTCCAGTCTAGTCACCAATCGAGAAACGCAATAGGCTTCTTCAGGTAGTTAATTACACAGGAAACTACACGACACTGCAATCGGACTTTGGTCCTCGTAAAGGGATATAACACTGTAAATCAAGCGTTTTTGTTTTTTGGGGCATAGGCAGTGGGCGCGGTGCTTTGGTTAATCTATGAAATATACATGGAGCCATATAACTACTACATATGTAGCCAATCTAATTATCGATATTGTATACGCATACCTCCTCCCTTCGAGTATTGTATATTACCTAATTCTTGTTGCTTTAACTCAAGGTGCTTGTATGTTGTTCCTTAATTACTACATCAAGTGTTACTTTTACCGTTAGAACTCAAATTAAGCACAGTCATTGAGGCCGGACATGATACTACGGCATGTACAACTCAAACTTAGGGGACTAATAAAAGAAACGCATTTCATTCATCCATGAGCGTCTATCTACGAAACGTATTTAGGTCGGGGGCCCTTCGTGCCCTTTGTCTATCTATCTAGAAAAGGCCTTGGCAATGCAACCGTTGCGTTCCAGAGCATCTATCATAAGCCGAATACCGACTCAGAATGCCGCGGGCTAGTTAGCCACTATCTTAAGATGAGTGCTTAAATCTGCCGAGTAGGTTAGTTTAGTTGCTTCGCGGCTACCAAAGGTCGAATAGACTTACTTGTTGACAACTTTCTCGATTCCATCACAACCCATCTTCAGGACATCCATCTTGGGACCGTACGAAAATCGGACGACTATCATGTAAAGTTAGCAATTAGAAGAAGACCAGAACCTTGACGTGAAGGGGACTTACAGTGGTGGCAAGGGCTGTCGAACAAGTCTCGGCGGCGAGAGGGGTTAAGGTCGAAGAAGATACCCGGGACAACAATAACCTTCTCTTCTAAGCAGGCTTGGAAGAAGTTCAGACCGTCGGAAATAGGGCCAGGAAGACCCTCCAAGTTAAGCCAGAGATAGAACGTACTATCCGGGACGTACTTTATGACAAAGCCCATGTCCCGGAGGCGCTTAACCACGTAATCTCGCTTTTCCTGAGAGAGTGTTAGTTTCAACCGAGAGCAAAAAGGACGTTCAAAACCACGAACCCGGAAGTGGTGCTGAAGAGCTTCCATCTCCTTGCGGACAAGGGAAGGCTCGAGCATAGGGATGGCGGCTTCTTGGAAGGGGGCGTTGGCACCACCATCGAGGTAAGAACCGCAAGAACCAATGCTTAAAATACGATATTAGCTCGTTCCTCGACAGAGGGTATAACAGATAGAGACCTACGCCTTGATGAACTCCTTGGGTCCCAGAATCCAAGCGATACGCCATCCCGGGAGACGGAAGCGCTTAGTAAGCCCATCGATAATGAGGACGTCATCCTCATCTACATCCTCGATGTTCTCGGCGGCGGAAATAGTGGTTCCGTCGCAGTTGCTGGTATAGTTGTAGCCAGAGTAGAACTCATCGCTAACAAGGGTTGCGCGGCCACGGCAGATGTCCTGGATCTCAGCCAGCTCGGGGTTGGCGACAACTCTACCAGTAGGGTTACGAGGGTTCGAGGTTATAATGACGGAGGTACCTCGCGCGATTTCCCGAGCGATCACGTCGGGGTGGATATGGTAGCCATCCTCTTCAGAAAGAGGCGTAGGGATGGCAGCAAACTATTTGTTGTTAGAGGTACTTAGGGGGGTACGGGTTCTAGGGGTTATCTTGCGTTCTTGAAGAGAGACAACATCTCGTTATAAGCGGTGTAGTCGGGAATGAAGAAGCCAACATAGGCATTGTTGAGCACAGCCGCGATACGAATCAAGCCAGCTCGTCCACCGGGGACAATGGCAACATTCTCCCAAGAGTATTGGCTGTCCTTGCCCTGACGGTGCATTTCGTTGTACATCCGCGCCACAGCGGCACGCAGGGGCTTGATACCGGCAGTCGGGCCGTACTCTCGGAGAGCAACGGAGACGTCTATAGTGTGAGGTCGCTCGAAGCATCCCTCAATATCATCTTCGACCTCGGGGGCACCCTGGCCGAGATTGGCCCACTTCTCGGGCTCGTCGAGGAATCCATACTCGGCAGCTCGCTCGGTACACCAGACGACACCGGTGGAGGCACGTGTAGCGTCTAAGCCGGCATGAGGAAGATGGCCCGGGTTTGCAGCACGGAATTGACGGTGGATCTTGGAGCTCGTCTCTGCCAAGACAGATTGTCAGTGATATGTTATATTTCTCGACCGAGACATGTGGCAGCAATAACATGCAGACCACGTTTGCCAAGAGCCAAGACCGCCACAAGATATACACCAGGGCGGACACAAAAATGAAAATGTGCTTGTCTTGGCGGTTTTACAGCATGAACATCTGAAAAGATATTTGTGAAGTGTGGAATTTAAAGATTATACCATACCATTGGCACTTGGGTCGCCGATGCTGAACCGACGGCGAGGAACACCAGTGTTCCGGTTCCTATTGTTAAAATTTAGTAGAATTCACGATTTAGTAGCCACATATATTGAGGCTAGTTACTATACGCCACGCTTTTTGTGACGAGAGGCTAACTACGAGGGTATAGGTGTCGGCTTACATGGAGAACTTGCGGTTGTTAAACGACATTGTGGCGGCGAGCCTGACCGTGATATGTTAGTAAAATGACAGAGGTGGGTCGGAATATAGAACAAAATTTACACAACTGGGAGGTGCTATTTAGCCAAGAGGGACGAGGCTCTTCTTAAAGAAAAGAGAATTGGGAATTGATCGGGTGGCGCAGGATGAGTACTGCTTAAGAAAGAATGGGAAAAGGAGAGTATGATATCGCGATGGAGGTTGTCGGTGTGCCCTTTGGGTTCTGAACCAAAGTGGGGGGAAAAGACAAAAGAGGAACGTCGTCCTTCGATTGATGTGGGTTGTGTGTGGATCGTCGTTAGGTAAAAGTACTTTCTCGACCAGTCGTAGGGCCAACGTAAGTACCTACTGTCCAGTGTCAAGTTAATGTATGGTAAGGAAAGTCATGGGATGTAGGCCAGTGATCAGTGATCAACCAAACTAGCTGACATCCAGTGCTAGTTTTCCCAGCTGTAATCAAGACCCAATGAATGCACAGAGGGAAGCAAGAAAAAAGTAAAAAGTGATAAAAAAAAACTGGATGAATTTAGCCAAGACAGTGTTCAGTACCTCCAGGAAGGTACACTTTGTATATACTGTATTTGATTGGAGATCTACAACTGTATGCCACCCGGTAGGAACCTTCCATACATTCACCTTACAAGGATATCCATCTGGTAAAGCCCTGGAGGGCTTCATGTTGGAAAGGTCAACTGCCCAATCTATCTACAGTACATACCTGCCTTACCTAAAGCTAAGCAAGTAAGGTACGGAACTGTTATAGTAACTTCCCATCCATACACCGTCACTTGTCTCTGTACCTACAGCAATCAATAGCAACTTGAGCAGTTGACGCGCATATACCGGGTGCTGACGCCACAAGAAAATTCGTCAATTCGAAAATAAAACCTCCAGAAGGCATCCCATTCGAAGTTCGCAGAATGGGGTACTGATCGATCCATGCATGCTACCCGATACTATGCATAACAGGGAGGCGAGGTAGGATTTTCAGTTACACTGCCTCGCTTCCATTGCATATACAGTAAGTTATGTCGACGGTACTTACAGATCAAAGTATTTTATATTCGTACATAGGTGCAATTTTGAAACCTCGCAATGGAAGAAACCGGAATTGTAATTGAGGCACGACAATAACATCCTTACCGACCCTCCCTATCTCATATTACCTTACCTACCCGGCCGCAAAAGGAGACATGAATCCGCGAGTGAAACAGCCTTCCATGTTCCATATTCCGTATTCGTGCAACGGGCAATGTCTTAGACCTCCATATCCATCCTTCATATATGTTTTTGCCTTCCTGACTTGTTCTCCTGCAGTGGAGCAATAAGGTGGCATGTATTGCATGCTGGCACTTTGGACAGACGTGTACCTACATATCTAACATATAGCCGTCTTTGGTAATTTTCAGGCCATGTAAGGTAGAGCTTATGGTTACACGAACCGTAGGCCGCCCACATGTAGCTGCCCAGGTGGTTGTCTTAAACAAGTTTTTCGTAAAAGAGACCTACCAACTTGAAATCCACTGTGGTGATGAGGGGCACAAGAACTCCCCTCATCGGAGTTCCCGTCTTCGTACTTCCGAGATTAGACAATTCTGTATTACCTAATAGCGATTAGTGCCCCGCAGCATGACGGACGTTTGGGAACGCATCTACGCCCAAAACTGCAGGCGCTAACAAACGGCAGAAATGTAGAAACGCGTTAGAAAGTCAATTAACGCGTCTCCAATTCTTGGCACTATTCGTGCTTTTGGACATAGTATTTGCAAATAATGTTGTGGTAGTAATACCCAAAACTATTGTCACAGTTCTACTCCTATTGTACGAATACAATCCCTTACATTCAACGCCATGGCTCTTATAGTCGACAAGCATCGCCCCCGATCTCTGGATTCCTTAACATACCACTCCGAGCTGTCAGAGAGGCTCCGGTCCTTGGTGTGTTGACCTGACCCCCAGCTTTGCTTTCCATATCCCCTAACGAACCATGTTATAGGCTCAAAGTGGCGATTTCCCTCACCTTCTAGTCTACGGTCCCTCTGGCGCAGGCAAGAAAACACGAATCGTCGCAACCCTAAAGGAGCTCTACGGTCCCGGTGTCGAGAAGATTAAGATCGATGCCCGAGTTTTCCAAACCACCAGCAACCGAAAGTTAGAATTCAATATAGTGGCCTCCGTTTATCATCTCGAGATTACACCATCCGATCTCGGGAACTATGATCGAGTGGTCATCCAAGACCTGTTGAAGGAAGTTGCCCAAACCCAACAGGTCGACCAATCAGCCAAACAAAAATTCAAAGTCGTTGTCATCAATGAGGCGGAACATTTGACTCGAGATGCCCAGGCAGCTCTGAGGAGAACGATGGAGAAATACAGCCCGAATTTGCGATTGATACTCTTAGCCAACAGCACTGCCAATATCATCGCCCCTATTCGAAGTCGAACACTCCTCGTAAGGGTCGCCGCGCCGACCGTTGACGAGATCACAAGTGTGCTTGCAGACTCGGCTAAGAAGGAAGGATGGCCCGTGGTCAAGGGGCTCCACAAGAGGATTGCCGAAGAGAGCGGACGAAACCTGAGGAAGGCATTGCTAATGTACGAGGCCGTACATGCCCAAAAGTGCGTTCCGTTCCCACTCCATAGAACCGTTTACCTTATAACATGACTAACCGGTTATAGTGAGACGGTCACCGATAACACACCCATCCCGCCCCCAGATTGGGAGGCACTAATCGCACAGATTGCAAAAGAAATCATGGAGGAACACTCACCAGCCCGCATCTTACAAGTTCGATCAAAGCTATATGATCTACTCACCCATTGCATACCGCCCACCACGATACTTAAGACTCTCACTTTTAAGCTCATCCCGATGATCGATGATGACTTGAAATATGAGGTTATCAAGTGGTCCGCTTTCTATGAGCACAGAATAAGGACGGGAACTAAGGTCATTTTCCATCTCGAGGCTTTTGTTGCCAAATTTATGCGAATACTCGAGATGTATTTAATGAGCATGGACATGTAAACAAGCTTGTCGGGAAATGGAGGGATGGTTTATGTGATCGGTTAGGAGCCTTCGGAGTAAGGGGTTGGCTTCACAACTACATATGGCGCGGCAGAGCTACGTCTATCATAGCTGTAGCGCGACTTGCGTTAATGATATCCATTCAGAACTGAACTAGTAACCGAAATATTCCTATTGAGCCACAAGACTGCAAGCCGTGGTTGGATGAGTATAAAACCCGCCATAATCCCGTCTACTCTGTTAGTCGGCGAATCGGAAAACACCGTCAACCACGCTCTTTCCGAAAAACCGAGTTGGTTCCGGTCTTCACGAGACGTCATCGTCCGATTTTGATATCGGTAATGGACGTGCATATTTAAGTAACCGAGTACCGGGAGTCTGGATACCGACCGGAGCGCCGGTAGGGTGGGGCGTGAGGCTCCAAGGGGCAATTTTGAAGTTCACATTGATCAATGATATTGCCAATCGCAACCACGCGATAGCACGGAATGTTTAAGTCTACCTCGGTTAGTGCGCGTCGGTATATCCTCGTAAGGTAACGCATCCCGTACTAGAGGAAGTTTATGGAACGATATACAGCTTCTAGGGATTGTTTCCTATTTCTCTGGTCTAAACTAGGGTATAGCATTAAGACCATACCAGTATAGGGGATGATGCTATCGACCCTACCTGCCATGACATGGTTGTGCCGCCAAGCCACGTATCTTACCTTAGCTAAACCAGAGTCGGAAATGCTAGGCTCCCCCACAATCTCACCATCAAGAGTAGAGTTCTAGTCTCTTAGACAAGGGCAAAGGGAAGCTTGGCAAAATTACTACTCTAGGGAGGCTATGAAATTGATTATCTCGTGCGAGGTCGGGATTCGATGCGGCCAAGTCGATTCGGGGATCGAAAATTCAAGGCGTATCTCATTTTTTCTATCTTTCTCCGGTGCATCAAAAGCCACTGCTACCATATGCTGATGTCCGAATAGGCGTCGATGGCGTGTAGTATTTACGTGGGTGAACGTGAGTTCTCTAGGCTTCGATTAGATCCTTCCAAAGGAGCACGAGGGCAACGGACCTGCGGAAATATTTGGTTGATGATGTTTAGCGCACGGCTTGGCTGCAAGGGCCTGTCTAGTCTAAGAAGTGAATGCGGGGTTGAGGGGAAAGAAGCAGAGACGAGGAGAAAGGGTTTGGAGCTGTCCGGTCCCCAGTCTTGGGATTTGGTGGGCAGGGTGGGCAGAGGAGGGGGGGACAGCGGGATACAGGGACTTTTGACTAATAGGAGATAGAATCACATACTAAGGCGCAAACATCGCGACACCGAGGAGATATTGTACATCTTATACCTTGTCTACGTTCACTATACTACCTTACCCTACATAGCTACATCGAGTGACACGAACATTTCGCCCGTTATATCTATAGTAACGGACCACCTAAAGTCCCGATCTGGCAGTAATAGGAGCAAATTCAGTGACAAGGTAGCTCTAAGAGAAGACAGAAAGGGTTCGACATACCACTGAACGACCTTAGTTTCCACCGCTGTGTTGGTACGGACCTGGCTCACCCGCCTGCAACCTGCAGAGGTGGACCAGCATACCGGTAAAATATGCGGTCAGATTCACGCTTCACCTTGAAGGCATTCGATGGTGTTGATAAAATGTTCGAAGGATTCCACGTGTATATTACAACCATCGTACAAAAACGGCTAATTACCTAGTAGCTAAGTGTTCGTCTTGACTTCTTCTATATAAATCTCTCCTAAGACATAGATGGCCTAGTAAGTCTCAACTTATCTATAGTGACACCCGGTCCAAAGGACCTGCGACCTGAGACTTCAGCTAGTCAGCTTCATCCTACCCATCTACATATTGCTACATAGTAGGGTCGTTTAGGAGGGTGTGAGTTCAATACTAACCTGCGTGCGTCAGGAGTCAGGTGAATAGTCAACTTTCTCGCTCTTTGCGCTGGGGACAAGCTGAGATTGTTCTCGGCATCGTAATAAATGTATCCGTATGCGTTGGTTACTGCAAGGATGCATCCTGTAGTACATGTGGTATCATGTAAGTCTAGAATTAAGAGTAACATACTCACGCAGGACGCGATCGAACGGTCGAGCGGAAGGCAAGATAGCCCCACATTGTGCCCTACAAACCCCGGTCCGAGTCGGCGAGCCCCCCAGTGAAGTCGACGGGCCCAGTCCAGTCCAGTCAAGTGCTACTGGTATCGGATTAGCAAGGCTTGTCTTTTGCTAGTCAGGTTACGCTTTAGGGGCACTCTGGGGGGGCTAAAGGTGAATAAGCTTGTCTACTATCAACAGAACTCACATGTTGCACTTTTGTACCTGCTTGTACTTTCTGTGCTACCTGCTGTACTAGGGACTGCATGCGCCGATGTACTATACAATCACTCCAGGGCTGTTGCTGCACTTGCTTGGGATTGCTTGGTAGTGCTTGGTAGGTCCCGCGCCTACCCATTTCTCCCAATATTTTTGCCGTAATACAAAAAGTGCCTCGCCCTCGTCAGTTGTCAACGCTTTCTTTGTTCTTGCCCTCCTTTCTCCAGTGCTGTCATAATTCACTTGAGTCTCCAAATTCGAAGCGGAGCTGTAACTCTATAGCTGCATATATAGAGCTGAGAGTTCAAGTCAATTTATCTTGTCCCAACCACAGAGCGCCAACCCTTCCTGAGCGCAACACAAGTCTTCTCTTGATTTAGTACCCCGCAGTATCAACGAGCAAAGCAACACCACCATCACCACCACCCCGCCATCGTCATGGGTGACCAATCCAAGGCCCCAGTGGTCGCTGAGGCCCATTTGGTCGACACTTATCGTGAGATTCCGAAGCCATGCCTGAGAGTTTAGAAATCGTAACGCTGACTTTAGACTAGACCCTCCCCAAAAGATGCTTGAAAGTGAGACAGGCCCCCTATTCACGGAGCTAATAACGTTCTGTTGTACGACATATTCGCGAGGCTAACATAATAACAGAGCATCCTAGCAAACCCCATCTCAGTGGTAAGAGCCAATTATAGCCTACGTGGTAAATAACATAGCCCCCTTCTAATGTACGCTTAGGTCTCGAGGAATATCAGCAGCTATACAAGGAATCTATTACTGAACCAGAGAAGTTCTTTGCCAGGAAGGCTAGGGAACTACTAACGTGGACGCGGGATTTCGAGACTGTCCGTACTGGATCATTGACCAATGGCGACGTCGCCTGGTTCGTTGAAGGCCAGCTAAATGCTTCCTACAACCTCGTCGATCGACATGCGATCAAGGACCCCAACAAGGTCGCAATCATCTACGAGGCCGATGAGCCCAACGAGGGCCGAAATCTAACCTATGGCGAGCTCCTCCGCGAGGTGAGCAAGGTCGCATACGTCCTGAAGAAGATGGGTGTCCGAAAAGGTGATACCGTCGCTATCTACCTACCCATGATCCCGGAGGCTATTATTGCTTTCCTCGCGATTATACGTATCGGCGCGATCCACTCTGTCGTGTTTGCTGGTTTCTCGGCCGATTCTCTGCGTGACCGTGTTATCGATGCCCAGTCCAAGGTGGTCATCACTACGGACGAGGGAAAGCGAGGTGGCAAGCTGATCGGCACCAAGAAGATAGTGGACGATGCACTCAAGCAATGCCCTGACGTCACCGGCGTGCTCGTCTTCAAGCGCACCGGCGCCGATATCCCCTGGACTTCCGGTCGTGATCTGTGGTGGCACGAGGAGGTCGAGAAGTGGCCGTCGTATATTGCTCCCGAAGTTATGAATTCTGAGGACCCCCTCTTTTTGCTCTACACATCCGGTTCAACTGGTAAACCAAAGGGTGTCATGCACACTACCGCTGGATATCTACTCGGTGCCGCACTGACTGGCAAATACGTCTTCGACATTCATGACGGTGATCGTTATTTCTGCGGTGGAGATGTCGGCTGGATTACTGGTCACACATACGTCGTCTATGCGCCTCTTCTCCTCGGCGTCTCCACGGTCGTTTTCGAAGGCACTCCGGCCTATCCGAACTTCTCAAGATACTGGGATATCATTGAGAAACACGAAGTTACACAATTCTATGTGGCACCAACTGCACTAAGACTACTGAAGCGCGCCGGTGATGATTTCGTCAAGGCTCACATGCCTAAGTTGAGAGTACTAGGGTCCGTAGGCGAGCCTATTGCTGCTGAAGTCTGGAAGTGGTACTTCGAGGTTGTAGGAAAGGAAGAGGCCCAGATCGTTGACGTAAGTTCACTGAAATCTTTCTCAAGAGGTTTAGGCTCTGACAATACAGACTTACTGGCAAACCGAAACCGGCTCGAATGTGATCACTCCTCTGGCTGGAGTAACACCGACCAAACCGGGAAGTGCCTCTCTACCTTTCTTTGGCATAGAGCCTGCTATTATCGATCCTATTTCCGGGGAAGAAATCCACGGAAATGATGTCGAAGGTGTGCTAGCCTTTAAGCAGCCATGGCCCAGTATGGCCCGTACCGTTTGGGGTGCACACAAGAGATACATGGACACATACCTGAATGTCTATAAGGGCTACTACGTAAGTATATAACCTGAACCACTGCTCCGAAGTTACTAACCAGTCTAAGTTCACTGGTGACGGGGCCGGCCGTGACCACGAAGGTTTCTACTGGATCCGAGGACGAGTGGATGACGTCGTCAACGTTAGTGGACATCGTCTCTCAACAGCGGAAATTGAGGCTGCTCTAATTGAGCATCACTCTGTAGCCGAAGCTGCTGTTGTTGGTGTCGCTGATGAGCTTACTGGACAAGCGGTCAACGCTTTTGTGGCCATCAAGAATAGCAGTGAGGCTTCAGATGCCTTACGAAAGGAATTCATCCTGCAGGTGCGAAAGAGCATCGGACCTTTCGCCGCCCCTAAGGCCGTGTTCATCGTACCCGACTTGCCCAAGACGCGAAGTGGTAAGATTATGCGTCGTATCCTGAGAAAGATATTAGCTGGCGAAGAGGACCAGCTTGGCGACATAACGACGGTTAGTATTACCTCCCTACTCTCTCATGGGACATATGCTCATGTTTATTGTGCAACAGCTATCCGACCCCTCCGTAGTTGAGAAAATCATTGCTATTGTCCACGAGACACGAAGAAAATAGGGGAGGTAAAGTAATGGAAAAGGGCAAGGCAACTTTTACTTCTTGACTTCTGATACCATTCTGTTTTACATATGTGATAGGCTTGGAACGTGTGTGACCTAATTGGTGACATCAATGCTCAACGGCACAGCATCTTTTTGGTGATACCGTGGTCTTGGTTCGATTATGGATTGGAAGATTTCACGCCTCCGTTTCGATCGATGTCAACAAGTTTTGGATTTTGTAGCTGGGTGGCTTACCTACTAACGAACCGTTAGAGGTCAGCCTCTCTAATGTAGACAGTTTATACGCTAGAGCCCGCTAAGGCTATTCAAAGCATGCTTCCGCAAACACTAAAAGCTAGGCTACTTTGCGTTTGGAGTACCGTTACACAAGTGCCGCCCTGTAGGTGAGCCGTCAAAAATGCCAAGACATACACACGTACTTACCTGTCGTGCGAGTCTTTTTTCTGGTATGTCCGTCCGTTCCGGTAGGAAGGTGGCGCAGTCCAAGGCCGTCTTGGAGACGCTGTATAGAACTCCATTCAGAGATACGATTACGATAACAAGCTCATGAAGAAAAGAGGAGGTGAAAACCCCCAAGCTATAAGGACGCGTCATGAGCACCACTTCTAGTCAGAAATCGTAGTGCAAGCTCCTTGGCAGAGTCTTGACTTCAGGACTGATGACCATGCTATGCGCTGCTAATGAAGCATAGACTGAAGGGCTTCGGGAAAGATTCAGCTGAGGAGAGAAGACAACGGAGAAGAAGCGAGCTCCGATATCTGAAGGATGAGGTTGTTGTTATCATGCCCGATCACTGCAGGTAACAGAGGCTCCTACATGTACTATGGACGTGCAGCTTACAGGGTCCGGCACGGTCCGACAGGTCACAATTGAGGTGGCTAGAGATAGAAACTTGTTTCCCTCTGAAGCGCTGGAACTTAAGACGGTGTGATGTTAATATCAATGTAGGTAAACTGCACCTCTGGTTCCCTTCATAGAAACGCATTTGGGATCCTGCATATGTATGTTTATTAGACCTTAGGACCGGTCTGCACCTCATACATATGTAGGCAACCTCCTGAAACGGTACAGGGAGTTCGAATGGGAACACACGGACTTGGGTATCGAGTACTATATAAATAGCATAGTAAGGGCCGGGGTTGTTTTCGCCGCAATGTTAATTGCTCCTTATCAATTCGCCTCTTTGAACGACTTTCGGTTTGCTTGCTGACGAATTCGACCATCATCATCTCGTATATGTTCATAATTGAATACGTGTTATAGGTACAGTATTCGGACATTAAGGAGAAGGGCAGCTCAGTACGAAGCAAGCCAGCTGACTGCCAAGCCGGTTCAAAGTTCCAAGGGGCGAATGGTTTATAGTGTCAAGATGTGCTGTAACATCATATCATAGGAAGGACCCCGGATCTTATGTAGCTGTAGCAGCAACAGTAGACAACATTAGCCCCGCTCCGAACGGCGTCTTACCTGCTTTATTTATCGAATCCAATCTATACAGGGGTTATCATTGGTTCGCCGTATGGCTTACCCTTTTGCAGGGCTCTGGGCTCAGCGAGTTGTGTTGCTTTCTTCACCTACCGTTTACTCGCTACCTCTCTCATCCGCTCTCATGTCTCACTTGGCTTGAGTGCACATGGGCTCTGCGCAGCCACACTCCCCCGTCCTCTCAACCATCCATCTTCACTCATTTCTTTGCGATTGAAACATTTCACTGTATTCTGCCGTGTTTTCCTTAAACCGATCAGATTTTGTTTCTGTCCATTCCCATTCTCAGGTTAGATATTGGTCCAAGTTATTTAATGTTTAAAAAAGATCTGGTATTTTGTGAGGATCAGCGTAACGGACGAAACAGGTTGGGCGTTCATCATCGTTCAGCGCTCAGCTCGGCAGTATTCCAGCCCCTCCAGGATTAGAAATCCAGACCAAGCCCTTCTAAGGACCTAAGGGCATCGCCGAGCCTCGTTCGCCCCAGTACAACACTTGGCGTCGGCCCCTACCTTCTCTGCTGCTTGTTTCATTCTGGTTCTGTTACTTCCTTTGAAAATCCTAGCTCAAGTTTGAAGTCGTCCCATTGCTCTCTTCTCGTATCGAACGCTTGCCGACGACAATAACGACGATATTTTCCTCTTTCCTAATTTCGTAACTTGAGACACTCGTAGCGACAAACCTAGAACCGCACCGTCGCATGGGGTCTTGAGAACAAGTCATCGTCCTCGAAGCAGGGCTTCACCTATCCGAACATGCGCGGCATTCTCAAGGCTGCGGCCGCCATCTTATCCATACTATCGCATTCCTCAGATGCGCATTCAGTTAAAAGGAATGCCTTGAATTATATCAGTCGAATCGATAATCCCGTAATCCATACCGCCTCTAATCGAGTCCACGCTTATTCCTCATTCGATCTCACATTCCTACTTCACGAGGGAAAGGACAAAATCCGAATTTCATTAGAACCTAATCACGATGTCATTTCAAATCTAGCAAACGTGCGGTATCTGGGCCCTGACGGTACTGTAACACACGAAGAGAAGATAGAAAGAACGCAGTACAGAGTTTTCAAAGGCCATGCTTTCGTACAACACCCAGATCATTCGGAGTGGATCAGTACAGGATGGGCGAGGATATACATAATTCGGGACGGACAGGCACCGATATTTGAGGGCGACTTTCGGGTTAACGGGAATAATCATCACATCCAAACCAGTATCCACTATAGACAAACGCAGCACGAAGATGACCCAACTGCAGATTCTGCGGAGGAAGAGTACATGGTTGTATGGAGGGACTCGGACGTCAAAGGAAGTGAAAATGACATTTCGGAATTGAAGCGCTCGCTCGACGGAAATAAGTGTTCCTCCGATATGCTCAATTTCAACAACGAGGACTCGCATCCGGTACATCAAGGCCTGGACCTTCGTGATATGTCGGCGGTTGACACAAACAATCTTTTTGGTCGACAGATAGATGGAACTACCGGTGGTAATGGCGCCGGTGTCAATCTAGCGTCGAGCATCGGGTCTACTCAAGGCTGCCCGACAACTCGCAAGGTTGCCCTAGTGGGAATCGCCACGGATTGCACATACACAGCACAGTTCGCATCCAAAGAGGAAGTACGCGAAAACATCATAAAACAAGTTAACACAGCCTCAACACTATTCGAGACTTCATTCAATATATCCTTGGGGATTCAGAACCTAACCATCAGCGACTCGCAATGCCCGGGAACTCCGCCGGAGAATGCCAAATGGAATGTCGCATGCGGGACTGGCGCTACGATTACGGATCGTCTCAATCTATTCTCAGCATGGAGAGGTCAGTTTAACGATACCAATGCGTACTGGACGTTATTGAGCACGTGTAACACCGGCGCGGCTGTAGGACTAGCGTGGCTGGGTCAACTGTGCGCACAAGGGTCAGGTACCCAAGCAGACTCAAGTGGAGGGAATGAAACTATCGCAGGAGCTAATGTCGTCGTCCGGACCAATACCGAATGGGAAGTATTTGCTCACGAAACTGGACATACATTCGGCGCTTTCCACGATTGTACATCTGACACATGCGCGGACGGCACAGCGTCGATGCAGAAATGTTGTCCGCTTGCTAAGGCAACTTGCGATGCTTCCGGGCGCTTTATTATGAATCCTTCCACCAACCAGGGCATCACCCAGTTCTCACCTTGCACTATAGGCAACATTTGTTCGGCCATGGGCCGAGGCAGTGTTACTTCGTCCTGTTTAACTAACAACAAAGACGTCGTCACTATTTCGGGTAGCCAATGCGGAAACGGCATTGTGGAGGCAGGAGAAGAGTGTGACTGCGGTGGCGAAGGAGCTAACGGCTGCGGTAACAATAGCTGCTGCGATCCGAAAACCTGCCGCTTCAAGGACAATGCGGTATGCGATCCTGCCAACGAGGACTGTTGTACGGCTCAATGCCAGTTTAAATCGTCGGGGTCCGTTTGCAGAGCTAGTACAGGCTCATGTGACCCTCAGGAGACCTGCAGTGGTACTTCAGGAACATGCCCTGCCGACGTCAAGACGGCTAACGGTCAATCCTGCGGCGCTGCCGGGTCTGGTCTAACGTGCGCTTCCGGACAATGCACCTCTCGCGACCAACAGTGCTCAACGCTCGTAGGAATAGGGGGAGTAAGTAATAACAGTGACACGAAAGCCTGCGATTCGCAGACGTGCCTACTGCGTTGTTCTTCATCCGAACTCCCTTCAAACGCCTGTTACGATATGCAACAATACTTCCTAGATGGAACACCATGCCAAGGTGGAGGACACTGTTCCAACGGACAATGTCAGGGGTCTAGCTTCCTCGACCAAGCAGGGAGCTTTTTCATCGACAATAAGAACGTCATCATTCCCGTTGTCGCTGCCGTCGGAGGTCTTATCGTCCTCGGTATTCTCAGCTGTATTATTACGTCGTGTCGGCGTAGAGCGCGAAGAAGAAAGATAGCCAAGACGACCCAACCGAATAGCAGCTGGGTAGGTGGAAACAATGGCGCATGGGCTGCCAACGCGGTACCACCGCCGGCGCCAGCAGCCCGAGGACTGAACAATCGGAGAGCACCACCACCAGAGCCCTGGCAGCAGAATGAAGGTCAGTGGCGGCCGCCGAGAGTACCTACAACGAGGTATGCGTGATCTAGACTCACGGGCGGAGAAGACCTAGGCTGGTAACTGGGGATATCTGGGAAACCCAAGGAATTGGGTAGGAGACAAACTTATAGGGACCTTATAGAGGGTACATATCATTTTCATGGTGTTTCCGGCGTTCTAAGGGCCAAACATGCATTTGGTGCGGCACCATCACGACCTTTGGATTATTGGGCTTTTTTTGGGTAGCATAGGACCATATCATCATCTTAGGTACATATAGTATAAGCCAAGTTTACTCGGCTAATATGACGAAGAGGACGGAAGTTGTCTGCTCACGCGAAGAGAGGAGAGAGCAAAGCGGAATTCGAATTCGAATTCTAGCTTAGGTTCCAAGAAAAAGGGGGTGGAGGAGGAAATCTTGGTGCTTCAAATATATAGTATTACCGCTCTCAATGACGAACGTTTATGATGAAAGCTAGAAGAAACAGACAACAACACACTAAAGCCGCCGACTCGGTGATTTCCCCCTAGTAGGAGCTCTCCTGCATTTGCATGCGTCTGCCGTGACTCCGTAGATCCGAATGATTGTGAGATTGGTTGGGTAGAGCGGATAGCGTTTTCGTTCCTTTCGGAGAGATAACACTTTACAGTGTTCGTTTATATAGCGAAGCGGCTCGAGCAGATGGTTTGCGTGGTGCTCCTTCTGTCTTCACTCTTTATTTCGTCCCTCTTCATTACACCTATACCCGTTCATCCTCGCCTCGACTAACCTCGTCATCTTCCCTTAAACTAGCAGCATAGACTATTAAGTACGAGCGATGTCTAGCTTGTTAACCTGTCCTAGATGCCGGCCAGCCTCCTTCCATCCCTCGCCCGTTCCGTCACCGTGCCTCCTTCCTAGAAGAGCGACCAGGCGTAATAGACCCGCCTAACACACGTGATGAAGATCCGCCGGCGCCGCGTTGTGCCTTCTTGCGCGCGGACATCGATGAGGGAGGTTCCTTCAGCCCGCAGAGCATGCGTGTGTAGCGGAGTCGTGTAGCTGGTATACTCTAGATAGTAGTTAGAGCCAATGGCAGAGACACGGCGAGATATTAAGAAAAGGGGAGAGGGGAAAAGGAGAGAAGAAATAAATACCTCATTATCTCGTTGCGCGGCCATCATTAGTAGCTCCGGGCTATCGAGAACCTGAGCAGCAACACGGCGGCGCTCTAACACGGAGAAGGGCTCGTCTTTGCTGCTGAGTAAGCTTCTACGTTAGCATTTACATATATGGCAATGCCGATATCGCAGAGGGGGATGAGACGAATCTGTGAAAGAGAGATAAGGGAGGTAGGTGTGGGAAGTAACGGAACTCACCTTCCCGGCTGTCGATACTTAGCACCGTCGTCGCTCCAATCGGTGCTCGCGTCCGAGGACTCATACGGATCCTTGCCCCGGGCCTGCCGATCCCGCATCTCGGCCGTGTACGCATCGACCGGCGCTCCCGGCTGGCCGGCAGCAGCGGCACCAGCAGGGGACCTGGCGGAGCCGTAGCTGCTGCCGGAGTGGTGGCTGCTCATCTTCCTTTCCTCTCTCTCTCTTTTCTCCTTTCTCGCCTATCTATCCCTTTCCTAGTAAGTCGGGAAACTCGAAGCTTTTATTGGTGGGTTATTTTTTGGTTGATTTTTTAAAATAGGGGCTGATAGCTTCTACAGGCTCGGTAAACCGAAAATAACTCGTCGGTGGCCAGATGGGATATTAGCGAGTGGTGGTTGCTGGCTATCGGGAAGAAAGTGACGAAAGAAATGTATGTACTTGACCCGATAGGGGATTTGTGGGGGAGGCGATTTGATGCGGTGCAGCGATTGAAATGCTGGCCCCCGCGTAATTGTAATGTAGGCGAACTCCTTCCCGTGGCGCCGGGTATGGTGCCGGTTGTGTGTGGGGGGGAAGCAAACTTAGATCGATAGATTATGTACTTTGCCACATGTAGTCATGTATTGATTGGGTACTGTACATGAGATGAGACACGGGAAATAGATCAATACTGACATCGTGCGGAATGACTAGGCAGTAAATTCTACATCGAATTATATATCTACGACACCGAGTTCGGATGGAAACCGTTTAAAAACACGTCACTGTTGCCGATATTCTACCTAGTATCGCGGGGCAATAGGATCTTCTATTTACATCCATGGATAGTATAGATAGCATGGTTGAAAGCATCCATGGACTACTAGTTCTTAGTAGCAGCTGAACATCCTTCCAACTTGTCTAAGACAGCCACCTAAGCTATTCGTTCCAAGCGTGTTTCTAATATCTTCTAAAATGTAAACCTTTGATAGCTATCTCTGCTAGTCGCCAAACCCAAGCACGAGATCTCCAAATTTCGCGCCTGACTATGCGCACCAATCGGCGACCCACGGATGAGATTCTCCCGAATGGGACAGCTTCCCGTACCCGCTCCGGTCTCTGGTGGACCCTCGAACATGAGGGGCAGCGGATGCAATATCAATAATACGAGAGCCTCAGCTGAGGACAAATTCGTTCTCAGGACCTTCTTTTTCTGATGCTCGAGTTTGCCTTCGTATAGAGAGTTATAGGGAATTGAGAGGAAACCATAATGACTACCTTTACGAAAATCACCGGCGATGAAACCCCACTTATCGAAGTGGACGCCGCCAAGCGCCTCTCCACGATCGATCCTATGATATATGGGGGGTTCACCGAGTAAGAGATACTGTTTTAACTATTAAGACATGACTAACAGTGAAAAACGTAGGCATATGGGTCGTTGCATCTATGGAGGTATCTACGAACCGGGAAGCCCTTTAGCTGATGAAAATGGTTTCCGGAAGGATGTGCTATCAGCGCTACGTGAGCTCGATATCCCGGTAATACGGTATCCGGGCGGCAACTTCGTAGCAACGTACCACTGGCAAGACGGCATCGGACCACGAGACAAGCGACCTAAGCGGCCGGAGTTGGCGTGGCTCGGTACTGAGACCAACCAGTTCGGTACGGACGAGTTCATGAAATGGCTGGACGTGCTTTCCGAGGGCAAGGAGCGCCGCGTCGAGCCGTACATGTGCTTGAACTTTGGTACTGGTACTCTTGACGAGGCACTCGCATGGGTCGAGTATTGCAACGGCACCCGTGATACTCACTACGCCAACCTACGCCGGGCCAACGGCCACCCCGAGCCCTACCGCGTCAAGTACTGGGCCCTCGGCAACGAAGTCTGGGGCCCCTGGCAGGTCGAGCAGATGACCAAAGAGGACTACTCTAAGAAGGCGATCCAGTAAGCCTCAACACCCCCTACCCCTTTCTACCCGCTCTTCAAAGAACAGTTACTAATAACCCTCCAGGTGGGCCAAAGCCCTCCGCCTCCTCGACCCAGAAATCCACCTAATCCTCTGCGGGCAAGACGGGCAAAGCTCATGGGACCACTACGTGCTGCACGAGTGCGTGAGCTGGGTGGACATGCACAGCATCCACATCTACACCGCCTCAGACCAGCACATCAAGAACGCAACCGCGCCTTTAGCCGCGGAACGCGCGATCCAAATCACAGCAAGCCTAATCGACCTAGCGCGCATCGAAGCCGGGGTATCTCCAACAAAACCCGCGACCAAGATCTGCTTCGACGAGTGGAACGTCTGGGACCCGGAGCGGGCGCCGGGGGAGAAAGGCGCCGAGGAGCAGTACACGCTGTCGGACGCGCTGGCCGTTGCGAGCTGGCTGAATGTGTTTGTCCGCCAGAGCAGGTACGTGGGCATGGCGAATATCGCGCAGACGGTGAACGTCATCAGTCCGCTGCTGACGACAGCCAAGGGCGTCGTGCGCCAGAGCACGTGGTGGCCGCTGCTGCTGTTCAGCCGGTACATGCGCGGCCGTACCGTCGCGGCGCACGTGCGGGCTGGGTCGTACGCCGGCGCGACGCAACCTGCGTGGTTGCAGGGGACGCTGGGGGAGGACGGGGCGCCGTGGTTGGATGTGAGTGCGGCGCTTGGCGACGATGGGTTTACGAATCTGGCTGTGGTTAATATTAGCGAGACGGAGGATTTTGCTACTGAGCTAAAGGGTGTAGGTGCCGAGGTGGCTGTATATACAGTATCCGGTCCGACGGTCAGTTCGACAAATACCGAGGAAAAGGAAGAGGTTAGCCTGTCGGAAGGGAAATGGGATGGTCAGGGGAAGTATACTTTTGCAAAGCACTCGTTTACATTGCTGAGATGGAAGTCTTGAAGTTGCCTAGTACGTAAGCTAGGTACATACTATAAACTTGAATGACATAATAAAACATCTGAATTGTTTTGCAGTTAACTCCGACAAGTCTACGTCCAAACAGTCGCGCGCTATGAGTTGTGATAAGTACATACAACATTTATACAAATGGAATGGTCCGTTCATGTATGCCCCACAATGCTGTATCCGACACGTCTGAGTTGTATGATGATTCTAGCGTCTCGCCACATCCCCAGATACCATATGCACCAAGCCGATACCCCAGTTTCATCCCGTCGTTTCCGTCGTGGAAAAGCAACATTTGGCGGCATCCCTGCCGACTTCGCAATGCTTGCCGCGGTAGATGCGAGCATGTAGCGGTTGTCCCCTATTTCTCTCTATCAAGCGGGTTGCAAGGCGCTTCATTATCGGCTTGCGCGGCTTTGTGATATTTCGACCCGATTTCCGTGAGCACCATGATTCTAATGATGGGCTGGCTTCCATCTCCCCGCTTTCCGTAGATAGCTGCGGCCTTGAGTTGATGCCATCGTCCTAGTGGGCTGTAACTATCGTTTCGGTCCCAATCGTGCTCCAAACGGAGGGCGGAGGGGGATTATCAGCGGTTGATCATTTATAAAGCAATATATCAAAGGTAGAGGTCTAGATTATCATCGGAAATTGATAATTGCGAGCTTGTATTGTTAGCGTGGACTTATACAATTGCATCATGGATGGCGAAACTCACCCGACTATTGACCCCGTACGCCAGTTTATGGCCTGTAGCATCCCACCCCAAGCAATGTTCGTCCTCTTCATCGGATTCGGGATTCATTCGTGGACTTAACCAGCCGGGATGAGGCGCTCGGCTCCAACTTGCTCGTGGAATGCTGCAATCGCCGACCTTCCAGATTAAAATCCTTTCGCTCGTGGCGCCGGCGATAAATGCGCCATCCGGGGTGAAAGCCAACGCTACAATGGGTGGGCCCATGGTCATGGAGCACTTTGCTTTACCGTCAGGGGCGAGAGCGTTCCATATAAATATCGCTCCGTCTTCGCCGCCAGAGGCTAATAATCGCTCGTCGCCTGCAGAAGGTGACTGCTGCAGGGGCTGCCAAGCTAGCGCCGTGACTGCATCACAATGAGCTTTTATCTCGCGTCGTTTGCCGTTGCTGTCCCAGATCTAATCATTTACTTGTTAGAGATAATGGCCCGTCTGCATCTAGGCGTAATAACTTACGTCAACAAAGCCTTTCTCTCCGCAGGTAGCTACCAGTGAAGTCCTCCAGTCGAACTGCACCTGTGTCAAACTGTCGCCTTCTCTCGTATCGTACGTTCGGATTTCGGTAATCTTCCCATCCGCACATCTTAGAGCTCTTAGTAAATCACCACCACCTATTAAGAACTCAGATTCACTAGTCCAAGCCGCATCTAAGGGCTCGGAGTCAAGATCATGCCGTGGTAATAAATATGTCATCGAATTCGTCGTCGCTGCATCGTAAACCGTTATCAAAGTGCCCCCATTATCAGGTGCAATTCCTAAAATTGCTGCGCTACTGGGATTCCAACGGAGCTTAATAACGGGCGGTTCTGCAACCTCGAAACGTTGTAAATGGGAACCTTCGTGACTCCAGAGGTCGATTCGGGCTTTTGAGTCCGAGTCGGTAGCAATCGCGATCGTTGACCCATCCCAATTCCAAGCCATGGCGGTTACAGTGGCTCTTGGTAGTACATCCTCTTCTACTACGGCATGGAAATCTGGGGAGGCGCCGTTCACGTGACCGACAGATGCAAGGTCGGTTGTGGCACCACGCGAGACGTTCCAGATGCGGGCTAGCGCATCGGTTCCAGCAGCCGCCAAGATGGTGGGATCTCGGGGGTGCCACTGGCAATGCAGTAACACAGGCGCGCTCTCGCCATTAATTCTCGCCAATGCCGTGGTTGGTGAGGAAGTTGGTGCATCGTCGAGACCAGAGCCTAGGGGGATAAAAGTAGTTTCGGTAGCCAATTCCTCAACTTTGTCAACCTGTGTACCCTGTTCAGGCCCGTCAGTTCGTGGAGTCGGTGTTGGTGCTTGCTCGCCTTCCTGGGGCGATGGGTAAGCATGATTGTCACTATGGTGGTTTTGGTCCAGTTCCATTGGAGTTGTGGCTGCATCCACCCCATTTTCGTACCCATTACTCAGTCTTGGTCGCTTAGCTGGGGATCCATTCAGAAGCGGCGCCTGCGGTTGCCTGTCAATTTGACGTTTTCGGTTATTTTCTGCATCACCTCCGGACGTTGCTGGCGCCCCCGGTACGGTTTCTGGTTCTGCTTCATCATCTTGGTCCATTTCATCTGTTTGCTGTTGTTGCTGTTCCTCCTCGTCCTGCTTCTGCTGAGGCGGTGGACATGCAAGCAGCGGACCAAATATCCCTAGTTGCATCGCCTCGGCCAGTGCCGTGGCCGCTGCAGCATCACGAGGTACCTGTACAGAAATAATAATATGTCAGTGCCCATTTGGCTAGATTCCGGGCAAGGTTGGAACAACCCAATTTTGCCCTCATCGTAAACCGCGTCGGAGTTGTATCTCGACTGATGCATTGCACATAGAAAACAAATAGAAGTAGATTTTTTCTTCTTCGAACGACATACCTGTTGCAATTGTACATGCTCCCTTTCTAGCGAGTTATACAACAGACCCTTATTAATGACATTTACTAGTGCATGACTTTTGACGTGTTGCGCGAAATCTAGCTGTCGGTGAGGTTCCTCGACGTGCCACTCTTTTTGGAATTTGACGGCTGTCTCTCGATAATCTGCAACCTCAGGTTAATTTGACTGCGGCCGTCCACGGCAATGTCACCACTACACATCATCACAAAACTCAGGATGCGTGAAGTGTTTGGCGACGCCATAAGAGTTACGTACTTCCTTCTATTAAATATCTGCGATTTCGTGTCAATAACGCATCAGAAAGCGACGGCACAGAAATAACGGGGGTAGGGAAATATTGGCAGCCGGCACTTTTGGTGGTGTGAGGAAAATCGGGGGATACTTAAAGTGAGAAAAACATACCTCCAAATCAAGAAATTGACTCGGTTCGAGTCGAGATACTCTTTCATGGTCACAAACTGATGGCTATTAGGTCCCTTAGGATGCTACGATACTCAAACAGGCCAGACAGTGGTGTTAGGATATCAGGATAGGCGGTATTCGAACTGTTCTCTCGAGGATGGTGAAGGAAGAAGACGACGAGATTTTGGCCGAGAGGCCTTCCAACGATTAAGATGCAAGTCCACGGGTCGGGGGGCCAAGCTAACTGACTAGTATGAATTTGGGGTGGATCTACCAGGGAAGTATGGAGTACCTAGTTACTCTACAAGCCCAAAATGTTGCAGAGAGTAGCCCCATTACCAATTGGGGGAGCTCCAGCCTGCCTTGGTACGGTATGGTACCTGCCTACGGTACCTGTACATTGGACACATACACACATACCTTACCGTACCTACCTTCAAATGTTCGATGTTATGTAACTTAACTTGCGCGTGTGATGGTGCTAGGTAAGTCTAGGTAAGTTTTGGTACGAACATTGAAATCTATACTAACCATACTAACCTTGTATAGATGGGTCGTCGCCTCATTACTTACTTCTTGGTACAGTATTGGTATTTACGTGCCTCATACATAGATGGATGCTACTGTAATGCAAATAATTTGCATGTCTGGGAATCAAGACGGTAAAACCTACATGCCTTGACTTACCTTATCTGTCTATCCACCGTAGCGTGCGCGTGGTATGAGGTATGAGGTATGAGATTGACGGTTGGTTGGAGATCTCTAGTACTTACATGAGGGTTGCAGGGTCCTGCTTCGGGGCGTTTTTTATTACAGTGTACCTAGGTAGGGCTGTTGCTCCGCTGCATCGTTCTGACTGGGCATCAGCAAATCCAACTTGTACCTATCGATTGATCCTCGGGAACATTGAAGGCATTCTATCAATGTTCTACATTAGCAAAGCCACATGGGATAGACAACTTCAACCTCAAGTTCAAAAAAAAACCATTTGGTTGCGATTGCTTGCAAGTGAAAATCCCCGCTCGAATCAGGTTCGGCATTATAGTCCTCTTTTCTATCACACAGTGCCTCCGTATTGATCTTCCACCGTCTCTTTTCGTTGACGACCCACGCGGTACCTTTAGGTTAGGGCATGGCATGGCATGGCATGGCCTGGTTGCTGCAGGTGTTCTGGCGGGTAGGAAGATGGATGGGAGAGGCTAGACTTTATTTTGCTAGGGAGACAAGATGGCTGAGCCTATGAGGTGGATTGGCTTTGAACAATGGAAACGACAGCGAAACTCCAGACGACTCCACAGCAAATGGTCAGGGTTCATCATTTTTATTAATCCGTCATCCTGGCTTGGCTAGCAGCCTTGGCTGGGGTACTCCCGGAAATTCGCAATCGGACAGGATCTGAAAACTGAGATCGGTCGTGCTTAAGGCCACAAAGGAGGCAAAAAAGGGTCTAACACTAGTCATATTACATGTAATTCTGTTTGTCTTAGAGATGACTGGCTCTAATGGATAGGTAATTTCAATTTGGTATTTCCATCGACCATTTAAGTAGGTGCTTTGTGGGAGAAGAGAACTTGGATTCCAGTCTCAAGTGCTGCGAAGAGCTGAAGAAGATACGTATCTGCTAAAGTCGTACCGTACCAAGCTTAGGCGAAGAAACAAGACGATCTTTAAGTATTTGCCATCCCACTAATGAATCGCCTTATCCTCTTGAGGCTTAGTGCATTGAAAATAGTATTGTACCTCGTCGGCACCACCAACAATCCCTAAACATGCAACCGCGCTAAAATTAAAGATAACCTGAGGTAAAAGGCCATCATCTTTGCTGGTGGTCCTGCTTGCTCAAAGCTCTTTGCTATGGTTGCAACTGATAATCTTTAAGTCAGTATCTGAAAGAGCGGGTGTCAATGAATTATTCTATTGTGAAGTTGCAAAGCTCTCTTAAGTGTGTGTCTGTACCAGGACAAGAACGTGTACCAAACTGCCATGGGATCCATGGGTTACGCATCGTCGGCTTTTATCAGTCGAAACCAGTTCGAACCTTGCTCCCCTGCAGAAATTTCGTGGTCCTAGAGACCGGGTCTAACCTGACTTGGATATTTAGTAACTGGTTCAGGTCATGCACACGGCGAATCCCTCACTCCCGTCCGGTAGAATCGGAAGCGGATAGATGAATGAAATATTGTGGACAGATAGAATTTACCTCTCAAAGCTTGGCCGTCTTCATAAGCGGTTCGGGATCCATGGTATTGCTGGTATCGCTGGTATCGAATTGGTATGAAAGTGCATTGTAACGATACCCGGAGAAGGAACGGCACATCCGTGAAAGGTTAATTTGATGCTTTTTTCCATTTAAAGCAACCCTGAACCAGGACATGCATGGGAACTGGCACTAACTGCCCGTAGGTAGGTTAGGTACTACATAAACGTGTGGCTTGACGGGAAAGAACGTCGACGCACGGGCCACATCAGCCATCTGCCAACTCAATCTCGTAAGGTGATGTGCGGCGTCAACGCGACCCCGAAAAACCGACTCTTCCATAACTCTACTCGAAGCTCAAGTTTCGATATCCAACAGCCACGATGCCTCCCCGACTGAATATTCCGCCGGTTACCCGCGTGGTACTTGTAGTTCTGCTTCTGCAGTCCGTCCTAAGTGCCGCCGTGCGCTACCGCCAGTGGTCTGCTCATTCGGAGATCGTCGTTGAATGGTTAACGTTGATACCACAGTTATCATTGTTTTATCCCTGGACTTTCCTTACGGCAACTCTGGTCGAGAACAATATCTTCACCTTGGCCATCGCCGGCCTTACCCTGTATCATGGAGGACGATACTTGGAGCGAGCTTGGTCTTCTAGGGAATTCGCCAAGTTCCTTCTCGTGGCGTCTCTGATCCCCAATACTCTGACCTTCTTGGTTCTTGTCACACTATTCACCATTACCCGCAACGAGAGCTGGACGTGAGTTTAGCCCTTGACTTTGCCGACTAAGTACTATTATGCAACGGGTGTGCTAACATGATAGAATCTTAGGTTGACGACAATTGCCGGCACGATACCCCTTCAGATATCATTCCTTGTCGCTTTCAGCCAACTCGTTCCGGCGCATACGGTTACCCTCTTCCGAGGTGTCTTGTCGCTACGCGTACCTCGATTCCCTCTCATCTACATCGGTCTAGTTTCGGTACTGTCCCTGACACCGTTGCTCACGAGCGCGTCTCTTCTCTTGGCCCTATTCGGTCTTCTGGCGAGTTGGACCTACTTGCGTTTCTACAAGACCGTCTTTCCGGACCTCGATTCCTCGCAGCCCACTTCCATGCGCGGAGATGCAAGTGAGACGTTCGCTTTCTCCGAGTTCTTCCCTGGACCGGTGAAACCATTCGTTTCGGCAATCACGGACCAGATTTTCAGCATCCTAGTAGCAATGAGAATCTGTACTCCTTTCTCCCAAGCCGATATCTCCGCCGCTCAAGGAGGCAACTTTGTCCAGCGTACTGCCCACGGTGGTGTGAGGGCGGAAGCCGAGAGACGTAGAGCGTTGGCTCTGAAAGTGCTGGATCAACGATTACATGCTGCAACCGCAGGAACCAGTAGCACTTCGCGAAGCCAGTCCCAACCTCCGAATCAACCGAGCGGCCCGACGGTACAGACGCAACCTCAAACAAGTGCCCAGGCGGCAATGACCTCACAACCATCAACTGTGTTAGGAGAGACGAATTACAATCCTGACCAAGATCATATTGATAAGGGAGAGTCTTGAAGTAATTGGTCTTAGGTAAAACAGTGAAGGATATCCCGATCACCTGGATCTTGAAGTACCCTTGGCCTAGGTCCGAGTACGTGTGTATTTCTACGATGGGAGCACTTGCGAGTTCGGAGTCGGCATTAGAGGGCGAGGCATCTGGGTCTTAGGTTTGGCAGGTGGAATGTTCATAATGAGGCAGTGTCAGAGTCCCAGCTATACTGGATTTCTTGTAGTGGCTGGACGGCCACCGGACTCAAAGTGTTTCTTTACGGAAGCCGTGGTTCAGATACCCGTCTAGTTTCGATGTGTTTTAAAATCACGAATCGGCCCTGGCGTATAGCACTATAGGTCATTTCTGCAATAGATGTAATATCAACATCATCAGAGGCTTTGGTACTATGATAACATACATGTAGTCCCAATTAGCACTATCAACCACGTGTCTGTTCCGGATCAGCAACTCCAACCTTACCCGAACATTGTAATGTAGGTAAGTAGTGTAGATTGCTTCGGCTAGTGTTATAACCTAAATGTCGTCTGTCTTATTCTTAGTCGGTAGGTCATGAGTAAGGCTAGACAAGAATTGGTAGCATTGATATATGAAGGACTACACCATTTCAATGTTCTTATTACCTCATACCACTAGAACCTTGACACATGTGATAGGAGAGCCTGGGTCATAATATAGTGCTCCGAACAGAATGAAGCATCTCAAATATCGTTTCGTCTTGATAAAGCTATGCGAGCTTACCGTAAATAGGCAATATGAAGTTCTATGATAAGGATATAAATAGACGGCTAGCAGGTGCTAGGGTAATCTGCGGCGTGGGTAAATCTCGTGTAAGTGCCGCTCTGTCTGTATGTAGTCAATGTTGGTACTATGTAGGGTTGTCAAACTTTCGCTTAACCTTTTGAACTTCCAAATATTAATAATTAACTCCATCCTGCGTCGACGTAGCCTAACGACGTCAACCTTGGCAATCTCCTTCCAAAATCGGGGGTGGCGCCAAGATGTGGCTTGTGTAGATCAGCCGTCACACGGTGGCTACACGACTACTATGTACACCAAGCGACAGGCAGACGACAGGGTGGCTCGGGTAGTACCTGATAGGGTAACCTCCCCAAGTGGCTTGTCGCTGTACGTCAGGGTTGGGGAAAATCCTCAAACAGGAACAGATTGTCTCATCATAATCAGTTTGTTGCACCGCATCTGAGTACAACCGGATCGGCTGGGCACATGTGTACACGTATCGCTCGAGTTGAAGTTCCACGGCTCCTATCCCCGATGCGTTAAGACATCCGCCAGTCAGGTCTATTACATGTGACTTGTTATTAAGTGTGCGAATCGGCAAATCTCATGGCTTTCGGGAGCACGATTGAATGTTGTGAAGAATGCTTACACCTGTCCTTCAAACGTTTCGATCCGTGCGAATCCCTGTACGCCTTAAAATCCTTTCCCATCTGTTCATCCGTCCACCTACGCCAACGGGTATCTCAGCTCCAGGTTCCCTTCCTGTTTAGCGGTACTCTGGAACAGCCCGCTCCCGGGTCACCTTGCCCTACCAACCAACGAACTGGTTTACTAAAACAGGACAGGTTTGTTTCAATCCTCATTCCTCCTTCAGAGCAAGCGAATGCTACAACCTAACGTTGACCTACGCTCGTTTATTACTATTTGCAGATAGAGGCTAACGAGTCCTGCTTGCCGGCCGGTCGGTGAATATCGTCGGCGCAACAGTTGACTAGGCTACACATTACACACACGAGTTACAGCCGATAGGATGACGTCGCGGAGGTGCAAGCGCCAAAGGCGGCAGAGGCTGTTGTTTTTTCTTTTTTGGTGACTGTGACAGGAGGAGGCTCTTCCTATCTGCTGTCTCGTCGGCCGAGTGGATGATGAGAACGAACACAATGAAGCAACCGAAGCTAAACCCATGTAACCGTAACCAGCGACATCAAAATTGTGTAGTAAATAATGCGACCTCGCCCGGTGTTGACTTGATATTCCTTCTACTTGCTTATATACCCTAGTGTGTACTGCAATGGGTTCGCCGCCTCCATCATTAATTGGGAAGCGATGATGATGATGGATAGGCGCTTGCAGATATGTGCCTCACATGGGCCAGGGAACTACATAAGCAACCTACCTACTTGGTACGTAACTTATATCCGGAGGTGTGCCAGAGGAGCCTAGGTGGGTCTAGGAGATATAGACCCTCACACGGGTGGTAGGGTGATCTGTATCTGGAGGTGTGGCACGTCAACCGTACCGACCGCTGTTGACTTGGCAAATAATAGCCAAGGTATCAGCGGCTGCATATGCGCGAGATGCAGCCCACATAGCGCCTCGTACCTTTGTACATTCCACCGAAATCTGGTTGGGCTAATAATAATAAAGGGCTGGTCCAAAAGACGGTATTGAGCCTGCATATATACAACCCATACGCATGCGTGTATTCTATGTATATAGTAGTAGATACGTATAGTTATATGAGCAATGGGAAAAGTCACACCGGCTACAAGGTCTCTCTGTCGACCACCCTTCCCATCCCTCCCCCCTTCTCCCGTATGTCCATGTCCCTCTTTTTATTAACCTGCCTCTCTTTTCCTGGGGCGCTTCGAACTAACTTACCCATTGTGCGACCATGCCGCATCGTCGCTCCGTGCACTCCCTCTCCTTTGATAGATCCCAGCACCCACTCGATGGACGCTTATGCCGGGCAATCACATATTGCATGCGTACTGCGTGCAGGTTACGGGAGAAAGCTGCCTTTCAACTGCCTGACGATGACGATCACACGTTGGTGATCAACCAACCGGCCATCTTCCAAATGATTAATCAATCTAAGTAGATTGTCGAAAGCGACAAACACTTATGAACCCCTATGAATAATCCTCTTGCGGGAACTTACTAACCCCACCTCCCCCGAATTTTCGACCTTCCAGAACGGCATGTGGGTAGTATGGGTAGTATAGCATGGCATAGCAGCATGGGGTCAAATGTCGAGTAAGAAAAGTACCGAGGTACGTGATGTACGTGATGATTTCATGAGCCGGGTTTGAAACATCGTTTTGATAGGATTGACTGAAGCTTGTCTAGCGAAGTACCCACGTTGTAGTAGTAGTATGAATACTCTAATAGCATGATAGTAGTAATAGTAAGAGGGTTCAAGGCGGAGGAGCAGCAAGGAATATTAAGAAAAAAAAAAGAGGGAAAAAAAGGTCAAGTGTGGATAAGCCCCGAATGATGAAACCCTTCTCAATAAAGTAAGTGAGATAAGTTCAGGTACTACTGTGAGGTTAAGCGGTCGTAGGATTCTTTAGACAGGCGCTATTACGCAGGTAATAAGCCCCAAACGTTGTTTAAGGTCGCGATCGGATTCCAGCCCCTTCTTATTTTATGACACGTGGGCTTTCTGGAATTGTCCTAGCGCCCGTATTTACATTACCTCAACGGGAATGATCCCTCCTATTATTATTACATGGTATTATATTTTCTCATCTCCCCCAAATTTTAGATTTTAAAGAAGAGAAAAAAAAAGTTGGTGCCACATCGTCGGTGTTTCTTCACACTCGATCTTCGGGAGATGACGAGATTGGTCGCTTGGCCATTCCCACCGCAATCTCCTTGCTGACACAACCCGACAACCCTACCGAATAGCCTCATCGACGTTTGCCTGCTTTTTTCTCCACCATACATCGTGCCACTATCCGGTAGTATCCTAACCCATCAATTCCGGGATTTTTCAATAGGCTTCATCAATGCTCCCGTGCATCGATTAGGACCTGATGTTCTTCAATTCTTGATGATATTGTTCTCCCCTTTTAGGCAACGGGATGATCTGACAGGCTTCTGCATGATTTGCAGGCACGAAAGCTCTCCAATAGCGATTTACCTGATACGATGACCCACCACCTTGTGCTTGTCACGATATTATATAAGATCCTTAAGTAGAAGTAAAAGACTCAAATGCAGATGCGGATCATTCGTCACTACTGACCTCGTTACCCTCGTATATTCGGTTGTCCTACGAAGCATGCGCATATAATTACCATCATTATTATCAATGTCAGCACTATACACATAAGTGTATTGAGTGCGTTGTGAGCTGTGCGTTTGACAGGCCTCAAGCTCGGACGTCGGGATCGCTGAAACCACTCTAAGCTTCCTTGGGTAAACTGTTCCTATTTCCTATGCGTCAAGCCTCGTCATGAAGGGTGCAGATAGTTTGATGAGGATAAATGTTCCGACACACAGAGAGGAGATAAGCGTGCCTCGAAAAATTAAATTGTCCTGCTTGAGCTGGTTCCTCTGGTATAGTACTATGGTACTATGGAGGTATCCATTTGCTACGTCGTACCTAACGCAATGAGGAATGCGGGTTAGAAGTGGTTCAAGTGGATGGGAGAAGGGGAGAAGGGGGAGGTGTGGGTTAGATGGGGCGTGTACCGTCGAAATGCCAAGCCCTGCAATATGACCATTCATACGCCCCCCTTGCCCACCCTCTCCCAAACCCTGCAAGCCTACCCTGTCTTCCAAGCAACCCTCCTCTGGGGCTCGCCCAGGCCAAGCGGCAAGGTAAGAGCGAATCCGTCCGAGCCGCCACGACCGGCGATTGACCATATTTGTGGAACTTTGGCCGCTGCGAGGTCTAAGTCTCGGGGAAGTAACGGCTCGGTACCCTTTGCCTTCTTCCTTGCAGGAACCATCACTACAGAGTTTGGTTTCATTCAAGGTTAACAGGTATCCTCTACTAACGCGGGACAAAGCCGCACCCGTTGTCCTCGGCCCACATTTAATTCTTACATCCAAAATGTCCAAAATGTCACACAAGAGTCAAGTCATACTTTAGAAAGCTAATTCGTCTAGAGTTTGCTGAAAGGGTATTTTAAGTGCATGAGTCGAATGGTGACGCAACTACATACATAAGTAGTATGTATATGAGAACCACATACACCACATACAACCATAAGACAACCTTCGCCGAACACAAAAAAAATCACTGTGGAAATGCTGTCCTCCTCGGCAACGAGGATAGCTTACGATAACAGCCGGTGCTACCTCTACCAGATAAGTTGGGTACGCGTACGTCCCAAACCGGAAATTACCTTTCTTCTTAAGCATTAAGCATCTGCTTGACAAGTAAGAATTAGAGATTTACAATATAAATAAGGCATCCCATAGCGCATACCATATACATACATACGCAATTATTAATCAACCCAATCTACGATTAGGTTTGACGATGTAGGTAGGATATGGAGTGGCTTATTACTAGTATTTTCCGGTGAGAAAAAGGAAGAAGCTAGAGGTAGGTATGCAAGTAAATAAAGTAAGGGTCCAGCCCGGTTCAGGAACATTTTGAACCTGAAGGGTACGGTGAACTTGGGAGCTGGCCTGAAAGAGAGTGCGCCCCGTATTACCTGCATGTCTTAGAAGGTCTTCCATATACCGTCGGGTACCTCTGAACTACTTGTCCCACGCCCCACAAATACTCCCATGCTAGTTCTATCTACCTAAATATTGTGCCTCGCGCCTTCCTTGCAAGTACTTGGGTACCTGCCATCTGGGTTAGGGTAGCTGAGAATTGGCCATGGAAATCCTCCTTGGGCCGTCTCCCAACTCTTCTCTTCTTTCCCGTCCAGCCTCTCCACCGCTTATTCTCCCCTCCCTCTTCCAACGCATTAGGTCGTCAGGAGAGAGATTGAGCCTCAAGTCTGTCTCTCCTTCTCCTAACTCAACTTCGAATTTCCGAGCCTTTATTGTCGGTGTTGATCCCGCCTTACCGTTCCCGTTCCCACGTACGTGTAGACTACTACTGCTACTGCTATCGGTTAATACGTAGCGGCAAGTAAATAAGCGCTGTTGTTGCTCGGTCCTTAGCCATTAAGCATCTGTCTATTGCCTTGCAAAGTTGCGACCGCTAGACCTACCACGGCCGCATCGCAATCCATCACCAACCAACCTTCATTTATTCACCTTTCATCGCGCGACGCTTATGCTATATGCTCAAAGCCCAAAGCGTCCCGTCTATCCTTAAACCGGCATCGCCAAATTCAATTTTGTTTTCGCTGCACGATTCTTACTGTATAAAGTCCCTTTATCGGACTGCACCGCGTCATACGGCTTTCGCGTTGTCTCATCCATCTCCATTGTTAATTGTACTCGAGCTGGTCAATATCCGGGGAGCCTCGTTGAGGCTAGTCTGAATCGTCACGTCGAAAGTCCCATCCTATGGCAAACCACCACCCTTCGCCGCAGATGGCGATGCAGATGCAACACCATGGCCCGCCGGTGCCACCCCCTCCTCCTCCTGGGCCGGCTCAAGGAACTCAATGGCCTGCTCCGTCGCGACATATCGTAGCCGTTAACGAGGCTCTCTGGATGCAAATCGGTTAGTAAAATCCTACCAGTACCCTCTTCATCTAGTACAGCCAATTGATAACTTTCTACAGGTAGCTTTTCCGAGCTTCTTGGCAATCTGGACGACGCCATGCTTGCCTACGAGCGCGCACTGAATGCGAATCAGAACTCGATTCCGGCGATGAACGCCATCAGCCTAATCCTCCGCACTCGTGAAGACTTCCATAAGGCGGTGGAATACTTGCAAGCCATACTCAAAATCGACGCCAACAATGGCGAGGTTTGGGGCAGCTTAGGTATATACCATTTTCACACCACCATGCATCTTGAGACTGACATATGGATACAGGCCACTGCTACCTGATGATGGACGACTTACAGCAGGCCTATGCTGCTTATCAATCTGCTCTAGTCAACCTGCCAAATCCAAAAGTAAGGGGACCCCTGAGCTGTCCCGTTACTCTCTGCCCAACTAACGCATAGCAGGAGCCCAAGCTTTGGTATGGGATAGGGATATTATACGATCGATACGGCTCGCTTGACCACGCCGAGGAAGCCTTTTCACAGGTGATGCAAATGCAACCCGATTTTGAGAAGGCCAACGAGATATACTTCCGACTCGGTATAATATATAAACAACAGTCGAAATATGGCCCGAGTTTAGAGGTATAACCCCTTAATAAGTGCGCGCCTATTATCCAACCATCTAACCCGTTATAGTGCTTTAAGTACATTGTGAACTCACCTCCGCCGCCACTAACCGAAGAGGACATTTGGTTCCAAATCGGACATGTTCACGAACAACAAAAAGATGTAAGTTATGACTTGATTCGTACCTGGATTATTTACTAACTATTGTGGTAGTATGATAGCGCTAAGGCCGCTTACATGAGAGTACTTGATCGTGACCCTAACCATGCCAAGGTCCTACAACAACTTGGGTGGCTTCATCACCAGCAAAGCAGCAGTTTCCAAACACAGGAGCGCGCAATTGAGTACTTAGAAAAATCTGTCGCCGCCGGTTAGTTTCTTTAAGACCCGAAGTCGAGAAAATTCGTGCATATCTAACTCACACGTGGCAGATAACAACGACGCCCAAAGTTGGTATCTTCTTGGCCGATGTTACATGTCACAACAGAAATATCCAAAGGCCTATGAAGCATACCAGCAAGCAGTGTACCGCGACGGGCGGAATCCTACATTCTGGTGTTCAATTGGCGTACTCTATTACCAGATCAATCAATACCGAGATGCACTAGACGCATATTCCCGAGCGATACGCTTGAACCCGTACATATCTGAGGTTTGGTATGACCTAGGCACTTTGGTAAGTTTCGTTTGCTCCTCTCACAAAGTACCACATGACTGACAAATCACTTCAGTACGAGTCTTGCAACAACCAGATTAACGATGCGTTGGATGCGTATCAGAGAGCCGCCGAGTTAGATCCTGCCAACCCCCATATTAAAGCTAGGTTGCAACTATTACGAGCCGGCCAAACTCCGGGAAGTCTTCCGGTAGCCGTACCGACGGACGTACACCCTCAATCCTACGGGGCTCAGGGACCGCAAGCACCACCGTGGACGGGCTCTGCGCCGATGCAGCAATCCGGACCAGGCGGGCCGCATCGACCGCCCCCAGGACCTGCTGCCGCCAATGGCTGGGGCCAAAGGACAAGCGACATTAACCCGCCCCAGCCGCCTAACCCCTACGATGGGCAACGAGAGCCCTTTCGCGGACCGGCGCCTCCCCTCCCACGACAGCCTAGTCCTCGGCAGGAGATGAGGCAGTACGGAGATACGAACCGCCCAGGCCCAGCACCAATTCGAAGGGGTCCCTCCCCTGGTCCACCAACTCAATATGCTCCCCCTCCGCCGGGACCATCACAGCAGCCTCCTCCACCTCCCGCGCAAGGCCCTGCTAGAGTTAATAATCCTAACTATACGCCGGCGCCTTCCTCGAACATGGCCCCTGCAAATGGTCCCCCCAATGGCGCCCCGCCGCCGCATACCCTTATGCCCTACCGTCAAGGTTCTCCTCGCTCGGAACCGAGACCAATCCACGACAACCGCATGCCGTCGCCAAAGTCGGCGTACCCCCAACATCAGCCCCCCTTCCCTCACCACCAGGAGCCAGGAATGCCCAATAGTATGGAACCAGGTGCTCCACACCCAAAGGGGCCTATGGGCCCCGACGTGCATCGGGACCACGATAGGCCGTCTTCTGTCGCGTCCAAGAGGATGCGTGAATGGGAGGATGAGCCTGCTATTAAGAAGCCCGCCAACGAAGAGAATCGGGCGCGCATGGAAGATGTACGGCATAGACGGCCGTCGACCCCGCCTGCATATCGCCGCTCTCCCGATGCTCACCGCTTTGATGAGCCACGGCGCATAGATGAGCAGCGGCGAGTTGAAGATCAGAGACGGGTCGAAGAAATGCGACGCGCCGAGGAGCAACGGCATGAGAGTTATCACCCATCCGATGCCGCTCATCACCCCCCAGCGCATTCAATGCCAAACCATCTCCCTCCCATGCAGCAAGGCCCTCCTCCTCCCATGCAAGGGTTAATTCACGATGGACCACAGCCAAGCCCAGCTCCTAAGGAATACCAACAAGATGAGCGACAGAGACTCGAGCATCCCCCCGCTCCAGCTCCGCCGCAGATAAGCGAACCCGAACGAGCGGCGAGGAAGATGGATGTTGACGATGACTATGATGACAGTGGAGAAGAGGAAAAGAAGGGCGGCGTCAACGGTGCCGCATCCGGACCCAGTTCAACATCGGGGGAAATGAAGAATACGACACCTACCAGTGCCAGTATCAATGGAATGATGGGACCGGTCGCAAAGGCGGAGGGGACTGCTTAGGAGGGACGGGACGGTTTAATCAACGAATGCTGAATGTCAATACATACCCTTTTCATTGCCGTCAGGATTATTCAGAGCTGTGTATATCAATTATTGAGTTGGCAAGCTGGCCCCCTGTTAGATAGTGGAAAGGCGACACCGAGTCTGTCTATCGTTTTAAACGTTTGCTTTATTAGTTCGAAGAATCAAAAGATGCAATCAATGTTTAATTGATCATATTACGAGTCTACTCTCATTCTACCGTACTAGATACCTAGAACTCTCGACTCCTATGACTAGAAAGCCAACCCTCATATTACAACCCTAGTGACCTTGCTACTAGTTTACATGAATCTCAGTGGATATATCCGCAAAGTAGACAATATTGAAGCTTAGCAGTTCGAGATTACCTAATACAATTCGACTGGGTAGAGCTTTGGTGGGGCCAGTCCGTCTAGGTAATCCAATTGTTACACAGCAAAAATGGTTGATCTCGGCGGGGAGAGCACCTAACTAGTCACGTGGCTCAATCGTTAGGGTTCAAACAGTGTGGTTTTCTCCCCCCACATTCGGCTATTCGCCGGGATTTTTTACCGCACACAGGTTTATGCGCTACGAAAAAAAGTCCAGGTCTCGCAATCCCGAACATTTTAATCTTCAAACCTCCCACCCTCGACCTGTTGATTGACTTTTTCCTACAGCACCAGGGAATCAATCAAAGATGTCTCACCGTAAGTTCGAGGCTCCTCGCCACGGCTCTTTGGCCTTCCTGCCGCGAAAGCGTGCCGCCCGTCACCGCGGAAAGGTAAAGTCGTAAGTAAATGTCCAATTCCCATCCAGCTGCGCCCGCATGCAGCAATTTTCACTTGGAGTCAGATGCTAATCTACAATGACTTCAATGGCGATAGCTTCCCCAAGGATGACCCCAAGAAGCCCGTCCACCTCACCGCCGCCATGGGCTACAAGGCCGGCATGACCACCATCGTCCGTGATCTCGACCGACCCGGCGCGAAGTCGCACAAGAAGGAGATTGTTGAGGCTGTCTCAATTATTGATACTCCACCTGTACGAACAACGCAGCCCGCTTGGCTCTGTGCCTATGGCTAACATCTTATAGATGATCGTTGTTGGTCTTGTGGGCTACATCGAGACTCCCCGTGGTCTACGATCGCTCACCACCGTCTGGGCCGAGCATTTGAGCGACGAAGTCAAGCGCCGATTCTACAAGAACTGGTACAAGAGCAAGAAGAAGGCCTTCACCAAGTACGCCAAGAAGCACTCCGAGAGCAGCGGCTCTTCCATCACTCGCGAGCTCGAGCGCATCAAGAAGTACTGCTCCGTCGTCCGTGTCCTCGCCCACACCCAGATCCGAAAGACCCCCCTCAAGCAGAAGAAGGCCCACCTTATGGAGGTCCAGATCAACGGTGGCTCCGTCGCCGACAAGGTCGAGTTCGGCCACGGCCTTTTCGAGAAGCCCGTCAGCATCGACACCATCTTCGAGCAGGACGAGATGATCGATGTCATCGCTGTCACCAAGGGTCACGGCTTCAACGGTGTTACCGCTCGATGGGGTACCAAGAAGCTGCCGCGCAAGACCCACAAGGGTCTCCGAAAGGTCGCCTGTATCGGTGCCTGGCATCCGTCCCACGTCCAGTGGACTGTTGCCCGTGCTGGTCAGATGGGTTACCACCACCGTACGTCGGTCAACCACAAGATCTACCGTATTGGCAAGGGTGACAACGAGGGTAACGCCTCAACCGAGCAAGACGTTACCAAGAAGACCATCACTCCGTAAGTCCTAATCAATCCATGATATACCTTAGTAATTACTAACAGATAATTAGTCTGGGTGGTTTCGTCCGATATGGTGAGGTCAACAACGACTTCGTCATGGTCAAGGGTTCCATCCCTGGTGTCAAGAAGCGTGTCATGACGCTCCGAAAATCCATGTTCACCCACACTTCAAGAAAGGCATTGGAGAAGGTCGAACTCAAATGGATCGACACCTCATCCGAGTTCGGTCACGGTGCCTTCCAGACACCCGCCGAGAAGAAGCAATTCCAGGGTACGCTCAAGAAGGACCTCGTCCAGAGCTCGTAGAGGGCTTAACGTCGTCTCCTTGTATCTCGTCTTTGCATCGGTGTTCCTGGTTCCTCTTTCGGCTACTGCGATGGGCATGGTCTAGGGTTGGCATTTGAGACTAAAAGAAGTTAATGAACAAATGCATGAATGAAAGAAACCATGAGCTTCTCCGTGCCGATTGTGACATTGTTTTATGTTCTACCTAGTATTACGCCTTGTGGCCGAACCGTAACTACTCAAACCCAAGCAATCGTGACTTGCCAATGTTCTATCATGTCGATTGCTTACATACCTATAAAAATACAATATCGCTGGCATCATAGTGTTCGGCCAATTCTCGAACAGGATTAATCACTTGGGTATTCAGCTAATATTGCCAATCTCTGTTCAAGTCATACTATACCTGAGTCTCACTCTTACCGCCAGCTCCAACCTAATAGGGGCTTTCACACAAACGACGCGACCCAGTCTCACTCGACCAAGGCCGGTAGGCATACTTATTCCAATATAAACCCCCAACCCCATATGTAATGACCCGACTTACGGATCCCCTAAATGAGGTACTCACCGTAGGAATACTAAGTCACTATTGTATACATACTATCATTATCACACCGTACTATGGTTACAAGTGAATAGTAGTGTCAAATATCCGTCCTTTTTGACAACTAGGAGGTGACATATGACGTAAAGGGTTGCCAGTCTTCGAAAGTGAGCCATTGATATTTAAAAGGTGTGTAGGAAGGTGGAATGCACTTTAGACTATACCTGATTTTTGACTGTCGTAGATTGTCAATTCAAAACCTTTCCTACTGCAACATACTATTATCCTACCACAGATGCTTATACTACATGTAACTGAGCTTTGCCGACTAGGGTTGACACCATAACTAACCCGGTGTTATACTTACACTGCTTAGCTATTTTGCGCCATCTCGCACAAGCAACATAAGTTGGTACTACTGCTATACATCGTTATACATCTACGGGTACATGGCCACGAGATGCGTAAATCTTAAAGGCTTTAACGTGGCTTGAGCTTTGTCATGAGTCAACTCTCGTTGAGTTTCCCGCTACTTCTAGAGGATTATGTCAAACGGTTCAGACGCTAGGACTATAACCTTATGATTGAGCTGACAACTGAGTTACGGCTAGAGCATAGGACTCGACACGTGTCGAGCTTAGGGTTACTAACTTACCGGTTCAGCAGCAAACTTCCAGCTGAAAGCGAGATCACGAGGTTATCTAAGATCCGGCGGGATTAGCCTACTGATGTAACCTCTTCCGAGTCCCACATGAACGGCGATCTGCGAGGAGAGAGGGTGGTGACACTGCCGACCGCTTTCTTGGATTTATTACTTATCTAGGTAGTTCGATCCTTCGATATATCGCAGACGGAACCCACCGCTTCTGCTACATCATGCCAACCTCTATCTTAGGTCGGAGATAGGGCGTGTTGTTTATATGGCAGTCTAAGTTTATTAATAATCATTAGAGTCCTGGATATGTAACCACTATAAAAGTCAGACGTCTCGTAGCTTTGGCACTTATTCCAATAAGATCCCTAATAGACCGAGCCCCTTTTCCTGTATGAAGGAATTTGCGAGCCGAGACCGACGACTTAAAGCTCCCGGATCTGTGTATGATAGTCATCTGATATAATTATCGTGGTTATTCCTCAGGTCATGTAGCCTTTGTATATATATATATATATATATATATTTCTTTCAGACACACCTTAAAGGCCACCTTAGATATTTAATTAGATTTGGTTTTCTTCCATCATAGCCTCGCCCCTATTTATATGCGTCATAGTATTATTATATACCTTAGCCACCGTCTTGTCCTCTTGCGGGATATATAAAACTCTCGGTCTTAGGGCGGTGCTATATTTATATGTATGAAACAAATGGAAGTCTAAAACCTATATGGTTTGCTCTAGCTCTCCAGAGTCATCCCATCTCGAGTTTCAGCCATAAAAGCCCATGTAATCAGGAGGCCGGAGATGTTAGACTCAGTTCGTTTTATAGGAGTGTAGGTTGCTCGAGCTGAAGGAGTGTCTGTGTCTAGAAAGTAAGCTGACGAAAGAAGAACCCCGAGGGCGATGAATTCTAAACAGCTCCGTAAAGAATATAGGATCTCCACGGCAACAACTTTACGCCGTATATCGGAGCGTGATCATAATGGTTCTTATAGAGTCATCGACAGACTCACTGCCACCAATGTAAGCCCAAGCGTACCAAGTTGGTCTCATTGAATACGGGCCCAACCCTATACCAAGGCACGGCGATTCTCGAGAATATCCATAGAACCATGAGTAACTAGCCACTACCATAGTGGCCGAGCCTAGTATGAGATGGAAGGCCCTAGTATAAATGTGTTTGCTGATCGTCTGCTTCAACCCCTATTTTAATACCGAGCACAAATTGCACATGTTCACTTTTTTACTTAGCCATAGCGGGGAGCTTGTTCGAAACAAGTAAAGAAAATAACTGTTCTATTCGTACAAGTAGATAGTGAGAAGCACCGTATAGTTGAAAGTTGTATGTTAACAAGGCTCTCGAATCGAGTCAATATTTACAAGTAGCTTTAAAGGTGATATGCACAAACAGGGAAGTTCGCTATAAGATGTAGTTCCTTAGCCTCTTAGCAGCTATGATGTAACTAGCAGTAAAATAGCACTGCAGGCTTGCTTTTCATCATGCGATAGACAACAATTTGCTGCCCAAAGCGGTTTATCTTCATTGATGTCATTTACTTTACTTTACGAACGCAGCCTTCTCTTCAGGACATTCCATCAATTCAATACTAAGCGGAGTCTGAGAGCTTCATTACCGTATCGCGGTCATATCCCAGGGCAAACACAAGTTTGTCACTCGACTTCGTCGGATTTGATACCATCACGAAATCGGTACTTTCCAAGAGGCTTCGCTACTACTAGGACATTGAAGATGGCGTCCGACGAGGATTACATGGCTTTCTTGGACAAGGCGAACAAGGATCCAAGCGAGGGATATGCGAAACCACAGAGCTCCGGCAACAAAGAGTTCAAGGCTACAGATGCTGGGGCAAAAATCCCGGCTGCGATCCAGGAAGCAACGAAGGATAGCTTCTACGTGAGCGATGCAGACGAACCATTCGTGCCCGTGTATCTAGCGTGGGATGAGAGCGGCAAGGGTCTGCCAGACGAGGGTACGGTCTCCCTTACAAGGATATAAAACGGATAGACGAGGCTAACTTATGATGTTAGAGGAGTTTGCATCCCTGATACAACATCCCGACCCCTCGAACGCGCAGATCGAGATCCAAGATCCTGCCGACTGGGATACGCAGGGACAGTATAGCTCCATCGTAGACGCGGTTCGGAAGGCCGGCAAGGGTAACGACGTAAGAGTGTATCGAGTCGCGAAGGGAGGTGTCAAAGTCGAATACTGGGTTGTCACGACGGAGGGTAAGGGAGCAAACGCGAAGCTCGTCGGTGCCAAAGCATTGGCGGTTGAGAGTTAAATTGTCGGTATATGAAGCAAGTCGAGGAATAGGGGGAATATGAAAAGTGATTTCCTTGGTTAAAAGTAACGGCAGATCATCATACCTACTAAGTAGGAAAGCTCAAGCTGAGGCTGGATCTCGTTTTACGTTTAATTCCACAATTCAGCTCATGCATGCGTGTATTCCGCACCCCGCGGTGTTATGAAGATAGGTGCAACACTATGTGGGGTAAGTAGCGATAGGTACTTATCGTAGAAGGTTCCCCCACCTCCGTCGTCTCCGTCTTCGGATAAAATGTGCAGATGCAAGGTACCACCAAGTCGGACGCCACGACAAGCTTCAGCTGCATCCATACATAAAAATATTGTATGCTGAGTCACCCTAGAAGCAAGAAACATTGATTAGAGCAAGGGGGGGACTGGAAATGCAGGAGGACCTGCCATCTAATCTCCTACCTTTATAATCTACACAATTGCCCACAATGGCTCAAGCAGTAAGAAATTTAAATGTTCCTAGATCGTCGTCCAATTCGATTGAGAAATCTCCAAATTGACTGACTACTAGTTTGCTCGTTGTAGGATCTTGTTCTCCCGTCCCTAGACACGGTTAAGGATATCCTGTCGAAACCGACAACAGGACCTAAGAAACCCAATCTAGTTCCCCTCTACGGTCAGATATCCGCCGACTTAATTACACCCTCTGCCGCTTACTTGAAGGTCTCGGCGCACTCAAAATCAGACTTCTCCTTCCTCTTTGAGAGTGCCGCCACAGAACGAGTAGGACGATATAGCTTCGTCGGGGCTGGGCCACGAAAGATCCTGAAGACCGGAGAAGGTCATGGCGAGTCGGTAGATCCGCTACCCGCGCTTGAGAAGGAGCTGTCACAACATGTCGTAGCTGAAGTACCCGATCTGAGGTTACCACCTCTTACCGGTGGTGCTGTTGGCTATGTTGGATATGACTGCGTGCGATACTTTGAGCCCAAGACCGCGCGGCCTATGAAGGACGTTCTTCAAATACCCGAGTCCCTTTTCATGCTATTTGATACCATTGTGGCTTTCGATAGATTTTTCGGCGTCATCAAGGTCATCACGTACCTCCACATCCCTGAGAACCTCGACTCCCTTGCGGACGAATACAACAAAGCTACCGCAACCATTCAGGATCTCATCGACGTCCTAAACTCACCCGAGATACCCATACCCGAACAGCAGCCCATACAGCTTGGCCAACAATATACATCCAATATCGGCCAAGCTGGGTACGAATCGCATGTAACCGAGCTAAAGAAGCACATTGTAGTGGGTGACATCATCCAGGCCGTTCCCTCACAGCGCTTTGCACGTCCGACTAGCTTACACCCGTTCAACATCTACCGCCACTTACGAACGGTCAACCCCTCACCCTATCTCTTCTACATCAACTGCCAGGACTTCCAGATCGTCGGTGCGTCTCCGGAGTTGCTTGTGAAGGAGGAAGAGGGACGCATCATTACCCATCCCATCGCGGGTACCGTCAAGCGTGGCAGGACGCCCGAAGACGACGAGAAATTAGCCAACGAGCTCCGAAACTCACTAAAGGATCGTGCCGAGCATGTAATGTTAGTGGATCTAGCGCGGAACGACATCAACCGCGTGTGTGATCCGTTGACCACCAGGGTTGACCGGTTGATGGTGGTAGAGAAGTTCAGTCACGTACAACATCTGGTTTCCCAGGTATCAGGGGTTCTACGGCCGGATCAGACAAGATTTGATGCCTTCCGGTCCATATTCCCAGCTGGAACGGTGTCGGGTGCTCCGAAGGTAAGAGCGATGGAACTCATTGCTGAGCTCGAGAAGGAGAAGAGAGGTGTATACGCCGGAGCCGTTGGATACTTTGGGTATAGCAGTGTCAATTCTAGCGGTGAGGAGACCCAAGGTGCTATGGATACCTGCATCGCGCTCCGGACTATGATGGTTAAGGATGGGGTTGCGTATCTCCAAGCTGGTAAGATATTCCTTCTGCTATCATAATCTGATACATCCATGTCTTACTAACAACTACTTCAGGAGGTGGAATTGTCTTCGACTCTGATGAGTACGAGGAATGGATGGAGACGATGAACAAGCTAGGTGCCAATATGCATTGCATTACATCAGCAGAAAATCTGTATGCGAAACGGCAGAAATAGACTTACTGTCATATACCCATCTAATTGAAAAAGTTAGGCTGAGGCTTTGTATCGGAGTTCTCAAGCACCCGATTTAGAGGTGAAAAACTTATGAGTCAAAAGTAACGTGAAATGTTCGGATGGTTTCAGGCCCAGAAGTGAGAATGAATATACGTCTTATATAGATGACATAGAACGGGTTCAGGAGTTGGAAATCATATTGGCCATATGAGACGAGGAAAATCGTTTCAGTTAAGTTGACTTACAGGTAGCCGTAGGTTTCTTGAGCTAGATTTAGGCTGTGAACTACTGTGAATTCATAGAGGAAGCATGTAGAGTCCGGGCCAGCCTGGCTAATGATTTTCTTGGGGAGATACTTATAATAAGCTCAAGGCTGCGTCGTTTTGCCGCCCGACTATGCGTGCACACGGCAGGTACCTTCCTCGGAGATATATTGTGCAGTGGCTTTTTTTCTTGTCGCCAATGAGCTTGGCCATCCGCAGCATCGTGTTTGCGATTTCTGGTTTACATGCGAAAACTTTTAACTGGTCACAATCATAGATATAGAGATAGTTTCCCCTATGGACACTTGAATCTTATTCCTACTGCCTCAATAACTGTTTACTAGAGAGCATCATTGATCTTAGTATCATGTCGACTACAACTCCAAAAGGGGCTGAAACCCTCCGCCACCCTCGTTATCCAGCTGAGAACTTCGGCCTGGAGCGGACACCAGAAAAAGATGATCAAGCGTTGAAGATGGCTGAGATAGCATGGAAAGTGTTTGTGAAACGCCAGCGTGGTGGAAGAGAAACTCAGAGTTATTATGGCACCGCCGCACACCCAGAACACATCAGTCGAGAGAACAATGATCGAGTTACAGATAGACGTTTCCCAAGCTCTGGTATTTACAATACACTTAATCAAGCTAGGATCCCGTTGAAGTCAATGTACGAGAACACCGGAACCTGGCCAAAAATCTGGCCAGAGAAGAGTCAGGCACAGCAGAGGAAGAAGTTCGATCCAATGTCTGGCGCGACACAATATTCATTTACCAACATTGGATTCCCGAGAGACAAATTGCTCGTCTTGGAAGACTTTGAGAAAGAGACGCATCTCGATACCGACCAGGAATATTTCATACAGCTTGAGCAGGATATCATCGATATTAAGACTAAACCAGCGAAAGAAATCGCGGATGATGGTGTGGTACAGGTATACACAAAGTTTGAACGAACTATCGAGACTTTTAAATTAGACGGCCGCACAGTGGCCAAAGCCACATTTCGAAATATCGACGTCTACGGGAAGAAGCCATATGGCGAACTCCAGCTCTCTAAGACGTTTGAATCAGATATCGACAAAAATATAGGCGTAAGACCCGATATCTGCGTAGAGCAATGGATAGCCGCCCATATTCTCCTTTCTACCGGCGGACAGATCGGGGGAAGGACCAGCGACTACTGGAAAAGGGCGCAGGACCTAGCCCAGAGGCAGCTCTATCTCGCCAAAGACCTAGGGCCGCAAACGCATGAAATGCTCTTCGGAAAAGACTCATCCGTACCTATACCCAGCAACGACAAGAACTTCGCCGAAATGCTCTCCATTGTCTCCGAATGCATCAAGAGCAAACCCTTCAACCTGTACCACCAGGCCCTCCGAGATGAATACGCGGTATCCCATAATATGTTCCACCACGTCAAAGCAGACATATTCATGGCTCTCGATGCAAAAGGCGCCGTCATCGCATTCTCCTTCTCGGACCCCTTCCGCGCGCTCCTGAGCAAGCGCGTCGAGGCCAAAGTCGCCGAGTCCCTGGAAACATACAGCACCCTCCACCCGGTGCCCGTCCCCGACATGACGCGCGACGGCCTGCACTGGACAAACTGGCTCGCGAAGCGCCCGGACCTCGACTTTAGAAACCCCTCGAACGACCCCCGACTCGCGAAGTCCGGCGCGTATCGCTTCGGCACGTATTACGACGGGCCCGACGGTACCAGCGACGAGGCCATACTTCTCTCGACGAGAGACCTCGTTGCTGGAATGGGTTCGGAGTCCAGCCACGTGCAGACGCAGTTCCCGAACCTTCGATCCAGCGCGCTGGGGGCGTGCACCGAGATCGTGCGGTTCTTCTTCCGGGCGCTGGACCCGGGGCTGTTAGCTGAGTACACGAAAGTCGCCGCGGAGCTCAGCAAGCAGCATCCCGAGTCCCTCCAGACGCGCCGTGAGGGAGAGATATTTTCGATGCGGAATGTGCTTGTCAACGCCATGGAGACCGATCGCAGGGATAAAGGGGGGTGGCACCACGGGCTCACGGGACTGGTCTCCGTGGGCAATTACCAGGGCGGCGATCTCCTGCTGCGCGAGCTGGGGCTGCGGATCGCGAGTCCGCCGGGTAGCGTGCATCTCCTCAGGGGCCGTGAGCTGCGGTATTCTACTACCCCGTGGACGGGGCGCCGGTTTGTCGTCGCGGGGATGACGCATGAGGCGATCCGCAGGTGGGCGTTGTGGAACATGAGGGAGCCGACGCCGAGTAGTTCTGCGAGTGAGGAAAGCGATATTGATGTCGACCTCGAAGACATTAGGCCGGAGGTTGAAAAGTCCGAGCATGAGGACCGGGGATCTGATTCCCAGCAGAGCAATAGCAGTAGCAGTTCCTGGAGCATGGACGAACATCCGCCGGGGCGTAGGAGAGGACGAACGAAACAGTCTAGGTATCGAAGCTCCAGTACTTCCGATGCGGATACGGAGGGAAGTGGGAGTTCTACCGCCAGGCATGTGGTGAAGCGGAAAAAGGGGTTAGGACGATCGAGAAATTTTTAGCATTAGACTTCTCGTCTTGCGGTAGGCTTGAGTTCTAGAACCATATCTATTTACTGCCTACCTAATAGGTACTTGAGGATGGTAAGTCTAGATATCCAGTTACTTCAGCTCCTGCTTCTCCTCATCCCAAATATGCCCAGACAAATCTGTTGCGGGCTTAACCATGTTCATGCCGTCGAGTTTCCTGTAGTTCAGGCTGTCGAGATCGATGCCGTAAAAGGTGCGAGCCTGTTCCAGTTGGATTATTAGTAAATGGGGGGAAAGGAACCCCTAACTCCCACTACAATCTTAACTCACACTTATGCCGTATGTGTGCTCCTTCATGAACTCTAGGAAGTCGATCCCTAGGCTAGCGCCGCACTTGGGACAGAACATCTGCTCCTTGTCCTTGGTGTTGAAGCGGTAGGCGGCGCACCGCTCGCGACTGTTGTTGTGCCATACTACTTCCGTAGCTTTAGGGTCTAGTGTAAATATTATATTATGTTAGTGGTTATTTTCCTCTTCCGTTCGATTGAGGTATCTCCGGCATTTCTATTTTAGTCCGACTTGGACCGGTAGAACACCACGTCATGATATAAAAGAATAGGAAAAGAAAGCGAAGGGAAGCACTTACAGACGAGCAGATAACCCAAGTGCGAGCAGGCCGAGCAGTTGCAGTTCACGACCTTATACTCGGGCAGTGGCGGTGATAGCGTGACCGAGAACTTGATATAACCACAATGGCACCCTGCCTCGTACGTACCGCTCTTCTTCTCTTCCTTCTTCTCCGAGTCCGCGGCGCTCATGATTCCCGTTTTAATTTGCTTCCCTCCCTCTCTCCCTATATCGTTCTCTTGCTTCCTATTCACTTCTCTAGTGTATAAACGTATGGTTGAAACCAAGGTGGATTTCACCTAAATCTTTTTAGCTAATATCGAAGCAAATGTTAATATAGAAATTGATTGAACAAGTTCAACGTACGGTCCAGAAACCCTCACCGTAAATCCTCTAATATATGTACTTTACCGGTGTATTTCTACATATGTTCCTTCATTATTAATCAATGACCCGAAGTACGCGCACCCCATGCCTAATCATTGCATGCAGGATGGAGCGGAGAGCCCTATCGGTACGGAGCCCACAGCTACAGGGGCTAAACTTGTTGAAGCTAAACAATAACCTTCGGTTAGTAGGTCAACTACTGCATTGGTCTGCCTTATCAGTCTTCTCGTGTTATAAATATGTACTACTCTGCGGACATACATTGCCTATTGCCCACATGCGTGGTATGTGGCACGCGTTGTCGGATTCCGGGTCAAGAAGACTTATGGCGGCCGGAGCTCCCCACCGAATGGTAAGGGTAGCTGAAGAGCCAGCCTTTGTATGCTCTACTACACATTCTGATAGGTAATTCGTACGACAGACTTGTTATCACTTCGCTAGTGAAACTGATAACTTATAGTATGTACGTAATCGCGGTATAGAAACTCCGATACTTCTCTATAATCCTTCGATGATCCGGGGAACCTAGTTTAGTTGAGTAAGGTTAATGCAATGCAAGGTGCTATTGTAAGCCGATAGGTAAGCTGGCAATAAGCCCTCCTTACAAATTGGGCAATGTCTAAAGACCTCATTGGTGGGGATCTTCCCTGGCGGGAATAGCTTCAACGGAGGCCGCCAATAGCATAGACTTATCTTTACCGGTTGAATTCTTCGTTAAGTTTATTTCTATATCAGTGTATTATATGAGTGATATAGTTTACTGGTATTGACTTGATAACTGCTCATGACATTACCTAGGCAATTCTCGCAAATAGTTATGTGATAGTAACTACATGCTGGTATCTACAAGTTACCCGACCATTCTATATATAACCAGTAAGCGTTGCGCTCTTGTGGGAGTGGGTTTTTGAAAATGTCATTTTTCTAGGAAATATGTTCTACCGAGTGAATAAAGCCCACAAGAACTCTCGAGATACCTACAAGGTGATTCATTTTGAGCTTTCAGATCTAATGTAGTGGAATACTTGCTAAGAAATACGGGCAAGGGCATGGTTGTTAGGGCAAGGATAATGAATAGATGCTCCAGATCCTCTTATGAGCCCATATACAGCTGTGGTTAAACTGGATGTCTCCCGGAGTCAAGAATATGATTGCCTTCAGTCACCACCTTAGTTACATACGTGTACCGTCTTGCAGTCTTGAGCTCAATTCAATATAATCGGTACTGGTATTCTGCGTGGAGCAGGTCCACGACTTGCTTCCACACGGATAAGGACACAAATCACTTACTCACCGAGCAGTCAGACATGATCCCCTTCGACCGAAGTGTTATGAGTGAATGTGAAGTTTGGTGGATATAGTAACCTGGGTACATATTTCTTCAACATGCTACAAAATCTAGCTCTTGGCCAAAACATCCTGCAACGACATAGCTACGAGACATCTTCATCTGGGCTCAGAACCGTCAACCGACCGCAACGTAGGAAGAAGCAAAGGCTCAACAGAACCCCTGAGATTCCCCCAAAATGCTTCCCGACATGCTACCCGTCTTTTCCCTACGGGGGCTCTTGATCATGACCTTTATCGCCATATTCTTCACGGGGATCATCAAGGCTGCCCTCTACATCCTCTTTGCCATCTCAACAACCCTACTCTTCAGCTTTTTTGACGCGTATTCCTCACACATTCCTAAGGTACTGTGGCGTTTGCCACGAACCGTGGAGTCGATTGGTACCTGCCTGGATCTTATCGCGAGCATGCTGATAGACATCATGTTCATCATACTTCCTTGGATTGCGGCCTTCATCTTGTTTAACTACTGGGTTATTGACGGCCCAGATCTCTTTTCTCAGCTGGTCAATATTATCAGGGGAGAAATGGAGCCCGAAACTGGACCCGGAGATGGATTATTTTTCATGGAACGGGATCCTTTGGAGCTTAGCGACGACGAGGACGCTCCTATCTCAAACCCTCAGCATGGAAGGTGTGGTGAGAGATCTGCAGAGAACAATAAAGGGCAAGTTGCGTCCTGAGATCTCCCAATACCCCCCTGGGCAATGTTGGGAAATCCCGTTATTGGCTTCGGTCGGATGGGAATAAACGCATTCTGCTGGCGGGTTCCTCCGTCTACGGTGTGATGGATAGTTTGCACAATAAAACACAGAATGATCTATGAGACATATCCCGTGCTTTGGTATTGTCATACTGCCCGTATTTTAGGTCCTCCAACACTACCCTCATCTAGTGATTTAAGATGCAAAAATTTCGGTATAGACTTCAGATCCAACTGTCTCGCAAATCACAGTCGGGGTGGATGCTCCCGTAACGTATCGCTAAGACGCCGGGGTAGATTTGAATCGCCACCATTCTCCTGAGCGCCGGAGAAGGACCCTGGGGAAGTCGTTCCAACCCTGCCCCTTTCTTGTAGCCGGAAATTCATGAGCCATCTAACGTGCATGCCAAGTACACCCAGCGTACTCCGAATCTCGGTCAGTTGGTCTTTGATCTGCGAGCTCTCGTTGAAGAGCATCATAGAATGCCGACCCTCAACCTCGTTCAGCGCAGAAGACAAACGCTCGACTTTGGACTCCATCGTCTCAAACAGAGATAAGAAGTATTGGTCTCGGGATTCGTAGGGGGCGCTCTCTTCGTGGGCTGAAGTAGTCTCGGGTAGGCCGATATCCGAGATGGGCTCTGCTGCACTCGTGGTGGGTAGTGGAAACCCGCGGTTTTCAAGGAACTTGATCCGTCGATCCTTCAACCTATCTTTCTCCTGGAGGGCGCCAATCTCGGCTCGAAGGTCGGCCAATTGCTCCCCTACGGGACCGACGACGCGGTAGGCACATGTCTGAGCATGCTCCTCAAGCTGCTTTCGCCTGATATTTTGTGTACAACCGAAAGGTGCAAACTTGCAAGTAGCCTGGCCCTCGGGACACTCCTTCAAGTGCTCTTCCTGCTTATGCCGTATGTACTCAGCCTTGCATAATACACATTCCGCCTTTCGGTTCGGACATTCGGTATCCTGGTGTTGTTCCAGGTCGGCCTTCTGCTTCACCTGGTCGCAGTACTCGCATTCTACGTCATAATGAAGACATCCTTTGCTGACATCCTTCCGGACGACCTTCTTGTCGCATGATGGGTGGGGGCACGGTACGAGTGTCTTGTCACAATACCGAGCAACGTGGTTTTCGACCAAGGACCGAGACACGATGAGAGCACAACCGCGTGGACTGTTCGGGCATCTAACGGATAGGTTATCGAGTTGGTTATGGATGATCTTGGGTGCGGATCGAGTCTCGGATACAAGCTTCAGCGGGAGCCGGTCGACCGGGCAAACGGGGTTTAGGGCGTGGGCTTGGACGATACACTTGTGGCAGAATACGTGATCACAAGCTGTGATTACCGGGGAGACAAAAGGGACTCGGCATATGGGGCATATGAGATTTTCGTCGACGTCACCCTCATATTCAAGAGCTCGAAGGTCTACGGCGGCAAGAGGATTCTCACAGCCTATCAGAGGTCGAAGAGCGAGGGTGGCGGTGGTAGTTACTAGCCCTTCTTCCGGAGTATTGGGCGGTGGCATATTCGACGACGATGTATGGGAACGGGGATCATGGGAATGTTTTGTCCCGACGACCGCGACCACATCGAAACGGCGGTAAATGTTGAGGTAAATAAACTCGAGTTCAATGCGGGCATCGGGATCCGAGCCATTGAACGTGAGCTCTTACGACACGTCGAGGGGCATTATTGGATAGATACATATGCCTTATGACCGAATCAGTACTACCTTGCAATTGCATGAATTGGGAGCATCATCGAATCAAAAGCGGAATTCGCATCCCACTATCGAGACTGATCCCGCCCGGGCGGTAATCTTAAGCTACGATGTACTGTACCTGCAGACTCGACACCATCTAATCCATGTCCTACTTTCCTATGTGTCCCTGGCGTCGGTACTTGGTAATGGGGGCTATAGAAGTATAACCTTGCGTGTAGGTAATATTTTAGGGTGTTCCTGCTTTCTTATAAAAGAATCTGATGGGACCTCGGCAGTGACCTACAGAGCTTATGAGGTATATGTACATACTAGGTAGTTATCTAAGTCGCGAGAGGTTCAAAAAATAAAAAGTAAAGTGCAACATTGGATTGATCTATTAGGTGGTTCAGCTCTAATGCAGCTTAGAACCACATTCGCTCAACAAATTTCCCACAAAAAGTCTAAACACTTCACCTTCCCCATCTCACACTCCATCGTCCTCTGATATCTGGTTCTAGAAGGTGAAATTCGCGTCTATCAGCTCCAATCGAGACGGACCTAGATAAATAGGTCGCCTACTATATAGCCATGGCAGGCTTATCGCTAAAAGTAACCAACCGGTCCCGGAAGGGCTTAAAAAACCTACCACCTTCCGTCGAGCTGCCAAACGATGCCACTGTCGAAGACGCGAAGAAGGTCGTTGCACGCGCTGCCAAGGTCTCCGATTACAACCGTATTGGAATATTTGACCCTGTCTCTAAGAAGACTTTGAAGGACAGGAAGTCCCTACTCCGGGAGCAGAGTGAGGTTATTAAGCATGGCGAACTACTTGTTAAGGACCTTGGTACGATTCTCTTTCATGATGTTTCGTTGTGTGGAGCTAGTAACTAACCAGACTGAATAGGCCCCCAGATCAGCTGGCGGCTAGTCTACGTGATCGAGTATCTCGGGCCCCTACTCTTCCACCCCCTCTTCGTCGGCGTTCGAAACCACCTCTACCCAGCCGTATGGCCACTCCTCAAGAACCACCTTCCCTACGAGGCACGCCTCGATGGCGAGCTGTCATTTGCTCAACGCGCCGCCTTCGCCATGATCATGGCGCACTTCGTCAAGCGGGAGCTGGAGACGCTGTTCCTGCACAAGTTCTCGGCCAACACGATGCCCTTCGCGTACGTGTTCCGGAACTCCTTCTTCTACTGGGCGTTCGCGGGACTGCTCGGCGCCGTCGAGATCTACGCGCCCTTCTCGCCCGCCGCCCTCGCTCCCGAGGACCCTACCCCGCTGACCTACCTCGGTATCGCCCTGTACCTGATCGGCGAGATCGCCAACTTCGACGTTCACTACTACCTGGCACATCTGCGGAAGCCCGGCGAGACCGCGAGGAAGATACCTCATGGTCACGGCTTCAGCCTCGTGACCTGCCCTAACTATATGTTCGAGATCATTGCGTGGATTGGTATCATTCTGGTCACCCGTAGTCCGTCCCTGGTCGTGTTTATTTCCGTCGGCACTTACTTCATGTGGACTTGGGCCTGGGGCAAGGAGAAGGCGTACCGCAAGCAGTTCGGTGACAAGTATAAGAGGAAGCGCAGCGTTATCCTTCCCGGCCTGCTATAAACTTATCGAGTTTGAAGCAGCGCATATAGTGAGCGATGGAATATACTCCGCTGTAATACTGCATATTTGAGCAGAAGTCCTCTGAGATGAGGAAGAATATGATATTGTAAAGATAGGGACACGAAAGAGTTTAAAAAGGACCCAGAAGTAAAGTCGCACCGCGAATATTTAATATAATAATAAGCGTCAATCGTCTTTGTCATGACTATGTATATATTAAACACATGTACTCGTGACGTAAATATCGTATAATAGATCCTCGAAAACCTCAAGAGGTGAATATACTCCATGGCCTGAATAGCGCACAATAGAATCCCCGGATAAATAACGGCCGCCCGTAATGCACCAAGCCCCAACCCGAAAACCTTAACTCCGGGAGTGGTATCCTATACTGAAATGGAAAGCCACGGAAAAGCAATCATAATGGCTCATCGTCATAATCCTGTCGTCGTAGAAGGATTTATACTCTTATCTACGGGAGCAACAGATGGCTCTTCTATCAGGCTCTCGGGTCGCGAAATATCAAGCTGCTGAAACAACTCGTGCGGCCGCGATTCGGGGGTACTGTCGACCTCTGTGCTGCTATCCTCGGTAGCTGGCTCCTTGCCCTTGACCGAACCTTCTTGAGCCTCGGCTGGAGCCGTGCTTAGCGAGAGGGAATCCAGGGGCTCGTGTAGGCTCGTGGCCATAGCTTCGCTGATACTGTCGGCAACCGCTTTGTCGACAGTGACGCGCGTCTCTTCGCCTTTGAGTATGCCGCCTTTGTTCCCATCGTCCATTGTCGCATATCCGTTTAATCCACGGTCTTCCGTCTTCGCATTATCAACGTCTCCCGTCACGCTTCCGCGGCGGCTCCCCGCCCTACTATCATCAGCACTATAACTCCCGGACCAGGTACTTCTGCTGCACTGACTACAGCTCTCATCATCGCTTCCGCTGCCCTCCTTCACGAGGCGCATGGTCTCCTCGAGTACGAGGAAGTCTCGTTCGAGGACCTCGGCCCAATTCTGCACGTTGCCTAGCTCCTTGATCTTGCGCTCCGTGTCCCGGGCTAGTTTCTCCAGCTTATCATTTTCTCTGCGCAGAGCTTCGGTCCCCTTGGTAACGTCCCGCTCTTGCTTAGACAGCGCTGCGGCGTTCGAGTGTAATAGCGAGGCGCGTGATTGTAGCTCCGAGTCTAGCATGTTTGACATAGAAGCTACGAGCGCGGCGCGCGCCTCCGTGATATGCAGCTGCGTCGTGCGGGACGGTAGAGTCGGATTCAAATCCATGGTGTTGCGGGCTTGAGCTCCGCCGGCGGCGGACGTGGTTGCGATCGTAGTGGTAGGGGGCGATGTAGCGGTTCGAGACACCGAGGCGGAATTCGACGGTTGCGGACGCGAGGAGGTAGATTGATTAGATGGTGGGACATTTAGTGAGCTCGCGGTGTTGGACGAGCCAGTCGCATTCTTCGGAGCTGCTGACGGGACAGCACCCGGAGCTTCGGGGGCGGAGGAGACAGGAGGTGGGGGGTGTGCCGATGTACCCGGGGCCGACATCTTAAGGTAGCGGTCGTTGTTAGGAAACTCTGATGTACCTTGGCAACGGCAAAGTGCAGAAACTGTAACCCTCTGCAGAAACCGTACCTATAAAAGAATTGGACGTTGTTGTTCGAATGACGAGGAGATTGCCCCAGAGCTGCGGGATGTTGTTAGACATATGCGGGGTCTCGACCAAGCTGATTGGAGGGATGCAAAATGTCATGCGTAGGGTGCCAACATCGTCCGTATCCATATGGATATCCATGGATCGGTTCGCTCCCGTCAAACTAGCATTGACGGAAACGTTACACTATGAATTTGGCTCATTGGTTCTCTGGCGATGATTTTCCATTAATCAATCTTCCCAATCTACTTCTAACAGACCTTCTTCCCGCTGTGTGCTGACCCACTCCTCGCTCGCTAGACCTCTGAGGAATCGTCGCTGGAGTCCGGCGCTGTCTTTATGCCAGTCACATGCATAGTCACATGGTGGAGTGTCACCCTCACCAAAATAACTGCAGATAAGTTTATGACGGCAGGCGTTCGTGCTCTCGCAATATTCAGCTAGAGCTTTCAAGCTGTTTGCGCGTGCGTTGAACTCGTTGAATCTGTTGTCCGAAGTAGAGCGCTCGCGGTCTCGCATAATAAGACTACAAACTCGGTCTCTATCTTCACGACTGTAATATAGGAAGCAATAAGCTGCATTCCCATCGCGTCCGGCTCGTCCGGCTTCTTGATAGTAACCTTCAAATGATTTAGGTACTCGCCAGTGAACAACAAAACGAACGTTGTTCTTGTCGATACCCATACCAAACGCAGTCGTAGCTATAATGATATCGTACCCGGGTTCGTTGGAAACCCACTGCGAGAGAACTCGCTCCTTGGTCTCCTTGGACAACTTAGCATGAAATGGCTGGGCGCCGATGCCTTCTTGTCGGAGCTGTGCAGCGAGGCTTTCACACTCATCTCGCGAAATAGTGTAGATAATACCAGGGACGTTGTCAACACGCTCACCGAGGGCGGCGAGTTCGCTTTTCCGGGGTTCCTCGCCTCTACGTTGGTATACACCACGGATCCACTTGAGAAAATCCTCTAGTCGCTGATCATCTTCGTCACGTGTGAAACGGATCTCAAAGTGAAGATTAGGCCTGTAGGCCGTCATTGTGAATGTCTTCAGTTTCCGCAAGCCCCTGTCTAATCCAAGAGTAGCGAGGATATCGTTGCGTACCAGCTCATTAGCTGTTGCCGTTAGGCACATCATGGGTACATCTGGAAATGATTCACGGAACCATGCCAGCCTCTTGAAGTCTTTACGGAAGTCGTGGCCCCATTCTGAGATGCAGTGTGCTTCATCAATCGCAATACGCGCAAGCTCTCGTTGTTCATGAACAACTTTCAGCCTTTCCCGGAAGCGGTCTTGGGCACAGAGCTCTGGGGTGACATAGAGTAGCCGAGTACGTGGGTGACCAGTTTTGAGGTCATTCATGATACGATCCTTTTCCGCAAGGGGTGTAGTGCTGTTAAGCGAGCTGGCATTGATGTCGGCTGCGAGGAGAGCTTCTACTTGGTTCATCATAAGACTCAGCAGGGGTGATACAACAATAGTAACTATCTTGCGTTAGTAGATAGTATAACAGCGGCGCGAGAAAATATTATGAATATAGAGAAAAGGGGGTATATTTATGTTGGAGACATACTGCCTTGGTCTACTACGGCTGGAAGTTGGAAGCATAAGCTTTTTCCAAAGGACGTTGCTGCTTGAACGAAGACATCATCACCATCCAGTGCAGCCTGTATAATCTCTCGCTGAAATGGTCGAAAACTAGTCTTGTTGAACTGGCGGCGTAATGTAAATTCTAGGTCTGGAAAAATGAAGGAATTGGACCTGACTAGAGCCGGCATTTTAGACTCGAATCTGTAGCCATCGAAATGGCCCAAGTTCATATATGGGTTTTATAGTCGAATCTCATCTGGGTCTTCGATAGGTTAGACAGCCTATTACTTTTCTGTATGAGGTAGCCTCTCGACCAGTTCATAGAGCTGGACCACTGTGAAGATACGTAGATCTCCGCAATTGGGCTATGTATCTCTAACTGCAGGATATGCACGTGGTATTGAATATTCCTGCTACTTGCTGCTATAACCTGTGGCGGAAATGGCTTCGCATGATTCAGATGGTTTAAGGATCAATTTAGCATGAAGAAAGAGTCTGGGTCGGGTTAGAGATTAATGTCAGCTGAGCTATACGATGAACTTTTGAAGATTGAAGATTGAAGATTGATTTGAGATTATGAAGATTAGGTAACTCCCATATGCAGGTACAACCTCTAAAGTTGGAAACAGGAACTAGGATATACCTTCTTTTACGTCTTGCAGATGACCGTTTGAGAGTTCTAGATGTCTTTTTTTCTACTGTTCTGAATCGTGACTTCTAGACTATCTTATCCTTGATTGCCTAATCGCGTCGATCTCCACCGTCGCGTGGGAACATGGAACGTGCCTTGCATTTTGGCAACAGACTAATTGAATGCTAGATCAACATCTGATCCGTGCACGCGTACATGCAAGATTTAGTACACACCCTAGTGTCCCGTTCTTCCTTGTCCCAAGGACCACAAATATTTTCAAATCGATAGGTCGGTACCGATAAGACGCTACGGTGTGAATTACTATGGTACCAATTATGCGGGAAAACGAAGTGGCTCTTCGGTCTCCATGCGAACAATGATATTAAAAAAATATATATACAATCTTTGTTATAGACACAAAAAAAAAAGTGACAAGTCTGATTGCGACGACTGATTCACATAGAGAAAATTACTTTGCCGAATTCGCCGCCTTTGGTATTCATCTATGATGGATTACATTCATTAATCAATACTCTCACTGCAGTGAGGCAGTGAAGCAGCGAAATAGAAAAAAAAGAAACGGCGGCTGACAGACAAGTAAACTAGGAAATCCCAAGCGCCGCCGCCCCATCTTTTTCTGATTCGCCGACACCAACTTCCCCTTTCTGTTGTCCTACACACCCCCTACTCGGCGTACTAAGCGATAAGTTCGGAAACACACACCCGCCGTGTCTCTGTCAACACACCCTGATTTGGGCTTGGGCGTGGGCGTCGCGACAAAGAACCCTTCCCCTTCCCTCCAACTGGACCAACTGGTGCCCAAGACCCGATCCCTTGTGTCTTGCTTAGGTTGCGCCGCACCACGTCTGGCCCCCTAATGGCCTGAAAGAGCTCCAAAGGGACAGGGGGCTGCATACGAATTTCTGCACTCTTCGACGACATCAGTGCTTCGCTTCACCCTTTCGACTACACTAGGCGTGTTTCAACTCCGAACCCTTCACAATTCGCTGCCAAGAACATTGGTTGAAACGCCTCTGACAGCTCTGTCTCTTTTCTCGTCGAATTCCATGCGTCTACAACTCCGTTTCTGAAATCCAACAAGCCGAATTGTCTACCTTTTCGAGTTTCGTTTCGAATTCGAATCCAATTCCTTCTCGAACGTGATCTTGTATCTTACCACGATGGTTTTGGTTGTTTCCCTTGGCTCATCGACCTTTCTTCTCTATTAGAATCTATCTCAGTAATATTTGTTTGGGGATACTCTCACTAGGCACTGGGATTCTCTACGACCAACTTGATCTCCTGTCCGATTTCGTACATCCCGAGCGTTGCGGGTTACAACCGCTTACCCTCTCCTACCATGAGCGTCGCCCTTGGTGGCATGGCCGCTGCTGTCATACCGCCTCAATCATCGACATCGAGAAGCCTACCGACAAATGTTGCTCAGGCTATAAGGCGAGTACCTCTCGCTACTACGATGCCTCCTCCGCCTCCTATACCCGATCAATTCAATACGTCAATGAGCAGCAGCTCTGGCTCTATGCTGTCTGCAGCTGCAACTGCTGCTCCATTATCTCCTAAGCAAGTCATTGCACTTGCTAGAGAGGCAATGAATGATGCTCTGCAAGAGAACGAGACGCAAGCGGCAGAAGCCAGCGGTGTCAGTACCGAGCTCAAGCCGGGTATCACCATCGATCTTAGTAGGAAGAATATCCAGGCACTTCCGGATGAGGTGGTGGATATAATAAAGAATGAACTGGAACGGTTAGTTCTACCCCCGGTGATGTGCTGCATAGAAACGTACTGACATGTCTAATTTCTTCGCAGACTGGCGCTCTCGCATAATAAGCTATTGTCCTTACCGGTTAGATTCTCGGAGTGTACACACTTGCGCTACCTTAACTTGAGAGCCAACCTAATCAAAGAGTTCCCTCTATCGGTAATTATCTGCTCCCCCCCCTTAAACCAAATCCGATTCTCATTCGCGTTCTAGCTCTGCGATATCAAATCTCTTGAAATATTGGATATGGGAAGGAATAGAATTCGAGTTCTCCCCCCTGAGATTGCCAAACTTACCTCTCTTAAGGTGCTAGCTTTGCAGAAAAACCGGATCGAGGAGCTTCCGCTTTGCTTAGCAGATATGGTCTCATTACAAATGATGCGGCTTGAGGGAAATAATATCACCTTCCCACCAAAGGAGGTGCTTCAAGTCCAGGCTGGCAGTCCTCCTAATGAAGGATTTTTGGAAAAGAGTGAGATGAGAGAGCTCCTAATCACTACACATATCAAAAAATTTCTGAAGCAGAAATCCCAAAGCATGAACGGAAGGGAGAAGGACGGCGAAAATGGCGGAGATGAACTCAGCGACGGGACGGAAACCCCGCGAATGCCCATCAGAAGAGTAGTCAGTGGGCGATTTCCTATTCGAGTGAATGGTAACGACATGAGTGATCTTCGATCTCCGGCCGTGCTGCGACCGCCCCCGATACCATCTAGATCACACGCTCGAGGTTTGTCTCAGCAGAATACAGCCTTTCGAAGACCCGGTGTCATGCCTCTCACCATTGGCAATCCTAATGAGAGGTTGCGGTCAAACAGCGAAACCTTGTTACAAGCAAGAGCGGAACGACCATCGGACCGGAATAGACGAATGGGTATAGTGCCTAGAAAAACAAGTGAGCTTGGGACCTTGGATGAGGGCACAGTGAACAACCGATTCAGCCACCTTCGTGGGCTAAGCCATGGCTCGTCGATGACAGGTGGCTTAAATCCTATCGCAACTGCCGCGATGAGCCCGAATAGTCCGGCCGAGCCATTGCTTCATCGACCGGACTACGTGCGACGGCTTTCCGTCTTACCGGAGCAAAGACGCGAGTCGAGAGTTTTCGACCCCATTATTGAGTCTGCTAAGGGTATTCTTTACGCAATCTTTCAGATTCACCCAATGATACAGCTGTTCACAAGGCTCACTAGCGACGGTACGACGAAGCGATCAAGCCTTGAGATCGTCTTTTACAACACCAACTTTCATATTGAACAATTAGAGCAGGAGATTCAGAAACATGAATTCATTATCGAAAACGAACCCTACACACCGCGCGAGAATGAGAACGTCCAGAGGGCTGTACTTACTCTAATCAACGCCTACAATCATATCTGCTCCCTCCTAATGAACAATATGGATACAATTGTCGACAATGGAGACCCACGCTACATTCGTACAATGATGCTGTTGCTATATCATAGTATAATGGAGCTTCGTGTCACTGCCAACGAAATTTCAGGGGCTACTAACGAGTCGACGATAAACCATGGATATCAACAGCCAAGGATTGAAGATACGATTAGGGCTCATTCTCGGGAGAGTTCGATGACACCTATAGTTGAGCGACCTAGTCTCAATGGACGATCGCGACCCGGAGCCTTCCTTCATAACCCCAGCAATCTTCGGGTCGCGACAGACATGTCAGTCCCTTATATAAATGGTACTGGTCGGATGGCTCAGGTCAGTGCGACACCCCGATCCGGGGAGTCGTTCTCGTCTTCAAATCCAGACCTGAGGTACACCGACTTTACCGCGGATGAGCGTTCATTTGAGAAGATATACCTATCATTACAGAAGTCGTCGGATTTGGTTATGCGACTCCTTCCGAGCATAAACCAGCAGTTTCTTGCTTATATGCGTAATATTGAGAACCAACGAGCTCCAGAACGCACTGTACGCTGCTGGAAGGGCCTTGTAGCCAAGTGTGCAATGACGATCACAGAGACGGAACGCCTGAAGGAGAGGCTATCTCGTATCAAATTAAAGGAGCCTGGTGTCAGGACCGATCCCGCCTTTTGGAATACCTGCAAGATTTTCATCGACTCTTGGGCCGAATTTGGGAGCAGGCTGAAATCCTCTATGGATCAAATATCATTCCCACTGGATATCAGGACTAGATTGCGCCCGATTCAAATCAGCGTAAAGGAGACCAGCCAACTCATCATGGCCTCTCCCTGGGCATACCTTTTCCGGCATACTGGTAATATCACTGACGCAGCCAACCACTATTCGCCAAGTCACTATTCATCTGGCTCCGCAACTACCCAGATTCAATTGCCTATGACTCCTCAGAGTGCTGCTCTCGGGCCAGCTGTGCAGGCAACAGTGCCATCGACGCCTCAGAGCGCGTCTTTTGACAATGTGTTTAACGGTAACGTTTTCGAGCGGGCTGACACATTGATAAATATGGGAGGGCTGTCATTATCTCGTACTGGAACAATGACTAGCACCTCCACTTCGTTGAACTCGTCGTTCTCTTCCACGACCTCGTCGCAGGATGACCGTCAAGGCCCATCGACCATGTTGAGTCCTAATGGAAGTATAGGCCCCGCGAATTCTTATCGGCTGAACGGCGGGAACAAGCCCTCATTCTAGTTGAGGCGGGCTGTATCGTTCCGGTGACGTGTCTGTCACACCTAATTGTTCCATACGGTGCACGAATCACCGACATCCATTATCTACCCAGAAGCCGGGCTGGGAACAAATGCTAAAGAGCTTTCGGCTACTGATCAAGCGCATTCAGCTCGTTCTTCTCCCAGGCCTTATACTCTTGGCCTACCCCTATTGCATACATGTATCTTCCTCTGGACACGAAGCAAGGCGAAATGGATATAATTATTTCTCTGGTGCTATGGAAAATGGGACACCTGCGTGTAGTGAGGTAATCTTTGCCTCGGAAATGCCCGACTAATTCATGGAACTGGCGTTAATCGATAATTTAAGACTAACACGTCAATTGTAATGTCTGGATACCAAAAACTCAATTTAATTACTTATTCTCAAATCCTTTACTGCTTGATATTTGAGTGAATATGACTATAGTATGTGCATACTTCAGATGCGATTCTGAAAGTGTCGGTATTGCCGAGTAGCTCGACGAAAATGCGTATCTCGGCTTGAGGCTCCTAGAGTCGAAAGCATCGTCGGAGCTTGAGAACATACATTTGCAAACTCATTATCTGAACGAGAACAGAGGTTACAGACCGAAGAGCATCGACCCCTTTTCTTCTATCTCTAGCTTTTAGCTATCGGGGTCACTTTGGGTAGGCACGTTAAATTTTCGAGCGCCATATACCTGTATGAACCCAGGACTATGTGCCCAAATCTATTATCATATGCAACGTTATCTACTGGATATCGTGTCCCCTATTCCCTCATTTCTTATTTTTTCTTCTTTATACCCCGTTGCGTGCGTCTATTTCAGCGTGACCAACTCCTCAGCACTCGTGGGGTGAATCGCGATACACGAATCCAGATCCTTCTTCGTAGCGCCCATCTTGATAGCGACGCCGAAGCCCTGCAGCATCTCACCAGAGCCCAGGCCCATAATATGCAGGCCGACGACCTTCTCCTCGGGGCCGGCGCAGATCACCTTGTACTTGGTGGGGCCCTTGTCCTCCGGCTCCATCATCGCGTAGTACATGGCCGGGAAGCTCGTCTTGTACACCTTGAGGTTCTCCCGCCCGTACTGCGCCTCCGCCTGCGGCTCCGTCAGCCCGATGCTGCCGACCTCCGGGTGTGCGAAGACTACGGAGGGAATGTTGCTGTAGTCGATCCGCGCCGCGCTGAACTGCGCGCCCCCGTATAGCCGCTCTGCTAGCCGTCGGCCCGCGGCGATGGCTACGGGCGTTAGCTCCACGCGACCGGATACGTCGCCCAGCGCGAAGATGTTCTCGACGGAGGAGTTCTGGAACTCGTCCGTGACGATGTAGCCCTTCTCGTCTAGCTTGACACCAGCCTCCTCGAGCCCGATGTTCTTCGTCATGGGCGTGCGACCAATAGCCCAGATAAGGTGATCCACGCCGTCGAGCTTGCCCTCACCATTAGCGTCCTTGTAGTGTATCGTGAGCTTGCCGGTGGCAGGGTCCTTCTCGACCTTGCTCTGCGAGGACTCCTTGTGCAGGTGCACGCCCAGGCGCTCGTACTCGTTCGTCACGCCCTCCTGGATCATGGGGTCGAAGGCCCGCAGGAACGTCTTGTGCCGGATGAACAGGTGCGTCTCGCTGCGCAGCGCGTTGAGCATGCCTGCGAATTCCACCGCGATGTACCCCGCGCCGACGATCGCGACCTTCTTCGGCAGCGTCTCGATGTCGAAGAACCCGTCGCTGTTCGTCCCGAACTCGGCGCCCGGGATGCTGGTGCTGGGCTTGGTGGGCTCGCCGCCCACGGCCAGCAGGATCTTGTTCGCGCGCACCACGCTCTTGGTGCCGTCGTCTAACGTGATCTCGACCTCATTTTTGCTCAGCAGCTTCGCCCACCCGTGCACGTATTCGACCTTGTCATTTGCTAGGTTCCGCTCGTAAATGCCGTTTAACCGCTTAACGAAGGCATCTCGCTTATGCTTGAAGGTGGTGAAGTCGAAGGGCTTCGTCTCTTGGACCGAGAAGCCGTAGGCCTTGGAGTCGTGGATAGCTTCGGCAATGGCGGCGGCGTTGAAGGTGACCTTTTTAGGTACGCATCTATAGTGTATTTTATGTTAGCTCTTACTTTTCTCTCGTTTGCCTAGTTACTGTAACTATGAGAGTACTCGGCGGGGGTGAGGTACAGTACCCAACATTCACACAGGTGCCGCCGAGGCGCCCGGCTTCCACAATCATAGCCTTTGCGCCGAACCTGGCGCTGGCCATGCGCGCGCACCCAAGACCTCCGCTGCCGCCGCCGATAACCAGCAGGTCGGTCTCCTTAGAAATCGGAGCCATGATGTGCGGGGTAGTGGAGAAGTGTCTGGAGAGGGAAGTTATTCGCAAGGCTGCTGTCTTAGAGACAGAAAAGGACGTCAATCTCGTAGTAGAAGTAGTAGTAGCAGCCGATATTCGACTAAATATCCCAAGCGCTTGCATTGACCTGTTTATATTCTAATAAAGAAAGGAAACGAGAGTGATGGTGGGGTGGAAGGAATGACGTCTTATATGGAAGGCTTTGCGGAATAAAAAAAATAAGGTGTATAAAATGTCGGGATCTGATAATGCAGATTATGCGGCCGTAGGAATTGGGGCACTGCGGGTTGCGTTACTTGTGTAGGACAAACCGCGGTAGATTTGCAATCTTTAATGCCTAGATAGGTAACTTACAACTTAATCGTCAGCTCTAGAAGCACGCAGCATGCGAGTAATTACTAAGACGAATGAATCATCACGCCAATTAGAAGTGTTAGTAGCTATAAAACGGGAAAAACTAACGTCGAAGCTGGAGCGGTGATCAATAAGCACCGGCAGACCGGTTCCCACCGGTGCAACCCGATCCTGACTTTTAGGGGACCCCTTTTCCGAGCTAGCAGGGCGAACAGGGGTCTTTGACAAATTGTTCGGCGAGGCGCAGCATTCCAAGGTTCTAATTCCACCCGATTATAGCGCCTCCGATACGTATGTAGTACCGTTGTATAATCCCTATAGTTATCACATGACAACATTCTGACACATCTCTACATGTAAGTCACACACCTCGGACGACCTCACTCCATCATTAACAATAACACGTGTGAAAAGATATCGGTGAAAATATAACCTCTATTTACTAGATAAGTCTCTTATGGTATAGAACGACAGCATCAATATCGACCAGAGTATACTGGTTGTTATCGTTAAGTATAGCGGCGGAATACGAGGACGGTTGTCCCGCGATGCCCCGATGCCGATCCTAAATGCAGCTGTCAAGACAAATAAGTCGAGGATGTCTTTTGATCAACCTCTATGGTATTTGGGGCTCATACATGGTCTAGTCTCATGAGATTACTCAGCTCCACACGTCAAACCATGCGTGCTTCTTCGACTCAGCCTTAGCACCGACTGTGGTATCGGTATCGTTAATTGTATCTCTCATCGATTGGCGGTGACGTTCTTCCCAACCGTCACTGGGGTCCGACATCATCTCAACACCTGTTCATGGGAAACTCGGGTTAGATTTTATCGGATGGCAATATCAGAAAGTCATCCACGTACTATAGACAGCCTCGCCTCCCAAGTAACCAATAGGTTGTGCGTCACGCTTCGATCCCCGCGGTCTGAAATTTACCGTGCAACTGGAGAGAGCCATGTCAAAATCTGCAAATGAATTAGACGGCAAGGGGGTTGGCACTTACGCTCCATATGCCGGCCTATTAGGACTCCACGCTTGCTGATTGTAGCTCGGGCTGGTGCCATACATGCAGACGGCGTTCCATCTTCCGCTGGTGATTCGATAGCGGCTTTGATCCATGGTGCTAATTGCACACATAACTTGAGATAATTGGTTGATCGCTGGGAATCCTGCTTGGGGGCTTTGCCATGTTCCAGAAGAGACACTGTGACGATTACTCATGAGCTGATGGTGCCCAGCGCCTGCGATACAAAGGATTTCAACCTCACCTTCCGACTCCGGGGAATTTCAGACTGTTTCCGATGTTTTCACTCAGAAATACTGTGTAATTCCTCTTATGATACCTATATCTCTCGGCATTAGTGTCATCGGAAATGCTTTGACTAGGGGACCATTCAGGAAAAAGACTCCCGCTGAAACAACTCACCAGCCTAGTTTGGGGCTATTCCTCCAAGACTAATGCCACGTCAGCATACATTGCGATGAACTTGGCGACAATGGAGGATAGAAATATCTATGACAAACTTACTTGGAGGGTGACCCCTACGGGCCTACCTATTGAGTTCTTATATTGGGCCCGACGCTGCATAGTTTTCCCACCGTCGGGCCACATATTTGACCCTCCTCCCCAGCCATCGTCGGTCCACTATAGGATAGAGGGTCAGCAAGTTCTTCCTTTAAAATTCCACCTTTCCGGCAAATGTAACAGGTATTTGAAATAGGTATCACTGGAGGTTAAAGGTCGGGGTAGTGAGGGCAAAAAAGGTTTGGCAGACGTACCGACTTCCACACTGCGTCGGCGGCATTGTCATTGGGTACGAAAGCACCATTGCTATTCCTTTCATTGAAATATCTAACGTTGGTTTCCAGGTTCGCCAGGAGTGCTGTAGAGGATATATGTAAGTTTACGATTCTTGTGAAATTACGCGTCATCAGAATAGGAAAGCGACGTACCGTTACAAAATCCTTGCAGGCTTTGCTGCCAGACAGGCGCACAAGTATATCGGGCGCCGAATATGTCGTCGTCGGCACTTACCGGACCCGAATCGTCGTAATTAGCACCACCTTCCTCGCTTGAGGCAAATGGAAACTCGTCACAACTTGTGAGGTCCGTGGTTGGCGCACTAGCGGGGTTGGTCCACAGCGATGCTTTCAAGCCGCTATTGCGAGTACTACACCGACTGCGACCGGTACCAGGGACAGTGCAAGTTTGTCTTCGCCGAGTGTTGACTTGCGTGTTGGAATTGTCAAAGGTGAGTGTACAGCCCATGCCACCATCAGCGCCTGTCGCGGTACCTGTCCTACAGATTCCTTCTTGACCGGAGCCTCGAGAGACGGACACTTGAACGAATGATCGAGCATATTGTTCAAATGTCTCACAAATACCTTCTATGGATTCGGATCTGCCTGTTCCGCCTTGGTTGGTTGGCACTTGGAACACGAAATCGTTGAAAGCATTCGGGCAGTTATCTAAGAACAACGCGTCAGTTCTAGGGACATAGAGATGACCGGCGCGACTGGCGCGAAAGTGGGAGGTAAACTTACAATAAAGGCGAGGCAAAGTTGCGCAGTTATCAGTACCCGCCCTCTTGTGTAGGAGACTACTCATACCCCCTAGCCAATGGCCCACGTCTCGGGCTTTTCGTTCTTGGGTAGGGAAATCGCCACTCATATCAACTCCTTCTCTATTACCACACGTCGGAGGCTTACTATTGCAAGTGAATGTCTGCCCTGCGATCTTAAAGGTGCTAGCGGTTTGCGAGTCATCAGCGACTGTGTTGTCGGCTTGGCGCCTGGTGGGCTTTGTGAAACCGATGGAAACATCGCCGGACTGGTCATAGTCGCTAGAGTTACTTGCATATGCGAGTCCGTCGAGATAGTATCCCCTAGCACGTGCTGCAGGAGTATCAAAAATAGCGTTGGGAAGCTCGTTTTCTCCCAAGATCCAGGGACTTCTCTTCTGATCCCGCTTAAACATCCTGCGTTGAGGAGAGAGATCGTCGGAGCTGACGGTGGTCTAGTATTACTCAGTAATTAGCAGGTACATACGTATTTGTCAGGAATGAATGCTTTTATCTCACGAGCTATCGGAGCTGCCTTTATAAGGATGAAAGTCATGAGGATACTTACCAATGGCACGATTGGAATTGTCTGCCAATCAACTGGGTAATATGTGTTGGTCCTCCACTCCCCAAAGAATCTGACTTGGGCGATTGCAGCTAATCCAATGCGCCACAGGAAACTAACGGAGTAGCCATATGACCAGTTATAGTCAAGCCCTGACGTTCCGGCAGTGGCAAACGCGTTGAAGTTCAACGTTGTGTTTGCAAACGCTGAGATATGAGCGTCGACGAGCGTACCCTATAAACGCATCAATAAACTGAAGAAGTGAGCTGGCACAGGGTCGGCCATATACTCACATCAAGCGGCCCTATTCTACCACCGACCTGGATCCCCATGTTGATCTCGGGTGAAACGCGGATATTGAAGTCTATCTCAGCCTTGACGTTGGCCTCGAATGAAGGCATCAAGCCGTCTTGGTCGACGCTATTATCTTCCAGCTCACTTGAAGCCATGTCATGTGTCGTGTCTGTATTAGGCATGTACATTTCGATAGGTTTGAATGTGTATGTAACACCTGCCCTCATACTCCCTGATACCGTAATTGTGCCATCAATCTGACCCCAGATATCGAGTGAGGGGCTAGAGAGCGCTTTATATTAGTCCCCGTCCATTTGAAAAGAAGATTAAGGAGAAGATCTTGCCTAAGAGACCAGTTGTGAGGGACGAAGTCTGGGGAAGGCACTTACCCGACAGCGGCGATGCCCTTGATGGCTAGACCTGGGTAAGTCAATGTATTGATGAGCTTACGAGGTTCAGTACCGTAGCCTAGCTGCGCATCACCACTCAGTGTGATGCCCGCGCCCACCTTAGGCTGCGTCCTCGCATAGGCATACATCTCCTTGACGCCGCTAAGACTTCCCTGAAAGTAATAAGCGTACCGCGTGTTCATTTGCAACTGTAAGTCGGCAGTGACATCCATGCCCGCAGTGAATGTGATGCCTGTATCACTCCTGCAGAAGATTCGTCCACTGAACAAAGTGAAATACTTAGCATAGCCCATCGGAAGCACGCCTTGGGCCGACTTCTCTATCGTCGTTAACTTGTCGAGCCATCCGCCGAAGCTTCCCCACCAACGCTTGTTCAATCGGGCATGCTTGGTAGCTGTACTGTGCCGAGCTTGTAATTCTAGGCCGTTCCGCCGCGTAATATCCGTCTTATGTGTGGGCTGGGTGGTGAAGTCATCCAAGTTGCGCTTGTCCAGCTTGGCAATCTCGATACGCTTCTTCCATTCATGAAACGGGAGATTATCATCCATGGAGCGCTTTCTTCTAGTATTGCCTGAGTTGGCTGAGGAGTTGGTGACCTGGTCCCAGTAGCCGTTCAGGTTGCTGAAGTCTATGCGCAGGTTGATAGGTGAAGTGCTGTTTGTGCTATTATCACCAGACTGGCGCCCGATGAGGTGGAAGTTGTAGTCGAATTTGACCACATAGACACCTTGATTCATGTTAGTGATCAACCCCGAGAAGGCATGGAGGATACTCACCATTCTGGTTCTTTGTCAAGTCTCTCTTCCTCTTAACCCAGTGGGGGAACTCCTCACTCAACTCGTACTCGGGTTCCATCGACACGATACGAGCCCAAGGACCCTCACCAACGTGATGCGGAAGACGTATAATGGTATCTTCGGCGCCCTGGTAGAAGACTTCACGACACCGAGGCGAGTCGGCTGGATAATTGCAGTAGACGCGTATAGTCTCCTCGGAGTGCGTATAGACGTTATCCAGCACCGTCTTGTTGGTAGTCAGCAGGGACCTGGGCTTCAAATTGACGGGCTCATCGCGCTGGATCACAGTGAAAGACTTAGAAAAGGCATTAGAAATCGAGCCCTTGGGTCCGTCTAACATGACGAATCCAAAAGGATCCGCTCCAGGATCAGTGCTCTGATCATGGGGTACAATGTCCATGTCATTGTTTCCGAAGTCATCAGAAAACTGCCAGGTCACGTCGTCAGTTTCATTGTCGGCAACGTCGCTCCATAGGTAGCTCGGCAGGACGGGCCACTTTTCGGTGTAGATCGATGGGGGATCACAGCACAGATGAAATTCGGGCAATAGACCCGGCCAGGTGAACCCATTGACATCACACAAGGTGCTATGGCCAAATGGGAACGGCTGAGTCAAAGTGTAAAGCGCGGGAGGCATATTCCCTCTTGACCAGACCAGCTTATCTGGTTTACACTGTTTCTGGTAACAAGTCCATAAGGCTTCTCCCCCATCATCCGACCACGCGCAGTTCATGGGTGCCTCTATTTTCAGTCACGCGTTAGTAGTAATACCCAAAGCGATGGAGCGAACGGAGAAACTTACCGGCTGATGGACAGCAAAGCGACCTTACAGTATACCCAGGCTGGTATATCCCGCCCTGTATCGCACGATTAAATAGCGGGCATACATCTTCGGATAGTAGCATTAGTATGTGGAAACTCAAAACCCGTCGTATTAGGACCTACCGCCATTGTCTTCGTCATATCGTTGAGCAACACTAGTCTGGCCATCTCCGCATGGATTGAGTCCGTACCAAACTTCGGTACCGCAGTCGGTCCAGCTACAGCCCTGGAGGATCTCAGTGCTATCACAGCAAAGCTATGCAGCAGCAGTTCATGGTCAGTGGGGTGATGATACCATATATGAGTGATATGCAGTAACTTACACTTCTTTCCCCTTGGTAACAGCTCCCTCCCGTAGCCGCAACATATCCATCACGCGTTAGCTCATACTGACTAGAGCCACAGCCAGAGTTACAGCCAATCTCCGATCGAACGGGGGCGCCCTCCCACTTGCAGTTCTTTGGCATGTGATCAGTTGGACAACAGACCTGGTGCCATTGTCCGTCAGGGCACTGGGCAGTTCCTACGCGTCGTTGGTCTATTTGCAATGGGTAGTGCCCCGTAGCTACAGAGGAGTAGCCTGCTCCGCAATTGGAAAAGGAGTCGTCGGTATTGGTGCCATCGGTGCACCCTTGAGTGACGAAGCAGTTTTGGCCGGTATATGGGGCCAGGTCTTGCACCAACTGCGTCCTTTCAGCCGGGTATAGTGCATCCTCTACGATGGCGTGGGCGAAGGCTTCGTCGCCGACTAAGCCAGCTAGTGCCTGGAAGTCTGCGGTGTCATAGTCCAAAGTCCATATAGAAAATCCAAGGAGGCATCTTGATGTTAGAAAACTTATCTTATCTGCGAAGCTCGCATTATTCTCGTAGCTAATCCATTGTGATAGGGACGCAACCATATATTGTGTTGAGGATGCTTTGTCGTAGAAGTTGTTGGTACCTAGTTGTGACTCTATATCCACGGCCTCTATGGTTACGTGTCAGTAAGACATCTCATTTTCAGGATAGTGACTACAGCCCAGGAGCAATGGTTGTCTACATACCTCCGTAGTTCATAAAGCCAAACTCGTTTGAGCAAGACGCTGGAAAACCGGGACCATCGAATTTACACCCGGGTTGCGTACAGGAGGTATCCGCAAGCGTATAGGAAGTACCAAAAAAGGGGATCCCCATAACAGTTTTATTCGGACCTATACCATTGCGTTGGAGTAGATCGAAAGTATCAGAAGCGGTGGAAATATTGAAATGACCACGGACATAGCCATTTCCGTTCACGTCGACATCCCACAGATCGTAGAGGTCGTACGTCTGAACATTAAACCAATCGACATGATTTGCTAGATCCTCGAGTGAGAAGCCCCGAAGCTTATCATAGTCATACGGAAGGGAAACGGTAATCTGCCAGCCCCCGTTTTGAGCATCAAAAGCTTGTCGGATATTAGAGACGAAAACCACGAAATTATCGTAGTCATCTGGTGATCCGCCAGTAGAAGGATCCCCTGGATACTCCCAATCTGATACGAGTTCAACTCATTAGCAGAGATATTGCAGAAAGAGACCAGCTCAAACCCACCTAGGTCGATACCATCTAATGCATACTTATTCATGTATGCCATCAATGACTGTATAAACTGCTGCTGATTGGGTACGGTACCCGTCATATTGGCCCACCTCGAGGTTGTGTCTGAGTTCCTGAATATATTGTCATGATTATTGTTGCTTGGATGAGTGAAGTCGTAGCCACCAAGGACGAGATTCACTCGCAAGCCATCGTAGCGTCTCTTCAGTCGAGCTGTGCGCGCCATGATGGCACCATTATAATCAGTTAGTAGACCATCATCACCGATATATTCATATGCCACATTGATGTGTGTTAGAGCCCCTGCTGCTAAATTTTCGGGCTGAGTAGCATCACAACTTGAACTCGCCGAATCTGCTCTGTAGTAGCCGATCCGCACATTGGCGCTCATGGCGTCCGTATTTGCCGTGCAGGTCTGCGGCCTGTACTCGAATCAGTTGTAGGAATAGGGGAACGCGGCACTAGTATACTTACTGGATAGAGCAACCGCCTTCATTCTGGCAACTATCACAAAATGCAGGGCCAGTCCCGCAGAATCCGGCGTTGCTAAGGTGTCTAGTGAGTATTCACTCTCTTCGCTAGACATAACACGGGTGACGAACCTGCAGCAGCCATTATTTGGACAGCCTGTGCTATTTTCTGGTGCACCATTTCCACATTCTGGTTGAGCGTCACAGTTACCGAGACATCTAGAAGAGTTTAACATGCTTCCCGACAATTCAGTCATAGGACTCACTCACCCGTCACCACAATATGCACCTCCATAACCGCATTGACCTGCATGACAAGCAAAGTCAGTCGTTGAAGCTCTCGCTGTCCCTCTGGTGTGGGTTTATCGTCCTTACCTTCTGCGCTACAGCAGCCCCATTGGCACAGAGTGAAGGCTGCGCATACAGCCCCTTGCTGTGCTACTACACGTGCCACCAGGAGTGTCAGGCCGGCGATATAGGGGATGAATCTCATCTTGGAACATATAACACAGTTCTTCGCGCCGGAAGACAGGAGATAGTGCTAGGGAATTTGTCCCCATCGAATACGTTCACAACCGTGTCTACCATGGAGGGAGCATTTCCTGCCCATGTTCCAAGCAACTCAGTTATTTATTGGTCTAACAAACCTACAGCCAGCCGCTTCCTACTTCGCCCTCTTCGGACCTCTAACGGTTGCTCCGTATGGGAAGCTCACCCATACCGTCGAGGAGGGGACTGCGCTTGCTGCCATCCAGGAGAGTGGTCACTGAGTGACTTTCGTCTTTCGTACCCGATACTTGTCGCCATTGTCACCAACAACAACCTTTGACACCGAATACTCCGGATGACATCGAATATCGAACGATATGGTCCTTCAGACAGAACCCGCAACTGGGATATAGCTCGATGATTATGGCCGAATCAAGATTATGGTCCGAGGTCAACGAGTCTCCAGCAGTATGCCTTGTTTTTGCCCTTGCCAGCTATACTATAGCACCTAATACTTGGAGGTCAGCGATGTGTTGTCACAGCTTAAGTCAACCAACAGAATATACGGGATGATTCGGTGGACATTTTCACCGCCAGCAGGATTCTGATATGCATATAATACTTATCACCATGACTCGTGTGTGGCTCGCCGAGTGGTTGAGGAGGCTGACGTTTCATGTTGTTCGGCTGATTGGCCGCGAGGTAAGAGCTGTTGGTTCCAGTTCAACTCGAAAGGGCATCTCGGACATGTAACATGACCGGTGACATGACCGGTGTTTACTCACCTTGCATCTTCACCAATCAGTCTTCCGGGGTTATGTGACCTACATATAAGCAAAAACCATGCGGAAGCTACCCCAATTCTCATATTTCCCCTATTATCTACCCCAATTCCAGGATATGACCCCTCCATGCCCGTCCAAAGACGATGGTGGGATGAAAGAAGAGGATCTGCAGTGAGCACTAGATCAGCAGCAAATGATAAAGATTCCCAGCTGGGTGACTATTGGTCAATATCGCGGCATGTTGGAAAGAACGACATATCTTCAGTGAGGATGATCATCGAGGCCGGAGGGATTTTCGGCATGGAAATTCTAACCGAAGCGCGCACACGAGATGGTGCGAGAGGAGGTTAGATGGCTAGCGGAATCTGTGGCTTCGTCGTGCTGGACAGCTTACTTATCATTCCGACTTTGATTAAAGTAAAGCGGGCTTCAATTGCCGTTAATGAGACTTATGGATTCTGACGCTGGCCATACCTCGTTGAACTTTCAATAGTAATCTGAACTAACTGTCCAAAATGAGGCCTCTACCGCGAGTATTGAGCTTCGTTTTTCTCATCGTTGTGAACTTGACGACCGCCTCCTGTCTTCAAATATGGAACGGAACGAGCCAGCTCCCGTCCAACCTGACCGTCGCGTGCAAAAGAGTGCTTATGACTAACATCTCTTGCAATGCGCTGTACTCGATTTCGGACGTAACCACTCGATTACCGAGTAACGCGACAGATCTAGGGAATCATTGCGGTGGTAACTGCACCGGCTCTCTCGGGGTAAGAAAACCCCCAGTCCTCAGAAGAAAAGACAGAAAGGCTAACACTAGGACGTTCGCCGCCTAGAACTGGGCAAGATCCGTTCGTGGTGCCTGCGGTAATTTGACCTACCCCGTAGACGGGGGAGGGAGTTTCAACCCGGCCATGATGGCTTCAAACCTCCTCTGGGCGCAGCAGACGGCTTGTTTAAGGGATAACTCAACTAACCAGTACTGCGGTGTGGCGCTCGCCAACAATAAGACCTTGGCGGACAACATGTGCAGCAACTGCTTCCTCAAATACATGGCCGCAATGATAAGCTCATTGCAAGGAAGCGCACGCATAAACCCCAGTGACTGGACGTCACTGCTTAACCAGTGCCACGCGAATCCAAGCGACTATCCCACGTCCCCCTGGATTGCGCCGCCCATTACGCCGTATGTATTCTGATTCTGGCAAATGGCTTTGAGAAATCAAGGATATACAGCTGATTCATCTAGATCATCCGGGGCGCGAAATATCACCTGCTTCGGAGGTTGTTATTACCAGGCGCAGGAAGAGGATACTTGTGATTCGATCGCCAACACGTATGGGGTTGCGACTGATCGCTTCCTGTACCAGAATGGGATGGACTGGAACTGCTCGCAAATGGTGACGGACCAGAGAATGTGTGTAGGGAGCCAATGTGCTTTGTACAAAGTGAGTACACTAGTTCGGAGATGTCGAGAAAAGACTGACGAAAATACTAGGTCCAGGAGAACGACACCTGTGGCTCTATCATGAACGAACATGGGATGACGCTGTCAGAATTATTGGCGTGGAACCCTATCATTTGGCGAAGGGACTGCAGCAATATTGACGCTCTCGTGGGGAGGACGATCTGCATCTCGTAAGTTCTCAGATACAGCAAATTAGTTCCAAGATTCCGTTCCTAATTGTGAATTACACCCGCACAGGCCACCAGGGACTGAAGAATATACACCAGTCAATCTCAACGTGACATGGGCAAACAATTGGGTGACACCGGCGGGCTCGTGGACGGCAATACCGACATCCGGCTCTGCAGCGCCTAACTCGACCGTTCGTACAAGGATCTTTCCCCGGACGCCGTTTCCGACATCGACAATGGTCTATGATGCGACGGCGGATGCGCTTATCGAAAAATATGCGGTGCATTGCCCTGTGACTGAGGCGGACTTCAAGAACGGGTTTGAGTGGCATTACTTGAGCCAGGAGTGTTACGAGATGCTACACCCCTTTTGCGGGGCTAGAACTAGTGGGCCGTTGCCTACGAGTACCACATTTCCTGCTGAGTGTCTACCAAGCGCAGTTATGAAGCGCGTTAGCGATGGAACTCGTAGTTAAGTGAAGCGCAAAGGAAGTGAAAAGGCCTTCTTGCTCTCTAGGCACAGAGCTTTGGTTAAGTAAATACACGTCCATAGCGCAAGTTATACCTACGTACCTCATATGATTAACTCAGATCCATTCTCCCCAGCGCCCGAGAAGGCTCCATGGAGCTGAGCTAAGCCCATGCCATGCCACGCACCATCGTATTCCAGTAGAGTATTGGCGTTGAACTTATGATGCCAAACGGCGTTACCGTGAACGTCTAGATAGAAGACCTTGATTTTGAAATCGTCCATGGCCTCACGGTCGGCAATGTAGAGCCGGGTGGCAATGTTGTTTGACCAATCCCATAGCCACCTGTCTAATTCCTCACGATCGCCAATTGGTGGAGTGTTTCGGTTCAGCTCATCGATTCTGCTCTTATGGTAGAGCTCCTCGTGTGCGTGGCGTTCTTGGTCACATAGCTCTGGCGCACGGAGCAGCACGCGCTGCCAATCGTCGCCAAAGTCGTATAAAGCCTTATCGTTCCAGTCCCCATTACCATCAATGAGTCCCTGAAGTATCGCATCTTGAATCATAGATGTATAAGCCTCAAATTGGGTTTGGTCATTCATGTCGCTGTAGTGAGTTCTCACTATAACCGGGTCATGGGAGGTGTGAGTTGTGCTGCGCCCGCAATAATTGCGCTCCTGGATCGACTGGAAAGAGGGTAAGATACGAGCGATGACAATATTATCATCGGGTGGAACATAGTTGCTGGAAAGACGCTGCCTAGCTTCCATGTGATATGGCTGTCATTTCATATTGCCTAAGTTAGAGAAAATGAGGACGGCACGGAACCTCCCATCACATAAATACGCACATGTCGTTCTCTGGGCTTCATGGCAAGATACTGGCGCGCCAGCGAGTCCCACTGCCTCTTGTCCTGTGTCGCGTCGGCCGCGTAATCCCATCGCTCCTATGCCGTTTAGAACGTTGATTCATGAATTTCTCATAGGGATCAAAACAAAAGGGCTTACCAAAAGAAATACGTCAAAAGGCATACGGCCATATTTCGCCTCTGGCGTTAATTCTTGTGTTGGATTCGCCATACTTGGCAAGCCTTGGTATGTTATGATCAGATGGAGGAGTTACTGAGGGAAATTGAGGGATTGGGGGTGAGATAGCCGCCTACAAACGAACTGGTCAAGCCACTTGAGCCCCCGAAAGCCCCGCGAGATTACCATTCTGGGCGCCTATTACACTCGCAGATAGCGCATGCCTAGGTGGTCTAGGTACCTGTATAGTGGGTATTGGATGCTTATCATGACATTGATAGTGGGGATATTCATATTCGTTCAGCCACGCTCATACATATCTTAGGGGCCATATCTTATTCATGATGTTCGTCATTCAAGCATCAACACCTATCAATGTGTCTAGCTTCTCTAGCAAGCTGTAATTCTCATACTGTATATCTTCATGACCTCTTATGTAGGTACACGCACGCCAATAATATTAAGATGCAAATGAGAGAACCGAATTATAATCCCGCACACAAAGCTTGGAGCCTCAAACCTAACGTCCCAGCAAAGAGCACAGAGCGCGACCACTCCGCCCAGAAGAACACAACCCAGTATCGAGTTATATCAATTATGCCTAACCAAGAGCTTGCGATTGGGACGCTATGCTAGTGGTCATGGTTTTATTGCAGATCCGGCATGGCGGGATTGTGATGGAGTACGATGAAGTCGAACTAGAGCTGGATGACCACGACGTTGTGCAAGACAGCGTCTCCGTCGTTGTCATCCATGACGTCAAGCCCGTGGTCGAAATCACCTTCAACCAGAACTCAGTGTTAGTTGATCCTCCTTTGAGTAATACTATAGAAAGGGAGAAGCGAGCACTCAGGAACACCTACCGTTTGTGTTAGTGTTTTAGAATCTGTCTGGGTCTCGGTTTCGGTTTCGGTCGCGGTCGCTGTCGCGGTTACAGTTGGCGCGTTTCCCGTGACCGTCTGTAGCTGAGTGATCGTCGACGTCACCGTCGACGCAGCGCAAGTCGAAGATGAGGCTTGCGCTCCACAACCACTCGCCTGCAGAGTAATAGGGAAGCACTTAGCCTGTCCGAAATTGGGCGCCACGTATACGTTATATTCCGTATCCGTGGCTGGGCAGGCGTAGAAGGACGAGGAGCCCTTATATTTGAGAGTGCCCGAGCTGTCTATGGAGAAGCTATCATCTGGTGCGGTATTCGCATTACATTGGACCTGGGTGATTGGTGCCTCTGGGACCACAGCTTAGAGGAGACCTTTCCTTCTATGGTATTCTCTTCAAGACTTACCAGTCACGATACAGCCATAACCCTTCTCATCGGTAATCCCCCCCTTACTATCGATACAAAATGTCGATATCGGCTCGGAGCCATTGAGACGGATTTGTCCGTCTGGCAACTGCCCCGCTGGACAGGCAAAGGAGCCCGTAGAGGAGAGTGTGAACTTGCAGCAGCCACCTCCTCCAGCTGAGACTGTTTGGAGCACGGCGACGCTGGAAAGAGCAAGCTGTAGAAGAGTGCTGGATAACTTCATGGCTGTCTCGAGGGATGATAGAAGTTTGAGCTCGGACAATTGAAGGGGATAAGAACAGCTCAGCGGAGGTCGCAATACCTCACAAGGAAGACAGGAGAACACGTAAGGATGGGAATTGCGAGATATACCCTAATCCACCTCGCTCATGCTGGAGGACGATTCACGCCGGCTTCCGATAATCGCATTGCTTCGGCTTCAAGCTCCTAGGACGGCCCCTTTGTCATTCCCATATCGAGTTCGCGGTAGTTCGCCAAAACCTTCCCCAGACCGCCATCGCGATGGTCTCGTGATGATAATTATTCATCCAATTGAGCCATTATTCCCTGTGAGGTCCTCGGCGAAGAACTGGACATGAGTAACAGGATATCTAGTTCAACTACCAACTCCCAACAACGCCGTCTCACGCCTGCTACAGTTGGCAACAGACAAGGGTGTGGTGTTGAAGACTTTACTCCTAGGTATCTATACTGATCTATTTCGTACCTTTATTTCATCATCATTATTGGCTCGCCTACTGTTGTGCCTGGCTATCAACCTATCATATAGCATTGATATACTAAGCACCATGTGTTGGTTTCATCGAGTGGGGTGAATCTTACATGTGGTTATGCTGTTGCATGTAGCATTATCGCTAAGCGCTAACGCGGGCAATTTACAGAACAATTTGGGGTAGCTTCTCCAAATTGTGATGGAGGAGAGTCAATGTTAGGGTAGATGCCATCATGCTGTATCAAAAGGATAGATTGAATCCCCCCTTCAGTTGGCCATGAGAGTATCCTTCGTCTCTACTCTTCATAGGAGCTAGCTACTCGAGTAGCTTGCAATCTTCTTGTCTTGTGAATCACCATTTTGGTTTGACGACGGCGAGCCGTCTTCGCATAGATACTATGGAGACACAGCTGAACCATAGCACCTCTTCCGATGTCCTCAGGAGCATTCTCGCGACGCTTCAAAATTTGGAAACGCGTTCAGAGAACCAGAACACGCGTTTGGGCGCAATTGAGTTGTTAATAGCCTCTTCTACCTGCGCTGATGTTGGCAGCCCCTCTATTTCCCCTTACTCCCGCCACGTCTCCGTTATATATGATGGCAAAACTCCACCACCTTCCATAGCGACATTTGAATCACCGGTGGACCATACAGTCGCAACCGCCTACGCGGCTTCTGTGATAGAGCTAGGCAAACAGTTTTCCCTCCGGGGGTGCCCCAGCCCTGAGGATGTAGACGAGCACGCCGAGGAAATTGACGAGTATGAAGGCAGTGAGTGCGCAGACCGAGACAATGATCAGTACTCTATGTCGGTCTATTCGTCCCGGCCTCTTTCTCGCCTAGAGCTTGACATCCCACCAATTCCTCCGCTTCCTCGTAAAAGCGCCCAACGGGAACGCGCACAATCTGAGCCTGTGGTGTACGACTCTACACCACATGGAAGCTGTCAAGTCTTAGCTATGACATACGAAGCTACTGCCGAGGGCTCAACTTCTCCAAGCTCTGTACCCAGCACCCCACACCGCTCCAGCACCGGGTCTCAGGATAGACCTTGGTTCTCTATCAGTCGGCACTCTGCGAGCACGGGGCGAACGTCTATGTCGATAGAAGGCGCATCATCTGCTACAGGCAGCAAGCGCGGCGTGAGCACCACTCTCGACGACGCATACAGCAACATCAAACAGTCTTTACCACAAGCCTCGCAATTCATCAGACGGACATTCTCTATTACAGCCACAAACAGCGACAGCAAAGGCAAAGCGAAGATTTCCCATCCAGAGCAAATGTTGAGAATTGATGTGGACTACTTGGTCCCGGTTACGAATCTCGAGGAAAATAACGCGACCGCCGACAAGCGGGGGCTTCCATTCGTTCAGCTAGTAGAGAAAACAGCTAGAGTCTGTGTTTCCGTTTTCCCTTTTGTGCTTTCGCTCCTAACACGGGAGGCGACTTTCATTCCACGATAAACTATTCCAATGGAGAAGATGCACGGGGGCAATAAATTTTTACTCAATGCTATTATCGCTTTGAGGGGCCATTCCCAGGTATATGTACAGGCAACTATCCAAATATATTGACCATTCGCGCTATTAAATCCCTAGGAATATACTGTAAAACTGGGGAGCAGAATAGGGGCACCTCGCCAAAAGGCCACCCTAGTGGCCCACACAGAGGGGGCCGCCGCTTCTACCCGGGAGTTAGCCCCTTAGCCCGTGTAGGTCCGATACTTTGATAGATCAATTCTCTCCAACTTGTACGAACACCATTAGGACTGCCGCGTACCTAGGGACTTACTTAGTTACTCGCTACGTTCAAAGGTGAGGATCTGACTTACGCTGCTGTCGCACCTAGAGCCTCGAACGGTTTCGTCGCCATAGCGAACGACAGGACCAAAAGAAACGCGAAGACAAACACGGTTATTACCACCAACTTCTGTTCCAGAGATCCCAACTTCTGCAAGATCCAGATTGGTGTGATTAGCATAGCTGTCCCTATAGTCGTAATCACCGCGGACACGAACGCATTCATCCTCGCGTCGGAGTAATACTTCACCCATTCCGAACCTTTCACAGTTGGGTGGAATTTGTCGCGCCATATGGAAAGTGTTCTGAGACGAAGTGAGTTGTCTATTAGTTGACGTAAGGGCGGTTTATCTCTCCCCTTTAAGCAGACGAGGTCGTTCTGATCCAGATAACTCTGTTGGTTTTCATTGATCGCCCGCCTGTCGTAGTTTTCATGCCATCTTCTGATATTCTTAACGTCTCGGGGTGGTGCTGGCGAGAATTTTTTGATATTGGCTTGGCGGATAAGGAATTCATCTATGGCAATGAATAATGTATCGCGACATTGACGCTATCGAGGTCAAACCATACTTACGGTATCGATTTAAGGCTATCTCGATTTCATCCAGAATTGATTCGCGGTCGTCCTTCTTATTTCTGAACGTACCGTTGTTGACGGGATCCGAATCTTTCTTACTATGGGAATCGTCTAGCTCCATAAGCCTCGTTTCAAGGACCATCACTCTATCCTGAAGTCGAAGCGCGACCCGGGCACTTAGTTCTTGAAACTGCCGAAATATGAGGAAATCGCCATCCGATGAGATGAATTGCGCGTATCCTCTATAGCCGACATACTTCCATGGTTGCCTAAAGACATCGTCTTGGGAAGGTTGATCTGTGCCTTCTTCATCCACGGGCACCCTCTCCTCGTCGGTTCGCGTTCCAGCCGCCTTACGGATTGACCCTCTCGAGGCTCTACTGGTATGCGGACGTTAGCATAATTAGGATCATTATTATCATAGTTATACTTACACAATTGGCCAATGGAAGGATGATACATTGCCCATGGTGTTGATAAGGAGCTGTCTGTTTTGGAATGACTATTCTCTTGATTTCTGGGAGTCAAGCATCGAATCAACGCGAGAGATTCTCCTGGGGGGGCTTGGGAGATATTGCATATTGTATCACACGATACTAGGTAGTAATGCATTAGCTGGTTGCTGCGCCACCGCTGTGTGCCTTACAAGCCGGTATATCAACCCAGCCTGCCTACGACATCCGGCAGGCTTCGATGCAATCTTCTGCAATCTTCTCACTCTTAAAATCGTATTGACATCTAATTACCGCACAATAATCGCGGCCATGTGCCAACTTCAACCAGCGTACGTCCCGAGGGTCACAAAAACAGTAACGGCAGACCCGGCTCCGGATAACGATTTGGAATGGGAATGTGTGAGTTCGGATTCTATGTTGATACTCGGAAGATTTTAGGTTCCTTAACTAACTCATTGAAGTGCAATTGCGGCGAGACAGGGAATTCATATTATTATGATACTTATTGTAATAATTGCTCGAGAGCACGATGTAGTGGCCACTCTGAGCTATGATACCCGAACCAAGCAATCGCTTCATACGAGGAAGCGATCATATTTCATTGTTGGGCAGCGGGTTGTAATAGGTAATGATGGGGGAGAGAATTCGCTCCGCTCCTGGAGCCACGAGACCCTCAGTGAGAAGACGCCAAGCGAGTGTAAGACCTATAGGCACTAGGTAGCAGGGGTGCTTTCTTAGCACGAGAGCTAAGCTTAGGTATATTGCATCCAATTAGCTTTATAATTAGGCCACAGCCTGCCTCATACATGTACGTATGTGCCGATGTAGGTATATTAGTGCAATGTCGTGCGACTTGGAGTAAGGCTACATGAATCCTTCCAGCATCAATACACGTTTTGATCCGCTTCTTGCCGTACCTAGTTCGAGAAACTTTCCATCGAGGCTGGGGTGAATTAGGTACTTAGAATTTCGGCGTACATAGACGACGTAGGTTAGCCTTAGGAAGATCCTACTGAATATAGTATTGCTAATCACTTGAATTATTCTTCTGAGAGTTATAACTACCGAGACGGCTTCTCGTGTATTATTATCGTTCAGTTAGCTGTGGCAAGTCCTCCTCGCGCCCCATGAAAGCCACTCACTCCCTACAGCATAACCTACTACATATATGCACATATGTAGATATTTTTCATAGTCCTCTCCTGATATGACGTAAGAAAACCTGTCGACAATCCAATATTTTCGTCGTTCACCCCCTGAGGAGATGGGTATATCACAGCTTATTAACAAACTGGGATATGAAAGATACGCACCAAACCGCCTTATTGACGCTTCTATTATCTGTACGTAGGTAGTATCACAGACACCGGATTGGATGATGTACGGTAGAGGGGTCCCAATGCCGTGTGGTACAGTAGCAGCGAAGGAGTGGGAAACAATCATGTGGCCACCTCTAAGCCGGTAATATAGGGTATTTTCCGATGCGCCGTACCCGCGAGTCCCTGAGCAACAATATCGACTGAGTTTGAGTTGTGGTTGCCATGATATGTTCATTCATATCAGATTACCCCCGCTGGTGTATATAAGTAACATCTCTTAGCAGCTTAATCATGGAGATACTAGTAGGAGGACTTTCCTACACTCTAGCCTCTCATTCCCTGCACCCAAACCTTCACATCTCGAACCTCTAAGAGTAGCTCAAAGAGTTCAAGAACTAAGCTTGATCTATGGAACCCTCTCCCTTTTCCACGACGACTCACGTCGTGGGTCAAGAGATCACGGATGTCCTGGTCTGTGGTGTAACCTATACAGGGCACAATTATCGTTGGACTTGTGTAAGACAATCTCTACATGTCATATACATAAAGTATACCTTTATTGATACTTCATAGTGTCAGTGTGGAGACTCGCCTCTTTCGTATGAATTGTTGTCCGCGTGTCCTAGCTGCAACCATATTCGGTGCTCTAATTGCAGTGTATTCGACTACCGCTAGGGCCAGCTTAGCTACGTAGTGGCGGGCGGGCGAATGGGAAGTACCGGCAGCACGGCGTTTCCGCGGCTGAGCAGCGTTATCCATGCAGGTTTTATAATGTTGATAATTAAGGAGAACTGCCTAGACTCACACATCACGACAGGACTTCAATCAAGTAGATGAAAGCGAAGGCCAATTCCATTGAGGGGGCGGTTAGTTAACCTTAAGTGTATTCAAATACTACTTATTATACCTAGGTATACGGCCAACATTAAAGCTGGCCCTGACATACACTTGTGTATTCGGAGATCCGTCTAGACCCAAAAGGGGCACTCATAGGGTATAAGTCCGTAGTCTTAGCCAGCAAGTTTGAGGCTCCTCGCATAGAAGGTTCTTGGCTGGGGTTTGAAATTACGATATTGATATAGAGATAACGAGTAAAGCTGGGAATAAGACACCAAGTCTGTTGATACACTTTGTACAACAGGACCCGGGAAGTGACCCACCTCCGGCAACCGCCTTTATACTGGGTATTCAACAAAGCACACCTGGCTGGAATTCCAACTCCTCGGGCGTCGCTTCAGCTGGAATCGCTAGAGAGCTTTCGGAGAGTATTTTAGTACCGTCCAGAGATACTATTGCAGCAATTAGTTATGGAACAACCGATACTAATGATTGAAACATACGACACTCGAACTCTACTTCACTAACGCCGAAAGTCGCCTGGACTTTGAAGTCAAATCGTATATGTTTCTTTCTCTTGCCGTACCATTTACGTTTAGAGGAAGGCTTTAGGCTCGAGTAGTCGCATTTTATAGATCTATGCTTCTGAACGCCTATATCGATGTTAGTCAACGGTTGACTAGAAATATGGGTAAAGATACAAACCATTTTTAGGAGTATAGTACTCTGGAGGCTCGTCGGCCAGTGAGCTCACCACCGTAACCTGGCCCTTAAGGGCATAATCCACCTGATCTCTTTCGAACTTATAATGCAGTTTCTTGGAGATACTCTTTCCAGGCCGTATCACATCTCCCTAATAATAAATGAGTACTTTGGTTAGTCCTAGATAGCACAGCACATACCCTACGAATCAGCCAGTCTATACAATCAACTACCCAGGGCTCGTCACCTGGCAGAATTGTTCTGAGCCCGTTTTCCGTCTTCACCAATTCATGGGACTTCCTCTTAGAATCGTATCTCTTGTTCTTCAAGATACCGAATGAAGATGAAGACAGCAGCTGTGTGAACGTGGAAGTTCCTTGGTAGAGCTGGCGTAGACGTTCGTAAACGAGACCTTGGCAGACACATAAACGTGGCGACGACGATACATGAAATTTAGCATCGCGGAGAACGTCGCGATTTTCCCCGCTGAGCCGGGCCCTCAGCTGCTCCCCGACATATGCGGAAGAACCAAGACCGCCGGAAAGGACGATGTGGTTCTGTTACTAATATTAGCAAACTGTCAATGACAAGCCATCGAGGGCTGGGAGCAAAACTAACAAGATGAATCTGCGATGATAACGATATCTTGTCGAGGGTTGCATCAATCATCCTTACGATCTCATCGATTTGCTCGTCAAATATGCTCATTAATTGACTCCTGTAAACCTAAGTGAGCAAGACGTAGCACGCAGACACGATATTACTAACCAACTGAACGTCATGTTCCCACGTTTAATATTGTGTCCCTCAAATGGGTGCTGCGGGCTTAGTCCGGGTATCTTGACAAGGAAGACTTCGCCCTCATCGACGGGTTCATTGCCCAAAGCACATTTATAGTCTTGGAACTCTTGGCTCTTCATCATCTCCCAGGCTAATAGATTCGGTGAGCTGCCTAAGTTCTCCCAGCCGGCCTTCTCCAGCCCTGCAAACGCTAGGTCTTGGAACGCGCTGTCGATGTAAGTGGAGCCGACGTCCTCCCCTAGGACTAGGTTAAATCGTTGGATCCATTCAGAAGAAGCGTAGAGAAAATACTAACCAGTGGTTGGTTTCAGTTCCGATAATGAGATTCGATCATCGTCTTTCTTGTCTACTTCCACGAGACATAGATCCTGTTCAATATGAGTACCTACGTATAAAGACGGACGAAGTGCTCTTAGTGAAGTTAGCTTACAACGGTGCCACCTCCTGCATCTATGACCAATATCCCATCGCCATTCTGTATCGAATTAGAGCCTATCATGAGAAGTCTTCGTCATAGAATGCCTACCCGAAAATTGATATTCCCCTCGCTGATCTCGAATATGGTGACTGCTTGAGGCTCGGTGAGAGAGGTAGTCAAAACATGTCTTAGCTGACTCCCAAAGCCAGCCTTGCTCGCGATGTCTTTGAAATCCTCAATTGCCGAGCTATTCCAAGTTGCAGGGATGCTAAAGAGAAATTCTATCGATGCGCTCTCCCAGGCCTTGTCGAATGGTGCCAATACTCTATTGTGCATTTCATTCTTTATATGGTCGTAAAGCTTGGAAAGAAAATGTTCGTAGAGGGTGTTTACTGGGGGAAGGTATTCTGCATCCGGCGCGTCATCGGTTTGTTGCATCCCAGCTGCGTCAGATGACTGCGACGGGCAGAACCTCTGCTTGAACCAGCTGCCGACGATGCGATCATTGGTACCCCCTGATCGGGTCTTATTAACATCGCCAAACCCCCAAGCAATAGGACCGCTGTCGATATTGTTTTTGTCATAGAACACCTGCGTAGGCACTTTATCTTCTTTGGAAACGTTTTCCCAATTCGTGATTATTCTGACTCGAGTATGTGCGTTTCGCTTGGGAATAGCATATGCTACACCGGTACCTGCTCTCAAGACAACATCAGTAGGAGTCCGATAGGAGGGCGGTAGATGAGGAGCAGGAGGGCAATAAGGCTTTCGACGTAAATGTTCCGATTATGCTAGTTTCGGCGGTGGGATCGCTTACCACTCATTCCCATATCTATCCCAATTATCAAATCAGGGTGTTGTGAGTCCATGATGGAAGTAATACTTCAAGAAGCAGAATTTTTACTAAACGACGGACAAGGAGAATAGAAACTGCAGGCCCGAGTGTGGTTGGAGTGATGATTAGGTCATTTATATGACCGATATCCTAGAGCCTCATTACCTGGTATAAAACTTAGTCATTCCAAGGTTGTCACATAAGAGTCAAAGTACCTGCCCAGTTGTTTGTTCAACCCGTTCAACCCCCTCGGCGTCGCGGACCGCCACTGCTCATGGTTGCCACAATCCCTACATAATATGAACTGATGAATCCTAGATACCTACATATGTACCTATCTGGGTACCAAGTACTTCGGTAGGTACTGGGTATATTATTGCTTTTGATCAGCGGCAGTAATCTTAGAGCCGCTGCTTGCTTACCGGTCGTGTTACACAACACATTAATTCCAAGGCCAGACACCGTCGGACGGATAGCCCTACGGATAATAGTCCTGATTTAAAGCCTCTGTAAGCAGCCAAGGCGGACAAAGCCACTTCGGTAATGAAGAGACTGGGCGTGCATACGCCTCTTTATGACTGACGTGGAATCCTCCCTCTAGCCTCGCAGTCTATAATCCAATTTTTGTCTTTGGGGGCCTCCCCCAAATCCGTATCTGATACATCAGATTTGTCTCGCAACCAGCCTCTTCTTCCATAACATTCAATCCTTACTTTTGTTCGCGAATTTTCATCTCACTCATTCGCCTCACGAGTCATTATCTCTACGAATTAGGCCAGCAACTAGCAGAATCGTAGGACATGTCAGGGTACGCGCCAGGAGCTACAGCTGGAATTGCAATAGCCAGTGCAATCGCCGGAGCGGCTGTTGTGGCCATCATTTTCACCGCGTACCGGCTGACTCGTCGGCGTACGAAAGCAGCCCCTGTGCCATCACCACCACGTAACAGGAGTGCACTCGACGATCTGCCCCAAGACATCGCCCATGAAGATCTAAGGCACGAATTTTCTCGTCTGGAATCACAAATTAAGACTATAGTCGCCAACTACTTTCATGACGAGCCCCTTCCTACAGGGTCGGTTAATAGCGACAAACTAAATATCGTACTGGGAAGCAATGCCAACGACGGGACCAGCACCCAGTGGTCGGCCCAACTTTACGACACTTCTACTCGGCCAACTTTCCTCAAATCATACATTGCAAGAGTCCTTTGTGCCCGTATCGAGCCGGCTAATGCCTCAGAGGCAACTCTTCTCCCTGTTGACGTTGTTCGCTGTTACCAAGTAGCCCTTCTAAAGAGTCGGCATAGTGGTATGTTGTCAAGACACCAAGAATGAAGAACATAATTAACAATACTAGGCTCACTGGAGCTACTGGAACACTGGCGTGCCATTACCGCCTTCCTGCTCGCAGAGCAATACCCACAAGATAGACTAGGAAAAGATGATACACGTTTCGGCAACATCAAGAGAGCAGCCACTGACCTCCTGGATGCTTTGCAACCTTTCAGGAATGAAAGGACTGAACAGAGATCCATCGAGGCTCTTGAGAGTCTAGCGACAAGATTTGCAGTGCTTGGCTTCAAGCTCTTTTCCCAGATAGACCGTACTGAGATTGTATGGCCCCCCTCATCAGGTAATCGGACGGTGATCTTTCCTGCACTTAGGCAGCATTGCGTTAACGAGAGACGCGACGTTACAATTAGAGATGCATCTTTAGAATAAATTTAATATATTAGTGATAAGAAGCGGTATTCTAACTATTAAACCAACCCAATTCCCGTATTAATGAAACTCCTCTATCATCGAAACAAACCGAATCACACCACGAGCTTCTCGGTGGTGACAACGATAGCTTTAACCTGGTTAACCATATCTCCCTCAACCACGCCTAACGCGCCTGTAGTATGAATGGTATCTTCCGTATCTATAAGGTACGGTGGCGGCATCGGAGACGCCCTGCGTCGTATGGGAGTCCTAGATCGAGAAATCCTGGTTGGTGGGCTCAGCTGAAAAACCATGAGGTGCATTGTGCCGATTGCGGTAAGTAGACGACTATGGGCGAAGCGCAGGGACCTCTCCTTATCAACGAGGCTCTTGTAATCTCTCAAAACGAATTTTGCTCGTTCCTTGAAGTCTGGCGAGTGGGGATTCCCCCCGACGAGGACCCCGAACTGTTCAACTTCTTGGATAGCTGCTTTGACGGCGCCCACGGTCCATTTGACTTGAATATTATAGGCATCTCTGTGCGGCTCGATCTCCTCGTAGCAATCGCGGGCGTGGACGATGTCGTTATTAACCTGATCAAGAATCCTTGCAAATACCGAGGAGGTTTCTGGAACATCCTTGAGCTCTAAGCCAAGCTTTGCAAGTTTCCATGCCGCTGTGATAGTAGGAGCCGCGATCCCGAATACGCCGGCTGCTATTGAAAGAGGATCCGCCATATTTAGTAGGTTGGCGAAAGAATTTACGTCAAATGAAATGTAATTTATTGACAGAGTGATCAATGGGTTTCAACAACACTTTCTACGCGAAACTTGTACACAACCGTTGCTTCATATCTTCTTAAATACACAAAAAGCAGCGGCGCAAATCACCTACGATCGGGTGCGGGCCATGTCCGCACATGTTCTATTTTTTCTCCTTCGCTTTCACTCGACAAATTAGTCTTAGATCGTTAACAAATCGTGAGGGAGCTGAAAAGATTCGTGGGTAAGTAACTGTGTCTCACTATTCTAAGCCACAGGAGGTGGCTGGAAATCATCGGTTTTATGCGTGAAAGTGCACTTTATGATATACTAATAATAACCCACGAAGTATAAACCCTGAGGATAGGCCTGTCATGAGGCTGTTGGTGGCAGCGCTTAGTGGTTAAGCGAATTCAGCTCATTAGTAGATCGATGTAGTTTATTCAAGGGGCGGCGGTAGTCTTACCAACCGGTGAGAGACGTTGAGTCACACATCCCGTGTCAACATTATATTATATCGAAGGACTTGAATCGCCAAGATTTATATTAATACATACGCAGCACACGCTGACATAAGAGGAAGAAGTGCGTTATGCATGTTCATATTTCCCCCCCTCCATGAAAGTCTAGGTATCATTAATAATATTCTCCTAAGTTGATTGGAAAGGAAATGTGTTGGTACCAAAGCATTAATATTTCTAGCATGTCTGTTTCAGGAGATGGATACGTTACAACTTATGAATATGATATTTTCACCACTTGCATGGGATATCATAAGAACCGGGTTAGGCAGATATCGTGGTATACGGCAAGAGGGGTCTAAGTGTGTGTTACGGTGGTAGTGAAGGAGTAGGTAGGCAACAATCATGTGGCCACCTCTAAGTCGCGGAGGAAAGATATCAAATCCCTCTACCCCGCAAGCTCTCTGTGATCTTCTATCTTCCTTTCGACGCAAGCGCCAAATACCAACTGATCTCAAACGGTACTGTTCACACAATTTTGTGAATTCTCTACAAATAGTGTCGAGAGCTCGTGGGCGAAGAATATCTCTTCCTGACCCTAATTCTATATATTACATTCAGGAATCACGACCGTCCCGATGACTGATCAGAGTGAGTGGATCTGGACATGTGTAAGATTATCCATGTATATTATACGAGCATAGCATCGTAATTGACTAACATTATTAAGTGCAATTGTAGGGAGGGCTCGAATAACTCATATACCTACAATACCTATTGTTACAACTGTAGCCACGATCGATGTTCTGGCTGCGCGATATACAGAAACACAAAGTAAAAGGTTGGCAGGAAGATATTCCCGAACCAATGCAATGCTACGGGGGGCTTTATGATATTAGCGATTGAGGAATACTGGCTGGAAGCACACGTGACGGAGAAAGTCGATCGAGCGGATGGGATTGTACGTCAATCTCGTTGACTGGGCACTTACCTACCTAGTTACCCCTAGGCATATTTCAGTTTCTCAGCGGCTGAGTGGGGTTTGTACGGCGGCGCGTATCAACGCCACCCGCGGGGGTAATGTTGAGTAACGCGGCCCCAGATACTGGCACGGTAGTAATTAGTTCCGATATAGCTATATCTTGAAGGAGATTTGATATAATTAGTATGAGTGTTCTCAGTTAATATAAGGTGAGAGGAAATAATGGCGATGATACTGCTTCGAATGTTACATTTATGCGTACCTAATAGGCAACACGATTCGAAGAAGATTATACTCTATGAGCCTACGCAGAGGCCTTGAAGCAGCCCCCAACGCAACCTGCGGGCGTGTTCGTAATGGTTTAGGGTAGTAATAGTGGCGTTGCTAGTGATTTTCCGTAGACCGGTCGAGCCATCTTGAGTAATGAAGGGTGTGGTAGGCTCTCTACCTAGAACACTTAATAACCCCTTCACTCGACTTGATATAGTTATTGTGGACATTTTCAGCTTCTTAAATATAAGTAGCTGTCACGGATAAGGGTCACCTAAACGTTCTAGTCGTTGCCGTCGCACTCCAGTACCGTTATGGCTACAGATAGTTCAGTTCTCTGGATTGAACCGATCACATTAGATGGTCTCCTAGACTCTACGACTCCGAGTACCAAAACTACGAGTACAAAAAGTACCCGAAGCTCTACGACGATTAGCACGAAAACCCCTACTTCGTCAGCTCCAAAGACAAGTACAACGATTGGCACGGAAACCCCTACTTCGTCAGGTTCAAAGACAAGTACAACGATTGGTACGACGACCTCTCCTTCGCCAACTCTAGCGGACCAAACCACATCTACGACGGTACCACAGGCGACCGTCACGCAATTTATAAACTCAAGCAACGATTCGCTTCCTACCGGTTCGATAATTGGGTTGGTGGTTGGTCTCGTGGTCGGAATACTCTTACTTACTGGTGGCATATGGTGGGGATGGAAGGCTGTGAAGCGTAGGAATGCCGCAAATAAATCTTCAGAAGTTATTAGTGGTGATATCACCGCTACCAACGAAATCATCCCCAACTATGGTACGGGCTTATATCACCAGACTATGGGAAACCAAGCCTATGAGATTGAACGGCTTGAAGGATACGGGCCACATGGAGTATACGGTACAGGTGCTGTAAAGCAAGCATTGCGGAGCTACTAAGTGATTTCTGCGCGAACTTCGTAAGGATCATTTGCTGTTGTGGGTGTTTTACTCTCGATTAGTTCAGCAAGACTCTATAAATGCATATATATGTACGGAGGACGCCTTCAAAAGTTCTTTCCATAGGAAACACCTGGCGGACCCACCCAGCAGCCGCTTGGTATTGCCAACCATAAGTGCCAGCTGCCGCGCTGATCTATATATTACCTAACTACCCCTTATCCATCCGCTATTTCAGCCTAGGTAGCACTAAAAGCACCAATACTAACAGCTAGGAGAACTACCGACAGCTGGTTGGTGGGTCTAGCAGGAGCATCGCATGGAAAAAACTTTTGAAGGCGTCCTCCGTATTTATCCTCTATAGTAATTACTAAAGCACCATCGGCGCAATGTTCTATCACGTGTTCTCTGGGACATCCATGAAAAAAATCCCTAGCTGACAGGGGTTTCAATGAATGTTCTTCTCAATGTATCTAGGTACCTAGGGTACCTACCAATACATAATGTATAATTTAACGACAAAATTATTATACCATGGCCTTTTATAAGAGAAATATAGCAAGTTAGAATAAACTATTATATGGAGGTTTATCGATAGCATGATACGCTTAACTGGGATCTCTGATATATCAAGTCTAAAGAGGCGACCGCTAATATCTCAGGAAGCTTGGTAGCCCCGTTGCATACCATGCAAGCAGGTCACTTGCTACCATGTCGTCAAACCTGGAAACGATACTGCCAAGGTTGAAAGCCATCCAAGTGAAGCAGCTTGCGCTGTTCTGCGGCGTAAAGTCTTCAGGCACCAAACCGGAACTCATCAGCCGACTTTCCGCTGTCGCCTCGGCGCGCCAGGCCAAGCCGGCTACCACCGATGACCACCCGCCGGTGGTTCTGAGCATCGACCTGGGCATCCGCAACCTATCGTACTGCCTCATGTCGCCGGCCTCGCCGGCAAGACCACCCCGGCTTCTCTCATCAGCAGCCGCCCTGCGTGACCCACGGCCCGTCCAAGTGCGCAAATGGACCGTGCAGGGGTTATCCCAGGATGAATCTTCAGAAGTCGACGAACCGTTCAGTCCTGCGTCGCTAGCTATAGCGGCGGACCGTCTGCTGCGGGAAGAGCTGCTGCCCCTGAAGCCCACGCACATACTGATCGAGCGGCAGCGATGGCGCAGCGGCGGGGCAGCGGCGATCCAGCAGTGGACGGTCCGCGTCAACACACTAGAAGCGATGCTCCACGCGTCGCTGCGCACGAGGAAGGAGCTAGTACGCGGTAGCGAGGAGGAGGTTGAGTCCGTGCCGCCGGACCGCGTGGCGCGGTTCTGGCTGCCGGAGATGGTAGCATTACAACGTCCACTGATAGAGAGGTGGACCGGGGGTTCACTTCGGAAACGGACGCTAGAGGGCGCGCTGGGCGAAAAGGCGGCGGAAAAGGCGCGGCATAAAGTCAAGGGACAAGCGACCAGCAAGGAGCAGAAGATGAAGCTCCTAGAGAGCTGGCTAGAGAAGGGGCCCGGGAGCGACGTGGTGCTTCCCGTGGATCCCGACGTGGAGGACACTGTCCAGCAGTTTCGGAAGCTCCGTATGGACCGACAACTTTCCCGAAAATTGAGACTCCAAGAACAATCGACAACCGAAAAGAAGGTTCCCAAACTTGACGATCTGACTGATAGTCTTCTTCAGGGTATAACGTGGCTAAAATGGGAAGAAAATCAGGCATCGCTCCTAACCGAAGAAGGGATAACGATGCTTCAGGAGAAGAACCTCTTAGAATCACTAGACAGCACGCTCTTCGATGTGTAGAATAAGCACTCAATTGTAATTGTACAAATATCCATCTATATGCAAATCAAGGCCAAACGCGAGGAATTCTTGGTCCTTGTCGGGACCATTTATTACCATTATCCAGTATGCGATTCTAACTAGTCCACCGGAACCTGTGGGCGTTGGGGTATAACAGGTTCGAGATAATTCAACACCAGTCACTAGCTCCTCAGCACGATACAACGACAGACCCCTATCGTGGCTCCTTCAACAAGTCGTCTACAAGAAGATGACGCTGGTCAATCCGGTGGCTAGGAGGGCAGCAGCAGCATAGACGAAGGGCTGGGGTCCCGTAGCCATGCCAGCATTAGTGGTAGGAGAGGGAGAGCTGCCAGATCCACTATATTGAAACATAAATATTAGCACGTATGGTGGAATGGATTCGGAAAAGGGATACTCACGTGTTGCTGGTAGAGTCGCCGCCGGTGGTACCGCTCGCAGCGTCGGTCGGGGTAGCGGAGTTGGACGCGGGGCCAGTGCCAGTAGACGAAGCACCACCAGTGCTAGAGTGGGAAGCGGAGGACGAGGTCGAGGTGGGGAGGGCAGCAACGGTTACGCCCTGCTCCAAGCACTTGGACGAATAAACTTCGTAGGCCTTGGGGGCCATATCGGTGTGGCAGTTCTGGGTGATGTTACCCTGGATAGCATCCTGAAGGTCACCGCAGACAGCCTTCAAGTCGGATGGATTGTCCTGAACACTGTATTCGGGATCAAATTAGTATCAATCTCCATCTTGGTGACGAGTATTCCACGCCAGCCTAGCACAGCTTGAACCGAATCCAACGTACCCAAGAGCAGCCAACAGACAAGCCGGAGGGATGGCGGCAGCAATCTGGACGAAAGCCAGGACGGCAGCGAAGATGGCGAAGAAAGAACGCATGGTGACGAAGTTGGTATCGATATCGCTTGAGGAGAAGTGAAACAAGTCGGGGGAATCTGGCGAGAAATGCAAACGAAACACGGGATCGAAATCGTACGCGCCGAGGTAATGACCGAGTCGATTGGGAATGGGTGGAACTGTCTAACAGAAAAATGAGTGACTATAGCAAAAATAAGGAGTGACGAGATTGCAGCGTAAAGAATGACTGCGAGATCTCAATGGAAAGATTGAAGATGAGGTGATAATGGTGATGGTGATTGGAGTTGAAGGAATGATCGCGCTTGTCTCGTCCTGTCTCCTGAATTCAATGTCTAATTGTGACAGGGGTAGTGGTCCTTGTCAATTCAGGGAAAACCTCGGGGAAATGCGCAAGCCACATCAATGTGGCTACTGTGCATATCAATTGATGTATCTGTGTATCGATATATCAATCGATTACTAAGACTCCCGTGACATCAAGCCAATCAGGTTTAGCGTGCAATGCTACATTTTACCCTCGCATTTTGCCGCTCATTTAGATCAGATGTCAGAACTTAAAATGCTATTATTTCTCAAAATTTCAACGTCTTCAATGTTCTGATCTTCATTCTATCAATTGATACTATTGAACTCGGTCACAAAACTCGACTATTACATGTATGTAGATACTCTTATCAATTATAATCGGGTTAGATTTTTGAGTCGAAATAGGTTCCTTAAAGACTATCGATCTTATAATTGAAAGCCAATCTATCTTTGAGATTCTCTCTCTTAATCCTAAGGCCCTCCAGAACCCGAATATCCGTATAGTCTGGCGCATGACATCCAATGCGCCGCAATCGAATACGAGATCCTTGTTGCCAAGTTGTTAGCATGTTTTCTCCCATGCTAATCAATGTCAACACCTAGAGCGACAACATTCTACACATCCATGAGCACCTCCTATAGAAGTTCTTATTATGTAACCCATGCAAAAATCGCGGAATTATACCTAGTGGGCATTGCAATTAGCCCATGTCACTAATGGATATTAGTGCCGAATTCCGACTGTGCCGCTGAGATGGAAGAGTTACAGTCAAGTTTCTTAGATTGCATATTGACTGAGAGAAGGCTAGGCCCCTATTTAATAACATGGCGCGATCCCCTCGCGATGCCTTCGCCTGAATTCCCAAATCATTCTTGTCGCCATAAGCTAACCAAACACCACACTCGTTTACTTTACTTAGTCGCTCGTTAATATTCGCATACGTCTAAGTTCATCCGACAAGATGAAGTACACAGCTATCCTCGCTCTCCTGCCCTTGGCCTCGGCTGCCAACTTCGCCGCCCGCCAAGCTAGCGACGTGAAATTCGAGATCAGTGATTTCGCGGCGGCCTGCACGGCCGAAGACACCCTCTGTTTGTCCGTGTCCCCACACGAAGTCATGACTACTTAGACACTAACACTTGGCGCGATATAGTTACGAACTCAGCGTAGTTGCTAGCGACAACCCCAATTTCAAAGTGGGCTGCTCCGTGTCCGGAACGAGTGACACCGGCGAGCTGCCCGCCGTCGAAAAGACCAAGTGCGGAACTTTCAGCGTCTCGGTTGCCAAAGCGGACAATGGCGGGTTGGTTATGACAGTTACTCAGGACTCAAAGCGTCAGACCGGAACGTACACTATCCCCAGCAGCGATATAACGACCACGGCTTCGGATGCGAAGAAGATACAGTCGTACTCGGGCAAATCCAGCTTCACCATTGATACCAATGGCGGATCCTCCTCCTCGGGTTCCACCTCAAGCAGTAGTACTTCCGCCCCTACTACATCATCGACCTCCGACTCTTCATCCACTTCATCTACTGCCCCCACTAATACCCCCGAGCAATCCACCACGGGCACTACGACTTCAGGCTCCGCCGGCCCCAGCCAAACTAATGGTGCAACCCGGGACAGCGCATTTGCCGGCGTCCCTTTTGCTATTGGTCTAATGGCCTTTGTTTTTTAGATGTAAATTACCGTGTTGTATATTAAACCCCCTGAAAATAATAATAAAAAAATATGAAAAATTGAAATGTCTTTAGGCGTTTTTCGTTCTTTGACTATGAAACTGAAGAAAAGGAATTTTTAATTAGGCCGTGAAAGGCAGAAACCGAGAAAGGATGTCTGGGATCCAATATCGTCAAGCATCATGTCGATGGTATTGATACGGCGAACGCCGTGGCTAGTGGCGACTATGTCGTGTGCGGCCATCTAAAAATAAGGCAAAATGGAGGGATCGAAGAATGTAACTCAAAACAACTATACGACTTTTCAGCGTGGTTAAAACGTGATCATGTCGCGTGCTTCGATTGGGGGGAACAGAAAGCATAGCCAAGCCCAATACTGCCAGGGCGAAGGGGTATTTCATTGGTCAGAGTCTGACCCTGGAGAACTTCATATATGCCCCGTCGCCAGGAGTCACGATCCTGTTCTTTTTCCCTTTCAGCTTCATCCCGATTCGATAAGGCCGGAATTCGCTCAATCTTCTCGCCCGTTGCCTAGCGATGACCAGCTCCTACCGCCAGCTATGTCGTCTCCTGACTTCATGGTATATACTGGTCTTGGCTTGGCCGTCTTGGTTTGCGGCACAGGCAATTGATTTCCCGACGAGTGTGGAAGTAAACCTAATATTTCCGCGAAACGATACATATGCGCCTACGCAATTCATGCCCATTGTCTTCAGCATCCAGAACTCGAAACTCGCCGCTCCTCTCGACTTAAACGTCGTGTACTACCTCTTTCAACATGATACAGAGGACAATCCTCAGTTCACTGGATTTAAGAACTTAAACAAGGTCGACTTCTCAAACGCCAGTGACCCCTATTTCGTGCTCGGCAGCACGGACATCCTCAACACCACCGAAGCCACCTGGTCCCTCGTCTGGACCCTCGCTTCGGGGAACTGCTCATATTCTACTCTTGATATGATGCGCGGAGATGACACTAATTTGGCATCCAACTTCACCTTCCGCAGCGAGAGCCAATCCATCATCTTCACTACCAAGAACGGCGCGCAGAAGCCTGATCTTACTTCGAAGGACGACGGCACTTGTGGCAATACCACTGGAATTTATCGCACCTTCAACGTAACGGGGATCATGGACGTTCCATCGACGGAGAAATACGATGGTCACAACACGTGCGCTGTCCTTGGTTCGGACATCACACCTACCCCGACGACCGGGAATCATTGCGGGCCTAGGATAGACCCTTCGGCTGCGGAAAGCCTCGCAGCGGCTGTCACATGTGATGCTCTTCACCCTGTGTCTGGTTGCCCAACCGAGACTCCGAGCACCGCTGCAACAATAAGGGGGCCGTGGCTGATGATGGCCGCTATTTGTACCCTTATGTATTACCTTGTGTTATGATCAACTTTAGAAGCACGCGCCCGTCTGTTAATCATATAGCCAATTGTATTATAGCTTAGCATAGAATCTAATGTTAATATGAATAAACTTATCTTGTATTACCATCGCCTTTCTGTAGGCTTTTTACGGTAGCTTTAGAATCTAAATCAATGCCATTTCGCTAATAATAGTGTAAATATCATCCATAACAGCAAGCCCTCAAACAGTCCCACAAACACGACCAAATTCCATTGCAAGGTACATTAACAGTGAGAGCTATTGTCTTAATCCTCGGAGGAGCCGCCCCAATGCCCCTTGAGGTTCCACAGCTCGGGGCGACATATGCGCGAAGTTGGATTAAGCTTAAACTAAGCGCCGTATTAGTTTAACAAAACAGTTTTGTATTCGTAGACGAACCCCTTAGCCTATATTTCCTTTAATCAATAACCTAACCACAGTCATAATCATGTTTATACGAAGATAAACGTACGTCAATCAAACGAATTATTATTTCAACCATCCCTAGGATATACTCTGGAATTGTTGTTCTTCATGTGCTTACCGGCGAGCCTATTCTAATGTAGATCCCTAGGTAGTATGGTCATGACCAAAGGTAATTGGTCCTACGCCAGGAGACAATTACGGCGTAACGATCCGTCGTTGCATCCAAACAGCCGGATTCCGTGTGCCATAGACCCAGGGGCTATTCCGAGAGTCCCAGCTCGTAAATACGGTGTTCCGGAAAAGGCTATCGGACTGCGAGAAAAATGGAATGGCGAGAGCCACTAGCTCTGTTAGAGCCGCATTGACTGATCACGCGGCCGGAATCTAGTCAGGGTCGTCGGCCATTATAGCATAGGTATCAATCGATTCCCGGCGGACCTCGGTAATATATGAGACAATATTGAACAGGGGAATATGCTATTGGTCACAAGGAACTCGATACAACTGTGGCTACTTGTACGATAAACCGCTGAGCCGCCAGACGTGGGGAATCAGCTTCTAAAGATATGTACCTAGTATCATAGATGGGCACTATCTGGGAGTGAGAGATAGTATGGACCTAATGACCTAAGGAATTAATGAGCTGAAATTAGCTGCGTTCTAGATTCTTGTCACAGATTCGGTCTATTTGGCTGAGAAACTCCGAAGATGAATGGCTATCTCATGAAATATTTTGGAATGCCGACTTCTCGCAAGAAGCCATTTAGTGACAATGGATTAGCCTGGAAATGATATCTCCGGATGGGTATACAATACAGAGGAAGCGACTTATATTCTCGGTCTCCTTCGGGTCACAGTGGATACCCGGAACGAACGCGTAACGACACGACTCAAAATCATCTAGGTGCAACTTGCTTCGTCTTCGCCAATTTGCCAAGCGACGGAAATTGTCTGTGTTTGATAGATAGTTAGCCCATTAGATTCTTGACATCTTTGTTGCATAGGTGCTCACGACGCCTAAAAAAGACAGGTACACTGCGGATGGCTCTACGGGACTTGATATGCCTTCAATGAATCTACGTAATCGGCTTGTCATTGGACACCCAATGGCTCCAATGAAGTCGGTAAACGTTGGGGTACCTAGTTGCATTGGTGGCGTCGTACAGGTGTGGGTGGGGGATAAAAGTGTCAATAGCTCATTGAAGCTCGGTGATAGAGAAGCGGACTGCCTTGAATCCGCCACTTAGATTCTCCGGATTTTGGCAAGACTGCCCCGGTGCCAGAAGGCTCCGGGTAATGCTATCAAAGTGTTTACTTAGTAGCCAAGACTCATACGTATATGAATACCTGATGTACGTGCGACCTGCTCATTCGTCGCGAGGACTTGTCATAATGATAGCTTTTCGCCTTTGCTTTCCCCAACTAAAGCAGCCTCACGAAGCTTAGGACTACACCGCTCTCTAATCTCTTGAAGTAATGAGTCCACAATATCTGCCATGACTCTAGCTACAAAATGCAGATGCAAAGCTTTGATCCAGATTCTATAAGTTCAACCGTCAAACAAACACCATACCCCGAGTGGATTACACCACAAGACAAATCATCAGGATATGTACCTTCTATCAATGAGCAATACAGCCATGGCGAATGTCTTCAGCCAAACTATGCCTCAATACCCACCCCGGCCCCGTACATTCTATCACAAACCACTCCATCATGTGGCCCCTCGTCGTACGGGCTCATGGGAAGTGGTATGTCATCAGCGGTTGGTTCAGGCAGCTATCCCGAAAGTGCCCTGCCAGCTAGCAGTGTGCAATATGGCGGCAACAACATTGGAAGTGTCTCCCCACCGTTTAACAATTGGCACTATAACCCTAAGGAAGAAAATAAAGAGGAACAGATTGAGAATAAGGCGAGGCGTCGTCTAGAAAGAATGATTGGTATAGACGCCGTGAAGGCGCAATTCAAGAAGATAGAAGCAGATGTTGCGTTCAATAAACGTCTAGGAATCAACATGAAGCGCGAACGGTTCCACGCCATCTTTCAGGGGAACCCTGGAACAGGTCGGTCATCCATGCCATCCCAATCCCAAATACTAGAGCTATTACTCACGCTCTTGTAGGCAAGACCACCGTAGCTAGGCTTTATGCCAGATTCCTACATTCGTTAGGAATCGTGAAGTCAAAGAAGTTCATCGAGACCTCCGGGACAATGCTAGCCGCAAAAGGATTGTCATACATCATGGAAACCCTCGGCCTTGACGAGTCAGATAACTCACTACCCTCAGATGACTCGGACAACGAGGACAATGAGGACAGCAAGAAGAAAAATGTGGTTATATTCGGCAGACACCGCATGCCAGAATCTGGAGGTATATTTTTCATTGATGAAGCGTATCAACTCGTTTCACCCCATGCCTGCAAGACTGGAAAACAGATACTCGATATCATTATAAAGGTGATGGAGGATAAGTGTGGGGAATGGGTCTTCATCTTTGCTGGCTACAAGACAGAGCTTGAGTTGCTCTTTGCACACGACCAAGGACTGCAGAGTCGGATTCCGTATCACATGGACTTCGATGACTTCGACGAGGGGCAACTCCAAACCATTCTAGAGTCCAAAATCAAGGATAGATACAAAGGTAAGATGAAAATCGAACGTGGTGAATACGACCAGTTCATGCTTGCGGTCATTCGACGACTTGCCCGTGGCCGAGGAAGACGAGGATTTGGCAACGCGCGTGCCGTTGAGAATCTTCTATTCGCGATCCACCAACGCCATGCGCGACGACTTCAAAGCGCCAAGTCCCAGGCAGGGGACTTGTTCTTCTTCACGAAGGAGGATCTTCTTGGACCGAGCCCTTCGACTGTGAGATCTAAAAGTAGCGCTTGGGCCAAGCTCCAGAAGCTCATTGGTTTGGAAGAAGTCAAGACCTCTATTGAGAACATGTTTAGCATGGTCGAGGACAACTACGATAGAGAGCTAAACGGACTGAAGCCGCTCGATGTCCCGCTCAACCGGATCTTTGTCGGTTCGCCAGGGACTGGGAAGACGACCGTGGCCAAACTGTATGGCCAAATTTTGGCCGACTTGGGATTCCTAAGCAATGGGAACGGTACGTATCATACGCATATAATCGATAACCCTTTTTCTTCTATCCCACGTGTGGAATTATGACTCATTATTCATTAGTGGTGATCAAGAAACCGGCCGACTTCATTGGTAAGGTGGTTGGTGAGTCCGAAGCGAACACCAAGGCTATCTTAGCATCAACACTCGGAAAAGTTCTCATCATAGACGAGGCTTATATGCTTGATCCGGGTGACTCAACTACCACAAAAGAGCCTTTCAAGACGGCGATCCTCGACACGCTAGTTGCAGAGGTACAAAGTGTGCCGGGTGATGATCGCTGTGTCATTCTCCTTGGTTACGAAGACAAAATGACCAATCTGTTCCAGAACGGTAATCCGGGACTACCTGGGAGATTCATGGCTGATAGACCGTTCCGCTTCGCTGATTATACCATGGAAGAACTCTGGACAATATTAATACAGGACACCCAAGAACGCCACCTAATGCTTGCAGCTGATGCATATGAAGCGGCCATGGATATTCTGTCACGGTCCAAGAAACATCTAAATTTTAGCAACGCTAGAGAAGTCAGCAACGTGGTCTCAGTCGCAATTTCAAGATATCATTCTAGGAGGCAGCGTATGGGACAAGCTTCTCAATACATTAGTGGTGTTCTGAGCGCCGAGGACTTCGACCCGGATTACAATCAGAGGAGGACCTCAACCCCTATTCTCAGAAAAGACCTGAAGCGCAAAGTTTCGGAAGAGATCATCGACCAATTAGAGCCATACGAAAGGTTAGCACGGAGGCCTAGGTTGGGAGATAAGGACCAATTTCGCGTTATTCCGACAACTTTCATTTTCAAGGGTCCTGCAGGTTAGTGACAACGGTGCCCTGCATACTCGCGTAGATTTGTTCGGCTAACTAGTATATAGGTACTGGGAAGTCCACGGTGGCAAGATATATGGGCAAGATGTACTTCGATATGGGGCTTCTTCCTTCTAACGAAGTCGTTGAGTGCACCGCAGCAGACCTAATTGGACAGCATGTTGGCCATACGGCCCCCAAAACTCGTGCCCAGTTTCAAAAAGGAATTGGGAAGGTGCTCATCATAGACGACGCTCACCAACTCAGATATGGTGGATTCAGCGCAGAGGCAATCAACGAGCTTGTCTCTCTTATGCGCAAGCACTTCGGCAAGATAGTTGTAATTCTGATAGGGGAAACAGATAAAATGGACCAACTCACGCACCACAGGCCAGACCTCGGCGGACTATTCTTAAAGAAAATTACCTTCAAGAACCTATCGCCTGATGCCTGCCTAGACATTCTGAACAAAGAGCTGGAGGAGAATGGGGTCAAGCCGGTCTCTTGGTCGGAGAAGATTCGGGAGAAAGTCAGTACATTGACGGAGTCGCCGGGTTGGAACAATGCCGAAGATGTGAAAACGCTGGCTTTCCAAATTACTCAAAATGCGTATAGCTCTTTAGAGGGACTGGATTTGGTCGAGGGCGAAGTGAACGTCTCGGAAGAGATTGCTCTATCATGCATCGGGGAGACGTTTGATGATGTGCTCAGGCGACCTAGAAGCATTGGGTTAAGCTCAGATGATGCCTCAGGGACCTGCGATGGAGCCACAGTACTGAAGGCTGAAGCACCAGAGCTCCGGCATGAGGTTCGTCGCGAACATGTTCAACAGCAAGAACAGCGACATGAGGTTCGCCATGAGCATACCCAACAGCAACAGCAACAGCAACAGCAACAGGAGCGACAGGAGCAGAGCGAACAGAAAGAGAAAACTAAGACCTACCAAGAGGTACTCAAGATGTCTAAATGTGTAGCGGGGTTTAATTGGAAAAGAGAAGGAAATGGGTATCGCTGCGAAGGGGGTTCTCATTACATGACAGATGCCGAAATAGAATCACGAAGGTAAACGTGCTTGAGCATGTAATGTAGGTACACTAGAGATAGGCGGTAGATCTGTTTACTAGGTATCCATGCCAAGATGATCAACTCGCTAGGCGGCGGGAAGGAATCCAGCCATGATGATGATAGACAGGCACCATTCCAGAAGCTTAACTGAGGGACCCAGTAGCTTAGATCCGTTGGGCGCCATCTATTCTTGAAGGATTCAAGTCCTTGTTTGGAGTAAAGACAAAGATTACTGTTACACTGATGATCACCGGGGTACAACATATGATTGTGGTCTTTATTAAATATGTGTGGCTAATATAATTCTAACGCCGAAGTCCTACCTGAGGCGTACAAAGGGAGGCCGATTGATACCTCGTGGGTGTGGATTGACATTTGCAACCTGAGGTTTATCACAATTATGCCAAGCTACTGACTCATTCAAAAATTTTCCCCAGGCATGAAGACATCAAGGTACGTAAGGCTCATCCTCGAGGATACCTAACCCTGCCTCACTATTATGCGAGATATCTACTAAAAACTCATGTCACGTCGCAAAACTAGAAGTTGTGATCAAGATCTAATATTTAGTTATCTAGCTAATGCCAAAGACATGTATGCTATGCGATAATCAGGTCGTCTCGCCTCCCCTTTTGCGTGCATGCGTATCCTGTGCGTTGCTTGCTCAAGTGAATGCCGAATAGCCTAGCCACCCCCCTTAAAAGTGACTTCCAACAATGCAGCCGGAACACCTTCCCCGCGAACCGGGAGAATCTAGTGTACATGCTCCTTTGCCCCTGATGATGATGAGAGTGTGTGAAAATTGGTCGTGTGAAAAAGTTGTCTTCAATGAAAGAGAGAGGAAGATCGAAAAAAAGAAGAGAAATCCGTTGCGGTATGAATATGTACAGCAGAAAAAAGCGGGCGCAGAAGGAAAATAAATCCCGTCCTTCTTTCAAGCCCTCTTAGAATCGAATCCAGGGGAATAATGTACTCGAGCCCAGATCCCCTTTGTCATCCGGAGCTACTGACTGGTGTCGTCTTGCGAGCAAGTAGGCGCATCGCTCTAGTAAGCGAGGCCGTTGCCGGAGCGGCGGACACGGTTGCGGCGGACGCGGCCGATGGCGAAGTCGTTGCTGACGCCAGGCGTGCACTTAGTGCCAGCGGCCATGGGGATAGCAGCGCTCCACTGGCCAGAGGCGCATCGCTGGAACGAAGCGCCATCGGCAGAGCAGGCCCAGTCACCCTCGTTGGGGCAGGGTCCGGACTGAGCACCGGAAACGGCGCCAGTACCGGCACCGACACCGGTGGTGGCAGGGACGTTAGCGCTGCTCGTGGGGGAGACGGCTACAACGGAGGTGGGCGCAGAGTCGGCAGACGAGGGAGCGGCACCAGAGTTGCCTCCACTCGGGGCGGAGACAGCGGTGGAGAAGGTCGTGGGGGCGGCAGCGGAGCTAGAAGCACCAGAGGGAGGCTCGGTGAGGAAAACACCGCCGGTGCTTGGAAAAAGTTAGCTTAAATGAACAGCAAAGATGTGAGTAGTGTCAGCATCAGCATGGGTACGTACATAGTAGGTTGGGCCTCAGCAGCAGAAGTGGGCTTCTGGGCTACAACGGACGAGGGCTTTTGAGCGGAGGTAGCCGGGGCAGCGGACGAGCCGGCGCTGGCGCTGGAACCGGCACCAGAGCCGGAGCCAGAGTCGGATGAGCCAGAGCCGGAAGAACCAGCAGGGGCATCAGCACCAGTGGCGCACAGGATGGCGGGGCCGGGGCTGGTGGAGGTGTTCTCGACATCCGGGCCAGGGTCGGGGAAGACAGTGTCGACACCTTCCTTGGTGCAGTACTCACCACCTAAGTTAGCAGTGAAGACCTTGGGGCGCGAGGCGAAAGCGACGGCGCGCTTCTCAGTGACGGCATCACGCTTGCTAGCACCGCCCTTGATGGAGACGACGGCGCAGGACATGTAGAACTCGCGGTTACCGGTGTGGTTGACCCAGGTCCAGGCGAAGACGACCTCGTCGCCGGTGGGGGCGTCGGAGGGGATCGCGAAGTTGAAAGTACCGCCAGAGCTGGTAGGGCAGTTGCCGATGAACGACTTGATGACGGTGAAGCTGTTGCCCTTGTCGTACGAAAGGGAGAGCTGGCAAGAACCACCGTTGTGAGCGGCACCACCCTCAACGCTCATGGTGTACGACTGGCCAGGCGCATAGGTCTTGACCGGGGCGCCCTCGGGAGTACCGAGAAGCTTGAGGTTGCCCTTGCAAGGATACTGGGCGGCGGTGATGGGCGAAGTGATAGAGTAGTCGATATTGGGCTCCTTCGCGTTGGGGTTGCCCTTGTAAGCCAACGGGGCAGGGTCCTTCATGTTCATGTGGGCCGAGGCTGTACCAGCAGCCAGGGCAGCAACGAGGAGTGATCGAATCTGCATCTTAGCTATTCGTCGTAAAATTCGTAAGTCTCTAAAGGATAGGATGAAAATATGTTAATTTCACTCGTCAAGAGGAAAGAATGAATGTGATTTTGCCGACGGGCGGTTTAGGATTCTGCGATCTGGTCGATGGTGTTTTGAGAAGGATGGCGGAAAGATGAGCCAAGAGAAAAATCTATGGTTTAATAGAGATTTCTTTCCAAGACGTCTGTTTCTTTGTTTTGCAAAAGATGGCAAGTGTCGTCACAATAAATCGTTGATGTTGTGGGTCTCAGTTGCTGTGACAAAGGACCTTGAGGTTAAACAATCGGTGATGGCACTAGTGCACAATGAAAGATGAAGAATAGGAAACCACCGGGGACTTCCAAGTGACCAGCAGAATCAAAAAAGGGCAGTAAGGAGAGTGTGGGGGAGACGAGAAAGATCTTGTGTTGCTCCGATGGGATGGGGGGTGAAGAGAAGATGGTGGTTGAGTTACGGGGAATTGACCAACATCTTTATATTGAAGAATGAGAGTGAGTGCCGGGCTAGGGACAAGCGTATGGACAAGCGGCAACGTCACATCGAAGAATCGACAAGACAAGACCCATTCAGTGAGCTAAGATGCGCTCCCCGTGAAGGCTGGCTTCGCCGCTTAATCCATAGCCCATGTATCGCCCATGCCGCGCGCCCTCATTCGGCTGACATCTTGTCTTAGTCTCTTGGTCGGGAGAGCCCCAGTCGGCTGCCCCTGGATCGTGAATTCGGATGACATGGGTTAGGCCCCGCCAATACCCACTCGTCTTAAGCCACCCAAGTTGACCCAGTTGACCCATCTACCTATAATATCCATACATCGTATGCGCATGCGTAGAAGGTATACATAATACTTCCATGGTTAGTACATGGCATCGGACCCGCTTGTCTACATTAGGCACGCATGCCGGGAGTCAACAGGTATTCACCTGTTACCGAGTTTAAAAAATTACCCATTATAGTGCATATCTTCTCTATTCTACGGCTGTCTACAGCAAGGATAAAGTCAGGTGGAAAGAAGAACCATCCAATATGGCGAGACTGGCCTGCATTGCAGCGCAGGAAGCAGAGCAACCGCTGGAGTGGAGTGGTTATGTGGTTATGCAGCGATCTTCACGAGGCAGATCGACAACATTCCTGAAAGAGATAAAGTAGGTGGCCGTTAAACGGATGGCCAACAGTACCGGAGTCAACCACTACGGTCCCGCACTTAAGGATCTTCAAACAAGATAAAACAACCCTCTTTAATTTTCTTAATTCCTATATACCTTTTATTTTGCGGACATGCCTTCAGACGGTAGGATTTGGAGGGTCTAAGGAATCGAGTAGTGAATAGATGGTGTAATGTGAGGTGAGGTGATGTGACGGCTTAGAGGGGTGAAGAGAGGATCAATGGCCAAGAATCGAGAAGTATGCGCGGTCGTTGCCGATGCGGCGCGGCGGTAAAAGCTGAGAAGGGTGGTGGGGTGCAAGGGGGTTAACTAACCTGAGCCAATCACCCCTATCGGGTACCTGAATTGGTGAAACGTCTAAGCTGGAAAAGCCACTCATTGGTCGCAGTACCACCAGTCTAACCAGTAGCATCCAGTAGCAGCCAATGGCATCCAACCACTGAGCATCTTCAAAAAGCGGGTTTCAGGGGATTTTAGGGGACTTCTAGCAACCTAAGCATCTGCCTACCAGTGCTACCACCTAGACCTGCTTAGCCTGGTAAAGCTCAGCAGGTCTAGGAACAAAATAGGGACACTCTAGCCTCCCTTAGCCACAGTTGTCAGTCTGTCACTAAGGAGGTCCAGGCACGGGTTACGAGTTCTACTTCTACCAGCGAATAAGATTGTTTTGTCGTTCCAACTTCTAAGCAGCTCTATCCCTGAACGATGAACACCCTCCCGACCCTCCTATTCAGTATCGTGCCGATTGCAATACACGTGCAGAGCTACCAACCCCCCCTCAGGTATATTTCGTGACACACTTATTCAGATATATACCTTGGGTTAAAGTAGGACTAATGTGGATAAACTCTTATCTAAACTCTTCGGAAACACGGCATGATCACAGAAAAAAGAATGCACTATTTCATCCGATAGTAAGTATATTCTTAAACTATTCTTAGACTACAACATATCAACTTCAATATCGACTTCGGCCTGGACTTCAATATCGTAAGGTTCTATCTACGCTAGCTACCATCTGGTGTTCAGGATAATCCCTCCACCAACATTTCTGTATTCCGTGAGATCTCCATAATTAAGCCGTCTGCTGTCCAGATCCTGGGATCCCAGCATCGCTGATCTTCCAGCGTTCGGCTGATTGGCATCGCAGGCCACAGACCAGGGGAAAATTCAAAGAATGCTGATGAAGTCAGGGGGAAAAGCTCCCATTGGCTGAGCCGCTCGGCAGGCAGCACAGATCTGCATGTATCGCATCATCAAGCACACGAAAAAAAAAAAATCAATCCGCCTGCCACCTCCTGGCATTGGGCGAGTTTACCTACAGGACGTAACGGGAATAACCTTACAATACTACGTAACCGAACTCCATCCCCGGATCCAGAAGCCAGACAGGTGGAAATGAAGACTAATAGGATGCCGTAGAAGTGCTTGCAGGGTTAGGGGGTAACCTCTCGGTGGTTTTTTTACTCCAAGACCTACCTTACGTAGGCGGATCTTGAAACGTCTAAACGACAGTAGGCCTCCTTTTTCTTGTTCTTTTCTCCTGACCCCTGCACAAGATCTCAAACCCACATTTGCTTAAGTAGGTACATTAGCACGTAGAACTACCTAAACTGAGGGAGCCCGAAGGGGAAGCTCATTGGCCACGACGTCGAAACGCTGAAACATCCGAATGGGGTGTCCACCCGCTGGCCTCATCCAGTTCGCATGAAGCATCATCTCCATTCCATTCCCTCATATATAGTGGTCGCACACTATTTTCGCCACGATTTTTCCGGGGAGGGGGGTGTGGCAGAGGCCTCGCCTACTTAGCTATTATCTTCTTAGGGCAGGTCCAAAGTCAGCCTGGCTATCCTCACCTGTCTCGACTGTTTCGACACCTTATTTATCGCTGACTTAGCCTCGTCGCGAATGCGGTCTAAAATAAAGAGTACATAGTAATTGCTTCCCCCATACGTAGTATAGATAGAACACGACAAGATTCCTTCTTTCCAAATCTAGTATGTTGCTTCTTCTCTTCTTACCAAGAGCCTCCATCGGCCTCGTAGTCGAAACGCATGAAATCGTGTCCTTCGCCTCTTCCTTCTATTCGATGTCCATAACAATCTAAGCCTGGTGGGTAGATGACGAACGGCCACGAGTTTGAGGCGAAGTCCCCAGTATGCATTGATCATCATTTATGCGACGCAAATTACTAGGCGAACTTTCTTCATTTGACTTACCGTCGCTAAACTTGGAATTGCCATCGCTCAGAAGGGAAGATGCGAAAGCTTACTCTCGTCGCCGTCTACAAACATGTTTTAACCAGGGCATCGGCATCCACTAGAATAATCTACGTCAACGTCTAAATAATTGAGCTATGCTCAACACGAGCTCATCGAAACACGCCTAGCAAATTCGAAGTCATCCATCGTCAATCTTGTAACGTTCCAGTCAATACAGAGAGCACTTGAGTAGTGTAGAACACTATTTTTATTGGTATCTTCGGGATCAATACTAGGATATGGCTGTCTCATTCACATATCCGGGGACCTATCAATAATATTCGGCTTCGTGATTGTCGCATCGGCCTACAATCCCATAAACGCCTTGTCCTCGTTCTCTGCTGAAGTCGGTCGTTACAACTGGTGGTGAGTATAACGGACCATGATGCTAATGTAGACGCAACCGATCCGAACAGCCCGAGCTACAGCTTCATAAAGCTACTCGACTCCTTCATCACCGACTTGCAGAAGCTTCAGTAGGCTGCTTCACCTCATCCTCCACCACCGGCCGACTGCTCCAACACTTCCTCATCCTAGTTAATGCCTTCCCAAGCCAGCCGTTGCTTGGGTACATAAACGTTTGAAAGACATATCCTACGAGGCCAAGGTAACTAAGGGCCACGCCATAGAAGATGGTTGTCACATGCCTATTGGTTTTAAGATTCAGCAGGATATGCCCTTTAGACATCTGCGCGACTGGTCCTCGTAATAAAAATTTGCCGCTGGGTCTCCTGCCGACTACAGGGCTTCCAAGGAGACTGGGACCCGGCCAAAGCCGCGCTGCCGATAACGCTAAATGACCATGCAAAGGCGGCGGTAAAATCGACAGGAATAGGCGACCGATGATGATGCTATGTTGAATGAAGAAATTGAATGTGCGCTGGAGCGCGGCGCCGGTTAAGTTCTTCGCGGGCAGATCCAAAGCTCTGCTCACTTAGCTTCATCAGGGCCGTCAGAAGATCGACCCTGAGGTCCCGATGGGATCGCGTGACCGCCTTGGGGACCTTGGTGTTGATTGTGACCTTGGTAGTTCTTAAAGTTGTTACTTCCGTTTCGGTGTGGTGGCCCGTATTGATGCAGTTGCTGTGGGCTTGTGCTGAACTGCGGAGGTGCAGGTCCGTTGTATCCCCGCATATTCACTGTACCCGCCGCGTTAGCTGTGTTCTTGCGCCTTTTCTGGTTGTTAAGATAGACGCTGTACTTACTCTGTCCTTGTTGCGGAGGTACAAAGTTCGTCGCCGGCTGTTGGTATCCCATGGCGGGACTGTACATCGGTTGTCCCTGCTGTGATCCTTGATGAACCATCATAGTGGCCGCTGGTCTACCTGGGCTCGGGTAACCATTGGTACCAGGCATCTGGGGTGGCGTGGCACCAGGGGGCATGAACTGTATATGACCGCCACCGGGATATGGTTGCATCTGCGGACCAGCGACAATCGGTTGTGGGGTCATGAATTGCGGCTGCATCATCATCGGAGTACCCATGGCGCCTGGCTGCTGCGGAACGTACTGAGGCGTGTTAGAGAAGCTGCGGGTATATTGGTTCATTGGCGGTGCTCCAGGGCCCATGAAAGATGGCATCATGTGTTGGTTATAAGGTATCTGAGCTGCTGAATTCATATTAGGCGGTGGGTACACAAGAGGTACTTGGCCCATTCTAGGGGACGAGTACGACTGAGACGAATTCGAATGCATCATTCTGTGGTCATCCGCCCCATTGAACGGGGCGTGAGGAACCGGTCCATGTTGGTTACTATGCATCTGGACCGGAGGTACGTGAGGTGAGTGTCGTGGTGCGGCGGGGTGCGCACCATGCTGCATGTGTAGAGGTAGCTGATGCTGATGGGCCATCTGCGGTAGTAGATGGGGGGGATTCGGGGTAGGTTGCGCATTGAACGGCTGTCGTTCGAAATATTCATCGTATGACAGGAGCATAGTAGAATCCGATTTCTCGTTGTCAGTGGCGGATCGCCAAGTGGGTGGAGTATCGTAAGACGGCCGGAGGCCATCGTTGTCGTTCCAGTTCTTATTTTCAGGAGGCTGAAGGGTCTTGACGTGGGATAGGATATTACACTTCTTGGGATCGACCGCCTTTCTTTTCTTTGTCACGACAACAAGTGCTGTGGTGGTAATAACTTGTACATCAGTTGCATTGTTCAAAGCTGAACGTGGGCTTGAACCTCCGCTAGGATGACCGTTGGGGCTGAAAGTCGGCGCAAATGGACTGGGTCGGAACTCATGGCTGTTGGGATTCAGTTTTGCGCCCATGTGACCTGGTACAGCAATACGGCCACCCCTGAAAGGAGGTTCGCTTGAGTTGGCAGGACCGGTCGGAGGTAATCGCACATCTTGGCCCTGCGCCTTCTGTGCTTCCTGGATACGTCTAGATAAGCCACCACGGCCGGCTTGTTGCATGTGCGGACCGGAACGATTTCCCTGATAAGAATAAGTAGGGGGGACGAAACTACCACGGTTGCCCTGATGACGAGATTGAGCCGGTGCGGGAGCCGCACTGGGGGTGTTACCGGCCGGACGGGTAGCCCTATTCTCGACAGGCGTCTGGGCGGCCGCGGGTACTTGGACCTCTTTCACCGCCGCTCCCTTCTTCTCCAGTTTTGCCGCAGCTTCTGCACTCCTTTTTCTAAGTACCTCAGCAGCGTCTCGCTTAGCCTTCTCTTGGATCTCTCGTTGCTTCGCAGGATCCTTGGCGATGATGGAAATTAAATCCACAGGGACGGGTGTCGGAAGCTTAAAGCTATCAGCAAACTTCTTCAGCTCGATCAGCTTGACCTCCTTGTCAGCTTTCGCTTTAGTGCTTCGGGCTTTCTCGGCAACAAGACGCTGTTGGTTGGCGAAAGATTTGAACTCCTTAAGGACGTCTCGTTCGACAGTAGAAGTGGCACTAGGCGCAACCCCTTGACCATCTTTTGCCTGTGGAGAGATAGTTCGACTAGTAGTAGTGGACGGCCTCAACGAAACCGAATTCTGGTTCGTTGTTTTACTTTCTACTGGACTCTGTTGCGATTCAGCCTTATTATCTACCTTAGGCTCCGCAGATTTAGCAGCGGGAGATGCTGCGGGCGCGTCGGCCTTGGGAACAGGCTGGGGTTTGCTGTCGTCCTGCTTGGGAACAGCCGGCTGATTTTTCTGCGTTTTCAGTTGTGAGGATATTATGGCCGGGTCGACCGGCTGGCCTCGTGTTGTCAGCGAAGCAGTCGGTGCTCGTCTTGCGGGAGGGGTATATTTGTTCTCTCGGTTATTAGGCAAGGGTGGGAAATCCTGTCCCTGTCGCTTAACACCACTGTACCTGTTCTCGGGTCAGCTGGGATCCGGCGATACACAATATAGTACTCCAAATACTTACTTATCCTCTTCATCACCACCCGCATCATTGCCGCCGCTATAATCCATAACTCGCTCTTCGGCAACATGGGCTGTGGTAGCTGCGCTTCGCTCAATCTCCCTCGCCTTTTTCTCCGCGGCAGCTACTCTCTCCTTGTATTGTGGGTGACTCTTATCAATCGCGGTCGTATAGATATTCTCGTCGTACGTAGTTTTAATGCCAAACTTACGCTCATTCGCAGCAAACTGATCCCACTGTCCGGTGCTACCGGATGACTTCTCCAAGCTCAAGTCGAGATCATCAGAAGTGGTGGGTCCAACCCATGGCTGCAAGGTTCGTTCACGGCCCTGGCGAGAAGACGAGATGGCACTATCAGTGCGGAAGGTATTTGGAGGCGTCGAGCCTGCGTCATGTTAGCATTACTGAACTATCCCACCCAACTGAGAAAGCTTACCGTTTTGCTTGATATCGCCCTTACCAGCGTTCCCCCCCATGACTCTAGCATCCGAGACGTCCTTCTTCTGGAAAGACATGGTGGGATATTCTCTTTTGATTCCGTTCGTCTGCTCGCCGGAACTCTTCTTCTGCTGCACCATTCTCAGGTGACAGGCAAGACTGTCCAAATGCGAGGAAGATACCCTCGAACTCAATACCGTTGGCAATTGTAATCCGAACCCTTGGCCCTACGGAATAATAACTTGTAAGCTCAAGCACGACCCAAGAATCGGTAGACAGTGCGGATGTGATACGCAGCGCAATTGGCAGGGTTGGGAAGGGATGAGATGGTGGAGATTTGAACGAGGAAGTTGCGGCTTAGTAGCAGCTGACGCAGATCTATAAGAAGGAGGAAGGAGGTAGAGGTGACGCGAATTTGGGCCCGACGTATGACACGGAGCTCAGTGTGGTGAGAAGGTTAGGCCAGCTTACCTTTGGAAGGGAATTCAATGGAGCTTGCTTGCTCTGCTAAGACAAGCTTCGCTGGGGTGGATTTCGGGATTGTCGAGGCGGTCTTGCGGACGATTCTTCTTCTGGCCGGTGTCCAGACCTTCTGCTGCCGCGTAGCAGTTCGACTGTAGATAGAAAGGCTGGACGTCAGCGCATTAGAAACAAGGGTGGTGATAGAAAGAGCGCAACAAGGGGGGGTAGATTGAAATGCAGAAAGAATTACTAGCAGCTTGCTGCCACGAGAGAGAGTGATTGCGAATAAGACAAAGAGGGAAATGGTCTAGAGTGTCGAAGGAGAAGAAAAGGTGCTTTGTTGACGAAGTCAACCATAGAGAAATGGGAGACTGGAAGTAGCCGGGAGGAAAAAAAAAAGAGTGGTCAAAGTCGCTGGCTCGTTCGCTCTGCAAATCAATCCTGTCTGTGTTCCTCTCTGGGCAACACACGGCCTCGACAAAAAAAGGGCAGGGCAGTGCGGGCCAGCAGCTGGTCTCTGATGCCCATGCTACCTAAAATAATAGATATGGTGCTAGGTATTGTTAGGTACTTCCCTAGGTACCTACGTTCGGTACGCTGGATATGGGTATGGGTATGTGTATGGGTATTGATACCGGGCTAGGTTGGCTGGGTCAAGGTCACGTATGTAGGTAGGGTAGGTAGGTAGGTACTCAGGTAGATCTGGTTTGGTAAAGATGTACTGACATGGACTGAACCGAACCGAGAAAAAAAAAGTATTGAGAAAAGTACGGCGAAGAAAGGGCTTCTGTCTCACCTCGGGCTATTGGTCAACTGCCGTCTCCCTTCGGCAACCCCCAGCTCGATGCTGTAAGATAACCTCGTCGCAGAGGACGGTTGCTTGTTGCTCTGGTGTAGAGAGCGACGTTAGTGAGAGTTGGAGAATAAGGAGTTGATGTGAAAGTGGAGGTTGTGTGGTCAAAGTGGTTTAAGGTCGAGGCCGACGAGTTACATGGCGTTCTAGTTCTGTGGGTACGGCTCAAAATATCGTACTAACAGATTTTGGCTCAAGTGTTCTTGGATTGTACGACAGGTAAATGCAGTAATGCAGTATGTATGTAATGGTAGTAGGCAAAGTACTATGTAGTTTTCGGTCAGAAGTGGGCCAAGACCAAAAAGGAAGACTGGTGGGAGAGAGAGACTTGACTTGCGCAAGACTTGGGACTTGGAACTTGGGACTTGGGATTTTAGGAAGCTCTTCCTTTCCTTTTACTTTTTTGATGGGTGCAGATTGATGTTATAGATGGTCCAAGCGTCGAACTTGTGAACGGGAAGCGATTTCACGCCAGTGATGGGATTGGTCTGATTGGTTTTTGGAGGGGTTTAGTGTGAGAAATGTGGGAAAGGTGGGAGAAAAGGTGGTCTGACTGGACTGGGTGAACCTTACCTAGATTTTTGAGTTGTGCACTTACTCAATTCGCACCGTATCAAATCGGTGTGAAGGCAGGTCAACTGGTGCTTTCAGATAATTCAATTCGAATAAATAAATAAGTACATAGTAGAATATCTGGATATGTATTTATGTATCTACCTATTCTGAGGAAGTCAATCTAAACTTGAATATTATATATCTGCATATAGTAAACATACTGTGACTATTAAAAAGCATGGTGTTTTCCCATTTCATTATTTCCGATAAGCTACCAAGTGTAAGCTCTCTTGCAAGCTGAATGATCGTGTTCGAATTGACAAGATATTTTTAGAAAGAAAAAACAAAGCTCAAGAAGAATCAATTGTAACCTGAGCATACCATTGTTACTCAGGTACACGTAAATGTTAGGTTGTGATAAAGACGCCTGAGGTGTAATTGTTTGACCTGACCGATTTCGCCGACTCTGCCGAGTACGCCAATAGGTGCGGTAATGACAGCGGGTACGTCAACTGCGCCGATTAGAAAGTCGAGCAATAACTACAAAACCAAATGCTTGTAGAACCAGTCAATAGGTACGGACTATACAGGTATAGAATAACAGGATTATGACAAGGACATCATCATCTACTAAGCACCAGCACAGCACAGCTTTCTGGACATCAGTATAAACAGATCACTTCACATGCAGCTATAGGGCGAAACAAAGGATACCCACTTCCGCACATGTAGGCCTACATCCAATACCAAAGTAAGACATCAAACCGTTTGAAGGCCGCCATGTCTAATATCATACTTGTTACTAAAGCTATGAGAGCCAACCAAGCGTCAAGAGTGTTGGTTCTACGTCAAGGCACACATATGTTAGTATCTAATTACCATCCGGAAAAGACATATCAGATATGGATGAGGTGTTAGCCTACGATACCAGCCGTCGCGGCAACATCTATGGTGCCCATTAGGGAAATCACTAGACATTGCCCTCCCAACACCATTACTTGAGCTTTCCTTTCCTATCACTCTGGTGCTACAATAGTGGCTAACTCTTGAGGGCAAGTACATTGTAAGTCGCGTGCTCTGTGGAACTAGCTTTCTTGCTATCGAATCCTGGAGTTCCGGAGTTTAGGAATCTATATGATTCGCCTCCGAAAGGAGTCCCTGCTATCTACCACGTACGTCCGAATTAGCTATCCGTGGATTCTATATCGATCTAGATAATTATACCGAACTATTGCATACCTGCCTATATAAGTACGTTATTACGGTTCTATAATCCTCGCCGTTTAGGTCTAAGTTGTGACTCAGTCAAGACTGTATCATATACTGTAGTAGATCCGTGTCGCCTAGGTACCTGGGTAATCGGGTGCTCCAGTCAGCCTCCTACTCCACGGTGTACCTACTTATAGGCCGTACTCATGATAAAACAATACCGCATCTGGGATGTAGCTTTACTTTAGACGACGGCCCCCAATCGCGAGTATATTCGTTCCACAACGCCGTTTAGAAGCAGCCTCATCAGAGGAGTGTGACCCCTATTCAGCTGGTCAAGCAACTCGACGTTTCGCATAGCCACCTAGTTCGGCGACGAGCCATAGTTCTTCGGGCTGTAGAAGGTAGGTGAGAGGCGTGTAGGGCTTCAGCGGGGGTTATAATACTCGTGGCACCAACAGATCCTCGCTGATTGTAGCTATAGCCAAATACCGACCTTGAGCCTCACAATTAGGTAGCCTACTAGTTAGGCAGGTATTGCCCACTGGGTATTGATTCGCTTAGGGTTGAGTGACTGTAGTACAAGTGCTGTCGTTAAGCAACCCGAGGCATTCTATATTGTTCTTCGAGATTGTTGGGTGGCTGTCCACTTAGGTATTGTCTATGTATGCAAAGTACCTACATGGTATGACATGTCCTGTCACCTTAACTGCAAGCGCACCTACATAGTATCTGCATGTCAAGACGGAGATAGGGTTGAGAGGACACCCATTAAGGAACCCCAGTCAGATCAACAACGCTAAACAACCCCAAATTCTGGACCCTAGATAAACCCTCTGCTCCAACTTCTTTGGTTAGCCCCGCGATATCCTAGCCCAGCCATTGGCGTCCGGGTTTGACTTGCAGAAAGTACTATGTAGCACTATTCATCGGAATTGGGATCAGAATCACCTCTCGTTTGCTGCAGAAATTAGCCCGGCTGCGCCTCGCGGGAACGAAACTGCAAGAGCCTCGATCTTTCCAATCATCATGGGTCTAGGGTCTCAGAGGTCGTTGGGTGGGTGGGTATTGTCAAAGCATTCATGAGGCTCAGATGTCGTTACCACTCTAACGATAGCCCACTGCAACCCCAAACTACCATATTAGGGCTGAACATCATGAGCGAGGGGGGAAGGTATGCGAATTCTGCGCCTTGTTTGGTACGTAACACAATGCTTATATAGTAGGATAACCATAGGTCTATTGACCGAACAATCGCCCAATATAGATGCGCTTAGGTCTATGCCGGACACCTGGTCAGCTTTCTGCTGTGAGATGGGAGGTAGGTCTCACCTTACCACTGGTGAAGATAGGAACCAGCCCCGTTTGCATTCATCTGCAAGTAATAGAGGATGGGAAAGGAGATCTGCAGCTGTGCGAACGGCAGTCTGCGAGCTCGCCCCCACTGCACCGTCGTGTCCGCGCCAAGGGAGTTCCCGTTCCCGTCCCCGTCAGATCGAATCGAGGACATGGCGGGTTTAAACTAAGCTAACGAGGTTCGTGGCAAGTGATGTCTCGCCTCCAACCATGAACCTCGCCGAACTCTATAGACCTGAAACGAGTAACCTATACCCCAAAGTAATACAATAGGCAAGTAATCCATGATTTCCTTTTTTTAGTTAAAATGAATGGGTGGTATGTTACGCTGTCCTATACCTGGCGCTCGCGACGATGCACGCAGCAATATAGAAGTACATATACGTACATACATATATATTAATTAATAAAATGCTGTAAAAAATAACATAGTCGAGGGGAATTTCACTATAGGAGAAGGGGTATATCAATTTCCCCCACGCCTCCATTAACGCCAAACTCGCAATCCAAGCCAATGGGAAAGTGGGCGTCATACCTAACCAGATAGCTTAGTCTTGATGAACCAATATGAGTTCACGGCGGTCCACACTAAGGGATGCAAGATTGCCGGCGTCTTCGGTTTAAGGTGGGCCAACATGACCTTAGGAATAACATCTCTCATGTTACCTTCGCTGAAGAACCAAAGCTGTGTAACCTCGTCCGTTTGTCGCTGATAGACTTCCATTCGCGGGAACATTTCGTTCTCGAACGCCTTCACTTCCGCATCCAGCTCATCTACCCCGCCGCCCGCCTGCACCGCTCTGACGATCGCCGCGGCCAATTTCCGTGCGTCGTCGAACGCGACATTCACGCCTTCGCCGGCAAACGGCGTCATCAGATGCGCGGCATCTCCGATGATCGTCGCGCCGCGGCGGTGCTCCCAGATGGTTGGTACTGGGAGCATGTAGAGGTTCTTCGCATCGCACCTATCTCCGCCCGTCTTCTCGACCGCCTCGCGCAATTGCGGGTTCCAATCCTCAATCTCCGAAAGGATTGCCTTCCTCACCTGCTCGATGTTGTGAGGGTTGTATCCGCAAGTCTGCGTCCAATTTTCCGGGCGGCGTGCACCCCACGCCACAGTGAGGCTGCCGTCGCCCATCTGCTGTATTCCTAGCCTTTGGCCATTGGAGCTAACAAATAGACTCCCGCGATTCACGAGCTTATAGATATTCGGCGCGGTGTTTTCCGCATCGGGTATTGCGAGAAGATGATACCCAATCCCGCTGTAGCGTGGTTTCAAGTTGGGAGAAATGTAGCTTCGGACTTTGCTCCAGGCTCCTTCGCAGCCAATGACGAGATCAAAGCCGGACTCTGTTTTGTGTTCGAAGACTAAAGTGTTCCCTTCCTCGACTCGCTGTAGACGATGCCCCCACTTAATACATCCTTCAGGGAGCGATTCCGTAAGAATCCGCCGGAGCTCGGCGCGGTCTATTTCGGGCCGCTCGCCGAGCTTCTTGCCAGGTCCTAGCTGGAGGATGGGTTTAAGATCCGTATCTGCCATCATCAAGTAATCCCCATCGAAACGGGCCTGTTTCAGAAACTCGTCCCATAGTTGCGCTTCCTTCATAGCTTCCAAGCCTGTACCATGATGAAGATCTAACGAGCCTCCTTGCGAGCGGTAGTTAGGACTCGCATCGCTTTCGAAAATGGTGAAGGGAACATTGGACAAGGAAAGAATTCGTCCTAACATACAGCCAGCCGGACCGGCTCCTATGATGGCGATTTTCGGATTTGACATCGCGATATTTATGTGTCTAGAAAGTAGGATCAAGATTGGGTTTAAAAGGTCTTATGGTTGTCTTCACCAATCTACCGTGGTATACTTGCGTAATATACTAATGTCAAGCTTCCAAGCAACCTTCAAAATTGAGAATATTCATCTAAGATATAGTATTCTGCCGCCTGATAGATCATGGCATAGTGGAGGTAAGTAGCGCATAGGGATCATCGTGGACCTTGCTCCCCGAAGTGGCTTATTATCTGAGTGGTGCTGACGTGTCGGTGTGAGTACATAGCTATTTCCGGTCATATTTTGCGTCGTAAAGTGGCCATTGAAGGATCCATGGATAGCGTATAGATAGCAGTTTAGTGTTGGAGCGTAGGTATCACCTACCTGGCTGATAGTTTCTTCTATGATATCTATTGTTATTACAGAGCCAAATTTGTTATATATGATATATTGATATACCAAAGACAATATGGCGCAAGAGATTAAATGTATTGTCCATATGTATACTTTGAATGCGTCTTTGAAGAAATGCCCCATAGCCCGAGACTATCCCGTACTATGTATTTAAGCAAGGCCAATATTACTAGGTACCTAGTACTAATCTACGCATAATCCTACTAGGTAATGACAACGAGCAATGCTATCAGGTGTTCTTACATGTTTATATCGTATAAAGATATAGCTAACATGGAACACGGCAGTTGGAAGACACAACTGTGACCCATTCGTAACAGAAGGCTTGTCATCTGCATGGTGCGGTACCATGGACCTTACATTTGAAGTACTAAAGTGTAAAAATAGACATGGGGGCCGCGTAGTATAGCTGCACGTGTGCGCTCGTATCCAGGCTACTATTTTCTTTCAGCACATAACTACGCGGCTTTTAGAGCAACTGAAGAGTTAGCTGCGTGGTGACTTACGAAATCATGGGTGTTCGGGGTTAGCATCTGTAGGTAGGTACCAACATTGAATGAGGTATTGAATGAGTCAGTCCGGATGAGCAACATTGAAATGCCAACGGTTACTACCTCGGGGCAGTAGTGTACCATTACCATGTCTCTTTCAAAAAGGTAGGTAAATTCAAGTAACCAGCTTTTGACACCCAGTAATTATGCAGCTTTGCCGAAAGATGGAGGATATTATCATTGAATTGCGTTCTCGTTGCCGAAGTCAAACATTCCATCGTTACTTGAGACATTGTTTTGGTGGCTATTCTTGATCGATACCGGGGCGGCCGATAACCTTGGAACATTGAAGTGCCCAGGTGTCAGACTTCAGTAACACTGAAGCAACATGCTAATTATTAACCTCCAGGGCTAGTAACAGACGTAACAGACGGTATGATACCGCCTGGGAGGAACGAGGAACGAGGAGTTCTGCAGGCGGGACGCTATGACCATGGCCCCATCCACCCTATCCAATCCATCCAAGTGGACGTTTCTGCGTTTCCATTTGACAGCCGAGAGCCTTCCATCAATCAACTTTATCCCGCCTCCGAACGTCACCATGTTCACGTTTGATCCTTACCCCTGCGTACACTTGGCCACAATAGGACTAGCGTCAGTCGGGCACTCTCTTCCTTTTCGACGTCGCGCCTCACGCGGGCTGCTGTCATCGACGACATCTTGAACTTTGGATGTAGTTCTGTCTGAAGCCACATCGCAACTATTTCGCACAAGTAATTTTTTACCAGCCCGGGTTTTTCGCACATATTCCGACGTTGCTCTCCCTTAATTTTTCGATAATCGACTGCGTTTGATACGAATGATAGTACTGTGCGCCCACTCACCACAACATTGACGTAGGGTTGGAGTTTAGGACAAATTTTCAGATTAATAGAGGGAAGGACGAGGAGGAAATATATACAGCGTGTCTGAAAGAGGATATTCAAGATGCAGGCTCCCAATCCATCTCAGCGGTCTTTACAGCGACGGTCCCCTGGGCCCGACAACGGCGGTCTTCCGTCGAGTGTTCCCATGCGATCTATGTCACCTGCCAATATGCAACCACGGTCATCGACGGCTTCGAGCAGATCTGGTGGCGGCAGCTCAGCGTCAAGGCGGAATGTAAGTTGCTATTTACGAGAATACATAATCCAAGTAACCACGGCTATGAGTGACATGCTCTCTCCCGCCTCAATCTTATTATCCTTATTACAACCTGTTTACTCCAAGTTGTCTTCTCTATATACCCGCCCATATTCTGCCAGTCTGAGATATTGACCATTTATCTTTTACTCACAGCAATCCAACGGTTCATCCATGCCTCTCTCCCAAATAGAAAAGAGTGTTACGCACCTCCTCGTTGCGACGAAACAGCTCCTCGAAACCTTAACACAATGGTCGCGTGGCCAAGCTACCGATACCCAGGTTTCTGACGTCTACGTTAGATTGGGCTATGAATTTAATATGGCCTGCCGAGCATTCACCGCAATAAATGTTGATACGTCCGACCTAGGAAACGTTCCCGAAAACCTCAGACACATATTGGAGGCTACACTGAGCCAGGAGGCGAACACAGAAAGCCTCGAAAAGTATCTACCACGGATACGAGATATTATAATCCACCTTCTTCACGGCCTGAAACGAAAACAGCAGAAGCTACGGCAAAAGCAAAGTCGGGATAAGGATGGGGCTAGTTCTCCCGAAGCGGCAGGTATCGCCAATCGTACCATGAGTAGTAGTACAACTGGGAGCAACGGTACCGGCCTCACTACCCTATTGAACGAAGGCCTTGAGAATGGATACACTACGCCATCGCAAAATGACAGGACGCCGACGCAACAGAGCGACGGCCCGCCAGGAGGCAGTCAGTCTCCCAACCGACGAACTCTACCGCGAGATCAATCAGCCGCCTCCTTCAATTCCGAGCAGTCTTCGTTATCAAGCAGTACCATGCAGAATATCCCCGTGCTCCCACCCTATCCAGGGGACGAGGCCACGATACCCACGGGGCCTTCTGGTGGCTTGGATATTGACGCCTTTCCTCCACCACCTCCACCGCCGAAGTCACAACAGAGCGCATTCGCTGCCTTGCAAAGGGGAGGAGATCTAGAAAGAAGAGCGTCGCGACGATACTCCGCCTATCAAATATCTAAACATTTAGGGGCACCAACGAATGGCGTGCCCATGCTACCTTCTCAAAATACCCCCATACCGAACCGGGGTCGTGGTGAGGTGAGGGAGTCATTGCGCGCAGTCCAAGTCCGAGAGTCCTTACGGCATAATCGCAACGCGTCGAACCAATCAAAAAATGCTTACGAGTCGTCTTCGCCAGTACGGATACCCAGCAGTGTGACTGAGGAGGATTCTAAACCTGAACTACCACCTCCACGATCAGACAGTCCACCAACCCAGTCGCCTGACGAGAAGTATCGACCTAGTGCTACTATATCCGGGCCCCTAGACGATGCTTTCCCGGTTGTTGGACCTCCGGGGTCGCCCGAGAAACCAAAGCCGAAAGTAGATACGGCTGTAGAGTCGCAACCCCGGCCGCAAACACCTCCCGAGAAGCGGCAAAAACCCCCAGTGCAGGATCAGTCTCCGCCTTTAGATAAAGAGCTTACGTTGTTCTTGCAATATAAGTCCAAGGTCAAAAAATTCGTTCTTCCAGAAGGCTATACCGACTTGTCAATTGGGCGGTTGCAGCTCGCTTTCATCGAAAAGTTCTCGTGGAATACTGCTCTGAACGGAAGCGACCTACCGGAAATATATATTCAAGATCCTGTCTCCGGAGTGCGACACGAGCTCGAGGACCTATCTGACATTAAGGATAGAACAGTCCTTGCACTAAACATCGAGCCTCTCGACGAGGTGAAGAAACATTTCGACGAGGGTCTTGGTGCCTTGAAGAAAGCGGTTGAAGAGGTGAAGCAAAATGTCACGGATCAAGGATCGGCCCTACAAAGGGTATCCGATAGACAACTGGAAACCGCTAAAGAGATGGCTCGCATGGCTACGGCACCGCCCGCGATTATAGATTCTGCTAGGCCTAGTGGAGCCGGCGCCGGCGCTAAGCTCGACCCTAGCCAACTTAGAGAATTGCAGAGTCTACGTCGCGACTTGGCTGTCTTACGGCAAACATACTCTAACTTCCAGACAGAGATCCAGAGCTCTATGTCTTCGCTGCGGAGCAAAGCGGCTAACGTCAAGGTTGCGGCAGCTAAGGCTTCAGTGCCCAGTGTTGAAGGGGACTCGGGCTACGCCTATGTGGTCAAGGGCCGAAAACAGCTCAACTCGGATTCCGACCGCCTCGTCACTAAGGTTGACGATCTTCAAGACCTCGTTGAGGACCTGCGCAAGGACGTCGTTAATCGCGGCGTGAGACCCTTGCCACGTCAACTCGAGGGCGTGTCCAAGGACATCCAAGTCTTGACTAAGGAACTTAAGAAGGTGCAGGAATACATGAAGCGAGAGAAGCCTGTCTGGACCAAGATTTGGGAGAAGGAGCTAGAGGAGGTTTGCCAGGGTCGTGACGAACTCAAGGTCATGGAAGACCTAATGGTGGACTTGCAAGACGACATCGAAAAGGCCTCAGAGACCTTTGCGCTGGTCGAGCAGGCTACGAAGGAGCAGATGAAAGAAAATATGCCCACAGCCAGGCAATTCTCAAAGGGCTTGCATAACCTCGGAAACAGTTCCGATCCGAACGCCGCAAAGGAGGATGTACTAGGCGAGGTCAGGGCTCTCCAGCCAAACCACGAAGATCGGCTGGAGGCCATAGAGCGCGCAGAGAAGTTGCGACAGAAAGAACTAGCGAGCCGTCGGGAGAACCCATTAATGCAGGAACTAACTAATTTTGTTGAGGAAGGAAAGCTGAAGAAGAGCGGTGGATTTGAAGAAGTGGAACGAGCGAGAAAAGCAAAGGACGACCGGATACGACGCGAAGTTTGGGAACGAATGAACGGAATTATACCCGAGAACCCCGTCGGGGAGGATGGAACTAATGACGAGGCGGAGGGCTCCCCCGGCACTCCGGATGAGAACAGTATATAAGACTGTCGGACCAGTCGCATGATATACTTTCTAATTCTTGTTTTTTGTTTTTCTGTGTGGCTTTGGAACGTCGCACTTGGGGTGTTGTTCCTTTATAGCTCCGGCGCCATTTCGATTGTTTGGGAGAGGTTTCGGGCAGCCTGATTGCACCTTTGGCCCCCATGGCGTTACGGAAGGGCCTAGGGGACTCTTCCCATTACTGAAATGGTTGATGGTTATGGATGTTTGCCATTAGCTGGGGCAGTACATATTTATATTAGGATGTGGGTTTTAAGTAGTAAATATAGTGAAGGTCGTCATGGTAGTAAATACCTAAGCAATTAGCAGTTTGTGTTTTTCTCATGCGAATGCACCAAGTGATAGGGCTGGAGGCTACCCCTGTCTGTAAGGACATGTCTGTAACACGCCCCCAAAAAGGGGCTTGGGAATTGATACGTGCTCCTACAAGGAGGCCTCTCAGATACCATCACCAACCTTGGAACCTACATTTACGTCAAAATAAAGAAAGACATCACATCATAGAGAAGGTATCGCTAATTTAACGAATGTCTTGCGGTTAATTCGTAAACCTCAGGTAGTATTTAACATGTATAATATTCAAATTCCTAGTTGTTCCCTCTATATCTACGGGGTATACCCAATGTCCATATTCCTACTTGATACAATATATAATATAAGATGATGCAAATGAATGGTGGTCCGTATCGTCATTACTCTCAGCGATCCCATGCGGGGCCGGCTTTTTTACCCGCCCTGAAATGCCCCTCTCAACCAGCGCTTAAGCTGTTAGGTTGCTTAGAGATTCAGCGCTATGAGTGAGACAGCTGCCAGAAGACATGCTACGCGCACGCTACCCTGTTTGAATGCGCCCTCAGCAGCATTCTTCTTTTCGTCTTTGCCATTGTCTCCATTAGCAGGAGCGCTCCCATCACTCGGGGCAGGCGCGCCGTTATTTCCGGTCCCGCTAGGCGCGGCATTGCCATTACCCGGGGTTCCATTGGCACCACCATTTCCATTTCCGCCGCTCTCCGTGTTATTAGCCATAGCCTCGAAGGCCGGGTCGAGCGCCTTCTGCATGTTAACAGGCACACGGCTGCCCTGGACGCAGTACTTGTCGGGGTTGGTCCAGGTGGCGTTGACGGCGTACTGCCAGACGAGCTCGGGCGAGTTGATCATCGGGTTCGTGTAGAAGAAGCGGCAGTTGGCCGGCTCGCTGGTGAACTGCAGCGGCGTCTTCGAGTCCGACGGCGCGAACGAGTTCTTGAAGTTCACCGTGCCGCCGGATTCTGGCTGCGCGGATCGTCGCACCGCGTACCCCTCGGCTAGTATGTCGAGCTCGCTTCCTTGCAGCTGCTGGAGTTTCGCCTTGTCCGTGATGGACTCCATGGTTACGTTGGCTGTTAGGCTGATTTCTGAGAACGTCAACACTTGCGCGCCCTGTTTATTTGAATGTTAGCGCAATGCCCATTATATATCGTTCTTATATTTTAGAATGAAATTAAAGGGGAACGTACCTCGGTACCACCAATAGACTGAATAGGGGCAGCTTGAGGGCGCCCGCCCACCGTCACAGTCTTCGTGTTCATTTGGAAGAACATCAAATAAGAAAACACAGTGCACGTGCTGGCGCAGTTCCCATCCGTGAGAAGAACGACGTTCTCGGGTTTGAAGGCCGCTGGGGGAAGGTTTGATCGGTTTCCTGTCCCGCTTAGGAAGATACCACCCTCGTCACCGAAATCCACCTCTCCAATGTACCCAGTAAACTTATCGTCTTTCAAAGTAACCGGGGTCATAACTTGGGAGGCAGAGGTAACGTTGTCCCCCGAAGGCATTTTCAAGCCGCTTAGGGGTGTCAAGTTGCTCAATATGCCCGATGCTGCAAACTGCTCTTTCTGCTTCTCAGGTAAAGCTTCGAATACAGCTGACATATTGGAGATGCTGTCTGTAAGACGCATATCGTTGGCGGTAAACTGGTTCTGGCCAGGGAACAACTGCGAACGAATTAGTAAGGACGTAAACTTAGGGGCTTGTGCCTCTGAAAATCATTGACTGACCTGTGCGAATAGCTCGAATCCGGTGAATACGAGGCCACCCCCGTTGCTAGTGAGGTCGATGACCAGTCTCTGCTTCTTAGCTGCTCGGCTTTTGCTCAGGAACGACTCTACCGTTTTCTGGAAGTCCGAGATAAACTTCAAGGTGTCGTTGCCAGATTCGAAGGCTGAAATAGACAACACAGCCACGTCATCAAACCCAGGTCCGTCGAGGAAGAATCCCTTGACTGCGCCTTCTTCGCTATCCTGAACGATAGGGGTTGGGCCCTTGGGTCTCGTAGGCAATTGCCGACTTACAATCTTCCTGGGGTTTACCGTAGGTCTTAGGGAAGGCTTTAGCGAACCAGTGCCAGTGAGTAACCCCGGGTCTAAGGGTGGGGACGGGAGGCAAAACGCATTGTAGAAGTCTTCTCCTGTGATAATATTGGTGAAATCGACGCCGGGGTTCAGCAAGGCGTTCGTATCCGAGCTGTCGGTCGTGCCGTCCTCGTAGGTGAACGTCATTTTAGCGCCTAGCCATGATTGCCCAAAAGCCCAAGGACTGAACAAGGACGGCGAGAAAGGATGAACGTGGTTGGGCAGCATGGCATTGTATTGAGCATCGATATCCTGCTCTAGGCCGAGATTCATGGCTACTTTTACCATAAAGTCCGTGACATCCAGATTATTGATCTTAGTGATGGCGGGCGGCGAGGTATCTCTGTTTTGTAAGGCCGCTAAGTCACACTCTTGTTAGAAGAAGCATGCAGATTTATATACTAGGTAACACTCACATAATCGGTACATTTTTGGCAGAGCAGTGCCGTTAGTTGAGACCGAGACGATGTCCGAGGCGAAATCATTCCCGAAGGTGAAAACTTTAAAGACATCTCCAATATACGAGAAGTGGCCATCGTGTGCTAAAGTGATCGTATTCATCATCGAGAGTTGAAAATCGTATTCGCTCGCGTAGCCTCCGGCTGAGAGGGTTGCGGAGATGCCATCCAGACTCTTCAGAATGTCGACCGGGGGGAACTCGTAACCCTCCGGAGGGTCCTTAAGCCATGCATGCGTTGACTGCCATTGCGCAAAAGCCTTGACACTTTTGACAAGCTGCTGCGCTTGTGCGATCTTGTTTGGCACTGAACGAAGGCAGCTGAGTGCCAAAGTTCCGGGTACCCTCGCTGTAAATCCATCAGTACGATATTCCACTGTCAAAGTTATGAGGGTAGGCTCTACCAGTCGCATTAGCAGCAATTGCTGATCTTACCAGACGGGATACACTTCCACATGGGTTAGATGTTTGTCTCGCTTCCAGCGATGACGATACAGGAGACGGCACCGCCGCCAGTCCCAGGGTTGGGACACTCAAAAGCCACCAAAGCATCATAATGAGCTGGGTAGGTCAACTATCCCGAAGCTCTCGAATGGAAATATTAGTCAAGGAAAGAAAGGAAACTAAAGAAAGTAGCCCGACCGCGTTAATTAAACATTAAGCGAACAATCGAAGTAGAAATTGAGGTGGTCATAATATATACAGCAAATTGAAGATATGTAACTATTTAACCCTCTCCGGTCCTGTAGGACTCTTAGAAGGTGTTGGTATTAATGAGGGTCAAGAAATGCATCGTGAAACATGCTGAACTTCAAACATGGGCTAGACTTTGCAGTACATGCACCCAACTTCATGACTGTTGGCCTGGTGTTGTTATCAGAAGGATTTCGCAGTCTCCTGTCCCGGGGTACCTTACAGTTAAGGGACACGGTATGCGTTTTATGTTATTTATGTCCATTTTAGAATAATACAGCCATGTTTGGCATAGGGTTGTATTTTTTCGGGGCTGAGATTGGCTGGAGATTGTTTCGGGGCCGCTGTTCTGGCTGGTAGGAAGCAACCCCTGCAGCCCTACATCGCCCCGTCTCCCCAGTCCAGCGTCTAAGCCTTTCAGCTCCGAATAATGTATCGGGGTGTCGGGTGGCGGTCTCGGGTCATTAGGTTCCTTTCTCAAGCCCGCCGGAACCGAGCATATAACATGATTCGCCTTCACGATGCCGCGATATTGAGGACGACAATCCCTGTGTTTCGTTCGGCCTTATTCAAACTTTCATTCGGAGGGTGTGCTATTACCATGTGCCGAGAGTAATGGTAACTATACACGGACATGATCATATTGACATTGTAAAGACCGCTGCATATCCGTACACTAAGAAGAAAATATACCAAAAAGCGTTTAGGTTGAAAGCTCGTTACCGTAGGGGATAGGCAGAGTCGGAACGAGCCTTAATAGCTCTTATCAGCTTCTACTTGGGCTTGCATTGCCTCTCCCCTGTCCTGTTATGTCTGACAAGGATATCGGGCTAAAATGAGCCAATATGATATTTCACGATCCCGCCACTCTACCAGCCCGGTCTATAACAAAGATTTGCCCCAAGAGGCAGGGGTATAAGTGATTAACTACTCGAGGACATAATTTCATTCTCCACTTCAGCCTCCTACCAGGAGTGTGTTTGACATAATTCATGTGTATATATGGAAACCTTGCCCTTCGTAACATATATTCACATCAGGACGTCCCAGGTCGACGAAACGACGCTAATAGTTGATTCACTGGTTGGTTGATATATTTAACGCGGTGGTAGTCCTGAGGGCCGCCGAGCCTCCCAGGGTGCATGGGGTGTGCAAGGCTATCTAGTCCAATCGTACAAAGTCCAATTCTTCAATATCTCACAAATCCAAGCCAAGAGCATGCATGTTGGTCCCCTTTCGAAGGAGCATACTCCGCTAATAGTACGACGTCGCTAGGATGGAGGTCAACCGCCTGGTAGGTCAGGCTGCCCTGTTATCTCAGAGGCATCGTTTGGATTATCATTTGTCAATGTTATTTTTCCCGTAATCATAACCATAGTCCGAGCATGGTTTTTGACTCGTACTAACTGTTCCGCGATCGTTATCGTTATAGAACTTGCCGTGTCGCAGACTGCGGCTGCGATTTTGCATCAAACCCTCGGCAATCCATGTTGTATGTTGGCATACCGTATGGTATACCAGAATGGGCCGTCTCTAACACATACTGAGAAATCTGGCGAAAAGATAGTTATCTAAACATGCACACGTCAAGGACTTGAAGTAGGACTGCTTGTATCCTCTTTGGGAACGACCTACCGGTGTCTCCGTAGCTAATTACGTCTCCCGTTTCGACGAGCGGTTTGTATTCTAATGTGCCTGTAATCTCAAAACGAGAGCCCGAGTCGACGTGTGGTGAATCTAATAATCCCTTAATTACACGGGATTATAAGTAGAGCCTCAACGGCATGACACTATATGGGAACTAAACCATAATCTTCCCGCCGTCCTTGGGATCATACCCAATGGTTCGGAATGTCTTTCACGGCATTCGACGTCGAAATGATATGAATTATTTCGAATTGAATACTACGCATAGCTTATTCGTCTCACAGTCAATATCGGCTGTGATAGCCACTGAAGCCATGCCCAATGCTTTCCTGCGTGTCCCAAGCATTACTTGCTGATTTACGATCCCATGGTCCCCCGTGGGCTTTTTTTTTTTTTCCATATACTACTCACATCTCGATATAACCTCGACCCTATACGTGAATGGTATCTCTTCGGGCCAGCACGATGATCACATAACCTTGAGGAATTTGGGTTCGGAGAATAGATGGTCATGAGTTATGTGAGCCGAAACCTATAAAGTATTAAAGAATGCCACATCCAAGCTCGCGTATGTATCATTACTCCCCTGTACAGCCACCTCTATGGCTCCACGGCTTTGGCTTGGTGCCCATTGAGGTATTTTACTAAGTTTGACATGATATTTGGCTTAGGGTGAATGAAATTTCCCCCACTGAGCAGCAGATATCCACCGTGTTTAGCCCCGAGTAGTAATAGTAACCATAGTTTCCTGTGATGTTGATGCTGACTAGAAAGTCCAGATTAGGTCATCTTATCTTTGTATACTAGACGCGTTAATTTAGGCAAGGAAACCTATATGGTAAACTGCTTGTGTTATATATACGAAGCTAAGGCGTTAAATACCAATACTGTTCGTTTAATAGTAGAAAGGAGGGGATGATTCGGTATCCATAATTGAACTTGTCCCTTATTTTCATGCAGCATATGACGGAAATGAACTCGACATAACGAAAGTGTTCGATGTATAGTAATAGCTTAACATGAAGACTACTAGATACCTACTTATGCTAAGCATACCTCCCTATGAGACTTTTATGTTTATATGACATAATAGCAATAAACCGCTATGACTTAAGAAACTGTAATTTAACACAGTAATATTAGGGCAAGGCGTTGTATTTGATATCTCATAACACTCTTTCTAAAGCCTTCAGGGGGGTTGTTATTTAGTATTGGTGTTATAGAGTTAAGACTCTATGTTTAATAACATTCTATCAAGGATCAACAACTCCTACCAATCATTGATTCAACTATCAACTCTATCAATTTCATCCCAAAACCTAATTCCTTAAGCAACATCAATTTGTTCAACTTCATTATTAACTTTGATTCGAAGGAGAATTTCTTGTCTTCAAGGAGGGTGAATTTAAACGTAACTCTAGAAAGCTCTGGTTTGTGGTTTATATTGAGATATTTACGCAATTATGAATGTTTTGGTACTTGAACACTTCAGTAAACGAAGCTATCTACAGGTATTCATTTCTTATGTTGAAAGGCAGACTTTGAGATAACGCCAGATCTGTTCAATGACCCGGCGGCACGGTCGTATGGATGGTCCGATAGTCTTATGCTAGATTCAGAGAAAAATACTTCGATCAATCATGGGATGGGATGAACCCTCTCCGATGATTATGTGACTTTGTGGAATGTTGCGTCAGTCTGAGATGCGATTTCCCAACGAGTACGAAACTCGACAAAATTCAGATTAGAGACATTGGAGCAGGTCACACTGCTTTAAGCAATTGTACACAAGATCATCATAATTATATGCTAGGCGTTCGTCGTTAGGGTGCATAATGGGAAGATAAGGAGCTTGGCACTTTCGGAATTGAAGTGAAGAAGGAATCATTCTTACTGAGTATTTGGGCGCAACATAATCACAGCCTCACCAAGGGGATAGTGTAATGTCTTCTTCAAGTAGCGTCAATTATGTGCTACTATACGTTGAACGAGTCATTCATAGACTAGCCTAGAGCGAACGTCGGGCGCTCATATCTTCGCTTCCTCACGAGACGAAGTATAACCGATAACAAAGCCATCCTTAATCCAGCGGTATCATATCTCATAAATTTAGAATACACATTCATCCATCATTTCCTCTTCCCATCCCCTGTTGGGTAGGCTAGCGGCCTACCTCTTGCTCATCCGGTCGATGCCATACTTGATCCGGCGGTCGACGTTCTTAGCCATCTTCTCTAGGGGCAGCCGGTCATCGATCTTCTTAACGGTCTTCTGCACCGGGCGCTCCGCGCGCTGGGCGATCATGCGGGCGGGCGGCGCGAAGTACGAGATGTTACGCTCCCACCGCGGCGCCCAGCGAGCGGTCTGGGTGGCTAGACGCTCCTCGGCGCCGGGCAGCATGAAGTAGAAGGGGGCAAAGCCGGCGACGCCAGCGAGGCCGAAGGCGGCAACTTCAGTTGAGCCTGCTTTGGGGATACGGACGGGCATATTGGATGGTTGTTGTGATGGGTTGTGATGATTGGTGGTGGTTTGAGTGAGGGGATGATTCTAGGTCTGGGCGATGTGGCTGTTAGTTATGACGAGCCAGGGGATGAGCGACAGAAGAATTGGTTACCATACCAGATCAAATCCCCTGAGTTTGGAGTGACGTGATGACGGGTATAAGGCCTGTGGTAATGCACTCGAGCTGTTATTGATCTAATGATGAAAATGCGATGGTTCTCTCGATGAAACCATGCAGAGCAGAAGGTAGATTGGTGTAACGCCTCAAGAACTCAGCTGGGATGGGAACGACTGGCCTTTAAAGGGGAACAAAGGGTTGATACTCCGCCCCTTTGGATTGGCACACAACCCAGGATGGTCTTTGTGGACGACGCTTCGAGGAAGCGGGGTAAGCCAATAACAACAGACCATGCTGTTGCGTCAACTTCCTTAGGAGCCAACCATCTGGGGTAGAATCCTGGATTAAGTTGGTACTGCTTCGCTAGTTTGGGACAACGACATGCCACAGGTCAGAGCATACAGGGTGACGCCGCCCTAAATTACCTCCCACACACGTATTGCTAGTTCGAGTAGTTATTACGTCCTCAGTGGCAGGACAGCTGGGATTGCGCCAATGCATGGTTTACGAGCAAGGGAGGTGTGTAAGGTTGGAGTTGGGGTACCATTTGCCTACCACACCATAGCAAATAGGCAGCATGCGACTGGTCGATCAGCGACGTTAGGCCTTTGATGTCACTCGACTATAAGTATCCCAGTTTCGGCTCGATTTTCTTCAGATTTCGACACAGAATCTATCATCCCTCAAAACTCATGTTCCCTCGTTTTTCCTACGAAGACAGGAATGATGATAATAATAGGCATCTTCTCACGTGAGATGTCTTCCTAACGAAGTGGACTCAGGGGGCCAACCCCAGAGCGCTAACCCCGCTTCCCCAGACTGCCTGTGGGTCGGTGCTACTGTCAGACCCATTCTCGCTGCTAAAAGCGGCTAGGTCCACAGGCCGTTTACAGCCCAAAGACACTGTCCCCAGAGTGGCCCTCTGTACCGGATTCCAACGTATGGCTCTATCTGTTGGCACTGTATTTTATCGCCCAAGTCGCCTATCTGTTTTGGGTTCAGTGGCGACAACTCACTTTCATATGAATTATGATCATAAAATGATCGTTTCTTTCGAGGATGGAAGTGGAAACTATGCTCGAGTCATACGACGGTTTCAAAGTTTTACACTTGGGCTGCTTGAAAGATATGCGGGTAATAGGCGATTTGGAGAAGAGATGGTTGCTGTCGTATGATTTACAAGCCATTGTTTTGCTGCCAGCGGCTGGCCGGTGATCATCCCCGACCAATCTGGATTCACGGCTCGATTGAGAGAATCTCCGTGCTAGCTTGCTAACTACCTAGGTACCTACCTACATGTAGGGTCCTCCTTCAAATCCACATGTGAAATCCGTCATGAGCACCACACAATCAGTCTGTCAGCATGTCTGAGATTCGACTTGAGCGGTCGGTCGGTTGGAAATCAGATGATCTAGTCAACTGATCTTATAGCGAGGGAGAGTGAGCTTAGCTGAGCGACGTGGCGACACACCGAACAGAGTATCATTGCAGCTCTGGGGATGTTTGAACTTACTAAAGCGACTTAGTCAACATTGAAACCAATACGAGGGAGAACACACTACGTCACATAACACTTACGGTCTTATTCACCTAATTACGGAGGCCTTACTAAATGGTAGAAAATTGTCAATATTGATACTTGCCCAGCTAGGCAATGATGGCTACGATTTTATATTAGATTCTCTATGCTACAGCGAGGTCTAACTTACTCTTCAGGTACCATAAGTACCTGATCTACTTAGGTCTACAGAGAGGTTGACCTCATTGGCTGCTTACCTGCATTTCTAATCGCTTAGGTACTTATTCAACATCTGTGCGGTCTCCTCTCCACCGGACCCATCTCGAATCGCATGGTAAACGCGAAACCATTCCAACGCGTCTCGTTCTAGGGCCGAGGGTTGAAGAGAGTCGCCCAGAATCTCGCAGCTATTGACAAACTCCCACCAACGTGGGTAGAATCCAGCTAACTCCCAGTCGATAAGGCCGACGAAGTTTTCGTCTTTTACCATAATGTTACCTTCATGCACGTCAGAATGAGTGAAAGTAAAGGGTATGGCATTTGGCATCCTGGCCATCAGCTTATCTAATGTGGCTTCGTCGTCAATTCGATCCTTGATGGCTAATGCCATATTGGCCGCGAGTTCAGCTTGTGAAATGCAGACCGTGTAAGGTGTTGATGCGGGGGCCGGCAGAGGCTTCAACAATCGACGGTCAATGACGGGTCTTCCGTCAAGCATTTGCATCTGTGGTGATGTGATATGTCTGAGTTGATCAAGGTAGTCACGCACCTGTCCACCAATATGGGCGATATCATCTTGGGTTAGCTTCGGTAGCGCATCCTCGAGGGGCTCACCATCGATACGTTCCTGGACGAGGAAGAATCGGTTGTCTTCCTTCCAATGCACAACGATTTTGGCAACTGGCCCTTCGGTCTGTTCGGCTGCGAAATTAGTATTCTGAACTTCAATCTCACTACCTGGGTAATAACCTCTGTCCTTCAGAATATAGTGGGAGCCCAGAGCCCAGACAGCACGTCCTCCAGGCTTCGCAACAAGAAGGCGACAGCTAGGTGCGGCGTCGGATTCGGGTTGAGGCTCAGCCGTTGCCGGCTGTGTGAGAAATGTGGTGTCCGGGAAGCGGGCGGGCATTGTAACGAAAAGACGTATTTCGAATAAAAGCGTGTAACAAATGTTGATTTGGTAAAAGCAATTGTTAATCCGAGTTGTTTCTCGCGAGTACACGATTTCTTTACGGTTCAAAACATCTTCATTTTGCGCCGAGACATGGTGTTTTATACACCAAAATGTGCAAAGCGCACGTTCTGGAATAGTGATGGAGTTTTCGAGCGATGCTGCCTGAGACAGAACGATCGGCGTCAAGACCCAAATATCGCGTCCGTAACGAATTGTGCGACATAGGGGACTGATTTCATAAGAAATAATCGAAACTGACGTCTGACTCGTATTCGATTCCTAAGAGAGTGAAACTGTGACATCAACATGATACTGATAACTTGTAACCTGCTTCGATGTGAATTGGAAATGAGTTTATTTCCTTTTTAAAACCTCATGGGTATCTCAATACGACGCGGTTGCTAACCAGCAACTCGCCGTTACGGTTCGTTTGTCTTAGCCTGCTTACTCACTGAATAGAGATCAATAACGGGGAAGTCTAGGCTCTCCGGGTACCCCTGAACGGTCTTGGCATATCACCTTCTATTCTCGGCTGATTTGCCATTCGTTATCAGTGCCTGTTTTTGCAAGTTGCCCGCGATCCCGGAATGCATATATCCATTGCAAGGGTAGCACCGCAAGAAAAATGTCGTGCTTAGGGATTGATCAATATTCCGGTGCCTTGGAATGCATACTTGCTCTTGTCCACAACCCGACTTGGACAATTGAGCAACTATGTCGCCCAGGAGCCCCATGAGCGACCGTGTTCGCGTTCTCGTCATGAATTGGGTCTTGCTTGTTTCTCTCCTCGCGGGAGTGTCTTTGGCACATCCCGACGCGAGATACCCGCCGCGGAACATTATCGAGCAGAGCGCGAGAACCGCGCGTCGTCCTCTCGCTAGGTTCAACGATCTCGCAGCCGACGAGGAAGTGACATCTAGCGCCGCCGCGCCCGCTGCGACTAGCACGCCGTTAGAGTGTTTCCAGGTTTCCGAGCCAGTTTTGATGCCTAAGGGACCGACGTTTAATGATGGGATTAATGCATCGGCGGTGAATCCGGCTCCAATTGGGTACGGGTCCGGATGCACGGTAGTTTTGGCGGAGCATTCATTCGCGAGCAGCTACGGCTTTCCTTTCGTTGGTGCGTTTGCATATACCTCGTTTGAGATTGTTGTTTAGCAATTCTGACCTTCTAAGGTAATTATACGCCCCCTGATTGCGAGTTCGATCATGTGGTCATCAACTTCACCGTTTTGGTGAAGGGGCGTCAGTATGATCGAACGGGAGTCATGTACCTTGGAGACACGGAAGTGTGGAGAACGTCCACTGCCGAACCTACTCCCTATGGTATCCGTTGGGTCTGGCTTAAGGACATGACTCCGTTCCTGTCCCTCTGGAAGAAACCGCAGACTCTGATATATGATCTGGAAAACAATGTAGACGCCACTTATACAGGCATCCTCAACGTGACGCTTACGGCAACATTTTTCATGAGTCCCGTAGCTGCGACCAGTAGCAGAGGACCTGCCGATCTGATCATACCTATTTCAGAGAGAACGGGAGCCGCAGGGCAGCCGAGCCAGTTTACGTATCCAGGGCAGAACGCAACTAACACGGTTGGTTTCCCTCAAAATGCAAACCGCGCTGTATTCACCGTGGATGTGAAAGGCCAGGGAGACGAGGAGTTTTGGTGGAGCAACTTGCCGCAGAGTGCCATACACACATTCGATGCCGCATACGGCACGTATCCCGGCTACTCGCCTTTCCGTGAGGTTCAGGTTTTGATCGATGGCCAGCTTGCTGGAGTTTCTTGGCCATTTCCGGTAATATACACAGGGGGTGTTGTCCCTCAGCTCCATCGTCCAATCGTAGGAGTCCAAGCATTCGATATTAAGGAGCACCAAATCGACATCACTCCATGGCTGCCGCTTCTTTGTGATGGACAGGAACACACCTTTGTGATTCGAGTTTTGGGTCTGGATGATGATGGGGTATCGAGCGCTACCCTTTCCTCAACCACGGATGACGAATGGTATATCACAGGCAAGATCTTCGTCTGGCTCGACGATGAAGGCTCTATCACCACGGGTACATTAGGAAATTCATATGCTAGCGATCCTAGCATTGCCTTTTCTCAAAGGATAACCCAAAACTCGACAGGTGGTAATGAGACTGTTGAGTATACTCTCGCCGTGACGCGTACACTATCCCTCAGTTCCTACGTAAAAACACAGCACAGTGAGGGCACAGCGACATGGACACAGTCCCTGTCATACTCGAATAACGGCGGGGTATACGCGAATGGCTATGACAATGTCAACACATTCGGCATCGCGGGTGCCGACGCTGCTACTGGGTTGGACATTTCATACTCGGCTAGCTATAGCTATCCGCTATTCTGCGCTAGCTCCGCGGCGTACTCGCCAGAGGGTAACCTTACGCTTCGCGCGGACCTCAATCAAAGTTTGACCTATGAGGTTCGAGGCGATACGGTGTTTCCTACTGGCCTCGAAGCATTCATAGCCGGCAGCGCGGCTGATACGCCACAGTTCCAGGGTTCGGTACTCAGCACGTCGCGGAATGGGTCGGCAACATATTTCAGGCCGGGGGACAATAGCTATAGCTCGGGCATTGGTCAGACGCACCAGATCTTTTCTTTCGGGGGAGTGCACAAGGAAAGCGATGATGCTCCTGAGAGCACACAACTTTATTACCGAGAGGTCAGTGCGTTCAATGACACCATCATTGACAATTACGTGGAATTTCTTGGAAAGACCATAAATCTATAGTGGATATAGCTTAGGCATAGGAGTGAAAGAATATCTACTAGGTAGGCGTGAGATGTAAATATGAGGATCTGGTTCTACATGGAATTTTCAAGGAGATGATGACCAATATGAAGCTCGTCAATTTAAGGATAACCTTGGCACCCTAGAATGGTGATTTGATTTGATTAGCGCCTTACAATACCTAGTTGAAGCTTCAACGGCGCTACGCTAGAGCTTAAGCCTCAGTTAGCGTCCATCTTAGGCGCCACTGAGGCTCTAAATATACAGCTAACGTGGGAATATGCTTTTACCTCAAGTGCTTTTATAGGCCTTCATGGTCTGAAGGTGTTTAGGATGCCATTTCCCCTATCCAACACCAAAATCAGACCAAAAACATCAACATAATATCTCTCCGTAATCCTAGGGCATATTTCAATACTATCAATATTATCACCTACCACATATCGCAACTACACAGCATATCACTAAAGCACGATGTCGTCTGTCGAGCTACTAAACCCACCTAAGAAACGGGACACATTTGTAATTCAGTGCAATTCTCCGTTCTCGCCTTATATGCGACCCCGGGACTCGTATCCGGCCCCGGAAAATACAGACCACCCAAGCTACAACCAGAAATATGTCGCCCGTGTCGCATCCGGCCCCCTCACCTCGGAAGAATTGGGATTTGTCCGGAGTCACCTCGAAGATATGTTCCATCAACAAGCAACCTGTTTGCTGAGGTACCAGTCCACGTTCCGGACAGGCTGGAAGCGCTATCTCGAAATGGCATCGGCGCCCCTGTGTCAAGACAGTGACACCATGCACTGGTTCCCCGACATTTGCGACTACGCGAACAAGCGGACGGCCGTGTACTTCGTGGGCGGGGATCCCGATCCCGAGAACGCCGGTCAACGCCATGGCTACAGGGACGACCGGCTAGGCTGCTACATTTACCGGATGTGGCATGCGCTGCACAACGGGCGACCAAATCTCCAACGGAACCACTTCTTCGCCAAGGCACTGCGTCTACCCAATGACGAAGCCGCGAGCTGGAGCGTCCCCGGCCTCGTGGCCGCCCACCGCCGGTTATGCGACGCGACGGCGGCGCGTCTTGAGAGTGAGGTTATGCGTCTAAAGCGCGATTATTTAGTAGGTCTGCCACGCTACGCTGGCCGTGGTGCTTTCCCGCAGCCGGTTGAGACGGCGCAGACGTGGTGCGAGCATGGCTTGTCCTTGCACCATTTATTCCGCGCCGTACTCCTTGTGGCCGACGAGAACGTGCTGCCCGTGGTGTGCCCGGTGCAGCCTGTTCCGGATTTCAGCGGCCACAACTGGCACTGGAAGATGAATGCGTGGCTGGAGCGGCTGATGCCCGAGTGTACCGTGTTGATGGTTCGGACTGGAGACGATGCGCATCTTAGCCGGCCCGTTTCGTTCGAGAGGCTGATTAGGGAAGGGAGGTCAATGCCATTGGATTTGGAAAAGGATAGGCGAGCCAAAGAGTTCAGCGTCGTGCGGGTGAAGATTGGTGTGGCGATGTGCTTCCTGTTCGACCTGCAGGCCGAAGAAGAGGCCGCTTTTCCAAGCCTGCGACAGGTATCAGTCACGCTCACGGAGGAGCGCGAGACTGCTTGCAATGCTTGGGTAGAAAGCGTGCTGAAACATGCCTCTCTCAAGGAATTTGGGCTTGATGGGAACAAATTTACATGGGAGGCGGTGCGACGGATGTGGGCTAAACGAGATGGGGATGTCTTTCACGGCGGCTTCGAGGATGAGACGCAATTGATGTCTCTATACGCATGGTACGGGTGTGGAATAAAGCCCGCGAAAACAAGCCAACTGAGATGATGGTACCATGTTGGAACTATGAAGGCCGTTTTTAACACCGAAAAGCTGAAAAGTTCTGACGTTTCAGTGCCTCGGGAGAGGAGTATGGATATCACTAACTTCTTCTCGTCAGGTCCGTAAAACTTTGTACGGTACCGTCTTACAACTACAACGGTTTGGACGTCGTCGTAAAGCCGGACTGCACTTGACAGCCGACGGTAACACCATTTTCTGCGATGCCCACACGATTATTTGGTTTGGCGACCTGGATCTGTGTTTTTTGACCCCTAACCTACGTCCTTATTGTGATGAGTCGCGACTATGAGCTTAAGTACCTAGGTAAGGCCGGAGAACCCGGGACAGATTAAGCATAGCCCGTGACATCTTTGGAAACTTTGAATCAATCAATTGATTGATCTTTAACAGTTTGCCGATTGATATCACTGAAATAATTATTGAAAAATTTAGTGTTTAGATTTTCAATGTCAAGAGACGCTACCCATCTAGTCTAAAGTATTACTTGAAAAAGCAGGCGGTGTAGCGTTTTGCCCTGACATCGAGGGCTAAAACTTAACCATTAGCTTCTAGGAACATGTGAGTTGCAAAATCTCGCTTCTCATTCGAGAATCCATTAACCAAACACACTGACTAGAGTTTCGTTTTATATGCTATCCTATGACCTAGCTCAGGCATTAAGGGTTCTAATATTTACCTACCTATACTCTCAAGCCAAATTTTCTCATTTTCTGCTTCCTGACGCCGAATAGGCATGGAGGAGGATCGGGCGCAGACCGATCTTGGCATCGCTGCCGATATTGAAGAGGCCCAAGCGCCGCCACCCCCACCATCAGCTTTAAAGCAACCCAAGAAGAGGTTCGTCGGACGAAGAGCCGCTGCTGCGGGCGCGGCAAAGAGTAATGCTGGAGGTGAATCAATTGAGGACGGCGGGGCTCTTCAGGGTAAATGACAAATCGAGTTGAGTATGAGGATCGGTTTACTAAAATAAGCATTAGCATCTCACCCAAGACGAGCACCGAGGCTTCTAAACCAAGTGCCACCAGAGATTCTGAACGACCCAGAGCTCAAGGATGCCATCTCTCTACTACCCGCGAACTACTCCTTTGAGATTCCGAAGACCATTCATCGTATTCGGTCCTCGGGGTCCAAGAGAGTCGGGCTGCAGATGCCCGAAGGTCTGCTCATGTTCGCTACTACCATTTCCGATATCCTCACTCAGTTCTGTCCGGGCATCGAAACCCTGATCATGGGCGATGTGACATATGGAGCTTGCTGCATCGATGACTACACGGCACGAGCCTTAGGCTGCGATCTACTGGTTCACTATGCTCACAGCTGTCTCATCCCCGTAGACGTCACCAAGATAAAGGTATTATATGTCTTCGTCGATATTAGTATAGATACGTCACATCTTTTGGCTACCTTAGAGCGCAATTTCGCACCTCCTAAAACTATCGCTATGGTTGGGACGATTCAGTTCAACGCTACCATTCACGGTGTGCGGTCGACGCTAGAAAGGGCCGGCTTCAAGGTCTTAATTCCGCAAATCGCTCCCTTGTCAAAAGGAGAGATTCTTGGGTGCACATCTCCGCGTCTGCCCGACTCTGAGAATGTGGATGTTATTCTTTATCTGGGGGATGGCCGATTCCATCTTGAAAGTATCATGATCCACAACCCTAAGATTTCAGCATACCGCTATGACCCGTACTCGAGGAAACTCACGCGGGAGACATACGGTCACGAAGAAATGCAGAGTATACGGAAGGACGCCATTACGACGGCGAAACGGGCGAAGAAATGGGGCTTGATCCTTGGTTCGCTTGGACGCCAGGGCAATCCACATACGATGACATTAATCGAGGAGAAACTCAAGAGGATGGGGATCCCTTGGGTAAATCTGCTACTCAGTGAAATATTCCCCGGGAAGTTGGCGATGATGAGCGATGTAGAATGCTGGGTTCAAGTAGCATGCCCACGACTGAGCATCGACTGGGGCTACGCGTTTCCGCGGCCGCTGTTAACACCGTATGAGGCGCTGGTTGCGCTTGGGGAGAGGGAGGATTGGAGTAAGAGCGGTGTCTACCCAATGGATTACTACGCGAGAGAAGGATTGGGCAGGACCAAGAATATTGAGGTATCTAGCTGATAGTAGGCATCCTCAGAAAACGGAAACCATATGCGATGAAGATGAAACGAAGAAGCTCCCTAAAATTCAGTGTCAATGATGAATAATAGGAGAAAGATCCTATGAATTGTATCTCGTCAACTACCTACAATCAAGCGCGAAGACAATATTATGCCCACGAGGATGGTTTCTCCCCACCTATCCAGAGTTATCGGCTGGACTCGTTCGCGTGGCCCAATCTTATGAGCATGACGTCCTAGTTGACGACGGATACGAAACGGGCAGCAGGCAATCCAGCTCTATGCATTCAAACAAATATGCGATGCGACCATTTCAGCGATAACAATATTCAAATTAATGTCCATGGTATTTATGATGGATTATGGTAGCTCATTTTTGCCTGACATGCTCCGGAGGTGCTCATCAGGACGAAGTCTTCAGATATATGGCTTATTATCCAAAACTCGTCAATTAAGTTTTATTATGTAAAAGCGCCAGTACGGCAGCTAGAGCACCATCATCATAGCGCTAAGTAATACGATTACCCACGGAGCATACCCAGCTCTATGTACGACAGCCGCGGACTTGGGGACCGGCGTCGCAGTAGCGTTGCCGCCGTTTCCATTTCCGTTTCCATTACCATTACCCCCATCACCATCACCGCCGCGGCCGCCTCCCTAAGACGTCGCGGTATCGTTGATGCTGAAGACATAGCTGGCCTGGAGGACGTAGGGGTCGCCGCCGGGGCCGAAGATCTGCTTGCTCTCGCGCTGCCACTCCGGGTGGTTGATGGCGTCGATCCAGTCCTCGACCTCCATCACCAGGCACCCGTACTGCGGGATCGTGCGCGGGAAGTCCGCGTTGTCGAAGAGCCCCTGCGTCGTCTTCAGCGGCATCGTCGCGTTCTGCCCGTTGCACGAGTACATCTGGAACGCCTCCTGGTCCGTGTACACGTCCACTTGGATGCCCGACCATGCGGATTGCAGGCGCGCGACGAAGCCGCCTTCTGCTTTCCAGTCGTATGGCCCGTCTTGTCCGCGGCTGACGATCCAGCAGGTATCTAGAAGGGTGTCAGTTAGTCATCTCATCAAGATTTGGCGGGGTTGGGATGGCTTACCGTAACCAGTGCAGTTGAAACCACAGTTACCCTCCGCCTCAGACTTTCCAAGGTCAGTGCCGATTTGCTTAGGGGCGCTCCAGAAGTCATTGACGGATCCCTTCTTGTTGGCCACGATGTCACCCGTGGGGATAAGGATGGGGTCGACGCCGACTCGCTGGCCACTGTAGGGCAGGTAGAATGTGTGGTTCAAGGCGGTGTTAGTCTCGTTATTGGCAAAGCCGTCCAGGTTCCAGTATGTGTGACTACTAAGCATGATGGGTGTCTTCTTAGTAGTCGCGATGGCAACCATCTTGAAGTCCCACGTGAAGTCGTGCAGCGTGTAGGTAATGTAGGAAATGACCTCTCCAGGGAAGCCTTGCTCGCCGTCGGCATCGACGATGGAGAAGGTTATGCTGTCATTTGAGTGGGCGACCACGGTGAAGTTCCGGTAGTCCCAACCGTCGTGGCCGCCGTGTAAAGTGTCCGCGCCGTCAGGAGCCTCCGCAGTGGGGTTCTCATTGGGATCGACATGGTAAGTCTCGCCGTCAATCTCAAAGGTGCTGTTCTGGATACGGTTGGCATACCGTCCCGGAACACCGCCCAAGTGAGGATGGGCCTTGTCGAGCGTGTAAGCAGTCGCGTTGTCGAAGCCGGCCACAATATCTCTTTCTACACCGTACTTGTCGTTAATTAGGAGCTTCGCGATGGATGCACCGTAAGGGATAAACGCGGCCGTGAGGCCCTCGCTATAAATCCAATAAAAGCCATGCTCATCCGGCCCTAAGCTACTCGACACATTGCTGCTGCCGGTTCCCCCAGGTGACTGCGCCGCGGTAAGCGGGAGCAGGAGTGCTCCTAGAGTGGTGTGAAGACGCATGGTGACTCGGGAGTGAGACAAGCTTTGTTTATTGATATGCGAGTCCTAGCGCCGGTAATTTGTGCTCGTCGCGATTGACGGTGGGAGAGAGGGAGCAAAGCGAAAAGATCTCCCGGAAAGGATTGGCGACTTATATGAATCCCGTCATCAAAGAACAAAACCCCCTGTCGGGGGGAAACTGGATTTGGTTGGACAATGGAAAAGGCGTAGGCACTCATCACGTTGTCTTCTTACAGGGGAGTAGGGCTGGGGAATTTTATTAATCTCACCTGCATTCGAACCCAGCAGCCCCGGCGATCCCCAGCTACGGCTAATGCTAGCCTGTGAGCTACTCCGCTTTCTTGGAAAAGTTGGGGTAAACGACGTAAGTGACAGGCAGCGTCGTATCGGCCTCATCTAAATCATGTGGTGGAACAAGACGAATCCAGCAGGTCATTAATATGTACAATATACTCTAGTATAAGTTGGCAATTAGTTGGAACCAATGTAGATTCGTGATTCGTTCGCTTCTCCAGAGCTCCTCTAAAAGTCTTCAAGGTCATTCGCAATCCTCATGTAGGGGACCCTTTGTCATAGCATGTTTGCGGGTCGCAGTGTAGAGACAAGCACCATAACTCCGAGCCCAAGGGAACGGGTCGCTACCGAGGATAGCTGAATAGTAACATTGGAACTACCTCGTCATCGTGATCTTGTACCCAGCACGAACAAGCGGTATACGGGTATGGGTGCTGTATTACCCAAACACCAAATATTACGAGAAGGATTTCCCCTTATACCCGACCAATGTAATTAATCCGTGTAATTAGAAAGATTTGGTGTTTCTTGAACTTACATAGTACGTAGGTTTACCACTGGTTCTCAAATCGAGGTGAAGGTACTTATGCTCTGAGTCTTTGTAGTCAACTCAACGAAGCTATAATCAAAAGAGCCTCGTAGACCGAGAAGGGTAAGGTTTGAGTCGGTAGAAGGACTAGACACTTCGAATTCGGCATACGCTTTCCCCGCTTGGGGGATTTGGAGATGCTTTTCCTGATGACGTTGGGCGCTGCAACGTTAAGGTGAGAGATACCGCCTTTTTTCGCAAAGGTGCTTAGCTTGGCAGAACCACTTAAAAAGTGCTTTAACCCTTTTAGGAGATCGGAGACAAGGGCTTGGTCAACGACAATCTTATTTCCTCAAATATTCGTTACAGTATAAAAGCACAGTTTGAGCATATATACACACAGTACCGTTTTTGCTTTAGCCGTATTAGGAATTTTCCTACTTTTGATATCAAATCATAAGAGCCGCAGGAATTTTCTAACCATACTTGGAAAGGTGCGTTTTTAAGTGGTTCTGCCAAGCTAAGCACCTTTGCGAAAAAAGGCGGTATTCTGTGGAACCCCAGCCTTCACGCTTTCGTGCCTTGCATACATTCCAGGCGCCAATATCCATAGCGTAGCTCAGCTATAAACGTTGTGTAAATGCAATTTCTAAGGCTTCCAATGGGATAGTCCATGTAGGTATTACAAATTCAGACATTTGATAGAATATCCCGCTAATGATGTCCTCTCAAGCTGAGTGGTTCTTTGGCACCATATTCTCGATCTGTGATGAATAGCCGCTGACGTAGCCGAACAGAACCGCTGACCCTGCTAGGGACATTGGAAATACGGACAGCGGTGGGAGAGGGAACTGTCGCTACCAATTACTGAATAGCAACACAAACAAGCAGTCCACGTGAATGGTGGATTTTGAGATTTGCCTTGGTAAGGATTATTTCAAGGACCGAATTCTCTCTCTATCGAGTGCCAAATGTTCCTTTAAGGTTCCACAATGCGGGGTCGATGTCACCTGAACTTACCCCTTCTGGGAAAGGTCAGCGAGCCCAAATTGTCTAGCAAGGTGCCTACCACCTAAGTACCGTCATCCTTCAGAGCTTAAGCTTCCCCGCGCTCTGCCGTAAAGGTCGTCTCTCTTTGATATCAATCTCGCATTTCGTCGGCCTGTGTCTAGTTAACTTTAGGTCAATATTGAAGTATCAAGTGGCTGAAGGTCGATTTAGGTCAGCCTTGTTGTACCCAGGAGAGTAGTATGAGAGCGTACCTTACGTCTTCCAGCTAGTATGGGAGACGGGATACCACTCTCTGTCTGAGGGCTACTAATTACTAAGCACTAAGTAACACGATCGACCGAGAATAAAGAGATAGCTCTGCTTCACAAGGCGGAATAGAAACCCGGAAGAGGCGGGAAACAAATAAAACTAGCGGGCATCCTCACCGTGTATTTCGCCGAGGACTCTAGCCGACAAGAGACCTGGTCAGACATGGCTTGTGTAGCTAAACAAGGCAAAGCGGCCCAGTACCGATCCGTTATTCCCGAGTACCGAGCGAAGCTAACTTGATACCTATCACATATCCCGGACCCATTCCGTCCCGAGAACATATCCTTTAGATTATATGTTGCTCAATATCACTTAGACACTTGGGACTAAGTTGCCATGACATCTCTGTGGCCCAGAGCTTGACCTTGCTGCCTATAGAATCGTTGTTGATAACCTCAAGTCCAGTTCGTTTATATCCTAGATGCACCTGGAGATATTTAGGCCAGGGTGATGATGCCAGGTCACTAGTTTCATTTTACACTTATCGTCAACACTGTAACTTGTCGCATCTTCAGTAATAGATACGTCTCCTAGGGTTTCATGCTCAATTGGACAATCATTGTATTGAATGCTGATAATAAGTGACCTGTACTCCGCCTTGTACGACTAACCTATACACACACGTCGCGCGTTCGTCTCCATCCGTTTAACCGATTATACGTCAACAAGGTTCTCTTCTTGGGGCGCGGACTCGGTGTCCTTCACGCCCTTGTCGTTCCTCTCCTTCCCCTTGCCTTTTCGGTCAGCAGTCGACCGTTGGTAGTACTCTTGAATGATCTTGGCTGGGATACGGTTGAGTAGTTCCTTAGGGAAGATACGTAGGAGACTCCATGCAATATCCAACGAGTCGAAGATACTTCGTTGCTCGTAGGCACCCTGGGCAACGAACTGTCGCTCAAACTTCTCCAGGAATTCTAGAGACAGCTTGTCTTCAGCCGATAAGGCTTCCTCACCGACAACAGCCTTCATAGCTGCAGCGTCACGACCAATGGCGTATTTGGCGTAGAGCTGGTTGGATACATCACCGTGGTCCTTTCGGGTCATTCCCTCACCAATGGCGGACTTCATGAGACGGGAGAGAGATGGCAGCACGTTGATCGGGGGGTAAATGCCACGGTTGTATAGCTGACGGTCGACGAAGATCTGGCCCTCCGTAATGTAACCCGTCAAATCGGGGATAGGGTGCGTGATATCGTCGTTAGGCATGGTCAAGATCGGAATCTGGGTGATGGAGCCATTTCGTCCCTCAACACGACCGGCTCGTTCGTAGATGGTCGACAAATCAGTGTACATGTAACCAGGGAAACCACGTCGACCTGGAACTTCTTCTCGAGCAGCAGAGACTTCTCGGAGGGCATCGCAGTATGCGGACAGATCTGTAAGGATAACTAGGACGTGCTTCTCGAGTTGGTAGGCGTAGTACTCGGCGGTCGTAAGAGCGAGACGAGGGGTAATGATACGTTCGATCCTGTTCCGAGTGATTAGTTACTTGTTCTCCAGAGCAAAGGGATGGCAGCAACGTTATCGTACGTAGGATCGTTTGCGAGATTGAGGAAGAGAGTGACACGCTCCAAGCTACCGTTCTCTTCGAAATCGCGCGTAAAGAATCGGGCAGTTTCCAAGTTAACACCCATAGCAGCGAACACAATAGAGAAGTTCTCTTCGTGATCGTCATGTACACCCTTGTTTGTAGCGCCCTTTTGCTTGACCAGGCCAGCTTGTCGACAAATCTGAGCAGCAATTTCGTTGTGCGGTAAACCGGCGGCGGAGAAGATGGGAATCTTTTGTCCTCGGGCAATCGAGTTCATGGTGTCGATGGTCGAAATACCGGTGGATATCATTTCTTCGGGGTATACCTAAATCATCGTAAGTCAAATGCACTTCCCATTCCATAGCATGAGAGCGCATACTCGTGAGTAAGGGTTGATAGGGCTGCCGTTGATGTCAAGGTAGTCTTCGGCCAACACCTTGGGACCCTTGTCGATAGCTCTACCAGATCCATCGAAGATACGCCCCAGCATGTCTTCGGATACACCTAGTTTCAAGCTCTCCCCTGTGAACTCGACTTTGGTCTTCTTGACGTCGATACCTGATGTGCCTTCGAAGACCTGTACGACGGCGCGGTTGCCTGCGAAGTGAGAGCGTCTTGTTAGGAGCTAGATACGAGTCACAACACAATACTCGGTCGGTGTATTGCTCACCTCGAGCTTCGAGGACCTGGCCAGATCTTTCGGTCCCATCGGGAAGTGTGAGAGTTACGATTTCATTGTAACGAGGGAATTTGACGTTATCTAATATAACTAGAGGCCCATTGACACCGCCGACAGTGTTGTACCGGATTCTAGGTACAATAGAATACGAGGAAGACTCTCGGGGATCCATGATGTTCCAGCTGCAGGTATACACGATCCAAAGGTATAATTTAGTATTAGGATACGACTCCTCAAAGTAAAGAAGCTCGCAGATTATTTGCTCGGAGGCAGCGTTGTCGAAGCTCCAGCCACCGTTGACGTTGGATTGCAGAAGAGTGGAAGCTCTAAAACCAGACCCGTGCCAGAAGCTCCCCATAAGCTGGGCGCAGCAGTAAGGTGGGGGCAATGACAGCCACAGAAAGCAGAAATCACATGATTGGAGAGTTAATGGATGATATGAGTTGGTCCGTGCGCTATCTCTCTATCGCCCATATCGATTCGCTCAGGGGTAATCCAAGCATAGAATTGGACGAGATAGTACGTCATTCGCTATGTTTATACAGTATACAACTTCTCTCATTCTTTTTACTCAAGCCGAATTTCCAGAGATCTCAGAAAGTAATCGTAGACTTCACCCTACTCTTATATGGTTGTCTCAGGTAAGCTTTGCTCAGGATAGCTAACAATTGAAGCATCCTTGTATGTCGTAATCCAACTTCCAGGCATATCGAAGTCTTAGCACTTAAAAATAAAGGGGCTTCTCGGAGTTTTCGCCCACACGCAATGCTTTGAACCTACGGATAGGGGTATATAGATGATGACCACCGTAACGCCAAACTCCTCATATTTAAAACCTACTACATACCCGGCAACTACCTTGCAAACTATCTATAGATATCAAAAATCATGACATAAACTCAACCACTGAACTGTACAACACTTTTATCCCTCAACAACGCCGCTAAACAACCGCCGGTACCCCCAGGATCTGATCCTATCTATGCTTTTCTATATGTTGGTTTTTTCTCATTCGCTAAAATACATGCTCCTGATCGTCTATCATACTTGCACTCTGGCAACTTAGTAAAGAAAATACATAGGAAAGAGATACATACGCCTGATAATAGCTAATAAAATCATATAAATGGGAACTATCAAACTATTTAGCAAACACTCAGATCAACTTAAGAGGGGATTCGTCACATGGGGCATTACTTACAAGCTCATACGTCGTCAATCACAGTTGTAGGTCTTCATAGCGTCGTTTCGTCGCATTGTTATTCACCGCAATCGTAAAGGTAGGGTGACCTGAGTCGTCGTAGGTTTCGTCTCTGTGGACTTTTCAGTTTGTTGTGGAGAGTGAATGTCTGCTTCAGAAGTATAATCTTCAACGACACACGATTCAGTTGGTTGTTCCTTCGACACAGGCTCGGGATCTTGGACGGTCTCCGGGTCGGTCAAATCCGGGAAATTAGCAAGCAGTAAAAGCCGGATATTGGATGGAATATTATTCGGTGTGCTTTGTCGATCAATTAGTTTTTCGAGTTTTTCGATATCGAGAGATTTGGCTTCGAGTATAGAAGTATCTTGTGCACGTTGGCTCCCAGCCGCAGATGTCTTAGTTCTTACGGAACCAGAATCTAGGGGGCCACACCACCCGCCGATGTTGGAAAAAAGGGTGCTGTCAAGTGTGCTTGAGCCGGATTGGTAAGTCGATGCGTGGTTGTCTTTTTCTTTTGACATGGTTGGCAAATAGGGTCCCTTCCCGTCCAAGCCACCAGGAGTTGAATACAACTCGAGAGGCTCGGGGGGACAGTTTAGACCAGGTATAGCGTACGTTGTAAGCCAAAACGAATATATGACAGGGGTAACAAATCGGGATTTATCTAGCTGACCGCGTATATGTAGGTATAGATATCTCGACGTATATTTTCCGATCCAAATACCTTGTGACACCTGAAACAGTGCTTACCCCCATGTTGGGTTATATACTTCATGGGTTCTACCCATCATTCATAGCCGACGATATAATAATTTTCGATCGGTTTTTTGCTCTCTATGGCCGGTCGACATGGGTCAATGAGACCGGTTGGGTAAAGCTACTTGATTCGTCGCCTTGTCTTTGCCAATGAAATAATTATTGCCCTTACTCTTTTGGAAACCGAATGAGTCAACCAATCAGCCTCATGTGGGAAAAAGTGCGTCTTTTTATATATAAGACTCTAGGCATGCATTCAGCCTTGTTCAGGGGCTCCGATGATACCCGGCATCAGCCGGGTACGCCCGACTTGCTTGACGTGAAGCAATTCTCATTCCTAGCCTTAGTATCTATGACGCCTGAAGGGCTGGGCAACCATCTTCTAACCATGCAACTTCAAATGATTATAATTGTGGCATATCCAGTCCTTCTCCCCTCTACTGTGTTTTCCGTTAAGCTTGGATAGCCGATAAACTGGGTTATATGTAGTTAGCTGTGGCATGACTCCTAGAGACTGTTCTGTGTATACTACCATTGCCTTCTAGGACTATTTTCTCGAGCACAATATTAAATGGGAATATAGAGGTCTTTTGTACCTACTAAAAGTGAATTGACAATACTCTGGGGTTTCATGCCGTGACCTATAAAACTCGAATTGGCCCACAGCGGTTGAAATAGCTATATCTAGGCCCTGCTAAGTGGCCTATTTAAGATGGGGTTGTGCTGTATGTTTAAGCACTGCGAAATCCGTACCCTCGGGGTTCCTCGTGTCGCCTGGGACGGATATGACATTAAGTAATTCATAGCCGACGTGCTCGAACAGCTTTTGGCCCATGCTGTTAGCCAAAACTCCTTGATCAACGCCATCAATATCGGATAGCTTAACACCCCATGCTGCTAATTGAGTACCGTGGCCTCGCCGCCAATATGCTGGATGTACCGCAATGCGTTCCATCGCGGGTAGTCCATGAATATACCTGTGATATGATTTGAATATGAACCAGTAGCAATGCGGATGAGTCTCTGTTACTTACTTTTCCTCTGCTGCTTCTACAATCCGAGCAAAATCCTCCGTTCTCGTCTTATCCACGTCTTTGTAATCATATTCTGGAACATCCGGGAAGTTACCTGTATAGGAAGTATTAAACCCAATACGTGACCGAGAGAAAAGAAGAAGACATCAAATGTATTAGAATTATTAATACCTGTAAGATTTTGGAATCGACCAATTCGCTTTGAACCACTCTCTAACTTCCAAACGGCCATACCGACGATGACTTTTGTACCCTTCTCAGGAGGCTCCCATCCATTATCGTCTGGGATTGTCGCGTTTGTCTTGGAAGATTCATCGGTATCATAATCATCCTCGATCACCAATGTAATAAATTCAGGTTCATTGATGAATTCTACAGCCTCATTCCTATAGTGGACAATGGTGCTTTGAGGATATTGATCGTGGTAGATGCGTTCCCACGTAAATTCCTCCGAGTAGTAGAAACTTGCTGTGCAAACTACGCCAAGTCTCATAACATCGTCAGGTGTGGCTAACCTGAGGCTGCCCAATGGGGGTGGATCTGGGATCATGGCGTTATGGGGGAATAGCGCCTCAATCAGCCCAAGGATGACTGCGACACTATTAAGCCAGAATTCTAGGAACATATTGAGAGGGATCGAAGATTCAATAATACAACGGGGCTTAAAACGTTTTTTGGTCTTGCATTCTCTTTGCTTTTCTCTGCTGAAGCCATTAATCGTGCGTCGAGCCGCGTTTGCGTGGTGGTTGTGGGGGTTAGCTCTGCAAAACAAACTGTAGGAAGCGCGAGAGCCTAGCGAATTACCGTTTTGCACTGCCATCTTATATGCGGGTGGTAATTTTTGACCGGTCGGGATGAGGCTTGGTAGTTGCAGGGGGTCATCTTACGCCGGTTGGGTACAATACATCAATACCTATGGTACATATCTACATCCTAGATGTAGGTACCCTACTCTACTTACCGAATACATGAGTCGGTGAACATGGGTTATTTAACGGAGAATGTAAACGGGAGCCTCCATCCTAAGGACCTTGTAGGGCATTTGTAGAGTGCTCATAGGGCATTTATAGGGCAGTCGTCGGGCTGACGACCGTTTTATTGATGACCGTCTGTAACGGGTGATGCTGTAAGGTATTTTGGATGTAACCTGATTACCAAGTCTGCATTGAGACCTGGGTCCCTACGAGCCCATATCTCTCACTTCCAGTTCCATCAATCGAATATCTTCTTTTGTTCGTCTGAATACGATGTCCAAATACCATTGAACTTGCACATGTCTAGGTACCAATGAGTTTTGTCAACGATACAGATAACATCCATGTGATCCCACGTGGGGATGACTTGGACCAGGGAATGGGGAGCGATATCTTTCCTTTTCAAGATGGAGCCGATTATTACGACTCTCCAGCTTATTTCACTGTGTACGTCCCACAAGCTCGGGATCTAGACCAGGGAGGCGAGAACGCCGTAGCGCTTGTATCAAGTCCAATATCTGGTGTACCCTCTCAAATGCAAGCTGAGGTCCTTCCGACTCGCTGGTCTGACCGGTCAGGGCACTCGGGCCGGTACAGTCCCCGAGTGGAAACGGCGTCTCGGGATACGAGCTTTATCTCAAGTAGCTTAGACGTATACAATCCCCTAGTCGATTCGACCGGCATCTCAACGCCGTTGCACAATCCTCAGGCTACTCAGGTCGAGCAATATGGACAAGCTGGCTACGGGTTCACCACACCCCAACATGGTGCCCATGGTGCTCATTACTTAATCCAGTCTCCCTGGGATATCGAGGGGGTCACACAGCTGGAATCTGATTTCTCACCAAGCCTAGACCCATCATATTTCGATGGCGTCTTGAACGGTATGACGGGTCAGTTTGGGGTGAGTCCGTTGGCTTGTCCGCCTCTACCACAGCCGGATCATTTCCTCCCGCCTGGGCCACAACCCGTACCCATACCCCTGGAAACGCCTCAAGCCATTATACAGCAACCCCCGGATTTCGTCGCCCATCCAAGCACTCCTGAGGACGCCACCACCTGCCAACATGCCATACCCGTCAAGTATAGCCCTAACACCGCGGACAACAGAGGAAAAAAGCGTAAGAAGCCGACTGGTGATGAACGCCTGAGCATAAAGCACATGCGACGAGTTGGAGCGTGTATTAGATGCCGTGTATACAGAATGAAGGTGAGACACCCGAAATTTGTACCACCATCTAGGCTGGTTACGTACTAACGATAAATTTCATTCGCAGTGTGATGATAGCGGATCGGTCTGTGCGAATTGTGTGAAGGCTCTCGTCGGCGCCAAAGTCTTCACTCAGCCCTGTCTTCGTATATCCTTAAAGGAGGTGGTACCACACCGTATGGGTAACTCGTTGACCGGTGAGGTTCGTTCCAGTCTACCGAACTTACGGTGGTCTCTCGACTACCCTCAACAGAAGAAAGTCCTCCTATCCCACTTGTTTCCATCGAGCCTGGATAGGGGTTACCAAAATATGCCGTCGATATCTGTTAAGTGCCGTAGGTTCGTGCCGGGCCCCACAGAGCACCTAAGTGACGTCCGAGAATCTGCGGACGGCAGGCAACAAGTTACTACGGAGTATCCACCATATGCTTGCGTAAGTAGTTCTGCATATTTATCGCGAACAAACTAATTTCTAGCTGCTAACTTGAAACAGTTGGATGCGAACACTAGCAAGACGCAGGGGTTAATCAATCAATACCTGGATGCTTTCCGACCGTTAGCCGAAGAGGCTATCGACTCCGTTACAACCGACGAGATCATCAGGCTTGGTAACCTTGAGGCAAGGAGATACGCAAGCTTAAGAGGGGTGAGTATCTCTTCTCAGCGGTACCTAGTCGACCCAAACTGACGCACCAAGAAGGGTATCGTCTCCAATGCGCTGAAGATTCGAGCTGCCACGTATGTTTCAGAACGTAGACTAATCATCGTCGGTAATGATACGCTTGGCATCAAGACGTTCGACAATCCCGGCTTCGATGAATATGGGAAAGTCCTAAGTCCCATCTCCCTCGACCTCCAACTAGATAAGCTATACATTACTTATATGGAACAACATTGGAAAATAGTTCTTAGTGGCCTAAAGAAGCTCATATTCAGTCGGACTGATAAACGTGAGACGTGGTACGAGGTTTTCTTGACGGTATTCGTGCTCTTGAGCACACTCGAGTGCGCTCATGCGGAGGAGATATCATTCGTGAAAGCATACGCTAGCAAGGTATGATGTATTGCCCTCCGAATAAGCTAGACCCGTGTCTAACAGACGTATAGGACAATATATATGCGACCGCCGACTATGTAAAGAGGAATATGATAGAAGAATGGCAAGCCTCGGCTAAAAATCTTATATATCATTTCCGTGTTGTGATCCGGGGAACAGTCCCATTCTCACAAGAGTGGACCCCGGAGATGCAGGAGAAAGCCGGAATTGACGATGAGTCTGTAAGGTTCATTAGGAGGATAGGTGCTCTAGTAGCAGCCCGTAGTAAGTTGAACCCTCTCTTCCAGCGCGAAGTTGGAGACTAACCAGACTAAGAGGACGAAATTTCCAACATATGCAATGCTGAGGATGCATACGAGAATTCTCAACCACTATTTTGGATCGGAAATCTATTCTTAGAAGACGAGGGAGTGGAGCGATGAATAAAAGCGGCGTAGATGTATACACAAAAAGTGCCGGCCTAGGTAGGAACCAAGATACCCAATAGACAATCATCAGCGATGATACAGTTTGAAAACTTGTTTAAATCGCCAGATTTCAAAAAAGAAACCCCATTTCTGAAGTTTCAACAGTCTTGCTCTGCCTTTTCGAGAGCAAGAAGGACATCTTCTAGTCCGGGTCGCTTGTACATGAAGCTAACGAAGTTCTCATCAGTGGAGTCGACGGGTCCATTAGTTCGAATCCTTATATATCTCCGCGCGTATGCAAGCTCCTCTTTCCACCACTCACGAGCCGCTGACTGGATATGCTGTACATCAAAAGGATCAACGAGACCCTCCATCTCCCTAAGTTTTATCTTACCACCTTGAATATGGAAGGGTTGCTTCCGACCATTCCATTCAGGTGCCCCGGAAGTGCATTGCCTAATGCATTCCTGAAGGCTCGGGGGTGTCCGATGGAACGTGGGGAAGATCGGGGCAGGCCGCTCGGCCCAAAATGATGACAGTGTCGCTGGCTCAATGATGTCGACAGCGCCCTCCATGATACTCCAGATTGTTTTACCTAGCATGTAAACAACGCCAGAAGTTTTCTCGGAGGCATTAAGATGCGCCCAAGCTGGGCAGTGCCAATCTGACTCTGGGCGATATTTCACATTTCGATCCGTAGGTTTCCAATCTGGGACCAAAGACAGCAGTAATGATACAGCTTCGTCCTTGATGGAATCATCAACGTTCCCACTTGCAATCCTCTCAATGTGATTTATCCAATATACTTCTGGCGGAGCCCATTTCATCCAAGGCATACTCTGTTCAAAGTCAATAATGACCGCCGTGAGATCCTCTACACTCTCTGTGCCGCGAGGGTTCACCATGATGACATTATCAGGTTTCAAGTCCGGATAGTATCCGAGCGGTGAGTCGCGGATTGCTATCAAACCACGAGTTATGTCCTTTGCCCATTTTATTCTCGTTGAAAGAAGCAACCGGTCTCGGAACCGACCGAGCACCATATCCAGCGAGCCCATAGGTAGGAATTCCATGAGATAGCCACAAATACCACGTTTCCCGCCGAACCGAACCCGTTTACTCACGAGATACAACGGTTTTTGTTGTACATTCGGGTGAGGAGGCAAACGTATTAAGTTTCGAAGCTCTCGATAGGTGTGTTGCACGTTCAGAGGATGTGACTTGAAAATGAGGTCACCCAACTCTGGTTGACCGTCGATCGCAACTACACAAATGGAATCTTGCAGTTGGCGCTTAAATTGTAATTTGTCGATGTTGATCTCTTCAGGGATGACCCCATCCTCCACTCCCCAGCCATTTTGAAGTTCTCGAGACGACAACCATTGTCTCTCCAAATTGTAGTCTAGAATCAGTCTGATTGATATCGAGGCAACATCATGACTAATCCCCTTTATTGCAATCTGGGAACCAAACGGGGCATTCATATATTGCCGTTCGAAGTCCGGAACCTTGGAGCTCCAGTATTCCAACGCTCGAAGGAAATGCCGAGTAACATCCAGAGATCCGCGACCAGCCCCACCAACAAGGAAGAGTTTGTGAGCCTCTAACATATCCAGCCTCGGCAAGGAGAGATCGCTCGCCTGATAGTAAATGTCAATCCGCTTCGGCGGCTTTCCTCTCGCAAATCGAGGTATCGCCCATATTTGCTGGCCGTCCATTGACACGCCATCAATGTCCCAAGTTGGTGAAGCAACCGCATCGAGACTGTCAATCCTATTCGCAGGATTCAGGCTCGAGTGTTCCCACTTAATATTGCTTGGCTGAACTACCGGCTGCTGGAGTTCGGGGAAATATGCGGCGGTGGGAAAGAGAACTGCATCCGCGAGACGAGGTCCTGGCTCCATAGTACGGGATGACAAGGATTACGGTCTGGTGATCCTAACGTTGCTATGCCGTACGATGAATCTGCTACGGGTCTGGGAAGCCGGCTTGGAAAGGAAGATACAAAGGTGCAACTTCGTGAGATCATCTGAAGCCACTTTTAGATACCATAGGTAGGATAAGATCGGAATATGTTGCTATTACAGTTATATTCTTTTGATCAAAACAATAGACGCGCTAGCCCTGGTCAAAATAGAAGCAACTTGACAGCCGGAAACGTCCCCATCCAGCTAGTCCTTTCGTGAGAGGGTGTATATACGTGGCGTGGTTTGCGAGGGATGAGTCTTCAGGCGACCAATGGGGTTAATTCATCCCGATGTTGGAGCGGGGAATGAGGCTCTGCGGAATGGCTTCGTACGAGGTAAATCCTTACTAGATAACGAGAGGTCGATTCGTTGGTTAGACCCCCCATCAAGTGTCACCCCACGATGTCTGGGGTTGCAGCATCAAAATGTTGTTGCGACCCTTATTGGAAGTTAAGACGTAATGGTAATCAAGAATATCGGGTCAGATTCATGCACCCATGCTCATCATGAAAAAATGACTTGCCTCGCAGGCGCGGAGAATTATGTCGTGACAGTGCTTATAATGGGATCGGATTTGCGATGTAGGCTGAACGCAATGCAGTCTCGCTTGACCCTGTTAGGAGACTTCTATTCTGATCACCATGGCACCATCTGCAATTAGTTACAGCTCCTCTTTGGAGGACTTAGCAGTAACTGAAACTAGCCTTTTCAAGTCAAGTCACCGCAGTAAGTTGTGCTGGGAAGGATCGGATTTCACCGACGAGAACGCCTACGTACTTCATGTTACAGAAAACCATAAGCGAGAGGTACGCTCAGCTTTGCACGACTTCCTCGGTAAGCCTTGCGTTCTACAATATGATAGACGGCGTAACTAACGGGATTCAAAGATTGTGGTCTAGATGGAGACAAAGTCAACCCAGAGAACTTCCCATTACCCACCCTCGGTCCCCTGCTTCGCGAACTAGCCGTCGAACTCCATGAAGGAAAGGGATTCTTCGTCATCCGCGGGTTGAACACTCAACTGTACTCTGACGAAGATAGCTTGATAGTGTTTCTTGGAATCTCCAGCTATATTGGGAACTTGCGCGGCAAACAAATTGACGATGGAAGCATGCTTGGTTAGTTTCTTAGCTAAAACCAACGGTCCAAGTTGAGTAAGGGGTTAGCTAACGACATCTTGTAGGCCACATCCACGATCCCACGAGTTTGTCGTGCACTCAGTCCGAGAGACCAATCAAGTATTCCAACCGATACGCTGTTTGTCTGACCTTATTAGACACGTACGACCATTGAAGCTAATAACTTAATAGGAGTTTCATAATGACCTAGGCTGCGATATCCTCGCAATGAAGACATATAGTCTCGCCAAGGTAGGAGGAAATCAGTTGTACGCTTCAGTCATGAAGATCTACGATCATATCGCTACCACAAGGCCCGACTTAGCAGATGAACTGCTTGCACCAGATTGGACGTATAATATGTAAGGACATTATCAAGTCACTTCGATATTGTACGAAGGCTAACCAATTACAAGCCAACGCAGATGGACTGACACGGAAAACCGGGCAGTGTTGTTCAAACACGAAGGACACATTCTATCAACAATGTTCTACGACGCCCTTGTCAATCCACCAGATGGGGAGGAACTGCCAAGCCTAACCCCTAAGCAGCGTGAAGCGATTGAATTCTTTCAGACCGTTGCATCGCGCTACCAACTGAGCATGCAGAACGAGCCTGGCGACCTTACCTTTGTCAACAATTGGGCTGTAGTTCATGCGCGGGGGGCGTTTGAAGACGGGCCTGATCAGAGGCGATATCTTCTTCGACTCTGGTTGAGAAATGAGAGGCTTGGCTGGAAACTCCCCAAACCACTACAAATTGACAACCATATGGTATTCTATGACGATTCTATCCCTGAGAAATGGAATATCGATATCGCTGACCATATCAAATTTATGGCATATGAGAGGCAAATACCGTAGCTGACAGCCATCTCGAAAGGTGGGCGATATAGTAGCCTGGGACTTACATATCTAGAGCTGCTATATTATGTTACACAACTTGAGGTGCTAGTCTTCGGTATATATTGTGTTTCGATCCATTTACTTTGATGTGTATCTTCTAAATGGCTGAGAATTGAGAACATGGTACTGGGGTTCACCGGGGAAAGGATGTTCAAATAGGGGTATCGAATGGCAAATTGTGAAACCAGATTGATGGATGATGGATATATGTGATGATTAGCATGTATTATGATTTATGAACCAAGATTGACATTAGCAAACTTATTGTTTTCCATGACCTACATACTATATACACCAGACGTACATACGCGACCTTGAATTATACATACCTATGTACCTACGTTGCTTCGCATGGATTTAGAACATTTGAAAGTACATACGTGCATATCATCACTGAGGCAGGTATATCCGGCATCCACGAACTAGAAGGGGCTCGCCGGCGCTAATGACTGAGACGATGAGAAGGACCATTCCATCGAGTCCCTAGCTCTTACGCACAAGCCCGCAATCTGAAAGCAGCCACTAGAAGACCCATATCCATGACTTGAACTAAGTAGTTGTTCTATGAATTTGTCCCCTCATCCCGACACTCTTACAGCACAGCGAATAATGCTGGCCCGCGATATATGTCTACCGTGAATAAAATAGACGAAAATTAATAGCACTCATTAAAGGTTTTCCCCGAAACTGCGAGCTTGACAACTCGTCCAGCGTCCATAGGGCTCGCTCGGTTCGGTCATAGGCGGGAGTAATACGACATGTCGGGACAACCATTCATCGGGACAGGATCTGAGTGCTTTTGCGCCATCTGCGGCAGCACAATGTGGGTGCCCGAGTTCAGAACCGAAAATCAACGTGCTCTAGGCGCGCGGCTTAATCCCCCCGTGGATCGTGACTAGGGCTTTGATCCGTATTATTTTGGCAGCGATTTCATGTGGGTATCTGAAATTCGTGTCCTGCTCGAAGAAATTGACGACACATCGGGGTGAGTGCCCTTCAGATGCTAAACGTCAATTGGCGAGCATCCATGGATACATATACTAAGTTACATATCCTAGGGCTTTTGTGTCCGGCGAGGCATGCTACATGGCTGACAATGAGTATATCGATCTCGAGGACAATGATCCCTTGAACCTGAGGGTTTCGGATGACCTGAAGTTTTTTGCCTATCTGCGCAGGAATTACACGGATGATTTGGATGATTTAACGGCTTTCCCCTTCCACGAGGCTTGCTATGAAATACTCGCACGAATACTGTTTCCCGGCGAACGTAACCCGACCAGGCTTATAAACCCTGAGAACCTTTTCGTAGTTTTTCACGCCCTGTCGGATGATGTCAGCAAATTGACCATCACAACCGGCGTGGAGGCGCTGCAAGGAAACCCTTGGAGATGCTTCAGGGGCGAAGAGATCCCAATTGCAAACCCGCTTCCTTCGAAATTGATGACCTTTCAGATTGGACATGCCTTGGCCCAGTTATCTTTGAAGATGCCGGAGTCGGGGTTGGACCTCTCGTCGAAGGTGATATGCGATCCTTTGAGGGTGCTACCGGCCGAGATCATCTACGATATTTGCTCTCTGCTCCCATTCGAGTCCATATCCCCCTTCATCCGAGCTTCATGGCATGTTCTGTGCATCGCGAATGATAGACCGGGCTTCTGGAAGGATTGTATTCGGTGCAAATTTCCCTGGTTCCTCGAAATGGACGAGCTTCTGCGCCAGGGGGCCTTAAAGAACGAACAATTATGGAAAGGAATATTCTTTTGGGCGGGGACGATGGTTCGTGCGCGTCGCGGAGGTCAGTAGAAAAGCACGTCTTGTTGTATCTTCCGTCCTTTGCTTCTCCAATATTATACTAACGTCTGGGTACTCCTTTAGTATGTAAAAGAATTCCATTCGCTTCCTACTCTTTGAGAGAAAATCTAGGAGCTGGATGACAGGTCCTAAGAAATATGCTAATATATTCTAATATGCTAGATTCCGCTGCCTCTAGCTAAGCTCATAAATCGACGACGAATATGGGCAATTTGTGAGCACTTGGCTCTTTGGTATTTCGGGCAAGAACTTCTTTGAGGATGGTTCTTAAGGGGGTAGATGAATTATTGACTGACTTCGTTAACAAGAATAACGGATTAACAAGTAGATTGGAATGCCTCTTAAAAGAATATATGTATCAATACAGGAGCAGTGCACGTGACTTTAATAATACTTTCGTCATACCCGGCTTATTGTGAACTAGAGCCATTAGTAGCCGAGCTCTACCCCATCTCCAAGGTTATAGCTTTGAGGGTTATCTTCAGTGCCGACAGAGCAAAAGAACGCTAGTGGGAAGATATGAACAGGTCAGACATAGTTTAAGCTATCGAGATGAATAGAAGATGGCGTCGCTACGTCCAATGATCCGGCTCGGTTGCTGGCGAGCGCCAGCTCCTGCTCGGACAATTCCTCATTTGCGACGACGCTTCGCCACAGCCTCGGACGTCAGAAATCCAGCGGCAGCAGCACAGCAACAACAACAGCGCCCCGATAACCGAGTAAGGATAGTGGAAGTCGGCCCAAGAGACGGTCTTCAGAATGAGAAGAAGTCGATCCCTCTAGCTACTAAAGTCGAGCTGATCGAGAGGTTGGCTAAGACGGGCGTGTCCTTTATAGAAGCCGGGTCTTTCGTCTCGCCAAAATGGGTGCCACAGGTTAGCCCCCCTTCTCTCCTGAAATCACAGAATAGCTTTAAAGGAAAGCTAACCCAGAGAAACAACGCAGATGGACAACTCGAGCGAGATCCTAGAACACATCCTCACGACGAAGATCCCCTCCCCGATCCCTGTCACATACTCCTTCCTAGCCCCTAATGCGAAAGGCGTCGCAAACGCCACAGCCTTGCTCCGGCAGCACCCCAGCACATTCCTGACACAAGCGGAATCATTCGCAGGTGCCAACGATAAACCAGCAATGGAACTGGCTGTATTCGCGGCCGCGACCGAGAGCTTCTCGAAGAAGAACCTGAACTGCGACATCGCGACGTCGCTCGAGCGCTTCCGCGACGTCATCCAAGGGGCCAAGCAACTCGGTATCCGAGCACGAGCGTATATTTCTGTCGTTCTGGGATGTCCTTTTGAAGGATATGAGGTCGACCCGCACCGAGTAGCCGAGATTGCGACGTCGCTGCTAGAGATGGGTGCCGATGAGATCTCGCTAGGCGATACGACGGGTATGGGTACCGCGCCGCGCACACAAGAGCTGCTACGATGTATGACCGCCGCCGGGATCCGCAATGAGGATATCGCCATGCATTTCCACGATACGTACGGCCAGGCGCTAGTCAACACCGCTATATCACTCGAGCGGGGCATACGAACCTTTGATAGCTCCGTCGGTGGCCTTGGGGGGTGTCCGTATAGTCCTGGCGCCACTGGAAACGTGGCTACTGAGAATATGGTGTACTTCCTTGAAAGCCTGGGTATGGAGACCGGTATCGATCTTGATGCGATGGCGGATATTGGCCAATGGATCTCTGCGGAGTTAGGCAGGCTGAACGACTCGGCTGTTGGCAAAGCCGTGCTTGGGGCCCGCCAGGCTGGTGCTACTGCATCTTCATGATGATACGACGTGTTGTATATAAGGCATATTCGAAAAAGAATCATTACGGCGGTGTTACTCTACCTGTGTGAGGTTTCCTGGGCTTATGTTTGACGTTGTATATCTGGACGCTAGAGCCGAAATACCCCCCCCTCCCTTACCCCTACTATCTATTCTCACCCGTAGGTGGTTACGTTGGAACTAAACTATTCCTATTATTACCTTTGCACTGGATAATACCAGTTAGGCAATTCACAAGTTGAGCCGGATTTGATACTCCATTTCAAGAAAGGCATAGGAAGAGTTGTATATCATGTGAAGTCTCATTCACACTACCTAAGCGTTCCCCGCCCACTTCCAGCTTGGAAGAACGACGTTACTAGTCCTGACCACTGGCTTTACTTCAAGAGTTTCCCGCAGTAACACCAAGGATGGTGTGACTATCACACCCTGCCCCCAAACGCCGACAGCCGAGTCTCTATGGTTGAACGAAATGCTCCCACCGAATGTTTATGCGGTACATTCTCTGAATTAGAGCAGCTTCTTCTTCAAGAATAGGGTCATTCGGCTGGTGCTCGCGAGCCTTGTTGATAGCAGCTTCGGCTTCTCTTAAATTCCAAGTAAGACGGTGTGCAAGTGCCTCTCTGTGAAATATTTCGGCTAGTTGAATGTTGTTCAAAGTATACTCTCCTCCTGTCCCAAGTGTCTGAGGAGCAAGCCTGGCTTTAAAGGTTGCGGAAAGTATCCTTAGCTGGTGCTCTGTTTCCCAGGGAGAGAATGGAGCGATGGCGACAGATTTCCGTAGAAGACGTAAGGCGTGGGCAATGATAGTGGAGTTGAGCTGGATATAAACTTCGGTGACTTCTTTCTTGAAAACAACTCCTCCCCACTCCTTTATAAGTGACCAGTTTCTGCCCTTGACAACGCGGATTAACTCATCGCAGGCCATTGACCATGTCTCTATGGCCATGGTATAGCGCTCGACGCTCCAAAACTCATCACCGCGGACGTTCTCGGATTTGAGGAATTTGAGGAGTTCGGCTGGATCTTGGAGAGGCTCGTGATTGACTTCTACAGCGGCCTCTTCCGCAAGATGCGGCAGGACTTCCCCGACAACTTCGAAATTGTCAAATCCGTGCATATTCTGGCGATAGGGCAGAAGGAGGCGTTCCTATTGCATAGTCAGAGGTCTATACTCATTATCTAGGGCAGACGATAATCTAGTAGGATATGAATACTTACCTGATTCTTTTCGCCCAAGTAGTCAGGGCATGCGGTGTTCCCAAATGGATTGTGGATCTCTACCGTGTGTTGCGAATTCTCGGTGAATTCAGGGAACCCCATGTTGCCTTTGTTCAGGGCTTTGACAAATATGGGGAGATGCCGGTGAAGGATCATCACATTACGGTGTCTACCGCCCGGGGTTGGGCCTGGGTTGTGGTAGTTCATTGTGTGCGTCAGCACCAGACCCTTGAATCGCCTGATACTGGTAGCGGCGATAGTGAAGTCATCCATGGACACGATAGGGACTCTTGTGGGGACTAGGAATCGGCGTATATCGAATCCATTAGAGGACAAGCAAACGAACAGATTCTCTTCAAGAAAGACGCCGGTAGCCTCTCTCGAGATTTGACGGTTAACCCGCAAGATTGCGGTATCAACCTCAACGTTGGCGGGGCGAATAACGGCAAGGTACTTAGGTGGCTCCTCCTGCCTGGTGGCATCCTGGCTCTCCCACTCCTCTGGCCAGGTAGATAGCAACTGCCTATAAACATGGCGTCGGATCTCCAGGACGAGGTTCATGAAGGGGAAAGTAGGATCCGCCATGGCGAGATCACAAGTATTGTCAGGGGAGGGGGAGGCGAAAGGGGAGTGTGCAATAAGGACAGGAAACGGCGACGATCGCCGACAAAAAAAAGATTGAGAGTAATCGACGACGAGGTGCTGAGAAGAATGATAGTAGTCGCCGACACGAGGCTACCTAAACTCAATTTGAAAGAAAGGCTGCACGAGAGCGTGACTTTAAGGAGCGTTGATTGGAAGGGATCGCCGACAGTAAAAGAAAGAGTGTTGTAAAAGGCGGCGAAATCAGAACTTGCAATGGAGAATGGGATGGTCTACTAAATCCTGAACGCCGTTCGTAACCTTGGAAATCAAGTTCCTACCTGGATGGGCAATAAGGTTTGTACACCAAAGGCGGTGTGGCTGCCAAAATTCAATGAGAGAAAGAGCGTTCTGACAAATTAAGTCACTGTGCTTACAGGGCAACTGCGATCTACTAGGTGTAGGTGATTATCGAGCCACTGTTTCCCTATGGACCGTATAATCTATTCTATGTGCTTTCTTGAGTATATGTAGATATCACCAGTTGACGTAGACGATAACGTCGCTTGCACATACTTAATGTTAAGTATCTGTATTTTTGAGGTTATTCAAACCTTCATAACAGCAAGTGGTGCCCCCTGTTTAACCCTCCCCCCCTCATCGCTTTTATCTCTAGTATACCTACATAATAGACTACTATGGGAGGCTGATTACTACATAGAGTCATGCCTATCGTGAGCTGTGGCGAAAGTGGCATCGATCACGTACTCGCCAAAGAATTCCAAGCGTGGGTGCTCCATGTCTTCGCCATTGTTTGCTCTGTCACTCGGATAGCTTCTTTAGTGGTTCTCCCCAACGTTCCTGTATTACCCCTGGATATCACTTTAGACAGATTCATCGCGGTAACGGTTATCACAATCTTTAGCAAAATTGAAAAAAAAAAAAACAAAAATCGACTACCTCGTCAGCAGCTTGGGCCTCCGGTTCGTCACACTGCTCCTCGGCTTCGACAAGAAACAAGCCAGATACGTACAGCCTGAACATATTTGACGTATTGACCGTAATTGAAGTCGTTCACCCCGTTTTACTCGCTATAAAGGGCGCCATCGTCGGTATAGCGTCTATCTCCAGGTTTACGTACCCCCTTACACAAGTAGAATAGCCTTACCCCTTTTTACACAGCCCCACATATTTGCCCCTATTTCAACCCCTATAAGTAGACATAAAATAACACGACGGGCGGTTTTTAACCTACGAAGTTATCTGCTTCCGCAACAATACGCAAGTGACTGCCTTGTGCCCGCGCCCTTTGGGGTGTATATAGCAATCATGATCGTAAGTCCTTTGCATGTGCTCCCCGCGTATTCTGACGGCGCCATAGAAACATACACCGCGCGCTGAGCGATGGACCGCAACACCATAGAACGGTGTGGTAACAAGGAAGACTATGCGTGCGAGCTTATTAGTAAGGTGGCATATGAGGTTAGGGGTTAGTACTATGTCGACGCTTACACGTGTGTTGACATCCGGGAGTGCGACTCCGTATAGCTGGCTACTTGAGATTGTATGTGTAGGGAATGATACTGTAACAATAATACATATAAACATAACATACTCACTTTAACCTATAGAATGGCCAGCGCAATAGGGGCGTTCCCATTAAATAGGGGTAAACTTGTGTAACTCGACTTCAAGATTTTTGTAAAAGGTATTTACCATTCATGCCTCACGATCGAAAATTCAAAAGGCTACATAAGTGTTATTTATTGTAGACATGTGCGGGTATTATCTTCTACCCCGCAACGTTACTCAAACATCGTCGTATTTACACTTAAGAGTACCGTGTTCTGTTTCCTTCAATGGTACTTGTTCATCTGATCATATAGCTGCTGACTCATAGCCATGACCCTATATGAGATGGAGGGGATGGAGTGCGAAGCTACGTCAATCAGTCCCTCCAAAGCCACTAGAGTTGATGGCCAGGAGACATTATAATAGCCCTCAGCGGTCGGGTGTCTTATCACGACGACGCGAGGTATTCGCTTCCTAGCCGAATCTAATCGCGCTATTCCGATCCCAGGTCCCGCTAACGGGTCCATTCTCCTGCTGAGCACTACTACCCGCATTTCCTCCACTGGAAGCAGCAGCAGGCGGTGGCGTATTAGCGAACCTGATTCCCACACCAGGATTCCATACACCCTGCATGGGATTCGCCCTCGGCGGTTGTGGCTGCGGGGCTACTGTCTCGCTGGCCGGTGCCCATGACTGGATCTGCGCCTCGGCAGGGCTTTGGACCTGCTGTCTAGGAGGTGGTAAGAACGAGTTCTGTGCTGGTTGCTGCTGATAAGTCGCGCTCGCGTCCCACCCGTTTGAGGGATTAGCCGGTTGCGGCGGCTGTGGTACGCGGTTCTGTTGCCCTCCTAGACTCAAATTGCCCAGCGGAGGCATACTCAGCTCGTCCTCGAGCATACGCGCCTCACGCCTTCTCTCAGCCACAAAACTCCGCGCGCCATCTTGGAAGCCGCCTATTATACGGCTGAGGTCGTTATAGAATTTGCGGCCGGCTTCGGCGTTGCTGATAAGTTCCTTGTACTTGTAGTAGGCGTTCTCGAGCTTTTGGATAGCCTGTTCTCGTTCCTTGTTGCCTTTGCTGTCTACCATCTTCTTTTGGCTTTCAAACTCGCGATTCACCCGTATCAGCTCCGAGATGAGCTTCTCCTGCTCGGATGCCTCTGTTTGAACTAGTTCAAGATCTAGTTCGTAAAGAGAGTCGAGACGCTTCTCGAAGAATTCCTCGAAGTGTGCGGGCACAATAGCGGTTGCTACTGCGTGGGTACGCTCTAAGCGTGCTGCTTCGGCTAGGATATCCGACTTGATATCGTCATCGCGGGCTTTTGCGCGAAGGGCCTCGGCCTTTTTACGACGGCGACTTTCAAGGCGTATAACGTTGCTATAGGCCCCGCGTAAACGACCGATAGCGGGCTTGAGCGCGTCTGGGATTTCTGTGCGCCGTGACGAGGGCACGAAATCTATGATCCTATGATCTGGGCTCGCGAGAACGGCTAATGTGGACTCTATGCCATGAAATTTCTCGCGTACGACCGCGTCGCTGCTCCCACTGTTCGCGAACCAGCCCTCCGCATCTGTAACTTGGCTCCATAGCTTCGCGCCTTGGTTAGGCTCGGAACGGCTTGTAGGTCGTGTCCATCGGTCTGTGCCGTATTTCATACGTAACTGCGCATCCTCCTCTTCCTCCGCTAGTAGCAGATTTTTGCCCTCCTCGAACATAGCTAAATCGGTGGCGCGTAGTTTATCGATATCTGCGAAACTTCGTTGTAAACGGTCCATAGCATCCGCTTGACGAATTTCCTCAGCGTGCTGGAGTAATGTTCCGGGCAAACCGAGCGGTTTCTCGAAAGCTTGGAAGGAGCCCGGTAGGTTCAGTGACGAGAAAATTTCGTGTATTCGTTCGTTTAGTGACTCTAGTTCGGCTATGATGTTTTGATTGACGAGACGGTCACGTCGTTCTTCATAGATAGAGACAGCAATGTGGACGGAGTATGGGACGAGTTTCGTAAAGAGCGGAGGACCGAACTCGCCCTTCTCACTAAGATAGTCAAGAGGCGCCGACACCTGTGGTGGTATCCGTGCGGCTGCCATCGTCGCTCTATCTAAGATTTTGAGCTCCGACTTTGGCGGTACCGGGTCTATAAAGAAATTGTTAGCACTGCATCATCTTATGGCAGGGAGATTTGGTGGCGCATACTCAAGTAAATCACATCGTTGTCCCTTTCGGCTCGCTTTAGGTCTTCTTCCACCCTTCTCTTAAGTCCATTCAAATCCTCTACCACCGTCTTGTGCAAGTAGCCACCGCGGCTCTCCTTAAGTCCCTCTGTGACACAAGCAACGGCGTCGCGTAACCTCGCTACCTCCTCGCCATACTTTCGCTTCTCCAGACAATCGCAGGCAGCGCGATACTGAGCAGCCGCAGCGAAGTGGTGATGTTTCGCACTCATATGATGAATCCAACTACTACTTATTGCCTCCGACCGCATGGCGGCCTCACCCGCCTCATTGTATAAATCCGACACCTTAGCAGCCAGCTTCGCAATCGATGCGTCCTTATAACCGTCCATAACGGCCTTCTGCCAGTAGCATTCTTGAGCTTGAGCTAGTTGTAGTTGGATAAGAGATCCCAGTGTGTGTTCTTCCATATCTTCCGGGGGCGTAGTTCGTAGTTCAGATATAACCTCGTTCTTCAGGTATGTCAAGACACCTGCGGATTGGCTGAAGTAGCTTGCTGCGGTCTTGAGGCCGTCCGTACTCGAGCGATTACTGGCTATGGCTAGTTGGGAGTACAGGGCGGCGAGGTTGTATAGGATATTGGCAAGTTCGAACTTGAGATTATTATGCACTATGGGCCTTTCGGTATTATATCCTAGAGCAGGATACCACGTAAAGTCTGCGCCGATCTAGAGAGATCTTTTTAGTACAGGGTCTATCGTTATACGTAGAATCTAGCAGTGCTATCAACTAGAGGGAATGAATAAGAGAGACATACATCTATAGGGAATTTACCACCGATCCAAACCAACTGCCCTGCGTATGCCTGAAGTCTCGCGACACCACTAGGGTGCGGTTCGCGCACGTTAACGGCGTCGCGTCTCAGTGCATCTATCACCTCTAGATCTTGACGGAACATATCGGGATGTTGGTCGTATTTGGTGGATATGTACTGCCGGATTGCAGACGAAAGCGAGAGATGAGCCCCCTTGCGGAAGGGGACTGCGAGAATATTGCTCTGCATGTTGGGCGAAGAGGATCGCGTTGAAGGTAGGAGAGTTTAGGATAGACTAGAAACGCAAAATAGATTGGTCATTTTAAGATACCCTCTATTGCAGGCTATTGTACGTTGAGAAAATTTATCGGGGTTAGAGTAATAAGTAAGGTATAGGCGCCAACCGATTTGATGTTGGGTAAATCAAGAGTGACTTCATCGCGGCCCATCAAGGCAATAGAAACTGGGACACGACGTCGTGATTCCTTTAGTGGGGGTGGGGTAGCTCTCAAGTGCTCTCCTGCGGTAGGCACATGTATTTCGTACCTGCTAGTAGGTACCCACACCAGTGAACTTAGTCCTTTACCCCTTAGATTCCATTGGTTGCGTCCCTGAGTCTGGCTCTTTTCAATGTCAAATGCTTCTACATACATGCTTGTAATTGACTTTGCAATTTCTTAAGCCTTATTTGCCGCATGAATAGTCTCTTTTCAAGTGTTTCATGTCCATGTAGTAATTGGATAGGGAGTCATTAATGCGTACATGATATGGAGCTACTATCACCAACATATACTTGACATCATGGGTAGTTTGGCACATACACGGCCATGTTACCTTAATGCCTTGATATTTAGAATAGGCGAAGATTACCTTAATGATATCATATCACGGTACAAGTCGACTATCTGAGATTGTCATATTGCTCATGTTTTCTTCTTCGGCTATCTAAATATTTACAGCCGCGAGCGACACGTTCACCTACTTCGTCTCGAGCACTTCGATTCCGAGTCGGTGATGTCCTCCAGTGCGGCACATAGTAACCGCCGCCATAGACCCCCATAGAAAAGAAAATTCAACCCAAATCGCCGGCATTCAGCCTTTTTAAGATGAAACTAGACCGGATCCCCCAAGCGGTATCTAATGCTCATAACTCCGCTACCCAAAGAGCAACTTTGGATTTCTATGATACAAACGGACACGGGTAAAATATAACTCCCCGAAGCAACATGGATATCCTTAGACAGTATATCGAGATGCTGTGTAAAATGCTTTGTGTAAATGCTGTGTGGTAGTGGCTACCATCGACGCCGAGACCGAATGTTTAATTTGGTGAAGGTGAAGTATGTCGTAAGTATTCCCGGCGTTTCCGGTGAATCATTGAAGTTGTAGAGGATGACAGTAAGGAAATAAGGATCGACTGCGTTGAACATTAAGCATTATCGAATCGTTCGAAAGTGTAGGTGCGTTAACCAGCGCTGTTGAATATGCAAATGGGGCGGACGGATAGGTACCCAGTGGGTATCCAATGCAATCAGCCCCAATGACGGTATAAGGCAAAACTGAATGGTCTATGGCCAACAGTAATACGCCAAAGGGAGACAATAGATTCGCTCTCGTAAACACAACCATCGTGTAAACCGTAGTAGTCGTGATGGTAAGCCAACATAACTGGGTTTCGATGATTTGAGACGACTGTCGCTAGATGGCGACCTGGTGGCGCACGGTGCCGTATCCATAATAGACACAAGCACAAGACTCCAATTCGATTCTCCAAGCTGAGTAGAAGTATACAATATCGCTGTATCCTATACCGTCGTGTAAGATCGTTATATCATTTGGCAAATACTTCGCGGGGATTCCTCTACGGAACCCAAACGAGCTCAATGATGCCATCGACTTGGGACATCGGCTCCCCGTTTCGGTCAACCCATCTCCAGTCGTTGGCCTTTCGCACATAGACCTGGCTGACGGTATTGTCCTCATTCACTCGAGCCTCCTGGAGATCCCAGCTAATCTTGCGGCCAGTCTTCAAAAGACTAGGTCGCTGCGGATCGAAAACGTAATCCAGGTTCCATCCCTTATCCTGGGGCGCGGCAGCAAATGTCCGCTCCATTTGAGCAAGGTTAAAATTGATGCCCTGAGGATACTGCGCGACGCTGAAACCGGTTGAGATAATAAAGTTATCACTCGTCTGGAACCGTTGGAGAGTGCAGTCTTCGCCACAGATATGTGCGATCTTGGTGTATTCCCAGGGAAGAGCCGAGTGCCACCCACCGCCCTTGAAATGGTGAAGGGAGATAGGCTTGATACCCGACTCATAAAAACCAGACGGATCTCCGTACAAGTCAAGTTGGTAAAGACCACGGAGAATAGACAGGCGAACATCTGTGTTTTCGTAGATGCACTTGCGCAGTAGAATGTCGCCCTGAGGGCCCCAGCCCGAGTTTGACTCGTGGATCTTCTCATCCGTCTTGCAAGTCTCATAATCCTTTGTAATCTGTTCCGCGAGGGGAACAGACAAGAAAACGCCAGCACCGCCAAAAGCTTGTGAACCGTGACGGTCGACATTGTTGACATCTTCAGACAAAGTACCAATATAGAGCATTTCGCTGGGATCATACGCTTCAAACTTCTTAGTCAGCGCATGGACACTGGGGAAGAAAGTGTCATCATCGCACGAAACAAGCCATTTCTTCGTTTGCCGCTCGGGGTGGTTGTACAAAGTTGGAATGAGGGTGAGATAGCGCACGGCCATTTCCATTGATGAATCTGAGTGGAAAACATCGACATCGATTCCAGCGTGGTGCAAGATCGTCTTAGCATGCAGAATCTGATCCTCGGTCGCATCTAGTAGCAGAAGAACCAGCTTGCCACCATTGGAGTTTCCTTTGCCGTCGGTCAACCAGTACGTCCATTCATTAACTGGGCTCGTCTTGTCCGAGCTGAACCGCTTGAAAGTAGTCGACACGCCAAACATGAAGTCGGATAGATTGCCGGTGGCAGGGTACGGCGATTCGGGAACGGGAACCTGGAGAGGTTCAATGCACTTTTCATCTCCATAGTTGCTTGGGTGTTGGAGATCGACCGTGGTGAAGGTATTGGGGAGGAATTGCTGAGTGAGTTTGGTGATTGACTTTCGGGCAACTGGCTCGCGGTTAATCTTGACATATCGCTTTAGATATTGGAAGGTATCGCCAAGCTCGTATTTCGCCTTCAGCTCGCCCATTCGGGTAGAGTTGACGCCACAGTCCATCACGTGGGTAGAAACGGGTACAATATCCTTGTCGGTCGCTTGTGGTCCATCGCCCAGCGGTTGTTGAGGTACACTGCCCTTGTTATGACTGGATGCGGCTTTCACAATTCGTGATCCAACATCCTCTATACGGTCAGACTTCCACGTGATAGCAAGGAGCATCAGCAGCGCGACAGCGAAGAGAACGCATCTTGAGAATGGGTTCCGCATGCTGAAGAACCTCTGATGTGAAGAGGCCATTTTCGCTCCCATCGTTAGTCCCTCTATGACTTGCTGTCAGGAGGGCACCAAAACTTCCTCAACTATAGCCGGATTGGCCTCGATGCTATCGCCAAAAATTCTAATCCAAAAAACTATGCCAACAATCCCGCTACTTAATGACGGTTATCAGGGAATTTCGTGTCAGTGGATTTAGCATGCGGCGCGACGGTTGACAAGCTATGTCAAGAGGATCGTGACTATTTCGGATCTTTGCTGATCTCTAGCAACGTCGAAGGAATTGGTAACGAATGACGGCCTCACAGAACGAAGTGAGCAGTGTGAGGAGGGTGGAAAGTAAAGCAAACGCTCGCAACCCTTCGAACGAGTAAGGGGTGCTCTCGAAACTGGTTGAGCAAAGAAGGAATGGTGATTGCGTAGTGTGAAGAAGAAAGGACAAACAAAAGCGAGAGACAGTAGAGACAGGAGGGAGGAATTCGTCAGTAGAAAAAGAAAAGGAGGGATCAGTTCAAGGGAAGGTCAGATCAGGAGAAACAAGCTTGACATGGACAGGGAAGACTTCCGTGCTACAAGCGGAAACTAGTAGACGCAGTGCTGTAGCGTAGGTAGCAAGTACATAGGTAGTCAAGAATTGCTAAATGGCCACAATGCAACGGGCGCAGGCGACTAGGGGTATGATAAATTGGGGTGACAGGGATTGGTATTAGATCCGTGGCCGAACAGTACATTTCAATACGGTAAGCACTTACGTTCCACACTCTCATGCTGTGGTCCCGGGTGTCCATCGCCCAGCCTGTCCACTGTATCCAGCCTGCCCAGCTTAGTTGGTGATTTAAGCGATTAGACCTGGGTGTCCTGGCACCGGTGGACAAACCGGGAACTACAACAAGAAGGAGGGAGAGCACATCAAGAAACCAGGGAAGCCCAGGAAGTCAGGGGAGCCAAGGGACTGGCCTGACTAGAGTAAATAGGGACAAGGAGCGGGTCTAGAGATATACCAATCAAATAGTTAGCTTCCAGGAACAAGTTAAAAAAAGCCAATTGGACTACGCGTTCCGATGGCTCTGCTTGGCCCTGCTGGATTAGCGGCTGAGGAGGGGTTCGGACTACAATTATCGTAGGGTATAGCGCTATAGATGACCTATGTCGCTTTTGGTTGGCGAGAATTGTCGCTGTCCAGCCCCTGTAAGGAGCATCAATCGATATGATCAATATATTATCCTTGATAGCCACAGAATTGCCTGGAAAGGCAATGCCTTCTATCGACAGAACTCATAATATTGTCAGATGATAGGCCCTTGGCTTAGTGAGAGGCTTTGGCCGGGTGCCGAATAGGCTGTAGATCCTGTTATGTAATACAGAGTAGAGATATGTCAGCTGTGTATTTCAATGTCGACTTGACGAGATACCGTATAAGTCGCTAAAAGGCGATGGTCTATTTACCGTAATAAGCTTTAGCGACAACAGACGAAATGATGGCTTGCGATAGTTCGATAACTTGGGGCGATGCACTATTAGGCTTACACTAGCAAGTAAAAAAATTCCAGACGTCTATCATCTAGAACTACTACATTAACATACGTACCCCTATACATTAGGTGTGTACTTATTATTATGTATACATATGGGAGGTAGCGAATAATACCGTAACCTCACTGTCTGTTATGTACCATGAATAACAACTAATAAGTGACAGATTCCTTAATCAAGGTGGTGGTGGGTTACTCAGGCTGATTTGAGAGAATATCGTCATCGTCTCCTTTCTTTAGTGGGTTTGCGTCCGATAATATGTGCGAAATGTGGGTGTGGCTGGCAGTGTTGGTGACGATCTTTTCGCCATGCGTTGCCTGTCCCATCTCCTGGATTCCAACACGAAAAAGCAGAGCCGTCAACTACATAATACGTCCGAATTTAGAACAATCAACAGACCAACTGACGAATCACTAGCCCATATTTCATGGAGAAGCCATGAGAAAGTAACAAGTCGACGTCAACATGGCAAGTTGCTGTGGTCACCATATCCGCGATATACGCCTCATTTTCCCATATTAGTGGTATATGTGTAAGTATGCACCTTCATAGATAAACAGTTTACTTCAGTGTTTGTAATTTGCGTCCCGTCCCATCGCTGTCACTTTCGAATGCAGTAAGTTGGCATTGACAGTCTAGAACTATCCAAGTAAAAGGTTATACGCATGCCATCTTATAGTTAGGTTTTCCATCAGAACACGGGATGAATCATTTTCAATTGAAGGTCTAGACATGAGGGCGAAAAAGCTTTTCCTCCCCCCTCATAAACTCTTTTTCATCAACTTTGAATCCAGACTGCCCACAGTTTAATTCATTAATATCATAGACTCATACATCATTGATGTAGGATACGCCGTATATTACTATAGTATCAAACCCATGAGTTAAAAAAACGTATCCCTACTAGCCAAGTCAGGAATACCCTGAAATGGCTTACCGTTCGGTCTTGTCTGATGATGATCACTACGTCGTTTGTCAATTGTCATGAACATTTGAAGCTCCCAGCCCGCCCCATAACGCCCCTAACCACCGAGCCATAACCACTATAACCACCCGTCAGGGGCAGCATTCGTAAGCTGTGGGTCCTTCGTTTCGAATGTCTCGCGCGGCCCTCCTCCAGTTCGGCGAGATCTTGTGGATTACGTCAATGCTATCAACTACGCGTGCATATATTTTCAGTTCTAATATGAGTAATGTTTATGTTTCAGGCCATAATATGGCACACGTATCAGCCGATATCAACATCAATTCTTTGAAAACATTTCTGTCAGCGTTTATCAATGAATAGTGCTAGCATACCTATCACAACGTCGCAGCTTAACTGGGGAGAAAACCCTTTCTCGATCGAGCTGATCCTATCTCCGATGCGGGATCCTACTGGATTCCCGCCCGCAGACCCGTTTAAAAAATTCTAGGAATTTAAAATGAGGTTCCAACTTTCCTTCCGGCATTCATGGCACAGGTGCAGATCATGGGCCGAATTCGTCAGTCCGTCCACCTATGGGGGAGGGGTCTTCGAACCTCAAACACCTCGAATACTACGATGATAATGACGATGATATGACAGATGAAAGATAACACAGTATTCACAACTCAAGACCTTGATAGCAAGCACGTCGTCTTTTCTACACTCTAGAGCTTCTAGAAGCGCCGCGACTTCATCCAATGTCACCGTTCTATCAATACAAGCTTAATTTTTCCTTACGTACATAGACGCTTCAACCCGGCACTGAGAACCCCTCCAATATGGAGCAATGGCAATATGGAGTTTACCGCTCTCGCATGGCACATGTGCCGATGATGATTAAACGGTCTTGGCATCTCCCACCCTTCGAATTTTCATAGCGGGAACCTCCATGCCTAAACCCGTTCTAATGTGCCTAATGAATGGTTTAATTGCCGAAAAGCCAGATGATTGGCCGTCATTAGCAACCTTACAGTCGCGCGTGCAGACAGCCGCCATAATATGTACCTACCTAGGTAGGTACCCTATCTACGCACTTGACAGGGACACGTCCAAGTATGATTCTACAGTCAAGGGAGAGAAATAGATAACGGCTCATATTCAGAGCCGATGTCCACGGTGAACGTAAATATGCGGCTGTTTCGGCGGCGATATTATTAGAACTGCCTCGATCCTATAAGTGTTCTAAATCTAGCCGTCATCCAGTGTTTGCATTTAAACTTCTGACAGTGGACAGGTGTGATGTTGCGCTGAACCAGAGATTGTTACCATAGGACTGGTATTCATCCCTCTACGTAATTGGTGTAAGCTGGTACGGCTACCCGGCCGCTTGACCCCAAAGGTACAAGTACGATTTATACAATTTTGCAATCTGCTCTCCCTGGGTACTTAGCCTAACTTCCTTATGTGAGGGACGGTCCTGCAGACTCCTGCTTAGCTTCTAGAGGTATCGGTGACATGGAGAGCCCCACGATGCACCGATGAGTCCACAGGAGATGCTGCTCCCGGTACTGTCACCTCAAAAGAACCGACCGGCCGGCCGGGGGCCTTTCTCAACAAGAATTGTTGTACCACTTGCCGAGGGCATCAATGGGAACTACCTAGGTAATCGCAAAGTCGCCCTTCAGTCAGAGTAAGTCGGAGCCTCAATCACCGCGCCCCTGAAAGATATCGCGCTAAAATACCTTAAGGAGGAACACTGCAATGAGATTTGACACGGACTAGCCGATCCCACTACTTTGGCATATGCTCTTCGCCCACATAGGCGGCTGAAAGACTAAGATCTGCAGCCTACCGCAGGCGATTGCTGCTGTACCGGCTCAAGTGTAATCTCACTGGCCAGAAACACCTCCGGGGTGTCTGAATTTGAAACACGGGGGAGGGATCTAACGACGACCGAACCAATACGTACATAAGTTGAGAATGGTTTGATCTGGGATCCGATACCAAAATGACCTATTGAGAGAGCTATCACGAGGTTGGTAACACCGTTTCTGTTGTTGATCATCACGCAATCTATGTTCTGAACAGGAGCCCCCAAGACAAACGCATCCTACCATTGCGTACGGTTCAATCCATATCCCTAGCAACGATGCAGGCACGATTCCATTCAACGGACCTCTGTCCCTGTTTGGTAGCTCCTTTTGCCCAACCTCCGTCGTTGTCGGTCGCCGATGGTGGTTTTTTCTTATGGCCAAGAATGATCATGCCACACTTATTGCGCTTCAGTTAGTAGCACGTAGATCCTTCGCATACCCGTGGCCACACATACCTAGTAGTCCGACCGTACCCCGGCGGCTTGAGGTTTAACACCCGTCCGGCTTTTTAGCTTAGCGGTAACCACCGGAAATATTGGAACTACGCATTATATAAGTGTCTAATATACCACATTTCACATCACGGATATTTCACAGTGTAACAGGATAATAACCAGGTTAGACATGTGCCACGTGCTCGGGGTTAAAACACATGTATTTGAAACTAGACGAACTTGTTTATTCTCCGTCGCGATGACGATCATGCCTCCTAACACAGCTTTGTTGTATCGCAAGAAATGCGTTGCAATATGTAGAAACTATCTCTCCCGCTTGGTTCTTGATTCACCTGACTGCTACGAGTCCCGATTCCCGGGTTAGTACTTCGTATGCCTCGTCATCTAGATTAAAGGGCATACATGCTAATCAATCAAGTCGGTTAAGAAAGTTACCCGCCATTCTTCATTCTTTATTCACTACCGTTGGAATCATAAGCAACCCTTAAGGAGAGGGTCTAGCCGCTCACCGATACTCAGATGAGCCGCATATAGCTTCAAAGTACGACGAGCTAACCGGTTAACTTAGAGAAGCCATATCATAACATAAATCTATGTATATAGCATGATCCAGCAGAGTAAGCTTCTCGAACATTAGGCGAACTATCGTTACGCAACGTCTATACCCAAAGCGACTAGACGGATACCAATGAAATTTACTATTGGCACATATCTCCCCTAATAAACGCACCCCATACTTACTCCCGCTCCAGTTTATATGCCGGCAACGCCCCAGCCCTTCACTCTCAATACGCCCACCAGCCCCTACTAGAAGGAATTGAGTTGAGTTATACCCCCTGTTAGATCCAGCGCACGTCGCTACGTTTATATGCGTAGGTAGGCTGATATATCAGTACGCTCCTAGAGTCTCAAGTAACCTACTCTCATAACGGCCAGCTCCTAATATGGTATGCGACGCGAAAATTCTACGCACGAAGACTTAGACCATATCCTTCTAGGATATCCTCTTAGGTTACCATCGTAAGTAATGGTGAGACGATCAGAAAGACACTCACTCTTACCATAAGTTCATACCAATAGTTGTGTAAAATTACGTTACATACTAGCAACTTAGTATGAAAGACTTACTGGCAAGATATCGTTGTGGCGTCACGGCTGTGCCCTAGCCGTCAATTCAGGGGTCGTTATTGAAAAGATGACAGCTATAATGTTACTGCAATTAACTATGAGATTAAGCGATTAACTATTGAAGTCTCGCTCTATAATCATATAGTCTTAAGTCTTAGCTCTAAATACCTATATTCATAAATGTGGTTATCAAAATTAGTGTGGTAAGGACGGGTAGGAGATAGTATAGAATCAACGCTACTATATAGTCCTAACTAGTAGCGAATGAGTTATCGATTAGTTCGGGTTCTTCCGATAAGATAATGAAGCATGAATGGTGTAGCGGTAACATTCAACCCTTCCACTAGACGCAAGGTTGAGCTCGGGGTTCGACTCCCCGTTCATGCAAACAATTTTCACTTTTTGATGCTATCCCGAGAATATTAGGTCTTTTTATTTTTAAGTGATTTGAATGATTTTAACACTCGCAAAAGTCTCCTTAATCATCAATACTTTCTAAGGTTACGACCACCGAGAATGCGTGCTCTAATCCGCGGCTTGTAGCGCTTCTTGTGGTTACTGCCCCACACTAACTCATGATGGGCTTTAGAATCCTTCATGTAGATGCTACTGCATGCCTGCAGTAGCTACACTATGCTCAGCCCCAACCCATATCGACCAGGAGTCATATATTCGTCGTTTTCCGGCGGTCGATTTCTTTCTTGTCTGATGCGTCTCGCTCTCCTGTAATCGATATCGTTACTTGTCGTGTACCGAGAGGTCTTAAATCACTCATGCTAGACGCCGTGCCGATGTCGACATGTGGCTTATCAATACTGACTCGTTCGAGCTCGAACGCTGGGATAATTATGAGAGAGGATCATACGCGATCTTATCGCATACATGGGAAGATGAAGAGGTCAGCTTTCAAGAATTCAGAGACCTGGAGTACGCCCGCAAGAGGAAGGGCTTCGTGAAAATCGAACGTACGGTCCAAATGGCTCGGTGTCGCAACTTCAAGTACGCTTGGGTTGATACCTGCTGTATCGACAAGACGAGCAGCGCCGAACTATCCGAAGCTATCAATTCTATGTACAGATGGTATGAGGATTCTGCTGTCTGCTTTGCATATCTATCAGACATGCCAACGCAATCAGACATCTCGGAACAACATGCCAATGACGTTTTACAACAATGGGAAGCGAATTTCAGAGCATCTAGATGGTTTACTCGAGGCTGGACGTTGCAGGAGCTAGTTGCGCCCGGGAAGGTCGAGTTCTATGATACGGAGTGGAACCTCATAGGCACTAAGATTGAGTTGCAAGACTTGATCGAAGACATCACCAAGATCCCCGGTCATATCATAAAGAAGAGTCAACTGCGTAGCGGCCTCTGCTCTCATCCGCATAATGAATTGATCGCTCGTCGAATGTCGTGGGCTGCGTCACGGCAAACTACGCGGATCGAAGACACGGCGTATTGTCTTCTAGGAATCTTTGGTATCAACATGCCTCTCCTTTACGGGGAAGGCGAGAAAGCTTTCGTTCGCCTGCAGGAGGAAATCTGCAAGCAGACCACGGACATGTCACTTTTCGCATGGGAAGCTATGCCCTCCTCCTCATCCGATGATCCGTTGCAAGAATTTCGCGGACTCTTCGCCAAGCATCCTTCCGAATTCAGGGGTGGCCACCGCATAGTGACCGGCCATTCACCTTTCGAGACAATTGCGCCCTACCTTGGCGAGATTTCTATCACCAATAGAGGAATACGGTTCGACGAGATGCGCTTATGGGTGAGCCCCGAGCATGGTATTCTCATGGATCTTGGCTGCTGTAGGAATGTCGATATCAATGGCGACATAAGGAACGTTAGCTCGCATTATATATGCCTAGCTAAACTCTCCGAAGGCTTCGTTCGATATAAGCCGACTAGTCTAATCCAATCACGCTCTCGCAAGCCAGACGATGGGTGGAAGTCTTTTGACCTGCCGCGATTCCACATTAGCAAAGATCTCTCCCCGGCGCAGGCTTTTCGAGCTAGATCCAGATACAACGACGTCTCATTCTTCAAGTTCGATAAGTACGTAAAGGGAATCATTGCCTGGCCAATGGATCTATGGGACCCTCACAGGAACGCTTTCGCACGGCATCCAGACCACCAGGAGAACGTTATTCTTGTCAATGTGGGAGACGGGATCGGACATTCCGAGTCTTTCATCATTCTCATCCATACAATGCTGGCGTCTACAAGCTTATCGGTTTTTAGTCACCAAGACCGCGAATTCACTCTCCTGCTCCCTTTAATTGAGAAGGGGTCAGTCTCCTCATCAACTAACAGAGTACACGAGTACTTACAATACTGCGATAGAAAGGGGTTGATTGACCCTTTTAGAAAAGCCGCGGAAGGTATTGGGAAACGCTTTCTGATTGCCGCGATTGGTGACGATAGCTTTGGACCGAAGGCCTCAATCCAAATCCACGTCGTAAAACGGGGATCAGCCAAATCTACGAAGTAAGTAGGGAAGTTTGTCAAGGCAGCCTCCACGGCGGCGATTTACAAGCGTGCCACCAGCTCTGGCTGAATATTTTCAGCCTAGCGAAGAACTCGTCTGCTAATAGTTATAGTATCTGAGCTGCTGTCACTTATCTCTCTATATTGATAAGGAGGGGGCCTGTGTTATGCATATATCTTGCTGAGGCTTAGAGTACTGTATATATAGGGAAGCACCCCCCTGATCATATATTCGGCACCGTATATACCCAGTACCTACTTATTACTTAGTATATACTTACGAATACACAATCCGTGAGTGAAAGTCCTGCTCTCTCCAAGCTTAATTCTTGGCTTTTAATGTTTGTATGGCGATATTGCGCGCTCACTTCATACTTATAAAGTCTATCAGACGATATAAGTAACTTAGTGATTTTGATGCATAAAATCTAAGAGGTAGCAAAGCTAACCTAGAATATATCTAGACCGTTCGTTATAATCATGTAGAGCGGTAAGCATATCTCAGCTCGTTCGCTACCTAGTAGCTTAGAGTATGGAGTCAGTGAAAGCGTCTTATTAGCACTAAGGTATTCATCCGAAACTATATATATGTATCTATTAGGTACTTTATAGGTAGAACCGAGTTTCATTCTCTACTGGGTTGTATCAAGTCCTTAAGGAAGTTGGTGGCGCTTTTCTGCTGAAATCGAAATAGTAAGAGAGATATTAATGAAATAATATAGGTACGTAGGATGTAGATACTGATATGACATTAAGGATAATTAAGCTGTGGGTGTTCTCGGCTCGTATATAGTACTTGAGTATATCTAATGAAGATGCTAATCATTGTGAGTTGCATTTGAAATGTGTAGGGTGTTTGAGAGATAATGAAGGTATGGCGATATATTGCATTAAGGGAGTATATGACTTACAGTACTAAAGCGTAGGAAGTCGTTTGAGTATCCAATCTACTCTATTGTCTTTATTTGAAAGTATGTTGGGTATTGTATTAACCTATTAGCAGGCCTCATCCCAGCTCAACGGGGTAACACAACGAGCATATAGCTAGCGACATCCCTCGGGGGATGCTATAAAGAACTAATTGATAGTCATATTTCTTTGTTGGTCCGCAAATCCCTCATCATTTACGGGAGGCCTTGTGGCCACGTAGTACCGGTATAGTGATAAGGTAGGTCGTTGAGTGGAAACATGTGGACTGCCGCTTCGTGCATGATATGTGTGAATGTGATAGCCATGAAGGTATAGTTACCAATTATTGCCTGGGCATATGCTGTAGATATTAAGTACTTGTACTTAGCTAGCTAGCTGTGTAGCGTGGTCGGCTGCAACGTTTGAATGATGCTTTCGGCGGGTGACATGTTCACTGGCGATTAATAGTTATCCGAGTCTTTTACCTCCGATATTTGGTCTCAATACGATGCCAAGAAGCGGCACTCTTATATTCCGGAGGGCAGTGGACGCAAATAGGTAAAAGAGACGCGCAGTAATAGCGATGAAGATATATGCGCTTTAGACGCCGTTGGGGCTATGCGGATGACTGGCGAATCAAACAGCGCGAGAAAACCCCCAACTTCTATTTTAGGTCATCTCGTTCCCCGGTACTTGCGCGATCCGGTTCATACGCGCTCAACGTTAAAATAAGGCTCTCAGTCAGCTTTCCCGCTGAATATTGTTTCGAAACAACCGCCGATGCGCTGAAGACCCTCTTGTCGTTGGCCGATGGTTCCAGCAACATATACCGAACCCAGATGACGAGAATCCTTCCGTGAGCGGTGCATCGCCAATCACAGTGCTTGTTATCTTTGATATCCCTTCCAAGCCATCGGAACTTCAACTTGCCATATTATAAATCACGGGTAGAGGTTACCCAGAAGGATTCCTCCTTGCATACCTGGTTCTGCGAACAGCTCTTTGTTTGCATGGCCCTATCCAGCCCACCACTGCTTGCTGATGGTCGCGGATAGCCCACCCAAGCCAGCGCAGCTGGTGAGGCGCAAGTTGGTGGTACAGAGATCCAAAATAGATAGGCGCGTACACCAATAGCAACACGTGCAACCTAGAACTGAGCCCTCCCGGGACTCGCATGTAAGAATAAACACGTGGGCCCTATATGATCTTGCCTTAAGTCTTGGCTAATCTATGTGTCGAATACGCTATGTTTCGGAAAGATGTTTACCATATGGTCAGGGTGAAGACGAGGCTTGAACTAACAATTGTGAAAGTGTTGAAGATAATATATAAGCGGCTCAAGCCGTCTGCAGAAGACATATCTGCTCCTTGCATTCACACACATCGACTTGCATCAACATCTTAAAGCTCATCCAATCCCCTTCACTGTACTTCTCGATTACCAACACCCAATATCATACTTCATACAATGAGGGTTACCATGCTGCCTTCATATCTATCCGCCACCATCATCGCTGGGATGGTAGGCTTGGGCTCCGCTGCAGTTCTTCCTCGCTCGGACGCCGAAACCATCGCCAACTTCGGGAGGATAGGCATCTGTATGTCATACTTCGGAGCTGGGCCGACCGACAAAGAACTCGCCCCATGCTCAACCTGGTGCCCGACTCAAAATCCCGGTTCGGATCCGAACGCTGTCGGGGTATGTAATGACCAATCTTCATATGGTGGAAATATAACTAACGCTTGTGTGTGAATCGTAGTGCAAGGGTCCCACTGTCGCCAAAGAAGACCTGGACCCTAGTACAATCTTCAAGGACGACGACGGAAACGAGTGGACCCCTGGCGAGTGCGTCTGCGATCTCTCAGCTGCTACGGCGTTCTTGGACGTCGTCATTGAGGGGCTCTCGAAGTTGGATAACGTACTGTGCGCTGTCGTCCTTACTGCCGTGACAACGCTTGTCCAGGAGGGTATCGACGCCGTACCCGGGGGCGCTGCTGTTACGGCAGCCTCAAAGGCAGTCGAAGGTGCTAAGACGTGGGTTGAGAATGGGCTCGACGCCATTTCTTTCTTCGGTGATTGGATCGGCGGGAGTTGCGATATTCACGACTTCAATTTCAACCTGGATGATGTGTTTCAGGGCTTGACTGACGCTCCAGACTCTCTCGGAACGAGCTTGGGATGTTTTAAGGCGGGCAAGATCTGCTAGATTTATTGCACATATCGGTCTAGACTTGGGTGGTACGAATAAGGGGGTGGCGTTAATGGGTCGCATCAGCTGCCAGTAGTACATACGATGTCTATGTCTATGATGTTTCATTTTGAGTTGTTGGTTTTGTTATGTTTTGTTATGCTTTGGTAGATATTCTGTCTAGCTTCTGCAACTTACTAGACTACTCTGCCTTCTCATCGTCTTACTCTCATCCGAGATTTGTAAATGGTGAAATCTCTAGGTCGTCTCCGATTAATAGGTCGCAATTGTTTAGGAGAGTATGAGATATATATAATCTATACTAAACATTTAACTTGAGTACGTCACTTTACTTCCAATTTGTTGGTGGAGCTAGTGAAGGGCTGCGTCGAAGAAAGCGAAGGGATACGACCGAGAAGAAACTCTAAGCCCCTATAAGCAGCTGACGGTGCATACTGGGGTACTTAAATGGTTTAGGAGGTCAGCAAAATACACTCCTCGTGAATACGCCGAGCTGTTAATGGACTTACCCATATGGCCCGCCCCGTCAATACCAAAATATGTAAGCCCTCTTTCCGTTCTCGTCTTCCCCATGATCCCGGCACCTGCCATTGTGGCCAAGAATGGGTCGTCGTGGTAAGGAACAAAGAAGTCTTCTTCCACAGGAGCTTGAAAGCCCTGAATTCCTCCCCAGGTCATATTTTGTATGGTTAATAGGGTGCCGGCACGTAGGAGGATATAGCCTAGGTTAGAGTGACCTATGACAGTGCGCTTACTGCGGTCTATAGCACTAGGTAGCACGGTCTGGCTCGTGAATATACCGGTGTTATACTGGATTGATAATCCATTGCTAGTATTGTAGGTTGGTTTAGGGGATGCTTCTGCCCACGGGACCTGTGGAGCATTTATGGCTCGCTTGACATCTGGACGATCGAAGTAGACATCTGCGCCTTGAGGAGTGTACTGAAGTGTGCCTGGGAAGCCCATCACGTCCCAGAGGAGAGGACAGGTGGTTGCTATTTGATAAATATCGAAACACTTTCTTGCTGTTAGACTCTACGCTTATTTTAACATAAGGTATAACTTACTGGATTAACCAAAGTTGCAGCATCAATAACCGCGTCCCATACATCACATTCCGCAGGGGGGTCATCGGGACCAAATGGTGATATTGGAAGTTTCCCACTGGGAGGATACTTCAAATTGTCTTCGAGAAATTGCGTATAGCCACATTCATCACCACGGCGCTTCAGATCGCTGACGAATGATGTGTTCATACCCATGAGGTTGTTCCACTCCTCCACATAAGCAACTGTGGGTATCTGCCTCATGACATTGTTGTTGTTGATCAGGGGATCGAACATCATGGTGGCTTGTAAGTTGAAGTAGGACGTATCATTGGCGGTAAACATGGCATCTGCGATGTAAGGGATGAACATGCCGGCGTAGGACTCGCCAGCTATGTAAACCTCACGATTATGCATGTCGAATACATCAATGAAGTTATGCCAGAAACCAAGGAATTGCTGGGCCACATCTTCCTCGGTTATGGCGCTAGCATTCCCCTGAGTGAAGCCTGTGCCGATGGGCTGTTCGACCCAAACGACGTTGGTGAGGTTCACCCAAGTCCATGGGTTGGGTACAGGCCTAAAAGTGCCGAACTGCCATAGGAATGGCCCATTCTCCTGTAGGAGGCCCTCAAGAGAGCTGGCGCCTGGTCCTCCCTAGTTCCATACGGTATTTAGTGATTGCTCTGTTATGTGTTTCTGGGGCTACATACATTCAGCCATATTAGGATCTCATTGGACGCAAGCTCGTTTGGCGATACAAAATACCAAAAATAAAATTGTTGTTCGTTGTTCGGGTCACTAGTAATGGGCATCAATCCAGCATACGACTCGCCAACGTCGAAGTCCACGTCCGGAATATTGGTCCCGTTGACAGCATAGCCTGGTGCTTGTCAGAATCTAGACCTGTGGTGTAGCGATGGCGAGAGGGTTACATGCTTTCTACCTTTGGACTCACATGCTTTCGCACTTTGTTAGCACTTGGTTGCCATGTTGCCGAGTTTAGGCGCTTCGAAGTGACTCTATCCGGGAATGAACGGCAGGATACAAAGACATGCGACGAGAGAGCAAGCGATAGAGCGAGCAGGTTTCTCATGATGAAATTTGTAATCAGTATGCATGTGGTATGTCCAACCGCTTTGACATAATGTGGCTCATGCCATGATGATATTGGTGTTCTCCTTGACATGCCTTGCTATACCCCGTCATGGCTAGTGGCGATTGGTCATCACTCGAACCACATTCGCAGACTGAGTAAGCAGATGATGACTTGCTGGCTCTTGACTGACCTTCCGCATCTGGGTTACGCAACTTATACTATGCCGATAGTTCTCCGGTTTGGCCACATGGTATTGCCGTACCTGAACCGTAGCCCTATCCGAAAGCTGGGGCATGTCGGCATCCGTGCAACTTGTAAGCGTGCAGTGAAGTTCTTTTGAGAATTCGGCCGGTTCATGTGAAGGAGTAAATCACCTGACCGATCTAATAAGTGCCTATGTCGATCAATTCGTTGATCTCTAAAATTTTGGGTCAGTTCGGCGCAGGACTTCATGCATAAACGCCGTGTGTAACGACAAACTTCGGTTATCACACGCGGGAATAATACTAATAATTCTCTTAGCTATATAGTGCGTAGCATTGCATGCAGCAACTCTGATGCGGCTTACCTTAACTCTATACGAACTTCAAACTAGCTTGGCTTCTCTTTCGTCCATCAGTAATCATTCCTAGTTACACAAACAGGCTCATGAACACTTAGTGTTAAAAGAGGGGATATCTCCACAATCATGGCGACACCACTAGACCCGGTATTCCGCAGCTACGACTCCAAACAAGCGGCGACATACTCTCAAAATCGGGGTTCGTCATATGCACCTCGAATCATTCAAGAGGTAATATCCTATCATACCGCTCATGGCGGTCAATTCGGCACGGTTCTCGATGCCGGCTGTGGCACCGGCAAAGCGACTCGGAATCTAGCTCCCTACTTTGATCGGGCTGTCGGGTGTGATGCAGGCAAGGAGATGATCGCTCAGGCTACACAAGCAGGTGGGGAGTCGAAGGATGGGAGTGCTATTGGGTACGAGGTCCTTGATGCCGAAAAGCTTGATAGGTCCACGATGCTGCGACCGGGGTCAGTCGATCTGCTGACAGCTGCCATGGCTGTAAGTCTATCTGATCTAGCACATCCCGTAAACGCCGAAATCAGAATAGGGGCATGGACAACACTAAACAATGCATTTTGAAGGCACACTGGTTCCATATGCAGGACTTCTGGCAGCAAGCGGCGCGAATGGTCCGACCGGGAGGGACTGTGGCCATCTGGACCCTGTCATCACTATACTGCCGTAAGTGGCCACTTTCTCCTTTCGGGCATTTGATGCGATGCAACGAGAAAATTGAGCACGAGACAACAAGAGATTGACTGCAGCCAGATCCTGCGACGCCCAATGCCGAAGCTGTACAACGCGCCCTCAGCCGTCTGGAGGATGACTTCCTGGGTCCCTACGAACTGCCGCAAAACCGTTTATCGCGGGGCATGTACAAGGATCTTCCTCTGCCTTGGACGCTCGACAAGTCCACCGCGGCCGCATTTCCGAAGGAGTTGTCCCTTAGGATTGAGTGGAACCGCGACGGGCATCTCGAGCCTGGCGAGGACGATTTCTTCAGCGGGTCGGATCCCGTGTCGCTTGAGAGATTGATGGGTGCGCTCGGCACGTCCAGCATGATCACTCGATGGCGAGAGGCGCACCCACAGCTGGTAGGCACTGAAAGGGACTGTGTAGTGACGACTATGAGAGCTGTTGCAGAGGCAATGGGAGTCAATATCGAAGATCCCAAGGCGCTTGGTCAAACCATGATCAGGGCTGGAACTGCTACTATATTGCTGCTTTTCACACGAGCGGATACTAGCGATGCACATGAATAACGGTATGTGGGATTACTTTGAGGATCTTCAACGACAGCAATTCATAGGAGCGAGTGACGTTAGGTTCAATTCCAGAACTGTAGCAACTATCTGTTCTTCCGTCTCAACCACATAGGATATCTCAACAAATTTGGGGACCCCGATACAATGGAGCTCACTTCCATGCCACGTTTAAAAATGTCCAGGTCCATCAACACTTACTATCACCCTCCCGGGGCTTGAATCCGACCCAAATAGCACCTCTAGGGAGATTTTAGTTGACTAAATGAATGAGTTAGTCTTACGTTTCTATCTTAGACGGCATTGGATCCTAGTACACACCTTCGGTAGCGAGCGGGCGAATCGCATCTAGTTACCCTCGTACTTGCTGTACTTTCCGGTTCGCTTGTAGGGTTGCTCCGCAGTACCCTCCGTAACGAAGCGGTCACGTTTGTAAGGTGCAGTATCGCTACCTTCGGTGACAAAGCGATCACGCTTATAGGGAGCGGTGTCACTACCCTCAGTGACGAAGCGATCACGCTTGTATGGAGCAGTGTCGCTACCCTCTGTAACGAAACGATCACGTTTATATGGCGCAGTGTCGCTGCCTTCGGTGACGAAGCGATCGCGTTTGTAGGGTGCAGTGTCACTTCCTTCAGTAACGAAGCGGTCACGTTTGTAAGGTGCGGTGTCACTACCCTCAGTAACGAAGCGATCGCGCTTATATGGCGCAGTGTCACTGCCTTCGGTGACAAAACGATCACGCTTGTAGGGAGCGGTGTCACTGCCCTCTGTAACAAAGCGATCAGGGCTTGGTGTAGGAGCTGCCGCCGCAAGAGCGAGGAAGATGGAAACGAGTTGAAGTGCGCCCTTCATGTTTGCGAAGAATAAGCGATGTTGGTGATACTTGTTGGATGTGGTTGAGGATCTGTGCTGAGAGATAGATGCTGTCGTGGTCTTCTTGATATTTCGCTCTTGAGGACTTTATATACCTGGTTCACACCTCCTAGCCGTAGCTTATAGCCTACGGCCTATAGCCGATCATTTTCTCTATGCTCCGAGAAATTCCTGAGCGACAACGCATTCCCTTACTCAGGATGACTCTCCTTTGCTGCAATACTCACGTGGATCATCGTCTCGTTTCCTCGCTGTAGCACAGGACTATAGATTACTATACATCACTGTACTACCTGCTTCATTAGGAAATGGACCTAATACATGAATCCGCATATGAGCTACGGATAGGGGGTCGACGGTGCTATACCTGGCGGTAAATGCGGCAGCGATGGACCACGTCTGCAAGACGAAGTAGATATCACATAATACTCATCATGTATCACCGAAGACGGAAGAGTATACAATATTGTATCATAGTAGTAGTCTGTAATTGGCTTCTGGTATAGTCGCGAAGTTCTTGAAGATGATGCGATTGGGACCTTGCTTACCGTGTATATCGTCGGTCTCGTCGTGCTGAGTGATCCGCGTGCACCCGTCCGGATTCGAGCGCCATGTGGCGGCCGTTCACCTCCAATCGGAGATGCTGCCATAGATCTCAATCAATTATGCAGTCGACCGGGAATAGGCTTTGTAAGTGATCTGCAGTCCCTATCTGCAGGTCAGACTCTAGGCCAAGTCGTTAAAGGTAACCTCGAAAAGCTTGATCCTCCCCAGATTTACTTCCCCACAGCATTGCACTCTCCCTATGCCGCATACCTCAAGGATTATGCCATACAATAGCCTATTGGGCAGCTGAGTAATAGTATATTCTCCGCATTCCTTAGCTTGGCGGAAGAGTATACTAAAATGAGTTAGGTAAGTTATAATATCAAGCGTCAGCAACAGCTGCAAGTCTATGCAGCTATACTGATTGGGTATACCCTCATCCTCAACTCCCACAATGTCAAATTTATTGGCTTATAGCGGTACCTAGAAGTAGCAATATGGAGCGACTATACCACCTGAACATCATACGATAGGACATATCTCGGATCCATAAGCTCCATCACTAATGCGATGGATTCCTATAGGTACTAGGGTTGACACTATCTGGAGTCCAGACGATCATGGACTCCTTGGTTCCGTAACTTGGTAGGATCAACTATCCACCATCACAATACTTCTCTTCCCAAGACCGATATCATTGCTCTCTTTCCCCTATTCCCATTGCCCCCCTAAGCAGTAGCTATGATTCCAATCCTCATCTGATATGCCTTCCCAGAGTTCAAAGTCTACCATGTTGCCGCGGTTCAACACAAGCTCGGCATCTTCATATTCACCCGTCAATATGTCAGACACAGAACCATTCATCCCTGCGAGTGCTCAGAAGGACAAGGAACAGAATCAGCGCCCATCCTACGACAGTGATGAAACTGCCATTGCAACAGCGAGACCAGGACATCTTCGCTGGTATAGGCGCCCTATACTACCATGGGTCCTGAGTACTTTCTCGTTGTCTGTAGTCATTGTAGCACTTCTCGTCCACATCGCTACCGTCGACCATTTCTGTGCTCCTTCGCCATATGGTCGATACGAGAGCGGCTTCCACACCGACCTAGGTAATAACTCAAGAAATATCTGCTCGAGTCACGGAATGTTGACTAACGCATGTCTTTTTGATTCTTATAGAAGCCGCAAAGCCCTTCACTGAGGGAAAACGTGTACAATTCACCGGCTCAGTACACTTCCATGACAATGGCACTATGTACAGAGTGTACAACCCGAAGGAGCCGCCGTACTCTGGGTATCCCAATCCGGAGATCGATAAAGCCTGGGAAGACTTGATCTACGGAGCTGGTATAGACCTTCCTGCCGATATGATAGGTAGACTGAAGGACGATACGTGGGAGGAGATTAATGGAGGCGAGGGCGGGATGTGGAGGACCGGGTAAGTGCTTCTCCTTCGTTGATACATTTGGCATATATTATAAGAACTAACCGCGCATATACATTATAGGCTTGACGTGTTCCATCAACTGCATTGCCTGGACTATGTTCGAAAAGCATTATATCCAGACTACTACGTTCAGGAAGATATCACCCGTCTATTCTGGCTGCATATTGGTGAATATATCGCTGCCCCTGAGCAGAATATGTCTAGAAGCTAACTTGACTCCAGAACACTGCATCGATTACATCAGACAAGCACTAATGTGCTTTTCAGACGCGACGGTGAGTACTTTCTCCCCTTTCTCTCCTTCCTGCCAATTTCTAATGAGTCCTGTTTCCAGCCTGTTCGGCTGCTTTGGAGGAAGGAAAGTCACTACCTTATCCCTCAATTTGATCAGTTTCACACGTGCCGGAACTTCGATCTGCTCAAATCCTTCTCAGAGGAGCACGCGCTAGAGATTTATGCCAAGAAGAACAAAGCGGACATCGCAAAGGCAGTCGCGGAGGGTATCTTATAGGCGCTGTGTTGAGGGATCGCTGCTTGGCGCATATTAAAGTCGCATACCGCATCTACTGAGAAAACTCGCGGTTTAGGGCACGGTCCAACTGCAAGCCAAAGAAGTTTCTCACCAATCAACATATCAGAAACTCATTAACGATCTTCTTACCCCATATCAGCTAGTTCAAAAGAAGTCAAGCTGTATCCGAATACAGTAGAAAATCACCTGTGGTCCGTGCCCTAGACCGCGAGTTTTCTTAGTAGATGCGGTATGCTCTTTTCTAGATATCCCACATTCTCACGGAGAGTGAGTCGAATGAGAATCAATGAAATTGTGAACCTCACGGCAGAGTTTAGGAGGTGACATGTACAACTTATCCCCTGAAATGATGCTAGTTTCTGGTCCGTGCTTCTACATGTACTTTGTGCGGTACCATCCCCAGGTATCCATAGGTATCCTTATACGTAGTATAAGTATATGTAGGTGCCTAGGTATATTTGTATTTATATCTGTATTAGTTGACATATTCTTCTTACTTACCTCGGTAGTAAATTATATGTGCCTGTTGCTATTAAGCTCATCAAATATTAGGTATTAGAAAAAGAGCGAAGTTGCATGTATCTAAGTAACCCGAGTGGTATTTTGTAGGGGCATCGAGATCCCGGTGTAGATCAGTAGACGCACAGACAGATGAGCAACCAATATTTCAGGGGGTGTGGTTAGATCTCGGAAGGCTCAGAGCTCACGCCCATTCAAACATTTAAGAAGTGCAATCTAATGCATGACGTCGGCCACCAAGTTAGGTACATATCTGATTCCATCACCTAGCACGGTTTCTACGTGGTTAGATGATTATCATTGCCATATAGCGGTGTCTTGTGTATTCATAGGTGTGTAAACCAAGTTATATAGAAGAATCATAAGTATCAGCTCCGACATTCCTAAGCTTCATGAATGCGAAAGGCTAATTATTAGATAATTAAGGCTTATTCATAAACAAGCGTTCGATTATTGCCAACACGCCGATTACCTAACTCTGCCCCCGATCGAAGTCATCACAAAAACACTCTCTTGACAGTCACCGATTGACAGCTGGGATTCTGCGGCTTCCCCTCTCCCAAGACATACTGCAAGGCGGTATATCCATAGCCCTGCCAATACGTCTCACACATGACCCAGCGATCGGTGAAGTACGTAATGTAGTTCTCGAAGGGCTCGGGCGGCGCGATCGCATCGTTGATGTTGGCTCCGACGGCTAGGAGCTCATCATCCGTGAACGAAATTGCCTGGGCGTTGTCACTGGTAGGCCAGATGATCGGGAAAGCGAGGTTAGAGGCAGCGTTGTAGAAGAACGTCATGGCAGTATTTTGGGTAAACACCGGTTGGCCACCAGTAAAAGTCCACGTTATGAGACCAGCGGGTAGGTATCCTGGTTGGGTGGTTTCCTCGGCCGAACCGTTGAAGTAGAAAGTTTGAAATTGAGCGTCTGATGAGCCTTCAAAGAAGCAGAAGGACTCAACAGCGGCTCCGCTGTGGCAAGCTGTAAGCTTCACGCCATTCAAGGTGCTGTTGTCGCTCGACAGGACGAGGTTAAAAGGCGCGGATTGGTTCGGATAGTTGCTCTGGGCCAATGCCAAGCCAAAGGCTGACGCCAAGAAGAGTAATGAGGAAATCATTTTGGTTATCACCCGTATCAAGTCGCGATAAGCAGGAGGTTGGAGATCTTTGCGAAGACACTGGTTGAAACAACGATATAATTCACGATGGGTAGCCCAACATTTATATTGAGCCTTCCTTGCCATATACGAATCGGTGACCCGTTACCGATGCTTCACTTACTCTGTTCGCCTTCTATGGAATTTGAGGAATACGAGATTTTCGACCGTCATGTCACATTGCACGATGGTGCGGGCGTCCGTGCCATTGGTCACATCGTACCTGAGCATGCCAACAATTCCTATTTGGGCTTCATGTCGCGTTCAACGCTGCATACAACCTCCTTATCGTAAATCCAAATAGCCTCAAATTTCTTAATGACGTACGGAACCGCACATAGCGGTTTATACGAGATATATTATCAGGTGCCGCGCGACCTTAGATCTCTAGCCGTGTCAACTGGCCATGATCTCGATACAGTCAGATGGGCTGATAATAACGAATCTTTACCATTCACCAAGCGTGAACTCAACTCATTCCATTCCCTTATCGTCGGCCTTCGGTTGCTCTATCGCGGCTTGCATTCGCGATGCAGACAAATACGAGAGCACCACCCAGTGGAAGCAGGGGTGATCAATATCCTTGCGACAGAGTTCCTAGAGGTTATGGGAAAAGAAAGCAACACTGTCTGAAGGAATATACGATAGACGGCTGAGTAAAAACGGTGGAGGACGGATGCGAGTTCTAATGAGCGACCAAGCGAATCCAGCCCGTTTTGAAAACATCCAACCAACCTCAAAGTCAGCATCAATGTAACAATTCTTTTATTGAATAACATTGAAACTGAATCGCTAAAGACATATTCATATAGATACAATGCCAAATTACTTCATACACGTATGTACCTATGTAGGTAGGTAAGTTTTCCGTGTTAGATCTTTGAGATCGTAGCTGAAAAGCGTGGCAGAAGTTTATGCAGGCTCGCCAGCCTGCTTTGTCTGAGACATGGGCTCTTCCCCAAGCTTCCCAGCTGCATAGAGTAGATTCATACTCAAACACCATTTTATTGATTTGAGCAATCGTAGCCGTCGCCTTACAGCTCTTTTTCGCCCGCTGAAAAAGCGACACCCTTTTCCAGCGTATCATCAATAGAAACGGCGCCAAGCGGCCCAATAATAGGTTGCACAGAATGAACAAAATGGCACGGCGGCTACTCTATCGTGATCTCAAACAGTTTGGGGTTTCTGGAGCCAGCCTTGCCAACTCCTGGCAAACGATGGGCTTAAAGATATGGAAATTCCCATATCGCGATCCCCGCCATCCTGCTGTCCCTACGCCCATCGCACTCAACATCTTCATAATCGGCTGAGACCTATCTTTCGTCGTCAATATAATGCCCATTCGGCGCAGTCAGAAGACACAAGTACGAGATGAGTTGTTACCTTACCGATACACCTCAAGTAACCCAGAAGCCCAACCGTTTTGTTCTACGCCGCTGGAGATTCCCAGCATAGAAGGTTTGAGCAGGAGAGCGTATCCTCATATCGAGGGCTGGCCTAAAGCTCCACAAGCTATCCCGCGACGTTCTCTGCGAGTTATACTAAAAGATGCATTGATCTTTATCGTATCTCTTGTTTTTCTAGGTATGCGCGAAATAGCTTTTATCTACAACTATGGCCCTCCTAACCGAATTCTAATAGTGCTAGCTGTCGTTATTCTCTCTCTTAAGGACCGGCCGAAAGGAAATAGAATCGGACAAGCTACGGAGGAGACATCAAAGCTTGTATTTACCAATGACCCTTCCTACGTGGATCTACTGAGTGCATGCTCATCGAGGCTAGGCACCCACAATATTCCCCATACTCTTCGCAGCTGTGGTTAGTCGAGCGCTGTTCTTGATTGGGCGCTCGAGAGCAGAGTCCGGGATCCAGCTTGGTGTAAGTCTTCTCTCTTCATTATCTTAAATAAAACCAGCTGCTTACGATTGTAAAGACGCTACGCGGTCTCGTAAATACCAAGACCGTGACTGATGCGGTAGCGAACCTATTCGATTTCCATGACTTATTCTCCGTCGTCCTCTTGCTTCTATGGGCCCTGTCCCCGGTAGGGAGCCAGGCATCACTTCGCGCTCTAATCACAGTGAACCAGACCACTCAGGAGACCGTGCCAATTCGGTACATGGATACTGGGCCCCTTGGCCAGGTCTTCACCGCGGAGTGGAATGTCGCACAGTCCGATGCCCTCAATGGCGGACAGCCGACTACTCTCACGGACGTGTATTCGGCTGCTATGATGCAAACACTTAGCAGCAAGCTTGCGCCGCTTGATGCTTGGGGGAACATCAAGATTCCCCGACTTGAGAGCTTCAGTTCCTTCTCACCAGATGGCGATGGGTGGATCGGCACATCGATACCTAACCCGGAGGTAGAGTCCTATAGCAGTCTATTCGGTATTCCCATCGCCGGATTGCCGCAGAATGGAACAACTTTCACTTTCTCGCTGGAGACGTCGTACGTGTCACTAAGCTGTCCTAATACGAGCCAAATTAGCAACACTCATGCGCCAGTGTTACTTCAGGGGCTTAACGTTACTTGTACAACCTGCGCCCTGAACACAACATCCAATGAGATAGGTGGGTATCCTAGCCGACGTGCGTTGTGGTCTCGGCGATCTCAATTCTTCATCGGTGAGGGATCACCAAACTCAACGGAAGCATTGAATCCAGCCTTCTCGGACGTCAACATTATCCAGTTCCTGTCACCATCTCCGAATGCTACAGTTGTGTCTGTCAATTGCTCTGTCACTCAGGTGCCCGTCGAGACGCGGATTCGTTGCGTGCAGGGTGTCTGTGCAGCCACCCATATCCGGCCGTCGACTACGGATAAACGCAACCTCAACTATACGGTGTTCGACTATTGGGCTAAGGTTGTACTGGATGAAATGACGCTCGCAAGCCGACACGGTGGAGGTGGCGTCTGGCCCAGCGCATCCGAGCTCTTTATTAGTAACTCCAGCCGCGAGCCAGTCCTCATTGAGAGTGTCGGCCACATTCAGCAACAGGTCGATCTTGCCGCAGTGCCCCTGACGGTGTTCGCTGCCCGGGCTTCCATGCTTCTCAATACTTTCATCGACGTCTGGATGTCTGGGTCCAACTTCGCCGGCGGAATCCCTATGAATCTCTCCATGTATGGTCCGGCTCACATCCCCGCCACCGGCCTTGCCGCCTACGAGAATGTGTCGCTTGCGTTCGGCCATCCTAATCTCCCCGCCACAGGAGACATACCCGACACATTACTAGAAACATTCAGGCGCGCGCCATTCATAGGCGCATCTACCAGCGGAGTCCTCACACATGTGCAGGAGGTGTATAAACCCGATGTCCCCTGGCTGATCCTGCTCTTCGTGGCTGCGGGGACGATGTCGGCGGTCAGTCTCAGCGGCGTCATCCATGGGTTCAAAGCTCGAGCACCGGATCGATTTGACGTGGTTATGAGCCAGACATACGACAACCCCTATTTCGACTGCCCTCCTGGCGGGAGTGTGCTTGGAGTTAAAGACAGGGCCAAGCTGCTACGCCATGTTCGGGTTCGTGTCGGCAATGTGAATCCGGAGGGCGACGTTGGCAAGCTGGGTTTCGCCACGGCGGAGAACGCACGCTCGGTGAAGAGTGCTAACCTGTATGAATGAGCAAGTGATTATTATGGGGAAAAATACATTAGTGGATGGCTATTACTTTGCGTCTCCTCGCTTTTTCCCCTATTTCAGATACAATGTTTATTTGTAACTCTCCCCCACATACACAGCAACTTTACAGTATGTTATTCTCCTCCGGGCATTCAGCAATCGATTCTAAACTTGCCACATTTTAAGCTGAAGCAAAGGCGTAAGGTCATTAGCCACGTCACGATTATAGAAAGGCCTTGAGAGATAAGTAGTTCTCATTTTAAGTATCTAGCAGATCTAGATAAGAAAAACTTCCTTAAATACTACTAGGTAGTGACCGGGTTTGACTACCTAGAGTGGTGAGCCCCTTTTAGTCAACTTCAATATATTGATACGGCCAGTAAGGCCGCTCTTCTATGTGTGATTTGTCCCAATCCACTACACCTTTCTCGGGATGAATAGCCAACCCAGGCTGTCGTGCGTCGAACCAACGATCAGCTGCAAATTGGCGAATGGCTTCGAAATTGCGGCATGTATGGAAAGATCGGAAGTCCGGCCATGGTTTACCATAGCCTTTGATCCACCTGTACGTCAGTAGACTCGTGTCAGAGTGGCACTGTGTTGAGAGTCGGAGCGAGTCAAGACAGTGGTCTGGATACTCCGTTAGTGTATGCGTATACGGGAGGAGGCTGCTTGAGTCTCCCTCAGCTGGTTGGCTTAAAAAACTTACCGACATGATCTTGCCACACTGGTGAATCTGCTGTGTTGTTGATAATAGATTTTCGGAGGAGGTTCTACATGTTCTTAGCCTCAAAACCCGATAGAGCGGTAGGAGATCCTTACCAAGCAGTGAAGCTGATGGAAGACATCGATGGTAACAACATATCCCGAGCCATCTGCAAGAGGTATCGAAGACAGATTCATTGCGAGAAGCTCATGTCTCTGGATTTTGATTGTTCCCACTGTGCGTGTAAGCAACTCAGACGGTCTTCGAGAATATCTTACGTACCTTTACCGGGAAGCGCGGAGATGGTGTCCCAGGCATCGTCCACCGCGGCGCCGCTGCCAGCATATGGGCTAGGCTTACCAAGTTCGAGGTCAAAATATTCGCGATCGTACTTGATTACATCTCTAAGAGGACCTTCAAAATTCGAATTAGCATTTTCACGAACCAAGCTTGGCGTGGTATCATACCATATTCTAGATGCTCGAACTGGCCCAAGTTACCAGGTCTTGCTTTCAAAAAGAACAAAGCAGCTGCGGTGTAGAAAAATAGCAAGGACCCGTGTAGAAACCAGATCCACCAGGGACCTAAATACGGCTTTCCATTATGCCCAATGAATGAAAGGTCTCGAGAGTGTGGCACCTTTAGTGAGCCTTGATCGAGGGACTCCCGAGGATTGTCAAGCTTTTCATAGCGAGCTTCATCCATTACACGATAATTTGAAGGCAAAAAATGGAATGAAAAAGAGTCTTAGCATGTACTTCAATACAATGTTAAGGAAAAGGCTTGGAATATATCGAAAATATGTCATTTAGCTTCAGCACATGATATAGGAGGTCACGCTTTGCACACCAAAGCGAGCACCATGATTCAAGCAATATAGATTTACTAGATTGTAGTCTGCATATCATGAAATAGGCTTGTGTAACACCTATATACTTGATTAAGGTACCCCTAAGGATGTTGGCATACGCGTCCGTAGAATAATCTAGATGTATGGGATAAGAATCAGCCTTCAGCCAGAACAACCTCTTCGACACTCCCTATCCGAGACACCACTTGACCCCGCTTCAAAACAAGCACCTCGGAGACATGACAACAAGCAATGCAAGCCACAAAGTGACCATTTCAGTTGCCGTTGCTTCTTTTGCCTTGTGCGAGTGTAACCGGTTCTGACGAACTATTAGCTTCGGCCACTATGCGACTCTACGCGAGTCTCACTTCGTACAGCCTTATACCGAAGGTGGTTTCCCCAGATATGAACCCAAGGGGGCCTAGCTCGGACGCGTGCACGCCTCATGGGAAATTCTTTTCCTTCTTGGGCTAAATATTAAGCCTCCTATGCAATCATACTTCATTATGATACTGTTGACATCTCGCCTCGGATTTCAAACACCATCAGCTGACTAAGTTCTCCTGTCTTGAATCGCTGACGATTTGCCATGTTTCAGTATTTTCTGGTTTATTTTCTCTCTCTCTCTCTCTCCTAGATATCACGTTCGCAGATAAGAGACACGAGTTGCTGAATATCGATGATCACCTATTCTTTGATCCAGGAAGTCATGGGGTTACTTCACAGGTGTCTGTCCAGACTCGGGAACTTCGTACGGCCCTCCTTGGCAGCTGAAGACGTGTAATATTTTACATTACGCACTTAGCAAGAGGGATTCGAGATAGCCTACTTGTGTGAAGTAAATGACGCGTAGCTAGCTTAGCGGAAATGGTTGAGCTCTTATGAAACATCTACACTTCCTATACACGAAGTTGGTACTATATCGTTCCTAACTAATGGGTAGATAAGAAAGCAGGTGCTATAATGGAGGAGTACCTATTTACCGTAGGCAGGTACTTATGTATCAGAAGTTATATATGAGAAGGCTAAAGTATGTAGGTACCTAGGTAGGTAAGAATTTCATTCGGACTAAAGAGTGTTTGCTAAGAAAATGCCTATCTCTTCTGCTATCCGGATGTTGAATCCGTGAATGCCATTAATGCTCGTAGGCTTCGAATCACCACCACCAACCAGTATAGTCATGTACCAACTTAAAAGTTTCATGTACGCCTAGTAAAGTACCATAATACCATCCTTATTGCCGACTAATTCTTAGGGGCGTCACTCTGACGCCAAGAGCACCGGTCACCGATGATAGGGCTTTGGTTAGACAGGAGGATTTCCGGCCTAGAAGGCCCCGGTCTCAATAGGAGGGGTGCTGGCGCCCGTCGATCCATTCTGAGTAGAAGGAATAATGATCTCAATAGTTCCAGTTTCGTCCGGGGGGATGCTGATGCTGACACGGTCCTCTTGACGAGCAAAGTTCTCAGAGTCCCGCTTTTCATAGGTATCGTAGTTGAAGTAAAGATCCGGGTCCTCAACGTCGCGCTTCTTGTAGTCGTAGCCAAACCAAACGTCCGGGTTCTCGACGTCACGTTTTTCATAGGAGTCGTAATCAAAGTAAAGATCCGGGTCCTCGATGTCACGCTCCTCGTGCATGGAACCTTGACCGCTGCTGAGCAGCTTAGTTGCTCCGGGGTCTAAAACGCGTGTTAACCATCCTAGGTTCCTTATAGTAAATAAGACGGTGCAACTAACTAGGGACAGCTATCGCTGCTGCGCTTGAAGCGAGAAAGACGATGATGGCGGTGGCGATGAAATGCATGTTGGATTGAAGATAGGTGTAAGATAGATGTCTGATTGGGTTGGGTGCTTGTATAGGAGGCTGGGGAACTTTGAACTATTACTGTTCTGACTGTATTCGAGAATTTTATATTCGTCGTCCTAACTCCCTTTCTTGCTTTCGTCAAGCAGCACCTAGTCATGCAGAGATATACAGTTGAGACAGCTGTGCTACGCAACAACCAGCAGTGCCCCTTTTTGAAAACTTGATTAGTGTTCGAGTTTATTGAATAAAGAAACAAGTCTAGTGATACCCCAAAGCCTAGGATACCATGCGCGGCTGCGACTCACAAGATCGAGCATAAGAGCGGGTGCGAAAGAGGCTGTTCCGCTGGGAACTCTTACGCAGACCGGCGATCCGGATACGTAAGACACTGTGTCTCGACGGACTAATATCCGCTCCCCGTATTACATTGATTACTCTTCCGATGCCATATTTGCCATTTCAGTATGCCTCATCTCAGATATTCGCCGGTTTCGAGACTCAGGAAAGGCGTCATCATGTACAAATCCATGATTCATCGCCAGCATATACATACCGAGCGCTGCATTGAGTAAGCCAAAAAGAAAGAAAACATTGTGGATTATCAAAAACCAATGATTCACAACATCGACCAACACTGTCAACGTTTGGTAGGATATTGCTACGTAAGAGGGGGTTCTTGTGGTGTGAAGATGAGGAGCTAGGAGCGCCGTCGTGGGCCCGTGACACTATGGTGCAATTGTGAGGGATGTTGGAATAATCCCTGTGGCAAAGTCAGGACAATATCGGGTGCGGAACTCTAAGCTACACCTTGCCTTAGGTAGTCTCTTAGAAATTTCTGAAACAGTGACATATCTCCTCCTTCACTTACAATATTCTCAACATCCCCCCCAGTCTAGTCTCAGCCGGAGTAGGCTTCCCTATTTTTCCACGATTCTATTTTCCTTCTCCTTAAGATTATAGTTTACAAGATGAGCTCGTCTGATGCTGAGCTTGAGTCTAACCATGATGCTTTTGAAGATAACTACGACAAACCTGGATCATCGCTTCTTGGAAGTACGGTACATCGAAAACGAATCCGGGGTAATTCTAGCTTTCTCTCGTGGGGAGGCTTAGCCGTGATGTTAGCAGCCTATTCATTTCTTGTCTTCATCATAGGCTACTATACCGGTACCCTGAAGGGCTCCGAACGGCCGAGCTGTAGGTTAGCACTTGAAGTTGAAAACTAATACTGACCGCCATTAGCACCGGTCGACGAAGCTATTGAGATAGAAACTAGAACGATTGACACACAATTCCCGGTTGAGAACGCCTACAAGGGCCCGCCAAGCGCGAAGCTTGACGATGCTTGGGTTGCCCTGACGAAGAATCTGCATGTTAGAATCTCCTCTGAAGATTTGGAGAGAATGAATGAAACCTCCATAGCTCTCTCGGATGCGGCGGGGGGTTATCTCGCTGCCTTTGGTAAGAGAAATATGCTCTATTGCTGACTGATACGAGCGCTGATACAAGTAGATGTTGTTCATCAAATCCATTGCCTGGTACGGATCGACCACCTAGACATCTTTTAATACATTGGCAATGCTAACGTGATATTAGAATTACATCCGACAAAGAGCTTATAAGGAGTATTACGAAGAGCTACCGATGGCAGAAATGCATCTCGACCATTGCATCGACTCCATTCGTCAAACGCTGATGTGTCTCCCTAACGACTCCCTCATCATGTATGACTGGTCGCCCAACTTGATGGGTCCTGCTCCCCGCTTTATTTCTCAGCGGCAGTGTGTAGACTGGTCCAGAATGAATTCCTGGGCAGCTGCACGCAGGGTTGACTTGTTTGATACGGATGCCGTGGTCCATCCGTTATATGGTGAGGACATAGTTCCGAGTTCTTAAGTACGCAATGTACTGATATTTTCAGGCCCATCGTTCCCAGACGGGCCAGAGAAGACATTTGAGAAATATAAACATGGCGGCTTCCACGTGCAACCACAGAACGACACCGCAAGCCATTAGCCTAAGAGATGCTTCTTTCCTCTCGCCAGCCTAAGAGTGTTAGCTACAACGGCGAGGATAGGATACGACCAAGCAGCAGGCAGCTGCCTGTGAGGAAGGCTGACGGCATGGAGGAATACATGATTTGCAAGTAAATCAATGCAGAATAGCTAGTCACAGATGTGAACAACGGTTAAGTCACGTGGAAAAGTCTGCACTTATTGTAGCCGCTTTCCTCACAACCCGATTCTCTTCATATTCGAGTCGGCCGATGCGCGTAGGAGACTCCTTCCCACAGGTACGTTACCTGTGAATAAGATCTTGTATACTCAAGGATGGTTCGTAAGCATCGTGCTTGTTTCTCCACCGAAACCCCGTATGTAAATGACACCTTGCGGGAAATCGGCCTTGGTGGTTAACTAGCCTACCGGTACGGAGCGGACGTGAGGACGATAGTATTGTCAGCGGCCAGGGTGGGAAAGTTCCACTGTAGTTGCAATCGTCAGACTCGAGGGTGTCAAGGCCGTTTTCGTCAACGGTGTAGCCCGCATGAGGGATGTGTCACTAACTGGTACAATCAGCCCGCAGAGCCCCGAAAAGTGATGTTCAATGCCCTATTAGTCGTGGAATCATTAAAACTTACCTACCTAGCCATTTTGACTAGATTTGACTATAGCCAACGCCAATAGGGGATACAGATCCCGGCCTCTATCATTAGAATCATTGGATTAAGGGCTTTGCAACGACGTGTCCCGTAAATCATCAACTAACGTCACCTTTAGGCATGGAGTTGGTTAAGTTGTAGTTGAAATTGGCTGTCTTGGCCATTCAATTCGGTATCGGCGCCTGATTTCCGCTCACCGCCTACGATTTTAGGATATTTACAGGGGATGTATAAGAAGCTGTTGTCGGGCCGATCCACCAGCTGTTGCACCTGATGATCTATTCTTACAGCTGGCGTAGTGGCTGTTGGATGAATTTATCAGGAGTTTCTTATGGGAAAAGCTTTTGGAGGCGTCCTCCGTGGCGTTGGCCTATGAAAAAGATATATTCTTAAGTCAATCTAAATATAATACATACCCGTGGACACATGTACGTATCCATCGGATTACCTATTTGCAGGAACATAGGTACCGTAGCTTGTAGCCCGGGTGGTTGACTCCTCGAATCTACTATGAGATAGTTCATCACGATAAGCAACCACACCAAGTTTCCCCTTAACGTGCTACTTCTTTTCCTTTTCCCTTCGAGTGGCTCCCGCTACTTGGGCTCTGGCCAACATCCGTGGGAGGGCACATCACGAAGCGCCATCCTAGGAAGCGGTGATTCGCTTTGAATCTCCATAGTTCTGGCGGGTTCCATTCTATAGGCCAGTCCAGCGGATACTGGGCTCTTTTTGGCGGAGGTGGAAGGTTCTGTAGAGTACCGTTATAGAATTGGTAAGTATGCCACTGCTGTCCTTGATCCGTTCCGAGCCATGAGGGATTTGTGTTAGCCCAGTGTAGTGCCTGCGCACTATTGATGAACCTGTTACCCGGCTCAGTGGTAAGCCAATTCATTCCTGCCTGCGTTTCGAGCCAGGGGCGTCCGAACTCGGATGCTAGCCACCATCGACCCGACTCTGATCTAAGGAATCGCTGACCTTTCGACCTAAGCCACATATGACCCTCTACAGAGTCCAACCACACCGAGACCAAATTTTCCCTATCGTGCACTATGTACCTGAGCCACAATTTGCCGGGGTCGGTGTCTAACCATTGGTAGCGTCCCTCGCGGATTCTGTATAAATCCGACTCAAAGTGCCCTGAAACCTCCTTCATCATATGATGTTGGGACTTGGGGAACTGTATGGCCGTAAAAACATCGTAAAAGTCAGGGCTTCCATCCCTATTTGTCATCCTAGCATCAGTTTCGGGGAACCTCGTGATCCTGAAATTAGCAATCACCTCCATTTCTGAGGGTTTAACGTCGGCTCGGAATTCCCCGACAATAATTACGATCTCTTCAACCTGAGAGCCCCCCTCCCATGCGAAAGATGGGGGCATGGATTTGCGCACCCTGTGACGGTCCTTTAAATGTATATAAGCATTTATGGCGTTATACATGTCGTCGAGTCTGAAAACGCAAGTTCGGATGCTATGTATTCCCGGGAAATCACTCCAAGTTGGCCGGCTCCGACCTTGGATATCCAGGGGACCGTCAAAGAAGAACCAATCCAGGCGCCTCTTCACCATTGGTGTCTTCACTTGTCGTTTCAGTCGGATAAGGAAAGGCGAGTCCATCCTCCAGTGTCGATCTTGCAGTCGTTCTAATGTGTCCTTTTGTCCGACAAGGATATCAAGAGTCTGAGCGGCAATCTTTTCTATGGTTTTTGGCCCATGAAATTCCATGCGGCTTAGACCCTGGCGCAGTGAGCGGGCTTCGTACCATTCTTTATTGGTATGGATCTCTTGGACTCTTCCTGTAAAGTCGGCTAATCTTGCCTCCCCATACGACCTTTTTTGCGGCTTCATTTTGAAGTGGACCCAGCTCGGCATTGAATCCAATATTTCAAAGACAGCGGATCTTATTTCGGGCGGTAGTTGCTCGAAGGGCACGTTTTGTTCCTCTTCTTCTACTATTCTGTCTAACTCGGCCATCGATTGCCTGAAGTCGCGTCCTCTCATTAGCGCACGGGTTGCGGGCCGGAAAATGGGATTCTTTGGCTTCGACGACGGCTCGCCGAAGCGGCGTCGTATATAATCGGCTGTATACTTAGACATAGTGTAGAGCTGTCCAGTGGCTATTCGCGGTGCCTAGAATACGTCGTGAAGAGCCAAAATGGCAATTTTAGGGAATTCCTTTTGGTAAGTGTTTTGTCAAAGGCGAGGAAGGCGGGTTGTCGAACCTATGCCCATACATATATTATATCTACATCTATCTACGGTGCTTGCGAAGGAAAATACGATTAGTTGTTTTTTTTGGAGCCGTAGTTACTATGTGGAATTATTCCATACAGATCACTTCATGATTCGATACACAGAATTTGATGCCAATAGACAATCATATTTGTAGAAAATATCTAAAAGGTCTATGATTTATACGTATAACGAGGGTGAATCATGTCAATTTAGTGGACAGCCTAGGGGGGTGTATATTATCCTACTTTCTCCTTTCTTGTTATATTTAGCAATAACACCATAAGTTTCAACCCAATAAGATAACATAACAGAGAAGCATGGTATTAATTGTGTGAGTTAGGAGGTGCTCAATACCTACTGTCACGATGCAAACTTAAAAGCCGGGAGAAGCTCGATTATTGCGTTAGGGGCCCGTTATCCTGGGGGTATATGGGTATGAGGAGCTAGGAGTATCTTCCAGGGTTAGGGTTGGGGGTTTCATATGTGTGGCTGTGTACCTAAAGAGGTAAGTTGTGATCTGGGTCGTTGTGAGTCAGTATGTTTCATGTGTCAGAGCGAGCCACGTCAAAGAAACAACACTGAAGCAAATCAGGCAATTCGTAGATTAAACGTCAATTGTCTGCCCCCGAACTGGGGAATCACTGAACTGGAGGGTTGTAGGCTTGTGAAGAAGAGTCTTAGCCGTGAGGCTAATAGATCATGGATCATCTTCCAAGCACAGCTTCTATATAGCGCCACCGATGCAACATGTATATGAACCCTATCTCATCGATGTGATGTGTTTCGACACAAAAATGTATTACGGGTATAACCTCCAATAAAAGCCAGTGTCTGAACGCCTAAATGCCTCGTATGCCTCGTCGTAATCGTTATAATGTAAGGACATCTTATTCATGAACCAATAGTGTCCACGGGTGTTGGCGCTCCACCTACCCAGTAGGGTGGATGTGATGTTGCACAAAAGCCCCTGTAGTGTCTTGGAAGGGCTTGTGGCAAACCAGAGGCGAGTATTTAATCCTCTTGGTCCTGAGTCTTAGGGCTTGGTGTGTTTTCCGAAGTCCATGATGACTCCTGTGACGACAGCATGTCTGCCAACTCATCATCTATCCCTATCCATTGTTCAGCAATCTGTTTATATATATCCCCAAAACTCCATTTAAAGCCAAAGAGGATACCCCATCATCGGGCGATGCCAATCCTACCTTCCTTGGTACATCTACGTTTCGTCAAATCGTTTGAGAAGGGGGGAGGTTCGCGATCTTCGGAGAAGCTGGTGTTAAAAACTTCTGAGAGGATCTCCCTCTTGCGCTTTGGCGATGTCGCCACTGACATGTTGGTGATAGACTGCTGTCCCCTGCCGTAGTTCTGGAACATGCTCGCGACTTGTTCTCGGACAGGGATGCTGTTGGCCTCATTATTATCTCCTATGGCATCAGAAAATGAATCGGCCGAAAACATCATCATGTCTCCCGTCTCGGGTCTACCAATGATTTCTTCACCGAGAGCACTTCCAAGGCGTGTGTGGAGATCATGGGTCGGCGCCATGGGTACTTGTTGATACTCAATAATGACTTGCGAATTCCCCTGTGGCGCTTTACTTAGATCGTCGAACATCTGCAGGAATCCTTTGGGTATGATCGAGTTATAAACAATAAACGATTCGTCATCGTCGGCAATTGTTAGCACGCTAACCCGAACGTCCTTCGGCTGGAAACCTCCTCCCGTCATGGGGTTTCCGTACACATGCTGCTGGGCCATTGCAAGCATAGTGGCAAGTATATACTGGTCTTCGTCGGGAATCTTCGGAAGTAACATTGCACCACGTATTTTGATTAGGCCTTGAATAATGAGGTCGAAAGGCCGGGTATTAAGTGGTCGGCGGCCAAACATTCTCTCGAAATTAAGTCTGCGACGATCTAGAAAGGCCAATATGGGTGTGTCGCATGGTGCTGTGACGAACGACTCCGAGGTGTCGAACAACTCCGATTTTGAGTCCTCTGGGTGGTCTGACTCCCATGTCGTTGCAGAACTGAACGAGTGCAGCTCCTGATTGACCTTCCACATAGCTGCGCACTCTATTGTGGGTGTGAGCTTGGAGTTCCCGCATCGCATATAGAGACTTGAGAACGTCCCTAAGAGTCGGTGAGGGAAAAGTGTTTCAAGGAGTATCTTTAACGTGTCGGTGCGACTACGAGCGCTTGTGGATGGATGCGTTAAGGCCCTGAGTAGTATATTTACACTATTCTCTATCCGGGAATATGACGGAGCGGGTGTGATTTTGGGTGGTGGATTCCGTACAAATCGACAGCCGAGCACTTGTGTGTGAAGATCTGTCCAGGCAAGTGGGTGGACATAGAGTGCGACGGAGGCGTGGTCGTGGAGAATGTCGTATATTGATCCGATTTGTGGTGATAGGATCTTGCAACACCGTCGCTTTGGCTTTGTATCTGCCTTTGTCGTCTTCGTTTTTTTCTCCATCGTCGCCGTCTTTTTCATTTTCTTCAACGTGTCCATCTTCCTTGCTTCCGCCGTCTTCCTCTTTGACTCCTGTGACATAGAAACAACTATTTCGCGATGTCACGAGCTACGGGGGCAAAATATCAGTATTGATATATTGTAAAATAGGAACACCCGAGATGTTTGGTGAGCCTACCGAATAGTGCGGGATGTAGGGGGTGATGCGACTTAGTTATGCGCGCTTATACGGAGGTATGAGCTAGGTATGTGCGATGCGACGCGATGCGCCCCAAACTGTGACTTTTCTTTATCGATTCCCGGGGACTTGCGAAAAGACAATGTATAATAACAGATAAGGCTTAGGGCAAGGGGAAAGGAAATAAGAAGGTGTGACGGTTCTGATACCGGGCGGTAAAATGAGCGACAGGAGTGGATGAGAGAGGAACGCGATGTGGAGGGGTATTTAATCGCGATTGAACGTGGGAGGTACCATCAATTTGACTGCGATCAGCTTATTAGGCGTCACCAGCGTGTCGCGAATTCAGGTGACTTGATACTACCCAACAAGGATAAGACTAGGCTACAACTTCGGTTAAACCAGCGCCACATCAAGTTTCTAACCAATCAAAAACTGCAATATATCGGTTAATCGAGATCTGCGAATCCGGGTAGATGCTTGATGAGAATGCGAGTCACCCTCCTAGCTGTGTCAGATCCGAACTAGCGCTGTTTTTCAATAACATGCTTTATTTTCTTCATAAGTCGATCTTTATTATATATTATTCAAGTTCGCAACAATACCTTGCAATACTCATCTTATATGTATATCGACAATAAGGATGAATAATTGTAGAAATACAAACCGAGGTAGTCTTTCATGATTGTTAACAAGCAGGTCCTTGTTTGTCTATTGTGTTCCCACTTACCTACTTAGGTAATACTTAGACATAAGCACTAGGAACATTTATTTAGAACTTGCGTGATTGTGTAACATAATAAATCATATTGCCAGGAGGGGGTGTGCCACATGCCAAAGGTGTGATTTTAGCAGCTAAGGTACCAAGGTACTCTAGAAAGCGCCGATATTTACCCGACGCCTGTGACGTTTCTGGCTTACACCAATTTGGAGACGTCAGCCTCAGCTGTATCAAGCCCTACGAGCCCCTCTAAACTACTGGCAGTGAGCCAGAGCTCCCCTCCTATCCAACACCAAATATCCAGAACTGCAGCACTGTTGAGCCATCACCGACTCCCTTCGGTGAAATCTTGACAGGATGCCGGTATGTACTCCTCAATACCGCCATTGCCATCTCGAGTTATCACACGACCCCAATACCTGATGCCTGAAAGACACACCGCACCCAAGCTAACAAGCAGTTCCCCTATTAGGCCTACAATTCCATGTTCAACAACGACCCCAACATCCCACGGATGGTCGGGAACTTCCCCTTGCTCCCGCTGCGGACCAAGACGCGAGGGCCAGCCTATGTTCTCCCACAATCCAGCCAACCACTCCCCGCGAACGAGAGCCCAGACCCGGACTCGGAGTCGTACGACATCCTGGACGAGGTGCTCTCGCTCTTCCGCGCCAACACCTTCTTCCGCAACTTCGAGATCCAGGGCCCCGCCGACCGCCTGCTCATCTACGGCATCCTGTTCGTCAGCGAGTGTCTCGGCAAGATCCGGCCTCACCACTCCTTGAGGGATGCTACGAAGGAGGTCCTGAATACGGCTTTGGATCTCAACTTTGCTATCCCTGGTGACCCGGCATTCCCTCTGAATCAGGTACGCCCTGACTTTTCACTTGGCGATGGATAGATGGGCTGTTTGTTGTGGTTCTAATATACTTGCAGATCTACGAACCCCCACGCGACCGACAGGATGCCGAGCAACTACGACAATACCTATCACAGGTACGCCAAGAACTTGCTGCGCGGTTACTAGCACGAGTGTATGACGAGGAGGGAGACGGGAAGCCGAGCAAGTGGTGGCTGAGTTTTACGAAGAGGAAGTTCATGGGCAAAGCACTGTAAGAAAGACACGATACCTCTACACGATAAATAGGAGTAAGGGATTGTTCACGGACATATGAAAAGGCTGTTCACGTCTATACGGAATTCTGGCAGCCACTACTGAGAATTGAGAATGAGAAATGCTTGTTGCAAGGGGTATCTATGTCCCAAGTCTATGCGACCAGGTAACTCGACTAGAGCTAGCTATTGCTAGAGAGCTGTGCCTCGTTCCCATAATGCTAGTCTGCTGTAACGCCGATGAATGCAATTACACTTCTTTCCATTCCCCTCCACTTTATTCATTTGTGGACTCCTCTACCTTCCTCTTCTTGGAGCGAGGTTTACCCCTGGCTTCAACCTTGCCCTCCGCAGGTTTAACCCTCCAGGCCGTGAATACGTATCCTTCCGCTCCACCCCTACTCGTCATCAGAGGATGTGTTCGCCCGGGGAGCACTTGCCACTTCCTCACCCGACTTGTCTGCAGAGAAGCTCCTAACACAAGTGAAGGATTCAGGGGAAACTCTTCAGTCCCCGGCCACTGCTCCAACTCTTCCGGCGTCTTGCCCGCCACCTCATCAGGTGGATTCGATACCCAAGCCGCACGGCGTGCTATGCTGTAACAGTCCACTAATGCGGTCAATGGTTCAATAGATTGTGAATAAATGGCGATCGGCGCTCCACCGGCTAGAAGTGGTACTGCATGGCGCATGATAGAAATAGGGTCCATCGTGCTCGCAACCACCAATCCGGAAAACTCGCCTTTCCGCGTAGTATCGACGATATGCTTGATTCTGATCCAACGCCGACGCTTGCGGTGGTACGTACCCCGGCGGTTAGCCTTCCATGTGCGAAGCACCTCGAGCGATACATCAGGCAAATTCGCTGTATACGTGGGATCTAGCTCCGGTTCGACGAGTTGTAACCAGGATAGGGTCATTAGACGTGAGGCCAAGGGATGATCTGGTGTTAGTGTAGGGTTGATAATGTCGAAGTTATAGTCTCGGAGGAAGGCGAGGTTCGGTTGCTGGTTAGCATGGATGACAGTGATGGTATTAGAATGTGCGTATGGGGGTTTCGGATCGTATGGTCGCATATTTCCACCCTCGTTCCTCTTCTCGACCTGAGGTGATTTAGGCACTGTGGTATCTTGACCTTGGTCTGCCATCTTTGTGTCGGGGTGGTCATTCTCGTTGCCCGTATTTGTCGGAGGCTCTTGATGCGCGCTTGGTGGTATTGCCTCTTTCTCATTTTCCACCGGCCCCGTTTCAGGCTGGTAGAGTATCCCCATTCGTTCCGCCATAGCTGCTACTAGAAGACCGCCCACATCATCGACAACGAGCCACCGACCGGGAGTCTGTTCGGAGTTCTCCTGCTTAGGGCTTTCGATCGTCGGGATATCGTTATTTTCGCATTTGTCCTCCCCTCCGTAATGCACATTGGCCCAACATCCTAATAGTGCTATCATCTCTTCCCTCATATCCAGGATCTTACTAGGATCCTTTGCCTCGAGTTGCCAGTGAGTTAGCATCGGTACGTCCATAGGCAGCACGCAAACCCTTCGTATATACTTCTTCGTCTTCAGCAGCTTGTACTTGGCTAGGGAATACTCCGTCTTCTGGTCAATTGCCGTATGTGACAGCATCAGCTTCGCAATTAGATCCCTGCCTGCATCTGTGCCATCTTTCTTCAGGGCTTCTATCTCTTCCGCACTAAGTGTTTGGCGCGCCGAGGCATCAAGCTCTGCGCGATTGGTCTGAGCAACGACGGCACCGGATTCAGGGTCGACGAGTGAATATTCTATATTCGTCGGGAGCGCGTTGTCGCCTTCATCGCCATCGTTTCCCGTGGGAGTTGCACCTTCGGGTGAACCAGTCGACGTATCGGAGGATAATATGTCGCTATATAATTCGGACGCTGGCACAATGCGCAGTCGGTTGAAGTTCTCTCCCGGCCGTTTATCTTGCAATTCGTAAGTCAAGTGGTAGGGCCGGTGGATGATCAGATTGCTCGGGAATGCCCCGTATTTCCCTAATGAGATAGTCCTGTAGAGTGAGTACTGTTAGTAGTTGCGATCACACTTGATTGGACGGAAATGATTTAAGAAGTGGCATACGTATTTGGTGTGACTTGGAGTGCCCGAAGATTCCCTGAGGGAAGCTTGAGCACAACCCAAGCATGGGGTTGGACCAACGAGTGCATCTTGACTCTAGTCTTGATCTCACAATGTTATGAAATCTGATATCAGATATCACGAATAGAAGTTTTAAGACTAAAAAAATTTGGAGTCGGCCGAGCTTTGGGCTGCAGATTCCAGGTGCAACCCCACTGCGGGACCAACCTACATTGGCGGCGTGGGGAAACAGCAGCCCCAAAGCTCCAATTTTCCGATCAGATATCAATTGATCTCACTCAGATTACGTTATATCCCCAAAAAGGGTTTAATATCGTCAAGTATTGTTAGTTATGTAACTTTAGAAGAAGAATCGATCTAGCTCACAAAAGACAATTAATTTTATATCATATGGTTGGCTTAAAATACACAATATTTGAACTCAGTTAAGTCTATGGATATCAAATGCAGGTACATGCTGAACCCCGTACGACGCCAGCTATGAAAAAGGAGAGCCTCCGAAGAGCCTATCTACAATAACGACAAAGGGAATCTGGAAAGCGAAAGTACAAGCAGTGGGTATTTGCATGATACAGGGAACAGCTGTGTTTAGCGGCCTCATCCTTACTTCTTTCCGTTGACGTTGCCGTCGTTCTGGAACTGATCTCGCCTCGCTACCTCGTTGTTTGGCAGCTTACCAAACTGCCACTCGGGGAGCGTGATACCTGTCTGGTCGTGAATAGTCGACATCAGTGGAGGAAGAAGCTGGTAGACCTAAGCAAGAAGGTTAGTACATCAACTTGGGAATCCTAATAGTATGGGGAAACCTACGTTTCTCAAGGTCGCGGCGCTGTCTTGGCCGGCTCCCTGACCACCAGCCCCAGACGATCCAGCCTCGGAACCTGTGTTCCAAACGCTGATCTTGGGCTGCATGCCGTGGACGGCCGCAGCGTTGGCCTTTGCGAGCTCGACGTACGTGCCCTTTTCGATCATCACTGTAAGTAAGAGAATAACAGTTAGCATTTACTTCCATATGCAAATGGAGGTAACGGAGTTGCCGTAAAAACAGACAGTCCCTCAACAGACCCCTATTGTGGGTCTCCCTTACTAGGCGAGCTCAAAAAAGGAGGAATGGCTTTAACGGGAACTTACTGTACTGCAGAAGGCCGGATGGACCACCAAAAGCACTGCTCATCTTAGCATAAGCATCGGCCATGGAGGACATGGCTTCGGCTTCTTTCAGCTTCTTCTCCAATTGGGCCTCTGCGTTTTTGATTACTGCAAGAGCGTTCGACTCGGCTTCGACCTTGGTATTGTACGCCGTAGCGTCCGTTGCTTTAGCGGACTTCTCGAAGTTGGCTCGGGCTTCAGCCCCGATTTCGTAGGCCTTCGCGTCGGCGGCTTGTTGCTTGCTCTCACGTGCAATAGCTGCCTTGACGACATCGGTGGCACGCAGACGCTCGAGTTCGGCGGCGGCGCGCTTGACTTGGACCTCTTTCTTCAAGTCTTCGTCGCGCGACTCAGTCGCACGGGTCGCTTGGATACGCGCAATTTCGACATCCCTGCTAAGCATAGTCTTTTGCGTGGCCAAGTTGGCCTCAGCGGCTGCACGCTCGACGTCACGATCCGTCTTTTGGACGGCCGTTTCCGCATTACTTTGGAGAAATGAGTTAGTCCTTGAAGCCAATTCTCAGTCGGCTGAGGTAGTAGAGGGAATGCTTACATCTTTGCAATCGATCGTTCTTGTTGGCCGTGCCTCTCTGCCTCACCAACATTACCACGAAGCTGCGCCTCAGCAACATCAATACGAGCCTGATTGGTGGCACCTTCGTGGGCCTTTTGGGAGAGCGATTGGAAGTAGGTGGAGCCAGCCGCGTCCTTCAACTCCTTTACGTTCGCGTTGTAAATTTTCAGACCGAACTGGTCGAGCTCGCCCTGGATATTACGGAAAATGCGCCGCTTGAATTCTTCACGTTCTGTGAAAATTTCCTCCATAGTCATGCTAGATACCAGCACTCGAGTCTCGCCTTCAATGATACCCTTGACGATATTCTCGAGGTACTGTGACCCCTTTTTCTGGGCAGTGGACTCCGCCAATAGCATGGCATACTTCATCAAGGCGTCTCCACGGTCCTCATCGTGGACGTGATCATTATGGCCAGCTGAAGCATTTGGAGTAGCCCTAGGGGCTCTCGAATTGGCCCCTCGGCTGTTCACATCCCTACTACATAGTTAATACTTTTTTGTATCGTTGTATGATCAAAAAGGGGTAATACGTACGGTCCAATGGTGAATACAACGGGTAGAAGGAACTGGAGTTTCTCCTTCGTCATTGCTACACAGAAATGTCAATAAGCGAAACGGTGATTAAGTCTTCTTGGCGTGGTACCTTGTAGGTTCATCGCATAATCATGGGGTTGGACCGAGAAGCGTGTGCATCTCTGGAAGGGCCATACCCATGCAGCTTTTGTGATGAGAACATTCTTGATGTTCATGCCAGTAACGGCAAGGTATTCATCTGGGGCGGCGATCTTGTATGACATCGTGATGGAATGTCCGTTAATGTGGTATACCAAATGGTGTTGAGACGAACTATGTGATACTCGTCTAGACTCGATGCTAGAATATGGGAAGAGGAAGGTAAAGTCAAACGGATAGAAGATGCAATAGCACTACACTATTTGTATTGAGAAACCGGTGTAATAATGAATAGCCAAAATACACGTGGAAAAGCGCCTAGCTTAAATACAATGTGGTGGTGATGGAGGCTGAAAGGTTTACCCGACCTAGTCAAGAGTGGCTCCACACTCAGGCACGAGCTGGTGAACGTTTGAAGCCAAGGTCAGAGCGACCAAGAGATGAAGTGCATGAGCTCGGTAACCATTAGGGGGTGGCAATGGGGCAATGCATCTGAATAGTCGGAGGTTAGATGAAGTCTAGGTACTTGGCATCTGAGGTAGGTGTTTCCAAGTAGGAACATTGAAGGATGGGAATTATTAATGATACCATATAACAGGTAGTATCTACCTAGTTTGTATACTTCCTACGAGGGCAGTATCTGGTACGTCTCGGCTGATTCCGGAAGTTATAAAATTGACAACGTTAGAACTTCTAGATGTTCATGTTCTTCATCTATACCTTACATAGTAGATATGACTCAACGCGTAGAGCGAGTCCTGCATTAACATCTTACGTGTATAAACGGAGTGATTTCGTAACTTATCTACTCAGTGAGTGTAGAGTCCAATAGATTGTTGGGCTATTACCAACCATATTGTGCTACGTATGGCATATGGATAACCTCTCAGAGAAGCCGATAATGATATGATGCTTCAAACGAACGATTTGCTCGTGGACGGACAAGAGGATTAGTGGATGTAAAAGAGCCTTGTAGGCAGACAGCAGTGTTACCCCAGCTTCAGAAGGACCACTATTAGACCACGGGTATGGACGGTAAGGATTGGTTGGGCACAGTAGTCGGGCGTAGCTGTGGCTTGGCCCTAGCTTGGTTTCGGGTCACAAGGTCAAGTTCCAAGGATCTTTGCCGGTCTGCATCGTGTAGTTGATCTTCAGACAGTGTCTCGTCCCTGTCTTGTCCCTACCAATCCAATTGTCAGTGGAGTTATTTAACCCCCTCGGGAACAGAATGATTCTCGAAGGTTTCCTGAATTTCCCTAGGGCTGCAGAAAAGGGCTACTTATACTCTGGAGAGGCCCACTATAGCTGAAGCACTTTGGCTCAGCTTTTCGATCTGTGCTACCCAAGTATTACTGGGTACCTACCTAATGAGTGTCTGTGCAGAAGTTCCGACGGGAAGTTGTCCCGAATTATTGTTTAGCTCTCAAATTATTAGCTCACTTCCGAAGTCACTGTCTCTCATACCGACTCATATTCCCATTATCATCTCATCTCTGTCAACCTGACCTAACAAACATTCTCATGGCCAAGACAGGTAATGAAAACTTCATCCATCTATGCATTGCCCTGTGGCTCGGAGATCATATCGTGGCTGCGTGACTCTACACCTCGAGGATTATCTGTCCAACCTCGATCCTTCTTCCTCCGCCGTTCATGTTCGCCGATGATCTCGATTATTGGGGTAATCGTCAATAACGGACGTCTCCAATGCGGTCCTGTGGCCCCCGAACTTCCGGTTCTTACTGGGTAGTATTTTAGTAGGTAGAGTATACTTCGCTATACGGAATACGTAGATGCGCCGTAGTCCTACCGTCCTACCCTTCCCCGCAACTCCACGTAGTAGTACATATGCAGATATAGGTAGCACTCGGAATTTATACCTATCGTCATCTGAAGTTCACAATGTCGGTGCGCCAATGACAAATACCGCAACATTTACAACGATAGAGATCCAGTCGAAAACGCCTACTGACCGCGGAAATTACTATTACCACAATCGGTATCCGTCAATAAGATTATCTACGGCGCTGTAGTGTAGTCTAGTATGAAACTAACCGAGGCTTAGACCCTCTTCCCTCCCCCGTCATCAACTTGGCGGGATACGAGGCTGATTCTGCATATCGAAACTCGTCGGTGTTCACGGCTGATCTACTTTGTCTCCTGACCCGGACCCGTGCCAATTGGTCCCGGTAGACTCGGACTAAGCTTCACCTGAACGTTCCAAGGTTTCTAGCTTTCTTGGTATACCTCCCCCAATGCTCTGATTCAACTTACAGTCACCTCGCCCCTCATTTTGTCTCTCCTCGCCACTGCAACCCCTTTTTCATAGGTGTATCCAATATCTTCATTTCTATTATTCAGGCCCTATCAACGCAATTCGTTCTCCTATACAGAAGGAGCAAACTGTTTCACTGTTTAAGCTTCGATGATAACCGTGTCTTCTTAGGTACCTACATACCTTAGCGTCATTAAATTCTCCGCTACAACATTGAAGCTCTTTATTTTAGACTGTGTCATTATCCGCCTACTCTCCCGTGATGGGAAGACCCGCATTCCTTAAATACCAATTCTAATAACCAGCACTATCTCCCATTGAGATCTGAGAGCACTTACGGCAATATGGACGATAAATCGTTTCTAGAGGCACCTCCTCCTTATACCGCCGTCCCCACCAATCCTACCAATACCAATTCCAATGGGTTGGAACTGAACTCGCTCACTTCCCATCTACAGCATCATGTCCTCTCTCTCCCAGATCGCATCCGGGCAACGCAGCAAGCGCGGAAAGCCGAACAAACGCTTAGTGATGTATCCCTGCTAGATTACATAGTTCCTGTTGTTGAGGAATTCTTAGCCGATTTGGGAGCTCGCCACACTCCCGTCCCGTTAGCTACTCTCACTTTAGTTCCAGGTGCCGCGGTGCCCCGGAATGCGGTTCTCAGTGGTTTAGAAGACATGAAGCGACGCGGAGAGATATGTCGCATATCTAGGATATCTATCAATAACGCCGGAAAGGACTCCAAGTCTAGCGCTGAATTCCACAATTCTCAAAGCACAAATGAAGATCAGACTTGGATACCAGGGCAAGAATTCACCGATTGGGGACGGTTTGGCGAGTTAAACTCCTTAGTAGACGACAGTGCCGAAAAGGCGAAAACGCTATGGTGGCACGACGAGGAAATGGCACATCGCCTTGCCAGTTATCTACAACCGAAAAAGGAGATAGCACCAGTGGAAGTCAACTCAGTGGTCCAAGCCGTAGTTGAGCATAGAATACCACAAAAGAAAGAGAAGAAGGGTTGGGGATGGGGCAGACGTACAAGCATCCAGAGAACACCGGAGGTCCCCATACCAAATCCCGTAGAGCCTGACGCTGCTGCTGCGAGATCGCGAGAACAAGAACAGAAAGGGGCCGAAATGACCGTCAGCGCCGAAGAAGTTGCGTTTCGGCAGGAGAACGATTTCGGGATACTGGAAAGCGTTCGTGGGTGGGGTATCATCGTGGCTGTGAAGGTCAGAACTTGATACTCGCCTCTTGCCACCCGGGTTATGAGGCATTGCTTCCCAATTCAAACAAAATGCCCATCATACGTCGCATCAATACTATGCAGCAAGATGGCATTATTACCCTGGGTAATATTCCACTTATATGAGGTATTATACAAGATATCGCTACCGTTGCCAAGCTCTACTCCTTTTGCAGTGAGAGAAGTGACCAACCACGCAAATGAAATGACAACTTGATAATTCACAAACCTCAACAGTTCTGCACTAGGCCTATTGAAGTATAATAAATATGGTAATTTATACCAACATTATTCAGTCAGTTACTTGATTTATCACCTTTTACCAACCTCTGACTATCTAAGAAGACCCCTCTTCAATTTTCCCTACGCGTCTCTCTTACCCAGAGACGACCTCATTAATCATATCTACAACCCCTGGCTTTGAGCGCAGAGGTGAGCTTGGTATAGCTATCCGGGACGTGCCAGCTGCCGGGGATGATGACGATTATCGGCTTGGTGCTCAGTGTTATGGTTGATAAGATTGATGCTGGCCTGAAAGGTTGGTGGAATGAGGGGGGTGTGAGCTGAATTAAATAGGAGATGGATGAAGCTGGATAAATCCAAAAGCTGGATAAATCCAATTTATACCCAATATTCCTTGACAAGAATGGACCAAGAGGTGAGTTAACGCCCCTGGCTTGTAGTTCGCGACCTCATATTGTCGACGCCGTGCTGGCCGATTGCATATTCGAGGACAAGTGCTTACTCAAAATATGCAGGACTGGAGCAAACTAGTGATATGGTAGACCAATGGGCCTGAAAAGGATCGCTATAAGTTTCAGTGCCTAGGAACAATAGACTACGTACGTTTGCATGCAAAGAATGGCCACTAACGCTTAGAAGTGCCTATTGTGTAACTAGTCTCCTATTACAAGATTATAAACAGTAACTGAGCACCTTAGTTCCATGTCTATCAGGTAATTCCCTCGGTTTAGAAGTCTCAGTAATTATTTCATTTTGTCAATTATTTCACGTTTCTTATATTATAACTGCCGTTGGGTGGAGACGAATCTTCGTAAGCCCTCGTCGAAGTCCACCATGAACAGAGCGCTACGAGTATGAGTTGGTTTACGAATAATGTAGGGCATAAAATCTTAAAAGGCGGGCCGTTTTTGAAATCCGAAGAGCATTTATATAATATCACATAATGATTAACGACTATTGAAACCCCGAGTATAGTTTCTACTCTATTTCGATAATCCTCTCTGTTGCCTCATCAAACAATTCCGTATAACGTCTAGTTGAAGCCACGCTAGCTTCCCTTGAGCTACCCGTGTCGCCTCTTATTTGGTTATCTGATTTTTTCCTGGTGTAGAACATACCTAAACGTGTGAATCGCGGGTAGGAATGACTTGTATCATACGGCATTGCATGGAGGACGAGCCTGACGAAGCCTACTCTCTTCGACTCAATGCAATTACTAATTTCGAACAGCGAGACATCGATCGGCTTCAATGTCTTGACATCCTCTTCAAGATCATTCATGTCTGGAAACATGACTATGGATTCCATCATGGTCTCCTCGGCATCACTATCAATGTTGGAATTGCTATTGCTCTCTGAGGCCAGCTTTAATAAGCCCCCTGTTAGATTTCTATGCCATATGGCCTCTCTTAACCGACTTTTCAGGGTTATGATCCCCCGACGGATAGAACCGTACTTCGCATATGGACTAACCAGCTCAACCTTAGTGTCAACAAGAACCGCGCGACAATCTCGGTCGGAGGCTCGAGCACGCGAAAAATTGACCGGCCCGTTTACGGAAACCCAAGACCACGAAGGACCTTGATAAATGGCCGGACGTGGAAAGCACCCGTCCTCGCCCCGAGTTACTTGCCAACACAGAGAGAGTGGAAGGGTACTCTCCCATAGTCCCGCCAAATATTTGTCTTGCAAATAGGGCCCGAATACCTGAGCGACCCCCGAGATCGCGAGAATGCGGTCCGTTAGGACAGAGAGCCTGCGCGGCGCGTAGGAAACGATGATAGTCTGCCATCTCATCTTTATCCAATCGGCAATCCACTCAGCGCTTGAGCCTCTTGAGATCATATCTTCTATATCGTATTGCAGCTCACGATGGATATACATAACGTGAGCGGGAATATCATCGGACCTATCGCGTTTCCAGCCATCACAATACCCATCCTTCGATTGGGAGCTCGCGCATACCCAGCGTGTTTGATGGCTGCCGAACTCCAGGCATCTGTTAGACAGGTAACGTTCTTGCAGCGTCCACGCACGGAAATGAATCGGTTCGGATTCTCGGTTATCCTCAATGAAGGTGACATAAGCTGATCCTAAGGTGGCGTGTTGGCCTGGACAGCGGAATGGAAGCTTCACAGCGAGTCGTGTAGTATTAATCACGTCAATATCATCTAGGAATCCCCTAGTTGCGCGATCTGCACGCGCAGCAATGATCGTGACGTGGGCCTGGTTGTAGATCCGAGGCATATCGGCAATCTGTTCAATCTTATCGTTCTCGTCGTCCTGAATGATACACAAGGCGTCTACCCAGAGATATTTAAGGCCAAGGTTTAGCGCTACTTTGATTGCGTCTTGTACGGATTTAGCGAGTTCCTCATAGGGGAGGCGTAAGCTCTCCGACGCTATCCGTGATTTCGTAGTCTTATAAGGCTGGTCGCCACCCCAGCAATAGCTAAGCGCTGCAAAAGGCTGCACCTTATCATGGGTGTGCTCGATAGTTACTTCAAATTCACTCGGAGCTTTAATCGTATCTATACGAAGAATGCGCGAAGGCATGGATTTTTGCTCCGTTCGGCAATTAGGATGCGAATGCAAACACTCCTCTAGCCAGCGTCGTGCCTGTGCTAGGTTCTCCGCGGAGCCTGGCTTGGAATTGATAGGGCGAGTCCAAATGAATTGGTGTGCCGGGTCATCTAGCACTATGGAGTCAGTTTTGAAGAGCCAAAGGATAATAGACCTTAGTATATAGACACGCCGCCTCAAGATATCCCATCCTGATGCTACGAACCCTTCGGAGTCAGGATATCTAAAGATTGACATCTAACTCGGCATTTGCCCGATACGGGGTGGACGGGGGCGTCGTGCTCCCATAATCCAATATAGAGTAACTCATCCAACGGATAGGAGTCGAATAGGGACATGCTATAGCTATTAGCGCAAATAGCTATGCGATCTGTTCGCGTTTTTGAGAGCATCCTGTATCTTTCGCCATCGTGTTCATCCCAAGCGGTGTCAAGCCACACACAGAACTGGCACTGGTGGGAGACCCCTTCGAGCACATCTTTCAAGGTTGCGTCAAAGAAAAATATCCCATTCGCGGCTTCATGATGTTCATCCCCCGGAGGCCGCTTGCGGTCTAGTTCTATTACAAATTTCTGGCAGTATTGACATGAATGATAATATGTCAGGTTGGACATTTCTCTTGATAAAAATGTTGTAGAATTGAAAAAAGAGAGCTAGGATCAAAATGCTTTGACCAACCCCTCTAATAGCCCCTATAAATATAGGGGATAAGACGCTAAAACTCACTATCTCCATAAGCTCTGCTTCTCTTCCCCAAATCTGCTTCATGCAAAGCCTGACGTGACCGCGAATAGTAGCCCTATACAGTGGGGTGCCAAAATTATCCGGTCCACCTTCAAATTTACACCAAAAATTGCCGTTTTGCTACTTTTTCACTCTGTAATAACTTCATGATAAGAAATCGTAGAATTATAAATTTACCTTTTAATTATAGATAATTATGTTTCGTACATTTCTTATACTGAAAGCTTCTGAGATATCTTAAAGTTGAAAAAGATTTCGCAGGTTGAAGTTGAGCGTCGTTAATTTTCAACGAGTCCCTATATAAATTTCCATTTTTTATATGTGAGATCATCAAAAATTGATGATGGTTCATTTTACCCTGCGAGATCTTTTTTAATTCTAGTAAATTCTGAAAACTTTCAAATTCCATAGTCCTTTTAATTTTCCAATTTTTCTTCGTGGAATTATCGCTGAGTGACAGAGTAGCAAAACGGCTGTGGACCGGATTAATTTGGCATATAAGTTTATGTACTTCGTAAGTATCTAATGAAAAATACCTAGGTAGTTATCGGAACAGGTTTCTATACAATTGGCTTCACTATTATATCCTGCTGACATGGTAGCTAGTAGTTGAGGTTATTCTAATTTTCAATTTTGCCTCATAATGTATAATGCATGCTGGTTCTTACTTAAACCTTCGAGTTTGCTCTTCTCGTCAATATCTTCATTTTAGTGCTACGATGACGACACATTACTCTTAACTAGCGCCCCGACAACTCAGTAAACAGTCGAGCACAGACGGCGCAAATGAACACTAGGGTTGCTGACTGAGATATCGTCTAATAATGCTACCTGGGATGTAGTATGACGACTGAGGTTTGATTGATAAATGTGTATGTACTACTGGATATATAGTGCGCTTAACAAACCCTTACTCCTCGCCACTCCTTACCTATATACATCCTAGATGTATAGTACAGTCATTGTTTTTAACTTAGGTCTAATATGATTAGGATTCCTGTATTATGAGTTGAAGCTATGATGAGCTTGACGAGTTGGGTTTGGACGGGACGGGCTGGGTGCCCCTATTTAAGTTGCACCTTAGCCCGAGCTCTTCCCTATTCCCGTTCTACTACTATTCATGAAATATCTACCATCCATGGATGTTCTAATTCCCTTAAGAATTTGAAAATCCAGTGAAACCTTTACATATTAACCCGTCGAGCCTGATCAACGGTATTAACACAATGCCTGCCCCTAGTCGTCGTCATAACCGTCGTCACCGTCGTGACACCAGCAATGATTATCGCTACATTTCCCGTAACAATCCCAGCAATCTAGAAGAAACCCAATATCGGATCGAGACCAGTAGGAACAGGTCCGGTATCAGAAGTACGGGTCCCTACGAACCTCCATCCAGCGATGAGAGCGACGAGAGTGATATAGAAATAATACCTCTGCGGACGTATCGCCACCTCGGGCCGTACAGACGCAGACGGTCAGGATCTAGACGAACTAGACTTGGACGACGATATCCCAGATATGATTTCATCAACCGTCGCGATTGGGTCGTTATTATTCGCCTATATCTGATCGACGCCCTACAGCGATGGGAGAGCTCGAGGCAAAACGGCTATCATCAACCCGAAGAGCATTACTTATTCCCCGGGCAGGGTATGCTTGCACTGTTCGGCGAGAGCTGGGCGACCAGGACGCCTGAGGAGTGTCAGTAACGCCCAGCCAATCTCCCTTTCCGGAAAGAAGTTGCTGATTCTTATTGTAGATATGATGTTACTAGCGGCAGCTCGGGATGGGATACTCTCACGAAACCAGCGAGTCGAGGGCGATGATACCCAGTTTGATCCTGGCTACCCTGGCCAATATGGATATGCCAACTATATGGGTTACCATGATTACTCCGACTATCCTGGGTATGGTGATGGCCCTGCGGGGTACGGGTCTTAATCAAGAATGCTGAGGCTTGACGATGTAGGGTTTTCGAGGAAAGGAACGAGCAAGTTGTTGAACGCAATGCACATGACGTATACGCGCTAAACGGGTAGCGAGAGCAAGTGAGATCCATTCCAAGAGATCATAGATAATAGCCAGTAAACCAAATCTCAGCCTTTGTTAACGTCAACATACAAACGGAGTGGATACACTAATGCGTTATCTCAGTATGGTATTGGTAATGAATTTTTGGTTGTGTAGGCCTACTACCTAAACAAGTCTTCGATATGTAGAGCCGTCAAGGAATAACCGCCGTCAGGCTCACCATAGATAAATCATGATTCAGAGATCAATCAGGGAGACCGATTCTCAATCCACCACCGCCTCAAGCCTTCCACGTCACACCAGTCGAATTCGGTCGGGTTCTCATACCACCAGCTGGATCCGGCTGTCGGCCGATCGCTAGCATATTTCTTCAAGCTGCCTCCATCAAAACGGTGATTTTTCGCACCAAGGAGGAGCACGACACTTCCGATAGCCGGCGCGAACTGCTCAGGGTCTAGGAAGACTGTCAACAGCACGTGCTTATCAGTAGACGGATCTACTAGTCGTGCTTGACGTTGACGATACGGCGGTAGGCCGGAAGGTTCGACGTCGGATATGGCCGAGATTACGGCTAACACGTTGACACTCCAGTTCTGCTTATACGGTAGGTTAGGTATCGACCGCAACTTCGTAAGCTTGACGGGTTTTCCTGGGTCGTTACTGGACCAGGGGAGGTAGCTTGTTTCTGGTGCATTCTGCGTGATTGACCTGTCCTTAGATCTCGCGGCGATATCGAGTCTGTTCTGAGTCGCTTTCGCTGCGGCATTCGGCATGACTTCGAAATCATCGTCTCCATCGGCGATGTCTTGTAGGATGCCGATGCCACTGTCAAAAGACTGCGCGGCACGGCTTTCTACAGGCGGCTGGGTCCTCATAGGAGATTGAGGCTTAGCTTTAGGTCCATCTTGAGGGATATCGGCAATTGCGTGGATGTCTTCTGCTCCCGCTGTGTCAACAAGGGCATTATTCCATCCGACAAGGGCAAGGTCCTCAACAACTAGAAAGACCATCCTATCCCCTTCCTCATGGTCATCAAGCGCCTTCTCCTTGCCTTTTGCGGTCGCCGAGCTACCTCCTACTCCCTTAGATGTGTCCCTCGACTCTACCCGGAAACGTTCCAACTTGATGTAGGATCCGAAGGTGACTTCTCCCTCATCGATATACCTATGCATCTCAACAGAGAGTAGAGCTTGTATACACAGCTCGCCGTCGCCTAGTAGCAGCCGTACCGCACGCCATCTCTTTGACCTTGAAGTATGGATGGAATCGACGGCCTCAACGAGGAATATAGAGCCTGGAATACAATATCCTGTGCGCAGGATATCCGCAATGAGGGGTGTAGGTTCGAAAGGCTCCGGCGCGATACACGTTATATCGGGCGCGTCGGGCGAGGGATGAGGCTCGGGGGCGGACATGAATCTCGAGTTAGTTCGGACATGATGTTTTTAGTATGTTTCCCGCGAGAAGCGCGAGAATAATAAGAGCCGGCTGAATTAAGTGACACCTGAATCAGGTAGGTTCTAAGTTGGTTGGGAAAAAAGGGTTACTAAAGGCTGCTTTGTCCGTAGTGACGTTCCACATAGGTGGGGCTTTCATGTGAGTTGGATCATTCCTTCCGTAGCGTAGGCTGCCATTATTTACTATTTAGAGGGGCACAACCTTAGAAGGGAGATCCATGTATGGGAAAGGACCCACTCTTATACCACGATACAGATTACAAGGTGTCAGGGAATCTTCAAAGTTCACTTCTCATCTTTCTTTTACATCCTTTACATCTAACACACGTAAATTATGGTAACCAACGCGTTGGTGTGTAATGGGAGCTACTACACGTATATTAAGAAGCATGCGCACTTGTCCTCATGACCTATGTCACGGTCCGCCTTCCATTAGAATGCCCTATTGCTTCAGCTTCGGCTTTTCACCGGCCTCAAGGTCTCCTTCGTGCGATCCTGCCTCGTCATCGCGATGCTTCTCATCTCCAATACTGCCAGGACCCTCCATCGCACCGAGAGGTGGTCTCTTCTTCAGTTCTTCCACGTGTGCCTCAATCATCGCTGCCATGCTTTCGAATTGAAAATTTCGTTTGCCACTGATCAAATCGTCTATGGCACTCGAAATATCGGGGGTATCTTTGAAGGTAGTGTTGGTGGTGTCCTTACTTGTGTTAAGCCTCAAAGGCATTACACCATCGGGAAACAATGGGCGTTTATAGCTGTTCTGAGTGCTGCGTGGCACATCTGCTGGTCTTGAGGATGTAGCATCGAAGATGGGTATCGGTCGCCCTCTATCGCTCCAAGCAGAGTCATTCGTGACTGAAGACGGCGGAGACTCGAAAATATCCATTTCGCTCTTCGACTGACCTCCTTCCGTAGGTTGTGAGGACTGAGAAGGGGATTCCGTCCGCGAGGCCGTTGACATTTTGCTGTTGCACTCCGGTATAGACCGATGATGCTCCGTGCTGTAAACGGGTGATCTGTAAGGTGAGGAAATAGTGCTGCAGGCAGCGTCGTAGGTTGCCTGGGAACTGTACCTACCCCCTGGGTAGGTATTCTAACAGTCAATTATGCTGACAGCAGTGATGAGCCTGGTCCAAATATGGGAAGCAAATGCGTGCGCCTGTGTTTTTTGTTGCGTTGATAGTATTCAATATTCAAAACAGCCACGCGCACACGACACCCGGTGTTTGCGCGTTGCTACATTTGAGCAAACGGCAACGCACTTCACTAACAAGCCACCTTATAGGAAAACGCGTCCTTGTTGACCACACATGAATACCATTGTTTTCAAAGTCGTTTTAACTCATTTACTCCTCACTCAAGTCTTTTCAATACCACCGCTCACAAAGGGCACTTTTCAGCCGAACCTACTCCTCGACTTGACACGTCGAAGATCAAAGCACATGTACTTCTACGTTTTGTTTTACGAAGAAAGCACCAATACCGCAGATGGTCAAAACCATCGTTAATGTTGGCGGTTTCCACTTTACAGAAAGCATCGCACCTCAGTAGCGTAGTAGCATATCTGGGTGACTCGCATGAGTTCTGTTCAGCTCCGCGGTCTTCAACACAGAAACATCTATTATCCATTAGGCCGTGTTGGATTTGACTCTTCGTGACGCGCTATCGGGAAGACAAATAACTGGTCAGAGGCTATTGCCCCTTAAGCTTGGGACATACTAATAGCTTGTATTTATCTTAGTCTTTTCTGCTAGAAGACACAGAGAGATCTGTGCTCTAAACACAATTCAGCGTTATGTTCAATCCCGTATCTACGTCTCCGCCATGATCCAAAAGGGCGAACGTGTAGGGTCCCTTCTCTAACTCCCATTCGTTTTTCCTGTTGAGGATCGACAGATACCTGCTAGCGTCCAGCTCCATGGATATGGAAGTTTCCATGCCGGCCGGTATATCAATACGCTCGAAAGCGACTAGTTGTCGAACGGGCTGAACAATAGATGAAACGCGAGATAGCACATATACTTGGGCTACATAGCTTCCATCCATGTTCCCGTTATTCCTAACAGAAACCGTAAATATAATAGTGCCACCATCCCCAAAATCCCCGGATCCCGTACTATTCGACGATGCCTCGAATTTAGACACTTCAAACGTCGTATACGACAGCCCGTACCCGAACCAGTAAGCCGGGGACGACTCCGCATCCAGATAGTTCTTCCGATGGGCTGTTGGTTTATAGTTATAATAGACGGGAAGCTGGCCGACGTGTTTGGGAACGGTAACAGGCATACGCCCGCCTGGGCTGACCGCACCGAATAGCACATCCGCAATGGCTTGCCCACCAGACTGGCCAGGGAAGAAAGCGCTCAGCACCGCAGCGCTCTGATTGTAATAATCTATTGCGAAGGGTCTGCCGCCCTGAAGGACAAGGACAACAGGCTTGCCCAGCTGATAGATCTCTCTCGCCAGCTGGTCTTGACTCGAAGCAAGTCCGAGCGTACCCCTATCCCCGCTCTCCCCGTCGCTGTTCCAGCCCGCTCCAACCGCCAGGACCACGACGTCTGATGATTTTGCCAGTTCGACGGCCCGACCGATGCTGTCGCCGTTTCGGCTGACGAGGTTCCAGAAGAAGATAAGCTGCGAATTGAGAGAATTTATGTTCTCTACTTTCTTGTATAAGTTGAACGCCTGATATTCGATGCGGATGTGGTACGTTTCCCCTTTTCTGAACGTGAAAGGCGCGGAGCCATCTGGAGGTAAAGTCCCGTTTGTTGTGATGAAGTCATATTCCATAATATTTCCCATAATGTTACCCGACCTGAGGAGTCCGTCTACTCCGCGGGATGTAACCAGATTTCCATCGACGAAAAGCTTCGCCGTTGTATTCGCCCCTATCGCCACCCCAATCCACCCATCAACATCCACATCAACCGGAGACTGCAGCTCGCCCTCCCAGATAGCGCTGAAGTTGTTGGACGGCAAGCCTTCTGGGGGATATATTCCCCAGTCAAGTGCTGGCGACTCTATCCTCTGCGTCATGGGTTGGCTAAAGTTGGTGTCGGCAAAGTACGTCGCTAAAAGGCCGCCCAACGTCCCATTTGACGACAGGAGGTAGGGCGGAATCACATATTGCGCGTTGTACTCCCAGGTGTTCGTGCCCCAGCTCGAAACCAATTCGAACTCGCCATCGGCAGCGTATTTTAACATTCCCTGGCGTATTGTGTTAGCCGAATCCGCTGGGTATTGCCCCCATTGGCCGGAATAATCGCCGTAATTAATCACGTCAGTGAAGGGGCCGATAAGAGCGATCTTGCCGATTCCCTGGTCTCGGGGCTTCAGGGGAAGCGTCGAATTTTTGTTCTCGAGGAGTACAATGCTTCTTTGAGCAGCTTCTAGAGTCAAATTCCTGTGGTTTTCGACGATTTGTAGCGGATTGGTCTCTGCTGGTATGAAAGGGTCTTCGAACAGGCCGAGATCCTGTTTCAGAGAAAGTATCCTGCGAACATGAGACTGTAGAGTTGACAACTCTACGGAACCATTCGCAATCAGGTCTTTTGTTGTCTGATTTTGTTAGCATTGCCCATATTATTCGGCGGAAAGGAGGCTTCACATTAAGGTAGACCTCCAGAGGGTAGTCGTAGAATTGGACCATCCCTCCTGCATTGAACCATTGTCCTATCGCACTCCCCGGAGAATCGGCTACCCGATGTACGGATTGCAGCTCAATCATTCCTGAAGGATATAGTTAGCGTAGCGAACAGAAAGATCATAACGAAGTAGATTTTATTACCGGTATCGTCCGCGATAACAAACCCATCAAACCCCCAGTCCTCGAGCGCCTGGTATAACATCGGGTGCACATGGGCGGGTATATCGTCGAGTTCGTTATAAGCCCTAAAGGATATTTAGAATAATTAATACCTCTAAGGCGCGATTTACTTACATCATGACGCCTCTGGCGCCGCCGAGCTGGATTGCGGCCTTGAATGGGGTCAGGAGGTCCTGCAAGACCTGTCGATTTCCGTGACCCATAAAAGGGGCAGCGTTGTGGCCGGACTGTGGAGCTCCGTGGGCAGCGAAATGCTATTCAACAAGATAAATCGTCGCCTTTCCAAGGGACACGCTTAGTTTTCATACCTTCATTACCGGCACTACTGCATCTGGCTCAGACCAGGAACCATTCTTAGACAACCCACTGGAATAAGCAACACCCATATGCGACGTCAACACCTTGTCCTCTCCCCAAGCCTCTACGCTGAATCAGTAAAGGAGTAAGACTTTTCGTAGGAAGGGAACTATACCTTGCATGCGCCCCCATCTAGGATCCTGACCAATATCCAGAACAGGAGCCAAGCAAGCGTGGATCCCTATCGATCTCGCCTCGGTCCCGATTGCCCGGCCGACGCGGTACACGAGGTCGGCGTCGAAACTAGCTGATAAACCCAGACTCTGTGGGAAGACAGACTGCTTATAAGATCCAACACCGTGGAGACATTCCCCTACATGCATAAACGGTATTTTCAGCCGCGCTTTCTGGAGATTCAATTCCTGGACGGAGTTATAGTAGGAAGTGTTGAGCGGGTACCTGCATGATCATGAACTAAGTCCTAATGCACCGGAGAAATTAGAATAGATGAGACATACCAATCGTGCATTACACCAATAGGCGAGTCTGGGCTGAAGCGCATCGTATAGTCTGATCTCTATATGAGCCTTGATAGGATGACATGGATACAGCATAGGCATATCTACCGTAAAGCTCGTTTTTCGATTCGACTCCTACGATGTTTCCCCCAAACATCAGGTGCAATTGTAAGACTTATGCCTACTCATTAGTCTTTGACTCTGAAGAGCGAGGTTCTTGAGTGAGCTAACCGAGATCCTCAATTGTCATGTTCGAGACCAATGCATCTATATCTGTAGTCATTGCATGGCTGGCCCCCCTCCCTAAGGACTCCTTACTCGCGAGCCCGCCTCCTCGCGCCTCCGGCCACGCAAAAGCCCCTATTAAAACCCATAGAAAGAGTGATCGCATCACTGAAACCAAAATTTGTATGAAAGGTAGATATGCATTGGGTAGAATTCCGAACAGCAACTAATAACGATAGCTATAAATATCACGAGTTCACCCAGGCTCGAATGGTACAAGGTATAAGTGAGCGATGTTACATTCTCCTCTCCTCGGGGTATCTCGATCAGGGTGCATGGAATTGCTGCACTGATATCCATGGATATTTTCCTCAATCCTGGATGTAACCCCGCTCTGCATCCGGCTCACTGAACGATTGTGACTTCATGGAATTGACATTGATTAGACATGTAGACGCTCACTGTTGTGTGCCTTGCTCAACTATGTACAATTTCCAAGGCCCATCCCTAACTTCGAGTCAAGTTATACTTCAATAGCGCAAGCCGCTGCTTTTCAAACAATCGCTAAGACCAACCAGAATTCATAACCCAATCCATACTAAACGCCTACGCGAAAACCCAACTTCAAAAACATTAAGGATTAAATCTGGAACTTGGCGGCATTGGCCGACAAGAATTGCGCACTTTTACTTCTGAAGTCGTCCGCCAGTAGATTACTCTTGTTATTCCAAAACTGCATGAGCTCCTTCTTCTCCTTCCACTGCGGCCACTTCTGGATATCAGAGCTCGTTCCGGAGTTAGGGTCCAGGGTGTAGACAAAGGAGAGGTAGTAGCTCTGGATCGCCTTGCTGGCGTAGTTGGGTAGGATACCGTAGAAGACCTGGAGGATGTCCGAAGCGTGGAACGTGCCTAATATCGGGGTGCCGTAGTTGTACGACGCGAGGTAAGACCACGAGGGGACGTCTGGGTTCGCCTCAACGGCCAACTCGAGGAAGATCCTTCGCGTGAGGGTGAACACTATGTCGCCTAGGATTGCCGCAAGGCGCTTGAACTCTGGATACACATTATTGAATATTCCCGTATTAAAGGGGCTTCCGGCGGTGATCGACGAGTCGTATGTGTTCACAAGACCTGCGACATCTTCCCGTGCGATTTCGGGGAAAAACACTTTCCAAAGGTAGTCGACGAGCTTGTCTGTGCTGGTTATGTTGGGCTGCAATAATGCGAAGATGGTTCCTTCGTCTTCTTGATCGCCGATAATCATCGGGACGGCCGCGTATCTGCCATTGAGCGCGAGGACGTCAGGACTGTCAGGTAGAACCACACCGTCTGGCCGTGGAAGGTATGATAATGCGACAGAGCTGTAACTTAATATGCCAGGGACGCTATTTGCGGCATGTAGGAACGTGTCGTAGTCGGCATTGCGAAGACAGTCGAGAGTGTTGGCGGCGCTAGCGCAACCTGCCTCTTTGACTACGTCGTCGTATATATCCTGGGCGCGATCGCAGTCTACCGGTTGAGCAGGGACTATACTTCCGCTATTCATGATAGCCCCGCGGAAGAGTTTCTTCCCATTGTAGGTATTGTCGCCGCCGTAAAGGGCCATCTGGTCAAACACAGAGATGGCACCCGCTGATTCTCCCCAAATGGTTACCTTTTCGGGATCACCTCCAAAGGCTGCTATGTTGTCTTGAACCCACTCCAGGCCCATTCGCTGATCCAGGAGCCCTAGATTCGATGCTCCGTCGGCGAGGATCTCCTTACCAGCTAGGAATCCGAATCCTCCTACTCGGTAGTTTACAGCAACAAAGACGAACGGCTTCCCCTGGTCCACGCCATTGGAGATCAAAGAGGAGGCATCGTACATTTGTGGGCTTCCCAGTTCAAAACCACCCCCATATATCCAAAAGAGGACGGGAAGTTTGGCATCTGGCTTGGTACCCGCGGGCCGTTGAACTCTCATTGTCAAGCAGTCCTCCGTCTGTCCGGTGACAGTCTGGAAGAGTGGTGTATTGATCAAGTTGCCCAAGACGGAGGTGAGAAGATCTCCCCCGGTAGATAGGTACATTTGCGGGCATGATGGGCCAACGCCGGTAGCATCAAAGGTACCGAGGGAAGAGTTGAGTCTCTGCGGTGGCTTGAGCCGGAGCTTCCCCTTCGGAGCCTGGGCAAACGGGATGCCGCCGAAGTTCTCAACTTTACCAGAAGAGGAACCGACGATGGTGCCTTGCGTTGTGACCACCGAGGCCGTAGCAGCCCGTCCATCCAGATCCTGATTAGGCGCCGGGAGGGCAGTGGCCAAGCCAGCAAATATGGCCGCCGACGCTAGAGAAACGAGGATATTATGCATGATATCTTCGGTTACCGAACAAGAAGTTGAAGAATGGAGAGGAAGCAAGGGGAGAAATGGACGGGGGTGAGTGCGTCCTCCCCGAATTAATATCGATAGCCAGGAAGAATTCCCCTTTGACAATATGTCTCACCTTAGCCCATTGAGGCGGGAGGGCAATCTTATATTGAACCCAACTGCCCAAATAGTTCACGAGAAGTGATAATTCTAATCCACTGTCTCAGCCCAGCTGACCTTTTCCCCGGTCAATGGCACACCGAAGCCCCATAGGCCGGGTGACTGGGCGCGCTCGCACAAAATACCAAATTCTGCAGTTGCTCCAGAGTTGTTCCCGAAAACCTGGCTTCTAGAAATCGAATCTGGAAAGAATCTCTTTGCCGTTCCCCTCCCCCACGGGGTAGCAATACCGCGTTGGGGAGTTATCCGGTTGATAGAAGCTTGGCCATGCAGAAAACAAGACTGAAATGCTATGTCTTGTGCTTCTTCGGAAGAGAACTCTCTGAGATGGCATGTGAAACCTACCCCAAGATGCTCTGTTCCTGGGGCTGATGGCACCAGCCGAGGTATGGTAGCCAGCCATGCGACATATCGGCGCGATTACTGCTAGATCTCCAAGCCCGATTCGTTGCCAATACACGTGCGGGAAGGGGAGCGGTGGAAGATCTGACGGAAGAACCAATAGTACGTAGATCATTAGGCCGCCCAGTGGTAGCATACCGCTTACGAAGTCATAATACCGGGGTTATCGTTCCATGGTTGGCTGAATCCCTCGACGGTTGGAATTGGCAGGTAACTATCCACGGCGCTTGATTATATGTGGTTGGGGTAAAAGTGAAGGTGATCAATCGGCGGTGATGGAGAGCTAGTCCAATAGCCCAATGACGATCCACGCATATCACAATACCCCAGAATAGCCCCGCTGTAGTGAGTTGTGGGGGTGGGGCTGGGTGACAGTTCCCTTGAGGCATGGTCCGCATGTACGCGCATGGCAGGTCTAAAGCAATTTAAAGGCCTGCAGAATTAGGTCATTGCACCTAATAGACGGACGTCCCGGCTGTTGCGGGGTAACACAGCATTTGCGCCGTCATTTCTTCTTCCACCTGGACATGCCTTTTCTTTTCAGCATACCACCAACCATACCACTACATTCGTATAGCATTCGTATAGCTGTCGTATAGTTACTAGAAACCAACAGTCCTGTGGTCAAATAACTTTCACAGATTTCGGTCGCGTGGTTAAGGCAGCGTGCATATCAACGACAGCTGGCTCTTCGTCACCCTTCACAACTAGACTAAGTTGTCGGTAGGGATGGTAGAATAAGAGAAAGTTGGCTACTCCCTATTTCAGGAGCAAAGGCCGCTGGCTAGTCAAATTGTCTCCTCAGTAGGACCCCGCTAGGGATAACTCATGATCCCTTCCTGTAGAAATTAGGTCTATGCCCTATATCCGCTTTCTCATAAGCCTGGCCCACTAACCATGGATGCCACGTCTTAACCCAAATATGATATGGGATAAGTCAAGTAAGTAGTCGTGTTCGTATTGTCGAGCGACCGATTTGGACTTTGGTAGACCTTTTTTTCCATCCCACTCGCCCTAATAACAGTCAGTAAGTAACAGGCCGGTATCAAGAATGTTGAGACACGGAATGATCCAGGTTGCTTCGTTTGGTCCTTAAGAAATTATTTTAAGGCGTTGAAGTCAAACCCGGCCTGGTAGCTGTAAGCTGAAAACCCATTATCACGGAATCTGACCTCGAAATCCAGGTCGGCGTCTGTATGTATGGCGCGCCAACCGAAATTTCGATGGTCGAATTTCTCCCTAATTCTTGCGGTGAACTTCCGATCGTATATATCAAATTCCACAAAGGTCTCGTAACATGTTATAAACCTCGGGTCGGGAGGTTCATACTGTTCGCAAAATCCAATGATATCTCGACGATAGGGTAAAACTTTTCGTACTTCAACCTCGACATCAGCAGGATCCACTCTGTTGTGAATACTAGCAGGTAATTCAAATTCATAGGTCTTCACGTGAGTGGTATCGCTAAACTCATAGACGACTCGCTTCATGATCGCTTTAGAGTCGACGAGATCCGTGTAGCCAGATGCTAGAAAGAGAGTTCTGCTACAGGTAGGATGAAAAATGACACGGAGGTTTGATGTCCATGATTTTTTGGAGTTCACCCCAGGATCACGGTTCGTCATCAACGAAGCAGTTTCAATTGTTAGAAGTTTGCCGCCAAATTCCCAGAGCAGAACATCACCATTGAAAAGAACTACGGCAACCCTAGATCCATCGGTTGTGGCATCTTTAATAGATCCAGGTAGTTTCTTTTCCTGGCAGACATACGCTTCATGGTCCCATGCAATCCTGCCCAGCCAGATTAGAAGTAGTCCAAGCTCATACCTAAATACGAAAGACTTACAAGAGGCGATCCATAGAACCAACAATGAGCTTATCTCCGAATGCGAGAAGTTGGAGTGTTGGGCCAACCAGTGGGCCTGTTGAGACTTTGAATAACTTCCGCGCCCGTGACCGTAGGTTGTCGACCACCACGATACGCTGCTTAGCAAGCCACGCTATCTTGCCATGCGAGTATAACGCGCGCAAATACGCCAAACCATCCAGCTCGGGGTCATCAGAGGGACCACCGAATCGCTCATAAGCTGAAAGTATATCCTCCTGGTGGTTCTGATAATATAATGGGTCGAGCCGAAAATACGACTCGTTTCTCCATGAGAATGGCTTCGCAAGGTTCGACTGGAAATATCCCCAACGCGATCGACCAATTTTATGGAGGATCTTGAGATACTGGTCCGGGTCTACCTGGCTATCCCCGGATTGTCTCAGCGAAGGACGATACTTATTCATGACGGGGACGATGACGGGAACAGATAAGAGCTTATCACGCCATCGCCTGGATACGCGGAGGCAGGCAATAAAAACGTGCAGGTCTAGTAGTTCCGCTATTTGACCCACCAGTTCTATGGGAAGTCCGCCGATGATGTCTGTGTTGACTCTGGAGAGAAGTATCTTCAAATAGCGTAGCTCCTCACTGGCAAGCGAACCGCCAAATACGACCTGACGTAGCTGCCCGAAACGCGCCTGTCGGGTCACGTCACCCTCACCAACCTCCATCGGAAGCGAATTGATCCCTATTATGAAGTTCACTTGATCAGTGGCCGATCGAGCCGTCGCGTTTTGAGTGAGGCCCGCTCCTATCTTCCTTTTGTGGTTCAACCTTGCGACCTAGAGGAGACGTCGTAGGGTTTCATGGCTTCTAGCGAAATGGTCAAAACGGCCATAAACCAGAAGCAGATTCAATTCAGCGCGAACGTTTCTTTTATCGGATAATCAATTGAAATGATAGTCGCCACGCTACGTGAATCACAATCGTTCAGGTACTAGATAGGTAGGTAGGTAAATACCTGGGTGAGCACCATCTAAAAGTGTTCGTTACAGAATACGTTGTGGAACGCATTGTCCCGTTGAATATAAGCGCGACGCGCGGACCTATACCTACCCCAACGCACAGCCCCGTTTGATTTGATATTCTTATATCAAGGTCAGTTTCTAACCAATCAGAATGTACGTATCACCTAGCAGTAATACATAGTAGGGCCGCTAGGTTAAAAAGGGGGCTTCACTCAAGTTACATGATCAATCAATTGATATTCCGAATTGATTGTTATAACCATGTAGGTTTCCAAGATTATTTACCTACATATTCCGTATTCTATAACATATATGTCTCGAAATCCACGTTCATAATCCTTGGAATGTACCCATATACCGGACGGTACGTTGGGGTAGATGCTGTGAGAATACCGGTCATAAGTCCAACCATTGAAAGTAGACCAGCAAAAAGATCTACCCCTATATTCCAATGTTTAACGATCCCAGTCTGTGATATTTACTGGCTAGCCGAAGGACAAGTGCGGAAGTTACTCACAACTTTCAACGTAAGTGACAGACGGACAATGCTGACGACAAACGCGCCTCCGCCTGCGGTAAATGTAAAATACAGCAACCGTTTCTTCTGCTTATATGTACAAAGTCATAGGACCATTGGAATCGGCTTGCCCAAAATCACCAAGTGGGTGGTAATATTGGCAATACCACGATGTCGTTGATAATTAGGCTATCGCTTTCATGTGTCAGCATATAAGCAAGTTGTTTTAATATAAAACTTCTTAATAAAATTATATATTAAAATTTTTAAGTTAAAGCTAAATTTTAAGTCAACATAATCGACTTTAAAGCGCATAGCCTTAGTTAAAAGTCAGATGTTTAGAATCTCAACGAGTAACCTTCATCCACCCTTTGAAGCCTTAATAACCCCCCTTTGCACTTAACAAGCTGTACGGTCATATCTTCAGCCATCCTGTCTAAGCTCTCCGGTGTTTCGCGTTGGGGTACCTGCAGCTCCCCGGGCTGCCAACCAAATAGACCGTGGATGAGAAGTGCTATTGTCGAGTTCTTAAGTAACGGTTGCCCTCGAGTGATAACGATAGTGGTAGGTAGGAGGAGACAAACGAAAAGGGTTTCGCAAATGAGTAAAACTAGCCATTCCCACCGAATTTGTATGATCGTCTCGTTGACGAACATGTAGCCGGTCGCGGTGGTCGCGTTGATATTGTCGCCTCCCGGTTTTAAGATATAAGCCGTAAAAGCGTTCGCCAAATCATGGGTGAGCTTTTCCAAATCGTTTTTCCACATAAACTCCGATATGTATGCGGGACTAGTACTAATATGATTAGGATTATGTATTAATATGGGCCTGTTTAAATCGTAGGTAGGCTGTCTGATTGAAAGGTACGTAATCGGCTTTGTAACGAGATTGTCTACGATTTGTGGCATATGGGTGTAGGCGCCATGGGATATATTGTATATTGGTCCGTCGTTGACATTGGAGAAGTATGAAATATGCTCCGAGTAGTTCTGACTGTTCCATTTCAATGTCTCATTTGAAATTGACTCAAATGCAATGTGCTGAGATATCGTACTAGGACGGCGCAAGGTTTTACTGCACCAGTAAAAGTCGCTAGTGAATGCTTCGAAACCGCTTAATTTGTTTCCATCAAAAGCAGTAGTAATATTCGCAAGTCTCACTATCCATGCGGAGCCGATTGTTGCATTCGCGTCTACTAACGAAGCGTTGAAGACAGTTCCTTGGATACGGTAGTCAGTGGGCCTTTGGGGAATTCTATTGCCTCCAAAATAATCAAGCGAGATCGGAAACGAGCTTGTGGATGGATTAGTCGCATCGTGGTACCGGAAATCGCACGTTCCATCCATAAAACCATTTGGGTATAAGTCGGCATAAGGGGCGCATATGCTACTCGAGTTATTGGCGGTACAATCCTCCTGTAAATTGCAGTTCTGCGTCACGGAAGACGTAACGTTACGGAATCTTCCACAAATACCCAGAGTGCGAATATCATCCCACTCACAGTGAGAAGCAGGGGGTGGGCAGGTGTAGTGTAACTGTGGGATAGAGCCTGCGATGACATTATGGAATATTGCCAGAGGTTCTATAGCCGCCCTTGTTCTAGCGGTATAGTCATCTAGTAGTGTGCGAAGTCCAGTCAGCGTTCGTTGACTGATATAACTAGGACGAAAACTTCCCTGGGTACTAGGTAGGCATGGAGGCAAGCACTTACATATTTCGACACCAGGAAACCTTTTAGCAGCTTCGGCGTACCAGCCTGGACTGAAATCTGAGAAACGTGAACTTTGAGACGCATCGTTCAGCCGTGAGTAGTACGCATCCGCGCGACCTATCTGCACTTTAGGGCTAGGCGTTTTGAATTCGACTACTTGAAGTTTGATTATTTGCTGAACACTCGGATCAATAGCTAACGCAAGAATGCTAATGATGGCTGCACCCTGTAGGATGAACGCTTTAGAGTGGCCTGCTTTAACGTGACCTGCGAACTTCAACAGCACGACGATAGAGCCCCAAGGACCACGGCTAGCGTCGTCGATAACTTGGAGTTGGTCTAATGGCCTGGGCTGTAGTGCGTAATGTCGCCATTTCAGTTGACCAATGCACGAAGCAACTGGGACTAATAACGTTGTCTTCATAATCGTTGTTAAGACGGCTAGGATGGAGTTTGGCTGTATCTGGAGGGGCCATTCCCTAAGAAGAGTTCCGTTGGCGCGAAAGAGTAGGGAAATAATAAGTGATACGCATGTAACACTGATTAAGGTAGCCCCAATCTCCCACCACCACCACCAAGACATCATCATCTGACTTGTAGAATGGACATGGCTAGGTCTCGGGGGAGGTCTAGGAGATAAATAACTGGTTTTATCTTCCACGCTTGCTGTCATTAAGTGTACTGTATTTCGAAGTACCTACCTAGGTAGGTACCTAGGATAAGGGTGTAAATGAAGAAAAAATTGAACCGAATAAGAGACGAACAGTTTGACACAAGGAGTTTGAAGGTAGTGAAGGTGGGCATGGCGAATAAATACCTACGCCTTAGTTATAGCCGTTGTTCTGAAAATAGCTGCCCCTGACAGCCTCGGGAACGTGCCCGCAGCTGTGTAGCAGTTTCATTTTACTATCATCTAATTGAAGTGACCGGCGACCTCCTGGGTCTAACGTTACGGCCAGTCGCGACACTATATGTCTCTGGCCAACCTTAACCCGACCTTCCGTCGCAATGTAGACGAAACTGATAGTGATTCATATGGGGCCAGAGTGCACAAGGCTGTCTGGGTAGTTTTTACTTTCCTTAGCCATTCCCAAGTAGATTATAATCAAAGTCACTGCCCTTTACGGGGTGTCGGAAGACAGAATAAATCGTAGTGCCGCGTTGTTAAGCTCACGCCTCATATTATACCTATTTTTAACCAGTCTTTAGCCCGAAAGAGGACCAGCAAGGTAAACGTAGAAGCACGACTATAGGGAGTCACGTTAGCGCCCAAAGAGAATAGGGGCGGTCACTCTATATCACAAATATATTTAAAATGAAGCTATTTCTAGCAGACAGTCGTTACTGCAGTGATCTGTTTAATTATTCAACTACTCCTTGTAGACAGCTACATGGGGGAAACTCTCCCTATCAACCTTACGCTACCTGAATCCTGACCTATCACGTTGTGGTCTTCAAATCAAGACCCTCCTTGGCCAACGTACATAGCGACAACATGTCTCACGTTCTCTTCGAAGCGTTCGGGACGTCGGCTGCTTCGGAGCAAGCTCTCGCTGCAGGTTACGCTATGCAGTAGGACTTCCCTGGTCGTTCTGCCCAGGTGCCTTTTGCTGGCAGAGCTGCTGTAAGAGACCGTGGGAAAGCTCGGCCCGGATCTGGTCATACTGCTCCTCGCCAAAATATGCCGGCGCATGGCGAAGCTGGAGATGGATAAGACGATGGTTAAGCCAACCAAGCAAGACATCTATACGTCCCCGTTCAACCGGATCGGTCACAGGATTCAAGCTACGATTCAAGAAGCGACCGCCCAAGTCGAAACGACGTGGACATCTTTCAAGTACGCAACCACCCGGCATATCGTAAAGCTTCCCTTACGCGCGCCAAACGGCGCACTCCAGCTATGTCCCTTGCAGCGGGGGATTCCTTGATTGCTTGCTAGATAGCCGGCTACCACGGCCAAGCGGAATCGGGATGTTCGATCTACCTCGGCCACTAGACAAAGCTATCCGACAGACGCAAGACTTTATAGATCGTATGCTTCGTCTTGCTGCGATGGAAAAACGCATAGGTAGCGACAAGTAGCCGGACCGAGGTATCTTCCCTAACGATGAGGCTCGCTGTGTCCAGCTTGCTCAGCAAATCAACGAGATCTTTAAGTCATGGTATCCTTTCCCTAAAATCGAAAATAGGAGGTGTTCTATTTATAAACGCATGTAGCACGAGCAATGGAATAGAAGCGATACATATTAACCATGTGGTCGTACCCGCGCGCATGCTGGCGTCAGCACGAAGGTTGGGCTCCTCTAAGATGCTAGCACTTGGCATCCTTTAGGAATGCATACCAGTTGCCTTTATCGCTGCTTGGTATCACAAACAACCTCATTTTCCTACCCTCCCTTCTGGATCGTGACCCTCTCCCCCTTTAACTATTCCATACGATGTCGTATCATTGACACCACGATGCTCTGCGCAATTTGCAAACAATCATTTCAACAAAGCATCGCCGCTGTGCGCCCTAATTGGTTTCTTACAGGGTATCTCCATTCTTCGCTACGTAGCTTCAAAGATTCGGTTCAAGAAGGTTGTTTCGTTTGCTACCAAGTCTCAGAGCACATTGCACACCAGCCCGGGAGGGGCGAGGAATGGCTGGACAACACTTTATCGACAATCGGGTCCGGGGACAATCGCTGGGGAATCCCATTGATAATGTACACGGTATCCCCATATAAAGAAGAATATATCATCGGTTGGCAAGGCCTCTACGTCGGAACAACGAATTTTCTCACCGGCTACTTGGCTCCGTTCACATTCTCTCCAATTGATCCCCACCCCGCGGTGCCCAAAATCGCGTCCCGGAGCATTTCGACAGCTGATGCGAAGGATTTATGGAGTTACTGGTTCCGCACCTGCTCCGAGTCCCACGCCGCCTGTCGCGAGCAAGAACTCGGCCTACAGCCATTCGTCCCACGCCGGTTGGTTGAGATACACGATAGCGACGGCACTCTCCAATGGCGGTTGGCCTGTGACTCAGATATCAAGACTACCACCTACTTAACTTTGAGCCACTGCTGGGGCGACCTGAGGCTTGTACAGGATAAACTCGCTTGCTTTCAAGAGAAACAGCCAGAATCCGACCTCCCCAAAACGTTTCGTGATGCTATGAGGATAGCATTGTCGCTAAAAGTCCCGTATATCTGGATAGACTCATTATGCATCATCCAAGACAGCACCGAGGACTGGAAAAGTCAATCTACGTTGATGGGACTGATCTACCAAAATGCTGTTTGCAACATCGCGGCCTCCTGGGGCGAACGTAGTGATGCTGGGTGTTTTAGTACCAGACCATTACACACGAGACCAGATAGAAGTACAACGATCATGGTTGATAAAGGTCGCGGGCCGGAAGAATATTTGGCACGCTATGTCGGTGCGTACGAATCCGACGTTACGAATGCACCCCTTAACACACGCGGATGGGTAGTTCAAGAGCGATATCTAGCGAGGAGGCAGTTGAGCTTCGCTAAAAGCCAAGTCTATTGGGAGTGCCTCGAGTTGACGGCTTCTGAAGATCGCCCAGAAGGAACGCAACCGCAGAATCCCTTCCGGAGGACGCTATCCTGTCTAAAGCCAGGCTTGAACTCAGCTGAAGAAGCCCACCTTCGCGGTCTCTGGTCTTTAGTAGTCATGACTTACTCTAGGTGTGCTCTGACGAAATCGTCAGACAAGGCGGTAGCCTTAGCCGGACTTGCTGGCGAGATGAAGAGTGCTACCAACGATAACTATCTCGCCGGACTCTGGGAAAAAGATATTGAAAGGCAATTGCTTTGGAAACGTTACGGTTCGAATCCGCCTCGTCAATACAGAATGCCTACCTATATTGCCCCATCCTGGTCTTGGATGAGTTTTGACGGACCTGTAGCATACGACCCTAGGTACGGCCAGCCACTCACCCAAACAACCCCTGATCATCCGGGTGTTGCTTTCGTAAAAGTCTCGAAGGCTTCTGTCGAACTTGTCGGTCCTGATACAACCCATGGCTTTGTATCAGGTACACTAGAGCTACGTGGAATTGCGATATGGGCCACTGCTACACTTGTATCACTCCCCGCCGAATATGGTTCAGAATACACACTCAATCCCGTGGGCGGCATCAATGCTCTGAGCGATGTTCTGCAGAGACCTGCCATCGTCCTGATATTTTGGGATGAGAACGTATCCTCCAAGCAGGAAGATGAAGAAGGCTGGCGTAGACTCGAAGAACAACGAGGGCAGAATTTGCTATTTATGTTTATCTCGACTTATGGGTGGCAAGGTTTAATTTTGGAAAAGATACCTGGGGATGAGAATAAGTTCCGCAGATTGGGCCTATTCAATACCGATCGTGAGCATAACGGACGCTGCTTTGATCTCAGCGGTGCTGTGAGAAAGAGACTTGGACTGGAACTGATTACTAAGCAAGAAGATGTCAATCTTGATGATGAAAGGTTGAAGGATTTAGTACACACAGTCACTATCGTCTGATTTCTACAGATCCACGGGAAATCCCCATCCTCCATGACAGCGCCCTGCGTATACTAGGCGGTGGTGTACGAAGGCCTGCGGATGCGCCCTGTATCGGTCGGCTTTCTCTCGAAACAAGTTCCGCTGGGGGGTGATATCGTTGATGGAATCTTCCTCCCAGGCGGCGTATCCGTCGGGATGAACGTGGCCTCCCTCCTACGTTCAAAATCCCTGTTCGGCGATGACGCGAATCTCTTCAGACCAGAAAGGTCCCTCGACGTTGAGGGGAAGGCCCGTGCCGAGATGCAGCACAACGTCGACCTGACGTTCGGCTATGGCCGGTGGCTCTGTGCCGGCAAGTTAATTGCGATGATGGAGCTGAACAAGATCTACTTTGAGGTGCGTAATAACGTCCACGGGGCCTGTTGGCCGGTCTAACAGATACCGTGTCTGGTAGGATCATAAAGTGAGTCTCCTTTACACCTACAGCACTGTAAGAATGCTATGCTATGAAAATGAACGGAAGTAAAATGGTCTTACCTTTCTCTCGACGTTTTATAGTGTTCGGCGCCTCTTTTGGTATGAAATGGATAGCTTCGTTGACCTATATGAAATCAGGGTAATCCTTTCTCTCGAACTTGTTTATCATAACGTGGGTTTTCCCGAGACTCCAACGATCGAAGCCGTGGAGACAGGCCGAAGACTGCGTAACGAGCTACAGATGTTAAAAGGTTATCCCTGATTGTGGTGGCTTATGATATTATTACTCTGTGACCTCTGGACCATATTTTTGCAGTCTGTGCCACCAGAATCTTGCTCGCTATACTAATAATCCTTATCTTGAGGAAACATAAAATGGGTAGCCGGGTAGAATTGGCATTACCAATTTTTGGCAAACTTCTGAATTTGTTCGCAGATAAAGGCACGATTCATTTTAAGATCCTTGATTGACTACCTCGATGCCTGTTTACCTATGATTCCTTAAAATAATGTAGCAGTACCAATAGAACGTGGCAATTGATGAGGCCTCCCTATTTTTACAAGCGCCACCTGCGGCATCTGTGGCTAAGGGCCTAACTTAAACTGTCATAGTGGATCTTAAGGACCATTTAGTGCTAACAGCGTTCATATGTGCGACCGGGATCCGCAACGTACAGCGTGGGAGCAGGGTAGAAAGTGCAAGGACTGGGACTGGACTGGACTAAATCACCCAGTGCCCCTCTGGGATTGTACCCAAAGTAACCTAAATACAGGCCATTGTATGAGGCACGCACGTTAGAATACTTGCTGAAGAGGAAGCAGCAGAAACCTGCAACGGGTCACGGCATATCTCACACTAGGTAATTGTCCTAATTCACCTGGGCAAGCTGACTGCACTTACTATGTACGCAGCTACGTAGGGGTGGGCTTTGCAGGGTCCTTCACTAAATGGTTATTAGTCTCATTTCATTCATCTGCCACCTTCGATAGCCCTCTCTTTCACATTTTCTAAATAAACCACAACCACCGAGGCGAACCATACTGTCTTTCAATACCTTCTTTCTAAATAGCAACTGACACCGCCTCTTCCATTAGGATTTCTCAAGCTAAATATCTCGCTATTTCGATCGCTCCTCTATCCTATCACAAGCTTTCTCTCTAATTGAGTCGCTGATTTTCCCATCGTTCTTCACACACAGCTATAGAGGGACGAGATAAGACCCCTCCCTCAGTCGCCATGGCTGGCCCCGCCTCTCCCAACGAAGGCCCTACGTACGAACCACCACAACTTCCACCTGGATGGATCGCGCAGTGGGATGGCGCGAGCAAGAAATATTATTACGTCCAGCTTTCTACTGGTGTCTCCCAATGGGAAACCCCAACACAAGCTGCGCCCGGAAACACGCCTGCTCAAACCTCTGAGCATCCCTATGGAATCCCTGGCCGACAAGAACTCATCACGCATCCTGACGGAACGCAAACGGTTAAGCACCCTGACGGCCGGATGGAACCTATCTTACCACCAGAGGATAGTAGAGGACTTGACGGGCCTTCTGGCGAGAGGGGTTTCGGTGTAAGTTTATCACTTCTTCTATAGGTCTTATGCTCTAGAGCAGAGACACTGACGTGTTGTCTTCTTGCAGAGTTTTGCGGCCAATACGTTACTGAACCAATTCTCCGGCGGACACGGAAAACCTCAGGGAAATAGCGGACACGGCTCGGGCGGCATAGGAGGCATCGCTGGTCAATTGATTGGCGGCCTCGGTGGGAGCCATAGCAGTGGTGGTGGTAGTGGTGGTCATGGAAACTCGTCCTCTGGTAGTCATGGTGGAGGAGGCGTCCCAGGCCAGCTTGTGAGCCAGCTCGCCTCGAACTTATTTTCCTCTGGCAATAAACCTCAGCAACCAGATAATTACCACGGCGGGCAATCCCATCAACCGCAACACCAGGGGGGACTAGCTGGCTCTGTGATGGGGGGTGTCGCAAGTATGTTTGGAGGAAGCCATGGAAATCAGGTATGCTTTTTTCTAACGAGGACGTTGAAAGATATTTGGATCTAACGTCTTCCGAAGGGCCAGAATTACGGTTATTCGAATGCGGGCCACACAGGCGGATACAGTGGTCAAGCTCCTCCTACATCTTACCAACCGCCGAATGCCTCGACACCGTCTTATAGTTCTCCACCTCATCAACAAAGCTCTCCCTCATATAACGCCTCCTCTGGCCAACATGGGACACCGCAATACCCACCCCCGGCCGGTCAGCATAGTGCAACTACGTATCCTCCGCCCCCTAGCCAGGCAGGAGCTCATCAAAACCCTTCTTACACCAGCTCGCCCCCTGGTCAGCAACACCACAACCCTCCCTACAGTGGCGGTCTACCGTCAGGACAGCATTCCAATTACGGTCATAGTCCGGCTCCTCAAGCACACGCTTATTGTAGGTTTTTATCATCTGGACAGAGATTTTTGGTTCTCAAAATTTAGTTAACAAAGTGTCTAGCTCAACAGCCACAATACGCGTCACCACCACCAAACCAGCCGCAATACAATAGCCACCAGCAGTACCCGCCACCCCCGTCTACATATACCAACCCATCATACAATATGCCGCCACCATCATCTGGACCTCATGGGTACTCGGGCCAACCCGCATATGCTAACGCTGGACCACCGGTACCCTCGGGGACACATCCTCACCATGGCCAAACGGGGGGTTATCCCGGCAATTGGTAACAGGATAATCTATAAACCGCGATTGGCATCGGTGAAGTTTCAGGCATATAATAGACTGTGGAGTTTATTTTTCTCGTTTTGCAGCATTTCCATCATGTCTACTTCTGCCAAGGGGGAGTCGGCTTTAGCATTGGCTCGCAGATGCTCTAAAGCATGAATTAAGTGATCATCAATATGAAGCCACTTTTGCGATTGTACGACTGTTGAATGCTGTTCGGGTGCTTAGGCGGATACAGATTACGAGTTATGATGGCAAGGATTGGTTGATGCTCTCGTTTGGATTTAGAAGGCAATATAGGAGGCGATGCGGCTAAGAGCCTCTTTACCACTTTACTGAGTCTTCTTCTCCAAGTTTGCTTCGCCTGCCAAGTCACGGATACGCATCGATATGTATCGCGCGATGAACCAAGACGCGATGGCTACGACGGTAATGTAGCCCACAGTTGGCAAAAGTGAACGGGGTAGTAGGTTGAGGAGGAAAGGGTCGAGAATGATGTCTACGTGGACAGGTGGAACATCATTCATCAAAGTCTTGTTCATCGTGTAGTAGTCCGCTGTGGCGAGAATACGGAGAAAAAGGACTGATGCCTGCCTCTCGGAGGAGGAGGCGGGTACACGTTGAGACTTAGGTTGAGATCCATGATTACTCTCAAGAGACTGACGAGACCATGAGTACTCCGAGAGCTCCGAGATTAGATCCGGAGTCTCAAAAACTGTATGCAGCTCGTAAGGGGTGATTTTAAATTCGGTAGGTTGCTAGTTACTAGTGAGCTCATTCTGATCTGGGCATGCCGGACTATAATCATTCGAAGATCTTGAACTTACAGTTGCAGCCCAACATACTCTTACTTCGTAACGTTGACCTTCAGTGAGATCATCTAGGATAAGCCATGTAGCTTTACCATGAGGTGATGAGATGCTGGGAAACCGAGCTTCTAGATGTGTTCGGATTGCCCAATTAGTAGGGGTGAGGGTATCGACATGTAGGTCTTCTAGGGTGGGATGCGCAGAAGGGATGTTGACACTAGGCGGTCCTACAAAGATGGCTTTTTCGGTATTTGCATATACTGCCATAATCAGCATATATAAAAATGTAAATTGAATTAACATGATGAGTATTAGGTATTCAAGTAATAATTAGGCATCCGTCGTATGCACCCAGTACCATTAGTATCGAAATGAGGATATCCGTTGATTTGAACATGAATGATTGATAGTATTGGGCAATGGCGTTATGCTGCTGTTACAGCCGCTAAGCCTGTTCTGTCAAACTAATAGGCAGACAGTTTAAGCAGCTTGCCCCCTGGAACCCCCTGCATTCTGACGTGGTCTGTGTGGCCTTTCCGAGCAGGCCGAGTCCAATCTAGGCAAGTTCATGTCAACAAAAGCTCTTGCTATCCATTGGCATCCAAGCAATCTGAGCAATCTATCTAAGCCAATTTTGATACCTCCAGATCCCTAAGTGACCTGAGGTCCCCCCCTCTCTTACCTACAGTACCCAACCAGGGGTGAATTTTTAATCCGCCCCCCACATGAACTTTTTTAAGTTACTTGGGTGAAAACGACCGGTCCAAAAGCATCAACAGAAACTCCTTTTGACCTCGATTCATATCCTACATTTCATCCACCCACATATCCTGTACAAGAGGCTGTCTTCCAAACCTGCCTCCTCTTGTGTCTTGTTCCCTCGTTCTCCTTTAGTAAAGGTTTTACATTGCATCTGCCTTCAAGATGCGTGAGATCATTAGCATCAACGGTATGTTTCTCCTTGATCCACGCGTTTTCCTTCACCGCATAATCCATGCTCTATGCAACCAGCACCCTTCTTCGACCTCCAAACATTCAAGATGCATTTGTTCTGACTCTTTTCTTGTTTACAGTTGGCCAGGCCGGTTGCCAGATCGCCAATTCTTGCTGGGAGGTAAGTCTGCATCTCGGCCCATGATATCGACGTCGCATATCTACAGCGAAATACCTACTTCGACCGCTTCGGCTACCTCCGTCACGAGATTCCGATAACATGATATTCAAACTAACTTTGGAGTTTTCTAGCTCTACTGCCTCGAGCACGGCATCCAGGTATGTTATGCCAGACCACTTAATAGGTAGAACCTCCACTGACATGTCCTCGTTGTCCAGCCTGATGGATACCTGACCGAAGAGCGCAAGAAGGCGGACCCTGATCAGGGCTTCAGTACCTTCTTTTCCGAGACTGGTACGCAGAGTTGACTTCGTTAGAGCTAATAGAACGCCAATCTAACATGTTAAATCAACAGGCCAGGGCAAGTATGTTCCTCGCACTATTTACTGCGATCTCGAGCCCAACGTTGTCGATGAGGTCCGTACTGGTACCTACCGTAGCCTTTTCCACCCCGAGCAGATGATCACCGGCAAGGAGGACGCGTCCAACAACTATGCTCGTGGCCATTACACCGTGGGTAAGGAGCTCATCGACCAGGTTCTCGACCGAGTACGACGCGTTGCCGATAGCTGCGCTGGTCTCCAGGGCTTCCTAGTCTTCCACTCCTTCGGTGGTGGTACTGGTTCTGGTTTCGGTGCCTTGTTGATGGAGCGTCTATCCGTCGACTACGGCAAGAAGAGCAAGCTGGAGTTCTGTGTCTACCCTGCTCCTCAAACTGCTACCTCGGTTGTCGAGCCGTACAACTCCATCCTTACCACACACACTACCCTGGAGCACTCCGACTGCTCGTTCATGGTGGACAACGAAGCCATTTACGACATCTGCCGCCGAAACCTCGGTCTCGAGCGACCCAACTACGAGAACCTGAACCGCTTGATCGCTCAAGGTAGGAAAACCCTATGTCGCGTCACCTAACTCGCAGCTAACAATGTATAGTCGTATCTTCGATTACCGCCTCTCTCCGATTCGATGGCTCCCTTAACGTCGATCTTAACGAGTTCCAGACCAACCTGGTCCCTTACCCTCGTATCCACTTCCCTCTTGTCGCCTACTCGCCAGTCATCTCGGCTGCCAAGGCTGCTCACGAGGCCAACTCGGTTATGGAGATGACCATGTCCTGCTTCGAGCCGTACAACCAGATGGTCAAGTGCGACCCCCGTCATGGCAAGTATATGGCTACATGTCTGCTATACCGAGGCGATGTCGTTCCCAAGGACGCACACGCAGCTGTGGCTACGCTTAAGACGAAGCGCACCATCCAATTCGTCGACTGGTGCCCAACCGGATTCAAGCTCGGCATCTGCTTCCAGCCTCCTCAGTTCGTCCCGAACGGTGATTTGGCCAAGGTCAACCGTGCCGTCTGCATGCTTTCCAATACGACAGCCATCGCCGAGGCCTGGTCCGCTCTGTCGACTAAGTTCGATCTCATGTACTCGAAGCGTGCTTTCGTCCACTGGTACGTTGGTGAGGGTATGGAGGAAGGCGAGTTCTCGGAAGCCCGTGAGGATCTGGCTGCGCTAGAGCGCGACTACGAGGAAGTCGCCACCGATTCCCTGGAGGCCGAGGGAGACGTTGAGGCTGAGTACTAAGATTGAAGTCACTCATGCTACGTGTCACGGCCAGGGGCCTCTAATATTTTCACTCCCACTTTCGTATGCCACTAGGACCTGCCGCGATAGCACTTTGTTTATACCAAGGCGTATGAGATGCGCCAGTTGTGCTTAGGTAACGGAGAAACGTGGACCTGTCCGTGAAGCTAGTGGAGAGGCAGCACGGGGGGTTTTCTAATTCGACTGTGACTGAGCCTGGTAGCAAGATTAGTATACACTTTGTACATCCGTCCTACGACTTTTAATAGCACCAATTTGCTCGGGTATTCTCCCTGATAATGTCGACATTAGAAAAGTCCGCCGTCCGCTCTGAAGTGAAATTTAATCCTTTCCTTCATTTCTGCAGCGTCGTTTTCGTGTCGCTTGATAATGATCATATTTATGCAGTGTGACAGGATTTGGACCAATGAGTTCCGCCGTAGACTACTAATCTCCCATCTTACTCGATGACGACCTTCCACGCTACCCGCGGTTGAACCAGTGGTCGACCAATTATGGCTTCATTCTCGATTGCAGCTCGCAGCAGCGGCATGCAGACGTACCAGTCCCCTAAAAAGGACGATTCCGTATTTGGATCCTGCAGCACTCGTGACAAGAAAAGGGTGTCTCCAGGCTCGACTGACTCATTCAGAAACGTGAGCTCCCACGTCTTAGAAGCTTCATGGAAGATATCGAAGTACGGGATTGGCTGTGTTTAAATCACCACATATATGTATCGATCTCGTACTTTAAATATCGCTTAGGTCATAGTAGCGCTTAATATAAGGGTTGAATTACTGGGGTATTCATATTATTTCAACGTACGATATATGAAGTAGATACTTGAGACTCATCTTCATCGACAGCCATAGACTATATGTGATTTGATGTTGGTAAAGTTGAAGCCTACATAAGATTATGTACCCGGGAGCTCGGAGCTTAAGGAGCTAAAGTAAAAGTGGTCCCGCCTACGTAGTCCTGGGAAGGTAGGCGGACGACCTCCCAGCTCAAAGTTAGGAGGTACCTACATATGCCTAGCTAGGTACATATATGCACGACAGGGGCAGTTAAAGTACCTAGAACATAGAAGGCAGTTACCTGAAGGTACCACGAACCCTGTACTCTTTCTCCAGACTTCCAGCCTCCTCGTCCTGCCAAAAGTGAAAAGCGAAAGTACTCAGTGCTACGAAAGTTGGAGACTCCAACATCAAAACATCTCCCGCACAATCCCATCCTACCCCCTTCCCTTTTGCTATATACGGCAATAACCTACACGGCTTTTTGTCGCCCAAGCTTCGGAGTAGTTACTTATCATACAAACAGCTAACAACTCTGCGCTCATCACAACACATAGTCAATTGACTTTTTTTCTTGTACATCCGAAACATCCCCTGACGCCTTCGCCGCCGAGCTCTGTCTTAAATCGAAGCCTGGTGAGCTCGGCTGCGCAATAATGTCTGCCGAATCTACCGTCGATGCCGGTAAGTCATGGCAACTTCTACAACCTCTATTCTATCCCCATTTCACTCTTAGACCGAAGTTCGGCATCAAGCTTCTACTTGACCGAGCTTGTGTTATCAATGGTATCAGCTAACAATCCTTTTATTTTGCAGTTGCGCCGGCGCTTAATCTCACCCCCGAAGAGAAGCGAGTATACGGCCAACTATTCCGACAAGCTGATACCGATAGTGTGGGCGTCGTCACGGGCGAGGTGGCCGTCAAATTCTTCGAAAAGACTCGGTTAGACTCACGCGTCCTGGGCGAGGTACGTCTCACTACACTATATACTATACGTTCCCTTGCTGGGATATGATATATGATATGGACCAAATACTGATTAAACCCTTGACGGTGGTAGATCTGGCAAATAGCGGACAAGGAGAACCGCGGCTTTCTGACACCTGCTGGCTTTGGACTCGTCTTGCGACTTATTGGGCACGCCCAAGCAGGAAGAGAACCTACCCCTGAACTAGCCATCCAGCAAGGCCCCCTACCTCGATTTGATGGAATCAATATCAACGCCAGTGTGCCACCAGCTCATCCTCCGATACAGGCGCAAGGAACAGGCAGCGGACCCGTACGAATACCGCCTCTGACCCCCGAGAAAGTATCCCAGTATGCCGGATTGTTCGAAAGGCAGAACCTTCAGAATGGTGGCATACTACCGGGCGACCAAGCGAAGAGCATCTTCGAGAAATCGGGGCTGCCTAACGAAGTACTAGGGCGCATCTGGCAGTTAGCTGATACGGAGCAAAGGGGAGCACTTGTATTGACCGAGTTTGTCATCGCCATGCATCTGCTCACCTCCATGAAGTCTGGTACCCTCAGGGGCCTCCCAAATATCTTACCGGCTGGCCTCTACGAAGCTGCTACAAGGCGCGGTTCGGCACCAAGGCAAAGCCCCACAGCTACGGTTTCCCCAATGTCTGCCATTCCACGACAACTGAGCGGACAGGCGCAAGTGCGAACGAACAGTCCTCTAGGAAGACCCCCCTTGGGTCCCCAGGCCACTGGCATGGTTCCCACACCAACAGGGGGTGACTGGCTTGTTACGGCTGCTGATAAGATAAGATTCGATCAATTCTACACGGATTTGGACAAGACCAATAAAGGCTTCATCACCGGAGAGGAAGCTGTCCCATTCTTAAGTCAATCGGGCTTACCGGAAGATGCCCTAGCCCAGATCTGGGATCTCGCAGACATCAACTCAGAGGGCCGACTAACGAAGGACACTTTTGCGGTTGCCATGTACCTCATTCGACAACAGCGGAGTAGGCGAGAGCTTCCATTACCTACCTCCCTCCCACCCAACTTAATCCCTCCGTCTCTGCGAAATCAGCCTCGTCCTCCCCCAATCGGCCCGTCACCGTTCGACGCCCCAGCTCCTTCACCACCTCCGCCGCCGCCTCAGCCTAAATCCGCCATAGACGATCTGTTTGGTCTCGATGCTTCACCCAGCCCAGCTCCACCTCAGATTCCCGTATCAACAGGGGGCTCCGTACCAAGGGATCCCTTCGCCAGCGGCGCACCAGCTTCGCCTGTTCGAACTTCGCCGACCGTCAATACTTTCAAACCTTTCGTTCCGTCCTCCTCTTTTGGCAAAACTCTTACCTCCCATGACACCGGAGGCTCGAGCGGATCAGCTCAAGCTCAGCGGGGACCGCTACCTCCCTCGGCTTCTGCTATGGAAGATCTCCTTGGGGATAATGACCCGGAAATCAGCAAAAAGCTCACGAATGAGACGGCCGAGCTAGCCAACCTATCGAACCAGGTCGGCTCTTTATCGAAGCAGATGCAGCAGGTTCAGGGGCAGCGCAGCTCTACTCAAAATGAGATCAACCAGGCGAGTGAGCAAAAGAAGAATTTCGAGCAGCGCCTATCACAACTACGTGCTCTGTATGAGAAGGAAGCTCAAGACGTTCGTACTTTGGAAGAACAACTTCGAAACATACGGGAAGATACGAAGAAGCTCACCAACGAATTGATCGTCATTGATGGTACCTATAAGGATTTACAGAACCAACATCAACAAATTTCGCAAGCCCTACAGGCCGATCAACAGGAGAACGCCAGTCTTAAACAACGCATTAGCTCCGTCAACGCCGAGATTGCTCAACTAAAGCCACAAATCGAAAAGTTGAAGTCGGAAGCTCGACAGCAAAAAGGAATGGTTGCTATCAATAAGAAACAACTTTCTACAGCCGAAGGCGATCGAGATAAGTTTAAGGCCGAGGTGGAAGATCTCACCAAGAGTAACGAGGAGCTATCCCGGCAAATCAACACCAGTTCGCCAGTCACTACATCCGCCCAGGTAGCGAGCCCTGCGCCGTCGACAACTAGTGCCAACAACCCTTTTTTCAGACGAACAGGAAGCACGGACATAATGGGCACGTTCACCTCGCCTCCTGCTAAAACGTATGGCGAGAAATCGTTCAATGACATCTTCGGCGACTTCGGAGGTGAGAGCGCCTCGCCGCCCCCGGTCACTTCGTTCAAGCATCAAGATACTGGTACTTCAACAACAAGCATGGGGTCCTTTGCCACGCCAAGCAGTTCTGCACACACCGTGAGTCGTCAGACTGCTCTAACTGAACCATCGGTGTCAGCTGAACCGCAGCAGCCCCTCTCGAGCTTCGCACCCTTCGGCGAAACGACCGAAACATTAGCACCTCCGCGTCAGCTCTCTCCCCCCGTTAGCAGAGGCGGCGATAGTAGCGCAACTCCCTCAGCTTCTGCCTCCACCCCCGCTCCGATAGAGTCGACATCTACCGGTCAGAGTTTCGCATCCGCCTCCGATACCAACCAGAAGTGGCCTTCCGTACATAGTGAAGAGAGGCCCAAGACTTCTAGCGATGCCCCGATTCCTGGCTCATTTCCCGACGAGACACCCACCGCTCCCGCTCCCACCACGCCTTACGCTAGTAACAGGGATAGCGACCTTTTCGGAAACCTGAAGGATTCTGGCAATGCGAAGGTAGATTTCGATTCCGCGTTCGCGAGCATGGGCAACTCTTCAACCAAGTCTCAGGACAAGTCAACCAAAGATAGTTCTAACGCATTCTCCAACTTTAACTCCGAATTTCCACCAATTTCCGAGCTAGAACGTGACGACGAATCAGATTCCGCCAGCGAAGGAAACCGGTTCGACGACGATTTTGCGCCTGGGTCACCCGCCGACAGGAAAACCGAGACCAAGGAAGCACATCAAGCTCCGGCCTCCCCAACGGCTTCAAAGGCTAGTGCCGCAGTGACCGATGGCCCGGGAGGAGAGAATGCGGCTACGGCGTCACACACTTCTCACCCGTCAAAGTAATACAGCCCATCCACTTTCGTTCAAGAGTTTTTTTGCTAACCGCAACCCAAGTGACTTATCGGTCTTCCCCGAGCCGCCAAAAGCATCTCCATCCTTCTCCAACCCATCGAAGTCCGGAGATTCCTTTACACCCACTCCGACTACGGTGACGAACACTGCTCCCGTAGCACCCAAAGGTGCTTTCGATGAACTGGATGATGAGTTTGCAGACCTCGAAGATGCTAAAGAGGGCTCAGCGGATGATGAATTTGCCACTATGTCGAGATCCAACCTTGATGATTTCAACCCTGTTTTTGACAGCAGCCCGCCGCCGAGCCAGCCGAAGAGCGAATCAACTAATGTTTCCAATACGTTTGGAATCGACAGTAGCTACGATTTCGGCACAGTCTCTTCTACTTCGGGCGCAACAGCTAACGCTGCCCAAACAACAAACAACACAAACACAGCCTCCTTCTCGGGTCAAACAACCGCATCATCAAACAACCAAGATTGGGAAGCTCTATTTGCTAGCTTAGACTCACCAAGTGATGCACCAGCGAGTAAGAACGGCGAGGAGAACAAAAGTCCGGTTCAAAGCCAGAGTTCGGGTCGGCCAGGCACGGCTGGAAGAGCATTGAGCGACGAGGGGAAGCATGACGACCCCATTGTCAAGAACCTTACTGGCATGGGCTACTCGAGGACGGATGCCGTGAACGCTCTTGAGAAGTACGACTACAACCTCGAGCGGGTAAGCTAAAGATTTCCCATATGTATTGAGGAATTGGGGGCACTAATCCACTATTCAGGCCGCTAATTACCTAGCTAACCAGTCCTAAACCAGGTCTAGTATGCAACAGAGCACACATTGAGACACAGGATGAATGATTCTTTGTTTTGACACGGAAGATACCTCATTTGTATAGGCGCCGAAAGGGTGGGGGGCCTTTGGAAGTTTGACAAAACGATCTTGAGTTGAGAGGAGCGAGCCTCGAAAAAGGGGCCGAGTCGCCGAGGCCTGGCAAGTTGACGAAAGGGCCAATGATTAATGTATAGTTCTGTATTTAATTGTTGTCGCAAATACCTATGTGTTGCCTCGATGAACCGGGTATCATTATTAACTCCCAACGGACGCCTTGCATTTTTCTCCTTTTTTACCATACCGTTAAAACCTCCCATGTGCTTAGGGATTCGCAGCCATAATTTACCAAGCTGAGTCGTCAAACACCCTTATCAACCATTGCTAGGTCTAGAGTATGTTGCGGGTACCGAAGTAGGCGGTATCCCGATAGTTTCGCTCCCATCTGTCTCCCCCTTCTCTTCATCTACTTTCCTATAGAAGGTGCCGCCAACCTTCTTCGTAGACCGGCCAGCCTTACAGCGCTCAGTCGCCTTCCGAACCGCCCAGATGACCACCTGTATCAGCGTCGCGTATCTGAACGTCTTCCACGCCAGGTGGCCGAAGAGCCCTATACTCAGGCGCCGCCGATCTTTGGACCGCGCGTTGATGTAATCTTTAGTCTCGTGTTAGTCGCGCGATTATCTGCCCATTCTACGCGGCCGCAGAGCCGCGTATGTAGAATTGAGGGGACAGGGGTAATTGTTACCTCGACGGAAGAAGTGGAAGAACAACACGAAATAGAAACAGATCCACACCACGCCGAGCGCGATGAGGACTTCGGCCCAGATCGGCAGGAAATGACCATTGCTTCCGCCGCCGCCAGCCCCGTAGCCGCTCGTCTTGAACCCTTTGCCGCTGCCGCCCTTTGGGATCCGGGGGTCGAGGATGCTGATCATTATCTGTGTCGGTGTTCAGGTCCGATAAGCGTGTTGTGGATGCGCCGAGGCGTGGAATTACTGGGTAGCTTCTAACCGACGGCAATTTGATGAAGGAGATTGAAGCGACGACGGCGTCTAAGGCGCGCAATTCCATGCCTTTCTATCGAAATGAGGGGTGCTAGCGAATTATATCATCTTCGTGTCACCCCGGCATTGAGCCTTGCGGTTCACCCAACCGTACGGCACGGGTGAGCGCCTCTTCCCGTTTTAGGACGTGATGTTCCTGCTAGCTAGCCCTGCATAGCCCGACCCCATGAGTTGGGGGTCTGGTGGTGAAATTATTCCTGCTGCTGCGCCTCGGAGGCCCGGTATTGTATTGGTGTGAACACCCTGACGGCTCTTGGCGGTAATTCCGCCTCGATCAATTCATTCAGGTCATGCTTAAATTTTTAATTATTGGATTAGTAGAAGTTATTAACAACTTCGTCAAATCGGAACTATATTGTTCCTTTAGCTATTACAAGCTATTCTATTACAGTTAAGGTAAATATCTAGGCGTCAGGTAAGTATAAGACCCTATTCAATTGCCAAAGTTGCAAGCCTCCGAGATTAGCAGAAACACAAGAGATCCAATTATACCATCCGAATCGGTCAAACATTACTAGATAGATACGAAGAAATATTATAGCATACCAAGAACCTTTCAGCCCTTCTAGCTTCCCACCCATGATGAGACTATAGAAGAATGCCGCTATAACTCTTCACCAATATTAGCTTCCTAGAACACGTACCCCATCAATGCGCCATATGTACTCCCTCCAAAGAATCCCAACGCACAAAGTATAATCCATAACCGAAATACTCTCGACTCCAACATCATATGCCGAAAATCTACCTTAACATCCTTGAGATCGCTTCTTCCTATGAGTTCATCAAATGGCTCAACTTGGGCCCTCATATCTACGTTCCTATTCCCAGGATTTGAAGAGGAGTAGGAGGATGTCCCGTGGCCGCTTGAACCCTGCGGAGTTGTTACTCTCGGCGCTATGAAATATCAGTATCACTTCACGGCTTCACTCTCATTACACTTACCTTGTACCTCATCCATCATTGACATGACCGGAAGGACCAACATGAATATTGGCAGTATTTGACCGAATCCCCATTTATCTTCGCTACCTCTCTCAATGTAAAAGTTGGCAATTTCTTTAGTGTCTATAACCCTGATTGTTGCCCAAAATAGTACTGTGTATACTCTCCAAATATCGAGAATGCGCGAATCGAGGATCTCTAGGACTGTCGAGATTAAAATAGATAGGCCCCAGAACAGTAATTGAAACACTAAAGATAGCAGGCCCAGTAGTATGATCCGACATGAACCCGTGGTGAGCGGCATTATATTTTCAATCACTGCATTTTTTCGGCGCCATTCAACGAAATCGTCGACCCAATAATGAACCTTTGTAAGACTTGTCCATGACAGCCGGCGTATATCGGGGATCCATTTGAACCAATGCGGGCACAAGAATATGAGATTGTCGAAGTAACCCCATACTAATACGATTACTGTTAGGATGACAGATGCCACTTCATAGTGATAATGATCGCCAACGAGGTCGTTCCAGACACACTGCGTAGAGGATTCAACGTAAAACTTTTTATTAAGACGGGAGTAGAACTCATCGTGGTTAACGACGAATGTATTAAGGACAGCCATCCCAAAGAGGAGGGTCATCAGGACGGCTCTCCATAATTTCATTGCCGGCTGTATGTTAATATATCCAGGGAGGGCAAATAGGGAGACGTCAAAAACTTCGAAGGATATGAAGCCGAGCAGATAGACCATGTAAAAGTGATACTGGGAAATGCTATCATGTTGAATATACCCTACACTCGTGATGGCTAAACCCGTAACCAGTTGCTGATCGCTAATTGCCCGGATGGCGGGTTGTATCGACTTCCAAGCCCATGGTTTATGGAACTTTCTTGTTAACTTCTGAGTACAACTAATGAGCAATTTGTCTAGTCCGATTAAATCTCTCTCGGTGTCGTCGTCACCGCCTTTGTGTTTGGAGAAAAATTCGATAGTAATAATGAAGAGACTAAACCAGGCCGACAAGAGAAAGGCTAGCACAACCTGCAATGTAATCAACGATAAGCTTCAAAATTGGGCGCGATGTACGTACCCCGGTTCCAGACTAAAGTCAGATTTCAGCTTGACCGAACGAGGACTCGGGGAATTGGGTACTTACTATATCAGGATCACCTTGATATGTATTTGGCTTGCCTTTGATTTGGACTGGACATGACGGCATCTTTATCTGTTTAGCACCATGGATGTTGGGGATATCCTCGTTATGTGCATCTGACGATGGATAGTTTGATACTTGAAAAATATTAGCTATTATTCCGATGTCTCCTAGGTATATATATACCTATAAACCCAATCCACTGCAAGGCTGCGGGCGTCGCACCCAAATTGAGGCTGTGATAGCTATCACGCCATAAGGAATACCTTGGCATGCCTTGAAATCCTATCAAATTGACGAGCTAAGATTCATTTGTATACAATCTTCAATCGACTTCTGGTTCACTCAATCAGATAGCATAGTGTTCACCTCGTGGTGTCCAGACATGACAAAGTGTGTCTAGATAATTCTTGATCAATCAATGCGAGGCGTTCTTTGGACGCTTGCCATTAATTACCTATTAGGCTGACAATTTCTCAGACCTAAAGTAGGTAGGGTAGTTGTGAAATGCACCCCTTCATTGCCCCCATCCGAAGCCTCGTAAGTTTCTGTTGGATTGATACAAGTAATCCACAATCTGGCTTACTTGACGCGCTGTATATGGTACCTGTATCTGCGGCATGAACTCCTTATAGCTGCAAGATTCGGCATGCATAGGTTCAAGGCGTCCAATGACACGTAACTAATAAGACTGTACGAAGAGGGCTGCTTATATGCATATGTGCATATATGTACAGATGCTAATGTACCTTAATGAAAGAGAATGTCGAAACATGAAATGAAAAGAAGGCTTAGGGTATTTCATCCCTGCTAATGGTATCTCTTCTGTTGACCTTCGGCTCTGTTTATAGCACCGATTATACCATTTATAATAATTTTTGTCATCGAGTTGGGACACTGATCAATGTTTCTTCGCCTCAAAACCCTTTAAGTCTATTGTTATTAGGATTAGAGCTTGACCAGTCGTTATATTTACTAGACCAAACTCTTAGACTGTCGGCTTCCCGTCTACAGAAGGAAGTGGAATTGTGTCAGGAACCCCTATTTGACCCCAGCCCTTTTCGTCCACTAATACACTATCGTTCTTTTCCTTTGCATATCGATGGTATTCCGTGACACCAGCCTCATTCGCCGCAACATCAGAGAACGACAGCCATACCTCACCATCCATGGTATCTAGACCCTCGGTACCCTCAACAATGGTTCGATTCCAATGATAATTCGAAGTAACGTTCTGTCTTGTCTTCAAGCTCCCTAAACCCACGGACGTCCCGGTCAAGAAAGACAAGGCAGAAATACCGTCTGTAAGCTTGCTCCGGTCAGCTAGACAAAGGACAGAACCAGGATTCGTAGTTGCCCCAGAGAAGGCAACGTCGTATGCGCTGAAGAGGTTTAGAGGATAGGTGTAACGTGACAGAATACCAGAAGTTGAATCCGAGTAACTGCCTGAAGTGACCATGGCAAGTGACTGGTTGAAGGCTAGGTCGGTCATATTCTGAATGTTAGAGAATGAGAGGCTCTGCGTCCAGGTGGCCTCGTAATTGTCATGACCGTTTGTGATTGTGGAAGATACTGTTATGTTCCGGCTTGCAGTCAAGGCAAAGTAAAGCGAGCTATTTGAGGTCGTACCATTCTCAGCAACGGCTATACCGATTACTGAGTGGAAGTCGAAGGACGGCCCTGTTATTTCGCTTTTAAAGCTCTGGGCGCCTATCTGCTCAACGGTGTCATCGATCCAAACGAAGACGGATCCAGAGACCCACCAGTTCTCACCCACGGGCCCTATCCCAGCTTCCGCAGTGGCATCGAAGCCTACAACACGTAACTGAAACGTGTGTGACTTCCCATCGGTCAAGAAACCCAGCCAAGGGGTGATATCGATCTCAAAAGATGGTAGCTCGAAGGCATCAATACCGACAATAGGTCGCCACGCTCCGGGATCCACGCCACCCGTAAACAAGATTGGGAATGGCCAAGATACACCAACGAGCTGATTATCGATGAATACTTGCACTTCGCGAAAGGGGCTGTATCCATACAACCAGCCTTCGTTTTCTGGGAACGTATGGATGTACTCTGACGGGACATTCGTAAACCAAAACTCCTCTTCCCCATTCCCTGAAGCCGTGACGGAAATGACTGCGTTCTTAGTGTTCTTCGGAAGGGTCAAGTTGATCGAGCCGCTATCACCTGGAAGCGAGAACAGCGAAGTGGTGTTGCTAGATGACGACTGGGTTGAAATAGGGTAAATGTGTTCCGCAGGGTGGAATCCCGCCTCATAGTTGTCGTTATAATACAGCGCTTCCAGCGTCACGTTGAAAAAGCCAGTATACCGATCACCATCAATTAGATTGCCAAGGTCGAAGATGATCTTCTGGCCTTGTGTCAATAGCGGATACCATATGGTCATGTCCTTCTGGAAAGACCAATGGATGCCTGATTGAGTCGGCATGGCAGTGGAAGTCCTCCAGATCTCTATATCGCCGAGCCATAGCGTTGCGAGTCTGTCATATTGTCGCCCGCTTGAGACGACGCTTAGGTTGAAAATCGTAGTTGTGAAGTTACAATTGCTAGGCGGCGAGTATGGCCCAACATATGGAGCATTGTAACTGTTGCCAAAATCATGAGTGAATAACACTTGATGACATGCTGGGTTGTCGAAAGTTAATCGAGGAGGTGGCGCGGCTTGGAAGACTTCAAGCAGGCCATTGCAGAGACTGCAGCATGCTAGAACCAGAGCGACAAAGATAGTTCGCATATTATCTTCTGTACGTCTCTAGTCCGTAGTGGGGAGTCAGAAACTGCAGTTGGGGTTCAAATTTGGTTGTGTTCTAAGTCTATGATAGATTGAACATGGTGACATGCTCGATGGGTAGTTCCGAAGAGGAATGTGACATTAGATGCGGAGTGCTCAGTGTGGCCATCTCATTGGGGTATATATGATATTATCCGTCGATTGCAGCTGCACGCATTAGGACATAGTACCTGGTAGCCCTAATCCTAACATCGTAGAAGATAGTAATATGAACATAGATAAGAACCTCCTTGTATATGTATATGGTATATCCTCCTCTATTCGAATCTTCCTAATCCGAGATACACCTTCATTTAGACGGGTAGTTCGCTCCGGGGGTTCGAATCTGCTTCACGTGGGGGCTGGTGCTGGGGTTTAACTTCGCTATTTGGCATCTCCTGAGGCGGCACTGGGGTGTTCGGCGCCTCGTATCTTGGCGGTATAGCATTACCGTCGAGCTCGTTATGTTGTCCGTAGCCCGATGGGCTCCATACGGCCGGAGGCTGAGATGGGGACTGTAGTCCCGCTCCCGGATTTTGGTTCCCATTCGGCGGCCAATTGGACTTCGGTTCTGAGTTGAATTGAGCCATCCTCGCTTGACGCCTTTTGGTGTTCCGCCTGTACATCCAGAGGACTAGGGCCACCGCGACTATGGCGGATACACACATAATGACAATCCCGACTATCCATCCTGTGGTAATTGCTGTGGCTCTTCTGTCGAAGTTGTCTTGAGCATTCTGAGCGTTGTTTTGGAAATCGTTATTGTTGTTGTTGGTAAAGCGACGTAGATTTGAGGCGGTAGTATCTGCGGGAGAGGCCATGATGTGTTTAGAAGAACGTTCAAAGGCTACCACGTACACAATGTATCATAGAAACAAACTTGAAGAATACATTTCAAATTTACTAGAGCTGAAATGAGTGGGAGCATGCTTCATATTATCAAATATTACATTATTTACAGTCTGAGTGGAGCTGGTGCCGATCATATAACAGCACCACAGGGGCTGCGCCATCTTTGGTGGAATAGAGCACCATCATCTTACAGACATGTTCGCCTTCGCTTTCGTCTTATGCTTTCATTCAAACAGATAAATATGCCTTATGGACACAATTCTCTGCATATCATTCACATAAAACTCCTAAAGCTCCAATGGTGGAATGAGCTGAGTATCAACCCTACCTGATCGACGACTGTGCCGCTTGCATGTAACGCTATTAGGTGCCATCCTAGGTACTCAGCTAGAAGGCTATGCTCTGTATTGCTATGATCATACGCCGTATTTAGATGCGATTGGATGCGCATACGCTCAACTTTTATATCATGTTTATTGTCAGGCATCTTCATCTAATAGATGTCTCGGCCTACGTGAAAGCCAAAGAGACAAGAAAAGTAATAGTAAGTCCCCGTGCTGGCTCTTTTTCGCCCAGCACCTTGAAAGAGCCAGCATAAGTACCATTAGGGCCTTCATTCATATCCAGAATGAATCAATTCGATACCTACGTATGAAATTTCTCGAAATGAAAGAATTCCTCTCAAACAAGTCGAGTTTTCAAGGGAATCCCAAATGATCGCAGTGTTCGCCAAGAAGGGAGAATACAACGTGCTTGGTAGCGTGTTTTCTCCAGTTGATCGTCGTAAATCTCCCTCTTCATGAGTGGATCAGCGTTTTGATGGTTCATTCTGCAACCCCAGTTGAAGTCATCATAAGCTTAATCCTGGTGGTCAATTGGGCGGTGCAGGACTATGAGCGGCATGAATGCCACAAATGTCAGGCAGAAATTCAGCTTTCATCTCTCATCTCTCATTCCCAGAACTCGATGAATAGCATTTCTACTAGACTTATCGCCGCATGGAACAATTTCACTATGGCCGTCTTGATAAGAATAAGCGTGAAATACGCATTTTCAGGCTCCAACCCGCCATTAGCCGTGGCGAGCCAATTTCTGGAGATCTCATCGTCGCGTCCATAGACGAACAGCCCATCTATGACGCACTAAGTTATGTTTGGGGCGTCCCGACTCCAACGTCAGATATTCTTGTGAACGGTCTCCATTTTTCGATTGGACCCAACCTCCACAACGCAATCCTGGATTTACGACAGGAACAAACACCTTTGCTATTGTGGATAGATGCCATCTGTATCAATCAAGAAGATGTCTTTGAACGCGAGCATCAAGTCGGCATGATGCGTGAGATCTACTCTCAAGCCAGAGTAGTGCGTGCCTGGCTTGACGAGCATATCGACCCAACGGCTAAGCCGTTCAAGGAAATTCAACGTCTAAGAAAGAGAGGACCAGCAACTTACGACGCATTGACTTTCCGAAGTGTTATTGGAATTTTCTGGGCCGCAATCCCGTTCCTATTCTACTCTGCCACGCGCATTCGTCGGGAGCTCACAAACGACCAAGCGTTCTGGGAACCTGTCATCCGCGTCTTCGACAATGAGTATTGGAACCGTCTATGGATTCAGCAGGAGATTCTCCTTGCCCGGAAAGTCATATTCCACTGCCGTGAACATGTCATACCAGAGAAGGGCTTGTTTCGCTTTCAAGGTGCTGTGGGGTCGCACAATGACAGCGTTCAAAGTGGCAACTCCCGCTTAGGCGATATCTTCGAGATGAATATGCCGGGCTACTTCAACACACTAAGCGAGGGCCGAGAGCACGTTGCATATACCCGAATCAGTGAAGATGGCGTTGCACGTGAGCCTGGTCTGTTTTTTAAGCTCTTTCTAGATTCCTGCAACCTCCGGGTCACTGATCCCCGAGACCGTGTCTACGGGTGCCTAGGACTTCTAGGAACAAAACTACGCGAACAAATCACAGTAGACTATTCGTTCGACCTCAATCAAACGTACGCGCAGGTTTTTAGAGCCCATATATACGAGACAGGCAACCTTGAGTTCCTATGTAGTACGGTCGATAGTGCCGAAGCCGTACCGCATACTCTTCCTGTATGGATGCCGACTCCCGAAAAGGGGTCGGTCTTTTTTCACCAGGAAATACAAAGATACAACTGTAGTCCTCCGTCTTCACAGCCCGTGGGCGTCATCTCGACGGGCGGCACAGTGCTCAGTATCAAAGGATTCCAAGTTGATACTGTTCGCAGAGCCGGGAAGACCGAGTCTATTTTCCACCGCCCGATATTGGAATGGGTCCAGGAGGTCCAGGCCATGAATAGGGAATTAAACACCCAGGATATTCCAGGTGCTTTATGGGATAAGCCGTATTTCGCCGAATTATTCAGATTTGGTTGCAACGACAATACATATTGGAACATATGGTATAAGCGACCACCAACTAATAGCGATTTGAGGGATGTTCTTCAGGATATTGTGCAACAGCCTGTAGAAACTGGTAAAAATGATCTGAGCTTAGACATCCTCCGCGAAGGCATAACTAATAAGCACCCGGATAGCGATATTATCATCTCAATGTGTGAGGCAGTCAAAAATTCCTCGTTCTTCATGTCGACAAGACATGAATTAGGGTTGATCTCTCCTAGCAATGGTCACCTCCATGCGGAAGTAGGAGACCTAATCTTTATTGTATCGGGATGTCCAAAACCGTTAGTTCTACGACCAAGTGGTGAAGCATCAGGAACATTCTTGCTTATTGGATCTGCTGTTCTGCCGCATATGATGGATGGCAGCTATTCAGAGTCGTTCTTACGCCAGAGGGACACATCTAAGTGTGCAGGCAGCCAAGACACGCAGATGATAGATATTGACTTAGTATAGGCCTTCCATAAAAATTACAATTTAACAAACTATCGTATTAGCAGTACTAATAGAATCGTAGGCTCGAGGCAAGTCTATAGAATTCACTCACTTTGACGAGCGGTCCCAGAGAAACAAACAAAATAGGTGTGCCCAGGTCAGGTATTGGCTATTCTCTATCAACTTACAAACGTTCAAATGCGCCTCTTCTTAGCTCTACACATTGAGAGGCAGCACTCAACAGCCTATGTTTCGCCACTGCGTTAAAGGCGTTGTAGAAAGCCCTGGCAACAAGGCAGAATAATTCCCCAGCTGGTTTACCTTTCCTGCTCTTCGGTACCTGGCTCTGAAATCTTGTCGACCCAGGCAACAATCCCTTCAATAGTTATGCTGCTACTATCGTTTTATAAATACGGCCTGCGAGGGGAGTCTAGATCCTTAAATCCCACAACAGCCTCATCAAAATATCTGATGATTCATCGCCAAGCGCGGATGGTTCTACGATCAATATCTCTTCTCAGAAAGTCAACGTATTGGGTTATCTTTATGGTCCATACCTATCACCGAGCCAAGCTGTATTCGTCAGTCGCAGAAACCATGGGCCTTAGTCCCATAGAATTTACGAAGTTTCGTATTCCTTCTTCGAGCGTTATTCTCGCCGAAAGTGACCCGCCTATTTGTCTCCGTGTTGGTGAACGCTATTTTGTTGTATGTCTCGACACTCTCACCCGCCAGAGCACGTATTTTGCGGCATTCTATGCGCGCGGAAGCGAAGCTTATGACGGTGCGCTGTTCGTTGACTCCGACCCAGATGTCTTCGAGCATATCATCAATTTCCTACGAACGGGTATTTACCCCTTGTTCTTCGACGTCAACATGCAGACCTTCGACCATGTGGAGTACTTCTCTCTATTGGCAGAGTCGAAGCGCTTCGGGGTACAGAAGTTGGTAGATTGGATCACGGACAAGAAATACCTGGACGCTGTCAAAGTCACCAAGTCTGTGACTATTCTCGATGACATTAGTTCCGGCTACTTACAAGACTACCTCAACCAGCGCCTCCCCTCAGATGATAAGGTTGATGTATCGACCACATGGGCCGCTAAGAAGGTTTACCTTTGCCCTCGAGGTATCGAGGTCCACCGTGGGGATAGATCACGATGCGGTCGGGTTTGCGAAGCGGTTAGGAGGCAAAGAGGTGGCAGGGTAGAGTTTGAGGAGACAAGTATGTTGAGTGCTATCATCACCACGACTAAGATATCCATAGACCCCCAGTATTGCCTTGATGGTCCCTAAGCAGATTCTCATGCTTTTATCAAGGCTGTGCGGACCACAATGTCACTGATTTTTGGATTTGAGCTGTTGGGAGGGATGCGTTGACCATCGCGGGCATTGGGTGCGCAGTAGTGTGAATAAGGCATGGATATGCTATGGCATGTTAATGGATCAATAATCTTCATGGAAAGAGGCTCTCCGGACTAGTTGGATTTGGCTGAAGTGAAAATAACCATCAGCCCCTTTTAATACATGTACATCTAGGCTTACAGTGATAACGTGTGTAAATGCACTGTATCGCACTGTAAGCAGGCCAAAAAGGGGTATACCTGGCACGTGCGTAGCGCCCTTCTCTTGATTTCATGCTTGAAGCTTCATCATCCATTCCGTACACCGCTGAAATACTAACGGATTAGCTCTACGATCTCGATCAATTCAACATCTTTGGGCACTCTAATCGATCTTAGGCGTATATCTATAGATTTTTACTGTCCAATCTTGCGCTCAATGGCGAGATCAGACGAAGCCCAAGCCTTTTTCGTGGCTGTATACGCTACTGTGCAACAGATTCCTTACGGCAAGGTCACTAGTTATGGACACATCGCGAAGCTAGTTGGAACCCGTAGGCAATTACAATTATTGAATGTTTTTTCAAATGGATTAATAACTATCTGATATCACAGCTCAGCGGCCGCGCCAAGTCGGTATTTGCCTTAAGCACCTTTCACAGGATGCAGACTCACGATTCAATCATGACAACGTCCCCTGGCAAAGGGTAATTAATTCCAAGGGAATAATATCTCCAAGGTGCGTCTTCCTAGATCTCTATACGCAATTTAAGCTAAAATCCGCAAAGGTCGCAGCCTTCGGGTGCTCGGAACCAAGCTGCCGCACTACGAGCTGAAGGTGTTACAGTCACTACTGACGCACTTGGCGAACTTATGGTGGACTTCTCAGAATATGGGTGGTTCCCTGACGAGTTACCTTCAGAAGGGGAGGAAGAGGAATAGCCATATAGCTATTCTGCCAACCCGACGGAATTAAGAGTCTTATATCGTTTGCCCAACCTCGCACTCGAGAACAGCGGACCATAAGCATGGTAGAGATGCCAAAGTATTAGCTACTAATCGATGATTCATGGGGTCATAGCAATCCCAATTGCTTCCCTGAATGATATACCTGATCATATGTCAAATTAGCGCAAGTCTCTGAAGAGAATGCAGAAAATAATTCGAGTTGGTGATTATCAGATAGCGGTTGGACATAAGTGATTCCACATGAGATTCAGAACAGGTCTGTGAATTATGTGCTTTCATCATAGAAAAGGAAATAAGAGCGCGAAGATATTGAACGTACCATAGTTCTATAATCTCGAGTAGATTCAAAATGAGAAAAGCTTCTAGGCTCGGTGATAGGCTAAGACTCATTCGCCTCCTCAAGTTTGCGCTTTTTCGAAGCGGGGGTAAAGAACGAGTCCATCGTCCGCTGTCGCGAGTCGAATTTAGCACTACCAATGCCACCCTTAGTCTTTCTCAAACCTTCCAAGTGGTCTATGTTGTTAGTAAGCTCAACCGTCAGTCGGAAAACCTTCTTGCGGGAATCTATAGGTCTAATGTCGTCCTCGGGTGAGACCGAACGAACTTGAGATACGGGCTTGCTCTGGTTATGCGCTATCGGTTCACCCCCATCCAATTCAAGCTTAACTTGAAGGACGCCAGTGTTGCTCCATGCAGCAAACTCTGGAGGATTCTCCCGGCTGCCGTTCTGGAAGGTGGTGATCGGCCTCGGAGGGAACCGCTCAAGCAGCGTCTTTAGAAGAACACCAAGGATGATACCGTGTGCAACTATTGCGACAGCCATATCATCGGACACATGCATGTCGATAATTGGGGCTAAGTGTGCATCCAGGAATCGGTTAACTCTAGCCCTCATCGACTCATGGGTTTCCGAGTCGGATTGAGCTAGGCTTCCGCTGGCACTTCCTGCCTTCACACCATACTTCTTGCCTTCGGATGAACCATAGTCCTTCTCTCGTAACTCAGGTAATTGGGAAACATCCAATTTCCGGACTTCCGACACGCTGGTACTCGAGGGGCTCTGGGCGTTTGCAAAGGCTTCGGCAATGGCATTGGCTGTCTGGAAAGCTCTTTGGAGGTTCGATGTAAAAATGTACTTGATCAAGCCTATGGCATCCTGACGCTTCGTAAGATGGGTGCCCAATCTCTTGATTTGGAGAACGCCATGGTTTGTCAAGGGCGAATCGCGGGAGCCTGCACTTATAACGTGTTAGCTCTATTGCCGGTATAGATATAAGATGATCACTTACTAAAGCCCTGCTACATTGTCAACGGATTCACCATGCCGAATCAGCAAAAGGCGCATTGCTACACCTCATTTTATGGCAGTTCATTGAAATCGTTCAAAGAGCATGTCTGGGTGGGAAATCTGTTGGAAGAATTTGCAGTCCCGAAGCTTTTTGTAGCTGCTCATGTGGAGCTAAGTGGGGAGGTGGGATTTACCCGATGTTTCCCCGGTGTACGAGATGGGTCCAATAAGAAACGAGACTTAATAATTCCTTCTCCAATCGTGCCATTATGGAGGCTTGATACGCTCGCACATTCAAATAGAGACTGAAGATCATGATAAGGACGAAGTATAAATTTCTTAGCACCATATATTAATGAATGTATTCTACTCTCTAGACGAATAACCGTGCTACTAGATTCGTAAGCGTGAATCATCATGCACATACGACCAATCCTTCCCGTATGTGACACGACTTCGCGAGTCTAGAAGGCGTTCTCCTTCTGGCGCTGGTCGAAGACCTTCAGGGCTTCCTCAGCAGCCTTAACGCCGGACAGGGCCATAGCACTTCACGCTAATTAGCAGTGTTCCGCATCACCTATCAGAAAGCTTCTCTAGTACTTACCCGAAGGTTGGGCCCATGCGGTTAGCTCCATCCACCTCGCTAAGCTCCATGCCGCCAACGATCAGGCCGGGCACGATCTCGCGAGTGCCCTTGACGATGGCGTCCTCGGCGGTGTTCATGTCGAGGCCGCGCATGCCGCCGAGCTTCTCGATCGCCTGCATGCTGACGAGTCGCTTGACGCTAAAAGCACCGAACGGTCCGTCGTGGCCCGTCGTGCTAATGACGACAGGCGCGTTGATGGTGTTGGGGTCCATGCAAGACTGGTCGTCGTGGTGCATGGAGACCAGAGTCCAGTTGGTGACCACACCGGCGATACGGATGGCGCCGGACTCGTCACGGCGAGTAATGAGATCCTCGACGGAGGTGGCGTTGAAAAGCTTGACGTTGGGGAAAGCGATGACCTTGGACAGCAGCGTCGACGTGAAGAGGGCGGCGTGCTTGACTACGACGTAGTTGCCCTCATCCTCGAACGGCACGCCGATGTCGGTCAGGAACTCGTCGGCGGGCTTGCGCATCACCATGGCGCTGAACAGCTGGCCTCCGAGCCAGGCACCGCCACCTGCGTCGGACGTTAGCCCAGCGGTTCGATTAAGAGTGACAGTTAGACGCACCGGGAGAGACGCTAGCCTCGATGATCGCAATCTTCAAGTCAGGACGAGCCTTGGCAAGAGTGTAGGCGGTGCTCAGGCCGCACGAGCCGGCTCCGACGATGACAATGTCAGACTCGGCGTAGGTGTCGAGGTCGTTGAAGTATCGGCGAACCATGGCGCGAGCGACCTGGGACTCCCGGATGGGGTGGAAAGAGAACTCCTTCCACTTGCCATCGAGCACCTGAACATCTCCGTTGGCGTGGATCTTACCATTGCCGACAGGGATGCCACCCTTGTGGGGGAGGATTGTGGGCTCTACGACTTCTAGGGTTGCGGAGGGGGCCATCTTGGATATTACTTAGGTAAGTTTTCTGGTAATTGTTAGTTGCCGCTCACGGGGTTAAGGGGGAAACATCGAGAGCATGATCCTTTCGCTGGTATTATCCAGATCAAGTTTTCGGCCGTATAATCTCAGAACGAGCTCTGCATGCTGTCCCGCCTCTCCATACATCTCCGTACACATCATCCGGAAACGTAGTTTCCAAAGGTAGACGTATGGTTGGATGCATTTCTGAAACGGGACGCAGAGACTCGAACACCGGCTCATGGCTCATCTCAGATTTTTTACCTCTGATGAGGGGTATGATCAAGTGCAGTCATTGTAAGTCCTGCTGGATAACCCATCCTAGGTCATGTCCTTCGTTGGCGGGGTCGCCATCTTGACGCGTACCGAGTATCGGTCCTGGTCAAGTCAAGAATTAGTACACGTTCCTAGTTCTGGAATAAAAGGAATTTGGTCTATAGTACGATGCGTACGGTTGTTTATGCAAACAGTATTCGTTCGAGTCAATTATGATCGAGTGAGTGGTAGAGAGAAAGGAAAACTTCCGCTCCGAACGGGTCTTTTCGAAGTCTTATACCCATCGTGAAGCGGGGTAGCTTCGGGTAGTGTCGTCATACTAACCACATACAACTGCGAATCGGCCTTGGGATTAACGATATCTGCAGAGATTGTTCTCGCTCGTGCATCACATCGCCGATTCTGGCCGGTCCGTGGTCGCAGAACATATTAAACGATTGCTACTACAGTGGGTCTTCGTGTGTTTGTGTCGCTTAGCGATTGGCATGCAAGCTCTAATAAGGCTGATCAGACATCATACTGGCGCTACTGTTCTCTAGTGTTGACGAAAGCGCGAATCCCATTGATATGTCGGAACGTAAGGATCAAGATCTGTATCTATAGATAAAACCTCCTCCGCCTCCGGAGCCGAATTCCTCCCATTGGCCAGGGCCGACGTTCATTGGGTGAAGCGCTGACGATGCAGCATCTCATCTCCTCACGGCCGCAAGATAATGATGTGGCCCGAGTATTCCTACGAGTCTAGCAACTAGGAGCTATACTCGGTATAGTGGCTCCCCACCCAAGAGCTCTGTTATACTTGAGCAATTACTAAGAGCCAAGGCACCCCCACGGCTTTCATCTCGTAGATCGGCTGGGTCACCATAGCGAGTCTGGTATAGCTTAAGGATGGTTTTTGGATCTCTATATCCCTCCTATAGGTTGCTCATATCCCCCAGTGTTATATCTCTCAGTAGAGATATGACTCCTAAGAATTAGATTATCCCCTTGCGACTACTACATAGGTACCTCATAATAATATAGCTGATGATTGCTTGAATTGCTGAGTGTAGGTTAAAGTGAGTCGAATAGCTCGATCTTGACAAACTACTCTGGCTATGACTGAGAACCACTCTGTCTCTATACTTGGTCATGTTTCTGTGTCCTTTCAGTAGAGGGCATAGTTGGAAACACACCTCGTCTTTTAGTATGTACAGTCTTCTGTATTTTATGGACAAGCGTTATAAAGATGCTTGGTTTGATAGTATGAGACAGATCGTCATGAAAAGGCTATGTCTAATGTTTGAAACGATAACATGTTGTGAGACGTGACTTGGCTCCGGGACTGGAGTGATAAGTATTTATGTCTTAAGCACGGCACGATACATCATGGTACTGGTATGGACTCATATGCAGAATAGATTTATATTTAGGATTGTAGCATTTTAACCGGAACATGCTTGGTTGTGACAATAAAATATCTGAATGGTAATATTAGTTCGAACACTTTGTTAATACACGAACTGATTGCCTGAGAATTGTGAGATGTTCTTGGCCGCATTCTACTAACCTGAAGGATAAAAATTTAACAAAATGCGAGAGGTGTATATTCCTTGATACTTGGCCGTGAGAGGGTAAGAATTAGGAACCAAAAAGTGCAAAAGTAAAGGTTATATGACCCCAACCCGATTTGAACGGATAACCTTTCGATCTGGAGTCGAACGCGCTACCGTTGCGCCATAGGGCCAGTGATAAAACAAGTAATTAACCTGGTCTATAAGCTACGGTGTTGTGGGCGGCTCGCCTAGAATTCGCTAGCTTGCTCCACAGTCAATACACCACAAGCATTGATGGCACTGGTACAATTGAATGTTTTCAAGGTCCGTGATATAATCGAATAAGCTTTTTGTGTGGTGATTTTCTTATACTCATGTCTACAACTAGTTTGGATATACATCTGCAATATGCTGTGTTGAATATCTGAGAGGACCAAGGGTGAGTGACAGTGGCCCCTTGTTGCAGCACCCCCGACGATAACTACTAGGTACCGATACCGAGGAATAAATATCTCAACTGATCGCAGCGCGTGGCTGACAACGACGGAAGCTAAGACGTGTATGGAAGGCTATCCATATTGATACCATGTATTAAGTGCTATTTACAGTTTTGAAGGAACCTTGGAAGTTTAACCTTTAATGTTCAATGCTAGAAGCACTTGAGAATAAGGGCAAACTTGCATGAACCGCTAAGAACGTCGATTGATTGATTGAATCGGCTAGCTGCAGGGCTGCAGGGATGGGCGTTTGGAGTTTTCGGAGGTTTGGCGGGGAAGCTACTTGCGACATCTTTGCGCCGAAGCTTCCAGGTCCCTGAATTGACGAAATCCGACTTTTTTATTTTTCATTTCTCCCATCCAGGCATCACCTCTTTCTGCTTCGCCGATACGACAACCAGCAACTAGAGGAAGGACTTAATCTTTCAGCCTAGCCTAAGATGCAGTGGTATATTTCTAGGGACGTTGAAAATTACAACAATTGAGAAGATCTCGGTGCTTCCTTTCTCATCTTTCGTCTTTGATCACTATCATTACCATCGGCGTCGTCGATAGGCACCAAGTTCTTCAACCTTCGACCTTCGCCGATTTCCCTAGTTTCTACAGGTCCCCGAATTGTTGTCTCGCTCCTGGGATTTTGCTCGTCCTTTTTAATCAGCATCAACTCCCTTAGTTGTCACCAATTTTCTCACCGATCGCAAGCTCCTTACTCCCCGCCAATTCTTCTCTCCTGCGACGAGAATCACCAACTCTCCCACATATCGCCAGCACTCCCGAATATTACCGCTACGATTGCCCAGTACTAAAGCCCCCAATCAAATTCAGCGACGGCATTGCAATTTGCGAGAAGCCCACCATGTTCCGTACTAGCCTTACGAAGTTCGGCCGATTCGGCACCAGCGGGGCTAGAGCAGCGACGCGACGCGCTATTATCGCCGGTTCCAGTCGACTACAGCTCCTTGCCTCGGTGGACAATGCTCCCTTCCATACCGCCCCCCGGCGCCTTTTCTCTCCTACCAAGCGTGTTCCTGCGGCAGCGCCCTTATCGCCAGAGTCGGTCAAGTACACAACAATCACTCTCCAACAGTATCACGAGCTAGCCGACAAGTACCTCGAGATGCTTAATGACAAGTTCGAGGACATGGTTGATGAGGATGGCAAGATCGATGTTGAGTTCCATGTAAGTTCCCATTCGGTTGGTACATTGTCATATATTGCGCACCGTCGGTAGACATCAATTCTAATTAATTTACTCTCGCAAAGTCAGGCGTTATGACCATCAAGGTTCCGGATGCTGGCACCTACGTTATCAACAAGCAACCCCCAAACAAGCAGATCTGGCTTTCATCGCCCGTCTCCGGCCCTAAAAGATTCGACTATGTAGTTCCGGCCGAGGGTCTGGAGGACAAGGATCATTATGACAAGGGAGAATGGTTCTGCGTTCGCGATGGCATCTTACTGAGCGAACTGTTATCTAATGAGATGGGGACTACTTTTGAGGGGCAGCCTCGGTGAATGGCTGAATTGATGGATGATGAATAACGAATGATACGGTTAGTTCGACCCTTTTATCGACCAACATACCCGTTAAGGGGCAAAACGGAATGATTTAGACCAGCCCCTTTAGCTGGCGTTGTATCACTTGGATGGTTGCATTACCGGAGAAAGGAAATGGTTCATGGTGTTCGCCACTCTGATTTTTGAGGAGAGATATGCATCATATTCTAATGAGAATACGTTGCCAACATGATTTCGGAGACCACTGAAAGTCTCATCCGTCATCAATTCCTCGGGCCACAGGTCTATTATCTCGGTGGGTAGCGCTCGATCAAACTTCCACACTTGCAACCACTGACCCAGTGTCTTATAGAGCCATGTTCGGGATAGGGTTGTTTAGCTCCACCTAGGCCACATATAATAAAAATTTATAATCCTTTGACCTAACCAGCATCCTCGACCTATTCCCAGCCAACATAGAACCAGACGCGTGTCGGAGTTCCAAATTATATAGCAAGGGCGCCATGTTTCAGACATTCCATGAGTTATCATATTCTCCACCCCCTTTCTCTCCTGGGCCCCCATCATACCTAGTACTTAACCATTACACCGCGGAGGGCATAAATTCTTCCTAGTAGGCCACAACAAGACGTAATTCTTGGTAGCAACAGCATACCCCTTATCCCACGCCTTGCTGAAGATCCACCCGCTCTGGCCTTCGCCGCACATATCGACCAGCCGCTCGTAGAACTCGTTCATCTCGTTTTCGGGCGCCCGGTCCCAGTAATCCCACTTGCAGTTGCACAAGTACAGAGACGCGATGCCGAATACCTCTTTGTGGTACGTCCGCGGTTGCACTTTGCCGCCGCCCCTGCTCCAGTCGATGGTCATCTGGAAAACGGTCCGGATCTCGGCCACCGACAGGTCCCAGTTCGTGCACGCCTGGTGCGATACCGGGATCACCCAGCCCTTCTTCTCGTCTGAGTCGGAGTTGTTGTAGGCGTTGGCCTCTGATAAGATGACGGTATAGGAGAAGTCGTCGTCGCTCGGTTCGGTAAGGTTTTGCGATGGAAAGCTCGTGATGTTTTGTGCTAGTGCTTTATCTCCGACCGTCGCGTTCTGGCTCGCGTAAATTTCAAAGGGGCTGCCATCTCGCGCCCTTCTACCGACGGCCCATGTAACACCGATGGCGCCGATGGCATACCGTAAGATCGTAGAGACCCTCATAGTCGGTAATGTAGAATTAGTCGTTTCTATAACTTGAGATAGCCGTCGACTCGAGCGATGTGTGCCGTTTCTATCCAATAATTGCAGCGTTTACGCGACGAAAACTTGAGCATAGGAGAAGATGAGAGAAGGAACGTTTATTGGGAAGATATCAGCCATTTTATGCGAATACCATTCTTGCCTTGCTTACATCTCTCGAGTGAACAGAGTATATTGCGTTCTAGACTACTAATAAACTCCATCTTAATCTATCACTACAGTTTATGCGTTGGTCGAGCCCTAGCGAAAGCCTTTGCCTTAAACTTTGTCATATGTCTTATGATGTCTCCCACGATACCGCCACGCTATAGGTCGTGGCGCGTGAAAGTTCATAGTCCACACTAATACCACGAGCTGCTATACCCCCTAAAAATTAGGTTTAAAGTTATCGCTATTCAATTATCTAAGGTACATGAGTGATAGGTGCAATGTAATGTATTAAAAGACATAATTGACTTATACGAGCACAACATCCCCCCTATACCCCCTATACCCCTCGATAGATATAAGGCAGGGATAGGATCGTAGATTTACGTGGGTCGGGTCACACCCGACCGGGCGCTCCAGATGCACCGTTAAGCTCGAGGTGCCGCTGACCTGCAGCGGAACAGCGCACACGTGCTTCTCGCGTCTTCGCGTCATCGGCATCGGAACACGGCCTGCTCGCCCACGGTCCGGGTCAACGACGAAACATATTTCGGGGTTAAGCCGGATAGATTAATAATGGCGAGGTCATGTAAGTATAATTACTAGAACTCGGTGGCATTAAAAAGATAGCTTAATTATGAGGCCTACCGGTATATAAACTTGCTAATAAACTAGTCGTAGAGATACGGCCTCGTTCTAGTATATCTAAGTCTGCATTCATTAAACTAATAGCTTGTTTAACTTTCCAGAGTCCATCCTTCTACTATGGCGCAAAAGCATCCGATCATCTATTTTGGGACTTCCACATTCGGGTCCTCCCATGTCCCGGCGTTGCAAGACGAGAAGAACGTTGCCCAATTCCTCGACATATTACATGATAATGGTGTATCTCAAATTGATACCGCCGCCAGATACCCGCCAGATAACCATGGTGCCTCGGAAAAGATGCTCGGCCGCGTGAAAGCACCCGCGAAAGGCTTTACTATTAACACCAAAGTGCTATTCCCCGGGAATAGCAGCGCGGGCACCTTGAGTAAAAATGCGGTACAGAAGAGCGTCGCAAACAGTCTGGAGTCCCTCGGCGTGGAGAAACTTGGTATCCTTTACGCCCATACCACTGATGAGGCGACACCACTAGCAGAACAGGCCGAGGCGCTGAATGAGCAGTATCAAAAGGGGCTCTGTGAGAAGGTAGGTCTAGAAGTTCGAAGAAAGCGATACCGTGTCTCTATCTTACTGATCGATCATGATAGATCGGCGTCTCCAACTTCCCTCTTCAAACGCTAGAGGCACTCATAGAAATATGCGAGAAGGAGGGTTATGTTAAGCCATCGGTCTATCAGGGGCAATACAACCTTATCTGCCGCGGGCCTGAGAAAGAGTTACTCCCCTTTCTCCGAAAGCATAATATGACATATAACGCGTATTCACCGCTAGGCGGTGGTTTCCTCACGGGTAAACTGACGCAGGGAACTGCTCAGGGGACACGCCTCGCTAGTGCCTATGGATCGCACTTTGCTCGCTGGTATGACAAACCCGAGTTCCATGATGCTGTCAAAAAGCTATTAGAAGTTACCGAACCGCTCGGTATCAAGCACTCCGAAGCGGCCCTGAGGTGGTTGGCTTACCACTCTGACTTAGGGGAGAACGATGGCATTATCCTAGGTGCTACCAAGGTCGAGCAGCTGAAGGCGAATCTAGAAGATCTCAAGAAGGGACCACTACCACAGACGGTGCTGGATGTGATAGCTGTTATTGGCGAGGCTATCGATGCTATAGGGGGTGGCGATTTCGAGGTGAGGCCTTCTGAGCTGCCTCCTAGGTGAAGTGGGTAAGTCGCAGAACCCGGAAGATCATATGATAGCCACCACAATCTAATGGCCTTCATATACCAAGGGTAAAGGAACCCAAGTCTCTTATAAATTTGACTTCGTTAACTAGTGTGATGTCGGATTTCTCTATGACAGGATTCTTCATGATCATGCACACGGCTCCATTCATCCTACCGAATCGCTTAATATGTTATGACGAATAGCTCTGGATTATAGGGAGATAGAATCTATTACATATGGGGAGGAGGTAACTCATGCTACATATATGTATCTAGTGCTAGGCTATGGAGTGCTGATGCTAGCTTCCAGGGGTTCCGTCTTTCTCTTCTCCGTTGTCGCAATTATAACATTCCAACGAGCTATCAAACATATTCTTGAAATAACCACGGTGGGATGTGGAAGTCGAGGTCATCCGCTTCATATCTACTGTATATCTTAAACCTGTGCAGCTTCCCCCCAAACTCACTCTGGAATGGAAATTCACGAATTGTGTAGTTTTCCCACATTTTCCTCGTCCGAGGAGAATCGGAGTCCGCATGTGGCTCGCTTGAGATGACACGAGTTAGAATGGTCAGAATCAATACTAGAAGGAAAATATATATTGCTCACTTATGTTCATTGAAGGTATCAGCAACATCGTCTTGGATCATCAACACAGGCCGTGCGATTTCTGCAATGATTTGTTTGATAGGAACGGAAGCAAACGCGGAGAACACTAGAGACTCTCTGTCGACTTCTGCGAACCCTCCAGCTCCGAACTCTCCTACAATCTCGAACCCGTTTTCCCGTAGGATTCCCTTTGTGTTGGCTGCGTAGTCAGGATCTTGTGCAAGCAGTCGTACCTTGCTCCCAGCCCTGCGACGAATTTCATCCGCTATGGCTAAAGCCACTAAATGCCGGACTATCCGGCTCCCTATAATCTTGTTTTTCGAACCCTGCCATGATGGGCCTATACCTTCCCTCTCAGTATTAGAGACCCTACGGGTGAAGTCGCCTAGGCCAAAGCAAATGATCTTCGTTACCGTTCTCGCATAAAAGAACTTTCGAATTTCTGTCTTAAATGACCTGCAAAGCGGGCTCGCATCCCAGATCCGTTGAACTTTCCTAAAAAGGGACTCCGGATCCTTGACCTGTCCCACGTAGTCTCGTGCGAGTTGGTTCTCCCACTCTACAAGATAGGAGCAAAGGTAAGTTTCAGGGGATTTATCATGATTCGCGTAGGATACTAGTTGCCAGTATTCTTGGAATTTGACACGTGGTTTCCTGAAAGACGTCAACACTAGTTAGTCTTAGAACTGGCGTAGGTAGTGTTGTGTAATCACTTACCAAATCGGATTCTCTACCTTGAACATCGGGTTTTTGATGTAGATTATATTCCCGTCGAAACACCAGACATAAAAATTCATATTATCGTAAGACTCGGCAAGCTGTTGCTCAATCTCTTCAAGGTCTTCCTTCCTCCAGAGCTTGGCTCCCTCGTTGTATAGGTCAGCGGCGCGTTGACTGCTTGCTGCCCATGGCGAGCACCCATAATTTAATGGGAGCGGCCTGCGCCGCTCTACGTTTTCTTCGACGTAATACGACATATCAAAAAGACAGGGGATATCGCCAAGGCAAGAAACTTGAAGGCTTAAAATGTTGCTTGATGAATTACTTGAGCTATGATCACGGAATGTTGGCAAGGTATATATAGATCGCTACCCCTTTATTCTCTTGTCTCACGCTCTAACGTACACGTGTCGCGGGTTCTACCTAATACCAGCGATAAAATCCAACCATATACGACCTTTTATTCAAACACATCACCCGTAGACACCAACGTAGGCCGTCTTGCATAAGTCTTTCGCACTATGATTGTATGTCGGGTATCGACAATTCAAATTTATGAAAAGGGGGGATGGTAGTCTAGTCTAGCTAAGGAGGCTGATCTATCGTTCCACAGCATGAGTCAGCGTACGCGAGGTGTCCGTGCCAATGTGATGTTGCAATATGTACAACATCTTGCAGACCCCGCAGTAACCGGTCCTTGGTATTTGGTAGGCAGAAGCTGTCCCGGGGGTAAGGGGGCTTAGAATGCACCGGGTAGGTCGGTATATGTACTACATACATTATATGTCGGTAAGTAGTAGTAATGGGGTTGATACCCAATTGTCGGTAATGGCGGGGAAGATGTGGTACACCTGATCCCCCAATCTATACCCTGGGTACACAGGTAGGTATAGGTATAGCAGAAAGCGGTAACGAGAAAGACTACCAACCAGATCCAATTATCATTCGCTATTCTAATGTACAATACCTGTATCTGACACTAGCACCTTTTAAGCTTGCACCGTTTCCCGGGTGTGACGATCTGCTTAAGCATAACAATTAATGCTTATTAGAAACATTATCGTAGCTTGCCTGCCACGCCGCCAACTTATGCCTCATAGATGTTTCCGACTTCCCGGATGATTCGCCGGTAACGAAGAATTTCTCCGCAGGGTCTCTCTCTTTGCTGAAAGTCTTCATCTTGTCTTGCTTATCTGAGACTTGACTGAATAGCAAATAGGAGGAGCTAGCTATATCAGCGGATAGATTGTTATGGGAGTGGTAGACGAGATATCACCTTGACGTGTGAGAGTGGGGTGAGGTGTTGCTCGGCATGGTGACTATGTATAATATCGGGAGCGTACACAGATGCGTAAGGTAGCTTCAATAAGATGATCAAAATTGCAAGAAAAAATTAAGGTCGACTTAATATAGGCAGCGTGCTAGTTGTTATATGTGTAGCTCCTACACATGTGTGTATATTCAGGTGTACGTATGTACGTGTAGTGCCGTCAGTGTGTCTTGCGCAAGCGACGACTTGTTCGGCGCTGCAGGGATAGTAAAAACAGGGATAGGAGAATTGCGGATTGTGAGCGTAGAGAGAGGATTGCCGACGTTAATACCTACACGTACCTTCCACCGCGTCATAAGAGCGAGGATTGCGCTTATTATATCTCTAAGATGACGACCTCTGATCACGAACATGATCAAATACAAGCAAGATACAAGGAACGAACAAGGTGTATGCCACGTCAACAGATCCGAAGTAGAAAAAGTATTGGAGTCAGACGCTCGTCCACAAAAGGATTCTATTAATTAAATCAGATCTCGGTCCGGTGTGATGAAAATTAGGTGGATCTATGGCTACACGAATATTTCGGCGGCGGAGGAGTGGCAAATGGCTTCAGAGGCCGGCGCGGCAAAAAAAGTCCAGGGCTAATAAGGCAACGACCGACTGGGCGTTCCGCTGGTGAATGATGGGGGTGGCTATAATTAGACAATACAGAAATTGCTTATTAAGGTGAAGACTAATCGTAGCCTAAATGTGACTGATCCCGAGCGGGATAATAGACGATGGTAATAGGTAGGATGTCGCGTTGTGTAGTTAAGTTGTCATGTGTCGGTGAGAGAGGGAACTTGGGAAGTTTCGTATCGGATGTGGTTGGTTGTGTAGAAAGGTCTACGGACACCTATGATTGGCGACTCTACAATCTCCGTTCCTTACAGCTCGGAGCAAATCTATGCGAGCAAGGCTCCCGCAATACCTAGGTAAGTTTAATAAATGCCTATCTATTAGGTAGGTACCTAGGTAGATATTTTGTAATAGTTTAAAGATCTATTACGTGGCAAGGTACAACATCTAGTTAAGTAGAAAAAACGGTTACTTACTTCATGGACTTATTCAGGGTGGATAGTGATTAGGTGCTGGGTAGGTAAATACCTAGTAGTTAGCTAGAGGACCACGGGGAATATGGCACACCACTCATTACCCCCGTCTTCCCCGACATAGGGTAGTCCAAGACTTTGCCAAGCGAGGCTGTGAAGCGGGAGTAGAAGCTTGTTTCGAGCAGTTGGGATATACTGATGTACGTCGATCGTGGGCTTTATTCTGTGTAGTGGAATGCTGGGTCTGAGATCGTGGTAACGCCTGGGGATCTGGCAGAGTACTATGCAGCCTTCCAAGTACACGACGCGGGGGCTTATGAAGGTCAATGGGGGAGAGGGGGAGAAGAGAGGGTAAGGGGTGGTAGGTGGAAATCCGTACGTTTGTACGCATCCATGGATATCAATCACACTACCACCCTAAGGGTGATGAGTTGGCGATTGTTGGGAGAAGGGAAGTTGCCTTCTTTCTGGCTCCAACAAATTTTCATCCTTTTTCATCTGGGTCGCGGCTCAAGCAGTTGATATAAGGAGGACGTGGGTGCGAATTGCATGTGATTTGTGTGCTATGTAAGTGGTAAGGTGGAAGAGGGGTAAAGAGAATTGGCTGATGATTTTTCACCATCAATTTCTACACTTTTCAATCAACCCCCCGCTAAGCCTACTGACCACAACAACACAGCCTCAACTGCTCTGATCATACTAGGAGTTCTCCGATCATTCCTGAATATCAGCCACAATTATACTTACTTGGACTGACCACAGCCACGGGCTACTGCGGCCATTTGGCGGCCTGGATTTTCCTCTCCCATGTTATTACAGCCAGAAACCCGAAGCCAGAAGCTCGGCTCGTGTAAGGTGCACTTCCCTCCGGATTTAGTGAAGGTGCTGCCAAATACATAGCTACATACCTAGCTAGGTTCTTCAATGTTGGGTGAGTGATGCTATGAACCTTGAACCTCAAACATAATATTAAGCAGTAATTCGAGGCGCATTGCTCAATGCCACTGTCTACTTGGAAATATTGTCAATTCGTGTGTGAGTAGAAATCACTCTAAGATGCCTAGAACTAGGATAAGTTGCATTGAAAAAAATCATCCGCGGATGGGTCGCCTTTGGTTTGTTAGACGGTAAGATTGTTTCGAGAAATCGAATGAGCCGCATTTAATCAAAAAAGATCGGGTTTGGATGAACACGACTGGGGGGAGGGGGGGTTACCTCCTACACTACCGTGTACGGCTTCTGCGAATAGGGAATCGCTAGGATTCTGACGTTGTCCGCAATGGGATGTAAATGGGATCAATTGATGACCTGCCCCCCTAAATCCATGCTCCCTGCCTCGCTCCCTCCCGCCTGGGACTGCCTAGCTGACTGCCTTATAAGGTCACCACCGGGGGAGAACCCGTTAATTGGCCCAGTTCCCCGAATCCCCATAGCTTTCCACAGTATCACCAGCGGGACAATGCAGGGGTACACAATAGTGGCCACTAACACACACCCTGTACCCTTGAGCAGCCATCTTATGCGCCGAATTGGCGATCCCCTACAAAAACCCCACTGGATCCCACGAGCCGCAAGCCGCTGCGAGCCTCGTTTGCTATGAGTCGATTTCTTCTCTTAGTAGTGTAAATATCCCCCGTTCGGGAGGGGTCTTCTTACATATCCCTTCTTAACTTAATTTCTCGTAGCTCCATCATATCTTTTCTTCTCACTTAAGCTTTACCTCGCGTGGTCGTCGAGATGAACTCGGCTTCGCCCACTACAAGTACATCAACGAATAGAGGTGGTCGCCCTAAGGACTGGACAGAGCCCCGCGCTCGACGATTAGTACGACTCTACATTTACACAAGACTGCCTTTTGATCTCATATTAAAGGTCTTGGAGGATGGCGTTTGGAAACCTGGGTATGTTATAATCCTTCTTCCTCTATATGTGATCGCCTACTTACTTGCTGTGTCTTAGCAAGGTACGTCTGAGATATGTCTCGTTCTCGAGACTTCCCTCTTAGCTAAATGCTGCGATATATCCGACCTTTCCCTTAAATACATGAAATGACTACCCTGCATGTTGTACCTTCAGGTATTAGAGCCAAGATACTGACAGACTCACTAAGGACGCTGCCAATAAGGTGAAGAACTCGCTTCTCGGAAATGACCCCCGGTGGATAAGACCGAAGGACGAAGACGATGAGAGACGACGAATTACGGCTCTTAGGAACAGCCGACGCGGGACGAAGCCCCATCGGAGAACATCTCATAATAACGCGCATGGCTTGAGGTGTCCCGACGACGATAGCCTAACTATTGCTCAATCCAGTACTTCCCATGAAGCATCCAATGCAGACTACTTCAAGCAAGAGTTTATTGACCCCAATCTTGGCATTGGAGTTAATATTCCGCATTTCGGCTACGACAACCACGATGCTCATCGATACACTCCTTGGACCGCCGGCGGCGTAAATGCATCCCGCCAAGGGACCGACCTAACCAACTCAACCGAAACCAGCATGGCTAGTAGCTTCCGACAGAAGCTAACCTCTGTTCCTCGAGATCAAGCGAAAGGCGCCTGGCGTGTTTTAAAACAATTCACCTTTCCTAAAGATCCTGACATGCAGCAAGGAACTGCCTTCTCTCCGGTGTTTTCCCCAGGATCACAACTCCCTCCTGGCCATGGAGGTCCCCATCATCTTGGTGAACCAGCTACCCGTGGTCTATCTAGTGCCCGTTATGCTCTCCCTGGCGACTTTCTAAATGCGGATATACTCACTGAAAGCTCATGTGAAATGGGATTCTCTCCCCATGCAACAGAGACTTCCTGGTGCTGGTGCCGGATTGTCGGTGGTTTAAAATCAGCTCAGGCTATCTGGCCGATCGATGATCGCCAACTCTCTATACACAAGATTCCTCTTCGAGATTTTTATCGGACTGATGTCTTCGGTAACACGATGTTTCACCGCCTTGCTTCTCTAGGCGGAGACCGGAACTCCTTCCTCGATATTATCTCCAAAGCATTACAACACCAACAGCCACCCGAGTTACCTAGGTTACCCATCCACAACAAAAACTCAGCGGGACAGACATTTCTTCATGTTCTCCATCAATCCTGGTTCGATGAGGAAGTACTCCTAGAGCAACTTCTCAACACGCTTAAGGATGCCAACTTTGACATCCTAGCTACGGACGTGTACGGTCGCAGTTTTTTCCACTTGCTACAGAATAAAAAGCAGAGTTCTGCCCGAATTCCTGCCCATCTATTTGATTGGAATCTACTTAAACGCCGGGATGCCTTTGGGGTAAAACCTATGGAATCCAGGCCAAGACATCCGGACCCAGCGACAATCCCGATTGTGTGCCGAGCCGGACCCGCGAATGCGCTGAGTCCAGTGAAGGCGGAATTGTCGCCAACAACAATAAATATACCTTCAAACCGCGGAGACGAATCCCATATCCGACCTCAAACCGAACTTTTGCGGATAGTAGTTGACGCCGTGAAAGTAGAGGGTGTTAACTCAACACGTCCAGACCCCAGAACAGAAGATTCGCGTGGGCGCAATGCGCTCCACTGTCTTGCTGAGGTCGAGCTAAACATAGACCGCGTGCAAGACCCAACCTACGACACTCAGCGACAGAAGAAGCGGAAATACAAAGAAGAAGACGGGGAGCCGAGGCCCGAAGGCAGCCGTAGCAATAAACGATTGGAATTTCTCCAAGGAATCCTTTCCGCGGAGGTCGACGTCAATCACTACGACAATGGAGGCCAAACCCCCTTAATGGCGTTTATCAAATACAGGCCAGAGGACTCTAGGTCGGACAAGGACGATATGGAGAGGATCATCCGGATGCTTCACAATGCCGGCGCTGATCTAGACAAGCGCAACCGCCAAGGGGAGACTGCCCTCCATGTCGCTGCTCGCTCGGGCAAGAAAGTCGCCATGAAGGAGCTTCTTCAATTAGGGGCTAATCCTTTCGTCCGCGATGCATGCGGCTTAAGCGTCCTCGCCGCCATTGATGAGTTATGGATCAATACTGAAGCAGATGGTGTGCTGACGGCGCGGCTAGAAGCGTGCCGTGGTGTCTTTACAAGCGTGGTGCATAGCGAGGCGCAGGAACCTACCGTGCTGCAAGAATGGGAAATGAGACGAACGGTAGCCGGACAATTACGATGATTGGCGTTCACCCGCCCTGCCACGAGGATGAGAGACGATGTACGATTATTTGGGACACTATCCTTTGGGTTCATTTCGATGTATGATTTTTCTGTGTTTTGATACCCTTGTACATCATAAGCTAGGAGTTTCGGGGTATTGCGAACGAGTCTCTAGTACACCTATAGACAGCAATTCAAGCGCAATGGAATTATTGAATTTCTCATACATACGTTTCTCACAAATCAAGGGCCTGCCTAGATACGTAAATCGGATCAATGTCGTGAGGGGTTACCTACTCCTGTTGTGTACCTTGGGAAGACAACACATCAGGTCTGCGCCACTGGGCTATGATCACTTGGAAGACGGGGAGCCGCATTCGTGACATGGATCGCTATCACCGATTCATCATCTTCGTGTAAATGCCTCTATTCCGTAAGTTAGGCGCACTCTAGGTGTCCTACCCTACTGCTTACCCCGATCAAGTACAGCCTTGGAAGTGCCTACTCAAATGCCATGTAACTAACGGTTAGCATTGACATCGAACGATGCGTTACTGTTTACTATGTAGTGGAGGCCACTGTAAACTGGATGTTGACGCCACTTTTTGGTTTCCTCTTTAGGCATGTGGGACGCCTGAGATATTGCCAACCATTGGCCCTGTTGATGCGAGGGTTAACGATAATGTCATTTCAACCCCTCCAAGTACCTATCTACATTTCGACAAATAGGTCTTATATCTCTTATAACACCTACAAATATTGTAGCATTCATTTGGGTATGGCAGAATATACAAGTAGATACGTATACTAAGTAGATAGATACATGCGAAACCACTTCAGCCAGCTCGATAGATTTTGAATAGCTGGTTAATTAGAGAACTAAGTAGGTATATATATGGTTCGTAACATTGAAAGTTGCTAAATAAAACACACTATTTGCAGACAATCCACAGGTACCTACCTACCTAGTAGGTCCTGACGGAGGCGTATATGGTATAGTATGTACCCGAACGAAGGAATATAACATTGAAACACATAGAACGTTTCCTCATACCCCATCTAATATAACACTTCTCCCTGGCATTACCCCTGGGGGCCTTATAAAATGCTTCTGGCCTTAATAAGACGCCACTGCGTCATAATAATCATGTATACCAGCATATCGAAATCGGATGTTTGGGGGATTCTATGGTGGTTTGGTGGGCCACCCCTCTTAAACAACCTGGCCACTTTCTGAAGTTTCTGGTCCTGAACGCGGAGCAGTGCCATATCCTGAGTGTAGTCCACTTGTGCATATGCGACATCCCGCTTATGCAGAAAATTCCTTCTTCGAATATCTCGCCGTCGCTCAATCCTCTCGTCCATATTGAAGGTCTTGCTAGGCCGCAGTTTTCGGTATGGGTAGATGGGGTCATAGAGAATACGACGCCCTCGGGATAGCTCTTGTGGCTTTGTCACTATCACCTCCTCTTCCTCTTCCTCTTCCTCCACCACTTTCCCTGCCTCTGCTTCTTTTTCGATAGACTCAGTTACTTTGGCGGCCAACAGCTTTTGGTAGCCCCTCCACCTCGAAATAACAGTCCTTCTGTCATCCATATCCTGCAGAATGAAAGCTATATTCCCAGATGCAAGAATCGAAGCTCGGAACTCATCGGATTTGTTCAATGTTTCCTCATAAAGTATCCAGTCATCAAGACGTGCCGACAATGCTTCATACATCTTACTAAGCGGCGGAAGCGGCTTCGTAGAGAACAGTAATCTCATATAGAGCGCTCGGAGGTATCTGATCCTGAAGGCGGTAAGTTTTGCCGTCGAAGCATCCCCTTCGTTAGTGTAATGTTTCACGTCAAGCAATGCGGCTCGCCACGCAGCTATGTTGTCTGCCAACAACTCGAGCATCTTTCTTCGACCCGAGAGCGACTTCGGAACCAACTTCGGGTTAAAGGTGCCGCCATCAATTTCATCAATCACGCTTCGATAAAGCGCAAGATCGAAGTCTCCATCGATTTGAATTCTAGAGCTCCTCGTGGCGATTTTGTTCGATGCGGGCGATGAGGCTCCAAACATATTAGCCTCGCTATGGAGGAGTTCGATATCGGACTCAGCATTGCTGAGGTTCATCATGTATCCCTTAACGCCTACACGAGTACTGGAGTACCTAGGCTTCTCTACTACTTCGAACACTATGGGTCGTTTGAGGGCAGCCTTTATGTCCTCCTTGGATTTGCCACGCGCCACGATAGACAAGTATTGATTTCTGGGATCTACCCCACCGCCCAATTTCCGCCACAAACTTGTCAAACCGGGTCGCTCGCCAAGTCCATGAGAAAATTCCTCCGAGCCGGGTGTGAAGTCGATATACGTAGGCCGTCTACTATCGCTAAATATACCGTCGTGTATATCTATAAGAGATGTATGTAGGTTTGCAGCCCAGAGAGCCCGCCGCAGGAACTCTTGGGATTGTAAAACGAGACGGCGGTAATCTGCAATACTATCAAGGGGCAACTCCTCAAGTGCTTTGAAAGAATCGAATTGTTGTTTGAAATAAGGGCGGTTCTCTCCATCTATGTCGCGTAAGTAATTGCCGTCATCTTCATTGCAGCCCCAGCTCTGTTTCGCATCGGGCGAAAGACTGGATAGCAGAAGTATCATGTTCTGAACATGTGCCTGGATACCGCGATGGTATGATATGGAGGGATCAACCGCCAGGTCGCGAACATAGTACCGCAGCTGTTCATAGAGGTTTGGTTCATTGATCACTAATATATCATATGTGTCCCGTAATTGTACGTAGAGGGCATCAAGTTGAGCAACAATTGCATCGAGACTATCGGCCAATCCCTGTTCAATTTCTCCCTCTGCAGATAGATTTGAAGCTATGGTCCTAGTCTGGTTGAACCATAAGATGCCTAGATCCCTGTAGGTCGTATAGAAGGTTGACGGATTTGTGCTTTCCGGTTCCATAGTTGACATTGTTTTGATATGATGTTGACGGAATCGGAGTCGTGTATTCATAATGGACAGTGATTGTTAACACGTAAACAAGGGGTAGGAAGATTGATAGACTACTACAGGAGAAATTATAACGATTCCACAGGGAAATTAATAATACAAGACGGGATCTATCCATTAGACCAACAAAGTAGTACAATAAGGAGGCGGATACACAGTTAACAAAGGCTGATATATCAATCAATTAAGCTGAGTGACAATGTACGGATTCGTTCATCTTTGTCTTGGCAGGTAGTCATTTCATGATTTCATTATTATATGCCCCCGAATGCAGAGATACAAGGTCTCCCATTAGACCACCGAGTTTTCATCTAATTGTAAACAATGCTTAACCCTGCATATACTACCGAGCCGAACGACTTCACACTTTAACATCAACAAGTCTAGACAACCCCATATTTCTATACACGATGAAACGACGCTACGAAATGGACAATGACGGCGTGAGGAGCCGAATAGGAGAGCCTATTGCTGGAAGTTCTGTTAGGGTGGGACCCACGACGCTCAACAAAGGGTTGGGCTGTTTCGCAACTCATGATATCTCGACCGGCGAGCGCGTCATTGTAGAGAGACATATTATGTGGAGCCGCGAGCATGACGACATATACGACACATTAAATGAACACTTGAGGCATTTCAACGAGCTTAGTAACGAAGACCAGGAGACGTATTTAGAGCTGTATCCGTTGTTGCGCCCCGAAAGTGTTACGGAGCTCCATCAAATTCTCGGCGGCTCCCTATCAGATGGAACTCAGTTGACACCCGAGGAAATTGATAGGTATGCTCGGGTTGAGTTGATATACCGGTCCAACGCCTTTGAAATAGGCGAACCAAGCCTAAATGACGACGGAAGGATAAATCGGCGATGCAGCGCCGTCTTTCCTATTGCTTCTAGGCTTAACCATTCCTGCCGTCCTAATTTATTTTACACCACTGAGATGTTGCCGGGGTTTATCATCTGTACGGCCGCGCGGGACATCAAAAAGGGCGAGGAGCTAACCATATCCTATCTCCCATACAATACGCCGGAGCGCAGACGGGCATGGTTGAGGGCTGATGATGGATTCCACTGCCAATGCGAGATATGTGTGGGGAACGATACTGTGCTAAAAGACGAGTTTGAAGAGGATGCTGCCGAGGCTAACCGCCTGGAGAGGCTGCTGGCTGCGGATGGGACGTGGCTAACTCGGGGACCGGATGCATTGATGGAGGATTTGATACATTTGCGCGACGCTCTTACCGAGCTGTCCTGGCATGAAAACCTCTTTTTTGTGTAAGTTATAACGCGACCTACGAATACGTGCTCACCGATGCTAACACCGTATATAGCGCCTCCGATTTAAGCGTGGTATACGAATCTAATTATATTCGAAGCCGGAAAGAGGAATTTATTCGAAACGCCGTGAGGAGTCAGGAAATCGCCATTACTTCAGGCGCGGTTGTTTGGCGACATAACGAGCGGCTGGTGGCCAATGCGGTTGACCGACTACAACGCCTAAAGACGACTCTAAGAGGTCATATAAGGGAGGGTAAACCGCCTAGATTAGCTTAAGGGGTGGTGTAAAGGGGGATCTGCTTCATCGTTATATTAATATGTTTAAAGCTGTATAAATATTTCCTTGCTGGGATCTGAAAAAAAAGAGTCTACCTTCAAATAGGTGCTTTTGTACGAATGGTTGGGCATACTACCTAGTAGCGTCCTAGTAGCATATAATCAAGAACTTAGCTTACCTACATCAATTGATAGTAGTGCTAAAGAAAAGTGAGTTTGAATAGAAAATCATAATCCCAATATCCTCCCTCATTTCCATATGACTGTTTGCTTTAACAGCCGTTTACCCTCACTTCAAACATAGGTGTAAGGCACTAGTTTTTAATATGGCCAAGTAGCTATCACCGGGTGTAATATTTATTAATAGGGGAGCCAACAGGGATTGGGCAGTTGATTGGAACTGACGTGCATGAAGGAGAACATTTGAAGGACCCAACCGACTGGGCCGACCCCATGCTCGGTACCTCCTCGACATAGTAAGTAGGTGTCGCCGTGCATGCGACGGAATCGGCCGCGCCTGGTTGGCTAAAAATATGAGAGCCTGCTATTGGGGATGGTAAAGCTGGACTTTCCACTCCTTGGAATCGCCTATTGCTCTAAGCAAGTTAGGTGTGTGTGCTGCAAATGGGTCAACCAGACGGAGAGCAAGTCTGGTGTTATAAGGTTCCCTTAATATTAAAACGAAAATTGGGCGAATCTCCCGGCGAAACCCGTTGATAATAGTAAAATCTCCGCCCGAGAAGATCACCGCCTGGAATCGGATGCGGAATCCAACATGGGTGGAGGGGTTAGAGTGAAAATAGTTGCATGGTGCTTAATTTGTGGAGAATATCGCTGACAGGATGTGATAGACCTTTGAAATGAACCTAATCTCTGTAGGTTAGATACAGGGGATAGGCGGCAAAGGCGGCGACAGATGAAGCCAGCAGCGCTAGCAGCGACATGGCAGCCATGGCGATTGTGGTGCAGTTAGGGAAAAGGCAGGTATGCTTAGAGAGAAAGAGATGATAATTCGAAGTGGTCAAAAGCTTTGTCTCCAACTGAACTTGCTGCCCTTCTGCGTAAATCAATTGATCTCACTGAACGAATGAGCTACAATAATTCACCTAGCCAATCACAGTTACGGCGGCTACCAACACATGCAACGATCTGGAAGGTGTGCGGTATAATAGCTGGAAGGTGTGCCTCATCGCTTGAAAGTCATCATAGAACATGAAGTCTTTGTATTACGTAGGAGGGGCTTTTGCCACCCCCAATCTATCGTCCTGTCTACCGCAACTCCTAAATCTAACGCATTCTAAAGCAAGGGACTGTTTTTTGAACGACGTATGCAAAGCAACCTGAAGTAGCCCACGCCTAGAGGGTATCAGTCAAGCTACTGTACCGTCAGGACAGCTCTGAGGTGGATATCACCGCGCTCGAGCTTCGCTATCGCCTCCCGGACGCCCTCTTCCGTCATAGGGAACTCCTCGGTAATCGGCTTGATATTGTGCAGAGCCGCGAACGCGAGCATGTCACGGTGAAGGTTCCTCGGCGCGACAAGCGATCCCTGTACCGCAATTCCCTGCATGACCAAGGGCAGGTAGGGGATCTCGAAGTTGCCGTGCGCGACGGAGAGCGGGTAGATGGCGGATCCGGCGGCCATGATAGGCAGGATGAGCTCCCAGTTCGGCTGTGCCGACGTGGTAACCAGAAGCCGGTTGATGGGGGACGACACCGTAAGCTCTTTCTTGCCCTTCGTCGCGATGAATTCGTGGGCTCCTAGCCTGAAGGCTTCGTCCTTCTTCTTGTCGGAGCCCGATAAAACCACAACGCGATTACCCATCTTGGCGGCAAACTGGATTGCTAGATGACCTAGGCCTCCTAGTCCCATTACTATGGCGCGCTGAGTTAGCCGATGATCACATGGAATGGTTCAAATGTTGTGATGAGGTCTACTTACTACCAATCGTCTCAGTAGGTGAAGTGTCGAAGGACCGCAGAACGGAAAAGACGGTGGCGCCGGCGCACTGTAGGGGCGCGGCGACCAAATCACTCATGCCTTCGGGGATCTTGTGCAGAAAAGCCTCGCGAACGACGGCATAGGAGGCGAAGCTTCCCTGGGTCACCTTGGGAGTGCCGTACGTGGCACGTTCGGCACAGTACGTCTCTTTCCCCGTGAGGCATTCGCGGCAGTGACCGCAGCTGTCATGCTCATAGCCAAAACCGACGCGGTCGCCCTTCTTCAGATACTTGCTGTCTGGCCCAACGGCTTCGACAATGCCAACACCCTCATGGCCGAGGATCATGTCCTGGTCCAACTGCGATTCTTGTTAGCAAGGCCTCGGGCTTAAATGTGGTGTTTGGGTATTGACGAACGTAGTGAAGATCTATTGGAATATGTTAGCTGCTGTCTTCGTGTCCTGGATAATAAAGTAGGTGACTTACCAGTGCCGCATACTCCAGAAGCGGTGATCCTCATCAATACCTTATCGCCGGTGAGTTGGTCGGGCGAAGTGTAAGTGCTCTTCACCGCGACACCCTCTTTGGATCCCTTGAAGACAGTGAAGGACACCATGATGAGAATATGGATTTGAAGTTTCGAAGATAGTGATGTAATATAATTGGCTCAATGGTTTGATAGTTATGAGTTCGGTTGATGTTTGCTTGGTTGATGCGATGCTTGTTTGTGTCTTTGTTTGTGTGTTGGAAAATGGATTCCGACCTTCTGGAGCCGAATCGCCATGATATATATATTCGTGGTTTGATACACACTTAATGAGCCTCCCTGGGTTAATCTATCGTGTTTTCCCATGCATTTCTAATCCGGGGAAATGTAACTTGTGGTGTTGTTCTATTATCTTCAGCCGTGCAGGAATGTTCATTGCTAATCAGGAAATTGTTGGTGTTGGAAATCGTCATGCCAGCATGCTGTCGCAGATGGAATAGGTGGAATACAACTCCCTATCCTCCGACTCCCCACTCCGACTTCTCCTTTAGGTTAGATCCATACCAACCCCGGATTTAGGCCGTAGTGCGGCGCGTCTGCGGGTAGTTTCGCACGGACGATATTCGGGTAGACCCCTGTTTATGCAGATGATCTCAAGCTAACGACGTCACGCCCACTTAACTATCATCGTCAAGCATAGTGATTTGATTGGTTATTGTGCATTCAGTCGTATCAATTTGAGTTGCTTATCGAAGAGACTTAGTAAGTAATGATGTCGAGATAGATTCATCCCTTAGTAAATCACCTGGTGCGGTCTTATATTTGACCAGGGCTTCTAATTATTCCCTTTACACACGATACAGATATGACCTCGGAGAAGCTGAACCCAATGTATCATCTAATCAACCGACCAGGCAACACATTATTCAGCGAACTCAAGGTATCAAGTAGGTGAGACGCGTCGATTGATGAGTCGACCTCGAAGCTTGGGGGATCAAAGAAACGATTGGGTATATTTGCAGACATACAAGAAAGTTACTCCATACAGCAATGAAGAATAAATCTAAAAACAAAGGGAAATGCAATTGACGCATGCAGCCATCCCGCCCGGTTACATCTGATACTGCGGCTGTGCCCATTGGGTTGCTTGGAAGTCATTACTCATGTCCGGCCAGAGCAGCATCCCAAAATCCTGTGTATCGACGGAGAAAGCCATATCCATAGACTCGGCTAGCATATCCTGCATCGATGCCACGACCTCCTCGTCGTAGTTCCATGCACCAGCCTGTGCTTGTTCCACAGCGGAACTGCTACTTACGAGGTTCCCATCCTCAGCTGACCCCGAAGTCTGGGCAGTCAGCGACATCTCTTCTGCTTTCTGCGCCAAGTCCTGCCCGCCCTTCGTCTGCTTGGTAAGTACGTCAGCCTGGGTGCTAAGTTCGCGCGTGATGGCGGCTGCGCTGGCTGCGGTCGCGAAGCTTCCCCCGGAAATCTCGAAAACCGCAATGGAGAGGTCGAGGGCGCCCCTTGCTGCTGGAGTTAAGTCGCCTTGCGGATAAGCAACCACGAAGCCAATCAGCGACATGGTTGCGTTCCACTGCCACTGGAAGGCCTCAGCCCAACCGGTAAGAATGGTGGTGGAGGAGAGCACTTGGTGCATGATATGCGTCAGCATTATAGCATGCGAAGCGCATTGCGTAGCCATTTTGTCGGCCGTGGGGGTAGCCGTAGTTGTCGGGGCGAAGCGGATGAATGGACGGTAGAGGTTTATGCATAGGTTATGATACATTAGCTCCAATAAAAGACGCTGCCTCTGGAGCCAAGGTGACGCAAACTGCTCAATCTCGAGAGGGGAGAAGTCCGTGGAAAAGGGGGCACCGTAATCCCGGCGTGTCGTTTTGATGGCGCTTGGGACGCCCTTCACCCAGTCATCTATCCGATCTATATAGGGGCCTAGGTACTCTGCGTGAGACTCAATGGTGTCTGAGTCCCCCTGTGATGTCTGGTTATTAGAGGCGCTGGGGGTACTAAGCTGTTTCTTGTAGAAGGCTGTGTAAGCTGCTCGGACTACCAGGAAAAGCTTGATGGTTTCGAGGTTAAACGTCAACCAGGTAACATCCTCCCCTAGAGGAGCATAGACAGATCCCGATGACGTGGCAACCTCATGGTCGTCCCGTGGGAGACTGCAGGTATTATTGGAGTGATCTAGTAGGAACGGGCGGCCTAGCTTCATGCTGAGCTTGCTATCCAAGACATAAAGCGTCCACCATAAGCGTTTCCGCATTTCTCTCTCCCTTTGCGTCATTTCCGAAGGTGGATCTAAATGGAGCCCGAGCATGTAAGCCGTCCGCACGGCAAGCGTACAAGTACTATCAGCCATATTCGGGAAAAACCCCCAGCATAGATATACGCTAGACAAGATGTGGCATTGCAACGTCAATAAAGTAGGGCTTTCCAGCTCGTTCGTCAGTAACCTCTGGCACCGCTGGTAGTACCACCGACTGACGGCAGTAGCGTCGTTTCCGTTGACCCTAAGGCTTGCTGCGGAACCGCTCGCATGTCCATACTGCAAACATAGCGCGATAATTATGTCGACGAGTGCCGAAGATTTTCGTCCCCTGCCGGACACAGACCACAGAGATTGATAGTGCTCCTTGAATGCGACCTCATCTAGGACCATGTGCGTTGTGTGGAAGGTTTGCCAATATAAACCGACGAAGTACTCCTCCTGGGTCGGAGTTAAGAAGCTCCCTGCAGTAGCCTGGTTTTGCTCAGCTGCAGAGGTAGATTGATGACCTTGTTCTTCCGCGTCTGGCCCATCAAATAGCTTGTTCGTCGAGTCAGGAAGCATGCGATTGATCGGACGCGATTGCCGAAGGGAAGTATTTAGGAAGGTGTTCACACGCCTGATGAAGTAGAGCAATGACGAAGGCCCGTACCACGTTTCCTGCTGGGAACGGGTAGCGCGCACATGTACCCCTTCCGGCGATCTCTTCCTCTCAGAACCGCTTTCATGGTCGCTTGAAGGACTGAAAGCACGAGAGGCCCCAGGATTAGAGGATCCTGAAGAGGTTAAACTTGGTGGTGTAGCATGGGGTGTATTGAGCGCGATCCCTGGCCGTTTTGCCCTGCGCTCATTCTCGAGTTCCTGCTCTAATTCTCTCACACGGCTTTCCAGGCGCTCGATTTTCCGATATGCATGCGGAAGCGTACGCACTTCTATCGCACCCTGAATGCACTGTCCGCGTCTCTTTTTACAATTCGAACACGGGAGGTTGTTATCACACTTGATGCGATGCACCCGGCACCAATCACAGGCCCTGGCTACTTGAATTCGCTTCTGCCGGGGTTTTGGGGGGTGCGGAGATTCTGGAGGAGATGTGAGGGCGCTCGGCTCAGCAACACCTGGGGCCATTCCGACGAGTGTGGTATACATAGACCCTCAGGACTCAGAAATATTGTAATTATAAGAAAGGGGACGGCTACCTAACCGCCGGGAGCTAGTGGTGGATTAAAATCCGGAGATGAACTGGGGCAAGACTCCGGGAGGGGCGAATATTGCTTACATACTGCGTCGTTTAGAAGGGATGCTTTGTCATAGGGCTTATGAATATTCCCGGGGTAAATATTTAACCGCCTTGCACATTTCTACTGATCGAGAGCCTCGAACACCTTTATTCCTTACTAAATATATCTTCATCATGCTGATCACTTATGAGTTTTAACAATCGCCCGATACACACGAATACACCCTACCTATATTGCAATTAGAAGCAATTAGAAGCAATTAGAGGCTTCCTGACTCTTTTTCGAGCTTCTTTCAGGGGATCGTCGCCTAAATGAATGTCACCCACATTTACTCTGGAGCCAAGTGAGACCTTATGGATCTGACAAAAATTGACGTCGATAACAACGGGAACATGCGGAAATGGCCTATGCTATTGCGCAAATAGAAATGCAATACATAGGCTGATATAGACCACGAAAGAAGGGTATCACGATGAGAGACGAGCTAGAGCTAGGGACGACGACGACAGAGCATTGTACCCGCTAAACCACAGCCCTTCGATACAGGAGCCACTAAACCCCGCATTGACGCCAGTATGATATATGAAAAATTTTACGCCTATCTACCACAGTTGATAATAGTCTATGCTTCCGGGCTTTTCGCATAAGGGCTTCTGGACCTCAGCTTCCGGCCATATCGCCAGAAGACGAGAGGTGCTGGAAGCAGTATCACGGCGATGCAGCCAAGGAGGGTCATCGTCCAATGCGTACCTATTCCTTCATACATAGGTCGTGCAGCCATAACCATTCCACCAGCGACAAGGTACCGCACTATCGTGATACTTGCTAGACCAATGGCGGCGTGGTCCCCATAGCTATCGATAATATACTCATAGCTCGAGACGTATATGGCGATTATGATCATGCCGAAGAGGAGACAGGCCCCTAGACTACTCCAAATCGATATGTTAGGTTGGTTACCCCAGCCTAACCAGAAGAGACAGACCGGGAGCAACGGCGCAGCTGCGATTGCGGGCCACAACCTAAATTCCGGGTCGATGGACGAGCCACGCACATATTCAGTCTTCCATCGCGCCCAACTATAGAGGCCAGGGGCAAGGAGCGTGAAGAACGTGGCTCCAGCCGCGATGGACGCGAAACAAGATCCGGTGAGGGCGGTAGACAGTCCATACGTCTCCTTGAATAAGTAGTCGAACCCGGAGAGGAATGTGAAGAGAAGCACGTAGAGGAGGATGAGGTAGCCCCCGAACACGGCGATTACAGGCTCCTGGGTTAGAAACTTCGCAGGTAGCGGCCCTACGTGCTTCAACCTGCCGATGAAAGACGCCGACTCTGCGTGCTCGGAAACGTATCGACTGTCGGCGGTTATGCGCCGCAGATGTTTCGCTTTCCAGTCGAGGAGGAGCGGCAGATACGTCTCCGGCAAGAAGAAAAACGAGATGAGAAAGGCGACGCTGGAAATGATCAGCGTCACCCATTCGGTCCAACGCCACGACAGGCCTTGAGTCTCCACGATCCATCCCCCTGCTATCGGTGCTATAGTGGGGGCTGATTAATGACGACGCGGTCAGCCACGGATTCATGAGAAGAGAAAACGCATGCATGTAAGTAGAGCTGTTGGGAAACGCTTACCTGCTACATTAGCCCATGCGATAATAGGAAAAGCGAACGCCCTTTTCACAGGGCGAAATTGGTCCCGGACACTCGAGCCGTTAATACTCAGCGTCGCGCTGGAGAAAAGGCCGACGAAGAAACGGCATACCACCTGGCCCCCGAATGTCGGTGTCAACGCCGACCCTAGGACGAAGAACAAGTAGCAAAATGTTGAAACGAGGTAGGTCGGATTGCGACCGACTGTCTCGGATAGTGGCCCCGCAAACAGAGCGCCGGACCCGATGCCGAACAGGTACATGCTAGTCGACAAGTTCTCGGCGACCTGGCTGACTCCGAATTCGGCGCTAGCGGTCTTGTTCGCCATCGACTCGGCTGCACCCGCCCAAGCCTGCGCGAAGATGAGAAAAGAGAGGATTGCGATATTCTTGCAGCGAGCCTCCAGGGACCAGTTCTTCGGGTCAAGCGGATCATCGCCCCCCTCTAGCCGGACTAGAATTTTCTCCTTGCCGTGACCCGTCGCGGTGGTCTCATGGTTCTCTTTACTTTCCGATGTGCTATGAGCGGGAGAACCCGTGTTACCCGCCTCGGTGTTGTCGGGACCAGGCTCCTGGGCTTTATGGTATCTCGTAAACGTAGAACCCTTCTCGGTCGCTCGCTGAAGATCCCTCCCCATACGACGGTACTGGATGTAAGACCACATAGTCTAAGCAGTGTAAGTCATAGATAAAGGGCAACCGCTTTCTATCGCTATATCGCTAGATAAAACTTAGAAAATCATTTTAAAGAGCACCGCATTGTAATTTCAATGTCTGCTTCTTCTCTTTAGATACTGGCATTGATGATATTTTACGGCAGCTGGTCGCGTGCCAAATTACCCTGTTTGAAACATCTCTGGAGTTGACGTCAAGCTAGACTCCCCGCGGCGGACTAAACGTACCACTAGGCCAATGCGACTTTTTAAAAATAAGCTAAGTAGAAAATGGAAATTCGCTATAAGCATGGGCGCGAAATAAAAATAAAATGAATATGCATAAAAAACGAATATAACTAAAATCAACTTCAACTTAAATAACTTCGGATCCAGGCTATTTTAGGCTTAATAATTTACATTACTAAAATCAGCTCAATTTAGCGATCATATTGATATATATCTTAGCCCTTACATTTAGGATTTGAGGTGGCTATCCTACGCAAGAAGCGATTCTACCGATTTTTAAAAACAACTAAGTCCCCCATATAGAGGCTGGAGATAGCCAACGCCAGCCAGGCCAGATTTCAACCAGGTCTAACCACCTCGATCCTGGGATGCAACATTTGAAACATATATTACTAGATTCTTAGAATTGCGCGCTTTCAATCGATCTAGATTATCAATTGATCCGACTCTTAGAACTAAAGTTATTCGAGTTAAAGTTAAAATCCAGCATTTGTAAGTGGTTCTTGGTGGTTTGGTAAGGTAGGCGCCCAGCAAAACCGCTGACCACCTACCCGTTTAGGATTTATACTGCGGATTTAGTGTTGTCCTTTCATTTTTCCCACCCCGTTATATACATAAACTCCATATATATACATATAGCCGACCAGATTTATTCTCATTATCGATTTCATTCAATTAAACCTACCTTTATCTTCGTCATTATTACTAAATTCGGAATAACGAATTTCATTTTTTCGCCATTGGCCTAGTCGTACGTTTAGGCTACCACACTCCCATTTGCTAGAATAGAGAAATTTATCTAAGCAATAAAATTCCACTGCATTCTTATTGGAGATGAAAAGAATATGCATACTAGTTTTAGTTGCGGGGGAGAGATGAGTATTCATTTAGTCCGTCACAATGACTTCATTAAGCTAAAGTGGCGGGGCTCTCTCTAATTGATTGTGCTATCTAATAGTTTCTACTAAAGTTAATGGAGTTATCAATCGAAATAAATTGGTTTTGAGAAAAACATAATATTACGGCAAGTAATCTCTAATATTTCAAGCCAATCTCATTACCATTCGCTTCATATACTTAAGGCTTGTTATCCTCAAGCCTTATCTTAGAACTCTCGCAGTAACACATCGCTCGTTGGCATGTTCTCCACTCATAGTAACACCACCTTCTTCATCCCCTCGCTCAAATAGAATCTTATAGATCGTCATGTAAAATGAATAGTACACACCTATGAAAGTGTATAGATGCATAAAGTATTGTTATCATTAAGAGATATAGTAATAATATTTCGCGCTACACGGTCTTGATCGACAGGGCTTGGTACCTAGTATCAAAGAGATGCTCCGCTACTAGTATGAGAGATAACAGGCGGGGGAAATTTTGAAAAAAGGAAGGAAAAATAGAGGAGGTATATCGCTACAATAAACTATGGAATTCATATTGAGGCAGGAGCTTAGAGGGGGTATTGAAAGAGAAATTAGAAAATTAGAAACGAGGTTTAGATACTATTGATATTCTTGATGCTGCAGGCCCTCTCTAAGCTAGTGCTAAGCTTTGGAAAGGTAGATATCCTTGAATTTAAGCATCTATGCCCAGATGCCTAGAGGCCTAGGTGGTGTTTTCCAAGGTTCCAAGGCCCGAGGTGGATTATACTTACGCCATATCCGTTCTATCGGTAAAATCCATAGTTAAACTCGACATGTCCGAGAAAATAAAATGGGGTCCTGATCCGAAATGTCTCGGCTCTCTGCAGGTTCCCGGGACTCGGCACGGCACGATAATAGTTACGGGCAGGGGTTCGTGGCAGCAAATGGATATGGCCCAACAGAGCGATTTTCTTAGTCAAGCATGCAGAGATAGACATACTATCGGATACTAGTAAGTTCACACGGGAATAATGATCGGAAGCTATATGAATTGTCGAGGTCAACGTTCGGCGACCACGTTGCTTCCCACCCAGCCGATCCGATAGGTTTGAATTCTCACCACCTAGCGGGAAACCAGAGATCGCAAGAAGATTATCTAAGATAGCCCAATGAGACTCGAGGCAGTCGAAGCAGTCGGCATAGGAATACCGAGAGGGTGTGTCGACCTGCATGAAAACGTGACTAGGATTAGCACCTATTAGTAACATCTTTCTCGACCGAGTTTAGTCCTTTTCACTTTCCCATCCTTACTTTCTCCCCCTTCTCCAAGTTTGTCGTTGCCGTTATCCGAAGTCGAGCAATAAACAGATGATTTTTATGATTTTTAGATGTCACATTAAGCGGTCTTTCCCTGAACCGTAACGGCATTGCAAAGTTTCATGCAATATCACGAGGTAGTTTAGGTTAAGTTCTCCGCCTTACCTTCCATGTGATGGGGCCAGCCCTGCGAGGCTTTTTGTTTCTGGCGTTTACCGGCAAGGATCCCTGGATTCATCGTTAGAGGATGCATGGGTACGTATAAGAATAGAGCATGTACCTTAGTGTCGTCCCACCACCTCATCCACTCATCAATATTAAGTGATAGAGAGCCTCTCTACTCCCTATTACTTCACGGCTTCCCCGAATCTAGCCTGCTCATATGGTTATTTTTAATATACTCACGTATAATCTAGATACATAATCAGCTAATTAGTATCTATATTCATATTTATCTTATTTCCTACCTCTGCCTCCTTTTTTTTTTCGCAATTGGTTTGTCCTCTCTCTGAAAAGTTAGGTTCCTGAGCTTACGAAAGCTTGTCCACCACCGTGTATTTCTCTCCTAATACTGTATATATACACTGTATAGTGCACGGTCTCGGCCTGTGCCGGACAGCCGGGTTAGCGCGTAGTCTTGCGTGCCGGAAAACCGATCAGGTCCAGGGAAATTCTTCAACCGTCATACTTGGCAATCACGAAACGGTCGCATTGGGACGATCCACGACGACTCTTAACATCTTGTCTCTTAGACTCTCTCAGTTCTCTCGGAGAAGAATATCAGTCGGCAGAAGATGACGAGCCATTCATTTCCATTTCTTCCATGACAAATATCAAACGCTCTTTTTTCTTCCGTCGCTTTCAGCTTCCATTCCATGCCTAATGTCTACCGCGCATGATGAGCACATCTCACAACATCGAGCTCACCATCAAATCAAGCACGAGGCGCGGCCAAGACGACTGCCAGGACCGTCGCCACCATGCGCCGCAGCAGATGGGATACATTGGCGAATCCGGACTGGCCTCTCTACCTCTTGAACTCCAGTACCTTATTATCTCCCAGCTGGACCTCTCAAGCCTAGCCGCCTTGCGTCAGACTTGTTCGTTGTACCGCCAAGTCATTACGCCTGATCTTATTCGCAAGCAGTTTTGGGACAGTCCTGTCATACATAGCTGTTGCGTCGAGTGTCTATGCATGCCCGGACTTGACCGTCTGATTGTTGATACGACTCGTCTGGATCACGAATGGCGGTCCATCTGTTTTCAGTGCTGGCATGATCAGATGAGCCGCGACGGCCACCATAAGCAATGGCCAATTGTGATCATGGCTAATGGTGACAAGGGCTACATCTGTCACTTCTGCACCTGGCCAGTTCATAGCGGAGGTTCTAACAATAGGATCACGCAGATGCATGCTCCTTGCAGGGTCAGGCGGACACTCGTTGCCATCTCTTGGTTGATCATGGCCGTCATACAGTTCGGGCTCGGCATGCTAGCCGCCGTGTTGGCCTGGACCATGTTCCGGAACCAGTCAACTGTATTGATACCCGCAAGCGTACGGGCCCCCGTTTTCTCTTATTCTACCCCCGAAGATGTTCTAACGATGCCGCCTTTTTAGATTGACTTCGGTCTTGCGATATTAGCCCTATTTATTTTCGTAGTGCGTGTGGGCACCAACAACGAGCTCACATACACGCGTGCACTTGCGGCAGAGTTGGTAATAACCTTCATCCGCATCCCTCCCGTAACCTATACGGCACGCGAAACCGTCATCTCAGAGACCACCCAAGGTGGCCCGCTCCCTAAGTTCGGCTTTGGCGTCTTCTTGATAAACCTGTAAGCCCACTAACCCATGAATGATGATAGATGTCAAGTGTTAGACGCAGCGCTAACCGCATCTCTTCACTAGGATATTTCGTGTTCTGGACGTATTTGGCTATACGTTACTAAACTTCGGGTATGATCCACGAAAGATCTTCCTAGGAAAGCTATCTTTTAAGAAGAAGCTATTGTATGGCTTTTGCACATTCATGGTGTGGTTTGCATTTATACCATTTTAGAGACGGGATAATTGTATGAACGGCGAAAGCCTTCAATATGTCTCAACTACGATATTAGCAGCTCCGGCTGCCGTAATGTTAGCGATTAGCGATTGACTCCAATAGTATGTCTTCTTACTCATTCGCCCTATCTTCATTCTTACCTCGTCGAGGAAGTAAAGGCACGTCCTGCCCATCCGCACGATATACTCTCGCCCCACGTTACAACAAAACGAAACCTCATAGTCTCACGTATAGCCTCGCCTCGAAATGCTTAAGTCAACTTGTCTAAGTATCTAATATCATGAAGTGCCAGACGCCATATTAGATGTGGGACGGGTAACGGCATGCGGACCCCTAGCCAAGACCAGTAGTCTTCCCCACCCGGGGTATGAGCCTAGCCTACTCCTGCTCCACGTCGGAACGAGACCCTGATTCTCTACTCACACAGAGTCGGGGCCAGAGGGATTGATGATATATGGCCTCTTGTAGGACCCAACTTATCTACGCATACCCAGCGACTACAATATAATTCGTCGTATAAGCTCGCCGGATTTCGCGTTGACCTACACTCCCACCTCACGTATTCCCACGCGCAACCCTCAACATTGAGGTAATAACCGCCAGGATCTCCATCAGACGAAGACTAGGATCGTGGATTAAAGAACTCACCGTTAATGGCTACGAGAACAAGAGGCGGATGGATAGGGTCTGAGGGATTGACAGTAGCCTTGGCGTCGACATCGGCTATCAGCACGTTAGGACATATATGGTCAACATAAAGAGTAGAGGAACGACCGTGGCCGGATTCTCACCGCATCGTTTGGTATTGAGAGGAGATTCCTCGCAAGTCCAACCACTTGAGAAGGCTCCCAAGGGATGCTGTCTCTGTACTCGATAAAGCGTCCGTGAACCTGTCACTTAGAGGTGCAATCTACACCATTTTGATTTTTCATCGCAGTACACCGATTTAATCAGATAGTCGCGACCAAGGCATTTTACATCTCGTGCACATCCTCCTTCATATACGCGACTCGACAGCTCCAGACATCATCGCCGGACGCGCAGTGGTAAATGAGGGCGCCCCATACCCCACAGCCTGTACCACTCAAGACGCTAGCAGTGGTCCCCATTAGGCTACCCCCGTCAGAACCATCACTGAGATAAGAGAGCTTTGTGTTCTCATAATTGGCAATGGCAGCTGCTAGAAAATTTCGAAATAAAGGGTGTTCGATGGGGATATAATTATCTCATCGTCCAGGGTTCAATATGTTATTCTCATGAGTATGTGTGTAAATGAGAGTTGTTGGAATCCATGGCGATGCAGCCTAAAAACTGGTGCCTAGCGCGGTCAATAGGGGCCATGTTGGTGGTGCTGGTGTTCCAACTGCCCGGGTCAAGAAGTTCCCTCCCTTAATTCGGCGTGTATCACTCGATCTTGACCTACACCTACAATCTAACATATCAATGCATCTTGCGTAGACCTACACACGCACGTAATCATTGGGGCCCATTTTATCGTCTTGCAAGATGCCCCTGAACGGAGAACTGAAGCCCAGCTCGCTCTATATAGCGCTAGACTCACGCCCGCTTGAAAACGAATACGTACGTCGCATAAATGCCTACAGTTCCTATCAGCATGCACGAAAACTTGTTTCCATTAACATATGAATAGCATTGGGCTCTCGTGACGACGAACGATGCATGCCATGCCACCCTACGACATGCTTCGAACTTGAACGGACCATGGAGGCGCGAAGAGAAGGACTTCGATCCCGACCAACGAATGATGCTAATAGCTCTCGTATACGTTAGCGATATAAATTCAGACTACGAGGAAATGGTTCGAGCTGTCCAGGCTGTCCCGGCGAATGGCTTGCCTTCGTCCCGGACGGGAAGGGAATTCAACTGTCTGACATGGGTCTTGGATACAATCGTTAATCTTGCTGATCAGGGCATGATTACTCTTCCGTATGATATAAGTACGTACCAACTGCTTTTCTCTTCATTCGAGGAGTATGGGACTGACTGGAAATAGACGCGTTGGAAGGAACTACAAGAAAGCTTGCCGCTCACTTCGCTACAGCTGCGGAGACAGGTGGTGGCGCAACTGTTCTCAACGACCCATTTTCCAACGAATGGGCAGCCTGAGTGACAGCAATGAACTTGCCTACCCTTCCGCGATTTCACACCTCGGTAATAATACACAGCAATATAAGAATACAACATACTTCTAGAGAAAGTCACTAGTGCTAGTAATATTCAATACACATGTATTAGAATCATGAAGTGCTTCAGCTTGGAGCTGTTTCCCATGTCGCACACATTTCTTGAATATGGTGTTCAGAAGCGATCCCCCATGGAATGGACGATGTCGACTCCTCCAAACAGTCCAGCAGCTCTTTCCGCTTCTTCGATTGCACTATGCACTCTCTTTCAACGCACATAAGTCCGTAGCCAGCTCATCGATATAGCTTGGCTTGAAGGATTCCATACCCTCTGTGATCGGTCGGACTTTCTCACTCTTCTGGATATCGCGTTTAAGATTACTAGGTACCTATGCTATTATCGAGCTCCTTTCTTTGGGCGCCCCGGAGTCCTTCGAACTGTTTGATGAAAATTTCCATTTCCCGTACTCGTTCTTGCAAATCGCAAACCCGTTGCTACTTATTTTCTCAATTACTCCCTGTCGTCCGTATGAGAGACTTCATAGAGTTGAGGGTCCTCATCATCACGCTTTCTGCGTCGTAACTCTTCGTTGGCATGTCCAGACAGGGGGACAGTATAGTCAACGCTTCCTCCCTCACTATCAATGACGGCTGCCGTTCAGTTCTGGGGCGACGATTCCAAAGGCGATCCGGATCGTCAGAATACAGCCTGCGAAAATATTTCACAAATTGCCTGTACTGAGTTACCGAGGAGCCCGCCATCCTCCCCGCAAGTTAGCCTAGAGAGGCGAGAAATGATGACGCTCAATGGGTGTCCACCCTGGTGCAGTCTAGCCTCGGGCTACCATCGCTTGCAGGACCTCACCGAGGCTCCGGTTGTTCGACGGTGGCCGAAAGCTGGGTGAGGCTATTTGGCAAGTCCGAAAGCTTGGCAAGCGCCTCCCACTTCTGAGGCCGTGAAGATGTTGGCCCTCCAGAAAGGTCTGGGATGGTGAATAGCGAGCAATAAGACTCGCGTTTTGGTGATATGATGGTAAAAATACCATCAACAGAACCGTGAGGAAAATGCCAATAAAATGGCGTAGGTATGGGATGGGTGGTCAAATGACCGGCACAGTAGAGGTGCTACCAAATGTAAGGAGAGAGTCTGGAGTAATAGTTGATTAATTAGAAGAAGTCTACGAAGCTAGCTGATTGACAAAGTATCATCTACTTGATCAGAGGTCTGGTAATGTCCGATGATCTCAGGAAGGTCTTAAGAAGGTGACTTGTGATATAACACCGGTGGTTGACCCGCTGGGCTCGGGAGAGCCAGAGCCGCCGTCGCGGGTGCTGGACTGGCGGGGGGAGGAGCCCGGTCTCGATGTCGATGACCCGGGGGTTTCGGGTTGGCAAGACCCGGCGCAGTCAACGAGGACAAGGAATGCCCGGGATTGAGTACTCCGCGGAGAAACCCAAGCAAGCGAAAATGAGAAGGCAGACAGCGATGAGGAAACTGGATAGTTCAAAGAAAAAAGCCATTTCGACGATGTCTGAATGGTGAAGAAGAAAGAAGAAGAAAAAGCGAGAACCAGCGAGAACAGGAAATAAACCATTTATCAACTCGAGCCCTGACTTCGACGTTGGTAGGAGCGGTCAGGTAGTCCTCGATGAGCATTACGCAATACATATTGGTTGAAGCAAGTCATACGTAGTTAGGTGGCCGAAGTAGTATAGACGGCTACCGTTCAGTTCTGAGGCGACGATTCCGCGGCGTCGTTGAAAGGGCCCGGAAGCGCGCCATCTCGTTCCGAGAGACGTTCACCATAAGCGCCAGTGATGTGTGATGTGGAGGCTCGGGGTCAGGAGTTTATGGCTGTGGGCGATGTGCGCTGTTGTTTTGTGTGGGGGTTCCCCGTGTAGCCGCCGTTTTGAGAGTGTTGTGGTGAGAGCGCCGCCGGGCTTGAATGGGAGTGATATGTCAGAGCTACCTTGAGACTCGCGGCCTGGACTCTCTAGCGCACCCATCGGGTCGCTATTGGGGGAATAGATCCGCCTTTGCTCAGATAGCGATGATGCGTTTAGGTGTTCGAGTTCTGGTTGGCGTGGTCTTAGGTGGTTCCGCTCGGGGCGGACGCGTCGATGAGGACGCGTTCTGGGGTGGCTGGTTGTTTTCCCGACTCTATATTTAGGACTTTCTCAATTATGGCAGGTATTACAACGTCTGCCCCTGTACCTTTGGCCATTCGGGAGTGTTCGGCGAGAAATGAGGACTCTCAATGGGTGTCCACCCCGGTGCCGTCTAGCGTCGGACCACCATCGACTGCAGAACTTCATCGAGGATCCGGTGGTTGACGAGCCGGACCCGGCATAGCTGGCGCCGCTTTCGCGGGTGCTGGACTGGCGGTGGGAGGAGCCTGGTCACTACGTCAAATGACAGCGAAGTCTTGAAGAGGCCTTGTAAGAAACGACGGCTCCGCCACTCTGCGGGACGGAAGAGTCTTTCTAGGACAGTTGCAGACAACATCCATCTAGAATGTGTTAAGGTCCTTAGTGCTGCTGCCGATTGGGTACTGAAAGGGGCGAGGTTCCTCACTGGATCTCTACACCCTAGTATTGCGGTATGATGACGATGAGGGGATCGACTAGCTTGTTTGGCTTCACCCAAAGGCTACTAGACTCCATCGCCACGATGAGGCACAAGCTACGATGGAGACCCGCCCTACCCCCCGTAAGTTAGCGAGTCCCAGAGACTTGGCCGACGCTCACTGGGGTCCTAGAAGGAGAGACAGCCTTCTAACGTCGCCAGCGGCGACCCGACGGACGTCGTCCGTCGCCCATGACGACGGGGAGGGGGAGGCGGACAGGCAGGAGGCGCTCCAACCACGGAGGGTATGGTAGCCCGGGAATCGTATAGTTCACCATGAACTTTAGACAGCAGAGAATCAGATAGGCAATGCCAACGAGCAGCCAACACAACTTTAAATAGAAAGACATTTTGACGATGTCCAAACGGTGAAGAGGAAAGGAAAAGAAAAGAAGAAGAGAAAATCAGCGAGAAGGTAAATCAAGTCATTCATCGACTCGAGCCCTAGCTTGGCAGGGGCTATCGAGTAGTCCTCGATAGCCATTACGCAATATATATTGGTAGAAGGAAGCTGGAGGTAGCTAGGTGGCTAAAGTATTATAGACAGCGGCAAGCAGGGCCGGCATAATCGCGCATGAGACCATAGATCGGCCTATAGTCCTAGGAAGTCGCTACTTGAGCAATAACTATCACCCATTGCACATGTGGTAATTTTGTTACTTTTATGAAGTGGACTAAGAGGTTTAGCAAATGCTTATACTGCGCTGCAAGGAGCCTCAACCTATGAGACGAGTCTATATGGCATGGAACAGCTCAGGCCCAAGGAGGACAAGTCGGTGCAATGTTCAAAAATCCTGCCAGTCATCGAGACGTCCAAACGTTTTTCGCAACAAACTTCGGGATAAACGAAACGGATCAGAAGCTTGAACTTCCTACCATGGGGAAGGAAGTTAGCACGTCGCACCCCTTGATCCCGTAAGGAGGGGGTCTGTCCCTAACCTAATGAGTTTCTGAAGGAGAAGGGGGCCTACAGTATTAGGTTCAAATTCTTAACCCTAGTAGGTAAGAATTGAGGCCTCACATGCAACAACTTAACTTCTCCCTAGGCTTTTTGGTCAGCATCATAACTGTCAGAAGGCTATTGTGGCCCATGCAGAGGGAGTCGTCCCTTCTACTCGGAACCTAGCACCCTCGGCTCATGCAGGAGGGTTCTTTCCCCTAGATATGGGGGTTCAAGGGAGACCAAGAGCCACTTGGATATATAGACCTAGCTAGGTAGGGGTAATGGGAAAGACTGATGAAATCGTGTGGAGCATCGCTCCCTCTAGACACAGGCGTGGCGGGTATTGAACTTACCTAACGTCGACCCTTGCGGGTATCGGAAGATTAGGTCGTGTACCACGAATGGGGGGTCTTTCTAGAGGCCAAGACGGGAATATACAGCGATAAAGGACCCTAGAGTATGTAGGCTCGTATTCTTAGCTAGATAGGAGTTGAGGCGCTCGAGTAGTGACGTGATTGCTCCCTAGGTTCTTATTGCAATGAGAAAATACGCCCATGTGTAGGAAGGAAGTAAAGAGACCAATCGCTTAGTGTGTATGGAGCGCTTCAGCAGTGACTGTGCAAAATAGCTTCTAGAAGGACCACCCGGGTTGAAAGAAGTCGTTTGAGATTATGCATATCCATGTATGCTGTTCGATGTTACATAGGAGCAATTGGCATGGATACTATATGCAGTTGGCACATATTTACAGATACTATGTAGTACTTACTCATAGAGGCTGGCATGCGTGCACATGCATGAAGCTGCTTCTACTATTATTGGTGTATATCCGTATCAAATACGGTACACCGATGTCACTAACAGTGTCGGTAGCTTCCGAAAAAGTGTAACCTTGGGGGATTCGATATTATTGTATCTCCATTTATTATTGAGATATTTGATTAAACCAGGGAGGGTACGTAGTCTCATTAGCATGACTCTGATAACCTCCCGCTGTCATCAGTTTGCTTTCAATCTTTTCTCATACAAAACCTCAATCAATCGAGCAGCTCGCAAGGCAATCTTCCTTGCTTCTTCAGTGCGCGTCTTTTCCGCCTCTTCCCTAAATCTTTTCATCCAGAACAGCCATCTATCCAACCGTAACCCGGATCCGCCCTGGAATAGTGATCCACCCTTGAGCATGCGGCGGAGTTCGTCGCTGAGCTCCGGGTCCGGATTGGCGGCTAGTGCTTCGACTAAGATAGGACCGGAATACTCGATATACATCGCTGCTGTTATTAGACCTCTGTCTAACGCGCTGCTCTTTGGGGGGTTCATTTCCTCCTCCAACGCTTCGCGAAGCATCCATATAGGCTGGTTTATATAGTGAACCACTCCAGCACCCATGAGCTTCGCGGAAAACGCATGAAACTGTACCCAGGCCTGGTCGATTTTTGCCTGTTCCTCCTGGTCTTTTGATTGCTTAGGGCCATTAAGGTATTCCCTAAAGACTGCGCCGAGAACCGGAAGGTCGGTCCAGAGGCGGGACTTTTCATACTCATTAGTCTCCCCAGGAATATCTAGTGCGTAGAGACAGTTGGGTACACTTACATCCCACACGGTGATTTCAGTGTCAGGGAGCAGGATCAATTCCTTCATAACATTCACCAACTTATCCAGCGCGGGATGGTCATATGGAATTTGCTCGGCGACTGCGATGATGCTTTTCCATAGCTCGAAGAGAAACCCATCGTCCAAGACTTTCTGGTCGCCGCTGGGTTCGGGTGCAAGCTTTGATATAGCAATCGCTACCTTCGAGGCTGGGGTGGTGCTCCCTAGTTGAAGGTAGTTATCGAAGGCATTGAAGATCGACTCTTCAATGAGGACCTTTCCCTTTGAATCTTTCTGCTGTAGTTCAATCTGGTAAGCCATGATGTGAAGTTGAGCTACTCTTGATGAGTTAGATATCACCGAGGTTTAGGATTTGGTATATATCTCCGTTTGTTGCCTGCGATTTGAATTGTGGAGTCTTATACGACATCGAGTTAGATATCGATTGCGGTGACCATTGAATGAAATGCATGGAACCAGCACGTGTTTTCGAATCGGCTTCCATAGCGAACCATTCGCATACATCATAGCGGCCAAATCAATCTAGCTTAGCCCGAAGAGGAAGGCGATACTGAACGTTACGTATGGCTCTACTTTGTGCATTGCATCGCATCGCATATTCTTGATGTGGTTTTTTCATGTAATTGGATTTCGAACATTCATACATTGCTGGCGCAAGGGGCTTAAATCTCTAAGCGGAAAGGAAGGACACCGCGGGGTCTAAGTACGCGCGCCACATGTGATTTTAGTCTTGAAAATACCACCACTAGATAGTTATCACCTTAGAAATGCTACAAAGTTAATAGAATTGAAGACTGGTAACAGAACCTTCCATGCTATAATATAGTATACATACGCTAGATTCTCCTGAAACGGCCAATGCAAGTCCTACCCATTAATCGCTAACCCCCTATTAGCGCCGCCGACTGATGCGATAAACGTGAATCATAACCAAAAATTCCCATGCTCGTAGTAAATCATAAGAACGTGAAATCCGAAGGAATTATAGTATACAAGATTTTGGGGTTATTAGTACGCGGAATGAAAGAAGCAGAGATTAATAGGATATAACGTTGAAAAGTCCTTCGCCTTTTCTTAATTCTGCTTTGGTGCCAAGTCCAATGTCATAGTGCTTAAAATTGTAGCCATGCGCAGGCGGGACTCGTCCTCGGTGAGGGGTGTTGGGGATTGTGGCGGTCTCAGGTGCTTGTCCTCAGCGTGGAGGTGAGAATTTAGATATCGTTGCAGGTTGTAACCAACATCGATAGGGACGTCAATTTTGGGTCGCTGGACCGGTACTTCGGGAGCGACGTCCTCTTGGCTACATAATACGCACACATTAGCAATGGCGAATCATAAAAGAGCATAAGGAACAAAGATTGGATTTGAAATTGAAATTCTCTAATCCGATTTTTACAGGGTAGCTTTATTAGTCGGAACTCACTTCAGATACTGAACGGCACGTGCCGAATCATCAACTTGGCCGTTAGTTGCCATGGCGCACGTAACACTGGGCAATCAATGAGACTAGGGGGCTAATTGAGTTTTCCAGCGGTCTGGTTTAGGCCTCGTTTAGTGCTCGGCTGCATCCGCTGGCAGCCTGTCAAGAAGGTTCTAAGGTTGTATGGACCCTGCGTAAAGATTGTGGGGTAGGTCGATAAGATACCAAGCTAGATAGGGGAGAAACGTGCTGTTTGGTGGAATTCTCCCAAAAGCTAAATAGATACAACAACGACAACAAGTTTTGAAACGAAGAAAGTAGCGACGACGACGCAAGTGATCGATGATTATCAACTAGAACAGTTATTGATCGACAGAGAAACAGTCAAGCCTGCCGATCGAAACCAACTTGGAGGGCCAGAGGGCCAACCCGAGATTTATGTAAAGAATCACCAAGGAACGAAATAGGATACCACTCATCCCTAGCGCAGTTGTCGAGCTTAGGCGTAAGCGCAGGCATAGGCACAACCTTGGAAGCTTGCGCGTGGTGTACCGCGTGGTTGTTTCTACCAACCTATACTCGTCGAACCTGAACCCCCACGACACAAGACCCTTCACCGGAAAGTAACACGCCATCCCCCTGGCGTATATTCTCCGGGGATTACATGATGTCATTGAGATCCTCGTCAAATCATCACCTGCATAGATGCTTGCAATGCCGCGCCTGCGGAAAGAGAGCCGTCGATACACCTGATACGATGAATGGTTGGATTTTGAGGCTGATGGACTCCGTAGAGCTTCCGATCAGGGTCCAGATTCAGAGTAACTCTAGCCCCCACTAGCATTGTTGATCTCATTCCTGTTTCGAAACGAGCGACGGCAACCCGACCCGGCCAACTAAACATTTATGGGCTGATTTTTTCTTTCCCGTTGACTCTGATCTGACAAGTGGAAGTGGGTTGCTACGTGCGATAAAGACCGATCGGGCAAACTTAGGACCTAGCTCCTTCGATGCTCATCAACACCATTACCCCGATACTTCTCTCCTTAGGCATCTGGCTACCTGGCCCTCGTGACTACAGCTCCTAAGACGATCATACCCCTTTTCTCGCTAGAATATTGATTCAATGAGGCCATTTTCAGTGCTACGGGCTAAGAGAACCTCGTCGAAGTCAACGGCGACTGCTCGTCCTACTAGGCAACCCCCACCAAAACGACGAACTTCTCTGAACAGCCGAAGTTCACCGAACGATAATGACGTCGAACCATTTAAAAAAAAATCGTCACTAATCATCAAATCTCTGCCGTGAAGCAATGACGTATGTGTAAGCTATGGTCATGAAACTAGTTGTCAAGCTAGGATATGAAAGTGCCTATTTACTGGTATTGGTTCGTGGTTTGCCGAAGGAGTTTCAGCCGACGAGTCTAGAACTCCAAACGTATGCGTGTACGCGGGCCAATGAATTGGATATGAAGACTGCAGAGGTCTAGACTTTCAAGGTTCACCAAGATGGCATTCAATAGGAGAAAAAAAATCAAAGAAATATTTTTTTCTTGGCTTGGCTACGTCATCGGTCAACAGAAGAAAAAAATAGAGAATTGGACGCGCGCAACACTGCCCTGCCCCTGGACCCTGGACCTTGGACCCTTGATGACAAGCGTATGCAGGGTAACAGACCCCTAAATTCAAGCCATGGGGAAAATGATCTAAGGAATATGGATTTCTCGGAAATCTCGATGCTCCGCAATCACCTGGGCACTAAAAACTGCACGCCAATTTTCAACCATGGGATTCGTATTCCTTGTTCCTCCGGATGCCCCTCCGACAAGCTGGTCTCGTAGCCAATCATATATGAGACATTTTGATCCTTCAGCGAATCAGGCCATAGTCGTCTGCAAGCTAACAATAGGCGGGTGAGAAAGTCCCAATTCAGGCAGATCCCAAGGCAAACGGCGCTAGCGACGGCATTGGATGCCTCTCTGCTCCTGCGATCTAATAGTCCGCCTACTAAAATTTAAGATGAACCAACTCATGGACGCCCAAGGTAATAAGGAGCTAGCCGTGATGCATATACATGCGGTTGCGGATGCATGGTTCCCAACCGTGGTTAGCCCGCAACTTCGCCGACGGTCGGGGCGTGGCAGATGGTTAAGTCAGATTGCCCATGCCGTACGTCACTGGCAGATTCCCATAATGGGCGGCCACATGGACCTACAGGATGGTTGCACTCGTTACACAGATCCCCTTGGTCTAGACCGTTCGCAGTACTGGGGTGCGCTGCCCATGCTGCCATTAAAGGGTCTTCGCCTACCACCATCAACCGCGTTATACGGCTTATTCACCGCACTCACCCAAAAATTGACTGCATCAGCCAGACGAAGTCGACTCACGAAGAGACTGCCTTACAATATGGTCTTACTCTGATGTCAATATGCATTTGGCATCCATGAATGAACTACAATGGTTCCAAAATATCTAACTTAGGTACATGAAGACGTTTATGCATAATTTAGGGATTGCGTCACCGGGATACCAGAGTATGTCTAAGGATTTGCCTTGCCAAACGATGCGACATACCATGTAAGGCTACCGCCTCTAATCAAATCTCATTACTAGGTATGTACAGTTCAACAGCCGCCCACCCCATTTTGGCGGCTATTGCCAATGAGATTTATCGTACGACCGAATCCCCCTTACCCCCTTGTTCCTCCTTGAAGGCCCGAGGCTAGGGGTTTGCCAGTTATCCCCGAGATTCTCAAAGAGTTCCAAATGTCCAGGAGCTCTCCCACGAGTACGTCTGGCCCGGTCCAGTAATTTGCTTCTCGACGCGGTCCCACTCAGGGCTAAATTCATACATTGTCAGCTCTCACGTCATACAAGGGCTGTCCGTCGGACACGCTACGGTCATTGGAGACGAAAAGGCAGCTTTCTCAAGTGTTTCAGGAGGAATAGAAAGGTAATCTTACTGGTTGATGCCGTCGACGTAATCCTGAGCTTCGATCGCAACGCAGGAACTCCTGACTACCTTCTTGTTGGTCTTGGTGCCCTGGGTGCTCTTCAGGTCGGCGGTGCCATCCATCCAATTGCAAGAATAGACGACGACGCCGAGTTGGTCGGTCCGTAGCTCGGCCTTAATGCCGGAGAAGGGACTGGACAGGCTGACGACCACGGCGTCCTTGGGCGCATCGTCGATCAGGAAATACCCGTTGTAGCCTTCGCAGGCGCCGCCAGCGCCGCAGTTGCCAGCGAACTTAGGGTCGTTCTGCGCATGACCCAAGAACAAACCGGCCTTACTGGCGAAGTCGTTAATGCTGTTAGGTGCCGCAGTGCCGATCTCGCCCGTGGGCAGCGCGGCATCGTCGGCGATCAGGTAGCGCTTCGAGTACGGCATGTACAGCGTGTGGTTCCACACCTTGACCGTGTCGGGGTTCTTGTAAGCGTCCAGGTTGAAGTAGGTGTGCTGGGTTAGCATGAGCGCTTTTGCCCGTCCGTCTGAGTTAGCAGAGCTGATCTTCAAGCATTACGACGTCATAAGAAGCACTTACGGGTCCTAGCTTCGGGCGATGTCGCTTCCATCTTGATTTTCCACGTGCCGCCTTTGACGCTGTAGGTCACCTGGCCATTGACTAGCCCGAACATCCCCTGGGACGAGTTCGACTTGTCCTGCACGGCGAAGGTGATGGAGTCCTCGGTGGCGTCCGTCACGTTCCAAATGCGGTACGACCAGTTGTTCGTACCGCTGTGCAGCGTGTTGGCTCCATCGTTCAGCTGCGTCGTGTACGTCTTGCCATCAATCGTGTACTTGCCCTTCCCGATGCGGTTGACGTAGCGGCCGGGGATACTGTTGTACACGGGGTGTCCTGGGTCCTTGGCTGTGGCAAACCCGTTAGCTCCTTCGTTGATCCCCAAGGACACGGGAGGACCCTGAGGGGGTTAATTACCGTAGTAGTCAATGTCTTCGTATCCGAGCACCACGTCGACATCCTCTCCATTCTTGTCCTTGACGAAGAGATTGGTGAGTGTGGCTCCGTACGGGATGAACTGGAGTATGTCAGCGTCAATCTATCCGCTTTTCTCTTTGTTATAGCTTCGTCAACGAACCTGTGCTTTTACCCCCGACGAAGAGATCGTGTACTTTCCATCCGCCCCGGGCTTTGGAGCTTCGGCAACGACTGATGTCGCCGCCGCCAAGACTGGAAGGGCTACTGTAGAGTACCGCATCTCTTCAATTGGTTGCCGTCGAGCGAGCTTGGTAAGTAGATCTCACAGATACAACTTCGAAGCGGTAGGAAGGAACCAGTCGGTAAGCACACGAACACGAGATGACCCTCAGGAAAGAAGAGACACTTGGCTTATTACTACCACGACCCCAACTATTGCGATATGGCCCCTCCTTCTTAATATTCCCTTAAATGGCTTCCCGCGGGGAAAGAGTCGCATGCTGACCGGTGTTCCTGGTAAGACCGCGCGCGTAAGCATAGTACTTTGGATCGAACCATACCGAGAGAGGCGATTCGGGATTAGTCTGGGGTACATACATGGCGAAAGGATGGGGGGTTAAATAGCCTGATATGGCAACAGCCAGTAATCTGACAATTGTTCCCGGTTTCCTCTTGGGGGAATCGATGGAAAAGGTCCCCAGAAAGATTCGGGGTAAATTCAATCCCTAAATGGAATTATGTGCGTTCGTTCGGCGGCTCAAATGTTGGCGACATTGAGCCATGGGCGCTTATGTCTTAGGCGCCTTGGCGCATTCGGTCTAGGAGCACCAGCGTCTTCATATAAGTTCATATCGGCCGCGGAGCTTCCTACGGTCTTCACGGCACTCTCTACGTGAACTGCGCCCTGCAAGTGGTTAGACTCGCAGCAGGTCTTTCTGTCGCCACCTGGTTTGCGAATGAAGCTATTGCAGTTGTTCGGTCTCGATCACTCCAACGGAAATTTCTGCAGCGGAGCGCAAGTCCAATTGCGATACCCATGGAAATTATGCAGCGTTTCGAATAGAATGAGCGAAAGCTATAGCCGTAATCGCTTAAGCGATGACTTTCTACGAGATACGGTTAGGAACTTCAATGCGCCTTGGAGAGGATGCTCCCGGGGCGTGTACGATACCTCACGCTGAACTCACGCCTAGGTAATCGCCTTTGTGTTTATGCTGGACGTATTCACCACCTAGTATACTCTAGCGCTCTGAATTATGTCGGCTGGCAATATAGGGATGTTCATATATATGGATAGATTACCTACCCGAACTGTTTACTTTCGACTTGCTATGTCGTCAGGGATAAAGCAAGTTGAGGTTTTTCGCGATTATGCCCCTGACTCACACATACTCGGTTATAAGGAGAAGCAGATTTGTATTTATATATGAAAATATTTGTACAGCTTAAAAAAATCTAAATAAACCAATTCGGAGAACACAGCTTGTCTAACAGCAATTACTTAGCGTGAGCATTGCAAGTGACGGAAGGCTTCGGCGCCTGGGGGCACGTCTTAGAAGCCTCAGCATTTTCAAGCCAGTCAATCGTAACAGTTCCTTCCCAAGTCTGGCCGTTGTCACTCATCATAACGGTTCCAGTACCACCGCCCAAGCATTGCCTGTACAGCGTGTCGAAGATGTCATTGCAGACATTCTTAAACTGACCGGTTTGGAAAACACCAGTCTTTCTCCAGGTGATGCCCATATATAGCCTGCACTGGACGCCACCGCAGATGGTGTCGGTTACGTATGCTTCGGCATCGATGACCATCGCCTTCTCGATGTCGTCGGCCCAGCCGCACCACCACTCTTTCGCCGCCACGTAGCTCGGCTGGTCGCCAACAACCCTTGAGCAGGCGGCATTTTTGATGGTGGCGGTGACGCCTCGGCTTTCGAGGTCTCGCTCCACCGGCTGCTCCTCTGTGTTGTTCGCCCAGTATAGCTCTCCGGCTTCCACTCGCTTTGTGACCCATGTGTTGTAATCGAGACCGTCTCTGAACTCGACGATACCGACGTCTTGCTGATCGAGCGGTGTGGCCGTCGTCTATAGTATGTTAGTGTCTTCTTCAATACATAGGTATCATTATGGGGCTCATGCATACCATAAGGCTGAAGACGGTAACGGCGATCGTCGCCGCGACATGAATCGAAGACTTCATTTTAAGGTTAAGGTATAGGCGAACCCTGGAAGAAGATACGGGGTTATTGAACTTGTTCTGTATGAATCACTATTATTCTCAGTGCATTAAGCATAATCAACGTCTCAGGGGAGCTGTCGTCTTCTTTAAATATATGTGAGCCCATCTCCTTATAGTCATTTGAATATCCGTATGTGTTGCTAGAGTCTGTCAGGATATAGCGTCATTGATCAAGATCGTCGGGGGATTCATAGTCTAAATAGCTCCCGTGTATTCCTTCGGGACTGTAGTCTTGATAAAGTTTGGAGTCCGGATCCGCAAGGAGCGCCAACGGGATTTTTAGACCATTTGGGCCCTTCAGATTTTCATCACTCTACGTCAATCAATCCAATCGATTCGGACCCAAGACTGGAGCCTTAAGCCATGTTGAATAAATAGATATATAGCAACATACTCTAAGCAAAGGGCCCTGGATATGAGTTCTAGGCATCGAATTTTTAAGCGCCGATCTCGTGTAAGCCGGCAGGATCCTTCATTCGGCAGCTATTATGAAGTCGCTCTATACCAATAGACGAATATACGACACACTACAATCGCAATTCGTAACAATCAACATGTTTCCCCTCTCTAGCCACATCGATACTCGGAAGTATTTATCATTTATTTTTCTAGTTGCAACTATTCTCGTTGAGAAGCTGTAAAGACTAGGACTTAGGTACATACTGAGGTCCAAATATAGCTTCCTACGTCATGGCCCACCAGCTCGGTACGGCTGCGAAGCGCGAAAGTGACCACTTGGCCAAAACCCCAAAATTGGAATGCGCTAAGCCCAATTGGGAAGCCATAGATGACGCTTAGGGGGATTTTGTTAGAAATACTGATATTCTGGCTTGAATATATGCATATATAAGGACTATGCATATATAAATCTACGCGTTTTCAGAATTTCTGTAAGCAACTGAGGCTATTCAGACATGAACTAAGTAGGTAGGTATGTAGGATCGCGAATTCCAATTAAAACCTAAACGACCTCACCCTATCCCAATTAATAGCTTATTCATGGATATCATTTGAAAGCGCTTAACTTAGGTAGCGATCCTGATTTGAAATGAAGTTTTCTTACCATGTACTTAGTATTTTTGATTGAAATCAGGACCTTACGAATTACTCATTTTGAAATTTAAGAACCTCACTTGACTTATATGTAGCTATGTCTTAGCCCTGGGGATTCATTCTAGGACATATCCACCAAGTCAGCAATTCGTGCTTTAGAACGTAGATTCCCAGAATCGCCTGCTTAAAATCTTCAGAACTACATTAATTATTAATTGATAGGAAGGCTATAGGTAAAGTTATTAAAGCCGCTACTATAAGTATCAAGACATAGAGCTTTCAGTATAGTCGCTTATAGTAATGTCGTATGTACAAAAGCGTATTATTTCCACTTTCGGCTAGTGTAGTCCTTGAAATTGGGGTTTTGGCCAAGTGGTCACTTTCGACCGCCGCGACTGCCCCACCTCTTAAGGATTAAGCATGTTATGTAATATCTGGACCCCTTCCCGGGAGGATCACACGAATTGGTATTGCTCTAAGCAAATTAGTATCATAGCCCTACAGAGCACCCGTGGGCCACTTGCTGGTTGTACTATTTAAAACCAACGCAGCTCTGTGTCGGAGCCATGTATAGAAAATCATAGCCGGTAGTAGGTAACTGGGTACCAATTTCAAATGTTCCCTGTGCTCGGGGTGGGGTTCTCCACCTAATATGTCTTCACTTAGCCGGCCATCGCGCCCGGGCGGAGGTGGTGTAAGCTTAGGCGGGGGAAACGACGGTCCGGCTCTCCTACGACTTGTAGGCGGGAAGTCGCCGGAATCGGTTCAGAGCAAGGTCGTCCTTCGCATCCGGGAGCGGGGCTCGTTCCCTACCCCTTTCCGTAGCGTGCTTCCCTATTTGGTAGGCCGCCTTCTAATAACGGGAGTCGTGCGGCGCATGCGGCACCGGAGAAGGCGGAGATACAATCGGTATTGCAGCTCGCCAAGGTCCCTCCCCCAAGATGAGTCCCAAAGCACCCCTTGAATATGAGAGGGAGATGGAACTAACGGCCCTGGTTGGCCGATCCGCGGGTATAATCTTGTAACATCGCTTGGTGAAAACTTGATACGATTCATGGATATTTCTGAGTCCTGCCGATTTTCATTAGACGCTTTAGGTTACGCTTATGATCTACCACCTAGGAATGATGCTGCCCTTGGGACATCGATACAATTAGTCGTACGTTCCGCTACCTAGAGAATTAACTCCTTGGGGTGAAGCAGTGTTCGAATTCTCCTCGTCGAGGCCTTCTCGTCAACTAGAGATAATGATAAGAGGGTACAGGAAGGTAACTAAAATACTAGGTAATCAGTGCACATTGGAACACGTTAAAACTGACTAGGCCAGTAGGATCATTTTCAGGGTGTGGTCTCGACGGAAACGAACGGTAAGACGGAATCGAAAGTTAAACAGAAGGACTATGTCACGTTCACAACAGCAGACGAATAATAGTTTAGTCAAATGTATCTCATATTTGCCCCCCGCTACACGGGGGACATGAGTTGCAACAATTAAGGTAGAGGCGTCCATCATCCAGAGACAACACGGACGACAACTGCCCACCAATATACACAAAAGAGATAGAATGACTATTCCATCAAATATTTTCCCTTCCGTCACACAGAAAAAGCGTGACTAAGCAGGCTTTGCTTGATGCCCACCCAACAGACCGTCGACTCTCGAGTCGTTTGGCCTCCGAAGGAAAAATTAGTGCGTAACCCTATGCATGGGTCGCGAGAGAAGAAGGTAGGAAAACGCAGAAGGGGGAAATCCGAGGGTACTCTTCAGAGTGAAACGCCATATATCCCCATAAAACAGAAAGGCCGAGGAGGTATAAATGAAATTCATATGCACAGGTATTGGGGGCAACAAATACAGACAACTCGCCCCCTTCTTCAATATCGTCTCTAGCGAGAAAATTTTGGGAAACATGTCGCCACCGACTCCATACATGCTACAAGTCAAGAACGAAACGTCAGCGGGTGCCGCCTAGTGCGCTGATTCTGGCGCCAGATGGGCGGTGGATGAGGCTCTCGGCATGCTTGCCGACGATGCCGGGTTCCTGTACTATGGCTTCGCTCTCGCTGCGTTCTAGGTCATCCTCATCGTCCTCTACAATTTTGGTAGGGATATCGTTGTGGATGCTGTACTGTTGGCTGGCACGCTCGGGCGTTGTCATGGTTGATGCCATGGACATCGATGTGCTGCTTCGGTTCGGAATTAGGTCCGGGGTGGGGGGGATGCTCGAGGCACGTCCGGAAGGGTGTAGTAGGCTGTCATCGCCTACCTCTGACGTAGCCGCCGAGTGGTCGTGACCGTCATCGCTCGCAGCGGTAGATAGGTTGCTTGCCCGGCGGGGCGACCTGGCCGACTCGATCTCAGCATCCTGAGCGAGCTGCAGACCCTCAACAGCGGCCTGACACTGCTCCGCAATATTCCTAATAATGTGGGAAATAGCATCAGTCTTGTCTTTCAGGTGTCGGTCGGCGACGTCGTTGAAGCTAGCAGTAGAGTGACGGTTGCTGTTTCGGCTAGGGTTCTTTAACATGCGGCCTGGTAAAAATGAATCGGTTAGCAAATTGCATTTATATAGAGCTGATACATAAGTCTTACCATCGTTGGACTCTTCCTCCTCGTCGAAGCCCTCTTCGATCTCGCTAGCTAGGTCATCACGGGTAGTGAGAGACTGGACTAGATGCTCCATATGGTGAGACTGGCCACCAATTAAGCTGCGCAAGTGCAGGACGACACGGCGAGCTTCGTCACGTTGTCGAATAATAGTGACATTGGTGTGCTGAAGAGCAGCCAATTCCTTCTTGTTTCGCTTACGCTCACGTTCCAGCTCCTCGGCAATCTCTTGTTGAAGGACGAGGGCCTCGAGAGCATCATCACGTTGCTTCTCGGTGCCAGTGAGACGGACGGAAAGGCGGGCATTGTCGTCCTTCTGTTGGTCGATGAGACCGGCGAGTCTGCGGTTCTCCCGCTTGTGAGTCTCAATCTTGACCTTGAGATCTTGGGTTTCCTTCGTCAGCTGCTCAGCAAAAGCCTGGAATTTGAGGAACTGCAATGACTGTTAGTATTAAGGATGCTTTGCAATCTGCTTGATAACCATACCTGCTGCTTCCAGCTTTCCAACTCTTCAACCAAGTAGTTGTTACGCTTAGTAACCTTGCTGAGCTCGGTATCCATACGGCCCTTGAGGTTGATGAAATCTTGCCATGCCTCCAGAGCGTCACGAGAGTACTGGTTGCGCTCTCGCACAATCTCGTTCAGGTGTCTCATGGAAACCTTCGTCATCAATGGCTTCTTGACGGCACCACCAAAGACGGCCTTCAAACCGGTATTACGGCCCTAAATAAGTCAGCAAACAAATTCAAGGAAAAGTGCGAGGTCACATACCATCTTCTCACAGACGTGGTCCATCACAGCCATCACGGCATCCTGGTTCCACCACTCTGGGTCTTGGATAGACTCAACTTCTCCACGCATGACAATGATTTGACCCGCAGGTACTAGTTTTCCGCCACCATAAGCAGAACGCAAATGCTGAGGGACACCGGAAGGTGTAACATCGCCATTGAGCGCCTGGGTCAATCGGGTGACGAATTTGTTGCGCTGGTTTGCATTCAGTGCAGTCGGCGGGCTGGATGTGAGCACGAAATTGCGGTCCAGGTCAACGACGAGAGCGTCGTTGGGAGCAGTGAACAGAGATCTGCACTCCGCAGTAATACCAAGAATGTACGGGCCCGGTTCCTCTACCAATTCTTTGGCATGACGAGCGTGAACAACAGGAACGTACAAGCCGCTCCATTCGTACACTCGAACGCAGAATCGGACGGTCTCGGCGGCCATCGTTAACATTGCAGGGTAGTGACTGACAAAGATGATACGCCTAGTAGGGGAAATGGCAGCCTCAATGACACCTACGATGTTGGGAATCGATAGACAAGTCCACAGAGGCCACATGGCGAAGTTCTGGAAACCAGTTGGAGACGACGGGAACTGGTAGCAGAGGGCATAATCCTTCATATCAATCCGAACCAAATCGTTCAATCGTGGCGCGGGGAAACTGAGAATTCGCGATACTTCCTCGGCGTGGAACAGGTTGGTGGCCTTGTTCCAGTGAATCCACATTCCTCGCAGATAATCGCCGAGAAGATTGTAGAGGGGATACCGAGAAAGGAAGGATAAGCAATACGGAATCCAGTACGTCTCGTCGGGGTTGTCATAGTAGTCCGTCTCGGTCCGTTTTCTGAGGTCTCGAATCGTCTCCGCCCGTTTCTCATCAGCCCTCGACCAAACACGAAGACAGATACCGTAGAGGGTATGGGATGAATCTTGCTGAAGAACAAAAGCATGGTGAACGCAATGGGGTTGGCTACGGCCGGTGCAAATCTCGACATCGTGGGGGAAGCAAGCCTAATTAAGTCAGTAAGAGCTCGATTTAAGTATACTTCCAGGACAACATACCCTCATCGCAGCATGCAACGCTCTTGCGACCTCGTTGTCCTGTTCGAGACGGGGACTGCTCCCGAGAATCTCCGGCAACCAGAATTGGCCAACTGCACCCTTCATGTGGCCAATCTTGCCCTGAACCGGGGCAGGAGCTTTAACCCATTGGGAAGGCTCGCGTCCAACACCGCAAACCATGTAGGCATGGGTCAGAGTCTTCGGGGTTCGCTGCTGGGGCTTCCCATTAAGGGTCGAAGGAATTGGTTGTGTGATACGGGAGTGGAGAGATGAAGTCCTGCTCGGGATTATCAAGTTGTTGTCGCCCTGGTCGCGGGTGCTTGGTCGAGCATCACGTTCGCTCGTACGCGGGCGCGTAAACGAGGAGTGGGTGTTGAGAGAAGGCGCCATGGTAAACTGAATTAAGTACTTTTCCGTTTCTTACTTGTCGATGGAAGGTGGAATTCGTTAGTAGTATTACAATAGCGACTAGAGAACGTATGTCAAGTCGCCAATCAACCAGATCCGAAAGAGTATGAAGGAATTATGGTTCAAGCTGCTCCTGTCAAAGACCCTCCAGTGAGAGCTGTTTTCTGACCTTGGAGACCAAAAACGAGCCAAGCTACTCTGATGAGTGGCGGGCTGGTTATCAGAATGGGAGGGACAGAGTACAGTCTCGCTGCAACTGCTGAAGTGGGGGGGAAGAGGAAGAGCAGAAGGGAGGGTGGAGGAGAAGGACGCTCAAGAAGAGAAAAAAAAGGAGAGACAAGATGTCAAGCAAGAGGGTGTTGCTTGGTAGAAAAGGGTGTGTGTCGGGCAGAGGGTGCTAGAAGGGAGATTTGCCCCGATAGACCGAATCGTTCAAAGTCAATGCGCGTGCTGCCAGGTCGGCCAGGTCGAATGAAAGAATTGGCCTGTCTAGGCTCTGTACAGAGGTAGTAAGGTAGTAGATAACCCCTGGCATAAGAGAAATAAAATAATGAAATGGTGCTGGTCTAGGACGCACAGCACCGGGGAAGCACCTGGAATCACTAGGATGCACCTGTCAGTGACCGGAGTGTGACACGGCCAAACGAGGCAAGCTTGAATAACTCTCGTCTCGCTCGTCTCGCCCGTGTTGCAATTTACTAGGGACGGGGAAATAAGAAGTGGGTTTTGAAGACGAAAGTGACTGGTGTGCCAGGGGATCGGCATTCGAATAGGTTGAAGGGGGATATGTAACGAATACACGACGATAGGTGAAGCGACGCTAATACAATTAGTGCCTGAGTCGGACTTTGGCCCTGATTTGGTTGCAGTTCTCCATACGCATTATCACGCCGGGTATAGGTGTAACATAAAATTGGTACCCAATACTTTGAAGAACTATTCCAACAGGGATATTGGAGCTACCCCCATACTAGCTCTTGGACTAGCCGGGGTCCCTAGGAACCTCAAAATTTCAGTAGGTCCACCATATTTCATATCCCAGCCAATAATCACCTTAGCTTTCTAACTGGAAGTGGGACAGCGTGGGAGGACCAGAGCTGGCGAGCAACGAAAAGGGGCCATTATTGTGAAAAGCCACACCGAGACCATCGCCGGTACAGCTCACCGTCTAGAAAAAAGCAACAAGCATGACATGATATATGTACAAAGATCGAGCCGAGCTGAGTTCTAACTTCATACGTATGTATGCAAGACTTTAGGTTTATCTACATAGTAATATATTGAGGTATGCTGAGCATAAAAAGGTTTGGAGATATTAAAATCAAGCTAGAAGCTGTTGAATCGACACGAAACTTATGCAAATAAAACGCTATGCTTTCTATGATCTGCATGTACATTAGGTCAATACAGTGTGAGATTAAAACCAAGTCAAGACCTGGCATGATCAGCCAGCTTGAACGGGTTCGTCCTTTCGAACACTCGTCTAGCGATAGAGAATTGGGAGGTTCTTGAAGAAGCGCAACATTGTAGATGCAACAATAGAAGTTGTGTATTAGTGTTACACCTGTGAGACGATATGCTAGGCAGTGGCCTGGATCATTTAAGCAAACATCTTAGATCGGAAGAATCCTACTATGTAATGAGGCTTATGGATGGCATTGTTCTACGTAATACCCACGGTAACACACATAGTCTGCTACATGGTAGCACCACTGAATCGGGTTCTCAGCTCATCGCCGACCTGAAGCCTCATCTCTACGCCGTTTACATAATCGATACCAATTGATATTGCCGTAGACATGAGTCCCAGTCATGACTTATTATATGTGTCTTATAGCTATCAGTAACTCAACTCATGGCCAAGGCTAAACAGATGATAGAACTAATATGATGAAACACATAGAAAATGCGTACAGTACAAGCACAGTACATACTAGGTAGTAAATACATATGCATGTAGATACTGTGTAGAACAAAATGCGCAGGTCCTTTTTACCTCTTGCTTTTATGATTACAGTCGGCCGTTTTGCCATCATCATAAGTCAACGTTTATGGTTTTGCCAGCTGATACCGGTAATCAAAGACATTCCAAACTAATAGGCTACTCACAAGTATGGCAAATCCAACGTTCCTCGTTTTCTTCTCCTATGTTGTACTTATGCTGGCTCTTTTTCGCCTGGCACCCTAAAGGGTGCCGCGCTTTAACTAAGGAATTCATCCATGGATACAGGAATAACAAATACTTAGATTTATATGTAAGCCTCATACAAAATCAAGTATCCCTCTATCGTCATATATGCAAAGGCTCCACATAATCCATATGGTGGTACATATATTTACTAGGCATTACTACGTATTTGGAAGTATTCCTGTTTCCAAGGATGAATACCTTAGTTAAAGCGCAGCACCCTTTAGGGTGCCAGGCGAAAAAGAGCCAGCACAAGTACATACAGACTTGCAGACTTATTATGCACGCTATGACCCATCACAATGGTTCATCCCTTCACTATTCGTGCCCCTCATTTTAGTACAAACAGGTCTAGCTGGGAAACAAGCCAAATCCTTCTAATTATTATATCGCCTCTACTCATTCAACCTATGGGATACGTTATTTATCATCATCTATGAATCGAGATTGACCCGAGGCAGCGGGCTGGCTCCCTTCTTCAAGCAGTCCTAGATCTTTTCGAAATTCGGGAAGGGTGGGCACCTCAGTCTTTTTTTGAAACGACGATCGTCGAGTGCGGTGCGGTATTCGCTCGACCCGTAGAGCTGCGTGCTAGGAGCCTAGGACCCGTTGCGATGCGTACTAAGATAAATAGCTGCAGAGCTGGAGCTGGAACTGCAGCTGCAAATGCAAAGCGGGAAGCAACACCGCTACTGCTAGGCAATCAATCCAAAGGATTCTGATCCATATGAAACAGATGCCGACATCATGTTCGACATAGTTCAATCCATCAAACCGAAGCCTTGGGCGTAGTGTTTCGGGGTCGCATCAGGCTTCGATTGGGCCAAGATGTAGAATACGCAATGCATCATCATCACAGCACGAGCCTGCGATACTAAATTGTACCAATCGGCTCACTTGCGACTTTTAGAAATTATCTGGGCGCTGATCCCCCTCACTACCAACACGCCGTGCCACGAAAAGCTGCAAGGGGATCAAAGGGGTCCTTAACACAACTATTATTAAAACGTCCTCCCCGGTTTTGCAACTCTACCCTGTTCTTCCCGTCTATATAGCCACTCGAATCACATAGTCATTGTGATATGTGATCCTGTCATTACATAACCGGCCACTTCAGCTTGCAGGCTTAATTAACTCGAGCATCCATATATGCCATAGCAAAGACTTGTCACTTTGCATCGGCAAATAGCAGCACTGTTTCCTGAGGACTGACATATATATATTGATATTCACCTACTTAACGGTAATATCATACACGTAACTAGCTATCGATCTATTCATAGATTCCACTACAATAACTACATAGTACTCCTAGGTTCTAAAGCAGTCAAGACTTTTAGAAAAAGTTAGAGAGAAACTTATTGCATAAAGTCAAACCGTCGATCCCACGTGTTTCAATCTATGATCATATGCGACCGCGAAGTAATCGGTACTCCGTACATACACAGAAAGACATGCCAGCCTCCAATGTTCGAGGTTTTCTCATTAATACGACTCAATGCTTCTTTTCAATTGATTATTAATTTGCTGTTATGTAGTATCATATAGCCTTGAAGTCATACATATCCTACATATTTTATAGGATGTGTATCGATTTAATGAGTCCAGGCCTGTCCCACTTACTAGGGTAGGTAGTGAATTGCTTGCCATAAAAGTCAGAGGCCTTACACCTATCGTACCATTTAGGTAAAGTCTACTTGCAGACTAGTCTACTTTGGATCTTGGTTTACCCCTGGCTTCGGTTACATTCGTCTAACGCTAAGGACAATTCAAGATTAGTATGCGATCCGAGCTCGTGGCTTCATGCCTTAGGGCCTTAGCTTAGACTATTCCCTACTCCACGTGATGCAAGTTGTTTCCCAGGCGAATTCTCAGCTCGGTGATCCGAAACTTAACCTTCACATCATTCCCGAGGGCATTATAAGCAACGAGTTCTAGTCTGCAGCGACTTGTTACGAAACCACCATGGCCTCATGTGTAAAGGCGCATATAGGGATAATTCTACTGCCATATATATGCGACTGAACATCATCTCCTAACTGTTCATTAGAAGTCTCCCTTGCTTCCACCAGTATATTCGACACTTCAGCAGTAACATACCGTTATACAGCAATGTTTCTAGTTAATTGTGAAGTCTATATACCGGCCTGTGGACCAATGACCACATGGCACATTAAGGTGTAGGGATCACCTTTTTCGCAGCATCCCCCTCCATTATCATTGCCAGTACACACGACTTACGCGTCGACCAACCCCTACGTTGATTCTATAACTTTCCGATCACTCCGAGAGAGAAGGGTAGGTATCCTTCAGTCTTCGTATGACGAAAACTTATAGAGTCTACAAATCCCACTCATATACAAGGGTATCCAATAACGACGACCAAGTTAAAATAGTGACATAAGTATCCCAGTGACCGCAGAGTACTCAAATTTACCCCTCCTTACCCTCCCCTTTTTCAATTGATGATGTAGATAGGAGGTTTTCTTAGATAAGCTACCCATCTCAAGATACGCTACGGATGACAGGTCACATGGTACTTGTGACACAACTGTTACCATTCATCCAAGCGTAACTTGGTTTGAAATGCCGATTAACTTCGATTACAAGCAAACCTCATATCCGATGTTCTACGAGTTTAGAGTTTTAGCTTAGGTATTGTCAAATTCATCGAACACATGGTCTATGTAAGGATGAACCACACCAGTGTTTCAGCAGGAATCAACTATCTCTTCGCAAATCCATACACCTAAGATGAATTTTCCCGAGACCATCTCGTATAAGTATATCCCCTCTTATAGATCTACCCCAGATATGAAATATAACTAGAAGACTTGTAATGAATAGTGCTAGAAACCGTATATTCAGATTTCCGAGAATACCGGTTGCCACAAGCCTTAGTCACAAACGCCTATATACTACGCCACAGCAACGATAATTCAGTAAACATACCTAGACTCAATCTACATCACAATCGACCCTAAGTGGCAGCCCCTAAACGATTCAAGTTACAATGAGAGACATCACAATAAATCGAGTTGAGAATAAGACATATACGTAAACTAATTTAAATTATGAGGAAGACGCACTCGTTGCTTTACCTCGATACTTATCAACCATACTATTTAAACTGAAGAACGCCTAAGAGGTAGGATAGAAACCTAATCAAACCTAAACTTATTCATATGCTAATTCCAATCCGTAGCTATTCAAGTCAGTGCTAAAGACAAGACAATAATGGCACGATAGTCCTTCAACGCAATAGATATCAAGTTATCGGCCAATTGGATTCAAGGATTGCACTCTAATGTGTAACCATATTATAAGTTTAACCCCTATTCCCCTCCCCTATTCCACTAAACCACTAAACCACCAACGGTCGGAAACAGCTACCATAAAATACCATAAGACAATATCATGGAGGGATATCATAATGCCTACATGATACTTAGATTCTCATATCAAAACAGCCCCTAGGCTCTTGTTACCTGATACGAAAAGAATGGCCAGCACCCATGAATGTATAATGATCGCAATACCATTCATAGGTCTATCTAGCACCAACTGCCCCAAGAGAGCCTTGTACACTATGAAACTTCTGGTACGTCGCGAGCCGAATATGACCTATTTCGAATTAGAATAACCACCTGGCCGTAAAGTCGACCTTGGGTCCATGTGCTCAATATGCATGCAAACCAAGGGGTATGAGTAATCAACATTTTCTCGCGATATCAAAGGATTCTTGGCCAATCAACTTGTAGATACGTGATGCCTCCAAATACGAAGTGTGGTTTAATATGCAAGGCAATGCAACGTCGCCAGCCTGATCGCCAGTCAGGTGTAAAGCGCTCTTAACCGGCATACGTAACACACGAGTATAGATTGTGCTACCCCGCCAGCGGTTCGATTTGTACGGTTTCCTATTATCTATTGTCTTGTACGACCCAAATTGCCTCATACCGATATCGTTATATGTTCTTGTGAATCAACATGGAACTACTTCTGTGCGCTGGCCTGGCAGCCATTGAATCGTTCTTAATAAAAAGGCTTCCGGGCCAAGATACCGACGTTACGTCGATTCGAACTACTATTGCTCTGTTCTTAGCCCAGTATCTTGCGGTTAAGATATACCGCATATTTCTATATCCCAAATACTTCTCTCCTCTTCGCAATATTCCAGGTCCAACGGTAAATATTGTCGATCCGGTCCATCTACTGCTTGACATACTGACATGTCCTACTCAGGACGGCTACTTTTTCCTCGGCCAGTCTCCGAATTTCCTCAAGGCAAAAACTCCCACAGAGCTATATATAAAATGGATGAGGGAACACCCAGATGCGCCCTTCATCCGGTATTTTACATGGGCCAACACGGAGGTCTTAGTACCAAACAGTATTAAAGCCCATCGAGAGGTCCTCCAGCTCCAGTGTTATTCTTTTTCACCCTCACAATGGTTTCTACGAGTTGCCAAGGAAGTCGCTGGCCGTGGAGTCATTATGATGGACGGCGATGAGCACCGAGCGCATCGCAAGATGCTGACGGGGTCGTTTTCACTCGGGCAAATCCGCAAGTTCGAGCCGATCTTCCAGGAGAAGGCTAAGGTCCTATGTCGGTATTTCGACCAGTGTATCCAAGACAACGACGGTAGCGTCGGCGTTATCGACTGCACGGCAACATTCTCGAAGATCATCCTCGATATTATGGGGTCTGCTATTCTTGGAGTCGATCTTGACCACGTGGAGTCTGGTAAAGGCAAGGCTGATAAGTCGAAGACTTTGCGGAAGGACGGTCTTGATGAAAACCAAACGTTTCATGGAGCTTATAATGCCTTCTTCTCTCCAAGCTCGATTCTGGGACAGGTTTTAATATTTGCCAATGGATTCGTGCCGATACGTTGGCTTCCAATAGAAGCCAACCGCGAGTACGTAAACGCTATGGGTTGGATACACGATATGATCCGGGGTCTTATCCGGCAACGCTACCGGGATGTGTCAGCCACGACTAATAAAGCTCAATATGAGGATAAGGATACCAAAGACCTAGTTTCTTTTATTGTGAAAGAGAGTATGCCTGACGGGATTGCTGAAGGTATCGGCGAGGATGAGTTTCTTGGCCATGTAAGCATACGTTACTCCTGACCTCGAGTTACGATCCCCTATATACCCCTTTTTTATGTTCTTAGTCTACGCCATCCATGGCTAATCGTAACTTAGCTGTTGACATTCCTGGCTGCTGGGCATGAAACATCAGCTATCATGCTTTCTTGGAGCGCATATTCTCTAGCAACGAACCCGGACGTACAGGACAAGCTTCACGCAGAAGTGAAGGACCTGCCGCCTAACCCCTGGTTTACTGAACTCGATAAGTTACCTTACCTAGAGAAATTTTGCAAGGAGAGTCTACGCGTTTATCCTCCATGTAAGATCAGATGAATCCTATTTGTTATCAAGGGCTAACACGAGTTTATCAGCTGGCACATATAATCGTGAAGCAAACAGGGATGTTGTAGTTGAGGGGGTTCACATCCCCAAGGGGACCCCGGTGGATCTCTGTCCAGCAGTCACCTCCATGCAGCCGAATGTCTGGGGTGATGATGCAGCGAAGTTTGATCCTAGCCGTTGGGATCGCTGTAAGTAAATCTTCATACATCCTAACACATCAATTCGGTCGTCTACGTGACTAACAATTATTGCAACAGTAACCGGGGACCAAACGTCAACTTGGGCCTTCTCATCTTTTGGGAATGGGCCTCGCATGTGTCTTGGGAAGCAATTTGCTATGGTTGAAATTAAGATTATCTTGGCAGAAATCGTTCGTAATTATCGGTTTGTCAGTGCCGACGAGGGGTTTACTGTTGAGAGTCCATCGTTCACTTTTCGGCCTCGAGGTTTGAAGGTCAGGTTTCAGAAAATTGGAGAGTGAACAGTATGAAGTATCCAGAGAATTCGAATTCATGGTTATAAGCGGTATTGAAAATATGAGCTTTGATGTCTCCTGAGTTGGCGTTCCTGGGACCACTGGTGCCTATGTCTTCCAGTTTTGTGCAATGTTTTCACAATGTACAGCGAAATCATCTAATTTTGTAAGATCATAATCAAGATTCATTCAACCCATGTTTCGGTGACGGGCAATTGCTATATAACGATCCTGCATAAAGTACTATAGAAATATATACTATTAGCCCAAGTAATGCAACAGCCTGCCGAAAAACGAGTACATGCATATCCGTATACCTAGGTATCCATTGATGTACGCCCAGCGGTCTGCCTGACCGCAGTCTTACATTTTCGGTGGCACGAAGGGCGGGCATTGCACTGGTTCCCATGTGTCCCGTCTTCTGGCGGACCATAATTCCTCTTTCTCGATAAAATTTGAAGCACTACTTGGGAATCTGCGATCAATAAAGGACAACTGTCTCCAGCATATATGAGAGAACACAGGAGGCGGCCGAATCAAAGGCTGCTTCTGTAGATATGGAACTTGCTAGAACCCAGGAAAATAGGCCGAATATCGAATTATGCGATTTCTGTTCCTTGGACTTGCCGAAAAACGAATCTACCGATTTCCACCCCGTCGGCATGGGTAGATCGCTGGATGAAATACTCAAGTCTTCAAAAGATTGTCCGCGGTGTAAGAGATTAAGCGAAGCTCTCAGAAAATATGAATGTGGGCTGCATAAATTCGAGGAAGGCAACCGACTCGATATCTGCTTGCTGTCCAGAGATGCCGAACTTCCAGATCGTACTACCGTGGCGCCTTCATCAAAACCACCACCCCTACTTAGCCAGGATATGGTAACTTGTCTTCGAACATGCTTGGATACGCATATATTATGTTCGCAGGATACTGATCGCTCTTGGGTGCCTACCCGGCTCATAGATACACATAGTGGAACACCAAAAGCTCCAGTCCTGAAACTAGTGCATCGAGCAAATATTTCCTTAAAAGATTTTTGTTACCTTGCATTAAGCTACAGATGGCCTCGGAAGCCCTTCCTTATGCTAACTCGTGGCAATCTCGACAAGTTGGAGCAGGGAATTCGTCCCTCAAAGCTAGGACAACTCTTCCGTGAAGCAATAAACATTACGAGACAGCTTGGGAAAAGGTACATATGGATTGATTCCTTATGCATAATCCAAGATTCCCCAGAGGACTGGAAACAAGAATCAGCACTAATGTCATTGGTGTATGCTAATGCGGTGGTAACTCTTTCGGAGTCTGGGGCAGCTGAGCCGAACCCATCAGATATACGGTCACTGTCCCATCTAAATCGTAAAGGCCTTTCTCAGTACCAACAATTACGTCCATCGAAGCCCCTGAAAATTACCCTGAAGATGGAGTCCGTAGAGCACGGAATCCCCCACAAGTGCAACGTCGTCATAGCCAATCCCCATTATCAGAGACCCCTAGAGAAGAGAGGATGGGTTCTCCAAGAACAATATCTTGCATCTAGGACCATCCATTTCGCGCAACCGCTAGCGTGGGAATGCAGACAGATGGTTGCTAAAGTAATTGATGGGAAGCTGATCGTATTTCCCGCCGACATAAGCAAGAAGATATCTGCTAGCACACTAAATCAAGGAGAAATTCATAATATATGGGCTCGCATAGTCACAGATTACTCGAAGTGCGCTCTTACGAAAGGCGATGATAAACTCGTGGCGATTTCGGGTCTTGCTAGAGTTGTTGGGTCCGTCTTGGGAACGAACTATGCAGCGGGCCATTGGACTATTAAAAGCTTACTGTGGGAGACTATAAACGCCAATTCCCACCGAATAGGAGCATACAGAGGTACTTCTACTTTCATTGATGGCTTTAACTCAGCTAAAATACGTTTGTAGCTCCGTCGTGGTCGTGGGCTTCGGTTAATGGCGAAGTACAATTCCAAAGTCTTATGGATGAAACTTCTCAGCTCGCCACGGTGACTGGCGTGAAAATGGAATATGATGGCCTCGACAGGTTTGGCAAGGTAAGGACTGGTTACATGGATATTGAAGGCAGTTTAATTATGCTTGGCAAGAGTTCAGGACGTTCCTCACGTCAGAAACTATTTGGCGATCACTTTGTTCGGGTGTCACTCGACGACTTCTTGCAAAGCGACACGGGAGGTTTGTTCCTACTACCTCTTTTCAGGCGTAAGGCAGACAAGTTATACTGGTCTCTTCTCCTTGCCCTAAAGCCAAAAACCAAATGCTTCGTGAGGCGAGGGTTGGTCACGGTATCGCTAGAAAGTGAGGTATCGGTGTCTTCACCGTTCATCAAGCTGCAATCGGAAGGGACTGGTTGGGAGCATGTCTTCTACCCACATCGTTCTCTAGAAAGCGTTGAAAGGTTCTTTACCGTTGAGGATTTTGAATTCTCAAAGATTCAGTCCGTACGGCTTATATAGTTAAAACGGAACGAAGCAAGCACAAGTATGGCTGGTTCATAGACAATGTTACATGTAGCTATATATGCAGACTATTGGGATTTCCTTCTCTGTCCTAACTTATCTAAATTGTAAAGATCAACTTCAGAAAGTGAGCTAGCAACGTATCGAATACTTAGAGGGCGTAAATATATCAGGCTCAAGAAACTCGACTACAAATTTCTCTTAAGTTTACGCATCCTAAAGAAATACTTGAGGACCTATAGCCGCACAGAAAGCACCTACAAAGACATACCTTAACCCCTCGACTTAATGACAAGACTAAGAAGGCTCGAATAACCTCAAGATAGACAGGAACTAAAGATCAACGATTTTATCCTAAACCACAGACAACACCAACTAGTAGCCCCAACCCTAATATTACGCCAGGCACGAGCTCACCTTGAAGAGCCAACAAAAATAGTTAAAGTATCATCGTATATACTACTAAGTTAAATTGTAAGATATCTTGCATAAGTTCTATGTACTACACTATGATATGGGTGTGACAGAATAACTCTACACACCACATACTCCAAAGAAGGTCTGCGAGGGCTGGTCTTTTCCTTTCACCACGGCGTCAAATATACCAACCAACAAAACCTATAATCCCCCATAAGTTATCGTAAGATCTACATAACCGAAAAAAATACAAGTAAAAGCATATTTACTCCCAAATGTATATAATGTTTAGCTACGGGTGGTAACAGTCTCCCACAATATCTGTAGTTTTTCTTAACTGTCAGTGTCTTAATATTAGATTATGCTTATGGAAGGATACTCTATCTCAATATAAACATGTATACTCGTCTCTTACCGTTCTTCTACTAGTATAATGAGAAAATAAACATACGCATTGGATGAGTGGAGCTCGTAGTGTATCAAGTAGCTTTTTTCGTTGAGCATTGATTCTACGGGACTCGAGTGGTGTAAGAAGTGCCGTTAAGAGAGACTTCAGGAATCTAGCTCTATAACAGAGCTCTTAAGACTAGAATATACCACACTTCCTTCTCATAATCTCATATTTTGATAGGTTTTCAAGTTAATACCTAAGATGGGTGGGTTGTTGTTCCATGGTACTAACTGGACTGGCAAGATAGGCATAGTCAAAACAACTGGGTTAATTATTCCTTATTGGCTCCCAAAGAGACTCTAATATGGATAGATTACAACTTAATGTCTTCTATTTGTCTGAAACTACCAGGTAAAAGCATGTGCTTATCTTCGTTCTAATCCAATACTACTCATCGCGAGCTCTAGGCCTGAGAGGTGTCGAGGTGACATTCAACACTTTTTTGCGCCCACTCGAAATCGACATCGACCCATCTTATCTACCTCAACTTCGTCGTCTATGTGTGAAGGTGGTCGCACAATAGAGCGAGAAGAGCCCATTTAGAGTCGCAATGGAAGATTATTGACTTTCAACAATTCTGTATGAACTTTCCCATCCCTTCTTATCAATTCCCGTCCTGGCCCGCGGAAATATCATTGGTTCGACCAACCTCCGGCCCCTGGGTAGTAGCCGTCTAATACCTAGAGTTACCTCCTACGGTTGCTTTGCAACAGCCGATTACTTCCGAGCAACTTAGCATGCGAAACGTGGCTGGCTATACATCAACGTTCGTAGTCGCCGTTTTTTCAAGCTCCCCGCCCGCGCGACTCGAGTATTATCGATTATGTAGCCGGCTGATGCAGTTCATCGCGGGTTCATTTCATTCCAAATTACCTGGGTACGTCCGTCCCAAGCCAACCGTGAATGAAGATATCGTGGCGAGCTATACCATATACGTGGCAAGAAATGATCTTGCATAGAGATCTTCATGTAAGTACCACGGTAAATAGACCACCGCTTCCGGTTTCCCATTCCGTTTGGTAGCCTGTAGCTCGCCGCGATGAGCCCCTGTAGCGTAACGTTAAGCACACGTTTCATGTCCGTGATGGTGGTGGTGGTGGTATGCTGGCAATATTCGCTTCGAAAAATCCGCGTCAGGTACGCTAGCCAGGAACTATAATGCGTAGGAAACTTCTCGCCGGGAATTGCATTTGCCATAGCGGCCAAGCATGACATGCAGTTCGCCTATAAAATCTCGTTGGAGAGGGGTGTGCTTTGCACCCCCTTACGTACACACCTCGCCCCGGTACATCGCTACGTCTCGACACTCGACCTCATTTCAGAATCTGATAGCACAACTAGATAGCTATGTATTGCCTGGCTATTGCGCGTGTCGATCTTCTCGAATATTAATGTGTATTTGTCTAAAACTAGCGGAAGTGTCCTTCCTTCAACTCTTTCGGCTGCTTTGTTCACTTCTGCAAGTTATATCGGAAATCACTGTGAGATCTGACCAGGAATCGAAAAGGCAGGTTATGAAGACCGAGGCGACGTCGAAAGTGACACCGTTGACGTTGTGCCAGCCCAATGAAGTGGGGTCCGAGGTCAGGGAGATCAACAGTCTACTATGTCGTGGGCGATGACTCGCAGGCACTGGCACTCATTCCACGCGTATGGCTTCGTAGACGAGCGGTTTAGCGCCGACTGGATAGCGGCATAGACTGATCGGGTCTAGGGGACCGCTCGAGTCGCCATTTGCTTTCAATGCGCGGATACGGGGTGCAACTAAGCGATACTCTTCATCACGGAGGAGGTTATCCGATAGAATCGCGGCGGTATCAAAGGATCATCGCGACCATAGCCGCCTGGGCCTCATACGGTACCATACTTTCACAACACCGCAGCCAAGCTACCCAAGGAGTCCGCTCCTGCATGTTATATCACTTTTTTCAAATTGAGGGGCAAATGTGACTAGGGAAAGGCGACGACCCTGGCGCCGCGAAGTTGTGATGGCTGCGTGGCAACACGATACCTAATTATCTAAATGTATGGTTTCTCGTGGGATGGCCTGCAGAAGAGCACTGCTCAGGCTTCCTGATAACGGATGGGCACAAACCCTGGCGATCGGGCGTTGCGGAACAACTTGAGGTCATAGTTGATCTAGTAGTACGAAAAAAAGGGACGAAGTCAGTCTAAAAACGGTAACACGAGATACACGTGCGCTACCGGAGACCTGACTCTGGACTGGAGAATAAGAGATCTAGACAGTGGAGCTTGTACACTCACCGCGGCGCACACACCGCAACACAGGGCCAGCTCTAGCTTGGATCCTTGGGAGATGGCGTCTAGCCCTATTGTACCATGTAGAAAATGGATCACATCAGCACTAAAAACTAGAGCATTCGTGCCCATCCATCAAGGTTGAGGTTTCCTGGTTGCGAATCTCTGGGCCTAACTACATGGCATCTCGTCACTCTCGTCGGCACTGGTCGGCCGTAGCGTACCCGTTTCCCAATTGGTATCACCGAATGGTCGGCACAATCCAGGTTCGATTATGCATTATCGTTGGGTAGTTGTAGTTAGTTATCCGCTAATACCTCATATCTATCTATTTACTTACTCACTGACTTACCTACAGGGTAGTATGATGTTCTGCAGGTTGCGACGCAGCCAGCGGCTGATTGACATTGCAGGTCGTAGCAGCGTAGAAAATCAAGGGATGGTCAAGGGAGCTCGCGATCGCGGAACCGGGTGTTGTTCGCTGGAGAGATTTGGATATGTACGTATGTATGTAGGGTGATCTATGTCGATGTCGTGTCCAATATATCTCTCCACAGCCAGCAACCCCTAGAGGAAATGATCGGATCCCGGTAGGACGACGATGGAGTGCTGTGGTTGAACGGACCCAATACTTGTTTGTCATGTTTATAGAATGATTCTTGTTATTGCCGTTGCCATTCTGCCATTCTCGCTATATAGCAGCTGTATACCACCACACGTGAGGAGATCAATTACTAAGTTATGTCCGACGTGCTTTGTATCAGATACGATCACGGAATACGAACCGGAAGGTGAAGCATTGGGGTTTGGGGTATGTACATCTGTTATTGGTGTTATTGGGGCGGTGTCGATATCGGTGTCGCGCGGGTAGTAGGATTGGGTTGGAATGGACAGACACGAAGTTTCGGAAGTGATATCATCATGCTTCGGAATTGAGGGTCAATTGACGATTAACGTTTGAATATGATAATATCAAATTGTATATCATATACTACCTACTACTTCGTATATCATGGATGATATATATAGGTAACCTTATCTGTGGATATTGATGTAGCTGAAGGCAGCTCGGGCAATTCAAGCGACAAGCAGCAGACAGGTACCTGACCGTAGAAAGAAAAAAGAACATTGATGGAAAAGTGGTTCATGCCGAGAAAGACCCTAGAAAGGAAAAAAAGGATCGCTGCTAATCCCAATGTAGTATCCCGGGCGTCGTACATAGCCGTAGCGTACCGAGTGGCTGAGCCATGGATGCCAGGCAGAAAGAAGCTAACAATTTCATACTTAACCTAACCTAATCCGGCGGAGTAGGCTTAATTTGATTGATGAATTGAATGGAAATGATGGATGGGGATTGGGTAGGCGCAAAAGAGCACCTGGGCATTGGTGGTAGGCAATTTGACAGGCATAGCGGAGCATCAATTGACGGAGCATTGGGAGCGTGGCAGGCGTGGCATACATAGAGCTGATAGCTTGTGATAGGTAATAATAAAGGACATAGGCAGGGTAACAATGCAATTCAAATGCAAATGCAATCCAAATGCAATCCGATGCAAAAATTCGACCCGCTGCAGCCGCTGGCAGCCGCAGGCGTCATTTCTCTGATTTCTTTTGATTCTTTTGATTCTCGAAATTTCCTAGAATGGCTTTGTCGCGGCTTTCCACGAATCACGACCCGCCCCAATCAACCAAACCGGCATTTGGGTCGAGGGAAACCCAACCAATCCATTGGCCCAATCCATCCCGCGCATGTGAAATTTCTGTACTAGGTACTATAGTAGGTACCTAAATTCTAAAATTCCCCTCCCCTCCCCTCCTTTATTTATTCAACCCTTCCAAAATTCTGCATTTACTTGCAGACTTGCAGACCCAATGCAGGCCCCCATTGCAGACAGACTGCATCTCCCCCTGCGGCTCTGCCGTGCCCTGTTTCACTACCGGGAGCTCGTCTATTCTTAATCTATATTTCCACAAGCCAAGCGCCGGATCAGCCAATCCGTCTGCATCGTTTCCAAACATGCTAGTTGAGCTCATCCTTGGCTACTTTAATCAGGAAGCAGATTTGATCCACTGATCCACATTGCAGCTGAGATGGCCCTCGATGACAAGATGATTGATCAGTGATGAACGTTGAACCGACTATCAGCACAATCCGTGTGTGTGTATAGCACGTATATACCTTGTTTATACCATGTTTATACCCTCTATACCTTGCCATACTATCTATGTATGAGTACATGGCGTATCCGGAGATAGATAGGTCTATTCTAGATACTACCGTAGTACTTACTTACATATGTGCGTATGTATAGATTTTCAGTTCTTACAGCATGAAGCTGTTCCCACTTTATACCTACTTTTTTTTTCGCCTGCTCGTTCGCTCGGGCGGCGTCTACGTCAGAACACAACATTACGAGCCATTAGTATTCCTTACCGCTCCACCCAACCAGACAACAGGACCCTCTCGATTGAGGTCTGGATCGTCAAGGTCGCCAGGTATTTCACTTTTTTTCCTTTCCTTTTTTCTCAACGGTGGATCTCAACGAGATAAGGGAAGAGGGTATCCCCCTCCGTCTCCTTGGTCGTCCTTGGCCTTGGCCCTCGCTCGGCTGGCCACCGAAGGGTTGTACCTCATGAGCAACGTTGTTGTTCATCGCACGTTATCCATATGAAGCTCGGCTGCCGGTAGTTCTTACGTCGTCCAATCCAAAGCCACAAGACAATCCGAGACTCTTAAGTACTAAGCGCTCTACATCGGCCCGTTATCACCCTGCCCTCCTTATGTGGTGTTGTTGGTGTTGGTGTGTATCTTTTTTGCCCATGCCCAGCGTTATGAGGCCCACCCGGTTGTCACCATTTTGACTTATTGCACCATTTGTGAAATCTACATTGGCATTTGCTCTTGCACTTACACTTCCACTTTGCACATGCTGGTGTGGACTGATGAATTGGTGGACTGGGGGACTGAATTGGACAATATCCGATCCCCATCTTGGCTTTATGTTTTTGTACATTACGGCATTATACATACATCTTGTGGTATTAAAAAATATGCACTATGAGTACATAGTATTGCGCGTCACGATGCTAACTTAGAAGCTCCATATCCCCCCGTACCCGAAGCTATCTATCTTAGTTGGGTACAGTATGAGCCACCCCCCGGAGCACTCGAGCTTGTTGAAGATCGGTCTGAAGAGGTCTCCAGTTTATTAAATTCTGGACCGCCCTTCTCGTGCTTTCGCTTTGTTCATTCAGTCAGAGCATTGAGATAGCTGTTGCGATCCTTTCTTGTCATAGTTCCTGCGTCGTGGTTCGATCCTTTCTCTGCTCATCCTTCATCATTCGCTTCTCTGCCTGGTCTTAGGACCTCAGGACCTCTCCGATCGTATAGCCTGGGGCCTTGCATCGGGTAACTCGAATTCGTCACTTCATTCCAAACTTACTCAAAGTCTAAAGTTACCAAATACCTATTTTGTCTTCATCGCCAGACTCACTAAATAAAACGTAGAGTTTCGCTCGGACCGGCCACCGTGCCTTTCCCAACGCTTGGTACTTTACCAGCCAGCATTTATCTAGCTTCTCTTTGCTTCCCCCTCTGGCGTCTAGCCTTATATAACTTTACTCATTTCAAACCGCGCTCTTTGATCCTACGGCATGGACAAGCCGCCAGAGTCGCCTGGTAACGATGCTAGTGCGACCTCGACTCCTCCCACCGAGGAGCCTCAAAGCCCTGTATCACCTGACCTAAATGCTGCCGGAACACGAAAGGAGAAAGGCCGAGTACGCTTCAACAGTGTCGCCGGAGTCGAGCCACCCCCTTTCTTAGATTTAACGGGCATATCATCCACACAACGCCAGGATGGCATGATACTCCCCCCGCGACCCAGGCCCTCCGTTTTGCGTGGAAATTCCTACAATTCTGTGACTAGCGTTCCCGAATCTGTCGACGATGATGACATTTCCTCCGAGAAAGTGGTGTCGGCGCATGCGGCACAGCAACGAGCTCAGCAAGTGGCCGCCAACCTCCTAGGCTCACAATCCGCTCCAGGCTCGACTAGGACTTCCTTGGACTCAGAGGCCGAAACCGTTAACAGCGGGATGAATGACATGATTCCAGGGTTCGCCAATATTCCAATGGATGAGTTCTCGGTGCAAGCCGGAGATACCGGCAACGGTAATGATGGTACGCAGAAGAGTCCTTCTGAAGAACGCCATTCTCTGAAGTCGGAGGCCTACAATCTCGTCCGATCGCACACGCAGAGGCACGCCCACGGAGGATATCCCACGGCAACCACCAGTACGGCCCTGAGCTCTGGTCAGATAACACCGATCGATGGTCCGAAACACGAGCTATACGTATCACCGCCTTCGGAGTATCGACCTAGTGTTCTATCAAATATCCTAAAGCTGTATAAGCAACCCGAAGCAAGCCATTCCCACTCTCCTAATTATCCTCACAGTCGCAAGTCCGAGCTAGGAAGTGAGTTCACTACGCCGGGCTCTTCTGGCGCCACGACGCCGAGGCGGAAATGGTACGAGAAGAATCGTTCGCAAGACACTCTTGCCAACCTGGTGGAAGCATCCGCCCGTCTCGCCAGCGCCGGGGTTACCGGCCCAGCAGCGACGAGCACGAAACCGAAGCGCCCGAAGCATCGGCGCAGCCCGAGTGGACGAATGATGAGTTTCGGCCGACCGCGAATGGAGGACGAGATTCGTATTACTATGCACATTGCCGAGACGCTAACCCGCCAGAAATACATCATCAAAATGTGTAAGGCGTTGATGTTGTACGGGGCCCCGACACACCGCCTCGAGGAATACTTGAGGATGACGGCAAGGGTTCTGGAGATTGACGGCCAATTCCTCTACTTGCCCGGCTGCATGATCATCTCGTTCGATGACCGTTCGACCCACACCACCGAGGTAAAGATCGTCCGCTCCAACCAGGGCATCGACCTCGGAAAACTCAGGGATATCCACGAAATATACAAGCTCGTCCTCCACGACAAGATAGACCTAGAAGAAGCCATCGATACCCTAACGAGGGTCATGGAAAAAAGGGATAAGTTTCATCCATGGCTGAGGGTTCTGGTTTTCGGGTTAGCGAGTGCTACTGTCGCGCCGTTTGCCTTCGAAGGCCAGCTGATTGACCTGCCTATTTGCTTCTTCTTAGGATGTCTTGTCGGCACCTTGCAGATCATCGTCGCGCCTAGATCCGATCTATATAACAACGTCTTCGAGATCACCGCTGCCGTATTAACGAGTTTCTTAGCTCGAGCGTTCGGCAGTATTAAGGGTGGGAAATTGTTTTGCTTCTCCGCCCTAGCTCAGAGTTCAATCGCGCTGATTCTTCCTGGATGGTTCGTCTGTAAGTACATGGTCTATGAAGCCTTTCTTGGATATAGTGACTAACGTATTTCTTAGTATGTTCTGCTCTGGAACTCCAGTCCCGCGCTTTAGTTCCCGGTTCGATCCGCATGGTCTATGCAATTATCTATTCGCTTTTCCTTGGTTTCGGCATTACCGTTGGAACCGCGCTCTACGGAGTAATGGACTCTAAAGCCACATCTGCGACGAGCTGCCCCAATCCCATCCCGGTCTACTACAGATTTTTCTTTGTACCACTCTTCACTATATGCCTTGCCTTCGTCAACCAAGCAAAGTGGAAGCAAATGCCTGTCATGGTAGTGATTGCTTTTGCGGGTTACATCGTAAACTTCTTCAGTGGCCCCAGCTTTGCGGCCAGCCCCCAGATAGCTAATACCCTGGGCGCGTTTACCGTCGGTGTCCTGGCCAACTTGTACTCAAGGCTGCGACACGGGGTAGCTGCAGCGGCACTTTTGCCTGCTATTTTTGTGCAGGTGCCCAGTGGCTTAGCAGCGACAGGAAGCTTACTTAGTGGGTTAAGCACAGCAAATGAGTTAACCAACTCCAGCACAGTTCTCAATGGCACGAGTAGTGTGAGTTTCTACATACGCCCCCGCTATGTCTTGTTGAGTTACTTAACTAATGTCTTAACTAGGTTACCATTGATTATAACCAGCCGCTGGATACGATAGTATTCAATGTAGCCGCCTCGATGATCCAAATAGCTATTGGCATTACCGTGGGGCTGTTCCTCAGCGCCCTGGTTGTCTACCCTCTCGGCAAGAGGCGAAGTGGCTTATGGACACTCTAAAGTTATATAGTATTTGCACTTGGTTGCCAGATTTCAAGCTCGGCGTTTCGTGTGGTGGAAAAGTTGGGTTAGCAAGCGAGCATCGAGTTTTTTAAAAAATCATCATCATCGGATTATAGAGGCATAGGGTTTACACATGGCGCCATGGAGAGAGCATATATAGGCATATTATTAGAGGTAATGCGGAGGAACACAGAGCCTCACGGCCGGGGTTGAGAGGTGTGTTAGCCTCGGAGGAGGCCCCTTTTACGACATGTGATGAGGTTACCAGCATATGCGACGGCGTCGAGGCTCTTTTGTTGCATAAATTGGACTATTTAACGACTTGAATGCCCACTCTTAACAATACATACCTACCAACATACATCGTACACTACCACTATGAATCTCTTGCATATCTCGGCTGTGACTCAAGTTCTGGTTCAATGAAGATCGATTGTGATGAGAGCTATAACTTCCATGGATTCATGGATGTAAGAGTTCCACATTACCCATAACCCCATACCCCTATTATTAGATATAGCTAATAGTAAGTTGAAACTAGAGATTACGAGACCACAAACACATACGAGATCTTAAACTAAACTTTAATGGACTATTCCTTGGTGACACGCGTAATGGTTTCTATTTATATCTCGCGGATTCCCCACGCCTCGATCTTCTACTCTTTGTTCGAAAGACTAGACTACCTACATTCATTGATACACATACCTAGGTACGTATATATATCCACACAGCGGCGTCCGGAAATAAGCCCTTAGCAATGACATCGCACTGTTTAATTGTCTCTAGCGAGTGCCAAAGCTACGGGAAGATCAAAGCCTGCCATGGGTCGCCCGATTTCAAGGTGGACTCAGATCAAGCCAAATCCATGACTCACATTTACTCCCCAACTCTAGATATAACAGACATCGGGTTTCTTTCTCCTAATTTCGGTAGAAACGTCTCAACTCAGATTAGCTTTTGGAAAGCTGCGTCGCTCGGTCATTGAAAGGGGGCCGACTATACATTCTCATATGGACAATGCATTGTTTCAGAAGGGGTGCCATTGCGATTTATTGGGGCCGTATACACACTTATGTCATATCATATGGTTGTCTGATTATTGTCTTGGTCAAGCGGTCTGTTCAATATCAAAATTTTTCTTTGATATATTCAGCACTACCCCTATTCCAGTCACGATCAATCGATATACCTAATCACACATGATACAACGATATTCCTCTCCCTCTCATCGTATAGGAATCTCCTCCATATTAGTCTAGTGATCTCCTCTTATACCTAACTTATAAGAATTACCCCCTTAGGGCACCAGTCGAACACATCCCAGTTTCGTAATTAGAAATAACTTCGTCTGTCTTATTCAAGCTGTAGGCCTCGGCTGTACGAGAATTTCAACAACGTTCCATATCTACTAGCCCCTTAGGTTCCCTCAGTAAGAATTTAATATGCTCTGCTATGTTTTTGCTTAGGTCTGTTGTGTAGGGCTGTTACATAGATACCTAACACAAGCAGGATATGAAACTTTACCATGACTTATAATTATATCCTATCAATGTAGGCCTAATACATGTATGTATACACCGTATACACGTATATGAGATCTATATGGAGCATATCTAACTACTATTCCGGAACTGAGGTTAGAGAAGCTAGATTACATTGATACCTATATACCTAGCAGATAAAGTCATATTTTCGCCGTATATGGAGATGATAATGAGACGGCGAGTGAGTTGACTCCCCAAGACTCTTCGTATTCATGGGTTATTGGCGGTATAACAATATCTTTTTATTAACCTATTGAAACGATACGACGACCTGGGTACTAGCTAAACTCGATACTCGGGTATCTAAATAACAGCAAGTTTGGGACTAGTTTTCTAGAAGCGGTGTGCAACAGCTCATATCTTCGTAGTTACAACGCATTTGAGGGCTCTTACCCGAGATAGGCGCCCCTGACCCGTGAGGAAATATGTGACGCCTGTATCTAGTCCTTCTCTAGATGATGACAGTAAGTGAGTATGATTCGAGAGGTGCGCCAGTGTAGCAATTATCCCTAAGGATATTCTCCAGACGTTGGGTTTCTTTAAGCTACGGAAACTAGGTGGGCGGGATTGAACTCCTAGAGAAGATCATGCTTTGATAATATATTTGCCTAAGACACGGTATTTCATTGAAATACCCCTGAATATGTGGCTTTCCACCAGCTCTAAAGACATACACAAGTGATCTTGACACCGGTACCGTAAATCGTAGAGTAGTTCTCGGTCTGAAAGTGACGTTGCAGTGACATAAGGGGCATATCCTTGTTAATAGGCGCGTCGCATGAAAGCCATTGGATACGGGCGTAAATATCTGTTGACGAGCATTACGATGCCGGGAATACTGCGGACTACGACGTGGAGATCGGTTTCACCTGCCTTAGTTGCGTAGGAGGTAGTATTTTAATGTCGTAGTCAGGACCGGACCTTATAGTGACATAGAAGAAATCGCGAGATTGTTGAAGACTACGCCAAGACCGATCTCGCTGGCGCCGATCTTACCTACTCCAGCCTCCCGTCTCAGGCTAAAAAGGAGATGATAGGCTTGATATGGCTCGTATAGTCGCGAGTAGTTATAATACGACTTCAGCGTAATGAGCTCGAATACCAGCTAAAGTAGCTACGACTTAGTAGTTAAAACCAACAAATATCATCAATGGATTTTCCCTAGCCCCTCCTATATAATGGTCATGATAATGTTCCAAAACTGTGATGATGTCGAATCAGTCATCGGCCGCAGCTAGGATTAAGCTCCCAATGCTTCTCATTGGTATGGAGAATTCTCCGAAGCTCCAATTACAGGCCTGGTATAATGCAAGAAACGAAGATTGAGATATAACCACCATATTCTACCAGGCTTGGAAGAAGTTGAGTAAATATATTTAGAATGCTCCATGGAAATATAGAGTGCCATGGGACTCCTTAGGTGTACTTATCACTGTGGGATTATCTCGCTTTCCTTTGTAAAGTCTTTGTATTTAGGCATGAGTCGTATGAATAAAGCCTCCCAAGGTAACACCGATTTGATAGAGCGCCAATCCTAATGTCGTTTGGTAATGCCTTCTAGCTTGATATGACGTATACGTCCTGTTGCATTCATAGAACCACTGTATTGTTGTAGTGTTTAGTAATAATAAATGAGTATCTGACTTTATGGTTAGTCTCTCCCTTAGACCTGTTCTTCTTATACGCTACTATGCAGCGGTACATTCACATTTCTATCGGACATCTATCTCCGTAGCCACATCCAGTGGCAATATTACGCCGAGTTACAATATGTCATGTAACTGTCTATATCGTAATCGCATTGCAAGGAGGCAGCCGTCCCCGGTCTTACGCCCCTGTACGGCTGCACCCCGCGTGTCTTCCCCCCTGAATCATACAGCGATACATCTGATGCCTCTCGACGGCTCTTAATTTAAATCTTATGCTATAGATTATGTAGTGATGAAGATTATGGCGAGTACGCGTTAGCTTTGAAGGGGGTCAACCGCGACAGCTAGATATCCTGAACTTTTGTCTCAACAGCGAGAGGATATGACCTCAGCGGTGAGGTTACGGATTTCTACAGGAAGTTCGATACTGTGAGAGCCACTTCAACCTAGAGGAGATCTTCTGGCTTCAATTGTATATTTCGTCAGTCGATATGTAAATGTACTGATCATCATAAGCAGTCGTGTTCATAGACAATATCTAGCAAACACGTTTCTAAGCCATCGGGATCGGACGTTGCCGTACCTAGGAACTTGAATTTGGAATCTTTTCTAGCTGATGTAGTACATACTAATAGGTATATGTAGGAAAGCTAGAATAGTGATAGCTTCATGCTGTGAAACTTGAATTTGGCCTATAAGCCACGTTACGAGCCCTGCCGTAACAGGGAAAACCACTGGTATCCTCGCTAATCTAAGTCGATAGGCGTTAGCTTCTATGCTTGCCAACGTGTAAGAACCACTGGGTTCAGGGTTTAGTTGTTTGCTGTCGAGTAGGAGTCGCACGCTTATTCCCCAATTTGACCGAACTGACCTTGCATCGATAATTGATCATATTTCATATAGCTAAAGTAGCTAATTCATAGTGATAACGATTAGATATTAGAAGAAATCCTACATTACCGCCTCGGTACCTACGAATTATCTTCATGTTGAAACGGATGTCTCCTAACCACTCAGCCGGCTAAGCGGCGGTGAGAATGATATCGTCCCTTAGATCCCGGAGCCTTGGACCGGGTCTTAAGTTAAGACCCGGATTAGCGGCAGTACCCTTTCGCGATATTTACCGATAGCATGGTTCGCGCTAGGGTATGTCTTATCGGCATGCCGTAACCCTGACGTCGGCGACACAGCGCTAGAATAGGAGCTCGGCGATCTTTACTATTCTGCGGACTATTAGCTCTTGGTACGATATTTGGATCTCTGCACCTAATGGATACACACTTCTGGAGACGTAGGCCGTAAGGGGGATGGAATCACCGCTACAAGGAAAAACAACAGAAGGCCTATGGAATAGAAGCATTATTTGAAATTCGACGATTTGCGAAGTTGTTGTACACGACCTGATCTAGTGGCTATGCTACTTTAACGTATTAAACGACCTCCCTAGCTATCTCAATGCTAACTCAATTGAGACCACATTTACAAGAGGCTGTTTGCCTGGAAGTGTATCTTTATACAACAACTGTCGCAACGAGTTTGCCTCTTTTCGAAACACGGTCTAGAGAATCGTATTATATAGAAGACTCTCTCAGTATGTAATAGATATTACCACAATTGTTAAGAAAGCAGAAATCTATGTAGACTATAGCTATTATAAGATAGAGACAGATATGACACAGTATTGTATAGTATATGGGCTGGCATACCTAGGTCCTAGGCTGTTACTGCGTAGTCAATGATTTTTTCCCTTCTTGGCGAATTGGTTCCGGGGGTATGGGTATCTATCGCCGCATCCTCTTGGTTCTTGGCATGGTTTTCTAGTGTATGGCAAAAGTTGACAGAAATAGATTCGATTTTGATCGATTGAATGGAACCTTTCTGAGTTCTGACATGTGAAAGCGGACGCAGTTGTATATGGATACCTACTATGATGAAGTGGGGCTTGTCAGAAAATCCGTAGTTCTAGTCTACCCGTGAGCATCATATATTGATGGCCTATCCCGTCTTGGCTTGAAAGGGACAAGGGAGAGTTGACGCGCAGAATCGGACTCGTAACAGCCCTTGAGGTTTGATCGTTACATAAAAACCCCTGCTCGCCCGATAGCTCCGGTTAGTGAGGCAATGTTTGCAAATAAGAATCCTCGGTCCTGGATCTTAACATGATATGTGGCGAAGAATTGAATAATCGAAATATCTCTTGAGCCGAGGTTGGTCAACTATTTCGAATGAACTTCGAGCCTTGCCCAGCTTATTAGATGGATCTGGATTCAATAGTCTTTGTCCTTGACCGTAGAAGGCTTCAGCTCCTATGGTCAATTTATGTGTCTGCGGAAACTCGGTTTAGGAACTTGGAACCGCATGTTACGAATTAGATAATACGGAGTATCCAATGATTTGAACACGCTACTCTAATAGGTGTTCCCGGACACTGCATCCAACGAGGCAATGCGATTGGTAGCTGGGTTAGGCGGTTCAAGGTGAGGAATTTACCGGTATCTCACCGGTCGCTGCGACAAATTGCGACGTTTCCATTTGCCAAATTCCATGCAGTCTCGAACACGTAGTCACACAAGGCAGAGCTAGGCATAGGGTTGGCTCACATCGAATTGGTCGAATAGCACCGTGGAATGCGTCTCTTTAAATGTGCACATGTAAGTGAGGTCGTGGTCGTTGGTAGCCTGCAGGTTGACCAACGAGGCAGTTATTCCATATGACGAGGACCTGATGTAAATATAGGTAATTGGACTAGGCTTTTGCTACACCGAAGCTCGTGCCGTCCTTCAACGGAAACACGGATTGCGTTGGACGGTGATTGCCACATCAGACTTCAAATCGGCAAGTCAACGTATCAAATTAAGGGGTATAATGCCAGGGAGATGATGTTGAATCAGTGTAAGATTCGGACACTACTTAGGGATAAGGCATGATAAGTGTGACATAAGGAACGGGAGTGGGAAGTAGATAGACATGTGCCTAGGTAGTATAGATAGGTAGTTGTAGATAGGCGAACCGAACAATATGAATGGATAACTAGGGCCAAGGATCATGATCGCGAGTATGAGTAGTTGTCGAAGGATCCAGGACGGAGACGAGAAAACTTCCGAATACTCGTACCCGCTCGGCGGCACGACGCAATCCAACGCACACCAATAGCTTTCACATGCCAAAGGCCAGGGGGTTTTCGTGATAGAAGGTACAAGACATGCCGCTTTTTTCCCCTGTAAGCCCACCCGGATTAGCAGCTTCAGGCGGCACAAGTGGCATGTTATGCGCTAGCTACATGTACCTTGCTGCTCTGCATCTTGCCTGTGACACATGTTATCGCCCCTCCAGATGTGTACCAAGTACCTGGCCATCCTGCAGATCTGTGGCGTAGATCGAAGTACCGCATGTAAAGCCTGCTGCTGCAGCCCGATGGCGAAGGGACCCACTGGAGCATGGCGGACACCAAGGAGCTTTGGCGCCAGCGAGTTCATTGGCCCAGCCGGAGAACTTGGAATGCGTCAACACGACCCAGAAGAATGGCGGGATTTCTGCAATCAACGTGAAGACGTGATACGACTCTATTATGTACTGACCGATCGGTAAGAAAATAAAAATGGTGCCAGGTACATACCGGGTTTAGCAATCAGACCAGGCTAGGCCAAGACTCTTACATCAAGTCTAGCAGCAGGAAGAGAGTTAGCTAGATTTGCCTATCAAGGAGAGCGGGGGGTCGAAAAGAGTGGGAGCATTTCAGAAGCTGGAAGTACGGCATACGGTCCATACGGAATGGAGAAAGAGAGACGAAGGGGCGGAAGCACATGCAAAAAACTGAAGAATGCTTTCACCGGGTTTCGAGATTAGCTATTTATTATTGAGAACACCCGTTTCACCTCATTTTCTGCCTTGCTCTATTTCATTCTGCATTTTTGCCTTTTAACGGACTTCGTCTTTAAGTTAATAGGTGCTGACCTCTTCAACCTTGATCGACCCGATTCCCTCCATCAGTCTACCACTCTATCCAATCCCGTCCAATCCCATCCGGCGACGAATAAGCCTCGATTGAGCTGCTTCGTCACCCCTCCTTTGTTCCTTCGAACCTTCGTTGCGACCCACCAAATCACCTATACTCCCGCTCTGTCTCGAGCTCGCTCTACTCGCCTTCCTCCCTCATCGACATCCCCTATTTCAGTACTCTGTTGCCAGCCAACCGATTACGCCTACGATGGCTGCCCAAGTGAATGGCGAGGTTCATCCCTCATCTGCGACTCTATCGGTAAGTGCACGACCTTTATTCATGATTATCTAATTACCTCGAGCCTAATACTATTGCATCAGCACATCACGGGATACCCGGTCGTCAGCGACAGCATCGCCTACATCAAAGGAAACCCTTACGGCCAGAAGTCGATAGAGTTGGGTGATACTGCCTACAAGACTTTCGCCAAGCCGGTCATCCCATACTTCGCAAAGCCCTATGAATTCATCTCGCCCTACGTTAAGAAAGCCGATCTGATCGGCGATGACACCTTGACCAAGATCGACCAGCGCCTACCTGTTCTGAAGAAACCGACCGGCGAGCTATGGACTGACGGCAAGAACCTTGTCTTTTTCCCCGTACGCAAGGGCCTAGAAACCAAGGACCACGTCTTCGACATTTACGGCTCCGAATATAAGAAGGTCGGTGGCGATGGTCTAGTTACTTCGGGCAAGGCGCTCGTCTCGACCAGCCTTGTAGTTACTAGCGAAGCTCTGGCCTGGATTGGTGATCTGTTAAGGGCGGGCAAAGTGCAGGCCAAGGAAGCCGGCAATGACATAGCTCGACAGGCCAACCACTGAAGGGTGGCGACGTGTATACGGACTAAGGGGACGATTCTCAACATATTCTCTTTCTTTTGATACCATGCATATTTCTTCTTCTTTCTTCGACCCTTCACAGCACAGCAGAAAAACTGGGAGTTCGTGTTGGGTAGCAGTCTGTTGGGCAACTTCGAGGAGGCGGTATTAGGAGGATCGACGACCTAGCCTCAAGGCATTCACTTCTCACTTCTTAGCCTCGCTGATGGAAAGAGAATAATTCTGTGCCGAGCGAGGCATATTCGCCAGAGACGGTAGACTATTGATTTAGTCATCCTTTTGAATCCTCTCGACTTTCGATCATAACTTTTATCTTATTCGGACCACCGATGTCCCCACGAAAATTAGGTGGGAGTGTATACGTAAGGAATAGGGAGAACGGCGCGGGAGAAGTCGTGTATAGCCGAGTTTCGAGGGTTTAATGACCTGTATGAAAAGATAATAGATTTCGATTCTGTTACCCAAAGCGAAGTAATTGCGATATTCATCAGTGACAGCGAATTTGAATATTCAATACTTAGACTCGACAAAATTAGGAGAAAAGCACCCTACGAGCGAATGCGTGTACGGCGCAGTCGACTGTGTAGCTTGACCATATATCGATTAGCATTGAACATGGGGTGATTTCAAAACAAACCAGGAAAAAAAAAGGAGGGGATTCGGCCATGACGGACAGAAAAGATTCGAAAACCGGTAAACCAGCGATTTAATGATTGGCTAATAAAATTTAATCGGAGCTGATTTCAAGACGTTGCCAGTTGCCATGGATGATCGCACAACGTAGGATTGCGCCCACATCAGCTGCAGTGAAACCTGCCGGATCGTTGAACTACTGAAAACCACGTGATTCCCACATCAATTGGCCTGGCAACCAAGATTATGTCAACGATAAACATTTGAACATCACTAAATTTCTAAGCCATCTCCGCCACCACCACTACTACCACCACCAGATAGTAATCCTAAGACATCCTCACAGTCAAGACGCCGTCTACTATCCGATGATGCGCATATCCTGCTACTCCCAATAAATCAGGATTAATACTTACCTTACGCCAATATAAATCGACTCATCGAAAATAGGTGCACAAATGCTTGACGTCGAACACTCCCCCAGCCTACCAGGCTCACCTGGTGCGGCGCCACTACAACCAATGTCCCCCGACCGAGTTAATCAACAACGTGACGCTATGCTCTCTTCCATACGGACTGATCAATATCGTGACAGCGATGTGCACGACAAGATCCGCCAGTTTAATAACCTGGCGCACACCGGCCCTGGCGGCGTAGCATCTATGTCTAGGCAACTTGAGCGGAAAACGGCAGACGCCGCGTTAAAGCGCGCCATGCTGGGACGCGAAGAAGCGGAGACCGAAATGCGCCGTTATCGTGACGAGGCGCGAGCATTGCGCCGGCAAGTCGAGGAGAGTCGTGGTCGGGAGCGTAAAGTGGGTGAAAGATTAGAGGATGTTATGGTGAGTATACTACAGCCACTACACTACCAACTAACCGTTTATCTGGATTGCTGACATATGTCAAATAGGAGAAATATGGACAAGCGAAAGAGACGTTACAACATAGTAAATCAATTTGGGAGAAGGAAATCCGACAGGCGCGCAAAGAGGTGTTCAAGACGCAATCATCGATCGTCAAGTTACAAGAAGAGCTCAAGTCAGCCCGAAGCGCCTCGAAAACTGCGGAAGAGTCGTTAGAAAGAGAGAAGGAACGCAGCAAAGCTCGAGAACAAGAGGCATTCGCATCGCGCTATCAACTTGTTGAAATACAAGAACAATTGGATAAGGCTCTCGAGCGCGTGACGTTTGTTGAGCAGGAGCGCGACGCCTACAAGGCCGCCGCCAAGAGCGAAGAGATTGCTAGGATCGCCGCCGAGGGTCGTCTACCGCTACCACCGGAGGATCCAGATAGCGAGTTCGCATCGCCTAAGAAGGAACGGGTTTCACTGTCAGCCGTGGATATCATCTCTTCTGCTGCAAGCGAAGCCGAGATCGAAGAGTTGACACGCCTATGGCAGTGGGAGAAGCAGAGGGCTGATCGCACTCAAGACCATCTCGAGTTTGTACAGGCTGAATGCCACCTGCGATGTTGTCCTTGTGCGAAAAGTCGCCCTCGGAGGAGCACCGTAACGTCAACGCGTCAAGAGCGTCCAGGGCCGATTACGATCGTGGATCCGGCAGACCTCCTCATTCTGGGCCAGAAGCGCGAATCCATAGGGAAGCCTGAATCTACGGAACTTCCGCACGTAGAGCAAGAACTAGAGCAAGAGCAGAAGCAGGAACCTCCACAACCAGTGATTGTGGAATCACCTGATGCCACACAAGCCGAAGAGCCTGAGGAACCCGAGGTCGTAGAGGCTCCTAAGGCCCCCAAGGAGCCTAGACGCAGTACAATATTCGTCCCATCTGAAGGCATTTTCAGGACTATATCTCAACAAGACCTTGAAGCAATGGCGAAATCAGATGATTCCGCCTCCGAGCCACCAACTCCAGTAGACCCCGAACCAACCCCCGCGCGCTATTCCCGCACACCCTCCGCCGAACCTCCCACGTATGCTCTATTAGCACAGGAACGGACTTCTCTCCTTTCACTCCTCAACGCGCCCCATGAGGAATCTCAATGCATGGTCATGAACATACCAACCGCATCAACACATACCCCGGAGCAAGACGGCGGAGAGGAAGACGCAGAGGAAGACGTGCCTCGCCCAGTATCAGCAGCAGAAACGGAAGCCGAAGCCGAACCGGAGCCGGAAGTAGAGCAGCCCTACGACTCACGACCACACACATCCGCGGCCTTCTACACGGTAACGACGACGACCACGGTGCCTGTCCGCGACAACCGCGAGAAACTCAGCCTCAGCCGCAACGAGAACCGCGTCCCGTCCTTCGACGTCAACAACCCGGCGCTGACCCCCACGATGACGCGCGAGCAGGCGCTGGCGCAGATTAAGGAGCGCCGCGGCAGGGCTAGGAGCGCCGCCCAGGGGCTCGCTACGCCGCGCCGCCAGATGGTCACGGGTACCACCAGCGACCGTAGGGATGTCAGCGGCCCCGCTGTCAAGGCGGCTAAGGGCCGTTCTGCATAGTCTAGGCTCGCTAGCTTATCCAGTGACGTAGCTACGAATAGCTATGAAGAAGTAGTGTTAGGGAGCGGCGTGTTGAATTTCACCTGATGAAGAGACGATCGATTTGCAGGGCGCGCCAGAGCAGCAGGAGTACACCTGGGGCCCCGAGGACATGACAGGAGCGCGGCGTTCAGCGGCTATGGCTACGGCTATCAGGACTCGGAACTCGGTATCTGCATTTCCATCGGCGTTGGATTGATTGATTAGGTACCTACCTTGGGTACACAGACTTCAATAATTATATACGCTCTTTGTGTTGTTATCCTCTTACGTCTCCTTGTACGATTACGACGAAGATGAAAGCTGCGTGGAGTTGGAGGTTATTTGATAATTACGTAGTCCGTTGTTGGAGTAATGAATGGAAGATTACTACAATCATGATTTCTATGATGGTTAATGATGAGCGTAGAGTTCTCTCGTAGGATGGGCGTATATGATACCCCTTCTAATATTCGCTGAGCTTTATACATGTATATCTAACATACGTAACGCCTTATACCATGTCGACCCGGATCATCGAGGCAGCCCAAGCTCAGGGGTCTTCTGTTCACGAGTACCGCAGGAAAGGTGCCTACCTAGTACGTATTGGAGATTCTTTCTAGTCCGGCATACATGACAGGTTGCTATCTCTCTTATAGAATAGATAATTAATGGAGTCAAAACAACCTTAAAACCTATGAATAGCTACTCATTACATATAGTAAAGTGCGAATATGCAGAACACTAGTCTTAATTGATATTTTCTGTTTCCCCTCTGGCTACCTATATAGCTACTACTCAAGTCTTCGTGACTTCGTCACGCTAAAGTTAAAAATTCAAGAATCAAACCATAGTGCAAAGCGAAGAGCAGTATGATGCTCATTCAGAGTGAAGAGTCAGCTCAGGAGACGGGATGGGCACCGTTCCCTCTAGAACCTTGACAGCGTCCCCAGAAAGCAAGATCTCCTCGATCCCGGTACGAGCACTATTCAGAGTGACACAAATTCGAATCTCACTACGCCGGCCCATCTCCGCGCCCTGCGTGACCTCATACTCGCGCGTCAGGGGCCCCTCATCTTTATCCAACAGACTCAAGTAGGCACAGAGCCCAGACGCCGCGCTCCCAGTCGCGGGGTCCTCTCGAGATCCCAAGTTGCGAGTCCGGAGCTTGCGTGCGCCGCCCGTCCCAGTGTTCCCAAAATCCACGTAGAAATAGCTAACCACTGGGCCGTTACGCCATCCCTCATCCAGCTTCTCCCTCGCCTTATACGTATTCTCGGTCCCCACCAGATTCGCCGTCTGCCGTCCCAGGGCCTCGAGGTCCGGCAGCCGGACCATGATCCCCGTCATCCCGTTCACGATGCTCACGACGGGGTGCTCGCCAAAAGCTGTCCCTGCGAACGGGGCGTCGTGCACATGCACGTTATGCGCAACCGCGATCTGCGCCCCTGCCCCCGCAGCAGCACCCTCCGTGAACGGCACAAGCCCAGCGCGCGTCGCCAACACACGCGCGGAATCTAGACGCAAGTGATGCAGCAGGAAATTCGCAGTCCCCACCGTCGGGTGGCCCGCGAACGCGATCTCGGCGTACGGGGTGAAGATATCGACGCGCGCGGTGCGGGCACGGATATCGTCTTCCGTCTGCTCGTGCAGGAAGACGGTTTCCGAGAGGTTGAACTCGCGGGCTACGAGCTGCTTCTGCGTCTGCGAGAGCTGCGTGCCGGACGGCACGCGGATGATAGCCAGCGGGTTCCCGCGGAAGGGCGTCTGGGTGAAGACGTCGAAGGTGGTGAAGGAGAGGGCCATGGCTACTGGGTTTACGATCACGGCGATGATAAGATGGTGTTTGTGAGGTGGTGTGTCTGGCTGGAAGTTTGGATGACCTGAGATGAGGCTGTGGTCGTGGTCTCTTATACTAGTCCCCGCACGCACGACATTATGATGCTTCTAGTCTCGAGGATGTTGCCATATCACCAAGTATGACTCAGAGGTTGATACCGGTCGCCGGCAGCCATCGCGATGACAATCGTATTCGTGTCCATGAGAAACGAGGTGGTGATAGACATGCAAAGAGCTTTAGAATTGAAATATCCAAATATTCAATATCCTTGAGCCTCAAACGTGGTTATACATTTCGTATTCGTGTTTCTTGTATCCCTACTGGTTGAAGGCCTGGGCCTCCCACTTATATTACCATACTAGCCAATCATATAAGACTATTGGACGGTTGTCAACTGCTCTGAGTCTTACACCATTCCTCTCGACGAGCGTAGCAAATTACTTACGAGTGGGTTTTATTCCGCCCCTTGAATTATGTCGTAGAGTGCCATGTTAATAAGACGGACTTACCAGGAACGATGCGTCCGGCATCGCTTCAGTGAGACACATGCTCGTTGACGTAGACAGTCAAAATGTGGAAGCGGAGACGGACACAGTTCAACAAGATAGATGCAGGATTCAACAGTGTCTGTTAAAGGCCTGATTAAGGACATGGTACATGCAAATCGTATGATACAGGTCGCGTCAGTCCCATGCGTGCCCATTTCACCCCGTCATATCTTCGTAGGTACCCGCTCTCCAAATACCCGTTCCGTAGCATTCATCCTAAGGTTGACGCTTTCCTAGGCATCAGCGCGACGTCTTTCAAGCGACAATTCCACATCTATACCGACACAATCTTCTAGATGTCGGTTTTCAGAAAACCAGGCCAAGTGTTGAAAGCAAAGGTCATGGTAGGTGACGGTTTATTGGCCAGTCAGCTTGCTCAAGATACCGCCGCTCTTAGGAGCTTTGTTATCATCGAAGATCTTCAATAAACTACTCCAGACCTGCCCAGGTTCTTGGCTAGCGTCAATGCCTTTCCAGATACCGGTGTTTTTGTAGTAGCCGACGACAGGTGCCGTCTGCTTGTGGTATGTCACGAGACGCTTCTTGAGTGCGTCAGCGTTATCGTCAGATCGCTGGATTAGGGGCTCGCCCGTAATATCGTCCGTCATAGGCGTCTTAGGTGGGTTGAAGATGCTGTGGTAACTTCGGCCGGAGGCGGGGTGAATTAAGCGACCAGTGATACGCGCAACTAAAAGAGCGTCGTCGATCTGTAACTCGACAGCATGCTGCAGCTTCTGGCTCTTGTCAGCGAGCATCTTGTCGAGCGACTCAGCCTGAGCCACGGTACGAGGGAAACCGTCAAGGATGAAGCTATAACATAGTTAGCTCAACGTGGCCTTCGAGTATAGTGCACAACGACGGCCACAGGCTATAAGGTATAGCCACGAAACCGCGCAGTAAAACATACCCGCCCTTGCATTCCTTGTTGTTCTCAAGCTCTTCCTTAATCATGCCAATAACGATTTCGTCGCTGACTAAACCGCCGGCGTCCATAATCTTCTTAGCTTCCCGGCCAAGAGGCGTCTTTTTTGCAACTTGGGATCGGAGCATGTCGCCAGTAGCCTTTCCACGATCGTTAGCAATCCAATTCCACACCCGTTACGAATATCGGTTTAGGACCAGTCGACATACTAAATGGCAACACGAAAACTTCTCTTTGATCTTGGGCGCTTGCGTTCCCTTTCCTAGAAGCCGCAAGTTCACGGTCAGCGCAACTCCTAACTGGGACAACTTGCGGCTTTACAGCCCCAGTTCCAATGCGTTTCTCAACAATTCAATAACATACCAGCACCCGGGGGACCGATCAAAATCATGCGCACCCCTTCGGAGGACACGGGCTCGCCGGATTGACGCTGCTCCAGTTGTCGTACCCGCTCCTCCAGGCCAGATACGACCTCATGCAACCTCTTGAACTCGTTTTCGATAATACCCATTTTGAAAAGCTCGAGGGAAGCAATTGAGCCTGACCAAGGCGGGGGAGAAGAAAGAAAAGAGAGTATAAGGAAATGAGAGATATTTCGACGAGGGAGGGAGAAAAATCAACGGAGGCGACGGGACTAAGAAAGACGAGCGTAGTAAGTTGTTAGACCTTAGGTGTTTAGAAAGGTTGGAAAGCAGCGTGGATCTTTCTGCGAGGTCGGGGGTCGGGAGATTCTTTTTTCGAAGGTCGAGCTCGAAACCTCTTTAGTACTATAGTAAGTACCTATGAAGCAAGGAACAGGTTGCCAAGTTCAATCGCAACTGCAGGTCCAACTAAGTCGGGAGAGGGTCAGAATAGCCGTGTGGATTTGTCTTAACTTTCGATGAAATGATACCGAGAATAACTCGATCGACTTTAAGATAAACCCGTTTAAAATATATAAATTAAGGATCAAGAATACAAAAACTTTGATTTCTTTTTCTTTGAATTATTACCTATATTGAGTCGTTTGTAAAATGGGTTTGTTTAGTTGTTATCTGTTAAAGAAAAGTGCATTTTTTTCTGACGCTCTCCTGCAAGTCCAGCCTATCGAGACAGTAAAAAAGCTCGCAAACTTTAGTTCCACTGGTCCCCTGCTAGCCAGCCGCTGGATCAACTGGAGCTTGGGGCAATTGGTCCCCCCCAGTGGCTAACAGACCTAAAGTCCACTATCAAAGCGGGTACCCCCCATGCTTGTTTAGCGACATGTTACATGCTAATCCACTAAGCTACAGCACCGAGGTAGCTTGCCTACTCGGGTCAAGTGCATCTTAGCATTCGGCTATTTTTCTACAGACTCGAATCTGGATTGTTACTTTTTTCCCGTTGGACCGCCGTGGTTGACGACAAGTATTAGGTTTTGAGATATTTATTTTGTTGAATTTGTTGACTTTGGTCGAGGGTATCGGGTATCGTATCTGCTGTTACTCGGTATTTGTTTCCGGCCGTTCTTAGATGTAACAAACACATAGGTTTCACCTTCTAAATACATGTGCACCTTCGAGGGTATATAACAAACAATGGCCAAGATCAGCTTATAGCTTTCCCGCTCGGTCAGACGGATGGGGCGGGATTCGCTTCTACGCCTCTAAAATACGATATATAGTAATATAGCTCACCTAGACACTTAGCCGGGATGATTCAGCAAAGCTGACCTTACGAGTTTCCTTCTTTTAATTCGTCTAATATTTAAGACATGGTACTTGACCTAGACATTGATCTCAACCTCGGCGTGCGAGACCCATATAAGCGGTCCGGCGCATGAGCCACAACCCTAGAAGTCATCAGCCACAAATATCTGAACAATGACGGGAATTAAGAATTATTACATCAGCCTCAACGATACAGGTCCGTGCATGATGCAACTATCCAAGCTAACCCCAATCAAGAATTAAGCTTACCGGGATTTCGTGTGAAGGCAGCCTCACATACGACAGCCTTCTCAATCTGTTTGTCAACCTTTCATCAAGCTCCATTTCCTCTTCTAGCAAGCTTCTTTCGTTCCATCTCATTCCCTCAATTTCCTCATTTCTCCTTTCACGATGCCTGCCACGACCGCCGAGACCCTTTCCTTCGTGAATAAGAACGTCACCGTCGCTCCTCTCGTCCTTCTTTCCGTCGTAGATCACTTCAACCGAGTAGCCAAGGGCACGCGAAAGCGAGTCGTAGGCGTACTACTCGGCCAGAATGATGGAAAGAATGTACGAGTATCCAACAGCTTCGCGGGTTAGTACATATTATTATATATTATACAAGATTTCCAGAGTCGGCGCTGCTAACACATTTGCCCGGTACAGTTCCGTTCGAAGAGGATAACGATGACCCGTCCGTATGGTTCTTAGATCACAACTACGTCGAGAACATGAACGATATGTTCAAGAAGGTCAACGCGCGGGAGAAGTTAATAGGCTGGTACCACTCGGGACCTAAGTTGCGTGCATCAGATCTCGAGATCAACGAGCTCTTCAAGAGATATACACCCAACCCGCTGTTGGTCATCATTGACGTCCAACCAAAGGAGTCCGGTGTGCCGACGGACGCATACTTCGCGGTAGAGGAGATCAAGGATGTATGAAGCTCCGACCTAGCTTTATAGACGATAGCTTGCTAATTCAGTGGATGAACAGGACGGCACCACAACAACGAAGACCTTCGTACACACTCCATCTACCATCGAAGCCGAAGAAGCGGAGGAGATTGGTGTTGAGCACTTACTCCGAGACATTCGCGACGTAGCTATCGGCACTCTATCAACCCGTATCACAAACCAATTACAGTCATTGCAAGGACTACACCTCCGGTTACGCGAGATCCAAGCATATCTCCAAAAAGTCCAAGACGGCAAGCTTCCCGTGAACCACGCAGTCCTAGGCAATCTTCAAGATATCTTCAACCTCCTACCCAATCTCTCGACGCCCAAGCCCGGCGCGGATGGAAAGGGTGGTAACATGGGCGAACTCTCATATGCGATGAGCGTCAAGACCAATGATCAGCTTCTCGCCATCTACCTAAGCAGTCTAATCCGCGCTATCACAGCTTTCCATGACCTGATTGAGAACAAGATCCAGAACCGACAACAACAGGAAGAGAAGGAGGCCAAGGAAGAGGCTACAGCCACGACAGGGAAGGATGACAAGGATAAGAAAGAGAACGCCAACGGTGTCAACGGCGAGCCGACAGAGAAGAGCAGCGACAAGGAAAAGAAGAAATAGGAGAACTATGGCGAAGGCGCGGGATAATAAATGAATACAGCACTTGTACATTATCCTTACTAGGGACGGAAAGTTGCATCTGAGGCCACAGATGCCTCGGGCATGCTAATCTATAGAATTTTGACCAGAGGGTTGATCCTCTGATAAGATCACGATCCCTTGAAGCTTTACTTTTTGTGTGAATGAGCTTTTCCTGCCAGTGACCTCATAGTCTTACACGATCGCAACACACAACCCCCTCACAATGCCACATAACTCATATAGGCAATGATACAAGCAAACAATCATAACTTCATGAAGTCATCAATTATACAGTAACGTAGAACCGTAGCATAGCCCTCACTCACCCTCTCACTAGATATCAGCCACCAACCCCGCAGCCTCCTCACGCCCAACAACCCGCTCCTCCACATACCCACCCAGCAAGCCGCTCCATCGCTCCGCCAGCACGCACGCGAGCAAGTGCTTACAGCACGGAACCCCCGCGATGCCACTCCCCTCCATGCCGTCGCGACTTAGCGCTCCGAACTGCCATCCCGACTCACCCCCACCCTTACCTCTACTCCCAGCATCGGCAGCATCGGCAGTAGGCTGAGTTGGACCATCGCCATAAGCCTCCTCGCCCCGTGGAAACGCGGCAAATGCGAACGCTGCACACGTGCAGTTCCACGCGTCGAGGCGCACCACGTACGATAGTCCGGGTTTAGCGGAGCCGGAGCCGTGGTGGCGGCGCGGGTGCTGTGGTTGTGCTGAGCGCACGAGGAAGAAGGCTGCTGCGTCTAGTTTCTCTCCCTTTTCTTCCTTATGGCCTAGGGGTGGAAGCTTTGGGTCAGCCTCCGTTGATGCTGGTGTTGTTAATGAGACTGTGACTGTGTCCTGCTGGAAACCGGTCGCGCGGAGTATGATGCGTGTTGCCAGCCGCCGGTCAAGGAGATCTAGTGCCGGGAGAAGGATCAATGGATAGAGAGCGTAGAGGGTGGTTAGGAGTGGGCGATGCGCCGGCGGGATGAGCTTTAGTGGGTTTGTTCCCGTGCTGGATGTTGTGGGGGCCGCGGGGACCGCGGGTGTGGGGATTGAGGTGAGACCGTCTATCAGAGATGTAATGAATTGCCGCGGTGTCGGCACCGGTGAGGTCATGGCCGGTTGCTTTGCTGGAGACTCGGGGATCTAGTTGGTGATGTTATGGATGAGATGTTCATTGAGAGGAAAGTTAGGCGGGCAAGAGGCTACAGTGTTACACTGTGTTCTGGACTGTGATGGATAGAGTTTACGTACGTAATTGCGAATAGAAAAAAGGAGTTGTGAGCCAATTCATTATATTTTATTGATTGATACCATAAGCACGGCTTCTTTGCCAAGCTAGTGGTTACTATCACGAAGACGTACGTCGGGGTTCCCCCTTTTCGAGGGCTGGCGCCTTTCCGAATACTTCCTGCGACTCCAAGTCAAGTAGTCATCAACTTAATATCATCAGTATCTTTCGGCTGTATCCTAATATTGATATACGTTAGCATTCACAATGCCCCTAATTCGTTGGCTTAGTATATCCGTTCGCGGCTCAGCGATTCTACGACACTCAAACTTCTGGTAACCGGGATAGAATGCTCAGGTAGATCGATCTATATTGTTTCCAAATCCACTTAATATAAATATTGGAATGCTAGCCCATCCTACTTCATATTCGGGAGAGACGTAGCAAAGCGAACAGCCCCTTAAAATATTACCACTATCAATTATCTGCTTCAGTCTATAGGCTCAGCGAAGAAGGGAATCAATGAGGTAAATAGGTCAACAGTGTCACCAGACACTTGATATTCTAGTCGGTGCCAAGTTTAAATGTTATCACACATCTACACCGTTCCACTTGCCCATGTACTAGGTATACTACAATCATAGTCTTCGTTAGAACTGATCCCTAACTACAATTGGCTGGTGGGTTTCACTAGCACGTAGCATGCCGTCATTTAACTTATAGCCAAATCGAGGCTCGAGTGATACAATTCGATATGATGGGCAAATGTTTGCTGAAGCAATCAGTCTTTCTGAGTGCTCTGTACGAAGGAAGCTTCCATATATAAATATCCACCTGAGAAGGTATTATATCTTAGTTCATGATATTTCAGCAATTAGTAAGAAAATAGTTACAGCCAATCTATTGAACGAATCAAACACACATTTCAATCATATAAGCAATATTACCATGCATTTCCTATTCTCAGCTACCATCGAAAACGCCCTCCTAGTTGCTCTGCTTGTTTTGCCCGGCCGGGCTGAACCGATTCCAACGGTTGCAGTCAACGGACTCAACACACAAGCGGAGCAGCACTGCTGTTCTTGGGCTTGTATCAGATGTTCGAAGGTTGATTGCCACGACAGGAAATGCTTCCAACAGGTAGGCTTACTGTTTGTCATGTTAGAAAAATATGTTCATAGCTTTGTACTATAAGAGGGCATAATTAACTTAGATGTTCGTATAGTATCCTTTCTGTTGCGCAGAGAAGTCCCGTGAAGTAGGGGAGGATGGAGAGCTTCATATCTTCAATAGTGACGGCAAAGAAATGGTGTTTGTAGATTAGACTGTAAAATAGAGTGAGAGTCTCGTACTGCAGGAGGAAAACAAGACTGGAACTATGGAGAAATGCGACAGAGTCCACGAGATAGATTCTTGAAAGGATGAGCAATTGATGAGTCCTTAGCGAATTATTAATTATATTGATGACAACATGGTACATGTAGCTGATGTGCCCCCCAAAAAGAAAGAGGAATCAAGAAAGAATAGACGAAAAAAATTGCGGAGATGTCCCTAAGACCGAATCGAATTCGGGTCGTTCCGTCACCTAGCATCCCATCCCAACTACGTAGCTGTGAGTGGAGGTACCAATCTAAAGGAAGAGACGTGCAGACGTAGACATTAAGTTCCCGCCCTTTCTTGTGACCGTGCTTTAAATGCCAAATTGTCGCCTTTATATTAAGGAGGTTTAACGTAGGTTAGCAATGCATATGGAGGCGACAGTGAGCTATCGGAATATCCGACGTTTATTACGGCGGGCGGCATTCCCGTTGTTCCACAATGGAGCCGATAAGCTCCGTGTACCGGCAGATCGTCGGCCGATAAACGCCTCCGTCTCGGTAGATCGTCGGCCGCACGGCCGTCCGGCTAATCACCGGCTCTCCCGCCAGCCAACCAGAGGCCGCCGGTGAAATTTCGGATCGACGGTAAGGTTATATGGTAGAATAGCCATCCGATTCTTTAACAACAGCCCACTGTCGTCTAGTGGTACTTTCCGTAGCATCCATAATAAGTGAGGAGTCAAGGAATCGTCAAAACGGGCACTATATCAGTCACTTAGTGACAGATCGCCTCCAAATGCCCCTGGGGCCGGGTTTCGATATCTGAGATTCACACAGACCTCTACTACGGTATTGGGAGTACTCACGGGTTGGGCTCAAGGACCCTTTGGGGGTTGAGGTACGCTAGACGACGGAACGATTCGAGTTTCGATTCGGGTCTTGGGGACATTGCGCGCACTCTTTTTTGTCTTTTTATTTTTCAAACTTGTTGACCAGCTTATCTATCTATCAATAGGGACCATGCCTTGTGACCATCATCGCCGCGCCCACGCTATCGTCGTCGCGTTCATTTCATTGACGATGCACCACCACCCACCTTGTCGTTGCATCCACCCCGTCGTCACGACTCAAGCCCACCTCGTCGCACCCATAATTATATTAGCACTCACACACACTACCACTGCCACTACCACCCACTACCGCTACTGCTACTGCTACTACACTACTATTATCACTAGTTGCCTTTTAAGCATCTCTCCACTTAGCATTTATTAATTGATTTCCCTTTTCGTATCAACATCATTAACATAAATGTTTATTAGTTTCTTAAGCAATCATGCTTGCTTACCCACCTCGTCATTATCGTCAACCTTACTTACCGTTGATTAATATTTTAATGTATTTATGTTATTTAATGGACATTGCCCGCCCACATATACTTCATTAATTACTTACATTCATGCTTTATTTACTTTTACCATCTACAAATGCTTGGTTAAATTCCGCAACGGCCGTCGTCACAGCAATTAAGTAGAATATCTTTAATCATTCACACATTTTTCATAGCACAACACCATTGTAATCGCTTCGCGGCAATCACTTTTAATGTAGGTTGATTCCACGGTGACACGTGTTTCTTTCCTAATAGACCTACTTACATTCCCATCAAGATAAATACAGGTCAATTATGTACAAACCACTTTTCAATTGCTATATAATAAGTAAATGCTTCAACGCTCCTTATGTATGCCATGGGCAACTTACGTGTGAGTGGACTGACTGATTGATATCCAATTTATCATCTTTAATGAACACTTGTAATGATAGCAATCTCTCCTCTTTAATGTCCCATAAAATGTGAGGAATATAATCTGTTGTATGTATGTATGTATATAGCATCATGGTTGCTATGAAATGAATGTCCTCTGCTTTTTTTGCGCTAGCAGTATTTGCTTGGTTTCAATCTTATAGACTTTGATGATGCTAGCTAGCACTCGAGGAATAGTGTCCCTTAAAACCCGAACTTATATTGATTGTACTTGAGGTCGGCAATTATTTTCTTCCTTAGAATTGTATTAGCGGTATTTACACTGTCTGTCAGCTCTTACTTGGCCTTTATAAGCTCGAGTGCGATTTGGCTTGTCATTTCCTGGGCGACAAGTGTTGATATTATGTTCTATATCCTTCAAACCCCTGGCTTGGAGGCTTGGGAGTTCGAAGTTGGGCTGGGCACGTGACAACTACCAATTTACAACTTTACGGGTTCAAATGTTGCCATGGAGGCTGCAAGTCAATCAAGGATCATTGGGTCAAGTAAATCTGTGTGGGGGCAGGGGAACGGGGGTGGTGGAGCTTCACTAAGCTCCCGATTAGGCTACTCCGGGCTAGCAGTACGCACAGTGTTTACATGGGTACGTATCTGATGGTGGGGGTTCGAATTGCTGCTAACCGCTACAAGCTACGGTCATTCTCCAAATTGCAGAATCAACAATACATCCATCAACTTCAAGATTATCTTCGGACAATTAGCAAGATACGTAATCGCACGAACACCACGAGGATATTGAAGATGGCCCCCGGGCAGAAGATGTACCCGAGGGCCACAGTGAAGAAGATTGTGAAAGCCCATTCCAAATGCAACGTTAGCAAGAATGTCGATGTCATGGTAAGTAAGGCCTGCTCAGTTTTGATTCCTCGGGTCGCGTGCGTGACGCGCCGCTAACCTGATCTGCTCTTCTACAGATGTTCCTAGACTATGTGCTCTTCATGCAAACGTATGCTCACTGCTTAAACTCCGTTTTTTTTTTCTAAAGAAACCTCCCTCCCATCCGCCGAGTTGAGATTAATGATAGAAACTACAGACTCATTAAAGAGGCCGCTATCGATGCAAAGCAATCAGGAGAAAAGGGCATAAGCGCGAGGAGTGTCAAGAAAGCTACTGCGGTAAGTATTTTAATCGTCCTATTTTATATCCTATCTAGCCTCTGTCTGCCCCCCTCCCTTCTCTCTTGTTGACTTTCAAGTATACGGTCGAGATATCATCTGACACGAAAAAAGGATACTCTGGCCAAGTTCAAGGGATGAAGTAGCTGGCTTGTCGAGTGCGATGAGGACTAATACCCTCGTTTCAACCTGCGGATATCTTGGCAAACCGAAGATGAAAGCTCTGATATTTTAGCCTTGCCATGGTTGAAATGCACGCCCACATGCAGTGTACAGGTTGATACATCATCACCTACGGATTTTACTTGGAAGCCTGCGGCTGCTTTGATACAGTGCCTGATCTTTCCCTAGACAGGAGGTCTATGCTTGACGGTAAACATGGAAATGAGACGATACATCAATAATGACTGGACGTCGTGGAAATGATTGGTTGTTAGATTATACCCTAGATGCAGCAACAAAGAGTTCAATATGGAGATTGCAAAATTTAAAGATTGTGAATTTGACAACACCGAATTTAGCATGCTGCGTCTTACAACTGTCAATCAAATAAATGATTGATTCTGAGAATTTCTCCCGGTTTCGCTGGAGTGGCTCTTGGCAGGAACTCGCTGGGGCCTAAGTACCCGGTGGACATCAATACTAAGGCCTAATAGGCCTAATGGCGGACGGCTAGGGTAAGCAGCTACCTACCTAAGGTTACGTACCTCCAGGGCTACGTGGGTAGGTACCTCTTGTACCTCTTGTACCCAACGTAACCAGATGATGAACCCTGGAACCCTGGAGATGTGGAAAAAACAAATCTGATTGATCTCAAAACTTCGGACCCAAAACTCGCACTTGCACTTTGGACCTGCACTTACCTTACCTTGCCTTGCCTTACCTGCAGAAAAACAACATCCACTTTGATCTAATCTAAAATAAATCAAATAAAAAACCAACTGCATCATTTTTCTCGTCTCCGCTGCCTAGCCCTGAACCTGAACCTGAACCAGAACCTCACCCTCCCGATCGTACCGACCCTAAAACCTATCCACCACAACATAGTTGCCGACCTACCTACCTACCTGCCTTTCTTCCTAGTCGACTCATAACTTGAAACCCCCAGGGAAAACCGATAATATTCTTTCATACGAGGACCTTTGTATCTCTACTCGTGTCCCTTCTTCCAAGTTAGAGCCACCCGCAAGCTGCACACTTCGCCAAGCCAGGCAAACGAGCTCCCCCTAAAATTTCCACCTACGAGTCCGCCGAGCACACGACCAATCAAGTCGCAACAACATGCCTTCCACTGCTGTTCAGAACCCACCTGTCCAGACCGAGTCCAAGTCTGCGAAGAAGAAGAAGGCTAAGGCCGACCGCACCGAATCTCCTGCTCCCTCTGCCTTGTCCGTTCCTGACGCGCCCGGCTCTACCGCTGGCCAAGATGGTCACGATGACAGCTCCGAGAACGCCTATATTCGTGAGCTACAGAAGTGAGTTTGCCCTCGTCGCTATATTTTCTAGCATCATTCTGTATTATGTGCTAACATAGGTTCTTAGGTTGATCCGTAACGTAAATAAGAAAATTGTAAGCCCTTGAATGCCCCATACCACCGCATTATTCCTCTGGGCCTTTGGCTGACAATATCTTTCTCTTAGACCAATGCCTCCAAGACCGATCCCATAATCGACCAGCACAAAGACAAAACACTGGAGGAACTTGTCGCTGCTAAGATCATCAATCCCGACCAGCGCCTTCAGCGCCTTAAGAAGCCCCAGTTGGAATCCGAACTCGCCCGACTCGAGGAGCAACTCGCACAGTACAAGAAGATGGACGAGGAGTTCCGCGTCCGCCTCGCTACCGAGAAGGCTACTTTGGAGAAGTCCTTAACCGAGAAGTTCGAGAAGGAGAAGGCTGATGCGATCAGTGAGATTAAGGAGCAGGCTGCAGCAGATGCCAAGAAGACCCAACATGATGGCTTGTTAGTACTGTCGCAGTTCCTACGGCTAGCTGCTGCTCGAAGAGCGGAAGAGGCAGACCCCAATCTAGACGAGAATAAGGCCTTGGAGGGCGTCCTTCTAGGCGTCTACTCCGGGGATGAGAGCGCGGTCACTACCATGACCAAGTTTATTGAAGGCTCGGAAGAGAAGACCTTTGGTGTTACCGGAGAAGAACTCCAGACTACATGTACGTGCTTATGACATCTTTCTGCTGCTGTCATTACTGACTTGCTCTCAGTCGCCGAGGTCAAGGCCGCCGTGGTGGACCACATGGCCCTTATTAATCAACTTGCTGAGGTCACCGCCGAGTCTGCGGACGCGACACCGGAGGCTCTGAATGGAACAGACCCGACAGTTGCCCATGCTGGCCTTACTGAGATTGACACTGCTGGTGCCACTGCTCCGTTCACTAATGGCCATACCGAATCCACACCTGTTTCCGGCATCCCCGAGAACGCCGATGTCAGTGACAATGCCGCTAATGCCGCAGCCGAGTCTCAATGGGACACTGGCAATGACCTGAGCGCCTCTATTTCCCAGGAGGAGTGGGTCAAGGTCCCGCGAGATCCTACTGAAACCGAAACTGGATTAGCAGCCACTCCTGCGTCTACTGGTAATGTCCAGTCTTGGGCTGACGAGCAGCCCGAGAATCCACCTGAGGTTAGTTGATAGTCGTCGCGCGGCGTGTGGCTCAAGGTTTCTCGAACCATGTTGCTAACCATTATTGATAGACCCAGGCACGTGCCCCCACAGAAGCGAACGACGGATTCCACCAGGTCCAGCGTAACCGACCCCGCGGTGACCGTGAAGGCGGCTGGAGAGGACGTGGCCGAGGAGACCACCGAGGTGGCTATCGAGGACACGGAGAGGGACGAGGTCGTGGCCGTGGACGCGGCCGTGGCGGCATGGGAGGGCGTGGAAGACCGCGCACTGATGAATCGTAGAGGATTCAGTCCCGTCTCGGTGCCCGTCGATCCTACTGCCGCATCTCTCGGGATCGGCTTATGGCTCGGCAATCATGGCGCTGATCCAAACCCCCGGCTCCTATTTCTTCTGTCGCATCTAGATCCCCCTGCCCACCACCCATTTGGTTGTGGCCGGGAGAAATCCGGTATAGCAGCATTGGCATATCCGGCGCCTGCGCATGTTTTTTTATGAGCAATTTCTGAGGCATAAGATCATCAGCGGGCATACTATAAACCCTCTGATATTCGTGTTTCTTTTGCAGGGAAAGGAAGGGGGCGGACGGAAACGGACCGGACACACAAACCGGCGTCGGTTTTTTTCTGCTTGCTCTTCTTTCCCGCACACATGGCTTTTTTACGGTTGGGGAGGGGGAGATAAGGAAATTCCCCCGGTTTGTCTGTATCAAAAGTCTGTTGGCATTTACGAGAGGCAAAGAAAGGCAATGGCAAGGCAAAAAAAGGTCGGCCGGATTAATGAAAATGATATCAAGATCGTGATGATCCTGGACTTGTGTGTGAATGTGCATGATGCTCCGACTGACTAACTGACTTATGAAATGACGATGTTGCGGCAGTAGTGTGCGAGAAGGACCATATCCGCTTAATGTTAAACTACTTGAGAAGGGATTGGGAGTCTGGATTTATAGATTTGCCGTCGCTGAATACTGCCGGTTCAAGATGTCGGGCCCTAGATTTATTCACCATCTACAACTATGCAATAAATGTAGGTCATAACATAACCATGATTTCGTGGTCGACTTGCTTACTTGATTGAATGAGTCCAGTCCTACGGGTCCTAGTCTACAACTATTTCGGGTTTTCTCGTTGTGAATAGCTTCCAAGTGCCTTGGGTCGTCACGACTAGTATAAGACCCTTTATCTACATGTCACGCATTAATGATACACAGTAAATTTGTTCGATACACCACTCCTTTCTGGACTGAATTCTATCTGTTGAGCGTGTAGAATAATAGCTTTTGGTAGCCATATGGATGTACATACTCGTGGAGGTAGTCATAGAAGGCCATATCCTCGACTGTCGTCGCAGTAAACTATTATCTTATGGATAGATACATGTAGTTACATCTCCTAGCCCCCCTATTACGGATACTATCAATATTAATACTCACTATCCATATGAAGGGTCCATATATCTTAAAGGTACAAGACAGCTCAGCCGTATCACGAAACAAGTCTACAGTTAGACAGCATACAATGCTAGCGCTTAACTGAGATAAAATGGACTCAAAGGGTTAATCACACACACAATTATGCTCAAAAATTCACGCGAAAATGCATCGATTCATCATTTTACCCTCGCAGCTATGCTACCCCTAAACCGAAACCCAGCAATGCTACTACCCGAGGGATCCCAGAACCTGATCTGCATAGGTATCTATCTTCCTCTATTGAAGATAGCCATTGGCACTTAGCCACTCCTTGATGATCTTGGCATCTCTCTCGCGGTACGCCGCACGTCCACGGATGGCATCCTTGACCTGCTCCAGGGTGCGATCGAAGCCACCGGTATCCTTGTCCTTGAAGAAAGCGTCAATCTCATCGATGTACTTCGCGTCCGTGAAGCGCTGCAGCGTCAGCTTGACGAATCGATCCAGGACGACGGGATTCGCCATCTTGGTGGTCAGCTTCTCCCAGTTCTCCTGGATGTACTTCCACTGGATGGGACGGGCGACCGAGTTGACAGATAGGGCGCTGCCGAGGGAATGCATGTCACCTGAGGGAACGGATTCGGACGGAGGGGCTGGCGGCGACAGGTCGCAGTTGAAGGGGAGAAGGCTGTTGGCGATGATTTCGGGATCGCGGACGTGACCGAGGCAAGCCAGGCAGACCTCCTTGCCATCAATGGACGCTCCACTGTACCACTCCTTCTTGAGAGCCGGCACTGCTTTAGCAGGGTTGGTCTTAATGGCCGTGCGGTACACTACGGTTCTCAGGTTCGGATGTATGGGCTTTCCTTCGTCAACCCATGAGTCAAACAATGACTGTGCCTTCTCGGTTACACTATATCTCTGGTTAGTTGGTCGAACTGACCAAGAGTCGAATTTAGATAGGGGTGAAACTTACGCAGGGTGGCCGTTTGCCGCGGCACTGAGCAGGATTCTCTTGCGCAGAAGACCAGTGAGGTAATCCTCGCCTTCCGAAAACTCCCAGCCGAGTTTGTCCACCACATCGCTGACTAGCTTTAGACCAAACTGCTCTAGACCGCGCTTGATATCATCATCGTCGCCGAAGATGGTCTTGACTAGACCTAGAGAGTCTAGAACCTGAGCCCAGACAAGTTGGTTGGTCTCGCCTCGGAAGCCCTCAAGGAAGGAAAGAAGAGCAGGAGTGGTGCCGTAGCCCGAAAAGGCCAAGTCGGCAGCGGAGCCAATGATGGAAATCTTGTCTTCATTGCTCAAGCGGTCGAGTTGCGTACTGAGCTTTGCGAGGCGCGCGGGGGGATAGTTCGTTCGGTAGAAACCGGTGGCGTTGCTGTTGATCTTGTAGAAGTCATTGTCGACGTCGCGGATTGTTGTGCTCTTCTCGGTGAGCGCGAATCGTTGGATGTCCTGCTGTCCGACCTTGCCTTGCAAGGAGAGAGGGACCCACCAGACAGTCTTATCCTCCTCCGGCTTGACATCGCCTGTTGATAGATATCGGTTCTGTTTGATCGAGATCTGGCCAGGTTCCTCAGCAATGGTCAACAGCGGGTGACCAATCTTTTCTATCCAGTTACCCATCAAACCATTAACGTCAGTTCCAGAGGCTTCGGTTAATGCCTCCCAAAGATATTCGGTCTTGGCGTTGCCGTAAGCGTGCTTTCTCAGATACGCACCAACTCCCTGGAGGAAGGTCTTCTCTCCAAGTTGGCTGACTAGCATGCGCAAGGTAGAGCATCCTTTGAGGTAGCTGATGTGGTCGAAGATCTGGTTCACATCAAGAGCATCCTTAACAGGGACATGAACAGGGTGAGATGCGCGCATTCCATCGAGCTTGAAAGCCATTTCCATGCCCTCGTTCACGAACTGGGCCCAAACCTGCCAGTCGGGATGGAATTCGTTGACGGCGTACCAACCTGCCCAAGTGGCGAAAGACTCGTTCAACCAGAGCTCATCCCACCAATCCATGGTAACAAGGTTGCCGAACCATTGGTGGGCTAACTCGTGAGCAACAACATACGCGACACGGTTCTTGTATCGAGCATCCGATGTCTTCTCGTCGAAAAGGACTGCTGTGGTACGGTAGGTCACGAGACCCCAGTTCTCCATGGCTCCATGTGTGAACTCGTGGACAGCAAGTAGGTCGGACTTGGGGAGAGGATAGTCGATGCCGAAGCTCTCTGAGAATAAGTCGATGGTTTTGGGGGCATGCTCCAAAGCGAATCGGCCCTGTTCCTTGAGACCCCGTGTGGTGTACACGCGCACGGGAATCTGCTTTCCGTTGTATTTACGGTTAGTGAAAGCCTCGACGTACTCGAAGTCGCCAATAGCCCAAGCCAAGAGATAGGTGCTCATTAGCGGGGTTCGTTCAAAGGAAACCATTACGAAGCCATCCCTGGTCTTGGAAGAGCTCTTGACAGGCATGTTGGATAGAGCGACCTGGTCATCGGGGATTTCAATTTGGAAATCAAAGGTGGCCTTGAGTCGAGGCTCATCAAAGCAGGGGAAAGCACGGCGCGCGTCGCAAGCTTCGAATTGAGTACTCATCATGTAATGGAAAGTATCATCCCTAGGCACTGAAGCAGCAGCAGGGACGACGGGCTTGTACTTGCTTCGGTAAAAGCCGGCCATGTCATTGTTTACGGTGCCCTGGAAGGTAATCTGGAGACTCGCTTTCTGCGAGGCCGGAACCTCGTCAGCGAAGACGATGGTCGCGCGCTGTTTCTTCTCATCGTAATTAAACGTGCTGGTTTCTACGGACTGAGAATTAACAGTGACCTTGGCAGTGAGCAACTTGAGCTCGATCGAATTGATAACGATCTCCTTGACGGGTTCCGCAATAGAAACGTCGATGGATACCTTTCCCTGATAAGACCAGTCATCGAATTTTAGGGAGGAGATAGAGAGGTCATAGTGAGAGGGGGAAACGGTAGAGGGGAGAATATCTCGATCAGTCATGATGGAGGAAGGTATGATGGCTGCACAAGAGACTGCGGATGAGGAAGAAAAGGATCGGATACTGGTATTAGATCCACGCGCCGGTGTATTTGTACGCGGTTGCAAAGGTAGAGGAGTTGCCCCACGTTGCAGGGAAGAGCGGTTGAGATGGTTGAGGTAGTAGCGGTGGTAGTGGTGGTCTGAGTTGTTGTTGTTGTATGTGCTGTACGAGTTCCAATTGTTTGATTCGAGGTGGGGTCTCGATCTCTGTTTAGATTGATGATGCGAATCGAGACTTTGGCTGATGACGGAATTGGCAGGTGTTGAGGCGAACGATCGACAGGGTATGAAGATCTTGTGACTTTTGGCCAATGGCGCACAAGACGAATCAGACGGGGCTGCGTATATTGACGGGAAGTTATATTGTCTGGGCAAGTGCTTCGAGGCGGATGCAGTGGATATACTGCAGGCGAAGAAGGTTGTTGTTGAAGTTGGATGAGAGCTCGTGCTTGTGCTTGAGCTTGAGCTTCCGCTCCCAATGATGCCCCTCCCGCTGCCCCTCAGTGTATTCCAGACGCCCGGGAAGCGAGGGGCACTAAAACGGGGCACAGCAAATCGGAAGAATTGACCAATGGTATCCATCGAAGCCACTGCTATTTCTCGGTCGGGTAATACTAGCCGGAAGCTAAACTCGCGGTTACTTTAGTGACTTTAGCTATCGGATAGTAACCCCGTACACCTAAAAGATAAGGGCCACCTCGGGCAGATGAGGCTAAATATTCTTACTTACAGCAATTTATCTTGTGTTCAGTTAAGACATACAGTATAATATACAATATATAATACAAATATCCATTTCTTTTTTTAAAACGATGTAATACTTAGAACGCCCGGGACGGAGAACATTGCATAATCTGCGACACGAGTATTGCCCTTAACATTCGACTTGGGCGATAACTGGGAAGGACATAGGAGGGTAGAAAACTTGGCAACAAAGTCGAACAAATGCTTTGCCAATGGAAACACGAGCAGCTTCCTATCTTAGCTAGAGACAATATGACTAGAGGTTTAACTACTAGGTATGGAATAGTAACAAGTATTTTGAGGGGATACAGTGTCAATTGGGATGCACGTCGTCTGCGATCCGGGAATCCATTTTACGAGCGGTTGTTGAGAAAGTTCAAAAAACAGTCGGTTCAGATAATATTTGGTTTGAAGAAACGACAAAATTTCAATAGTGTTATCGCGTTGAATGCTTACCTCTTTTAATTGCATAGATAGCCACCAATTTTTGCATGAGAATCTCGCTTAGCATCTTCGCGCTAGTCATCAAACGAGATCATTGCAACTCAATCTGATTCCATACTTGTTACAAGAACATTCGTACCTAATTCGTCCAATTACACACATAAGCTCCCTGGAAAGGCCCAGCACATTCCTTCAAGGTTGGTCCTGTTCCTAGTCTTGAATGAGCGCTACATGAGAATGGAGCCGCAGGAGCCCGGCAGCGGCAGTGGCAACGGAGGCAGCGCGGGCAGAAACTATGCCAGTATCCGCCAGCAGCAGGAGGAGTTCCGACGACGATTGATGAGACCCGGCCGTCTCCCAGCCACTTCGCTGGGTCGCAGCGGAGATCCTGACCGGAGCGGAAGTGTGCAGCTAGCTGGGCCTGCCGAGCCCGCCGAACTTACCGATCTATCCGCTCTAAATTCTATCCAATGGACCATTCAGGCAGAACAAGGTCAGCTTCAACATCAATTTCCCCTCCCCTGTCTATGTTTCTTTATCGCCTCATTCTTCCACCCAACGCGTCTACTATATGCGATACGCGTTCTACTTGCTTCCGAGAAGAACGAAATAGATTCACGGTTATGGATGGTCTCAGAAAAGACGTGATTCTCACGCTTTGCTATGTACTTCGTCTGACCGTTCCCTAGCTTCTGGCAGTGCTGGGGAGGAGGATATAGAGCAGATTGAAGAGGATGGCGATGACGAAGAAGGTCACGACGGTGAAGAGGCTGAAGAAGAGGATGAAGAAGAACAGGATGAAGAAGACGAGGATATCCAAATCGAGGAGCCTGCGTTTGACCCATCTGCGGTCGGGTTAAAGGAGATCAGCAACCTTGCTAGTTTCACGGTCAGCAGCTACAAACCCGGCTGCGGCGTCAAAGAGCTTCGAGACGACGACGTTAATCAATTCTGGCAGTAAGTGCTAGCAGGTCCCCTAAGCCTTCGTCTCCCGCGGCTAACGGAACTCTATCTAGATCTGATGGACCACAGCCACATCGATTGAACATTCACTTCATCAAGCGTGTCGAAATCCGTGCATTAAGGCTTTACCTAGACTATGAGCTCGACGAAAGCTACACGCCTACCAAGATCCAGATAACCGCCGGCTTTAGTCCTAACCTTACTATTCCATTCATTACTTTGGAGCTTAATATGCCCAAGGGCTGGATCGATGTACCTATCTCCGGGGCAGGCGGCGGACAGGATGGTAACTCTATCTGCTGCTTTTTCGTCCGAGTCGTTATCATGGAGAATCACCAGAATGGCAAGGATACTCATCTACGTGGGATCAAGGTGTACGCACTGGATGATACCGCCGATACTGCAGAAAATAATCCTCTCGAAGAGATAGTTGACGCGATCGATGACTACCATGATAGAATGGAAGCAATGAATATCCACGATCATGATGAGGAGGCGTTCTCGAGACTCGCGGCGAAGAAGAGAGAACGCAAGGAAAGGGCTAGGAAATACGCTCCTGGCGATGGTGGATTGACTATCCCCGACTTCATGAGAGAACCAGAAATTCGTTAAGGCGTCTAAAGAGAGGTGTACCAAGATCAAATATTCAAAAGGGAAGGCGTTCTGGTAAAGTGGCTGATGAATACGATACCCTATGGTTCTTACATTGACCTTATATTGAAGAGGAAGCTGACTTCGCGGTACTGTGAGATCGGATGAATTCTACCCGTGATGCCCCTTTATTAGGTGATCTGATCACAGGTAGCACAAGTATGGGGTGTATTTTCCGAATTACCAACGTACTATATACAGGTTACAATGATGCACCCTCTTATGATATACTACGGGCACTCGCTCTATGAATACTCGGCGATTTCTCCTCCCACTTTCCATAACGAGAAGTCGGAGACGATCTCCGGATCAGATAAGATCTCGGCTATCTACGGTACCCAGGCGATACCGATACGTCTCCACACCTCCACATTTTTACGGGGTTATTTGACGTCCCGCCAAGACGCCGATCGTTCCATTCAACCTTTCTCCGCCATTCCTCTCCGTCCACTTCCTAGTGTTGTATCCGACATTGATGTACGTAATATCCGAACCTTAGTTTTTACTATGTCCCGTACCATTGAGTGCACTTCGTGTTCGTGATACCCCCAATAGCCAAGCTGGACCCATCTTGGGGTAAGGAAATGTCTCAATCCGAGGCCGATACCTCCGCAATGGCCCGACCACTTCCGCCGAATCTCGTCTCCGTCTTCACGCAAGCCCTGAAGAGCTATCAACTCTCTAGCGCGACCTTTCGAGTCTTATGCTCGCTTACCCCATCAGCCCTAGCCTATTCGCCTGCCGAACCTCCGGCTCTCCACCCCCCACAAGTCCCTCCTAAAGCGCTCTTAGTGCTTGACTCCTCCTTCAACCCGCCAACCCTCGCGCATCAGCGCATGGCATTGTCCGCCCTATCGGACCACAATGACAGCAATCATAAGTCACGGATCCTACTCCTGCTTGCCATCAACAATGCGGACAAAGCACCCAAACCGGCGGCCTTCCCGCAACGGCTGGCCATGATGTACATTTTCGCGCAGGACCTACTCGCCGCCACATCCAAATCCACATCCACGTCCTCCGGGGACCCCACTAGTAATAACTCCTGCGGGGGCGTAGATATCGCAGTCACGACAGAGCCATATTTCCACGCGAAAAGCGGCGCCGTCGCTTCATCCGACTTCTACCGGGGGACCGCAAATCCCCCCATAGATACTTCGGAACCAGGAACTAAAGCGGACGGCATGGAGCAGATCTACCTCACGGGCTTCGACACGCTGATCCGGATCTTCAACCCGAAGTACTACTCCGGCGCGTCGGGGATGGTAGCAGCCCTCGACCCGTTCTTTGCGCGCGCACGGCTCCGCGTCACCATGCGCACGGATGCAGAGTGGGGTGATGCGGCGGCGCAGCGGGAGTATCTAGAAGAGTTACGAAATGGTGGGTTGGAGCGCGTGGGAGGACGCACGGAGTGGGTGGAGCGGATTGAGATGGAGGATGGGAGGAAGGAGGGCGAGGAGGTCGTGAGTAGCACCAAGGTCCGTGATGCGGTACAGAGACAAGATTGGGAAGCTTTGAAGAGATTGGTTAGTGAAGATGTTACGGGCTGGATCCGTGATGAAGGGCTGTATACGGAGACTGGTGTCTGAGGGCCGTAATCGAATCGAAAATCATTGACCTCCCGATACATGCTACGGGTGTGAATATAGCCGCCAGAATTACAACTAAATCTAACAGCAGGTTGTCGAGATACAAGGCTCAGCCTAGCTAATTCTCTCCACGAGTAGACCTCTTCAGGTGCAAGAAAAACACCGCTGAATGGAGACAACAGACGGAAAATCAATACATGTATGTATGGGTGTATGGTGGGAGAGTAGGATGATTACTCGCCGCCCTGCATAGGATCTAATACGCAGAAGAAGGGAAATCAAAGAACGCATTGCTGGTCTCTCCCCATTCGTGTATCCGTATAGGCTTGCGGCAGCGACGACAGCAAGTACTGATATCCATTTAAGGCTAGGACTCAATACTCACGACGTTCGTTGCTCTAGTGTATGTTTAATACATATACATATACATGAGTGATGCTATTTACAGATTACTTTTTTCTTATTTGCAGATTACTTTACAGATTACTTTTCTTACCACTTGCGCGCAGCTGGCTGCCACTTATTCTCAGCTGCCTCAGGTTGTTTAATACACGCGTATGGGAATAACTTCATTTTCAACCTCGAAACTAACTGTAGAAATGTATCTATTTACGTAGGTAGGCAATTATTAGTAGGATCTATATAGTCGCTTATATTCAATCCCATTCGGCTCTGTAGGGAGGGATTGATTGTGAAGCCAGTGATTAGCTTTATGACCTACTTGACTAGCCGCCTGGCTGGGTGGTTGATTGGGTAGCAAGCTAATTAGCTGATTTGTATGCCAGTTTTACCTAGAATCTGAAGTTATTCCGATATACATATATACCTATATATATACATACATAGGTAGGTAGGTATGGTCCTGGCTGATGGACCTGGGGCAGTGGCGGCTGCAGACAGGTGGCAAGAAAAGTAATCTGTAAAGTAATCCCCTAAATTGCTACACTGAGTATCCTGGTCCATTTCTTTTTTTTTTTCGACACAATATCCCTTGTTAAACTCGGGTATTAACCGTTTTTTATCCGTGTGTGGCATTAAGAAAAGGTTAGGATTTGTTTCGAGTCGATACGAGTCAGGACCAGATGCCCCAGGCTCCATGACTCCACGGGTCCGCGGATGTTCGGATCCCGTGGCGCCGGGCGAAGCGCACAACCTCAACACGCATGACCAAGCAAAAAAGATTATCTCCTGGCCTCAAAGGGTATTTCATTACGATGCCGGAAGAATCTATACAGGAGAGGCAACAGCGCCTTGCTTCTACCCCTCGTGCGGTACAGTGATTTTTGCCCTCTTACCATTTGCATTCATACTAATGACGGTGTCTAGTGCGAGGCATGCAAGCTACGCAAAGTAATTATAATACACATGGCACGACGTAACCATCCCAAGACATCTATTGACGAATTCCGTTATTTAGATACGTTGTGATCGCAATCATCCATGCTCCAATTGCCAATCTTCTGGCATTGCTTGTCAAAAGCCGACCTCCCGCAGAGAGCAGCAGCCGAATCACAGCAAGATTACTCAACTGTATGTTAGAAATAGCTACTTCAAGCCCCTTGGTTTAAACTGACCGTTAAATAGCGAAGAACGTGTGCGACGATTGGAGGCTCGTATAGTAGCGCTCGAATCCAAGCCCCAATCTCAACACCCCTTAATTCCTTCTACTTCCACTCCAGCGTACCAGAAGGCCGTTAGAGAGCCCGATGATTCTCACGATGTGGCAATTGAGCACAATATAGAGGAACCATACGAGGGCCCTTCTTCCTTCACCGCACAGTCTTTTGATGCACATCAGATTGCTTGTGGAACTGCAGAAGCTCAAGGTAGACGGCATAACCAAGATAATTTCTTGACGGTCCAAACCTTGCTTGATATTACTGCTAGTCAACTCGTGATGCCGTTCGGAAACTTGACGACATCGTCCCCAGGCATGGCAAAACTACCTGAAATGTCTCCAGTACCCGTCGAAATCGTAATAGCAATCGTTAAGGAGATCAAAAGTAGGTTTTCCGCTCTTTGGGGGTAGAGATGTCTACCCAGATTCATACAAGAATTAAAACAGAAAATGACTCAAGTTTACAGGGAAAACGCCGGTATTCCTTCGCTCTTGGGTTATCGATGACGCCTCGCTAATCGAAATACTCTGTCGTGGTATCTACTTTCCAACAGAGCCACTTTCAGTTGGCCACCTCACCAGCACTTATGGTATTCTTTACTCCGTTGGAAAGGAGCTATTACTGACCCAAAATCCGTTATGCAACGACTTTAACATTCACGCGTTTGTTCAAACATGCGAGGGGAATTTTGATATGGGTCTTAAAACCTACGACATTCTCGCCCATCCATCATTTGAAAATATACTAGGCCTTACGCTAGGGGTACGATGCCCTCTCCCATCACCCATATGATAAGCGATGATGTGGAAACTGATGATATGATTTTCATGTGTCTTCTTATAGATCATCAAAACCTACAACCAATCGAGGTCTTTCATCTGCTCAACGCTTCTCTCCTCGGCCATAACTCATTGCCAACTTTTAGGGTATCACCGAGAGTCCACTTATACCAAGAAGCCACCAGTCGAGAGAAATAATACCCGGCGCCTATTCTGGACATTATATGTGTTTGAAAAGACGATATCGCTTATACTCGGGCGCCCACCAAAACTCCATGATTTCGACATAGATACAAAGTGTCCCGAACCGTCAATTAGCCCTGGCGCGAAGCCATGGGATGAATCCTTCCTTGCCTTCATAGGGTTGGCAAAACTACAAGGCCAGATCTACCAAAGGTTCTACTCAGCCGAAGGCTCAGTGCATCCTGTACCTGTCAAAATGGGGCACGCGGATAGTCTTTCCGCCGCTCTCGAGCAGTGGAAGTCTGACCTAGATTCGGTATAGGCCTTCGATCTACCGCATGAAAGATTCCCAGACGCTAACCTCTTGATATCTAGATTGACATACGTCAAGCCGACCATGCTCAAATCTTCGATCTTTCGAGGATACATTGGAATCTTATCTACCTCTCTACCAAAACTCTTATACTGCGTGGCCCATCTACGGGTAAGATAAAAACCGAAATAAGCCAAGAATGCTACGATGTAGCTAGACAGAGTCTACAGAGCTGTGTGGAGTGCTTTCAAAGCTATCAGCAACATGGAGTCGTACCGGAAACCGAGTTTGCTAACTCGTCAGTCACCCCTATAGCCACCACTCTTCCTTATCTCACTAATTTTTAGGTTTCTCTTATTCGTGTCATTTACACCGTTCATTACTACCTTTATTCATTCCATCACAGCTCTTGATACTGAGGATGTTATACTGCTTAAAAGGATAACTGACATAATGGAGAGAGTGCAAGATGCCTCACAAGAGATCAAGCGGACGCATCGAATATGCTCGGCCTTTTCGTCTCTAGCATCAAGTTTCGTGGAAACAAAAGTATCGGAGCCAACAGTTGAGAATGTGCCAGAATATGGAATAAGTCAACTGAGTCAAACCCCATGGCACGCTCTTCTCCATTCGGACTTCTTCCGAGACTTCCTTGGGACAGACCTTCATGATGAAGGAAGAGATGGTATCTGAATTGCAAGGCCATCATGTCATTGCTATAGAGGTCGGAGCTATTGGATGTATACCAGAGTATCTACCCATAGTGCGTGGGTGTCACAGGTCCTGAGCCTGGTATTGTCGCTGAGTGTCTTAACTCTTTGGGTTTATCCATGTTGTCCAGGTTTGCTACTGATTGTTACAACCTGGGAGGGGGGATTGGATATATATTAGAGTATTCACTTAGAAAGTGTGGGTGCTTGCACCTGGGCATTCTAACAACAGCTTAAACTCCATAGCCCTCTGAATCATTATTAAGATATTAAATTTATCGTATACAACCCCTCCTTTAAATTATAGTTTTCTTGCTTCTTCATGTGTCCTCAAGAACAGAAAAGGAGTTGCTTATGTAATACACGACACTACGTAAGATATCTCCAAATGATTGGTCGCTAAAGTACTTAATGGAGATAATGAAATGGTAAGGACAAGGACGGATTTTACTATTTCAGCCCTTAGCGAGGCCATTAAACTTGCCGCTGGACGAAATGTCCCGAAGGACTGGTTCACTGTTAGTCTCCTCGACAGAACGGGGCCGCGGACACGAGGGCCCGGTTAAGCGCTGGACCGAACCCACTTGAACAGATCCAACTTATTCCAATGAATTATTCTATAAATTTGCCGTTGATTCTGGAAGGCAATATTTGAAGACACAACACAGCTTATTGACAACTACCTATCAGGGCCATCTCACTCACTTCCTACTAGTCGCAGTGCAACCTTTATTTGGGTAGATCATGACAAACAATATGTGTGTCGAGTCTCTTTCGCCCCTGGATTTGCTCATGCCAGCGACCTATATCGGGATGCTACTCACCTTCGATACGCCAGCCTCATCGACCTCCATTGCAGAAAAGCTCCAAGGCGGTCTTAATGTCGCCACCCAGCGCATCCCCTATTTAGGCGGCCGAGTATTTCCCACACCACCGAGTTCTGGAGCGAAGCCGTCTCTTAAGATACGATGGGACCCGGCCAAAGGCTTGCCGATAATAATCGACAAGGGCTCGATCACGGAGTCGTACGATAGCCTATCAGCCAGCGGGATGCAGCCCGCCGACATACCAGCAGATATCTGGCCAAGCGTCGACGTGCCCCATGATCAGCTCGCCGAACATGGAGCCCCTGTCTTCTCAGCAAGCTTCTTCCGCTTTTCAGAGGGTAATGGCTCCGGATTGTGCATCTACATGCACCACAACGTCACCGACGCTGCTGGTTTGACAGAAGTCATCAGGATCTGGGCCCAAGCAACGGCGGGACTCGGTCCCCTTAGCTCTCACCAAGTCATGGGGAGATGTGATCGACTTAAAGAAAAGCTCTCGGAACAGCTCAACGGAATTGCATCGCTGTGTCTTGATGAGCTCTTCGCGGCACACCCGGAGTACTCACGGGTCCCGCCGGCTATGCCAAGCGGGTTCCCCGCGAACACGTGCAAGATATACTCGGTTCCTATATCGAAGATTACTACTATCAAAGAAACGTTGGGAGTAGGGAAGCCGACAACAAATACCCTCCTGTCTGCCTTGCTCTGGGCATTGATTACACGTGCGCGTTTGCATCGCAAGTCAGAGAAGCCGGGCGATGCGCTCAGCCAGTTGGTAATGGCGGTAGATGGGCGACAGCGTATGGACCCGGAATTTTCTAAGCATGGAAGCATATATCCAGGAAACTCCATCCTGTATGCTCTCTCGAGCATCTCGACTGCGGATCTAGAAGCTTGCCAGCAAGACTCCCCACAGGCAATCACCAAGATTTGCGACGCGCTCTCCGCATCCTGCGCTCCGAAGAAGATCAACTCGCGATACGTAGCCGAGGTGTGCTCCTTGGTTGAGAAGATGGAAGATTACAGGGCCATATTCCCCGGATGGGATTTGTTTAATTCGCGTGACCTCACGATCACCAGTTGGGCGAACCTTGACCTCCACGAGTTGGATTTTGGGGAGAATATTGGGAAACCCACGTTCGTCAGACCGCCTTATGTCGAGGCTGATGGGGTGTGCATCATCATGCCGAGAAAAAGGGTGGATACTTCGAGTCTTGTAAATGAACAGATTGATGTCCTAGTCATGTTACGGAGGGACGATATGGCTGCTTTAAACCAAGATGGGTTTTGGAATACCCTTACATTATAAACTGTTATATTAAATGGTTAAAACAGGAGGCACCCACGTCGGAGATACATAATAACCCATGAGTTTACCCTCATTAGCCACAGCACTAGCCACAGCACTAGCCACGGAGCCGCGGCCCCCCCGGCGGCGGCGACGGCTTTTAAGCAACCAATCAAACTGCTTCATACCCCTCACTAGACTAGATTGGTTCCAAGTTGTATATCCGAAGTTGTTTCCATGCGTGTTACGCTTAGCGAATAGATACTCCATCTTACCCGAGTTCCCGGAGATCTCAGCATTCCGGAGAATAAAAGTCGCGCTATAGAGTTTCGGCATAACTTCTGTCTTTAGCTCTTCGGCAAGCCCCTGAAGGCGGCAAACTTTTCCTGCTCCTTGCCTTTTTTGGACGAGCGATAGGCTTGAAGAGAGTCGTAAAAAGGGGCAAGCAGACTATAAAGAAACCATCATTAATTGACCGTCCCTAACAATAGAGGATAGTATGTCCCGCTAGAAGACGGGTGAGCTTTGAGATTATTGTATTAGAGTCCCCATGTCAAGCTGCGTTAGATGTTGTAGAGAGCACCGAACACACCGGCTAGGCTATCGCGTCTCGCTGTTGGTAGAGTCTAGAGGCGAGAGATCCGTGATCTCAAAGGAGTTAGTAGCCACTTGCATGGCCTACTTTTACGACCAGACCCTCGACAAGCTCTCCATGTCTGAGATCCGATTGAAACAGTTTATTTCTAGTATCATTACCGGGAAGGTTGTTGACCCTCGGGAAAATGCCACGACGGGACTTGATATATTGCGTTGGTGAGTAGGCGCTCAACAACGTTAAGTATAGGGGGCAACACCAGGACCCCTGCTCGTGGGTTGGATTTGGAAGAGGGGTGCACCCATTTTCATAGGCATAGGCCCAAATTTCGTCCGTCGAGGCTTCGCCAAACATATCGTTTGTTTGTTGAGAGGGGGCTCGATGCGATGATAGAGTGGAGTTGGTAATTTATAGGTATAAATTAGAGTGTACTCCTAGCCAGCCGATATGGCCACATCGGCTTCTGCAACTATAATATAATCTGACGGCCTTTACGACGGCTCGTCATTCTCTTGCTTCGCATTGCGATTTTTATCGGCGGCCAAAATCGCAATGATCTCCTCATGCGCATCCTTGGATATTCCGTCTATGCCGTAAAGGATACCGAGCGCCTATAATGACGTGCGGTGTGAGTATTTGTATTGCTTTATAAGATTATAGTAGTGTAAAATAGAACTTACATGGTGCAGCTCGGCCATGGCCTGTTCGGCGAGGTCATTGGGCGCCATCCTCTATTGTACTGATGGACCCGAATACAATTGTTGAAAGTTGTATGATGGCGACGCGACACAGAGACTTTATAGAGTATGGTATAATGTTGTAAAGTGTTGTATGTGGGAAACTTGGATCATCCACTAAACGGTTAGAGTTCTATTAATATCCTTTAGAGTCCCGGGCTTTCGTAGTAGCGGCCTCACGAGTAACCGTCTTCTTGAGTCTGAACCTGAGCCGGAGTCGGAGTCGGCGTCGTCCTGGTGGGTCTCAATTTGTTCTTGCGTGCCATTTTCCTGCGGCAATTCTGCCACGGCGATTGCTATCTCGGTGTTAGCATAGCTGGCATTGAGAGTGGCCTTCAATCATCAATACTGTACCTTGGCTCTGCACGACTTGGGTGTTCGCAGAAAGAGGCGAGTTGTCTTCAGATTGAACAACTCCCTGCTCTTGATGAAGGATCGCAACACCGACTTGGTGAATCTCTTCATATCCCGGTAGATATGATCGCCGTCTTCCACGACTTCTTCATTAGGCCAACCGTCGAGGCTTATACCATAGCGCGAATACGGTTGGGTTAGAGTTCCGCCATATTGGCGGTTTATAGACGTTAGAGTCGATATTTAGCGGAATTATTGCTTCTTGCGTAAGCGTCGGGCTAGTCGATGCATCATTAGTTTCCTTTGATCCTAGAGGTATAGAATAATAATAGACATACCATCTCCCCCCTCCCCCAATTTTATGACACGGCATTATCAAGTGTCCAGTTTCTCGTACTTCTCTCTGAGTGTCTGTACGGTAACTGGTTCTTTGGTTTCATATATAAATCTTTATCCCATTCCGTATCATTCTTCAGGTTTGTGTGCTAGGGCCTTTGAGAGCGGGATTCTAAGGGAATATCGAGACGGGCCGCTTCTCGGCCGGTCATCTTTGACCGAGGCCTCCTCTATATCCTTGTTTTTTTTTTTTCGGCATCTAGAGATTCGCTAGGTACCACGCTGTCAATACTACTCGGGCCGCGATCCGGGCACATCCAGGGGAGATCCAAAAGTAATAACTCCAGGTTGTGTATTAAAGTATGGCACTAACCTTCGAGGATGTTGATGGCCATAGCATAATAAGTACCCAGAGTTCCCTGGTCCTGTTGTTGCCGTCAGGCCTTTTGTAATGGAAGTCCAGGTCTGGGTCAATGAGGAAGGGGCTCCACAACGGGTTCTCGCGATCCTCATTAATTATGAGATGATTGAAGGAGATATCCCTATAGAGAATGTCTGCTTCGTAAAGTGACTTGTGTCCCTCTATGCAACCAGTTAAAGTGCCAAGCAGGATAGTGGGGAAGCTTGCCTGCCGAATGGGGTTTCCGATATCCCGAAGGATGAGTCGTTGGTAAAACTTGTTCCCTAGTAGGGTTTCGTTGCTGAACCCAAACCAGTTGAAGAAGTCATTGGCACATAGCTAGGACAGAACCTAGAAAGACTCTAAGTCGTGCATAAAGGTATGGCCCCCCCTCCCCCTGAAAGCGCTCCATGAAGGGTTCTCATGACCCATGTTGATCATGAGATACCTATAGAGATATGTTTAGAGATTGGTTGATGCTTTTAGCTTTGTAATCCGGTTTTGTTCTTATAGTAGTGACGAGAGCAACTATCTAAGTAGTGATGTTGGCGTCCAACGCTAGCCAGAGGGCAATATGCTTGTGGCCCATGTTTGGTTACCCATAGAAGGACTTGTCGGTAAATTATTTAATTATAACTGGTGTGATAGTCAACGGCCAACGCAACGTGGCTCATGAATTCGTTTGTATGGGGGCGACTAGATAGGCGACAATCGCCTCCAAGCTTCGTTTTAGGGCTTTGACTGCCATCCACCCGGACCCGGCCGCTTAATGCCGCTGGAACGGAGATCGCGGAGCTGCTTTCTCGGTATGGGATCTTGGCTCTAACTTGCTAAGTCCCTATACCGGGGCATGGAGTATAACCTATCATGATAGGAAAAAAGCGGTTGTGTCGCTAGGGTTGTAGAAAACATAGAGTATTGGTTTATAGCCTATCCGAATTCCGGTTGATGAATGGATACAATTCTGCGTGTGTATAGTATTGTGTTGGCATGTTGCTAACTTCGGTTTATCCCATGAATCTGCCATGAAGCTTAAGAGCAATAGTATGCATTATACTAGTATTTCGAAATGGTAGAGTGTTGGATAAAAGGGGACCGATAATGGGAGTATCGTCTCTTTAAAGCTGGCTCCTGTGGCACGGGGAACTCGGGATAGGTTTTAGTGGTGATGGATACACCAGCTCTAGCTGATTCTGGCCAGGAATAGCTTTATTATAGATAGAGACTGTCCATTCCAAGTCAATATAACGCCGTACGCCAAGGTTTATTATCCAGATGTGCCACTTACAGAAATGGTTATTCGTTGTTTAGTCAGGTTATTGTACCGATGTCTGTGTCGGTTCCACCGGTGCTTTTATCGATGTAGATGGCTTAAAACCGGATTTGATTTACCGGCGGCAAGATGCCTGGCTCAGTGTTACTGTTGCTCCGCTCTTAGTATAGTAACTAAGTCGACATAGGTACCGGGCCCTATGTCTCCTGACGGTATTGCTGGCTTATGGTTCAGAACTGGGCTCTTCCCTGTCGACAGTACCGTCCTCCCCCTGCATATCACGTACTACTTTCTGGTCCTGGGATCCGCGCCCCTATTCTTAGCTAGATGACTTGACTGTTCATCAAGAACAATGGTTCTTTGCGCTATGGACTGAAGTGTAACCGTGGCATTGAGCCGCGCTACTTCTTCTTGGAGCTTCGCAATCAGCTCTTCCTGTTTGCTGATAATCGCATTTTTCTTGGCGATGGTCGGATTGCGCTCCGTGATCGTGGCGTCTCGCTCAGTAAGCTGTGTGTTTCGCTCGCGGACGATGTTGATCGTATTACCCGAGAGCTGCTCGACACTAGCAGTATATACTAGGTGTTATGCCGAGTTTTCAGGATTTCCAACCTCCCGGCCATATAGAGTATTGAAAGATTGTATACTTCGTTATATTAACATAAGAGTTGTACGCGGAATCGTTATATGGCATTGACTGAGTCGTTATGTAATTTATAGTATACTCGTATACCAGAAGAGTAGAGATTTGGGCGGACGATAGTCCTTGTATTGAGGAGATGGCCCCAAGCCAGTGGAACAGCCATGCACACATGATGGATTCGTATACGACGAAGCTCTATGTTAAATGGCAATATGAGTTTCTTTCCGATGTGAGTCCTTTGGGCCATTTTGTATATGGCGTCTTAAGACGTGGCTGCGGTATCGGCAGAACTCTCCTTTTCAATCGTTTCGATGACTAAAGGCTTCCCGATATCTTCGTCGATGAAGCCAGCTTGCAGACTCTCGTGGCTGACCAGGAAGTGGTACAGCTCTTCGTCTGAAATATCGTCCTCTTAGTCGGACTGGGCTTGAACCAAGCGTTTTAGAGATACAGTTGGCCAGATCTAGTCTATCGACTCGGCTCTTAAACTACTTTGAGAATTCTAGATCAAGCTAGAATTTGTAGAGTGTGTTCCGTTTATTTGGTTTACTCCAGGCTGTTAGATCCGCCAATGCTGTTGCAGTCTGTAGCCATGATGCTCTTGCATCTTGTATCCATACTTGGTGGAGTTGCCCCTTTGGTTTATATACTATTCTTTGTTTTCCGCTTCAGCTCTATCCATGGAGAAACGGCTCGGAATGATAGTGTGCTTGTAGTCGCAATGGGCCTGGTTTTCACATTCCCAGTGCTCCCAGTACTCCCAGTACTCCCAATATTTCCTTCGAATGCAGTATTGGGAGTCCGTGCCAGCTATTCTGGGAAATTTTCGGAGTACCCAATGGAGAAAAGCTTTATAGCTTACTCTGTTTCTTAGGTGACAGTAATATAGAGTATTGGTGTGTTTTTCAACACAAGGTTGGTTGGAGTATGAGTAGAGATTCTCAATCATTCAGGGTTGCCATATTTATGGTAGTTATTTACCATTAAAGCGTATTATATCGGCCTCGCGACATAGCCAGGATGAGCAAGCCAAAGAGGTCTATTATATGAGATTCGGTGTGTAGCCGCCAAACGACGTATCAATGACAATATGTTAGGCGAAGTTCGGTTGAGTGCAGAGGCATTTGGTCAAGTATTTCGATCAATATCGATATCTTTGCTTTTAAATTGTTATTGTGCTCAGCAGAGAGGTAGAGTATAAAGAATAGAACGATCGTCGACATGTTGGGTGGTTATACCCGCACGCCAGTCCCCTTCATAGGATGTAGGCGTCATCTCAGTCGTTGATTGATATGCTGCTAATAGAATATCGTAGGAACCGACCGCGTTTTCCTTTAATCGGGCTCCCGCGACGGTATCCCTAACGGCCTGTCGGCGATGTATGTATTGCTATTATCATCCTATCGGTGACACATGGAACTTTGCCAGCAGCATGTATATCTTTTGAAGATTTTATAGGGGGTGTTGGGATACCATTTTGGGTACTTAGATGACACGAAGGAGAACACCAAGTGAATCCGTGAATGCATTGGTTATCGCGAAATGATGTGGTGGTGGCAGCCAACCACATATTAAATGGTTCTTCCTCGGTCTTCTCTGAGGCTGTCCTCAAACCGATTTACAAGCGCTCGTCTGTGTGTCTCAGCATTAGAGATTTGTATGAATGGCATTGGATCGGTCAGGGGACCTCATCGCTGATTCGCTTCTGGATGTAATGGTTGAATATGGCGAGGATAGGCCGCTGTGACCATAATAAATATTCGGTGCTAGGGTGTACTGCTGCAGTCGGATATGTACACCCTCCTCAGCGTATTGGATCAACCGCTCGTGTCGTCGGCTTTTGGTCCGGTTGAGGGCTGTCCAGGCTTGGGGTATTAAGCCCTCGGTCTTTTAGAGGATTGCATATATCGTAGAAACCTTCTGTTTCTTATTGGCTTCGGCCCTGGCCTTGCCTTTGAGTCTTCCCCAGCGGTCGAACTTAGGAATGGAATTATTCCGATTTCCTCGATCTTCGTGCTGCCTGTGGCAAAGGATATTAGTATTTAATTGCTTGTTTAGGTCGAGCTTAGCTCGTTTCAATTATGTTCCGGGGATATTTGACCAGAATAATAGTAGAAAGGGGTATAGAGAACCGTTGGATAATCTTACACTCGTAGCAACATGTGGTTGCGCATTCATTCTTTGCCATGACCTCGTAATACGTCGAAACACATCATAAATTATCTTGAGGATAGTTGGCTTAGATTGCCCGTCACCGTTGCTAAGGTGTATATCAGGGGAGCCCATACCCCTACTTTAGAGATTGGCGTTAGTCTTCTTAATAGAGCCATCATCTGCCTCTTGTCGGCGATATGTGTGTCTTTGTCAGCGACGTGTTTGTGCTGTCGGCGATGTCCTGGATAATGGCTCTTGCCATAGGCCCAGCAGTAGTCTTAGCCCTTTTTGGCTCTGGCGGGAGACTTTATGTAGAGAGGTGTGTTATGTATAAAGTAAGGCAGGAGCCTATAGATTGATTATAGGAGGTTTAGGGTACTTTTACCGTGTAAAGGCAGGGTCGACATCAATAAGGGCCGGATATCCTGTTTGTATGGAACCGTAGTCTACGGGGAAGAGGTTGTTCGCCGAGAATAGAGTCTTTTTATAGCCTTTGGCCGTGTGTTACTGATAACTTTGGGCTGTACACATTCGCGCACCGACCCGGATACAGCGACGGAGGGAACTCTGTGTAGTGGATTGGGGCCGTCTCTGACGCGCCATCTTTCCAAACTCCGTCGGCGATCCTGTTGGCATTTCTCACTATTGCGCCAAGCACAGTGTCCACGCCAGCTTCCGAGCGGCGAGACGCTTTCGACTTAAGATCCAGTTTGATGCTTATCCAGTCATGGTCCCTAGTGAGGATATTGTGGCCGGCGAAGCACACAAATCCACGTCGAGGCAAGATGTCCTCTAGGCCGGTTGCTCCAGAGCTGCTCCTACTTGCTCTTTAGACGCGTGGTTATTGCAGATGACTGAATAACATGGTTATTATGTATAGTATTGAAATGCCGAGACCCTTCGGTTGGGGAGAATAAAGTGCTGTTGAATATTATAGTATTGCTTTCATGGTAATCTAGCGCAATGCGCTTGGGAAGGCTTGCTGCTCTCCAAGTATGAGCCACGGACCCAATGTTGTCGGCGACCGTAGGCGCCTCCATGTTCAATGAGAACGTTGTAATAAGTTAGGGTCGTTGACTTAGTGTTTTAGAGTTGTTGGAGGGATATACGAGCATCCATCGATGTTCTGGGCCTCCTATATTTGCCATAGGTATTGGTAATTGTAGAGTATTGTGCTGAAATTGAGTATTGAGAGGCTCTGAGCCAATATAGGACTCAAGAGTTGAGTCCACGTCGTCGACATTTTGGTGTTGCTTGTTATATTGTAGTCCGTTCATTATCGGTTGAGTATATGGGCGCTTGCGCCGGTCACAGCATGGCAAATAGTCTTTAACCTTGCCTAGTCGGCGATCAGGCCCTCGCCTACCAGTCTATATCCTCGTCTTCCGCCTTCTCCTTCTTCCTACCCCCCCCGGTGCTTCTCCTCTGGAGTCAGCCACTCTGGCTGCTCCACCGGCTGTCGCTGGCCTGGCATGGCGACAATTGGGTCTCGCTCCTCCTTGTAAATCTTTGTGGGCACCGGAGCAACGATGCCATGGGCGGCCTCGTAATGGGCGAAACGGCAACTATCGCCGTCTTTGGTACAGCGGCCGCCGTCTGCCTAGAAGTGGCAGATCAGCGGTTGCTTGATGCCGCCGGCCGGTAGAGTATAGCATATCCTCTTCTAGGAGGTGTCTAAAGATTTGTTCATAGTGATATAGATAGAGTAGCGTGTTTGAGAGAGAAGTGGGATGGGGAAGATTTGTCGTCAGAGGCTTGAGGGTGGAGTTAATAGTAGAGAATTGTAACTATGGGGCTGGTACGGTAGAGCAAGCTGGGGAAGTTGTTTGGACCATAGATAAGGCTCCGTAGTGGAGGAAGATCTGTGGTCTAGGGGAGGCTGAAAGTACCAATTGGGTCCCGTATTGAGGTTGGATGTTCTCCTTGTGACTCGGCCCAACAGGGAACCTTCATAATGCTTTTCTGTGCCGAGGTTTAATAGAGTTTAGTGATGTTATGCTAAGGAGTAGGTGTGGAGGTTTATGTTGAAGTAGGAGTGCTTGGTTCCTATAGCCTGTGGAATAATAGAGTAAGGTTCTTTGATATTTGGCGTAACCATATGGCAGAACCATATGGCATAACCTCCTCCATTATGTGTGCTGAAAGGAACAAGGCAAGAACCTTGGAAGACTATAAAACATGGTTAGTCTTGCTTAATGGGACTAGGCCCTGGGGGAAGAAGTTCCAAGGTTGCCAGTGACTAGGTAGTAGTAGGTGGAGGGCTCCTTACCATAAAGCATTAAGATTGTGAATGACCTGCTGCACAGACCGCGGTTCTAGTTGGGCGGGTGCACCCTATTATGTATGTTGTGCGGTCTTTGCTTATGTCGTCAGGTTAGCACTATTAGGTAGGTATGATCGATCAAAAGCATGGTCTTCCAATGACGTGAACTCACATGCTCTAAAACCCTATGGTTAGGCTTCGTATAGTCTCAGTCTTTGAAAGACTGTGAAATTAGAGTCTTCAAAGTAGTGTCGTCAGTATCCAACCCAATACCCGAGACATATTGGAATAGGCATAAAGAACAACCTTAGAAGTGCTTATATCTGATGTATCTTGAAGGTCCTGGCAACTTATGTGGTTGCGGACCTTTGAAGGAGGATAGACTGGGCCAGAGGGGATGGTGGTTTGTTCAAGAAGAGAAGAAGAGAGGCACCAGATTTGAGGGAATCTGGGCTGAGTTATATAGTAAAATGCTGAGCTATGACCCTTGGACTTTCGAGGACCCGCGTTTGGCAGGCGATTCACCATCAAGGGGAAACGAAGACGTTTGCCTACACGATATGTATAATGACTAGGTGAAATACGGGGGTGACTTCCTTGTACCTCTGAACGTTTGTCAACATGACGCTCTTCGCAGTGCGTCTCTGAGCGGAGACGGGTCTCATAGAACCACACGGCCATCAAACGTTTGTTAAATCTACCAAGTACTTACCTAGGTGAATAGTCATATGTAGCATAACAATACCATTCGATTGTGAATAGAGCAGTTTCCATTTCCAAAATGTGATATTAGCAGTCATATTACTGTGTGTTACTGTCAGCATCATCCCTTACTTGCTCAAGGCTTCGCCCCCCTAACCCCGTTTTGACCGGTCCCCGCATAGAATACATGTCCCCTCCTACCCCGGATAGCACTCTCGCTTTTTCAACAAAGATATACAACACAACATTAGAAAACATTGTCTGTCCCGGTTCCTCAGCCAGATACTACACTCAGTCAGGAGCATATTGACCATAATTATTCATCATGTTTGAACACTTTGAATTGCACCATATTCCTACACTCTTTACAGCAACGGTCATGACCTTTGGTGGAATGTGGTCATACTTCGACGCACGAGCCGCCATGCTCGAGTTTGGCCTTCCGGACCGCATCGCCAGCACGCCAGCCGCTTCGGCAGTCATGAAGATAAACAACGCCCGCACGACCGTCATCGGCATGTGCTTATACACGCTCTACTTTCGCCGCGAACTGGCTGCCTGCGATACCATCCTCGCGATCTTAGGCGCTTATGCCGGTCTAGTTGACAGCTATGTCGTGTGGAAGGAGGGAAATCCTCGCAAGGCGGTGTTCCGTCTTGTGAGCTCAGGGTTGGTTTCTGCCGTGGGAATCGCTGGGTGGACTGCGGGTCGCTAGCCCGCACCAACATGATGTATATGGCGCCAACAATCTAATACAGGTAGGTACTTACATCCAACAGAGAATATCCATGGATAATAATACTAACTGTGGTTAGTGGCACTAGATACCTAACCTTCGGTCAAGGGATTACGGTTACACATAGGTAGCCCTAGAGCGGTGATGGGCCCAGGTAGAGGCACTGATAGTTATAATAGTAGATCTGTCGTCCCTTTTCATTGGTATCTCCCTAAATACATATGTGTGCATTATAGCTCACTTTCCATTACTATATCTAACACATAGACAAATATCATTTCAAGTGAAGCTAGAACTTCGAGAAGCCGATAGACAAAGCCACCTAAGATTTCCACAAAGATAAACTAGGAACATAGCTTTCGCACTCTCAACCACTTTTCGAAAGCGAGCATATGTAGTACCTAATACATTCCAGGCATATAGAACATCCGCCCAAAATTCAGGTCAGAAGATGGCCGATCAAGGGCCTGCGCCGCAGGACCCGAATTCGCAACTCGAAGCAGAGACAGAGGCCGAATCATTCCAGCATTCATGGCGCGTCTGGACCGTTTTCTTAGTCCTCTGTATGCTATCCTTCATGGCCTCGATTGATTCAACAATAATTACTACCTCTTTGCCAACAGTGACGCGGGAGATCGGCGGCGCCAGCCAGTACGTCTGGATCGCAAACTCCTACTTATTCGCGTGCACGGTACCGCAGCCGCTATATGGTCAAATCTCGAATATATTCGGTCGCCGTAACCCCCTTTTCGTGGCCATAGCTCTTTTCATCCTCGGCAGCGGTCTTGCTGGCGGCGCTTCCAATGTTAGTATGCTTATCATCGGCCGGACCATACAAGGTCTAGGGTCTGGAGGACTTTACGTCTTGTCGGATATCATCGTATGCGACCTGATTCCACCCAGATACCGTGGTCCTTACATCAGCGCTGTGCTCTCTACTGCTGCTATAGGTAGTACCGTAGGGCCTATAATTGGTGGAGCGCTCGTCCAGGCGAATTGGCGATGGATCTTCTGGATCAACCTACCTGTGATGGGTGGTGGGCTGTTGGCTATCATTCCCGCCTTGAATGTGCAATATAAACGCAGCCCGACTTGGTGGCACGCGTTGGCCCGTGTCGACTTTCTTGGGAACGGAATATTTATACCTGCTATGACGGCAGTATTTTTTGGGTTGATTATGGGGGGTCAAGATGGATATCCTTGGAACTCATGGCGTGTCATTCTACCACTTGTCCTCGGCGTCCTGGGCTGGATCCTGTTCCATGTGCACCAGTCATCAAGGCTTTGCCCCGAACCCAGCATGCCGACCCGGCTATTCAAGAACCGTACTTCAGCTACGGGGTTCATTTTGATATTCTTAGCAGCCATCATTATGCAAGCTCTAGCATATTTCTTGCCGGTGTATTTCCAGGCAGTCAAGGGCACTACGGCTTTAATGTCCGGGGTCTCATTCCTACCATTCGCATTGGCGATTATTCCATTCGGCGGGCTGGCAGGCGCCTTCGTGTCTAAAACAGGGATGTACAGGCCGCTTCACTGGATCGGTTTCGCCATGAGCGCCATCGGACTTGGGCTCTTCTCTATATTACGTGAGGACTCCAGTACTGGCGACTGGGTGGGATTCCAAATTATCGCATCCGGTGGTACTGCTCTGATCTTCACGGCGACGCTGCCGTCAACCCTCGCGGCACTGCCCGAATCCGACGTCGCCGTTGCCACAGGCACATACTCATTCGTCCGCTCATTTGGTTTCGTGTGGGGTGCTACTATGGCTGCCATCGCCTTCAACGGCCAAGTTGACGCCCACCTCAACATCGTCGCTGACCCAGAAGTTCGCTCTAGTCTAGCTGACGGCGGCGCTTATGCGAACGCTGGTAGCCTCACTCAGCTTCCGGAACCCTCCAGGAGCCAAGTCATCGAGGTGTATGAGCTGGCCTTGAGGGCTACGTGGTTGGTGTTTGTTGGTATAGCGTGCTTGGGGTTCCTTGTCACTTTTGCAGAGAAGCATGTTGAGTTACGTAAAGATTACTCAACCGAATTTGGACTTACGAAGAAATCGACGGTAGAAAATAAAGGCGATTAATGTAAGTTTCCTAGCTAGAAAGACGTAAAAGACATGGAGGTGGCTGGGATAGCTTCTGGATTTAGTTGATGAATGGAACAGCATTCGACTACACATGAATGGCATTTACTTCATTGATATCGAGTGAAAAGAATATTGAGAGTACGAATCCTGTCGCTTGATTTGGCATCATATAGGGGCAATAAGAGGCGAAGCTGAATTCGGGTTCTCTTATGTGAACTTGCCTACTAGCTGGCAGCGAAATATTCCGAGATGTTGTATATGTCGGAAGGGATAGGGGGTTTTCATCGTTTGAATTAAACTTAGTCAGATATATACAATTGGCAACATCGCGAGCAACATAGACATGAAAAGAGATTAATTTTTAGAACCTTTTTATATTCCAGTACGCCTTCTATCTGTGACCCCACCTCTATTTGTTGCCTGTGGAAACACCGTTATCTCCTGGTGGCACCGTCTGCTTTAGGGGTGGGAGATGTCTCCTTGCCTCATGGCGGCCCATTTGCTGCAGAAGTGCATCCATGACCACAAGCGCGGACATGGCCTCGACAATGGGAACTGCCCTCGGCACAACACAGGGGTCATGACGCCCCTTGGCCTCTAGGACGCCTTCAGCTTCTCCATCGTAAGTGGCTGTCGTCTGCGCTTGGCTGATAGTCGCCGGTGGCTTGAAGGCTACGCGGAAGTAGATAGGGGCACCATTTGAGATACCTCCCTGGATACCACCTGAGTTGTTTGTCTTGGTGGTGAGCTTTGATCGGGGGGTTCCATTACGCGCGGCACCTGTGTCCGTGCCAGCGGGGGCTTCCGGTGCTCGGATAAAGGGATCGTTGTGAATAGATCCGGGGACCTCACAGCCGCCAAAACCGGAGCCGATTTCAAAACCCTTGGTGGCGGGAATGCTGAGCATAGCATGCGCAAGTTTCGCTTCCAATTTATCGAAACATGGCTCACCTAACCCGCTCGGCACGTTCTTGATCACGCAGGTCACCGTGCCTCCAATGCTGTCATTGCGCTCCTTGAAATCTGCTATGTATTCCGCCATCTTCTGCGAGGATGTCTCGTCGGGACACCGTACAGGCAAAAACTTGTCAACAGTTTCGCGGTCAATTGTCTGAATTAACTCGATGAAGGCAGGGTTCTGGCTTGGCGTCGGGAACTCGGGCGTGGGCGGGAACATGTGGACTGCGCCAACGGAGGTGACGAAGGCGGTAATCTCCACACCGTACGCGAGCTTCAGGTACTTCTCGGCGATGGCGCCGGCAGCTACTCTGCCAATTGTCTCACGCGCTGAGCTTCTACCACCGCCGCTACTCGCCTTCACACCATACTTCTCGAGGTAGGTCCAGTCGGCATGACTAGGTCGTGGGTAGAGATCCATAGTCTTATTACCATAGTCCTTAGGTCTTTGATCCTCATTGAGGACTACAAGCCCAATTGGCGTCCCAAGAGTAACACCGAACTCGGTACCGGATTGGATTGCGACACGGTCTTTCTCATTTCGAGGCGTGGTAATGTTGCTCTGGCCTGGTCGACGACGGTTCATCTGGGGTTGGATATCGTCTTCAGTAAGCTCCATGCCCGGTGGGCAGCCGTCGATAATACATCCGACCGATCGGCAGTGAGACTCGCCATAGCTATATAAAAATGGATTAGAAAGTACTGGGGAGACTGATTGGACTACACAACTAACGTGGTCACCCGAAAGAAATCCCCAAATGTCGACATGGTGATGACCGAAGGATGAACTCGGATTCGGGGAGGACAAGATCAAATCAGTATCTCGATTTATGCTTATATGAGAGATTTATTGGTCGGACAGTCCAATTGGATATGAGGTTACTCGATTAGCCCTCGAATGTAGTGTCGTGTCCTCTTTAAAGCGATGGGAGGCTTTGTTCGTATGAGTCAAAAGAGAACAAACGAATTGGAAATAATTTTTGAGGGTCTGACAGTGATGGTGGGGTCTCTGAGCTCCGATCTGAGCCCCGCGATCTCTTAATCGATAAGAACCCCTGTAGCTGTGTTGTACCCCTGACATGGGTCTAACAACGAAACCGTTAAGGGGGGCGAGAAGATGGAGAATATCCCTGCGGCATTAGTCTTGGCTCACGTGATACCGTGATGTCTACGCGAACACACAATCTTACACAATCTTAGATTTCTATTCTCTTCCTCATTCTATGTTTTGGAGTGTGAAACTCACGGCGACCTTCTCTATATTGTTATTCGGAGCCCTAGCTTCCAAACTACTCTATATGGCTTACTTCCCGTCTTTTTCGAACTTATGCAGCCGGATAGGGGCCGCCGCTTACAACCCCCGCTTGGGGAATGCCGAATATGAATGCCGGCGGATTCTGCAACCCTGCTTCTTGAGGCGCTATTGCTGAGGACACCCAGGCATCTGGGCATCAGCAGTTAATAGCCTATGTGTCCTCGTCCGAATATAATAGGGGTAGCTCACCACCAGGTTTCCGATCATGGTTGCCGGAACACCGTGGATGTTTCTATATCCGTAACACTGGCACGGAATATATCGCAAGCATCAAGTTGGGAATGATATTATCCTTTTTTCATGCTTCACGCCCCGCCTCGAAGAGATCCGACTGTGAGTGCCGGTATGCCTCTGAATACTGGAACGTAGCCTTGTAATTTTGTAGGTTCAGTGCTTCCAAGGGCAGGTCAGAATCGTGTATATAACGGTGGTAGAGTACGAGAGAATGATGAATAGACGATGATTTCAGCAGTCTCAATCAAATTCGTTAGTCAAACGCACAGCGGCCAGAGCAGCCAGAAAAGCCAGAAATCATGCATTCTTTTGCCTTTGCAATCACAGCAGCTGTTGCTGTCTCAGCATACAAGACATCGTCGATGTCCAGCTGGTCCGACAACCCTACGAGTCTTGGAGCATCCATTGTGGTCACGCCAGACACAGTCGGCTCGAAGCCAGCTATCATCTTAGGTGTATGTCCTCCTATACAACCTTAATATCGCGTTCTCTAACACAGCAGTACAGCTTCATCCCTGCGGCGGCACGGGCCAAATGTACCAGGCAATGACGCCTCTCCCATCGTTCGCCGACAAATTGAACTTGGTCATACTCTACCCAACCTCGAAGTCCCAGAGTGGTATGAACTGCTGGGATGCACACTCGACGAAGTCACTCAAGCATGATGGGGGCGGCGATTCCCAGAGCTTGGCGGGCCTGGTCAAGACGGCACTCACCCAATATGACGCTGACCCAGAGAAAGTGTTCGTGGTCGGCGGATCATCTGGAGCCATGGAAGCGAATGTACTCGCAGCCACATACCCGGAGCTTTTCAAGGGAGCCGCATCGTACTCGGGTGTGCCCGCTGCTTGCTGGGCAGGATCCCCCATGTCAACACCATTATCGTCTGACCTATCATGCCCTGATGGCAGAAAGGCATCACAGTACACGGCGGCACAATGGGGCGGCATCGCACGCGATTGCGACACTGGATACAATGGCACCTATCCAAAGATGATGATCGTCCATGGTACGGCGGACACAGCAGTCTCTATTAAGAACCTGAAGGCGCAACTCGACCAGTGGAGCAACGTGATGGGACTCAGCTGGGCCAAGAACACATCTAATACCCCAGCAGCCAACTGGAAGAAAATCGAGTACGGTGATGGCACACAACTCGTTGGGTATGAAGTTCAGGGAGGTGGCCACATTCCAGCTTTCCAGGCTGATGAGACCCTTGGATTTTTCGGTCTGAAGTAAAAGGATACACGGATTAGGTTATAGATCACTCGTTCATTTAGCTCGCTGATATTCGAATATTATGCATCCTAGCCCATTCGTTAAAGCTGGGTTGCCGTGTAAGAGGGTAGTTTAGCAACAAATAGCAACGATTAGTTTATACAAGACGTTCGTATTCGGACACGCTTACAGCAATAAACGTGACAGAACCCGCCTCCCAAATATCTCTGAGCAATTACCATTGAAATCTTCAAGGCAAAGATTTGGACTGGTCTCGAGGATATTTCGTATTATCGGGGGTTAGCGCGTTACATGAATAATATGGCTTATGATGATATAATACTCAGCTACGTAAATTTTCACGTTTTTACCAGTTTAGCGAGTTTTACAAGCTTATTCCTATCATAAGCTCAGGATCACTCGTCTCATTTCAGTTGCATGCGCCTATTCATATTTGAAAGGCTTAAAGGACTCTCACTATATAAACGAGAAGAAATGATTTGAGATAAGATCAGATAAGATAGAGCGTTCCAAAATGAGATGAGATGAGAACAGAGTTATACCGCAGCTTTTCCTTATGGCTCTCCCGCGCCGCTTAATCACCGCCGCCATCCGGTCCTGCATAAGCCCTAGCATTAAACTCCCGGGCACGCGCCGCTGCTTCAACGCAGACGCGGTATCGCACCCCTCAAACCGGATCCAGGTGTATATCTCACGGGTCACAGATCCATACCTTAACTTATCCATTGAGCACTTCCTACTCCAGAAATCACCTCCGGACTCCGTCGTCTTATTTCTATACACAAACCGGCCCTGCGTTGTCGTCGGTCGGAACCAAAATCCCTGGGTAGAGGTCAATCTAGGTCAACTGAAATCCGGCAGCAGTGGGATCATTAGCGATGAGGGCAACCAAGGAGAAGAAGTCCTCCTTGTGCGCCGGCGCTCCGGTGGCGGCACCGTCTTCCACGACGCAGGGAATGTCAACTACAGCGTAATATGTCCGCCGGAGTCTTTCGACCGGAACAAGCACGCGGCCATGGTGGTGCGGGCGCTAGTCTCGCTCGGAGCGCGTGGGGCGCGGGTTAACGAGCGACACGACATCGTGCTTGACGTTCCATCGGCTCAAGATACGCAGACATTCAAGATTTCAGGCTCAGCTTACAAGCTGACGCGACTGCGGTCGTTGCACCACGGCACGTGCCTCCTGTCGTCACGTAACTTACCGCGCGTCGGCCCGCTATTACGGTCCCCAGCCGCTCCTTATATCAAGGCCCGCGGCGTGGAGAGCGTGCGCAGTCCTATCCGCAACGTCGGCCTCGATTCCGACAACGCGGACTTTGAGGAGGCTGTCGTGGCTGAGTTTGGTGCTATGTACGGGAACGTAGATCCCGAGGTCGTAACGCCTTCTGATGCCCAAGAGGTTTTACGTGATGTCCCGGCTGTCGCGAAGGGATACACAGAGCTTAAGTCACTAGAGTGGATATACACGCAGACGCCACAATTCACATTCTCCACGCATCCGACGGACGAGGATCCTCGGCCACGACCACCGCTACCAGATGACTTACCACCAGACTTCCGCGTCGCTATGACGGTGCGGCATGGCCAGATTACTGAGGTCTTGGGTGCGGATTTACTTACACCCCTCAATTTAACCCATCTCCATCAAGTCACCGACTGGCGGTCTAAAATCGGCAACGACCCCGTCGGAAGATGGCTAAACAGCTTATTCGGGGTGGGTGATATACACTAGGCTCTGGGCTACGTCACATTCACTATTACATCTACCAAGTGGCTCTGCCATGTATATGGAAACACGATATGGCACGTCTAGGGCGTGTCTTCTTAGTGTATATTATACTCATGCCTATCCATAGACCCATAGAAACTGCATCAATGATCAATATAGACACGATACCCACACCAAACCAGTTCCTTCAGGATATCTCAGAAAACTCAAATCCATCATTCTCAACGCTTATCTCCACATGAACACTGCTACTTATCTCATTCTACCGTGCCAGCCCCCATAACCCCCTGCCCAAACCACTGCGCGACGGTCTTAAAGCGATCATCGCCCTTCTCGAGGGCATCCTTGAACAAATCATGTCTATCAGCCCTCTCATCCTGGCTCCTCTTCATCGCGCGCACCGCCGCGTTGTTGACGGCGCATACGGGACACTCGACCTCGGCGCCGTCGTCGGTCTGCTTGAGGCAGCGCTGGTGGAAGCTGTGCTTGCAGAGGAAGTGGACGGCGGGGAGGTCGAGGAGGCCGCCGCAGCCGGGGCAGCGTTGCGCCTGGAAGACGGCGGGCTTGGCGCCTAGCTCCGCGATCTCGGTGCGCTTCGCTTCGGTTTCTTTCCGGAACGAGTTGATCTGCCGCCGGTTCGACGCGATCTCCCGCCGCTCGCGCGTGATCGTCTCCCGCAGGTACGGCTTGATCATGCCCATGGTCGCCACGGCGTTCGAGCCGAGGGTCTGGATCACTTGCAGCGGTGCCATGAGCCCGTCAGCGTCGATCTTGTTGAGCACGTTTGCGAGCTCCTCTGGTCCCGCTTCCTCGAGTATTCGCGCGTCCGATGTGAAATAGGCAAGCGCCGCGGGATACAGCTGTGGCTCCTCAGGGCCGTACTTGCGGAGCGCCTTAATTGCGCCCCGCGTATCCTTAGCGGAGGTGTAGGAACGGAAAATGTCGAATAGTAGGCCGGACTGCTCCTTGACTAGAGTTGTACCGTCACGGAAGTCAGATAAGTGCGATAGCAAAAGGACGTTTGAGTTCTCAATAGGAACCTCGCGTCCCTCGATGAGCTTCTTCGCTTTGGACTCCCACTCTTCTCTTTGCATTCCTTTCCTTTCGCTGGCTTTATGGAGATACATTTCGAATAGAGTTGTGTATATATCTGCTTTATCAGAATCTTTGAGGGTGTCCTCCTTAAGGCAAGCCTCGAGGAAGACGATAAATTCGTCGGAGTGGTCGATGAAAGACGAGAATGCCGTTCGGGGAGGTGGTGGGGTATACTTCTGTTCGGCGGTCGTGTCGGGATCTACTACGGCGTTTGCATCACTGACTGTTGCTTGAGCTCCTTGCCCGGTAGGGGTCGGAACCGAGGATGTGTTCATATACGGGAGTGGGAGAAGATTAGTTAAATTCTGCACGGCGCTGGCGGCTCCAGCTGCAAAACCATTGCTGGAAATGGTTTGTGTTTCCTCTAGTGGCACCTTATTGACTTTAGGCTTGTATTTGCCCGTATAATAGTCGATGAACATCTTGGTAGTGTCACTTGGACAGTTTTCTAGAAGTACTCTTGCGTACTTCATCAGGCAGGGATATGCCTATTCCAATTAGTTCCGAAATCACACCAGAGCCAAGTCAGTCACATACCGTTTCAGCATCGAGATGCCATATGAAGTCAAGTGCTTCGGCATAGTGCTTGGAGTCCTCAATGAGGATATCCACTACAAGGTCGTTCTCACCGTGCTTGGTAGCAAGATAAGCCGCCTGTTCAAAGTAGCCACCCTGCCTACACATAGTAATAGCCGTGTCTAAGTCGAATTTAAGGTCTCCCTCGGACTTTATGAACTTTTCTAGCTTATCGACATCCTTCAGTTTGGCGTAGCAGTTCAATAATAAGGTGGTATGGTCAGCAGTGGCTTTGTGATGCTCGTGTAATTCTTCAAGGTATTCGATCAGGTTATGTATCCTTTGTGTGTCGAGGAACTGCTATTGTCAGAAAAGCTCCTTGCAGAATGGGTCATCACTTACCTTTCGGATAACTTGTGAGGGTTCTGTGTTGTCGATCGCCTTAATGTACTGGGACATGGCACTATCATAGTCTCCCTTCTGATATAGATGGTCGCCGTACTTCCGATAGATGACATTCTGTTGTTGTACGTCCATGCCCGACTTCTGCGCAAGGTTTATAGCAAGCGGGAACAGATTTCTCTGATACAACAATTCAAGCCTTTGCTGCAGCGACTTCTCGTGATAACGGTTGACCTGATTTTGGTAAGCACAGTAAAGAAACGAGCATATTTGCATCCCTTACCTTTCCATCTTGTGTTAGGATATACAAGTCTCCCCATATTTGGAAGATGGACTTGACTTCCGATATGAGTGACTCGGAATGGGCAACTATTTGGAGTGTCGGATCTACCATCGTAAACCTTGCGGCATTGAAGAGAGATTCCGTGTTCGTGCCCCCAAAACGCCTTCTAATGCTATCGGATCCTCCACTTCCAGATATCGGAGGCGGGGAAACAAGAGCAACGTAGTCTTGGAAGGCCGAGACCAGACTCGTAACTCCGTCGTTTGCAAAGCAGAGCCCCCTCCCTTCCAAGGTGTAGTAATATACAGCATCTTCTCTTACGACAATAATGTCCCCGGTTTTGCTATTTACTGTCATGCAACCAGCTGCACATCCAGCATCCTCAATTGTTCTCGGTGGCTGCCCCTGACCTTTCCCCGATATAACCAACTTCAGAAGCTTGGAAGTAGTTGCAACAAATAGTGTCGTGAGCTTCGGGTCGGCCACAAATTCGACTCCGGTGATAGGCTCTTCCGACTCGTAGACGATTCGTTGTTTGGTACCTCGATCGTGTATCAGGTCGCCTCGAATTACCGTGACGGCTCCGTTCGCGAATCCTACCGCAAGCTGTGACAAGTCGTCTAATGCTGTGAAGGAAGATATCTACAGCAGGTAGATTTAGCGGCGAGCCTTCAGATTATACTAAGGATTGTACTGACGGGGAACTGCTTTCTTCCATTATGTATGCTCAACGTGCTCAAGCAAGTAGGCAATCCCGTCTTCTTTACAGGCTTATCCAGGGCCCAGACTTTTAATACCGGCTCGTTGCTAAGGTCCTCCTATTCCATATCAGTTCCGTTCGAGATCGAAAAGCTATAACACGGGTCCTACCGAGATCGTAACCAGCAAGCTCGTCCCCTCGACCTGGCGCATATGCGTGATACGGCCGGTGTCGTGCGCCTGGAAGTTCCGGACTATCTTCCAGCTTGGGCCGATGATGCGAACGTAGCCATTATCGCTTCCGAGGAATAGACTATCGGATCCGGAGCACACACTCGATATCTCGTTGTTTTCGAAGAAGGAACGCGTTTCGTCGTCACCGAGCTTGACCTGGCTGACTTCAAAGAAGTCGAATGCTTTCCACTGAGCAACAGTTAGGTAACATTCTAGCTTGAATAAAGCTTAGGCGAGAGTATCTTACCAAAAGCAAAGCCATGGTTAGTGTGCTCGAATATTTGCGACAATCAACTAGGTGGTATCGGCTCCGATTTGTTCATCCTTGCTTGTAGAGTTGCGGCACTCCAAGTACACGAAAGCCTCGGACGTCACTGTTAAGATGAGCTAAGTTCCAGGGAGTTGGGAGCTCTCATTATCGATAAGGAGATTCGCCGCCTAACGGGGCGCTAGATTGATCATGCATGAACCGGTCATTGTGGCGGTGCTGCCTTCGCATGTGGCTAGGCTAACCCCTTATTAGTATTAGGGACGACAAGTATTATAGCCTCAGGAATCCCTTTCATTTGTTACTAGAGATATTTACATTAATTTCAGCTCTATACTGCATAAAATTTTGGGTATCTGTGATCTTAAATCTAATGTTATATTGTAACCCCAGTCATTGTCCCAGGATGTATGATGCTGCGCTCCACGGGTATCAATCGACTTTCACTATAGCGCTTTGCGCTTATCAACTACTCTTACTACCTAGTAGACCTCCACCTCCTATATTCCTCCCCAAAACCACTCGTGTGTTTCCCAACATCTTCCAATTTCATAGGAAGATTGCCTAGATCAACCAAGGGTACCATCGATGGCCGGCCGTGGGCACATTGGAAAGGTAGGGTACAGTCCGCAAGTCTTTCCACCAGAGCGGTGCATTCCTCATGAGAAAGATAGTCGTTAAACATGATGGAACTACGACACGCTCTCGAATTGATCATTTCCGTAATTCCGTTGGGACATCCATGAAACCGAGCCAACCAGTGTAGCCCCGAAGCGTTCTCGTCCTCGTCTTGGACCACCTCCGTTTCCCTCCGTAGTAAGCCACCATGTCCTTGCTCATCAAGCTTCCATGCTTCCTTCCTCAGTAGTTCGATAAGCAAGCGAGGTTCTGAGCGGCATCTTTCAGCTATGCTAGGCGGTAGCCCGAGGACCCTCAATTTCGCCATAGCTTTGCCGTCGAGTTTCGACTTTGAGGTGGAACCGATCCGGAATGTAATGCCCCAGCGTCTGAAGTATTCAGCGGTTTGTTCAAACTGGCGACAATCTCGGTTGGAGACGTCGAAGATTATCGGTTCATCGAGCAATTCCGTTTGTGCATGAACTAGCAATCGCCTACGCCCCGCTGGAGGATTCTGGATATCTTCCTCAACTACAAAATAATCTCTCATTAACGCTTCAACCCGGCACCGCTCATCAGCAGCGTGTTGGTCAATAACAACGAGTAGGGAATCCTTGATTTCCCTGCCGGCACCTGAAGCAGATGATGAAGATAGACGAATTCGGGCAAGTATGAATTTTCGGTCAACTTGCGCTATAACCTTGGCATTTCGTAGACTATCCTTAGAGAGTCGGCCCTCCACGCTCTGTGAAGCCTGTAAGAAGTCTAGCGGTCCAGAATCGCACCCATGGCAATGGCCTTCGTATGCATTTGTCGCCATGGCCAATACCTTATCTTCATCAAAAGCTACTGGGATAGGCGGTTCCTGTAACTTAAACACCGGGTTATCCCAGGAAGATAATAGGTCTCCCAGCCATTTGCTCCTCTCGTCTTTGGGAACTGGCTTAGTATTTGTACGAAGCCTTTTTATTAACGGTCGACGACAATTACCATCAAGATCTTCGGCTTCACCCCGCGAAGGCTGAACCACTAGACCGGTTCGATTGTCGATGACGAAGGTCTCCTTCGTTGTTGGATTCGTCCATAAGACTTCTCCTTCCCGAGCCTCTAGTTGTTCTTCGCTAAGGCCAGTCTTTTCGGGAGACTGTTCCTGACCAGTGCTGTGCGCATCCATCTCAACGTCAAGAAAAGGAATACGCAGTAGCGAGCCATCTGGAGCAACTAGCGGCCTATCCAGCATATTGTTGTCTTTACCGACGGGCGGCGTGCCCGTCACGGATCGAGTTTCGTCATGGCTGGACTCTGCAACAGTATCCGAACCCGAAGGATGCTTAGTCTGCAGATGTGCGTATTGAGGTTGTCCCGACTTTATACGAGTCCATGCATCAAATGGGGATTCGGGCCGTGGGCGGAGAGCGTTTGGTATGAGATTAAGGCGGGTACTAACCAGATCCCCAGTAGAAACATTGTTCTGAGGCACACGAGATTGATCCGTCCTAAAGCTTGTCCTCGGAGTAGAACTACTAGATGATGATTTAGATGAGGTAACCTTTCGAGGTCTAGAATATCTCGGACGAAGATGGTGTGCCTTGAGAAATTCGTAAACCACAGCCGTTAAAATGTCAATAATCGTTCTCAAGCTTTCGCGGCGTTCATCCAGTATCTCTTCCACGTCGCATTCAGCGAGCCGAGAGGTTCCTGTCCCAATATCGATTCTGATATAAAACATAGGCCATCGATCCACGCCCTTTCTACCCTTGAGTTCCTGATTAGTGTATCCACCCGACTTAAATCGGCGGTCTTTAGCTCTTCTCTTCCGTTCATTCTCGCTGAGATCACCACTTTCCTCCTCTATTCCAAAGCTCGAGTTGGCAAATAACTTGTTGATTTCCTCGTAGAGAACGTTGGAACCCTGGTCGTTGGATACGGGCCGCACACCTATGCTAATGAATTGTACCTGCCGAGAAGCTATCGGTAGGAGGGATACCGCACCTACGATTGAGACCGGACCTGTTGATGCTTTGAGGGGCACCCACAGATCCCGAGAGCGATCATCGGATAGCTGAGCTTGGAACAGTGCCCTTGAAACACGAGTAGTAAGATCAAGAACATCCGGTGACTGTTCAGGTATTCGAATGATGAAATTATGGCGGTCTACTGAATCGTGAAGTGATAATGAGACCTGGTTTGGCCAAGCAAGTAATATTGCTACGAGAGAACGCTTGAGTAGTTCCCAGTCTTTCGCATTAGTTCCCTTTTCGCTGTCGATAGCCCTCTGCTTCACTCTTACGGGCATAGCCCCGAAAAGGTCTCGGACGGTCGTTCGAGTTCCATGAGGAAAACTCAGCAGCCTCTGCTCCGGTAACGAAGGAGTATGTCTCGCTAGGATTTCGGAGTTGCGGATTTGGATTGAATTATGAGAGTGGTAGCCATGATGATGTGAAGTAATAGACATTAAAGATAAAGCAGCGACGGATGCTAGAAAGGCGCCATGTCGGCCATGGATATCATTATGAGCAGGGTATTTAGACGTAAAATGTAGCTTGCCAAGACTGCCTGCAGAGCTGAATTCGCTAGGAGGGATTCCCAAGCCATTATCTTCAACAGAGCAATTACCTCGAGCGTAGTCGATGGATACGGTAATTTTAGTAGCCTCGGAGTCTAGCGAATTCTTAACCAAACCGCAAACGACGCCGTTGAGCGAGGTTATGGTGGTAGACGATTTGATCTGGGCAATGACATGGTCCGGCAACCGCTGGATGGACATTGCTGTGTAGCTTGAGATTCTTCTTCTCTCATCTTTGTCATTCGTTTGGCAGTCTAGCGAGTTTTCATACGCATTAGGACAAGAATGTTAGCCATAAGGGAGCTAATGAGCCGGTATACAGACTGCATGAAGTGATACACATAAGTTGAAGGTCAGAGCCAGACTTATGTAAGCCTATCGTTTGTAGATAGGTACTAGAAAGTCGGGATGAAATGATAATGTCGCGGGCGGAATAAAAATATGGGTTCTGTGGCTGATGACGTTATTTTTACTGCTCTAGGCGTGAGTGGAGAGAAGGGGACCTCAGCGGCTCAGCCTCAGGGGCAGGGGTTAAAAAAGCAAGCGAGGCAAGGGGAATCCAGATCCGTTTCTGTCCATTTCGGTCATTTTAATTGGACTAATGTTGTCGATAACAGATTTTTGGAGACGCACGTTCCTAGCGAGGACCCACCTGACGAGACCCATTCAAACATTGAACCCGGACCAAGCCAGTTGACCCATCACACCCCCATCACCCTTCAGTGCCTTCACCCATCTCATCACCGATGATGCTGCTCTCGAAGAAACAACTTCATCCCTACATACCGTCGTAACATTGGGCTGCATCCCTTACCAAAGCACCTTCAAAGCCTAATTCATACTTTAATCTCCCGAGTACACGATCCTTGCGACTCAGCCGTAAATTACTTGTCCTCCATATCCAGACCACAGCAAATCCCAGATCGTCGTTGCATATCTGCCCAACTCTCCGAATATCCAAAGCGGATCAAACCGTCGTCAATTGGAAGACAGTGGCCTTTGCGCCAACAACATCCGACACGATTCTTGATTCGAAACCCCACCGCTTAGTTGTCATTTGGCATCTTCGTCTGGGGTTGAGATCACTTAAACTTCCTCCGACTTGCATTTGACTGTCTTTACAGTTTAATCGCCACGCCATTCTACAACTCTGTCTAGGCGCCTAGTAGCTCCAGATGGCCATGACCGAGACACCCCCTCTCCCTACCGGTAAATAATCTCCTCTTTGAAACATTTACAACAATATTATATATTCTTTGTTATATATAGGTACCTACCTAGTATATATACTTCTTCCGTAGAATATTCCTTTTATATCATACCCTTACGAGTGTCGAAGCCTAAATACACCATGAGACTAATTCCAACAGCTACCATGACGGATCGTCAAGAACGTTCGGGTCGCAGACGGCCTTTCACGACATGGGTCAAAAAATTGGCCAACTTCAAGCACGGCTCATCCGCCGAGAGCAGCCGACAGAATCAATTCAAACGCGATGCCGCCCCCAAGAACTCCAAAAAGCGACCCTCCAAGAATAATAACCCATACCCGCAATCTGGTCGTATCGGTGTATCCATGCCGGCCCACCAGAGTGACCCATCGTTTTCGACTGCTCATAGTGCCAGAGTCTCGGATCCCTCGATACCTCGAAGAAGCCACTCATCATCGCGATCGTCCGGCGAAGAAGCTGCACCTCCAACCGCTGGCGGTATGTCTGTAGCGCCGACCATGTCTACCGACTACGAAACCTCCCACTCCATCCACGCTCCTTCGCACATGGCCTCATCGGTAGCGGGCACAAGCCGCACCGCAAACGGGGGCCTCGACTCTCGAAAAGGAGGAGACAGCACCTTTTCCTCGCCCGCACCGTCGGTACGGTCTCTAACGACAACCCTTACCACCATTCAGTCAATGGGGCCAAATGGGGCCATGAACGCCACCTCCCATGCCGGCCCCTCGTCCAGCCAAGCGACCTACCAAACCATCCAGTTCAGCCAACCCTTCCCAACGAATTCTCCCGCCTCCGCACTCCCACCATACCTTACGCCTCACACTGGGCCAGGCCACCCCACAACCTACAACACGGCCACGGCCAACAATTTGCTCACAGACAATGCGTCTATCCTCACACTAGCCTCCTCGAGTAAGCGACGCCGCCGCCGCTCTATGGACACAGACGCATCGGTCCGCGCCCTAGCTCCATCCTCGCTATGGGGTGGCAGCCGTGAGTCACTACCGCTCAGCGTACTCAGCGCGAACATCGACGGCACCGGGCCGCCCGCACTACACCAGTCATCCACATCACGCATCGCCGAACAGCAACAGCAGCAGCGCGCCAGCATCTACTCGACGACAGGCGACCGGCTCAGCTTGTACGCTGCAGCCGGTGGGGGCAAGCAACAAGCCCAGGGCGACGGTGCCAGTATTCGAAGCGGGCTATTGGGACACGGGCGCGCGGACAGCATTACGGGGAGTGTGGCTGGCGTCGGGGTAGGAAGCCCCTTGGCTTCTCCCCGTGAAGTCTCGGAGAAGAGTGCGCTAGCGGAGAAGGATGAGAACACGATGCCGAAAGAGAAAGAGTAAATGGAGTTGTTAATGACAGATATGAGAGACCTTGTGAATGCTAGGGATATCCCCTATACAACACAGTGTTTCCAAAGTCCTCGACATGGTGTTTAGTGTTCGATTAGGAGACCGGGGTACGATTGATGGATTGAATGTGACGAACGCCCCGACACGATTTCCGCCGCGGGCGACGAAGGGAAGGGAGTTCTAGTTTCCTGTTACAACTTGGGATGGCCTGATTGCTTGATGCTAACTAACGGAAGGGGAGCAGGTAAGGCGGGCAATGGCTGGATTGATGGCAAATTAGATACCCGTTTACTGTACCCCAGCTGAATTACGACGAGATTGCGAGCTCTTTTTTACGTGCCACCAGTCCTCAGGATATATGTGATACTATATGCGTAAGATTCATTGAACGTAATAAGTGAAGGGCTAATACCCCTAAGCTAGTTGTTCTCCCTATATGACATGAAGTAAATAAGAAATACAGCTGATATTTTGACATATAGTGCAATATAGTACTCGATGACTCGATCTAAAGAAATTTGTACAGTCGAGATGAATTCATGTAAATGTTTGTCGCTTATCATCACTAACAATCCATCGAATCGCAGACGACGACCGGCAAGCGTTAGTAGTATGGTAGAGGGTCAAGATCCAACCCTGCGACAGAGAACTTAAACGAGTCGTTCCTATAATATCTCTTATTAGCCAACGTCATCCATATGCAAAAAAGGCGCAAGATATTAACATCGGGAGGAGACATAAACAGAAGAATAAACAAATTCCATACCTTGAATAGCTCCCCGCCGCATCCAAGTCCAACCTCCCACGAACACAGTCCTCGAAATCCACATCCGCGTAGATAATCCCCTCGTCGTCCTCCCACTGGGGCCCAGCAATGACGTCTCCGAACGGCGAGATAATACTCGACCCGCCGCGCGAGATGAAAGTGCTAGATGCAGCCGGGACTTTTACCGAAGATTGCGAGTTGTCCTTTTCTACCGCATCCTCCTCTTCAACGACGGCAGATGTCGACACTGGCCCTTCCCCGGCGGGTAGCGCGATCTCGTTCCCGTCCTCGTCGAACACGGATCGCCTCCTCCCACCACTCGCCTTGGGCCTCCCGGGTAGCGTTGCGATGCCGTTCTTAGTAGGCTTGGCAGTAGACTCCCCAGGCACGCACATATTCGAGCTGACGACGAAGCAGCGGCCCTCCAAAGCCACGGTGCGCATTAGCGATAGCCAGGCATCGCGGCCGTCTGCCGTTGGTGCGAGATAGAGGTTGACGTTTTGCGCGTACAGGCTCTGGCGTAGGAGTGGCATGTAGTTCTCCCAGCAGATGGCGGCGGCGAGGTTGATGCGGACGCCCCGGATCGTGGTGCTTATTGCTTTGAGGGTTGCGGGCGAGCCTTGGGCCCAGACTAGTCGTTCCGTTCCTGTCTGCTCGATATTAGCCGATAATATTGAATATTATCTTTTAATAATAGCTTCTAACGTCTTGCAGTACTCCAAGCCAGCTGTGAAACTATCCTCGGCTTAACTGGCTTAAAGAGGCATAAGGAAGATATACATCTCCCAGAGCCGACGTTAAAGGGGTAAACCCGCAACTTTTATAGGGAGTAAAATAGCCCGGACGAAGAAGGTTGAAAAGTAATTACACCACGCCCCGTCACCCACCTCACGGAGACGAGCACACCAACGGCTCGTCGACTAAGTATACGAAGATAGAAAATTCGAAACTTACCGGTTGTACTTTTCTTCTCTTCCCAATCGTCCCCAAATTCGGGCACACATAGATGACAGAGCAATAGAGGCTGCCACCAGCCTTTTCCACAAGCCCTACGACAATAAAAACCCCTGTCTCCCTCGCGATCCGTTCAACTTCCTCTCGGGTCCCATCACCCCTGACGGGTGTCTGTCCGTCCCCGGTTGCAGCAGTATCAGCCCCCAACTGGCGCTTTATCCAAGCATCCCCGGCACCGGCGCCATCACCAACGGTATCCCCCAAGTCGATGGCGCTCTTAAAATATCGCAGATACTCGTCGCGGCCCTCGGCGGTTCGGAAGCCAATCTTGCACCCGAAGTCTGCGCCGCGGGGATACCCGCCGAAGTACGCTTCCGGGAGTAGCAGGATATCGGCGCCGCTAGCGGCCGCACGAGCAGCGATGTCGTGCAACTGTTTGAGGGTTTCCTTAGTTGTCGCCTGCGTCCCTGGGGACACTGTGGCGAGACGGATCTTGGTAGACGCCATCGCCGCTATAAATAACCTCGACACGCCAAAAAGTCGATACTATCCAGATAGAGGCCAATGTCAGCTACACATCTATGTAGGTCCCAAGACCCTACAAATAGGTAGAAGTAGTGAGGGGATCGCAAGCTACCCCGCACCATCGCGTGATCTAGCGTATATTAGTATCAAGATTTAGGCGTTTACTACACGTAACTTTTGGAGATATGGATATAATACTCCAAGGATCTCCAATTCGGATACAATATGTCAGCTGTTAAGATCAACTACTAATGTACATATAGAGAGATACTGCATAATACTATACAATATGACATTTGATAGTACCAAGAACATGCATTGTCAATAACTTGAAAAACGATATGGCAGTCAAGAGACATACATATCAGTCTTAGGTACGGGTAGTATCCACCGCCATGCCATTGAACGATACTCCGTAAGTTCTCCGGTCTACCCCCGAACTACCTCGGCGATTTATCAGATAGGCACCAAATGTTTCTAGGTAGAAAAGGCGGCTCAGTCTAGACTTAATCTACGCTAACAGATAACGCAGAGTATAACAAGTCTCGTTGGGTTATCAAGGACATTTGCTAATGAGAATTGTTCTATGTGATGATGACGTTAGCTGGTAGAACCAAGGACATGTGAAGTTATCGCCGATTATCTAAATGGTTCCAAGTGGAGCTTTTACCTTATTACTAGATGTCTCGTTAGTGAGTATCACATGCACAAGTTCCTGAAAGCCATTCATGTAGATGGAAGGTCTATTGATTAATTCCCTAGACGAAAGCGAGACCACAAACTCCACTGCCTGATGCCTGATGCTATCTGCCCAGGGTGGGTATCTCAGAAGAATTATTAGTATCCGAAGGGGACGTGAACTCATTTATACATCATAAAAAAAGCCTTCCGCAATCTCAAAGTCATCGCATCGTCAAGTAAGGGGAACCCTCTCCATCGTGATCCATCCATGCACAAGTCGACCAATATCATTAAGTGACTTATTCGTGTGCCCTCCGGAACCTAAATGTTGTGCTTTCCATAATGTACCGAAACTCCCCCTAGCCTAATCGCAAGCATTTCGAGTCGCCTACAGCATCAAAGCGGCCAGACCGGCGGCGGCAATGAAGCCAACCGGCGCGGCAGTGCGTTGTGCAGCAGGGTTCGAGGTGGACGAAGACTCAGCTTCACCGGCCGACTCGGAAGCAGACTCGGTAGGTTGCTCGGTAGCTGAGGTGTCACTGCTAGCCGGACCAGTGGTGGTGATGCTGGTAGCCAGGGTCGAGCCATTGGTGGTAACAGTCGACTCGATAACACCCGTAGTGACAGATCCAGACTCGGCGCCAGTAACGATGCCCGAAGAGACAACAGAGATCACACTAGCGACACTGGTAACAGCGGATGTAAAGGTGCCCTCGCTGTTGGTGATGGTAGTCTCGTAGGTTTCAGTCGCAGTGGGAACGGTCACAGTGAAGCCAGAGGGGTACGAAGTAGACGAAGAGACACCACCAGTGCTGTCAGTGATAACCACGACGGTAGGTGTAGCTTTCTGGGTATCGGTACCCTGGCTAGCCGAACCCTGGCTGCTAGATCCCTGGGATTCCTTTAGTTATGTTAGCAACTATGAGATATAGAACAATGGATTTGGTAGTCTTACGCCGGGGTTGTTGGTAGGAGAAGCGGTCGCGATAACGGTAGTGGAGGCAGACGGGTTCTGACCAGTCTAAGAATATGTTAGTCAATGTCGAGGTTAGATCTGTACCATTGTTGCAACTTACGGCAGTGGGGATTCCAGAGACTTCAACGCCGACACCTTAAAGAAAGTATTAACGTTAGTGGGCTATCCATAATATAAACATCAGGTAGTAATGGTAACTTACTAGCGCAGAACTGACTGCCGTACTGGATGACTTGCTGGGCAGCCGATTGGTCCTGGCATGACTCCGTAGCGCAGTCTCTAACTCCGTATATGAAGTTCTGTTTGGTGCAAAGGCACGAGGGGGCAGTATCACCGCAGCCAAGCTGGGAAGCCTGGCCTAGCATGTTGTTCATGCAGGTGATCTAGATAGGAGACCGATGGTTAGTTTTAGGATAGTGATATTGGTATATTGGGGTGGGACGATAAGAAATAGGCACTTACACCGCACTGAGGGAAGCCCTGGGGGTAGCTAGTACCCTGGGCAGCAGCGAGAGCTGCAGTGGCAGCGACGACGAGAATGGCGGAAGCCTTCATCTTGGACGATGTCAACGTCGAAAGTTGTCGAGTGTCGAGAGGTTGAATGATCGTCTGCCAAAAATAGTAAGAATTTCTGCTTTCAAAAGAGGAGTCGGCGAAAATGGATGCTGAAAAAGAAGTGCAAAAAGTGTGAAGTGTGGGTGACGGTGTGTTTGTGCGATCGTCGAGTCGGCGATATATGAATGTGCTTCAGCGGGAAATGTTGCTAAAGAGGAAGAGAGAAACGGGGATTTCAGATTGGGAAGAGGGGCGATTTTTGTTAATGGAAGGACAGAAACGGCGAGGCAGATGGTATCAACGGGTAGGCACGATACTCATCTAACTGCAGAGGACGGCGCGCACCTGAATTTCCTGTCAAGCAGGTAATTTCGTTCGGCTGTGTGTGTGTGTGCTTGTGTGATGTAAGACACGAAACGAGGTTGCAGAAGGGAACAACTCGGCGCAAAGAGGTGACCGATGGGGGAGTAGGTAGAGAAGGAAAGCGACGTATGGCCAGATGGGTATGCGTGAAGTACCACGGCGCAAATCAGGAAATGGGTAGATGAAGGTGAAGGACGATGGGAGTGATGCAGTAGGTATGCGTGTGCGCCGCAGAAATGGGTGGAGAGAGGCAGGTATGAATTTGATTTTGGGAAAGGAAAAAAAAAGAAGCAACGATGTGATGGATCGCCGACTAGCTGGGTACTTACCTGGTTACCAGACGATATGTAGAAGAGTTGGATTTGTGTTGACTCGCAAAGTCGAGGTCGTCGAGGTTGTTGTTTACGTTCGATGACGTGAAAGTTGTGAAAGTTGAATGATGAAATAATGTAAGAAGAGGACGGCGGTGGAAGGTGGCTGCTTCAGAAATTAATTACTTCTAGTTGCTTGATCTTTACTGATTAACCGATTGACTGATTGCACGTGGCAGGTGAATTGTGCAGGTCAAACAAACAAGGACGCCGATGCCTGAGGTAGAAAAAGTAGGTCGGGTAGGTACGACGATTAAATAATTATTCGAATCAACAAACTGGGTCTCGTCGTTCTTGCCTTGAACGTCCGATCTTATGGAGCAATAATATATCAAACTTGGAAACTTCGATAATCTCATAGGTTTATTACACCTGACGTGTGTGATTTCGGTACGTACTATTGGTGTTACCAGGTCAAGTGCTTGCATATATGGCATGTACGAACTGTGAGAACTGTGATATATGAAGTCGCACCTGCCGCCGTTAACTAACTGAGCTGCATCTACACGTATACACAGTACCGTCCACTAGGATTTATTATGGCTGGGATTGTTGATCTATTGCATAATTCCCTGTCTTGGAAACTCGTATGGTACTGTGTCCCTGATCTACCGATATCATAGCTTCCCGACCTCCTCGTCGACTTCCAATAGCAACACTACTACACCCTAAAGCGCAGTAGCAGCCCTGGAGGAAGTTACTAAGTTGTGATCGTGGCCCACTTTGCCCTACGTAGCAAGGTCCAGCAAGCATACTTGGCGCGGGACTTCACGGCTGGTACCGACTTGCATCATCAAGTGGAAACTTCTCCAGCCGCCTTGTTCATGGCACAGTTCCTTGAAAATAAACTATAGATGCTAGGCAGCTTAGTTAGGCTAGACGAGACAAGACAAACAATAGCACCATAGACTTGTTGACGTCTATAAGCCGTATTAGTCGTAATGGTGCCTCTTGGTCGTCTCTTTCTAGTCTAGGGTTCACCAAATGAAGAAACGTCGATATCTCTAAGGTACGTATCGAGCATTGACTTGTGGGCATCAAAACATCTGGTTAAATTTACATTGATAATGCAATGATTTTCCAAGATACCGTGGCCGTGTAAGTGACGTGTTTGGCCTGTTAGATCATGTAGCACGTACTTTAACTACTAATTCCTTGATAGAGATGCTTGGGGTGATCATAATATCTCTATTATAGAGGCAGTATTACCATCAACAAGTAGTTATTGTGCGAATTTTCCTGAAATTTGAAAATATCGCGGTGTATGTCGGGCAGAGCTATCAACTATTGGCGAGGAAAAGCAAGAAACCTGGAAAGAGAATGGGCTAGTAACATGCTTGATCCAAGGTGGAGGTTGAACTACAAGCGGCCTGCAAGGGCCTCCGATTAAAGTGATTACCGCATATGGACAATTGGACATGGTATTCTAGTGATTTGATTGGCTTAAACTTTTAAGACTATGCGGATCCACTACGCCTATGCAGATTAGTTGTTATAGGTGCCGTTAGCCGTGGCGTTGTACTGTAGCAGGAGCAAGAGGTCTCCCACTAGAACTGTTGGAAAAGTGATGGGCTCGAATCATTAGATTTTATGTCGGACGGAAAAAATAAGTGATTTCGAATAGGTAACCATAATTGGATTTACCGAAGCATTTAAATACAGTCCACGGGTGATTATGGCATATTCTGTGTCCCACCGCTATCAAAAAATGCAAGGCACAACCAGAGCTACCCCTGGTTTACAGCATAAAAAATTCAGTACCATGCAGCCGACGTCATACTATGTAATCTTGGAACCTACCAATAGAGTCCTCAAGTCTCCATTTCCTAAACCCATGTCCACGATCTTGCCCCGCATAAGCTTCTTCCATCTTTCCAGCCCTGAGCAGCTTGGAATCGATTCATCTTCTCCACTCCACCTTTGCAGAATCATGAAGAGGCGTTCCTGGGCCAACATCAAGCTTAACCTCGAAGGAGTCAGCTACCAGATTCCCTGCTCTGTTTGCTATCTTCTATATCGTAATATCCTGGTGATGTCGCCTTAATTCTGGTTTCTGTTCTATCAGTTGAATTGCTTGACCGCTAAATGTATGTCATCATCTAGTATATGTCTGGAAAGGAAAAGCAAAGTCAGAGATCACATCGCATTTAGTGGGAAGCCCCGCTAGACTATCCCGATACTAATGATTTATTCATTAATGTCACATCGGATCACTACGAGTACGTTTCTTGCCAGTAACTAATAGTCTAGATGTGTCCCGGCGTTGTGGTATAGTACTTCATGCATGGAGCTACTCCAACCACCTGAAAACCTTAGAACTTCGTTACCATGGGTCCGGCTCCTCTTTCGGTCCGCAAAATTAGGTAGATCGACCGGAGCTTACCTATAGTTGGAGCCATCTTTCGGGTTCTCACCGTCTCCAGCATCCGCATCAATCTCGCAGAGCTGGTCAGATCTACTAAGGAGTACAAGATGGCGATTTCTAGTCCTTAATCATACTCATCAGAGATGCCTACTAGGTAGTCCTAGCAAACAGGCTAGATACCAAGGAAGCAACATCTTTCAGTAGACACTTCGTCGAGGTCATTACGGCCAAATTTCCTTCTCGAACAACGAGGAGCCGAGAATTATCGCCGGGAAGAAAACAGCCCGTCGGTCAAGTGAAACAGCTGGAAATTTGCACTACTGTTCTGTGCGACTTCCCTCCCTCAATGCTTCCTAACTACCGCAAACCTACCTAATTTGAGCAAGCTAATGTAGGCTCTGTACCACAGCGAAGGGACAGCTAGGAAACTAACGATCCAACTATCGCGTCCCGGGGCGAGTTGCTGGTCCGCGCTATTACGTAGACGGCAATAACACTAGTGCCTTGTCTCAGGTTCTTCCGCATCTATCATTGGCTCCACCGCCGTCATCGACTGGGTGACGGCAGCTTTCCATCTTATCGTGCTGTTCAGGTTTCACCGAAACCCGCGTTCTACATGTAGGCGAACTTATTTTTTCAGCAGGGCAGGATATGTGGCTGGGCCCGTGACTCGAACCGCTACTGCGACCACTGCTGCGGCCAATTTTACCGTTGAGGAGACTGGTGGTTGGGGAGGTAACTAGGTACCTGATTCTTCGTGGCCGAAAGGAAGAGTTCGTATTTTACTGCCTGGGCAACACAATCGTACATGGCGAAGGAGATTCTGTACTACGTCCCGGTCTATTCCCATTTGATGTCTCGCCGATTGCCGTAGGACGCGTACTTGGCGCAGAAATTCTACGGCTCATCGGGAGGCCTGCTTGCGTACGCTGTTCGACTCTCTTAAGAATATACTGTAGGTGGATTCTATTAGGTAGGAGAAGGAATTCCCCGAGTGGTTAGCAGAAGGAGGGGGAAGCCAGTAATCAAATATAAGCCTTTTCCCTAGGCTTCTCGTGCTTCACTTCCACTTTACGATCTACTCTAAAGAACTACCTAGATAGAATACGGGATGTACGCCTCGAGTCCTACGTTCCATAGAAGATGATAGATATAAATAGGCTCCTCAACTGGTTGGCTTGGTTAGTTGTCTACTGGAACACAATTCTATGACACGGCATCCCTGTGGATCGGAGGACCTACGATATCTTACTCTACTCATCTGGTATTGTATTGCATCAATGGGCATTGGACTATGATGTAGATAGGTTTAAGCAGCACTCCTACAACGACAAGCCAAGTTCATTATCACATTTTTATTGACCTATTTTCTCTATAGGAAAGCAGCGGGCGCAAGCTGCCATTATATGCGCCAATGACCATCGGAAAAGCGCAAACGATGCCACATCAAGCTATTGAAAAAGCATCCGACGTAAGATATACAAATCCATGCGCGTAGAGCAGAACGAATGCTCCGTAACCCTAACTGTAATACAATTGCACCGATGCATAGCGTGTAATAATATGCTCTTCCGCAGGGCCCAGGCGATGCGCCAGGCAAGCCCGGGTAAGAGCTATGAGATTCCCATTATGTCCATCATCAGCCACGTGTCGTCATCACTTCTTCGTCTTCGTGAAATACCCTAACCGCTGCACATGACGCAGGACTCGGGGTTCTCGATGCTGCCTATGAAGGTTGTTGGTATATGCTGTAATGGAAAGGAGGTTTATTTCGACTTACAAGCTAAGACGGCATCTGCGTAAATGTCGTACTCGCGCTCTTTGCTCTTCTCCTCCGTGTCCTCGTCTTGAGGTGCCTTCTGGCCATTGATAGCGGGCTCTGGGAGCTCCTCCTCCTTTACCTTCTCTGTTGGCTCGGTAGCGAGGGCCTTGGGGCTGTCGCCCTCATCGATATCTGCCTTGAATGGGGCGGCTTTGTTTGGCGAAGCAACCGGTCGGGCTACTTTCACATCTGACACGGGGGGAGGAGTCGTGCTGGGCGTCGGAATCCCATTAGGAGCCGGCGCGGCCAGGCTGTTGTTCGAGTCTTCACGCTTAGCGTAGACAGGTCGAGAAAGACTGGTAGAGGAAGAAGAGTTGTAGTTGCCCGGGGGAGCACGCTTCTTCAGCATACCCGACTTAGCTGCGCTCGAGTCCGCGACCTTGAGGGCCTCCTGGTCTACGGTGAACTGAATAGGGGCGGCAGCAGCCTGGGTACGGAGGTAGTACATGCCGGTCTTGAGACCGAGCTTCCAACCAGTGAAGTGCATGCTGGTGATCTTGCCCATAGTGGGCTCTCTCATGTGGATGTTCAATGACTGGGACTGGTCGATGAAGGCACCACGGTCGGCAGCCATCTGGACAACGGTCTTTTGAGAGATTTCCCAGACGGTCTTGTAAAGAGCCTTGATATCGGCGGGAATGTTGGGGATGTTCTGGATTGAACCACCCTCAGCAATGATGCGGTTCTTCATGCCGTCAGACCAGAGACCCATGTCAACGAGGTCCTTAAGAAGCCACGGGTTGACGACCTGGAATTCGCCAGCAAGGACACGACGAGAGTAGATGTTGGAAGTGTAAGGTTCAAAGCACTCATTGTTACCCAGGATTTGGGAGGTGCTGGCAGTGGGCATAGGTGCAACCAACAAGCTGTTTCGTACACCATTCTGCTTGATCTGTTCCTTAAGACCTGTCCAGTCCCAGAGATCAGTTGGGGTAACATTCCACATGTCGTATTGGAGGATGCCCTGGGAGACAGGAGAACCTTCGTAGGTGGAGTAGGTTCCCTCAACCTTTGCAATCTCCATAGATGCAGTTAAGGCGGCATGGTAGATCGTCTCGAAGATTTGCTTGTTCAGTTGTCTGGCTTCTGGCGACTCAAATGGCATGCGCAGAGCCAGGAACGTGTCGGCAAGACCCTGAACACCAAGACCAATAGGACGATGGCGCATGTTGCTGTTGCGGGCTTCCGGAACAGGGTAGTAGTTGACATCAATGATCCTGTTAAGGTTGCGGACAACAACCTGGGTGACATCGTGGAGCTTCTGGAAGTCGTAGGCGCCCTCATTGTAATCAACGAAAGATGGCAGCGCAAGGGAGGCTAAGTTGCAGACAGCCACCTCATCAGGGGCAGAATACTCAATGATTTCAGTGCACAAGTTCGAGCTACGGATAGTACCCAGGTTCTTCTGGTTGCTCTTGCGGTTGCAGTGATCCTTGTACAGCATGAAAGGGTTTCCGGTCTCGGTCTGAGCCTCGAGGATGGCGTACCAAAGCTTCTGAGCCTTGATCTTCTGCCGACCGCGACCCTCTGCTTCGTACTTCTCATATAGAGCCTCGAACTCATCACCGTAGACATCGGCGAGGCCAGGGCACTCGTTGGGGCACATGAGGGTCCACTCTCCATTCTTCTCAACACGCTTCATGAAGAGATCAGGAATCCAGAGAGCAAGGAAAAGATCGCGGGCGCGAACTTCCTCCTTTCCGTGGTTCTTGCGGAGGTCCAGGAACTCAAAAACATCCGAGTGCCAAGGCTCAAGGTAGATGGCGAAAGCGCCAGGCCTCTTGTTGCCACCCTGGTCTACGTATCTTGCAGTGTTATTGAAGACACGGAGCATGGGTACAATACCATTAGAGGTGCCATTGGTGCCGGCAATATAGGAGCCAGTAGCACGAATGCGGTGGATGTTGAGACCGATGCCACCGGCCATCTTGGAGATCATAGCGCAGGTCTTGAGGGTGTCGTAGATACCCTCGATGCTGTCGTCCTTCATGTCGACGAGGAAGCAAGATGAGAGTTGTGCTTGAGGTGTTCCAGCGTTGAAGAGAGTAGGAGAAGCATGAGTGAAGTACTTGCTCGACATCAGGTTATATGTCTGTATAACCTTCTCTACATCATCACCCCAGATGCCAACAGCCACACGCATGATCATGTGTTGTGGCCTCTCAACGATCTTCTCGTTGAGCTTCAGTAGGTAAGACCGCTCTAAGGTCTTGAACCCGAAGTATTGATAGTTGAAGTCTCGGTCGTAGACAATGGCAGAGTCGAAGTCCTCCTTGTGTCTCATGACACATTCGTATGTCTCCTTGGAGATCATAGGAGATGGTCTCATGTTCTTGGGGTTGACATAGTGGTAAAGGTCACTGATGACGGAAGACCATTGCTTCTTCGTCTGTTTGTGTAGGTTGGACACGGCAATACGTGCGGCAAGTATAGCGTAGTCTGGATGGGTAACAGTCATGTAGGCGGCGGTCTCGGCTGCCTATAAGGAGGTACTGTTAGAAGACAACCAATTCTGCAATAACCTAGAGGAAACTTACGAGATCGTCAAGCTGTACTGTAGTAACACCTCCGTAGACACCGGAGATGACTTTCTGGGTAATGGCGACTGGGTCGACATGGTCCGTATCTAGACCATAACACAATCTCGACACACGAGCTGTGATCTTGTCGAATTGGACACGCTCCTGGCGTCCATCTACGCGGATGTTAGGGAATTGGTGAGATTATAAGGGAATCCGAGAGTAACATACCGCGCTTCTTGACATACATCGTGAAGGTTGTGATGTGGAAGAGTAGAAAGGGAGGGTGGCGGAGAGATGGGAATATGGAATTAGAAGGGTATGAAGATACAATTCAAAAGGCTTAAGCAGTTAGAGATGCTAACTGCAAGCCACAATTATCTGTATGCAGGAGCATGCAGATTGAATGTATGTTCTTGGGGTATCGTGGTCCGTTGTGATTGATGTTGAATGGGAGATGTTTGGAAGAAACAGACTCGAGCGTGGTGGATTCTTAAGTAGAAAACGCGGTACAGTACAAATTGCTGGCGCGTTTCTCTTTAGCGCGTAAAGAAAAACATTTGGCTGATGGATCTCGGAACAATTAACCCTCATTGCCAGGCGGCGACTCCCTAGTAAGTGGGTGTATCGCCAGCTGATTTCACTTGAGAATTAATCAGCATGTGCCGGTTCCCTGTTCGTTGTGGCACCTTGGCTCTGTCCGGGAAACCACTCAACGCGCTGTGACGCGGGGTCCCACTGGTAGGATTCCCCTACAATCAATTGATACAGGGCAGTATGCACTGGGTTACCCAGCTTGCTACTAGTATTCTCTAACTACACAGTATTGATATCTCCACTTCTCGTCCCCTTATTCAATTGAGCTAGTTATATCCCCTTCTAACACATCGATTCCCTCAAGTCGTATGCTGTTCATATCTGTCATCTTGCTTTTGGATAGTTACCTAGTTTGGTTTAAGTGCTTGCAGCCCGAGTTTTCTGTCTACACTTTAACCCCCTGTCATCTTTAAACTTGTCCGCCCCGCACTAGTTAGCGTCGCGTTTGCCTGGCGACCTCGGGAACAACTAGTTTCCTTGGGTACCTACTGTAGATAGATATGGACGGTTAATTGACTGGCAGGTTCGCCTTTTCTATTCCAATTCATATTTCAGATGTGACAAGTCATTGGGATCTCGAAATCTTTAGAGCTGCATGCGAACATCCATGTAGCCTGTCGCGACTACTTACCTGCATATGCGGCACTAAATCCCAGCCCCCTGTCAATCACGACCCGCGAAAGCACGTGAGTCAAAACAGATTTGATGGAGAGACCGTAAGGGCATGGATATAGATACGTACCTTTTACATCTAATTGATGACTCTTGAGATAGAGAGGCTCAGCTTTCAAGGTGACTCATGAGCCCCTGCGTATAAGTCCTACAATATGAAAGTATACAAAAGACGACTACTGTCAATATAGTTCTAGTCTTGTTTTTGAGACAACAAGATATCTTGCCGTTGATGTTCCTTCGGAACACACTCCTCCCACGATTCTCACGCCCAAGCGCACAACGTCTATTTGTCCTAAGTAGTACTAGAAAAGGCATTTGTTGCTCTGTTTCTAAGATGGCTACCGCCGGGCCGGACTCGGTGCCGGCTCCCGCTGAGTCAAACGGAACAGCTTATAAACCACGGTATATTGATGTGAGACATACCCCTGAACTATATCTGAGTATTTTGGTATACTCCTGATCATATACTAAATTCACAACCGCCAACGCTCTCATACAGTATCCATGGATACACTTCCATTTTATGCCACTAACCTACTCATACTTTATAGATCGGTATCAACCTAGCAGATCCCATATTTCGTGGCCAGTATCATGGCACTCAACGGCATCCTGATGACCTCAGCGCCGTCGTATCAAGAGCCAAGGAGGTTGGTTGCGAAAAGCTCATAATTACCGGTTCCGACTTCACAAGTTCGAGACATGCACTCGAGATAGCTAGGGAATACCGTAGGTTACATTCTTTCGATTCGGCGCCGGGGTAAGCTGACTGAGCCGAAGCCGGCACCGTTTACACGACCGCCGGTATCCATCCCTGCAGCAGTGCCATATTCAGCACAACGCACTCCCATGTGGATGCAAACGGGCACACGATGCCCTGCGATGCGGACCCCACCCAACCCATATCAGAGGACCACGATCCAGACTTAGAGAAAACCGCATCTATCATCGCCGAACTCCGGAGCCTCATTGAGCAAGCACGGAGCGGCAGCGGGGGTCCGAGCCCCCTAGTCGCCTTCGGCGAATTCGGGCTGGACTACGACCGTCTGCACTACTGCTCGAAGAAAATCCAACTGCATTCCTTCGCCGCACAACTAGAGCTCGCAGCATCCCTCAAACCCCAATTACCTCTCTTTCTACACTCACGGGCAGCACACGACGACTTCGTGCGACTGCTAAAAGAGGCGTTCGGCCCGCGCCTCGAGCGCCTAGAGCACGGCGCCGTCGTCCACAGCTTCACGGGTACCGCGGAGGAGATGCGCGAGCTTATGGATCTTGGCCTGTACATCGGTACCAACGGGTGCAGCTTCAAGACGGCAGAGAATTGCGCCGTTGTCAAAGAGATCCGGCTCGATCGCCTTATGCTCGAGACTGATGGCCCCTGGTGCGAGGTCCGCCCTAGTCATGAGGGTTGGAAGTACTTGATCGAGCCACCGAAACCCGTAAATCCGGATGTCGATGCACCTAAGCCCGAGGCAAATGATACGGCGGCAGCTCCTGCGAACACCGCTTCATCTGATCTGGCTCAGCAACAACAGCAGCGGCCAGCTGCCAAGGGCAAGCAGCAACAGCAGAAGTCCAAGAAGCCTCAAAAGAAAGAACCCGAAGTACCAGAGCGATATAAAGTCGTCAAGAAGGAGAAGTGGGTTGAAGGCGCTGTGATCAAAGGTCGGAATGAACCATGTATGATCGAGCGAGTGGGCAAGATCGTCGCCGGTATCAAAGGAGTTACGGTAGAAGAGCTATGCGAGGCAGCGTGGCAAAACACGACTAAGGTATTTCCGGTAGACGGGTGAATTAGAGTCGAAGGATACAAGTAGACAAGAGCATAGAGCATAAATAATCACTAGCGAATAGCAGCGTAAAGTCGATTTGCTTCAGTTCAATGCATCCTCGAATACTTCATTGGGGTATATAAACCTGTCCTATCCGACAAATCTCGTTTTCCGACGAGATAAGAACGCCAGTGACTATGCATGTCCCCCATACCCAATGCCATAACTCCGGCTCCGGCAAGACATTGAAGCATCAATAGAAACAAGTTGTCTTACGGACACATACGTTCATAACCCTGAGCCCTTGAACCCTCTTATCCTACCATGCCGTACAGCTCCAATCGTAACACCCTCCTCGCCCGTCATCCAGCCAGGCATCCTCCCGCCGTCTACGATCCCAGCCTCAACGAGCTGCCGCACACCAGCGAAGACATGCGAGCCATGAAATGAGATTCTGACCTGCGGCGCCCAACTTCGCCGCTCTTCCTCGTCTCCCCCTCTCCTTCCGCCGTTGTCATTACCATCACCGTTCTCGTCATCACGCGAAATGCTCAAATCGAGCGTACTCCGTCGGCCCTTAGATTTGCGCCGCAACAGCGCTGCCGTATCACCCACATCGTCCTCCCCTCTCCCCTCATCATCGGGCCCGTCTTCCGCCGTCGGGAGATTCGCGATATCAGCGGGAAACGGGTCTTCGATCAAGACATCCAATCTCTCAATACCCTTCCCATCATCAATCTTCGCGGTACCGCCGAAGCGCGCCTGCGCAGCGACTTTTGCGCGCTTGACCTGCCTTTCATCCTCTGCTTCCGCAGGATCAGCCGGTGGTCTTCTTCGTTTAGTACCGCTCCCATTGCTGTCTGTCTTATCCTCATCCGTGGACGCATCTGACAGTGGAGGCGTAGGCAATAGGGTCTGCAACGGGCTATCGGTCTTCATATCGTCCACCCCTGTTCCAGCATACACGCTCCAACCGCCGCCCGCTGCATTCGTGCGCCCTGCACCTTTCACAGTCAACATAGCTGACAAGTTCTTCGTCGTCAAATTCGTGGCCTTGAGCGCGTACCGCTCGCGCGGTCGCGATAACGCCTTCGGGACGCCTTCGACAACGAGCGCGCGCAGGCTCTTGGCTTCGCCTGCGGCACCTGCAGCCGCCGACTTAGAGATGAAGATGTGTGGTGAGGCATCGGGGAATGCGATGTAAATTGTGCGAGAAGCGTCGAAACTAGTTGCGCTATTATTACCACCACCAGGCCGCCCACGATTTCGGGTCGAGACCGCGAGGTCGGTGTTATACGGGGAGTCTATAATGAAGATGCGTAAGAGCAGCAGCGGCATGCCCTTGGGTCTATCGAAATTATAGTGTGCCTTGACGTCAGGGAGGACCTCGGCTTGTAGGTTCTGCAGGAACGTGGATGGATGGAAGCGCGGTACTATGAGCGACTCCTTGTCCGCTTTCTCTGGCCTCTCGGCATCGTCTTCGTCGTCCGGGTTCTTGAGTTTTTGGATCCGGTAGGCAGTCCATTTCAGACTGCCTGGGTGGTCGTACAGATACTGCAGGTCCGCCATTGCTAGCTGGTAGAGACTGAGCCCGTAGCGCCAATCGCCCTCTAGAATGCGGTCTACTACTTCGCGCCGCCCGCCTTTCCGCGCTTGCATCGACTCGTAGAGCTCCCGTAGCTCTGGGAGCGATTCCGCGGGTGGATAGAAATCATCTTCGTCTTCGTCATCGGAGGGATCTGGTCTGCGCAGAATTGGTGGGCATAGGGAGAGGTTCCTCTCATCGAGCCAATCTAGGACAAGCGACAGGAGGGACGGTCGTGAGAGGCGGTTAAGGGTCTTGATTACGGTATTGTTCGCAGGGTCGACTCGCAACGACGACGAGAGGCGGGCTGTCGTCGGCAACGACAACCGCGCCATTGCCAAGGTTTTATTCTTATCTCACTTCTTTTCTCATTCAAGTATCACGATTGCAATTGGCATAATTAGGAATTGCTGTCCATAACTCGTAAGGCGTATTGGTTGATTATCAAATATTTACATTCAAAAGTCGAAGTGGGCGGAACACGCGACGCGTCGGAGATTTTTACATCTCGATACGGTAAGTGGTGCTCTGCGCTAGAATCAGACCAATTGGCTTTTTCTTCTAGGGATCACCCAAGTGACAGCCAGGACAATTGAAAATTGGAATTGAAACGCCTGTCATAATACGGGAAGCATGTTTAACCTTTAAGACATGTGAATTGGTATTTTTATGTTTATAGTCGGTTTTAGAGTCGAGTTTGAAAGTTGAAGTTAAACCTCATTGACAGCACTCAGCTTTGAAGATCCATGTTCAATTGCATGTGTCCCGGTTGATTACATCATCGTCAGATAAATACCCCCGATCTCACTCGGATTTCTATAGAGATGTCAACTCATCTCATTGGTTGTAAGCATGGTTACATGTGTCAGATTACCTAAGGTAAGGGAATCTCCTTCCATTTAGAGCAATCCGTACAGTCGCCCTGCACTTCTGATTGCCGCGGTTCTCACCATCTTCAAAAGTGAGCACCGGTTGTATGGGAACCTTACCTATTCTATCTAGTCGGCGTCTGTGACAACGGCCACATGCCGAGGCCCCGAGCGTCCGAGTCTAACCACCTTGACCCAATTTTGCCATTCTACTGAAATTACCCTAGAGTCGCCCTGAAAAATACCCCACGTTACCCGATAGCGGATGGCATAGGTCTTGGCAAAAATCTGCGGGATGGGTGCATTCGGGATTTTGGTTCTGCTGGGTAAGGTGCAAAACATAATTCACCTGCATTGCTTGTGTATGCATATCCTAGACCTCGACGTTCTCCTTATGTACAGTACTAATAATCTTCAATCTCCGCGGTCAGTGATTGTCAATGTAGTACAGAACGTACCGAGATACGGATATGCTCTTTGTTTAGCTTCGGAGGCGGATGGCTGGATCAAAGTTGACGTCAAGAATTATCGTTGCAGAATGCAGATCTGTCTTTTTTTGTTACACAGGGACTAGGTATAATTCCGTATATCGAAATCGTGCTTAGATCATACCATCATAGAACTTGTCAATTCTGACTCGCCACCGTTTTTTTCAGGAGCACTAGCCAAACCCGGCCAACCATCGTGAGACGTCCCACTGGTGCGTATGTCAAGCAACGATTACCTGATTGTATCGTGAAATAAAATATGGTATAGAGGGGCTCCCTATCTTGGCGATCTGTGACTCCATAAGACCCTCTTCCCCTCTCATTGGTTTGATGGATGATTTCTAAGCCGGGGAATAATTTTGCTTAGGAATCCAACATTTCAGTCGCAAGCTACTACTGCAAAACGGAATAACTCAGCACACAACTACTGCAGTGAGAGTATACGCTGGTGGGAACGCTGTCGGGACAGTCAGGCCAAGTTTCTATATTAATACTACATAGCATGTAAAGAAGACATGCAAGGCAACCTAGGATAATCAGGGTCCAAGCAGTTCCAGACAGTTACGATAGTGGGGGTTAATAGTACTAATACTCGTGGGCGCGCGGGCGATGTGGAAGGTATTCAGGGATTCGTCGTCTTTGATTGGCCACACCCAGTTTGTTTTACTAATAGTTGTCCACTCAAGACCCGGGCTGAACAGCATTTTAGGTATACCCGGGTCTGTCCACCACTATATAGTATTAGGATCACGAGAGGGAGTGGTCTGCGGCGCAAGTACAGTACATGTATAGCTTTATCCCATCTGCAGTTTGGAATCAGATAATAATTTCAAACCTCTTCCCAACCTTTCACCCTCTCCCCCTTATCAAAACCAATTTGAAGAATCAACGGGTTGTATAGGAGTCATACATGCATAGGGCGTATAGAAGAGACAGCGAGTGAGCGGTACTGACTAATACCACAAGACGGAAAAGAGGAAAGAGGGGCTTTTGGAGTACATAGTGGTCCCGAATTTCCCTAAAGCGTCAACCGAACGTCAGCTGTTACTGCCACCATACTGCCACCATTACCGTAGGCCATTACCGCAGACCCATAGCAGTATCGGTCAAAATCGGCCGTAAGTGGCAGAAGTAGCAGCGGCTACTGCGAACAACCTTGGAAACTTCGTTTTTTTGTCCGGTGGCCCTTTGACCCACCATAACTCTACATAGTAGAAGTAAGTCTACTGGTACCTCCCATACTTAGCACCACTTCTTTTGCAACGGTCAAATTCTAAATTCTATCGACCCGACCATAATTTCTAATCAAAAAATCTTCCAGCTCTCTACCCCATCTAGAGATTTACATCACCACCTAGCTATCCCTGAACTGATTTCGTTGACGAAGCACGCGTGCTATATCGATTCGAACCTACCGAATATCTCAAAAGGTCTCTTAGACCAAACAAGAAACGTCTGCTGGAAAAGATGCCACCCAGTTATTCCAGTCGGCGCGGCCAGGCCGTGAACGTTTCGCAATTGCTACAGGATCTGAACAGGGTTCCGGAGCCTCCCGCAGTGTCGGAGGAGAATCTACGAAGTCTTGACGAAGAACTTGCCATGTTCACCAATACGAACTTCATCGATTGGGATGCGAACGACAGCCACCAGCAGCAGCAACAGCAGCAACAACAGCAACCGGCACCGAGCGTCAGTTTGGATACGCAGTCGACGACATCACCTACGGAAGACGGGCCAATGGGAGGAGATTTAGGGTTTGACTTCAATCTACCAGGTTAGTAGAGAATTTGGACTCGTCATCTTCAATATCTCTTTGTCTTTGCTTGTTCATTTACATCCGTTTACGATTTATCCCCAAGTCAATTGATGACAGCAGCTTTCCTATTCGTTCCCCGCAATTGATTGATTACCTGATCCCGTTGCGGCGTTGCGCAATGGCTTGTGCGCTCTGAGAGTCCTCAGCAGCCTCGCTCAATCAGTTCGTGCCTAGCTGGCAATTCCCGGTCTGCCTCCAATCGCCTACGTGTGTGCGTCTGTGGGCGGCGCGCCTCGTTGCAGCAGCCGTCCAAATCGGTGGGCGGATGGATTGGGGATTGGGGCTTGCATCTAGCAAAAGCGACCAAGCGGAGTCCAGCGTCTTATCACAGCCTGGCTCTCCTTACGCTCATTATACCTGCCCCACCACGCATCTCCGTATGCGCGCGCTGTGATTGGTACGGACACCCCCTTGTTGCATTTAGGATGCAGCGATCGGTGGTTTAGGTGTGTTCTGTGCGAGCAACTGCTGTGGTCGCGAAAGATTACCCTGCGATGGCGCAATCGAGCTATGTCGCAATATCCCGTGATCTTTAGGTGATTGATCTGGGAAAGGTTCATTGAGATCAAGAGCCACCCAAATCCACCGACCCCGTCGTCGAGAGTTCGCACGATGGCTTGATCTTATATCCTTCTCCGGCACTAAGTCGTCATTAACGATGTTTAGCACCTCAGAAAAGTTTTGTCATTTGTTCATTTTGCATTTGTAATTGGGCCACAGTTCTAACGTCACGCCATGTCTTCAGGCGACTTCAACGGCTTTGACTTTCACCCCTATTCTACACCGAATGTCTCAGCCTTTTCAGAGAACCTGGGGAATTTGCAACCCATCCAGCCTTCGCCAACTTTCCCTCCAAATGGTTCACCACAGAACGCGTATGCCGCATCAATGCCGCAAGCGGGGGACAAGCGAAAGTCTGCTGATCCTGCCGTTCCGCCGCGTAGGCAGATGTCTTTTGAAGAGCAATCACGGTTAGCTGCCGAGGAGGATAAGCGGAGGCGGAACACGGCCGCCAGTGCAAGATTCCGAATTAAGAAGAAGGCTCGTGAACAGGCACTCGAAAAGCGCGAGAAGGAGCTGAGTGACAAAGTCGGCAGCCTCGAAGGCCGAATTCAAACACTAGAAACTGAGAACAAATGGTTACGAGAGCTTGTCATGGAGAAGACCGGCGGCAATGAAACGCTCATCTCTTCATTATTGGAAAAGCACACTGAGAAGAAGGCACCCGGCGCCAAGGAATCGGAGAGTAACGCTAAGGCAGAAGCTGAGAAATCCTCATAGCAAATCTAGCATGACAAGAATTCTTGGTTAAGACATTGATGACGGCGTTTGGGGGAATCATATGGGTTGCGCGCTGTTGGGCGGCGACGGCTCGGGGATTATATCATGTCTGCTTTTTGGTGCAATGGTCCCGGAGGTTACGGGTCTAATATACGATTCGCGGGCAAAGTGCCGGCTACGACGTACCAGTATATTCGGCCTACATGGCAATTGCTCATTGCTGTGATGCCACTCATAAAGTAATTCGTAAATATGTTTGTTCCTCACCGGGGACGATAATGTAGATATTCCTAGGTGAGTAAGAGCATATGAGGCTCCCTCTCCACCAATATGCAACGGCTATCTATTGGCTCCCTCGCCGGTATTTGCATAGAAGCTTATCGTCACTGTTCAACATGCCGGCAGATCCGCCACTAAGGCACAGTTACACCTGATTACCAATGGGCGCGAATCATCAACAGCGTGGTCGCATTTAATTATGAAGGCAGTTTTCGTAGTCCATAGACAGCTATTCATCTCTATAGCTTAGATAGTTCATTTGCATTCATAATCATTGACCTTATCCACGATATCGTATAATCATATTACCCGTAACCTCACGTAACGATCAGAAAAGTTACACCTGTTCCCATCTTTCAATAGGTGCTCATTAGAAACATATCCTTGAGTCACTAAATATCACAAACATCACCTCTCCTCTCATTCTTAGCTCTCCGAAGCCTGCTTCTTCGCCCTCAGCGCGTCAAGGCGGGCTTTATTCCGCTTGCCCAGAATACGCAGCGTGTTCTGCTTCTCAATATCGGCCATCTCGGCCCAATTCGCAATGCGACTCATAGTGCCGTCTTCGTTGACTACCAGAGGTCCCACTGCAGCAGCAATGCCAGCGTCAGCACCGTACTTATTCGTCCGCGCTCGTCCGCGCTCGTCCGCGCGCGTACATAGTTATCAATGAATTGAGTATCAAACCGGGTTTTACTTACAGTGGTCCAGTTTAACGCCTTCACCGCCTACGGGGAGCTGCGTCGTGTCGCCCGACCGGTCCGGCTCGGGGAGTGGTAAGGGAGTCTTCTGAGACGAAGCTTCGTGTTGCGTATTTTCGTTGTTTGATGCGGCCGCTGCCTGTGAATCGGCGCTAGTACCGGGGTTTGGTGCTGATGACATGGCTCTTCGTGATAGCGGATAACAACGGTAAAGTTTCAGTGAGTGATTGCTGCTGCTCAGAATTCTGAGAGGAAGCTGTCGAGGAATATTCACCATTTAGTTCTTTTTAAATGTTAAGTCTCATCAGATCTCATTTGTATAAGTGCATCTTGTAAGTATGATGTAGAGAATTTCAGTATTTCAGATCTTTTCTTCTGAGCTCTGTATGGAAGTTGCTAGATACCTCTTCACCAGGTCTAGGCCGGTTATGACACACGGACCACATGCTGAAGAACGGATACCCTAGATTCCCGAAGGGGTCCTTCTTCAACAACTTCGCCAAAGCCTCCCGAGTAAAATTAATAGGAGCTTGGAGAAACCACAATCTCAATTTTAAGTCACATCCATGGACACGAAGGTAGGTATATTTAAATACTATTAGGAAGTAGCACATTCGCTCATCCCGTGATGTAGGTAGAAACCCCAAAATTGCAAAAATTCGCACCTCTCTTTTCTCCTAGGCATCATCTCTAAAGCTATTGGTCGGCTGTGGTTAACCTAGCAACTATTTACAACATGGTATCCTGTAAATCGCGTATCCTTACATCATCTTCATTCGTTGAAGTCCAGTTAAGAGAACATCAAAGGACGTATACACGCACCTAAGTGTTTACATATCATTGAAACGGCGAGCAAGATGGGTGCCATGCAGTCCTCAGCCAAAACATTCTGGCTCGCTACGAAAGCTCTCAGCGAACTGAATGAACAACTCAGCACTATCATGAAGCGTTCGTCCGATACACCGGGATTACCATCCCCGGAACCGACGAAGTCCTACTAGATGGAAGACCCGCCGTTCCCAGACCTCTGCAACCTGAATCAGGATCTACCATCTAACCAAACCGATATTGTCATTATAGGCTCTGGAATAGCTGCCGCCGCCGTTGCCCGCTCTATCTTGATCGAATCCAAACGTGTAGGACGATTACGTCGCGTCGTCGTACTCGAGTCCCGAGACCTTTGCTCCGGTGCCTCCGGCCGCAACGTCGGCCACCTCAAGTCTATGCCACACGAACTATTTGACAGACTACGGACTGACATCGGCATCTCACGTGCTAGAGCTATCACAAGATTTCAACTAAATCAGATAAAGGTGTTGACCGAGCTTTGCGATGTTGAGGCTTTGTACGCTGCCGAGTGTCGTGAAGTCCAAGCCGTAGACTTCTATTTCACGGAAGATGATCGTGACGAAGCGTTCGAGAAAATAAGGAGGCTCCAGAGGGCTATACCAGAGCTGACCGTCAGGATGTGGGATGAAGACCAGGTGCAGACTGTAAGTTTTAATCTACCCTGTACATCCTACCTTTTAGAGAAAAGGAGATGCCGACATGAGCGTTAACACATGACTACCCAGCTCTTCGGCGTGAACGATACCGTCAAAGGTGCCGTATCATATATTGCCGGGGCGATGTCGCCGTACAGGTTCGTATGCAGCGTATGGGACCACCTCCGGAGAAAGCACAAGTATTTCCTCTACATAAAGACCGGCACATCGGTTCTTGCTGTCCAGACGATACAAGGCGGGGACTACGCTTACAACGTCGTCACCACCGCTGGAATTATCAAATGCAATCATGTCGTCCACGCTACAAATGCCCACGCCACTCAATTCATCCCAGGCCTACGTGGCAAGATGACTGGGCTCGTCGGAACCATATGCGCCCAGAGGCCAGGCAGACGGTTCCCCGACTTGAACGGCATGAGGTCGTGGTCTCTCGTCCACGGGCATACATATGACTATGCTACGCAGCGGCCGACGATCGACGGTAGGCAAGGGGATATCATAGCCGGCGGAGGTTTCGCAGTATGCGAGGGCCGGGGCATCAGCACTCTTGGCCGATGGGATGACGACCAGGTGGATCCCATCCCCGTAGCACATCTGCGCGGCATATTCCCGGTTATTTTCGACCCTCTATACGGTTCACCCTCAAGGGCCGTACTTTCGAGGCCGTCGTGGTCAGCCGTCACAGCCATCACCGGGGATCTACTCCCATTCGTCGGCCGTCTAGACCCTTCCCTGACCGGACGCGTGCCCGACTTACAGAACAACAGAGCTGTGAGACGTGGCGAGAGACCTAGTGAGTACGTTTCGGCCGGCTACGCTGACGACGGCATGACGTGGGCATGGTTTGCCGGCACCGCGATCGGGGTCATGATCGTCGGCACCGAGAAGGAAGAGGTGAGGCGAGAATTAGGATATCTCGAAGGGCGTCTAGACAGATGGTTTCCGCCGGAGCTGGAACCGACTCCGGACAGGATTGCAAAGGCGAGTCTCAAAAACCTCTCCACTCGCTTCTTTTGGTCGCTGCTAGCGCATCGCGTTTCCTGGAACTCCTTCCGCAATCGCTAACGGTCGAGAACCGTAGTGTCACTCGTTTACGCCACGCCTCAAGGATACGCTGAGAAAGTGGCTCGTAGACTCGGAGCAGCGATGGAATTTTGAGTACGAGTATAGCGAATCCAATTCTTGGTCCAATTATGGTGGGCTGTAGGGGTTTACTGGGTATTTACCCGTATAATATGAAGATAGCAATAAGTATTCAATGGAAAGCGATACTCGTTTATATTGTTAGTGCTAGGTTGACTTGACCCGAACTAATACACTACCTGATGATAAGTTTGAGAATGGTAGGCTCGCTGTAGTCCTATGTAATACCTAGTATAGGACATGTATATGGTTTCGATGGCTATAGCACCTATGTACTATATGAAGTTACCTACCTAAGGCTCCAGCTCAAGTAGCATACGAGCTTCGTTGTCCACTTCGACTATCTAGTCCCGGTTCCTCTTCTATTACACCGTTCCCTATGAACCGCGCAATATATGAACTCTTGGTTTTCTATCTCACAGCCTATCGGACCCAAAGTCCCAACCAAATATGCATAGGTCCTGTCAGAATGCCATCCCAGTGGGCTATGCGTAGGGAGTTGCCCCGCGTAGCCCCGGATAGGAAGGCTCTTCCCCTAGATAAGGGGATTTACTAGAGATAAAGAGTCGCTTGGATATAGTAGACCGTAGTTCTAGCTAGATAGGGGTTGAGGGTCCTTGCGCAACAACATAGTTGTTTCCTAGCCTTCTTGGACCACCTTATGACAGGTCCCTCGTTCTAATGGAATCTAGTCATACTGTATATCCTGCCTATAAATATCATATGAGCTTGTGCGTACTTCTTATTTTACAGCTTTACTTACTTGCCCTCATTAATACATAACTTCTTTCCATCACAAGTTCGAACCGAACAGCCCGTAACTCGTAACGTATACCATCACTGGTATGATGGTACGAAAGGTTCTTGTCTTTTATACACTTCCACCATTCCCATACATATGGTCCGTAAGTACAACGACATGTTATGAGTTATGCTAACCCAATTCAACCTTGAGCAATACCAATGGATGAAGTATCCAGCTGCAGCAGACATGAAGTGCCACAGGGGATACGAAGTTTCCGGCTGTGCCGGCAAACGAAGCCGTCGTATCCTATTTTCATCAGCACATCCACCGTCGAGCGAGTAGATCAGATGTCTGGCTTACCGTTCAAACCATGTTGGGTCTCGTGGCTCATACGAGCTATCCATTAGTGGGAACCAGCGTAAGTGCCACTGGATCGTCCTGTAGATCTCTTTCGCGCCGTGAGGCGTTGCGTATTTTAGTTTAATGCAATTCCCCTTTAACTTGCTCATTATATCCTGCGCCTTGCCGATGAATACTTCGACGCCCCAGTGGTTGTCGGTTCCTAATGACTTCGCCATATGGGCGTACTTTGATGCTTGGCCTTCATCTACGTCTTTCATCGCTCGCTCTGTTATATATCTGGCCGCATTGAGAGCAGTGTTGATAAGTTCCAGGTATGGCCCGGTGTTACAAGTACCAAGAATCTTTCGTGCTTTGATGGCTCTTGATATGTTATCAATGTCAATAGTAATTTTCAGTAAGTCTCGCCATTGTGTGGATCGGTTCCGCTCTGTGAGTGTATACCGCGCCATCAATAATTTGATAATTGTCTCTTCATCATAGAATGGGTCTTTCATGTTTGCGGAGTGGATACTTGGTTTGGTTGATGCTCTATTCGGTGCCCTTGTAAGACTAAACAGAGCATTGTCTATTAGGGGACAATTCAATAGTTCGAAGTTTAGAGTTATTGTGAAGCCTAGTTTCACAATTCTTTGTTCTGTGAGTAGTATTGTCATCGGCCGGTTGCAAACTTGGGGTTGGGTGCTTCTTTGTTCTATGCTTACCAGAGGCTTCAGGTATAGACCTGGGTACTCTTTGTCACTTTCACAAGTCGTTATAGTTTCCTGAACTCTCCGGTTTGAGGGCCATAATCGATGTGCTCGTATCGTTTCTGTCGCTACAGCTCCCTAAGCCTGGATTTCAAATCATCTATGAGACGGGCCATCAGACTCTTAATTTAGATTTCACTATACTTCGATAGTCTACAACACTCATGCTTCTTTACTTTCTATTTCTGTTATGTTATAGGTGCCTATTTGTAGGCTGCTAGTATCTCATATCCATTGAGCTTGTTAACTGACAAGTAGCATAGCAGTAGGTCCAATTACCGGCTACTATTTTCTCTTCCTGGTGCTTCTATACATGCAAGAATGTTATTATATTGAAGCAAGCAATTCACTTTTATTGTGTCATTTGAAGAACAGCTACCTATTGTGTAGGGAAATGCAATTATACGCTTTCTCATCATAGAACCTCCTACGAGCCTTTGTAATGCTTAAGTTATCTATATATCTAATACTCCGGGAGTAAGGCATTATTCATATCGGCCCACCTGTCATGCCATTAGTCCTCTGGTGTCGTATGGAGGCTCTAATAACCTCACCGTGTCCTAATAATAGGCTTGAGTAGAGCCTTAGTAAATCCGCCTAGGCTCGAGCTCAATGATTCGCCCCGTTAAGCTAGGTAGTAATGTGACAGGTAATTTCAAGTTCCCCTCAAGGCTACAAGTTAGGAGCGTTTCCTCCCTATTATGTACACCATAAGTTTAGGATGGTGATACGAAGTAAGCACACTACTAGGACTCATACACCACAAGGAAGTGCCATCCGAACCGGCCGAGACACCCTCACGCGAATGGCTTGACGAGCTTAGAACTTTAGCTTTGCCAAAGTGATTCACCGAAGCAGATGTATCATCTATTGGTGAATCGCCTGCTTACTTGAAAGGTAGTCAATACCGCGGAACTGATTCGACCTTGAGATGGAGGTGAGAACTTGCGGCACACTAAGTGCCGTGTCCTTGAGGTCTATCGACGTCTAGACTAACGCCACTGATCTCTGCCAGAATATCGTCGGCATAACACCGATCTCTATGCCTCTTGGCTTCTGGTGTTGTTACACAACATATAGTCGACGACGAACGGGCGTCGGAGTTAATTCTTTTTATCATGCAAGCCGTCATGTTGAATCCATGCATGGAAATATGCACAGAAAGGAGGAGTCCCGAGAGGCCAAAAAAGGAAATTGTCCTTACGTTTCGTGACGTTTTGGGAATATCGTGGACGCTAGTGCTTATTCCACTCACCTCGGTGTTTGCGATCTCCAAGCTCGCCACTATAATATCCTGTCTCTGCCTCAACGGCTGCAACATGAAGGGTCCGGAACTAATATCCATCAGAACGCCAAGTAGGATCGCGAAGGCTAGATTACTGTACTTGTATCACCTATCTGTGTGTATGTTCGCCGCCTTACCGTCGTGTGTAGATCTGGCTAGACCCTGAAATTCTGTATCGCAATTTCCGGGTTATATGTGCAGAGTAAAAAAGCAGCTGACGGCGAACATGCAAGACGCAAATCACACACCATGTAATGTGCGTGTCACATTGGAGCTAATATGGACAAATAGACAGATAGACAACCTGGTACGAAACTCCAACTTCTCTCGGCCTAGCACGATGTCTATCTAGCGGGACATCGTACTCCAAATAATCGACTAGCCGCCCTACGATAATGGGCAGCCGGCATCTAAGTCGAAGGGAATTTTCCTCGACTTTACCCCAAATTTGTCCCCGAATTTCCGTGTCTAGCGGTTCGCCAGGCGCCAATGCATCTCACGAACTTTCAGAGCGGTCTAGACCCCCATGTGGCTGCATACGCACAGGATCCAATACTTCCAAACGATCCTAGGGGGCAAGGGCTTGGCGCAGTCCCCATGCAGGCATCGTCAGCCAAGCTAACCTGTCCTCACTTTGAGACCAAGATCTTCCTCGGCTTACTGCACGGTCTAGACTCTTTGGACAGCTTGGGGGCGGACCCAACGTCATCACGGCACTGGCTCACTTCCTAGCTGGTTAGCCCACGAACCATCCTCATGGGAATTGGTGCGAGATTAGATAAGGCATTAGGCATTACATTAGGCATTCCAGTAGCTCATATTCGCGAAAGGAAAAATTAACCGAATTCCGTACTATTCTTTGCGGCTGAGCCCAAAAGGGAGGGAGCTTGTTCAGCTCAGGTTAACTCAGCCTCAGGGCTTGCACATGGCGGGAATGGCTGGAAAAAAGGAAGAGATATGTAAAGGAGGTGGGCAGCCATTGCTCAAGCGTGTAATCTGTAATTTTATTTATTACAGAATTACTTAGTTTCGTTGCTGGCTTCCATGGATGTCCCACCGCCAATCCCGCCTCGCCCACCTGGATTTGAGCTTAGGGCTCCGGCGAACCCGCCTCTACCCGCTCGGCCGGGACCATCTCGGCCGGAACAGTCATACCAGCAGCAGGGTTATGGCGTTCCACCACCCCCTCCGCGACCACAAGCCGCGTGGGGCCCTCTACTTCAGCCCAATGGCAAGGCGACACCGCTCATGGAGGCTCTCATAGCGGCTTTCTTCGCCCGTCTAGACCCGCAAGGCACGGGCACCATCAGGCCAGAGGCGCTCTCCGCCTTCTTGGACGCGCACCAATTTCCGACGGACCACAATGTTTGTACGTGCCCTACTTGATCCCAGCCTAGTACTAGGTGCATAGTAGTCAAAGACACTTGCTTTCGCTGACACGGGATGCGCTAACAACAAACAGGGAAGAAGAACCTGACATCAAACGTTATGTTCCAGCCGGAAGACCTCGCAGACTACGAGCTGAAAGCCGTCTGCGAATCCTGGGGCTTCGACCACCGCGTCGCCGAGCGTAGTCCAGGACGTCCGCAACTGCCGTTCGGCGGGATGCCGCTCATCACGCTGAGGGGGCTCACGGATATGATGGCGGTGGAGCACTGCTTCAATCCGGATCAAGCGCTGGACGGCATCAACGTAGCGCTGCGGTACTACCGCATCTGGACCGAGCGAGGGCCGGCGCCGCGGAACTGTCTGCTCTCGGGCCCGGACGCACCCCCGGAGATCCAGCAGCGCCAGGCTCGGGCCTCCGAGCGCAGTCACCGCATGGCGGCTGAACGACTCGAGGCGACGCGCGTGCGGTACGCGATCGAGGCGCAGGGACGCAGGAATGCGCTGGAGCTGGTGAGCGATTACCACTACGTGCGGAGGGACTTCTACTAGGCACTAGGCCAGACAAGCAGGAAGGCAGGTCCGGTTATTTGTCTATCTCCAGGGCTGCATGTATGTATCTCTCGGATATAAGCGATGCGATGCTATGTGATGATGTGATGCGACGCGACGCGCTGGGATCGAAGATTCGAGGGAGAGTGAGGCGAGCGGGCGGGATATCACGGACCGAGTCACCCCGTCGGGCGAGCGTCGGTTTGCGTAATGCGGCTTGCGTGGGGGCCAGGTTACCTGCGGTTAGACACTTACATATGTGTATGTATGTACAGACCTAGGTGGGGATGTGTGTGTGTCTATGTATTTGCACGTTTTACGAATTTACCGCGAGAACTGCTTGTCGTCATTGCAAGCGTAGGTTGTATCAGATGTCAACCAGTTTCGTCGACATCGGAGTCATCGATGGAGATCGGTGGTGGGCTGATAAAGTGGTTATGCAGAGTCAACAGTTGAAATTGGTTTACCTTGACTGTGTGCTGCGTCTGCGGCGGGAATTGTTATTGTAGGTACCTAGGTAGGTAGTTCACCCTTTATTACTTATACCTATCACACACCGACGAACCTCGGAATGGAACATATAGGCGCCCAGCTATGCGAATGCAGCCTACCGTATGTCATCTCCCGTAGATAGGGGATGCATGGCGGTGGTGTATGCACACATACGTCGACGATAAATATTAAGCCGTTGAGCGTTTCAGCGTCTTGGTAGTTGAAACATCCCTTCAAGGTAAGGACTGACGGTTTTCCGTGACCTTATCTCGCGTCTGCCGGCTCCCGACGGCTTCTTCGGGTGCACATGAGCCAATAGGCGCTACACGCCACACCACGTTCGAACCGATGCCCCCCTTACCTCCTTGGGTGAAGAGGTGTGCAAGAGGTCTGAGCGAGGGCGCGCTACGGTGTTAAATAACGGATATTTGGTAGGACTATGACGATATTTGCCAGGCGGTTGGAAAAAGCAAATGCATGGTTCGGCAAGTAGGGACTAACCCACCGTAGATAGAGTTTTGTTGCATGCGTTAGCCCGCCTGGGGTATCGTGGGAGGATCGTCTGGTGAGGGTGTTTGGTGGTAGCTATTGTGGCTGGTGGTGGAGCAAGAAACTACTGGAGCTATCCCCGAGGTGAGACGCATCGAATAGGAGCACGCTCACAGACTAAGAGAGGGTGTCTTGACGTGAACTGTGTGGCTCGTATCCCTCGAAATAGCGGCCCGTTCGACCTGTCAGGATCTCAGATCGAGACTTGGCACATCACATGTTCGCGATTAGTCTATAAATTAGAAGGAGAGCCTATCCCGGTGATCACTTCAATGTTGTTGAGTATGTTTTAGGGGAAGATAAGGGGGGTCTGGTGAGCTAAATGCAACACGCGAATATCCCGTCGAGTTTCAGGAGAGTCTATTCAGCTGCACTAGTTCAATACTGCCGTTCTCCGTCGTTATCGTACTCTAGTACGGCACGGAGAGCAGTGCAAGGGTTAAGTGCAAGAGGATGACGTGCAGCTCTAAAATGAGTTGTGCCGCTCAGGCGGGACTAGCGATTCTTCGACCCCTTCCACCCTAGCAGGATGCTACCGTTGTTGATCCGGCTCAAGCGGGCGAAGCGGATGTCTTGGACTTCCTAAAGGCGATGTAGATATACCTTTGTATTCTAGGGAGCCTTGGATACTATGTACATAGCATCTAAAGAAGCGATTCATTAGCAACCCTGACCAATGATGCGGATAGTACGGAAGATACCGCAGATTGGAGAGTTGTGGCGGTGACTAGTCCAACTGTGGCGACCTATTGGATGAGTATGATAAACAGGCCAATCAAACATGTTATGTAGCATTGTCCTAGTCGCATACATGTGTAAGGTATCCTTCTTGTAGGGGCGACGCCTAGGTTTAGTATAGCTCGTGGGCTCCCCCGGGTTTAAAACACAGTGTTATAGTATACCTACCTAGTAGCTAGATGGACGCGTAGCATTGGCACACCTCAATTTGATATCCATGTAGTATTATAGCATAGGACGAACGATTATCAGTACGGAAACGGTGACGATAATGGACTCCGGCCACGCAATGCTCCATTAGCTTAATCGGCCGAGAAGTCCTAGGCGTTAGCGCCTGGGGTGAGGCTATGTGATAGGGGTTAACTTGACCGTCGATGTACTATGATTAATATTAGCTGCCCTCCAACCAGATTTAACCTGGACTGAATCGTCCGATAAGACGGCTCTCTTGGCTCAGTACTATAGAAGATGCATAGTAACAGGTATAGCTCAATGTCAAACTGGCTTTGAGACGTCGATCATTGCCTCCTGTTAGCTGAATGGGCTAACTCTCAGTCAGCGTGCCTTATTCCAGTACCTGATTCTTGGTCAGGCTTGGGCTAAAGTTGGTCCGCGAAATATACTACCTACTTGGTCAATTAGCAGAAATGCGCGAGAAATTGCCTGTGGAACTAAAGCTCCTTATGCGGCATATTCCATGAGATGTGACGAGAACATCTGCGCGGCTCCTTTCTATGCCCGATTCACGCTGAGATGAGGCGGAAGGTTGGCTGCGGTTGGGCGGCGTTAGGAGCATTCCGTGTCACCACGCCCGTCTAGAAGCTCGTGGACTTTAAAGAAGGCTTGTGCTACAGTATATTGAAGCCTGCCCGTGTTTCATTGCTACCGCGTGTCAATAGCTCGGGCCGAGATGGTCTACAGCTGCCAGATCTCCCACGATTATTGTCGATGGCCGCATTCTTAGAAGTGCATGGCCATTTTTGTACCATGACCATACATGACCATAGGGACATACGCGTCGAATGGATTGCCTACTTGGACGACTCGTATGGTCTGCACACGACAGCAGGTGATAGGAAATGATTTGTCACTTTCACCAGCGAAACCCTAGAAGGCGGGGATTGCGAGGGAAGTATCGGAAACGAGTTGCGATACGTCCGCAGCAAATGCACCTGCGCAAGAATTCGATGCAAGTAATATCATCATGCAGGCCCTCGACAACATTATACGGTAGACGCTGAGGATGCGTGCTAGGTATGTACGAATATGAGCTGATCGATATTGGAGAAATCGACATCGATATTTGACATACTGTACTGCGCAATGCGGCATGTCCGCTAATCAGGAAACGAGCCGTACCTACATATGTAAGTACATAAGTCTGATTAAGATCGCCACTAGTGTTATAAATATATAATAGTGATTTACGTACCATGTTTTCAAATATGGGATTTGATATCTGCATGTAACTAGGATATTTACGAGGAGACATTTGGTATTCGTTCTACCTACATTGTAGTAGTCAAGACGAATCGCTTCAAGTTGACCGGCACGAACGGGATGAGAGGTTGCTGTAGGATTCCATTACCCCAGGTTCTGCAAGGCACTTATCAACCCACTCGATCCATCCACCAAAGACCTGATCCCATGGGATGGGATACCTTCAGCATGGGGTACATCTCTCTCCTGATCGGTATTAAACAATTGGTATGCGGCACGGTCTGGTATTATGATCCAGTAGTGTGTATAAAGGACGAATGAAGCTGACACTAGATGTGCCCTATTAGCTGAATTGGCATTAGTGAACCTCATACTCTGACCCTTAGCCCAGTAAGCCAACTAATAAACCAACCACATCTGACATATATTTAGAGACGTTGGTCGTTCCAGCGATATCACTCCTGTCTCATCGTAACTTTGAGTGAGGTTGAAGTTTGTTGTCTCTATTTTTGCATCTCGACATAACCGGTGCAAGCATCACGATTGTCGCTTGCGGCGGAAAAGAATATGCTCAAAGAGTCGATACTCACTGCGCACTGCGTAGTAGCGTCATTACAATCCGCTAAACCCCTGCCCCCTGTCCCGTTCTTGGTACCTTATGTTTGTGATAGTGCGCCGATACCTCCTAATGGCAAGTTCCAACGAAGATCACCCAGGTGTTGGATATATGTGTGTACCTACATGTATATACGTACCTACATATCAATGATTGGGCATTGGGAGACGGGACTCGAGGAACGGCTAACTGGGATCACAAAGATTCTAGCGCTCATGTACCGAGCAATTCTATCATCGCATTCCATACATCGATTCTCACCGTTGAGTGGTAGTCGGATGCTCAACGTGGATCCATAGATCAAAGTAAATGGAGAGCTTGTAGCAGTTGCTTCTCTCAAAGGAAAAACTTCCTAGTGCAGTGCAACAGCATGTCGTAGCGTTGTAGGTCCGAAGCGAGGTATCATTCCCGTCATGACCGCATTAAGTGGCTGGCGACGCGGGGATTGACAATAAGCGCTGCTCGGCTTCCAACATAATAATCAATCTCCCATCGCATCGCCGTTGAGTCTACATGGAAATGTACGTTTACTATAGGGCCCCGACAGTGGAAGTTGCAGAAACCCTGCATCAGACTGTCTCCTACGTATGGATAGGAAGAAGGAAGAGAGTCTGGGGAAAAGTGTGTGTGTGGGGAAAGGGTCTTGAAGAATCGCTCTTTTTTTTCGTGACTCGTCGATCTTGCGATTTATGGCTTACGGACGGAGCACGTGTAGTATCGGACCTCCTTGCGAGTTCTGCCGCGAATAATACGGCATCGTGAGTTTGGCACTGCTTGCGGCGTGCCGACCTGGTGGTCCAGACTGCGGTCGATGCAGCCAGATTTGGAGCCGATGCTACTGTGTGACGATATTGTCTCTCTGATGCCAGGGATGAATGTTTGTACATAGTATGCAATCAGCGATGGATAGAGCTAGTGGAAACAAATAACGGCACCGAATTTCACTGCTCCTGGTCCTGCTCCTTCAGAAGCGCCGCGCCCCTGAGTGCTTGCTTCGTGTTGTACAAATTGCAAGCCACAACAGGATGCGCCTACATCCCCCGCTAAGTCGGATATGAATCACTGATATATCACGATGGCATACAATTGATGCCCATGTGGGCGGGTTGGGAGTACGGTGCTTCCTCGCTAGACTCCCAATTCATTGCTGATGGAGAGACGTCACTGTAAATGCGCGGAATTGAGCCGCGGCGCATTTCATCAAAATCGTGCATTTCCCCAACTAATCTATAGTGATGGTTTTCCGGCGGTTGAGACGAGATCCCCTCACGCACACGAGGGGACCGGCGATACCCCTCACAATTCCCATGGATGTCTATTCGCAAACATCGACGCGCATACATAGCCGTCACATACTACACAACACATCTAAGGATACTACACAGAATGGGGACATCTAGCTTGAGATTATTGCCTTCTTACCTGTCCCCCATAACATGTCCGTAAAAGGTTGAAAGAAGGATAGCCGGCACGTCTCTCTGAATTGTCTTTCTCATCATTATTTTTTCTTTATTTTTGGGTTTCACCCCACGCGCAATAAAGATTGATAATCTTCATATGAAAGGATTGTCGGGTTTGTTACCGCAAGTAGTCTGTAGATCAAGATTGGCGACATATTTGAATTGTGGGATTTGTCGATCCGCTATAACCTCAAAGTATGAGCCAAGCTGGATATGCCCGGATCAGCATGCTGTAGAAGTTTACACGTGTAAAGCGCTGCCATTTTCGCCGCCGCATACACATACGTATGCGAATAAGACGGATTTGACCAAGGATGTTTTGCCATTCCTTCTTGATAATTCGCCTGAGATGAGGGTGATGGGCGGCAACCATAGGAGGCAGAATCTGCTCACCTCCCGAAACATTAGCCGTCTGAGAGGCTCACGGGTTGCACCCCGATGGCGATGTCTGTCATTGTCCCTTAAGAATCATGCGATTTTCTCAGAATACGTCAAATCATCGAGTCGGAAAGGAGTGAAATCCGTATATCCGTGGATTGGAAGGGTGCGATTCTCGATGCTCATCAACATGCTGCTTTTGCTGTGGAACATGATCAGTCTGTTCTCATGGCTTGGAAGTCACACTAAAACGCAGTTTTCCGGGCTGGGCAGAAGGACACTCAAAAATCACCCAGCCTTGTTGACGAGTCTAGAAGTGACTTTGACCGCCAAGGAAAGTGAGGAGGAAGGGGCATAGACTTCGCTAATACGTAGCTTGTTACCTTAGTATAGGCGTTCTCTCATGTTCTATATTAACTCGAACCGAAAGTGTATCATAGCAAGTTAACTTGAGGTTATCGAGTTTGACTACAAGTGATATCTACACAGAGGGTAGGTTGGTATATACTTAGGTATGTCATTAATAAGTTAAAATGCATAGCACAGACTATCCCGCCCACCGGCGATCTAAGATGTAGCCGCAAGATACTTCGTTGAGGGCTCGTGCACTTGTTTGGGGACTCCCTGTCGACTTATCTATCAAGGTACTGGGTAGTCTGGGGCGCGACTTGAGTTCAACCACCTACACACTGTGACACACGTGAAAGGCTACTAGGTGCATTATACTATAGTATATCTTGTCTGCTTGTGCATCGATATAGTTAGCTCTTATTTACTTTACAATATACAGTTATTTATGGGTATCGAGGCAGTTGATTCGCGAGGTAATGAATACTCCCCTGGGCCTACTTCAATGTTGCGTATATCCAACGTAACGGCGTTGTCCATTGATCCACTAGCGAACCGAGAGCAGCTTGGAACTTTTATCCAAAGCTGCAAGAGGAGGCCAATCACAATCCTAGTAACGCACGGAGAAGCCTGTGCGATAAGCTGCCACATCCTTGCTCCATCATCCTTGACCCATGCCGGCGTCGATCCCACCCCCTTTATTTTGGTATATTGACTGTTTTTCATACTGTACTGAGCCTGTACTATGTACGATACACACATAGCCGCAATCATTTTGAAGTACTGCTATCTATCTGTACAAGGACTACAACTGCAACAGTATCACACCAACAGTCAACGGCGGGAAGAGAACTACATCTCAAATATACATGAATATATGTATATACATATGTAGGTCGGTATTATACTGCTAGTTTCGTCAATTGAGCCATTGACTCTCCGAGAAGATTAATGATGTAATTACCTAACTAGTAGTATCACTTTTGATGACCGAAGTTTCGTGAACTACTGGCCGGTACGAAAGCCCCGCGGCAAACAAAGGTGGCTTTCATTATCTCGCTTCCCGAGGACTAGGTATGATGCCGCTTAAGGTAATTGTGATCTAGACTAGTTACGAGGTAGGAGAAAGATACGACCCAAGCAAAGAGAGGAATAAAGGCAAGAGAAAAAAAGGAAGAGAATTTGAATAGATTGAGCATATACACGTGTAGCCAAGGAAGAAATAATATTCTCTTAACAAATCGAATGCAACTCGAGATGAATAAATATTTACAAACTTTTCTGTCGAGGCCCCTTTTCCGATATATGCTACATAGGTAGTGGATAGGAATTAGAGAAATGTAGGTTTGGTAGGTACCTTCCCTACATAATGCGCCGGGAGGAAAACCGACGTCTCCGTACTCGGTACAGCTCCAGAACTGAAGAGGGACTGAAGAAAAGGTACGTGTCACGAATTGTTGATTCTCTCACTTCTGGGCGGGTTGGCTTTTTGGAGGCCAAAGAGGGGCAGAGGGGCTACTGTAGAGGGGCAGACAGACAAGACAGACCAGACCATCCATTGCTTCAATCCCCCTTGTCTCCTTGTCTCGCCTATGTTGGTCAGTGCCCGACAAGGATATGACCCAGTGCGAGTCGTATACCGTGCACATCCTGGCATATCCCAGCATATCCCAGCATATCCCAGCATATCCTAGCTCGACGTAGCGTCATAAATGAAGTATCCATATATACAAGGATACCTAAACCTTGTGTGGTGTGCAGCACAGACACACAGACATCCGATTATCAGTCTTAGCTCCGGCCAGGTAGCTACGTATTAGTGGGTATCTCCCACCATTCACCCACCATCATTGGCCCCATTGGCCCCTTTCGCGTCTTTTGGGCTGGGCTCTCTTGCTGGCTCTTGCTGGTTCTTGCTGGGCAGTGGTGGCTTGCTGCAACAATCTCTCCACTCACGTCCACTCACCACTCACCACTCACGCCAGAGAGTCAGACCAAACTTTCTCATAATACTTTTTTGCCCACTTCTACCTGCATCTGTCGTCCGGTTCATTCATCATCGTCCCATTCTGCGACGAATCATTCCAATTCCTTCTATAACCCTTTTTTTCCTTGGTCTTTTTTCTTCTTCTCTTCTTGGACGACGACGACAACTACCACTACCAGTCACCACTACTACTACTTACAACTACGTACTTTACCTACTTTACTACTACTGCTCGACATTATCCACTTCCCATTCTGAACCACTGCCTAGTGTGTCATCGAGATCCAATTTATCTTCGGTTAGCTTCCACTCGCCTGTTTAAGTGATGTGTATTGTCCTCTTCGATCCCATTGCGATGGCTTCCTGAAATTCGACTTCCTCCCCCCCTCCATATGTCCGAGAGGGCTCAGCGACGACATGCTTCGATACTCCCCCAGAATGATGACCACGATACCTCTTAAGCCACCCACATCCTTTAACCGCTATGGATCCTCAACAACCGAACCCACCTCATCTCTTTACCGACAATAATACCATCCTCACAACCGCCGTTCCGTCTAGGACTGCAAATAGTACTCCGATCTCATCTCCGGGCCTATTTAGTCCTACGAATCCTCGTCCCAATGCCTTCTTTCCACCTCACCCCGCCTCGGATGTTTCCACTCCGGTCGCCGCCACGGCTAGTCCCTACCTGCACCCGTTGCAGAACCATAGAGTCCGAGAGTGAGTATATTTGGTCCTGCATGTATAATACTATGATTTGGTATCCCCCATAGACTGCGGTTGCAAATCCTAGAGTCCGAGCCGGTCTCCGAAGTTCCTCTTTGTTCGGGCTTCCCGATTGTGGTCCGCTTTTGGCTAACCGATCTTCCCGAATATAGGACGCACAAAGCCCTTGTTGACCTGGATCTTATGACGGGACGAAAGATCATCAACCAGTATGAAGTGATCGAAGAACTCGGTCGCGGCGTACACGGCAAGGTCAAGCTAGCTCGCAACTTAGAGACAGGCGAAAATGTCGCGATCAAGATCATTCCTAGGTTCTCTAAGAAACGTCGTCTAGGCAAGGTCACCGCACACCCTCAGGACAAGACGAAAAGGGAGATAGCTATCTTGAAAAAGATTCGTCATCCAAACGTTGTCGCACTCCTCGAGATCATCGACGACCCCGAGTTCAAGAAGATCTATATGGTCTTAGAGCATGTCGAGTTGGGCGAAGTTGTTTGGCGGAAGAAGGGCGTCCCTTACATCTGCAGCATTGAGCGAAGGAGGATAGAGAAGGAGATGCGCGGAGAGCTGAGCACCGAAGAAGAAGAGCGTTATATCCAGCTTCTTGAAAAGCGACAAGCTTTGAACGACATGAAGCGGGCGAAAATGCAGCAAAGTCAGAGGGGTCCAGAAGACTTCTGGAGTATCGAGTACGGCGCTGCAAACGATGACGGCTCTGAAGGCCAACCTCATTCCTTGGGAAGAGAGGGAAGCGAGCTTCTTCGGGCAGGAAGAATAGGGTCTTCATCCAGGGTCGGATCCAGGGCTACCTCCCCAACTCGTTCACAGCATCAATCCGCCTACACAGGTTCCCGTACGGGCACCCCTCACCCCTCAGAAGGTGACGGCTCCTCTGTTGGTCTTGGTGTTGATGGCGAGAGTGACATAGAGACACCCGGACCCCTACGCTCTCAGCCAGGCTCTTCGACGGCACTAGACAGAACAATAACGGGCATGTTTCCTGAAGAGGGCATGTTCCGTGGACGGTCCCCAAGTATGGCCGATTCGATCATCTCTCATATGTCCTCCGTCGATTACAACCCGCAACCACATGATCCCTTCGCTGACGACTTCTCTTACGTCCCTTGCTTTACCATCGATGATGCTCGTGCTACCTTCCGAGACACGGTACTTGGATTAGAATACCTGCATTACGAAGGTGTCGTTCATCGTGATATCAAGCCCGCCAACCTCTTGTGGTCTAGAGACCATAGGGTAAAGATCTCCGACTTTGGTGTTTCGTATTTCGGTCGACCGATTCGTGAAGGCGAACCCGACGAAATCGTATCCGAATCCGAGGCCCGCGATTTCGACGACGACCTCGAGCTAGCGAAGACTGTCGGCACACCTGCTTTCTTCGCACCGGAGCTATGCTACACGGATCAATATGAACAACATCAGCAACCAAAAATCTCTGAGCAAATTGACGTGTGGTCTCTAGGAGTAACACTGTACTGCCTGATTTTTGCCCGCATTCCCTTCATGGCCGAAGACGAATACCAGATGTTCAAAAAGATTGCGAAGGAAGAAGTCTACATCCCGCGCCGCCGACTCAAGCCAGTCGACCCGCAGCACTCGCCATCTTCTACGTCCTTGTACAGGCGTGCTAACGATGGACCGTACCGTGACGACAACATACTTGCATATGAGGAGATTGATGATGTATTGTACGACCTTTTGCGGCGTATGCTGACTAAGAATCCTGAGAAGCGTATACGGCTTAGGGAAGTGAAACGTCACCCTTGGGTCGTGCAAGGCATCCCCAATCTTATTGCATGGATTGACGAGACGGACCCTTCACGTCGCACGTCGGGTCGCAAGATTGAAGTTGATGAACGAGAGATTACCCGTGCAGTCGTCCCACTCACCTTTCTAGAGAGGGCTCGTTCAGTTGTGAAGAAAGCAGTCGGTAAGGTAATGCATCCACGAACCGAGAGGGCGGAAGGTCCTTCAAGGAGGAGGGCTGCTAGTAGTGCTGCTAGCTCGGCAGGAGATACACCTACGAACACGATGTCGACGCCACATCCACGAGACGCCCGCCGAAAGAGCTTACGACCCGATGATTACTTTGCTGCTGTTAGAGAAAGCGATCACCCGTTATCGCAAAGTGTCACTGCATCTCCTCAGGAGTCTCCTGTCCATGATGGGACGGAATCCGCTCAACGTGGGATGGCTTTGGTAGGCGGAGATTTTAGACGAAACGCAAGCGGTTCAATCAACGATTTTAACACGCAACCAGATCTGGCAGGATCGCCATCGACGTCGACGTCTTTCACATCGATCAAGGGCCATTTAAGTCATCGACATGGCCGAACAAGGTCCATCACCAATGCATTCCTTGCTCTCGGGAGAGACGTACAGACAACGCCGAACACTCCCGCACTCGAGACCTGCATTAGAGATGACCCGATAGCTTCCCTACGAAAGGCCCGGGACATAGAATCTACGGATGAAACATCACGTTCGCGATCAGTCGACCGCGGACTATTTGCTAGCAACGATAAACGTGCCGAGGCCAAAGTTGCCTTGAGCACGGCGATAGCCCCAGGAAGTGTAGAATTACCTAGGCGTCCGCTCTCTGTCAATCCTCCGGACGCTAAGTCGTACACCGCTCACGAGGGGACTGCTTTGGGCTCGCCTTTGTTCTTTTCCCCCCAAGCACTTCGCGCCTATCAACATGGCCAGCCAAAGTCAGATCCTAACATACACGAAAACCATATGGGTGTCGTGGAGCTAGATCAACGGCCCATGACTGCCCATCGACTTATGCATATGGGACGCTATAGTCCACCACCCAGGACATATAACTCGTCGACGCCAGAGTCTTTTGTGCGAGCTCAGGACCAAATGATCCGTCGACAGCGACAGGTAGCTGAAGAACAAGCAAAGCGCGAAGAGCTACTTGCATCTCGCGAAGAAGACACTGCCGCATATATTGGCCGCCCTTCCTCACCCGATGATGAGCTTACCTTGGAACACACTGAATTACTTAGAGACGACCCTGGAACTGCTGCCACTTCCGCTTCAGCATCCACAGGTACCATTATGACGCCGCTGACCAGCCCAAGTGAATCGGCGAGCCCGGTTAGCCTTGCTAATTTGACGGGCCAAGGTGAAGATTCACAAATATTCCGCTCGGACCCGTCACTTCCGGCACTACTCAGCGGAGCCAGTTCGATATCTGCCGATGCCGAAGGCGAATTCCTATTGAAGCCAGGTTCTATCGACCGTCCTTCCCTCATCGACACGACCGACTCCTTAACCCCACCGGCTCTCACCAAAGAACCGATTTCAGGATTCCCTCTCGAAGAGGAAGAACACTATCAAACAATCCTACTTCCTCAACCACGTACCTTTACCACATCTTCTCTCTTAACCACGAAGGCCGTCGATGATGACGATGGAAGCGACAGCGATGAGGGCCTTATCATGAAGCCTAAGAAGCGGAACCCGGTTAAGGAACTCGCGAGCTCGCCGCTTGGCAGGACATTGTCTAGTGCGAAGAGACGCGATACTCAGACAAGCATTGGTAGCACAGAGACGGCCAAGAAGGTACTCATGCAAAGTCAATAGAGAATTCTATCCCTATTGAAGTACCCGCACCTATTCACAACCATGCCGATTGAAATATCGACGATTTATTACCATTTACGAACTATGATATACCTGGATATGTATTAAGCGAAGCGTAATCGGGGTTTGTGATACGCTAAGCAGTTTACCCTGGTGATGGCTCCCGACATGTCTTCGACCTTTTTAGTCGTGCATGGCAAATGGATTATGCCAGACATCATGCGCGGCGTAAGGCATTTGATTTGATTTAATAGATATTACTATCAATTACCCACGGAGCCACGAGGGGGGCCGCCCAGCTATTACCAGAGACTCTGATACGAGTCGACTTTTGAAAGGAGACATCACCCCTCTTGTTTGGGAGAAAGTGTATAACATGAGCATTACGTTGGTTTTTTTAAAGATGGAGTCTTGGTGCGATCTCGGTGGAACTGGATGCGATGCGATGCGATGCGATGCGATGATGATGAGGACGAGACATGAACATACTTAGCGACGCATGACATAGCCTCTTGTCACCAAACAAGAACGCTTTATTACCTCGCGAGGCGTGGACGTGTCTTCCGGACGAAATTGTGGAGACGAATGACATGGTCGGAGGTTCCGGTATCTTGTTCACGGGAGGAAATATTCGCTATGAGCCTTGGGTCCTACCAACTTCTGCATCTCCAGCATCCTCCTTCGTGCCTCCTGCCACCGATATGGCAGGAGTTCTTAGCCTTCATCTTCGAATTTCTCGGCTCGGGGAATTATCACGGGGCGGTTCCGCCATGAGGAACCACGCGAAACTTCAAAAGGTGCCTTGGGCAAAGAGTAGCATCATACTTGGGGATGGCGGTACTCTGTTTTTTCTAGCGGAACTGATAGACCATAATTTGACATGCATCCCAGCGGAGTTCCATGGGCATTTATTATCTTTACACTACTGTTCCCATTCCTTTTTGAAGTCTGTGATCGTGATGCAAATGTAGATGTGAGATTGTTGGTATACAGTAATTATACATTATGATACTGCCATATGCTCCCTTTCTCAGCACAGCTATTCGATTTACCCTCCTTTAATCGCAAAGCTCTGCCAAATCAGGGGCCGACTTAGACAATCATATACTACACTCCAAAGGGATATGTCTCTCCTTTCGAGACAGCCTCCTTAGGCTGTGCCATCTCGAATGCATTCACAGCCTTCGTCTCATCGAACCAGACAAACGCATCGTACTGATCAGCGAGGTTCGTTTTTATATAATGGCTCCACCTCTCAGTATCAGGCCGATAAACCACGCCGATGAAGCGCTGCAGCATCGGCTCCGTCCTCATACCGCGCAGATCCACCATAAACGCCGGGATCCCCGTCTCGTGGAACGCGCGCTCATAGCTATCCGGCCGCGACGGCAGCACATCCATAACCCGCATGGGCTCGTCCCACTCGTCGGCCGCGGCCACCGTGCCCGTGTGCGTCCCGCACCCGATCACGGACACCTCGCCGGGGCGGTAGTTCTCGCGGCACAGCTGGCCCAGATTCAGCTCGCCGCGCTGCAAGCCTACGCTTGATCCCCGCGCGTCGCCGATATGTGAGTTGTGCGCCCATACCACGGCTTTGGACCCTGGTTTTAGTTTTAATAAGCGTGAGAGCGTGTCGAACATGTGCGTGTCTCGGATATTCCACGCGGTTTTGTCCCCGTGGAACACTGCGTGAGTCAGTTACATTCCTTCTTACGTATACATGTACGTATGTAAGGGAGAGTCTCGAGTCTTTAATTCCGAAGTGTAATCACGGTATGTTGGTACTAATTCCAGACATGTCTCGTCTCGGGAGGAGCAATTTCCCTAACGCTCCGCCCTGAGGAAGGTATGGCTTCCGAGACAGAACCATGTGGCCGGGTAGGGAGGCTCGGAGTTAAGGGGTTGGGGGCCGGGGATCAGGGGCTGGGGTGACGTACTGGTGCGGTAGTACCGCTCGGAGTCCCGCACCACGCGCGCATTCATCTCCGCGTCGGTGAAGGCTTCCCCGTTTTCTGGGTGCGAGGCTAGCTCGATGCGGTTCGCGAGGAGCTGTTGCAGCATCTTGATCACGCCTGCTTCACATTTCGCAGAGCCCTCGTAGAATGATTTGCGCCCGTACTCGTGTGGGTCGTCGAGCCATGGCTCTAAGCAGCCGTACCGCTTGCGGGCGGCACTGGCGAGTGTTGGGTCGACCTTAATTCGGTATTAGCGGGGAGTGAACAACATATATCAATAGGATTTTATATGTACTCACGCGGTCGAGATATTCGATAACGGCTCGCGTCGAAGCTCCCATGCTATATATGTCAAGACCATTGAACGACGTCCGCTGGTTCATCGGCAAACCAGCGTTGTGTTCTCGGAGCCAGTCTACGAACTCTTGCACCTCTTCATTTCGCCACATCTAGGACACTTGGTGTTAGCAACGTCTATTCCCAGAAGGATTTGACGTAGTCATAAGGCATTGGGGAGTCCGCCAAATAACGATAGTCATATATATCTCTTAAGTATACTCTATACCCTGGGTCGAAAAGTATACGATCCGACCAGGGGCGATAAGATGTTAGTAAGATGCTATAAGAAGCTCATACCCAGCGTGGGAAATGGTCAAAGACACGAATAGGTACATCCTTGGATCGGCGAGGATGCTGCCGGACATAATGATCGATGGAACGGGCATCAGGCCAATCGCACTCGATTGCCAGATGAGTGAAGCCATGCTTTTCGATCAAGCGTTTCGTAATAGCAGCACGCGCCCGATAGAATTCAGATGTTCCATGACTATACCAACCCGTTAGCATTAGTTAAGTCTTTAGATAACATGATTCAATTATACTAACCTTCCATCACCAATCAAGACCAAACGTGAATTACCAAAGCTGTCAAATCTAGCGCCAAAGTCGTCACTTTCGATTGGTGGTAATTGTTGCGCGGCGCTTCTCAGGGTATCTGATAGTGTAGCTGACATTTTCCTACGCAATCCGAACACAATCGGTCTAAGGGGTATACTGTGTAGAAGGCTAATACCTTGGTTACGCTAGAAAGTCGATCGCGATCGTGCCGGAATCATACCTAGGTAGTTGAACAACATCGATGGATCTAAATCGATGATTAAAGTCAATTCCTGCCGAGAGAGGCAGTTGAAAAGAACGACAAATAAACTCAGGATATTTTCGGCGAAGCTCAAGGTGTGGCAAATCCAAAGCGGGCAAAATACTGAAGATGGATGTGTTGCGCATAACGTCATAACTGCGGATATTAGTCCCCGACTCCAATCCAAACTTATCAAGACGAGAAAAGAGCGACGACTATAAAATAAAAGCCTTAGGTAAGCCATCTGACTACATGCAACTATATGATTTATTATGAGGTCTCTACTTCTATACGACCTATAACTAGGTACGGATAGGATGTCAGGTGGAGTGGTATTACTGTGTACAAGGAAAAAAAGGGGGAGGGGAAGGATAGGATACACAATAAGGAGAGCCATTTACGATCAAATTAGTGAAAAACAAACTAATTTCTAGCCATCTATTACTGGAGAGATTTATGAACTTCAGAGAATTTATTTGTTGGTAAACAAGTTGTCCTTGGTTGTAGTAGTTAAAGCACAGGAAAAGGGGTATAGGGATGGTGGCTATTGACTGTGAAGTAATATATGTAGAGTGAACATACAGCTACTAACCTATTGTTATATTATAGACTGCCTGTACATATGTTTACACGTAGATAGAAGTCGATAGAGCTCCCAGGGAAGATTTCGGCCACCCTACTTCGGTTTCCCGAAAATTAGTCCTGGGTTATCTACTACCCCTATAGACAGCTGTTAATCAAGTTATATAGATACATTAATATGAAGTCATCTATATTATTGACTTGATGAAAGATAGCCTTCTAAATAGTTGGTGAATGATATAACCTATTGCCATAATGGTTAAGATAAGAATCGCCGTAGTCAGAGTCATAGCCGAAATAGTGGCTTTCAGGGGGTTCGAAAATACCGCGTTAGTCCCCGAATAGACGAATTTATGAATAAGAGCCGTCTTACATCTTGTGCGCATTAGTATCATTAGAGTGAGCCGTCTACAATATGTCCCAAAGTGCTGTCACTAGGGGAATTCCATGTAGTTAGCCTTAAAGGCAAGAATAATGGCGAGAACAACGGCGAGAAAGCGAAGAGAGTAGTAGAGGAGGATTTCCAAGAGTAACGGCGAACATGACGCCGAGAAGAACGATGACCTCTGGTACCTAGGTGATTTCTAGGTTAACGGCGTCCCATGGTAGAAACTGGAGCTAACAAACATCGTGAACATCGCCGTCGCGGGTCGAACGACTAAGCCACGACTAATCACCACAGACCCGTGTATGTACCTAGCACTGTTCTTTCCTTTTCTTTCCCTTTCCCATTTCCCATAAACGAATACCCGCAAATTTTTATTCACTCTTACCAGTCTGGTTCCCTTTCAAAATTCACACATTTCCTTTCCCAAGCTCCCCCGTTAGTCCACATAGGTTTTTACCCAACTCGCCTACTTTTGCCGGTTTTCGAAATAGTTGCGGCATTCGAAATATTCACGCTACTCGCTGTCTTTGCGGAGGTTGAGGCTTCGCCAAATTCGAGCATTAGATACGATTCACGCATTTCTTTCACATCATGGACAACCCGGACGGTAACGACGACGTCCGATCCAAGCAAGCCTGTACTGCTTGTTTCGAGTCGAAGAACCCCGGCCAGCTCACTGAGGCCCCCTGTGGTCATCAGTATTGCCATGATTGCGTGGAAAGCATGTTTCGACTCGCAATTACTAAAGAGAGCCTATTCCCTCCCCGCTGTTGCAACCGAGCGCTTAAAGTAGAGTCTCTCGAGGAGATTCTACCGTACAGCCTAGTTCTCGACTTCAAGAAGAAGGCCACTGAAAACGGCACTCAGGATCGGACGTACTGTCACAAAGGCGATTGCTCGCGATTCTTGCCTCCCGAGAGCTACACCAACGGCTACGCGAAATGCAATGCCTGCAAAGCGGAGACTTGCGTTGCGTGTAAGAGCGAGCGACACGCCGGAGTCTGCCCGACTGACCGAGGCGTCAACATATTAATTCAGCTCGCTAAAGCGAAGGGCTGGAAAAGGTGTTGGAAGTGCGGCGCGATGGTTGAACGCGTTGCGGGTTGCCGCCACATGGTGTAAGTACTCTTGACTATTGTCACTATTGCGCCGGCATACTGACCAGTTCCTAGCTGTACTTGTGGCGCGAGATTCTGCTACCAGTGCGCCAAAGAACGTTGTACTTGCCTGAGCGACCGAGCGGTGGCCTACCCCAGACCTCTTCCCTTTCCAGTGGAGCGCCATCCCGTCCCTTAGATCTCGCAACTATGATGACTAGTAGGCAAAGTACTAATCCCTCCTCCTTTCTCCCCCCTCCTCCCTCTGGCCCCTCGTGAGCGATTTTAAAAGCACCGTATAAGTTACTGAGATAAATGCTAACTTGGATTATCAACAGTGCTATAGTTGAAGACGTGAACGTCCTTTAACCAGCATGGGGGTTACCGTCACGATGTTCCTCAAGCACATGGACGGTCTTCAGCAAACACTATAGTTGCGCAACTAGACGCGAATTCCGATCTTCAATTCTGAAGGGGTTCGCTTTTTCCTTTGTATTTCGATAATCTCTCAACCGACACTAATAAGTACGAATCCGTGGAAGCAAAGCCTTAATTATCTCAACCCGCCTAACCGGATACACCGATCAACCCACGACTCTTGAGGTGGTTCCCTACTTTGCCGCCATCCCCACGTCCTCCACGTACTTTCGGTACTGTTCGTTCTCTCAGTCCGTGCGGCTACCGACGGAGCTGGAGGCGGAGGCATTCCTGGTTTGGGAGGGACTGCGGGCCCACTCGTTCTCGGATTCTTATAGAACCCGGTAAGGATTTGACTCACGTACAGAGAGTTTTGGCCGCTACGAGACTCATTTTGGACTCTCGGATCCGGCCAGCTCGATTCTCTTATCTGCGGAGGTTCAGATGGGCGCTTTTCGTTCGCATACACTCCGTATTGAGAAGCATTGCCGTCCTCGGCGGCGTACGCAGCAGCCATCAGGTCATCCATAATTTTCGATTGTGTCTTTCCCGCGAGTCCGTTGTTCGTTGGAGCTGGTTCCTGAGGCTCTTTCATTTTCTTGAAACCCGAAATCGACGAGAATCCTGGAAAGATACCTCTTTCGCCATCTCCATTGCTACTACCGTTGGCACGGTTCTGACGCCGCCGGCGTATCCACACGAAGAAGATAATGGCGGCTATGGCAACCATACCACCTGTCAAACGCAACGATGGTTAGTCACCAGGAAAATTTGGAAGGGTATCTCGATGCGGATTCAACTTACCGACTATACCAACTGCAATGGAGGCATCCCTGCTCATGGTGGGGGCCCCGACTTGACTTGCCTGTGCTGGCAGTGCATTGTCATTCTGCGGTACCTCAGTTTGAACAAGGCCCGTGTCAATCAAAGTAGTCTGGCTAGGCGACTCGGTGGGCAACTGGGTAGATAGTTCCGTAGCTAATCGAGTGGATGACTGAATAGACGACTGAGAACTTGACTGTGCAGGTGACTCAACAACAGGCAACGGAGTAAGTGCCGTAGTAGATGACCGAGTAGGCGGCTGAGAACTTGATTGAGAACTTGGTTGAGAACTTGGTTGAGAAGTTGGCTGAGACGTTGGCTGAGGACTTGACTGAGAGCTTGACTGAGAACTGGGCTGAGGACTAGACTGAGTTGACGACTTCGTAGACTGAGGCGGTTGGGGAGGCGGCGGAGAGGGCGACTGGGAGGGCGACTGAGCAGGTGGCTGAGCAGGCGGTTGGGTAGGCGGTTGAGTAGGCGATGCAGTAGGCGCCGGGGTAGATGATTTACTTGTGCTCGAGGCTATTGCCGTCGGCGGGGAGGACTCTGGGCTGCTAGTTGTTGATGCGATCTCTCCTGGTGGTTGAGTGGAACTGCTAGTCTCACCGGGAGGCGGGAACACCTCCGTTGTTGGCGAGGGTGAGTCCGGTTCACCTTCATCTTCGGAATCAGACTGGCCAGGCTGGTCAGGCACATCAGGGGAGGCAGGCGAGGCAGGCGAGGGTGGTGAGTCAGGTAAGTCAGGTGAGCTGGGGGAGTCGGGAGTACCCGGGGCACCAGGGACACCGGGGGCGCCGGGGACATCGTCGCGAATGAATATCCTAAGGTCATTTGCGCGAATGCGCCTCTGGTAAATTGAACTCCTGAATCTCAGTTAGGTCCTAGATACTAAAACTGGACTGATCAACTACTCACCTCATCATGAGACCGTGGCACTATTGGTATCTTGACAAACTAGGCTTCCTAATATACGACAACGAAAGGAAAGAGTGTAAGCTAATCGCTACGAACGCAATTATGACTAAACCAGGACCTGCTGTAAGATGGCGAACAGTGAGGGTCCAGCCCGAGACTCGAAGTGAAGTGACCTGAAGAACGACACGTGCTCAGTTGCCTAAAGCAATACAGGTGCAGATTTCGAAGGTTCGAAGAAACATCCCCAGAGTGATTACATATGTATTTTAAATAAGATCGGCAACGAGGTGCCATTTCCATCTTTGCCGGCTGCCCAGAGATCTGAAACCCACCATATTCAAAGCGCCGACAATGGGATGTTTCAAGCCTCAAGTTGCGTACGTTGATCATCTTGGCGCCAAGATCACCAATAGCGACGTCCAATTCATGAGAACCAACGACAATACCATTTTACCCACTAGACCTGGTTATCTTGAATCTTAGCGGCGGGTTCAGACAAGAGATTCGTTTCAATATATATTTATTTTTAGTTGATTGCTCAGCTTGCAATGGGGTAGGCCAGGGTTATGAATGTGATACCTCATTAGCCTGCTCTCAGCGTCGCCAGCGAACAATCTCCAATGTGGGCCACGAAGAAAAATGGATAGACAATCTGAACACTTATATCTGCGGACCACGCAGTCTTCGAGTCCTCGCGTTGGAACCAAGACGTTCCCCGGCTTGGGAGTTAGGGAGTGATTCATCATTGTCTTAAATGTTAATATAAGCGTTAAGACTCGAGTTCCAATTTGTTCCATGAGCTATAGTGAGACCATTACTATTACGACCTACCAGTCCTATCGTCTTGGTCACCACCATCTCGGAAGAACTTCCCGTCCGCTACGTACTTCTTTCCTAACTTCGTTCGGTCAGTATTCGCTCTAAGCCCAATGCCGATGATGGGACGAACTTACTTGATTTCATTGGATCGCTGTTTGACTTAATACTGTCGCGCCAAACTTTCAGACACCAACTTCCTATCATGGCATCCATTGTCTTTCTCGTCACAGGCGTTGTGACAATCAGTCTATGTTCGTCTTCCGCTTCATCTTCCAGCGCGATCCGGTCTCCGTCAGATTGTACCCACTCGTAATGGTTGCGCTTTTTGACTACTTCGAAGATAACATCGCCTTCCTTCAATGACTCTCTCCTTGCATGATAGCCCTTAGGAAACCCGTCTTCTTTCTCTGGCTTGATTCTCACAACCTTAAATCCCGATCGTGGGAAGGAGGCAGGCTTTAGGGCAAGATTGCCCATTGTATTTCGCGATATCGCATCCAAGCAATAAGGGTACCCCGTCGATAACACCGGTGGTAGATGTTTTAGGTCAAATATGTGTTTATTGCGGTGTGAGACCCTCGCGTTACCGTTGGCGCTTACTCGAACATTGTGAACCAGGCGTTCGAGTGATACCTGGGCAAGCCATCCCTCGCTTGTTGATGTTCTTTGGATATCCCGAGAGAGCTCATACATGGGCGTGCCGTCAGCAGCCTGGGCACGGATGGACTGCCCGACGAGTACGAGGATGACCGGTTGAAGAAGTTCCTCGGCCTCATTGTGGTTTTCCGTGACGTACGGCGGAGGACCATCTTCGTCAATTGGTGAAGTCGCCATCCCGGATATCCCGCAGTGCTGTAGCTAATGCTGTGGCTACATTGGATTGCGATCTGGCAGCATTTGACGCTTGAGGTAAGAAATCACGCGTCCTCGTCTCGGCATTGTGGCGGTGTTAGGTAGGTGAGTCTCGTGGGGTCACAATGGCCAATAAGATGGGATGACATCATGAATACCTATTCTGGTAGCTTAAACGTATGACTAGGCCAATGGCGAAAAAATGAAATTTATTATGCCCGGAGTTTATAAAGGGTTATTATGTCGATGAAAGATTCCTGGTTTCCTATGTTCTGATTGGTAGATGAAATTACCTTTTTTAGATGTTTTTTTACTTAAATAAGAAGATAAATTAATAAGAGATAAGAAAAAAAAAAAAAAGTAGCTTATGCTTAATTTAATGTTTTATAGGTGGTTATTAGTGGAGGCGGGCGCGCGTAGCGCGCTTTAATGTACCATGGTTTATGCTGTGGCTAGTATGGGTAATAAACTCCGGGCTATTATGTATCCTTAATGCGGGTGCCTCTTATTTTAAAAAAAGGAATTAATATAGCCATATTAAAATATTTTATTTGTAAAATGAATTAAATTAGTATTTTATAAGATATTTTAAGATAAATAAATATATATATTTTATAAACTATTATTTTATTTTATATATATATATTTAATTAATTAAAAATATGAAATTATTTTAAAATGTTTATAATATAATTTTTAAATTATTTATAAAAGCTTTTTTAAATTAATATAGATTTATTTGTTTTATAAATATATAATATGAAAGTAAATTATATATTTTTTTTAATAAATAAAATTTATAAATTATAATATGTTATTTATATAAATATTAAAAGATTTATAATATATAATTATAATTTATAAGTAAGTTTTAAATAAAATTAAATTAATATATTTTTAAATATATATAAAGTTAATGGTATTATTATAAGTAAGTAGATATTATATATATTATATACTTAAATAATATTTTATATTATAATAAAAATAGTAAATTAATTAAAATAAATGAAAGAAATAAATTAAAAATGAAAAAAAAGATTAATAAATTTATTAATATTAATTTATTAAGTTAAAAAAATATAAAAAATATAAATAAGTTATAAATTAAAAAAAAATGTTAATTAAATATAAGGTAATAATTTATTAATATATTTAAATTTAATTATTATATATTTTAATTTTTTATTATAAATTATATTAAAAATCTAATAAAATATAACAAGGAAAAAAAAAAAAGGAAATTATAATAATATTATTTTATTTTAAATTTATTATTTTATTTTTATATTATAAATTTATTTTAATTTTAAAACTTATTATAATAATTATTAAATTATAATTTTATCTTATAATTATAATTAAAATTATAATTATATTATTAATTTTATTATAATATATTAAAAAATAATAAAATAAATTAATATATATTTAATATAAAGTTATAAGCATTAATTTTTAAAAAAAAAAAAATGATGAAAGAATTATAATAGATATTATATTATATGATTATCATTTATGTATAATTTTTTTTTTATTATTAAATTAAATTCCAATTAATAAGATGCCGGTTTTAACTAAAAGGCTAGGTTTATTAACCTTTTTTTTAAATTAAATTTATTATCATTCTTATTATTATTTTTATTATCATTATCTCCAGTAGATTTATCATTATTAAATAATAATTTAAACCATTTATTTTAATGATTATAATTGTTGTTATGATCGAAATTGATCTTGGATTTAATATAAACATTAATATTATTTAAAAATTTTAATAATATATTAAATATATTTAAGCATATTATCTTTTTTTCATAAATAAAATATATAAATTTTACTTTTTTTTCCTTTTTTTTTTCTTTTTTTTTTATTTTATTTTTATCCGATGAAATTAAAAGTAAAATAATTAAATTTATTTTAATTATTATTATATTTATTAATTATAAGATTAAAAGGTTTTATAAGATTTTTTATTTTATTTATAATGATTATTTTTTTTTTATAAATTAAATACATATACTTAACATTATCTTTAATTATAAGATTTTTATTTTATTTTTTTAAGTTGTTTAAGCTTTTATGGATGTTTGTGGTTAAAGATTAAAAAGTTGGTAATGTTAATATTTTTTGTTATTAAATAATAAACTTATATTCATTTTTTTTATAAATTAATAAATATATATAAAATTTATAATTTTTATTTATATTATTATAAATCCTTATAATATAATTTATAAAAATGAATTAAATGAAGTGGGTAAAAAAAAATTTAATTAAAATGTTATAAAAAAAAATATATATGATTTTAATAAAATATAAAAACTTTTATATAATAATTATTATTTATATTATTAAAAGGTATTAAAATATAAAAAATAAGTTTATATTTATTATAATTATTAATGTTTTTTTTAAAAAAAAAAATAAGATGATTATAATTAAATAAGTAATAAATGTCTTTTTAAATGATAGTTTTATTTAATGTATTATAAATAATATTATTATTTAATAAATATATAAGATATTTTTATATATTATTCATGTTATATTATTTTTTTAATGATTTAAAAAGAATATAATAAGTTTTATTATTATTATATATTGTTATCATTTAATAAAAGTTATTTAAAATGATATAAAAAAGTTTAAGATTAATTATATTAAATGGGAAATGTAAGGATATTTATGGTTTAAAAATATTTATTAAAAATATTTAATTTAAAAAGTTAAAAATAAAAAGATATAGATTTTTTAATAAATATTAATAAATATAAATAAAAATAAAATATATTAGTTTTATTATTATTAAAATCTTTTATATAAAAATAATATTATTTTAATGGTATTATGCCATTTTAAAAGAATATATAAGGATCTTTTTATGAATAACTTATTAAAAAAAATGGTTTATTTTAATTATTAATATTAAATTTTTTATTAATAATATAAATATTGTTATAAAAGATATAAATAACATAATATATTAATTTATAATATATACCGTTATAATTAAAAGTAATAAAGTTAAAAAGATAATTATAAATAAGTAAATAAAAGTGGAAAATATCTATATGGTAGTAATATAATAAGTGGTTAAAATTAAAAAAAAAAGAAATATAATTAAATAAAAAAAGTAAATTTATAATAAAATAATATATATTAAATGTTTAAAATGTTAAATTATAATAATTAATAATAATTTATAATATTAATTAAATAAAATAAAAAAAAAAAGATAAAATAATTTAAAATATTAATTAATTTAAGTAAGTACTTAAATATTTAAATATTTAAATACTTAATACGTTTTCATTTAATAATTAACTTTAAATTCATAATATATTTATTTTTAAATTTATAATTTTACCGAAAAAAGTAAATGATTAATGGTTTTACCAGGCCTTTTTTTTATTATATAATTTAAAATGTTAGATTTTAATTTTAATTTAAATAACTTTATATTTAAGATTAACTTTAATTAATAATTTACATTATTTAAAAACATTTAATTCCAGGATTTTATTGATATATATTTTAAATACTACATTATTATATTAATATAATTACTTTTAATTAAAATTTTATTTAATTAACGTTATTAAAACATAATTGCTTATATAAAAGACTTAATCATTTTAAAAATTTACATACTTTTTAAAATAGTTATTTTAAATCGAGGATATAAAAGTTAATACTTAAATTATTAAAATTATTAAATTAAAACTTTTAAAATAATATAAATTATTAATTAAAATTAATTTTAAATATAAAGTTATTTAAATTAAAATTAAAATTTATAATTAAATTAATTAATAAAGTATTAATATTAGATTTATGCTTATCACTTATCATTTTAAAAAATACTATGGATTTAAAGTTGATTTAATTAATATCTCTTTTAAGACTTTTTTTTTTATTCTAATTTTACTTTTTTTAACTTTATTTTAACTTTAAAAATCATTATTATATTATTATTAAATATATATTAATTAATATTTTATTATATCTTTATTTATTTATATTATATTATAAATCTTTAAATTATAAATTAACCCACTTTTATTAAAAGTAATACATATACGAAATTTATAAAATCAGTTAATATTTATTACTTTAATTATAAAGATTTAATATTATTATTAACTTTTTTAATATTTAATTTTAATAATTTTTATTATAATATTATATATTATATATATTATATTATTATTAAAAATAAATTCTTTAAAGATGGTAAAAGTTTTAATTTAAAATAAATTATAAATTCCTTTTTATTAATTTTTATTAATTTGAAGGATTTTAAATTTTAAATAATAAATTATATCCTACCATTTAAGAATTATTATTTTTATATTCTTATATATATTAGTAGTAAATATAATAGAATATCTTGTTATTATATAAATTATAATTAATTTATTTTATAAAAAAACCATATTTTATCATTTTTTATTTTAATAAATAAATATTCCCTTTAAAACTATTAAAATTTTAACGTAAACTTTTATTATTTAATTATGCTTTTTTATAATTAAATTTATAAAGATAACAACATCGATATAACTTTTAATTTACCTATTATTTTATTATTAATATTATCTTTTTTTTTTAAATATATCCATTTTATACTTAAAAGTATATAATTTTAGTTTTAAAAAAATAATATATGTAATTATATTAAGGATAAGGATAAAAACATACTTATTTATAATTTAAATAAGAATAAAATATACCTTTTTTAAGCCGTATATCACTTATAAAATAAAAATAATTTTATTTTCATTTTAAAACCGGATATAAGTAAAAAGGATAAATATTAATTAATATACTATACTTTTATTTAATTTTAATTTATAAATAATGTTTTAAAGTTTATTTTAATATATTATAATATTACACTTACATAAATAATAAAAGTTATAATTAAATTTATATTTACTTATTTTATTTAAATATTATTTATATAAATTATTTTAATTTATTTCTTTAATAACGCTTAAATTAAATAAAACCTTTTTATTTTTTTATATAAGGTTAAAAATAAAAGCATTATTAAAATGTTTTTTTTTAAGCTGTTTAAATTTAATATAAAAACGATGTTAATTAATAATGTCATAGCTGGTTAAAACCATAGATTTAATAAAATGGATATAATTAAACTATTATTTAATTTCGGTTTTAATTATATATTTAATATGTCACGAGTTATGTTTTAGCGGTCTGATTTAAAAGTAATATAAAGAGCTGCTTTTTTTAAGTCGAGGCGCGTAAGCGCTCCCGGGAGCGTAGTGCTTTTATACCCGCAGCGCTTTATTAGCGCTGCAGGTGCGCGGGGCTAACCCCGTAGGGGTTTAGCTGTGATATAATATTAATCCATTATTAAATAGTAATTATAAATCCGATATAAATTTATTAAAACTAAGTAATTATTATCTCAGTTATTATTTATCTTTTAAAACTTTTAATTTATATTTTAATGTTTATTTAAAACTTTAAAACAATTGTTTTTACTTATTATTTAATAATAACAACACTTGATATAACTTAAATGAAAACTCCATTTATTAAAAATCAACTTCTCTTTTAATTCTTTTACTTTATTAAATTTAATTAATATATTCTCTTAATAAAGTTATATTAAAATTAAAACTACAACTGACATTAAAGAAATTAATATAATAAATGAAACGTTTTTTTTTATATTTTTATCATAATGATTATTCTTTTATTACATAATCCGTACCGGATGACATTTTATTTATATTAAAATGTGCCTCATTTACTTTAAGCTTTTTATTTTTATTTAAATTTAATAGATCCCTTAATACATAATTTATATTAAATGATATTTTATTTACATTAAAACATGCCTTATTTACTTTAAACTTTCCATTTTCATTTAAATTTAATAAATCCCCTGCTCTTAACAATTATATTAATAATCACAATTAATACTTAGTCATGTTTTTATTTTTACATTTACACATTATTTTATAATTTTTAAATCAAGTTTAATTATTTATTTTTTAAAAAAGATTTTATAATACCCCATTTTAATTATATATTTTAAATTATTAATTATTAATTTTAAGCTTAAATATAATAAATAATATTAAGGAATATATAATAAGTATTTAAATTTTAAAATATATTATAAAGTTCATTTTTATCTTATATTTATAATACTTTTTTATAATATACTTAAAAATAATATCTTTTTATATTTTAATATAATTTTAATTATAATAAAAGTAATTCATAAAATCATTATAATAAAAACTTAAAATAATAAAAATAATTCATGAAATCATTATAGTAAGGATTTAAAACAATAAAAATAATTCATAAAATTATTATAATAAAAATTTAAGATAATAAAAATAATTTATAAAATCATCATAATAAAAATTTAAAATAATAAAAATAATTCATAAAATCATTATAATACTTTTTATAATAAAAATCATAATAAAGATAATTTATAAAATTATTATAATAAAGATTTAAGATAATAAAAATAATTTATAAAATCATTATAATATTTTTTATAATAAAAGTTATAATAAAAATAATTTATAAAGTTGTTATAATAAAGATTTAAAATATTAAAGATAATTTATAAAATCATTATAATACTTTTTATAATAAAAGTTATAATAAAGATAATTTATAAAGTCATTATAATGAGGATTTAAGATAATAAAAATAATTTATAAAATTATTATAATACTTTTTATAATAAAAGTCATAATAAAAATAATTCATGAAATCATTATAATAAGGATTTAAGATATTAAAGATAATTTATAAAATCATTATAATACTCCTTATAATAAAAATCATAATAAAAATAATTTATAAAATCATTATAATAAAAATTTAAAATAAAAGATAATTTATAAAATTATTATAATACTTTTTATAATAAAAATCATAATAAAAATAATTTATAAAATTATTATAATAAGGATTTAAGATAAAAGATAATTTATAAAATCATTATAATACTTTTTATAATAAAAGTTATAATAAAAATAATTTATAAAATTATTATAATAAAAATTTAAAATAAAAGATAATTTATAAAATCATTATAATAAAAATTTAAAATAATAAAGATAATTTATAAAATCATTATAATATTTTTTATAGTAAGAATTATAATAAAAATAATTTATAAAATTATTATAATAAAAATTTAAAATAATAAAAATAATTCATAAAATTATTATAATAAAGATTTAAGACATAATAAAGATAATTTATAAAGTTATTATGATATTATTTATAATTAAAATAATTTATAAAATCGTTATAATAAAGATAAATATATTAAATAAAGTTTATATAATTATTTCATTTTAAATTTTTATATAAATTATTTAAAATAAAATTTAAAATCATATAAAATATTAAAGATTAAGTAATAATCTATTAATATAAATCTTTTTTATAAGAATTATTTTTATTATTAAGTTAAAAGCTATTTTATTATTAAGTTATTATAATATAAAAATATAAATAATATTAATAAAATAATAATATATATTTAAAAGTTATATATATTTACATATACTTAATAATTTAATTAAATCATTTAAAATCTTTTTAAAAGAAAATAATAATATTTAATAATGGTAAACATTAAAGTAAACATTTAAAATAAAAATGTTATATTACCGTTTTTGTCACGAGTTATTTTTTAACGGTTTGATTTAAAAGTAATATAAGGAGCTGCTTTTTTTAAGTCGAGGCGTGTAAGCGCTTTTAAAAGTATAATGTTTTTATACTTATAGCATTTTACTAACACTGTAAGTACATAAAACTAACCTCATAAAAGTTTAATTATAACATACCCTCTTATAAGGCTAAGACTACTTATAATTAAACATACCACACATTTTTAAATTATTTAACATAATTATTTTATATAAAAAATAATAATTTTTAAATAAATGTTTTATTTTCTTATAAGTTTTTAACACTTATAATTATTTTAAATGATATAAATTAATAATTATATTTACATATAATAACTTAAAATGATTCACATACTTTTATCTTAAATGTAATATTAACTTATATATATTTATAATTGCTTAATATTTCTTAAAATCTTATTTTTTTTTTAATTATTTATTTTTTAAAATTTAAAAATAATATCATAACACTTAAATTTAAATATGTTTTTAAAATTTTAAAATAAGTTTATGTTAAATATGCTTATAACATTTATTAAGTTAATCGTTATAAGGATAATTTTAATAACTTTATATTTATTATTTTTTTTATCATGCTATTAATAATTAATTTTTTTACTTTTATTATTATAATATTAATAACACTTTTAATACTTTTTATACCAATTATATTAATATTAATACATACTATTATATTACCACTAGCTCTTTTTAATTAAATAAAAGTTTAAATTTTTAAACATTATTTAAACTTTTAAACTTCACTTTTAAAAGCTTAACTTTTTATTTACTTTAATAATCATACATTATTTATTCCTACCATTACTTATAAATACTTTTATTATAAATATTTTTATAATGTTTTAACTGGTTATTTTGATGGTGAATGTTTTAGCCATGTTGATATAAGGGGTTATTATATATATTATTAGCATGGTTGTAGTTATATAGTTATATAAATCCTTTAAGTTTTTAATGATAAAACATTAAGTTTTAATAATTAATGATGTTATAATAAAAATCTTATTTTTTAAAATATTGCCTGTGATTTAATATAACTTTTATGTTTATTTAAACTTATTTATAATAAAGTTAAATGGATAAATGTTTTTTATATTTCTTAAGCATTTATATATTAATATTATTATTAATTTAATAAATTTATTGTAAATATACCTCTTTTAAAAATATATTAAACTCCTTTTATAAAATAAAAATTCTAATAAATAAAACCTTTTAATATAATGATTTAATTGTTTATAAACCCTCTAGCCTTAACTTTAATAATAATAGTTTTTTTAAAGATAATTTTAATGATAAGCTTTATAATATTATCTTTACTTATAGTTTCCTTACTTTTAAAGCTAAAAACTTAAACGATATTATTATTATATTAAATAATAATAATAATTTAAAAGAGTGAAGGAGTGATATTAAAAATAATAATAATAATAAAAAAATTAAAAAAGAGTAAAGTGTTTTATCATTTATTATTAATATGTTTTTAGTATATTATTTATTATAAAAAGTTATAAAAGTTAATTTATAATAACGTTTTTAGTTTATGGAGGTTAATTAAAAATGTTTATAGTTAAAAATTAAGATTTAAAAATTTAAAGATCATTAAGACATTATTTATACTACTTATTAAATTAAATGCCAACTTTTTATTAAATATTATAAAAATTAATATTATCATATTAAAGTGTTAAAACATAACTTAATCCCTTAAAGTTTTTAAGTGGGTTTATTATTAATATGTTTAATAAAATTTAAGGATATTAATATAAGATATTTTTTAAAATAAGTGATAAATTAATTAATATTTTTTTACTTTTTTTATTAATGATTTTTATATGTATCTTATAAATTAAATAATATTTTAAAATATTTAAATAATTATTTAATTAAGTTTTTAATTAATCCATTAATAAATATTTAATTTATTAATAAATAAAGTATTTTAAAATTCCTTATAAAATACTTTTAATATAATCATATATTATAAATATTAATATACTTAAACTTAATATTAATATATTTTTAATCTTTTATTATTAATTTAATAATTTATTGATTATTATTATATATTACTTAAACATTCTTTAAATTTAAAGTGATATCTTTAAAAAATCGTTTTAATATTATAGTTTTATATGTGATTTTACTTATTATAATAATCTTAACTTTTATAATAAATATTATTATAATAAATTATTTAACAACTTTTTAAGTTATCATTTTATTAAAAAATAAAATAATATAATTATAAAATAAACATTTAATTTCTATATCATTTATAAATAAAATATCACTTATTATTTATAAACTTTATATATTATCATTTATACTTTTACCCTCATATTTAAAACATAAATATTTAATAATATATAAGTAATAAATCATTTAATCCATTATTATCATATATGTTAATAATAAATTAATTAAATAATATAATAATTAAATTATTATAAAAGTTATATCCAAGTAAATCATTATAATAATATATAAAATAAAATTAATACACTTTTAAAAAATCTTAATTTTAACTTTTAATATTTATCTTTTATTCTTAAAAAATGCTTTAAATAATAACAACATATTAAGCATTTAACTATTATCATTTAAGTTAAATTTAATAATTATTTTCTTAATATAAACATCATACATTAAATTTATAATATCTTTTAAATAATCCTTAATAATTTTAATATTTAAATATTAGTTAGTTTTAAGTTCTTCCTTTAAAATATAAGCTTTTTTAATGTTTTATATCATCTTATCCACTATTACTTTATGTCCTTTTAAATTTAATATTAATATATTATTAACATACATTAATATAAATATTTAATAATCTTTTATATAAAATAAATAAAGCTTTTTAAAAGCATTTTAAAGTTTTAATGCTTTTAACATATTAAAAATCTCCTTATATTATAATATAAAGGAATCTTTTAAGTCATATAACACTCTTAATAATTAAATATATTTATCTTTTTATTTAAACTTATTTAATAATTCTATTATTATAAGGTCTTTTTTGTTTTATAATATGTTAATAAAAATGTTTTTAACATTAAATTAATAGATATTAAAATTAAATTTAATAATAATAATCATTATAATCTTAAAGCTTTTAACTATTAAAATGATAACATAAGTGTTTTATAAGGTTTTTACTTAAAGATTATTTTATATCATTAAATAAGATTTATAAGTATTTAAATAACTTATTTTATTAAATTTATAATTAAATATCCATTTAAAAAGGAATGGGGGATTTTTTGTTTTAAAATAATTAATGACTTTTTATACCTCATTTTTAATAAAAACTTTTATTTTATTTTTTACATTTTTTTTAAAATAAGTATTTAATAGGTGGCTTTAAAAGTCTTTTTATTTTTTAAGTGATGGTTTTATTAATTTACTTTGGTGAATCTTTTTAATAAAAGTAATGTTTAAATAGTTTATATACTTTTATTTTATCATTATAATTATTATAATATATAAGGTATAATGTTTTTTATCTCTTTTATAAATAACTTTTAATTAATTAAAAAAGAAGGTTTTTAAAAAGAAAGCTTATTATTAATTGTTAAATATAATAATTTTTTTATCTTTATTATATATAAAAATGGTAAATATAAAATCATTATTCACTTTTAACTTATTTTTTTAACTATTAAGCTACTCGTTTAATATTATACCTTATAAACATTTATTATATCTTTTAAGGATAAATTTAATTATAATGATAAAACGGTTTTTAAATCTTTTAAGCTTTTTTTTATTATATTATTAAATTAATATATTTTTAAAATATTTTTTTAAGACTTATGGTTTTTAAGGTTATTTTACTTATTTATAGATGTTTTAAAACTATTAATGATAAGTTTAAAAATATATATTCCTTATAGTTTGTTTATTTAATTTTTTTTAATATTTTTATTAAAAGTTTTATTAATTAATTATTTTAATGCTTATTTTTATATAAATATCTTATTTTAATTATTATTAAGTTTTAATTCATTTTTAAAGTTTTTATTAAAAGTTTTTTAAGGTATAATTAAGTTAATTAATGATGGATTTAATAATGTATTATAAGGCTTTTTTAACACCTCCTTCACTTTTAATTTTAAGCTCTTAGATAATTATTTTCTTATATTTAAATCTTAAGACATACTTTTTAATTAAATTAAAACATTAGTTTAACTATTATTATTAAGTTTATTTTCTTTTTATAAGTTTAAAAGATTTAAAATAATTATTTTTTTAAGTTTTAATTAATTAATTTTTAAAATTATAAGCTTTTTAATTTTTTTATAAGTAATCCTTAATATTATATGCTTAATATTTTTATTATAAAATGTTTTTTTATCGAATTTAATATCTTTAATTAATATAATTTTTTTTAGTTTAAATACCCATATATAATATAAGTTATTAGTATGATATTTTATTAAATATTTTATATAAGCTTTAAGTATTATTTTAAATGTTGTTTAATTATTTTTTATATTTATATAATACTTAAGTTTTAAGGGATAAGTTTTATAATTATAAGTATAAATATCATTTTAATTAAAATATAAATCATTTATTAATATTTTAATTACTTTAAGGATATAATATTTAAAATATTACTTAAATTATAATTATAATATTTTTATAAGGTTATACATATGATTTCTTTAATAAAAGCTTATGTTTATTAAATAAATTACTACTTAAGTGTTTTTTAACTATAATTTTAACGATAAGTTAACTTTTAATAATATTTTTAAGCTTTTATTTATAAATTTTTATCTTATGTATTTAATAATATTTATAAATTCTTTTATAATGTTAAGTGGGAGTTTATAATTTATATCCATATTTATAATTTATAACTTATATTTAATATGATCCTTTTATTATTAATAAACCATTGTTATATCATTATTATTATGGATTTTATAAATATAAAATTAAAATTACTTATATATTTATATTTTAAAATCTTATAAAATTTTTAATAAGATAAAACTTGATTTATTTTTAATAAAATAAATAAAAAATATCTTATTATATTTATTTTTAATCACTAATAAATATTTTATCTTATTATAACTTATTTTATAAAAAAATATATCCTAAGTTATCTTTTAAAATGAGTGTAGTAATTATCGTTTAAATAAGTGTTTTAAAATAATTTGTTTAATGTGTGTGATTATATAGTTTTTATATTTAATTTTTAATATTCCTTTAATCCTTATATTTTTAATGTAATATATTAAAGTCTTAAATATTTTAAAACTTAAATACTTTAAGTGTAAATGTTATAAAAGCTTTATATTTTTTTTAAACACTATTAAGTCTTTAATTAATTACTTAAGTTTTTTTTTCTTAAATATTTTACCTTTTTTACATGTTAAAATAGTTATTATGCCTGTTATGTTTTTAAGTATATTATTTAAAAATATTATTAGAAATTTAAGTAATATTTTAAAATAAGTGGAGAATGGTTTATATTATAAGAATATTAAATTAAACTTTTTAATAAATTTATATAATAACTTATTTTTTTTTATAATTTTTATTTTTAAAAAATAATTTAACTTATTATATTATATTTTTTTTTAAGCTTAACTTTTAATATTATATTAATATGAAAATCTTTTATAATCATTATATTAATAAATTTTAAATCTTTAATATTAAGGTTATTTTTATTTATTAACATATTTTTTAATAGTTTTTTACTTATATTATTAATAAAAAACAAGTTGGTTTTAGTTTTTATATACTTATAATCTATTATAAGCTTATAAATGTTTAAAATAAAAAGCTTTTAGTTATTAATTAAGTTAAATAAATTATAATTGTTAAAAATAATGAAGTTAATTAATGCGTGTTTATTTAAAATAAATAAAATATAAACTTTTAAAGTAATATTTTATTTTAAAAAGGTATTAAATAGTTTAACATTTCTTAAAAGCTTTAAGTTAATTATTATAACCATTATTTTTTTTAAATAAAAATTATTTAAATTACTTTTATTTTATTTATTTTTATTTTATAGCTTATTTTTATTATATAAATCACTTAAATATATATTTTAGCTTTTAATATTAATTTTAATTTTAAGCATTTTTTATTTAACGTTATTATAACGTGATTTAATGGTTTTAGTTTTATTTTTAATAAATGTTTTAAAATAAAACTTACAGTTAATAACTTTAATGATTATATATTAAAAAAAAGGTGTAAGTGTATGGTATTTAAAAATGAGTGAAGTCTTTTAAGTAAGGGTATTTATATCTTTTATGTTTATTTTGTTTATATAAACCATTACTTTTATTATTAAAGTTTAATGTGATTTTATCAATTATAAATATCTTTCCTTTTAATCCTTATATACTTACCGTTTTTATTTAAATTTTAAATATCTTAATAATTTTAAAAAACATAAATATAAAACGTTTTAAGGATTAATTTTTTAAGAATTTTAATTGTATTTACTTAAACTAATTTAAAATGAATCTTATATTTATAGTTTTAAGGAATACCATGATTAATAAGTTTTTAATGATAAAGTTTATTATCTTTTTAAATTTAATGAGTTTATAAAGCTTTAATTATTTAATATATCATTGTTTAAAAGCTTTTTATTTATTTTCGACACGTTTTAATATCGTTTTATATTTTATTTTTAAATTATATTTTATAATAAATGATATAATATATTAATCCTTTTATATATATATTAAAAGTTAATAAATCATATATAAGTGGTGTTTATTAGTTAATTTAATAAGTATAAGGTATAAGATTATTTTATTTATTATCTTAAAGATTTAATTATAAATATTTAAAATAAATTTTTTATTTATAAACATAAGTAGTTTACGAGCTTTATATTTAAGCATTATTTATTTTAAAAGTTTTATTATTTTTTCTTTTATAAATAAAGTAAGTATTTAAAGTTTAAGTGGACTTTTTTTAGGTGTATTTTATTTTAAAATGTTAAAAGCGTTAAAAGTAATGTTATTTTTTAATATGTTAATTTATTGTTTTAATTATCTTTTAATAATAAAAATAAAAGTTTTATTTATAAATTTATTTTAAATTATAAATATTTTTTTTAAAGTGATGATTATTATAATATGTTGTTACGTAATAGTACTTGTTTATTTACTTATTAAATTAAAAAATATTATTAATTTATAATTTAAAATATTATTATTTTAAATTTTCTTATTAATAAACTTTTAATAATGTTTTAAGTGTCTTATAAATTTAATTTTCTTTATAAATTTTAAAATAAAGATTTTTTTTAAATTAAACTTTTTATACTTATTAAAATTAATAAATTATTATATATCTTACTTTTTAATAAATGTTTTAAATAAAAAGAATCATTAAGTATAATTTTTTAATTTAATTATAAAATATATATTAATAAATGCATTTTTAATGGTGTTAAAAGTAAACAAGTGATCATAAATGGGATAATTGCATATGTTATTTTTTATAATATTATCTCTCGTTATAATATAAACATAAGTTAATATTAAATATTAAGATTTTATTTTTATTATATTAATCTTTTATCTCATATAAATAACTTGTTTTAATGTATATCCTTAAAGTTATTTATGTTTTTACATTTAAAAACACTTTTTAACTTTATCTTATTAACATACCCTCTCGCTTTTAATGAGGTTTATCTTAGTTTTTTAATCTTAATAATTAATAAAATCTTTAATATTTATTTTTATTTAATAGCTTAATAAATCCATCCGCCGGATTTAATTCGCTTTTAATATACTTAACTTTTACATTCCCGGCTTTTATTTTTTATCATACGTAAAAATATTAAATTTTAATATAACGATTTTTTTTATTAATTATAATACTAATAGCTCATTTCGTAACTTTTATATTGTTTTCGAGAAATGTGATTAAATCTTTTAACATATAATTTAATTTAATAAAGAAGTTTTTAATTTAAGCCGCGTCTTCGGTTGTTTTATTTAATTTAATAAATTTCGTTTTAAACGTGTTTTTATTAATTACCGACTGTAGTTTCGAAAACCATAATATCGATCCTTTTATCATAAAATAAATAATATTAATAATCAACTTTTTTATTTTAAAATCTCTAGTTAAATTTATATCTATCACATTAAATAAATTAAGTTTATTATATATTTTATATAAGTAATTTCGATTTAAAACTTTATAACATATTATTTTACTTATCACTCCTTTAAAATATTTAATAATTTTCTTAATTTTTTTAAAATGCTCATTTAAAAGATTAAACATGAATTTAACTTATATTAAAATTATAAAACTTAAGTTTAATTATATGACGCATGTTAAGAAAATATATTTACCTACGAAAGAAACATATTTTTTAATTTCGTTATATTTTATTTTATTTTCTCGTTTTAATAACATTTATAATTAAAATATATCACATAATATATTAACTAGTTTTAATTTCGTAAATCTTAAGTCTCATAACGCATTTTTTATATATTATTATTAATTTATCTTAACGTTTTTATTTTCGATTAACTTTAATATTCGCACTCTTAAAAATTAATTTACTTTTTTTAAATTTATAACATCAACATTTTTTATTAAATTTTTAATTAATTCCTTTAATTATTTTTTATTAACCTTAAATAAAATGAAGTCATTTACATACAACGTAATGATTATTCTTAACTTTTTATTAACATAAATTACATCATTTAAAATCAACAGCATATATCCTTATTTTTTAAGTAATTTTCATATTAAAATCTATTAAGCTACTTCAGCTTACTTTAAACCATATAAAACATTTAATAATTTAATAATTTTAATTTTATTATACTTATATTTCTTTTTCTTTTTTAAATATACCTTAAAATATTCTTTTAAAAGTAAAAACTATTTTATAAATATACGTTTTTTTAATTTTTTATTAAAATATGTAAAAATAAAATCGATTTATATCATATACCAACTTTTTAACGCTATTAAAACCATTAATATCCTTTATAATACTACTTTTATTATCATGGCTTAAATCTCGTTATAATCGATACCTTTTTTTTATATGAATCTTTTAATTATAATACATACTTTAAACTTTTCCACATCATTAATAAATAAATACTTTTTTTATAAAACCCATTTAAAATCAATTAAATGACTATTTTTAACTTCATTAAAGTCAATAAACTTAAACATTTTTTTATTTAATATCATTTTAATTTTTTTAAATATCGCGTTTATTTAAAAAATTTTTTTTAATCTTTTTATAACTTCCTTAAATATAAGATTTTTATTTATACATATATTAAATAACTTATATTATTTAATAAAACTTAATAACTAAGATTAATATTTTTTATTATTTAAAGCTTTTTTTTTAATTTAAATAATTTTATTAATCATTTTATTTTTTATTTTTATATAAAATACATTAAATCTTTTAACATCGTTATCTTATTTGCTTTTTTAAATATAATCTTTTTAAAAAATTTTATATATCTCATCACAATCATTAAAAGCTTCGTATATATAGATCTTTAATTTTTTTTTTTAAAATACCTTTTTTTTTTTTTAATTTAATTATTATTAAAGTTAATGATATTTTTTTTAATTATATTAAAATCCTTATTACAAATATAACCTTTAAGCTTAAGTTTATAACGTAATCTCTTTTAAATATAATTTAATAAAAATTTAATAATATTTTTTAAATCCGATACTTTTATAACATCACTTATAATCTCATAAAATATAATATAAGATGTTTTTAAAAAACACCCTCCATTTAATAACTAAACTAAATAATTTCTTTAATTAATATATTTAAATAATATAACATTAATATTACATATTTTTAATTTTTTTATTATAACTCATTTTTTTTTATTAATAAATGCCGCATAATAAGATCTAAATATCTTAAAATTACTATTATTTAATTTATAATCTTTTTTAAGAAATAAATCATACTTATAATTTTTTTTAAGTATATATAAGTCATTTATAAATTTTTTAATTTTATTTAAAACGTACGTAATGCTTTATATTATTTATAATTAAAAACATAAAAGTATTTTTATTTATATAATTATTATTTTTACTACATCTTATAATCTTTAAATATGCCATTTAAGTATATTATTTTAATATTAATTGTAAGGTGTAAATGATAGTATTTTGATATTTTTTTTACCATAAAATTATTCGAAGCTTATTAAATTAAATTTTTTTCCTCCATTAACTTATAACCATTTAATTCTTTTATTAATTCCATTTTTATTAAGTGATAAACCTTATAATTTTCCATAAATACCTTTAATATAAGTCTCGAGATATCTTTTTACTTCATTTTTCTTTTTATACATTTTAAAAGTTAAATATTTATTATATCCATCAATAATTAATAAAAAATACTTATGTTCTTCGATGGATTATAATAAGATTTATCTTAAATCACACTAAATTAATTCTTTAATATATTATTTAATATATTAAATATCTTTTAAATTAATTTTAATAATCTTAACTTAATCACATATAAAATAAGATATAAGTTTAATATCTTTTTATCATAATCTTATCCTTATCATAATTTAAATTATTTAAATTAATCATTTATTATTAAAGTGACATAAATATTAATATTAAAAAATAAGTAGTTTAAGTATTTTATTTATAAGTATTAAAATTCGACCTTATAACGCTTTTTTTAATGTTTTTTTTAATACTTTCTTAATTTTATTAAATCTTTTAATATTTTTCCTTAACATTTTATCTTATTACTTAATAAGTATTTATAGCTTATAAACATTTAATTTCATAATATTACATCATTAAAATAAAAAACCTTATCTTAACATGTTTAATAATACCATAAGTCACTTATTCGGATCTTATATTATATTTTTATTAATATACCTACCAGCTTTATAAAATAATTTTTAAAGAAGATTTTAATAAGGAAGGTTTTTACATACAATGTATGTTTTAAATAAACCATATTATATTTTTTATATTTAATTTTTAACTGATATTTAACTTAACTTATCTTTTTAACTATCACCTTACCTTTTTTTATATTAATAATAAAGTTTAAATCTTTAATATTTATCTTAAATCCTTTTATATAATTTAAATCATCATTTATAATATAAACATTAAATTTAATATTAAATAAGAATTTATTTTTAATAAGAATGTTTATAAAACATATTCTTAAATAATAAGTTTTAATAATATTATTTTAATCTTAACCGGTTAATTTTAATGCTTTTAACAACCACACTTTTTTATTTACTTTATCACACTACTATTAAATTATTTATTATATTTTATATTTTTAAATTAACCGAATTTAAGTTTTTAATTTCATTAAAACTAAATATATTAAAATACCCAGCTTATAATTAATACTTTTAAGCAATTTAAATTCATATATGTTTTAATTAAACTAGCCTCGGCTTTTTCCTTATCCTTAAATATTAAACTATCCATTCTTACTTTAACTTCCGATATCTTTCTTTAACTTAAAACAATCTTTAATCAAATAACCATACTCTTTATAATTAAAACATAATAATTTTAATTCGTTATTTTAATTAAACTTACCATCAGTAATTTTATCTCTTCCACCACAGCCGCCACAACCACACCTTTTACCACACCCTCTACTTTTAATATTATAAAAACTACCACTAGTTCCGTTTAAATCATTCCTTCGGTTTATTTTACTTTTAAACTTTATATTAAAATCATTTATTATATTAATAATTTTCATATCGGTTAACTTTAAAATTCTACTTATAATTTTAACCTATTTTAATATTTTAACTTTACACGCAATTAAAAACATCATTATTTACTATTATTAATTAATCTTTATACTTATATCCTTACACTACCATATAAAAAATTACCACTTCGATAAAAAATCTAATAAATCCTTCCCATCATACATCATGACATTAAAATCCTTTTAAATTTCCTTTTAATAAATCTTATTTAACATAACATAAGTCTTCGTAAATACTTTAATCATTTTAATACCCTTATATATTTTAATCATAAGATTTAAGGATTAACATTTATAAATCTTAATAATCACTTTTATTAATTTAAACTCACCCTTACCGGTTAATTTAAATCCATTTTTATATTCAACTTCTTTTAAAACTAACATTAACATATCATAATAAACCAATTAATTGTTAAATCCCTTCAAATAATTTTCTTTATTAAAAGTAAATTTAAAATCATTTTAATTAAAATTTAAATTTAAATTTAATTTTAAATTTAAATCCTTACGATTCTTCTTCTTACTTTTTTTTTTATTTTTTTTAATCTTCTTTTTAAACTTTTTTATATCATACAACTTAAAAATAAAAGACCTTTCATCATCTAATAAATCATCTTTTTTTTTATAAAATATCTTATAAATACTACCATTTAAATTTAAATTAAAATCGAAACTAAATAAATCATCGTTTAATAATAACATTATTTTAAACTTTTAAATAATATTAGCTTTCGAGGCTTTTTTATCAATCTTTAAACTATTAAATAACAAAAATATTATTAATCTTAATAATTTAAGTAAATTATCTTCCTTTTTATCATCTTCACCTTTTTTATTACTTTTAAGTTAATCTTTTTTTTCATATTCTTTATAAATTTCTTAATCTTTAATTTATTTCATTATATTCGTTAATTTAATTAATTTAATTAATCGTTATTTCTTTTTTTTAAATTTTTACTATAATTATACTACTTATTTAATTAATAATTTCCTATCATTTTAAATCGATTTAAGTAACTTAAATGCTTAAATTAACATTAACTTAAACGAAACCTTATGATTAAACTTTTTAAACAACTGCTTAAAAATCACAATTAACTCATTTTTCTTTATAATAAAAATCTTTAATAATCATACTTAATTTTATATTAATAATCTTAAATACTTTAAGACTCGAAACTTATATATAATAACTTATTAATTAATAATAATAATAAAATACTATTATAAAAACAAATAAATAATTATAAGTGAGATAATTACATATATTATTTTTTATAATATTATCTCTCGTTATAATATAAGCATAAGTTAATATTAAATATTAAAATCTTATTTTTATTATATTAATCTTTTATTTTATATAAATAACTTGCTTTAATGTATATCTTTAAAACTATCCATGCTTTTACATTTAAAAACGCTTTCTAGCTTTATCCTACCAACAGGTGTTAACTATTATGTTTATTAAGAAATGGTTATTTAAGTTATTTATTAAGGATTTTTTAAAAAAAAAAAATAATATTTATTAAAATATAAAAGATATTAAAATAAAAAATTATATTTATATAAATTATAAATACATTAATTTTAAAATCATCTATTAAACTCATAACTATCATAAATTATTTTTTAATGATTTAATTTAAAAGTAATATAAAAAGCTATTTTTTTTAAATTAAAGCATGTAAACCTTTTTAAAAACATAGTGTTTTTATACTTATAATGTTTTATTAACGCTATAAGTGCGTGGGGTTAACCTTATAAGGGTTTAACTATAACAGTTTTTATATACTTATTTTATTATAAAAGTTTAAAATTTTATTATATAAAAGTTTTTATTTTATTTATTAATCCTTTTTATTTTTAACTTTTTTTAATATTTTAATATAAAAAACATATTAATATTATTAAAAAAAGTTAATATATATTATCATTATTATTAAGAAAAGTTTAAATAAAGCTTATAAAAAAATATTAAAAATTTATTTATAAATGAAAGCTATTTTAAGCTGATAAAAAGATTAAAAATATTAATATTAAATAAAAAGTAAAAAATTATAAAAATTAATATTAAAAAAAACTAAAATAATAAATAATATTAAATTTATAATTATTTTTACCATAAGGCTTTTAACATAATTTTAAAAAAAAGTGATACATGATAAATATTTATTTTATTAATTAAGTTTTATTATATTTCATGTACTTTTTAAGTACTTTTTTATGTTACTTTACTTTTTTTATTTAATTTAAACCGCATATACATACATATTATTATCATAATATTAAACATTAATTACAATTATTTATTTTTTTAAAAATAAAATAATAAATTATTTTAATAATATATAAGTATAAGATTTTAATATAAAAAGTAAATATATTTAATCTGCTTTTTTAAATAGATTTATAAATGTTTAAAAATGGTGGAGAGCAGGTTTAATTATTTAAAATAAAGTCATAACTTTTTAAATAAAAATATTAAACTATTATAATACTTAAAACACTTTAATAATTATTATATAATGAATATTAATTTAAATTAACTTATTATTTATTAATATAAATAGTTTTAATTATTATTATAATAATAAAAATATAATAAATATAAATATAAATTTTATTATTTATAATTTACTTTATAGATTAATATAATTTAATTAAAGGAAAAAGTAAGTCATATTATATTAATAGATATGTTATATTAAAACAATTAATTAAAAATTATAACACATGTTAAGTTTTAAAAAGTAATATATAATTTTTAAAAAATAAAACATGTTAATGTTTATTTTATAAGATTAACTTAATCATATAATTATTAGATACTTATATAATTAGATATAAAGATAAGGTAATTTAAATAAGTTATTATTAATTTTAATATTTAATATATAAAGACTTAGTTAAGTTAGCATGGCTGAAATATTTAAACATAATAAATAATTATAAATTTAAATATTCATATATATAATTTTTTTATTATGTAATCCCATTATAATAATATTATTTCTTAAAATAATAAAAAATTTTTAAGAATTATAAATGGATTTTAAGTGTTAAATATTATAATAAATACTTAATTTAGAGAGTTTTTTTATATATTATATTATAAATTACGGATTTATATAATTATATTACCTGGTAAAATAATATCTCTTATTAATAACCTTATTTAGCTTTTTTATTTTAAATAATTTTATTAATATAAGCATTTTTATAAATTATTTAAGTTTATTCCATTAATAATATATCTTTTTTTTTATATTATTTTTAATGTTGTTAATTGATATAATAAATGTAAAACATTAATTATATGCTTAAATTAATAATCTTAATTATATTTTAAATTAATCAGGTTATACATAAGATTTAATTAACTTTTATTTTATATGTAGCTTATTGTTATTACTTTTATTATTATCTTTTATTATTACTTAAATGTTTTAATAATTTTTATTATAATGTATTATAATAGTATAAATATGTTAAAAAAGCTTTATAACTTACCGTTATATTTGATTTATCCTTTTTATAATGTTGATTACATAAGTAATTCCTCTTATATTTATAACAATTTTTTTAAGTTTAATATTTTTTTTATTTAATTAAATAAAATATTATTAAATAAATCATTTTTACTTTTAAAGATTCCCTTTTATTTATGTTATAATATGTTTAAAAAATTAATTATTAATAAGTTAAGGAATAAAAATATTATATTTAAATTTTTTAAAATTAAGATTAAAGATTATAAAAGGTTATTAAAAGATAATAAAATCCATTTATATATTAATAATAAGATTCTTTTAAATTTCATTAATTTATTTTTAAAATTTAATATCCCCTCTTTTAATTTATAAAGGAAAAAATATAAAAATTTAAAAAATATTTAAAACATAATAAAAATAATAGTAAATACTTTTATATTAATTATTAAACTTAATAAAATAATATTTAAAATGGTGGTAAATTATATATTTATTATAAACCACTTTAAATTAAGCATATCTTTCATAAGGTATAACATGAAAAATCTAAAATTTTAAAACTTTTATAATGATATATAAGGAATAATAAAATTAAAACACCATGTAAAATTTAAATCGTTAAATTTAATTAACATTTATAAAATTAATATATTAAACATTTCACCAGATCATTTAATAAGTTTATATAATAAATAAATTAAAAAAAACATAAAAAAAAAGTTTAAAAAGATTATATTTAATTAGTTTTTAATAAACGAAATCATTAAGGCAATCATGTTTATCATTTCGATTAATATTTATTTCTTTTTCTTTCTATATAAGATTAAAGATAATATAAGAAAATAATTTAAAACCATATATTAAATTTTAATAAATATCCTTTTAACTTTAACTTTAAGATATAATTTCATTAAATCAAATAATATAATTTTTAATTTTATAATAATACTTAAAATGATAAGATTATTAGTTAAATAAGTTAAAAAAATTAATAAAAAAAGAAAATAAATTTATTATAATTAATAAATTTAAAAGTATATATTATTATAATTAAATGATATTTTATCCTTTTAAGACATTTTAATTAAAATTAGTATATAAAATGTTAAAGAAAAAAAAATAAAATTAAAAAAAGAACTTTTATAATGGATAAATTAAAGATTATTTAAAATATAATATTATATAAAACTTAATCATCTTATATATCATCAGTACTCACTTTTAAAAGACCTTTTTTTAAAGGACCCTCTTTTAAAAAATCACTTTTAAAAATTTAATATAATATTTAATAAATATAAAAAAAAAAGAAATAAATTTGGTTTAAGTTTAAAATAATATTTTATATATGATAATTTTAATTTATAATAAGTTTAACATTTTTTATTTAATTAATAACATTAAGATCATAATTTTTATAAGAATGCCACTTTTAATTAAAGAAATTAAAAAATGAAATTCATAATGCATTATATTTTAAGGAACATTAAAGTTATTTATTAAAAGTTTTAAAAAATATTATAAAATGTTAAATATTTATTAAAAATATTAAAAGATTTTTAATTAATCTATTAAAAATTTTTAAAGATATTAAAAAGGGATAAAAATAAATATTATATAATCCTTATAAGTTCTTTTATAAATATACTTTTATTTTAAACTTAAATAACTTAATATATTAAAATTATATTTAAATATAATTAAAATTAAAAGAAAAGTTTTAAAAAGCTTATTTAATAAAATATATCTCATATAATTATATAAAAACTTTATAAAATTATTTAAATTTAAAATGCTTACCTTTTTTTTAATTATAAGTTAATTTATTAATAAATGATCTTTTATACTTTTTAATAATAAATTTTATTAATTTATTAATAAAAATACTTTTAAATAAATAAAATTATTATATAAAAATAAATACCTTTTTTTATTATTAATTATAATTAAATGATTTTCTTATAATTATATATATTTTAACATTTTATAATAACCTTTTTTTTTCCTTTTTATTATTTTCATTTTTATTTAATTATTAACTATTAATAATATAATATATAATTTTATTATATAATCTTATATGATTAATAAATGTTTTATAATTTTTATTAAGTTATTTTTTAAAGATATTAATATTTTATAAATATAAAAGTAAAATTATACTTTTATATTATTATTTAAATAATTAACTTATTACCATTATAAAATTTAACTTTAATAAACATAATAAACCTTTCTTTTATTTATAATTTTAATAACACACCTTTTACTTTTTAATTAAATCTACTTTTATATATATTTATTATAATAATATAGAAATTAATATTATTATATTTAATAATTTTATTTTAATAAATAATATCATTTTTATAAAACTAATATAATTATAAATTATAAACCATTATATAAATATTATAATAAATATAATTATATTATTACATAATAAATTAATATATCTTTTAAAAAGAATATAACTTTTATATAATTTATATTTAATATATTTATTATTATATTAACTTTATTATTATATTTATAAAAGATAAATAATTAAATAATAATTTTAATCTTTTAAATCATATATAACTTATTTAATTAATTTTTAAATAAAAATTGTATCAATTAATCTTTAATAATCAACCTTTTTTAAATTTAATTTAATTAAATTAAACCTTTTATTTTATAATTGTATTTACTTTAAGTCATTTATTTTTAATAAATATTTAAAAGATATTAAAGATTTAATAATAATATAACATAATCGGCTTAATTTAAAACAGTTAAAACTTAAAAAACTTTTAACTCTTTTTAATATAAAAAATATAAATCTTCCCGATTAAAGAGAAATAAGTATGCTCCTATTGTTTTAAGTATCCGGTTAATTAACTTAAATAAAAAAATATTTTTTTAAACTTAAATATATAAATATATATATATGTTTATAAAAGAAAGATATAAATAATCTACTTTTTTAAATTACTTAATAGATTAATTTAATTAAGATGGACCTTTTTAATATGTTAAAAAGAAAGAGTTTAACTTTTAAGCGATATGAAATTAATTAAAAAAAAGTGGATAAATAGTTTAAAGATTATAAATAAATGGTGGATCTGGAATTTTTAAGGGAAAAAACCTGGTAGTTTTATTAATATTTTTATATTAATTTTAATAAAAGTGTCATAAATGTTATGTTGATTATAATTAATGTTAAAAAAAAGTTTAAAAATATATTTATAAGGATATAAGAAAATTAATATCTTAATTTTATCTTAATAAGATTTTTAAGTATAATTTAAAGATTTTTAAAAGTTACATCTTTAATCATAAAAGAAAGTTAATAAAAGAAATTATAACATAATATTTTATAATATTAATTAATATAAAAGATGTGGTGTTTCCTTACTTAATTATGAAAATAAAGTTAAATACAAGTGATATAATAAGTGGTATAAATTAAATTACTAATAATATTATTACATATATGAATTACTATTATGATTATAAGATTTTTTAAAAATTAAATAATAATATTATATTTAATATTATTATTTTTATTAAAAGTGTTAAGGTTAACATAATATATCATAAGTAAAAGCTTAATTAACATTAAAAATATTAGTATAAACAATTTTTTTAATATTAATTAATAAATGAAAATAAACATAATAAATTTATAAAAATTATATATAACATTTATTAATAAGTGATAACTATTTAATTAAAAACGATAAAAATGATACTTACTTAATGGTAATAAGATACATTAATAAAAAGAAATATGGTGGTAATAATAATAAAAACATTACATCTTTTAAAATAAAAATGATAATAATACTTATAAGTTTTTTTATTATTAATCATATTAAATTATTTAATTAAAAATTTATAAGATATTATAAAATACTATTCATTATAAACATTAAAAAATATTATAAAATATTTAATTATTAATATAATTATTTAAACTTACATATAATATATATATTTATATATATAAGTATATATTATAAAATTATATAAAATATTTATAAAATTATTTTAATTTAAATTTTAATTTAATTTTTTAATTTATAATATCTTTATTTTTAATATAATATCTATTATTATTTTTATTTAATCATAAAATATTAATAGTTTTTATTTAAAAGTATTTTATAAATAAATAAAATAATTATATAAAAATAAATATCATTTCTTAATTAAAATCATATATAAATGATGACCTTATAAACATAAATTTCTTTAATTTCATCATTTATTATATATTTAATATTTTTATACCAGTTATAATTAATATTATATATAATTTTTTTATATGATATTATATATTTAATAAATATTTTAATAATCTTTATTAAGATAATATTTTATAAATATAAGGACCTTAAAAGAATTCATAACCCCTACACCGCTACTTAAGAAATTAACTTATTATCATCATGGAATTTAACCTTAATAAATATAATAAACCTTTTCTTTTTTTATAACTTTAACATCAACTTTTTTTATATATTAATAATAATAATAATAATTTTAATACCATTAATTTTAATAACTTTTCTTAAATAAATAAAACTACTTTTTTAAAGCTGACTTAATTATAAAATACAAGTTAACATATAAATACATCGGTAAATAAAAATTCATTATCTTAAAAAAAATTAACACATTATTATACTTAAATTAAATATAAAATAAAATTAAATATAAAAAAATAATAATAAAAGCTCACTTAAGTCTAACCTTATTAATTATAAAGATTTAATCATTATATTAATTAAAAATAAACATGATAACAACATTAATAATAATTTTTAACAAGTAATTTTACTTATTTAATTAATCTTTAAATTAAAATTATTTTAATTAATTTTTAATTATTAACCTCTTTTATACTTAACTTTAATCTTTTAGATTTTATTTTTATTTATTTTAATTTAATTAACTTAAATTAATCTTTAAATAACTCTTATAACATTATAATTAATTAATATAAACAACTTAATTTACATTAATTAAATCTTAAAACATCTTTAAACCCTCTTATATTTAAGGAATAAGATTTAAATCTTCTTAATTTTATTAAATATATTTTATTTTAACCATTATAAATATTATTAAATATTTTAAGTTAAGTAAGAAAATATCATATTATCTTTAAATATAACAATTATCTTACCATACCTATTAAAAAAAATTAAAATAATTCACTTTTTTAAGTTTTATAAATCATTTAATTAATTAAAATAACTATTTTTAATTAATTAAAAAAAATATATTAAAATTATCCTTATTTTTTATCGAGATTGATTTTATATTATTAAATAAATGGTATAAAAAGCTTAAAAAAATAATAAACTTAAGGTTTATAAAAGAAGATAATTAAGTAAATTATTAACTATTTTATTTTAATTTTTTTAAAAATAGTATTAATTTTAATTAAATCATGATTAATATTAGTAAATAATTTAAAAAAACTATTTATAAATTATTTAAGGAATTAATTATTACCCTTAAACTTAATAAAATCTATAAGTATTAAATAAAAACCTTTCATCCATATTATTTAAGTATTAATGGAAAGTTAATCATATCACTTATTAAGAAACATTTTAATTTAAATATTAACATAGAAATTTTAATGTTATTTTACTTGATTATAAAAGTAAAAAAGGATATAAGGAATAAGTTAAATAAAAAAAATTAAATTTATTATAATAGCATTATAAATATAAATTTTAATTAACATATGTTCTTAGAAAATAATATTGTTTTTATTATCATGTTAGCATTAAATTCGGCTAAAATTTATATGACTTACAAAAAGGTGATATATAACTTAAAAGAGGACATTTAAGATTTAACATATTAAATAAAAGAAATTATTTATTATTAATACACATATATTAAAAAATATTATAAATTTATATATATAATATATAATATCTATCATTAGGTAATAATTACTTAATTAAATATAATAAAAGTAATAATAAATTAATAATAAGAAAAAACATTAAAAGAATAAATAATATAATAATTAAAATAAAAGGGTTAAAACTGGCATTAACTTTAATAAATTTAATAACTTAATAGTTATACATTTATTTTTTTTACTTATTATTTAATATAAGATGATAATTATTATGTAATTATATTAATAAAGATTTTATTCATAACTCATTTTAACCATGAATGGATGGTGAAGTTTTTATATATAATCTTATAAGTTTAAAATTATTAAAATAATTATTTAAATAATTATATTTATTATCATTTATAAATGTATTATATAAAAAGTAATAAAATGTTAAAAAGTTAAAAAATTTTAATATTAAGGATATAAATTATAATATATTAATATTAAGATATGTTATAAAATTTATTTAAATATATTATTAAAATTATTTATTATAATATATAATCTTTATAAATAATGTTATAAATAACTTAAAGATTATTATTTAAGTAGAAATTATTATTAATTTTTTTGTTTTTAACTTATTTATTACTTAATTTATTATAATTTATGATAATTTTATTAAAATCAGAATTTAAATAATTATTTAAACTTTTATTAAGGATAAATTTAAATCTTTTATTAAAGTTATTTATTATTTTAAAATATTATATCTTAAAAGATATAATCGTTTACTTTTATAATAAGAATAATGGTAGCAGCTACGGTTTATCGTTATTATAAAATACTTTCTACGTATAATATTATCATTTTATTAGTATAAGCTTATAAAATTAATATTATATTAATGTTAATATTAAAGATAATTTAAAAACAATTTTAACTTATTATAAAATAATAGATTTAACTTATTTAACTTTTTAATTAATAATGAAAGATAAAATATTTAGCATTAGTTTTAATTGGTTATAAAAAGATCATTAAGTTATTAAAAATGATGCTTTAATTTTTTTAAAATTAAATCATTTATTAATTATAATAAACCATAATATATTTTAATTTTATTTTATTAACTTTATTAAGTATTATTAATATAAATATAATAAGGTTAATACATTATTAAAAATCATAAATTTAAAATGAAATCATCATAAGAATATTATTATTATTTTTATATAATAATTCTTTCATTTATAACCTTATAAATAATAAATTATTAAATAATTAAATAAGATTTATAAATCATTTATTATATTTATAATATTAATATTTAAACTTATTATTTTTTTAATTAATATATTTAAATAAAATAATATAAATTTCTTATAATAAATTCTATTATAAATAATAAAGTTTTAAATCTCTTTTAATTTATATGATTAATTAAATAATTATTATTAAGTTATTTTTTTTTAAGATTATTATTATTAATTTAAAACTTAAAAACATAATATCATAAAGTTTAATTAATTATATAAATAATATATATATATAAATTAAATATAAATATTATTTATTAATTTAATATTTTTATTATAAAGGTTTAATTTATTACATAATTATTAAAAAATATGAAATATATTAAATTATTAAATAAAACTTTTTTTATATTACATAACTTTTCATTAACTATAATGTTAAGTTTTATATATGCCTTATAATATATTTACTTTAAGATTATAATTATAAGTTCTTTTTTTTTTATGATTAAATCTTTATTAGGTTTAATATTTAATTTTATAATAAACTTTTAAATGATCCTTAAGCCATCTCTTATAAGTTTATTCATAAGTTAATTTACAACTTGTTTGATATTATATCCGATGGTTTAAATAAAATGCTGATTTTAAATAATATTTATAATTTATTTAACCTTCTTTTAAATATTTTTAAAAAACCTTATTATATTAAAATAAGATTTTAATATTTTAAAAAAATGCTTTTTATGATATAATAATAAACAACAGAAATTCCTTACGTAATCCTTATATTAAACTTAGATTAATTTAAAGATACTTAATAAAACTTTTAAATAATAAGATATATAAGTTTCATTAAGAAAATATACCATTTTAACTTATTAATATTAAAATGATAATATTAAACGCATATATTAATTTTAAAATTCGTTATAATTATTTAATACGATAAATAATTATATTATAATTTCATTAATAATAATAATATCATTTACGATTTTAAAGCCTACTAAAATAATATCCTTTAAAAAACTAAGATTATTATAAGTTTAAAAGAATTTAATTAAGTATAAGTATATTAGATGTAATTAAACATAAAACTTAAACTTTAATTTAATTTTTTTTTTAAATATATTAAGTAAAAAGCTTTATTATAACTTCATATTAAATAACGGTTTAATTTAAAATTAATTTTTAACATTTACACTACGATTTTATTTTAACGAATAAAGTTAAATGCTTTTTTAACATTTAAATAAAAATAATAAATATAATAATAAATTAAATTTAATTAAATTAATAATAATTAAATTTAACAATTAATATATTTAAAAAAAATTTAAATAAAAAATTTCCAACGAAAATCATCCTTTACATTTCTTTATATTTATAATTATATTTTAATTAAAAATAAATTATATTCTTATAAATATAATAAAATATTTTTATAATACATATAAGTATAATTAATTAAATTAAAAGCTTATTATAAATATTATTTTAAATAAAACATTATATATTAAATCGGTAGCCACATTAAAAATCTTAAATTTAATATAAATTAATTATAAATTAGAAATTATAACTTATAATAAACTTATACTCTTTTATTTTTTTATATTTATAATTTATTATTAATTAATAAAATCATTTAAACCCTTATTATAACTTTTTATATATATATAAAAATAATATATAAACATTAAAAATAACTTAATAATATTATCATCTTAATAATTTAAACCATATTATACCATAAAAATAAATAATTAGATTTTTTATATTATTATTATCGCTTTTATTTATAAACTAAATATTAATAGCTTTTTTATTAATTTAATTAATTTTTATCTTTTTTTATAACTAACATAAATAATATTTACTTTAAATTTAAAACATATGATATATCTCACACTTATATAATTATAATAAATAATATATTAAATTATTAATTTTATAAAATTTTATTAAACTTTTAATTTAAAATCATTTTTATTAAAAATAATAATAATAAAAATAATAATAATAATAATAAAAATACTAATAAAAAAGATAAAAAAAATAATAAAAATAAAGAATTTAATGATAATAATAATCATGTTAACGATAATTTAATCATACATCCTAGACCTTAGTAACCTCGATATAAAAGTTTAAAACATAAGTCATAAAATAATCTTATAATGATAAATAAACTTATTTAAATGCCATAAAACTTAGTTTTTTACCTTTTTATATAAAAAAAATAACCTAATATATTATTAATAATAATAATTATTACTATTATTATACTTAAAATAATAAGATGTAAAATAATAAAATGGAAAATAATTATAAAGTAATTCTTAATAACATTAATTAAATTAAAAGTTGTATAATAAAAGTCAATAAAGAAATATTAACTTAACTTAATTACTTTTTATTTTTATTTTTATATTATTATAATCATCTTAAAATAAATAGTGGATTATAATGTTTTAATACCATAACTTATTTTTATTAACAATTTATTTATAATTATTTCCATATTTAAGATTATTATAATAAAATAAAAAATCGAAAATATTAACAATTAATAATAAAAGTTCATCAAAAAAAATTTCATATAAAAGAAATAATATAATAAAGCATATAAAATAGCTTTCCTTAAAGTTTTAAATGTAAGAAATTTTATCAAATTAAATTTTTAAATATAAAATATTAAATACATTTATATAATATAAGATGTTTTTTTTTAATTAAAAATTAAAATAACAAATAATATTATAAAATCCATATCATATATTAAAAAATCATATATATCTTAAAAAAAAAAGAAAAAAAAAGAATATAATATATTATAAATAAAAAAAGAATCATTTAAAACAAAATTTTAAATAAAAATAAAACCTGGTATAAAATGAGTTAAAAAGATGAAAAAAGTTAATATTAAAAAAAAAATAAAGGTTAAAAGGAATAATAATTATAAAGTTTATATATAAGTAAAATAAAAAAAAGATAATAATATATTAAGAAATAAAAATAAAAAAATGATAAAATAAAAAAAGGAAGATAAGAAGAGATTAAAACATAAAACATTTAATTTAATATTAAATAAACTTTTAATATCTTATCTTTTAAAATATTTTATTACTTTTTTTATAATGCTTAAAGTTTTAAATTTTAATCTTAATTTTTTAAAGAAATTATAATTAAATAAATAAAATACCTTATTTAATTTTATTATAATAATATTAATTGATTTTTTTTAAATAATAAACCGTCATATTTATTTTAATTTTAAATCTAATAGCTTTTTTATTTTAATAAAAGGTATTATTTATAAATATATAAATTATTTAAACCAGTTAAATAATTTTATAAAAATTAATTATATATCATTAATTAATTTTTTTTATTATATTCTTAATACATTTTTATTAATTTAAAATTAAATTATTAAAAATAAAGAATAAATTAATCTTTTAATATTAATAAAAGGCTAACTTATTTATAAAAACTTTTTATTTATCTTATAAGTTAAAAATGCTTTTATATTTATTAATATAAATAACTTTAAAAATAATAATATAAGTAAAATAAAAAAAATTAATAAAATAAAAAATGTTAATAATATAAGACATGTCGATGAGATAAAAATAATTAGTTTTATATAAATATCATTTTAATTAAATAAAACTATGCTAACATTTTATTATAAATATAAAAATTAAAAATATTAAAGATTAATTTTAAATGGACAACACTAAATCCGCAGTGTGCCGAAGCTAAATCCACAGTACGATCCTAAACAGGTAGGCGGTCAGCTGTTTTGCCGGGCGCCTACCTCACCAAACCACCTAAAACGCTGGATTTCCACTTCAACTCGAATAACTTCAATTCTAAGAATCGTCTCAATTGATAATTTATATTAATTAAAAGCGCTCGATTTGCTGATTCTAACCATATATGTTTCAGGTGCTGCATCCCAGGATTGAGGTGGCTATTGCTGGTTGAAATACAGGCTGGCTGGCGCTGGCTATGTCGGACCGCCATATGGGGGACTTAGTCGTTTTTGAAAATCAGGATATGGGCGTACTCCTTTGGGTAGCCACGTCAAATCTAGGATGCAAGATCTGAAACATATATTAGTATGATCGCGTAATTGAGCTAATTCCAGCTATGTGAATTATTAATCAAGACCATTCTTAGACCTGAAGTTATTCAAGTTGAAGTACAATTTGGCTATCTTGGCCGTTTGATGAGGTACTAGCGCCGGATTTTCGCCTACCACCTGCCTATTTGGGACATACTGCGGATTTAGCTTCGGCACACTGCGGATTTAGTGTTGTCCTTTTAAATATTATAATTTTAATACTTATATAATTAACTTAATTAAATAAGTTATTTTAAATATATTTTACATTATCCTTATATAAATATTAAATAAATTTATTTATAATATATTAATTTAATAATATAAAAATAATATTATTATAATTATAAGTAATAACTTATAAATAAACATATAAAACTATTTAAATTTAAATTTAAAAGCTTTAATTAACCACATTCATACTTATTTAAGCTTAAATAAAACTTATAAATCCCGTTGTAATTAAAATTAAAGAGTTTTATTTTATTTTAAAATCGATTATTTTTATATTAACTCTTTTAAAATTAATTTATTTAACTTTATATTATATATCATTATTATTACATTATTATATAACTTTATTATACATTTTAAGCTACCATTAAACTTAATTATTTAACCCTTTACTGATCCTATCAATTTAAATGATTTAAATAATAAAAAATATTAAAATTTAATATATAATTTTTTATTTTATATTAACATTTATCATCTTAAATATATTTTTTATTAGCTAATTTTATTATATTTTTTTCGTTTAAATAATAATAATATCGATTATAATCTTATTTATTATATATATTATATTATTATTAAAAATGTTTGATTTAATATTAAAAATCAAGTTAAATTTAATAACTAATTTAATAATTAATTTTAAACATATTTAATAATATTAAAAGATTTTAATATAATAATGCTTATCATATGCTTTATTAATGGTATTTTTTAAAAAAAAATATATTATTTTTATATTTATATAAAATTTAAAAATAAGTATCTTATAATAAAATATTTATTTAATTAAATGTTAATAATATATTAAAACTTTATTTTATTATCTTTATTTTTAATTATTAAGTATACTCTTATAATCATTTACCTACCATTTAAAAATTAATTTAAATCTCTTAGCTTTTAATTATTAAATAAAATATCTTATTAATATATAATAATGATGCTACTTATATATAAGATAAATGTTATTAAGTAACTTTATTTTTTTATAATTATAATTAAACATATATCATTTTTAAAGCAAATAATTTTTAATTTATTATTAATAATATAAATAAATATTTTAAGAATTTAATAATATATTTTAAAATTAATAAATTAAATAATATATTATTTCTTTATATAGATATTTATAAGATATTTAATAAAAAAAAATTCATAATATTTCTTAAAAAAAATAAAATGAAATATGTGTTTATAATGTATATATTTAAATTAAAATTATAATATATTTATGAATAAAAACCTTTATATTATAATTATAAGTTTTATTTTCTTTTTATTTTTAACTATAAATTTTTTTTTATATAATTTACCTAGTTTATATTTAATAATTTAACTTTATGATTATTTAAAAATAATATTAATTTAATTAAAATTAAGATTTATTTATTTAAAAATTATAGTAAAAATGTTACAACTATAATAATAATTTGTAAATCTACTAATATTTTATTTGTATCCAACGTTTAAAATAAAAATAAAAGGGAGTTTATTTACTTTTTAACTAAGAAATACTTTTAGTTTTAATGAGATAATAAACCTCATTTATATTTCTTTATTTTTTATAAATAAATAATATATTTAAATGATGATAAAAATAAGGTTAATAATAATTATAAAATTTATAATATTAATAAAAAAGAATTTTATTAAAGTTAAAAGTTTTAATATTTAAATATCTTAAATAATAAATTAATGTTTATTTTATTATTATTTTTAATTAAAAATATTATTAATAATAATTTTAATTATAATATTATAATAATAATAGTTAAGATAAAAATCTTTTTAAATTATTAAAATCTTATTAAACCAGCCATTCTTTTTAATATTAAAAATTAAGATTAAGATTAAGTATTAGATTTATATATATATAAATTAATAATTTTAAATGGAGATCTTTTAAATCAAGGGTTAATAAGGTAGATTAATTAAAAGCTTTTATATAAAACATTATTTTCAGGTTAAAATTTTTTATATTATCATATAATAACATTATTTATCCATTTTATAATTGTTTATTAAGTTTAATTAATATGATTATATTTAGTTTTTTAAATTTAATCCTCTTTTATTTTAATTATTTTATTGTCTTTTAAATCTTATTTTAAAATTATAAATAATTTATTATTTTTTTATTTTTTTTAATATATAATTTTATTATTAAATTATAGAAATCTTTAATATTTTTATCTTATATAATATTAATAATATTAAAGATTTTATTTTATTTTTATATTTTTTATATAATAATATTTATATCATCTTATAATAAAAAATCTTAAAAGCATGTTAGTTTTCATTGTAGTTTAATTAGACTTTTTTTTATTAATTTAAAAGATAAAAATAACTTATTAAAATTATTATAATTAATTTTAAGTTTAAGTTATATATAAAAATGATTATATATTATAAGAAATGGCTAGTCATGATCATTTTTATATATATAATTTAGCTTAAAAATAGTTAAAATATTCTTATATTAATTTAAAATTATTAAAAAAAGATATTTATTAATATTTTCATTAATAATAATAGTTTTAATTTTTATTAATAATTTTAAGTTTATTTTTAATCCTTATTAAGAAATAATATTTAAATTAAAATAAAAATAGTTCTCGAATGATTGTTTTATTATATTATTAACCTTATATGTTTAAAGTTGAATTTTATACTTATTTTATAAATTAATAAAAATCTTAATCTTTTTTTATATAATAAATATGTAAATTATAAGGAAGGTAATTTAAAAAGTTAAGTCATTTATAATTTAAAATCATTTAAATTCCATTCGTTTAAAAATCATTTAAAAATAAAGATGTAAACATAAAAATAATCATGTAAAAATGAAAAACTTATTTATTTATTAATAATTAAAGTATGATTTTAATAATTACTTTTAAAAGCTTTTAATTTAAATATTATCTATATTTTTTTTATAATAAAAATAATCATTAAACTTTATAAGATTTTTATTTTCATTTAAATAAGCATCTTATATTAAGATTTAAACCATTATTATTATTAAAAGCATTTTTTTACTTCGGTTAACTTAAAACATGTGGTTAATAATGTTTATAATATATATAACTTAAATTATAAAAATTAAAATAAAAAGTACAATGCTTTTAAATCAGTTTATATGATATTAAATTATAAATTAAAAATACTTATTAATATTAATATTAATATAAATCTTTTAATGGGATAACTTATTATACTTATTAATATTTTAAATTTAATTTAATTTATATAAAATGAATTTGCTTTTTTTTTATGTTTTTATTATATATAACATTAAATTACTTTTAAAAAAAATTGCTGGTAAATTTTAAATAACTTATTTTTATATTATAAGAATATATTAATAATAATATAATAAAATTATAAGTTTATATATATTATAAAAAGTGATTACCTCTTATATTTTTTATATTATCATAAACATACTTTTATTTAAGTTATTTCATTTATTTAAATTTAATAAATTTTTTTATTAAAGCTATTTACATAACATATATTTGTTTTTATTTTTTAATAGATATTATTAAGTGGTATTTAAAGTTTAAATTAAGCTAAATATATTATAATTATTAAAGAATGATTTTAAATCTATTTTAAAATCATAACTTATAATATATTTATTAATTTATTAAATTTATCTTAAAAAATAAACGCTTAATTTTAAATTTTAATTTTTAAAATATAATAATTTTATTAACTTAAATATAACATTACTTTTATAAACTTTATTTTTAAAAAATTTATTTAAACATTTTAAAAATAAGTTTTTAATAATATTTTTATTTAAAAAACATAAAAATTTAATTATAAAATAAATTATAATTAAATTAAAAAATTATTTAATTTTAATAAGACTTAAAATTAATAAATAATAATATTATTAAAAACTTTTATAATAAAATAATAAAAAGAAAAAAAAAATAATAAAAAAAAAAGAAATAAAAAATAAAATAAAAAAAACAAAAAAAATAATATTAACTTATTAACATCATTTTTTAAAAGCTATTATATAAGATTTTAATGGTTTATAATAAATTAATATTTATAAATATTAATATATTTAAATAAACATATAAATATAATAATTAAAATAAAATTATATTTTATAATAATATTAAACTAATAAATAAACTATTTTAATCATCATAAAAATATATTTATATAAGCTTTTTTTTAATAATATTTAACTTATAATATATATATAAAAATATTATATTAATAAAAAATATCTTATATTCATATATACATATATTTAAAATTTTATAAATACTATTTTATTAAGTGGAGAAAATGATTAGTATATGGTTATATTTATTTATATTAAAATAAGAAAATAAATTTCGATTTTTTTTATATTAGCTTAATGGTACGTTTAGTCCGCCGCGCCTGTCGTACGCAGCAGCCAACGAATCAATAAGACGTGTAATCTTAATCAGGCTAAAACATACATGCGAGTATGTACCTACGATGTACGTCTATGGTTAGTAGACCTCGGCACTTAATGCGCATAAAGGGTTTCCAGAAGCATAGAAGCATTACATTCCTCTTGCAACTTGTTTGGACGAGGTATGCTAATAATACGGACTCAGAAGTTTCCATGGCCATGACAATACTAAGCCTTAATACCTTTTGGGGAAAACAAAAGCTAGCATTAGCCCCGATCATAATTGTGGTTTGATTGTCTTATTGCACTAATCACTCATAGAGAAAGTCGAGCCGAGACTCAGTTTTGATACCCCAAAAAGAGAAATGAGAAGTGCGAACGGCATGTCCAAGCAGCCACACTTAAACGAATGCGCGGAGTGCGATGCATGACTCGCCCATGGCCCCAGACCTACCTAGATCTACTACCATGGTACTAAGCCTTACGAATGGGGTATACGAAATCGATTTCATTTGGTTGATGCTTGTTAATACATGCAACACTGCGCGGAAAGGCTGCGGAATATGTGGAGCGGTGTGACTTTTTCACCGGATGGTCGGATGATCGGACGGTCGGGTTTATTATCTGCTCCTGCTCCTACTCAGAGCCTGGAGAGGGTTTCGCTGGCTCGCAGATTATCTTCATTACAATTACTTACATTTCCAATTTTTACCTCTACATGTAAAGAGCCTCATGTTACACTAAGCGAGCCCACCGTCTTGGTATCCAATGATGCTGAAAGATGATATGTCGGTAACTCCTCCGCCGAGACAACGCCCCTTACCTCCCCCGAACCGGCGCCGGGATAAACCCCAGCTCTCGTGTAACCTATGTAGACGGCGCAAGTACGTACATTACCACGATCTGACTAGTGCCACTCCGCTAGTATGAGCTGATACGTCCCTCCACTCACTCCTATAGGGTCAAGTGTGACCGGCAACAGCCTTGCAGGACATGCTCTCTAAGGGGCCTAGCTATGTCTTGTACTTATCCACCGGATGCGACCTCTCGTCCGTCAGATCGGGATCCCCATAGTACCGTGCAGAACCGCATCCGTGAGCTCGAAAACCTCGTCCATGTCCTTATGCAACGGGCACCTAAGAATTCATTGAATGGGACTTCTACGACACATGTCGATCAAGCATCTGCTGACTCCTCCGCTGTATCCGCTCTTGAAGCTTCTTCGGATGCTGCCGCAACCGGAGAGTCGACCGACTGTGGTACACTTACGGATACTCCCGCCGGGGTTAGCTATGTCGACGGCATACACTGGACGGCTCTCTTAGATAGTATATCCGAGTTGAAGGATTACTTTCAAGATAACATTGAGTCTAGTTTACACTACCCAATCCCGCCACAAGTGGTCCCGGACTATGGACCTAGTCCGCAACTGTTGTATGGTCGCTTCGCCCAAGCTACTAAAGGAGAAATCCTAAGCACCATCCCGACGCGGGCCGTCGCGGATCGGACAATATCTAAATTCTTTAACCAAGTTGACCTGGCTCCGGGTATGCAAGTCGTTTCTGTCCTGACCGAGTAGTGAAACTGACGTTGCTGTCCAGCGCTTTTGCATAGTGGCCAATTCATCCGACAGGTATGTCTATTTCACACAAAATTCTCCATTTGCTAACAGACGTCCCCATAAGTACGAGAAATTTTGGGAAGATCCCGCTTCGACTCCGATCATATGGGTTGGCATGTTCTTTGCCATCCTGGGTCTTTCAAACTTGATCACACTGCAACATGGGGGTCATGATCCCACCGCTCCTCCCCAAGATCTCGAGATTGCGGTTCTCGTGAGACTATACCGGGAAAAGGTTGTCCAGTGCCTGACATTAGGCAAGTTCACCAGGGGTGGACCACACGTACTACAGACATTTATACTCTATATTGCCATAGAGCACCTTATCCATGAGGATGCGGAGTTCGGCACACATCTTCTTCTAGGGATGATGTTGAACATAGCCATGAGGATGGGATATCACAGGGATCCCAAATACTTTCCAGTTATATCGGCCTTTGATGGCGAAATGAGGAGGCGGACATGGTCGGCCATATATCAGGCGAACCTTATCTTCGCCTCCCAGATGGGTCTCCCGTCCATGCTCAAGGATCACCAGTCAGACACAGAAGAACCGCGAAACCTTATAGACTCCGACTTTGATGAAAACACAATGGAGCTGCCACCGTCCCGAGCCCATACTGAACTGACACCAGTGTTGTACGTAATCGTCCGTTCTCGCGTCGCTCATCTCTGGGAGCACGTACGCGACGTAGCGACCGACACCCGGCTTCATAAATACGAAGAGATACTGGCAGTAGATCAAAAGATACGTACGGAGAAACGAAGTATTCCAGAGGCCCTGATAATGAAGCCTATTGAAAAATCAATTGCCGATGCTCCGCAGCTTATTATGCAGAGGATCTGGTTAGATATCTGCTTCCTCAGACTGCAGGTAGTGCTGCACAAGAAATACTTCATGGCACCCGCGCGGCACAAGCGCTATACATATTCGCGGACCGTCTGCTTGAAGACGGCCATGAAAATCATCGAGTACCAACACATGGTCTACGAACTCGTCACACCAGACGGGATCCTGTACGAAGCGCGCTGGAAACTCTCGTCGGTGATGAATAACGAGTTTCTACTAGCCACTGGCATCTTATGTGCTTACATGAAACAAATTGTCGAAATTCCCGAGTGCGCGGTAGAAGGAACGAGTCCGGAAGACGTCAGTCAGCTCCTAATAAGATCTTTGGGATGTTGGGAGAGGTTTACTTCTACGTCTAGACACGCCCGAAGAATTACCAAAGTCATACGTCTGGTCCTCAATATCACCAACACTCCTACGGAAAGCCCTGCTACCACTGAAGATGATCTAGGTCCGGTCATTGATTTTCAAGGTACGTTCCAATTTAATAGACACTATATGTTGAGTCCAAAAAGGGGGCGGGGCTCCCAACCAATCCTACTACCGTCAAAGAGGGACGGGCATTCTCACATAGGAGCTTAATATGGCACTCACTAATGCGCTACAGATCCTCTTCTCCTAGATCTCAATTTCCCATGCACGTTGAGCAATTTTTATACCAACGAAGACTCGACATCTCAAGCCAACCTTTCGTCACTGGAGTCGATGTCGTTTAGCCAGAATCCTAATGATGACGACTGGATCAACTTATTCCAACGGGTTTCGACCCGTGTACCGGCTTAAATGGAAGTTTATGAGAAGTTTTGAGATCTCAACGGGCTTCCGAAAAGGGTCGCAGGGGTGATACAAAGGTAACATGCATGCACCGACTGAATCATGGTTTGGGAATAGAAAGCAATAGATGCCAGCAAATAGGAGGTAATTATCATGTATATAGTTCTCTCCGGGCCACTCAATAACCATATCATCTCATCTCCAAGTAACTCCATTAGGAAGCATCGGCCTCTTTGAACTCGTTTCAGCTTGACTATTCGACAATGAAATCGTAATAAATGCTTCAGAGCAAGGCGTATATTAGAAAACTTATGGGCTATCCGGCCTCAATTGATATGTGCGGAAAGTGATATAAGAATCGAAGACTTTTTTTCAAAGTTGTCATAAGTAAAAGGCTAACGTTCAAGTTTATCAGAATCTGAAGTGAATCACAACCAAACATTCAATATGTCAGCAAATTATCAAATGCCAAAGACGATAGAGGAGCTCCAGCGTGTCTTAAGACTGAGAGACAGGAGTGATGCGGAGGCTCTAATCAAAGAAGACGCTGTCAAGGAAGCCGCTCGCCTGTACTTTGACAGATGTCTCTCAGCCGGCTCTACCGTCCTGCAGCTAGACTGGCGAGACGTTCAGGAGTATCTAGACGAGAAGGATGTGTCATGCCGTGAGGGCTGGAGCGTGCGGCGAGAGGTGGAAGAAGACTGCCGTAACGATCCGTATGATATCAAACCCCATGCAGCGATGTTCATAATACAGATCTTAGACTTCTTCGTAAGCGAGGAGGGCAAGGTGTACGATATCCCCTTAGACCCTGAGGAAGTACGCTGCCATAAACATCACATATTAGATGCCTCCCTTAGAATCATCGACTTACTAGGCTTCCTAGTTACCCAGAGCCGAAACACGGAGAAGGAAGCGAAGAGAAAGGTACAAGAAGGAGGAGACGGTTGGTTTTGAACCCCGTTGCATGCTTGGGTATGACTAGTCGGAGATGAACGATCGTTATTTTCGACATTGTCGGGGCTTATATGACTTTCTAACTTGCAGTGGCTTTTGTTTTAACAATGTCTATGTTCCCTTGTTTTCAACTCTTTGTCTCTCTTATCTGGAGACAGGATAGCTTCACTTTACGTGCAGCAAACCTTAGACTAGAGCACGTAGTAAGTAGCCTAGATTAATTTTTTTTTAAAAAAGAGAGGAGAGTATAACTCTTCACAATAAGTTTTATAAATGGTATCATGCCTGTTGTCTTATGTACATACATTAGCATCCGCGAAACAAGGACAGGAATAACTAGCGTAGATAGCGAAACAGCTTCCTCACTCATGCCCACGCACGACCCCAGGCGCAATCCACCAAGACCTCGGGAAGCTCATCCCCCACTTTGCCACAAGCGCTGCTAACTCATCTTCCTTACCCGGCACTACGTTAACGAATATCCGGTCCCCTTGACTCATGCTCGGCTCCGAGTGTACGGCGCCGCGTTCGTGACCGATGCGGAACACGCTGCACTCGCCGGGCGCTGCCTGCACGGGGTCCAGGGGCGCGAACTTGCCGGCGAGGCTACTGCGGACGGCGTCTGCCGTCGCAGCGCACCCTACGCACCGGATAGAGTTACACGCATGGTCTGTGGACATCGCGCGTTTCGTGGCCGCTGATGTAGCGCGGGCGGCGGCTTGATACTCTTCGCGGATGAACATGGTCGCGGGCCCGAGGAGCGTGGCGCATAGCTTCCAGTCTGTCTGGAGATCTAGTTTCTTCGTCTTCGTTTTCCCTTCTCCGGTGGTGCTGTCGCTATCCCTACTGAAGAATAGGTCGTCTGTATGCCATCTCGGCCGGTCAAACTCAGCGGTGGCCTTCGTCGCGCGGATAGTGAGCCAGTAGTGGTTCAAGCCATTTGCAGCGACGAAATCGTTGACGAAGGCTAGGAGCGGTAGTAATAGGGAAAGCAGAGAGCCGGAGAGAGCAGCGCCAGCCCAGTCATGGAGATTGGATGGTAGGTCGTCCGGCTCGGAGAGCAGTGGGCCGCAGTAGCTCCAGAATGCGTTTTTCTTGACCGACAGAACGTTGTCACGTCCTGATATCTTCGGTAGACCAAAGTCGATGAATTCGAAGCTCTCCGACTCTGTGAGCTTGCCCTTCATGGTCGTTCGTTATCTGGGGCCATGCGGTTATGAAGAGGTGTAGTTTGGTGTTCAGGTAGGCGTAAGGTCTACTACCTAGTACATGTATGTGAAGAAATCCAAGCCACTAGACTACTGATTAGCTCCCTCAGCAGTCCAAATTAAGGGCTTCGGATGACAATATCATCGATAAGTCGAGGCACCAACCTATTTGTTCAACATCTATGTTCATGTCTACGGAACGCAGGCAGGATTAGGATAAGAGATCATTAAGCTCGCTCCGGCGCTGGAAGGTCATACACTTGTATGGAGTCAGGTCTGGTGCTAAATCCGAGATTCGATGCATTGCCACTGGAGCTTTTTACACTTTTTTACGATGTGACACATGTTTTCAATTGAGAGCACCGGATAGTGCCTCTTAACCCTTGGGGAATGAGATGTCGTTAGCAGCTTGTTAGCCTAATGCTGTCTAGGGGCACAGCCTATATTGTGCAGGCAGCAGGCGCTAAATACAGGGGAATTGCCGGTTTAGCGAGGGTGAAGGGGTGGCGGAGCCAGTGCTTGGAATACTGGAACGACAACACGATGTCTTACCCTCGTAACCTTTTTACTGCTTGGCTACAGAGCTGGCAGACTAGGCAATTTTGAAGACCTCTGTGAGGTTTGTTGAACCATCGAGATGAAGTGCGATACTAAAGTAGTCATAACTTCACCCATCATTTCACTAGCTCTTGAAGCTAACTTATACATTGATTGCTACTTAGGTATTAGTTTATAGCTTCAATGACGATACAGTACGAGAATCTCTCCAAGCAGCGATAAGCGCAAGTCCCTCTAGCCCCCAGACTGACACAGGTGACGGCATCGCTTGCGATATTTCGGGGTTTGAATACTTCTGATGTTCTTGGGCATAGCTTCGAACCCGTTTTCGCCATCACCTTCAATCCCGGCTTTCTCAGAAGCCTTGGCGATGATGTCCATCTGTTCTCTGGAAGGCGCTAGCAGCCTCGTCTTCGATGTCGTTCTCATCAGCCCGCGAATGTATATCTTTGGGAGCAATGCCAACTTTCAATGTCGAGAGGAGACCTGAACAATACACAGGTAGAAGTGGCGTCCTCTACGAAATTCCACCCATCCGAACGCATGTAGTCTCTTCTGACTAGCGAGCCAACAACCTCTTCCCAGGAAGATTTGAGAGTAGTAGCCCGTCCGGGGACCGCCCCTACGCCAACGCGCAGCCAATCCATATGTTGCATATTTTCATAGCTGGACCGCTGAGAAATTTCGTAATGCCGAGCGACTGTGTGCATGCTTAGGGTTGGGGTTATTTCCCATGTCGCGCGCATCTCTCGAATGCAGTCTGCATAGCCTTTCTGAACTTGGTCATGCTCAGGCCGTAAGGTCGATGGCCGACTGTTGTTCGCCATAAGTAGCAAGTAAGACTTTACCGGCGATGCCGTCAGCAAAGAAGGAATTTTGTTTTTTCTATTGTGGCCTCCTAGCTGTGGTCGAACCTATCAAGCAAAGCGGGCTCGAGCTAGAAGCCGATGTAATAGGGGCTCATCAGCCCCAGCTGCCTTGCCGTCTTGGTACCCCCCTCGATGTAAGTCGAATGGGACCCGGTGGAAAATAGGTCCGGTATAATGGTGATTGAGGTAGATATCTGGCGCTACAAGGACAACATACATAGGAACAGGGGATAGAGCCCGACGACGGCATAGAATCCGGTCTAGGGAAGAATGAGAAACAGGGTATGGGATATTCACTTTCGAGCAGTGTAAGATACTAGATAAGATATTGTGTAGTGAAGTATTGAATATAGAGATTTGGGTGATATCTTGGTGTGTGTGTGTGTGTTTGTGTGTGTGTAGAAATATGAAGATGCTATATTGAGAGAAGGCATGCGTTTCATTAAATGGACTTCTCGATTGACTTCATTCTAGAATGACCACCTGATGATTAGGGTTCAATATTTAGAGGGCCCAAACAGATAGAATGTCATAAGTTCAACTTCTTGGATCCAACTTAACTCTATATAAGCTGATTTTGCATATGGGTAGCCACGACAGCTTCGATAATTACCACGTAATGACTCCGATTACAATAGAAAGGAAGCTGCCGGTCACCACTAAGGATCCGAGCATGCTACTAGTTGAGGACTGGATCGTGACATGCGCTGTCGTGGCCTCAATCGCTGCGGTCTCGTTGCCAAGACACTCGCCCATCCATGCTAATTCAAATCTCCGCCACTTGGATCGGAGAGTATGTACATATCTTGACTGGCGCCGTTAAGCCCAGAGTTATGTTTCGACTAGCGATGGACCTCGGCGAGGTAGTTCTTAATTTGTACATGTCCTGATGGCAGCGTGTAGAATTACTACCATATACGCCTTTAGCGATACTGGGAATTACTTCAAAATACGGGATCCCCGATGTAGTAGGTAGAGAATATGCGTGAGCCGACGCAGTGGTTCCCACGTGCTCGCGACCTTTCTTGGACGTCGCGCGATTTGGACGGGCCGTGTTTCATCTTTCCTTCGGTGTTCCCTGGAAAGGTAGGTCTCTGTCCAAGTTTACAAGTTGTTCTTCCATGAAAAATCCATACCCACTGGCGCGGTAATTCGTAATATTTCCTGCCGGGATGGCAAACAAAGATCTTATGTCTAAATATTGACTTCTCAACGTATATACCGGTGAGTATGCTTACATACCGGCAGCTAGCGATAGCATCAACGAATATGTTCCAGCCACTGTGCGATCGACGCTGATTTCTTGTTTTGAGTCTTTGAACGCAGTCAGCCAGAGATGGAACTGGTAAGTACAGCGAATGGTCGGCAATCGGGACCGAGAAGAAAGCCACTGCGGTTTCAAGGGGTATGGAGGGGTCAAATCGTTGAAGATGAGATAGACTATTTCTTAAGACTCCCATTCTATTACCTATACCGACCCTGATTACGAGTTGCCCAGGGGAAGTAAGCTTAAATGCGATGCATATTTCGACATACCTGTATATCCCCCTGTCGGCTCAGGGGTGAAGATTAAGAACAAGGTGTATTATCGCAAGTTTCGACGTCTACTAAGGAACTCAACTTTCGAACAAGTTTTTTGAAGTCTCATAGCACTAGCGTGAATCTTTCACGACATATCTCCTGACCCTAAAACCTAGTAAGGAGAGCTGAGGCTTGGAGTTTTCGGGTCGGCGACTGTTGGCTATGTTAGTCTGCTAGTTCCGCGTCACTGTATTTCAGCGCGGCTCCTCGTCCAACGAGGTGCGGCGCTTGAGCGCTTGCGATGGGGGATAAGGTGCAATGGTCCTTTTTAGGTGGCCTAGTCTATGGCAGCAGGCAGTAGAAAGCATGGAACCCCTTGCGAACTAGAGAACAGATCATAGTGCTCTCGGAAACCGGTGGATCGGGTCAGGTTTAAGAGGGATTCAGAACACGTGCCGAACGAAGGGCAAAGAGGTGATTTCGCGAGGTTGCTTTGCCTGTTTGAGAAGGAGATTGTCGGTAGTCGCTAGGTCGATCAATCGAAGATAGCAGAACTCTTCAACCTAGCCATCTACCCCTCCCCTCAAGCGCCTCGTGGGATTCTAGCGCTGACGAAAGAGGCATTCCTGATAACCAATTAGGCCTGGTGAATCCCGAATGAGTTTTGACGTCACGGACAGAATGGGCATCGACGATACGGAAGTGGTAGTAAATTTTCGTGTTGTGCTTCTAGTGAATTGGACGGGACTTCTCATCTCGTTCTTACATACCTACTATAGGTAGGTAGTAGCAGCAACACTGCAGACAAAATTGATCGGAGATAACATGAATCTGTATGAGCGAGCGAGAAAGTCTAGTCAAACTTGAAACGCAGAGTAGCTTTGCATCTCTTCGCATCCAAGATACTCGCATTCTGGGTATAATATGCCGATCGTCCCAGGAACGGAAATTTGGCCCTTTGAATCCTGTACACGGGCCAAGCCTTTTAGTCGGGTAACTAACCTCGCCATCTACTACCCTGACTACTGCAGGTAGGCGTTGGCGGCAGTTAGCTCAAATATCTTAGGGCTGCTAAATATTCCTGGCTTCGCTAGCCTAGGAACAGAATTGGGGTCCCGGCTGGAGATATCTCTCGGCCGGGTATTGGTCCGTCACCTTGAACTAAACGGATCCTTCGGTAGTAAAGCGTTTAGGGCTCACGGGATAGTACGTCGACCGGTGGCACGAATACGCCCTGCTACTAATAGCTTGACACTCTTAATTCAGACCGAGACTGGTCGGAAACTGGTCAGAGGCCGGCCAGAGACTTCTCGCGAAGTACAAAGGTCTTGATTTTTGGTGTACTTGAGACAGCCTACGCACCCTGCGACCCTTGGAAGTGGAGGGGAGACCCAGAAGGATTCCACATTCCCTGCATATGGTCGCATTAGGAAGAGCGTGTAACTATCCGAGCTCATTATACGGCTAGCCAAGAAGAACATGGGACGAGGCAGAAGGATTCTCATAAAATCATAAAGTAGTCATGGCCAGTACCCCGGGCGCACAGGGGATTGTTGAATAGGTTGAGAGTTCCCATTTCATTTTCACCACAGCTGGTGCTGTGTCGTGATAACTTGATTTCGAGCTCTTCCCACCCGTGAAAGTCATGTTTTGCGATAGGATATCACAAAGTTAACGTCTCTTGACCTGAGCAAATTTTGCCCACTTCTAACGGCACCGGCCGTTTGAAAAGGAAAACGCCATGTCTCAATCACCGCCACATCCACCCTATAGCACACTGGAGGTCTCCGAGCGTGATCCCGAGAGCTTCCAAAAGGAGGTAGTACAATATCCCGACCATAGCATCCCGCAAGCAGTTCCGCTTGAGCAGGCCGCCGCAGGAGCTACACATTCATATTATAGTCCCGACTCGGCGAAAGAAGTAGTGAACCCGCCACATAATCTATACCCCGGGGCCGTGCCGGCGGCGTATAAAGATCCGAATTATGCAGGAGGCGCATACCAACAAAACGGTGCATACCTCAATGCCGCAGGCTATCCAGCAGGCACAGGCGTAGCATATTCGGACGCGTCGGCCTACCCACAAAGTGCGTATCCCGCGAGCTCAACCAGTCCGATAGATTCCAATGCCTACGGAACTGGTGCGAATGGCGACTATCCCCAATCGGAGCAGAAGGCAGCTCCGGCGGCAACGATATGTGGCCTCCAGAAAAAGACATTTTTTATAATTTTAGGGGGTCTGGCCGTGGTGATAATTGCATTGATAGCTGGATTAGCGGGTGGTCTAGCGAGTAAGAATAACAACAACAATGGATCAGGGGCGGGCGCGGAATCATCGGAGTCGGGCGGTCAAAATCCAAATAATCCAGTAGGAACGAACTCGACGACAGACGAGCAACTCATCCTCAGCAATTCGAAAATAACCGCGTCGAACTGGACGGATCCCAACGGCGTTGTCCATAGAACCATCTTCTTCCAGGATGCGTATAATTCAATCATTGCGAGGCGTTGGGATTCCAAGGGCAAGACGTGGAAGACGAATAATTTGACCGAACTCATGGCCGCCACAACAACGCCTCTCAGACCGCAATCGGGGACTCCTCTAGCCAGTGCGTCGATGGACTTCAGTAATAAGTTCGAGACGCATGTGTGGTTCACAGACCCAAATAACATGATACGATCAATGGCCTCTTTTGACGCTCTGAACAGGCCGGATAGCTGGGATAACGACACTCTCAATGGCGTAAGTACTTGGAATCCGCTTCCTTAGCACGATCGTGTCTCTAACATTGCTTGCTATACAGGCACAATTAGAAACGTGGCCGGGAGGTCAGTTAGCTGCCATGTGGCAGCGCTGCTATAACGGCAACAACTGCAATGGCACATGGATCGTAGCATATCAGAGGCCGGAAGGAGCCATCAAAACCGCCAATTCTAGCACCTGGGCCAGCGCGACGGTAGCGGTCGAGTCCAAAGACGTCGCGGCCAATTCGAGTTTAGCTGTGCTCCCGAAGCTCGATGGGGCGTCGCTCGACCGTTTAGAGCTCATCTCTGAGCGTGTCGCCTCGGACAAGTCGGGCAGCATGAGGATGACGTTTTACAATGACACGTGGAACGCAGCCGATCAAAGAGGTAAGATGATGCTGATGCTGATGGGTGGTCATGTGATAAGCATGCTACCTCAAGATCTCTCAACGAGTTGATGTGCTGACGTATCTTAGTAACCGAACTCCAATCCGATATACCACTCCCAGCACCGTCGCAGCAATTCGCCGCTACGAGGTGGGATAGCTGGAATCAAGCATTATACATTGCTCTAGTCGAAGGCGGTGATATTCAAGGCAACCACTGGGATGGGAAACAGATGACCGATGTTGGAGAATTCAAATTCAACTCTGGCCCGGAGACTAATTTCACTGCCATCGCGATGTCACCAGATGCCATGTTCTACGGTATCTCCAACGACGAGATATTAGAATATTCGCTAGACACTTCAGACCCGTCTAACTTCAACTACGTCGGTAGGGTTTTCCCATGACCTTCATACCGAATACGCCGATTACATTTCATTCTATTTTTATTGGAACTCTAAAAGGTCACCCAAGCGAGGGAACCGGGCATTCAGGGGCCGCGAGGGAGTTGGAGGAGCATCTCATTTACGTGCCGACGGAGTCACGCGACATATACTTCTTTTCCATGTATTAGACAACCCGATCCTTCTCGAGGAGAGGCGGCTTTTTGAATTGAAAACCACGTAGAGGCTTTGATCCCTTCTACTAATTCTACGCACATCTATGTACATGTACCTATGCAACGTCAGGCGATCGGGATACATTAGCAATAGAGAATCATCCAATTAATTGAAAAATAGGTTTCACTCATTATCTAATGAATCGATAGATCCATGTGATGAATAGGAGGTCTTGTGTACGTACACGGCCGCTATCTAGGATCATTTCGGCTCGTAATGGTGACGCGGGTTGTTCGTCGACGACGTCATAATATTGAATAGATACTTCACAAGACCAACAAGCTCGTCTCATCCAGCTCTATGACGATGTCTTGGAAGAAAACCTACCAATGCCGAACCAAGGACTGTAAGGTATCTTGCAATTCATTGGCGGGTGTAATAAACCCAACTTCGCCGCATGTAGCAACCAAGATGCTTTAACTGCTAACTTGAAAGTATAAGGCGAAGAGGAGCTATGATCAGAAGACCTGTTCGCCCCTCCCGAGTTGTTCTCAGAACCGTCCAGAATCATATCGGAAAGTCAGCTAATAGACCGCAATCAACTGTGCCTCTTCGCCTCCCGAAACAGAGATATCGATATCCTAATTACGAACTCAAACGTACACGAAACATGTCGTCGTTCTCTAACACCGACACCGGTGATAAGCCATCCGGACCATACTACAACAAGAACATCGACACAGATGCAACCCTGAAAGAGAAGATCGAGGCTTTGGCTAAGTTTGTATCGTCGTGTAAATTCGGTATGATGACTACACGCGATGCTACGACCGGCAAGCTGGTTTCAAGATGCATGGCAGTTGCCGGAAAGGTACGCAGCCCTCCCGAGTATCATCGGTTCCTATGAATGATGACTAACTATAAGTCTCGATTTAGGAGGGAGGTGATATCGACTTGACCTTCACAACGAACACAGAATCGCACAAGACAGATGAGCTGAAGGCAGACAAGCACACCAACATCTCGTTCTGCGACAGCTCGGGGCAATGGGCATCCTTCGCCGGCGACACCAGTATCGAGACAAACCGGGACACCGTCAAGAAGTACTACAGCCCGACCCTCAAGGCTTGGCTAGGTGACCTCGGCGATGGCATCCACGACGGGTCCGCGAACGATCCGCGCATCGGCGTGCTCAGAGTCAGGACGAGCTCTGTGACGTACGCGATCACGGATAAAACGATAGTCGGCCGGGTTGCCGAAGTCGCCAAGGGGACCATGACGGGTGAACCTGCGGGCGTTAATAAGTTGAGGCAGATTAGCGAAAGGGAAGTCCAGCAATGGAGGGCCATCGCGTCTAAGGATGCTTAGACGCTGAGACGCAGAGACGGCATTCGGGATGGTACTGTTCGGCAGTTGTCTTGCCTGTTGTAACCCAATCGCGGCTGTCAAGAAATCCAAGGTTGAGGTTGGGATCGATAGCAATTTCACATGCGAATATTCGACCCTCATACCAAGTTGGCAATGTTTCATAAGGAGTTATTGGAATGGCGGTCGACCTGAGTTCGGATATGATTATATGATGATTATATAAGTCTTTGATAATAACGTATTATTCGGACCCAGCCGCGTAGTAATCACCTAAGTCTGTTTTGTTGGTATTTTCAGTCTAAACGTTTAGCGGGCGGAACCCCTAACTAGATACATCTTAGGTACCGTAGTGATGGTAATACGAACGACAACTCTGCCCGCTTCAACAAATTAGAATGATCAATAGCCGACCTTTGAAGCGCGGCTCCGGTGTAAAGTAAGTCCAACATCGCGCTTAGATAGGTGTTGTCTACGATTGTTTGCCGAACTGGCGCTTAAAGGGATGCATTCTCCTTCTATTCTACCGGACGTATGAGGCTCGATCGAGAAAGTGTTCGGAGCTTGCGGTCCATCGTAGGTTGCGCCGGAGGTAGGAATTTTAATTTGGAGATTTGGAAGAATTAAGTCAGCCATGACTAGTGGCCAGTCAGCAGTAGATTCTGGAACCGGGTTTGGGGGAGCCATGCCCTGTAGGGTCAAGTGCGGCACCCGAAACGCGGGTAGAGGGCGCTGTAAGGTCCATTTTAGCTCCATTTTATGCTGATGTAAAGTGTTGGTAAGGCTTGGAGTGGCGGGGATGTGATGGGCATGCGACGTACCTACCGTCGGGAATTTGACAGGAATGGGCATTGGTTCCATTCAGATGTTCGTTCTTTTCTTTTGCTGACCAACTACAATCTACAGAAGCTATCCAACGGACCAGCGCTACGTAGTACCCCCCGTAGTACCTAACTTTTGCCCCTCACCTCCTTTCGATGTTCCAAGCTTTCCTCACTTTTTCCCTCCTAAACGGTAAACCCGCCTATAGCCTCTCCTAATAATAGTCTTCTACCCTTATCAAGAAAAAGAATAACCACCAAAACGGGGCGAATCTTCGTGATATTTCTACCTAGCCTAGCCTACATAATGCATCCACCCTCGTCTCTGATTCGCGACCTACCTGATTTAGTCTTACTATTCGATCCTGTATAAGAATACCCTCGTGGTATCCCTCTGCCCCCCATGAGGGCTATCTCACTTTCCATCTCTATATTAGTAGCGATACTCTCTGCTGTTGTCTTCAGAGAACATCTTTCCGATATTGCGACAACAACCCTAAGCACTGTCCTGCAATACTTCGATATACCCGCCGACGACAGTAGCAGTAGCCGCAGTAGCCGCAGTAGCGTTGTAACCGATAGTTCTGCGGTGACAGCAGACACTACGACGACGACAACTGCCGAGACCGAGTCCGAATCCCCTTTCTATAACCCTGACGAACAACTCGTCGCCACCGAAATGTCCGTCCCCCGCGCAATTCGTAAGGTCTTCTTGGCCGTCGAGCAGGCTGAAGGTGCCGGCGCCCGCGTGCGTCGATCCATCGGCACGCCGCAATTACGCAACTTCTCGCCCTTCCTGATGCTAGACCATTTCAGCATCAAACCTGGCGCCGGCTTCCCAGACCACCCGCACCGCGGGCAAGAGACCATTACATACCTATTGACCGGCGGCGTCGACCATGAGGACTTCGCTGGCAATGCTGGTACCATTGAGGCCGGCGATCTACAGTTTATGACGGCCGGCCGTGGTATCATGCATGCCGAGATGCCGCGTCAGAACCCCGACGGCAGCGCCAACGTTGGCCTCCAGCTATGGGTTGACCTTCCCACCCACCTCAAAGCCTGCGAGCCGCGATACCGTGACCTAAAGGCCAAGGAGATTCCGAGCGCCGATATAGACGACGGCAAGGTCCACATCAAAGTTATATCAGGCCAAGCCGCTGGCGTCAACAGCGTCAAGGACTTGGCATATACCCCCGTCTGGATCCTTGACGTGACGATGAAGCCCGGCGCCAAGCTAGCGCAGCCTCTCCCGAATGGTTGGAACGCATTCTCCTACCAATTGGAGGGATCCGCCGTCTTCGGGTCCGGCGACGGCAAACGGACAGTCGAGCAATACAACAACTGTGTGTTCGAGCCGGACGGCGACGTGGTTATCGTCGAGGTGCCCGAGAACGCAAAGGAGAATGCGCGATTCGTGCTCATCGCGGGCCAGATCCTCAACCAGAAGGTTGTCCAATACGGACCCTTCGTCCTGAGTACCCCGGAGGAGGTACGGCAGGCGCTGATAGATTACCAATTCCACATGAACGGGTTCGAGCGGGCCAAGGATTGGCAAAGTGAAATCGGCAAGACGATGATGAGCTGAGCGATAGGTTATCTTCCCTTTCGGCTCGCGCAGCGTCATTTAATGTCGTCTCGATACCTACTCGCCCGCCCTCTTTCCCGAATTTCTTGTATATAATAGGTGTTCCTGCTGCATTTGCTCTCCCCCTTAAGATACCTGATAGCGTGGCTTTGGCGTATAGGGATGAGTGGAATGATATATAACAAAAGAATTGAATAGTGATTATATTAGGCTCTTTCCTTCTTTCTTTCTATGCGAGCCCAATTACCCAGTTCCGAATCACTCACTTAGAAATTCCCCTTCGGCCGCTTGGCGGGATACCGGTCCGGCAGGCTCATGGCCCACTGAAGCCGGATCAGCTCGTCCTTCGGAGGCCGCAGGCCACTCCACCAAGACAGCTTTCGCGGATGCAAACCCGTTGCTTGTTGCAGCCGAGGATGCGTCAGAATATTTGCTGCCTCTAGCGGTCGGCCATGGCGTTGTTCCTTCGGAATACTATTGTAGCTGTCTACCAATTTTAACCTTGAAGCCGCACCCCTGCGAGGCTCTGCTTGCACACCATCTTTGCCTTTCGATGAGCTTGAGGATGTCGAAGAGTCCTTAGCAATCCGAACATTCGAGCTTTGCGCCGTCTTACGCTTCCCTTGTTCAGGTGCCATATCGAATACGTAGGTCGCAGTAGGCTCAACACGTAGATATTTATGCACAAGCAAATGAAACAAACAAACAAATAAAAGGGATAAAATATTACTCACCCCCGTTTCCGCGACCCAGTCGCTCTTTTTATAAACCTCTCAGCAAGGCTTCGGAGGCTTTCCACTACCACATGTCGTCATGACTCTTATCCATTCGCCAAGCTCTGTCTTACGGTGCCTTACCGAAAGAGAGGGAGGAGGGGGCCAGCAAATCTGCACGCCGCTACCTCCTCCCTCACTACCTAGCACATAATAACATGATGTAGCCTCACTTATCACATCTAAAACCCGCTCCCTCGGTGCTGTCATACGACGCCGCGCTGCCTGCTTCGATTTGCACCGAGCTGACTGGCCGCTGAACGCGGCTAGACTCCCACGGGTAAGGCTCGGTCCTACGCCACTAGTATGTACCTATCCATGGGCGTGAGATTTGCAGTTGGAGACGAGCTACGTACATACATAAGCAATGTCGGCACACGGCGACGGCGGCGGGAGTTTCTTTCTGAGTCACCCTGCGTTCTTGCTTGCCTGCTTTACTTGCTTGCTCACCGGCCCGCGACTCATCGGCGTCGCGGCATGCTGTCATCGTCGCATATGCAAGGCCACAAAGGGTATGTGGATCGCGATCCGCTGCGGGTTCAGCTTGTATGATATGATGAGGATGGGAATGTGTGAACGAAAATGCATGTTTCCGCTGGTCATGGGAGGGAAGCCAACTAGTGGTAGAACATATGGAAATCGCGCGTCTTGCTGCTGGGTAGGCGAGAGCCGCACGTTTATAGTCCATTGATCGGCCTGCCTCTTGTATGATAGTACTTCAGAACACTAAGCCTTATATTTTGGTAGGATACGGATAAGTGACATCTAGTAGCTAATGCTGTGTTACCTTTAAGACATACCTAGTACTTAGTTCTTATGCCACGACGGCATATCAGTTGTCGCCCGGCTTAACGTACAGTCTCTTAGCATTCCTACTGGTAATAAATCCCCTCACTTTGCGCTAGGCGAGGAGGCTTGTGCAACTATGCTCTGCCCGGGACCTCAGATCGATATCTCGATTAAATTTCCGTGTTATACACTAGGATGATACCAGTAGACTAGCATTGGAAGACAGCATAGGTGGTGCACACATACACATGCATAACGTCCCGGCGATAATCGACGTGGCCTAAGTATACCTTCACATACGCGTATCGCCACCAAGGTTTCACGGCCTTCCTAGTAGATGGTAGATAGACTATGTTTATTCTTTAGAGCATTAATAACCGGTAGGCTTCTCTCTTAGAGTCGGTAATCGATCAACCTGAATGAGTGCGTACTTGTGGTTGATGGATATTAGCAGGTTGCTTAAAGGGGCTACTCGAGCCGACACTTGTTCACCAAGAAGGACACGTCGACCAGCTACAAGCCGAATGGAAACACCACCTTCAGGATTTTTTTTATCCCGAAGATAGCTGTCCGTCTCCTCAGAGCTCATAAGCTCAAGTGGTGTAATAGAGACGATATTACTATCCGGAATGGAGATCAGAGTCATTCACCAACAGACGCTAGGTACCACGAGAGGGAAATAATCCATTAATTTTCAATATACTTCAGTCTGTGCCCCTCATACAATAGATAGGGATATGATCCTATCAGTATGTCTAGACTTCGTGAACCCCTCGTTTTAGTTAGCCGGCCGAATGGATACTCATTACCCCTTTTCAGCACGGAATGCGAACAAGCCTCTTAAGGAGCACCTCCGCACATCTATACCATCTATAGCGGGAATAATACACTATATTTATTACTCGTGAGGAGTTAGGAGCCACCTAAATATCAGTATAGTGAATCTAGGCCTCCCGGGTGCTTGTTGGGTCGCACTATGAGGGTAGTCAGTAGCTCCCAATGGTCAGTGATATATTGAATAGCGGTTATAATCAGAGATCATATACGACTACGGGCTCGTTCAGTCTTGCTGGGGCTGCTCCGTCGTACCTTTCAGGGGTATAGTCGATGTATGGTTGGTGGGGATCTGTGGACTGTACGAGGTCCGAGGGATACGATAGGGGCTGCAGCGCCCGCTCGCCCCTGATATGGCCTCGAAGTAGGTATTCGCCGCCCAGGGTGCAACAATGATGCGTCGACTTGCCTCAGACCAGGGTAACTCATCCATATTACAGTCGTAGTCTACCGACTTGTATTGGTCCCTACTATAGACACCCTTCCATAGTAGGCTGGAAGATTACTCGGGTGTGTTATGACACTCTTCCCAGCTATGATGTGCGGAGAGCTTCCACTGCGGATTACTTCCTTCTACTATTCAATACCGACCCGTCTAAGAATGGCCTCGTACACCCCACATTGTTAGTACGAGCTCGGGTCCATCGTCTATTGGTTAAAGGAGGTGAGTGTAGATTGCTTGGAGGTGCTCATCCACCGGGGTCTTCTTCAGGTCACATATACTTCATATTGTTGTATAGAAGGATACAATATCTAATAGTGACCTTGTCTACAACTAGTATCGTACCTTTACTGCTAGCTAGCAGCCTTGATAAAAGGATACAAAACCAAGATACCGTGCTTTACGTCTCATTCAATAAACTTATATTGCACAAATCCTTGGCTCTAGCATCTAACTGAGCCCACCGGATCCCTCTCGAGTATCTCTTGACCTATATACAACCAAGATCATCACGACTATACCTATACTAACACAACTACGCAATGAGCGAACTACGAACAACAAGTATATGCTACCTCGACTAGTGTCCCTTTACATGGTCAACCACGTGGGAACAAGGATTGAGCCAGTGTCAATATATGAGTCTGCATATCTTATATTATTAGAGTAACATATCTTGCAACCCACAGAAGGAAGCCCCCGCAAATCGGTTCTCGATGATGAATAGAACCTGCCGGTTGAATTATATTATATCAAGCCTGTCCTAGAATGGATTGTGTTCTCTTCACCCCAGTGAAGTTGCCGACGTCGGCAATATAATGTCATGCAGTAGACATGGTGTGAAAATATCATCCCCTATAAACAACCTCCCCACCTAGTTACTTCCACGAAAACTTAGAGTGTGACAGAAGCTAGCCTAATAGACTACATATTTATTATAGCCAAGAAAAGCACTGCGTAGTATAATTTTGCAACAGGGATTTTGTATGTATGGCCTTCCGATATTATAATCTGATAGGCCAGCTTGTAAGTAGTGGTGAAAGCTAGGTGTGGTCCCCGGGATACTATTAGATAGTATAGCATACACAAGCCTGTTTGTACCATTTACTTCTTTCTCAACTGTACACTCTATCATATTCTAGACCACTTTTCCCATCGTGTTGACCTTAGCCGCATCAGGGATTATACTAGAATTTTCCAGCGTATATATGAAGTCCGAGAGCAAATTCACCACCCTGGCATTTCTATAGTCATAGCATCGTATTTCTAAGCTGGTACGTCACTATCCATGCAGGAAATCTATCCCCATCCCCTGCAGCAAGACAATATAGAAGTGTTTCAGCACGAACATTAAGTTGGAGAAAACACGTGGGATTCTAAATTTGGCGAGATTTAATATGGGAGTTGTAGAAGTGCCTCGGATCTAGCAAATGAGCAAGCTGAATCCATATTAGGGTTTCAACGGATAGATAGAAACTAGTAAAGAGATCGTTAATTCCGCTTCCGAACGTCATCCCGTCCTTCAGGGCCACGAGGTTAGCGTACCATTTCTCTCTCGGGAGGGCTGTGGAGATCCTATATTCCACGTGGAAGCCATGTGGCCATGGACCCGGCTGAAAGGAAGCTTTTCCAACAACCCCCTGGGGTTCGGAGTCGCACTTCCGTAAAGCAGGTCCCCAATCGGCGCACCCGCAGGAAGAGGATAATTTGAATGTTTATATTGATATCTTGCTCATGCATAACGCGGTGACTTCATTTATCCGTTCTTGGCAGGGACCCAGGAATGCCACGGTGTAGATCTTCCGTCTCCGTTAGCAACAACCCCAACTACCCCGAGGCGCGCGGAATTCTATAAGAATGAGGCTTGGTATGGCGATCAAATCGAGGTGGACTACACCATCTCTACTCAGGCTTCATCACTCCCAGCTCTTTATTTCTTAGGGTCGTCAAAATGCTTTGCAAGAACCTCCTTCCCCTTGCTACGCTTCTGGGCGCGGCCGTCGCCCAGAACGCCACGCTCCGGTACATGCCCTTCGGTGACTCCATCACCGAGATCATCTGCTGGCGTGCTAAGCTCTGGGAGAAGCTGAAGCCTACCGAGTGGGGGTCCGTGGACTGGGTTGGCTCCGGTAAGGGAGAGAACAACTGCAGGGACTCCACGTATGACCGCGACAACGAGGGCCACTCTGGTTTCCTGGCGATCGATATCGCCAACAGGAAGCAGCTCGTCGGGTGGCTCCAGCAGAACCCTGCCGACGTCATCACGATGCATCTCGGCACCAACGACATCGTGCAGCAGAACAAGCCCGTCAACGACATCATCACTGCGTTCACGACCCTCGTCGGCGTGATGAGGGCCAGCAACCCCAACATGAAGATCGTCGTAAGTTTCCTTGAACGGCTTCCGAGCCCCCCACCTTTCATCATGTCGGTGTGATTAATTATGTATACAACTAGGTTGCCCAAATCATCCCCATGGGCTTCGGCAACTTCAACACGCAGATCCAGAACCTGAACAAGGCCATCATCCCGTGGGCGCAGGGCCTCAACACGACCGAGTCGCCTATCTGGGTCGTGGACCAGTACACCGGCTTCAGCGGCACCAGCGACCTGCGCGACGGCGTCCACCCCAACGACTCCGGCGACACCAAGATGATGAACGTCTGGTACCCGGCCCTCGTCAACGCCTTCCAGGTCGCCGCCGCCGGAAAGGCTGCTAAGCAGGAGGTCCCGTTCACCGCATAGAGTCTGCGAGATCATGTCACCTCATGACTGTCTACTATGGTGGTTGATACTTGCGTTGGAGTGGGTAGCGGGAGGGATTAAATCATACAATATATATATGTTCTACTTCGATTGTATATAGTTTAGGAGAACACACTATTTTACCTTCCGAGTTGAATCATCACTGCGTGCCCACTTCCCACTTCTCGCTGTAGCAGAAGTAGTAGTAGCCGTAGTAGTAATCACAGGCCATTGTCTTGTAAGAACTGGATCATATGCTTGAAGCTATCCGGGCCACTCTTATGGGCAGCGATAGAATGACCAGCCCCCGCCGCAAGATACGTCTGACTTCCCTTCGATGCTGCCGGGTAGAACATCGACAAGACCGGCTCGTTCTGATCTGTGGGATAGCGACAGTTGCCGCCGCAGAAGCAGAGATCGTTCTCGCCGTTAACAACGTCTACTGGGCCGGTGAATTCCGTCGACGGAGCCGTAATGCCGCCTAGCGTGAGCAGTATGCCCAGCGTGTTCGTCTGCTTGTTGGCAACTTGCTGGCGGAACGTCTCCTCGTCGAAGTTGGGGTGCCGGTAGAAGGCGAACTGGATGCCGACGGCCGATTGCTCCGTCAGGTAGCCGGCCGGGAGGTGCTTGAACCGGGGTGCGGGGTCTGTGTTCGCGTTGATGAGGTTGAAGGCAGCCATGGTCAACGGGACCGTGGCCGAGCTGGTGCTGGTGCCGGTTAGAATCACAGCGTCGAAGTCCTTCGGGTACTGCGTGGTGATACCCTGGGTTAGCGTGCTCCCTGCGCTGTGCCCGACGCCCACGACTTTGTCGAAATGGTACCCGCCCAGCTCGCCGTTCCGGAGCAGCCCGACCAGCGCGTGTGTGACGGCGACCTGGGAGGCGGCCTGCACAACCTGTATGGGATCCGGGTGGTCCGACTTGCCCACGCCCAGCTGGTCGTAGGAGAGCGTGGCGTAGCCTGCTGCCGAGGCCACGTCGACGTAGCTGTATCCTGGGGCAATATCCCAATATGTGTGGTCGAGAGTGGCTCCGTGTGTCAATACCTGCACTGTCTTGACCTGGGCCGAGGTCTTGGAGTCGCTGGGGAGGCAGAGCTTGACGAAGATGTTGTAATCGCCAGAAATGACACTAGGCCCTCCGGCGGTGAGGTCGGCGACGAAGGTTGAGTTTACCTGGAATAGCTCGACGAACGACTCTGTTACGACCATCTGATCTTGAGGTGCCTCGTAGAGCAGCTTGACCCCGGTTGTATTGATAGATAGCTCGACGTCGCCAGAAATGCAGGTCGAGCCGCCCCCAGTGGATGGGCTTCTGGCGGGATTGGAGATGCCATTGGGGCCAAAGGCTGAGGCGAAGCCGGCAAACGAGTTGACCAGCAGCGCCAGCGGAAGGAAGGTAGAGCTGTTCATCGTGGCAGGAAGGCGATAGAATTGGAAGAGAGTACTGGAACACAACGGCTGTCTTTGCTGCGATAATTTGATCTCAAATATTCTTTGTCTCAGTCCCGCTGTCTGGCATAGTCGTTTGCGCTCGCCCTTGCGGGAGCACGTGCAACTGGGTTATGACTGAATAAACCATGACTTCCTCCCTCGCCGGCTAACAGTTAAATTGCTAAATCATGGATTAGATGGCTAGTGGTCCTAGAGCTGCTGCAGTCTGCAGCATCGACTAATAAAAAGATATGCAAGGGCTGGCCTGTCTTTACAACATATGTATTAAAAAGAAATAACGATATTTTATGGATGTAATCTCAACACATAGCGCCCGGCCTTGAATTTCGTTGGCACTAAGGTCTCTTTAATAGTGTTGATCTTATTCGCCATTCGTTGCTCTGTTGTTTGCGAAGTCTTCCTCATTTCTTCTTTACCACTACCACGGCAAGTCTCACAAGTTATTTAGAAGCACTTGCTACAATGAGTCTTAAGCCGATTAAATTCTGCTGGAGGAGTGAGTATGCTATGTTATTTGCTTGGACGTTACTAACGCCGTCTCCTTTACGGACCGTGTTTTTAACTCTCGAGGAGCTCAGCCTATCTTATGAGACATCGCGAGTTGAACTTGGAGGTCTCAAGCGGGTGCCCTACACTAACGTCAACCTAGACGACAGTTTTCTAGTTATTGAAGATCCCAACCACAACATCGCGCTCTAGGGGTCTAGTGCGATTGTTCGGGCAGGCCGGATTCGCGCTGTCCGGTAACGAGATGTGGGAGGTGATAATGATCTCAATGTTAAACCACCGAACGGATGAGTACACGGAGTCTGTCGTCGCCCGTTTAGTCGAACCGAACTCCTAGATCTTGGGCATAGTGGGTATAGAAATTCAACACTGCGCGTCTTGCTCGCACATATAGTGCACAACGTTGATAACACAGAACCGAGAGAGCACCAGCACCGCGGGGTTTGGGCATTAGTTGGCTAACACGATCGAGTGCCAGTGCCGACGATACGAGTTGTCCATATTCATTCGCTTGTTTTTTTTGTTGCTCTCTCATTAGTACCGGCGACTTTCAGGGCCTAGCCTCCACGAAGAAAAGTACCTCGCATGGGGTATGTGTTCGCATCTTGCCACTCTCCGCCGCCAGTATAGCAGCTACGGCTCTGCGATGCGAGATGAGGCTGGAGGTAGCCTCGATAGCCTTCAGTTCACAGGTAAATATGAGCAGAGCCTGACCTCCTTAGTGACGGCTGGAGGAAGCGGAAGAGAGGATTTATTAATGAGGTGGTTAATGGGAATCTTATCGATAGTCCGTTTCGCTCGGGCTATTGTGCCGTCTGTTCTAGCTGAAACTGTATAGGCTACTTGTACTTAACGCTACAAGACCTACATAGTAGTCAGCCCTGCGGAGTTAAGATCAGAACGGCGACAGGCAGGTACTTAGTAGGTCCACCTGTACCGTTTTAACCGACCACTAGGTTGCGGGCCGTCAAATCGCCTAGGAAGACGCTACTGTAAGCGACCGCCGGGGCGGCGTTTAGTGGCATGCTGATGACAGGGATCGAACTGAGATTCAAGGGAGGACGTAAGCTGCCAATGCGTTAATAGGGAGCTGAGCGGCAAAGTTCATTTCGGTTTCGCCTTATTAGTCATTAGCTAGTTGTGTAGGTCTGACCTGAGCAATCAGTTTCGACGATATATTGACAGGGATATGGAACTCCAATGCCCTATGAAGAAATTTAAGTTGATGGACATACGCGTCAATATGGGGACGAGAAATGGGGTACTAGGGGTAGTGAAGAATAAGGGGCTGCACTAACTGCCTATAGTAAGAATCGGCGATATACTATATGTACTGCAATAAGACTTCAAAATCGATCTCTAGAGTTTAGATAAGGTATGAGAAGGCTAATGGTCCTTATGCCGCATAGTCGAAGTAGAAGAAGATTTGTCCCCAGAGTCGGACCGTATACAGTATGAGACCAAAGCCGCTTGATCCGATAACGACAGTGGATGTTGGAGGAAGTTATCCCACTTTGAAAATTTATGCATCATATTGAAAAACGTGCATGTCTATTTACACTTTTGCTCGGTATTGTTTCAGCGATATACCCGTCCTTGCCATCGGTCAATCCCATACTTCCTACACACCTAGTACCTAGTACCTATTCGATATATCAAGCTTATTATTCTATTCACTCTGGAAGGAATCGTACTAAGTCATCCTCGATACACCTTTAAATGGAGTACTTATGATTAAGTAGCCTATCGTCAAGTGGGAATTTGGTATGTTCTAAATATGGGCGGTGCCGATGGCCCGGTTGAAAGATAACGCCAAGATATGCTGACTTAAATACCCCTGTTCTACTCTGTTTTACTGGGTGCTGCCGGTCGAATACAGCAAGTCAGATCATTCCCCTCGACTAATAAGATTCAACATTGTATGTATGACAAGCCTAACTGAAGTAGTAAATAGCGGGCATACGCTTGTATACGTGTACTATTACTTGGTTCAAATGTTACATTCCATTCGTATTTCAGACATCGAAAGACCCCTGAACCTCACAAAAAAAAGATGCGTGGTGTGCCGTGTTTCCAGTGCGCTTCTTCAGACGACCGCGCGACCAGATATTAACTAAAACACCGACTACCACTACTACACCATCGTCGAGCAGATGGGTCTCTCGCTAAAATGCTCTTGCACACGCCCTTTTCAGCGCTTCAGTTGCGTTGGAAGCAACTGCCCAATCTTCACAAAGTCATAACCATAGCTGGTCTTTTTCTATTTCTAATAGGTGAGACGATTTCCTCCAGAATTACGCGTCATGCGCCTGCACCTACGCCCATAGACTAACGCAGACGGCTACCAAAGTGGTTTTTATTCAACCCAACCCGGAAGTTGCTCGCGATGGATGGAGTCGTCTCACACATTCCGGCGGCGGTCCTCTGGCAGGCGGCATTCCCCTCCGGGTCATGTTCATAGGTGCCTCCATGACCCTCGGCGAGCATTCAACTGGAGAGGTGGGCTATCGCAAGCAGATAAGAGACTGGATTGTCTCTCGGGGCAACCCTGTAAATTATGTCGGCCAGGTAATAATGTCCTCCCAAATTGCAGCAAATGACGATTTTGCTAACCGGCGTGCTTCCAGAATCGATACGGCGATTTCAAAGATAATGATGTCCAGGCATTCGGTGCCCAACCCATAAAGCCGACCCTCGATCGTTTAAAAGAAGTCGTACCGCAGGTCCAGCCGAACCTAATTCTAATCAATGCGGGATCGAGTGATTGCTTCCAAATGGACCACTGGGGGCCAGCGTACATATTGCAGAGCATGCGCGACCTAGTCGATTTCTTATTCGAGGCCTCGCCGCGAACTACCATTATTATGTCGACCATTATAACGAGTCCATGGGAGGGAACAGAGCGCTGCGTCAAGAGTTCCAACGCCCAAATCCGACAGGTCGCTATTGACCTTATCCGTGAGGGCAAGCCGGTGGTAATGGCTGAAATGCATTACGACCAGGGCCTACCGAACCGCGTTGAGCGCGAAGACATCGGAAAGGACGACATGCATCCTACCGACAAGGGCTATTTCAAGATGGGCGACATCTTTATAGAGAAGATTCTCGAGGTCGAGAAGAACGGCTGGCTGCAACGCCCCGTAGACAACGGCGTCCCATATGACGGCGATGCTGCTAGGGATATGGAAGATGCGATAAAAGCAGCGGAAGACGCGAAGAAGGGCAAAGAAGAAGAAAAGGAAGCCAAACCCCCTGGCAAAAGAAGCCATGAACGGGGAAGGGCATTCAACAAACGGCATAGCGCCTAAATGTTTAACTACCTGTGATCCTATAATATAATATTAGAACTTCACTGTGGCTTCTATACTCCTAAGGAGAGAAGCTGCCGGCGGTAGATTAATGGGAGTCTGTTCAAATAACATATTCTACCAATAGGAGTATCCCGACCAATACGAGATCAGAGTACCATTCGTTAGCATCGGCTTTAGATCGTCAAATGTGCCATCCGATACGGATTAGTCGCGATTCTCCACCATAGCCCGGACAAGGAAGTATCAATACGAGAATATATTTTAGCTCCGGCGCCGGCAGTGGATCCACGGATGTATTCGACGTTCAAGACTTCCGGGTTACGGTTGGGACTGGGACCATGAAATAAAATCGGCGCCGTTTAGGCAACCACATTTAGACGCCGCCGGCCTGCATAGACACTGCCCACTGCCGCCAGAAATTGTTGATCCTACGCGGATCCCCCACAATTTATCACCTCTATTTTCTAAGCCCATTCCTCACTTTTCTGCTGTGGCCGACCATGCGACCATAAAATATATGTATTGCAATCTCAAGACCATGAAATCGGTATTGGCCGTATATGCCACTCTTTTGACCTGGTTTGGGCCCGCTCTGGCCTCCGAGAACCCTCATGGTATTGGGATTGGCTTCGACCTTAAGTACTCGTACGGTACAGCTGCATTGAGCTACCCCAACGGCACAATCAAAGAAATCGTACGGGTAAACACAACCGACGAATATCAGAAGACTATCCGAAAGCTCTCTTTCCATGCCTTCACTCACTTCGCGTACGTCTTCCCGCCACGCGCCCCCTACTATTAACATCTAGACAAACCCCGGCTGACATCCATCCAGACCTCCATATCCTGGGCCAGCACAGAGATGGCGTGATTGGCCACGACAGAAATTGCGGAAATTTCGTAAATCAATCGGCCGACCTGCTTCTCAGGATGTCTACCAGATCAGCACACTGGTCCGGGATTTGAAGCATGCGACGGAAGAAGTATTGGGGTTTTCCATACAAGCGGCTGCTGCTTCCGTGCCAAACATCCCGGCCATTTACGATGAGGACTTATATGATTCCTTTGAATACGTCGGCCTAGAATATATCCAGATTATTCCGATTCCTTCGTATGAGGGCCGTCTTCTTCTTTTCGAACCTTTCGCCGCGATTGCCGGACACGGGTTCGGGCTATGCCCAGACATCGAAAACCCCATGACTTGCTGGGAAGGCGACGGCTTCACAGACAGTTATTGGGTCGTCGACTACACCAAGTCATCTCTCTTCGCATCCTACTTGCGCACACTTTCAAGCGGTCCGTATAGTGGCATTGATAGCGCAGCCCACAGTTACTGGCTAGGGAGTGACGCCAGATCTAACACAGATGAGGATTTCTACTGGAGAGAAGTCAGCAGGGTTCTTTTCGCCCCGTTGCTGAGATCGGATTGTAGAACACCATCGAAAATCATCGTTCTTGGCGAGAGCTCGACCGATGAACAGTTCAGAGAGGTTTTCCATAACGTATCGAGGAGATATTTTGGGGACGACATACCTCCTATCTTTGATGAGGATCCCGTTTACAGCTCAGCCAAGGGCGTCGCTGAATTGGTCCGAAGGTCGGTGTATTTGCCCAAACCCGAAAGGCCGGAGGCCATCGCACAGCAGGCCAGTTGGCTACCAAAGACTGGTCCAAAGGAGGAACAGAGTCCAGTAGAGCTGTAGTAGGTCCTGAACCTACAACATTGAAGATTCTACAGCACATATTTTCTATAGCTAGGAGCACTAGAGGGTTTATAGATAAACTAGGTAGCGTGCCCTCACACCCTGATGGTATATCAGTTGACAGTTAGTAAGCAAATAGTTATGCCCCGAAGCATTTATGCACGGATAACTGCGGAGGACTAAGTGCCAAGAGTTGTTGTCTGCAGCCACTTGTACTGGAGATTAATGCCAACGATCATACCTCATAAGACCTCAGCAAGTTCATCAGTTTCATCTTAAACAGCGATCCGAGAGACTAGCTCCCCAATATCCTTGACCGTCCTACCCCCCATAATTTCGAAAACAGCCACATCAGCTGCAAACTCTCTGCCTATCCAATTCCGGAGCTCTACGGCCACAAGTGAGTCGACCCCCAAGGCATGGAGCGGCTGTTCTGCATCCACATCCTTAGTCTCTATAGATAGTGCTCTCGCCAATTTCTTCGAGAGTGACTGAACGACTATTGCCGCGCGATCCTCCATCGCGTCCAGCTTTTTGAATAGCTCACCCGAGCTAGCGCCACTCATGGACCCAATGTCGCCCGCCTGACGGAATTTAGCATACAGTGGCTGTTGCATCATTTCTGTGGGTTCTAAGGAGCGGGCCAATAGATCTGCTGGTGTGACCAAGCCCATGATAATCTGGTTAGAAGTGACGGGGCGCGTGGGGTTACAGCACACATCCATTAGTGAGATCAAGTCCTCCTCCTCGAGTTGAGCGAAGCCTTGCAATTCTTCAAAGTGTCTTTGTAAAGACTCTGATTCCGCAACGACACCGATCGATCGCATCACACCAAGATCAATGGAGATGGCCTTTTGGCCGCGCTTCGAGCGATACCGAGCCAACGCATCTTGAAAGGTACAACCCGCCGCATAGTTGGATTGCCCAGGGTTGCCAACAACACCAGAGATGGATGATAGAAGTATAAAGAAGTCCAACTCAGGAAGCATTTCATGGAGATTCCAAGAGGACTGTACCTTCGACCTTATGGTTCTGTCCCACTGCGTCTTGTTCATGTTTTCAAAGATGGAGTCCTGGATGTCCTTTGTTAGTAAGGTTAAGCGGAGGCTTGAGAGTGGAATACTCACATTCAAAACCATCGTCGCATTAATGCATCCTCGGATGGGAGGCATGGTCCTGCCACATTCCTCTAGCGTCGATGATAGTAGATTCAACGACGAGATATCGCACTTTGGGGTCATGATAGTAATGCCCTGCTCGGTAAGTTTTTCAACAACCTCTGAAGCTGCACGAGAAGACACGCCTGATCTTGACAAAATGAGCAGGTTTCTAGCACCCTTGAAGGCCATCCAACGAATTATTCGTCTTCCGATTCCACCGAGTCCACCAGCAATAATATATGTTGCGTTCCCGTCGAATGTCCAGTCTTTTCGGAGGACAAGGTGTTTCTAAACATGTTAATAATGCGCCTGGTCAAACACCACCAGATTTTCGCTCGTATGCACATACCTGGACCTTTATTGACGAATCAACGCGGATGACAACTCGTCCAGAGTTTCTGCCGCTCTGAATATATCGAAAGGCGTCTTCGATATCGCATACATCGTAAGTGCGCAAAGGCCGTGGATATTGAACAGTTCCAGCAGAGGCCAGCTGCATCGCTTTATGAATCAGTTCCCGCGCCATTTCTTTCTGGTGCAGAACAATCTGCAATAAATCTACTGCAGCAAAGGTCTTGTTGTTAGCAAATCGACCCATAGGTAGCACGGAATTTGCTTCGATATCCGCCTTTCCGATTTCGATAAACCGCCCGCATGGCGCAAGACACTCCCATGATGCTATCAGGCTCTCACCAACTAGCGAATTCAGAACCACATCCACGCCGTATCCATTTGTAACTCGTAAAACTCCTTTGCGAAATGATAGGTTTCGGCTATAGAAGATATGGCTAGCCGGTATGCCATACAAACTCATAAGAAGCTGTTTCTTATGTTCATACCCTACTGTTGCGAAAACCTCTGCGCCAATCATCTGTGCGATCTGGATGGCAAGCTGTCCCGTCGCACCCGATGCAGAATGAATCAGAATCTTTTCACCCTTCTTCAGTCGTGCAACCTCTATAAGGCATTGCCATGCGGTATAGGTAGGATTCATAACCGCGCAAGCTTCCTCAAATGAGATAGAATCAGGAATATGGACAACAGCCCATTCGTCGCTCCGGACATAGGCTCGCATACACTTCGTGAAAGCCATTGCAACACGGTCTCCCGGTTTAATCGATTTACACTCGGGACCAACTCTTGTAACAATGCCAGCACAGTCTGTACCGAAACTGCCATCCTTTAACCGACCCAAAGCATAGAATACATCGCGAAAGTTCACGGCCCACCCCTTAGCTTCAATTTCAACCTCAGTAGGACCGAGATCGGCATAATAGTCTTTATCTTCGTTGAAGCAAAGAGTTTCGAGCTGGCCACGGTTGCCTATATCAAGTTTCAGGGGTGGGCCTGGGAGCCATGCTTCATTCACAATCTCAGGAAACCTGGGGGAGACGAGTTCATGTCTGATGTCGGCGTTTTCCACTAGCCTGCCGACCATGACCGTGCCTTTTCGGACCAGATATTCGACCTCTGATGAGCCTTGTACGAATACGGATTGGAACACTTGAAGGATGTTATCGACACAAGAGGCAAGGTCATGGGATCTACCCTCAAAAGACAGTGAGACAAGGCGATGGTTGCTGTACTCGGCACGTAAGGTGCGTAGTAGACCATCCTTGATCCCACCATAAACGTCTAGGATTGGATCCGAATCCGTCATAGCGCTAGAAGGCGTAGCTGTAACCCAAAGCAGACTCCTTGAGCGTTGAAGTAGACCTTTGATCAATTCGAACTCTGCCGGTGTAGGTCTAGCGAGCAGTGAGCTACGGGAGTCGGCAACGTAAATCATATAGTCCTGCCACTCCAGGTTTCCGATTTCAAGCTGCTTGGTGGTTGCAGTGTGTGTTTGCCAAGCTGATGAATTCACCAAGTTTCTTTCTAGGGCGGATGTGACGCTTAACAGGAAATCGCTATCATCTTCTGCGAGCACAAGGACTTTAGAAGCCTTGCTTGGTACTTTCCGTGGACATAGAACTTTGGACACAATGGCAGTGGCACAGTGCGGTGCACCAGTTGCATGGTCCTCGATGACGAGATCGCATCCCGAAAATCCAGTCTCTTTCAATTGAGAATCCCAATCAACTTTCATTGTTGTTGGATCACAGGTGCACCGGTCTTCCTCTCTTTCCCAACTGCTAGGAAGCATTCCGAAGGCAAAATCCGTGATGAAGGACTTGCGGGGCAAGTGTTCGATGAACACCACCTTTCCACTTGGCTTTAGTACTCTACAAATATCTTGTAAAGTAGAAGTAGCATTCCTGGAGTGGAGGACACCACGAGCAATTACCAAGTCATAGGCGCCTGAAGCGAGTTTCTGGCTGCTGGTTCCTCGCTCTAAGTCCAAATCCACGAAAGACATGCGGTTTTGATACTCTGTGAACGCACTCCGGGAATCGCCAAAACGGCCACGAATTGCCCCTGCGTGTACGTACTCCAAGAACGCCATGCCGCCAGAACGGGATTCAAGCTTTTCGAATATTGACAACACTTTGGCGGTCAAGGCATCAGCGCCAGGCCCAAGCTCTAGGACCTTTTGATTTGGTGTTTCATGCGCAGCAAGCTCCAAATATGAGCCCAATCCACGGTCAAAAAGGTGACTGACGAGTTGTTCTTCATACTCGTTGGCAGTGACTTCTAACGATTCCAAAAACTTTGTGTCTCCTTGAAGGAAGGGCACGAAATTCTCAACTGACTCCATATATATCTTCAAGAACGGATTGTCTGCTCCTAACACGGCCAGCTCCATTTTTACGCTCGACGCATCGTAACTTTTAGCCTCGGAGAGTGAAAATCCTTGCAAATGCCGTTGCATGGAAGCCACATAGCTGGCGAAGTGTGGTGGTGGGGTGGATGAACTTGCCTGTTGGAGATGTTCTGCGTTTGCATATAGAACTGATTGCAAGACTCTTTCGAGCCGCGTGGGAAGTCCAGAAGACTCGTTTTCTTCAGCTACTACATCTTCGTCTACGCCACACCAATGGCGTAATTGGTTAGAACTAAGCAAAGACAGCTGAGGTTGCCATTCAATCTCGTATATTTTCTTTATATCGGCTTGGTCCTCTGGATCGTTTCGCATGATTGGGAGCAGTTCGAAACTTCCGATACGACAAAGCGGAGACCCATTATCCGATAGAACGATCAAACTACCTCGCACACCTGCCTCGAGGTCCTCAAGCCTTGAGTCCGCCAAGACTCGGATCTCATTGCTGCTAGGATGCGTCCAGTCGTCGGCTGATATCCACATGTCCGTCATTCGATGGGGAATGAAAGTCGGAAGCGACCTTGTCATTCCTTCGGATGGACCAGTGAAAGCCACTTGGAGCGCTGCATCCAGAACAGCAGGATGAGCAATATCTCCAGAAATTGCCTCTAGAGAATCGGTGCGGACGCACCCAACAGCGATCTGAGCGCCATCCCAATAGACGTTCCTTGCGATTGAGAATGCTGGCCCATATTTGAGACCCTGCATAGAAAGCCATCGGTAGAAATTTTCCGTCTCGATATATGTGCCCGACGTTGCTCTCGCGTGCTCGTACTTTCGAACGAGATTTGCTGTATCACTTCGAGCCTCGTGGCCCCCATCTACCTCCGTAGAGATGTCTTCATATATCACGTGGCACGTAGCTTGAAAACACTCTTTCCATTGGTCATCGTTCGTATACATGCGGACCTCGAAACGCAGCGCGAGCTTCTCATATGATTCTCTTAGAGGACGCAAATGAATCATAACTTCTGTACTGCTTTCTGGCCGAACCACAATGGGGCTTTTGAAAGTACACTCTTTGATGTTGTACGCGCGAAGGGATTGACGCTTATCAGCCATCTCCCTAACCGCTGCGAGCGCCATCATGATCATGCCGGCGGCTGGATAAAACACACTCTTGCCGACAACGTGATCTGCGACCCAAGGCATCTCCTCGATGCGGATCTGCTTCCTCCACCGCGGCTCAAGTGCATTCCAATCGGTCGACCGCACGCCAAGAAGACTGCGAGGCACATCCTCTCTTAGGCGCCAATCCGTACTCAATCTGGTTTCATGCCAATATGACTGAGTCCTATCGAACGGATACTGAGGGGTATCTACAAGGAATGGAAGATCGACATTGGATACGTTGGCTGCCGTGACGGAGACTGGATATCCATGCACAAAAAGCTTGCCAACCAATTCGAGGGTGGGTTTCAAGGTCGTGTCGAATCGCGACAGAACGGATGTATATCTGAACCCTTTGCCGGGCATTGCATCTTTCAGAGTGTCGGTTAGAGGCCGTCTTAATGCACCATGAGGGCCGACCTCGACGTAATCTGTCATCGTCTCGAGGTTATCAATCTTTGGGGCCGCTGTCACCAGATATTGCAACGCGTCGGCAAATCTGACAGGTGAAGTCAGGTTTTCAACCCAGTATTGGCCGTCCAAGAGAGTGCCCGGGGCAATTCGTTGACCAGTGACGGATGAAACCATTACCGCTGTATTTCTGACGTCCTGACATGGCGGTTCAAGTGAATCTAGCAGAGATAAGTACTCTTCTGCAACGTGCTGCATAGCAGGCGAGTGATAGGCCACTCCCGTGTTGAGCTTTTTCGCGAAAGTGTTGTCCTGCTGCAAATAATTTCCGATCATATCCAGGGCAGACTCCGGACCCGAAAGGGTGACATTAACAGGACTGTTGACGCAAGCGATATGGATATCAGCCTTCAAAGAAGCTTTCGCCAAGTATTTGTCTACGTCGCGCTCAGAAAGATTGACGGACATCATAGCCGACGGTTTCAACGCCGACTCTCTCAAGACTTGCTGGGCCATCCTGCCTCGATGATAGGCTATTTTACAAGCAGACTCGATACTGAGAGCACCAATAGCATATGCCGCTGCAATCTCTCCTGATGAGTGGCCAATCGCCGCATCCAAAACAATGCCAAAACTTCGGAGCAATTCAACGAGTGCTATTTGTAGCACTGTGCAAAGAGGCTGGCTGAATTCGGGGCCATGGATACTCTCGTTGCAACACAGCTTGTCTGATCGCGTTGAATGAGCGCCCGATGTTGAATAGACGGGAAGAATCACAACTCACCGAAAACCGACCACCGTGCTCCTAAAGACTGAAGTATGGTGTCGGCTGTGGCAAGGGTAGATCGAAATGTGGAATACTGAAGCAGGGCAGATCCCATCCCTGCATATTGAGCTCCTTGGCCAGTGAAAATGAATGCCATGCCCCGTTTACGCGAGGAACGTATGCCGGTGGCTGCTGTGAGCGACGTTCCTTTATCAGCTTCAGATCTGCTTAACACGGTATAGGTTTTCCAGGCCATGACGCTTCGTCGCGCAGCCAGCGTATAGGCCAGCTGATGAAGTCGTCGTCGTCCGCAGCCATCTATACTTGTTTCATAGTACCTAGAATACTGCTGGACCATTCGCTCCAGCGCTGGAAGATCTTTAGCGGACCACACAAGAAGCTGGTCCTGCAACGTGGCCCCGACCTCTTGGCTTGGAGTGACAAGATTCGTCTTAGACATCGATTCATCCGCTGTGCCGTTAGCTACAATTCCGTGAATGAACGATTCCAGCTTCGTAGACCCGATGGCCAAAGGATCATTAGCAGTCGCTCTGTCTATGCTGCTTGTGCCATCGCCGGCGGTCGCGTAGAGAGGAGTGAACGATCCGTGGCTTAGAGTGTTTGCCGTAGTGTTGTGTTTCCCGCGCAGGCCCAAAGCTTCAAGTGTGTGGAATGCGTCATCCATCACGATATGCCCATTGGATCCACCGAAACCGAACGAGTTGACCGAGATCCGACGTAAGCCCGGGGTTGGCCACGGAGTACACTCGGTCGGGATCTCAAAAATACCAAGTAAGTTCCCACTTCGACGGCGTAAATCTACGGAGGGGAATACATACCTGGAAGTTGTTCTGCTTAGCATTGATCTTTGGATTAAGTTTCTCAAAAAGCGCATTGGGGGGGATAACACCCCTCTCGAGAATGAAGATACATTTGAGAATGCTAGCGAGGCCGCTGACACCCTCGGTATGGCCTATATTGGCCTTGACGGATCCTCTGCTATCATCGTTAGATACCTAGTACTTAATGTCTGTGCTGGAAATATTGCTTCTGGAACTTGCATGTAGAGAGGATCCTTAGAAGAACGGCTGGATCTGAACACTCGACCAAGAGCCCTCATTTCTGTCAAGTCACCGATTTGCGTACCAGTACCTGTGAATTATTAGTCAATGTTGAATAATGTCATTTATAACAACATCAGTATCTAGGTATGTACCGTGAGCCTCGATATAGCGCGTTGAGTCGAAAGTGAGTGCGGAACTATTATACACCTTTCGTATAAGCTCCTCTTGAGCAGATTGGCTTGGCTGAGTTATTCCTGGTGTAGCACCATCTTGATTGGTACCAGTCGCGCGGACGACGGCACGGATCATGTCTCCGTCTCGAATCGCGTCTTGAAGCATTTTGAGGACCAACACCACGACGCCTTCTCCTCTAGCGTATCCGTTGGCTCGATGATCAAAGCTATAGCAGAGGCTGTCCGGTGAGAGAAAATTCATACTAGACAGGTAAACGGACACTTCGGGAGTCAAGAGGACGTTTGATCCAGTGACTAGAGCCTAGTGATTAAGTCAGCGTCGCCATTCATGGATATAGACCGGACAGTTTAACCATTGAACACTGTTTTGATCGTAGACTTTGGCAAGCAAGGTCCATTGCGACCATACTTGAAGAGCAAGCAGTATTAATCTCCATGCTAGGTCCTTTCAGATCGAAATACCAGCTTAACCTATTAGCCAGCATAGCAGCACTTGTACCAGTAGCCAGATTGACCGGCGCCTCATCTGGATCTTTTCCAGTAATTCTCAAGTAATCATCACACATGGATGCTGCAAATACCCCGGTTTCGGTTCCCGCAGCCGCTTCCACGGGGATTCCAGCTTGTGCCCATTAGCTGTAGTCGACCGTGATGCTGAAGAACGCGGCGTACCGTTCTCTAGAGCCCTAAAGGATGTTTCAAGTAACCACCTCTGCTGGGGATCCATGGATGCGGCTTCTTTAAAACAGTTAATGGCAGCTTAGCTTAGTGCTTGGAAATCGCCTACCCTTCGTCGTAATCGAGAAGAAGGGAGCGTCAAAGATGGCTGGGTCTTCTCTGACAAAATGGCCCCCCTTCGACGAAAGCTAGGAATTATGAGCGATTGAGGTCTTTAACATGAGGGGAGTGGGAGGTACTACTCATACGTACAACATTCTTCAAGCCGGTGCCTGGTTTGTAAAATGTACTGATATTTGCTCGCGTCTCAGGCCACGGAGTCATCACATTTCTGCCATCTTTCAGGATGTCCCAGAAGCTTGTCTCATCTTCGGCACCTTGAGGCAACTTGAAAGAGGCGCCGATTATGGCGATAGAGTCGGCGTATGTAGGATTCATGGTATTTTAATAATATCTCATCGGGTTGTTGTTAATTGATTTGATGTTGCCACTATTCACGCAACTGGTTCATACTGGAATATTTCAGAGAGACATCGACTATTGGAGTATAGCATCGACATCATACATCCTCACATACACTTTGATATTTTAGCGACGACCGCGAACCTCCCCGGATATCCTAAAAGAGAAAACGGATTAATACCGCCACTGTGGACTGGAAAACAGTCCATAGTACGTCTTTCACGGCTCATGAACTTACCGTTCACGCATACTAGTATAATACGTCAGAAATGGAGGTTGTTGTAAGGATTACAACGATACATGTGAAAGGCTGTGCTGTGCCACTTGAGCACTGTAAACGCGAGACAGCGAAAGGACAGGTAGGGTTGCAAGAGCATATTAATTGCATGGCAAGGCTTCAGAGGTGTAGGTACATCGCATTACATTTCCAATCTCGTCCCATTTTCATCGAGCCCTGTCTCCGTATCTATGTAGTTGGTTCGGATCTGCACGGTTGGTTCGGGCCTTCTTTCGTACTATTGGGAAAGAATTTATCTTGGTGTATTATTGCATAATTCTAAATATAATCTACCTCATTTAAGAGGGAATGCCAGTATGAGAAATGTAGCAAGCATAAATAATGAGGTTTAAGCTACATTTAAATGTTATGTCAATGGTATGGAGAGTGCCTCCAAAAAGCTTGTCAGCCGTTCTGCCAGCCGTTACACCTAGCGCTTTTCAGGCTGAAATAGGGGTTGGACAGGCAGTAATTACGTAATGAAACGATTGTCCCGCGGCTGGCGTTGTGGCTAGTACCATGACTGGCAGCCACAAGACGGTAAACTCCGGGCTATTGTGCTGCTGCCAGTCATTAATGTATCGAAATTCGGCGTAAATAACTTTTTTACGTACTTATTTTCGTAGACTTCTATTAGATTTTACCTTTGTTTTATTAAAATAACACTATTACTTATTTAAACGGCGCTGAAAAGCGGATAAAGTCCAGACGAGATCAGTTCAACGTTGCTTGCAGATCTTGGGGTTGCATTAAAAGGTCTTCTCCACAGCCAGAGTAGCACTGCTATGACTTCATTCCAAAGCCAGTCAGCTGTTCCTGAGCCATCCATGCATACACTTCTCTAGCAGCTTTCGAAACTTTCTGTACCGTTTTGCCGCTCTCAATCTCCATCATCTCATGGACCCAGGCAAAGATGGCATCGACAAAGCTTCTTATCTGTTCCTGAGTATTGGTTGCATGTAGTATCACCCTTAACCGTGCCTCACCAACCGGGACTAAGGGGTAATCAATGGGAAATACACAGAAGCCCGAACTCAGAAGATGAAAATAGAGCCACCAAATATAAGTCTGGCGCGTTGTGACTATGATGATATGCGTCAAAAAGGGGCGTTCTTCCCAATCCCTGGATAAGGGGCACAGGAGAATCCCCGCCTTTTCAGCTGCGGGCCACAGAGAGTGTGACGTTAATAGTTCAAAAAAGAGTGCAGCATGTTCTTGAATGCGCTCTCGGGCCTCATCAGCTGTCAGTATTCTCGTGTGCTCCATGAACATCCAGGCTTGGGTCAAACATACTTGGAGCAGTTCGCCGGTTTCTAGCAATGTGTAACCGGTTTTAATAGCCGCAACAAACGGGAACGAGGGTGATGTCGTATATATGACAGATTTCGCAAAATTGACGAGAGTATCTCGAATAGTCTTGTTGCCTAAAATGATTGCTATACCACCACCAGTTATGAGCCCAAATTTGCGGCGGGAAGATAAAGGGATAGCCTATGCACATACCTCCTGTAGCCCCTATCGCCTTCCCAAATGAGTGCACCTGGTTTATGTCTTGTTAGTTTCTGTCCCCTATACACCGGTATACAAACCCTAGGTCCTCTCTGGAAACTCGGAATCATCCCGAGAGGAAGTTGACAGAAGTTGACAAACCCCTGGGGTTTACTCACCACGATGGCAATCTCCTTCTCCAAGCCAAGCTCACATACCAATCCTGCTCCCTTGGGTCCTATCACACCGACACTGTGTGCCTCATCTACCACAAACTGAATATTCCCTTGCTCATGGAATACATCATTTGCAGCCTCCACAAGCTCCAACAGTGGACACACGTCGCCATCCATGCTGTAAATGGATTCCAGCGCTACAAGAACACTGCGTTTTCCCTGTTTGATCAGGGGGTAGGTGTCTAGAATGGTCAGTAGCGTATTTCGGAAGTCTTTCACATCGTTGTGAGCGAATTCGACGCGCTGCATCGCTAGACTCTGCTTCATGCCTTCGTGAGTGCTCGCATGCACCAGCGAGTCGTATACAACCACGTCCCCAGGCCGCACGAGTGACGTCCAGACGGCTACATTGGCTTCGTATGCCGAGCCGACGATGAGGCCAGCCTCGGCGCCATGAAAGGCGGCCAATTGGAGCTCAGCTTGTTCTAAGTACGTGTAATCTCCGTCCATCAATCGGACGCCGCTCGAACCTGTCCGGAATTCCGGGTTCCGGGCCAGTTCGGCGGTGAACTCATCACGCCGGGCGCTGCTGGCTCCTAATCCCAGAATATCCCCCGAGCATAGGTCCACGGCGGCGTTAGTCTGCCAGTTGTTCTGCGCAACGGTGTAAAAATTATGCGACGCGCGTTTCGTGTCAAGCGCTTCTTCAAGATTGCGATAGAAGACTGGGAGTGCCTTTGTTCTCTCTGTCTGTATCTTCTGACCCTTAATTTTGGTAGCCACAGGGCCAATAGAGCAGGGAGCTCGGTTGGGGCTATGATCTCGCATTGTGACCGCAAAGAATTAAAAGTGACAAAAGCTAGAAGGTCGTGAATCGAACTCTAGCAGCAATTGCCATATTCAGCTCGTATAAGGATTATGGAGCTTACCGTGCCGCGAGATCAACATCCATCAATCATTGGTGGCGGCCCCATAAGGGCTATCCAAAACTCGGGGCTGGAAGTAAGTGACTAGATTGGAATAGAAGGCTGGATGCTACCTCATCTAGAGAGGAAGGTACGGAATGGTTGTGTACTGCCACTGATGTATCGATCTGAGAGCTCTCGGCAGATCTATCTTAGTAAGGCCGGAGGCATCGATGTGCTCTAGAATTATCAGCTCCTTTCGAATTTGGGTCTTCTATTGTTTGGAGACCATGGGGCTGGATCTACCTACTCCTAACCACTTCATTCTGGTCAAACCTTGGAAGTGTATGAGGTTACAGCCGGGCCAGTCTCTAGTCCACGGTGGCATCGCGACCCGAAGTAATACCCGGGTAGTGTTAGGAGTCTCGCTAAGTCCGTATTTTACGGCAGTATAAATACAAACAGTGTCCGTTTTCCGCTGGAAGGCTTATTCTGCGATATAGAACTTATATTGAGAAATAAACTAACCTAATTAATACTATGAAATAGAGTCTTATGTAGTCCCACAGGCTAGATCATGTCTCGGCCCCCTGACTCCCCTTCGTGGGTAGGTAAGTATACTTCTCGTTACAACGTTGGGGGATGCGGGGCCAGCCTGACCCTGACCGATACTTATGACAAGAGCCTAGCGACGTGCAGGCACATGGCTGTGGTAGTCTGGGGTAGCAAATGGTTACCCCCAGACTGATCGTAGGAGCAGCGCAACGAGGCTTCCCGACGCCCACGGCATGGTTTCTTCGCATACTCGCATGTTTCCCACGCTTAATCACTACAACAAGGTTGCGCTCCCGGAGCAAAGCGCTGCTTTCCGAGGGTCACATTAATCATGATCGAGGATCTCGCACGCTGCGTGTTCGACGAGCTGAAAATTATTAATTAATAATTGAGGGGTTGACTAAATCCGCAGTATTGCCGAAAAAAGGAGGTGAGTTCCTCACCAAAGTGTCCTGAACCGCGATTTTCAACTTCAACTCAAATAACTTCGTAAATACTACGTTTCTGAATTAATAATTTATATCATTAGAATAATCTCAAATTTAGTAACTCTAGCCATATATATTTCAAGCGCTACATTCACGGATTGGGGTGACTATCCCTGGTTGAAGTCCTGGCTGGCTGGCTCCGGCCGAGGCTCATCGCCCATATGAAGGATTTAGTCGTTTTTGAAATTTAGTAGATTTGCTTACCTCCTTGGACAGCCACCTCAAATCCTGGATGCAAGGTCTGAAACGTATATCAGTATGATCCCCCAGTTGAGGCGACTCTAGCAATGTAAATTATTAATTGAAGCGACCTTCGTGGATGAGGTTATTCGAGTTGAAGTTCAATTTGGCTATCTCAGCCAATTGGTGAGGTATTAGCGCTAGATTCCCCCCACCGCCTGCCGCATCAGATGGAATAAGGGGGATAGCTAAAAAGGTGGTGATGAATAAGGGGGCAAGGGGAATAGTAGTGGTAACCATGAATGTAGTGGTTAAGTGGGAATAGCTTCACCAAACTTAAAGAAATTCCATAAAACCCGGGTTTTTATGCCACGGGGGTGGCCTCGGTTTGTTTTAAATTAAGTATTTATATCATTAGTTCATGATACATTTAATATACATGGATATACGTGAACGTAAAGGGAAACGCCATGAACATATACGTTCCGCCTTCAAGCAATTAATAAAGAGCCCTAGCCCCCAGTACTAATTCATCAAACGAGCGGCAAAGGTTGCCTGTCTGACAATGCTTTTATCTTTTTACTTGAACTTTAGTACTGGGACTATTGGTGGCTGATGCGGACATCGCTCTCCAACCAAACCCCGTGAGCGGGCAACACGTTTTCTTCAATATCTCTCGGGTTGCTGAAGACTCCAACCGTATGGTTTCTACCCTCAGGTGAAAGATGGATGGTCTCATGGATCTCACGAGAGGCATAGGGTTCAAGTTTTGTGATAGGCGGACTCTTTTCCCCTGGAGGTGTTCTCATTGTGGCTCGTCCCGACCCACCTTGCGCCTCGAGCTCCGAGAAACCATTGCTTGTCTTGCTCAAAAGCTGAGAGCCGGACTTGAAGACGGACGATAGTCTGGTACTAAAGGGGATGAGGTACGACTTCGAAATATGGTTTCCAAGGACCAACAGAGCAGGGAAACATATCGCCATTAGAGATATGCTAATCTCTGCAGTCATCCAGCATTGTACAGAAACAATTTCGTCTAAGTATATTAGCTTCTAGGCAATTGTAAGGTACCTAATCAGTACCAGATAGACTTAACTCACAGGTAAAGTCGTCATTCAATTCTTCGAGGGACTTCATAACCTTGATCAGTCGGCCTATTGACACGATAACAACGCTATATTGAAGTGTTAGCACTCTGTACTCTCTTAAATAATACCTAATTGTTAGTACTTACCTATAACCTAATATAAAGACAACAGCAAGGGCTAGTTTACGTTCCCTACTTGCCCGAAGATTCCAGACCTTAGGTAAAGGTAACAGAAGAATCATCAAATCGACTGCCACACTGGGGACGGTGCATCCAAGCCACAATGAACTTGCAGGTGTACAAGTCCCAGGTATTTCGGGATACCAATTCTTTGCAGGCGGGTTGCATGCAAAGATAATACCAAGGTAAATGCCGATAAGCCAAGACAGGTTTGCAGCATGAACAAGCCATAGAGCAGTGTTGAATAGGCGTGAATTAACATACTTCGGAAATATTCTGCCAATAAATAACAATATCGACAGCTTTTGCAGAAACAGGCAACCTTCAAAAATGAAGTATGAAGCCCAAGTAATTCGGGCATGAGTGATCAAGACTTCTGGTGGCAACTCCCAGGCATGATGGCCAAGCCCCAATTTGATCTGATAGACTGTTGTGCCAAACAACGTGAAGATGAAAGGCTGATTTAAAGTCAGTAAAAATGACCTGCTCAAATTGGTGACGTCTTCATTACGTACCAATGCTGCAATTGCGAGCCAGTCATCCCAACCGAATTGACGGGGATGATGAGGCTCTGCTTTCATCAACCACCTAGACCATACACGCAAGCCTACCACAGTAGTGGTTATAACTAGAAAGACTATGAGAAGGACTAAAAGACGATGGGCCATATAGGTCATTTCGAGATTGGGTAGTTCAACGGAGTCCATGGTGCGGTACTGAATAATTTAGAACTCGGGGATTAATAACTGCCAAGAAGATGGTAACTGAGATATTGAATGAAATGGAACACGAAATGACCGTTGTTCGGTATGCTGCTGTGCTTCAGTGACATTTTTGAAAATGATGGCCTTCTGGAAGGGCTCATATATGGAAATATTGGTTTCATCTAGCCCAGTGTCAGCGTCTCCCCTCCTTTCCCTCGCCCATGGACATTGCCACGAGGCTAGCGAAAATAGATGGGCTGGTAGGTTGCATATAGGATGTCCCCTACAAGTTTCTGAAATCTGCCCTACCTAAAGTCCCCTGAAAATTAATGCAACCCACTCATCAAGCCCCGTAGCCCCTATTCAGCATGTGGCAAATGCCTACTTCATCTAGAAACGTCAAAGAATGCGAACCTAGTCTGCATATGATAGGTACCTTTGAGATACTTTAAGCTGGCTTAATTACCCAATATGGCTTACTCGTGGTGGTGTCATGTGTTGGTGAGTTTTGGCAAACATGTACTGCAGCCTCCAGAGCATGTTGCAACCTAGGGCTACATCAACTGTGGTTCGGTAGCACGCAGGCAGCTTTGCGGCGCAATACTTAATCCTTACGAAAGGGTCGAATCCTGACATGTGTCAGGTATGCAAAATTCTGTGCCCGCATCTATTATTATGTCTATTGCGATTAGGCTGAAGGATATGTTTACAATACACCTTGTTGGTGCAGTACTGCTTGTGGCAGTTGTACTTATATGGACCCTCTGAATCTATTTTTATTGCTCCTAGACAGAGGTTCGGCTGTCTGTGGAGTTTAAGGAGAAATCACGGGAACTCGACAAGTCCATTAGTTTGCAGGTGGTCTAGGACGGTTGAGAAGATGTCATTTGAAGCACGGCCCATTCAAAGCCTACTTTAGATTCCGGTGAAATATAGCAAAAGATTTGATTCGTTTCGGAAGGCGTCAGTTCGCCTTGATGTTGGCCCGGATGAGGGGAGATGAAAGTGCGTCCATACATATTCTACCGTCGATACGCCGCCTTGGCACGTAACAACGGCTTCCAACGGGGAGAGCGGGGTTCCAGCTGGTATTGTCAATGTCACCCTTTTTAGAGTGTTTGATGCATAACTGGTAAAGCTTGAAATGATCGTTTAAGGCTAGATTACGAGAGATGCGTCGGCACGAGGTTTTCTTTGCAGCGATCGCGATCTCGCCCAAGACGAAGATTGGTTCGCTCACACCTTTCTGTTAGGTGAAAGAAACAAAATGTAGCTCCAAGATGCTACTTTCCTGCAGGCTGTGGTCTCGCGTCCAGCCAGCAATTTGATCGTGCTTCACCAACAGCCCTTGGCAAAGCAGTGAAATTAAGCACTGTTACCTTATAAACAAACAAATGAGACTGTAACGGACCGTTTTTGACATTAAAACGGTTTCAGCTTCAAAATTAGATTTAATATCAAATATTATATGAAATTATCTTAAAAAAAAAGTCTAATTACCGATGTTGTATGCAAGCCAATCTGCATCTCCTGGACTCGCATGTCTCATGGTGTTGGTCACTTTGGTATCTCCCTTACCAGTCCTTCTACAACAATATATCTAACAAAAACCCCATGAATGAAGTTATTGCTATGCTAAGTTCACCTTGCCTAGCTGCCAAGGTACTCTTAAAAACTCAACTCTTCATTTAAGTGCATAATCATTCACCGAGCTTCACCATTACTTATGTCTGAAGTACGGTCCTCCAGTGCAGGCGTCAAGCCGAAAGGGTCACTGGACCTCAAGCAGAGGATAAAGATACATTACGACAATGTCACAGACAAATACGTATCTGCATGGTAATGGTCCTTTAGATTGAGGTGTGCTCTACCATCGGCATATACTTACTACGTGGCAGGGGCCAACACATCCACCATGGCTATTTCAACGACCAACACGAAGACAAAAGCCAGGTGCAGGTCAACCTAATTAATGTCCTGCTGGAGATTTCTTCTCTCGGTCGCGATTCAAAGGTTCTTGATATTGGCTGTGGCGTCGGCGGCACATCCCGCTTTCTTGCCAAAGAGTTAGGCTGCGCCGTCACAGGCATCACCATTAGCAGCCGCCAGGTCGACTTGGCACAAAGTCTTACCAAAGCCGAAATCAAATCCTTATCGTCATCCAAGTCGACGCAGACACCAGGCGCGGGCGATATTATGCACTATCCAAATGCAGGGTCCGCACGATTCCTAGAGCTCGACGCTGGGAATATGAGCAGCCGCTTTGATAAAGAGTCGTTCGATGGTGTTTGGATCTGCGAGGCCTTATATCACATACCCGACAAGGAATGCGTCTTTGCCGATGCATTCTCGCTTCTAGCACCTGGGGGGTCGAAACTGATCATTGCGGACTGGTTCAAGGCCCCCGACCTGGATAAGCAAACAGAGGCGCAGTACATCGGTCCAATTGAAGCGGGTATGCTAACTCAGCCCCTTCACACGATGGACGAGTACGTGTCCATGGCCGAAAAGGCTGGGTTCTCGGTCCGACAAGCACCTAAGGATATCACCCAGAAGGTATCTCCGACATGGTAAGCCATTTTACAAACTCAGGTTTCGCCGTGGTTCCCCAGAGGCTCCTTTTGGAGAGAAAGCCCTGTTTTATCCTCCTTTTAATCAGACGACTGACTATGAAGCGTGTTATCAGGGAGAAGATAGCCGAAAACCCTTTCACAACTCTCGGGATCTGGCTCCTAGCTATTTGGATCGGTAGGGATGGGATCGGATATGTGAAGGGTATGAAGGCCATGAAGCGTGGATATGCCAGTGGTGCATTTAAATACGGCATCATGTGCTTTGAAAAGCGCTAAATGATATTAATGTCTCGCATAACGAGGTGTTCAAAGTATCCAGTCATCTATACCAGCTTATTCTCGAGTAATTGGTTGTAATTCCTTCAACATGTACAAATGCCAAGGCCTTCTCTTATATCATATATCTAGGTTAGCTTCTACTTGCATAACACAGAAATTGGACATTAAGATTTAATCTATAGGATACTCTCTTTAACCTAAAAGCTACACATTCGCCAAGAAATATTTGAGCGAATACCTTGTAGTACTACTCTATACCCTCATATCTGTGGTCTTCTGATGTTACTGTCGATTACTTCGAGGTGTATGTTAAAATGATGCCCCTATTCAGAGCCCCCAAATATTAGTCAGCCATCAAGTCCGCGGACCTGCTAGGGAACTCCACATATCCCCGATTTGTCATTTCTAGCCTATAGTACAATTTCCGTCCCCTTTCAAATCTTGATGTCCAAATGATAATGTATGTCCGAAGATAGCGGACTTGTCAATCACACATTCGTTTTCTATCGGCGGTTTGTTCCCAAAATGTCCCGTACGATGGAGAAACCAAGCACTGCCCGTGGGCTCGAGAAGCGAAAGGTAAGGACCCCACCTCCGTATATGTACGAAAGGGGCTTGTCCTAACAGGATCAAGGCATGCGACCTCTGCCATATTAAGAAGATTAGATGTGACGCCAAAAAGCCTATATGTTCTCATTGTATAGTGTACGGGGCTCAGTGTAATTACACTCCACACATTAAAAAGAGGCGAAAAGAGGTTCAAATCCAAACCAAGTATACATCCCCCTGACTGCCATGGAGGATCAAACTGAACGGTGACTATAGCGTGGTAGTTTCGTCGAATTCCGAGGAGGAACTTGCCCGATCTGGGCCGACGTCTCATGGCTCTGGTCCATCGGATCCGGGTGGTACCTTTTCGACAGTTGGCTTAACCCTTAGTTTTCCGCCCCTCGGAGACGTCCAACATATCATCCAAGACTACTTCGACAATCTTAATAGCATCACTCCCATTTTCGATAGGAGCATATTCATGCGAATGCTTGATGAGAGCAGCAATTCCAGCCAGCAAAGCCCGGTCATCAAGGCAGCTGTTAACGTAATCCTAGCACTCACTTTCCAATACCGCGCAACAACCCACTCATCCGTCCCCTCTTTGGACCCGGCAACATGTATTTCAAACGCTCAATCATCAATCAATGATATGGCAACCTGGAAGCAAGACCTTCTTACTCTCCAAGTCTTGCTCGGTCTGGTGATGCTCCACCTCGGAATCCCTCACTCAGGCCTCGTTACCGCTGGCTCACTTATGGGCAGCGCCGTCAAGCTTGCACACAGATTACGTCTGCATCAGAGCAAGACAAACGCCCTGTTTGACGCCGAGACAGCTCTTCAACGGGTGCGTGTCTTTTGGATCGTTTACGTCTTCGATAGGAGCATAAGTCTCCGTACATGCGACCCGCCTCTGCAGCAAGAAAACGACCATAACGTTGCGATCCCATGTTCTGTGGATGGGAGCGGCCTCGTTCGCTTCACCACCGAATTTGGGACTGAGACCTACCTTGACCTTTTCCAGTCCTGGATTCGCCTCGCGCGTATCCAGGGCATCATCTATGAGCAGATGTACTCGATACATGCCGAAACCCAGCCAGCTAACACCAAACAGCGTAAGAGCGAGGAAATCTACAGAATGCTGAGGGAGTGGCTAGCGACGATCCCTGAGGACCTCTGCCCAGACAGACTTGCGGACGTATCGCCGAAGCCCGCGGTACGTCAGTTAGTTGCGCTTTACTTCACGTGCCTTTCCTGCTTCCTACAAGCGCACAGAGTGTGTTCACACGATGCTGAGTGGATCAAGAGGCTCGTGGACTACAGCCAGCGGGTCATCGGGTCTACTGACGTAAAGCCCATCTCTAACTCAGAGCTATGTCCATTCACGAAGCCGTCGTCAGCCTGGATGGAGGTTGTGGGCTCAGCAAGGGAGTGTGCTAGGCTGTTTCGCACAGTAGAGTGGGACGACTCGGGAATCATATGGTAGATGTCTCTTCAATTTCACTAATCCAATCTTGGATGTGTATGAGCTAACCTAAAGACGGTGCTGTAGGAGTGTAGCATGCACTTACGTATCCGCGACACTCGTGCTGATCGCGAACACCCTGACGGTCTCGGAGCATGAGTGCGACGCCGACGCCGATGCCGATGCGCAACTCGTTGCGGAGGCATTGGCGTTTCTCGCGCGGGGGTCCGCCGAGGCGCCGGATTGGACAACCGTTCAAAAACTCCATACTGCATGCGCAGAGCTGAGCTGTCGCGCACGCATCGCACGGGCTAAATTCGCACTAGGCCGGCCGGGCCCGAAGCCGGCGTCGGTAGCGTGGCTCGAGGCGGAGGCGCGCCGGAGCGCGGGGCACTCGGCACTTGCGCTTGTTGATGCGTTCTCGATGTCCGATGAGAAGCCGTTGGAGTTGAGACTGTGGCGCCTCGTCAAGGAGTGATCCTTGTGGGCTAAGGTAGAACAACGGAGGTCTATTCTTATGGGAGCTTCGCGACGACCGAGCCCACGATCGGTCGCAAATGAGATATCTTGCTCGCATTCAATTGAGATACCAAGAGCCAGGTCTCTCCAGGGGAAGATGACATCCATCATAATAACGCCAAAGTACCGATCCAAATTAAGTCATCTGTCCAGCTGAAAAGACTCTGTATGGTCGTGTTTCATTCGATATGCCTTTGCCTGGTAGGGGATGAGCGTTCGGATAATTGCTTTCGCTAGGGCATTGCTTTCCCGCTCTGCAGGTTTAAGAATGATTTGGCCATTTCAGGAGATCGGGATGAGTTGGCCTCCTAAAACATACATCGTGTCCTGCAACATTCTCCACTAGCTACGTGGCGGTCAAGGGTAAGAAAGGAACGCACACAGTGCCTTAGCCCAACATAGACTGTATCGATCACATATGCTTCACACCCATCCTCTGAAGTCTGTCTATAAGATGAACTCTTAAGACACGCTCGTCATCATATCTTAGAATCTAACAACAACAAAGAAGAGATAAAGATAGCATACAACACAAATTTTCTCATGTTTCATGTCGTTTGCTTCCCATTATCTGAATTTTAAGAGGAGCTACAAAATTTTGCTATGGAGCCTACACAGTGTATAAAAGTGGTCAATGCGTTTGGCGGTAAGAGAGCGGTTTTCTACCAGGAATCTGGTCTCGTTGCTGCATAAACATTGAATACCCATTTCCAATCATAGGGACACATTTTCAAGGCTATCAAAGTGTTCTCGACCTGAACTTAGTTGATCGGATATCATACGGTTCGAACCTATTGTAGGTCGCCAAGACGATCACTGTATCCAAGATCCGAGAAGCAAATCGGGGGACGCTATCAGGAACCCCCCGGCGGAAGCGAACACGTCCTATTTCAATCGAGTCGGGAACCATAACCCAGATGAAAAGGAAGCATGGCTTCCCAACCCAACCCGTCTGAAGGGTCTGGGAGCCTTTTCGGAAATTCCACCACACCGCTAGGCCAGCCAAAGGTAGCGTTTAGTGGCTTGACGAATCCGGTAGAGAAGTCTGAGAAGAGTACTACTAGTATCTTCTCACCATCTGCTTCTCAACCGCGGTCTCTATTCGGAGCTCCCATTGAAGCCGACCGGGCTCCACAGGGAAGTCTGTTCGGGAACGCTGAGACCCGAACCGGCCCTAGCTTCTTCGGAGCCTCTGCCACAGTCACAGACAAGGCTCCCCAAAGCTTATTCGGATTGCCTTCCAAGACTCCAATTCGGTCGCGATCGCAGAAGAGTATCTTTGGGAGATCTTCTACGCCGGCCAGCCCCACGCCGGCTTCACGATCAAGCCAGTCTCAGACTAGGAATTCCTGGACGAGCACTCCGTGTACCAGTTCCACGCCTATTTCGCAGCCAAGTCGCCCCAGTTCCGATACTGCAGCAACTACTCCCAGTTACACGCCGGCATCACGGTCACGGTCGGCGTCTAAACTAGAAAAAAGAGAACCGCCTCCTAAAACCTACATTGATCCGCATGGCGATTTATGTCTCGATGTTGGCCCTTTCTCAGCGCAGTTCATAGTCTGCTCTAGGACTGTGGCGAGGTCATCGCCATTCTGGTCCAAGATGCTGTATGGGCAATTCGCCGAAGGCAAGAAGGCACAGCCCCGGAATGAGAAGTCGGATTGGATTGTGAAGCTTCCCGAAGACAACCCCGCCGCTATGGGGATAGCACTCAACATCATCCATGGCCGCTTCGACCAGATCTGTGGCTACGAGGAGTTCATCTACACGACACATTTCTACAATCTATGCGTACTAACAGATAAATATGATATGACTCATATCTTACGACCTTGGGCTAGGGGCTGGTCGCGCTCTACGCATGCGCAGTGTGAGAAGCTTGGGCAGTCGTTAAGACTGAAATTCTGTCATGAACGGCTCTGGATCGCGTGGGAGCTCGGTGACCGAAAAACCTTTGAAGGGATGGCTAAGGCCTTGCTACTGGATTCCTCGGCTACTGTAGGAAATAATTTACGCTACGTCGGAGCTTTAGAGCCGCCTGGAATATATGGTAAGTCATGTTCACCTAGTCATTCTTCAGTATTGAACCTTGGAACTCACGAGACTTGTCACAGAGAGCATAGAGAAAGTCCGCTTAAACACCATCAAGTTACTTCTTAAACCCCTTAACGATATTGTACAAGGTCTCGTCCAGAATGACCAGACGTTCTGTAAAGAGAATTTGAAGACTGGGAAGGATTGTCAGCCGTTGATGCTTGGAAATATTATCCAGTCGCTCCATCGACACCAGCTCTGGCCTCTACCAGAAGCTTTGGCTGTTCAGTATAGCGTGTCGAAACTTGCAGCGTTACTTCGACTGGTGGAAATGGAGAGTTCTAGTTGTCACCGAAATTGCTCTCAGTTCCACCTAGCAGGGCTTAAGGACGGGGTTGAGAAAGCTATGAAATCCATCCCCTCGCTGCTTACCGAAACACATCAACGGCATCTCGAGACTCAGGCGAAGAAGTCCGGATTTGCTCCGCCTGAGAAAGTACCGATAGCCCAACCATGAGATAACGCGTTAACCACGAATATGCCATACGCCGCACGATACTGGGATGATGAATCACACGAATTCATACGATATAACGAACTACCTGGGTAGCCAACCATGTATCTAGAGATAGACATGTATACTAGCGAAAAAGGAGAAAGAAAAAAGCCATGATTATTTTATACTGCAATATGTACCGCATCCCATTGACATCTAATCTAGATCTCTTCTATTTTAAGACTCGCCGTGGTTTCACACAGCAACGTCACGATGAACCGAGACGATAGTGAGCGCTCGAAACCGACTTCGTTTCTACCGTTAGCGAACCACTAGATAGATACCTAGTAGGTATGTAAGCTTTCTGTGTCTCTATCCCGAAATACGGCCGATGAACTAATGCATAGCCAAAAGAAATTTAAAGAGGGAAGTCTTGTGTATCCTACAAGTAACAGGTCCGTGTAACGACCCCTTATTCAGGGGTAAGCCGAGGCCTCGATCTTGGATACCACACCATTCAAGAGGATCAAGAAATTGTAAGCAATTCAGGGCAGAGCATTCGTTCACTTCATTCCCAGCATCTATTTCAACACACTTATGTATAAAAGCCATTATCGAACTATACACGTAAGTATACAATCATGGCAAGTAATAAGTAACACGCGCACTCAGCCAAACATACTCTGAATCCTCAACATACTCAACTCACACCCATAAGCAACCGTCCCAAGCAGATTCCCCACCATCTACACATCCATACTCCCCGGATCCTGACTCGTGAAAATCTTATAAATCCGCTTACTAACCGCCTGCCCGATAACGCGGTCCGTAAACGCGCCGTTGCTATTCGCGCACTTGCGGCAATTCTCAAGGGCCAGGGGACCATCCCTTTCCAACCCGCGCACGAGCTCAGCGACTGTGCCGTACTTGGCGGCGACGCCGTACGCGATGGGCGCCGTGACGCGGGTGATCTCCTGCAGCATGCGCACGTAGGTGTCCCTAGCATCCTCGCCGGTGCGCACCTGGCCGGCCTCCATGCAGAAGCCGGCGTCGGCGGCGGCGTCGCGGGCGCGGCGGTATGGGATCGTGCTGATGTGCTGCGTGAACACCGCCACCCACTCGGCGGTCTCGACTTGGATGTTGGTGTGGTGGATCAGCGCCCCGTGCACGACTTGCAGCGAGAGGAGCGCGTCTTCGATAATATCCTCGTCGATGTACTCCTGCTGCGCGTTGTTGTTGTTGCGCCGTCGGGAGGGCGCCTGGCTGGATCCCGGGTCCCCGGGTAGGGCCTGCGCGCGGACCGCTGACACGAACTGCCTATTAAGGATGTTCCTGTTCTTGCGCATCCACGGCGTGAGGCCCTCGATGAGGTAGATGAGTGTGTTGTCGGGGAAACTCGTCTGCATGTTGAGGATGTGGGCTTCGAGATCTTGACCTTCGGGGCCTCGGACGAGCTTGACGAATTCGGCTGCTTCTAGGAGGACCATGACGTGCTCTTCGGGCTTGATGCGCATCGGGACGGGCTCCCAGTGTCCCAGCTCGTCGTTGTACTTGGAGGTGACTTTTCGTCGCCACTTGACGGTGTTTGCGACGTGGCTGTCCCAGTACTCGAATTGGACGTCCATATCTCTGAGTAGCTTCTCGATCTGGGCTTTGATGCCGGCGCTGAGGGTGTTGGGAAGGTCTACGATCATCTCAGGTACGGCTACCTTTCTGTCGGTCTTCAACTTGTTCACTTCGGCGAGCGCTTTCTCTTTCTGCTTCTCGATTGCTTTCTGCTCTTTTGCTTGTTCTTTCTCTATTCTCTTGCGTTCCTTTTCGGCCTCGCGGGCTTCTGCCCTCTTCCTCTTCTCTTGTTCCTTTTCTTCTTCAGTTTGCCCGAGTTTACGAGTGTTATTCTTCGGTTGTGCTGCTTTCTTGGGGGTGGAGCCTTTTGTCGTTGTCCTAGATGTCTTGCGGGGCGGGGAAGGCGATGGGCTATAGAAGTGTCTCCTAGATTTCGCCTTCGAAAAATCAATGTCACCCAAATCAGGAAGGTCAGAGTCGGAATCCGTCAGACTGCCTCGCCTCGCGGGTTTGGTCTCTGGCATCGAACTCGATATCGGATCCCAAGCTCCATTTTGCTTGGATTTCGTGGCCCTGGACTTCCCTAGTGAGCTTCCTAGTTCCTCGTCCGAGAGATCTATGATAATGGGCGCCTTTGATAGCCTTCCGCTCCCCGGGGAGTCCAAATTGTCATTATATGGCGATTGTCTAGAGAGAGACCTTATAGTTGTAGATGGTCTATAGTGGCTGGGAGCTTTCTGGGGAGAACTTCTAAATGGATCACTGGACAAATTCGATATGGACCGTTTGGCAATTTTAGTGTGCTCTCTCGGTGGGCTTTCGAATGGGTCTGGTAAGATATCCTCTCTAGATGGGGCTTCGCGACCCGCGAAGCCGTTGGGGGAGCTGCTGTATTCGATTGGGTCTGCTACTGAACTCCACCGCTTTAACCCGATAGGTGAGGGAGGTCTGAGGCTGTTAGAATCGTATGCGGCAGATTTAGTCCTCTTAAAACTACGATCTGCTCTCCTTCCGGACGTAGAAGCACGTGATTTCTTTGCTACATTGCCGTCAAGGTCGCCGGTTGTATCGAAGTCATCTGACAGAAATAGGAAGTTGTCGTCTTGTCGTGTGTAGCCAGTATTTGCGCGTACCGTGGCTGTGGTCGACTCATCTGGCATCCGTCTCTTGGCTCCCCTTGAGGAAGACCCCGTGATGGTACTGACCGCCCCATAGCTCAGAGCTCTAGATGGGGGTGCACGAGCTGTTCGCGACGCGACTACGTTGGAGGTAGGGGGAGCCTCAGGACTTGAAGATAACAAACTGATTACTTCGGCTGGCATTCTAGCATCATTGGACAGGTATTTTAGCAATTAGGAGAATCAAAAAAATATGAGATTTAGCTAATTGGCAAAAGCAAAGGTGGCAATTAGCGTAGCTAGTCTTGAGAGACAATTAGCCGACGACGTCGCGACAACGAGACTGGAAGTTGATCAATTCAGCCCCGAAACGCGTCAAGAATACAAGAAAGTGGGCGCGACAGTGACACGAGGCACGTGACACAGCCCTTAAGCTTTTCCGGTTCTAGTTACATGCATACTATATGCCCGATCTTTGAATTATACACTATATATGAATAAATATCCATTTATACTTGCACCTATCTCTTTATTTTCTACAGTATCTACCCACTACATCAATTGACTTGGGAATATTCTAAGGGCTCGTTACTCCATTTGTAATTCCCGTTTGGAATGCCGATATTTAGCTGCAGCAAATAGGGATATCTTACATCGTCCTTCGAGAGGGATTTACTACCTACGTATGGAAGGTAACTTCACGCCGGATCCTGTCTCCGGAGCTAAAATCCACCCAAAATCTAGATCGTTGATAGTGGGACTTGGACAGCCTCGTTTAACAAAATCCTAGCCAGGACCTGATCTCACAGCAGTATCTTACCTACATACGGGGAGTCTTCCCCGAACTACAACTTGCATTGCCGGTTCTCGCGATGTCAGGATGTGGCAGAGTTGATGAGCGGTCAGCGAGGATGCTATTTCTTCGGGATGTCCACGGGTGTGGCGCGAATCTGCAGCGGGAGATGGTAGATCCGCGTACAACCCAGGACCCTGAAAGAGGCGGGAGCTGCACGTTTTTCATGGAATTCCCGAGTAGGACGTACGATGTTTGTGTAATGGACTGACGTCCGCTGCAAAAATCATGAAAAATTTCCCGAGCCGTTATACCACTACATACGCATACACGCGTACGTGCATACCACGATGTGCGCTCAGGCGTGGGATCAGTGGGTTTCAGCAGGTTCGGGTCTTGGCTGTCCAACATCACCGCAGCATGCATACAGGACTCCAGACTCTAGATGCAGGCTAGAAATGGGACTGTGAAACATACGCCCAATCACATCGTACGCCCGCTCTTAAGCCTGGGAAACAATTCTTGGGGCGGGCTATCTAGCTGCGGCAATGTCGGCGCAATTCACCCTAGATGTCCTGGTCTTCAGCGAACGCTCAGACATTTTAAACCGCACGTAGCCTGGTTTCTCGAGCATGGGGATTGGGTGATCAGATCATGATCAACAACGCTTCCAATGCGCGCACGGCCGGAGATTTATTGAAATGCTGCATGCGCGCCGCAGGCACACAAAATCCCGTCAAACCGACGTAAGTAGTCGAACGAACTTTAGGGGATGTTAGGCACAGATGACGCCTTCAATCTGCAGAGTCGAAACTCACAGAGACAGGAGATGCGGGCGGCACTTTTGCCAAGCCTGCGGGAATTTCCAGATATCTACACTATCTACAGTAAGCAGATGAGATCCTCTGCGTCGGAAATCGAAACACTCGCACTCGCAAGAGCTGCATGGTGGTGTAGGATAAGCATTCTTAACTGGTTGTCAGTTGGGAAGGATTTGTTGGTGGAAGAACAGTAACTTCTGCAACAGAAGTGACATCCATTTTGGGGTCAAGGTGGATCGATATTCCATCTAGACAGAACCTGTATCGTCGGCGTGCCGTCTACTTGCCTGTGTTGGAATGGTTGAGTCGTTTTATTGGCCATCCTAACTGAATGATGTAAACTAAGCAATCTGTCATGGCACTATTCTTGAAGTTTCATGAAACACATGACCAGCTAGACATCGCGCCCAGCGCCCTTATTGCAGTAGATATGCCTATTGCAGATTCTGGGGTGCAGTATAATAATTATCTACAGACAACAAGTAGTGTAGTAATTGGCGAGTCATGAATTGTGAACTCCGCCTTTTCAACGACGTTCTGTAGCATCCTATTCCGTACCATCGTACGCGATGTTACTGTCGGGCGAACCATGTCACGAACTACAATGGGTTTCCTTGTTGCGGAAGCGTCTTGGGACTAGTAGTTATAGCCTAAAATTTCCAGCTGGACAACTCTCGCTAATTGGCCACATAGCTAGATGAATTAAGTGAATTCTGACAAGATTTGGAGATGTCGCAACGAGATATTGCTGTTCAAGTGTAGTTAAGTTAAGTAGACTCAACCAGAAATGACAATGTCTTCTCCAGGCGGGGTAATGTGGGATGTTGACTTATACCAAGTTTCAAGTTGTTGATGGATGACATTTATGGCATTGTGTTCCAAGTTATTAGACTATCCACTAGCACCCGCGACCCCGAAACAAGTCAATTGATGGTTCGTAACACTTCGAAGAACCAAGGTTGACCTTGTCAGATAACTAGATCCTTATGCTTCTCTTCGAATTAATATATGTCTCGGTCTGGAAATCGGTACCGTGGGAGAGGAACTATGATAAAAGATCCAACTATTAATGGTGTCGCATTCAGAACATTGGAGTTCGCATCATCCGCTTCGAGATCTTCTGTAGACCTGTAGACCGCATCAAGAACAACACCATGCCGGCAATTAACAAAGTAGACTGGGGTAAACCAGTGCAACCTCAAACGGCCCCGCTATTTAACATTGAGGCTATAATAAGTGCATATAGTGTTAATGATCTTGTCAAAAGCTTCTCTCTATCATTGGGTATGGGAGTATTAGTGGTGAATAGTTACAGTTCAACTTCCCGTGGTGACAATTCTAGAGTCTTAGCTAGACCGCCGACGATGAAGCCCCTCCATATGTAAACGTGAAGAGAGCGGGAGGCATCTTCCCGTTCACCTCTGAGGTTTGTCATTGGATGACCTAGGTGTAGATACTTGGGTTACAGATGCAACATTTGAGAAGGATGGAGTAGGCCGGAACTACAGACCAGATCGAGGACCAACTCCTCTATCACCAGTTCCTCTATGGCCGAGGTTCGTTCGCCAGGTCGTTGAACGGCATGTTCCGATATTCAGTGAAGAACAGGAAAAGTGACCTGGCTCCCTAGGCGTCCCTGGCTGTCGGGTCGAGCTCTGACAAGTATCCATATGGATGGAGCACTGACTGTAAGATCAGGACGTGCTTTCAATAAATTTGCGGCTGTGAAATCTTTATTTGGCATCGTTTCCGCAAGGCAGTCGCCGACTGGCCGAGTAGAAGGGCTTGGGCCTTCTTCGCCGCCCCGCGCGAAAGGGGGGCGAGACAGGCGCCGCAGCGCTCGGGGCTAGTCATTTAAGATCAAAGGATCGCCGGCGACGATGTTCCGGGACGAAATCTGAAACGTGCATATGGGCGTTTGAATCTTGCTGTACTGTTCGATATGCATGAAGGCTGTGATATTCACGTGATAGCTACAAGATCAAGCGATCCGTAGACAATAATACGATATATGGGTTGGGCTCCAAAAGAACAAACTCGTACTCGCACGTACCCAAATGCAGGGCGAATGTCGTCAGCGGCAAGGATAACTTGATACTATTCCCATTCTATGAGGGGGACCCCGGATTTTACAGCTGAGCTGGGTACGGTTGTCGTATGGTTATGAGGTAAGATCTTTATTCTTTTCTTGACTTGGGTCGAGGAAACGAGTTTTAGACTGCCGGACGAACGTAAATGTCTTTGGAGATGCATAGTCCATGTCGCGCTATTTCTTTTCGAGTTCTTATAATAGATTCAAACCAATACGGTTTATCAATGCAAACTACTATGATCCATAATGGTGGCATTGGCACTCAAGACCTAGATGACGATCTTCGTTGCTGTCAACTAGACGAAAACAACGTTTTCGCGGCTTCCGTGGGGGCGGAAGAAGAAAAATTGAACATGGTTAACAACCTGGTAACCTTCAGATGCCCAGATGCTCTCTATTACTGCAAAAAGGTTATGAACCTAGGATTATAAACCACCATGTCTACCTATATAGTCTTCGCCTTTCTTTTTCTATCGTTTTTAATATTCTACCAATATCGTCGGCATTCGGATAAGTACCCGGTCGCTGTGTTAATGTTGGTTGATATAGGATAAGTTGGAGAGCAGCTTTGTGGTTGGACCGAGTTGGAAATTGAAGATGCAAGCGTAGCATTTGTGCCTGCAGCTGATTTCCCCTTTCTGCTGCCCCTAGACAACTTAGGTATCAAAAACGAGCCCGTTGCAGCGCCGTTGCTTTCCTAAAATCAGCTCTCGAAATTCGCATGGACGAATTCGGCCTGCTCGACCCGCTCTCGCGTGGTTCCCGAGGTTCTTAGCGCTCGAAGGCCTACTCTACACTAAATCCTTTCGAGCCAAGATTTGCTTGACGCCCTGTCTGTCGGTCATCTGTGTCAGTTGTTGGTGGGCTTTTCTCCCTATCGTACCTATCATTTGTAATGAATGTTTTTCCTCCACAGCTTAGAAGCACAACACTTGCTTTTGCATGGCATAAGCAAGCTGCAAGCACTCTGGATGTATGTAGGTGCTCCTCCTATTACTGGTTAACTAACCCCCGACTGGATCTGAGGCATCCTTCCTTCAGGTGCCTTCATGCAGTGGGAATATAATTGACATGGGCTTGTCATTGAAGATGATAACAAGCAATCAGGGGCTCCGTCTATTTGATATACATATATACATGTCCGTAACGTGGCTGTCTTACCTTAAACTTGGAGTCGAGGTTTGACAAGTGAGAGGAGTAGCGCGTAGTTTGTATCCCACAATGAGTCTAGCAGGATCTCGGGATCCTGCTACGGTATCGTTAGTCTTGCCGTGACACGACGTCTAAGACAACATGGGATGACAGCAGCCAGTCTGAGTCCTACATGCATTCTAGATCAAGCATGCTCAGAAAGTTTGCAGCACGTTGCATGAAGGACAAACTCACCCGAACCCGTTAAACCTAACCTATGCCAACATTTTCAACTCGAAGAATAAGAGGTATCCATTATAACCCTATAAGTCCATATACTATGGTAATATGGCGTAAATACGTTGTATTCCTCGGCTCTTTAGACATATAAATATTGAGTCTATTGAAGAGATTACACAATTGCGGCGTTCTACAATATTCTTTTGGTGCTATACTTGATGTAGGGTGGTGCTTTGTAAAAAGATGCGATTGTGATGATACCTCCAAAATATTGAAGGAAAAGTGACAAAGATCCTTTCATAAGTACTCCTAGGATCTGAGTACCTACGGAGAGATCCCTATTTCTATAAAATCAGATAATAGCCTTAGTAACGATGAAGTATACAGCTACATACGATACTACCAATAAAAAGAAGTGCCGGACACCAATAGGAGATACACATGTATTTTTTGCATTAAGCGACGCGTGTTTAATTTGCCCTTAACTCGAATAGGTAGTCGTGGTGTTCTGAATCTTCTGATAGGGGACTGGAAAGGGTACTAGAAAGGGTACTAGACCCCTGTAATCCCCTTTGCGCGCGACACCCCTGCCACCCCCTGCTTATCCCCTGCTTGTCCCACAGTTTCTTACTGGGTATCCCATTGCTGCCAGTGCTGCCAGTGTTGGAAAAGAAGCGACTATCAATCAACGACTTTTTAGTGCGTCTACGTTCCTGGCCTAAATAATAAACAAGCGCTACCCCAAAATTTCATTTCACCCCCTAATCTTGATCGCCGACTTTGGTCTTTGACACGACACGCTCGACTACACAACGGGCAAACCCAATGCTCACGCGCGACAAGAATTATGTATTGGGTCTTGTGACGACAAATCCGTGTGTTTTCTGCGACCTATGACGCTTGCGTACCGTAAACCATAACCCATTAACAACAGCCTTACAAATCGTACAGGTTGAAGGGTACCTACCCCCACGACGGGCACTTTTCGGTGTTTGATGCTTTGCATTCCACCCATTTGATCGACTTTCTCACGAATTACCTTGCCCGTTGCTAGGGCGTCGACCAACTGCCACTCTTTCAAGACAACAACTGAACCATATTATACATACTCGATCATTCCTTTCGCATAAATACTTCGACCTCGTAGAGGTCGCCGACAACCTATTTTGCTGTTATGGCAACGTCGCCTCCGGGTTCACCGGGCTTACCGCGACCTATGAGTGCCATGGTTCGTCCAGCACCCAGAAGTAACAGTCGCTTAAGCATGAACAGCAAGGCGGGAGGCGGTGGAAGCGGAAGCCGAGCTTCAGACGAAGATGGCGGTCGCACAGCTGTCAAAGTCGGTAAGTACATGCCGTCCCTACCCTTAAACAACTTAAGGTTTTATGACAGCGGGCTATGACACTAACGCTTGACGGGTAGCTGTTCGTGTCCGGCCGCCGTTAAAACCTTCTGATCCCGGTTTTGAACTTATTCCCCAGCGATTCCAGAGATCCATGGTCCAAACTACCTCTAATACGGGTATTGCCATCGACTCACCACAGGGGAAGAAGTTGTTCGTATTTGATCGTGTCTTCGGTCCCGATATTACCCAGGAGGGTATTTGGGAATACCTACAAGATAGCGTCGGCGCATTTCTCCAAGGGTACAATGTTTCTCTGTTAGCTTATGGCCAGTCAGGCGCTGGTAAATCGTACACAATGGGCACATCTGGGCCTGCAGAACAGGGTGACCTGGAAGTGATGGGTAAGTAAAGCTGGAACCTAGTATACGCTAGATTATGAAGATTATACCGCTAATAAGTTGTTCTGGACAGGTGTGATTCCACGAGCCGCAATGGCTCTGTTCGAGAAGTTAGATGGTCCTCCAAAGAACTCAAATCGCAACTCGATGTCCCAGCTAAGAACGCCGGCGCGCTACTCTGTGCAATCGCCGACACCCAAAGCGGAAAAGAATTGGCAGCTAAAGGCAACCTATGTGGAAATATACAATGAACAGCTACGCGACTTACTCGTGCCCGATCATCTCCAGCCATCCGAACGAAGCAATGTGACCATCCGCGAAGATCAGAAAGGAAACATTATCCTCACCGGCCTACAGCAAGTGGAGATTAACTCAGTGGATGACTTGATGAATGCGTTGAATTTTGGTTCAACTATTCGACAAACAGATGCGACTGCTATCAATGCCAAGTCTTCACGATCTCATGCTGTTTTCAGTTTGAACTTGGTGCAACGGAAAAGCAAATCACAAAGCACCCAGGGAGCTAACAAGCGATTCTCTGTGCCAATCGAAGCTATGACCGGAACTGATACTTGGGTTACGACTGACAGCAAATTGCACTTCGTAGATTTAGCTGGAAGTGAACGTCTGAAGAATACCGGCGCGCAAGGAGAGCGAGCTAGAGAGGGTATTTCAATCAATGCCGGCCTTGCCGCTTTGGGCAAGGTTATATCGCAACTTTCATCTCGACAAGCCGGATCGCATGTCTCCTACCGTGATTCAAGGTTAACCCGACTTCTGCAGGATTCCCTGGGCGGCAATGCTATTACCTATATGATCGCCTGTGTCACCCCGGCAGAATTCCACCTAAGTGAGACTCTCAATACCGTTCAGTATGCACAGAGGGCCCGAGCCATCCAGAGCAAGCCTAGGATCCAACAAGTGGAGGAAGGAGATAAGCAGGCGATCATCGAGCGCCTGAAAGCCGAGGTCGCTTTCCTACGCGAACAGATCCGGAGTGCCGAACGCGGTGGGGGCGAGCGACGCAATGTTACGACGAGCGAGAGGTCCGAGCGGCAGAACGAACGGGAATCGGAATTACAGAATCAGCTTCTAGATGCCCAAGAAAGCTACAATACATTGAGCCAGCGTCATGCAAAGCTCATTGCCGAAATGGCCAAGGCCCGAGACAACGAAGCTGCAGAGAACCAATCCTTAGAGGAGAATATCGGTGACACAGCGACTGAAAGATTAAACCGTTCTAACTCGTTCGCTCAGGCCGTCGAGCAGGTTGTCTTGGAATACGAGAAGACGATACAAACGCTCGAGCAGTCACTTACTAGTACACGGGCCACACTCTCAAACACGGAGACCAGTCTACTCGAGAAGGAAACCAAGTGCGCCTATATCGAGACGATCAACACACAGCTACAGGCTCGTTTACAAAAGCTGATGGATCGTGAGGCTAACACAGAGAACTACCTTCACGACCTGGAGGCTAAGCTTGATGGTCACACATCTGGTGAGGAAAAGAACGCCACTATTGTCCTCGAATTGCGTAAGGAGATTGCACGAGTTCGAGAGAATGAGGCTGCCTGCGAAGATTATATATCTACATTAGAGGAGAGACTCGCCGAGTCCGACCAAGACCAAGAATTGATGCAACGCGAGATTGATCGCCTTGAACAGGTCATTGAACGCCAGCGCAGCCTAGGCAAGCTCGATAGTCTCCTCTATGAGCTAGACCATATCCAGCAAGACGGGAAGCAATCTGACACCCAATCAGAAAATGGCAATGGAATTGGACATCGCCGAACATTTTCAGAACGATCAACCAAGAGCCACGCCAGTCGGCCAAGTCTAGGTATTAGGGGTGTCCTCCCTGAAGTTGCCGAAGGGGCTGAGGAAGAAGCCAACGAGCAAGCTCACCCCGAGGATGTCGCCAATGGTTCCGAATCCACCGAGAAACCCGTCGAAACCACAGACGAGAAGTCGATGCCTACCGAATATCCACCGCAAAGCCCCGCGCAAAACCAGTTTGTTGCTGACAAGCTTGAAAACGTGACTGAAGAGCTTGTCGCCTTGAAAGTTGAGCATGAATCGACACTTAATGAATACGACATGCTTCATGCCAAGTACGAAGAGGCTTTGCGCACCTTGGCAGAATTGCAAGACCAAGTCGACGAGGCAAGGCACCCGAATCGTCAACGCGATTCGTTCCTTTCAGTTACCTCACCAACCGAAACCAGACCTCCGAGTTTTTTATCCGACGTGAGATCCAGCGACGCCAAGGATGGGACACACTTATCGCGATCGCTATCCTCGGAGTTATCATCAGCTATGGACTCACCAACTACTATGGATCATCCGGAGATCGAAGTGCCTAAGCTCTCCGAATCTCGGGAGACATTGGTAGTAGAACCAGCTAACAACGATAATCACGAGGTTATTGCCGCTGAGATGGAGCGGCTAAAGACATTGGCCGAGGAGAAAGAAATGGCCGAGAGGGAGCTTGCCAATAAATATGCTCAGCTGGAGGAAATGCATCAGGAGACCCTAGATATGGTCGAAGAACTTAAGACCGAAGTCGCGAAGGCCAAGTATGCTGAGCCGCCATCGCCGAGAACGGCTACGCCAGTAATACGCCGCAAGTCGAGCCAGAATGTTATGATCATTGATCGAGCTCACCGGTCATTCGCAACACTCAGGAACATAGCAGCCGAGAACTTCGAGGAACAACCCGACCTGATGCAAAATTTCAACCTCAATCTCAATGCCGCCATGCACGAGCTTCACGTCCGATCCGAGCGGATCCAGGAACTAGAAGCTGACGTAGCTACGGCGAAGAAAGAAATGGAGACGAAGATGACAATTATTTCTGGTTTGACAAGAGAGCGTTCTAGTTTGAAGTCGAGCCCTATGGATCTCTCGATGGTAACTGCGCTTAGGGAGCAACTAGAGAGAAACGAACGACAACTGAAGGAGATGCAAGAGACTCACACTGCCCGCGAAAAGGAGCTAATGGCCGAATTAGAGGCCCTGCGTACCTCCATTACCGATGCCGCTGATGCCAAGTCAATGTCGGCTACACAAAGCCGAGGACAGAGCGGTGATGAGGAGGAGCTGCGTGCTAAGCAAGAGGGTAAGATCGCCCATCTGGAGGCAGAGCTTTCCAGTTGGGAGAGTAAACATCAAGCTGCGTTGGATGCTATGCAGACAACAGAACAGCAGATGAAGAAGACTATTAGTGAGCTTGAAGCAGAGGTCTCAGCCGTTAATGCTAAGCTCATCGAGTCCCGAGAACAAGCAAAGGGTGACGAAGAATCCAAAGAGGCAGAAATCCAGCACGAGAATCTTGTCACAGCGCTTCGTGGCGAGATCGATGAATTCAAAGCAATTATCGATAGTAATGCCGCCAAGGTTACTGAGCTGGAGCAAGCCCACGCTCTTGCTAAGCAGCAACTTGAAGAGGCTTCTAAAGCACGGGATATTGCGTCTGATGAGTCTCGTGGCTACCAGGAACTTGTTGGGCGTCTCGAAACTCAAATCGTAGAGCATGAGAAGGCCCTCAGGACCCACGAGGAGAGCTTGGCTCAATTGCGCATCGACCACGCTAAGGAAATTGACGCGGTGAAGACCAGCTCAAGAGAAGAGTTCGAAGCCCAGATGCATGAACTCATGTCGGAGCATGCTGAGAACATTAAATTACTTGAAGGTGATGTCATAGAAGCACGCGAAGAGCTTACGAAGGTTGCGACACAAGTAGCTTTCGCGCTAGGCCTTGAAGTTAGTGTTGAGAAGATTAGCGAACGCATCGAGGACTTGATCGCGGACCAGAAAGCCTTGACTATCGAACAACAAAAATCGGGCGAGCTTGAGAGCCATATTGAAGAACTTTCAGCGATCAACAATACCATCATGCGCGACCTCGAAGCCGTGAAGTCATCATTGAATGACATACTCCGTACCGACGGCGACAATATGAAGAGTCCATACCCCTCTGTCTCAGAACAGCTCGCTGCCCTCAAGAAGAGGATGTACGACCTAGAGAATAAGAATAAGAAGCACTCCCGTCTAGTAGAGGAGTTAGAAGACCAGCTCCAGACCAACTACGATCAGGCCCAAATTACAAACAACCGACTATCCACCCTTCAAACGGAACGCAACATGCAGCTAGAGGAGTCCAACGCGGCTAGAATTAAGGCACAGGCCGAGTTGGATACCATTCGGGAAGAAATGGCTGTTCTGCAGGTAAGCGATGTGATACTCCATTTCCATATCTTCCTAACTAACATTTTCTAGGCCCAGATGGAAGAGTATACTACCGCCAATGTACCCAAGCGAACTGGCTCGAACAGTTCGCAGGTCCGTAAGACAGCCTCTGTTGCTTCCTTACCTTCGCCTCCTCCCGCTATCCCGCTACCCCCTCTGCCCCCTACCGGAGCTGCCTCACCTACTCAGGGTGTTCCACCGACACCGACTGGAGGCCGACCAACCAGCCATGATCTGGCTCTAGCACAAATCCGAGAGGACCAGGAAGCGCGTATCCAGAGCATTGAGAGGCATCTCAAGGCTGAGAGACAGCTCACTTCCACCTTGGAAGAAGCTTTGACTGATCTCGAAGGTCAATCTAAGAAAATCAAAGCCGATTGCGAGGCCTGGAAGAAGCGTGCCCAAGAGCTAGAGACCGAAGTTAAAGAGCTAAAGGACCGTCCCCAGCAGGACAACCGATGGCGTGACAGTCTTCATCAGATCGAGGAGGAGCGTAAGAAGCGCCAAGACGCCGAGAGGGCTAGAACCCATCTTGAAGAGCGTATGAACGCGATCAACAACAAGAAAAAGAAGAAGGGCAGCCTCAACTGCTTTTAGTCGCGGAGTTAGCGCCACGCGTCTCTGGCAACTCTTCTGATTGTTGCGCTGTTGCTGATATATTTTCTTCGCGCTCCATCATCTCACCATTTGATTTACTTGGGATTCTGCTTGGTGGCCCTTATGCAGCACGTTGTGCACATCTTGCAAGGAGTTTAAGGAGTTTAACATTTCCTCACTTACTTCATGTGATGCCATACATTCTGTAACTTTTTTTTTCGAAGCCCGGGATCTTCGGGTCGTCTTTACTGGCTATTACGCCATCAACCATATACCCCTGTGGCCTTCTAAATCTTAATCATTCACCTCGTATTTTCCACGGCAGACAACCTCGAACGATCTGGACGGGACATGAAACGAATCGCAGTTAGGACATGTTTATGGAATGACTTCGCGCAAAGCACTGCGAGTCGTTGGATTTCCTGCATCCATGTGTTTTCCCCTTTCTTCTCTCAATGCCACGGCAAACAGAGCCGGGCGGAGAGATTTAGCTTGGCGCAGCAGGCTTCTTGATACCTGAGATACCACTTCAGAACTTCCCTTTCTTCTCCCATTGTTGCGTTCCTCTGCCACACAGATTGGAGGCTACTTTTTCTTTTTTACAGCCTCCGTTGTGTATGTAGTTGGTGGTGGTGATCTCGTGGGGCGTTAGATGATTGGCTAGCCACCAATCCCCCGGCTTCGATGCCGTTTTGCAAGGGCTGGTGGTCTTCCCCAGTGGATGCTTGAGAGGGAGGGAGGTCTATCGTTAGATGTCTACTTGGCCTCTTTGTTTATAATGTCTGACAGATGTAAAATACTACCAATGTCTTCCTAAAGATTCTTATACGTGGCGTGTCCCAGTTGTGAATAAGTTTATTATCTGTTTGAGGCAACGTTGTGATGTCTCTCGCTAGTCCATCCAGGTAACGTCGTACATGTAGGTCCGTATCGCAACATTCCCCTATACCATCTAGACATATTTTACGATATGTCGAAACCGCAGACAGCGATTTTCGAGACAGGACGAAGACTAACATACTACTACCAGCAGATATCTCTCCAAGTTCCAAGCCCCTAGCAACATAAGCCGCATCCAAGAACAATATTTCTTTTAGAGTGAAATCTAGTTATCTTCCGTATTCAAATTTCATCAATAGTATGACCTAGCCTACCCAGATTATCTCGACATCATAATGACCGCAGCATTCTATGGGGTTTATCATGACACTGAGGCCGTTCACCTCGAATTGACTTTAACGAACAACTCAGACTCTAAGAAGGTAGACGGCATATAATTCAATAGGTTCTAGTATTAAGTTGGAGTTTAATGCATTAATATCTACCTAAGTATAAACTTCTTGGCCTATTTATTTCCCGTTCGTCCATCCTACTCTTAATGCATCGTGGGTAGATTCTTCTCAAGTGTTGCAGGAAGAGTCAGACCCGTTGTATAATAAGAGATAGCTCCCTCGCACTTTGGTATTCCCCTCTATGGATTTTATCATGTAGACCTATAGTACTATGGGAAATTGAGCTCAACTAATCAATAGTCGCATAGTGCTTAAGAAGTTGTCGTTAATTCGGGCGATAGCTTGAAAAAGGGGTTCAGGGGGTGGCGTCAAGGGATTGATGACTAAGCATGTACGTACTGTTCAACGTTGGGTAACACAAAGACGACTCGGTAATATGAACAACCTTCAGCACCACGAGTTGAGGGCCCTTAGGAGACTGATTCAGATATTTCCTGCTAGATGTATGGCGGCATGAGTAAGGACGCGTTTATGTTGATATCCACGTTGGAAATCTGGGATATAATGGACATGGCAGACTTGGAAGGAGATTCTCCGACAAACTAGCTCACATATGGGATTTTCACCAATGTTTTCATGAAGGGAATATGGATATGGTGAGAAATTTATGATATTTGATGTCTACTGCTACTTCTAGGATGTACATGTAGTTTCCATTATTGTGAAGCTAGCAAATTAACATTGCCACCACCTCTTAAGAAACACCTTACGCGTGTCAAGCGTAGCCCTTCAAATAAAACGCTAGGAGAATTTTCAAAACTTTTGACGTGCCTACGTGGAATAATATTTGTGATATTCTATTTTAAGAACACTTCTTAAGCTGTTAGTAGGCAACACACTTCACAGAAAAAGCCAAAATGAAGTTATTTATAAGCCTCGGCGTTGGATTTAACTAGAAGAACTACTGCGTATACTATAGACAACTGAAATTGAATGAGTGACAACCCTTCACAACTGGATCATTGCACCTCCAACCTAGGGCAGCTGCCCATAGCTTGATTCGCACGAAACAAGAAACTCAAATCTGGTAAGGAGAGACCGCACGTCTCAATATTGTCTTGCTTTCCCAGAAGGTATCCGTCGCACTTTCAGTTTGTCGCTTAAACGCCAATGGGAGTCTGGCAGAGAACGTCCTGGCCGAGCTGCAAATTGTTAGTCGATGTGAGTCTGAAGAGGTATTGCGTTACTTACGACAGGGAGGACACAGCAGCGAGCGCGCTGGCCACCGGCGGCGCAGACGGCCTTGAAGTCAGCGGCACTGGAGGGGACCTTGCCAGCTGGAGGTCGATGATGGTTAGCAAAATCTATCTTTGTTCCGAGTCAGTCATAAGGAATCTTACGAGTCTGGCAGTCGAGGTCAGCGACACCGAGGACATCAGTGGCACAGCACTGAGCAGAGTCGTAGAGACCGCTGCAAGGGTCATAGGGAGCGGGAGAGTCACCGCCACCACCATAGCCGTTGCGCTTGACGGGGTTGGCCATGACGGCGGTAGCGAGGAAGGTGACGATGATGGTAGACAGCTGCATTTTGATTGTAGGTTGGGTTGTTGAGGACCGAAAGGCTCGATTAATGTGCAAGAAGCAGAAGTGAGGGTTGACTTGGCTGTGAAGGCTTGTTTGTTGATGATGAGAAGAAAAAAGTCCTGGATGGCGGGAGGATGGCTCTGATTTTATACTCGAGGGCCCTGCCCCTTTTGGCCGTAACTTAAGCAGTTGAAGCTCATGACTCCTCAACAACTCATCATCGAGTCCACGATCGAGAGTTCACAACAACACGATGCAACGTCGCGCTGGCCATGTAAAATTTCACATAGTGAGATTAAAGCAGCGCCATGTGCTCTAGCAGGGAGGAGAAAAAAGCCTATTGGATATGCCTCCGTATGGTCGATGCTGCAGCGGTAGTTCCTTCACGACGAGGAGGTGAGCTGAATGCACGCAAGGATATTTCAAAACTTGAAGCACCGGTTCTATTTACTCAACATGGCAAGAGATCGACAATACAGACTCAGTTTAAAGAGTCTCTCAAAGCAAGAATAAACGGCTAGTGGCAATGCGCCAATCAGAGACAACTACGGTAACAGCCCGGATGTTGCAATCGTTTGGTCTCAACATTGGTTCTCTAATCTAATAGTCTTGTGGATGACGTCGACGGCTACTCTTACGTTTCATTTGGCCGGGTAAGCGGTTCAGGGGCATGGAAATGTAATCGAATAACTTTAGTCAGAACGCTAACCATTCTGCTCCGGCTGTATTATATGAGGCAGCACTAGTAGGGATAAATGGACGCTACTACTAAATTCAACAGTCCGAACTGACATCTACGTGCTCCTCAAGCTTCATACGAATAAGTGGAAAGTGGTGCCACGAATAGCCTAAGACTTCACCTTTGAACTGACCGACCTTTCGTACGAACTCGGTCTTAGTGAAAGAAAATTTTGTTTTCATCTTAAACCCGTACTCGTATACCAACCACTATTCGTATAAAGGGGGAAGACGTGTGAAGTATGTATGTATGCCTAGTTTACAGGGCTACTCAGCCAGCTAAGCAGTAGGTATGTGATCCCCGCAAACTGCCAGCCGTGTTTACGAATCAGGAATAAGTATTCCGTAATGAGTATACTAAAACGATCAGCTCTAGGCGAATTTTAGGTTGCATGGTTTGAGCCGCAACGCCTGATTTGACGGCTGATACAGCTCGTTGTCCAATGCCGAATTTGGCAGCGGTCACACCACATCCTGCGTGCTGCCGGTGTACGAAAAATTCTTGGCACGCGTTGACGGGTCGGTTAATATAATTTCTCCACAGGGAGATCTAGATTGGATGGACGAGATCAGCGATCCTGTGCCTGAGCGAGATCTGATAGAAAGCATAGTTGAATTGTAAGGTTTGACTTGCAGCGATGATCATGCCACCAACTTGTATGCACGAGGATCAGGTATATGTACGATTGAGATGTTTTCTTGTAAATTGCAGGTAGATATAAAGGCAAGACATAGCTTGCTGGTTTAACAGAGTCCTGTGTAACCGATTTCTATAGTATTATTGCAAGTTTGTGACTTATGTTTCAAATTTAGGTACAATTCCCCGTCTGACCTCATCGAGAGTTATACAAGTGTGTAGAAATGTAAACCAATCTTCACAACATAGACTACCGAGATCTATTTTTGTTTGGGAACTATTCTATAGTAATACATATGAACATTTTCCAAGTTCTCTTTGCATGCGGGCATCTCCCTAGGCAACCTTCCTAGACGTTCCGTTCTCGATATGTGTAAGCGCGTCGTGCTGATTTAGCGCTGGCTGGTGTGTTGTAAGTTATGCGCACTACGATCCCTGTCCGCCTATCCACATCCGACCCATCCCAGGTTAAGGCCAGCCAACCAGGCCCGGGCTGGGAAGCTTGTCGTGCATGGACGCTATGGAACGGGACGTTGAGATAATTCCGGGGAAACAGTCGGACGATACGCGGGAATGCAGAACTATGTCATTTCTCCTCTTGGTTCTCACACGATGGGACTCGGCTATCGGGACGCCCTACAAAATACGACGGTTGAACGAATCCGTCCCAAACCTTTGGACATCGATTTAATTTACAGAAACCAGTTTTCAGAGAACTTCAGACACAGATGACCATACCCGCCCCCAAGTTGCCGCCCAGAGCAAGAACAGGATTGACCTCCAGAAATTCCTTTTCAGGGGGTGTAAGCAAACATACTCCTAGCCGCTCTTTTTGACTAGTGTAGGCTCACCGGTTCGGCGGCACAGCTCCAACCTAGCAAAGCTAGCTGTCAAGTACCCGCGGAACTCATTTCGCGGACGATGAGCGCGCCACCTGCATGAGCTGCATTAGTTACATGAATGGTACGTTCGGCAGCTAGCTTCGTTGAGGATACAGCAGATCGTACGACGGGTTCGTATAAGCTAATTAAAGTCTTGGAGAATTCTAGAACAGCCCTATCTACCAGATCTTAACAAATATACAGAAGCAGATCGAAAATCTTGTCATTTGAGCTTCCCCGTGTCTTTCCGATTCTAATGGTTGAACATCTATGGGTTTGGTTGTGTGTTACCAGGTAACACCTGCTGTGTTGAGCTGAGCTGAGTTACACACGGTTATTCACATCCTGCATAGTCCTCTAATGCGTAGTAACCTCCCGAATGCTCCGAGAATGTAACCTTGCTAGCCAAGTTTCTGACATAAATCTCCTAATCCTCTTTCCCCAGATCATAAAGATGATGAGGGCTAGGTTGTTGGCCAATAGCACGCCTCCGAAGATTCCCGACCTATTCGAATACCGTTAGCAATGACACCCTGAAGGAACGGAGGGTAACAAACATCACAACAGCGTAGCCGCTCTCCATAACCCATGTCAACACCTTCAGCCCGAAACCGAAGCTAATAGCCTGCTTGCCAATATTCATAGCAATCAACATCTCAGACGTGTTAGCGTAGTAGGAGTCCACCGCGTATGCAAGCGTGAATGAGAAGAAGAAGTATGCAGCCCAATAGTTCATAGCTCCTCCTACGAAGAAGCATATCCAATGCAATCCTCGTTCCGCGGTAAGACCATAGAGTACTATTCCTGCCGGGCCTGATGGACTAAATTAGCGGCTCCTCTCGTACCAAAGTTTGGGCTGCCACCGCGGCAGAGTCGTCTGTAGAGTGAAACTAACCTATCAACATCGCGGGTAACATTACCCCTAACCGCATCTCCGCCTCGCGGATTCCGCCATTACGTTTCGTGAAGAAAGCGGCGAGCCTGTCAGATGACGACGTAAAGGGAATAGCTAATCCATAGCCAACCACGGCGGCAAGAGCAAACAGCCCCGAATTGGTCTGCATGTATGTCAATAGGGGGCGAGAAGGATGGCTCCACAAGAACGACCTACCACTGGCCAGCTGTAAGGTGGCGACACGATCAAGATCGGGAATGTGTAAGAGAAAGCCAAGGCAGACAGCCCGATCTACTACATGTTAGTGCATCGCGCAGAAACCTGAATCTCGACACCATTCTAAAATAACATCTTCATATTCGAACGGATAAAAGCTCGATTTAGAAAGGGGACAGTAACGTGACATACTGCGAGCATTGTTAGTCTTCATGGAATGCGCTAGGATGAATGGCTAGTTCAGAAAGGCGGGATTTCAGGATGCTTGTTGACTGACCATTGATTCCAAAAGTAGTAATAACCCAAACGGACTGAGGTACGAGGAAGTAGGTAAAGGATCGGATCATCGTGGTAAAGAAGGGGACGTCAGGATCTACCCTCCCCCGGAGACTGAGCGTCTTCACAAAGCTTTTACGATCCGGGACAGCAAGTTCGGTTTGCCCAACCCCCTTTTCAACTTCATGTGCGCCCTCCTTTTCCGGTTCGTTCGGTGGCGTAGAAGCTGCTGAAAAGGCCTTTCGGTCATATGACGTCTCTTCAACGAAAAAGAATGCCAGTATTAGGAGCGCCATGGCGAAGGCGAATTCTACGTAGAAAAACAGCCTCCATCCATATCCGCCAGCAAGCATATAGCCAGCTGGTAATGCCGCGAAGGTACCCAGACATAGGCAGACTGCCAGAAGTTAGAGAAACTTCCTGTAAGGATCGACTCCATGTTTATTACCTGTATAATATCCAATACGCTTGCCCCTTTCGTGTAGGAAGAAGATATCATTGACTAATTGCACCGGGAGGGCTTCGCACACGCACGAGCCGAAGCAATGTAAGACCCTAGCGGCCATAAGCCCCTCGAAGGTCGTACATTGAGATGCCCCAATCAGGCCCGCGGCAAACTGAAGAAGCGTTAGAGGCGGCGCAGAGAAAACTCCAGTTCGAATATTATGGGGTCTTACCGTGACAAGGGAGAATAGCATCACAGGTCGGCGACCATACTTCAAGTACATGGGTACGAATATTAAGGAACCTTCCGTCGTATTAGTATGTTTATTCCTCTGTCTCTTACTTTCTCTCGTCCATTTAAGGGGCTCTACGTACCAAAACCAAACGCGAGGTTGGGGTAGGAGATCAGTTCTGATGATTGCGCAGGTGAAATTCCAAACTCCTCGGCCCAGAGGTCGATGTACGGGGAAGGCCCAATGATAGACGCGTTCGCTATAAAGGAATAGAAGGAACAGATGATGAGGATCATCGTCTTCTTAAACTCGGGCCACTGTCATCGTGTCAGACGTCGCTCATCCCTCTACACATTCATAGACGCAGACGAACCTGCAATGGATCATTGGGGTCCTCCGCAGGGACTGGGAACAGAGCTTGGCCGCCATAACCGGTGTCGTCGCCCTCTGAAATGTCGCAAGACTCATGTTAGCTTGGGAACCAACTTGGGGGCTTGGTGTCCGACGAGGATCTCATATTACGTACCTGCAGCTCTCAGATCCACGGTACCGGGAATTTCTTCATGCGCGTGACTATGTAAGAGATGGCCCTTGCCATGGGCGGCAGGTTTTGAAGTCATCTCATAAGAGGAACGAAGAGTAGGTAAGATGCAGTTGAGATACAGGGATGGTATGCGGCTGATACGGGTTTGAAGTATATGAGCTGTTGTTACACGGTCTCCTGTCGTCTTATTATTCGTTGCAGATTGCGCGTTTCGCCCTTCTGCGATCACATCTGGGGGATCTTCGTTCTTAGCTGGTAAGCTCGCGCAGGGTTCTCGACCCGTCTATCCCCAAATCGCGGGGAAGTCTAGGGTCGTATTATAGTGCTCGTCTTAAGCGGAGACTAGAGCCGAAATCTCTAACCGAGGACTTTACACGACGGTTATATACCCCTTTCTAAGCCATGACTATGATCGTTGGTCTATATGTCGGAGATGTTCAAAACCACGTGTTTTCGCATCTCGTTTCGCGTAGATTTTCTTATTCACGATTACTAGAGACGTCTTATTCAATAGGATCGCTGCCGCGACCTTTCCGCGTCGGCTTGGGTAACTTACAAAGATATTACAACTACATTTGCGCAAATAGTCTAATGGATATTACAATAGCACTTCTGAGTTTCCTCTATGGTTTCTTCAATAATTTCTTCAGCGCAAGATGTATACCAGCTTGTTGGTACGCTAGCCCCCAGATTTTGACTACGTAGATAGTGCATGAGTTAGACTGATTGATTATTCGCCCCCCTGATTGGACCTATTTCCAATACTATACGCTTTAGAGGGACCTTCTAGTTATACAAGATACCTCGTCTCAAATGTCTGTTCGGTGATTCGTTTCGGAGGCCTGGGCGGGCGCGTGGTGGTTTTCGCGTCCCGGGAAATTATTGAGATCACATGGCGTCCAAGACCGGATAGGGACTATGTTAGGAGCTTAAAACACGGTAGTTAGGTCCTGGAATGCCTGATATTCTCGGAAATGCTCACCAGCGGTGATTTTTCAGTGCCCCGATTCCCTACGCTATGGTATCACAGTTGGATGCTGGCATGAAGTCGGTCAAATTAATAAACCCTAGATTCAGAGACGGACTCGTGCTAGATATGTCCTAGGGGGTCCAGGCCCCTGAATGGTTAGCAGACTGGGTGGTAGTGCTCGCAACTAGGCTCGGAATTGCTTAGATCACATGGTATCCATGTGCGGAGCACCGGCAGCTAATCTAGCTAACTCAGCTCCGTGGGTTCTCGATCTCACTAAAAGCAAGTCTGATTTCAAGCTTAAATTTGGGGAATAGTGCATGGTTGGGGTCATCATCCTCGGTGATGTTTTCTATAGGAGCTACGATGACTACGGATTCAGGTTTCTACGCGGACGCCGTCTGGTGACTCTGGTCGTTATGTGAACCCCGCCGGAGAAAATAGGGGGCATCTGACCCATAGGAATCGCTGGAATGAATATGATATCGACTACCGTATCTCCCTGCGGTTTTAATCGATCAACTAATATTCATGGCTAGGACTGAAGGAACTAAACGGCTTGTGGAACGATCTCCGATTCGAGACGGCACATACCCGGTTGGACCGGGATGCCACACCGGACCCGAACATATGCATCCGAACGCCACTACGAGGAGCCATAGCAATGGCGCAGCGGCTGCACCGGAGTATCTAGTATGCCCGGATCCAGCGCGCCGGTACAATAGATCTAATCGGTTGCTTAAGCTAGTGATGAAGCATCGGGAGAATACCTTTCTTGTTCCGCAGCATTCTCTACGGTCATTTCGGTTAGCATGCTACTTGTAATTGGCATCCCCCTTTTTGGTACATGGCACCAAATGATGTTATGTGACTTGAAGACTACTAGGTGCCAATATGTGACGAAAAGATCCGATTGAGCGAGTAGTGACATTCATTTAATTTGCACCAGACGCGGCGCTGGTTTTGTATGAATGGCTGGGCCAATGTGCGACGAGACAAGATTAAACCGCTACTACTTAGAGCCACGAGACTTAAAGCAGCTTCTCTAGTTGATTGCCTTGCTGGCTTTCGATACTCCGACCGAAACCCATCACATTATCTGGGTGACTCGTGTGTTGATTGTTTTGACGATGTTACCATCAAGAAACATTAAATACTTTGACCGGTATCTCGGCACACCGAATTACCATTCGTACTCGGATACGTCCAATGAGTTAAATTCAGGAGGCAGAGCATGCGCGTCCTGAGGTCTCCCTTTTGACCTCTTCGACAAATGGGCTCTGCATATGAGATAATCCGGCCAGCCGGGCAAGGTATGTGTTGGCACCGCACAATCGTTGCGCGGTGAACGGTGCCAAGACATCGAATCTTGCTATCGAGTCCCACCGAACCGACCAGTCGAAGGCGTGGTGTCCGCTTGTTGGGTAGAATCGCAGGCGTGTTGTGGTCTGTGATGAAGGGATGGACCCATTGGGTATGTGCCAATTGGTTCGCTATGCCCAAATGGGCCATGGTTCTCACGATCCAAAGTGTGGTTCTATCGTTTTATTTCCGAATTCGAACGCACTGTGCCTGGGTGCCTGGCGGTGAGTGGTCAAGCGGCTGGGGATTCGACCCAACCACCTCCAAATTTAGTGGGATATTTGGTATCTCACCCAATGAAGAACGATCAATCTTCTTCCCAACCACGATTTGGACCTGAACGTAACCCCGAAATCAGGGGATGCGGTGAGATGCAGACGTTTGCATGTGCGAATGGGGACCAGAGTGGGCTCAAGGTAAGGAGCATGTAATGTAGGGAGCCATCGTATAAGAAGCTCGATACCCTCTCGGGTTCGTAGAGAGCTTTCCTTTTAGAGGATCCAGGGCCTTGGCCTTTCCAAACAATACCAACACAACCAATCACCAATCTTATCTTCGTATCAGCTGTCGAGATGCAGGCCTTCTCCATCATCGTCGCTGTCATTATGGCTGTCGTGAGCGCAGTCTCCGCCCCTGCAGAGGCGAGGGTAAGTCCGAATTAGTCCATTGCATGGGAATAATCTAGTACTAATTCATGAGTTTAGCAAGTCTCACGGAGTCAAATCACGTCCGCGTGACCCGCGGGGTTGGACAAGTTTCCAGCGATCTCGGTCCACGACCGAGATATCCGGGTCCTGTCCATATCCATAACACCGAAAGAGAACCTAGGTATCGGATGACCCTTTAGCTGGGGCTGAAGGGTTTGCGTGTGGAATGAGCATGTTATGAGCATCACCTAGTTATGTTATGAGCAACGGTTCGGCTCAGGCGGTGGATCGACGAGGAGGAGAGTCTTTGTGAGGATCGGTACTCAAGTTGAACCACCTGTATAATGAGCCATTCATTCCCCGACCGCCTATAGCGACTATCAAGTTGTCGTAGGCGCGTTAGCAGCCTCTTCAGGCTAATACAATCCCTTTTGTCCACCATGCCAACGCCTAGTGATGCATAAGTGACCAAACCCAAGTAATGTCCCCGTAGCCAGCTTATGCCATTGTGGCGCTAGCTATCCATAATAATACAACTTGTAATACCACCATTACGTCTTCCCATCATTAAGTCTTATTGTTCTCCGGTGCAACGCCGCCGTCATCGCCATCGCCCCAAACATTACGTGTTTCCTCTTCAACAGCTCTCATAGCGACAGCCACCTCTTCTAGTTTCTCAACGACATCCCTAACTCCTTGATCGATCTTCGAAAAGTAGCGATCGTTCGCCTCGCGCCTATTCCTCGCTAGCAGGATATCCCTTTCCGTCTCTTCCTCGAGCTTAGCACCGAGACGCTCGCGGTTGGTACCACTACTACCAGGCCGCAAGCTCGCAGTACCAGCCGTGCTCTTCCCGCCTTCCGTGCCCTCCGCCGCCGCCCTCCCAGCAGTCGCCGATATCGTCGGACCCAGACCCGTTCCCGCCGCGGCGGAGATCCCCAGTTCCCCCAAAGCACCCTTCAGGTTCGAGACCTCGCTCTTCGCAGCGGTAGTGTCAACCGAGTCCTCAGCCTCGCTGCGCGCCCATGCCTGCGCTAGTTTGATCTGCGCCGCGCGCAGCTCCGCCAGCTTGCGGTCGTGCTCCGGCCCGAAGATGTGCGTCCCCCCGCTCGCTGACAGCTCGACCTCCGTCAGTGTCGCCTGCATCTCCGCCCACAGCGCGTCGGTCCTATCGGCGGTGCGGGCGGAGTCTGCGGTCTGGTGGCGGGTGACGGTCGTGCGGTTGCGGGCGTTGAGGAGTGAAGCGCTGCGCGCGAGCGAGGGGGGAGCTTGGGACTGCTGTTGGTGCTGCGTTGATGTGCCGCTGGTATTCGCGTTCGCAGTGGCGGTCGAGGCGGCTACAGGCGGGACTGCCGGGCTCGCGGCGACCATACCGGAGAGCGAGACATGGGAGGCGGCGGGTGAGGGATGTAGGAATAGGCGAGGAGGGTCGCGAGCTTTGGAGTTGCTCGGTGTTAGTTTGAGGTTGTCCATGGCTACATTTTGATAGTTGACGAATAGGACTGAGGTTGAAATAGGAACCTTCAAATGTCCTGCTGGGAAGGACAGCCAGGAAGCCTGGTCAAGCGAGATGCTGTAGCCTGTGGCCTGTGATTGATGAATCTGACTGGTCGCTGAGATGTCGCGACTTGGACTCGAGCAATTGAGTGATGTAAGCCGTATTGAATTGGTCTGTGCACACTGGGCAATTCAAGGACCCAATACACCAGCCACATTGATAATGTGGGTCTAAAGCCTGGTAGCCCCTGCAATGTGGGCTCTGGCGCCACAGTTTGAAGTAGGGCGAAGAAACCCTTAGCAATTTTTCACCTCGCAGTTTCTGTGGAAAAATTAACCGAAAACTTCACATCCACGAACCGCTAGTCAATATATCCATCCAACCAAGACTTCTACACACCCATCTTTCAGCGATAACACATACAAATCGGTAGGTCCACCATCTTCTCTCGATCATCCCGCAAACAATCCCTCGAATTCGGTTGCTCTCGTGCTACCAATTCTTCCCCTCCTCTACGATACCCTTGACGAAAAAAACAATTCATCTATCTGCAATTGTACATTCGCTGACCGCGCAACCCCTCAACAACAGCAATCATGGGTAAAGGAAAGCCTCGTGGTCTCAACGCGGCCCGCAAGCTGCGACTGCACCGAAAGGAGCAGAAGTGGGCTGATCTCGGATACAAGAAGCGCGCTCTCGGTACCGCTTTCAAGTCGTCGCCGTTCGGTGGTTCCTCCCACGCCAAGGGCATCGTCCTCGAGAAGGTCGGTGTCGAAGCCAAGCAGCCCAACTCCGCTATCCGAAAGTGTGTCCGTGTCCAACTCATCAAGAACGGCAAGAAGGTTACTGCTTTCGGTACGAATACCCATTTATTTCTTTTTACGTTGGTTACTTTTTGGAGCGATGGAGGCCTTGTGGTTGGGAGAAAAAAAGACGGAAAAGATGTGCGATACTATTAGGCCACGGTTTTGCTAACATTATCCTATTCTAGTCCCCAATGACGGTTGCCTGAACTTCGTAGACGAGAACGACGAAGTCCTGCTCGCTGGTTTCGGTCGCAAGGGCAAGGCCAAGGGTGATATTCCCGGTGTGCGATTCAAGGTCGTCAAGGTTTCCGGTGTCGGTCTGCTGGCTCTGTGGAAGGAGAAGAAGGAGAAGCCGAGATCGTAAACAACTCGGTCGGGGACGAAGGGAAAAGGAAGAAAACGTGCAACGAGAGAAGGTTCATTGGGCATGCGGAGTCGATACGGCTTGCTTTGTTTCATCACGGCATCATAGGTTCGGGCCTTGATACTCATTCTCAGGTAGACGAGATCCACGAATAGAGATTCTGCGTCGCCAACGAAAATACTCGATACTTCTCTGGGATTCATGTGATATGTAATGTGGAGTTGTACAGTCTAAGCTGAATATACAAAATCGCCTAAGCAATTTCCATCTCATTTCGAGCCCTCTGGTTCTGGTTTTATGCATGGATGGATTTGTACAACCTGGTGCTACATATTCAACCCTCTTTCTCTTCTGTCTCATCTTGGGCGTATCGAACTAGATAATCGACCCCAAGGCCAAGACTAATCACGCCACCAGTGATCCAACACCCATTGACGAACCACCACCAGCAGTCCTTGACACTCTTCAGGTTTACCCTCTTTATCATCCATCCCAGTGTCAAAGCAGCGCCTCCGCAACTTCCAACGAAGAACGCTGGCCCCGCACCCGCCGCCATACCCGCAGCTCCGAGCAAGCCGATCTGCACCGCAGCAAGAGCAGTCAAGATCTTCTTGGTGTCAGCATCGTGCTTGAGCGCAATGCTCTTGATGCCCGCCTTCGCGTCGTCCTTGATATCCATATGCGCGTAGATCATGTCGTAAAGCACAGTCCAGGACACATTGCTCGCGTACAGCAATGCAGCCGCACTCAGCGCCGAGCTATTCGACAGCAGATCTACCCCGAGAGCCGGGAAGCCCATGATCGCGCCCCAGGAGAAGGTCAGTCCGAGCACGAACTGCGGGTAGTACGTCACGCGTTTCGCTAGCGGGTACGAGGCTACGAAGAGTAGGCTGGGGATGCCGTAGAACAGACATGACGTGGGGAACTGTAGCAGGATGCCGAGCCCTGCGAGTAGTTGCACGCCGGTGTATGTGAGCGCTTTGAACGGCGTTATAGCGCCGCGGGCTAAGGGCCGGTGCCGTGTCCGGGTTACGTGCGGATCCAGGTTCCGATCCCAGAGGTCGTTGATGGAGCATCCTGCCCCACGCATGATCAGGGCGCCGGCGAAGAAGAGCGCTGTGGTGCCGATGACAGATAGAGGGCTGGCTGCGGGGATCGCGAGAGGGGCAGCCATCAGCGTTGAGAATAGACATGGGAAGAACAGATAGTATGTCCCCGTGGGCTTGTCGATCCGGATGAGTTCCCCATAGGGTACCCAGGACTTAGGCAGACGTGATAGAATGCCGGATGTAGGTGGTGAGTAGGGCTCTATGGCGGCTGCTGAGGATGGTGAGTCGATAGTATGGGCTTCCCGTCGACATGATGATGGCGGGAAGGCCGGGATTATGTGTCTGGGTTTGGGGAAGCTAAGAGCCGTTGATGCCGGTGCTGCACTCCGGGGATGCTTTGAGGCGTTTTGATGAAGCTGTCTTAATAGCGTCCATGACTTCGGGGAGATCGGACGACGTGATAATAGACATCTCGTACCATTTGGGATGGTAAGCCGATACATCCCGCCCACTAGAATTACGTTCTAAAACCTTATTAGCCAGATATCCGGTAAGTATCCGCGATGCTACCATCGTTAAGATGCCGTGACAAATTCCGAGGAGTTTTAGAGGTGGCACTATTGAACTCCGAGAAACCAACACTGAACCCAATTAGATGTCGGTGACTAATCTCTATATTCCTAGTACATAGTAGCTTAGGGCTTTCCTCATGTCACAGCTTTCTTAATGATATAAGAAGTTGCGTTTAACGTATCTATAGCTCACACTTTCCTTAGGGTCTGCTTTGCTTCGGTTTCCAGCGGTGGGTTGCTAGTTCCTGCCTCTGTATGAAAGTTGTCTAAGAGAAATGAAGACCTACCTCCTATATGAATCCGAATTTGTCTTTACTTCAAACCTAATTCTATCATGTGTATATATGTACAACGTGGATATAGTAAAGAGAAAAGAAAATGATTGAATGTCTTGACCGAAATTCTACTCAGTGTTAATAATTTCTATGAAGTCTGATTTTATGTAAGTCTCGTCGTCTCTATCAACGGAATGTGGTCAGTGCGCTACAATATTTGGAGCTTTCCGTCTGCCGTGTCCCCATTGTGAATTAAGGTGGGGCAGTTTATCATCCAGTAGAGTGGTACAAGTACTTCTACAGTAAGGTTAGCGGTTAATTAGCACTGAAGCTTTGTGAGTCGCCTGTCGCCTCTAAATTTATTGTCATAGCTCTTTCCATCGCGTCAGGCGTGCATCGGTTTTTGTTCCGGCGCTCTTCCTGTAAATATTTTTGGCCCTGAAAGTTACCATCTTTCTTTCACGGCGGCAAAAATCATGTCGGCGATGGGCTCTTTTGATATATCACACATAATGATATAACTGTTATTGGTTCCTACTTGTAAATGTTGTCGCAAACGTGAACGGCTCACTGGCGCGTCTGATGGTGTTCATAAGCATCTTCACCAACCCCGCCACCGTTTTCACGATCCATATTCACGACGCTCAACCTCCGAATTCTTTGCCCTGAAAGCGAAATTCGATATACAAAATGCCGACCACTCTACACCCCCAAGCCAAGTTCGATCCTATCCCTCCCGATCTCGACCTTCATGCGCTCGTCGATCGCAGTCCAAACTTCGACTGGGTAGTGCGCATCTCTACAGCTCAGATCAGGCGCCTTGGTCCTTCCGGTTTCGAGAAGCTCGTACAGCTGCATGTTATCGAGGGAGGTCGGCCATTAGTAATAGAAGGATGGAACAAGGTTCTCCCCGATGATTTGTTCAGTGCCACTTGGTTAGAGAAAACATACGATAAGAAGCGTAAGTTCTGTTTCGGGGTGGGGGAGGGCAAAGTGTGCTGATACGTGACTATAGAGGAAAATGTTCGCGACATAAATGCACGGACGGATATACCAATGACCACCGGTCATTACTTGCGATCAATGCGACAGTTGACTAACCAATGGTCCCCGACGAACTTCCGCGATGAACGACGGCAGCGCCTCTACCTGAAAGATATAGATTGCCCGCCCGAGTGGTATAACCATCTGAAAAAGGTTATCCCTCCGAATGTCTTCTATATGAATGAGAATATCAGCGAGAATCCTAACTTAGGTGCCCGGAATGACGACATCTTTGGTGCCCCGGAGAGGACTGCCGCAGTAGCAGGTGACTTAATGAGTAGCCTCCCAGAGGAGATGCGAGCGCAAAATCTTATGTGCTACATTGGCCACGAAGGAACATACACACCGGCGCACCGAGAAATGTGCGCGAGCTTGGGTCAAAACATCATGGTTGAGGCTTCGGGTGATGAGAATGGAGAAAAGCCAGGGTCCTCAATTTGGTTCATGACCGAGACCAAGGATCGTGAAGTCGTGCGAGAATACTTTCTCTCCATGCTTGGCCACGATATCGAGATCGAGAAGCATTTCGCACAGATCAACGCCTGGAAGAAGGCGAATTTCCCCGTTTATATTGTCGAGCAGAAGGCTGGCGACTTCATTCTAATACCTCCTCTGGCCCCTCATCAGGTCTGGAACCGTGGGACAAGAACTATGAAAGTTGCTTGGAATAGAACAACAGTCGAAACCCTCGATTTAGCGCTCCACGAGGCCTTGCCAAAAGCAAGATTGGTCTGTCGAGACGAACAATACAAAAACAAAGCTATCATCTATTTTACACTGGAAAAATATTATACCGAACTTGAAGCCGCTGAGGAGAGCTCTGAGGTTGGCTTATTAGGCTTTGGTCAAGAGTTGATGCAAAACTCTTCGCGCATGAAGCAGATGGCCAACGACTTCAAGCGTTTACTCGGTCTCTTCACTGAGATTCTTGTCGACGAGATGTTCGCATCTAAGCAGACGAATGTTGAATACGTTCCATTCGACTCAAATATCACTTGCTCATATTGTCGGTCCAACATTTTCAATCGCTTCTTGACTTGTAAGTGCTGCGTGCGCACGCTAATAAACGGGGATGAGGATACCTATGACATTTGTATGGAATGCTACGCCATGGGACGTTCGTGTGTCTGTATCTCTGGTCTCCAATGGTGCGAGCAATGGAAGTGGCCAGATCTCATTGAGAAGTATGAGACTTGGCGAGCAATGGTCATGAAACAAGATGGATTTATCGACGTTGACTTATCACCGCAACCTATTGAGCTGGCGCGAAAAAAATTCGGGAAAAAGTCAGTGGCGCAAATATGCCAAGACGAACTTCGTAGGAGACCATGGAATGATATCACCAAGCCACCCGACCACCGAGCCGAAGAGTCGGACGAACCCGAGGTTGATGACGAAGGTCGTGTCAAGAAGAAAGCAAAATCAAGACGCAAGCCCAAAAAAGGCGCTGTCTTCACCTGTCATGTTTGTTGCCATAAGGAATACACATACAAGCTAAACTTTTGCACAACGTGCCAAAACGCATACTGTTATGGTGTCCTATGGCGGGCATTTGACATGATGCCGCAGGCAGCAATGGAGAAGGAACATTGGCAGTGTCCAAGGTGCCTCAAGATTTGCAACTGCGGTTCATGTAGACAGAGGGGTAACACGACCCCTTATGTACCCAAAAATACCTTGCTTGGACATGACACTCGACCGATTGCAGACGATCGCAGCGTCGAGTCGATCGTTGACTTCAGACAACACAATCTAAGCTGGTTGAAGGCTACCGGAGAAGAGAATCGGAGTAAGGATACGAAACGAATGCAGCGACTTAAGCAGCAGGCAGATGCTGAAAAGGCCAAAGATCCTCTGGCTTCGTTGGATACCGCAGACGACGCTCCCCATGAAATGGACTCGGCTCTCCAAGACTCTATCATGAATGGTTACGGCGATCAAAGCCACTTGCTGGGTCATGATAGCGCAGCGAACGCTCATTCTGCAAACGACCATACATCTACGTCCAATACTCCCCAGGGTGAAAATGAACCAGAAAATCATGCTGAGAATGGTGATGCATCTGGTCCTCCGGATGCCGACGGCGATTCAACTTACCCTGATCCATCCCAGTATCCCGACCCACCTTTAGTTAATCGCGAACGAATGATGGGAATAGGGTTCTACGACCAGGATGAGAGTACGGATAAAATTCTGTTCGATCCTTTCCAAATTCCGTCCGCGGATGCTCTTAATGACGAACCAGAGATGTCTGAGTTCGTGAAGAAGACCCTTCGACTCGCGAAGAGAAAGGCAAGACTCGAAATAGATGACGATCCTGATTTTAGAGGCCCAAGAAGTCATCAACGCAAAAAGCCCAAGACCGGAAACCTTGATCAATTAGTTAACTTGGATCCGGCCTTACTTGGAGCCCTTGGCAATGGTGGCACTTCTACACCGACAGAGGCGGTTGCGCCGAGTGAGCCTACCGAACAAGTAGCGAGCGGTGCTGTGGAAGCGCAACCAAGTGAAGCTTCGGAAGCAAATCCTCGCCCTAAACCGACGCGGCAACCACTTCCCATTGACCCCTTACGACCTATCCTACGGCATGCTAAACCGAGGGTATCATATGTGGAAGCTGAGGAACCTATAGATGATCCGGATGATACTGTCCCGATCAAACCTATTAGGATATTTGATTCGGAAAACGAAGACGGCGCCCCCGGGGAGGAATTAGACCCTGTGGATCTTGCAGCGGACGCAATCCGCGCATTGACGCAACTTCCCGCCCCCGGCGGAGAGAGCTCAACTGTTGCTTCAAGCACTCCGCAACCCGGGGCCAAAAGGCGAGGACGGCCGCCCCGAAACTCTACTGGCACTACTGGCACTACTGGCACTACTGGCACTCCTGGCACTCCTGGCACGGCGACAGCTCCTTCTACAGGGAAAAAGCGTGGCCGTCCTCCAGGACGACCGAAGAAATCCACACTCAATGAACCCGACAATGATGGCGATAGCACTATGGTGGACGCTGAGAATGCTAGTGGGGTTCAGAATGAGGAAGATATTACTATGAATGATCTCGAAGCGCGATTAATACGAGAATTAGCGAACGCGAATGAAGACGGAGAACAGCCGCAACCAACGCCTGCGCCGTCTCGCGGAGGTTTGGCGAAGAGAAGAGGTCGCCCCCCAGGAAGACCTCGCGCGCAACGGTCGCCCACGGTATCTCACTCTGATGACGCGGAGCCGTCTCCGGATACTCGTTTCATGTCAATGAGGGAACGAGCGGCATTGAGAGGCAAGAAGTTCAAGATAGGCACGCGCCGAGCAAGGAATAGTACAACGGGAAGCCCGGCTGTAGCTTCCGCTACAGCAACGCCTGGAGCTACAGCTCCCCAGGATTCGGGAGACAAGTCAGTGCCGGAACCTAACGATATCGAAGAGACTAGTAAGCCTAGTCCTAAACGAGGTCGCAAGGAACTGGTTGACGACGATTTCGAGCCCGCTGCCGCCGAAGCTGAGCCTTCGCCTTCACCTTCGTCTTCAAACAGCCCGACGCCGGAACGACAGGTGCCCGCACGAAAGGTGCCAGAACGATCACGGCCTTCCAGGAAATCAGGCGGGCCTACCGTTGTCCGACTATCAATCTCGTCGGATGATAGCTCGAGCGACTCGGACTCGGACTCTGAAGGCGTCCCTGCCAAGAAACAGTTCGTTGCTATACGCGGGCGCGGGAGAGGGAGATGGAGAGGTGGTAGGCCGCGAGGTCGTGCATCTTAAAATAGGTGATGAAGCTTGACGTTGTTAACGTTCAGGGATGGGATTCCAGGAAGGATTTTTCGCGGCGTAGGGGTTAATAACCGGCGTTAATACGCGTGGGATCGATTAATCAGTCAATGGTCTATTGGTTCTTCGTGGTCTATTCATACGCATCTGTAGTTATATGATGTTTCACCAACTACCCGAACTACTAGTTCTTGCACGCACGACTCAGATAGCTAGCTGCCGTAGCTAGGATGGGCTACTTGCGTATGTAGTCAATGGAGTCTCTTTGGAATGATATTATGGGCGACCTTACTACGTTGAACGTAACTGTGATAGACCCAAGCGACTCCAGTGTCTACTCGGGTAGTGACGTATGCACACGACCATTCTTTCGGATTCGTTTCTGCGTATCTAACGACGCATGTAACAGATAAGTTACATAGTTTCGTAACCCCTTTTCACCATTGAATCTCACTATCCAACGCGCGTCGATCATGCCCACGAGAGATAACAGGATACTAAGCGATATCAACACCACGGCTCGTCCCGCTAGTTGCCTATTAGATGTAGATGCTTCGGTCGAACTTCTATCCTGGATAGGATAATTTCACTATTAGAAGCTTAGAGCTCCCTCATCCAGTATTGAGTACATGGGTGATTTAGTGCCCCCTTTTCCCCCTAATTTAGACAACGCACCACTCTATGGGTCCATAATGGAGGGTTCTCTGTCTAGGTCAAGGGGGCTATTAAGGAACGAAAAGGTACCCATAGAGGCTCATAGTCTTAGCTATCATGTACTAGAAACCTGGTAGGTAGGAGTCTTAGTCCGTATTGTAACATGCTCACGACAACACTGCCTCCTAAGATCCGACACCTCTCGGAGCTAATAGAACCCATGGCTACTTTAAAATTTCCGAAGTGTCTTGTGTACTACTAAACGGAGATTTTCTCCGGTATAGCTTTCTAGTTATCCCTACACCAGTGAAGCCAGGAGATAGTGGACAAAAGTAGACGAAGCAGCAGACACGCAATCGGGGCAGTTATAACGCGCGATATAGGTTGAAATATCGCTATACAGATCTATAGGTATTATTATATCTTTTCATCGACTTATCTCCATCTTTGATCGACGAGCTCATGGAATATCAATACTCGGTTTGCTCGGCCCCTTAGTTTCGGTCTTACCCGAATACCCATATATTCTAACACCCGCTGTACAAGCTCGACCTTTTCCATATGGCTGGTTTGGTTGATACAGGCTCCAGAGCTGGTCGCTGAGTCTAAGTAGAGCTAGGGAGCCTGTAAGCGTTCCTCTTCCCAGTGGTTGAAGCCATTCCCAAGTATCAAATAATTAACCTGAATTGTATGGTCCCCGGCGTAGCTTTCTCCCTTTTCATGAATCTACACAAGATACGATAGGTTACATTGCATAGGGACTTAGACGGCTGCTATAAATTCACATGCCACATGTGAAATCTAATATCTGCCAACTTTTCATCAAAATTGTCCTGGCGCTATCGCCAATTGGTGTATCACCACCTCCCCCCTTTTTAACTGCATATCAAGAAACCTACCACTACATCAGCATTCTAAACGCCATGGACTAACCACCAAGCCAAGAGCTGATTTTCTAAGAATATCTATAGCATCGAGTTCTCGTCCATCCTATGTGTGAAGATCTTAGGAAGCATCACGTCTGTTTCACTTCACGTTTCTGGGCGCTTCGTACTATAGAGTTTTTAGTATTCTGAAATGCCGATGAATCCCCCCCTTTTCGCACCTTGGTCCATAATACCGCCCACGCGACTATGTGTGATGGTCTCGTACGCTAGCAGGCTCGCAAGTGGGTTGTACATAGTAGTTCATTAGGGAGTGGGGGTGACACATTAGAAACCGACGGAGGGAGGCTAAAATTGCCTAGTAGCCGCTTAATTTGAATAGGGCGCTCGTCTCATAGGGTCGGCTGTCACCGAGGTAAACAATCTATCATTCTAGTAACTCTATCGGTATTTTCCTATTAGCTCTGGCTATCTCCCGACAACCCCAATATTTATTTGCGTCTAATGTGTGAGAATTACCATTCATGTATCAGAATCATCAGGATTAGCAAAGAAAAATCTCCCAAAATGTGCCACTCGTGGATGCTTCCGAGAGAACTCTATTAGGTAGTCCTCCCGGCGAGCTAAGAAATACCCGAACGGGGGGATTCAGGGCCCTTTTGTCGTTATGCGTGGGAACAACTCCACTCTTAGAGGTCTCGGTTCAATATCCGGCGCTATGCCACCGACTCCATCAATCGCGTTGTCGCCTTGGAACTGGGGCCCTCGGGAAAATCCTCTGAAGAAGATTTCTGGCACGTGTTTCTACGCTATCCTACCTATAGCAGACTGAATATAATAGACTAAACTAATGGATAATGGTGGTGACATCGGTGGCGTTGTCGTGGCAAGCCAGCCTGAGATGAAGGCCGTTCGATGATAGGGTTGTCGGTCCTTTATCTGCCCCGGGACACTCCGCCTTCACCTGAAAGTCCGACGACTAGATATTAAGCTAAAATAATCCGGTTTAGGGGAGGTGTCAAGTTGTATCTTGTTGATGACTACTCTTGTGGGCCAAGTTCCTAAGGAAATGATCTCGCGCATTGGCAGGGCGGGACCATGAATGTAGCAAAGAAGGATATTATAGGGGGGTCTACATAGATCTCCATGCGAAAATCCGGGGTCAATCAGCCTTCTCTGGTAATACTGACCATCGTCTGATCTGTGTATCATATTTATTACCTGGGATATACTTACATGCAGATCATCCCAACCTTCCAGAACGTTAATGAGTGCTTTATAGGAAACCTCCACTTCCCTTCCCGTTGGGTTAATGATATGAGGGGTACGTAAAGGTGACAGGTTGGAATGGATACGATGTGACTGTAGACGGGTTCGAGACTATATCTCACCGGCCGTGCGTTCCTTAGCTAGTCATGTATGGAGTAAAATAGGGCTCCACGACGAAAGTGGGTGGCAATGGTCTTTTGGGCGGACCGAGCGATCATTAAAACCTTCTCTCGAACTATTGAAGAGCCAGTCCTGATGGCGTTGAAAGACCGCTAGAGAATCACCTCTCCCGCTGTCTAAACTCATAGTTCTACGCTTGATCTTACCCTAATGTAAAGAGGAGCCGGATATCCCTAGTTTTAAAATTACGGGCGCTTGACGTACTATGAAAATCACTACGTCAGAGTAAAATGGTAACAATTACGAGATGGTTTGCGCAGGTGTGTCACTAAACGCACAATTTTGCAGCAACTTCTCTGTTGATTTAACGATATTCGTATTATTCACTTAGTAGTACACGGTGGAGCTATAGAGCTCTATATTGAGTAAAGGGAAAAAGAGACTTGGTAGATATCCCTTGAATTTTGTGTAGACATTTTCCCCCCCTTAACGCCAGCAAGTATTGTACATAAGAGCTCACTCATAGCGAGCCATTGCTGGATACTTTCGAATGTGTCGTACGGTCGTCAACGTTGCTTCTCGGTCCTTTACGGTACTCGTCCTCACTCGAAACAGTAAATTGTGTAGTTCGCATGATGCCCGTGCCAGTAAGAATTTCCTCATCGGAATCTCGTGCAGATCGGACTTCGGTGCGTACTCGCCGGCCGTTCATATCCTTCAATCCAATGTTGGTATTATTTTCCGGCCCGTCTGTGGTCCTGATATAACCCTGCTGTGCCGCATGTGTTGCGCCGCCGTACTTATGCTGGCCGTAGTAGGACCGGTCGCCAGTTGACTTGAGATGTGGTATCCAGCGGCGGATAAGCGGCCATAGTGCCGGGGCTGATGCAGTCAAAATAGCAAGATTACACTCTATCGAAGAGACACAGAAGCCAATGGAGAAGTTCTTGTCCGGGCTGGGGTCGTTGAAGTTCTGAGCAAGGAAGTAGAGACGAACGATGCTGACAATCGTAACACTATAGCGGAATTTGTGTTAGTCTTGCAAATTTGGATCATCATGGCCGTATGATCACGGCGGGAAATAAGTATTACTTACAGTACACCCAACATAAATACACCGATCAGAGCGATCTTTCGGTTCTTGTTGATTTTCAAACCCAGGAAAATGTAGAACGGAAGAGCGACGGCAACAACGTCGGTCATAATAGTCAGAGCGGCAGCCGCTACACCGAAAGGGAACTGTTCGATACAGTGACCTTCAACAAGCGGATGCCAATTCCTCTCGATAGGAGTGCATTGGAAAATGACGACGATGAAGATAGCAACCATCAGGACCGTGTTGAAGATGATGGTGCCCCAGACAACATATCGAACGCCGGCCTTGATACCTGAGAAACGTAGGAGGAAGACGAGTACCGACTGTTTCACTAATGTCAAGATGGGTTGGTAGACAGCGCCGACGACGTAGATCCAGATCAGTCCCTCAGTGGGATCAAAGGGCATAGGAACATCCCAGAAATGAATTCCTATAAAGAGCGCTTTCATAACTACAAGTTGTTAGATCTTGGCCATTCGTAGGTGCTATACTGCGTTTTCGTACCTTTAATTGAGCCCACTGCTAGAGCAATACTCAAAACCATGGAAGCAACGATGAGGCCATCGTCTACATGCCGATTCACGTTAGCGCTACGAGAATTTCAACGACTAAAATCTCGGAGTGTTGACTTACCCCAACCGAAGCTCTTCGTATCGAGCCTGATATAAGTCCTCAAGACGACGACTATCAGTGCAAGCGCAGGGCATACAATCTCTATTGCAATACCCAGATTTTGAAGCCAACTCGTCGGATTGGGGTTTGTTGGCCCTACGGGAGCCACCGCAGAGCTGTCCGACATGGTGAGTGATCGTCAGAATATCTGTGCAGGCCCTACTCAGATAAGCTCAAGATCGATCCCCGAGATGAGTTGACTCAAGGAGTAGAGATCGTCGTTGGAGGTCCAGGAAATCGTTCATATATGTCCCATTCCATGGGACTACGGTAAGGTTTGGATCTTGGTAGCCGGGGAGTTAGGGACGGCGCTGCAACATTATCAAGGGTATTGAGGCCTCGACATGCTCGCCTTGCTCGTCCCTTGTGAATAACAACGTGGTATGCCACATTAGACTCTCGCATGACTTGGCAACATAGCAGTACGGGTAGGCAAGTCCAAACCTTGGAAGCAGACAATCGTTCCCTATACTAACTCGAAACATACCATTGGCATGGATTCCCCGGTCTCAATCTAGAACAATCCAGCATCCGATGTCCGTAACTGGATAGTCTCTCAGCCTTAGCGAAGAGCCAGAATCGGCCGAGCTCGCACGAGTTCGCCACCACATGTATTCTATAACCCACAACATTAGCTAAGCTTGGTAAAGCGAAATTTCTTACCATAAGCGACGGAACATCGCTTCTTTTTTGTTCCCTATCCTTTGCGTCTGTGGAATGTTCTATATGTTCTCTCTATTAGACGTTGCACGGATATTCTTCGTACTCGCAACTACACCAACCTGTGGAGCATATTTGAGCAGAAATGTAACTTCACACTACTATCATGCATTAGTTCCTTCATGTACATGGAACGTAGCTCGCTTAATAATAAGTGCGGCCCTACCCACATAGTAGGAGCCGTCCTTGAAGTGTAGTGTGTGCCGGTATTGAGCGAGGACGCTAGAGTTTTTCCCCCTATACGTAACTTGGGTTCATCACATGCTGACGGTTAATAAGTAAAACATGCGCCTTGTAACTATTGCCGAGATTTCTGTATTGCAACGCCTTGTAGTCCCCCGGTTAGTTTACCCTCCCTTTCCAAGAGCCGGAAAATGCTTTCCTAATCAGACCCCTAATTCTCAGGGGACCGTCGGATGCTCGAATCCTCTTGGGCGGATTAAGTTTAGAGCGTCTCCCGCTCAGTCTCCCTATACCTCTTATGCGTTGCCTTGTTTACTTGATTTCGTAATCACTCTGTGAGGATATTGGAAGGTATAAGGCTAAGTAGATCGTCAACAAGTTCACAATAGCCGTTCGGGCCATGCCGTGGCTATCTCAGCCTTAACTGGTTTCTCCTGGGCGATTCATACGGAGAGCGAATTAGATCGCATTTATCAAGATTTTCCTGACGCCACAGACATCATCATCAAAGCTTAGTGAGTTTCCGTGACGTTCGTTCTAAGTATCGAGAGCTGATTAACTATTTCTTCGCGTAATATGAAATGGGAGAAGCGAGAAAAGGGGGGAGGGGCAACCATAATACTATTTTCGCGAGACCCTTTCAATTGGCTAGACACCGAATTGGGGCAATGCAGCAGTTCGCAGCTTTTGGGATGCGTACCTGCGTATAATATCACCTATATTATAGGTATGCAACGTACACTCTCCACAATCCGTCGTTCCGGAGCGGAGTATCGACTCTTGACAGCCCCTGGCCAAGACCAATACAGGAGCGCCGAGCTAGGCTAATGCTAGCTTTGTAACGGAGTCTTACCTTCGTTTGGAGCATCTATACTCAGTACGGAGTAGCACGATGGAACGCTTTACTTAGTGAGTGTATATTGAGACTTTTTCTCGAACAACACGAGATTGCAGAGGACTGTTATGTTATGTGTAAACCGTGACTAAAGCTCACTTGTGTCCATAGTGGCGTAGGCCCATGATACTACTGTCTATGCTATATACTACCGCCTGGTCTTGTATGTATTAATTCCCAAACTATTGATATTCTGTGCATTAGTCTACATGATACCACGTGGCTCGCAAGGAATATCGGCCGCTTTATCGGGTCGTATAAAGTATTCACGCAGGGACGATCCTTTGGATTATTTTCTGTTGTAGTTCCCCAGCGTGAAGCTTGCTTGAGGACTGTTTACCCGGTGGCTGGGCGTTCCCTACTTTCCATCTGCACAGGAGCCTACCACATCACACCAATGGCGCGTCTCGTGTTCGTTGCGGCTCTCTCGCTAGCCAACTTAGCGCTCGCTCAGACAATCCAAGATGGCGTCGGTAAGTCAGGTTTTGAGACACATGCAGCATCATTAGCATGTCGGAATCATGGAATAGTTCTGCTAACCACCCTTGTCAATTTAAGCAGAAGCCACTGAAGAGAATGTCGCGCCGGCGGTTGAGACAGTAGAAGCTGATGCTGCATCATCGGGCATCGACTACTTCCCATATGAGTCAAGCCAGCTGACAACTGACGTTATTACCAACTTGACAAACTACAACCTTAGTAACGTCGATCTCTTCGATTTCAGCGACGCTGAAAGCGCGGTTGAGAAACGTACTGCCCGTGTCTGCAAGACTCATCCCAGTGACAGGACCTGGCCGATTCGCCCGATATGGGATATCTTCAACATCCTACTAGGCGGCGCTCTGGTTGAAGGTGTGCCCGCCGCTGCACCCTGCTACTCTGACTGGCCGCAATACAATGAGGCGAAATGTGCTTCGATCACCTCCCAGTGGCAGACGCCCCAGTACCAGTGAGTTTGGCATCTTTCTTATGACTTGAATTAACCCCTAACGCGCCCCAGACTTTCACAGCCGTTGGGAATCCAGTATTACGCTTTTGAGGGCGTGAGCTGCTTGCCGCCTACCCTTACGCGAACGGGTGCTAAGTGCACTCTCGGAGGCATGCCGTCGTACGTCGTTAAGGCGACGAATGTTGCGCAGATTCAGCTTGCTGTCAATTTCGCGCGTAACCTGAACCTGCGTTTGATCGTTAAAAATAAGGGGCACGATTTCAAAGCTAAATCCACTGGCGCCGGAGCCCTTTCTATCTGGACCAATGCCCTCCAAGGGATTCAATACCTAGGCTCCACATACACTCATGGTCCCTCAGGCTATCGGGGTCCGGCTTTCAAGATTGGAGCCGGCGTTCAAGCCTTACCCCTTTATCAGGCTGCAGACAAATTAGGCCTCCATATCGTTGGTGGTAATACTCGTGTAAGTGTTATCTGCCAACCCCTTTCAGTACCGCATAATATAATTATCGAGCCTAACCTCAATATACTAGACCGTCGGTATCGGTGGTGGGTATACTGCCGGTGGCGGCCACTCGCCGTTGCTCTCCATGCACGGCATGGCTGCCGACCAAGTCTTGTCGATGGAAGTTGTCTTACCGAACGGCCGTTTCGTGTCTGTCGATGAGCAGAAGTACCCCGATCTCTTCTTCGCTCTTCGTGGCGGTGGTGGTAGCACCTGGGGTATTGTGACCTCGCTCGTCATCCGAGCTTACCCGAAGAAGGCCGTCTCTACCTTGAGCTACAGCTTCGGTGTTAACGCTAATGTTTCAGCGGAGACTTTCTGGAAGGGTGTTGATGCGGTCTTCGCCAAGTTCCCCGAATACGCCGACAAGGGAATGTACAGCTACTGGTCGATCAGCTGCTTCTTTGATTGCTCTTTCTCCATGGCACCCCAGTGGGGAAATGACATGACCTCTACTGCGATGAAGACCCTGTCTAATACCCTATTCAGCGAGCTTTCTACCATGGGTATCACTGTCAGCGATGCTGTGTATAAGGATTATGATGGTGTATTGAAGGGTATCGAAGGCACTTGGTCCGCCGAAAGCGAACAGACCGGTGTCTGGAACTTCAACACCGGATCGCGACTATTCCCCCGATCTAACTGGGAAGACCCTACTAAGTTTGCCGCCCAGTCCGCGGCTCTCCGACAAGCTGTCGAGAAGGCCGGCCTAATGCTCGGATACAACATGAAAGCAGCCAAGAACCCGACACTCAACCAGACCAACGCCGTGAACCCAGCGTGGCGTGAGACCGTGCTACACGCCTTGCTTGGCGCGACATGGAGCCAGGAGGCTACCCCCGCGGACATTGCAGCTGCGAACAAGAACCTCGTCGAGATGATGCAGCCATGGCGAGATGCGTCTCCCGGAGCTGGCGCGTACCTCAACGAAGCAGACATCAACGAACCCAACTGGCAGCAGGCCTTCTACGGATCCAACTACGACTACCTATACCAGCTGAAGCAGAAGTACGACCCCTGGGGTCTACTGTGGGCACCTACTGCTGTTGGCTCCGAGGACTGGTATGTCACCGGCCAGATCGCGTACTACCCGACTCAGAACGGAAAACTGTGCCCCAAATGACGGTGCGCCAAGGCTCCGAATAGACGGAGCGTTACTTAATGTAAGTAACGAGTTGCGGAGCCACAACCACTTATAATTATAAAAAGAATTTGAAAGCTTTAAAGCGACAAGAATATAGACCGGGCACACGCCCAAACCTCCTATTGAGATTGCGTCACTCTAGCTCGTAGGCACGCATTACAGTTTGTCTATATCTAGATAGTGTTAGCTTTCATAACGGAGTAATACACACCCCCTGAATAAGATCAGTGTTGACTCTTCTAGTTATCGTTACTGTGACTTTAGCTCTTGTTACATCAGCACTATGCGATCGCCAGCCGCAGTAGGGACCTCGATGACCCTTTCTAGTCCATAGTCGCAAGCCGTTCCCTACTTCATTAGTGTCTCAAGTCTTGGTATACCCAATTTCTTTCTTAAATTTAATTAATTATAAATCCTTTAGCAAGTTGTGAAGACAACTATAAACTCTCTCTCATAATTGTATATCTGTTCCATATGTCAATTAAAATCAAATCAATAATTGCTGGCTCATAATTTGTCGTATGAAAGAAAATCCCAAGCTCCCTTTCAAAGAGACTGATCTGGCCTATGGTTAAATGGAACATAAACGGCCACCCCTATACGGCTTTCAGTACAAAGGACATGCTGTTATATCACGTAAAATCCGATGGCTTTATCGGAATATAGAAATACTAGAATATCCTGGTAACCTGACCTGGGTCATAAGGGCTTCACTATTACTAGGCTGATACCCATAGTCAGGAGCATGTCGACGTGTGATTCTGAACCGTATGCAGTCAGCTCCAGAATGGGTAATATATTTGAGGGCGTTAACATTATATAGCATTGCAAATTAGCAATTCCAGGCAGGTATGATATTAGAAACTAAGGTAGCATAATACTTCGTTCTGGTCCTTAAACCTATGAACTCATGGCATATTCCACCCGCATCCTTTTATCCTACCCGCAAGTCGTTCCCTGCGTCTTACTTTAGACTTTCAATACACCGTGGATGATGTATCTCAGTAGATTTGACCACTTTACATCCTGATAATTTGAATGGACTCTGCATTACTATGGCGTTGATACTATCTTGCATGTATCGGAACAGTACATGTATATTAGAGATAGGTTTAATGTATACTAACAATTGAATTGTTCGAATAACACCGTTATTATATCACCTACACATTCTTGTTTTCATGTTCACGTTGTCGTATATATAATTGCTAGGCGACTCATGTCAGTTTTTGGAAGATTATGCCCATCTATATAGGTATTGCTACATTGTTCTTTAATGCTCCTTCAACGCTAGTTCTCATCTACAACTCGGCGTAATATTTACAGATCTAGTATTTATCAAGAACTCGATCTAGAAAGAACTACCTGTAAAGTTCGTACTTATTCATCATGCCGCCACGTGGTCCACGTGGTCCATATAAAGCTAACTGCCAAGCTTGTCAAAAAAGGGGGAGGCCTGGAAACTATCACGCCAAGTGCCAGCGTGATAACAATGAATATGGCGTAAGTATTACTGAAACCTTCTATTTGATTCTACATTTCCTAAATTGAATGTACGCACGTATTCTTGGTCGAGTTTGACAGAGAACTCATATGCTGGATACAACGCATAGCGCTCAAATCTCATATTGCGAACGAAGTACTGACTAAATTAACAGTGTAGGAGATGCCTCAGGCTGGGTATACCCTGTGTTATAGGTAACCGGGTATATCCTCCATGCCAGGATGATGTCGGCTTTTCAAGACCGGCAATATGTACACCGGTAAGTTATTTCTCCTTTATGTTTCCATAGTTTGAGGAAACTTCACATATACTCGGAGGGTATTTTCTAACTTCATATATAGTGCGAGGAAGCTGGTTGGGCTTGCGATTTCAAAAGACCCTGCGATAGGTGCGTCCAGCAAGAGCTACAATGCTACGGTCCTCAAGCAGGCTGCATTAATCGCGACGTCCATGGAACCGATTTCTACGGATATTATTTAAACATAGGGTACAGTGTTGACGGTATAAATGACAATCGTAACCCGATTGCGGGGCAATGGAAGATGCCCCAAGACTACCATATACAATATATACAAGATATGGATCAGAAAGGCATACAACATGGGCTCGTACCCGCCGCGAGGGGCGAAGGGTACGCTCAGTTGCAACAGGAGGAAGCAATCCTACAAGCAGCTAAAGACGAGGAAGACCGAGTTTATCAGGAGGCGATAGAGCAAGCCCAGCAGCGAATGGGGGCACTTGGTCATTTGGCTTATACGCCCAAATATGTGGAAATAGTGGACATCGCTATTCAAGCTCACGAAGAGAACGTGCCTATTGACGTACTTGACATCATAAAGCGTTTTGAAGTTGATATCGTAAACGGGGTGCCTGTCGAAGACTCCGATGTTGCCCAAGATACCCGACTCTATCTACACCGACAACTTGACGTGTGGTCGAAGTCCAATAACCCGGGGTTTTGGGAATCGCCCGTGACTACCACTGCTGCCGAAAGTAAGGGGAATTTGGATCGGGTACGACGTCTTATAGCATTGAACCCGGCGTCGCAGCTGCTGGGTGGCGTAGCCCCTATCCGAAATATTACTAAGACGCCTCTGACACGCCCACGATCTCCAGGCCCAAGCCGACCACAGTACTGGATAAAAAGGAGCACACAAAGTCAAGATATTCCGATTGTGCCCAATGCCCACGAGCTTCCCGTTAATGATCCGGAGATCGTCGATCCGTTTCTAATCCAGAGGGAGCCATTCATGGAACATCCTAATCCAACCGCAGAGTCTCAACTGGCGTCGATCCCGTTCTTTCGTCGGTGGAACAGAGCAGAAATGTATCCCTCTGACAGAGGTTGCGCAGTAGAAGATGCCGAGGGAAACTTTTGCGGGAGACAAACCCGGCAAGGATGTGAAGACACGCAGCACTTTGGAGAAGGTACGCCTATCTGTAGTGAGTGCGAGGAAACAAGTCGACAGAAATTTGCTGCAATCTTCTGTGAGCTAGCTAGAGAGATGCGTCAGTATTTTTGCGCGCAATGTTGTTGGGGGGGCTATCCGGGCTTAGCAAAGTATGCGGATCAGGGAAACGACGTATACCTTCGTTGGGACGGCCGCTACGGGCTATTACTGAACTTCGAGGGCGATTCGATCACAGCTGCAGGGTTATCGCAAAAAGTGGGAGGCCTGAAGGGTGCTCCGCTGCCGGTGACCGGTTGTGCTTGCGCAGTGAAGTTGTTCGGCAGGCGACTCTGTAATGCTCATCGTCTGCAGCACATAGTCGACATGGAGGTAGCAGTTGCAGAAATGAAACAATACTGCAAGAGTCTATATGGCAAAGAAGTCTGCCCAAATTGCCGTGAGCGTGTGGGCGTCGACAAGTATGGGTTCCGCGGCGATAAGGGCGGGCAAGGTAATCATTTCATAGCATGGGCCTGTATGAACTGCCACGCTTACGTATTTGCTCCCCCTCAGGCGCAAGACGTAACCCTTAATATGGATCTACTATTCTCCAACACCACTGTCGGGCCCCCGTACCAAATTAGACCAGAAGAACAGGTGATTGCGAACAATGCAATAGTTCAGACCCTACTCAATGCTAATAATAACAACAATAACAATAACGATGGACAGCAGCACAATAATGAGCAGCAGTTCGATGATGGGCAGCAGTTCAATGAAGGGTTGCAGCTCAACCTCAACGAAGAGTTGCAGTTCAACCCTAACGAAGGGCAGCAGTTCAACTTCAACGAGGGGCTGCAGTTCAATGAAGGGTTGCAGTTCAACCTCAACGAAGGACAACAGCACAATGATGGGCAGCAGTTCAACGAGGGGTTGCAGTTCAACCTTAACGAAGGGCAGCCGTTCAATGAAGGATTGCAGTTAAATGAAGGGCTGCAGTTCAACCTCAATGAAGGGCAACAATTCAACGAAGGATTACAGTTCAACGTCAACGAAGGACAGCAGTTCAACGACGGATTGCAGTTCAACCTCAACGAAGGGCAGCAGTTCAATGAAGGACAACCGTCCAATGTAGGGCAACCGTCCAACGAAGGACAACCGTACATCGGTGGACAACCGTTCACTGGTATGGACCCTTACGGTGGTTGGCAACCGTACAGCGGCGGGCAGCAGTGAAGAACCTAGCACGAAGGATGTTCTCATCTAAAGGGAGCTGTATACTAGGCATATCTATTGCATATCTCCTGTCGTTATCATTATTAGATAGATTTTAGGTCGGGGGTTGTTGGTAACTTTGGAAATTGTTTAGCAAGCAGTCCATAGTTTTATAGTTTTTTTTTCGTTTGCCTCCCTGCTCGGAGCTAGCAATAAATCAATGTTTTCGAAGGACGCCGAAAGTTTTTCCATAGGAAGCCCATTCGACAGCTGTCTCATACCTACCCAACCTTCAGGCTAGTTGAAAGACTTATCACTATATTACCTATGAAGTGGCACTGAAAAGGACCAGTGTGACAGCTGGTAAATCTTCCTAGAAGCTGGCGCATCGGCCCGGCAAGAGCTTCCCATGGGAGGGGACTTTTGGAGGCGACCTCCGTAAGCCCTTCGCAGTTAAGTAGAAGCTTCTAATTGTAAAGAAAGACCGTACCTATGGTCGAATAGATAGATGGTATCGTATGATCAACATGAGTATGAAGTCTCAGTGACATCTTTCTCTCACTACATATTGTAAAATAATTATGTTAGCTAGATTCGACGTAATGTGTCCGGGTCAAGAAGAGTGTAAAGTGACCGTATGACCAATCAGAAATTAGAAATTATTGCGTTTATTGGGTCGTCATAATAGATCAGGCAAAGCAGGCCTAAACACAATCATCACATTGGAAAATAGAGCTGGAAATGTAGAGTAGGGAGGAATGAATTACGAGAAAAAAACATACTGACATCGAAGTTTGAGTATTCTGCCTGGGTGATCAGACAGACAAGACCTAGCCAATTCAGAACTCCGCAAGGCCCTTTAGGCTCATGGACCGAGCTGACGCGGTGGTCTTGGGGATTGATGTATCTAGGGTTAGTAAGAACATGCTGCATCTAGCCATGGAACGCGTTAGGCTTCCGTGATAGGGAAATAATACTCCGAGGTATAATAGCTAGGTATTTATGAACGTCGAAGTTGCATCACAGCGTGTAGTAGATTTAGCTGCTGCCTGTCGGAGGTTGAAGCGAAAAAATTTGAATGGACTATGAAGGGAGGGGTCGCTGGTTTATTGGTTTGAAAAGAAAATAACCCTAGTCGTGTTTTCATTCTGATGTAATGTAGAATTCAATAAGTGAAGGAGGTCTATGCGTATATTGCATTAGCACTATATTCCTACATAATGGAGCCCCGTCTCGAGTATTGCGTTGCGTCTACCTGACTTGGTCCTCGGAAAACATCGCATTTCTTTTATTATTTGCGTTTCTCATTCCCCTTTGATATATATTCATTCATCCGAATCTAATAAAGATGTCGTTCGCCGCTTTCCGTAAGTCTGAGCAGCATACCGATCTCGGTCAGCTCGCTGAAGAGCACATGAAACACGACCTTACTCAGGAAGACCGTGATGCGCTCATCAAGGCATCGACGAGGGTGACCACACCGGCCATTATTGGCACCATTGCCGGGCTTGGACTGGGATTATATGCTGCCTTCCGACTGCGCCGCGTTCGTGCCGACATGTTCAAAGCGTTCCGAGCCGCCGAGAAGCCGACCCACGTAGTATTCTCGGACGGAAGAAAAGGTGAGAAGCATCCAAGGATCAGGCCGAGTCAGCTCGGAAATTCGCCGGAAATCAGTAAACTGATTACAGATCTGCAGAAGCTATTCCTGACATTACGCCCCTAATGCAACCTAGCAGGTATGGCGACATAGCCACCTATTTCTTCTTTGGCCTCGGCGGGACCATATTGGGTGGTGAACTAGGCTTCCTTCTGGGGACCTGGTCAGCGTCGCGGCTCGTCGGTAAAGACACCGCTCGACGTAACCGAATTGAGGCTGCCTACAGGCGTTTCAAGGCCGACTATCTCCGGCAGGAAGCTGATCGACTGGAATACGGCGCTTCTCCATCGTTTATCTGATAATCAAATATGCAGGGCTCCTAGTAGCTCCCTCGCATTTTATTACCTAGTGCCCGGACTCGCAATGGTCGATTACTGACATTCCTGTATGAATACGTGGGCTGCTGACCGATTGGGTCTCGTAAGTAACAAATGCAGACTAGGGAGCCCGGTACGCCGTATCGACATGGTTCTGAACGTTTATTGTTCCACCTTGCTACTGTCGGGTCACGGCGATCGGGAATTGCCAATTCTGACTGGACGAATTATTTCTGTTTCTGCCTAGCTGTTCTCCTTCAGCAAAATTTCTTACCCAGCAGCCTAGGTAGATACCCAGAAAGGCCAATTGAGACGAAAAACACCAAAATGGGAAGGATTTAGAAGGATCCTTCGGGGAAATATGTACCGGGTGCTGCGCCGCGCTGGCGCTATCCAAGCTGGCGCTATCCATTCTCTGATAAAGACTCGTGTCATCTCGTGTTGACTTGGGGGCTTTAAATGCGGTTTGCAGCCATTGAAACCTCCTCCACGCCGTGCTACGTGCCGACGCCCTCCAGCGATGCTGCTCAATCTCCCGCAGGAGCTGCGGGACCAGATCTTCACGCTCGTTTGCCTCGCTGCGCGTGAGCCGCCACATCCTTCAACGTGTCGCATAGAGCATCGTAGGACTTGCGAGGAGTATGACTTTTCCCGAGCGCCGACGGCTAGGGATCGTGTGTGGTTCGAACGACGGGCGGTCGAAAACCCGATGCTCTCGTTATTGCTGGTTAATCGCCAGGTACATCAGGAAGCACAAGATGTACTGCGACGGATAAGCGATCCACCGGACTATGCGATTGACGTCATGTTCATGAAAGACGGTACTCTATGGCCGACCTGGTTATCGGTACCGAAGCTGCGGCGGAACTTGGGGAACGTGTATGCACAATTCCGGGTCTTCCGTCCTCCCAGCCACTTGCAAGCCCTGCACACGGATGACCCGTATGGCTCTGAAGATCCGGGGCCACCGCCGATTGTCTGGTTATTCTATCATCTGCTGTCAGGATTCCTTCGGAATGGCCCATTAGCTTTGGATAAAAATAAGGACGATGGAGGCTTTACCGTTCAACATCTGATTCTGGATTTCTTACCGGCAAGTGAAAAGGGTATATTGCCTTTCGCATCCTTCATCCAGTATTTCAAGGAAGTAGACGATATGGTGGCGCCAAGCGATATAGGGAACAATCCGACAGATGAGAGTCTTCTTGCGGCAGAGTATTTCGCTCACTTTATAAGAGCGTTGCTTCTCCGACTTCTCAATTTGAAGCCGACGGCTATGAAATACGGCAGGATACTGTACGAAAACGTTGGCGACATAGAAATCAGGATCAACGGTCAATTCAAATGGCGCTTGGGGATTCCGCAGATGCTTTCGAAGTTATCGTTTGGCGATAACCTCGGCCCCTCGCGCGTGGTGACGCCCGAGCAAAGATTCTGGCACTGGAAGCAAGTAGCCTTGGCTAGGAGGAAGAAAGCTGGTCTGCCTATTGAGCGTGAATAATACTGATGACGTAGAGTGCGTCTCAACCCCGAAATAAAAAAATTGGACGGGCGTTCGTATAAGGGATGGTGGGAGTATTAACGTCAGCCATCTACCAACTCGAAAGATCCGTTTCGCGACTTGGCCACGTCTATCTATCGATTGTACGTTGAAGATAGGGATAGAAACCAATCCGGTCGAGATAGATCCGTGGGCACCTTAAGGATAAACCGCTGGCCAGGGAAAAAACGCGTGAATTATACAGCAATTGGTAGTTCTTTTAACGTAACAAAGAGCTGATCATGTAATTACCTACCTGTTCATCGGCGGCGACTATATAATATGGCGTATCAAACAGTGCTCAAGATTATTGGTTAGTACTAGCGAGACAACAACTAGAGCTGTTCAGTTAGAAGGGAGCGACCTGCCCTAGATACTAGGGGTCGGCCATCTTACAGCATATATCCACTGTCTAACCCCTGAAGTAAGGCTAGCATTTCATCTCATGCGACCTTTAATATTTCAATCAGCGCTATCATTAATAAGTACGTATGTGCCTACCTAGTAGTCAATACCTCAAATCATCTGGTATAGATGAGGTTAAGCATCGTGTGCTATGTAGATTTTATCTCAGTATTCCTTTACATTATCTTTAAAGAATGAGAGAGATTGACGAGCTAGCATCAATCTTTCAGCTTCTTGTAGGGATCGATGGATTATATAATCAACCCCCCACTATCTTCAGCATTCATTTCCTTACTGTTTCCCTCCCTCCCTTCTCTTCTCTTTCCTCTTCCCGCAGTGACATTGCATACATGTATGAATACTATAGCTTCGGTTTTTCGAAGGCATTTGAGCTTGAATTACTTCCCTGCTTGCATTTCTACAAAATGCATTACCTAAATTTAGCCTCATCCTTTACCGAACGAGCCGCAGATTCTCAGTGCTGCTTATGTTCAGCTGATAGAACTAATTATGGCACATTATACTCCAAAAAGATGGAAGTAATTCGGAGGATGGTTATATGCAACCATAATCCGCTCGATCTAGAACGCTAAGAATAGGATGACTCCTATAGATATGAGTAGCACGTCCCTTTGAGCCGCCTCATTTCGACATCGGACGAGAACTTCATCGACCGATCGCGTCTTCCACAATTAGAACCTCGATCTGGAGGGTGGTGAGACGCGAACTCTAAGAGGCTAGTTCCAAACGCGAAGCCGACAGTGATACTACCTCTATATGCATGTTATAGACGTTCTATTCACCCAAGTAGGTAACCCTGCCAACTCACATGCACGTTGGGGGCTGTATAAGGCAGGCTGTACGCATATACGACGCCTTCATTGGTTCTTCTGGTCAGCTTGCATGCTGACCCAGGACCATAGACCATTCATATAATCCTGGTTATATCAGATCACTACCACACCTTCTAGAAAAGCTATACCAGTGCCGTGCGATGAAAAGGGCGCCTTTTGTGCGACCTTACATTGAGGGGTAGGGTTAAATCTGCTCTAAGCCATGCCCTTCTTGTCTAGTCAAGGTATTACCTCTGGAGTCTCTAGGGTGGGTTTCTTAAAGATTTCCTCCAGCCGCAAAGGATCTGCGACAATCATATCGTCAATTCGTTGACTTACGTTTGATATGCGACGGGGCTCATGAGAATTAGAACTGGGCAGCAGGATGCCAGATTAGTAGGTGATTTCTCGGAGTAGAGACTTCTTTACGGCGACGCCCAGCGCAACAATGCATCGCGCTCCGACCGGGCGGATCCGCCTCGGCGGTGGTGGTTTCGCTCCGGTCCCACAGGACGACGCCCCCGACGACTGCGGCGACGGCGACCAGGGCCCAGTCGGCGAGCAGCAGCAGCGGAGGTGGACGCCTCAAGATTTTCGCACTCAAGTACGCCAAGTTATTAGGCAAAGCGCAAATCCTTGGGAGCATGACAATAGAAGCGTCGACAGTTCACCCGCCTTTTCAGACACCACGCTTATTGCTACTGATTATCTAAGTGTACCGACTCAGCATTACGACGAAGTGGACCTTGGAAACTCTGGAACTTTTATAGAGTATAACGATGGTTATTATGGCCCTGAACCCACGAGACTCTCCCCAACACCAAGCACGAAAGCCGGTTTGGGGCTGGAGGTTCACTCTCGGCCTGTTGCCTCTAGCCTTTCTCCTGGAGGACTTTATGTCGATGATCCCTTGAGCAACGTCAGCTACCTTGGATCGGAAGGCAAGATCGAGGAAGAAATGCCTAGTGAGCCCCGAAACTATAAGCCTCCGGTCTTGGGAGGGAAAATACTGCTAGCTCTCTTCTTCACTCTGGCAGCACTCGTCTTGTTGGGTGAACTTGCTATCCAACTTCTCCCTAGCCAGCTAGGAGTCACTTCGACATCCCAAGCATACGACAATACTACCGAAATACGCGTACGGCCGCGCGTTGCTGATTGGAATACCCAACCTAGTCCACTGGCATATTTTAGGCGCCAAAATGATACTAACCCTGCCGTCCCGCCACCCGAGCCTACGCCAAATGTGCCTACACTGACTGAGACCGCGCCTGGCACTTTACCTCCTCCTCTAACACTCTCAAGCTCGATATCGTCGGATACGACTACAACGTCAAGAGTAGATGAGACTACTCCGATACCAACAGTGTCAAACACGGTACCTACCATAGTTCTACCCACTGAACCCCCACCAGAGTCCCAGTCATCACTTACAACCTCAACTTCAGAAGTTATCCTACCTCCGACTTCGTCCTCTATCCCTCCAGTCCCTTCAACTTCTTCCTCTGTAGAGAACACCCCACCCCCTACCGCTTCATCAGTAGAACCAACTCCACCTTCATCGATCTCCTCATCAACTACCCCTGACCCCCCACCAGGTGGCCAGGTACCAACTCCGCCCCAAGACAGTTCTTCAAACCCAGCTACTCCTACCACGACTTCCCCTGGCATAACAGTAACGGATAGCGGGACTACAACGTCGGATACGGGAGGCCCAGGGCCAACATCGGATCACCCAGGCGAACCCGGCCACACGAGCCAGCCCACAGAACCAGATCCTCCTTTTACGTTACCTACATATAGGCCTACGTCGACAGTCTCGGATCCCCAGCCTCCCACCTTGGCGCCAACAGATCCTCCCCATACACTACCTACAGGTTCCGATCCTACCTCAGTGCCCACGAGCCCAGGAACGGATCCCATAATAACATTACCAACGGAACCCCCTTCGTCTTCGGCTCCTAGTAGTATAACTGAACCAATATCGATTCCCACCTCTACAACTATCTCAGCTACAACTTCGTACCCCGATACTATATCTTCCGGTAACGATCCAACCCCAACTTCTCCAAAGCCTCCAGCACCTCCAGAGAGTTCGGCGACATCCACGAAAGTGGAATCTTCCAGTAGTTCAGCTAGTGTAGATAGCTCTACCAGCACTAACATAACACCAACCTCTTCATCAAGCACTTCCGCTTACCATACCATATCATCTTCAGAAAGCACCACAACAACGAGTCATGATGCACCACCACCTCAAACAGCAGTACCCACAACACCTGAACCTTTTGCCACAATTACGAGAGGTCCAGATGAACAGCCGTTTCCGCCGCCTTTGACTACTACGATAGTAACATCAGTAAGGCAGGGAAACGGCGTGTTCGTAGAAACAACCATAAAAAGACCTATACACCACTTCGATGACTCGCTGACGCTATATGTCACAACATATACGGACTCGAACGGCCGGCCCACCTTGACAAGTACTATAGTCGCACAAATGTCCGAAGGCCCTATAGTCTTCACGGATGCCAATGGGAAACCTACAAGGACGGCGACGGGGGTTGTGCTCCGCCAACCCGGAAAGCTGACGCTCACCAATTTTCAGGGGGAGGCGACCGCGACCGAAGACTTTTTTCTCTACTCATCTACAGAAACCCTATTGGACGGAGCCGGCCACCCAACGGCTACCCGGACTTCTATGGTAACAGAGATCGCAAATCTTACCACGCTTTACGATAGCAATGGCGTGCCAACGGAAACGAGAACTGAATTTATTCCGTACTCTCCGTCCAAGACCACTACTGTCATAATGACACCGAGCTCGAAAGCCGCGCCGAATTCGGAAGGCAAAGCATTACACATAGTTCCTATGTCTGATGGGAAGTACTTCGTGGGTCTCATGCTTCCCACTTTTATCGCAATCATCTTGTCGATTCCAATCCGGATAATCGACCAAAATGCAAAGCTCTACCAACCGTTTCACGCATTGGCATTGCCTCAAGGCGCCCAAGCCCGCGATACCCTATGTTTCCAAACTGCTGGCATATGGAATATCAAGGAACGAGTCAACGCGTTACTCAACGGACAAATTCTACTCACATTAACTGGGCTTCTGCTATTAGCAAGCATCGTAGTAATTCCGTTAAGCTCCGAAGCTATACACATCGCTCTTGAGGGTCCAGATTGTGCCGCGACGAAAGGGGATACGTTGACCTGTACCATGCAACTCGGAGTATACTCGGTACCAGCACAACTCACCGTGATACTCCTCGTGTTCATGATGGTTCTCGTCGGAGCAATGATTCTTGTGCTTCGGAAATGGAAGACAGGACTTAACTGGAACCCCTGGAGTTTGCAACATATGGGACACCTCGCAGCGAATGGCGAAATCAGAGCCTTGATACGGCGACGCTTAAAGGAGAAAAATGGCCGCATTACGAATCGCCAAACCAATAGGGCATTCTACGGAATACCTTTCGTTCTGAATTACTGGAAAGACAATGGAGTACTCATGCATAGCATCCTAGTCGAGAACAACTCCCAACCGTCAAAGTCCAACGGGAAATCGGTCAGTTTTGGGAAAGGGAAGCACTTGCGACAACATAGGGCTAATTCGTTACCATTCTTCGTTCTTACTTGGACTGGGAGGCTCCTCTTTCTAGCCTTGCTGATCGCTGTGGAGATTGGGTTATTGATATACAACATTAAGGGGGAGAGTCGGGGCTATGCTCAACTTATGATGGGTAAATGGCGTGTGGTACGATTCATATTCACCAGCATCGGCGTCCTAATCTCGTTAATCTGGGGGTCTTTCTTCTATGGTAAGTCTAATAAGTCTCATATACCATCCCGCATACATTGGATGCCGTATTAATAAGTCCTAGCCGTCTCTTTTATCACTCCCCACAAGCTACTACAGGACCTTCGTCTATTTCATGGGGAAGCGGCAGAGATGACGGTTCTAACGAACCCATATAGCGCCCTTAGATCAATGCTGGTCCCTGGACGACGAGATCTATACCTTGGGGTCGTATCCACTACGGCGATCCTATCCGAGATTCTTCCGTTGCTTATAACCACCGCGCTAGATGAATCCATCGAATCATTCTGGGCGCATACAGTGTGTCTCTGGATGGCGGTGGTCATCCTGAGCACAATGATATTCACTGTATGCGGCTCATTCTTTGTTAAATGGCCACCCATGCCCATTGATCCCAGTACCATTGTGGGAGCAATGTACTACACTTTAAATAGCCTCATACCCCTGAGCCCGTCATCGGGACTTCTGTTTGGAAGAGCGAGCCCTAGTTTGGTTTAATGGGATGGTACATAATACGGACAAGCACATGCATGGCGACGGCGTCGGAGATGAGATTTATTGTTCATATTGGTAATAATTCAATACCTTCTATTTTCCATGAAATATACCTTGTCACTTAATCAGTGATACTTGAGTCCCTGCTCGGCGCGTTCAATAGCAATCTTAGTCTCCTTCTCGAGATCGTCTTTCGGCAGACCGAGGATGTCATTAGCAAGTCCCCGTTTAGCCTCGAAGTTGCCCGGGCCGTCCTTGAAGAAGTTCCTGCTGTAGAGCAGCTGAGGGAAGGCTGTCTGGTTGCCGCCGAACAGGCGCTTCTGAGCTTCCTGAAAGCGCTCGGCGCTCGACTCGTACTTGATGGTCCAGTCGGACTCCTTGGTCCCCGAGACACGAAGGACCTCGGCAAACATCTCCTTCTGAGTCAAACAGAATGAGGACACGAAGATGAACTTGTTCTTGTAGTCTGATAGGCTAGGTGCCCCCTCCTTTTCGGGTGCGACGGGTAGCGACAGTAGTTTGGCTACAGCCCGACCGGTTTGTGCCCAGGTCTACGGTCTTGTTAGCACAAACATCCAACATCTAATAATATTTTCCAGAGATTCTCACAATGGAGTTGATTTTAGTCTCCCCATCGTCGAAAAATGTGAACTCTCGCTTCTTCCATTCCATACCAAACGTCGCGTTTCCGAAGCCAAGGCTGTACGCGTACCAGAACCCGGTGGCTACACCGATCCACGAGCTCTTCCCAAGCTCTTCGCACAGCTTTCGAACGGGCCCTTCGATGTCTCCCAGGAGGATGTCCTTGGCTAACTGCTCATCCTCCATATCACAACCCCACTCGTTAGGCAGCACAAAGGGCACGTTGGCCGCGGCAGCAGCACGCACGAGCTTCAGCTGCGTGTCCGGCGGCGCACGTGTGTGCATGGTGATGACTAGGACATCCTGTCCTTGGAGGGCATCCACGAGTGTGGACTCGTCGTCGTAGTCTACCTTGGCGACCTTCACTCCTGCGGGTACGGAGTTGGCGGATGAGCTGTCCTTGCGTGTAATGGCAGTAATCTCATGCTTTCCCAGCTTCAGGAGCTCTTCCACGATGTGCACACCGATCGTGCCGGTGGCCTTTAGTGAGGGTCAGCTGGAGTTTGATATAGGTCATGTTGGAAGCCATGGTGTCGAGCTACTTACGCCCACGATGGCAATCTTCTTCACGTAGTTGCCCTGTGACATTGTGTCTGTTTAATGAATTTCGAGGATAAATAATAATAGGTTTGATTAGAGTGAGGTATGAAGCTAGGTCTTGATGTAATGTTCTTCTGGTGTGACAAAGAGACAACATATGCGGGATCATGCCCGGTTTTATATCTATTCCACAGGTGCCAAGTAGTCATGGTTACAAGCTGTACATGACTCCTGAGGTACCACCAGATAACCTTTCCAACGCATTCCCTAAGCCATCTAGCACTCACACCACGGGAGACTTGTGCTCATGGATGAAGTGGCCGGATGTTGGCGGAGTTAACCATATCCCGTTTAGGCAGGTGCTCATCGGGTTTAGATGATAACCCCATTTGTACGGATGTGTGGGTCACATTTCTGCTGACGAAAGGCTTGGAGGCTAGGAAATTCAGCACATTCCAGTGGGCTCCGCCTCAAATGCTAAGACAAAACTCGGCATTAAGAAAAGCGCGAGACATCAGATTTCCGATGCATTGATTCTTCGATATTCATTACGTCGAACCTAAGTATCCCACTTGAACATGCTCCAACACACAGGTTGCGTGGGATACGGGCTTATAAATCTGCCCGCTGCCTATTCCGGAATGTATGGCGTTTAACCCGCATACCTTGATAGGCGTAGACTTTAGGGATATGAGGCGTTAGTGGTCTACTTTATCTCCGCAAGTAGCTTTCATATAAAGCGTTAGGTTCCTCACTAACACCTTATATCTCCAACAACTATACATGACGTAAGCAATAAGGGGAACATGACCCCCTTTATTTGCCCGTTTGATGTTCTCTCTACAGAAACTCCTAACATACATACATACATGTACCTATCTAGATATACAGCTGCCATAATAGAAGGGTTTCCAGGTCGACATGGTTCGGTATCGCGTGTCTAATACTATAAGTCTCGTTAGTTTTACTTTTGGTCCCAGAGACGACTAGTAGCTTATTAATAGATCATGTCGAAGATCTTACAGCCAAGCTACTAGGTAGCCACCTAGTACCTACATGCACATAACAACTAGCCTTTTGATTGGGGATGCGATCATCACTTATTATTATGGTATGGATCATTGAATCGTTTTCAAGTTTCTCGTTACACTTATGGACCCGAGGACCTCGCCCTAGGTTTCTGCTGGTTATACCAACATAGAGCCACACGCCTTAGTTAGCATTAAGAAGTCCGATAAACTTGAGTTAATAGCTTGGATACGTTATCTTAAGTTGAAACTGTGTTCGAGTGTCTATTATCAAGTATCAACACAACCCAGTTCTACATAATCCAGTTTCTAAAAGTTAGACATAACTGAATTATGCTCTTAGTCTATACGAGGTTCCACCCTCATGGTGCGATACTCCGTCTTGGCCTTGAGGATTTATAACTACACCTTACAAATCAACCAACTCTTCCCCACTTGAGCTATTCGCTGGCTTAGATAATCTGGTGATAGCTTCACCGAAATGGTTTAGAATCGACTCTTTAGCACGATGGCGTTATCAAAAAGAGATATTTGGATTTCATATAACAGTTTGGCGTATGTAGCTGATTACATGATGCTCGCGACTCGGTATTTCAAGCTTCAAGAACTCAAGATAGCTTTACTAATAGGACACGAGAGTATCACTATTACATAGGTACGCGTATGCAATCAGCTAGATACGGGTGCTAAGTAGGTATACCAAGATCTAATAGCACGAGGAACCAAGAGTTTACAAATCCCATTCAACTCAGTAATGGACTTGATGAGCTAGATATTGGGCAGAGTTTTGAATTTGTTATTCATTGGGTAAGACTGTCATCTATGGTCTGCTATATAAGTATTGTCGAATGCGCTACCATGATGACATTATTAGCAATTATATGCAGGAAAGCAAGGCCCCGAGCGATTCCAAGAATATTGCTAACTCGGTTTCGGCGAGGAAGTTCTAGGGACACCCTTCCAGCGCTTGATTATCGGTCACCACGAATAGTTCCTATGAATTAAACACAATGCTCGGTTCCGTCAGCGTGTGTGTGGCATTCCTTATAATATGGTTAGCGGTAAGTCCTTTCTAGATATGATGATCCCACTTACGGTAGGTGCTACGCTAGTAGGCGAGCTGCTCGACTCAGATGTAGGCGTTGGCGAGTCTGTAGCCGAGGACTCCTCTGCTTTTGGGACCTTTCCAGTACATCCTTCTCCCGGAACGGCGATGTCAAAGGCATAGACATCCAGAGCGAAATATTGCAAAGTGTGAGTATTCCGCACGGCTTCCGCTGGGTTGCTGACCGCTAGCTCGAGACACTCGTCGTAGGTATCGGCGTAGTGCTCGACTATGCCCTCGCCGATGGCTGGGAGATGGTACAAGCGGTGGATTAAGTCGGCTCCAAAGTAGAAGTTGAGCTTTCCGGAGGCGACGGAGTATCCATAACCACAGAGACCCTCGAGAGGCATCCGGGTTGTGTACGACAGGGGGCAGATCACTGTCTCCTGTGTAGCATTCTCTCCTCGCCAGTGTCCTCCGTAGCCTATGTGATGCGAGTGTCAGTTAGTTGCCCTCAAGGTATGTAAAGGAGTTAGGTAGTATTTACCATCGATTTGGCAGTTGCCATCAATGTCATCACAACGGAACCAAATGCCACCGCGGTCGGCACTTACGATCCTATCATACCATCCAATTACTTCTCCGGTCGGTGCCGTGCCGAAGTACTTGACGTAGAAGTCCGAGCTGTTGCCGAAACGAAGGACATGTTGCTTGGCATGTTCGGCCAATTTAATGGCATCTCCAAGACCCCTTGAGAGGAGGGCACGCTCGGTTGCATTGCAGGAGCTGTGGATTGGGTATTTCTCTGTTGCTCCCGCGGCCCAGTTGTAAGGTGTAGGTGCCGGTGTCGAGCTTGTGACCGTCTGGGTGACCGTAACCGCATCCTGCCTAACACGCACTCTGGCAGTTAAGCCAGAGCCGATGTTGAGACCAAGGCATACGAGGAATGCGTTTCCGATTGAGTATCTCATCTTGAATGATTGGCTTGAAATTGATTCTGCAAGATCGAGAAGATAGACCGATGATCGCTCCTTTCGGGAATCCTTGTCCTGACCGAGTCGAATCAAACGTTTCCTACAGATGTATCGACCACATTATATACTATTTCCCTAGGTAAAGCATCCTATACCTAACATGATGCCCAGCTTTACATCGCAACCCTGTTGGACATTGTGCGTTCTTTTGGCGTACCTGCTGCCAGCCTCACAGCACTAGAAAAGAGCTACGCGGTAGCCTTGAGCGCCGGCGAGGATGTCAAGGACGAAGCCGGAAATCTCGACAACTTGGCATCGGTCATCGCCAGGTAAACCGCCCACGCCAAGATGGCGCGAAATTCGACCTGTCTCTTTTGGCGAAAAAGCCAAGATATATAGTCTCACGACTGCCATCAAGGTGCTTTTTATAGTCCTCCGTACGACACACTCCCCAACTTCGAGTCCAGATCCATGGTCTATAGGGAATACAATTAGCAAATTCAGCTGCTCATGAGCTCCCAGCTATTTCGCCTCACCGTCTTGGCAGAAACCTCTATGGTCAGCTTTCGGTCTAATATCCTGGAAATGGGAATATAGTTCGTTCTATAGGCCGAAAGAAACCACATGGCCGGGAACTTAGGTCGCCATCTATATCCTAAGCGAGGAGTTTCCTCCGCTACTGGATTGTTGTTGACATGATGGGAAATCTTGGCCTGCAGGAGTGACCTGATGGGCGGGTGGGCGAATATATAAACCGATCACATGGTCTAGTAAAAGGTCCCTCTAGCCAACCACTCGCTTACTCCCACTTTGCTTCCAAGGTCTCGCTAGACAACTCCGCAAGATGCATAACTTCAAGATTCTACTCGCTGCTCTTGTCGCCGCTTCGTCGGCCATCGCGCAAACCTTGCCTCCGTCCCCGACGGCTTCGGTTGGATGCCATCCTCACGAGGACCATTGGTAAGAAGCTCCCCTTAACACCTCAAGAAGTAGCCCAGTTGGCTCATAGCAATTTTGAATAGGCATTGCGATGGGCCAGCCTCCAGCAATGTTCCTGTGACCTCGTCAAGCTCTCACGACGAGGGCTCCGGGACTCTGGCCCCAAGCCCTACTGAATCTGTCGGATGTGAACCCCATGGTGATCACTGGCACTGCGACGGCCCTGCGTCGGCCTCAGCTTCGGCCACGCCTACCAGCTCTGCTGCCAGTGATGATCATGATGACGAGGACCATGATGACCACAGCGAAGGAACTGGCAGTCTCGCACCTAGCCCGACTGAGTCAGTTGGTTGCCACTCTCACGGCGACCACTGGCACTGTGATGGACCTGCCGTGACTTCTAATGCGACGACGTCTGCGCAGTCGACACCTACGCCCACGCAGCCGGTCGAGACTGGCGCTGGTGGAAAATTGGAATTGGGTAGCATTGTACTTGTAGGAGGTCTGCTTGCAGCTGCAGGAATGGTTTTCTAATAGCTGAGGATTATCATGATCTGAAGTGTACATACATACTGAGTCGAGTGGTATTATATCTATAATTGAGTTCGAGAAGGGGTTAATTCTATGACAACGCCAATACTTGATCTCCATATGTAACTTGCCGTACCATCTTAAGTCATGCATATAGTCGCATTGCAGCAATCTACACATATTGACTGCATACTGCAGATGTACCCTTCCGGTATGAAATGCCAATAACCGTACGCCTATTTCATATTACTTCACTAACTTGCGTCATATGGGGCATCGCTTCTGGTGCCTTCTCGTCCTTGCCCGACACAAAATGCGCCCAAAAGCGGATAAATGCCTACATAAGATCTGTGTGCCGTAAGTATCCTGTTCCCATCTGTCTAAGACACCTCTGTCCCACGACATCCATCAGGGTTCTTCTAGCTCTAATATTATGACAAACGGCATAAAATCAGGTGTTTATAACGCCCAATTGAAGATTTTTCTCAGCGCCGATATTGGACCTGCCAAGCGGCGAAAGCATGGCTACTAGTAGGGATGCGTGGGATGGAAAGAGCTTGGAATACGGTTCGTGAGAACGCCAAGTGCGCTGCCAAGTACAACTTCCTAAGATGTCGAGAAGCTGAGACACCTTGATGGCCAGGAAGACTTTTGTGCTACATGCAACCTTTCTGGCTCTTCCCGAGTTGCTCGCGCAAAGTTTCGACTATATTATGCGGCTCTGCTAATGATATTGTAAGTTGAATTTGCGTGGTTGTGACTTACACCAAAGTGGCTCTTTGGTGACGTTGATTGGAGCTGACGAGAGATCCGTTAACCATTGCGATGCAGATTTTAAACAAAATGGGCCGCACTAATAAGCCAACCGCTGCAATTTTATTTGCTTCTGTTCTCTCGGCCGATGTCTTGTCTCATGTCGCAGCCTCATATATTTCTCCCAGGCAATTAACGCAGGCTCCGACGATTACGGCAGCTCCCGTGCTTCCCCGAGCTACGGAGAGTTTCACCGCAGTGTCGGGATGCCATCAACACGGTACCGACGTGTGGGTCACCATGTTTGCCATATGTATAGCGGCGCTAACATGAGTCAGGTTCTGCCTATACGGCGAAACGGAACTTCAGGTTATAGTACCGGCGACGGCGACTGGTGAAATACCCCCTACCTTTACAGGTTGCCATAAGCATGGGGAGGAGTCGTAGGTTAATGAGCCCTTCAACATGCTGTATTCGACTAATAAGTCAGGTTCTGTGTTGCGCCAGACGGCTCCGACGTCGAGGTCCTAGGTCTCGATGGAGAGGCTTCTAGTGAAGAAACTTCGGGGGAAAGCAGCGAAAGTGGCGGACAAAATTGTCACTTCCACGCCGGAGTTGAGTAAGCATGATCTTGGATATGTCTATTGCCGGCCTTTTTCTAAAACTTGATAGACACTGTGTCGGCGGCAGCGAGAGTGAAAGTAGTGCGACTTCGTGCTCGCGACGAGACCGAGATTACAACATTCCTCTTAGGATCGGCCTTCTCTTCGTCATCTTAATCACGAGTCTAATCGGTAAGTTTCAATTGTCGACCTGTTAAGAATCGTCAGCTCATGATTGATTTCAGGGGTTGCCGGACCGATATTCTTGAAGCCAGTATTGCCAGAAAAATTTCACGTGGTCTTCATCGTTCTCAAGCAGTTTGGCACCGGAGTTATAATCGCAACAGCCTTCGTTCATGTAAGATCTCACAAGCCATCTTTTTCTACTGGGATCGTTGACTTACCAGTTCCCCTTAGCTATTCACTCATGCGACGCTCATGTTCACCAATGAATGCCTCGGCGAGCTTGAGTACGAAGCAACTACGGCTGCGATAGTTATGGCGGGGCTGTTCATCGCTTTCGTAATAGAAACTAGCAGTCATCGGCTAGCCCAGAAGTTCTGGTCAACCAGCCGGTACAATGACGAAGTCGTTGGAGTCGCGGTGCTCGAAGCTGGTATCTTATTCCACTCGCTGCGTAGGTTATCCTCATCCCCTATTTTCACTACCGGAGTTGAATCTAATGTCTTTCTAGTGATTGGTCTCACCCTGGTAGTTGCGGGGGACAGTTTCTTCATCACGCTCTTCGTCGTTATTCTCTTCCATCAAATGTTCGAGGGTCTCGCTCTCGGAACCCGTATCGCCTCCATCGGCCACCACGTTAGGGATCAAGGAGGCGACATTGGCCATGCACCAGCTACCGGCGAATCTGCATCATCACAAGGGCAAACAAATCTTGGAAATGTAGACTCCTTAGATGAAAGCAAGAAGTTGAACTTGCTGAGTATGCCAAAGAAGATGCTGATGGCTTCCGCTTTTGCCTTGATCACTCCAATCGGTACGTCTTCGCTATTTACCATAGTCACATGGTTACCCCTTATTAATATGCTGTGTCCACCAGGTATGGCAATTGGCATTGGCGTTCTAAAGCAATTCAACGGTAATGATCCAAGCACTTTAATTGCCCTCGGAACTCTGGACGCGCTGTCTGCGGGTGTTCTTACGTGGGTTGGTGTGGTAGAGATGTGGGCGGGAGACTGGATGTTCGGCGGCGAATTAGCGAACGCGGGACCGATGGTAACATCTCTTGCAGGGCTCGGCCTCGTTGCTGGCATGGTTTTGATGAGCTTTCTGGGGAAGTGGGCATGATTACGATAACGACCCCTGGTTCGAATTGCTTTTCGAGGCTCACATCATGGATAGGAGATGGTGTTATACCCGAAAGTCTTACTGGTTGATGGTGATGGCCAGGTCAATGTATATTCCTCAAACCCATTGGACTGGATCGCGTGTTGGCCATGAGATCAATCTGGGGCTGCAGTTGCGAGGGCTCCAATGGTAAGCAATATCAATATCACCGCATCGATCACTTTTCGCTTAGTACCCGTGGATATTGTACATGGAGGATCAGTAATTCGGCCGAACCAGATGATTCGAGTCTAGAAGATGTTACCAACATTCGACGACTAGATCACTGCAAGTCTCGTAAAAAGCGGAATGGTTCAGCGTTACAGGGGGGTTCGGAAATCGATACCTAGCACCATTTACAGGCCTGTAAATCACATGACCCTTATCTCCAGGGCTAGTTTTGGGGAAGGGTGTCTGATTGAACGGTCTCGTATTTCTATTCGTCGTCTCGTGTTGTTTTTTTACTAAACGCGGTTTCCTATCTCGCCATTTCGAACGGATTTGACGTCTTTCCCTTATTCCCCAAACCCGTGTCAATTGAGATTATTCTGATTGCCTATTAAGGGGCTAGCGCATATTCGATTCGCGTATCTAAGCGTTACTATATGTATTATAGGTCCTTCTATTGGTACCTACTAGGTAGGTAGAGTTACACACGATGATTTTCAGCGACAAAGTGCACTTCCAGCCTTACCCCATAGCTCAGCTGCTGAAAACTTAGATGGACGAACAGAACAGGTATTTAGACTGATAAAGTTGCTCATACCAAGCATACCAAGCATAACCAAGCGTCACCAAGCACACCAAGGACGGTTGACATCAATCAAGCCTTCAGAAGCCTCTCGGCACCCCGCTTTTACCCGGACCAGCCAGTAGTAGTGGACCGGCCTACTAGAGAAGTGCCCTAAGTAACGGTACCTAGAGGCTAGCGGAAACGCTGCTGGGAATATCGTTCAGCAAACATCTCGAAAACCGGGCATCTATATCAAAAGCCAAGAAATGAATCCAAGAAAGAATACATCGTATACAAAAGGCCCTATAGCCTTCATGTCGTGCCGCATACTCACATACCACAATATCAAAGATATACACGACCCAGGGATCTGGTCATCAACACCACATACATGATTGGTCTAACTGACATGTTGCCTATATGCAAAGTGGGAATACCATCCATGGGTATGGCGGAAGGACTGGGGTCGATCACATATAATTGGTACATGCTACTACTATGCATGTATGTACATGATAAGAATACGCTCAATGCGCTGCAAGCCGTCGAACTTAATAACTGTGTGGTCACGCAACCGCTTCCACCATTGCTGGAGCATTATTGGAGGGATGATCTTATCAAGGTTCCATCTGGTCTTCCAAACTTCCATGGGTGCCATGAATGCGACAATGGCGCAACCTATTCCGTCCAAGCTCGCCATCACCCCAGGGGATGTGTGACCTTCCCGTCTCGTCTAAACTCTCGCCTCGAACCCAATAGATCCTTTGCGGCTAGAGTTTCGCCCGAGCTGTTTAAGGCAACTTAACCAATCGGTGTCGGGGATAGAAGTATAGTATTGCTGCCAGATGGTGTCCCGTGTGTGGTTATACCTGGGCATCTATGTATATTAATAGGAAAGGGACGCCACTACTTCAGCTTTTACACACCTGAGCACTCTAGCTGAGCCAATCTTCATCACAAATCAGTCGAGTATCCTATCGATCATGGGTATGTTATCGTACTACTATCCCATTTCACATTCATAGTATGTCTAATAAATGAGTTCTATAGCGGATAAACTAGCCGAGAACGTCGTTGGTCTCACTGTCCAGAAGGTTGTCGAACCAGTCGTCGACCAAGGGGTCCAAGCCGCGAAGACCCAGCCAGCAAAGGACGCGGAGAAGACTCAAGCGTCTGTCGATGCTCCTCAGTTAGAGTCCCAGGCCGAGTCGCTCGAAGAGGGTAGCAATGTCGTCGACCACGAAGAATACCCACCTCCTACCGAGGAAGAGCGCAAGACGTTGCGTAAAGTGTTCGATACAATTCCATTGGCAGCTTGGTCGCTCTGCTTTGTAGAACTTGCCGAACGAGCTTCATACTATGGCGTCAAATCCGTTTTCAACAATTACCTTCAATTCCCCCTCCCTGAGGGTGGCCCTGGAACCGGTGCTATCGATCCTAGCAAGCCCAATTCGCACGCCGGTGCGCTCAATATGGGTATTCAAGCTGCCTCGGGTCTAGTTTTACTCTTCACTTTCTTGGCCTATCTTATTCCAATCTTTGGTGCCTGGATCGCAGACACCAGAATCGGCCGGTACCAGGCCATCATGTATGTAAACACCGAATCATCACCCTTTCCTACCCTTTGCACTCCAAAGGTTGTTTTTCGCCGGGTTGGATGCCCCAATGAAAGACCGCGTAAAAGACTTCTCAGAGAAATCATTACTAACTCTTATCATTGAAGCTGGGGAGTATTAATCGGCGGCGTAGCTCACGTTATCATGATAGGAGGTGCAGCGCCAGCTCTCCTACAGGCTGGACAGGGTATTGCTCCGTTCCTCGTGTCCTTCCTCATGCTCGCTATCGGCGCGGGAATTTTCAAGCCTAATGTTGCGCCGACGGTCATCGATCAATATAAGCACCAGAAAGAATATACCAAGGTTCTCAAATCCGGAGAGAAGGTACTCGTCGACCCTGAGACGACCGTGAGCCATATTATGCTCATATTCTACGCCTTCGTAAACGTGGGCGCTTTCTTCTCTATCGCTGTTGTCTACATAGAGAAATACCACAGCTTCTGGCTTGCTTTCCTGGTCCCCGGTATCGTATACTTCCTACTACCTTTGTTGCTTGCCGCCATGTACAAGCGCACTGTCAGAAAGAAGCCCCAAGGTTCCGATTTGACGCGCTTCACCAAGATCACCATCTCGGCTTTGAAAGCAAGCAAGGGGAATATTTTCGCGAAAGATCTCTGGAATAAGGTCAGGCCTTCCGTTCTAGCGGAGCAGGATGTTCGCGTCAGCTACTCAGAAAAGGACGTTGATGACGCGCGTCGCACGTGGGAAGCAGTCCAAATTTTCCTCTACATTCCTGTTTGGATCTTGAACGATGGCGGTGTCGGTGCGGTGCAAAGCAACCAGGGAGCCGCAATGACAACGAACGGCGCCCCGAACGATCTATTAAACAACTTCAATCCTTTGGTCATTATTATTTTCTCACCTTTCATGGCTCAAATCGTTTACCCCTACCTCGAGAAGAAGAAGATCAAGTTCGGTCGTATTAACCGGATGACCCTTGGTTTCATCCTTGCTACCATTTCGGGTGTCATCGGCGCCATCGTCCAATACCGTATATACGAGACTAGTCCCTGGTGAGTTTCATACGCATCGTCTTCTCTATTCCAGCAAACAAAACTGACATAACTTGTTTAAATAGTGGCTACTACGCCAGTACCTGCGATGACGTGTCGCCCATTTCGATCTGGTGGCAGATCCCTAACGTTGCACTTGGTGCGATGTCCGAGATTTTCGTCAACGTTACCGCGTACGAGTTGGCTTACGCACGCGCCCCGGAGCACATGAGGGCTACAGTTGTAGCGCTTTTCCTCTTCATGACGGCGCTGAGCAGCGCGCTGGGCGAGATCCTTATCCCAGCTATCGTTGATCCAACACTCGTGTGGGCTTGGGCCGCTCCCGCCATTGCACTTTTCGTCCAGACCATCATCTTCTGGGTGAGACACCGTAATGTCAACGACGACGCTTTCATGACTTTTGAGGAAGACTTCCAGCAGCTGACTCCTGATGACAAGAGCGTTGGGAAGTCGGAGAAGTAGGAGCGTGGTACTATCGCTGCTTTCCGTTATGAAGCTTAACAAGTAGCACAGCGACTCTATGGGCGGAGTCGAATCGCGGCGTGGTTTATCAATGGCCTATTCAGCACACATGGCCCTAATCCTACAACTGGCATGTTGTATTACTAGCAGATCAGTTATAAAGATACCTCAATACCATATAATTATTATTACTAAAATTTGTCGTCGCTATTGTAGTTGATACGCATTAACGATCCGGTTACTAGTTATATCTAATACATACACGTCGATTTGTACACCTGTATAAGCATCGTAGTAATAAGGTGACAAGGAGTATACTAATATTCCATAACAGAGTCGGGCTTACGGTCACTATACGTAGTCCCTACCCCCGAAATCGACCAAAAACATGTCAACGTAGAGGGAGTAATTACTTGAAGAACTAGCGATCTACCGGTATTGCTTCTCCTCTTGACGACACAATACTCCGAGACGGCTTTACTATTGAGATTGTTCTTCATCATATCTAGTTAGAAGCTTAACCCTCACCCCACAATCCTTCACCCCTAGTCGGGCGGTGGAGGAAGAAGTCCTGTGTTCGGTTACCGTCGGATAGCGTCTCTTGAAGGAGTGCTAGGAGGTGTTATTGTTCGTGTTAGTAGCATTATAGGACATGGCTGAGAATTATGCGCCTGGGATTGGATTACTGGATTTCAGCTAAGAAAAGGGGGGAAGGGTTTGGTCCGGGGTAGTACGATTATACGAAGGGGTTTCATAACTGACCATGACTTCTTAAAGTTCATATTACTTTATATTCTAGACTTGCTCTTAGTCCCAGGAACAAGAAGAAATTTCTAACGAGATCATTTGATGGATCGAATCGTCCCGTTGAGTAGACTGAACGACGGAACGTTGGAGTATGGATGGGATCTATCTCATCAACTAATCGCTCTAGATCCAATAGAAGAGTATACCACACAAGATTATTTACGATTGGTGTCTTAGCAGGTAATTATGTACCTTTTGTGATGCCCAACGCCGTTGCATTTGTCCGAGTTCAGTATTATGTTACTCAGATCTTTACCCCTTTTTCGTGAGCGTAGGTGGCACGCGCCGGCCATTTTCCTCGGCACCGAACGAATCATATCTTGGCACAACGTGCAACTCTTCGAATGAAAAGACCATTTCGAGTAGTCCTATTACATGTTAGGTAAAAGGTGATGATGATTTTCAGGTATTTGAGCTCGTAAAATTGGTGTTCCGATTTAATTACTGAAAATATTGCAGATGATTTATTCCAGTATCGGGGAAGTCCGGGAATCTTTGGTGATTACATAAGGCCTAGCATCGTCATCGATAGCGGGACCTTCGTAGATAGCTTCTTATCTCCGTCGCTATTTTCTTGCCACAACTATACGCACCATCAATTCATACTTACACTTCACCGGGACAAAATGACACTCGCTAGACCGTTTTCCTACTTAGAGGGCGTCAATGGCTAGGACACCGATATCCCCGTATGTTTGCGCTCAATGCGCCCGAAGCCTTCTTACTCGACGGACGCGAGCTCTTACAATCGATCGATGGACGAACCGGAGGAGCTATACGACGAAGCCCGCCGATAATTCAGTTGGCGAAAAGCCTAGGAGCGAGCCCGCAAGCAACGCCGACCCAAATGCCAACCCAAATGCCGACGCCGAGCTAGGGCCTATGGCTCGTCGCCTCCAAGAAGCGACAGAAGAAGCCCTATTCACAGGAGGCAGAGCGGGTCGACGGGCCGTAGAAGATGCAGGCTTTTCGGAGGAACTGAAGGAACGCCTGCTAGAGAAAGTAAAAGATGCGAACTTCCGATCCGAACATGCAGCAGCTTTCGCCGAAGCTGGTATGCCATCCGCGGCAGGCCCAGGTGCCCGGCTTACGGCTATAAGCCAACCTTGGACTGGAACGGAATCGACCGAAGACGCCGTTCTAAGAATGCTCAACGATGCGCACAAACCCCTGAAGCGAGAATTACGCGGCCGTCCGAAGATGCCCGACCTTCAGCCAGTCGACATGCGGATCAAACAAGAACCGAAGATGAACGCTGGACGCAGAGCTGCTAGTGCTAGAGATAAAGCTTCAATATATGCAGGCATGGGGATGAAGCAATTCGAAGAGGGTCTTAGTGATGAAGAGAAGGAAGCGATGAGAAAAGAGTTCCGCGACCGTTTTAGACCCGCCGCTCGTGCGATGCCGAATACCCTGACAGGATTGGCTTCATTGGCGAACGAGAGAATTGAAGATGCTATCGCGAGAGGCCAATTCAAGAATATCCCGAGAGGGAAAGATGTGGAACGAGATACAAGAAGCGATAATCCATTTATCGATACGACCGAATACATTATGAACAAGATGATTAAGCGTCAAGATATAGTACCACCGTGGATAGAGAAACAACAGGAATTGGCCAAATCCGCACGTGTGTTTCGAGCCCGACTACGGAATGACTGGAAGCGCCATGCTTCTAGAATGATTGCAAGTAAGGGCGGCTCGCTTGAAGAGCAGATGGGTCGGGCGAGAAGATACGCGAAAGCCGAAGAACTACATAACCCACGGAAACGCAACGTAGATCAGATTTCGGTGCCTACAAATACAACTGACGACCCTATTATGGTCAAAATGCGACAGGAAGCGTCTTTGGAAGCAAACACCGAATCGGCGCCGGAGACGGGTGATGGTGGGGCAATTCAGGATGCGCCGTTGCCACCCCCTTTTAGGGATACCCAGTGGTTGGCTACGGAGCAAGCTTACATGGACCTCTCAATTAGCCACCTCAACACTCTTACGAGGTCCTACAATTTGATGGCGCCTGAGCTTGCTAAGAAGCCGTATTTCTCACTCGAGAGAGAACTTAACAATTGCTATGCTGATGTCGCCCCTTTGCTTGCAGATGCGATCAAGGAAAGAGTTAGCCGGCCAGCGAAGTCACTCCTGGACGGCGTTGGACATACTCCAAGTAGTATATTGGACCGCTTTGGAAATGGTGGCCACACTGCGAAGATATACGATTCGAAAGCCCCTCATTATGGATTCAAAGAAATGTGGCGGGATCTCTGGAGTCGATAAACTCGTTAGCTTTCGCGTACACACTTGTCGCAAACTCCCTGAGAACAGCCACAATTTCGGGATTTTGCTGTTATATGCAGTCGATATACTTGGACCATTCTAGGCTACCGCGGGTTGCATTCGGGAATCTAGCCCTAAAGACTATATAGACCCTGGATAATCATGAAACTCCCCTTTAAGTATGAAGATAACTAGACGAAACCCGATTCATTGGTAGAATTCCCGTTGTAGAAGCAGACCCTATGAGGCGACAAATCAAAGCCCGTTCGTTATATGCCCCTTTTGCTCCGGACCAAAGGGATTTCATGCTGCTCGGGCCGACCCGTCGCCAGGCATAGCCGAATTAGTTTACCCAGGAACGGACCACCGGCGTCACGGTGTCGTCATAAACGAGTATTACATAGACGGTACCTAAGTCAAACTGAAGTCTGACATCAAATCTTCAACATAACTCAAAATTTTAAGAATTACAGATGTAAGTAAAAATTAAATGTAGGATTAAGTTATCATCTGCCTATTCGAATGTTCCTGCTCATCGCATCACCTGTTGTACCAGCTAGAAAGGGAAAAAGAGCTTCAGGTTCGCGATAGTGGCACCACTTATAGGCCTAGATTTCCAATTTATGGGCCTGAAGCACCTCAGTTTCGGGGGGTGTTCGGCGTTCTCCATTTCCCCAGAAGCTTCAAAAAGCTGCATGCTGCAAGCTCTGAGTCGCGATTCCGGGTCATTTAGACTAGAAGCTGAAATTCTCCAGACTCTCCACACTGTTCTCCTCTCCGTGTCTTCTCTTTTTCTAAATTAATTCTCCTTTCTGTTCTTTTTCTTAGGTCCTTCTTTTCTAACTGTTGCTACTGTCCACCTCCTATTGTTGTGGCCTACTGTGCATACTCCAGGCTTGTATTAACAGAAAACTGCAGCTATCTATTTAGCATCGCTGCCCCTCGCCTCCTTGACCTACCCCTCCAAAGCTGTACCTTAGTAAGAGCCTCTAAGCTCGGATCGTGACAATATGGCGTCGCCAGTAGCATCCGCAGCTCTGAAATCTCGAGTTTTTCGACCGTCTATGCTGAAGAAGCTGTGTCAGCCCAAAGACTTGCTTCATCATTTCCCCAATGGCGCCTACATTGGATGGTCAGGCTTCACTGGCGTGGGCTATCCCAAGTATGTACTATAACCTACCATGTCGCTTTCTGCTGTATGGTTCAATTGACTAAACCTCGAATGTAGAAAAATGCCTACATTTCTAGCAGACCATGTAGAGCAAAATAACCTCCAGGGCCAGCTCCGCTATACACTATTTGTTGGCGCCTCATCAGGGGCTGAGACTGAAGACCGATGGGCTGGACTAGACATGATTGAGAGGCGCAGTCCTCACCAGGTTGGCAAATCTATCGCGAAGGGTATTAACGAGGGGAGAATTAAGTTCTTTGATAAACATTTGTCTATGTTTCCGGTGGATTTAGTTTATGTGAGTTGACACTCATACATATATGTTGTGCTTGCCAATTGCTAATAATAATAGGGGTTTTACACCAAGGACCGACCGAATAACAAGTTAGACGTCGTGGTGGTAGAGGCAACAGAAATCAAGGAGGATGGTAGCATCGTCCCCGGTGCATCAGTTGGCGCCACTCCGGAACTCATCCAACTCGCTGACAAGGTGGGTAAATCAGCAATACCTAAATGAATGCTAGGGCTAACAGTAGGCTGAAATTATAGATCATTATCGAAGTCAACACTGCGATACCGAGCTTCGATGGACTTCACGATATCACAATGACCGACCTACCTCCTAGGCGGAAACCGTACTTGATTATGGGCGTTGAGGATCGTATTGGAACCACATCTATCCCCATTGACCCGGAGAAGGTCGTTGGCGTGATTGAATCCGACTACCCAGACCAAACGACGCACAACACACCCGCAGACGACAACTCACGTGCCATCGCAAACCATCTCATTGAGTTCTTCGAGCACGAGGTCAGCCACGGCCGTATGCCGAAGTCGCTACTCCCCCTACAGTCCGGCATCGGCAACATCGCGAACGCAGTTATCGGCGGGCTCAGCGAATCCAACTTCTGGAACCTGAAGGTATGGACCGAGGTCATCCAGGATACGTTCCTGGACCTCTTTGACTCCGGGCGTCTCGATTTCGCCACCGCGACATCCGTGCGCTTCTCCCCCGAGGGCTTCAAGCGCTTCTATGACAACTGGGAATCATACAAGAACAAGCTGCTCCTACGCTCGCAGCAGGTCTCCAACTCCCCTGAGATCATCCGCCGACTCGGCGTCATCGGAATGAACACCCCCGTCGAAGTGGACATCTACGCGCACGCCAACAGCACCAACGTGATGGGGAGCCGAATGCTGAACGGACTCGGCGGATCGGCGGACTTCCTGCGCTCGGCCAAGTACAGCATCATGCACACGCCGTCGACGCGGCCGTCCAAGACGGACCCCATCGGCGTGAGCTGCATCGTGCCCATGTGCACGCACGTGGACCAGACGGAGCACGACCTGGACGTAGTCGTCACTGAAACCGGGCTCGCGGACGTGCGGGGCCTGAGCCCGCGCGAGCGCGCCCGCGTTATTATTGATAAGTGCGCCCACGACGACTACCGCCCCATCCTCAAGGACTACTTCGAGAAGGCCGAGTTCGAGTGCCTGAAGAAGGGCTGGGGCCACGAGCCGCACCTGCTGTTCAATTCGTTCGATATGCACAAGGCGTTGCTTGAGGAGGGTAGTATGCGCAAGATTAAGAAGTGGTAAGGTAAAATGGGGGGACGGATGTTGGAAGATGGTCCGCATCAGATTATAGGATGGATATTGGCTTTCCTTATTACGGGGTCATTTAGGGGGATGGGTAGACACGGAAAGGTTCTGTATCTCTGACTTCGATAAGTACATATATGCCTTCATCCGGGCGCCGCTGAGGCGCTCGCTATATTACTCGAGCTAGATACCGGAGATCAAGGTCAGCGTAGGATCTTAGATATGCCAATCATTAATAGCGAATCCTGAATGAATCTCGACGGTCCCCTCAACGTGCTATGCTCTCCATACACGATTGACTCTAGTAGGTTTATGGTGATATGGATTACCACTTGTATGCATAAAAAATTATAGTCCTAAGAAAACCAAGGACTATCGAATTTTTCAGCTCAGGCTCATGCTTCAATATCTCAACCCCGCGTTTGCTGCTTACTGCCTATACATATGTATGTAGGTAACTATGCAAATAGGAACTGCATTATAACGTTACTACCCGCACATGCCAAGAGTCAGACAGGATACCGAACAGATAGCTGTTCCTAATTCTTGGGTACGCTAGTGCCGGCAATGGTAGGTTGAGGCTCTTATTGAGGCCAAACCTTTTTGAGTGCGCATTCGCATGTATCCACTAGGTATAAGGGGATGATGTCTCGATTAGTTCCTATCTGTGGGAAGAATTGAGGGCGGATGGTTTCTCGCTGTGAGCAGGTCTCGCGTCACTACTAGGCATCCCAGATATTGGATTAAATCCCAAAATTTCCATAGAAGCTAAGTTCTGAGAATTGCGTGACCAAATTAATTCAACTGGCACCTGGTAGAAAAGTCCGTCCGGATTAGCACTCCTGTGAACCCCGTTGAGCTTACCCCCTAACCCCTATCTTACGTAATATTTGCATGTTGAAATCGGTACATCAATACAGGAAACCCCTCTTCAAACGAGTCTGGGCGCCTTTAAAATTGAGAGATGGCCACATATGAAACCAAAGGCTCTTTTTTACCTAATAACACTACCAGCTTATACGAGTAGATAGGTAGACATTTCCTGTCTCTGACAATGGCCAGTAGAGTACTTCAATCGTATCCCTGCATAAATAGCCCCACCGTGGATATTTATGACAACAACAGCTGTGATTGTGGTAATTGTGTTAGAATATTTAGGAGGCTTTCCTATCTGTTCATACTTCCCACACTGGTGCGATACACCTAGGATGAAGTTATTCCAGAATAGATTAGAAGTGAGATCCGACTCACCCCATAGTGGTGTCAGTAAACTGACGATGAACGGCCTTGGCGATATCTAGAGATTTATCCATAGCCGTCACTACCTACTAGCGCAGCCATGTTAGCGGAGTTTTCCGAGACAAGCATTTTTGTGTAACTGATTCTACAGCTCTGAGTGAGCAGCCACATTGGGGATCCGTGCGCGAAGGGATAATGATCATTTCATTCTTCACACTGCAATTGATTCGAAGAAACACCAACCGCCTGACCAGCGAACCCGGAAGTTGAGGTCGATCACGTTTGACGTCTATAGTGTAACCCAACTATAGCTTGGTGGAAACCACTTCACGATGGAGTCACTCCCGGTTGAACTGCTCGCCGAGATCTTTAGCCACTTTTGCTACCACTGCAAACACCCCGCGTTGTTCCCCAATGCCGACCTGAGTGAGGCCCGTAGCGACAAGAAGCTTTTAGCTCGTATATGTCGGACGTCGAAGAGATTCTGTGCAGTCGCGCAACCCATTTTATATCATTACTACGCAACTGGCAACAACGTAGTTCAAACAATACTTTACAAGGGATATGACAGCTTAGGCGATTTAGACCATTTCGAGCCGAATATGTTGCCGCAGTTCCTCCGCAGTCTTATCCAGCGTCCTGACCTAGCATTACGAGTCACTGCAATGCATTTGGTGCTAGAGACGCCCCAGAAGTTTTATGAGGACCAGAAGCAGACGATAAAGTCAGTGATTGATTTCAGTGTCTCCAAAATTCTGCTCGGGGAAACCAATGCCTGCGCAGAATGGTTCGAAGTATGGATCAATGGTAATGAATCCAAAGCACATGTGTTGGGGCTGCGACTCGCTATCCTTGCCATGACTCTGACCCCACGGCTAGAGAGCTTGCTTGTTGTCCTGGACCACGGGACCGATTTCACACCTGATAACCACGTTGTCCCCTTAAGGCTTCCGTCCCTACGGACACTAGCCCTGGTAGGGGAGGATTATCACTACTTCAAAGAACCGTACGACCTTTATATTGCGGCGCCAAAGTTGGAAACCCTTTATTCATGCAACAGAGATGGCCAGGGTATGGTACTAGTAGATCTCAACAACCCCAGAGACTGGCCCAGCCTGTCAAACTTGAACAAACTAGTCATTTCGGACCCAAAACCTTACCAGGTGGCCACGTTGCTAGAAGGCGTCCGGAAGCTGGAGTGCTTGGAGTATTTTTGGAATGGAGAGGGTGACTTTGGCGTCAAAGATCTCGCAGTTTTTCTGCGGCCCGTCAGGAGCACGCTTAAGAAGCTATGTATCGGGTATATACCAAGCAGTTACCAGGTCGAAGTTGACCCATTCCCAAAGTACATTGATCCGCCACGGATAAGCTACCCTCCTCTTAGGACACTCTACAAGTTCGACACCTTGGAGGATCTTTCAATCGACTGTTTTCTGCTCTATCCCGAAAAACGAGAACCCGACGAAGCGAACCGGCTCGTCACATTGCTGCCACAGTCGATTCGGAAGCTTCGAATTACGTATATCTATAGGGGTGTGGATAAATGCCTTCGTCAGCTTGCCGAAGACGCTCCAGAGAAGTTCCCTTTACTAAAGAGTGTTGTGGTAGGTATCGCAGAGAGAACGGATCCCGCACTCGATTATGACATCAACAGGGTGGTAGGACTCGGTGGGCTGTTTGCTCGTTCTGGTATCAGGTTCGCCTGGAAAAGAGATCTTCTGGGGCCAGATCCTAGGACTGCTATTCCAGGTGCTATGCCCGGTTCAAAGTACATCCCTCTACCGCAGGTGATGGATGAAATCGATGATCTTGCGTTTGAAGAGGATGAGTAAGGATTAATTGGAAATGGGTCAAGACGACACTGGGCATAGTATTGGATCGGACATAAGGTATAAGGGAAAATAGAAGGCAGGGACTATGGTACTATGGGCGGGGTCGGTTTTGATATGTTACAAAAGTGATGTTTCCATGGTATTGTAGGACGGGTTCAAGCTTTCGGTTTCAGTATACATAGTACTGTTACCATAATGTTTGTGAGATCTTGCTGGCCTATAAATCATTCTTAATATGGTTACAAAGTGGGTAGTAAAATAAGCGACGAAACTAGGCGGACCCGTAGGGGCTCGTAACCTAATTCGATAGTATCATGGTTGAAAATAACAGTAGAACCGCATCAATTGGTTGGCCCCTATAGCTCAGTGGTAGAGCGTTTCACTCGTAATTGCGTCCATTCTCTAGCACATTCTATGTATGTGTTGAATGTATCGCATGTATGCGATATGAAGAGGTCCATCGTTCAATCCGGTGTGGGGGCATAGTTTCTTTTTGCATTTCCGATGATATTATTTTTTCAAACGACAATTCATGCCTATAAGATAGTGGCAGTATCTTTACAGTAGCCGTGGATTTCATCTTAACCTCCGAGAGATCCATAAAATTCCTAGATACTACTTTATACCTAACACTGCACTAAGCTTATATGGCTCTATCAGCAAGCACACAGGTAATGTCTATCACAAGTGGTAGGTCCTCAGCGAGTTTTTTCTTCTTCTATATCGACGAGTCTATAGTAGGAAATCGGAGTTTACGATGATCTCAGTCATGTCATCAAATATGGTATAGTCAATACAAATAATATCAGTTTGTATGAGAGGTTGAAATTAATTTGAAACCTACTGCTATAACCTATGTGTTATGTGCTCTTCGTAAATATGATACAAATTTAGATCTCACGGAGATCTAGTGCAGAGGATAGGATGTTTCACCCCCGTTGGCCACAAGACGACAACGAGGAAGAACTCCCCGGGGAGGATCCGCCAGAGGCTATCTGGCCCTCATCTTTTCCTTGGTAGATGTCTTCCGAGCTAGAATCCCACATCAATCCTGTGCCGTTACAGGGTCGGCATTCTTTGACTCTGGATGATGATTTCATTAGCGTGCTATCTTACAAAATGTTTGATATGGTGGTGACTTACAATCTCGGAGTACCAAGGCAATAGGTGCAGGAATAAGGCATACGATGGTCAGGTCCAAATCCATAGATTCTCCTGTCCTCTAGCGTGGAGCTTGATAAGTTGTTTGTCGAGTGGGAAGACATGCTGCAAATTATCAGTCGTATCGAGAAAATCCGTATGTCTTAGCAGTTAGACTCGTAGATTCGGTTTTAGGTGAGCTTGACTTTTGCTACTTATCCTTCCCACCTATGATGTACGCATGGAGGATCTTTATATACTGAAAGAAATTTGTGTTTGACAGTCTCTTTCTTTGCTGCCCTACCTCACTATGCATAGTGCTCTACCCGAACAAGGCGGTCTGTGTTAACCAAGGGGCTCACCGACTTGTGCCGTGCCGTCCCTCATGCAATATATATCGTGTGCACAAGGCGATCAGATAAAGCAAAGCTAGGCATCCGGAATTAATTGTGTTGCCTGGCAGGCTCGAAGCTCCTTACCATCAACTCAAGGTATAATTACTACCACTTCTGCCATCCCCATGTCATGTCGGTACGGGATATTTTACGCCACCTGAACGTTGTATGACTTGGTGTCAGATCACGCCTGCAGCTCATATCAAGCCCTCAAGCCGCAATCGGCTACTCCAACGAATTATGCATCTATATCGGACCCAGGAACTTTATCGGATCCTTCTGGCTGCCCTATTTTTTGCATATTGTGGTTCGCGTTCCTCCCCTTCGGCGCCACTGTTGCATATTAATGGGGTCGGCAAGGTTCGTCACTTGTAACAATGTTCCCCGGTCCGATACTTGCTCTATCCGAGTGGCATGTTTTTCTAGAAATTTTGGAAGACGGCTGGATCAAGATTCACTTAGAGAGATCAGGCAGCGTTCCATTTCTCTTACTACATTGCGGGTTCTTGCTTCCAATTTAGCTGATCACCTGCAAGTAGCCGCGGGACGGGCTGATTACTTTGCTATCCTATGGCGACACGTCGCAAGCGCGCCATCCGATTGTAGTTAATCCCCGTATTTAGGTAGGCAGCAAGGAGTGGCCGGCAGAGCGAGTATTCACTTACCCGTGCTTGATTCCCAATCGTGGCGTTGGTGCCTTCATCTTGCATCGAGTCCGATTCACAACGGGGAGAGGCGGCCCCTTGGCGTCGGGAACATATTAGAAATCACGACATCTTTGCTTTCCGGCGATCTCGAGCCGAACACCCGGAACGCATGTGCAGCTGCCCGTGCCATAGTCGGATCGTGCCCCTTGGCCGAATATTAATCATGGCAAGGCGATTGATTCTCGCTTCGATTAGACGACCAAGGCGTCGTACTACAATAGAACGAGCTCTACAGACTTCTAGACCCATAGCCTCTCGTGCCACCTTGAGACTGCCAAATTCAACTTCATTTAGATTAATATCCTATATGATTCATTGTGGAATGTTTGTTCGACCATTACTAATTGTGGCGCATTTTCAGTGCCGGGCGGCGCCCTATCTATATGCTCCTTAACAGGTCCCTAGGGTAGATAATTTAAATTGCGCCGGATGGACTGCCCTGATTCTGTTTAGGACGGATTAGCGAGTTCCTATATCGGTTCTTACTTACCGACGGGAAACCTTACACTGGCCCAATCATCCAGTTCTGTTGTGTTGGTCGAAAAGGGGTTCAATATGGAGAAGCTCGTCGCGGTAGCCGAGTCAGGTACGTCAAGAGACATGAAATCGGTACAGAATGCTATAGGGGAATTAGTGATGCATTATAGATGGGCCTACCCCTCGCCCATCAGATCCCAGGGCCCAACGTTACCAAAAATTCTAAAGTTGGACGAAGGCATTCAGGTATCATTGTTACCTTGGTAAGTATCCCAGGTGATCTGGTCCAGCGACATAGGGATATCCTGGGGGACAGTAAGATCGTCCATGACTTCTTGTGAGAGCGGTACGTCCTCTTCACTCGGTAACCCTAATAGGAGACTCAGATGCTCGACTGCTCGTCGAGCGTCTCTTGATACGGTGCTTGAGCGCAGCCATGCTCTGAGCAAGCCATGGACCTTCATACCCGTTTCACGGTCCAGCGGCACATCTGACGAGGTTTTCACTAGCTGCACATAATAGCATAGGACGCTCATGCCTAGCAGATAGATCGACTGCAGCAACGAAGACATCATCCAGCGCACTGAGTACAACTGGCCGTCAGGCTGTGTCTCTTCAATTACCAACTGCTGGAACTCAAGGACCTTGATTGCGGCCTGGACGCAAGCATTCCGCGAATACTCGTACCGTGCTTGGGAGTGGGATGGGGCCAGGTATTTCCGGTGAAGCCCGATCACGAGCCGCTGCACGGCCAGTTGGAGCCATACGCGGTGCAGAATGATCTGTGGCGGCAACATAAACGACTGACTAAGTGGTTGACTTCGGAAGATGGGAGGCAGTGTGTCCTCGGCTTCTTGTAACTTCCGGTCTAGGTCCATAATCTCCGAGTACGGATGTTCCCGGGTGTCGGCGACGAGATCGGTGATAAGTCCGCCGATACTGTCAATCCTATTCTTGGCTAGGCCGTACAGCACCGGTGTGACCTCGGTCTCGGGCCGCGACGGGGGTAACTCAGTGGTTTCTTGGTCGAAGTCCGAGTCTAGTAAGTTGCGTGGATCAGCCGTGTCGTATTGTTGCGGTTTAATGATGCGCGGCAGTCCCATCTGGCTTGAGAGCCGCAAATCTATCTGGACGACGGCTGCCCACACACGCCGCCGCATCTCACCGGCAAAGGGTGAGATATTGGAGAAATTGCAGGGGTCGCGGTGATAACCCAAACTTAAGGCGAGCTGGACCAGCATACCAACTAAGAGCCAGAGCCCAATATCCGCGTCCTTGCATAGTAAGGCCTCGTTGGCGCAATGGTTGATCATGGTTTCTAAGACGTGCGCCCCTCCTCTAGTGAACTGGCCGAGAACAAGGCAATGAACAGTTCGCTCGTGGTACATCTGGACGCGAGCTAGAGTGTTAGGGTCTGCTGGCTGTTCGGTTAATCGCTGGTATTGTGTAGAGAGGCATATGATGCTAAATAGGAGCCCGATCCAAGCAAAGGGCGTATTAGCTGGGTCGTTCCAGAAGCTCTCGTACTAGGTTGATGAGGGGTTAGATATAAGAAGCATTTGGATACAAGATTCAAAACGGACACTGCGATCGTACCTCTCGAAGAAATTGGCCACTATGCAGGACAGCTAACCCGGCTGTTAGCTTTCTGCCCAGGAGGAATCTAGTATTAACTCTCCATACCTGGCGTAACACCTTGCGCGTTAAAGTACCGCGCGACCATACGATCCACCACGGGGCGGGCTGGCAGCGAAGCCAGGATATCGGCCTTAGTCGCTTGAACAGGTTCGTATAATAATCGAGGGCCGGGATTATGACGTGATACGAAGTCGCTTGATGCCAATTTCCTTGCTTCTTCTTCTTGCTCGTAGTGATCCCTTAGCTCGGAGATGCTGTCAAGAACGGCAGCCCAATGAACACTCCCGACATAATTCGCACCGTGCGAATGTAAACGCAGGCTCCCATGGTCCGAAGGCGCGGGGGAGGCGGCACCATCATTACTGTTAAGTAAAGACTCAAAGGCGAGATTTGACGCGACCGTCTGCCCTGTGCTCTCGTCTGTAGGCACCAGGGGGCTGTTTATCCCCGCACTTACAGCCACACTTTGGGGCGATTCACTTGATGTAGCCCCAAGGACACCTGATGTTTGCGGGGCCTGCTGTTGTTGCTGCTGCTGCAATAGAGAGCGTACAAGAGCTTCGAGTTCTTGTATGCGCTCGCCAACACCAGATGCACCTTTCCGCTGCGGACCCAGTGCGTAGGTGCAAGAAAGGGCAATTCCCTTGCCTACGCAGGTATTGCATGGAAGCTGACGATCACATTTCACCCTGTGTAGACCCTCAAGTTAGCGACCGTAGACCTTCTAAACAAGAACGATGACGCGACGCGACGCGACTCGCAGCGAAAATAGGGCGCTTTACTTGCGACGCCTACAGAAGTTACATGACAACTGTGGTTTTTCACGCCGGCGGTCCCGATGATGTGCCAATTCATCATCTGTACAGACCGGCACCCGGTCAGGCATCGGCGATGACGACGGCTGATCCATTGGTCAATCCGGCTATTGACGCCTATGATTTACGTCCGTCTTTTCTCGGGAATTTCCCATTCCATAATGAACGCCCGAAGCCATAAGTATGCGAAAGACGAGTCGATGGGGGGAAGTTACGGAGCAATCGACGGAGCAATTGACGGGACAATGACGGAGCTAATTAGCGTACAGGGGTCGCCCCCACCATCCCCTATTGCAGCTAAGGAGGGAAGAACCAGCTGAACAAACGGAGCAAATCCGGAGCAAATAGGGGCATCAATACCGGGTCCCAACCCAGCTTGCTAGCGGCTTCGACCCAGCGTATCGATGTAATGATGCCGGGCACTTCTTCTAGGTCTTCTGTTCCTCCGTCGAACATCCGAATTCCGCATATGATGTATGCACACATTAAAAACCCTGGCGTGGGTTACATTCCTTCGTCTTGGATCTCTCTTCACCTCTAAGCACCTTTCATTACTACCTAGTACGTAATATCGTATGATGTTGCACTCAACGAAGATGGGAGCAAGCGATACTGAGAGTGAAACCGTGCGAGTCGACGAGCACGAGACCACGAACGCCGGCACCGATATCGAAGAAGGTAGAGGGGACCTGTCCACCGGCAAGAAGGCACCAGATGAAGGGCAAAATCTCACAGATGAGAAGGGTTCCGTCGGCGGCACGGATGGCGATGATGTCGCCGACCCCAATATCGTAGACTGGGACGGTCCCGACGACCCTGCAAATCCGCGTAACTGGTCAAAGGCGCGCAAGATGCTAAACATCGGGCTAGTCAGCCTTTCGGTGCTCTACTCGTATGTGTGAGCCTTGATGAGGATAAGCAAATACTGACCTAAGCGCAGTAACATCGCCACGACTATGTTCGCTCCAGGCGCATCATCTCTCGCACTTGAGTTCGGTATAACGAATAACATCGTCGCCACGTTAGCAGTCACTATCCCTTCGTTGGGCGCCTCGATGGGTCCACTGCTGTTTGCCCCTTTATCTGAGGTAGCTGGACGTGTCCCTATCTATTGGGCCAGCAGTATCTTGTACCTGGCTTGCACCGTTGGTTGCGTACGTAGCACCAATGCTGCCATGTTCCTGGTCTTTCGCTTCCTCTGTGGTGCCTGTACGGCTTCCTTCATGACCTGCGGTGGTGGTACTATCGCAGACTTGCTACCTCAACAGGAGCGTGGTGCCGCAACGGCCATGTTCAGCGCTGGCCCACTACTTGGACCTGTTATTGGACCTGTTGTTGGTGGTTTCGTAACGCAAGCGTTGGGTTGGCGGTGGACCTTTTACTTGGTCCTCATATTCGTAAGTGTGACTATTCTCCTAATCTATCCCTTTTACTCCCTCGTATAACGGGCGGTATGCTGAACGATCTTTCTATCACCTAGGCTGGTGTAGTCACGGCAATCGCCATGGCCACAATGCGCGAGACCAACACCACCATGATTCTTGCCGCCAAAGCTGCCCGTCTCCGCAAGGAAACCGGCAATCCTAACCTTCGGCCCGCGCGCGAAAGTCAAGTTCCAGTTCGGAAGCTCGTAGAGCGCGCCCTAGTCCGGCCACTGCGCATGTTGTTCTTCTCGCCTATTGTGCTGCTCATCGGGTTGTACATGGCGATCGTCTTCGGTATGACATACTTGCTCTTTGCTACCTTCCCTTCCGTTTTTGAGAAAACGTATAATTGGGACGTCGGTGTCTCAGGGTTGGCGTACCTAGGCCTCGGCGCGGGTTGCGGTATCGGCTTGCTCTTATTCTCTCAACTGAGCGACCGGCTGTTACGCCAGGACGGTGGACCTGAACGCCGCTTACTGCTAATGATCTGGGTTGGCCCTTCTGTACCAATTGGCATCTTCTGGTATGGCTGGACGGCTTATTACGCCGTGCATTGGATAGTGCCTATCATTGGCACGGTCTTCATCGGTCTTGGTGCCCTCGTCATTACTTCCTCTGCGCAACTATATATGATGGACATGTTCGGGCCGGAAGGTGCGGCGTCTGCGCTAGCGGCTACTACGCTGATCCGTAACGCCTCCGGTGCTTTCATGGCCTTAGCTGCGGCCCCCCTTTATGAGAGTATTGGCTTGGGATGGGGAAATAGCGTTTTGGGTTTCATCACTCTTGCGTTTACGCCTGTACCAATTCTCTTTTTCAAATACGGCGGATGGCTACGAGATAGATTTCCTCTCAAACTTTAGAGTATCTAGAGATATCGCTGCTACCTTGTAGGAATATGGGATAGAGGGTTAAGGAACTAGAATCAGGATACAGTTTTGTCAACACTACTTTGGGTTTCATTTGTCCGCCAGAGGAAAGAAAGGGGAACATACTAATTAATAGTAATCATAGCATCTTGAGGCTATATTTCATTGCTTTCTAAGAGTTCTATCAAGGAATTGATCGAATATCAGTGAACAGAAATACGGCAATCATCAATACCCAGTAGAAGAGATCATTCTATCCAATTCCTATATCGTAGTAAAACTAAATCTCAACCCCAAAGACCTGTTAAAATCGGCGCCGAGACCTTAAATCTAGAAACCCGCGCTTATTTCTTTCGTTGATAGGTTTGGTTATTCGCTGAAGTGTAAGTGCAGCTCTGCCAGTTCTCGATACGAATATCGCCCCAGGAATTCCTCTCATCCGGATTTGGCGTACACTCTTCCCAAACAAGGTCCCAATCAATGGACAAGCCAGAAGTCAGTACGCCCGTGCCCTCACCAGTCTTGTCACTACTGGACGCGGAAACCAGAAAGTCGATATAAGTGGAATCTTGTCCGCCCCCTTCACCCCCGTTGAAGCATGGAGACCATACCAGCGGGGTAGAAGATTTCACCCCTACTTCAAAGTCATCGTCGAAGCTGTCGTCTCCGCCGATGCTGGCTGGGGTCAACTCGTTAAGCTAGCTCAATTTGTTAGCGTACCAGAAAGCCGGAGACCGATATGACCATGCGTAGCAATAGAAATCAAATAGAAGACCGCATGGAAGAGAATAGGGAAGGCGGATCACGACAACGTACCATATAGGATAATGACAAGTTGGTGACCTCTGGAGGTGTAATTGGACTGAAGTTCTTGAGATGCTGTAGCCGGAAGATGGCCGTGGTATTGAATTGGAATATTTTAACACCTTCAGTCAAGTTGGCATGGCCTCTCACAGCGGCGCTCGCTATGGCAACACGGTACTTGTAGTACCAGCTATTCAGTTCGACTCTAAAGTCGCAGCTCGCATACTCTTCGGTACGCCCATGGCCTTCAGTCCAAAACTGCATCTCGGAGAGGTCTGTCGTGATCCTGTTGGGCCTCAGGGTCACTCCGATGCTTTTTCCCGGAGAACATTGGAAAGGGATGCTAGAGGAAATCGAGCTAACTGCCGGGAGCTGCGGGGGAGGGTCGCTCACCGCAGTGCCAGAGGCTACGACGGAGAGGATTGTGAGAGGGATAGAGACTCGCATGATTGTATGAGTCTAGAGATATGCAGTAACGATATTCCGAACCCTACGTCGCGAAGTTAATCTCATATGAAGAAAGGATGCACTTGGATTTACTATGAATTAATAGGAGATAGAATATTGTTTGCAACGTTGTTTGCTTGCGGTTTTCACGAAGGGCTTTAGATTAGTTATATTTGACGTAAACAGCGGGGTCCGTTTAATATCCTCTTCAGTGGTACAGATGCTCCCTTTTTCGTCATTATCATAGAACTCAGCGTGGCTAGAAGGGGTAGTGAAAGGGAGGTAGCCGGGTATTTCCAATTTCGAAGAGCGATTGTAACCTTATGCATCAATACCGTAATTACCTTAGGATGACTGATACCTAGTATACATAATATTGAAACTGACTAAGAGCCTCCTAATCAATGTCAAAAGATACGATTGCGGTGATATTTATAGTCACAATCACGCTCCATGAGGGTGGACTTCGTTCTGAAAGGAGCCCCAATATCAAAATGGTTGAGGGCTTAGCTAATGCTACATTAGTGCATATCACAAGGCATTAGATGTCGTATTACCCCAGGCGCCTATGAACTCTACCAAGAGGGCACCAGAATGATGGCTTACCGTCCAATCGCCGAGCAGAGTAGGTTGTAGACAAAGAGTCTAGCATGTAAGGTGGAAAAACATAATGATGATGAGCCACAGCCCGTGTAATCCCTAGCGGGTGACCCGGAATACCGGTACCTAGCAGGATTCACCTGCACCGCCGCAAGCTAAGACCTAACCTTGGAAAATACAACATATTTAACGCTCTCGCAGATAAATTGTTCATCAATCCCTTGCTTCGTTATATTTATCAGGACTCGAAAACCAGCAAGCAGTTTCAAAGAATCGCAGTCATGAAGCTAATTATTTCGGGGGCCACGGGCTTTGTGGCCAAGGAGGTCATACGACAGAGCTTAAGTAGAAGCGAGATCACATCGGTCGTTGCCCTAGCTCGTAAACCGGTCCTCGTCCCGGAGAAGCTCGCCGACGGTGCAGAACCCTCTAAGCTCAAAAGCGTTATCGTGGAAGATTATGAGCGGTATTCAGAAGAAGCGAAGAAGGAATTCGCTGGAGCTGCAGCGTGTATATGGTAAGAAGCATTCGACGTTCGTCATTGTTCTTCCTCACCTCGGAGATAAGATCTTAGGGCCGGGTGAGATCACTGACCACAGATCAGGACGGTTGCCATCACACCGACCAAATCTAGAACGTACGACTTCGAAGAGGTCAAACGCGTCTGTCAAACAAGCACGATTGCTGGATTAAGGGCTATGCATGAAGCCGGTGCCACGAAACCTTTCCGGTTCTTGTACATGAGTGGGGCGGCAGCCGAGAGGGACCAAACAAAGACCCCTCGCTTCCAACCGGAATACTCACTCATGAGGGTAAGAAGGGCTGTTTGAATATCCTGTATACATGACAGAGCTAATATTATGCAGGGCGAAACGGAAAACATGGTTCTTGCGTTGGCAACCGAGCTCGGGGGAGTTGAGGCAAGCGTCGCCAAGCCGGGGTATATCACTGCGCCGGGTCAGATTTTGAGATCTATCACAGGAACAATGATACAACTTGCTGCAGGTATCCCAAGCATTAGCGTCGTGGACCTTGCTACGGCCATGCTAGATCAAGTAGTCAACGGTTTCGAGAAAGACCCGCTGATGCCTGAGGATTTGATCAGAATTGCGAAGGCCGCGTCGGGGCAGTCTTAAATGTAGGTATGACAAGATTATGGCGGGGATACTCTGGATATTAATTAACTGTCCAAATACTGGCGCGCGTGTAAGACAGGAGGAATAGGTACCGGTGTGAATCTTGAAACGAATCACCACGTCGTTGGAGCTGCACATTCGCATCTCAATCCATATACATATGCCTAATACAATAGGTAATTCAATGATGATCAGTCCTTCTAGAGGACCGCCAAGATAACCAATTTAGCTATTCCTGAGCCCAGAATGTACATGACAGCCGAGCTACAGACGGTGAGCATTTTCAAAGAGGAGAATGCGGGCAAGGAGCTTAAGCTGTCAAAAGCTATATCGCTGTCCCTCTATTACCCCTTTAGGTCGAAGCACTCTCATCTCTAGATCCTCGTGTCGCATTTTAATATCCACGGAGCTTTCGTGGGGCTTGAATCGATCTGCAATGTCATCACTTAATTTTCCCGCTTATTCTCCCGGAGCCGGGAATGCCTCTCGCCATGGCAGAGCCGGGGGTAGTGGCAACGGCACTTACTCTTGTACGCTCTCTAAAATGACATATTATAATGAAAGATCCCGTGAAAGATGGGGGATGGTTTAGCGGTCTCTCCTAGAATCTTGAGCTAGATTCACAGCACCCCGACGGCCACATTTGCACTACGAAAGACGCCACCATGCATTACAGTCTACTAGGCATCAGCGCCGCAGTTCTCGGGGCATTCCTCCCCGTGGTTGCGGCCGAGTGCAATCGCACCGCCATCCAGGCATATTCTGACGAATACGTGAAGGCGCACGAAACGGGGCAGATCGCCGAGTTAGCCACGGCCGAGAACTTCACGTACATGGAGAACAACAAGACGCAGGACATCGCGAGCGGCATCTTCAAGAAAGCGCTCAAGATCGCGCACCGCCACACCATCGTCGACGAAATCGACTGCGCGTCCTTCACCGAGCTCATCGTCACGCACGACTCAGCCGGCAAAGCAGCCCCCTACGTCATCGGCAGCCAGATCCGCCACAGCACGGACGATCTGAGCGTGTACCTCATCGACCTGATCGTGTCGACGACCGGATCGTGGCTCTTCAACTCCACCCGCACGCTGGAGTACGCGTCCAAGGAGAACTGGTCGGTGATCGAGGAAGGGAAGCGCGACACGCGCGAGAAGCTCAAGCTGGCCGCGGACGCGTACCTGGACATGTGGCACAACAAGAGCGCCATCGACGCGGTGCCGTGGGGCACGCCCTGCGTGCGTCTCGAGGGCAGCGTGTACACGGGCAACGGCTCGCCCACCGACTCGTGCAAGGTCGGCATCCCGACCAACAACAACCAGGCGCCGAACTCGCACCGCCGCTATGTCACTGACTTGACTTACGGCTCTATCAGCGTCCTCTGCATCTTCGAGCACCTGAGCAACGCCCCCGATAGCCACGAGTTCCGCATGGAGAACGGAAAGCTCCGCTATATCCACACCATCACAATTGCCAGGAGTGGGTTTTTGCCCGCCGACGTCCCGACGCCCCCTGAGTTGCCAGCACCCGCGCCGGCTCCTAGGTACAGGGCGCGAGGAGGTGGCGCTTCGAGCCGTTTGGCAGCTTCTACGGAATCTTAAATGGGTATAACTACGATGAATTCAGAAAAGAAGCCCTTAGGAATTAAGGTGCTTAGCTATAGTCAGACTTTTAGTTCATCTGTATGTAAGGATTTCAAGAGATCTGATGCCTAGGCTCAACAAAGTCTAGAAATAAAACTACAATGGGGAATTCATAACAGCTTAAGCGATTATGTTGTGCAAGTAGAAATTCTTTTTTCTTATTTCTACTATAAATCTACATATAATATGCATTGCGTCCTCGTTCTTTAATCTCGAGAACGATTGAATCCTACACCACATGCCAGACCTGGTCCTCCACTTCCGTCGCTAACGTAAACGTCGAAGCGCTAGGTTCCTCCTTTTCTTTTTGCCGTGAAGAAATGAGCACTTCTTCGATATACCTCGTCGTAGAATCCATATAAAGTCGGTTTCATTATCCAAGGTTCATTTGTGCGGCGAGCGTATCATATTGTATCCGATGGAAGTCGTGGTTCAGTCGGAAATGACTGATATCTAGTAAGTACTAGAACAAACGCCAGGGACTAGGCATGATGTGACCTACGGGATATCTAAAACCGATCCACGAGTTCCATCGGGCTGTTAAACGACTTGCGTTTTTTCCAGACCTCGTTCACAGGCTCCTCATCCACCGGACGTGTACTTCGGTTTACATACCAGACATGCAAATAGGAGAGCTCAATATTGCGGTTATGGCCCTCGATTGACTCGAACAATGGGCACAGGCGTGCCTCGCGAAGGTCGGCAATCTCTTGTCTGAAAGATGTATCACGCTGCAGGAGCCAAATTTGCATCTTTTTGGTCATGGGATCTGGAGTGGGCTCCGGGCCATGTGCTTGGACGTACAAGTCTTTGGCTCGGCGTCGCAGTTGAAGCTCAACGCCGAAGAGTTGTTCCAGCATGGGATGCAGCAACATTGAAACCTCTCTCTTCTGCTCGTCGAGGCGGAGCTCTTCTAGGGGCGGGTCGCCCGTCGCGACGTTTCGGATGGTCACCTGATGCCACTTATCATAAAAGGGGCGGTATGGTTTTCCCGTTTGGGCTGCAATCAAGTTTTTGAAGCGGTGCGTTTCTTCAAAGTAATCATCGGTTTCGCGAATGGCGGTGAAGACGACACGCTGACGTCCATTAGCTTCTTCGACTCGATCAAAGGTGAGGTTAATTGGGTCCAAATGCGATCCGGGTCTCTCGCGGATCCGGATGGTGGTAGATGGAAGATGCTTCCGCATAAGAAGTTTCTCCGTTTCCACCTGCCATAGCTTCGATACACCGCGGAAATTGTACCAAACATGGGGCAGCATGTAGTCACCGGTTCCGGCGATGGCTTGGTGAATAATCTGGAGGATAATCTCCGTCGGGAGGGGTTGTCTTTTAGGCTGGTTTGACTCCATCTTGGTGACCTAATAGATGAGAAACGTAGGTGATAGTTGAGGTGTACTCGTAAGGAGAATCGGACTCAAGAATAGAGATGTATGTATTTTAAGTTTTGTATTCACAGTAGGGAGATAGGGCGAGAAAATATGGATGATATCGAAAGACTAATATGTTGGGATCGTTGTTATTATATAGAAAGCGCAACAAGCTCTGCAATGTCTTCTATGCAGTTTCAATATATTGTTTCGATGAACAGTTCAATTGACACTGTAGAGGCACATACACATATGTTTTACTTACACTCTCGTTATTTATACCCTCGCTGGTTGTGCTATTGTATTCTGTCTGAAGACTTCAGCACTGTGTTCAGTGCCCCTGTAATTGATTTTGTAGACTTCGCTATTGTTGCTATTAACTTACTGTGAGTCGTAGAACTTCACTGTATTTGCTGTGTTCACTTTACACCTCATGACTGACCAGTGATTCATTAAACAGTCAGTGATATAAGTACACTTTTGTAATAGTCTTTCATATCCATAATTAGATGTTGTCTTGACTTCCTTACATTAGACTAGATACATTACATTCGGTGCCCAGATTATTCCCCTAAAAACTCTTTACTAGGAATTAGGCATTCTTACTGCCACTTTTTCTGTCGAATTTTGGTCTTACTGACAAACATACTTGGGCATTTTATATGTTCAATAGTCAAGCTAATCACAGTGGCTTCCTGATAACAGCACAAAGAGGTTGTTGATGCCTAAACAATAGCTAACTAGTTGCATATCAAAACCACATAACTATAAGCGGCCGCCCTTATAGTTAATGAGAATAATTTGCCTTAAATTTCTAGCTCGCGGAGTTTGATGCAGAGTTCGATGGATGCATAAAATAGTGTATGGACATCACTAGTCTCTGTTGAACAAATCAAAATATCATGTCCATTTTGACGATACATCTAAATATTCGATATGACGATGTTGCTCGGCTAGCTAAAATGTTGAGTCTTAGTCGAATCATCGTCGGGTTAATGGATGGATCTTGAGTCACTGTTGATGTGGTCAGTGTGAAACTCTTTGCCCGGATGGGCGGACCCAGTTTGACTCCGAGTACACTGGAGATCCGGTAATGCGGGGCCGGTTGTCGTTGAAACGCGGAGTTTATTTGTGTGGAATCCACGACTGGATATATTCTAGTTTGTTTCACGTGAGAGGAAATCGCAAATTACGGGGCCTAGCAAGAGACGCATCGTGACCTTCATGGAGGGCTCCCAGTTCATCATGGTTTCGGGTCTACTGAATTAGGCTCGAATTCTGGGTATCAAATAGTAGATCAAATTAAGATCAAGTAAGACATCATAAGGGGCCTTTAAAGGCCCTAATGTTTTGAATACTGGATATATTTCGTAGAACAATGATGGCATGTAGCCCATACTGGGTCGATCGATAATTAAGCGTCAACAGTACTATATAGGCATACCAGCAAATAATGAACCTCCGCATCCCAGCCTGGAATTCATGGCCGCATTACAACTCCGAAAGCTTGTTTTAATACATCTTTTCCACTGTCACAACTATACTGCGATGGGATATATTTAAACGTGGGCATGCTTCTCGTCAAGCGCGGCGGGTGCCACGACATCCTCGACCGTCTCGTCGCTGAACTTAAGATCCTCCTCGATTTCGGTGGTATCATGTATCTTCAGGAAGATGACTGGCGCAGCAACTAGAAGAGCACCAGCGCAAACACCCCACTAGATTAAATGTCAGCCACAAATCCTAAAGTTTGTAGAAAAGTCGTGTACTTACTGTACTGGCGAACAGGGTGTTGTACTCGACGTGGAGACCGTCCAAGCGCCAGAAGATAGCGGCACCGGCAGACTGGAAGGCCTTGTAGAATCCGGCCATGTTGGCTGTTCGTCGACCGGAGTTGGAAAGAGCACCCATGTACCTAGTGATTGTTAGTATCGCCCCACAAACTACCTGGCGGCTAGTTATCACAAATTCCATGGACTTACCAGTAGATGCATGTTTGCCAGACGGAGTCGTAGAAACCGTAGAAGATGTAAAGGAACATGGGTCCAATGAAAGCGGGGTCGGTCCAGTCCGTCTTGTTGGGTTCGTACGATGGCTCCGAGCTGACGGATCGCGGGGGTTGGTTTCGTTGCCAGGCGTATCCACCACCCCAGATGATGAAGGTGAGGGCGAAAAGGATACCGAAGGAGATCTTGGCGCGCATTGATCGGCGGAGCTTGGGGAAATCGAGCGCGTATCCGAAGATAACGGCACCGAAGATCTGAGCCAACCAGTAGAGCAGGTTGTTCAACGAACGAGTTCGGATGTTGAACCCGGCAAGATTGAGACCATTCTGCTGGTAGGTGTAGAAGATGTTGGAGGCGAAGAACATGGGGAATAGAGCAACAACCCAGGGGCTCAGAGAAATACATTCCCAGAGACCAATGAATTCACTCTGCCAAGTGGGGTTCTTCATCAAGATAATCTTGGAGCCATCGTCACGAATGACCTTGTCGGCATCAACAAGGAACAGAGTGAGAACAGCACCGACCACCATCAGAACGATGAAACCAACATAGGTGCCATCCGTGACGGTACCAGAGTTGTTGCTGACGTTCTGGCCAAGAGGGATCAAACTACCAACAACAGCGCCAAGGTTGAAGATGATCCAGAACCAACTGATGTATCGACCCTTGGATTGCTCAGGGGGGTAGGACATCATGATAGCACCCTGGGCAGTCCAGAGTAAACCGGCGCAAAGACCCAGGAAGGCACCGGCAAAGATGACGAAACCAACATTCTGGGTGTGGGTGTAGCACAACAAACTAGCGGAGTACAGAGAGTAGCCAATGCCACCAACACCGAGAGTAACCCGGATACCGAGCTTATTGGCGAAAGAACCGGAGAAGAAGGCGACAACGGCGAAGACGGAGTAGAGCGCGGTGGACGCGTGATCCTGAACAGTCGGGTCGAGCTGCCCACCACCACCGAGACCTTGCAGCGCGTTGTACATGCCGGGGCACAAGAAGCACACCAACGCCACCATCAGAAGTTGGATCTTGGGCGACGCATACCAAAACTCCTTTCCTGCGAAATTCACGCCCCTGTAAATTCGACCCTCGGGACGCGCCGCATGGTGCGTACTGTCAGCGACGTCGGAATGAGATCCTGCGGGGTGAGCCTCCGCCGCGGGGATCGCCGTCTCTTTCGCGTCTGCCATATCGAAAAGCTGATCGAGAAGTCGCTTAAATATGTAGTCGTCGATCGATTTCCTCTAAAGATTCGAAATATGGTCAATTGAGCTCTTCAGCGTAGGCCTGTAAGAACTAGATTGTCAGCGTATTGTAGTCTTATTGTAGTGGGCGCAAATATGGAAGAGGTAGATGCGGCACGGTGTGGTAGGGAAGCATTCCAGACAGTGACTACTCAGGTAGTCAGGTTTCCTAGGTGAAAGGGTTACTCACCTACGAGCTGTTGATCGCCGTTACGGCTAAATTGTCTTGACCCTAAGGATGACAGGAGATGGGAGAAATAAAAATCTGAGAAGATGCGACGGTATGTGGGCATGACCAGAACAATATAAAAAAGAAATTATTGTATTGTACCATGGTACAGACCCATGTCCAGGTAAGGTTAGGTTGTCAGATAAGGCGATGTTTACCGTTTACCTATACACTAGGGCCCGCAATACGATGTGGTATGAATTAGTACGAAGTATAGGAATGGGGAATAAGATCAATCAATGGGACGGATTGAATGGTACCTGCAAGGTAGCGTATGGCACGTGTAAAAATACGCTGCATGTACCCAGCCAATGGGGCCAACGTACCTACACCTACCTAACCTAGTGCTGATCGGATTCCATTCAGAATGTTGTTACCACCAGCTAGGTACTATGTACCTGTTTAGTCTCTATTTACTACGGTACATATTGGGAGTAGGTAGGTAGTATGGAAGTAGGTATGGTAACACCACGTCTGGCCGAATTACCCCAGCAATCATTAGCACATAACTGCACCATCCATCGATGCATTGCTCGTGAATGTTGCTTAAGATGATGGTTACGTGACACGCCTAATTTGATGCCGGAGGTCCTTGACAGCTGTGCGGCGCGCACGAGACGAGACGAGCCATCGCTCAGGGATATAGCCCCACTAATAACCTTAGTCTTCTGGGGATCTGGGGGGCTTTGGAGAACGTTCTAAGCTGATTATGGCCTAATAAGTGGTAATAAGTGGGCAGATTTTAGGCGATCCTTTCGCCAGCTCCGTTAACCTTGGAACTACCTAGCCCTGGAGGCGTGCTAAAGAAATGCTACGAAGATATCAATCCTATCTTGCGGTTCTTACCAAAGCTTATCTGCCTATCCGCTCAACTACTGTAGATACCTAGTACTATCTCTGCCTAGTAATTCTCCCTACGTAGGTGGCTGTCTTAATTCGTAAGGCTAGTACGACAAATACACCGCATATTATCCCTTCTTCGTGTTGCTTCGTAGAAATCTCGTGTAATACTATAGTGTACTCACGTCGCTAGAAATAGAAATGCGTGTTGGTCGCGAATGACAAAACTCAATTGAGGCAAATGTCCATCTAATGGTTCTGTCCTGTCATCCCCCGGAGGTACGAAAGACCCTTAGTGGCACGACCCTTACATGGGTACTACTCAGTACTTATTCGTCTAGACTTTCTTCCCCAATCCTTAAGAAACACTTAAGACATGGATAAGGAGGGCAATACAGCAACATTGAGCGACTAACAAGATAGCCGATAAGAGGAGAGATAGCAGCGGACCGAATGCGGGAATCAAGTCCACTTTGATTGGACGAGATGAATCCCAAGTCACGGGACAGTCCCACTTAGATGGTCATTGAATTACGCTGATTGGCTAAGGAAAAGGTCTAGGTTGTCCGGGGAAGGAAGCTGGTGCTTGGAGTACATTGGACAGGATTTGGTTCATGCCCGGTTAGATGAGTCTTGGGGGAACCTATAGCCCCCTATTCGTCCAATTCACGAAGCCTCCGCTGCCAGCCGTGGCCCGTATGGTATGTAACGTTGCCCGGGTTTTGAGTCCCTCCCTTCAATTGGATTCACGGGACCATCTTCGGAGGAAGCGTATGTATGTCTGACTTGACAAGCCGAGGATACTTACCATTTGCTTTTTAACTTGCTGATCAGTGCTGCCATTAACCGAGTGCTATTTCTGTCTCGATTGTGATATCTGACTGCTACGATGCATACGCTCCGTCCCGACCCTTTGGGTACTGTTACAGAGATAACATGTGCACCATTTGAGGCTCCTTACATTTGAATCTATCAGATGAATCTAGTGTTTAGAGCTCGAGAGGTTTTGTTTTGACTGCATTTCTTTCCAATAAATCCTAACTAATATACCTTGTGCAGGACTTCATAGTACCAACACATTGTTTGCGCTGTTTGTCAAAATGTTCTTCATATGGCCACGGGGATATGGCTCCTACGTGCGCGGTGTTCGGTTTGTACGAGCTGTGTGGCGGCACGGCCCAGAAACCTTGGAACCAATTTATCTTCTTGCATAAGCCGCCTCTCACGCATGTGTGAGGTTACATTCCATAATTCAGCTAGCTAGCAACAGTGAGCCTCCACCACAAATCTGCCTATCCAACGATACCATCAGCAAGCATGATGATCCACGCTTCTAGAATCTCTAATCCCACTCATGCAAACATATCTCGACCCATTATTACTCTGATACGATGCAAGTAACAGAGTTACCAACGCTTCGGTAACCACGAGATAAACCCCAGATCTACAGATTTGCGAGGTAACGATCGTAAATGTCACATCCACATAATCTCTGACGAACAGGTGTTGGTACAGATGATACACAAACAATATATCTCAGGGATCCCTAAGTATCATTGTTATCAACATGATACCATGATACCATCCATACCTGCCAAGTATGTAGGTATATATGCCAGATGCAATGCAGGTTAGCCCTAGCCGTCAAGTTCTGCATACCACGTGGTTGGCGACCAGGTCTTGTCAACTTAAACGCGACCTTGGAACTTTGGAATCTTAAGGATCAGAAGCTGCTTGCCTCTTTTCTCACCTATCTGCCACCGCAAAGATTTAATACCAGTTATCTGCAAACTCATATATAGTCGTTATCAAAACCAAACAAAAGTTGCCAGCATGGATTCCTGAGCGTCCTTACCCAACTACCTATCCACGGACGTAGTAACTTGGAACCAATCGGACAAGAGAGATATAATCCGTTTCTATGAGCCATACAACTTGCGATTTTCTTATAAAGTTCGCAAACAGCTGGAGCTGGCCTCTGCAAAATGGCTGTAGTCCGATGATAATATCCGACAATGTCCAAGTGTAGTCAGCACCTTATTCATCGATAGCCTACTCGAGCATCCAATCAACCTTACGGAGCCCCTAGGTAATAAAACTTCCATGAGATTTGCTTGGCTCTCTATTCTCGCTTACTATGACCCATAAGCCTGTGCCGTACGACTAGAAGATTGAGAGCTAGAGCATTTGCTGAAGAATATCGCAGCATCATTTTTTTTCCTATAGGCGTAAGCTAGGTATTGAGAATATAGACCTGTGTGAGCAGGTGCTAGATATCTAACTTCAGACATCGAAGACCCCCGCTAAGACATGCACGAGACAACCACCCAGTCCAAGCATAGCAGGGCTATCTCGCCTCGCCTTACGAGCCGAATCTCGCGCATCTTCGGCAAGTACCTAGCAATCCAGCTCTGGCAATCTTAAAATTTTAATTCCCACGGGAGTGCATACTTAAGGTAGCGTACATAGGCTGCGGCGTAGCAGCTTGGAACTACTACCGTGCATGAGAGCAAGCCGCCAACGAACGGGATCGCGACCCACGTCGCATCCCTTTCTTCATTACCGCGCATGGTCGTTGCTAGACACATAGTGTCCAGGTAGGTATCTAGGCGACGCCCTGGCGACACTTGGCTGCAAGGGGACAAGTGCTAAATGCTTTTGCCGCCATTCGGAGCCCTTACGCTAGGATATTTTTAGCTGCCCCGGGCGGCTTCAACTGGAGGCTACTTACGTATATCTGAACTGGATCTGCTGTGAACGTTGAAGAAATATATGCCGACCTACTAAGCTACTTACCGTGGTTCTCCGCACTATGACTATATTTATATTCTAATGTCTCTCTTTGTCATTACGAGCCCAGGCCTCGGATGAAATCCGAAGCTTAGATCGTAACCACTGACGTAACCCGCAGTCCCAGGTGCACCTAAGTCGATGCCCTTACTCGACTTCTATATGTAGGCGCACCGGAGACCATCCACTAGGCCGTCTATGGGGCTATCGGTGTAGAGGTGGAAGATGTAGGAACGACGCGGACATGGCAAAAGGGATACGGAAGACGTTGAGGAACGCCAGTAAGGAACAGGCGAGGGGGCTATGGATGCTCCGTACGGGGTCAAGCAGCGGTCAGTTAGAATAGGAATAAGGTACATGAATAAACGACGTTGATCTCGATATAACCTGACGTTTGATGTTATGGTACTTCCGATTTTTCATCTGTGATCTCTTGTCACTTCGTGTACGATTAGCAACAGATTCCATGCGAGATTCGCCGGCCAGATTAGCTGGGACACCAAATGCCTTAGCACAGGTAATGTTACCGTGTCGCATGAGGAGGTTGACGAGAGGTCCTGTACTTAAACTGATAGGGGTAGGGACTACGACCTCTATGAGTATACTGATTATACATGAAGGTTTTCTAATGGCTTAGACATTCCGTTTTACGATCTATACTATGCTGAGTACGATAAGTATGTCTCGTTGTAGGAAGAAAGGAGAAAAAATCTTACGTATCACTGCATAGCGTCACGGCGAAATAAGTTCGTGCGAGGAGCAATTTGGATCGAAGGCGGGACAATCACATGCGACGTCAAAGCACTTATCGAACAGACACACATAGACACAGGGTCGAAGCAAAATTCATATGCACAGATCTCTGTTGCTATCTAGGGTCTGGACCCAACAGTAGTAGTCTTGTGTTCGACCACTACACCCGACTCCGAGCTGAGAAAGCCAGTATTCGTGAACCTCATGCAGACTACCTAATACAATAGGTCCGTTTTTTCACCTATGTGACCAGTGTATGGCGGATATCTCTCGTGTTCCCCCCGATATCCTAGCCGCGAGTCGTCCATGTCGAGGCTCCCCAAATGCTTTTCCATTATCCCGCCAATGCTGACCGAAAGGTATGCCAAACTCCGCCCTTTCCTTTTGTATGCCGGTCAATTGCAGCAGGCGTAGTAGTCCGGAGTTCGTACACAGATCAAACCCGGGATAAGTTCGTCCACCACTGCAGATTCGTAGCCACTAAACAATATGTGTCCACAATAATAGTAGTAAGGTCATTTCCGTTTCCCTGCCTGTAACGCCTGTATCTAGAGAGATACGTCAAATCATGAGACCAATGGACCAGAGGCCCCCTAAATTCCAAATGCTTCATAACGGAATCGGCAGTAAAACGACAGGGGTATCAATAAGTGATGACAAGGAGAATTCGGCAGTGAGAGTTGTGTAGAGTGAGAGCGGATGAAGGTAGAAGCGGTACCAGCGGCCACAGGGCTATCGCTGTGAGACACGCTATCTAAAGTGCTTTTTATGTAGAAACGGCCGTGTTGTGATTGTGGCGGTCTCTAGAGATCCAGCCAAACAAGTCTGTTTTTTGGCCGGCGGGCGTGGCGGCTGGGCCCTCAATAGGTGTTTTCAATAGGGGTTCCCGAGGTTCAAGCAGCAAACTCTTCCTGTAGTAGTTTACTTGAACATTGCCCTGGTCTGATTCCTTAACTCGAGTGACTTCTGCTTGGATCCATTCCTGCATGTCCGGAACCTCTGTAAACTTATAAGGAATCTGGAATCGCTGCAGCTCGCCAATAATCTTAGCCGTTCGAGTGTGCTTGTCAAAGTTGATAACTGTCAGACCATTGTCGTCTGGATTGGACCCAGGAAGTTGCTTCGTGGCTAGGTTGCCGATATCGACGAAGGTAAGGTCTGTCAGGAACATACCAAGGAAGGGTAAGCAGGGGGGAACATGGCCCTGGAGGCGAGCTCGGAGTGCCTTGTTGTTGTTTGAGGGATCGACAACGGCTTGCAAAGACTTGAGCATCTCACGTCGCTTTTGACTCACGTGTTCCCAAGTTCTTCGCATGCGATCAATGATCGAATTGGTCAGAGTGCATAAAATCGCCATTAGACCGTCGTAGTTGTTAAGCTCAAAGCATTGATGGGCGATCTTGATCCACTGCTTGACAATGACAGCGCGCCTCTTAGCCTCCGAATACTGGAGAATGCTATCCGCGACGACGTTGGATAGGTCATTAGAAAAACTGGACATAGCCTTCACATTAGGCGAGGCCACACCACCGTTCTTCATCCATTGCGAATCCAATAGCTCTTCAGGCTGAATCGTACAGAATATGCTCATTTGTTTGAGGGTCAACTGGCGAGCAATTTCAAGAGCGTCAAAGTCGAGAATCGAAGGGGAGCTGCCTCCCGACTTCCAATTACTCAGTAGACCCTGTTGGCTCTTGGTAAGAATAGGATTGGGCATTGGCGTGTCGGCAGAAACGTATTGGGGAGCTAAGGTATTGGTCTTTGCCATGGCAGATACCATGCGCGGTACTAGTGAACCATCGGTAGAAGAAACTCGCTGTGAGAGCTCCATCATACGTTTTCCTGCAGAGGGAAGAACTGCCGCGAGCTTAAACTCCGCGAAACTCTGGATAAGCGGAAGGGCTTCGCGGTCTAAGGAGTCGCGCCAATGGGATTCCATCCATCCCTTTAGGACGTTATAGACCCGTAGTCTCACGGCGCTTGCTGTGTTAGGGCTTTCGCCTACATAGTCGAAGCGCTCAATAAGAGTTTCAACCAACTTAGTCGGCGTGCAAAATAGCCGAAAAGTGAGATAGAAAGTAGACACGAACATAGCATCGGGAGTCGCTTCATGAGTTGTGAGACGTTCAACCAAGGCGGGAAGGGAGCCACCAGTAATCTGCCCCTCCTTGTTAAACATCAGTTCATGGGCGAACGTTTTCTCTAGTAACTTCGACTCGAGCTCATCCACTTCCTCGCTTACGCTTGAGCTTCCAGTTGTGCTCAAGTCCGACAAGGACGGCTGGGTCTTTGGTACAAGTGTATGGTCGGGTGTGGTAGCACGCGTTGAGGTATCAGAGACCATACTTGTCTCTGAGTCACGGCTAAGATAAGTATTGTTACTGCCAGAACTAGAAGCAGTACCTGTATCAGAGCGGAAAGAGTTATGATACTCCGTATCCTGGGATGTCTCCGTCATGGGACTGTACGACTCGTCCGGTGGGAGCGAAGTAGTAAGTCGTGGGAGCGTCGGGATTGAAGGCCGAATAGAGGATACTGAAGACGCCATACTCGATGCGGCGTCATCTGTAACCATGGATTGTGGCCTTGACGCTGGTAGGGATACTTGGTCAGGGTTCTGATGCTCCGGTTCTGAGTCCTCGTTCGGGACCTCGGGGAGAGGCTTGTCAATGGACATATGAACCGAGTGAGTAGGCCTATGTGACGATTCGGACATCCTCGATTCCGACGTAGTCGACTTAGCCGGCGTTTGCGGTCGGCTTTCGGACACAGTCTCAAACACGCCCAGATCAATATCCAAATTTCCATTCTCAATTTCGAATTCGAAATCGCCTATGCGTTCTAAGACCCATTTAGTCTTCGCAACGCATTCACCAGCGGCCTTGACGCAACCGGTTGCAGCAAATAGAAGCCGACTGTTGTCCTGTGGTATGATGACGTCTTCGCCATCGGGTCCTCTGTTACCTAAAATTTCGCGCGCCGAGTAGACCAGGTCTTTGATACGATCGTACATGGCTACACGCGACAACCCCAACGTCTCCGGAACGGATGTATTATGATCGCATACCGCATCAATTACTGAGAAAAGCTCGCCCCCAGAGATAACTGAGTGCTTAATGGCGAGAGCAAGCTCCGGTCGCGACTGTGACTGGACGTGTAATCGACCAATAAAAGACCCAAGATGCGATAGAAATGTGTCGTGGCAGGAGTTAAGTCGCTCCGAAACAAGCTTATGTGATTGTGACAGTGGCGAAGGACCGGCTAGAGACACTCTGTGTGATATGCTGGCCGATAAGCGATTTCCATGTAACGGATTAACCTGAGACATCCGACCACTTGCTGCATTAGCAGATGAGTAAACGGATGACAAACGCTTGTTGGTTGGTTCATTTATTTGTGTACCGTCGGTTGTTGGTGGTGCCAATCCTTTACTGGTTACGGTTTCGACGTCCGTTCGGGAAGATGCAGCTTCGTTGACATCTCGGCCGTTCTCGAATTCCGTGGACTCCAATGGTGGTGTTGGTGGAACAAACGACTCCTCGACAACAGTCGCCATTACTGTTACTGCCGGCGCGCGTAACCGTCTATCCTCTTCGATCAAATCTAGGAATCGAACACCTTTCACGATGATCTTGAAAGCCTTCAAGATCATCTCATCAATAATATCATTAACTTCATCAGTAGATTGGGACAGTCCCTTCAACATCTCCTGCAGTCGTTTCGCAGTTTTCACTAGAGATGAAAGCTCGGACAATAGAGATTTCCTGCCCCGTCGTAAACTTTCACTCCTCTGAATCGTAGCCGACTCGCGAGTCAAACAATGGGTCCGCTCCTGTATAATAGTCAGCTCACTACAATTGGAGAAGTGACGTAACGCTACTGTTGTGACTTACTAGGAGATAGCGTACTCCGGCAATAATCCCTTTCATGAATTCTTGATTTCCGAAGATGTCTCGATCATTCGTTGCGGTGCTTCGTAACAGATCCCAGAAATTCAAGAGGGCCGTGAGCAAATTTCTCATCTCTTCTGGGTCGTACGCTTCGCAGTAATTCGTCGGTAACCATCCCCTCGCCCCAGACACTAGTAGTGTTCCATCAGCCCACCCATTGGTGTGGATAGAATGCACTAGGACCACATCTCCTTCATTCAGTGGTAGGGTAACGGTGGAGTCGCTCATGGCATACGTCGGATGGAAAGGGTAAAAGGCCCTTAGAAAGTTATGGAAGATGGGATCTGACGGTGTCGGCTGGGGAAGTAGATCTTCTTGCGAATCATTGGGAGTTGATGGTGGGGTTATCTGAGATTGGGAGTACGGATGTGTAGACGTTGCTGGCTCTCCATCTTGTGAGTCGTTCGATGCATGGTCGGAACGACTTTTGTTGATCGCGAGGGGAGCCACCTGGAGGCTCGCTCGCATGGGTTGATCATCCAGCATCATGATTGCTGCAGCACTGCGCTGTGGAGAACCATGGGAACAAGTTGTTGCTGTCACTTTCGCAACAGCTGCCACTCTAAGAGGAGAGGCTGGGCTCTTCGGACCACAGGTCGGTTTCTACCAGACCTGTTCCGCGTCTTGGATCTTCCAGCACAATATCGAAATCCAGCAGCTCTCCAGTCAGATAAACGAAGTCGTATCGGTGAAAAATTCTCGAATATTCGGCGCGAAGTTGGCGTAAAGAAACTGTTCGTTAGGTAAGAGCGTTGTTACCAAGCAGAATATCCTGATAGAATAGGACACGTCAGTACGCGATCGTTTTGTTTGTAGCTGTCAGGAATAGAGTAAACTGAGGGCATGATGGAATGAAGGGAGACCAGGACAAGTGTTATCGGGTGCTGGACGGGAGGGGGATCAAACAAGGAATGTTGAGGTTGTCTAAGCTTAGCTAAACAACTTCAAGCTATGTTTTCGATGCCGAGTCTCGGGACCTATTCCCTATGACGAAAGCCGCCCTTCCATTAAACTGGAAGCATACCATAGTAAGGGAGATCCTTTCCTGTCCCACCATGCCCGATGGGAAATCGGAAGGGAACTATGCCAGTATGCGTACCTCGTGGGTTTTGATGCACCAACCCGTCAAACGCAAGACTAATGCTTCCGACCTTTTCGTACAACTGGGGGATATACTCGAGGGCAAATATGCAGGGGACCAGGAAAAAGGTAGGATAGTAGAAATTTACCTTTCTGCGATCCTTCACCGAAATATACTCCTCGGAAAATACAATAGCCAGAGACTATTAGTTGGACTTTTGCAGTTGCCGGCGATGAATATAAGAGAGGTGATATTTCCTCTCTGAATCACCGGTATACAGCTTTTCGTCAATATTCACCCTTCCAGGTATTTCGTCTTCTTAAATACAAAGTCGACCTTGTCCTCGAGTGGATTCCAGCTCACAGTCAGGCCTAGACTGGTATGTGGGTGACAAATACGTTTTCGTGATCGGATATCGCAGAATATCGCCAGATCCTAGGAGTCGACACGCCGAGTAGTGATGTGTGAGAAAAATAGGTAGGCGGGTGGAGAGAGGGCGGAGGTTTGTATTGTATTCTTAGACGGATGGATGCGATCACTGCGTTCTGTGCTGCCGCGAATATCTGACTTGCTTGTGCTTGTAAGTAAGTGTAAGTCAAACCGAGCTTGTGTATGTAAGTGGGTGCGTGTGCATATGTGAGAGGAACATTGAAGACGGTAGGACAAGAAATGTAGGTAGATGCAGTACAAGAGCAGAGGTAGCAGAGGTAGGGGAGAATGCAGGAGAAAAAAGGTGCCAATGCGTTGCGTGCATGCCCCTGCTATCAACTATTATTCTTATTATCCACGTTATTGGACCTGCCCGTTGAAAACCACCCCATGCAGCTATGCCTAACTAAGTCATTGGAACAACGTTTTTATTCAGGCATTATGGACCTGCGAGCCGGAAAGGTAGTACGTACCTAGGTACCAGATAGTGCAACACTTCCCAAGTGAATAGGTAATTACTCTGTAAAAAAGAAGGGGTGTGTTCAGGAACTGCAACCTTGCGTAGAGCTAGGGGAATTGAAAAAGTGCCCAGGTGCAAGCACCAAGCACCAAGCACCAGAAAGTCTAGCACGGTTTATTGGCGGGTTCTACTGCATCCATGGATAATACTGTTCGAGCTCTGGTTGTTTAAAAGTGCTAATTTGACACCCGGCAAGGGTACCTGCCTTGAGAGTGGATACTAGCAGGGATTAGCTTGCAGGGTCCTTTCCGGGGCTTCCCCAGTCCATACCATGGGTTCGAGAGCATTGGACGAGGGTGTGGTAGTACTGATAGTTTTGCACACTGTAGGCGAACGTCCCACAACAGGTCTCCACAGACCGTTTCCCAGTCCAACGAGGTGGTATATGGATGGATGGATGTAAGTACTCTTGTACTTCTACGAAACCGCTGGATTTTTCTCTCTCTCATGTGAACATGGAATCCACTCCTCAACACGATTCATCCTCTTAAAAAGCTAAGATGTGTTCGCCGACCTCAAACATGGCTTATACACTAGAGGCTCTACCCGCTAGGTAGTGATGACATCTGCATATTCGGATGTCAATCCGCGAATAATCTCACTCGTCGGCGCGATTTTATATTCGCAGCTAGCCGTCTTACATCATTACCAAGCCAGCCAGGAACAGAATACTGATAGCTGATACGATATTTCATATTGGAACTTGCATACTCTTGTTGACAAGTTGACAAGCATACTCCGACTGCGGTGAAGTTTGTCTAATAGAGAGAGACATGAGAGATTTTGTAGTTATTGGAGATCCTATGTAGAATATCTGAATACATTTTACTGTGGTGTGCTTGGACTCTGATAACCGTGATATCTCAGACAGCTGCATACGCATTGAATACCTGACTTAACCTACCCACGTATTCATGAGCCTCTTATAGCAAACGTCTGTGTGTGTGCGAGCACGCCACGATAAGGTTGTCATCTATTAGTGCTGGTTCCATATCAATCATAACAAACCCTTCTGGTAACCCGTACGATGCTTTCGGATCTGTTATAGTCGGGGATTTGCGTTAGCGTACCAGGCCGATGAGAAACATGGGCCATTGGAATCAACCTGGCGGATCGTACCGCGTTTTGGACATATCGAGATGGTCGATCCTGTCGCGCCAGTTGGAGCTTGTCAGCGGGAAAAAGGACCATTACGTGAGTTTGCTCATCCAGAATCTGTTCTGGGCAATGGGTATGGAGGACCGGTCTCGAAAGAGGTTGGCTGAATCCGAAATTGATATATCTCGGGTATTAGCAATAGGAAGAGACGATGGAGCATGGTAACTAACATACCTCGATATGTACCTAACAGTATCATTATATACGATACAAAGGAAGTATGTATTCGATGGTGCTTTAAGTGTGTATGTCCAGAAATCAACCTAGTATGCATAGATGCTCCATTGCAATTTTCTATTGTTCTGTGCTACGAACTCATTTACACCAGTGATTCAACCGAATGGTTCTATCAGAATAGAACCCCATAAGATGAAGCACGACGTAGTAGTTGCACAACGTCACCAGCAGAGCGCTCTAGAGCACGATTATCTTCGTACATCGGTAAGGCATCACACCACCTGCTGGATATGTACATAGACCCCCCAAGCCAATAGAAACCTGGTCCAATCTATGCTGTGTGTGCGCAGTGTGACCACATCTCCAACGCCATATCTATCGTCTTTAATTCTACAACGCTATTCTTCTCCCACAGATCATCTCTCCGATGGCCTCCGGAAGCAGCCCAGAAGGCGGATCGATTGTTCAATAGAATTGCTTCCAATCATAGGTGGCATTAGGTGCGTATGCATACAACATTTTCTACCAATGAGCTTCTTGAGGAGTTCTCGGTAGCAGTCATTAAATCCATTCTAAACTTCTACTTGTCAATCTTGCCTCGCATACTCTCTCCTTTCTCAGCCATAAATGTTCATGGCCATCTGATTAGTCCCAACCTTGAGAGAGGCTTGCATTATCACCACCTCCTCCGGTCGACGGCTTCAATAATTCATCTCCTGGCGGCACCGTCAGCTCAGGGATTTTAGCACATCGCCACCGGATCTAACACTCTCTACCCGGCCGGTCAATTGCGTTCGAGTACCGTACCGTAATTAGCTATATTCGGCTACAAATCTACTACCTCAATAATCGATAGTGGTTGACTGGCCACCTTACGAATGATGTCGTTGGCACAATGCCACGCGAACCACACCAAAGGAAACGAAAGTAATTGTCGAGCTTACCTAGCCTTTGGGGCTTTACACCGTATCCTGAACGCACTGATACTGTCACAGTCTGTCAGTATCTGCAAGGGGCAGCACGGAGCACGATTCAGGGATTTCCTTGTGACAACGCCAGGGCCCTACATTGTGGCACCCAGCTTTCGAGTTGCTAATGCAAGCCTTCCATCTCGTCCCGTGTCATGTATGTAAGCTCATCGCAACATGTGCAAGACTAGGACCATCCTCGTTCGCCACGCCCGGAAAGTCGCCAAACTTGTACGTTCTTCCGGATCGCCAGTAATAGTAAATTATGCAAAGAATAAGCCCGGTGGTTCACCCGGTTCACCTACTTCCAGATCCGATATCCTCGTCGTCAGCGTTATCACTCGGTAAGATGAATTCTGAATCTTCGGAATCCTACACGCACAAAATTGTATATCAAAAGTTCAATTAAGACCCGAGCTACAAAGTACGGTGCATTATAGCAGTGATGCTTACCTTCGGCGTGGGGTTGTGTAAACCAATGTGAAGCCCAATGGATAGAAACGGTGTAAGCTTTACTTCTCGTCCAAGCTCGTATCTGCACTGAAGCCATACATCGGGAATCAGTTGTCCCAATGATAGAGAGATTTGACTGGCGACAGCTACATGTAATAAAATCTATCTCGTCAAAGACATCCGGCTATTGCCATCGGTCTACAGAGAGTGTCTCGTAAATATCCTCAAATGGCAGCCCCCCGCGGCTACAACTTAGCTTGGCAGATACCTCTTGGGTAAGCGTCCAGCCGAGCCAGCCACAATGCAAGTCTTACAGTCGTCACACGAGCCCCGTTGGATCGTACGGATGTAGGAACCAGAAAACGCTCAAGCCAAGACCTAGAAGCATTGACCACTCCAACTTGGGAGACTTAAGTACCAAAGGATTAAAAGCCTTGATTATGAGCGACAACATAATTGCCAAATTGGGACACCAATCCGGGGAGTAAAGCCGAGAACCCTCCTTTAGTGTCGTCACAAATCGTAACTATGTAATTTGTACACAAGAATCGAGACGCAAGCGCTTTACAGAAATACCTTCTGTAACGAATGACAACAATAACGTCACAATATACACTCGCGTTATCAAATGGCAAATTTCCCCAATATGAACCTTGGAGGCATTCTTTGGGTCGTGTTGGAGAACAATATTTCCCTCTCAAGCATATAGCTAGGTATCAGCGTCAGCTCTCCTCGTCTACATACCCTACCGTTTACCCAAAGACTTCATTGGGTCATGGCAACGTTGGGTCGATGCGATGATTGTAGCCACCGATCTAGCGACTCCTACGGAGAGACCCCCCAACACCGTAAACTCCGTTTCTAGAACTGCTTGGAGCTAAACCTACCTACCCAAGTATGCAGTAGGTCTATCAATACACCAAAAAATTCTCATGGCAGAGGCAGTAGACTATGACAGGACTTACCCCAGATGAACAGCGTTTGACGTACACTAGACGAAACACTTCTGATTCATCGTCATTGAGCAGTCTCGGCATGTGAGAAGAGCCCGTCTGTGCGTTTTCTACTGTTGGTACCCAAGCTACTTAAGAAGCTAGACTCTCATAACCAGAGAAAATCCGTACGCCTCACAATCTCCCCACCTATCTATCTATGTAAAGCTATCTTTAGCTGCATAACCTAGGATCGAATTCGAGAAGAGTCGGGACCCACCTTATCCCGGGAGCGTTCCGGAGGTACAGAGAAGGTAAGGACGGATATTAGAATGGAGAAAATCTGACGCCATTTAGAGATTGTCACTCCTCTTGGATCTGAACCATTGTAGAATACTTGTTGCCCAAGCGCTCTTGATGTGTTTGGGTCCGAGCCGCTCCGCAGTTGGGCCTGCTTTTACGCCGAAGCCTTCTATGATCAGCTATACGGGAGCATGGGTAATCATCTCCGGCGTCCCTGGCGTAACTAGATTAGTTACTATAGTACAAGCCAGTATTTTGCGTTCGCGATTTTTACAACTCAGATCTCAAGTATTATGACGCATTTTATATCTACTTACGCAACTACTTAATCTATCTACGGCCAGCCCTTATTTGTGTCTGGCGATCTGGTTCTGGCTGTCGAGTCTAAAATGATGGTTTTCGGCTTGTTTACTTTCTTTTTTTCTTCTCGAATCCTGCCACCAACCATTCATTCGGCGAAAAAAATTCAAGGGGCACGCACGAACTAGGGTTAGCCGAGCTCTCGGGTCCATCCTACGGCCCTACCGAAATAGTATCCATGTTGACAGTTCGTAGACCTGACGCTTTCGCGCCCAACGGATGGCATATTCCTGATTCATGAACCCGAGAGGCAGGTTCACATCGCGTGCGCAATTTTAACATGTGACAAAATGTCTCAGCCAAACGTGCCAACCATGCTTTTTGAATCTTGTTAGATGTTGTATGACGAACTCGCTCCGCCTAGACGTCAGCTGAGGGTCTAGCCTTAGAGAAGTACAGCACAGTATTCACCTCCTATTCCATCTTCAGAGTTCATCCTCGCAGCACTTAGGACTCGGGCATCAATCCCCTAAAATCAGGACCCATTCGCTCGGCGCGCAACAGGCTCCAAATTAGTTCCCATCAGCTAGGCCTCGTATAGCGTATAGAACAGACTTCCCGTCCCTCCATTGCCATCAACGGCCAAGTGTGAAACTAGTAGACACTGCGCTGTTGCTAAAGTATGATTAAGATCAGAGGTCTAGAGCTCAGTGTTCCTCCGCTGGTTGCTAAAAACTGGAGAAACGGCACAGGCAATTGATTGCTGGAACACAGCCAATGAGATTCGCTGCCGTTTACGCGGGCGCAAACCACGCGTCGTTTCAGGAATATTCTCTCTCTAAGACAATTAATCAACGACACCTAGCGTGGGGGGTTCGTCCGTCAAAAGCAAAACGAGGCGACGGCACGAGGCGAGCTTCCGTACTTAGTCACGAACTATCGCAAAGCCTAGCTGTCCTAGCTGACGGCGGCGTCCTATTTATCTAATGAACCTAGGAAGCTGGAAGGGAATACAATAAGGGTCGCTTTGACGGTCGCAAATTAGAGGAACTGATGGCCATTGCTCACACCGCTAACCACTGATCTGCTTCAAGTGTACCCTAGGCGTAATCTGCATGCGAACTCCGTTGCACATAACTACCAACAACAAACTTCAGCCTCAAAGGGCCCTTACTAGACATATCGGGAACTTACAGCAACGAATATTATGAGATCATACCCTTTACGTAGCCATAATATCAATTCATATGGGAACCTAAATTAATAAGACAGATCTTCCGGATCCAACCCCAGGAAAACGATAAGATGCGAAAGGTCTGATGGGTGATCGCTCCAGGGATACGCAACAGTTTGTAAAACTCGGATCTGGTCGCAATCCGGGCAGCGCATGGACGTGAGCACGGCCTCGAGCATAGGCTAGTCAGTTCCGCTCATACGATATTATGTAACGGAATGAGAAACGATGCCGGGAGCGACTAGTTTTTTTTGCATCCCTAAAGTCCTCGGATCTCGAAATATCCTGGTGTATGACGAGTCATGAATTTGCGATTAGTGGAACAAGTTGGGGCATGGAATGACACCAACTATCCAACGACGATGCACGAGGAGCGAAACAGAGAGTCGTCAATCGCAGTGCTAACTTATTGTTGCCGGTGCTTGCGGTCGGATTGTCTACGTCCGTACAGTAGCAGTCTGTCCCGAGCGGCAGGACTAAGGAACTAAGAAAAGGGGGTACCCCAAGAGCTGCATATCTCCAGAAAGAGTTATATTGGTTTTAGAAACACCCATTTCCATCCATCATAGTTGACACAGTCGCACTGCAAGGCTGAATTGCTGTACCTACTGACCCCAGAAGCCACGCGAGCTACGCAGGTAGGCGAATTAGCCACGAGGGAATCCTGAATGATATGATAGCATTACCTAAACGAAGCCTTGGAATTCTTCTCGTCTACACCCAAAAGGGACAGAAACGAGAAGGCCGCATCCTCTGCAACCCCTCTTATTCTTGGGACCCAGAGAGATCTGTGTCGGTCGGCCTGCATTTGCAGTGCAGATCCTCCCTGTTAGTATCAGAAACGCTCGAATTCGGGACGTATGCACATCAGACGTCCCTATTTAGGCTACTACGAAGACAACTATGATGCACCTTCTGCATAGCCGATTATCTTCAAATGAAGCCGGCAGATGGATGATAGTTTAACCCCCTTTTTGAATCTTCATTGCATGCAGGTTCGCTAGTCATTGCGACGACGGGATGAAAGTGTATCAGGATTTCAAATGAAAATGGTTTCTGATAGAGTGGTTTTGCTATCTATCTACTGCGGTGCATACACGAAGGCTAGCTGGTCCATCTCGTCGCCGGCCTGGCCTAGGAAGCCGACAATACCCCACCCGCTCGGCGCCGTGAAGGTCGCGCAGTCAGAAGTCGAAGTGCCGGCGCTGAGGGTGCGGCCGGTGCTCGTCTTCGCCTGGATGTAAAAGTTGCGCGTGTGATCGTCCTTCTGGCCCTGGCAGAGCTGTGCGCTAGTCCAGTACTCTCCCGTGTTGAGCGCAAGGGTCGAGACGTCACCGCCAGTACCTCCATGCGTGTACGTCGTGCCGTCCGTCAACGTCAATCCGACGCTATCTAGACGCTTTGCGCCTCGGAAGGTAAGTGTCTTAACCTTAGGAGACGCCTTCGCCGCCAGCGATGCCACGTCGCTAAACCAAGTGCCATGCGGGCCCCCCCAGAACCTAGACTGGCGTAGAGACTTCCCGGCCGACCAGGAGAAGGTCACAGTGATAGGGTTGTGGTCTGAGAGTATGTTGCCATCGGCTTGGAGGAACTTGGAGCTCTCGTAGTTCCAGTAGGTGGCACTCAGATCGACGAGCGGACTGCCGCGGTAGAAGACTTTGTCGACAGTCTCGCACTCGTTGGTCGTGCTTGGGTTCGCGCAGATGGTCTCAGCGCTTGGGATGGCTCCACCGCGGATGAGCTGGACCCACGGGTCAGTGAGACCGTTCTGGTCGGAAAATATACGAATACCGTCGCCCGCCCGTGTGTACCGGCTATTAGTGTCTCCGAAGACCAGCACAGCGTTGCCACTACTGCGGGCGTCGATAGCGTTAGCCACTTGCTGGAGATTAGCTGCGCGTGCCGTCAGGTCGTCGCTCTCGGTTCCCGCGTCCGTGTGTAAATTGTAGACATCGACGTATACGCCATCATCGACCGCCACGCGCATGAAGGTATAGCCCTTGGGGGTCAAGCAGTCAGCGCCCGAGGCATTGCTGCATGTATCCCACTTGACGCGCTCGAAGTCGAGCCAGTCAAAGTTGGCTAGGGTATTGAGTCCGGAGCCGAAAGGTACACCGCCGGAAGTGGCCGTGCGGTACGGATGTGTGTCCGTGTTGTACACGTACGCGTGGTAATTGAAGTCCTTTACTCTGTACTTAGTTGAAGTTTCTTCTCTCCATAGTATGTATGTCGTGCATAGGGTTGCCTCGCTCTCGGGCCTCTGTTTCAATGTAAAGGAGAGAGCAGTGCTAGTACAGGGGTACGGGACAAGAGGATGTCGTTGGTTTCAAAATGTGACTATGTTGGGCACGCTCTTACATATCATCAATGCAGGGTCAATGGTGAGCTGTATTAAAATAAGAATGAAATGGCGCACTAACCTCTTGTACATGAATTATGTCATATCCGTACTCTGCGAACTTCGCACCAATTAATTCCGAATTGGTGGTCTTGTCTCCCGGGACCTCGTTGTTATTGAGGAAGTCTGGCAGGCCGGCGACGTTCATGGTCAAGACATTGAACTTGCCGCTCGTAGCTGCTAGCACATTGCTGGCTAGTAGAGCTAGGGCGCCGGCCGAGACGGCGGGGTTGGCGATTCGACCCATCATTTCTGCGAGGGCGATGGCGATGAGAGAGCCCTAACAGCATCACCAGCTGGGCCTTTTCAATCCTTTATAATACCATTCCATCTAGGCTACCTTTGGCAACGAACTCGTATATTAGATTCTATATCAGATGCTATAAGGCTGGGCTGGAGAAGGGTTGTATCGGTCATCTCATGAAGTCTCCATTTTCTCGGCCCCCGATTACCACAACGGGGAGCTCTGCCGGCGCCGCTCCTCGACAATTTCGCAGCCGATGCAACTCATTTAATTATCTAACTGCCGTTCACGGCTATCGCCGTTGATAGACCGGTGAATATTCTTAACTCATGCTCTTAACTATTGCGGTGATTGGTCTCTAAATCGCACCAGCTTACGTATTCTCACTTCGCGATAGATTGCTAAAGATCTAGAAGACTTCCCTTTCTATATCTAAATCACCAATGGTCAACGCACGTGAAAGTAGACGGTAAATTTTTGTTATTCGGCCGATTGATTTCAATTGCATGGTACGGAGCTTGATATCGCATTCCTCGGCGTCGCATACGATAAACAAGCTCTTACCTCTATCACATATGCGAAATAATGTTGATTGACGGGAAATTTCAATCGGAATTACCCCAGACATGTGATACTAGTCAAAATACTAGCAGGCAACGAGACCCCATTTCCGGTCACAAGACTCCCCAACTAAAAGCCATTGCGAATGTCATTTACCTAGTAACAGTGATATTAGATGGACCAGCATCTCCCCAGATATTTACATCATCCTGTGTACGTCATCGACCGCGTACTACACTAGAGAAGGCTTCATCCCTCGCGTTCAGAGGTTTAAGCAAAATGATATAACCAGCCAAGGGTTCTGTTCTTGATCACCTGTACCATCTCCCATGCCGGCGCACGTCCCTGGGTGTGAGGTTATCATCAACACGGCAGGGTCATGGTTGAGCCAGTCGCGTTGGGATAACGAACGTGGGCAGGGAGATCTTATGGTGATCTGTCGCAAGGTTTGCCTTCAACATCAGACCATCCCAGTTTCAGGCTTCAAACACGCACGTCCCTTCGCCACGTGCTGTACCCGGCAGGCAACACCAGCAACAAAACCTTAGGTTTCGGACGACGTGAGTTATAATATATCGGCGTGCCGGCGAAACAAGAACCGGGTCTCAGAGGGACGGCTCATTGCTTTTGTGACTGCGCTCAACTGTGCTCTTCGTTACTCATAATAACCCAGACATTACCGTTACCAGTGGCGCATTAGCTAGAAACAGCTTCAAATGGTTTCCGAGACTATAGTCCTTTTAGCCTTTAACTCTGAGGTATGCCAGACCTCGGAGAGATGCGTTGCCGTCGATTGCCACTGTTACGACCATGATCGAAAGTCGTCAGACACTGGAAAGACATTGTTCGCCTTTCCTATGGCGTGAACGTGGCAACGCATAATGATATTAACTCTAATCATCGAGCTGTGACCTTTGTCTTCTCCTTCCATAATATCGTGCACCTTAAGAAGCTTGATTGTCTTCATGGGGCCTCAGACATCCGTCTTCCCCGCATGGCTGGACCGGCTTTACTGAGGGGGCAAAGGAGAGATCTTCAATAAGATCGCCTTTCGTCGGTACCCCCACTTTGAGGTTCCGCATGAACGTGGCTACGATTTGATGAAATGAAGGTCTAGAATGGTATTCTATTTCCGTGGCGCTCATCATGCGGAACTGTCTAAGCCTCTCATAGAAACTTTCGTCAATTGCTGGAACGGGAGATTCCGGATTGCTCAATGCTTTGGAAACATTAGGCATTGCGAATGGAATCATAGCATTGAAGTGACTAGAAAGAATCTACTTCATTCTGTAACAGTGCCCGCCGCAACACTGCGGTATCGGTGTGATGTGATGAGAAAATCGATGCCTAAGTGCCTAGGACTAAGGTTGCGAGGCAGGTAAGCAATGGACTTTACACCAACGACCAATCCTTCTACCAAAAGTCGATGCGTAGTCTAGTGGTCATATTCTCACATCGCCGATTTGATGCCTTACCGCTCGCGTTAGATCCCCCCGAAAATCGAAGATGCCAATATCGATAGCCAAATGCTTCTGTCCTATCCACAATGACAATCCGATGTCGAGTCTTTCTCGCCCTATCACCCCACTGTCTGTGGGCTCCGAAAACTTACATGTGCACATGTATGTGTGTGTTTAGATGCCTCTACCTACATACGATATCATACAGTGCGCATGTATGTAATAATGGGGCGGCCCCTGCATTAAGCATCGTGCGCCCGCCTCACTAACATCCGGGACCAGAACCACCAGTTGAAATACAGCCCTAGGTACTACTAAGCCCCTGAAGGGTGTGAGCTAGATGCGGGGGACTCTTTCCGAGGCAACGCTATGTATGGTACCCAAGTGCCAAGCCTACAAACCTCTCCCGACTGGTTGCTTCTAGCCCGAACTCTGCCGCTCTGATGTCGCTCTGAACATATTGAGAAAGACACGAGACGGGATGAGAATCCTGAGCGTACCATACTGCAAGTGTATCCTACTACCGTGTGGTCTCAGACTAACGGAGATGCTAACGGCAAGACCGCTCGCTACTATCAAATTAGCGCGGTCCACCTGTCATTACCGCAGCCCACGCAGAGTGGCGCCGTTGACGCGGTACTGACAAAGTGGAATCCACCTGTCAGCTCTGCAAACCTTTTCATCGTACAGAGCTATGTAGGTACCGATATATATGCCGAGTATGCATATGTACATGTATGCGCGTCTCTTCTTGTAAAATCGTTTCTTGGGAATGGCTTCTTGATACACTTACCCGTGCGTCCATCGTGACCATACACACAGACGCTAGTATCTCAATCCGCAGCATACTGTATACCTTTTATAGATACGGGACCCATCGTACGCTCTCAGACCCTCAACTTTATCGTTATAATCCATGCAAAACCCACCCGTATGTCAAAGCTCATGTGGGGGGACCTAGATGAGTAAGGTCTTCAAAGGGGTGTATACGTAGATATGTGGGCTGGTCGATGGGTCCTCGACGAACAACGTATGTTCACTTAGTCAGTCTAGACAACATCGCCGGCGATTCCCTTTCCCGGTCAAAGGCATGATCCGATTCCGGTGAGAGGCGTACTTGGCATTGCGATCGTGGAGAAACAGAAACAATTAGAGCATCATTACAATACGGAAACGACGACGGGATGTAAGAACGTCCAGACCATGATGGAAATGTCGAGGTGGAGCATACCGGACGCCAGAGCACAAGAAAACATGGATATTTCCTATTAGCAAGCAAGACATACATGCTAGGTAGTTGGGACTGCATATTCCCTATACGATGGCGTATGCATTTGCTCGTGGTTGGCGCTGTAGCCTGTCTCCCGTATTGTAGGCAATGATGCAATCTCCACCCCTTATTCAGGAACCGACTCAGACTCATCGTGTATGATAGTCATGACGATACTGCAAGACGTTATTATGGGAACCATGAATCGAACCATGACTAAGGTTCTTCCTATTAGTAAAAACAATCAACGTATGATTTAATGACAATATTATATCATTGAGTAGTATTTACATTGCGTTAATAGTATGAATAACTCATTCTATTCAATCTAGTCTTTATGTCAGTGTATCTATACCAGCGGCAATCATCCATATATCGTACGAGATAGGAAATGACGTCAGATCTAGGCATTGATGGGCTCTTTGTCGAGATCAATAGTGATTTATAAATAGATGAACATAGATAGATATTAGGTATGCATACCATAGAACCGCTAGCCTGCAAGCAAATTCTCGTCATTTCACTAGTTGATGAAGGGCAAAATATAGACAGACTTAAACTAATGCTTCCGTAAAAAGAATAACACCAGCTATGAAAAACATATTAGCCCCTTATGATCTGTAACATATAGTCGCCAGTACTATTTTGAGGCTTATCCTGGACAGTGACTTAGTCTCCCTGATACTATCAACTTTACCTTGCAGCTGAAATTTCGTGTTCGTTTTGAACAAATTCCCAAGGCATATTGTCATATAATTTGATTACGCGTCAGTCGTAGAAGAGGAATGTTCATCTTGAAGTGATTAACTACCTTGTTTGGGTAGGTTGTGAACCAAGGCATGTGCTGTTAGTATGGAAAGCTGCAGCTGCACGTCGAACTGGGTTCTTATCAGGCTGAAAAATATATGGTTTATGGCAAACTACATTGGTTGGCACACCAGGAATGGCTCGACTTATATGAAACAGAATTCTTTACTACTAGTATAAATGTCACGCCATAGACTCATCAAAAACACGTTTCTAGCTGCCTGCAGGATATCTGCAGAACGATAGGAATTCGGCTAAAGAACTATCTGTGGCTATCAGCGGGGTTCTATCATTTGTGAAATCTAGAAGGGCTGATGTCAAGCTATGTCTGGGGAGAATAAAATGTGGTGTTGAGGCGAATGGGTGGCGAAATGGCCCCTTAAGGAGGAGGTGGTGTTTGCAACTCAGATATCAATTGGAATCATTGATAAAGCTTGAATAATCGATACCGGTGAGCTTCACTTCATGTCTCGACTCTAATAATGCCAGGTGTCTGGTGAGGTTCAACATTATTACCGCCTGAATATTATCTAGTTCATTCGTAATGTAGGCTAAAGTAAAGTATGAAGCCAAGCGAATTCGTAAACCGCCTCCTTAATTGATCCCGGTCTCACTTTCGTATTTCCGGCTTCATTGATACTCGTATCAACCATCTCCTTTGCTTGGGAATTGAGGCTAAATTGTGACATGAGCAACCTGAGATTTTATCGCTTTGCTAGAGGGTAGGTTCGTATCTCAATCATCGATGAGATGGTCTATGGAATTGACCGGAGCTCATGACCCTCCGACCACCTGTCCGGACGCTCCTTCTGATCCTTCTTGAAAACAAACCCGGGATGGGCTATCATGAGGCAGTAGACGGCAACAATTACTAAGCTATAGGATCCCGTTAGCATCGGCGATAGGTTTCTCCTTTTATAGGGCACTTACACTCCTTCCAGTCCAATGAACAATGGTTCATTATGAATGAGGCTACCCCTATACCCTTCGCGTAATTCAACAAGTCGATACGCACACCGAGCTAAGATCAGTGCTATCGCTAGTGTCATGAAGCTGTAAAAGAGCTTCAATCTAGTTTCAAACTTCACGCCATTGACGAGTCGCCCGGTGTTGGCTTTGTAGGAGACGGAATTGAAATAGCGGGCAAGATAGTCTGCAAAGAAACCGCAGAAGATCACCATAGAAGCAACCTGTAGACTGAGACCGACAAGTGCCATATCAACGCCAATTTGGCTTGTACCCGACGACGCAGTGGATAATCCGCCTCCGGCCGCTTGGAAGATCAAACAGATGATATCGGATGGCAGGAAGGTCCAATAGAACAGATTTGGATTAAAGCGGGAGAGCGAGGGAGACAAGTGTTTGATTCTATGAGCGAATAGGTTAGTCAGAGAACCGAGCACGAATATCAAATCGTATTCCTAGAAAATGGAAAATCAGAGGGAAACATAACGTACGCTGCAGCAAGTGTCACATAGATAGCAGCCGAGTAATAGACTGGCCCGCTAGTAACGCAGACTTTGATTCTTTAGTTAGCAAGAGCGTCGACCCCATACCGGCGAGAGTAAACTTACTGATCTGTATCATAAAGGCAGCGAAGTTGAATGGGTTGTAATACATGGCGATCCGACCTGCGTAGCCCAAAACGGCATTGGCGGCGCCGAGAACCATACAACCCATGAAGAACCACGTCCTCCAGCGGACCCCCAGATATATATGAATGGATGCAGAAATAACATAGAGACACAAGAAGGTGACGTTCGCTGCGAGACTGGGTCGATAGCCATACACGCTGATTTCCACGGGGCAGATATCTAGAGTGCAGTTCCCTCCAGGTCCGAAGACCTTGACGTATGGTGGTACACCCGGTGGAAGGCCGGTCGACATGTTGGAACACTCTAATAACTTATTGCTAGCCTTGTCTTTGGTGGTTTATATCACGAAGGTGGTGCTCGGAAGCTTGTATTAGGCGACTGCCGCATTTGAGCTTTATTCATTCTGACGGTTCGGGGGCCACCGCTATATAACGAAATGGGAGAAGTGCCTAGTGAGTTAGGAGTATGCTATAAACGGCTTGAGGTGATACAAAATAGTATTGTCCACTTGAGCACATTGTATCCCTATGAGGCTAAACCATCGTTGTTAGCGGTAGGCTACGTACTGGTTCAGTTGGGCAAATCAGGAGCGATGGAATTCATATTAGGTAGTAGTCTGGCATAGCCTCATGAGATAGGCAGACTACAATCGGTAATTTGAGCGATCGTCGCTTGGATTGACCTCATTTTTCATCGCACTCGCATTCGCTACCATCCCGTTGGCGCATTTTTGGTGGCACAGCGCTTGGCGACGAAGCGAATGCGAGGTCTGGCTAGCGGCGACCAACCAGTCGGCGTGCCTCATTGCCAAAAGTGGTAATTTTCGGGTTTGACGGCATCAGCCGTACTGCACGGCGGCCGAATTGTGCTCCGTGAATTGGATCCCGTCCAATCTCAAACGTCTCCCGGGCGTCGTCATCCTCCGGGGGTCGGTTCGAGATCAGCCTATTCCATATACCTCCGGCATCCTTAGGCTGCTAATAACATAGAAAATTTAGTAATAGAAGTTCTAATTTTACTCGTACCTAGTAGACTAAACGTAAGTACATATTGGAATAGAATTGTATTTTGGGGTATTGGTGGTAGGCATCACGTCAGTGCGAGAATTGCTCACGATTTCCCAGACACACCACCCCTTTAACCCCCGGAGACGGTTTGCTAATCAGGCATTTTTAATCTGTTCATTGGAAACTACCATTTTCTAGCTGGGAAGGCGCGAGGTGTCAACCGGCCAACCGGCCAATCCCCGGCACCTGCGTCCACGTTTGCCTTATAATTCCCAATAATACGCCGAATTTTCAACCAGTGTACCTCGGGGTGCAGTTGCAAAGTCAGTTCTTCACTGCGAGATACATAGGTGAAGAAAGACTGTGGGTTCGATCCCTGTGGACACCATTATCATTTGGGCGCCTTGGTCGAACCCGATGTTGAATATCAACACCGCATATTTGTGGATGGGACAACATCACTTTCCAGTTTTTTTTGTAAAAAAAATAGAACACTGCCTCTATGCTCAGGTATGCTGATTGGTTTATGCTACTGTGCCATTGCAGCCTACATGGAATGTAACGAGTGTCACAATATGACTTGTACCTTAGGTATTCTAGGCTGACAGCAACTTGGGGCTTTTCACTATCTGCCTTCGGTTAGATAACATGGCTGTATATGAAAAGGGGAAGAAACCCAATAAGTACCTTGGGTACAGGCCTATATGCCCCCTACCTGCCTACGAAACCTGATGGCCAGCCTAAAATAACAACCCAAGGATCCTGATGCGCCTCCCCACTCTATACCTAGATGTCCAAGGTCTCGGTTTCGTCCTACAAGCCGTGTTGGGTTGCCAAGTCCTCATCTACGATGAATATCATCTTCCCCCTAACCGCTGTACCCGATATTAGGCTCTCGTGTGCCTCCACAGCCTCACTCAACCGAAGCAATTTCGCAATCCTAGGCACTAGCACCCCTTCCCGAACCTTCTCCAAAATTGCACGGAAGTCTTCGAGCCAAAGGTCCCGTTTCGGCATGTAGTACGCTGGTACAAGACCCCAGAATCTCATGCGTGGCCGCAACCGCGAAGCTAGGAGGGCTTCGGCGTCAACAAGACTCCCCTGAACTAACCCAGATCCATCCGACGCAATCTCCGACATGATACCAATGACAATAACGTGTCCGATATCCTTCTTCGTAGCTTGGTAACTTTTTCGAAGACTATCCTCGCTTCCCACAGCGTCATACGCGACGTCGACCCCCTCGCCGTTTGTCAAGGCTCGGACTTGTTCCACAAGGTTAGGCGCGTTCCGGTCAATAGGGATCACTCCAAGAGACTTCACATAGTCGAACTTCGATGGCGAGCACGTCCCGATCATCTTTATACCCATATCGAATGCGTGAACCAGCTCTGACATAGCTGTACCGACACCTCCACTAACAGAACCGATCAGAATACTAGAGCTAGGCTTCAGATCGACGTCGCTCCTCCTGAGCATTCCCCAGGCTGTCATATAGTTGAGCGGTAGGGCACCGACCTTGACCGGGTCGTCGGCGTGGTCGATGCGAATGAGTTCACTCGGTGGCAAAATAATATGGGTTGCATGTCCGCCAAGTACGCACATAGACGTGACGCGATCTCCCACAACTAGCTCGCCGTCCTTCGGAAGGGATGACCCCAGAGCGACGACCTCGCCGACGAAGTCATACCCGGGTGTGAAGCCTGGAGTCAAACAACGATCGTCGGGATAGCCGCCTACACGCTGGATGTTGTCTGCTCCAGCGATGCCAGCTGTTATAATTCGAACAAGGACCTGGTCGGCGGGTAGTTGAGCCTGCGGTTCCCATGTCTCCCACTTTAAGACGTCTGGTCCGCCGAATTTGGTGATAATCCATCGGCCTGCCTGGTCGGGCGTGGCGCTGGTGTTGCGAGGCATTTCGAGTACGGGAGAGGTTGTCTGATGAGGTCGAGGTTGGAATTGATGTTAAAGTTGATGCTGGTGACTTCCCTCTCGATGCTTGAGCCGACTAGTTACACTTACTTATAGACCATGTTCGAGTCCTACGGCTTATTTATCATTGTAGGATAAATAAAATTCCTGATTGCTAATGTTCGTCTAGACATATCACAACACCATGGAAGGATTGTTGCCATGCTTTGGACGATATAGATCTCCTTGATTATCAACCAACTCGCGTCGCGAGCGTATCGAACTCGCGGCACTCACGGCACTTGCCATCGTTACGTTATGCTAATAATGTTCGTTATGAAGTGATAACCCTCGGAAAACTAACTGAGCCTGTCATATTCGGAGCTTGAATCTTTGCGTTGTTAGTTTCGAAAGTCTTTTCGTACTGGAGACCATCTCAAGCCTAACCAAGGCCAACATCAATCCTATCCCCATTTTATCGCGTTGGGTACCTACTCGATTTCGTTTGTCTCATAAATGATCTTCTAAATGCGGTACTTCAGTTATAAGACACGGTCCCAGGCGACATAATGACCCGATCTTAGCTATCGCCAATCATGCTTGGATTGAGGTCCGAAGTTGAAATGCGAACGGTAGTAGCCACGGTGTGGGTAACCGTCCGGCTGACCGATTATATTCGGCGCTTCGTGCTTTAATTGTACTGAGCGTGAAGCACTAATCGTTGAAAACAATCCGGCACAGTAAGCTGTAATTATGATTATTAATGTATGCGGCGTGCCGTCCCGGGACCGAGGGCTCTCAACATATACCCGTATGACGGCTCATCCCCCTTTATTGATCATGAGGATCTTACGAGGCATCGGCCAATTGTCTATCGCGGTTGGTGGCCGGCGCTCCATATCATATGCAACCATTTATGCCATCTAGTTTATGAAAGTTATGTTTATTCAAACGTATAAATCAGGTGATATAAAGGTCACGTGACAGACACAGGAATAAGCCGTTTACCTTGGGCAATTTTGCCCAGGTGCCGTTTGTATCTTGGCTTCTTGAGCAACTCAAGACAGAGATCAAGTCATTACTCATCTATCAACAGTTAGAAGTACTTCTCAACATTATCTTTTCACATGCTATGCCCCGCACTTTTTTTTCCTATCGAATAGCTCCAACATAACAACTCCCCTTTCTAATGGCGCGCATAAAGAGGCTCGTGAAGACCCTCAGCTAGGTCATGGCGTCAGGCGTGTGGAGAATGAGGAGAAACACGAAATTCTCCAAGCCACCACATACGTAGCAGAAAAGACCAGGGTACATCGTTGTTTACCTAGGTGATGGAATACGACCTTAATATCACTTATTAAGCTTAGAACATATTTCCATGAATCGGCGTAGGGCTAGGCCACGGACTCTGCCGGATTCGTCTTGAGCGACGACCCCTCATTGGTTCGACTAAAATCTGGGGTGGCATGGGAAGATCTTGCTTTTGCGGAGCCGTTCGGCGGAGACTATAGCGAGTGCCCTGAATGGGTTTAACCGGATGTCCCGAAATATAGCTATATAATTGGAACGTGGTAGTTGGATATTAAAACGCCGCATAGATGTCGGGTTCGACGATCTTTCAGGGACCTCCTTAATTGCTTCGTTGTTAGCGAATATGTGGTTCTGCAATCGGTTATTGGCCGGCGTAGCCGTCGCCTCGTTGTCTTTCGCCGCGCCCGCGGAGTCTGCTGTTAAGGAACTCTCAAGAGTCGTTATCTATACTCCACCATCGACGTATACGGACCCAAGGGTCCTATACGCACGCACTGCTCAGCTTCCGAATAATGATATTTTAGCGACGTGGGAAAACTACAGCCCTGAGCCACCTCCGGTCTATTTCCCGATCTACAAATCTAGCGATCAGGGGGCTACATGGACGAAAATATCTCAAGTTGATGATAAAGGATTCGGCTGGGGCCTTCGGTACCAGCCATTCCTATACGTACTCCCTGAGGATTTCGCGGGCTACAAGAAAGGAGATGTCCTTCTAGCCGGCTCATCAATCCCGACGGACCTCTCAAAGACTCAGCTCGATATCTACGTTTCCACAGACAGCGGCAAAACCTGGAAGTTCCTCAGCCATGTCGCCGCAGGAGGCGAGGCTAGGCCCAACAACGGCCTGACTCCTGTCTGGGAGCCGTTCTTGATGCTTTACAAGGGCAAGCTCCTATACTACTATTCCGATCAACGAGACCCGAAGCACGGTCAGAAAATGGTTCATCAGGTGTCCACGGACTTACTCACTTGGGGTCCTGTCGTCGATGATGTCGCTTATCCGACTTACAGCCAGCGACCGGGCATGCCAACTCTGGCATTGCTTCCGAACGGCCAGTACATCTACACTTACGAATATGGTGGTGGCCCGAACCCGGCAGGATCAGGCTCATTCCCGGTGTACTACCGCCTCTCTAGCGACCCTGAGAAGATCAGCAGCGCAACTCACCATTTGCTGAGAGCTACCGATGGTTCGGTTCCGACAGGCTCACCATACGTGGTATGGTCCTCAGCTGGTGGTGTAAACGGAACCATCATCGTATCTGCGGGATGCTGCTCTGAGGTATGGATCAACAAGGCACTGGGGGCGGAAGGTGCGTGGAGAAAGGTTTCGACGCCCGAAGGAACCTCGTATACCAGGTCTTTACACGTCTTCCAGGAAGACCCAAGTTCTCTCCTAATCGCGGGAGGTGGGCATCTGCCTCCGAGCACGACGAATAAGGTCACGATTAGCGTGATGAAAGTACCTTCGTAAAAAGGCTCATACCGTAGCGCAGATACTATAGCAATTCACATACATTAACCCCTAGTATATCTGTTAGGTGGTCTTGCTTAGCAAGGTACTGGCAATGACTTGGGTGAATGTGTGGATGAAGTATTATCCTCCATGACGAGGAGAGTTGGTATTAGTAATTGGCGTTTTTCCAGGCTGGTTCTGAACAACCCCTATGTACCACTGGGGCCCAATCTATATGACGCAGATCGCAACATACATGTATATCCATACTATCAGCGCTAGGTGAATAGCGCTCGTATATCTCCAGTTAACTCCTCATCCTCAGATAAAAATCATATCCATTGCTCCGAAGGTAGCTCCGCTGGTAGCTCCGCTGGTAACTCAACACCTAGAGCCTCATGCCTATTACTTTCCGTGCCCATCTCGTGTATATTGCTCGACGTTTCCATTTCAGGTTGGAATAATACCCAGAGCTCCGCCGGTGGCTGGTTCGAGCGCGTTTTGAATTCAAGCTCTTGAGCGCCGGTATCATCTTGTCTTTTCCTTCTACGCCTCGACCGCCCCCGCCGCCAATACCATATAAGACCGGACACGAGCATAATTATAATTAGAACACAAAAACCCACAGCTAGGCCGATTATTAGTGGTAGCTGCGACCCCTTCTCATTTGTCTGATTTCCGCCTGTAGCCAAGGTCGGAGAAGTGTTATTAGAGGTAGGATCCGATGTAGGAGCAGAGGTGAAGGTAGGTGTAAAGGTAGAAGTAGGAGTAGAGGTAAGAGTAGATGTAAGAGGAGAGGTAGGAATAGAAGTAGGACTAGAAGTAGGAATAGAGATAAGAGTAAAACTAAGACTAGAAGTGGGAGTAGAGGTGGGAGTAGAGGTAGGAGTAAAGGTAGGCGTAGGAGTAGGAGTCGGAGTCGAAGTCGAGGCAAGAACCATGGGTTGATAAGGCGTAGAAAGAGTAGAAGGATGTGATTCATCTGAAGGATGGGAAAGGGTACTTCTAGAAGAGGACTGCGTAGAAATTGGATTAAGGTCGGCAGTAAGAGGAGGTTGCGGTGTGGGAGTGACACCAGCTGTCGTGACGAGAGTGGTAAAGTCGCCAACCGTTATCGAGAGAGTAACTGCCTGCCTTATATTTACGCCCGCAGCTACAGAAACCGTCTCCTCTAAGCTGCTAGGGCTGGCCTGGGATGAACATGGATTTGATGACCAGATAGCCATCATTCGCCGACTAGTATTCCGACACGGCGCGGATGCGTGCCTACTAATACTAGAGTTGTTAGTTGCATCCATTCCGTCGCTCTAATGCACACGGGAGAACCCACGAGGGACAGCATAGTCTTACGAACGCTGTTACTAACGATACTCGGAGACGAGCAGCCCTCAGGTAAGTAAAAAGCAGCCGTCGACGCAAATATCGACAGATAGCGTTCGGATGCTTCTAAGGGCTCTGGGTTCAGGTGGGTATAAGGTAAGGCCTTAGTGTCATCTACAATACTGGTACTCGTCATGAGGGAAGTGGACGCGCAGCCCAATGCTGGTATAAATGTTGCTGCCAAAGCTCCGGGTCGTATTAACATTACGAAGTCATTCGAATATTCTATGTTATGTAGAGCAAATGGAACAAGCATACTGAGTGCATGGATTTCCACTCATATCGGCATGGTCGTGTAGGATAGGTTAAAGTGTAAGATACAATTGCCATAACTGATGTTTGAAAATCTGTGCAAGATAAATATGGTATGATATTAATCGCCGGTCTTGTCTGAGCTGAACCAGTCGGTCTAATGATGGGTTATTCGTTTCAACAATCCAGCACTGCTACCTAAGAAATGCGTGCGCCCTCACGAAACCTGTCAATGTAGATGAAGACCCTCGAATAATATAACCATATATACAAGACGTGCATATTGAGGCGTCTAATTGGCCTGTGCCTGACCCCTACTTTCCGCCCCCAACCTCAATTTCAACGTATTTGCCCCTTAGCGACGGTTCACTGTTCAGCTCAATTGGGTATGCACCATGATAGCGTAGTATAACCGATGGGTTATGTGCTACGTTGGAGCTTATCAATTCGGGGTCAACAATGCTACTCACAACTTACGCTCCGGAAAACTCGTATATAGCCATTACTTATTTGTGACGTTGAACGAGGGCTTTGTGTAACTGGCTGCGTGTGACTGCGAATGGTTTCTCACCTTCAAATCTATGCTAACGAAGTGTACCACGAGTACGTATATCTATTGCGGCGTTGGTTTGTAGTCTGATATCTCCCGTGCCCTCCCCTATCTACCTCAATGATGGTGAAAACCATTAAGATACTAATGTATGAGGGTTCTTCGATGGGTTCTGGGTTATACTAACCCTCCAGCCTTTCTAGCCTATCTGCTAATTTTTTGGTATTATATTATACCATAGGCATCCATGATATTATTCACACGAATGCTAAGGCGTCGCCCATTTTCAACTGATCTATTTGGGTACACATACATAACTATTTGCGATTAGGAGAGACGTGTACTTGCCAATATTTACGCCAATCATACCAAGCACCACCGGCCTCCTCGGTGTCACCCTGACCCGGTTGCCATATACCAAACCCCTTACCCTCATCATACTGGGGAAACTCAGCTTTCTCCCGTAGCAGACTTCTTTTCTCACCCGTGGCCAGGAACCATAAAAAATCCTCCGAAACATGCACGTACTGTCGCAAACCCTCATACACATTAATCCTTGCGCCCGTCGTCCAACTAAGCAGCAGCGGCTCCAGCAGCGGGGCATCCGTGACGGAAGGGTGCGAGGTCCCCAGGGACGTCGCGAACCAGCTCGGCATGCCCCTCAACACATTATTCTCCACAATATCGAACACCGTATCGAAATGTGGGCGGCCGTAAAACACGCTGCTCTTGCTGCTCCACGAATTACTATGGATGACCAAGACCGGGACCCGGATATCGTCGTTCAGGCGCCCGCTCTGCTTCCCGGGATCCAGGATAATGCCCCCCTGGAACGGACGCCGCGCGCTGGGACCCCCGCGCAGCGCTTGCATGGCGCCCGTCGCGCCGTAGCTGTGGCCTGCGACGACCATGTCCTCAGTGTTTAAGCGGGCTTTCCAATTCGTTAGGTCGACGCCTTCGCCTCGCGCATTCTTCCTGTACACTTCCTCCCCGTGGCCATCGTTTATTAGCTTTAGGACACGCACTGCTTCCTCGATTTCCGCCTCCCGGAAGTCGAGCTGTGCGCGCTTGAACTCATCAACCGACAACTCCTTCCCGGAACCGGACTCCACATCCGGAACATCGAACGCTAGTTTCACGCTCTCCGCTGCATCGTCCCGCATCACAACACTCCCGGGACACGAGCCATCCCGGTGCTCAAGCATCGCAACCACATACCCGCGCGACGCGAGCTCGCCCGCGAAGTGCGTGTAATCGGTCCGGCTACTCGCCATGCCGTGCGAGAACACGATAACCGGGTGTCCATTCTCACCGATCTGCACTACCTTCGCTAACTCCGCGTTGTCGGTGCGCGTCTCCGGGACCTCCGTGACGGAGGCCACAAGGTCCGCGAGCGGCACGTCGACTTCGGCCGGGATCGTGATCCCGCCGACCAGAGCGTTGAGGATCCCCGTTAGGAGCTTGTTGATGACTGGATTGCTGATGTGCGCGAACTTGGCGTACCCCGCGGCTGTTACCGACACGGGTTTCGGGATCCAGTCATGCTTTGGCTGGAGGCTGGTTGCATTTTGGGGCGCTGGGTAGTACAGCGTGAAAAGCACGGTCTCGAGCTTAAATGCGTCTTCTTTCGTGTCCTTGAATCGGACTGTGTCGATGACGCGTGGGGATGCAAGAGGTGTCTCGATGTCGACTGCGCCGACAGTGTAGGGGCCGCTATATTCGGGGAGCGGGTGCGCGAATAGGGGGAGTGAGAATATGTAGCAATATACAACGTAGAATGCGATGAGGGAGCAAATGATGTACCGCCATGCCAATCCCGATCTAGGTCGGGATCTCCGCCCCGATGATGGGGGTTTGTCCAGTGTTGGAGCCTCTGGAAATGGTTTCATCGTGACATTGAATCCTGACGGTAAATGAGGTATTCATTCATTCACCCTATCTTTTCATTCATTAAATCTTGAAGTTTGATTATTATGAGATTAAGAAAACGAATACTGATCGTTTATTAGAAGCTGAAAGGCAAATACTCAACCATGATGCAATGTCATGAGTGAAGGCTTATGAAGCCCCACAGGTTACGCATGTGGCTTGCGATATCTGGGGACCAGAGAGCAATTCGATCTGGTACTAAATAAGATAATCGATTTTTGGGAAAATTTAGCTAACATAGCTTATTTCGACTTCTGGGCGCGTTATTCCCAGATTGACGGATTAAGTAGTTGATGAGCCCCAATGGCATTAGAGGTGCTGAGCTGACGTCATTCTCAGTCGTTGGTCCAAGTTATTCATCGCCACTTGAAGCTAAATGGCATGGCAGTCAACATACGTGTACATAGTAGTTGGAAATAACGATTTTCCGCAACTTTCAAGCTATTGTTAGATTGTATTAACCTGATCTAGTGTTGATCTAGTGTATGGTATGTATGCTGTAGATATTGATGTTAGGATTCATGTGGCTTGAGTTTTGGTGACTTGAGGCATGTCTTAAACATGCGGAACCTCAATATTGTCCGGTAAAATTATTAATATGGTCTAATCCAAAGCCAAGTCATTATTATACTTATACAAACGGTTCTCGTAGATGTACACCATTACAGCCAGCCTGCGCTTAGTAGTCTGTGTCCAATGTCCAGCCCAGGAAAGCCAAACCCCGTGCTTTTTGTACTCCGGTAAACCCCTAGACATCTATGCTACCAATCCCCCGGTATCCCCAATGTTACGCCATGCAAACAAGCCGGTGTAGTATAAGCCGGCAAACACGCTGTATATATCGCCAAATTGTATATCATACGTCCGTCCCACTCCTATATTGGTGACAAGGAACGGTAGCCAAATCAAAAATCTGGAAGACATTCGAGAAACCGCTAGATCCTGCCCCTGTCGACCACCTGCCGGCCTAGGATCTCGATCTCGCCTGATTCTGCAGTGCGACGTCGTTCCATGATCCATCTGGTCTCACCACGGTCTTCTTCTTTTGTGTATGAGATGCTGTCTGAACTTCCCCTGTGTCTGTGCCCCATGCCCGGCTGCTTTTGTGAAGGTATTCCTACTGTTGGACTCATGTTCTCGGAAAAGGGTTGTATTATGGTCCCTGATGTTGACGTGTTTGGGCTTCCTTTTTCCGTCTTCCACCCGTCTAAGGGACTTGTCTCTTCGTCTTCAAAGACAGGTGGACAGGTTGATGACGATTGCAAAGGAGAAAAGACGGGCGCACCGATAGGGGATGTAGTAGCGGGGTTTGAGTTGGACGGTACATTGAGGGGTGGGATAGCGTTCGTTGGTATTCCGGGAATCGACATGGTCAGTGTCGGGCTCCCAGAGCCGCTGCCTGCTCCTGTCGAATCTTGGCTGATGATAGAAAAGGTCGAGTTTTTGCGCCCGTGCGATGGCCCAATACCGAGTTGATCCTGACCCCACGGACTCGTAGCTCCATTCCTATCACTAGGTGATCCGTCGCGTGAACTTACGAGTGATGCTTGGGATCCACCCCATGCTCTAGAACGCAGACGAAGCAAAGCGGATAGCGACATGTTATCGTCGTCAGCCATCATCGCTAGCTGGGCCAAGCCCGGACTTTGCAAGGCCGCGTTCGGGTTCGCGCTTTGGGGCACACCTAAGCTCATAATTGAGTTTCGGTTCGAGTACTCGGATCGCTCCGTAATGGGCGTTAAATTCGGCTCGCGCGAGACGATGCGACCCGAAGTGCTACGATTGACGCCGCTGGGGCCGAAGTAGCCCCCGTGCGAATATTGGTAGAGGTTCTTCTCACTAAGGACGTTGGTGGTATGATGACTAGATACCGTTGTCGGGGCAGAGTAAAATCCAAATTCTTGACCATACCAGCCGTCTGAGTCGTTAGCAAGAGCACTGGCATTGGCTTCCGCGATAATATCGTCATCGTCGAGCTCATAATCATCTAGACCCGAAGAGGGTCCGTTGTCGTATTCGTAGTCATCGAGCTCATCGACGTGGGAATGTGCTTGGGATGACCCAGACGCTGTCGGCGAGGTGACTGTTAACTCTGCAGGTGGTGGCGGAGAAGAATCTCTCCTAAATTTGCCAGAAGCTGCTGCTTGATGGGCGGCAGCGGCTAGCGCGGCCTGGTATGCTATTATCTGGTCCTGTTCCCTATCATTTAATCCCGAAACCGAGGACTGTCGCTCTTCTATTCGTAATATCATTTCGTCGTTAATTTCTGATGCCGTCGGTTTAGACTGCAGGTCGGCACTGAGCGAAGTATGGGCAGTGGACTGTGAGAAATCAGACTGAGCGGACAATCTTGAGGTCATGTCAGATTCTCGCTTCTTCCCTTCGACAGCCTTCCTTTGCGATAACGCATTGGCAAACAACCCGGGAATTGGTCGACCATATTGGTCGGTATCATCGAGGTCAAATATGGACTCATCGAAGGCCGACCCATCTCCCTCACCGTCAAAATCGTGGATTAGCCCATCATCGAAATAGAGTTCATCGTCCTTGGACAGCTTTTGTTTTGAACCTTCCGGCGGTAGTTGTTGAAATGTTGTCTGGTCGGACATCTCATTAACAGTTCCAAGCCCCTGAATGCCTAGGCCCGTTGGAGTGTTCCGCTCTGACGAGTGCTTCGTTGGCACCTCATTATGACCACCGACCGAAGTATCTACGTGGAGGTACTGCGAGGCGCCCAAACTCTCTTGACTCATTGCATATCCAATAACATTGCCGCTGGCGTCTCTGGGCGTGGGCAATATCCCGGCACTATGAGGACTCGTCAACTCCGATGCGGGATTAGATCTCTGGAAAACGAAACCTGCAAAATTCTCTTGGTCGTTATCTGGGTCATCTACACCGTCAAAATCCTCGTCATCCAAGTCAGCGTTTACACCCGGTATGCGTTCCTCAAGATCGTCGTCATAGTCCATCGCATCGTAATCAAATGCATCTTCATCGAAATCGTCGAAACGAGAATCCCTGTGGTCGAGAGGCTCATCTATTTTCTTGTCTTGCTGTCGCTGTCGGTGCCGTTCCTCTAGCAGCTTCTCCTGCTTCGCCGCACCGATCATATCAAAGCTGAATCGCGAAGACGTGCTTTTCATGTGCTTCGGGAGAGCCGAAAATACGTCTCGAGTGGATGCTTCAGATACGTTACGAGATAACGAGACGAGCGATGCGGGAATGGAGCTTTTCCTCCTCTGGCTATTCTGGTCTTGTCTGAATTCGACGCTACGTTGACTATGTCTAAAGTCTTCTGACTTCGATAAGGGTTCGGTGTCTACTGATATAGTCCGAGATTGCGTCGAGGACGTTCGGGTGGACTGAGATGTGTCGTCCTTTGGAGGAACTGGAGGCGCTTCTTTGATAGGTGAATTATAATCTGCGATAGGCGACGCGGCATCGTGGCGAGCCTTCTCGACCCCTAGAAGAGTTGACTCACTACTCGACACGATCTTTCTGGGCCGAGGGGCGCTAAAATCATGAACTCTAGTACCCCTAATCCGGGGATCATAGGAAGGTTCTTCGTCGTGACCACGTAACGGTAATGTGAGATCCGGTGCGTTCTGACTGGTTTTCCTCCGCATTAACAATGTTGACATGGGGTTCTTCAAAAAGGGAAGACTCTTTTTGCCTCTTGGTGCATCTTGAGTAGGTGCCTGGCTTTGCGAGCCTTGTGGCTCCGGTGTCGTTCGAGCACCCGGCGGCCGTCTGCCTGTTGCGGTGGCATTCTGAAGAGAAATTGGCGTGACAAAGGAAGAGGCGGCCTTGATAGGCCTAGTAGTCGGAGCTGGGCGATTAGGATAGCTAGCAGCACCCACATGTGCGTTGAAAGTTAGGGGATCCGACGCATTGGTTACATTCCTATCTGGAGGGCCTGGTCTTAGTGCTTCTTGTTCCCGACGGTAGTTTTGCAACGCTAATCCGCCAATAAACCCGGTGCCCTCGTTGTAAGGCGACCGGGGCAGAGGCTTCGATTCCTCGCGTTGTTTCGATTCGACAAATCCGGGCTCTATTGATACGTCTGAGTCGGCTGAGGAGATTCTAGCGATCGGTGGTAGAATCGGGGGTTGTTGGAGATGATGAAAAGGAGGATATTGTTGTAGTTGCTGCTGCTGTTGCTGTTGTGGCTGCTGAGACTGAGGTGGCGCTGGTTGTGCTGGCTGTGGAGGTGGTTGCCCATGACCATGAGCAAAGGGAATGGAGGTAGCGGATCGTGGTCGGATTTCGGGAGCGGGAACACCATCTTCGGGAACTAACTGAGTAGGCTGAAGTGTTGCGGTATCCCACGGACTGGTTTCGGGTATAGGAGAGGAGGGATTGGACGGGCCCCGTCTATGGAAGCGCAAATGTGAGAGCATTCCGACGGGTTGGACGGTTGGATCTAAGAAGTTAGATCTTGCAGACTGGCCCCAAACATGACTCGGTCAAGAATTGGCGTTAGGTTCCTGAAGACAGATGTAATGTGTCGGCAAGGGTGGATGTACTACGCGACAGTGGTCCTAGGGTTAAGAGGATGATATGTTTGTCTGCAATGTTGTCGCATACGTAGTGGAAAATGGATCGTCACGGTATCAGGGATCGGCACGACTTCTCAACATGGGCGCAAGTATGTAATGTGGTGGTGTCATATATATACACGTATCGACAGGTCACAGCGACGTAAGAAATCTGTAAATGAGAGAAATTCCAGGTTGATTGAGTTGAGGGGTATTGGAGGTATCGAATGGGAGAATATGGGTTGTAATGGGTTGTGGACTTCTATGTCATTATTGGTTGTAGAGAGTTGAGAGCAGAGCCCTTGGAGCTTGTTATTTTTTAGCCTTCCCAGGCTCGAGTCCTATCCCAGTTGCAGTTCGGGTTCCAGTTCCAGTTCTAGTCTCTCTAATGACACCACCCTAGGTGAGACCTTCCCGGTCGTGTCCTTGGTCTCGCTTGTTACAGCCCCACCATCATTATTTCATTTATAGTAGAATTCGGTAGGGATCTGATGCTGGCACGTGCACTCGGGACAATGCATCGATTGTCAACCTTAAGAATTAGAACGGTTACCGCCTTCTCGGGTCCGGGGTTGGGGTTGGTTTTACTTCCTAGAGCTTGTTATTTATTATAAACTTTACTCACTGCTTGAATTGCTCAAATTCGAAGGCGATAATACCTTGACTTCGACATGGATATGAATAGAACTTCAATGCTCCGTTCAATGTGTATAGGACAATACCACGAACAAAACCTTTACTCTACCGAATAAGATCCTGCCAAACGGGGACCAAACCATTGAAGGCATGATGAGGAGAGCTGGATATATCAGGAAAAGGAAAGCAATATCAAAGGTCAACAAGGCTCGCCCGGCCCGATACCTAGCCTTGGTATTCGCGTTATATTTTCCCCAAGTTCATTGAAGTCAGCCATGCTTCAACATCATCTGAACCGAGGGGGCGATAGAGTAGTAAATCGTTTCAGTTGAACCCTACGTATATACATAATCCCTACCGAACTCTTAAAGAACGAAAAATTCCCGCAGAATTGTTGGAGCTTCGTTTAGCCCCCGGGGCATGGTGTAGAAAGTCACAACTTTCCCACGCCTGCCATTATCTAAGGTGGTCTCTAAGCTGACGGCCGCGATCTTGACTCGCGCCTCCTCAGGCGGTAATACTACTAGGTCTTGTTCCAGCTCGAAATCTCTGAAGTCGTTATTGCTCTCCTCAATCTCTATCACTCTTTCGGCGATCCGAGCCATGAGGTCTCGATTCCACGTGCCTTCTTGTGCTGGTGCTTGCCGGAGGAGTGCCAAGGCCCGCCGGCGAAGAACAGGGTATCTACACGATATGACCATGGCGTAGAGAGGAAGGATGAGGCCCATTTCGAATGAAAACGACATTGTACTTCCTAGGCACTTCATGAGATCTAATATGGAGCATGCTAAGGAAACTGCGTCTTCGTAATCGGCCAAATGATCATCGTACACCATGTCGGAAACTTCTGTGCTGGCTAGAAGCCAGACTTTCATCATCCTATAGTGAAGGAATAGCATATAGGTCGATATTGCATCCCGATCCGAAAGTGATACCTGAGTCTGGGCGAAAGCTGTGAAGCGTGCGTGCCAATTGTCGAGAGCACTCTCAACCGCCAGCACAGAACGGAACAAGTCAGCTAGAGAGTCGCCCGGCCAAGCTTGCGCAGCGTCGTCTCCTTCCGTTACGAATGAGGCGATATGCGAAAACTTGATGCCTCTCGTCATGAGATCCTGCGAACGTAATACCAAGTCATCCAGTTCGGCCCGAGCATCCGCTATGTCATAGATTCGTTCAAAAGCCGTATCCCGAGTTTTGCTTGAGCCGACCGTAGGGATTGGGATGCCATGGCTCATGCCGTACTGTACGGACATTCTCACGAACGTTGTAACTAAGCTAATGGAGTGCGAGCCGACTCCATCGTGGCTGTAGGACAGGAACTCGGCTTGTTGTGCCCTCTCGAAAAGAACCCAGGCTGCGTCGTCGTGGCCTTGCAGGACCTCGATGCAGAAGAACAGCAGAAACGCAATTCTTTGGATTGGTATATCTTCACGTCCAATTTTGTGGTTTGCGAGGGTAGAGTGGATTGCCCTATTGTATTGTTGGAGGGCAAAGGGTAAGCGTGTGGCCTCCGACCCGGCAGCGCTTCCGCTGCTTGAGACAGAATCTGACAGCCGTGCGTCCGCGTCCATTAATAAGGAACCGATAGCAACAACGGCATATCGCACTGCTGGTTCCGCATGACAAATCTGAGGTATAAATTGTGACCACAAGTCAAGGTCAATGTAGCCTGAGAGCGCAGTTGCGCCGCCATATGCAAAATAGCGAAAAGCTCGATTCTCGGCTTCATTAGCTGCAAGCGGGGAAGCCAGCGCCGTTTCGGATAAGGGGAAGAGCCGGCCATGTTGAAAGTTGGGCCTCACGGGGCCGGACCTATCCGGCCAGTTGAGTAATGAATCGGGGTTGGCATAACCATCGCACTTCCTCCCCGTGCTAGTACAGCGGTGACAGGAAGGCTTGGCTTCATCACATTTTATCCGACGTTTTCTGGCCGACTCATCAGTCCATGTCGGTTGGTAGCCCCTCTAAGTACAAAATCCCCGATGCGATGCTACCAAGGGGGGACTGGGGACTCACTTGCAAGTAATACAACCAGTGGTTACTCTCCGAGCACCAAGCCGCCGCTCACCAGAACGACCAGAACGGCTAGGTACGGCTGGGCGTTTCGTTTGCATTGATCACATGTATTAATCAGGGGAGACACTGAAATATTACAAAAGACTCTGCAGGCATTCTAACCATGAGGTAAACACGAGTAGACAAGCTCTTGCGAGGCGCAGCGACAGCTACAGCAGCCGCGTCATCTGTAGCGTCCACGACTAACTTCAAACCTCGAAGCATTGCGGGACCGCCAGACAGCTACTCGAAGTTGTCCGATTGGCCCGTTCGTATTGTGGGTCTCCCATTGATCCTTCGAGGCCGCTGCCTACGGTAATGAAGGATCCGCAATTACCAGTTGCGCCCGGGGCCGGCATAGGTCTTGGCGTTAGTGCGCATTTACAAGTACTCGGCGGCCCTAGCCCCTATATATGATATGCCGCTGGTACAGATGAGAAACTCTATTCCATTACCCTATGACTCACATCATGAAATTGGCGATGGGTAACAAGGCAAATCGGATTCACACGACTTTGCCCAGCCATCGAGTTGTGCTACCTCACCCAACTACTCATCTCTGTCGCTCTAACAGGACATAATCAATGCCATGCTGTGGTCGGTTGAAGTGAACCGGGACTGAATATTCTCATTTTGTGTCATGGCGCCCCTGAAAACCGATGTGCGACAATCCATTCTTCAGCAAGCACAAGCTGCTGCTGCCGCCCAGACCGATCCCGCAAGATCCACGAGAGAAGACAACCTCTTGCAAAACACTGACCTAATCACTCCTGATCCAACCGAGAGCGAAATACCGCCTCCTGCTTATGGCGACATCTATGGCGGGATCCGCAGCGAGAAAGACGGCCTGGGCACCAGTGCCTATGTCACCGATGACGGCCGTGTTAACATCCATATCAATCAGGTGAACCGGCGTTTGTCCCAAATCTTTATTCCTACTCCACAACAGCAAGCCCAAGACATCCAAGATAGCCGCCCGCCTCCTCTCCCCTATGTTCCCCCTTCCTTGGGAGGCGAGGAGGGAGTTCTTCCACCCCCATCTTTAAACGTCGTCATTCAGGTCGTGGGCTCGCGCGGAGATGTGCAACCCTTTGTTGCATTGGGAAAGGTCTTAAAAGACACCTACGGCCATCGCGTACGTCTAGCTACCCATCCCATCTTCAGGGAGTTTGTGCAGGAGAACGGTCTTGAATTCTTCAGCATCGGGGGTGACCCCTCTCAGTTAATGGCCTTCATGGTCAAGAATCCCGGTTTGATGCCGAGCTTTCGCAGTTTAATAAGTGGAGATGTTGGTCAGCGAAGGAGAGACGTCGCCGAGTATATCCAAGGCTGCTGGCGGTCATGTTATAAAACTGGTGATGGAATGGATCTTCGTGTTACCGACGATAGTCTTTCCGCGTCCTCTAGGAGCGACTTGGGCCCTGAGCCTGCAGCGAGACCCTTTGTAGCCGACTGCATTATCGCTAACCCCCCGAGCTTTGCTCATATCCACTGCGCAGAGAAGCTAGGCGTCCCCCTCCATATCATGTTCACTATGCCATATTCTCCCACCCAAGCTTTTCCTCATCCACTAGCCAATGTCCAATCCTCCAATGCTGACCCTCAACTCACCAATTACATAAGCTATGCTATGATCGAACTCCTCGCATGGCAGGGCATAGGTGATATCATAAACCGATTTCGCGTCAAGTGTCTCGGCTTGGACCCCGTGAGTACGATCTGGGCTCCTGGAATGCTTCAACGTCTCGGGGTCCCTCATACCTATTGCTGGTCTCCGGCCTTGATACCCAAACCGAAGGACTGGGGCCCTCACATATCCATCTCCGGGTTCTACTTTCTCAATTTGGCCTCCAACTATACCCCATCCCCTGACCTTCAGGCGTTTCTCGACGCGGGCCCACCCCCTGTCTATATAGGATTCGGGAGTATTGTTTTGGACGATCCCAATGCGATGACGGAGCTCATCTTTGAGGCTGTAAAGAAAACCGGCCAACGTGTCCTCCTTTCCAAAGGCTGGGGTGGCATGGGTACAAAAGAGCTTCGTATTCCCGACGATGTCTTCATGCTAGGCAACGTGCCACACGACTGGCTCTTTCAGCACGTCTCATGCGTCGTTCACCATGGCGGCGCAGGAACTACAGCGGCGGGCATTACTGCGGGTCGACCAACTGTAGTGGTTCCCTTCTTTGGAGACCAGCCTTTTTGGGGCGCTATGGTCGCGCGAGCAGGCGCGGGCCCCGATCCAATTCCTCACAAACAACTCACGGCGGATAAACTAGCTGATGCTATCAACTTCTGCCTGAAACCCGAAATCCTAGAACGCGCCAGAGAACTTGCAAGCAAGATCGCGGCAGAACGAGGCAGCGATATGGGTGCTCAGTCATTCCACCAATATCTTGAGGTCGACCGACTCCGTTGCACCCTTTCGCCATCTCGACCCGCCGCGTGGCGCATCAAGCGCACCAAGGTCAGGTTGAGCGCTTTTGCCGCCTGTACTTTGGCGAATGCGAATCTTTTGGACTTTCATGACCTAAAGCTATTTAGAGCACAAGAATACTACACCGACGAAGGTCCTTGGGATCCAATCTCTGGAGGGTTTACGGCGATCTGTAGGGCGCTTGGTAATATGGCGATGGGGATAGCTGATCTTCCCTCGGAGACCGTGAAAGCTTTACCCATCCCGTCTACGTCTAGTGGGAAAAAGTCACGGACATCAGTGTCGACAATTGCGAGCAAAAGTGAGCCCTCACATGTGGGGGGAAGATCAACTCCTCTAACTTCACCAGGACAAAGTCAGACGAGTTTGAATGTGCAGGAATCCCATTCCCGTGTTCGGAATCATTCCAGCCTCTCCGATCCAGCTTCTCTCACTTCGGACATCAGACCAAGCTCTGAGTCCAATACATCGCCAGGCCAGTTGAACGCCAAACAAGGCGATGCTAGCCGAAACCGATTCCATAATCAGAATAAATCCAGCTCCAGCAAGGAATATGACATGCTACGCCAGACTAGCGCGCACACGAGTAAAGGTTTTGGTCGTATCGTAAAGGCGGCGGTGTGGTCGCCTATGGAGATCTCAGTGAGTTTCACCAAAGGATTCCACAACGTGCCTAAACTCTGGGGAGACGAGACGGTGCGGCCCCAAGAACGAATCGGCGATTTGAAGTCAGGCGTCAAGGCAATAGGGAAGGAATTTGGTTTCGGGTGGTACAATGGTGTTACCGGCTTATTCACTCAGCCCTGGAAAGGCGCCCAGAAAGAGGGCGCCAGCGGCTTTTTGAAAGGAATCGGCAAGGGTGTCGGGGGATTTCTAACCAAGCCTGGTGCGGCCCTCTTTAGCATCCCCGCTTACATGATGAAGGGGGTGCATAAAGAAGTGCAGAAGCTGTTTGGCAGCAATGTGCAGAATTATATCGTCGCGTCTAGAGTCGCCCAGGGATACGAGGAGTGGCTGCAGAGCTCTGATGCGGAAAAGCAAGACGTCATTGCTCGCTGGAAGCTAATCCAGAAATACCTAAAGAAAAAGATCGATCCTGATGAGATGGTGCTGGATGTCCTGGAAACACAGCGAAAGAAGAACATGAATGGGGAAGCCCGCCAAAACCGTGGAAGTAATGCAAGCTCTGCCCAGTTCGCCAGTAGTACTGATGTTCCGATCCGAGATCATGAAAGTCACGCGTTCGCCATGGACGATTCACTATCCCCTTCCCCCACTTCTAACACAGCCCCCGAAGAATCATTGGGGGTGGCTGAAATGGGGGACGCGGCAGAGGATATCGACGTGGGGCAGACAATCCAGGGAAATGAGTCTCGATTTCAACGCCAAAGGCAAGAAGCTGCAGATAATCTAGCAGATCAAGAAATGCTGCGCCAGGCGATGGCGTCTAGCACAGCCGAAGCTCAGCAGCGTGCAAGTGAAACACTAGAATATGAGAGGCTGTTGAAGCGAGTCATGACGCAGAGTCTGAGGGAACAGAAACGAAGGAGCAGCGACAGTGGATCGGAGTCGGATACGAGCCACGATGACGAGGAAGTTGAGGAATATGAGCAGGCAAGAAGAGACCCGGGAAGGACAGCGAAAAAGTCAATAGACATCCAGCGGTTCTCTTCGTATGATCGGGGACATATCGCGGGCACCACGCAAAGTGAGTTTGAGGCGCAACAACAGAGACAGCAAGGGGAGAAAACGATGCAAGAGAAGACGGAAGAGGAGATCGTGATAGAGTACGTCAAGAAGCAAAGCCTCTTGGAAATGCACCATCGGAACGAATATAACAACGACAAAGACTTGCAAAAGGTATTGAAATTAAGTATGCAAGGACACGGATTTCGGAACGGGGAGGCTTCGGGATCGTGATCAATCAAGTCCCCATGATACTAATGGACTCAAGATGCAATGAACCTCCCATGTTGTGTTTGCACGATTCCTATCTCAACTCCTAGAAGTACCTTCAGACTTGGACGGCCATTCTATGCCCTCACAAACGCTCTAGACCATCCAAATTGCTTCCCAACTTTTGGGAGGTTTCTCGGTTTTCCGGAATTGCACATCAACCAACCATAAGGGTACCAGCAGCACCAGTGTATCAGCCACCCAGCCACGCCCATCTTACCCACCTTCTTTGCATATCACGCGGTTATACTCTATGAAATGCACTTTGGGGACGCATACATAGCCATCATCAATACACTACAACATTGGGTATGAAAAAGAAGTATGCATTGTATTAATGTACCCTGTTCATCCACTTGTGTGGCTAGGCAAGCCGCGGGATGTCGGGCCCTTCCCGCCATTTCATTACCACTTCAATGTGTGTGATGATACGCGCGACGCAGACGTGTTGACCTAGGTATTCCAGGCAGCTATGTATTTAGCTGCATCGTCGTATTTCGGGGTTGAGCGGGGAGACCCTGTCAGCTTATTACGCCCAACTAGGTACTAAGTCCTATCAAGTACTTCCGTCTCTAAGGGCCGCGGCGCTTCGGAGCAGTACAATTTGTACATGCAATACATTGGCGCCTCCAGAACGCAATGGCGCATTCCGCAGCTGCGTATCGCCAATTTATTTGCCTTACTGCCTCATGCGAACAACAGTTCGCCATGCTGAGATCAGTATCCTGTTTTTAAGTAGCCCCACGTATAAAGGTTTCGAACTTCATCCATCTGCTGTCTGTTGCATACCTTCATTTGTCGTTTGTCCAATTTATGCGATTTCAACCTCTCAAGATTAGCGCATCTAGTTGCTCTAAACTTTTCCAACCCATCTCGGCCCAGCCCAACCAAGGTTCAAATATATATGCTAGCCTTCCTTTACATCATCTCCGTGCAGATATATATGAGTTCCAGAGCTCATCGTAAGGTCTGTTCAAGCATTCTATTGCATATACATCACCGTCTACTAAGTAACTTAAACTAACTTCTTACTGCCTTCAGCCTGTACGGAATGCTACACGATCCCGAAAACTTAGCCCAGTCAGCCCAATCAGCTCAGCCCAGTTACGCTCAGCCCAGTTACGCTCAGCCCAACCCACCAATAACTCAACCAAGCTAGGACAACCTCCATTGATGAAAAGCTTATACTACACAATTCCATCCTGCCTCTATAGTATATGAACGAACGCAACCCCTGGAGACCTTGTTATCCTAGTGGATTTTTGGAGCCCATATTATTATCACGGATATCCTGGATGTTGTAGCAACAAGCCGTTCCCTGGAATTGGATTTACCGGACACCTAGGAAAGGAAACTCCCAATACCCGCAAAGCTTCCCATGGTTTAACAGTCGTGGAGACTGTATGGCATAAGCTCATTATCGCTTCGATAGCCCGGAGACTCCCAAACCGTCCGATGACTTAGGAGAATCTAGTTTGGCGTTGTGTACCACTGGATAAGTGCATATGTGCTTCCCCTGGAAAATATTAAATTTGATACCGGAATATTTTCCATTTTGGATACCTCCGTGTTTAGCCAGGGACTTCGTCCTACGGGACTTACAAAGTTATAAAGCTCTTCGGAGTTAAAAGGTTCACAGAACTTACTAGGATTCACAGGCCTATCTCAGGAAAGGACCCACGCCGGGGCTTCTCGTTTTCCGTATATCCAAGCACAACGTGTGCAAATTTAGTCCCTATGATGTCTACACGTGACGAATCCGGGCGTCCGTACGCAGGAGAATCCGGCATTAGCAACACCGCTTTTGAACCCTTTTATAATGATGTGTTGACCGAGCAACACCAACCACAACTCCTTTGTGGTATGGAAGCTGGGGGTTTTCAATGTCACGGCAATGAATGGGATTACCCTCCTGCCACTATATTTGTGAGTTACCTATCAAAATCTTGGGATCATCGGCGGTTTTGGATTTTCGGGCGCTGAGCAAACCTGGTCGAACCCTTCGATGGACATATACTTAGCAAGGCTAAGGTATATACCCTTAGCGCCAGAGAGAAGTGAATCGTTCATGCTTCAATCTAAGTCTTCCAGGGAATGTATAGGCATTAAATGCCTCCTTATGACAGACTAGCCATGGTTGGACAGGCATATCCGTGATCAAGCCCGGTTTGCCGCGGAATAACAGATCATGTTTATTACAGTTCCGAGTATATTTGAACCCGGTCTCCCAGGTCCTCCCTCACCCACCCTCACATTACTGACTCCTGTGGGCCCATCACTTCGACAATCCAGGAGTATATATCCTAGGTCTATTACAGACCAGCATTTGGATGCTGCCCTTCCCGCAGGCTTCCTACCCCGAAAACTTACAATCCATATTAGGGAAATAAGTCTTACGCAACTTAAGTCCACTTCGTCTTTAAGATGGTGACCGCGACGAAAGAAATGTTGAGTTGACCTTGCTGCCATGCGTGGATAGATCGCCCCACAACCCAAAAAACATAAGCACATCCAAGAGCTTTCTAAGAAAAGCCTCGAGGTTTCAAATGCAGTTGAGATAACAAAAGGTCTTCATGGATAGACACGACGGCGGTCCGATCGTTGGGAAGGGAAAGATCTGAACGAGATGAGTTGCTCGATTGCCGAGCATACCACTGCTTTCTTGGGTGATGAAGTAAAACATTTCTATTTCCCTTTCCCTTTCCATTGTCGCCTGATCGCAGACAGAATCTTGCTAATAGCTACAAATAGAAAGCGCTTATAGGAACTAGCTACGATACTATTCGGTACTATAGCGCGGAGTAGAATCCATCCCTACCTGAATATATCAGACTCATATTCCTCTGCTACCTCGAGAGAGTTGATACTGAACGGATTTGCAGTATTCCCCGGGTCTAGCGACCCATCAATGCCAGCGACGCAAGAGGAGGACGTACAATTGATGTTCTGATAAGTGTAACGCTAATATAATTTAACCTTAGCCTCCGGTAACAGGGCCTCCAGGCTGGAATGAAATAGGAGGAGAGGACACGAATGGGGCTTTCGAAAACACAACGTTAACCGCACAAGGGTAAAACCTCACCACCCCACTGAACCCCTCTGCATGATTATCTTAAGTTATACTCTAACATAATCTCCTTAGATCATACGAGGGCACTTCTACAAATCCTCCATACCCTCCTAGTAACAACTCTCAGCAATCAACGGCAGGAACCGAATGCACCAATACCACTAAGAAACTTGCATGCCCCTACTACAAGCGCTTCCCTAATCAGTTTAAACGAGCGCGGCCTTGTTCAGGACCGGGCTTCAGCGGAATCCATAGGCTTAAGTTCGTCTTTATTATCTAATTCATCCATTCTTACCACCATCACCTAAGTATATGTATTAACTTACTAACAGGGAACATCTACGTCGCACGCATGGTCGGCCCGCACATACATGCAGACGTTGCCTTCGCAACTGTAAAACCGCATCTGGCCTCTCGGAACATCTGAGAGCCGCGGAAGCTTGCGTAGTTATACCCGATCAACATATCAGTGGTAAAATGACAGCGGCCCAGCAAGCAGAGCTACAGTCGAAGAGAAGGATGTCTTCAGATGCTACGGACGAGGATAAGTGGAACGTTATCTACCGTATCCTCTTCCCGGGAGTGAGTCCAGCAAGCATACCGTCTCCATGTAAGTCTATCCCCACTGTGTCAACTACATACCTACGAAAAAATGTCGCCTCTAATATTGCTGTAGATTTCGAAGACGACGAAATAACAGTCGGTTATGATAGCTCCATCAGTCCGCCTCAGGTTGCCTTCGAAGACCTTCTCAAAGCTATCCCGACTCCTGCCCTTACGAATAAAGTTAAAGCAGACATACAAGGGGTCATATTCTCTTCGGGCGATAATCACACTAAGGTGGAAAGGATTTACGACATTGTCCGCGGGTTCCCTATCCTACTACTGAACCAGGAACAACCATCGCGTGCCGAAGGAACATAAAAGGCAATCATGGCTACTTCCTCAAATCTAGGAGGATGATGAATGATGTTGATGAAAGCGACATGACCATACTACAAGAACTATTTGTAATTTCTAAATGCAAGGCGATGGTATAGGAGGCTGCTTAAGGCGCTGGGTCGGCTGTAGCATGCCGGGATGCGAAATGTTCAGTGAGAAGGGTTCCAGGGGGGCATGATAGAAGGCATTATTTATATGAATCTATGACTTCCTCACCTCCATTAATGCTCATCACCTGAAAGTAAAAACTTCGCATTGACATACGTCCGAGCTCCCTATCCATGGATCCGGACACCTGCTACCCGGGAACCGAGTGGAGAATCTTAAAAGGGGCAATCCGAAGGTATCCGGGTAGCTACTGACAGGTGGCCGCCAACTGAAGCGGGGCACTTCCAACTGACCGGGAATTACCGCCAATGCCCGTCGCCGGAATTCAAATGCTCTCGTCGCTCAGCTGATTAAAGCTCAATTTATCCCGTAGTATATCGAACTATGAAGACCTCGAGTTGCGAGGTCCCAATTAAAACTTACGACCCTGTGGTAAAACTTACGATCGGCCGGCCTGTTCTCCTAGTTGCTCAAATACTTGTAACCATATAAAACTTCCCATTGTCCAGCTGCTCTACACGATGTCGAAACGACAGTTTGGACAGTTCGTCCTGTTACGGCCACGGTTCCCCAAAGCTAGCTTCCGCCCTCGGAGACCGTTCACAGCTGGCGCAAATAGGTCGAACACCTCGCGCTGGGTCAACAGAGCTGCAATTGCTGCCGTTACGTTATCCGGTTTAGTATACGCAATGGTATTTTGCCCTACAGACCTCTTTCGTAGCTCTAGACTACCGATTGACTGATTGTTACGTGCTCCTTTAGACGTGCCAGAAACCGGTTAAGTTCGATGCGCGCTCGCTCGCCGACCTCGACGAACGGACGAAACGCGAAAAAGGCGTCGACGAGAACTCGCCGATGCGGCTGCGTATGGAACAGTTCATTCGCGAGCAGCAGAAAGCTATCGTCTTCGAGCTGGAAAAACTAGACGGGAAGAGCTTCCGCGAGGACACGTGGACCCGGGAGAAAGGTGGTGGCGGTGTCTCCTGTGTGCTGCAGGAGGGAAACGTGTTCGAGAAAGCTGGTGTGAATATCAGTGTCGTATACGGGACGCTGCCGAAGCCGGCCATCTCCAAGATGAGGGTCCACCACAAGAACCTCTCCGAGGCCGACGAGGTCGATTTCTATGCGCTCGGCTTGAGCATGGTTCTACACCCTTACAATCCAATGGCACCGACAGTGCATCTAAACTACCGGTACTTTGAGACAATGCGACCGGACGGAACTTCACAAGCCTGGTGGTTCGGCGGAGGCAGCGACCTGACGCCGAGCTACTTGTTTGACGAAGACGCTGTACACTTCCACAAAACGCTCAAAGAAGCTTGCGATAAGCATAACAAAGACTACTACCCTAGATTCAAGAAGTGGTGCGATGAGTACTTCTCTAATGCCCATCGGGGCGAGTCAAGAGGTGTCGGTGGAATTTTCTTCGACGACCTAGACGAAACTGTGGCCGATGCCGACAACACATTTGCATTCATCCAAGACTGCTTGAAGAGTTTCTTGCCATCTTACATGCCAATTATTCAGAGGCGGAAAGATATGCCCTTTACGGCGAAAGAGAAGGAGTGGCAGCAGGTGCGAAGAGGTAGGTATGTTGAGTTCAATCTGGTTCATGACCGTGGCACGGCGTTCGGATTGAATGTCCCCGGTTCCAGAGTCGAAAGTATCCTAATGAGTCTCCCATTGACGGCGTCATGGCGGTATATGTATGAGCCGGAACCTAGGAGTCGGGAGCAGAGACTTGTCGAAGTCCTAAAAACCCCTAAAGAGTGGGTGTAATACTCACCGCATGTGCAGGCACTAATGAAGAAAAATATGTAAAAATGTGTATCATAGAAAAGGCTTAAAAGAGGAAAAGTTACGAGATGGCTATATGTATAGAATCGGATACCATTCATATACTAGCAAATGCGAACCTGTATGATTCATATCTAGAGCCTGGAAATCTTTACCACCGAAAGTCACATACACGACCGACTTCACTCCGTTGAAAGATTGCGGGCCTCGCTCGAATCATACTTTTGGGCGGAAAAACTTGCAGACACAGGTATACAGCTTTTCTGCCATGGCAGTATTATCATAAAGCTCCATGGTAGAATCGTCGGATAACTTTAATCTGAAAGATTTGCGCCCGCCATTGAGCCTTTCTACTACTGCAGAACCATGGTCAAGACCTTTCATCGCAACAGCGTCACTATAGTGACTATTAAGGAGTCGAAATATTTCAGTTTTGAAGGTTCGCACCAAGAAAGGGCTAAATGTACCATGGACGGTTCGTACATCAGGGGCTTCGGGCGAATCGCTGAGACTATGATTCTCATGTTCCGTCTCCTCGTCTTCAAAGTCTATGTTCATGTTAAGATAAACAATAATCTCGACCATGAGAGAGATACAAGGAAAACGTTTCACTTACATGGAGATGGTATGCTCCTTGGGTTTGACTCTGGAAAAAGAATGCGGTAGATCTCACGCCATTTATCCTCTATGGTTCTTCCACGAGTCCTCTTCATCGATTGCAGCTCTCTCTGCTGGACAGCCGTCATCTTTCCTTCAACCTGTTGATCGGAAGCCACCGAACAGACGCTGAGAGCCCGCTGGTGCTCCGAAAGGGCTTCCGGAGTATCGAATCCACGAAGACAGCGATTGCATGAATGTGGTGGTGATCCATGTCTACGACACAGGTGTTCCCTGAGTAGTGCATTAGCAAATATCCTGATGGTAGTCTAGATGGTGAAATGGTAAGGAGAACTAACTTGAGTCGATGAATCCCGATAAAACCTGGCCCAAAACAAGTGCGCTGCCTTTTGAATTTGTTAGGATAGCGCTTATAATATGGGCATGCGAGTCTCTTCTTGTCATCGGTATTAGTTGTCAACGGCTGAGGTGCGCCCGTTGGGTTATGTTGATCCTCTTCAACCTCGTTCTCAACCAACCTAGAGAATCAACGTTAACAAATTCGCTATGACATATACCATTTTTAATCAAAACAGCGAATGTATACATTTCATCAACATTCTCCCCGGGCCTGGTGGGATGTAGTGTTCTCCCAGGCTATGCACAAATCGGATACAATTAGCTTCGAACATATCGTAAAAACTAATAACCGAAAAATAATCTTGGAACCTACAAGAGTGGAATCATAGTAAACCTGTAGAGGTGAACCTCCCCCAGTCCCTACATTGCGGCGCGATTGTGACGGGTCTTCGGAATACTCGTTGAGGAAGTGGGCGAACCCGTTCCCCACACCGAACATACCGAGCCCCTCGTAGTCGGGATTGAACGACATTGGTGGACACCTCCGGTTAGGTATCTACCTAGCTAAGACACTGGAGTAGGTAGCTTTGGAAGAACGTAATTTTTCCCAGTCTAAAGAGTTTGAGAAATTTAACCTGCAAGTTGCTATTCCAGACTGCTTGCCTACCCTGGACCCGGGAGATGGCAGGGGATCTTAAATAAATTCCACCTGTCGCTCCCAGCTATACCGTATATACGCAAAGAATCGCTATATACTTAGTACATATATAAGTAAGCGCGCAATTACGTACAGTACTTTAGTGTTTGGACCCCAACACCGGCAACCTGAGGTTCTCACAATGGCTGTTGTAAGTCTGCTTTAAACTAACAGTACAAATGGGTATACCTAAGATAGCCAGGAACCCCGACCGAGACTACCACTCATCTGTACATAGGTGCTACTACTTGATCCCACTCACACTCGACATCATGATTGGGTCTATGAGATACAGAACAAGCTGCAAGCCAAAAGCAGCAGGGCAGCTTCTCACCAATCAACATATAAGAATATCTCGGGGGTTTGGGGGTTATTAATATTTTGTCTCGTCAATCCGTCGGTTAACATTCCAGGCTAACATTCCAGGCTAACATCCCAGGCTAACATCTCAGGCTAACGTCCCTGGTTAACATCCTTGGTTAACATCCTTGGCTAACACCCTTGGCTAACATTCTTAGTTAACACCCCTATCAACGCAACGACCACCAGCCCCGGTTCCAGATCGATGGTCCTTCAACTTGAAATATACCGTGTTTACTTCATATTAGGCGATGCTCCCTTGTAAAATAAGCTTTTGCTTCTTAAAGCTCTTCAGCATGCTATTATAGTATGATACCAGCCCCGCTACCCTCCTGCGTAAGCGCAGTCGGGATTTTATGGGGGGATTTGAAAAAAAAATGAATGAATTTATTTTAAGTAATAGCCAGCCAGTTCAACAGTTTGGCAAGTGAAGAGGCAAGCGAGTGGGTGAGCGACGAGGCAAGTCAGTGGGCGAGTGAGAGGTAGGCGAGTGTGAGGTAGGCGAGTGAGTAGCCAAGGGAGTAGGCAAGCGAGTGGGCAGGTGAAGAGGAAAGCGAAAGTAGCCCTGGAGGTAATTGAGGAGGCAAGTGAGTGAGTCCCAGGTTATTTGATTGGTCAAGCCATCATTGCTACATATCTGGATAAGCCGCACATCCGATTCGCCGGCCAAAACGTGGCTCGACTAACGAAACAAAGAAGACTTGATTGGATAATATGATATGAAGATAAATGTGCGACAGTCAGTCACCAGCCGACGCTTGACGGAAACATTAAGCCCATGCCTCCTTAACATTACGCGAATATCGAATTCCCATAAATTCGTCATTGAGTAGATCATCAAATTGACATCTATAGATAGGCAAGCTAACCATTACGACGTAGCAGTCTCTGAAGCTGGTCCTCCACTTCCGGGTAATCTGTAGGACTTATAACGTCACGGTCACGTACAAACCGACTGCGTTTCTCTTGCTCTAAAATGTCCCAAGGGTGGCGGTATATCTTGTATACATTCCCAGCGTCGGTTGGATCGATGCGTACGGTGTTTTTTGTGGAACAGGACAGAGGGATGGGACATGACCGCGGAGTGGACTTGCTACGAGGTATTGTTATGAAGTCTAGAAGTCCCTGCTGCTGCTCATCCAAGAGTTGATACACGAGATAGGTGCGTTTTGACCGTGAGGATTGGAAATAGACGCCGGGCTCGTCTTCATTCACCCAGTCTTGCGAACGGTCGAAGAGCATGACACCTCCCAGTATCCTGTCCTCGGCCCAATAACCTACTAAGTCTGCTTCGCCGTCAGGGTATTGTCTTACAGCAGTAAATCCAGGATGCGTGAATAGGGTGGGCCACGGCGTCACGGGTTTCCAATTATCTGGGGGTAGCTGCCACAAGGTGATGTCTTTGATGGTCAATCCACTTTCCGCCGAGTGATGAAGATCATGAACACAAGCAGACTTCCGAAACAGATAGGCAGCGATCTGGTGCAGAGATATTGCTGTCAGCTCTAAGAGCCGCAGTTGATACTGTCTTGAGCTGGTTGGCGCGAACTGGTAAGCTTGCAATAACTAGATATGTAGAGGTTAGCATCAGCTGCAAGCAAAATGATACAGCATAAATCACGTACCTCAGGTTCAAACTTCAATAAGTCTATGTTGAATGCATCTCTCATCTCTTGAGCACACTCTAGAGCCCCAGGGCAAAGCTCACGATGAGAGCTGATGGGATGCCCCCGTCGCAATTTATGATGATATCGATCCTATGCGACATTACCCAAAGGAAGCCCATCGATGATTTGTGCATACGTCTCAAGGGCAATTTCTGTTGAAAGAATATTGCTAACAGCTTGGTTTAATGCATCCCGATGACTGGCATCAAGGCACTCAGCCACTGGAATAGCTGATGTTGAGTCTTCGCCACCCATAGCAGGTAACTTCTCCGACGGGAATATGCAAAGAAGTAGTGTTTATGTTCAAAATGTTAAGATAATGGAGGATCAATTTGTCTTGCTATTAAACAAGAATCAATGTGGGGCCCAGGGTAGCAAACAACGGTCATCGGATTCGACGACATTCACATATATCACTATCTACATATGTACATATGTATCTATCCATCTCTTCAGATGTCTCTCTTTTTCTTTTCTTAATCAGGGTTCTCACTAGAAGCTTTTATTATTTTGGGGAAACCCAGGCTCCTAACTACCCCCTAAGTGGTAGGTACAAGGGACTTTTAGACCGCTCCGGGGCAGCGCGGTTACCAACCTAGGTTGATATAACAGTTAGAAGAAAGGATCATTTTAATATAGGGCAGGAGGTCTACTTTCGAAAATGGCACTGATTTAGCTGGAGCCACTACTAGTCTATACTCGCTTCATTATGTTTTATTGCCAAGATCACTACGCTCTCCCAATATCGATTGATGCAGAATTGGCAATTTTTGGCTTATTGGATACCTTATATAGCTATTAAGTACCAGGCTTACTTGCCACATCATGTCTTCGCCTAAGAGAACGCGCAAGAATGGCAGCGCAGATGGTGAGGAGTCACAGACGTCGCCTCCGCCCAAGCGAGCTCGCCATGAGGAAGATGAGAAGCCCGATCGCGACACTAGTAATGAGAACGAAGAGACCAACTCGAATACTACATCTGCAGGTACTTCGTCAGCTGAAAAGGGCAAAGAAAAGGCTCTAGAACTCCGTCCTTTCTACAAAGGAGGGACGAACTGCCGAGGGGTAGATATCCTATTCGATCCCGCTCGAAGTGCCCGTCACGCACGCGTACCCACAAACAACCGTATATTCTACTGCGAGATAACTCAAACTTCACGTTTATACATGCTCACAAGCGGGTTCGATCGTTTCAATTGGCCGATGAATTGGGAGGTCGACTACAAGAGCCTCGTGATTTACGTCAAGGGAATCCGTGTAACAGAAAAAACCGCGGCATGCACCGTCTACTTTGGGCCGGAATCCAAGTACAACACATGTTTCTGGATGTGTTCAGTGGGCGAGGGCACGCTGAGGGACTTAGACGTCGATGCAGTAGCCTGCTGCGACTGTTTCTCAAAGATTTCTAACCTAGAACCGAACCATCCTTTGCTCAGCAATGTCAGCTTGGTCGTGGTAGCATCGGACTCAAGCTACCTCATTAACGCCTTACTAGAGCCTGGAGAAGCTACATATAAACACCACCTTATCGGTCCGCGGACGGTGAAGACACTTTAGGAGAGGTTTTCAAAGCTTGAGTCTCGGGTTTTCAATAGTGGTGGTGGCAGAGGTTCTGTCAGGTTCTGGCACGTATCAAGACATGTGATGAAAAAAGCACACAAATTCGTTAGCACGTATGCTGAAATGCGACCATTTGCTGAAGCGAGCTTAATTGTGCCCGTGTAAAGGGGCGCCTGATTGATATAGGTGTGGCCTCGTCGTGTAACTAATAGTACGCTAGGGAAGTACAGCAAGAAGTCTTACGATTGAATATGGTCATTGCCTCAGTAGATGGAATAATCGTATTACGACACTTTAGGCGTGTCTCTATATCCCCCATGCCGACCGCTATGAAGATATTATCTAGTAGCTAAAGTACACCTTCGCTATCCGAAGCTTCAGGTTCGCCATAAAGAACGGTGCCTCTCAATGGTATATTTGTCTTCTATTCAATGGATGATTGCATATCTCCCTACATGCTGCCATTAGAATTAGGTAACATAAGCAACTCCAGTGGTCTTATTAATTCTCAATTTGGTGGCGAGGCAATATTTTTACTGACATTAATTTCAAGATAATTGCTGCCCATATTACGTCGAATTTCTATTTTCTTCCCTAGAACTAGCACTCCAGTTTTAGCTACCTACAGATATGCACGTAGGTACGTAGATATATGTGGCTATAAGTAGCGCTGTTTATAAGAAAACTTATGTCTTGTCTTCATACTAATATCATAGTGACAACAAGACTTCTTTAGATATCACAACCCGAGGTTATAAATATAGTAGGCCTAGATTTTACGGCTTGCCATGAAGCATCTGATTATAGGAAGCAAATGAATGCACAATATAATGTATTTGTCAAAGGTGCGTCTATTGGGGCGGTAGTTCGCCATCCATCACAATAAACGCCACGTTTCTTATCATCAATGAAACGCCAAAACCGAGTTCTCTGTATTAGGTCGTATATCGAGCACATGTGAATTCCAGACTATTCCTTCTGCAGATCATCTCTTCCCGTTATCCGAAAGAGAAAGTTGGGGAAATATTAATATATCATACCAAGCCAACCCTGTCCTCCTATACGTCCCAATATAGAACAACCGGGGCAAGTCAAGACATAACCCAGCATCTACTGCAATATCTGTATATTCCTAACCAATAGCAAAAGATTTTCAACGCTTTATGACCAGTCGGAGTTTATTGATCCCTCGGCCAAATTCTATTTCGACCGCTGCATTCGGCAGTTGGCTAAAGACTGGAGGGATAACACTTTAACCAGCAGGCATGTTTACCCGGTGACCTTGCCACGATCACCACAAAAGGTAATCTTGCCCAGCATGGCGCTAAATATATAATGATTCGGGGTTTCCTCTCGCGCTGTCCCTCCTGATCTACAGTTCAGCCCAACTTTCTCTCGTGTAGATCAGTCTCAGCTGCTCCTCGACTATAAACATGCAGTGGAAGGCTCTCGCTCTCGTCGCTGCGGCGATCCCGCAGCAGGTCTCTGCTCAGTTCGCGACTGCTGCCATGATGAGGTTCCAATGCTCTCGGTAAGTCTCATAGTAAAAATTCTTTGGAGAAATGAGTGAATTCTAACGTAGATGGCAGATTGGTTGTTGAACGTGTAGACCCCCTTGTGTCCCCTGGTCTCATCCAGTCCCCCCACATTCACCAGATTGTTGGCGGAAACTCTTTCAACGCAACCATGGAGCCCGTCGCATACGATCTCCCCTCAGAGTCGACTTGCACGACGTGCTCCTTCAGTGAGGATTTCTCCAACTACTGGACTGCCAACCTATACTTCAAGGCTCGCAACGGAACCTACAAGCGAGTGAAGCAGATGGTCAACCTCGTATGAAAAGACTACCCCTTTCCCTCAATTGAAATTTTTATCTAACCTTTTCATAGGGCCTGCAAGGTGAGGAGGGCATGACTGTCTACTATATCCCCCCCTACGATGGCCGCACCAAGGTCACCGCCTTCAAGCCTGTAAGTGGGCTATAGTCTCTTGAGAAACGTAATTATCTCCTAACAATCAGTAGGGCTTCCGTATGCTCGTCGGTGAGGCCATGTTGAGGTCCTCTCAAGGCCAGCAGAAGCAGCTTTGCCACCGCTGCTACACCAACGTCAACCAGACCCCCTTCGGTGGTGCCCCCTGCGCTGACGGCCAGATGGACTCCGCTGCTCTCCCTAACAAGCAGTGTGCCGGTGGTATCCGTGCTACTATCACCTTCCCCACGTAAGTGCCTGTTCAACCATTCTAGAAAATTTTCTATCCTCGACGATAGAATGAGATGAGAAAGGCACCAACTAACATCCCTTCCAGCTGCTGGGACGGCAAGAACCTCGACAGCCCCGACCACAAGAGCCACGTCGCGTACCCGTCAAGCGGGAGCTTCGAGATGTCGAGCGCGTGCCCGGCGAGCCACCCGGTGCGGCTGCCGCAGGTGATGTACGAGGTGATGTGGGACACGCGGGAGTTCAACGACCCGTCGATCTGGCCGACGGACGGCAGCCAGCCGTTTGTGTACAGCATGAACGACGCCACGGGCTACGGCTGGCACGGCGACTACATGTTCGGCTGGAAGGGCGACACGCTCCAGCGCGCCCTCGATGCTCGTTGCTCCAACGACAAGTGCTCCCAGCTCAAGACCCAGACGCCCGCCCAGGCGACTGCTTGCAAGAAGCAGCCGACTGTCCAGGAGGATGTCGATGGATGTGAGTGCCACTCCTTTTATTCCCGGTCACAGATAGTTATGATTGATGGATGCTAACAAGTTTATAGGGCTCACCGAGCTGCCCAGCGTCACCATGTAAGAAATATTCGTACAAATTTTGATATAAGTAGTGTCCATTTCTAGCTTGGATACGATAGACACCTCGAATTCCGAAGCCGGTCGCGTCGGTCGGGGTTTAGAACAGCGTTGATATCACTTAGACCGCTATCTTAGCTAGTAAATAGACCTTTTCTTTAATACAAGATCAGGCTGTAATTTCATAGCTAATTTATGTTGTTGAGTGAATGTGTAACAGCATTTCCGTGGCTTGCGAGTCGCCTCATACCTGCATTGATATTCAGTCTATATCTCTACGAACCTTCATTTAGTCATAACGGCATGAAAAAAACGCCATAAGTACCTAGGGCCGACCTAGACCGAGACCATCTTTACCCATTAAAACCAAACCTCGCCGGATGAGAGGGGAGACCTTCCCTTGATAGCATCTCAAAATACACACTACCCACTTCCAGATACGCCAAGCCGTAAGCCGTAACTTTCCAAATAATCATTCATTCATTCCCGCATAATTGCCGCGAAGCTCTCGTCACCATTCATGTCGTCCTGATTGCCGGATCCTTGAATGGGCTCCTCCATTCCCGAGTCGAGGAGTCGTCCACATACAATTCGCAAATTGCGTCCTACGCGGACCTCAGCCAAGACATTTCTCTCAGCCGTTTTGAAGTCAGTGATGTTGAGGACCTGCGGTTTGGGTATTCTCAGGCGAAGGCGCAGTCTATCCACAGCCTGCATGAGCCAGAGCAAGGTGGGGTCGTTCTTATCCGGAAGGATCGCGTATCCAGCGCCGAGGTGGGAGTTGACGGCCAGAACACTGTTCATCTCGATGACGGGGAGCACGGATTGGTTAATCATGTGTTTTGTTTCTATTATCAGGATATCCGGATGGCGCTGCCAGTGGTTCTGCGACCATTTCGGCGCCCAGAACATACCCACCAGACCCTCGCTTCGTTCTAACGGGAAACTCCAAATGTCTTCTCGCTCCTGGAGGTTAATGAGGAGTGCTTGTACTCCCGTTGCATTCTCTTTGGCCTTCTTTTTCCAGGCCTGCACGTGGTTGCCGATGTCCTCGAGCTTGGCAAGGCAGTCCGGGAAAGCTTTCAGAAGCTCCTCGTGGATAGTCCGGACTGTCTTCTTCTCAATAGCACCGGCTTCTATGAAGCGGCGTTGGTCCTCAGTAAGCTTGCGGTGCTGAACATGTTCACTTGGGTCGCTAGAAGGGGGGTGATTGTGATCCGGGACGCTGACGGCGAAGTAGCAGCCGTCCTCACGAACATTGATATGACAGGAAAAGGGACAGTTGGTTTTCTTGGTAGTAGTCTTCTTGATTCCAATAGTTGCCTTGGACTGGAAACTTCCCGACTTATCACATCGGATCAGATATCTGATATATTTGCCAGTCCGTTTCGACTTGGCCTTCGCGTGCATAACAATAGCGTAGCCTTCTTTTGCAGCGTGAGCCTGCACCGCCTTCTCACAATCATCTATGGTTGGGAAGATGCCTTCAGCAGGCGGAGCTAGAGGCATTTTCACTGATGAGATCCAAAACTATGATGAGTGAGTCCGGTGAGTCCAGCGTAATTGGAAGTTGATTTGAGGAGACATGGGAGAGGCGGGTTGAAAACAAGGGCAGCTGTAGAAGTATGTTAAGGAAGATCTAATCAGCCAGGCCCCAGCGATCTGGAAGGGTCCACAGGCAACAGGACGCCGAGGTCAGTGCGCCAAACCCCACCATTAATCGGTCCTTCTATATTCCGAGTCGTGTTGCACGAACCATATTTACCCCCTGTCTATCATCAGGCTTCCCCACATTATCATTAAAAAGGGGTCAGGCTTCCTACCCCTTTACCGTCCATCTCTTGGTTCTTCACTCGAGGACTTCCCATTTTACTCTATATCGATCGGGATTTTCAAAAAAAAAAAAAACCGTTCATAAATAAAAGTGCCTCCTGCTAAATATCTTCAAGATCAATGTTGTCTACTAAAAGAACTATGGAGTCTAGACTTCGCCAGAGATCATATTCTACTTCTAAACCCAATAAACAGCGCCAAGGTGATAGTTCTACTAACATAGCCCTCCTTCTATACCCGTATTATAGCTATAAGGAAGTTCTTATCACTCATCAACGATATCAAATCTCAGTGCAGTCCCATCAGGCCCCTTGCGCACTGACGAGAGCGAATGTTGAAATCTCTCAACCCATTCGGTATCTTTTTGGGCGTGGCGCTTGATGAGCTTAGCAACGCGATCACCGATTTCGAAAATGGCCCGCCGGCTCACCGTGAACCCTGTCCAGAATAAGTGTTCGTTAGGCGCATCACACACGCTCCACCTGATACTACTTTCAGTATCGTTTCCAGTACCATTATGATTATTATCATAGATAAGACTCGTAGGTTTGACGCAAGGCTCCCACACTTCTGAGTAGCCTTCGGCAGCCATAGTCGAGCCGAGTCCGTTATGGTCAACAAGATCTGCGTTTCGTAGCTGGCGTTCAACTATGACTTCCTGGATATAGCTCGAGACGTCGTACGTAATAGCTTCGCGCCGTGCACATGGAATAGCCAGTCCGTTTTCCTTAACGCTCTTCTTGCTGAGCAAAAGATCGGCGTCCTTGATCTTAGACAATTCATCTTCTTCGGCATCGGCTTCTTCCAGGTCTGGAAGTCGCACCCACTTGCTAAGCATATCCTGAACTACCTTGTCCCAATGGTGAGTGAGGAACGCCGCGTTGCGCATCTGTTCTGCTTTGGTATGAGGATGCGGAGGTGCGAACCGAGCGCTCTCGAAGCCTGGTGTCAGCGAGATGTCGAATGGCTTCGGAATGAGGACACGAAAAGGGGCCCGAGGTAGGGAGGTTTCGGCCGTGGTATGTGCTAAATCCATATCGGCATAATAATCCGAGAAGGCAATCGAGTCGTTCTTATGTGCTTCCTCGTAAATAACCTCAAGACGTGAAAAAAGGTGTTCTGTCTGAGTCTCGATCAAGTGCGTGGCGAGTTTCCGCGGCAGCGCGGCCAGGTGCCATACATCCCAGAACCCCATGTTGAGGACCCACAATGTTTCTCGAGGAGGATACTGGGGTTGGGGGCTAGTGAGAAAATCATCGATTTGATGGAGGAGGTCTGGGTATGGTGGCACAGGATAATTCTCAGATATCCAAGAGTAGTCAAGTCCCGAAAGGGTACTGTTGTCGGTTGGTGAGGTACGAAGTAAAGCAGCTTCGAAGAGTGAGTTCGACACGATTGCCCCTTCATCATTATCGGCGAACGGCGTGAATGAGAGGTAGGCATTACAGTTTAGCTGTCGCGTGAGATGAAAATCAGCTCAAATTCTTCAGTGTCATCTTCAATTTGATCCGAGGGCTTACCTGTCGACATAGGATTTCCGTCCACGACGTATTAGGCCCCCCTACTTGCCATGACGCTCGACTCGGCGTAGCAATATCACCTCCCCCAAACACAACTATCCTCAACCCTCCAGCAGTGTCCTTGTTCTCAATCTTACCATCTTTCCAATCCAAGATCTTCTCATACTCGGGGCTTAAAGAACGTCCAGCCAAGTGTGATGACCATAGATATGTCCCGAAGAGTAATATAGTAACCACAACAGTTATTTGAGGAAGATGTCTTGAGCTACTACGTAGTAACTTCGACGTATTGAAAGCTGCAAAAGCCCTCAGTGCTATCACTTCGACTAAGCTATCTGTGCCATAAGGCTTTTCCATCATATACTTCATGGTTATACCTTGCGTGTTATCCGGTATATTGATAGACCGATATTGGAATGATAGCAGAATATACAATATTAATTTCTAGATAGATGTAGAAGAATCTTGCGCATTAGATGCGGACAATCACTGACCAAAGCGGAGACTTCCATTACTGACGGTGGGTGTGGAACGGTGTAATACATTGGTCTAATTCACGCGCAGGGAGTTTTGCAATAGGGATTAATAGTTTTGGCATCTGAAGATGCTAAACTGCGTGTTCTGGAACTTTATTGCGGTCACACTCAAGGTCAGTATCACCATTTGAAACATAGACTGTTTCGAGTAGTATTGTTGAGCGCTTGTGGCACGCGCAGGTGTGGTGGTTTTGACGCATAGGTTCAAAGTAAAATGGTTGACAGCGTCATAGGGTCTCTGTAGGATTAGTACATGTAGGCAATGACGAAAGCGCTCTCAATACACTTCCCGGGTCGAAACATCGAACACCACGGTGTTTTAGTTGCAGTCAAGCCTAGCCTGAGACAAGCTCACTCTTCAGGTCCGTGATCGCAGAAGCCATAGAAGTCGGCATGTCATCGTACTAGAAGCGACACCAGAACATTTGTTCTGATTTTGACAGAATAGCGCGTTCGTGGTTCTCTAGCTCATCGATCTACCCTTCGTGACCGGGAAAGAGGGACGCCATGAGCGATAGTCATACATTACGGCCCGTCCCGAGGAAGAGATTATAAAAAGATTCATATCAAACGGAAAATTTCAACGATTCTATCATTGATTTGTTGTCAGTTGAAAAGGGGGGTAGTTGTGGGCCCATTACGGCGCTAGCCGACATCTGAGCTAAGCGTCCACTACCACCTATAAAACCTATAAATAAACGATCCTAGGGAAAACACCATCTCTCCTTACGATGGAGCATCAATTGATGAGACCGAAGTCAACAGTAAAACTATGATTTCCGGGGACTTGCTCTCACTCGAAGTTACTAAAATCCATGTTTATGTATCGTGATTACTTTTGTCAGCATTACACCCTTGTCGTTTGGCCGACTTGGCTCGCTTATGGAGTAGTCTCCAGGGCTGCCATCAAAAACCAGAGCCTTACTAGAGGCATACTTCCGCGACCCAAGCTCATTCATCCCACCTTCACTCAATTATTCGGGCACCGCCGAGATTCTTCATCTGGCGAAGACATACTACAACGACTTTATACGTGGACGAGTGCCTATATACCGACTAGTTTGTTTATTTACCTAGAACATGCTCCTCTAACACTTTATTAGGCCCGCCAACGGTGAATTGTCTGATAAAAAACGCCTCGCAGCCTGCTTCAATGTGGGCCGCGCCTAATCATACTATTCACAATTATGTATGCCAGCTCAGTCTAAATAGCAGGGGATCGATGTACTTACAGTTAGCTCGGGACCGACCTATTGGTCCCCCATGCTATTCTAACAGGGCTCCTGGGGCTGAGGTTACAGCCAAGCATTCGCAGGGGGCGTTTTACATGTATACTACGCTCCAGCAGGCGGCTATGGCATGACCCCTTCACGAAGAGCCTCATTAGGTAATGGAACCTCAGGGATTTCCCTTTGCCCTGGAATGACTAAGATCAGCAATTACTTCTAGCCATGCTGAGTATAATAGTCCCTCCATGGCACTCGTGCGTACAGAGGATCGGTTCTGCAAACTGCATGACCTACATTCTCTTTATACCCTCGGGAAGCCATGGCACGATACGAAAGTTATCGAGAAAACCACTCTCACTCCAGACACCACGACGATAGGCATGGCTCACGACACCACCATCACCGTCGCTCCCGAGATCATCATCGGAGCCACCATAGTCATAACCGGAATCACTACACAGCTTATGACCCGGTTCAGTATTCGTACGGCGGGTCTTATGGAGGTATTCGAAATCTAGACACGCTGAAAATAGAACATCATCACTAATGAAAGCTCTCTATCAAAGGATCGGTAGAATGCGAGTTTCCTAGGTTCCCCAGCCATGAGAGATTCAGCTCTATACGATACACTGTCATTGTGCTGTCTTGTCTCTTCCTCCTGGTCGCTGTTGCTAGCCAGATCGTGATCCTCGTCTTCACCATCAAGTTGATCAACACAGACAACACAGGTTTCGAACCCGAAAAGCCAAACTTCACCCTCTTCAAAAACAGTCGGTTCGAGGAATGTGCGGCTTTGACTCCCGACCCGGCTAACTGCACTGCGATCGTGGACATACTTCGCAACGCGCCTTATGAGCTGGATAAGGAGTACCTACGTCGTGGGTATACACCCATCAGTTCGCAATGGCGTAGCCAGAAGGACACAGACTACAGCTGGTGTACTTTCGCGAGTTGCTTCAACGGATTCAAGGTCGTGCCGTCTATGCCTCGGGATTCCATCATCGGGCAGACGAACTTCGGCCTGTGGAGCTCCCTCAACATGTCAGCGATCGCGTTCCTCCTCACTTTTGTGAAACGGAACTGGGACGTGTCTCGCGGGAAACAGAACGAATGCAAGGGCAGACTTAAGGAACTCGGCGTTATCGAATGGGGCATTCTGATTTACTCTGTATGCGGCCCTATCGTTTGGTGGTGGGTTTCGTTCATCCGCTTCGCGATCGATCCGGTTCCGAACACGACGGTGTCGATATTTGCGTGGACGACTACCTGGTTACTCGCCTCGAATATCCATTACCACCCGTTTTCATGCATTCTTGGCAGGCGACCTAGCCTGAAGCAATTCCTCTCATGGCTTCTTCCTATTCTCGCCTTCGTTCAATGGTGCGCAACCATATATGTGCTGAATGTGGGATGGAAGGAGCTTCTACAGGCTGGGGGTATCTCCCAGGGGTATGACTGCGTCGAATCTATGATCCAAGATGCCCCAGGCACAACTAAATGCACAGCTGAAAAACTGTGCTCCGATTCCACCCTCCTGAGTAATATGTCGTTTTATTGGGATTTCCCGGAACAAGGGATTGTCACATCCAGCATCGCAATTTTCGTCGTCCTTTCAATAATAGCTCTGCAGCCCTTCGTTTTCGCTACCTGGCGGCTGGTCAGAACATCGGAACGTAGCTGGGGAGAGCAGTTTAAAAGGGGTGATCTTGGACCGGTTGCCGGCCCTGCATTCGCGGGTCTCCTCGCTACCTTGGTATGCGGCCTTTCCGCCACTGTTCTGATAAAACTCTCGACTGCCGTAGATCGCGAGGCCCCTGTGGTTGCGGATATGGCTTGCACTGCTGTACATGTTGGATTAAGCGACTGGAGGTACTATTTGGACTTGAGCATATACGCCAGGGCTCTGCGAATTGCCGAGTCGTGGTTTAATGCATGAAGAGCTTCTAAAACAGAATGTATGAGTGTATTTATATTGAATATATGATTATTAACGGTAACAGGCACTACGAACGCCTATAATAGCAGTCGTAGGGCTGCCCAGGCTCTGATGCACTAGCGGGGTTTATACTAGGTAGGTAGGTAGGTACCTAGTGTGCAGGCTATATGTACCAGTAAGACACCGTCCGTACCCCCGAAAACCGCGCCCAACGACGTGAATAAGGCCCTACAGGCACGCGAGTCGGACGTTTTAATCCACATTCTCTAATTCCAATTTTATCATTTATCATTACATCTAATAGTCTAAGTGGTATATATAAGAGGAGAGTAAAAAATGACTAAAGAAACCATAGCACTTTCTCTGCAGTAGGCAGAGTGCCTCGAGAGTCTACACTCTTCCTAGAAGGCCCTTAGAAGTTGTCGCTTTGGTCGCGAAGGCAACAGCGCTCCCCGCTAAGGCCATAACACCACTGAATATGCTCACTCGGGAGAACCCGCCATAATTGGTGACAAGCACACCATTTATCGGAGGACCGATCAGGGCCGCGAAAGAAGCGAGGCCCATTCCCATACCCATATAAGTGCCAAGATCCCGGGGGTCTTTAGGGCATTCCGTAAACGCGGCAGACGCCCCCGAGATGACTGTTCCGGAGCTAAATCCGATAGCGATGGAATACACGACGAGTGCGGCGGTGGTTTCCGCTTTGTCCCAACAGAAGATCACGATGCCCGTTGCGAGTCCGCCGATGGCGAAAATATTTAATCGTCCGAATTTATCCGCCAATACGCCCGGGATCACACGGCCGAATGTGGAGGCCGCATTTATGATGGCTAGAAGGTAAGACGCGAGCGTCGGGTCTATGCCTTTCATCACCGCGTAGGTCGGAATATAGAAGAGCGGGGTGAAAGCGCCAAGAAGCATGAAAGCCAGAGCAAGCGACAGGAGCATGAATTTCGGCTCCTTGAAAGCCCCCACGATGATGAAGTTGGTGGTTCTTGGTGGTAGGCGAGACTTGATGACCACACATGAGAAGGCCAGGAGGGGTATGAAGATAAACCCGATGATTCGCACCGACCAGCCGAAACCAAGGGTAGAGCCGTTCAGCATCTTAGACAGCGCAATAGGGATCACGACACCGCCGATGGAGGACCCGGAGATCACCACGCCCAGCGCGGCTGCTCGCTTCTTGTTGAAGTATTGTGACACTGCTGCCATAGCGGGGAATTGTAGGAATCCCATAACACAACCCATCAGAACGCCTTGTGATAGCATGAATTGATAGTACTCTTTGCATAGGCTGGTCATCATGATGGCGAAGACATAAAGGACAGCAGCCGGTCGGATTATCTGTTATAGTATTAGCAGGTTGAATTAGGGGTGAGGGTTTAGGGGGCAAGACGGACCCAAGCGCCATAGCGGTCGAACAGTGGCCCTCCTACATTCCCGGATACAAATTGGAAAAACACGGCTAGAGATCCGATCCAGGCGACCTTATCCGGTGATTCGTCTTTCAGTTGGTGACTCAAGTAGTACTCTATAAAAACCCCGAAGGCATTGGAGAAACCCAGAGCCGTGAAGAAAAGGCAGCATGCCCCAGCGGCAACAAGCCATGCTTGAAGGCCACCGTCAGGGGCTTCTTCAAGGTCGGCGACATCGATGATTGGTTTCTCCCGCCCGATCTCTATGGCGTTTATGGAGTCTTGCTTTTGACTCTCTGTCTCTGTGGTAGACATGTTGTGGCGTGTTGTCCTGAGGCAGCTTATCCGTGTTTAATAGGGGATGCCAGCGGATTAGGAGACTCTGCTGCTAGCCTTGGATTGTATCGTGATGTGCTTGGAAATAAGGCATCGTGCCAAAGAGAAATAGACACGGCAGGACCCATGGTATAAGTACTATTTGCCAATTTAAAATTCTATAAAATTCAGTCTGCTCTCGCATGGAAGTGAGATATCATGGGCGCAAGCGAGGTCCTAGACTCATCCGATTACACGCCTAGAATGGACAAATGTGGATATTTTCGGGGATAACTAGCAAAAAGACTTGTCGGGGTCGGCTTTCGGACTCGGGAAATTCGTGGACCGACTAGAGGAATCGCCGTCAAGTTGCCTACATCCATGTAAACATGGAATACATAGTATCATCACTCGCCCGAACTATCCACACTAAAACTTATCCGCCCTCATGTCCTTTTACATTATGCAAACCGGAGGAAGCAAATTATGAGTACGGCCGAACCCGAACGTCGGCGCAGACGACCACCCGTGTATGTTGCTCTCCTTTACTTGGCCGATGCTTGGCACTGACAACGGGCTGAACGCCGAATTCTATCCAGATCATGCGTTCTTTGCAGACGGCGCAAAATACGATGCAATAGAGAAAATCCATGTAGCAATTGCGTGCGATCTAAAACTGGGAATTGCATCTATGAGAATTACATTTCTCCACCTCCTCCCTCGCAGCGGACAATTGCGCTCGGGCAAGGGCCGAGGCGCGATGAACCTCACTTCTCTCCGACAAACAGCATTCCTAGCGCTGTGAATTCAGCGACCACAGCTCGAAGCCACACCTCTAACCCATCCCCTAAAGCCCCTAGTTCCACGACTACATCAACCCGTGCCAGTCACCAATCTTCTCAAGATGTTGAGACTCTAAAGATTAAAATCAGACAGCTCGAAGAGCGATTGTCTAGAACGAATCAGACTCTCTCTCGGTCTCCGGCTCCGAGTTCGAATTCTAACATAGAGGTCATCTCGACTGGTATCAGCGGGACCTTCTATGTTCATCATGAAGACCAGTTAGCCGGTCAGCCCCAAGGCATTGACCGCCACGTTAGCCACAAGTCTCGGTTTTTTGGTCAGAGCCATTGGATCACCGGATTTGCCGCCGTACGTTAGAATTCGCGTTGTCGTGTTTCTATCAATGGGTACTTGATTTAACATACGTTAGGCGCGAAGCATTCTCTCTCTCATCGAGCCACACGTGCGAGAAGAGACTTCGAGAGTTTTCGTTCTTATGCAAAGGGCCAAAAGCTTAGCAAGAGCCATTAAGGCACGACGGAATCCGAAATGGCCGTCACTACCAGTATCTGAATTGCCCCCTAAAGATATTGCTGACGAGCTAGTTGACCGGTATTTCCAGACGACAGAATGTGTCTATCGGATCCTCCATATCCCTACTTTCAGGAGAGACTATGAGGCGCATTGGGTCTCCAATACTCCTACTAATACGTCGTTCCTGATTCAGCTGAAGCTAGTCCTAGCTATCGGGGCTACCACATACGATGAACGATTTTCTCTCAGGGCCTCGGCAATGCAATGGGTCTACGAAGCGCAGACTTGGGCTTCCGAGCCCGGGTTCAAGCATAGGTTAAATATCCAATACCTGCAAACTAACATTCTCCTTTTGCTCGCTCGAGAATTTGTAGACGTGGGCCCGGACTTGGTCTGGATCTCGGCCGGTTCACTGGTCAGAACAGCGGTATACATGGGGTTACACAGAGATCCTTCACGTCTACCGAAGGCGACGACTTACGTTACCGAAATGCGGCGAAGGCTATGGAACACGATTCTAGAGATGTCACTGCAATTGAGCTTAAACTCAGGAGGACCTCCATTCATTTCTCTCGACATGTTCGATACTGGACCACCCGGCAACTTCGACGACGAACAACTCAATACCGAAGATCCCGTACCCAAGCCGGAAGATCAGTTCACTCAAACTTCCGTAGCTCTAGCCCTCCGACAGACATTTCCAGTTCGGCTAGCTATTGCAAAGTTTTTAAACGATCACGGAGCCCTTGGCACGTATGGGGAGACGCTTCGGCTCGACGCGGATCTAAGGGCCTCGTATAAGTCTGTGCTTCGAAATTTCCAAACCTTCAAGTCCAGCAAAGGACCCCGACCCTCGGAGTTTGAGCTGGACGTAGTGGGAATAATCACGAATCGTTATGTCCTATCTCTGCACATCCCATTTTTCAGCCTCGCAATGGAAGAAGCGGTCTATGCGTTTTCTAGAAAAGTGATAACCGAGACCTCGCTCAAAATCTGGCACGCGGTCTACTCGCCCACTACCACAACACCCCCTCAGATACGCCAGAGCGCGGTCCCGACAGGCCGCCAGGGCCTAGCGCGACTTGTAACCTGTGCGTCCGGCTTTTTCCGCATTGTGGCCGTGCAGGCCCACGTCCTCATAGCGACGGAACTCACAGCCCAGCTGCGAGAGGAAGAAACGCTCGGTCCGGGGCTCGTGCGCCAAGACCTGATGCCCATCATGGAAGAGGCGAAAACGTGGGCCTTGCAGTGTATCGAGGCGGGCGAGACGAGTATAAAAGGTTACTTCCTCGTCTGTTTGCTCGCCGCACAGATCGAGGGACTAATGCAAGGGCTCGGGAAGGAGGAGCTAGGAAAATTCATGGTAAAGGCCGCTGAGGAATCTGAGGAAAGATGTCTACCGTTGATTGAAGATATGGCCGCGCAGTGGCAGGCTGGGGTCATTTCCGAGGGGCCTGAGCAGGCAGCGTCAGCTACGCCGGCTCAGTTTTTCGACGACTGGGATTTCGCAGTAAGTAATCACCTACAATCACAAACATATCCGCCGCTCAAAGTTTCTAGATGGAAGATGCTATGTTCGATTTCGCCGATGCGGGGCCGATGAACTGGGGTTTCAATGAATCTTCGCAGGGGCCGTCGATGTTTTAAAAGCCACGCATGCTATCCGAATGCGCACGTACGAAATGTCAGCGGGGCGACACATCGATTCACGGATAGCGATTCCTATCCATAAAACCGACAGTTCCATGCGACCACGATTGAGGCAGCTAGGGACGAAGTCAGGGCCGTTGCCGCATGTTAGTGGATTCAGGGGGAAAATGCCATGAGCCCCTCTCAGCACAGTCCTCCTCTGGAGTTATTCATGGAAGGCTGGATATCCAGCGACCCGAGAATCGTCGACCATAAATTTACATATGCGCATACCTACCAAATAGCCTTTTCGCCTCGTTCGTTACAACCGATCGGTGAGAGAATTTGATCGCGTTCGACCGTCGCCACACGCATGAACGGGACCGTCCGGCGACAAAAGCGTCGCTCATCTCAACAGATTGTAGCTTCGGTATTTATATAACGGGATACCAGCTGAACACGCTTCGATCATCAGTGAATCCGCATCATTCGTCTAAGTCGAACCGGCCCCTAGGCGATGCGATGATCCAACGAGACTCTACGTATTCGCTATATAAGGCTTTTCACTGTTTAAAATAGGGGCTAAGTCATTATAGAGGATAGAGAAATACTGCGATATATGAGCAGGCATCTCCGCTCCTGAGATGTGGGACATTCCCCCGACGCTTTTGGACGACTAAGTCTAAATTGCCGCCGTAAGCTTAGAGAAACTTCAATCACGAACTCATCTAATATCCTACTATATCCGAGATGCGTGCCTAGAAGCTCGGGAGTTCGAAGGTTAAACTTCCTAAGAGCCCGTCGGAATCACCAAGTTACGCACTGACATGCTTTATCATCAGATGAACTTCAAATGTTACTTCGAGGTCTGCCGCTAATATCATCGCGCTATCAGACCTAAGCGGACTGCAGGAACTATCCCGGACTGATAAAATCGTACCTGGCTGCTTCTATGGGTTTGAATATTGTCGCTGAGGACGTCATAGCAAAAGGGGATAGATTCTATTACCATTAGATAATTGGGTGATAATTCACGATACATACAGTATGTATTACAACCAACGCAAAACCGATGCAGATACCAAGAGGCAATCAAAAAAATCCGACCAGAGTCCAACCCCCACGACCACACGTTCTTAAACTCTCGATCTCGATAATCCAAGTCCATGTGAAACGAAAGCGAGGTCATAGAACATGTCCTGGACATCGACCCATCGTCTATGCGTACATGACATGGCACTTAGCATTGACGCCAGCGCTCTCGAAGCAGCGGAAATTCGCCGCGCCCTCCGCCACCGCGGACGCGAAGCACCACTTACACCCGCCATAGCAGTCATCTGGGTTGTCCCAGTTCTGGCCCCATGTCTGGAACCACTTGCTGGTGCGCGCGCAGTGGATTGGGTCGTTGAGCCATCTGCCTGTTCTCGCTGTTAGTATATCATATTGATAAAGCAAGAGCTCATGGTTTGGATTCAGGGGCATGGAGGAGGAGGAACGGGGGTGAGCAGCAACAATGTAGGAAAGCAGTAGAACGTACCCTTTATCAAGGTCTCGTAGCAGTCGATCATAACCGGGATCTCATCAGGCGTGATACGGACGCCGGGCGCGAAGTTGGGATGGCACACGTAGCCGTTGTCTTGGGTGATATTCACGGTCGGCTCCGACGCGTTCTGGAGACGGATGCGGTTGTATATTTCCACGAGCTTTCCCACGGAACCCGTATCCTTGGATAGTTCTATTGGTTCTATCGGTTTTGTTGGCTCTGTTGGCTCTGTCGCACGACGCGTATAGTTGAAGACTTCGGTCAACTTTTCTTCGGGATTCGTCGTGTTGTACATGTGAATCTCTTCGCATCGCCGCTGCACCGACCCCGGATCCGTAGTGTTGTATGGGTCTATATGGTTGGTGCACTCGTGTCCAGCTATAGCCGGCGTGACCTGTTGGGCTGTGGCTGTAAGCGACAGGAAGACTGTCACGAGTGTCGATAGGGTAAGCATGGTGTATGTATGGATGTTTCTCTCGCTTCCTAGAACTTGTAGTGATCTCGGATGCTGAACCAGTGAGAAAAGGAGTAGAGAAGGATGTGGCTATGGAGAGTAATGCGATGAAGGGGGGTGCCTCACAAATACATATGTGGACAAGTGGAAGTTGAGCTGGTCTCGAGGCGCTCGCTATATTTATGTGACCCTGCTATGTCTGTTCTCAACTCAAGCTCTGTATGCTCGCTTAGGCATATTCGTATTGCTAACCTTCCGATCCGTCGAAACCCAAACTTCGAGTCCCTATCCCCGGGGCTATCCCAATACCCATGGGGACGGGACGAAAAAAATTTCAAGCGCCAGCTCCGTGCGTACTAGAGTTTTCCCCCGTTCGTGCTGTCTGGTATATAAGATAGGCCTGCTACGTACGTATTTCTATAGTCAAATTCAGTACAGAGGAGACGATCATAACTCCGAAATTTTTGCTAAACCCTGTATTAACCTCTTCTTATAAGGCCGTCCCCCCGAACCACATTCTTCAGCAAGCAACTGATTTTCCCATTACTCTCGGATGTCACTCAGTGTATGAGTCTTTCTATCTGTCCAAACCTGCGATGAATCACCACCTCGTTATACTCGAATATGGCCATGGGCGCCATCCTCAACTCCTCAACGGCGTCTCTGAGTCAACTTCGAGACTGCAAAGTCACGTATGACTACGATGATTCTCGCCGCCTCGTCACATCCCGTCATGGTATCCGTCGAAAGCTTCTCCTGCTGAAAAAATTTCCATGCTCTTCGGCATCGACCTTATGGTAAGAACCCAAATCCTCCTACTATAACCACATTCTATCATAATTAACCCATAATCTAGGCTGACACCTGAGCTTCTTCGCGGTGGCTCGCCACCTCCAGCTGTGCTCCCACTTTCTATACGGAGGTTCCTGTGTTACCTACCTCCAGGCAGTACGCCCCGTGGTTGAAGCCAGCGACGATGATTAGCTACACTTTACTATTACTTCTACAAGACAGGCCCAGGTTACGGTCGGTGTTGAACCTGCACTATTTCATCACGTACGAAGAAACGCAGAACTGGGCATGTTTGTTGGTCTTATTTCTCAATTCATCAGCGTCCTAACGCTCCTAGCATCATGCAGTGGTAGCACCTGCAGCATCTGCAACCAGCCCTGCTAACCTATTGACTCAAACAGTACTGCCGTCTGCCTCGGCTCTGAATCGCCTTCTCTACAAGCAACCTAGCTTATGTGGTTGTCGAGCTGGAATCCAGCTTTATGCTCCCCGCGAGTAGGCCGTTGCTTGGGGGGATTATAATCTTACAGTACAAGTTTTGGGTTTGGGAAAACCTTTCTACCCACGATGTGCGCTCTTCAATTCAGAGGCATTCCTTGGGCGGCCGAGTCGACGAAGCCGATCGGGTCGTATAAGAAATTATCAACGCAAATCACGCATGAGCACGAAGGAAGTCATATTGCGAAGCGACTAAGCCGAAAGGCGTCCAAGGCAGTAGGGTTTTCACCCGACTACTCTTCTTCGGAATCGCTTTCTTCCTCGCTCGATTCTGCGGGTCGGTCATCCTCCACATTTTCGGGTAGAGGCTCTTGGCTTCCGCTACCATGGCGCTGGAGCTGAGCTTTGAGCTCACGAAGCTGCTCGATCTTCCGTTCCTGTTCATGCTTATTCATCGGCTTGTTCTTCTTAGCCTTGGCTGGAGCACTGGACTTCGACTTGGGCTCCGCCTCAACAGCATGACTAAATTCGGGTTTCTTCTCGAGCGCACTACGAATACCTGGATTCGACTTATGGATGAGATCATAAAGTTTTCGGAGCGCATCCATAGACAACGCGTCTATGTCTAACTCCATCTCGCCGTCGTCGTTCTCCTGCAACGGCGTTAGTCATGTTCAGCTGGGAGTTGGACAAGTTGATTTCCCAACATCGACTAGAAAATAGACGGGTTTGGGGAGGCTACTACTCACATTTTGACCAGTGTCCTTCTTGATAATCTCGACGGCTTTGGTCAGGGTATTGCCGTCGAGCTCATTAATCCCTTCAGCAATAACAGCCTTCTCCAGCTGTCCAACAGGTCGGCTTTTGGGGGCCGCCTTCTTGTGGCTAGCATTGCCGCTAGGCGCCTTCTTGCTGGCCGCGGAATTCCCAGCCACTGCTTTCTTACTACTCGTGGCTGCTGAACCACTACCTCCAGATTTCGGCTTGCTCTTGGTGGTTTTCTTTTTGGGCTTCGGCTTCTTCTCCTCGCTATGGACTTTGGTTCTCTCCTCTACAAGTTTGCGTTGGAGCATCGAAACCATCTGCTGCTGAATTTCAATCATGGTAAGATCTGGTTTCTTAGATCCCAGCAGAGTATTCAGCTTATCTTGTTCTTCGTCTAAGCGGACCTGTAGGTTGCGAATGACCTCACTACTCTCATCCTCGTCGCCGTCGGCCTCGCTTTCTTCGGTGTCGTGGGCACTGCGTTCGGGACTAGCGGCAGATGCGCTCACGGGCGGCTGCTCGGGAGGACAGTGGCGCTTCATCCACTGATCCTTCTTGGCTAGTTCGGACTTGAAGAGTTCTTCCAGACGTTTCGCTAGTGCGGTGACCTCATGGTTTTGGCCGTTGAAGAGTTCGGCATTGTGCACAATCAACTTCATGTCCTTCTCTAGATCCTTGGCATTCTTATAGTCACCCGAGTAATTTTTCTGCACCATAGTGTTGAGGTCCATTGGCTTCTTGACAACACTGAAATAGGTTGGGATGTTTAGGGCTACGGGGTCAACAGGTGAGAGAAACCATTGGTTCAAAGCATAATGCTTTGGCTTTTTTATTTCTTCCAACACTACATCGAAGAAGCGTTGCTCAGGTTCCAACTTTTTGCGATTTGTAGAAGTGTATTCGAGATCGCGGCTCTTCGGGGGGTGAATTGGTCGCTTCGGTCGGTCGTTGTCTTCGCGCGTGGAGTCACGGCGAATTTGAGGTATACCATTTGGGGGAATCGCGAAGGCTGGTGCTGAAGACGTGGGTGCGGACTGTGCGGTTTGGGTAGGAGGCGTGGGTCGTGGCTTTGGACTCGCTGCCGATGGGCGCGCTTGTGACTGCGATTGCCGACGAGGCTGGGTCGCCGCACGGGGTTCGGTATGGCGAGTTGGATGTGCTTTTCCTTTCTCAGGCTTGACAGGTTCCTCCATTTTGGAGATTTCCGGCAAGCGCGAAAGTATCTGATTTCGAACTATAGCTGCGGCCTGGGTAATTCCATTGGTGTCACCATTGAATTTGAGCGAATTTTGATACAGCAAACGAACATCGGTTTTGAATGATGCGTAGTCAGTGTACTTATTTTCGCGGAGCTTCGTCTCAAATAGAGAAATGTCCACCGGCTTCTCTACCTTTTTCGAGTAATCGTCCCACAAAGCTGGCCACAGCTTTTCCACGGACTGTCTAAAATTGAGACCATTCTTTGTCTTCTTGATGCTTCCCAAAACCTGTCTTAGCTGTCTACTTTGGAAGGAAGAGATGAGTTGGTCATCGGGCCCGGAGTCGGAAGGCTCGGTAGAGACGGGGGCGGGCGGCGCGGCGCTCGCGACAACAAGCGAATCAGATGAAGGTGCACTTGGATCCTCCTCCGTCTTCGCCCGTTTCGCTGCACGTTCTTCGCTGTTATCCTCTTCGCGCTCTCGTGAGATTTTCCCTGCCGACATAGGCTGATCAGTCATGGGAGTATCCGGCTGAGAGGCTGTCGAGTCAGGCTGGGTACCCTTGATATCTAGCTTGGCAAGATTTGCTGATGGCTGACTCAAGTCTTGGGATGACGTAGGCGCGGGTTCATCATTAGGGGCAGATTTGTCTTGTGTGCTATTTGCTTGGTCGATAGTCGACTCTACACCGGCGTTCTCTGTGGAAGTATCCACATCCATTGAATCCACCGGCTGCTCAGAAGCGGCCTTGTCCGCCATTGAGCCTGGCTCAGCAGACTCGAGTTCTGTTGTTGAGTGCGGCTTCTCGGTTGTTGGGGTACCAGCCTTGCTCTCCTTGTCTAACTCTTCCGTCGATGAAGACGAATTCTTCACGACTTGAGTTCCATTGACATCGGGCATGTCGGTATCGGGGTCGACGGAAGACGGAGGATCCGCGGTCGGCTTACTAGGCGACTGTTCTGGAAGACTGTTATTGGCGGCAAATGCCTTTTGATTCAGCGAACCATCCGCGCTCGTCGTAGTCGATTCCGCCGACTCCGTCTTCCCATTAGTGACGGGCGCATCGTCAGGCTTTGGTTTATCCTCCTCTGGCTTGGAGTGTCTGACGAAATACTTAGTATACAATACCATCGCAGATAGAAAGTACACACTCACCCATTGACTACTCGTGTGCTCGAATGATCAACTGCCATCTCTTCATTTGGTGCTGAACTAGGAACTTTCTGATCCACCGGCAATGTTTGAGGCTGCTCGGTCGCCATAATTGCCATCCACCCACCTAAGCGATGAGTCGCAACTACTTTGTAGATAACACCAGGGGTACCGTCAAGCCCGAAAGCCGACTTGCTAGCATAAACCCGGGGATCGAACCTGGTAAACAATGCATGGTTAGACACGGTCGTATCAAGTACGGTACAAGGCGAGCGCATCTGGGCAGGACTGAACGGCGCCACAAGAATCGGTATATAGTGTATCGCAAAGCAACGCCGGCGATTTGTGATCAAGGTGATGCTAATGAGTGCGGATGGGAGGGAATCGCTTACCTTATCGACAAGTAGATTTCACTCGATCTATAGTTACTAGTTAGCGACAAAAACAAGTAACAAATTGTGATAGTCGTTGAATAGAGAAAGCGATAGGCCGCGTCGGTGAATGTAGGCAAGGAAGTAAAACGATATAGGAGATGAATACGGCCCCAACAAAAGGAAGAGAGAGAGCAAGTCGACGACGTTGTGATGTGCGATATGGCAGGCCACCCTTCTATCTGTTGCGCGCCGCTATATTCAGCCTTGCGAATTGCGATCATGGTAACCGCGATATTGCCGGCCAATAGGAAGGGGTTGGCGATGAGATAATGAGGAATAGCCCCCATATCTGCTACCAGGATATTGGAGGCCTGAATAGTTCCCCTTTATATCTTTATATCAAACTGGCTTTGGTCGCTCCCTTAGACATAATACGAAGCAAATCCTCGATGGTCTCCCTCGTTGAGTTTTAGGAGCTTTAGGTGCGGCACTGACCAGAGAGTTACCAGCCATGGTCAGAGACTAGTTGACAGGCCTCCTGATAGTATCTTACCTAAGCACCCACTCGAGACGGCCTATATTAATTATGGCGAGAGATCCCTATTAATTGATTCCTTGGTTATAAATGGTTGCTGGCGCGACGCGTCGTACCGATAGGCGAAATAAACACGACATGATCATATCGCGTCCGACTAATGGACTAATTGAACTGGCTTCGTCCCGTTTTGCGATGGCAACGTTGATGATTTGTGGGTATGAGAAACAGATGGTCAAGAGAAGACAGCAATAGAAAAGTTTTTGTATACTTACCACTAAACCTAGGATCAAGGACGCGTCAAGTCGCGTAGAGTATTACTTCTACGACTTTGAAAGTGAAAATGGGAAAGAGACGCGGTAGTTTGGATTAGATGGCGGCGCAATGATGCGAATCGAATCGAACTCGGATGGTGAAAATTAAAGAGTGTGACCTGATGCTCGAGATGCGGCGCGTTTGCGAATCACAAATTACAACGTTGATGCGTCAGGATCCGTTGGTGCGATGAACCGAATCAGACCAACTAGGAATAGGACGACAATGTAGGAGTTTGGCGTCGGCGGAACTTCACGATGAGGCTCACTCCAAGGCGAAGCGATGCGATGTGATGTGATGCGCCGCGATGCGATGGGGGTGGGATCGCGACGGTAGCGACAATAAATGCGCTTAGGTGGTCAATGCGGGTGCGGTCGCGATAGCTACTTGATACTACCGCTTTAGGGGAAGAACTTATTGGAGAGTAAAAACTTAAAAAAAAAAATATTAAAACAGCGAATCGATGGGCGGCGTGCACGGGGAAGGGAATAAAAGGAAAGACAAATTAATCAGAGAGAAAAAGGTACCTCGGTACTTGTTGTCCGTCGCGTGGTGCGCGTGCTGTGTGGTAGTGAGGTATGGAATCAATTTCCAGGAGATGCGCGAGGCGGTGTCGGTGATCGGAATATTAGAGAGGGGGGGTTGGGGTTGGGCAGAAATGGAAAAATAGGAGGAAGGGTTGTAAAAAAGATGTCGGGAATCAGAGGTTCTCTTTTTTTCTTCGTCGCGAAATTTTCTGGTTTGGGGCCACTTTCCTATTTGTAGAACGCGCTTTCTCGGGCTGCGAAATCACGGTTCGCCATCACTGGGGAGGTATGACAAGGGTTCTATTGAGGCCACGCCTGCCGCGATTGTAACAAAGCACCTCAATAGCAAATCACGGCATCGAGAAATCAAGACGTGGGTCCCTTTAAGACATGGATCAAGGGTACACACTCCCAAGATTGGCCCAAAGATTGACCCAAGTATCGTGTACAGCATTGTTCGTACATGTGTATTCTTCTGTATTCTGTATCGATGGAGTACAGAACACTGAAAACCGATAGATAAATAAGAAAACGATGACCTACCGTTGCCAAGTCAACAAACAGAGCTGCATATGGGTTCCCAATTGACAGGTATCGGTTGATATGTTTTTTTTAAGATCCCTAGAGGCGGTTTGGGCGATGCGACACTTTAAATCGCCATGTTGGAAATGATATGGTAAATTCGTCGATAGAATGAGCAGGCACAACCCGGTGCTCGAAGATTTTGACGAGAGAAATATTGTTTGACGAGCTAGACAGGAGAGCCAATCAGAGCTTGAGCGCAATGATGACTCCCCAACCATCACCCAATCATGACGCGTAGTCCTTTGATATCCTTGCTCGTTTGAAATGATAGAAGCCACCAGGTGGTGGGTGTCCTTTTTTTCACTGATTGCTTGACACTGGCGTGTGACTAGCAATGCTCCTTCATTGTTGACTCATCCTAGCTGCCTAGGAGGATATTCCGTTTTGGCCACTTGCTGCAGCATCACATGATCCGGAACCTTAGGGGCTGATGTTAGAATGTCGTCGCAAGAGATTCTCATGGCCCGCGTTGAGAGAAGACGTATTCCATGTTGGAAGAAATATTCTTGGGCTATGAGCATGCGTCATAGACTCTTGACTCCAGCTCAGAGGGTAGCCCGGTTCATCATGAAGTTGCGCACCGGAATCTGTGTCTTTTCGAAGTCACACGAGTTGGCCTGAATAAAAATTGTTGCGGTGGAGGAGAAATTTTGCAGTCTCCATTCAATCTGAAAAGTGACCGGGCAATGAATGGGGTTTTGAATGGGGTACAGTGCGAAAATGTTGACCTTGTATGCTTCTTACACGTTGCATTAAATCATATCGTATCAAACAACTGCCACACTTCAGTGTTGAGAAAAAAAAGCAAGCCACTGAACAGTGAAAGGGGATAAAGGAGCTCGGTCCAACACGGAGACCAATACGGACTAGCTAGGAAAAAGCAATCCCAGCCTCCAAGGCCAGCAGGGCTTACCTAAGCCGATAGGTGTCAACTTGATGTTCAAGTTCCAAAAGTTTCTTGCGCCGAGTCATTAGGCTCACGGATAGATCTAGACCAATTTAGGTCTAGCTCGCATGGGCCTGCTCACTCCGGCGACGGAGATACTAAAGACCTATCGTATCCAAATCTAGATCTATCGATGAGGACTGTTGCTTATCGGAGAAAAAAAATCTAGGATAGGTACCTCGATTGCTCTGCATTTCAGTCCCAATCATTACTCGCGTGCAGAGTCCAAAATTTTGAGATTCAGACGCTCAATCTCACTCGCGCCAGAACCGAATATCAAGGTCATATAGTTCAGGGTTTGGTCTGACAAACCTCCATCTGGTCAATTCCTTCGTAAAGTCGAGGTCATTTCACATCATTAATACCCAGAACGCAATGTCAACAAAACGAAAACCACTGAGCAAGATCGCTCTCCCGGTCGTCAAGCAGGCCGCAAAGAAATCGACAAAAGCCACTATCAACGAGTCTGAGACAGCTGTTTCAATTGCAGATGTCTCTAAAGATGGTGAAATTTCGACTGAGCAAGTAATAGAAATCTCGAGCGACTCGGGCAGCAGCGAATACGACTTCACGGACGAGGAGCGGAATGACGATGAATCTACCAAGCCGGGGACCAAGGGTGAGATATCCCAAGATCAGATTACGCTGAAGAAAGCGCAATTGCAACAAGAGAATGATGGGGCCAACGATGTTGAAATGCATTCACCAAATCTACCGGCCGATGGCGAGTCTGACCAAGAGCCTTCCCAGCCCACATTTGGCGAACTCGCCCGCGCTCACGAAACTATTGAAGTTCCAGCGGCAACATCTATACAGCCCAATACCCTCATGACCCCAGGGCGATCTCTAGCTCCTCCAAGCCACTCCTCTCTTGGAACTGTTCTGTCTCAAGCGCTCCGCACCGACGATACAGATCTCTTAGAATCGTGTCTTCACACCACCGATGTCCACACAGTCCGACTTACTATTCAAAGGTTAGATTCTGCCCTTGCAGGAACGCTGCTTATGAAGTTGGCGGGCAGAATGCACAGGCGTCCGGGACGAGCGGGCAGTCTTATGACTTGGGTACAATGGACACTGATCGCACATGGAGGCGCGTTGGCTACCCAACCTGGGCTGGCCAAGAAGCTAGCTGAGCTGCACCGTGTGTTAGAGGAACGTTCAAGGGGGCTCAACTCCCTGCTAGCTCTCAAGGGCAAGCTTGACCTGCTGGAGGCGCAGATGGATCTTCGCCGTAGTATGCAACAGAACCGAGATATTAATGAAGAAGATGACGAGGAAGGTGTCATATATGTGGAAGGGGAGGACAGTGGCGTCGAAATGGTGAATGGGGACATGGACTTAGATGATGATGACGACGATGAGCTGCCTGTCACGAATGGTTTTATTGAAGAAGATTCGGACGACGACGAAGAATCAAGCGAAGGCGAAGAAGACGAGGACGACCCGGAAGGTCAAGAAGATTTAGACGAGAACGACGTTAACCACGAAGACGTTGAGTCAGATGAAGAGGACAGCGAAGCAGAGGTAGCCGAACCCCAACGGCCGGTAAAACGATCCAGAACGAAAAGAAGGTGAAAGACCTATAAGAATCAATATAACAGAACGGACTTTTCCCGCCACATCTACACGATACCCAGTGCTCTCTGAAGCATACACAATACCGTATCCTCACATGGATCCGTGTTATATGCTCCTCGGGGCTGATTCACGCCATTATGATAGGCCCGGCCACATAGTCTGAGAGCCTGTAGATACATACTTTATACAGACGCTCTGGTTATAAGAGCCGATTACTACTTACCTATTGACCCATATCTATTTCACGCTCACATACATGGCGATGCAGTTTAGTGTCTAGAAACTCGTATCAGACAAATTAACCTACCAATATAGTAAATACTAGGTATATACGCGCGCATAGAGGTAATATGTACATATGTATGTGAGGTAGATGGCGACAGTTGAAAAACAATTGAGTATTGAGTTCTACATATACGTACATGTACACTTTCATCCATCTATGAATAGCACTAAAACCCGGCTAACCGGTAAACTAAAGCCTCGAAGCTAATTGGCACATTGAGCGTTATCGATAGAGAATTACTATTTCAATAGTAGTGGAATTTCAATAGTACCCCACTTTACGTATTTTAATTGGCTGGAATCGTACTGCCTTACAATTCGCTACAGTTACCATCCCCTAGGTTATCCTGCCGTTCCTGTTGCCGTTGACTAGCTGCTGCTATAGCTTTTCGATGTTCTAGAAGCCTTATCACAGCCTCCTGAGTGTTAAGAGCTTTCTCCTGGTCACCGTGGGCCCTTGACTGTCACCTTGACCCCGTGGCGGCGTGGCCCCTTCTAAAAGCCACGATCATAGGCAAAGCGTAATACAACTTGGTAGACCTCTTCCCATATATCAGCAGATAGTCCACCGCCAGGGCTACCCTCTGGTAGATCGAGAATCGCCATATCATTAGTTGAATATGGTATGGTAAAGTAAAAGCCCTGGAGAGTAAAAAGAAGCGGTTGAACTATAGCGAATTATAAGGCAATACGATTTCAGCCAATTAAAATACGTAAGGCGGGGTACTATTGAAATTCCACTACTATTGAAATAGTAATTCTCTATCGATAACCAACACATGCTCATTTAATTTATGAATGTCATACGTACCTGCATTTTCTCTACGTAGTACGTAGATTCTGGGCGCGTTCCGTCTCCCCAAACTTAAGTTATTCCGCGTCGAGAAATCTACCGAAGACCAACGAAGCCCCGAACCGCTCTTTTCGATTTATACCATCCCTTTGGCTTGCTTTTTGATGTATCACTTGGACAATCTTATTTCCTGACACCGAACGTCATCATGGTAGAATGCCCGGTGTGTAGCAAGCAAGTTCAAGCCGCCAAGATCAACGATCACCTCGATTCAGGATGCCAGACATTTATCATTGACGCCTCCGCGGCCTCATCTTCCCCTCACTTACCCTCTTCTACCCAAGGCAATGGGACCATGACGTCCTCGCAGAAGCGGCCGGCTTCGAGCTTTTTCCACACGCCTGCTGCCAAACGGCAATCAACACCCGCCAAAGTCCACACGCCCACAGTCAATGGGACTCCTATGGGAGCGAAACTAAATGGCGGCCTCAAACGATCGTTCGATGATGGGCCTGGGGACGGTTCACCTATGCACGATAAGGCAGACGACACAGTGCCCGTGGAGACTGGCCCGGTGCTAAAGAGGACCAAGACGAATAGAGCAGCACCCCTCGCCGAGCGCATGCGACCTCAGAACTTCGACGACGTCTTCGGGCAAGACCTTGTCGGTCCACACGGTGTCCTACGATCACTGATAGAATCCGACCGAATTCCATCCATGATACTCTGGGGCGCATCGGGGACAGGCAAGACTACGATCGCACGTTGCATAGCGAATATGGTGGGCTCTCGCTTCGTTGAGATGAACGCAACGAGTTCGGGCGTGGCGGAATGCAAGAAGATATTCAACGATGCTGCGAACGAGTTAGCGCTCACCGGCAGGAAAACCATAATATTCTGCGACGAAATACATCGCTTCTCCAAGTCACAGCAGGACGTCTTCTTAAAACCCGTCGAGGCGGGCACCATAACACTCATCGGCGCAACAACCGAGAATCCGAGCTTCAAAGTCGTCAACGCACTGTTGTCAAGGTGTAGAACCTTCACATTACAGAAGTTAACAACGACGGATATTCAGCGTGTTCTATCACGAGCACTACAAGTCGAACTTTCCGCAACCTCCTCACCACCCTCCCCTCTACTTGATGAGGAGTTGATAGGCTACCTGGCTAACTTTGCTGACGGCGACGCGCGAACAGCACTCAACCTACTAGAATTAGCCATGTCTTTAGTCAATAGGGATGGGATGACAAAGGAAGACATCAAGGCATCATTAACCAAGACCTTGGTCTACGATCGGGCAGGCGACCAACATTACGATACCATTTCAGCTTTCCACAAATCGGTTCGCGGCTCCAATCCGGATGCTACACTATACTATCTAGCGCGCATGTTACAGTCCGGGGAGGACCCCCTATTTATCGCACGACGAATGGTTGTGATCGCTTCCGAGGATGTCGGGTTAGCAGATAACTCGCTTCTCAGCCTAGCGACGTCGACCTATACCGCAACGCAGCAGATCGGCATGCCGGAAGCTCGCATACCCCTTGCCCACTGCGCAGTAGCACTTGCGCTCGCGCCGAAGAGCACGAGAGCATACAGAGGATTAAACAACGCTTTCGCGGCCCTCAAAGAGCCAGGCGTCGCGGCTTTACCAGTACCGATCCACCTACGAAACGCGCCAACGAGACTGATGCGGGAGCTCGGATATGGCAAAGAGTATAAGTACAACCCTAACTATAAAGACGGCCAAGTCAAGCAGGACTACCTACCCGACGCGCTTCTCGGGCGCTCGTTCCTGGAAGATCGAGATTTGGGTACCGAGGTCGATCCGGACTTGGTTATGTCCGACGTGTGATTTGGAAGGAGGCGAGCACGAATTGAACTATACTGAGAGATATTATACCCAAGAACTTGGAGATAAGACGCCTCCGCCGTACGTGGGATGGATGGGGAGTGCGTCTAGGATTGGCGGGATAGCCATGCACAAATATGCTAAACAGGCCTATATGGAACATATTCAAGTCCAATTATTTATAATTAAAAATCCTGCCAAACAACCGTATCTTTGAGGGCCTACGACGGTTACTAATCAGATTCTCCTAATCTAAGTGATTAATTCATGGCTTTATTCTAACCTTCAAGATTGCCACCGAAGATATAGGGGTCCTGCTACTGAGGAGTTACCTTGCAATAAGGTTATGTCAAACGGACGTAGCTCCTGTGCGCTATTACGCCAGACCACCATACTAAAGACGTTAAACAGATACATAGACGTTACTATCTCAATCCATTCATGAAGCTAATTCATTAGAGTTGCAAAAGCCGTTTCGAGGGTTGTCTTACGCTTGACTTCGCTCGCCGAGTCCTTGCTTAGCTGTCATTGGCCAAGACATCCCAAGGGTTTCCAGATTCGGTAATTCCACATATGTGGGACCAAATCTTCTCGGGATGAGTTAGAACGCCATCTTAGGAGTGATGAGGGTTAGAACATGGAATGTTTCAATGTCAACACCTTTAATGTCCACGGTGATATAGCAAGAATATCATATCACTAGTTCAGGACTTTCAGTCCAGTTGCCAGTGGTTCCAAGACTTGGTACCACCCCTTGTCACTGGCTTTAAAGCCGGGCAATAGCCTTGTGTAACGGTTTGGATCATCAAAGTTGGTTCATTCAGCCATATATTAAAACTAAGACATTATTCAATAAGTAAGGCTTCTCAAGCCTAGCTTATACCTACAGCTTTATTCAGTAAGCCATCAGCTTGCGCCATCTATAAGACAGCTACACAGGCGTAGGTGTTAGTCCACAGCCCGGTACAATCCTTACCCGCGGCCGGGTTCCAGGAGATAAACGAGGAGACCGAGATCTTGTAGGCCGCGGCGATCGTCGCACAAGTGTCGCCCTTCTTCACGAAGTAGAATGTCTTGCAGCTCTTCGTCATCCCGTCCTGGATGGGCGTCGGCGTTGCTACGCCGTTACCGGGGCTGGTCGGGGTAGGTGTGTGCCCGATGATGGAGATACACACATACTATGTTCATGTCAGTAAACATGCGGTAATCAGGAAGATAGTGGTTGGGCTAGACTTACAGCCTTGAGCCAGAGGCCCTGGCAGTTCGTGCCAACGCTGGGGTTCCATTGCGTGAATTGCGCGAGCGTTATCCCGGACTTAGACGCAATCGTGGCGCAGGTGTCGCCAGACACGACGAAGTAGAAGCTGTCGCAGTTGTTGACCATGTCAGGCTGTGTGGGGGTAGGCGTGGTGATGCCGTTCCCAGCAGACGTGGTTGTCGTGACGGGCGGGGAGGTCGGCGTGCTGCCACCGATGAGACCAACACAAGCATACTGAGAGACATGTCAGCTTTCAGAGAAGCTTTATATACTGAGGGGGTTCACGAACCGTCTGGCTCCAGAGACCGGTGCAATCAGACTTCGCTGCAGGGTTCCACTGGACAAACTGGGCAACGGAGATCGAGTACAGTGCGGCGATGGTGGTGCAAGTCTGGTCCTTGACAACGAAGTGGAACTTGTTGCAGTTGCCCACCATGCCATCCTGGATCGGGGTCGGAGTCTCGACACCATTGCCAGGTTTGGTGGTTGTTGCCGGTGGTGTGGTGGTAGGCGTTGTTTGGGTGGTAGATGTAGATGTTGTGACAGGAGGCTCCGAGAGAGCCTCAACACAGTAGGAATGTCCAGTAAGGAGGTTTCCACAACTCGCTGTGATGGATGGGTTCTAATAGAGATGTCAGCATAAACCGTTTACACGAGATGTATTCTAAAGGTCTTACCCATCTCCGGAAGGAGTCCAAGTCGATGAAGTTCTCCGATAGCAACTGATCACAAGATATATCGGTGGTCAAGTCTACCCACCAGGTACAGTACTCGCTGGTGTTGGGATCGAAGGTCAAGGACGGCGTTGTGCCATCGCGAGCAGCAACGTGACCAACCGCGGCGCCAAAGGCAACGTCGACGACGCTACCAGCGAGGAGGAGAGTTCTCAAGCTTGATTTGAACATCTTGTAAGCGAGAAGCCTTGACTAGTGACGCTGCGATTATCTTTTCCTGATGAGGCCATAACGTTCATTATTTATGTGTCACTTCGTGACCGCTCTTCATTCGACCTATACTCCATTCAGGCTATAGTTGGCTGTTGAAAAAAACATAACTCAGTGTTCTATAGCAAGTACCATCACATCGAGGATACATAGCTAGAAAGTATCAATCTACGGAACGGATGGCAAGGCAGTATGGTAGCTGAGGCTAGCTTCGTTAATAGCCTCGGTGCTATGTCGCTGTGAGGCACAGTTTTTAGTTGTGCAAAAGACTCAGCTTTCCCTTTTGCTCGCATGCCCGAATTCCTCAACGAGGTCCAGCCATGTCAGCGTTGTATTGAAATTTGTGTATTGGCTTGGCGAAATGGACCCCCTAATGGGGCGATTATAGGGATACTTGGCGACCACCCGTTAAATTGATCGAGCATTGATGACTCGGGTCAGAAGCTTAGCAGTTATCGCTCTTGGCAAATGCTTAGTCGGCCGGTCGAAAGCTATATGGCTCGATATTGGGAGATGCGCTCAGCGTATAACATTTTATCATAGTAACAGCTTCACTTCAGCAGGTAATGGAGAGCTATAGTAGAAATATACATCTCATGATGTATCGAGTAGTGATTTTGGTAGCTCTTTCACACCGTAATTGCAAGATACTTTGGGTTAAGTAGGTAGGCCTCGATTCAGATGCTAATAGAATGACGAAGTCTAATATTAACTAATTTGAGCCTCTGTTAATGCTTGTAGAATCTGAAAAGCTCTACTTCGATCTTCCCTCAATGACTACCACATAGCGTTGACGGCAGCAGCAACGCCAGTACTTGCGAGCATGAACGCCTCAACACCCTGGTTCCGTCCAACTATGCCACTATTAGTCGGTGTCGGGTTAGTCGCGGTTTGTCCAGTCTTCGCAGTCGAAGTTGCCGAAGTAGTGGTTGTGAAGTCTCCTGGATGTGCGTCGATATAACACTCTCCGTGAGCAATAGTCTGATTCAGCCAAGTCTGCTCAATGGGGCCGGGTTTCGACCAGCCAACAGGGCAGTCAGAGGCGATGATAGACATAGTCCTGCTCTTAGCGTGCCAGAATGAAGCTGCGGCGCTTCCGTAGGAGGAGTAGTCGCTAAGGACGGACGACGGTGCGGCGGTGGTGAAGCCACACCATTTTGTAGTCTCCGATACCGAGCAGTAGAGCACATCCGTACCCGTGGCAGTAGACAGACATGGCTTTAGTAGTTCGTCGCCATAGGAAATGAGGGCATCCAACAGCGTGCCTGTCGGCTTGGGCACATCGAAGTATTGTGTGATATTCTCCGTCACACAAGTCCAGGGATCGGGTGGTAGCGTTTTGATAACAGGAACGCTGGTGGACTCGGCTCTGGGCATGGGCATTTCAGTAATTGTCATTGCCCAAACGATGGGTTGAGCCGCAAGGAAAGCGAGCCCGCTGGATAGAGTCTTGATCTTCATGTTGCCGGTTGCTGACCTCGTTGCGGTAGGGAAAGGGAGTTCAGACGACGAGGAAACTCGTAGAGAAGCTCAAGTCTAAGCCATAGACCTGGTCATGGGAAATGTATGCGGTATGTAGTATATTCCAACAGGAATATCTGACTTAATGCGACAATTGAATCATTGCTATATGTAAGGTACCTCTGATATCGGGATATCTGGATACCTAGTACCCCACTAGTATCCATACCGCCATGCCGCTATGCTTCCATGCAGGAAGACCGACTGTGCCAGGACGTTACCTGCATTAGCCTTAAATCCCGTCGAATTAAAGCTATTCAGGTCTAAATCGAAATGGTGCTAGATCTTGTGGGTAGGGTGTGATTGGGTACCATCGGTGCTGTGCATATATAAGACCCCTATCCTTGTGCAGCATATCGCCTCCTTGCGGAGAACTCGCTCCACGCTATATCTAAATTACCGGCCATTCTTCCTCGTGGAATCATACCATCTTCACCTCTCTCTCCATCTCCCCTGACTCTTCCGCGGGTCTTGCTCTAGCTTCGCCGCAAACAACTTTTTTTTTTCTCAAGATGCCTGAACTTGAGGAGATTAGCTATTCGCGCGATGCGACCATCGCGGCGGTCCGCGACTACTATACCTTCCTTGCCAAGATGTATATGAACGAAGACACGATCATAACACCACCAGAAGCAGGCTGGCCCAGTATCACTAGTGCTGACCTGGAAGGTCTTGGCAAGGCAGACGAGGTTGTTGACTTGCTCGCACACCTACCCTACCTACGTGATGATAGAGACCAAAACCTCAGAGCTCATGGTGCGCCTGACTGCTACTTTGCCGACTGGCAGTCATTAATTCAGGCGCTCGGTGAAGGCAAGACTGATGCCGAGGAACTCAAGATCATCACGGAAGGTGCTGAGTTCTACGAAGACGCGCCGCCCCACGTCGTCGGCCTTTCTGCTGGTGCAGATAACCCACTGTTCGTGCTGGACACAGAGCTAGGCATCGTGCACTGGTCCGAGTGTCCCGGCGAGATCAAAGACGATCCTCCACGCGAGGCTGTGGAGGATGATCCGTACGATTATGCGCCGGAGAATGAAGCCGACTGGCGGAATGATGCCCCGGCCTGGGCGATTGCCGATTTCTTCGAGCTCCTCAAGGATCAGTTTCGTGAGCTGAATTTCATCCCAATCAGCCCATACACCGTGATCAATGCCTTTGTGGAACGTGATGGTCGGTCAGAGGGCATGATACCCATGCTGCAGAATATTTTCCGAGAGCATGGCTGGCCTGATCTGGGACGTTACCGCAAGCGAGAGTGCTTGGAGGCGGTGCAGACGGCACTGGAGGAGAGCTATCCCGATAGAGCCGACTTCCGCCGGGATCAGTAAAGGGTCCTTTGCTAGTTGGGCGGGAAAAAAAACAGGGAAAAAATTTGCGGGACCAACCGGCTGCGTTGCATCTTCTACATAAACGTTGCATTGCCCCTCATAAGGCTGTGGTACTCCCCAAGCCGTTCAACTAACATGTTATGCAGGCCAATGAGATTATCTTAAAGCTATTGTTTCCAAGGATAGTAAAATTATGCTTCTTTTAGTCTTCGATAAAACCGGATCCTTACTAGACCCTTAATGCTTAAAGAAACCCCTGAATATCTTGGCAGCCAATAGCATACAGCGACGATTTCAGCTGTTGGTAAGACTATAGGAGCTCCATGGTTAGAGCCGCGCTGAGAGCACCTGACTATAATACCTTGGTCAGAACTATCTCGCAGAATGCTACTGCTGTCGTGGTTAGAACCAATGCCAAGGTATTCTAGGCCCATTTTACATATAATCCCGCATCCTTTATGGCGGCGTAGTGGACACCGCTACACTCACGATCATTCAAAATAATCGATGACTAACTTTTTAACTATGAGGCTAAGGATGCGGCACGGTAAGTACTATACTATGGCAGTTCATTCGGGAACGACTCCAACAAGGTACAGGGCTTTATTCTACTCAGGGGGGTAAGATTGATGACGGGTCAGGCGGCCCTCCTGGCGCTTCCGGTGCCAAGATCATACAGGAACTCTCGGAAAGGCTGTCAATATCAGAGTAGCACGATCCGTACTAGGCTCCTCGGTATGTATCGCATGAGCTTCAGGTACATCCACGTCTGGTACCTATTTTCCTGGTCTTATAGAGGCCATCAGGGAGAGCTCCTCCAGCATGACGCCCCATGAAACGGCCCATTTCTAAATGGACCTCCCTTTAGTCTCTCGAGGAACTTTCGTAACGTGGCAGTATTATATATCCTTAGTCCGATAACCATAGGGGGTACTCTTGTATCCTTCTCGATGTCTTGAGTGAGCTGACTTCACAATTCGCGCCATCTTCACCTCGCTCGTTACTGGAGGTCGCGATGTGGTCAAGTACATTGGCTCTCGGAGTATTACTCCTTCTCAAAGGGCGTCTTGTGCACGCTGCTGTTGATCTGGAAGGCGAGCAAGTTGTGGATCCGGTAACAGAGGATGACCCTTCACCTATTGCCGACCCTATTACCTACCATCCAGATCAACATGATTGCCCTCTTCCATGTGCCGACTACTCGAATGTACACACGTGGACACCATACTTCTCTGTTAACCGTCTTCAGAGATGTGAAGAGCCCATCCTACTCCAATTCTCCGTGGCGCATCCCTTGGATGACCCTAAAACTAACGTCCTTATTCGCAGTTGTTCTCTGGCGGTCTCTTCGAGGGACGTCGATAGGACAACTATCAACGCTACCTCTGTAGAGATTGAAAACCCAAAGAAGTCTGACGTCTTGGTTGAGAGCAGTCTTGACGTTGCTCCTGCTTGCGCCGTCGAGGGCGCGAAAGTCAATGGCAAGTTGACATTTAGCACCAGCCGTGGCGGTAAAGGAGACAGTAGCGTAATCGGCGGACTTTTACAGGGCATGCTAGACTTCTTCAACGCTAAGGATAACTGTGATGAGACTTTCCTTTTTGCCTACCACAAGCAGACCGTGGCAAGCGTCTATATCGGCGCGGGCCTGGGTAAACCAACAGTGGAATCTGCAGTCAAAGCTGTAACAGGACGCCTAAGTGCTGGGGCGGTGGCTAATCGCACCGTCGCCCAGGTTTGCATTGAAGGAAGTAAGCCAGAAACGATCTTCGGTATCTCAATTGATGGTAAGTCCAATAAAGGTCTCGCACGTTCTTCTATTTGGCAATATACTAACTTCTAGTCGCAGTAAGTAAGAAGATATCTACGATGATATCGACAAGCATGATATATATAATCCAGAGGATTTATGAAACTAACACGTCACCAGACCTCTGGAAACCTTGCGGCGGTTCAAAAATCAGCCTTTGAGTGGAGTCAGGGGAACTGCGCCGTCGGCGACGACCTCGTCTCGGACAGCACGGCCTTAGACATCAGTCTCTTTGCTATCGCGGAAGCACCACTGGCAAATAACGGCACCATTGGCAACAATAGCACTGCAAGCCCTTCTAGCCTCAAGAGAGATGGCCGAGTAACGAGCAGTACTTTAGATGCTCGCGCTACCTGCAAATATCTCAAAGTCGTATCAGGCGACGGCTGTGGCTCGTTAGCATCCAAGTGCGGTATCAGCGGTGCCGACTTCACGAAGTACAACTCGAAGGTAGACTGCTCCGGCCTCCAGCCAGGAGATTACGTATGCTGCTCCGCAGGCGATCCTTATACAGAACCCAAACCCGATCCGCCGCAGCCTAATGCAGACGGTACATGTGCATCATACGTTATCAAGAACGGAGATACATGCGATGCGTTGGCCAAGAAGTACGGTATCACGGTTGATGATATCGAAAAGTTCAACAAGGGGAAGACCTGGGCCTGGACCCAATGCAAAGACATGCTGATCGAGTACAACATGTGTCTCAGCAAGGGAGCCTCCCCGCTGCCGCCGCCGCAAACGGGTGCCGAATGTGGCCCTCTTGTCCCCGGCACGAAGCAGCCTACGAACACATCCATCAATATGGCCGATCTGAACCCGTGCCCCCTTAAGGCATGCTGCAGTAACTGGGGTTTCTGCGGTCCCTTCCCTGAGCACTGCGACATACACGCCCCTGAGGGCGGTGGTCCCGGCACCAAGCTGCCTGATTTCCGGAGCACATGTGTATCCAACTGCGGAAACGAGATCAAGCAGAACTCAGGGCCGCCGGCAGCTTTCCAACGCATCGGGTACTTCGAGTCGTGGAACGAAAACCGCGATTGTCTGTGGTTGAAGGCGGAGAACGCCAATACCGACGGCAGCTACACGCATATGCATTGGGGTTTCGCTGAGATCAACCCTAATGGCTGGACCGTGAATCTCACAGATCCCCACAAGCAATGGGATGCGTTTAAGAAGCTGGAGAACATGAAGCGCATTGTCTCTTTCGGTGGTTGGGCGTACTCCACTGAGCCTGCTACGTATAATATCATTCGATCGGCCATTATCAACAACCGGGAGGCGTTCGCTACCAATCTTGCCAAATTCGTCACAGATGAGGGCATCGACGGCGTTGACATTGATTGGGAGTATCCGGGCGTAAGTCTCGAACCTATCACCCCGTAGCTTTGTAGACAATAGCTAACCACTAGCGTAATAGGCACCAGATATCCTCGTGGACGGCAAACCTATCGGTCAGGCAGGCGACGGTGTAGCCTACCTCAGGTTCTTGACGACTCTGAAGCAAAAGCTAGGAGACAAGTCGGTGTCCATTGCAGCGCCTGCATCTTACTGGTACCTGAAGGCATTCCCTATCGATAGAATCGCTGCGGTGATAGACTACATCGTGTACATGACCTACGACTTGCACGGTCAGTGGGACTATGGTAACGTTAACGCTTTCGACTCGTGCCCGTCTGGAAAATGTATCCGAAGCCATGGTAAGTGAAGTCTATCGCCGAGAGCTGTTTTAATGCTAATTCAGACTGTGCAGTCAATCTGACGGAGACGCGCAACTCACTGTCAATCAGTAAGTCTATAACAACGCGTAGTCGTCCGGCCCATTATACTGACTCGTCCATCTAGTCACGAAAGCGGGTGTAGCTAACAACAAGATCTTCGTCGGAGAGTCCAGCTATGGTCGATCTTTCCACATGGCCGTTGACGGTTGCTGGGGACCTAATTGCGACTTCACCGGCTCTAGACTTCAATCGGACGCGAAACCAGGAAGGTGTACCAAGACCGCTGGCTACATTTCCAACGCCGAGATCGACGAGCTCATTAGGACTGGCGGCACTAGCGGTGTTAGGCAAATGCACGACGGCGATTCTAATACGGACGTTCTCCTCTACAATGGTTAGTTTAACCCCTTCCGCCTCCCCAAGTCTGTCCAATACCTCTCGATAGTGATGCTAATATGAGAACGGTAGGGGATTATATCAGCTACATGACTCCTGTAACGAAGAACACTCGACGCGAGGACTGGAAGAAGCTGAACTTTGCCGGCAGTATCGATTGGGCTGTCGACTTGCAGGCCTTTGGTAAAGATGACTTGAACAATAAGCCCGACCGACCCGAAACTGGAGAGCAGGGATGCATCTCTGGAGAAGACCGAACAGTGAACACTGGAGATCTCTGCGAGTTTAGCTGCAACTACGGTTTCTGCCCTGAGTCGCTATGCACGTGTAACATCGAGGGTCCAGTGGTGCGACTGCCTTCTGAAGTTGCCGGGGACATCATAGCCTGGGATGAGCAAGATGTGGACCTAAACCGTCTGTGCAAGTTCGCTTGTAAGTACGGCTACTGCCCGGAAGACATCTGTACCACCGTCGTAAAAGACGCGGACGAGGACGGAATCGTAGAGATCGGTGATGACCCGGACAACCCGAACTGGTACGACTACGAGGCGGCTAGGATGGCGAACGGGGAAAATTGCCAGATTTTCCAAGATCCCGCGTACAGAGATAGCAGCGCTGCCCAATGCTATCCCACCTGCTACCCCAAACTCCAGGAAGCCAAAGAAGAGGGCAGAACCTCAAACTATGGGTGTGTTGGTTTCTACCCGCTGGACAAGCCCATTCCTTGGACGAAACTCCCCGGTAGTTCCGTCATCTATGCGCCGGCGAAGTGCTCCTGTGATAATTATCTGGTCAATTACATCGCAGATACCATCATTGAAGCCCTCCCAATTATCGCCCAGGTACGTAATCGGAACTTGGCCATAATGCTAGACACATTGCTAACCAACGCAGATCGGATGTTATATCGTCATGTCGGCCCTCAAGACGGTACTAGATATCGGCTTACAGTTTATTCCTGGAGTTGGAAAGGCGCTTGACGCTGGTTTGGGTAAGTATTTCCCCCCCTGCAGGCTCTTTCACGATTAGTATATTTCCCAACCTGATAGAATCATCTTGCTAACCTAAGAGGCAGATATGGTGACCACTGCCGCTCAAGTGGCGGCATATGCGTATCCGGAAGAAGAAGACCCCGAGGGTGCATTCTCCTGGTGGCTCTCTCCTTGCGGCGGAACAGATTTAGTGCCGGATGACATCAAGAAGGCATTCGGTATCCTTAGCACCATAACAGACGGTGTATCCAGCTACAAGCCACCGAAGAATCTCAAGAAAGGCAGTGGAAAGAAGGGCGACGCCGCCAACCCCAAGGATCGATCCAAGCCTAAGGCCGGCACCGGAAGCGGCCCCAACGGCACGGGTAACGGTGTTACCAAGAAGAAGAGATGTAAGATTCCTGCGAACAAGTCTACTGTTCGTCTGGGCCAAGCGAAGAACACCCTGCGTGAGCAATCGTGTGTAGCCGACAAGACGCAGAAGAGCGAGATGATCATCACGTCGGTTGGTTTCGGAGCAAGACCGACCCAGGTCACTAAGACCTGTGTCGAGTCGTGGTCGCAGGCTTGTTTCCACTATTCTTCGGCCATATCCAGGAACCCATCGTGGTCCACCCTGACATGCCCGCCGGGTGCCGGTGCCACCGCTTATGAGCGTCCACGCCCCGCCGTCAAGACCTGGTACAGCGCAGAACATCAAGGCGCTGGCTGGAAAGATCCAGCCAATCGTCAATCACTTGCTTGCGATGCTGATGAGGTAAATAGCTTTGAAGCGCCTTCATTCCCCCTCTTGAACCCGTCTTTGCTAACTCAACTTGTTATAGTACCCGCCGGCATACTTGCTAGACGACACCAGCCCGGCCTACATCAACTCCGGGAAGAACGCGCGGGGCCAAGCGATCCGATACCTTCCCGACGGCGAGAACAGAGGCGCAGGCAGTATGTGGAAGGGAGCGTGTTTCTCGCCGCACGTGAAGGCGTTGACGGATCCCCAAGTTAGGAACGGGGTGAACAACGCGCCCGCGGCGCAGAAGATGGTGGTCCGGGCGAACGGGCTAGAGAAGACGTACGCGAAGGTCGGCATCAGCGTCAAGCCCGAGTTCGTCATCTCCAAATGGGGTCAGGACGGTAAGGCACCCCCGGACGACGGCATGTCGCTTAACACGTGCTGGCCCAAGGGCATTGCTGCCGCCGATCCGGGTTTCGCGCTCCTGTCTTTTGACCCCTGGTACAATGGCAAGCCCCATCCGTATGACTACACGAAAGCCTATGCGAAGGGCTCGAATGGATCTTAAGTCATATCAACTCGAATATGATTGAAAGGATAAAAACGGACTACTGATATAGCAGCGGCTTGATCCTTAGTACATTAGGTTAGAATAATAATTCAAATACAAACCAAAATTCAGTGTTATACTTGCTGGATTTGATATAGTCGTATTCGAGTACGCTGTCCTGAGCTCATATAGGAAGGGTCTTCCCCCTGGATGAGAGGGTCTACAGGAGACCTAATGCCTCCTCAACCAATTTTTTTTCTAGGCAAGCAGCTGACTAGAAAGCACGGGATGTGATGTCATCGATGCATATATTGAAGGTGCCACAACATTAAGATGATAAACGTAAAAACGAATCAAATTTCGGAATCTCATCATATGTTGCACAGAAAATTGTTAAGTAGCCTATGTCCTGCCTTGGTGTGATAAGGTAGAAACCCCTATTTAGAAATTACACATCATTTTTGAAAAGGGGGAGGCTTAACTCCGTATCTTTCATATCTCCGACAAGCGGCATACAGCTCTTGATACTAATCTGGCCAACAGATATTATCTTGGCACGCAATATAGAACCAAATTAACGATAAACAAGTCTTGGTATTAGATCGTGGATAACCTTTTAGGTATAGTGATATGCGTAAGCTTTGTAGAGTCTAAGCCAAAAATCCGATCGGCGACGGAGGCTCTGATGAAGAACCAAGTCATTCAACAGTCACCCTTCGCAAACTATATCCATGCTACTACAGGCATCGGGCTGCTTTATACATAGGGAATTAAAATAAAAGTTCCGCCAAGTTTTACTCCCCGCGCCTGTTCATGTTGAAAAGAATTCTTGACGAAAGATATAACTTATGACTTATTATTGCCGCAAGAGACGAATCCCTCAAGAAGCCTTCATTCTTATGATATTAAGCAAGATAGCCATAATGTTAATAAAACGTCCTTGCCCTCGGAGATCATCGCTTCGCCTGAGATCATGGGGTCGAAACAGAGGCAAGCATCGAGGGATTCCCAACGCTATCTTCTTCATAGGGATAGTTGCCTTACTATCACTTTCTCAGCACGAGAATCAATCCTCTGAACTGGAACACGCTACCAAGTCTTCATATTATTGTAGGTATCATATTACCCTCTAAGGAAACCGAACGTTGCCTATAATAACCATCGTATATCGAAGACGAGTCTGGAGTCATTGGAAATGACGTCCCCAGGTTTCAGGGTCTTCTTTAAGACATAGAAATCAGCAAGGGTGAATGGAATTAGAGACCTACTGAAGTATGGGCGGCTCATTCAAACACAAGATCATTATTTTCTACGATATGATCGAATAGTGACGCCTTACCAATAGCTCAGGATATGCAATACAATTCAACTATATATAAAAATCCCACATAGAATGAAAGGCTTACTGCGTTACGGAAGCAAGTCCCATCGTTGTTTTGAAGTCCCAGGGCTACGACTAAGCTCCGTGTTATCTTGAAATCTCTGTTGTATCTATAGTCCGACTTGCCCTAGCAATGACATAATATAGGCAGCGACCAAAGGATAATCGAAGGATTTAACGGACGAATCCACAGGTCTCGATCACTAGAAGAATTGTCCTTATACGAATAAAAACGCAGTATATTAAACCAGGTAGTGATATAGATTCGCTCGTGTAGTTTAGTCGGACACACGATTCCATAATGCCTGGTGCTAAGGTGGGTACTAGGTACATATGCACCCATATATATAGAATTAAGCTGCCGGAGGTGACTATCATCACATTTAGAGGGCCATAGTCACTTCTTGAATCTCCATCACCTCTGGTATGTTACTCGATGCCATCATCGTCGTCATAACCATCATCGTTGTCATCGCCACCATCGTTGGTGTAGCTATTGTTGGTATTGTCGTTGTTGGTATTGTCGTTGTTGGTATTGTCGTTGTTGGTATTGTCGTTGTTGGTGTTGTCGTTGTTGTCGTCTCCGTCATCGTCGTAGCCACCATCATCGTCGCCACCATCGTTGTCGTCGTCACCATCGTTGTCGCTATCATCATTATCCGAACCGCCTTCCTGTGGTGGACGAGGCGGAGGAGGTGGACCATCTATTGGTGGTGGAAGTGGAGGAGGTGCCGGGTCCGCATTGCGAGCATAGTGTTTCGGAGCATGCCACTGCAGCTCTACGATTTGGAATTCGGGCCGTACGTAGTGCCATTTTCTGAGGGTTCGCACTCCATTCCAATTCTTTTCGGTCTGTGTTTGTGGACATGTATGTTCGTTCTGGAGAAAAAGAATATCATACGGCATTACTGGTGCCGGTGGCTCTGGAAGTTCAACCCTGTTCAAAGTAGTTTAATTAGCTGTTTTTCTCTTCATTCATAAATGAATTTCACTTACTCCATTGGCATGATTCTAGCCGGTTTCGTCCATGAGACGTCTAGGGCAGTGAAATACCCCCTAGGCCTTCTCCCAGCACCTCGCCATTCCTGGACCTTATCCCGACATAGTGGCAGCATAGTGTTACGAATCCAATTAGGAGTCGGCATTACCCTATAGTTTCGCACAGGGTTACCGTTCGCGTCATCGTGGGTGTCTTGGATACCCATACCATTTTCTAGCCCGGGCCATTCAAACGCCTCCAGTAATTCAATAAGATCATCCGGGTAAGGGGTTTCGTTAGGAGGAAGATTGGTATTTGCTCTAGATACCCGTATCAAATTCTCGGGGATGGGTTCGTACTCCGCTTGTGGATCATGTACATGTGCCGTACATAGCGCTCGGAGCATACATCCAGCATTGTATCTATCACATACAATACGTTAGTCAATTTCGCATTAACTTCTCTGACCGTCGCTTAGAGAGGCCTAAATTTCCTCAAGCGTAATTACAAAGTCTGGTACAGAGGGTTAATTGAACCAGGTTACTTACTATAATAAAGTTAGCCGTTGTAAACATTGAATTATAGAATCAAATGGGGATGGGTTGAGATTCTACGGAGTGTTCTATACGTACCATATCTTCCCACGCGCGAACACGATCGGTTCCGAAAATGCCATACGTTATCATTTCTTTCGGATCACCCAACATGCTTGCCTCTCCAAAATCGCCTATAACAACTATAACCCCAAAGAATTAGTACTGCCTACTCAAAGATTGTTGGACAGGATGTCGTGCTCTTAGGACATTGCCTCTAGGATAAGACCCCTCAAGATTCACTAAGATTTACTTACTATCAGGAAAGGCGGCGTTTTCGTTTCCGGCCACTGGTAGTGTGCCTCCCTTTTTATTCTTGTAATGAATAAATGTATTATTACTTGCTAGATCGCGGTGGCTTATAACTGTTCCCAGATATGTCAGTTCGTCAGTCCTCGGCTTCTATTTAGGGTCCTCTCATCGCGTGAATATTATACTTACGTGCCCAGTTATTTGGTGCTGTGTCCTCACCTGGCCGGATACCAAAATTGAAGTATACAAGGGCCTCAGCAAGCCTCTCTGCCACAATCTATTATAAGAGTTAGCCTTCTGTCATTTAGGAGTACCCAGTAATCAATCGCGTTAATTGAAACCAAAACTTCAGTTCAAGATTCTGCTAGAGCTTGACGACTTACCCAAATAAAATGGTCCGGCACCTTTCTGCGGGCTTCGTGGTATTTTATTGTGAGCTCCTCTATAGTTCCTCCGTTGCAGTGCTTAAAGAACAGAGAATAAACAGGACCCGGATCGACATCCCTATACTGCCGCCAGTATACTAGTTCATTAAAGAGTGGCGTTTCGCTTCTGTCGATATTGATACGCGGCCCAGGTAACTGGACCTCTGCCTGCGGCGCGGTCGAAAACCGAAACTCCGGCGGAATGACTTCTCTATCTTGACCATTAATTTCAATCGTCGTACCCTTCACAACCTTATTGATCAAGACCTGTCCACTGTTCACAGACTGGACGGCAGATACTTTTTCGAATTTAAGGGAGTTAACGAATAAGAATCCTTTGGCATGTGCCGCTTCCTTAGGGTTCCTAGGCCATTCCTCGCCATCATCACCTCGTTCTCCGTTCGGGATAAAGATCCCGGGATGATGGTAAATATGCAGTTTTGCAGTCGACATCTTGCGTCTGCCTAGTAATAACCTTGGAAAGTATAGCAAAATTATTGACCCTAAATCTCAGCGGAAAGTATCAGTAGTTTATATACTCAATGATATCAACACAGCCAATACTAATAACAATCGCAACATAGAAGTTGTTTTCATCTTAGAATTTATGCAAACAATGTATTGTCTCTTAGACAACATGCTTTCGAGCATATAACGAAATGTTACAACTCATGCCTAGTGCATACATGGCATAAAGGAAACAATATGTTCATATTTAATCTTAATAAAGTTATTATATTTCAACCACATAGAGTCGTCACACTTAGACTTTGTTAACTATATACATATATGTATGTATGTGCATATGTACACATGTAAGTATGAACACTGATGAACCATAGGGTCGACCTGAGCAACGCAACTCCAAACTATTTTATATTAGCGGCTGGAGAGGTTGCCCCATGCCCCTTTCATTCGCCACTCCAATCAGTTCGACGGTCCAACGTCCTAGGGAATTCGTAGCACACAACGATTAAGAACATAGTAGGCCAATGTCACACCAGGTAAAAGTTTATGATATAGATGAGCATGTGCTGAATCATATATATGTGAGTAGTACTTCGAAGTCAAACGAGTGTGGTCAGGCCGTGACGAATAAAATCAAATCCAAACATCCAATCAACCCTTTATCATGTTCAACCGAATTCATCGACTCTTCCTACCCTCCGCAACTCCAGACTCGTTCGCCGAATTCCGTTTAGACAAGGTTGACGCAGTTGAGAAGGGCGATGTTGACAATAGAGCCCTGAATACATGAGGAGTAGTTAGCAATCTTATCTCTTTACAATTATGAGTTGGTTGCAAGACCGGCCATCACTTACGGTGCCAGCCCCTGAAGCGTCACAGCAATAGGCTTGTCCACCACAGTTGGCACCCAGAACTTGAACAACGCAGTTCAGGATTCCAGTGCAGCACACCTGGTTAGGCTGCTCGTTGTTGCAGCCTCCTTCAGTGCGAGCCACAACCTCGGTAGGGGCGGCAACGGCAACAGCGGCCAGAGTGAAGAGAGTGGTGATGGTGCTGAACTGCATTTTGAGTGTTGTAAGAGGTTCTGACTCGAGAAGAGAGAGACGAGAGAAATTGTAGAGTTGGAAGTAGTTTTGAAGGCTGAAGACTGAAGACTGGTGATCTGCGATGCTGTTTCTGACCCTAAGTTGCGACGAAACTCGAGGGTCTTATATAGTCGTCCTGGATACTCAGTCAACACAATTTGTCGCCTTCAGGTCTCCATGCTCTTGGCCATTCGAGCGGGATCCTCGATGTTAGCGCTTAAGCTACCTTTCTGACGCCGCATCGTAATTTCTTCTTTCATGATAGCGTTCCGTTTCGGATGTGATTTCTCATGGATACATTTGATCTAGGTTAATGTTAGGTGGAAATGCTCCGTAGAGGCGTTTCTCTTGCAGCTGCGATACCTTCACCAAGGCCATTTCATTTCAGCCGTGTGACGACGGATCGTATGTTTAGTCATTAATAATAAGCCATGAATTCCAGGTTTCCAACATCGATGGCAAGCCACCGTGATACAAATTTTAGTTATTCCTCGAGCTTGGGCCTATCGGCAAATGATGGCTCGAAGGTCGCGGTTGGTCCGGCATATCCAACCAAAAGGCCCTAGCTCTTTCAGCTCTCGCGCCTAGACTTCCGCCACATGGCCCGGGGAGACGCAGCTGTAGCATTCCTGAGGTCTTACAAAAGTCCCGCTAGCCCACGAGTTACAGATGTGGCTGCTTAGCTGTAATAGGGCGGGAAGACCCGCTTAAGACTAGACCTTCAGGTGTACAAAACGGAAAACAGCAGCGATTTCCCCTCGTACAAGAAAACCGTTATTGTGAATGAGTAGAACCAATTCTTCACAAATAATGTCTACAGGTAGAGTTCAATACGACACGCATGATGACGGCCGGAGAGCAACCACAAAACCGACCCCTAATTTAAGATAATGTAAGTCCAAATATCCAACCTGCACGAAATAGGGACTGTTTAGATACACAGCAGCGCTGACGGCTACCGTATAGTCACACCGTGTGGTATGGTAACGTCATGATGATTTCCGGGGCTTGCTTCCATTGCATATCATGTGCTCCAACTCCCGTAACTGGCGCCAAATATACCACCATGCACGAACCCATGTAAGCTCCAAGGGCAGAGGTGACCAGTCAGTCTACAAGATTCAGATTTCAGCGGTTTCCAGCCTGCTCGTAGCTTAAATTATATGACCTAAGCACTTGTGGCTGGCAGGGGCTGGAGCCTATAGCAAAAAGACAAGCATGATGATCGTCTCGTCTCATTAATGAGCCGCTCGTGTTCATATGCCTTCATCTCTTGCCCTGGATGCGATCATAAACAACACGCAATCTACAGTCAACTAGTCAGCAACTTGCACGGTCATGGCAACAAGTCAAGATATTCTATCACCACCGTTTTAATACTACGCGCTAATAGCGATGCCGATAGATGCAGGACTAGCGTATAGTTCTTCGCACTAGAACGTTGGAGCTACCGCTGAAGGAAGTCTATACTAGCATCCAATCGTTGGCGGATCTTCTCATCGAGATCTTAGATCTCTACCGAAAGGTGATAGATCTGGGTATCAAGGCAAATGCCAGCCAATGGCTTTCCACATAGCAGGTCGGCTTGGCTAGCTACCGATAGCCACCGCGTGATCGTCTTACACCACTATTCCCAAGTAGGTGTAACGGAACCACAAGTTAGCTGAGCATAAGCAGCCATATCTAAGACGATGGATTCAAGCCCGCTCGCTTAGATCTATTAACAAGCTTAACCGAGTATCTGGTTAGACTAGCTTGCCGCTACGTGCCGGGCCTGATCCTTTGAATAAGCATGCATTAGCTCCAACCTGAAGAGCTTGTGCCTACGACATCTCTCGTTATTGGATGACTCAGACACTTCTAAGGAGACCTTTCAGGCTACAGAAGCAAGGTGTTCCATAGCTACGGCACGATCTAGCTATTCCATAACTCCTTTGGGATATATCATACGTCTAGCCCCTTGTTATAGGAGCGGGATTCACATCCGGCGCAACGATGGACGGGACGCATTCCTTGTAATCCGCATTAGGGGAGCTGAGAATTTGACTACTCTTGCGGGGTGAGGCTTAATCGAAACAACACGGCAAGGTCCCAAGAGTCTCCTCACCGAAACTGTAGCCCGCACGGTCGAACTAATCCAAGACGTCAACGAAAGTCTGATATGGAATCTAGGTATACCTAGAGCTGAGTGGCGTTGTTCACCGGTCCCTTCTCTAATACATTGGACTTCGAGCAGCTGACATCCACGGGCCGCATATTTACTAGGAGTCAAGCCAGAGGATCTACCTGGCTAAGGTTACAGACTTTGGAGATTCGAACTAATAGGTTGCTGTTCGAACACGAGGACCAACATTTACGAGTTATTGGAAGAAAGCAGGCGGTGCATGCATCCAGCCGGCAGACAGGGGATATCGAAATGAAATCTGCAACTATGTAGCCTCGAAATTCTTGGCTATGGATACTTAATATGTTTGATGGCTATGTACTTCCCCTATGAACGACGCCACAACATACCCCAGCCTCCGTACGAAGTTCAGGAATCTTCTACATGCTCATCCCGACCACACCTCCGGCTTCGGAGGAACGAATGTCGAGACGTTGAACTTCGGATCATAGTACGCAAAGTACATACCCGGCTGCCCGCGCGTGTAGACCCCTGGGATCTTGACCAACGGTCCGGGGGTGCCAACCTCAGCGTCTGTGTTAACGATTTCGACATGTGCGCAGTTGGGATAGATCTGCGCGTCTTCCATGTTCGGGAAGATGTGCTCGAAGCGCAGAAGGTACTTCCCAGGCGGCGTGGTCTTGGGGATCGTGAAGTTGTAGCTGTCGAGTCTGTATGTGCCCCAGACTGCTTTGATCGCATTATAGTAACTTTGGTGCTCAGGAAGAGACCAGTCTAGGGACTGCTCGGTTCTGCCCGTCACGCTGAGGATCTTGAACCAGTCTCCATCGCCTGTGTATGAGTCGAGATCGTCTGTTGGTGCCTTCGACAGCCAGGCGGATGCGAAGCCCGGGTGGTACATCCATGGCTTTAGGTCGCCGGGTAACATGGGCTCTCCCGCGGCGAAGCCGACGGTGTCGCCGGCGTGGATCGTTGCGGTCTTGATGGGGGAATGCAAAACCGAGGCATTGCGCCCGCATCTTATATCCACGGAATTGGGCTCGGTGAGTGGTGAAACCATCTCATATCCATAGTTGGAGTTTTGTAGAGGGCTAACCTCGCGAACATACTCCCATGTCTTCGTCCACTTGCCTTCTAGAATAAGGCGTCCGAAGAGATAGTGGGCGTTTGATTGGCCCAAAAGGACAGAACCAAGGAAGATCGACAACTTCATTCTGAAACTGATAGATTGGCTATGAGAGCACAATGATCAACGACCTAATAACTCTAATTCCACTACCATCGATCGACTCGTTTTCATAAATTTATATTCTAATTGTTTACATCTTATTGATAGCAACACCGCCTCTTACGGTAGTACTCCTAGGATATATTAACCGTAGACGAATGATGCATATTCCCCGCCCTTTGGTGTAGTATCTCGATGTTGCATGGCCACATGGCGTAGTGGTTTTAACGCCTGGCTTCACTCTGCTTTCAGGGCAAGCAGCTGTGTGTGGGTTCGAATCCCGCTGTGGCCGAAGAAACCGTCCCTAGGGTCCACCTATTCAGGGTTTTTCATCCCGCCGATATCGCAATCCAGTTGCCGCTGGTTTGTGGATACGGTAGGGTTTTTCCCCTAATGAATAGACGAGGTGACCTGGCTAGCCCGGCGGCTAGTGTAATGTTATAGACCTAGAGACTACGTACGGATCAGGCTGGGGAGGTCCCGTAGACCGGCTAGGCTATAGACAGGTGGGGGGGTATGCACCGGCAGGATAGGAGGATTTCTTAGAGTCAAACGAAACTCTAGCGCTGTCCCCCGGGATACTCTAGACGTCTACATGCGCCATTGATGCGCCAGGAACTAGGAGAGGAGGAATGGGATAATAAATTCCCCCTTAGTAAGATACCTCTGAGTGGGGTGGTTATCACATACTGTAGATACTCTTAGGAATCCGCTCCAGACGTTAAAAATATCATCATCATCATCTCGATGTTGCATACTAGCACTCTGCATACCTACATCGAATATTCTACACAAAAGAGAAGTTTACAACCAGGACTTGATCCGGCGGCATCTAATCCGTCGGAGATTTGATCAATGCCGAGATCCTGCAGATGCTGTTGGTATGTAGCATGTTAACGTTGCGTACATGAGATGCAGTCCATCGGCGGGGACGTAGGCTATTTACTTGAGTTTGCTATGAGAATGATATAGCCATAATAACCACAGAGAAGGACTAGTAGACTTAGAAATGAGTAAGTAGATGTTCTAATTGATAATTGCAATCTAGATCGTTGGACATTGTATCAGCGGTCGACAGTGTTCTTACAAGTCGTTAAGGGGTGCGGCGCAGTTGCAGTTGAAATACGAGCGCCACGTGTCTAGACTTCTTCGAAGACAGTGGCTTACATGTAAGTGAGACAAATCTAGACTATGTCTCCCCCGGAAAACAAGATGCCGGAAAACGTTACAGTTCCAGATCTTTTGAATAACGCCATTTTCCTTGGATCTTCTATCGATATTACCCTATGTGACTACCGTCTTTTCAACGTAGTTTAGAGTTGCCACATCTCAATTAGCATTGGCTGGTGAGAAAATATGATCTATCAATTTCCCCAACCTCGTCTTCATTATAATTTTTCCCTGCCTCCAGCGGACAGCCGCATTGCCCTTTACCCAATCGAAAGTGCAGCCCTAAAGATGAAATGACTGCTCATACTACCTTACAATATGCTCTAGATACGTGGTACGTTAAACGTATTACATATTATTGATGTTCGAATTTACCCCTGAATGGTACGTCATCTGAATTCTGATTATGACATCTATGCTGTATACCTAGAGACTTGATGTTTATTATGTGTCTATTACGTATCCTCGGTTTCTATCCACTATAGCTATTAATAGTAAGCGCTGTGGTTGTATGTGGGTTGCCGAATAGGATACCCCTGGTTACGAAGGCGAATGCAACGACGAAAATGTAGCTTATATGAAGAAGTATTAGATATCTGTAGATCTTAATCCTTGTTCCTCATCTCCTAGGTATTCAATTACCAATCTGACGTGGGGAGTGAACTACTGTCGCTCTCAGATACCCGAACCTGAAAACATTGCTATGCTTGGTGGTTATGCGATAAGGCTAATCATGCTTCGTTTCAATTTGACTCGAAAACTAAGTAATGAGTTATCAGAGGATAAGGAAAAGGAGGTCGTGCAACATTGCGGTTTGTTGGTCCTTATTATAGTAATTGTAGTCATCGTCACACCAACGGTCGCGATCAAGCTTATAACCTAACTATTACCTAATTCTACGAGGACTTTGGAAGGGTGGCTTCTAAGTCTCGAAATCATGTATGATTGCGCATTTAGGTCACTATAAAGATTGACATAATATATGTCACAAATTCGGTATAATTATATCTGCACATTTCTTACTTGCTGTGCTTGCTGTTGAAAAAAAAGGATCAGACCCCAACCTACATAGTAAACAAATCAAAATTGGGCAAAAAAATTCTGCATTGAAATGCATTCTTTCTAGCTTCTTGGTGATAATTGCAATGAAGAGCCCTAGTAACGTTCGAAAGAGTAAGCAAGAGAGAGTTGAGCAACACTTATATGGTCATTTCAATATTGAACGTGGTCGAAATTAGCAGCTGGAGTTCGTGTGCGGAACACCTGACAGCCAGCTGTCTTAATAAGGACGTCATTGCTTTAGCCCCACCACAAACTCGCGATTGTCACCATCCCATGGCTATCTAGCTGCCTGCTATCACAAACCTTATCCTCCTACGTAACCTCTTGCGTGTGTGGTTAGATCGCGAATAGCATCAATCCTTGGCCACAATTTCTCTCTACCCCCTTCAACTATAGAACACGCGCATTCCGCAAACCTCCCAAAAACTCAGCGCCCCAAACCATCCCGAACCCCGCCATGAACCGCCTCTTCGGCAGCGCGCCCAAGGCGCCCAAGCCCACCCTCAACAGCGCAATCACGAACCTCGACAGCCGGATCTCCTCCTTCGACGTGAAAATCGCGTCCCTAAACGCGGAGCTCGGAACGTACCAAAACAAGATGGCGAAAATGCGGGACGGGCCGGGAAAATCGGCCTTGAAATCCAAAGCCCTGAAGGTCCTGCAGCGACGCAAGCAATACGAGTCGCAGCGCGACCAGCTGCAGTCGCAGGTGTGGAACATGGAGCAAGCGCAGACGATGCAGGACAACCTGGCAGGCGTCATGACGACGGTGGACGCGATGAAGACGACGCAGAAGGAGCTCAAGAAGCAGTATGGCAAGGTCGATCTGGATAAGATCGAGCGCATGCAGGATGAGATGGCGGATTTGCTGGATGTGGGGAACGAGATCAATGAGACGCTGAGCCGTGGGTACGAGGTCCCTGATGATGTGGACGAGGCGGAGCTTGATGCGGAACTAGAGCTGTTGGGTGCTGAGATGGAGATGGAGGGTGTGGGGATGGAGGCTGGTGGTGTTCCGGATTTCATGAAGGATGAGGTACCGGAATTCATCGACGAGCCGCCGGAGACGAGTGGCAAGGTACAGGAGGCCGCGCGATGATGTTACTTCACGCTATGCATAGATGAGCGGGCTATATTTGGGAGGGAGTTACGGGAGTTCTTGTGACACAGGCCTACGAATTTATGGATTTATTGATTCATTAATTGATCATCATATTCTTACGTATCGTGCTTCCATTGATGCTATTCTACGAGACGCCGCCTGCCTTTTGTATACTCGTCTCATATACATACATGATCCAGGCCTATCCGACCTGACCTATTTCAAAGGGCATTAAAACTGAGTCTAGAATACCGTCCTGGTAAAACCTATTCTACAGTAGCAAAAAACGCGGATGCTTCTTCGAGTTCAGGATCACCGGCGCAAAAGTCCCAGCCTACAATAGTGCTTGTCTGGCTACAGCAAATAATCCGTCGCGCATCGAACTGTAACTTGAAAATCCTGGCGGGACTCGTGTCTGCTTGAGGAATATGGGGATGTTGCTGATGTTGAGCTTGTGGTTGAACTTGCGCCTGTGACGCGGCAGCTTGAGCTTGTGGCTGGACATGTTGGGCTTGGTGCTGCGCAGGAGGCGGGCCGCCACCATTGCCGGTCGTAGCATGTCCCGCCGTAGAAGCATTGGACGTCGTAGCGACGGCGGGACCCGGTTGACGTGGTGGTGTATGCGCGTTGGTTGGTTGTGCTGGTGCAACATGTGTTGGGTGATGTGCTGGCTGGGAAGTCGACGCTTCTCCGGAGCTTGTTGCTGCGAGAGCATGTTGTACAGATTCCCTGATGCGAGTTTGCGCGATCTGCGCTCTTCCTAGGGCACTATTAACAACTTGCCTCAACTGCGAACGAACAATTGGGTTAGCTTCGCGGTTGATCGCTGCTTGGAGGTTCAGCTGATATGACAGCATCGTCGGGTAGGCCGTCAGTGCTTGTTGAAGAGCTGCAGGACCTTGTGGTACGTATGTATCGATCATCTGGGTGTAAGACGCGGTGGTCTGGGGGGTAATGGTGGCGACGATAGGGTGTTCGATATGGGTGAAATTTGTATGGGGTTGTGAGTGTGACTGTGGGAGTGTAGGTGGAGCACTCGCAGAAGATGCCGGCGGGTTGTGACTAGAGGGCGCGTGTCTTGCGTCGGGAGGTAATGTAGATGACGCGTGAGGTACCCTCGTAATTGAGCGAGAGGTCGTCTGTCTAAGAGCTGCTGCTGCGCCTTCTTCTTGCCGGAGTGTATGTGCGCTCCTCCACACGCCCTCGCGATCTCGACGCCAGATGATAATGCTCTGATCATACGAACCAGAAACTATTCGCCCATACGGGCCGCCACCGCCGCCAGGGGGTAGCGTAGCACCGTAAGCAGTGATGTCCTCAGGTCGGCGACTCCCTGCATTGTGGGTTCGGCGTCTTTGTGCCTGAACGTCCTGTAGATTGCCAGCATTCAAGGCTTTGAAATATGCCTGGTCCACAGCTCTCGCCTCCAGCCGATCTTGCTCCACGCTATAGGGGAGATCGCCGAATCCGGCTTGCACTGTTCGGACGAGATTTCCATGTGCCCGCAAGCTCGCAACCTCGAGACCTGTTTCTCGGTCGAAGACCTTGACTTCGTTGTCGCTGCTCCCACTAACGATACGTCTACCATCGTACTGCACACAGGCTATTCCCTTATTATGCCCGAGGAAAGTCCGTTGGCAGGTTTGATTCGGCCAGTCCCACACCTTTATGTGTCTGTCGCCGCTAGCTGAGACAATTTCGCGCTCACAAATTTGAACGGCATTCACAGCAGCGCCGTGTCCTTCAAGACAAGCAATCATTGTGTAAGGTGGTTTGATTGCGGCCTGGTTGAGTGGCGAGTCATCGAAACCGTAATTTCTCAGATGTATAGGCACGGGGCCAACAGCTTGGGAGTCGCCATATCCTAAATCGCCAGGTCGTAGTGGGAGGCGGTTGAAGATCTTGATGGTCTTGTCCTTAGAGCATGTTACAAGAATTCGCTTGTCAAATTTGACATTGAGGACTGATTCTTTGTGCGCTTTTCGCAGTCGTTGGATAATTTCACCCGTTGAAAATTTCCACAGAATAACGTCCGAGTCACTGCTTCCAGAGACAATAAGGTCTTCATCGGGGTCTGAGTCAAACTGCAAACAGAGGACAGACCCTTGATGGCCAGTCAGTGGTCGGCGTATAAGACGTCGGGTACGTAGGTTCCAGATTCGTAGTGTTCGATCTCGACTACCACTGACGAGATATTCGGAATTGTATTGTAGGCTATAAATGCACTCATTATGTCCTTCTCCTAAGTGATCTGGATGGGGTAGTTGGAAATTTGTGTACCGGCCACGCTCCCAGTTCCGTTCCAGTCTTCGTCTCATTGTATATAGGTACTTCCAGTTGATTTTGTATTTTTGATCCCTCCCGTCGTAAAGCCACAGCGCAGATTTAGGTAGACCAGGTAAACCGGAAGCAGCGTCGATAAGCGGACGCGAAGGTTGGAAAGGCTCGGCGATTTCTTTGCCTTTACCTTTGGATAATTGCGTAATCGACTTCCCTCTGAGATCTTGCATGGGGCTGGGCGATTTCATCATCAGATTCCCCATGTGTTGGGTGACACTAGTGTTACTTTGCGTCGACGAACCGCTCTCCCCAGGCTGACGATGGAAGATGCTCTGGTCACACATTAGATACACAATCTTATCTATCTAACAAATGTACCCCTGTCGGCGACGGCAAGAGGAAAACACTCACATTATATGGTTCGGCTGCAGGTACTTGTTCTACAACCGCATCGGCATCTACCATGTCGTAGTCCTCATCGTCTTGCTGTGTAAGGTCGGATACGGCTCGTTTCTTGCTCACGTGGCCATCTTCGAACGACTCGGCCTTCTGGGATGGAACCTGAGAGTAGGCAAGACTCTCATTCATTCGTTGCTCGGCAGCTATAATCTCGGACGGTATGGCCTTCCACCCTTCTAGATAAAATAATCGTTCCCAAAGTTTGCGATCTATGGCCAATTCGTACCAGCCTCGGCAGCACATCGCGACATGTATCAGAGAATCGGGGTCCAGATAGCCCAAGATCTTGAGGCATATCTCCGGCGGAAGCCGTTCAACGAAGTTGATGTATAGACGGGGATTTAGTTCGTTCATGACGATGTCCGCAATCACGGTAGTAGGTAATTCGTTCAAGATAAGCATAGCTAGACCTGCGGGTTTAAACAGTGGTATTAGCGAACAAATAAAACAATACAGGTAACATAGACAGTAGCATAACCAAAAGGGAAGTCAGTTGAATTAGAATGGGCTTCTTAATTCGAATTATAGAAAATACTCGAAATACTCGAGTTGAAAGTCAAGATAGTTGAACTTACGAGTCTTCTGTTGCACAGACAGTGTGGGTAGTTGTGCCGACAGCCAGGCCGGTATGTCGGCAGCTGATCGCTTTGCCGTCAGCGAGGCATCGCTTGTAAGGCTGCCCGAGTCGGATGGATTGAGGGGATGCTCGGAATAACCCTCGTCGGGTTCTTGGGTGGCAGAGAAACGATCCATCGGTATATGCCAGACTTGGGTACTGTGCTGTGCTATGCTTGTCTCGTGTCGTGCTTAGTGATAATTATTTTGGTCGTGTCTTATGAGTTCGGCCAATTCCTTATACGATAGATTCAGTAGGGTTGTGAAGAGCAGGGGCAGGCAACAGTGCAATGTATAGGGAATTAGTCAGGCAGTGCCAAACTTGGTCCAATAATGGTTGCGATGGCGTTGAGATGTGATACAAATATCACAATATACGTCGCGAATGAGGCGACCAACAAGGAAGAATGTTCCCAGCCGAAATTGCCATGCGATTTCAATTGCCCGACAATGGAAATAATCATGGAATATCCCGATGTTATTGAAATCCGCGTGGTTTGCGAGGAAATGCGAGGGTACAGTAGATTGGTGATTGCGAATTGCGAATATTGGGAAGACTCGGCCTTGGAAACGGAATCAAGGTTGCAGTAACACCGGGGGCGTTGCTGCGATCGGTGGTGGCTGTGGACAACAAGCCGTTGGCAGTTGCGCAAGTGCTGAGTTGCACACCTAAGCATGCATAACTGGATTTTAATTCGATGTTATGTATGGAGTATGCACCTAATGCACCTAATATTGAATAAAGCATGTAGCTGTATCAGGCTTATCTAACACCTTATCGTGCACGTACAGTGGGTCAAGGGTACTAGGTACACTTCCAAGGTTGATGCCCATTGCCTATTGCGCTGGTAGGTGAGGGGGAGGGGCACTACAATAGCCCCAAATGCTTGTTGTGTTGGCGCTTGTATCTATCAGCTTGGAGCTGGAGATATTTATTAATATATAGTAGTCAGTCTTGACTTTGACATGACTATACTAGATAAGTATTCAATAATATTAGCATTATGATTCACAGGCTGTCATCTATCATTGTCTCTAAAGCTTCCCGGTTCGTAAGATGATTCATTCGGCTGTCACAATTGATCTATGGATGTAAACTTCCAAGGTTATATACTATATTGGGTATCTGGGGCTTGTAGAGCTGATGGAAATAAACCATTGACATTTTGCAACTTAAGCATTGTATATTGACTCTTAGAATGGTCAGGACATTTTCAGATTCTATTCCATACCCCAAACAATACTCGACTTATAGACCTCGTAATGAGCAAGTAGTTTTCACTGTACCAGGTATACCTAGCTATAGAAGCACTAAGCTGACCTTATAAATAGAATCGAGCCTCTACTCGAACGAACATATCAACTTCGACATATAAATCCGCCTCCATGTCTAGATCTATATACATCCTCAGGCTTTTGCCTCTTGACTATTTAAGTATCCGAAGAGATAGCTTGTTATATCTACTATTCATATAACCACCCACCCATAAAAACGCGTGTATGACATGTGCTATGATAGTAAGGATCCATGGCAGGATAGACGAATACCATAGCAGACATGTGACTACACTAATGGCAAAGCGGACTAAGACAGGGTGCTGGGAAGCATGCATAGAAGCATTGTAGAACTTCGAAGTCTGACTAGTTTAGGAGCGAGCTACATTTCCCCTACCACTAGTCTCTACTTGACCTTATCTCTTCGCGGCTGACATGCACAGAGAATGTCATCACACCTTGATCACTGCATATGCCTGCAGGATTCGGGATCCTTGGTTGGAGAAACATGGTGGGTTCGTGAAAATACCAAGAATGCCAACCCCTTTTCTGATCTGATGAGGGGGATTGCTCTTTTGGTTAGGTTGTTTGATATCGGGTTTCTAAGCATTATGGCATCTATTAGGAGTAGATAACCTCAAGATCAACGCTGTGTTGATGATTTGGCACGTACCAGCTCTTAAGCAGCATAGATTTTTAACGTAGACTATATCGTGTAGCTCTCTCGACGGATTGTGTTGAAAAGGACAGCATAGCTAGCATAGGCATAGTCAGCTACTATACTATCTATGGTATCTTGTATGAAATGCTAGAGTCAGCTGGAACGAGACGAATACAACCTACGCCCTACTTGCGTCGTATTTAGGCAGGCTGATGTAATTTGAAGGTATTTCGGTATTTTAGGATTCAGTGTTGCCTGCAGTAGAGGGCTTCCTGCCTTGAAGTATCCGGTCTGTTGGACCGCGGATACTTTTCCGATCGGTTGTCAGAGGCTGTGACGTCAATCTCAATGTTCCTTTGCGATGTCACTACTCAACATTATATACACAACATATGTATTTGTCAAACAATGGCATCCGAGATCCGAGTTCTTGTATCAAAAAACTTTGCGAAGGAATATAGGCTGGCCACTGAACTGATACCATTGTGTGGCCGGTGAAATATCGTGATACTCCAGGAAAAGGAGGAATAGGCTTGTCGATCATATCAGTTCGAGATGCTAATTTTCTTGTCAGTGCAACGGGATTTAGCCCCTTTAGGATTAGCACCGGGGATTCGCTAATTTGAAACATCTGAAGACTCCATCACGATTAATGCCCAATTGCACGAGTCTATTATAGTACGCAGTCTGCCAGACCATCCTTTCGGTGAATGAAGATTCCTGCTTTATAGGCTTTGTGTTGCCCTCGTTGATAGGCGTTCTTGGGGCAAGTAGCCAAGTAGTCCTTCGGCAATGCATCAGATACGCATGTATTGATATAGATAGATATATGCGGGCACTTCTCTGCCTACAGTTGTGGCGGCGCATTGCATCTTCCGTCCGTTTCAGGCTTCTTTGTGTGTCGGTATTTAATGTACATGCCTAGCGCATTGACGGTACTATGTATTGAGCCAGATAGGTATATGTACCCATACCTTATCTCATGATGAGGGGCATCTAGGCATCGTAAGGCATATTCTACTCTGTCTCTGTTCTGGGACTAGAGTATCACCCTCATTCTGTACAAGAAGATCTGTACTCTTAAGTCAAGCAGATAGAGCATTTCATATTGTACAGATATGATACATAAGAAATAGATGTAGACCCCAAGGATCGCATAGTAAGTATGACGAGAGCAATCAGATGTTCGTGAGAATATAGATCGTAGTGTATTTTTATTACAGGTGACTTGGCGCTATTTCAACCTCTAAAATGGTGCAGGTATTAATGGTGTGGTAGGCAATATCGCCCATGTATTTAATTAGCCAGGGATCACAGCAAGTTGATAAAGAAATACTTATAAGATAGAGCAACCAGTATGGATAGCTCATATAAAATGATGCCCACCCACTTTCACAGCTTAACATTAATAATTACTAGGATACATCGGGGAAGAAAAGAACAATGCCAAAATTGCCGGCTATGTAACCATAACTAACCCACCTTGGTTAATTGGTCGCTGGAATCACTTCTGATCGTCGACTAACCCAGGCGGCCTAAACTACCTAAACCACCTAAACCCAACAAAAACTCCATTTCAATTTCGTAGTCTGGTAGTCTAGTCCGTCGCAAATCCACTATCCACTAGACCATAGCACTTGACTTGACCTGACAAGCCTGAGCCATACCCATTCTGCCCATTCCACCAGACGCAAATCCACACAATCCACCATTTGACATTCGACTTACCTACCACTTAATCAACTAATCTCTCCATTCGTAATCCACACGTCGATAAGTCGATAAAGCCACCAAAACCACCACGACCAACTAACTGGCCAACCAGCCAACTCCTTCGACTTCCACCTTACCATGCTTATGTAGGTACAGGAACTGCAACCGCCCACCTGACCTGCACCCGCCTTTCGATCGACGAAAGAGAGAGGCGCCAGCTCGCCCGACTTCCATTTACACTGGTCCCCCGTAACCGCCGAGTGCGGCCGACTCGACTGTCGATGTTTCATATCTCCCTGCTGCCCTAAAGCCGCATCTACGATTCGAGACAGCATACCGAGAACTAGGACTAGCCCACTGCTTATTCATCCGGCATCGCCTTGTCCTTGGGGAAAAAAAGAAAGCAGTACATTACCAGCTTGGAGTAGTTCGCGTGAGGGAGGCCAACTTGAAAGATACGTAGGGGAAAGAGAAAGTAAAGAACCGATTCAAATTCATCATCGCCTCGGCAAGTCGTTGATTTGGGGGCGCGAAAATACCGAGTGATTCACTTGGCTATCCTGACTTGGGACAAATTCAACCGCGATATAATAATCGAAGGATCTATAGTATTCAATACTGCAAGCATCTCTGGGCGATCCACCCTCACCGACCTCACCGACCCAATTCCTAACTCCACCGCTGCATCCACTTCGAACATATTCGGCTTGGACATTTTGAATACGCCCAATCTAGTACCTCGGATTGACTGACGGTACGCGTCTCGCCTCTCGGGGATTTTGAGGCGATTAGCAGCTGAAGTAAACTGAACTTGCCACCAGTCTCGGCGGAACTCGTATGGGTTGAATAGCATGGCACATGCTCCGGCACTTTTGCGGACGAACACGGCCCCCGTATTTCCAGCCGACAATAAGTACGGGCCTATGTCAGCAACTACTATGAGTAGTTTGCGCGCAAGCCAGTTGTCTGGCTCGACAGCCCTCAACTCGTCAAGTTCTTCGCTTACTTCCATGTCAGCTTCGACCATTGTGGCTCCATCTAGTAACGGCAATGTGGTGCCTACCACGAACATCATCAACCAGAGGGCCGATGCCTCTAGGTCGCTATATCAGATGTGTATCACACTGAAGCAGCGATTGGCCCGCGTCCCCGGTTTTGATACCTATCTCGACTCTATGCCGGCATCGCAGGGCGAAGATGGCCCCGTAGAATCCCTATGGAATCTGCTGCGAACTGGTCTACCTCTTCTGGCTATATATAACTGCCTGCAGCCTGATAATCCATTGGAAATCGATCCCTCAGCCAACGAAAATAAGAGATCCAAATTAGCTATATTCAAGTTCGTTGAAGCTTGTCTAAGACGTCTTGAGATTCCTCCTTCCGAGTCCTTTGTGATCAATGATCTAACGGGTAACGATACTACTGGTTTTGTCAAGGTACGTCCTACCCGAAGCGTTCGCGTTTCCTCGGAGAATCCCACTCTGCCATCATATACGTATAAGTAGGTAGGCTAATCTTTTTTAGGTTATCCAAGTCGTAAATCACGTTTTGGACCTCGCCGAGCAGCGAAATCTTCTCCTGAAAGTCGAATCGTATCCGGAGTCGACTGGCCCGGCAGCTCCCGGGTCCCAGATGACGTATCGCGACCATATCATCCAAGAACTAGTCGATACCGAACGAAAATACGTCCAGGATCTCGAGAATTTGCATGATCTCAAGAAGACGTTAGAACAGAAGGGTGTAATTCCCGGTGATATAATCCACCAGATATTCCTGAACATAAATTCGATTCTCGATTTCCAGAGAAGGTTCCTAATCCGTGTCGAAACTACCAACTCGATGACGGAGGCAATGCAACGATGGGGCGCGCCGTTCATAACATACGAAGATGCATTCGACATCTACCAGCCGTTTATTGCGAACCAGCGCAAAGCAGGGCAGATAGCCAATCAGATTTTCGACAAGATTCAACTGGCTGACCATCCTGTGTCGTTTGATTTCAACACGTTGGATAGTTTCCTATTGAAACCGATGCAGAGATTAGTCAAATACCCCTTGTTGTTAAAGGTTTGAACCCAATCTCTCTATTCAAACATGATAACGCTAACGAGTATTAGTCGCTACTTAAGAAGTGTGAGGATGAAGAGATCAAGGCAGATTTGACGGGGGGTATCGATGCGGCGGAACGAGTTCTTAAGAAAGCCAATGAAGCAGTGGATCGAGACCTGCTCGAGGAAGCTCTGGACGACTTAATACGCAGGGTGGATGATTGGAAAAACCATCGTGTTGAGTCATTCGGAAGGTTGTTGTTGCATGGCGTCTATACTGTCGTCACTGGTCGCAGCGAACAGGAGAAAGACGTAAGTTCCGTAAACAAAAGATTTTTGGTTCCGAGGAGTGACACTGACAAACTTCTAGTATGAGATTTACCTGTTCGAGTGCATTCTCCTCTGCTGTAAGGAAGTACAACCAAATAAAAATAAGGACAAGAAAGACAAAAACAAGACAGCCCCGAAGGTCCCGAACAAGAATAATAAATTACAGCTTAAGGGCCGAATATTTATGACGAACGTGACCGAAGTTATCTCATTCGCAAAGCCAGGTAAGCAACTCACATATTCGGCTGCAAGACTCAAGTCTAATTCGCTCAGGTTCCTATACTGTACAAATATGGTGGAAGGGTGATCCTGGTGTGGAAAGCTTCATCATCAAGTTTACGAACGAGGAAACGATGAAGAAATGGGAAACAGGACTAGTTGCTCAAAGAAAGGAACACGCGCCAGCTGCCGCCGCAAGTCCGGAGCAGTCTACACCGGATTTTGCCTGGATGCGCGGCCAAAACGCCGTCGAGAATCCTTACGCTCAACAGGATGATGATGACGATGACGATGAAGAGGCCCAACAACAGGCACCAGCCCAGGTTTCGACGCCAAGTATGGGCTTTGGCGGTCCTTCAACTGGTGGTGTCATAAATCGGAATGCGTCGAGTACAAGTCTAAGACAGCGCTCTGGGACCACCGAGAGTGTGTCGCTAGCAGGCATCGCTCGAATGCCACCACCACGTTTCCCTCTTCCTGCACCTCCGGGGCAGCTCAGTGTCCAGACGCAAGGCGGTGCGCAATCTCCCGGTACGCATATTGGTGAGTCGTACTTCTCCCCGACGGCAGAGTCACCTGCGTCATCACGGACAAGCACCGCCAGTACCATATTCGCGTCGACAGGACAATACCCATTCCCGAGGACTGCAACACCCCAGGGTGGTTGGGAGGACAATAACCGTTATACCGCGCCTGCTATGCCACGGGCACCTTCAAGAGATGGCCCATCGCCTATGAGCGGGAGAAATCCCAGGGGGCCTTCACTACCTGTAATGGCTTCACAATCGCAGACTTTAGCACAGCAACAACGCAGTCGGTCTTATAGTACTCCTGACATCAACGGCCAGCCGAATGGTCGTAGAACTAACAGCAGCACACCCGTTCCTGCAGTACCTGGAATACCACCTCATCTTCACCCGGCACATGACGCAAATATCCCGCGGTCTCAAACTGGCTCCCCTAGGCAGGATATTCCCATTCGTACCAATACACAGAGTCCGAGTGTTCAGCGCATGAACCCGCAATCCGGCCAATTTGGCGGGACCATGGCACAATTCCCGACGCAGCCCATATATCCTCAACGGTCAACTCCAGCCCCAGGAGCAACGTCCGGAGGAACAGTACCGCAGCCACTAGTTTTAGACAATCGACAGCCTGTCTCGCCCCCTCTCGGCACCGCTACGCAAGGAAATCCGCTCGCGAGCCCAGATATGCCACTACCCGCGCAACTGAAAGTCAAGGTGAATTGCGACAACGGAACTTATTTCACACTTGTCGTTCCATTCAATATCGCATATCAGTCATTGCGGGACCGGATCGATGCCAAGCTTTCTCGATTCACGAATAGCTCGATTGCTAAGGGCAATTTGAAATTACGATATCGTGACGAGGATGGAGACTCGGTGACAATTGAGAGTGACGATGACATCCAGATCGCATTTTCAGAGTGGCGCGAAGGTGTGCGCAATATGTACAATGGTGGCGTTGGAGAAATAGAACTTTTCTGCGTCGGCGAAACCGGTTGAGCACGTCCAGGACAACTCGGTGGCAGAACTCATATGGATACTCTTGAACACGAAATCCCTGCGAATATGAAAATCACGCTTTTCGGAAACAACCGAGGCATAATCCCCAATATGGAGCATATTGATAATACTATGGTTACAGGCGGATCGACACCTTGATACCATTCTTTCGTCTTTCTGGTCGTTTGTTGACCGACATTCGTTTCATGATTTTACGATTCTTGGACATACTTTAGATACCAGACCTGCTTGGTCACAGACGGGTTGGCCTTGGGTTTCTGCCAGACTAAAAGACCCTTACATTCGTTTACATTTTTTCAAGCTCCATCGAGGGAATTTCGATCGCTATGGATATTGCCTTTGTTACTGGGGCTATTTGAGAGCTCGCGAGCAAGCGTTTTCGTTCTGATCGACTTGCGCACTTTATACGTCCGACCATCACTTTCCGCATTTCAGCGGCACGAACGGTCGTCGAGGTTCAACAGATCCTTGCCGAGGTTAGGTAGCGTGCGCCTATACTAACCTCCACAGGGAGCTGAGAGAGGAATAATCAGGTATTTTTCGGACTTTGACTACGTTTGATAACCTTGCACGGGTCGGCGCTAGTTTACATAGATGGCGGTTCTGCTATTTCGCACATCTGACTTCGCAAGCATGAAAGAGCAAAGAGGACTGATAACAGCATTTAGTAAGGAGTAAAACCTGGGGCTTCTTCTTTCGTATTGCAGGTGTAATGCGAGATCAGACTTGACGAAGTTGACGGCCATGACAGTTTTTTAAAAAGGCATGGCGTGCACACAGTCGTAGATCCTCTCTACGAAAAAAGAGCTAAGAGTTTGAGAGCTAGTTGAGCTGCCTACCTATATATAATATATAGGTGGACTGAATTGAAGATAGTCAAGTCGTTCGGCGTCTTGTTTTATTCGAATATTCCAAATCTGATTTAAAACATATAGTCTTCAAATAAGTATACCTGAAATACTACCCAGTAGTTTGTTCCTGATATCCATGGATTGAATTAAGTGAGCTACGTCGGAAGTGATATGCTTTAACTCCATCACATGAAGTTGAGGTCAACGGACAGAGCCCTCCGCATTTTACCTATTTCGTCTACCCGGCTCTATATCATTGCTTCCATCTCGCCTAGATTGATAGTCTACACATGTACTTGTCTCCATATCCCGCCTCCATCATTTAAATAGACATCTAGCGTTCCATCGACCTGGCGTACGGTCGTCCCGTATAAATGAATAGGTGGCACCCATGGATTTATTATCTACCCGCTCAGCTGCCCTGACGATCACTCACTTTCCAGGACTTGTAGCTTTCTTCGCTCTTATGTAACCGGGTCGTCATATATCTATCTACCTTTCGGGACTCTCCCGTTTATAGCTATAATTAAAAGTTTATACGCGCACAAGATGCTCTCGTCTCTAGCCCGATTCCTCCTGCTCTCCGCCGCCGTGATGCCGGCGGCGCTGGCGAAGCCGGAGCAGATCCGCGGCGTGTCGTCGCCGATTTTCCATTTCTATCTGCAGGCGTACCCGCAGGATCGTACGTTTTACTTCTTCTAAGATCTCTGCCTATACCCCCAAACCTACGTACCTACGAGACACTTAGTTATATATGTAATAAACTAACAAGCACAAGACACGATCCCCGTCATGGGCCCCGAGGCCAGCAGCGAGTACTTCAACATCGGGGGCACGATCCAGAGCACCAACAGCTCCATGTACCTGAACATCGGCAGCGACTCGACGTCGTACAAGACGCTGACGTTTGCGGAGGCCGGGAGCACGAATGCCTGGGCGCTCGAAGGCGATACCATTATCACGAGCCAGAGCAGCAGTTTTGGTCGCCAGCTCAATTTCTTGGTGTGCCAGTTGAGTGGCAGTTATTGGCAGGTTTACCTACAGACCGGTAGCGAGACCCCGGCTGGGAAGACGTGCAGTAATTACCAGAGCCTGCATTTGCCTTGTCTGTGTTAAGGGGGGACTGAGAAGATTGGTTACTGTATGTAAATAGTACATATTATGGAAATTTAGGAATTCCACGTTTTCGATCGCAATATCTGAACCAAAATCACATAGTCAACTTGCTACTCATATTGTCTAACCGGTGGCGCCGTGGAGAGGACTGCGCTTGATTTGTCTCTTTGCGTTTGGATTCTATCTGACCTAGAATCCATCAGCTCTTTGAGCACCTGCCGCTCATAACTATTCTCTGGACAGTCTTTATGTTTCTCGTGCGTAGCTTTTTATCATAGCATTTGGCTTGTATGTACAAATTTGGTACATGATCGGTACCAATCACAGCCAGATATTCCATCTTGGCCTATCTTCCTCAAAGGTCAAACCAGAACGCCGGCTTATGCATTCGCCAATGAAGGGAGCGAAGACCTTCTGTCGTCTCCTATCGTACAAAACCGTAAATATCTCCTCTCGCAATATCCTCACCTAGGATACATTAGAGTTCAAAGATAGATAGCAGCAGTTCTCTTGAGTCATGATCAATATATGGCGTTTCCCGTCCCATACCATATCTCCTCAACCCTATCACTTTCTCTTCTTTTCCGGATACGTAAGTTTATTCTTGAATCTCGCAAGGTGGTAATTGACCTCGGCGCTCTTCGGTTTGGACGGTTGGGGGCCGTCCATGCATTGTCGCAAAGCTTGCTCGACTTGTGCGCATCCCGCCGTGCTATATCCTGCCGAAGCCCAACAAGCTACCCGACGAATTGAATTAGCTGATACACATTATCATAAGGTGTCAATTACCCTTATCCCCTCGTTTCTTGCTGGAAGAGTGGAAAATGGGCGTCATTCAAGGCGTACCTAGAACAGAAGACATAATGCTCACGCATGGTCTTTCCTGCTTGCCATTCGGATTGCGAACTCGGAGAACCTTCAAGGGAGGCAGACGAATTGGCTTCTGGGAGGCCGACATCTTGGAGATTAATGCGGCACAGGGATACTAGTATTTGCTCACCGGTGTTGGCGTCAGTCGAAAATGGCGTGGGTCGATATTGAAGCTTTTCCTAGATGAAAAAAAGGGAAAATTAGATAGACCCACATGGAAAAGATTGATCACGTGAGTTTTGAGATTATCAATGCCAATGCGCACAGCGCGCGGAAGACGCACCAGCATAGGACCAACATAAGACCAGAGCGGACCAGAGCTAATCCTTATGGATACCATCAAATGAAGCTAGAAGGGTCGAAGGGACCCCATTCCATGGATCCAATTACTTTTGTCAATGCTTATTTTTTACCAAAGACTCTTTTTAGCTAAGTTCCCTAGCCTCTATTCGCATTTCATCCCACTCAACGACCCATCTACTCTATTACGCTTGGATCAAACAGGACAGTCGCCCTTCCATCCACCCACCATTAGAGGTTAGGGATGGAGATGGTATGCCTGCATGTACGTGCATACCCGTCCCTTAGGGCTTGGGTTCACATGCTGTGATTGGCATGCCACGTCGTACACGTAATCCCACAAATGATGGACCCGATGGCACGTATCACAGACTAGGAGATGACCCCGTCGAGGCTTGCGAGGCTTTTCGACACGAAAATGAATCCATGGATATCACCGAATTCTGGCCGGCGACATCGGCCACTCCTCTAGAGAGCAACTAAGTAGCTAGCCGCCGTTGGTTTCGCAAGTTTCGCAAAAAGAGGTAACGAGTTGTCGAATCTAGACAGTCTTAGGACCTACTAGACATCATACGAATCTCTTGAAGATCTCGAATGGATCAAATAGATCGAATAGCTTTGATTCCAAGTGGGTTGGTTCTCACGAATTGGTCTAGAAGTCCAACTTCAGCGGAGGCATCTTGTCGTCAGTCAAATCGTCTATTGACTATCTACTGCGAGTTTACAACATAGCTTCTATCGATAATAGATGGTCTATGCCTATACGATTAATGATCACCCAATAACATATGACCCAATAACATCATGGTGTCGCCCTTGCCGGCGGCTTGATGTCATGAGCGGGTTCCCTCTCTATACTGGATCTCTTGGTCTTACTCGGTTACACGCCTCAGCTCACGAGGCGAGATCTATGTAGCCAAGCACTGAGACCCCATCCTAAATCGGCGTATGAAAGTCGCGCAAATCCGAAGCTGACCTTTTGTCGTTGAAAAAGAAAACAGAGAAAAAACTGCTCTCGTGTCTCCACCCGTAACGGTCTCGACGTAGTACTACGGGACTATTAGGACGCGCTTGGAGATCGAGGATATGATCCCCCTTGCTGGTCGCTGGTCCTGTTATTACATATTAGTCGCTAATTAGTTTGTTTGGTCACGCTTCGATCCTCGGCTGATGGAGACTGATTGATAAGATAATTTTTGCTAGCGTCTCCTCTTTTGGATAATCTGATCGGCTAGCTCACCTGGTTAGGACTAGCCATGCAACGTTCCTTGTCGTAATGTGGGGCGCTAGTTCGCCTGGAATGCCCGAAGACCTGCCACCTTTGGAGCAGCTGAATTTTTCTCGACTGCTCTCTAGCAGTTACATATGTACACCTTGCGCAGGATTCCCGTTCTCAGCTCAGGTACAAGGCATGGATGATTTCATGGGATGGTTTTACGTAATTGACTCTTTCAAACGAAGTCGAACAAAGTAAGGGCCAGAAAGTTTGTGGCACGATGAAATTCTCCGAGACATGATATTGATATTAGCTTCGAATCTTTTCAAAGCAGAACCCGGGACAGTGCTCTATTCTGGTATAGGTTCCATAATGGCTCTTGCTTGATATAGAATATGCAGTGTTTTTTGAAATCACGTAGCTCGCGAATCATGCTTTAAGCTTGGCGACAGGACCACCCTCGACCACCCTCATCCCGGTAGCGAATAATACCCCACTCTTTCTAGCTAGGTAGGTCCCCTGTGTGGCCAGACCCAGAGATCAAGGTTGAGTAGGTGCTGTTCCCACCTACCTCCTCTGGTTCTCCGGTCAGGACGGCAGGAGCACCGAGCCATTTGATCAGATAAAAGGGCAGACGTACCACCCGATTATCACTCCTACTTCTTCGCCAACCTCTTATCACCACTCTTCTCGGCCGAGAGCATCCTTATATATATAATTGGCAATTATATATATATAAGGATACCTACAACATCGAAAGCAATCGATCAAGAGCTATCCGAGTATAGCTGTCAGTCACGATGAAAGGTCCGCTCAGTCACTTCACTCGGCCCGCCGAGGCGCCGGTCGAGGAGAAGACCACCCCGGCGAACGACAAGGAGATGGGCGTCGTCGACGATCAGGCTCGCTACAGCGAGACTGACACCGATCCCGATAGCATCGATACCAAGGCCCAGGCAGGTGTCCAGAAGATGGAGGCTACCACCAAGGTCTGGTCGCGAAACAACCTTATTCTAGCTTACGTCTTGTAAGTTACACAGCGAAAACCAATTATTTTATAGACACAACAACTGACAAAGCTCCAGTATCTGGATCATCTACTTCGTCGACTCCATGCAGCAGGGTATGGGTACTCTTCTAAACCCGTACGTTACTAGCGCATTCCAACAGCACTCGTTGACTGCTGCTACTGGTGTCATGTCTGGTATCATCGGTGGTGTTTCGAAGCTTCCTCTGGCCAAGATTCTCGACGTTTGGGGCCGACCTCAGGGTTTCCTCGTTGTTGTCCTACTTTTGACCATTGGACTTGTCATGATGGCAGCTTGCAATAACGTTGAGACCTATGCCGCCGCTCAAGTCTTTTACTGGGTTGGGTAAGTTTATTGGACCTCCTATTCACCTCTGGGCTCCCTGCTAATTCTTCCCCAGATACAATGGAATCAGCTACTCTCTATCCGTTTTCATTGCCGATACCTCGCACCTAAAGAACCGAGCCCTTATGCTGGCCTTCGTCGCGTCTCCCTACATTATCACCGTCTGGATCACCAGCCCGATGTCTTCCAGCGTCCTATACGGTATCGGTTGGAGATGGGGATTCGGAATTTTCTCCATCGTCACCCCGATCATGTGTCTGCCCCTTTTCTTCCTGTTCACCTGGAACTACAACAAGGCGAAGAGGGAAGGACTTGTCATTCACACCCCCAGCGGCCGAACCACCTGGCAATCGATCAAGTTCTATTTCTGGGAGTTTGACATCATCTGCCTCATCCTGATTTGCGGTGGTTTCGCGCTATTCCTCCTCCCCTTCAACATCTACTCCTACCAGTACTACGGCTGGAGGGACCCCCTGACCATCTGCATGATCATTTTCGGTGGTCTCCTTATCATTGCAGCCGTCGTCTGGGAAGTATACTTTGCGCCGGTCAAGTTCATGCCTTGGGAGCTTCTCAAGGACCGTACTGTCATTGGAGCCTGCATTCTCGCCGCAGTTCTGTTCGTCGAGTACTACATCTGGACTTCCTACTTCTCTTCTTTCCTCCAGGTCGTCCTCAACCTTAACCTCATCCAGACCGGTTATATCGGCAATATTTACAGTCTTGGATCGTGTTTCTTCTCCTTCATTGTCGGTATCCTAATTCGCTGGACTGGTCGCTTCAAGTGGATCACTCTGTACTTCGGTGTCCCCGTCACTATCCTCAGCATTGGCCTGCTCATCCACTTCCGGCAGCCCGGCACCTACATTGGCTGGATCATCATGTGCGAGATCCTGTATGCCTTCGCCGGTGGTGCCTGTGTCATTGGCGAGCAGATGGCCGTCATGGCTGCCGCGAGCCACCAGCATGTTGCCGTCGTCCTCGCTGTAGAGGGTATGTTTAGTAGCGTTGGCGGTGCCATTGGAGGCTCCATCTCTACCGCTATCTGGACCGGCCTCTTCCCCGCCGCCCTCGCCAAGTACCTACCCCCCGAGAGCCAGGCCAACCTCACCGACATCTACGGCCAGCTCCCCGTCCAGCTTTCGTACCCTGTCGGTTCCCCAACCCGAGAAGCTATCATCGCGGCTTACGGCGACTCCCTGTACTGGATGTTCGTCGCCGCGACCTGCATCACTGTTATAGGTCTCGCTGCCACCGCCATGTGGCGCGACATCAAGGTCAAGGACTTCAAGCAGGTCAAGGGCCGTGTAATCTAAAATGCATGCATATATATAGCTTAAAATACCCACAACTCGATATCTATATATCTATACTTTCAACCGGCTCGAAGAACTTGCTTCGCTGGGAGCCTGTCACATAAAAGGGGTTCGCGCCATGCTTGGATAATGGCGACTAGGATAATGGGGTGGATGGATTGGTGTGTAGGGATGAGCGGATGAGTCGATGTGTAGGATGAAGACGCTCTCATAGACTTACGATACCTGCTGGTTTACTCAACCACGCTCTCTAGAAATTTAACAATAATGTTCAATCACTAAACCGTCTTCAAATCGGTTATTGAATGTACACGTATATTTTTACATATGGTATGTAACTTTTAGGGTTTGGACGTAATTGTTATAAAATCGCTGTATCACTAATAAGTAGAATGCTATCGGGTCATGCACCAACGCTCCTATGTCGCGTTACTAAGGATAATACCATGGTACATATGTCCGCTGTCCCAGACAGCGAGGTTTGGATGCCTTGTCGTGGCGTATCGGAAAGCTGGACTTTGCACTCTTAAGTAGGGGAGTTGGTCCATTATACCCCTTAATCCCATGAGGGATGGTTCTCTCCCCGGCCATGAGAGTTCCCAAGGAATAAAGAGTTCCCATAGTATATCCTTTTATAATCTTAGCGAGGTAGGTGTTGAGACTAATTACGTGGTAACTTAATTGTTCCTTATGCTGAAATGAGTGGTCACTGGTCAAGGGAAGATGGTACGAATTCTAAGGAAGTGTGAGATACTGTATAGGTGTACTCTAAATATCGTTTTGAAACCTGGGCTTTAGAACTTTTCCACCTTTCCTGATACAAATCGCCTTATACCAATTTCTAGGGACTGCTTTCAGTTACAGTACATGGGATCGTGGATAGAACATGTATATAGGACAGGCGTCCCCCCTCTGCTCTTACAGCTAGATGATCAAGTAAATATATCTATCATTAGCTCGTATACCGTATATCTTACATGTACGCTCGTTGGTCCGTATCGTGCTAAGTCCCAGCAGTTAGAAGACAACACTTTTTCGAAATTTCCTCTGCAATCATTAAACTTTTACTAAAAGGAGATATCAAAGGACGAGATACTGGGGTTATATATAGTACCAAGGGGAATTAGGTAGTATTACAACCGGAGGGAGAAAATGTATATAAGACACGTCCATAGAGCAAGGCCAAACCACAACATTCAGGCGATACACTCTCCCCAATGGATTTTTACTATGCGTTCCAGCTCACACCTTACTTTCTCAGCTTTCCATCGACTGGTACGGTTGATGGCCATCATGTTTCTGATCAGTTGCGCGCAGTCTGTAAGGGCTGCCTGTTGTCCCCGTGCAATTTTTGGTAACCTTTTCAACCATTGCTGGAAGATAGGATGTAGTATGTAGCGGTTGGAAGTCCACATGCGCCCCTTGTCTTCGTAGAAAAAAGAGTTGCGCGTGCTGTTTGACGTATTGTGGCCGTCCATATCATCCCGGAAACCTTTCAGTTCCCCGAGGTTTGCGACAAGTACCTCAGTGATTATGCAACCCAAAGGCCATATATCACTTCTACGTCCCATAGCCCTATCCTTTTTCTTGTTGACTTCGGGTGGTTGATATATTCCACCTAGCTGTTTAGCTTCTGTCCCTACTGTGTATGTAATACGTGGTTTGTTTCTCCCCCTAGTGAAGGATTCGAAACGTTTTGGTATTCTGATAGCCGAGATACCAAAATCTATGATCTTCCAAATTCCAACAGAAGAGGATGATGTTGGATCGTCGAATACCAGGATATTCGTCGGCTTGAGGTCCATGTGGCAATAACAGGTCCGCTCTCCTGGCCATTGTACCCGATGTAAATACTCAATCGCGCCGGCAATTCCCTCCATCTGTACGAGGCAATCCCTCATGTAGTCCTCGCCAACAACTTCTCTAAACTTCTCCTCCAAGTCGGTCCGCGCATGGAGCGAGAGAGAAGAGACACAATCAACTCTGCTAGACGTAATCATACACATGGAAGTAGATAAGCGGATGTCTTCCTCCATTGCTAGTGCATTCCGTAAACGTCTGAGAATTGCGATCTCGTTTTTAGAAGTCGCTATCTGTAAGTCTTTCTTGGCGACTTTCACTTTCCCCGTCGCCGGATGCTTAGAGATATACGTTAATTTATCGCCCGCATTTTCACACTGGGTCGGTCGACTTACTCCGTTCCTAAATATAAGATGCCCCTTAGCAATACTATAAGCATAGACGGTGCCATTCATACCATGTCCCAAATCTTCTCGTTCTCCGTGGAATGGGAGCCGCTGTCCAGGTCGCAATGTTTCATCTTCGCCTTCCCTTAACACTGGGGCAGTGAAACGCCAAAGCGAATCCCAAACCGAGGCCGCCATCGATTGCAGGCCGAGCAAACTGCATAGGTCTGACTTATCCAAAATCAAGAGATTCTCGTCAAGAGGTTCCCTTTTTTTGACCCAATCTAGAATGCGTTCCCTCACGCCAGTAGCCTTGATATACAGTAGGAACGATACCGTTCGTATGAGATGTTCTCGAATAAAGCGAACATCGTCCTCATCCAAGGAGTGTTCCCCTATCACGGAGTTGAATCCGGACTCATCCCAACTGTCCTTGAGGTCCTCTATACCAAAAATACATTCGCAAGTCTCAAGTGTATGACATCCACAACTCAAACCGCTGCCGTCATAAATTGCACTCATACTGAAAGCTGTAGAATAGTGCATGAGTTAGAAGAGTTTATACGTCAGTATATTGCGTTAGGCTTAGATCGAACAGTAAAAGCCTCTTATACCACTGATACCTTCTCAGCTTTCAAACCAATACGGAGCATACTTTTAGCTGATCTTTAATCTATTCTCACCGAACATGCCACTTAACCCCCCCTCATCATTGCATATGCATTTACGTGCCTTGATCACTGCGCACCTTCAGCCAATCGCTCGTAGAGAGTACCATCCACCCTCCCTCTTCATTACTCTATAATTATTTTATCTAACTGGGATGCGTTAAGCCATCTCTAGAGCGGATCCGGGTAGCCTTAACCTTCATATAAAGCCAACTACTCAGATACTGGGAACATGTATGCATCCCCATCATCCAAGCCTTCATTCCCGAAGCTCTGCTCGATGACCAAAAGGGACGTTTGTGTCACAATCTCGATACGGCTAGTGAAGCGGACACAGCGTAGTATATACATCAACTAAGAGCCGTCCTGCCCCCATGATTGCTATATAGTTGTAATCACGTATTAGTAACCATTACAGTCTCCCTCCTACACATATACCTGCAAGCTAGTTCCTACAAAAACAACCATGACTGCTGCATAGGCAGCTGTGGATGCTAACACATCCTTACCGCTTGCATCAGTTGCAAATACCACCACAGCAGTCGCAAACATTGTCGTAGATATCAGCGTCGTCACTAAGTCCCCTATAATCGATGGCTTGAATGTCATGATCATTACCGGCGCAATCACAGCCACACCCCCAATTATTGCCATGAAAACCCTTGACTTAATACCTTCTATCAGTCGTCTCTGTGATAGCCTTCCCTTGTCAAGCTCCCGGAATCCAAGGGGCCCGATCGAATAAGACGGAACGGTACCGAGTGCATCCCTTTTCGCCACCCACCACGGTACATTCCAGTCAACGGTATTCGTCCTCTTTATAACTTTAAACTCCTGTTTCCCTCCAAGAAACTCGTACACGAGATTCGAATCGAACTCGATACTTTGCGATAACGTTTCATAATTCCGAACAGCATCCGCTGAATACTGTCAGCGACGGAGAGACATGTCGTTATTATGTAATTAAAACTCACCGTATCGTTGGAGCAATTTGTCTACCTGCCTATCTTCATCCATATTATCCACAGCGCCCAACTCAGCTTTATGAGATTTAATGGGATTCATCAGGCCATTTTGTTTTCTCACAAGCTCGGCTTGCAGTTTTGCGATGCGATAGAGTTGTAGTGCCCGGAAGCTGAGAATAGCTACTCTTTGCACTTTATCCCCATCAACCTGCTGTATCTGTTGACGTAGTAATGCGTTGTCCTCGGTAGTCGAAAGGATTTCTGGTAAAGGCGGCGAGATGCCGTTTGCTTCCCAGCCAGCCTCAACATCGTGGTCTGTAGGACTCATATTATGGGAAGACATCGTTACGATCAGAATTGAAAAAGGGCCACCTTATTCTTACATATTTTAAAAAAGGATTCCCCTCATAGAAACCGTTAGGATTAAGTACCTAGGCAATACGTTGCGAATTATAATAAACACCAAATTCGACCGGAGTGGGGTTGATAGAGCCTACCCATAAGTATATGAAAACTCTCCTTTAAGGCGATGGCACGTTATCTACCATCTCAGCTACTTATTCACGTCATCTAACCAATGATTTCCGGTGGTGGTTATCTGAGGCGGACGCACAGAATGGGGATAGGCTCGATCACCAAATTAACACCATCAGCGACCCAATCCAGAAGCTCGGGGTGTTAACACCAAGTGTGAAAGGAGCTGTGTGACACGGCAGCTGCTTATTCAAATACAGAATAAATGTACAAAACAGAAAGTAAGTACTGACGCTGCCCTTCCCAGACCATTTCCCCATCTAAGGCTCATTGCGGCTTCGATGCCCATCAATTTAATTGGATTAAAACATGCTAGCTCTCTGAAACCAGCAAAAAGAACTTGGAAGACGTATTCTAATACCACTTCCTCCCTAAGTAGGTACTTATAGCTAAAGTAACCCTATAATCGGGGGCCCAGGAGTCCAACCCGCAAACCCATGAAAGCAACCTAACCGGAGAGCCGCCGTTGAGGGGGCCGGAAGCCGGCACCTAATTCATCTCGATTAATGGCGAATGATTCTTTTTATCCCAAATCTTGTTGAGTCTTATATATTTTATGCGTAAAACTCAAGTCTATTATGAATCCTTGCGACTTGATAGAGCTAGGTAGAAACTCGCATAAGGTATCGTACGCACCGCTCGAAACGAATATGAAAGAGGCATGTTTACTATGGAATTAGAAAGATAGAGATATATAGTTTCAGTAAGAAAAACTTTCCGATCTCGATCTCACGGAGATGGATAGACATCGGAGACTTTTAACTCATCTCGGAGACTTCTCGACGCATAACAACTTGGAACATATATATACAGAACATAAATATCTCTATCATTAAGAGCTTACAAATTCCGTCCAATTACTTAAGTTATTAGGTTGAGGAAGCTAATACGGTGTTTCGAGTCAAACCCTTGCTAATGATAGCCTCTATTGGCGGACTTAATGCACGCTATGCCCTTAACGCCAGCCCAAGAAGTATTAGTTCGAACCGGATGGTCCCTCCATCACTGCAGTTCTAGCATTTAATGGCTCGGTAGAGAATAAACCTCCAGACCAGAAATAGTTCTTGGGCTGTTAGCCGGTTCGGGACCCGTCCCCGAATGCAGGTCGCGGCTCTAGTCGCGTCTTATCGCCGGATCGCTCACCTTGCCGTCGTATCTCAACTACACTAGAACAATGGTACCATGTTCCGCGACACTCTCTGTACATAGATCCGTTCTTAGTGAACGGGATAAAATATTATCTCCATGTGGCTGTGTCGCGAATGGAACTTCTCGATCCCCAGCCCCTTTATGGGGAGTAAACCGGGGAATGAATCGCGAACATAAATATACCCTTTGAACCTCGTAAGTCCTACGATCTTCCCGTAGACTCCATTGTCTACGAACAACGCCGAAATCGCACAGAGACCCGAAAATCGCTTGACAGCAATCCCCCGCCAAATATCGACCAATATGGCCCCGCCCAAGAAGCTCACAACCGCCCAGCTGGGCAAATCCGGCCCTCAGGTTCCCAGGCTCGGGTTCGGGTTGATGGGGTTGAGTGTAGGATTTTCCGTAGTAGCGTAGGTTGAGACAACCAACCCATAGGCCATCAGCAACGAATATTAGGCTAACACCACACAAAGACCCGATGAGGAACGTTTCGCAGTTCTCGACCGCGCCTGGGAGCTCGGCGAAGTGTTCTGGGATACCGCGTATGCGTACGGCGACAGCGAGGACCTCGTGGGCAAGTGGTTCAAGCTGCACCCGGAGCGAAAAAGCGACGTCTTCCTAGCCACGAAGTTCGCGCTCGAGTTTCGAGGCATGGCTGAGTCGGGACCCGTGGTCGATGTTGACAGTTCCCCTGAGAACTGCGTTACGAGCTGCGAGAGGTCGCTGAAGCGTCTTGGTGTAGACTGTATCGATCTGTTCTATTGTCACCGCTTCGATAAGGTGACGCCTGTTGAGAAGACTGTGGAGGCTATGGTCCAGCTTAAGAAGTAAGAGAAGATCCCGGTGACTGAAAATTGCCAAGAGGAGTGTTACTAAGTTGTGATTTAGGGAGGGCAAGATCAAGTACATCGGGCTATCCGAGTGCTCGTCCGATACTCTCCGACGAGCCCACGCGGTCCACCCCATCACCGCCGTGGAAGTAGAATATAGCCCCTGGTCAATGGACATCGAGACCGAAGCGGGCACCAACCTCCTCGCGACAGCACGGGAGCTTGGGGTTGCTATCGTGGCGTACTCGCCTCTCGGACGAGGGTGGCTGACGGGCCAACTGAAGACGCTCGACGACTTGGAACCAGGGGACGCCCGTAGGGTCATGCCGCGATTCAGCGAGGAGAACTTCCCGAAGAACGTAGAATTGGTCAAGAAGTTCGAGGCTTTCGCCAAGGAGAAGGGGTGTACGCCTAGCCAGCTGGTTCTGGCGTGGACTATGGCGCAGGGACAGGATTTCTTCCCTATCCCTGGGACTAGGTCCATCAAGTACCTGGAGCAAAACGTTGGGTCGCTCGATGTCACGCTTTCGCCGGCGGAGATCAAGCAGATCAGAGACCTTATTGGCACGATTCAGGTTGCAGGTCTGCGGAATGCCGCACTCGCGACGGTAGCGGCTGGGGTGCTTCAGGATACCGTTCCCCTGTCCTGAGCTATAGATATGGGCCTATATGTAAATATATGCTAGCTTTATATTATCAGTGCAATATCCCCTATGTTGTATCTCGTGATGAATAGCGACTTGGTGTCTTGCTACTAGACGGGTTAGTAAATGGGCTTGATCAGTGTTTGTGCAATCTAGATACCTAGACAGATCGCGCGTAGCATTCATGGATTTGATACGAAGAGGATAGCTTAGATGTGTCTTTTGGAGTCGAAGCCGTCGTATTTCTCGACCCATGTACCTTTTATATGTCTCATCGAAATGAAGGTCTCCGCGACGCTTGCCTATTTGCCGCTAGGTAGTAATACACAAATGTTGCTGACGTCTCTTCGCCACCATTACGATTATGTAGGGTCCTTTCAGTCTCCTTCTCCCAGTTCATCGTCCTCGTCCATTTCGTCGTCCTCCGCCGCGTCATCGTCGTCATCGTCGTCCTCGGAGCTCGTCCCTGAGCCTTCGCTCTCACCTTCAGAACCAGGATCATAATCTTCTTCATCTTCATCCTCATCGTCCTGTAATTGCTGTTCGGCCTCCATCTGAGCTCTCTCCAATTCTGTCATACCATCTTCACCAGCGTGACCATTGGCCTCGTCTCCTTCGCCATCTGCGTCTTTCTTCCCCTTTGCGTTTTCTGCTAGCTCCCTCTTGGCCTTCCGTTGGTCCGCCATACTTCGGTCCTGAAGCCTGTGTCGCATGACATAATCTTGGTTAATGCCTCCGTAGTCCTCCTGGTCTAGCATCGCAAATTCGACCTCATCGGTTGCCTCGTCATCGCCGTTCTCACCCGTGAATACTTCAACTACCATGTTAAATGTTCGCTGTAATACGTTCGTGTAGCTGATAGCCGCGATTTTATCCAGTGGTATGAATAACAGTGGCTTCTTGAAGCCCCATAGGATCCCATTTTCTAGGAAGAAAAGGTAGCCATCCTTCGAGCCCCTGAACCCCTTTACATGAACAGCCGGCTCTTTCGGACGATGTGGCTGGCGAACTTTGCTATGAAACTTCGAAGGGTCTGCTGCAACGATTTGTACGTTATTGCCAGCCGCCTGAAGGCATTTATTCAGGGCCCAGTGGAATAGCGTGCTATACGAGTCGGAGACGGCCGACGCAGCACCGGCATTCGGCCCACCAATCGAGCCCGGCTTCGGGGCACCAGCAGAGACGGTAAACACCAGCGGCTCTTCAATAGGAGCGCCGGATTTTGACAAGGCGAAAGAGTTTCTGGGGAATAGGACGTAATTATGTTGCACCTGAGATTTCTCAGGTACAGGGAGGTAGAAGGCGTATTCTGACGGAATGATTAGTCTAAATTCAGATCTCAGTATCATATATATTACGTACCGACATCCTTCCACGCGTATATTATGCCGGGAGCAGGTGTTGTAGTGCCCGGAACGCGGGCATATAGGTGTTTAGGGGTGAAGCATAACTCGAACTTCTTGCGCTGCGGGATGGAGACGGATATATCTTTTATTTCCAACAGAATATTCTCGCTTGTTACATCCTCGGTCGTGGCTGTCGCGGTAGCATTGGGTGCATTGCCATTTTGGGAGGGTTCGATATCGACTCGACGACGCTTAAGTGACGACCCGGACTGTTGGTCGCCAATCTGTTCGTAAATGAAACTGGCAATTTTATTGAAGAGCTGAACGCGCGAGGGGGAATCTACGTGATTTGTAAGTAATTATATTAGATATAATCATATATGGTGGCTTAATAACTACCTGCAGCCTTGTGGATATCTTGCAGAATATCTGGTCGCGACTTAAATACAGAGTCTAGCATCTGGGTATCTAATCCACTCGCCATGGTGACGAAATGGGTTAAACGGAACGGTTACCCCTGGATTTGGGGTAAGCGAGTATGGGTGATGTTTGAAGAGAACTACAAGACTCAAATGAAGTTGGGTTTGGTGGGTTTTTGTTAAATGTTGATTCTATGATAAAATTGGCGATTTGTTTTGCTCCAAAAGTTTGTTACCACTAAACATATGACGTACAGGGGCCCCTAAAACTCTACGCACTGGAACAACAAGGCTGGAAAGCAAAATGAGCTAAGCACAGATCCCTTGTAATTCGTGCCTCCTTCCCCTATCTTATCGCTGTCTAAGGTTATTAGGTAAGCTATCAAATGTGTATCAATGATTGAGCTCAACGCATCACACATGGCAATCAATTGATATATTCCTTGCGCCACGTGTGGCTCTGTAGCTCTTCTCTCTCCAACCCCACATCAATTGATACCTACAGCTTCTCCAACATTGGGCATTGAGCTTCGTTTTATGCTGATCATATCATAAAATCTGTGTGTTGTTACGTATTGATTGCTTGTCTATCTCTGTCTCAAGAGGAGCCGACTATGTCTTTCCCAAATATCTGGCATCATCGGAAGGTGGCTGATACCTCAGCAAAAGCGTGCGAAGTGTGCTTCAAGCCCAGTTCCAGTGTACTTGTTACTCCGGAGAATAAGGTGGGTTGCTGCTTTCTCAACGTCACAAGTGCTTCATCCTGATACGCCGGTACATAGGACTTCTTTTATGTATGTCCCGCTCACCTTAAGGATAGAGGTTTCTGCTCTCCTATCATCGACCAGGATGCCGCAGCAGCCAAAAAGAAAAAGGAGATGGAGGACGAACTTGAGCGGGTAAAGAAGGAGTATGAGGAGAAACAGCGCAAGAAAAAGGAGAAAGACGCAAAGACCAGTAAAGAATCAGAAAAGGACAAGGACAAGGACAAGGACGAAAAGGACTCCAAGACAGCTGAGAAGAAAGATGAATCAAACGTAGATGACAAGGTTAGTCTCAGTTTGTATTTTGAGACGTGATATCTGACAGGTTTAGGACAAGGCAGAAGAAAGGGCATCGCCAAAGGCGGAAGAGGAACCACGAGTATTTGCATTGCAAAAGTCTATATCCATTCCTACCCTCAAACACTGCCTACTATTACTAATTACCTGCAGGACCTTCTATCAGCAGCGGCTTGATAGAAAACGCCAGGCCGAGATGGCCAAGAGGAACCGGGAACGCTTGAGCAATCCCAACTACTTCCCTTCCGTCCCCAAAGGTCTGCCTTGAGAGGTGAATTCTGCCTATATCCAGTGGGCCGGCCTGGCGTAGCAAGCTCGAAACCGGTCAAGCATCTGAACAATGTTCCCAGCGTATTTCCAGCATGTGCTTTCATTACACCTTTCAATACATATAAGCCAATAACGCTACTCAGGGGGAAGACGGTTGTCAATGAAAGGTACTCAGTACTTAGCGTAATGGCAGCCTTGATCGGACTTCATACCCTAGACACCAGAAACATCGCTACGACAGACGGCCTAAGTACCCTAAATGTCCATGGTACTCTAGGTTCGTTGAGTATTCGAAGTGGTAAGCCGAGCATGTCGCATCTTGGGTCGGCATACCAGTGCCGTATCACACATATTCCTTTTCATCAACACGCCCTCATCGCTCTCTAGAGACACGCCAGACGAGTTAGCCTTGCCATATGCGCCTAGGTACGTGCACTTTAGCTCGGTGGCTTGGCCTCAGGGTTCCATCAGTCTTTCCGACCTATAGGGCTGGCGACGCCATGTCTTCTTCCAGGACTCAGATATTTCGCCCCTGAGCATGAAACTCCGTAGCTCCGAGTTTAGATATCGATAGAAGTGCTCAACGGACCTCATTCTCGACACTTCGCACTACTTGTACTTCATATACTGTGGGAAAATTACTATGCAAAATGAATGGATCACTGGTGGGCTCCCCACTTCAGTCGACACCTTCATACTACTGCAGCCCGCTAAGATTAGCGCTTACACTGCATCAACAACGCACGGCAACCAGGTCTGATGATACCATTCCGAGCAACGAGGCAGCGAATACCGTGACACTCAATGACCGAAAGTGGTTGATCTACCGGTCATCTCCCGCGTATTGGTGAGCCGATGCACCATTAATGCAACCGATACATTCCAACGAGGTCACAAGGATACACTTGTCGTGCTTGCATCTGGAGAACTGTACTACTTCCCCCCTTGAATGGATTCAGCGCATACTATGCGTGTGACGACGCTGAGGGGTTTCGATATATCCTGCAAGTAGGCAGGGAGCTCCAGTGCCGTTTTAAGAAGCTCTGAGTCTGTAGGACAGGTAACATTTAATGGTGCAGCACCAGATTGTACTCGCAGAATGATTGGCGTACTTCGGCCATACTCGGGTTTTCTATAAACAAGCGGAAATGAGGCACATTACAACGTCAGCCTTACGATAGGTGGTACGGATCGGTTGGGTGCCTCGACCTTCTCCCACCGTTATCCACCGTCCAGGGGTATAATGTCGTGAACATCCGGATCTATCGCGGCGATCGCACGCGGCGACCAGTTGTGTAACCGGACGGAGGCTTTCACTTGTTTAATATGCAATGTATTGTTTCATTCTCTCGTCTCACACGCTTTATCTCCCCGTCCTATGGCTACACCATTGCATCGCCGGGTTTGGTTTAGGCAACCGTTTATCACCACTCCCAGTAACGATTCTGACATAAGCGACTCAACACTGCCATGGCCTCCAAGACCTACAGACTACCCGCCTCGGGCTTAGTGCTGTGTGTTGTGCATAGCACGACAGCGGCAGCATACAGGGTCGGACACCGCAGGTCCACCTATGAGCCTTTTCTTAGGCTTGTGCCCGGGTCTATCTTACTCTTCTGGATACTTACGGCTATTAGCCTTGTCCTCTATGGAATTCTCGCGTACTAAATGTCTTCGGTCCGGCTGATGAACCGGGCCATCCTATTGCCTACTTACGCGGGGCATCGAACAAGTACATAGTATATGCATACTAGCGCTGACATTTCTAGATTAATGTAGTATACACCCCCTCTGATCCTTCATATAATTGACTTCAATAATCCGTTCACACCACCTCTACGGACACCCCATGGAGCAAGGATTCATTACTAAGTCTTAAGGGTATATCTCGAGCTCTAGTTGGCTATGGCAGCTGCTTACGAACCCGATGGGTTTGCATGGTACAACTTCGTACAGGGGATCATGCAGCATTGTCAGACTTGTCTGAAGGTGATTATAGTTGGACATCTTGATCAGATTCACACTGGCATAAGTGACCGATCGCCGGAGGTGATGTCACCTTTGAGTAGTCATCACGGCGGCACATACCCGACTTGAACTCGGTAACGCTCACGAAGCGAGGTTCTCCTGATAGTCCCACATACCAATCCTCACAATCAGGGGAGGGCCTAGGATCAAGTTCTGCGCTCACCATCAGATGCGGTATCAGATCCGTCCTGGAAGCTCGGAAACACTCCTGTACGCCTAGCTACGTTTCCACATCACGCCTAATGGTATAATCCATGAATGTGATCGATCCTTTCGTCCATTCTCGATCGTCAGGTTGCAGTAACGGGTTCTCCGAGGTGTTATACGATGGGGCCCCGGATTTGCTCCGCTTTCACGGATCCGCAATGATGTTACACAGAAGCCGAATCCGAGCTCTCGGCATCTTCCGCTGTCTTTGCAGGATGGGCTATTGTGGTTATTTTAGGTTGGAATGAAACCTGCAGGGCTGAGCGATGCGCCGACTTGTTACGTAGGTCTCGCATTCTCTTCTATTCGTCCCACTACAATTCCTCGGCGCGTAACGAAAATTAATCTTAGACTTACTGTACGTCGATTTGGTCGATCTCGTATCCGTCTACCGCCGCGCCGAGCCGATTTTCCTGAGTCTAGGCTCACGTAGGGCTGGCGGCTAGCCCTACAACCTATCAAAACGGCTCAACTGCAGCCATCCGCTAGCATGTTTGCTTGCAAATTAGTCCTTGGCTAAAACCATCTAAGAATGACATCCATGTCTTGATCTTGAGATATTATCGACACACCGTCGACGGAGATCTCCGTTGCATCTCAATGTACGTGGTTTTAACGTGGTTTTAAGCTCGGAAGCTTGTTCTGAGGATATGTAGATGTAGATGCTCATCAAAATGTATCTTGGCCCCCATCCAAAAATGGCCCTTGCAAGGTAGGTCCACAAGCCTCGGCACTCGAAGAATCCCTCTCCACCGTGGCTTTCGTTGGCTAAACCTAAAAAGGGCGGATTTAAGGCTTCATACTTCGTCATCTTAACGTATGGCTCGCAAATCGCAAGTATTTGCGAAATTACTCCTTGATGGGGGTGGTAGGAAGCTGGTGGCTACCGGATTTTGCTGCTGGATCTGGAAATTCCCCAACAAGAAATAGTGACACGATTCTAAACGCCGACGACACAGTCAACGGCGATAGGAGCTTCTGCAGCTTTAGATTGGAAGTAATGAAACCAGAGGAACCCGATACTTTGGTAAATGGGTGGTTTACATAATATTGTCTCAGAAACAATTCACAAACGGGCACTATCACATCTGACGCCCCTTAACCATGGCACCAATCAGGTCTTATCCATATCCTCATGTACTACGCGAAATAGCCATCCCGCGGCGGCTTGACGGCGCGTTCCATGCCGTGTCACATTAATGAGCTGATAGCCCAACCATATCGTTCACACGTAGTAGACACTTCAGCTGCAGCGCACGAGATCAACACGTCGAGACTCGGTATATCCGAGGGATGGTTCTTTCTCGGGAGTATTCCCCATAATATAAACAGTATCAGGAACTTGCCGCTCTAAGCACTGCAACATGATCTCGCATCTCTATCTGTCGGCACGTCCACCGAACTGGAGGAAGAATAGACTGTCATGTTACATACATATGTACGCAGCTTACTTTCTGATAAAAATTTCGTCATATGGGCTGAAAGTTCGGACTTAAAATCCTACGTGTTATAGCTACCATACTACATAGTATGGATGTCTGGTAATACAAGTGTGCGCCCCCAAAAAGTGTGTTCAGATCTCGCAAGATCCTGATGGGCTAGCCGAGCCAATCCTATGCCAGGTCTGGGAGGGACAATCTATGCAAGCTTACTCAGGTACGTAGCTGGACCTTCATTTGTCACACCGAGGGCTCCCCGGCCGAGGAGGTACAGCCGACAGACGAGGCTACCATCCATTCGACGAGATCGGCTCGGCCGTACTTCGCTCGGTGCCCTGTCGGACATAATCCCTACGGTATCTTTTTTATGCTGGGCCAGCCGCACCCGCACCCGCGCCGCACGGCTACTTACAACGATGAGCTTATTACCTTAAGCATTGCATTACATACGCACACACGAGACAAAACCCGACCTTCGTCGGGGTCCTTTTCGTCGATGCTGACATGTTTACGTAAGGTCAGGATCGCTTGATGCTTGTTGGGTCTTTGTAAAACACCATAAACGGAAGCCCAACCCCCCGTTCATTATTATGTATGTATGTATGTAATGCTGACTCCAAGGTATCTTCGAGCCAGGTTCAAATAACCTGGTTGGAGCAGATAGCCGGGACAACGATAATAGGGCTTAGGGGGTCCTTTGTTTTTTTCAAAGTAAGAACCGGAGTTACATGCACTTGACCCCCAACATACATATGTACAACCTGGGCTATTGATCGTCCCCGGGTCCCGGCTCAGCGTCGAAACAAGTCTGGACGATCTGATTAACGGGCGTTGGATCACGGGGTCACGGGCCACTGGATGGGGGCATCAGCAGCAGCATGCCAGCACCCAGCGCCAGCAAGCAGCGATAGGGAAACCGGCCTGGAACAGAGCTGACCGCTGGCCCCCCTACCAGCGTTTCTGCACGTCGAATCCTTCCAACTCGCAACAGACAGACGCATCTATCTCTCTGTCCCGTCGTGCGCCTGTCCACTCAAACCCCGGGTTTTCTCGTGCGCGCAACCGCACCTCACCCGTACGATAACCGCATCGCGCGCGCGCGCCAGCCGTCTCGTCTCGTAGGTGGTGGTGGTGGTGGTGGCGCTCTTCCTTCCTTCCTACTTACTTGTCACCTACCTACCTGCCGTGCTACTACTGTACGTCTGCGGAACTCGATACGCGCTGCTGACTGCAGCGGCCGGGAGTCTGTCCGGCCGCCTTCCGGCCGCGGGTTCTCCCCCGGATTGCGAGCTAGCAGCCAGGCCAACCAGCCCTACTGCAGTAGATGGAGCGAGCAAGAACGCCCGCTGCGGCAGTGACAGCAATGCCATCCTTGCAGCTCTCATGCTCGGGAATGGCACACCAGCACGTTGCATACCATTACACCTCCCACGTCAACACGACGACGTAGGGCGCACACTAGGTACTTACCTAGTATGTATGTAGGTAGATACCCCGGGACGAAACGGCCCGCAACTGCGCGTAAGGAGCGAGTGACGGGCTGACAACGCACGTATATGTACGTGACGAGTCCCTTGGACACATGTACATACATGTGACCTTAAGCTATTAGCTACCTAGCTATGTGAAAATGCAGTTTTGCACTTTTTTCGGTTTTCACCTTGGCGCGCTAGATTTCTAGCTTAATTAGGCCGCATTTTGCGCGGGTGCTGTTGATGACGACGAGCGAAGATGGGGGCACAAGTAGCTAGGTAGCTAGCTACTAGCTAAGAAGCTGGTGCCGCCCGCGTTCACCTCGCATTTCGTACAATATGCGAAATAGGGGAAGGGCTGAGTGCGAAACGCCATGTCGGAACACAGACAAATGGTATCAAGGTAGGTACCTATGGTTCATGGTTCCTATGGATATAGCTATAACAAAGCGTGATATAGACAGAGCTGGAGCTGGAGCTGCAACCTTACATACCTACCTAGCTACCTTGCTGCTCCTTCTTCACCTTGTGCTACACCTTACACCCTTACCTTACCCCTACCCAAGCCGTCTTACCTAGGTAGCAATGGCACGCTGGTCTCGCCCACGATCATCCGTGCGCCGGCCCGAGTCGTATGGATTGGGAAGAGAGGATACCTAGTTTGGCTCGTTGCATATTGTGACCTCCTAGGTGGGCAGTTAAGCAGTTAGGGGTCCAGTTCAATTACCGCGTGGGGACCCTGAAGGCGAAACGAAAGAAGGGAGAAAAAAGATTATTACCTCGATCGAGAATCTTCATTTCGGAGCGGACCCCGTTGCGAGATGCGGCGCGTTTCGGGGGTCAGGCGTGGGTATCGTGGGTATCGTGCACTGCCCGTCCCCTTTCGTCCGGTCCCAAAGGAGTGCCCAGGGTCCAATTCTTTTTGCACTTCCCGTCTAATATACTCTGTATGTAGGTAGGTAGGTACCTTTGGACTCAGCAGCGGCAGGAGGAGAAACAAGGAGAAAAGCCACGACGCAGCAGCTCCCGCCAGACCGGTCAACCCCAGCGAAAAAGCCCATGTAACAGACCCGTCTCCTAGCGCACACAGGGAAGAAAAAAAGGTGACCTGTCACACTACGCCCGGCCGTCGCGTTCCTGCATGAAGAAGCAGCAGAGACAGCTCCGCGGCGTGGGAAACATATGTAGATCCCATCCCACATGGAGGCTGCCAGGGAACGTTTCTGTTTCTACGGTTTTTCTTTTTTTTCTTTTCTCGGAGATTTTCCGCCTGGTACCCTTCCTTCTAATTCCAACCTTCTCTTCGGACTGAATTGATATTGCATTATACGTTTATACGTTATCTGCCTCTAATCTAACCCTGCGCGGTGCTTTTGACTAGTGAAGAAATACAATGATAATAAATCACGATATTAAGAATGTGAGATAATTATTACTACATTGTTGCGGGAAGAAAATATGTTTTTATTTCTCATGAAGATGACGATGCTGAAGATAAAGCCCGAGCTTTAGCTCTAGCTTCTGTCAGGCGAACTCCGACGTCGGGACTGCGACAATAATAAGAGCAAGGCGGATTTGGCTATCTCGTCTAGGGATGAATAGAACAGTCCCTGTAACAAAACCTCATTGACTAAATTCGATAACGTAACGTCGTTGGCTCTGTCAGCAGAGCTGACCCTTTGTCATCAACGGCGCGGGTTGGGTTTTCGTGGGGAGTTCGCTCGATGGTCGATCAAGTGCTTATGGACGGACGGAATAACGGACGAATTTCGAAGTACAGATCGCCCGCGAGAAAGGCGATCACCAGCGTTTTATCTTAACGAGTATGAGCCTCAAACGATCTGACACGAGACAGTTCATGTAGGTAAGTAGATCGGTGCGCTGAGCTAGCTACAGAGAAACAAACAAACAGCTTTGTTTTTGACGTCAGCGGGATCTCCAGCTGGATCTACGAATCTGGTATTTGAGACCCTCTCTATTGCTTCAAGAGAGCATAAGATGCCACGGCAGAGTCAGCGCCAGCAACAGGCGGGGGTGACATGTGCGTCCCAGGCATAGGGGTGGTGGGTGTGCTTGCGACGCGTCGATGCTGTGACAAGAGGCATATTATATCGGTGATTAAAACATCCCACCTTGTCTACACCGACAGTTCCCAACCCATCGCGGCGCGCGCGCTGACGACGGGTCGCAATCATAATGGTGATCTCATCTCGGGGAAGCGCACATTTGCCAAATAGAGCTTCGTAAGGTTGGCAGGCTAAACCCGAGTCGACTAGCTGTCAAGCTGACGAGAAGAAGGGGGGTTGGGAAGGAAAGCATTAGCTTCGCTTACATACATTATTATTCTTCAACAATAGCGGGATATTAAAACAAAAAAAAACGCCACAATCCGCGGATGGGTAGGGCCAGGGATTTCTCGGGTGAAGTTCCACGGGCGGGATAGCGTCAGCAACGGTTGGTCTGACGGGAAAGATCGCAACCAGCATGGGGAAAACGGGAATGCCCTTGAGGATCAGACGGTAAGCATGGTTGTGAACCCCAGACCTTCTGCGAAAGGGAGGTAAGCCCTATGCCCGAAGCGTATATTCGGTAGGGTTAGTGGCGTGCATCTGACATTATGCCACAAGGGGGCTATCCCCTACCCCCCTTGTTTTGGCGATGCGCCGTACATATGATATCTGATTGGGGGTACATTTTGCGAAGTGCTTTTTTTTTATGAAGGGTATTAATGAAAGAGGTGTGCACGGAGAGAAAAGAGGTGTTAGACGAGGTGTCCAGCCCCTGTTGCTCGGACTCGATCCTTGAGCTATTAGCGGCGGGTTAGGTAAGATACTTGTTAGGGGAACCGGAGGGGAGTGGACGGTTCAATGTCAGCATTCGTTGGCTCGTGCTTGGAAGTAACATTTCACTCATAGCTACGTGTAGCTACGCGTGAGAAACGAACACGATCGTTGTTCCAACGAATGCGATTGAAGCTCGGTTAGTGAAACGTATGAGTACTAGGTAGGATTATTTACGATAGTGAGAAAAAGTAATCCTTGACGAGGCTTCCGCCAAACTAGGTTGTGTATCATAAATTACCGTTCCGCCCTGGTGGTAGCCTGATTGCAGGTACATCTGTACGCCGAGTAGCTACCTCATCCACCCGGCTCCGGTTGAGTGAGAAGGCCGGAACTACCCACTCGCTACAGGTACATTTTAAGCCCTGCCAAGCAAAGCGGCCGACTGTGGCACCGCACTTGGCGTTCGGGCAAGATAGGCGACCCTCCAAGGAGCCTTCCTCCAAGGCCGGTCGCATCCAGGAGAGTGTCTCGATGAAGACGTGAGCACAGTTTGGCAATTCTTGTTGTCCTGTAGGGGCGTGTGGCACGACGAATTTCGGTGTCGCAAGGATGCGTCTGCACTTCTTGCAGCGGATCTCCTTGCCGTCTTTCTTTTCGGCCTCGTCTTCAGTACCCTCTTTTCCTGGATCCACTTCATCCTCGAACCGGATGTGTTCAGCCTCCGGTGCCTGGTGGCAGTCCCGGGATTCCTTCAGCATTCTTTCGTATAGCCATTTCTGATACACGGGATGCTGCTCCACGGAGTTATCGTCTTCGGCAGGACATCCCATCTCCCACCACAACTCGAGCTGTCGCATGAAGCCATCGTTGGGACATGCGCGCTCGCGTGACTGACGAACCAATTCCAAAGCTTTCTGTACGGCTTGCTTCGAAGTTTGTCGCCGCTGAGCCGCCGACGCAGCCGAAGGAGCAAATTGCTTGCCCCCGAAGCGGTGAGGATATTTGTAGAGGAGGTAAGCGATCACACAACTGACAGACCGCGATATGCCCATGGCACAGTGCACAAAGACACCACCGGGGGATGGGCTATCGTCATCGGCCTGCAATCTGGCTGTGTCTGTTGAGACGACGTCCGTGCTGGCGCCACTGATTGGCGGATACAGGCCATTCTGGATAAAGCGTACCGCAGACGAGAAATGAATCAGCAGATCGGAGTCTTCGTCATCATCGATATCAATGCTCATGTGCCTGAAACGTTTTCCTTCCTCGCCCCATTTGTCGAATGAGAACTGAATAACGGAGAGCACGTGAGTGATGTTTTGTTCGTACAGCTTTTCCCGTTGGGTTTCAATATTCAGGGCCCAGACCCTGAAGGCTTATGTCAGTACGTCTCTCTCTATGCAAACTGAGATCCGTGTTACGTGGGGGGCTGGGCTGGGCTAGGGGTTTGAAATTACCCTCCGACATGAAGATTGTCAGGACCAGGTATCCTGGACATCCACATGTTGCTCGTCATATGTGTATTTCGACCCTTTTTTGTAGGGCCGTGTAGGACCCGTGTGTGATGGAATATTGAACCTCGCAGAATGGTACCCAACCGAGCCTAGTTCTGATCCAAGAAGAATTATCCTTCAGATATATTCTTATAAGGCTGCAGGTGAGTTATAGAAATAGACTTGAGTTGTAAACAATCAGCCTATAGCGTCTCTGTATAAAAATGTGTATGTAGCTCGCAGCAAACTCCTCTTTGTGGAATACTGGACTGATTGAGTCTTAGCACTTGAGCCTTATGTGTGACATTGACAGAAAACTGCACTTGTGGGTCTCTCTGTAGGAATATCAATTGATTGATTGAACTTCAAATATTGAATAATTATTGAATGGAACTTTGGAACATTTGGCCCCTCACCTAAGGCTGAAAGAAAAGTAGATACGTCCCATACATGTGGCGTCCGCGGCTGTGCACGCTGGCACGTTAAATCTTGGATTAGACTTATCATTATCATTCTTTCCGGTAGGGCTGAATCATGTGATGACTAGTCCCCGTTTTTACGCTAACCCGCTAGAAGCTCCAAGGCTATTAATAATGGATTGGTGGATGGGTTGACTTGCAGCTTTCCCTTCCGCTAAATCTTAGCGGCATTATGGGAATTCCCATCCAATCCCATCCAATCGAGATGGCACTTCAACTACCTAGGTGTTACCGTATTCGGAAAGAGGGAAAAGAAATAACCTTCAAGATGTGTTATCCGTCCGTCGTCATTCCTACGTAGTCAATTCCATTTTCATATGAAGACTACGATTAGGTCAGATGTTTTTCTTTAAATACTATATTACTCTATCTGAAAGCACTTTAGATTTGTCTATTCAACGAAACAGACACTATATAGTCTTAGACTACGCCTCTCTGCCAAGCGGCACTTTTTTACACTTCATATCGTAATATCAGATTGGATTCCTGTCAGCTCAGTGATGGTCCCCGAAACATCCGCGACACGCCGTATGTATATCCACAGTGAGGGTAATTTATCTCGCGCATAGCAACGTCTTCCACCTACCTATCTACCTACATATGTAAGTAGGAGTCTCCCCACTCTCCAAGTCCTCCTCACTCAATTTTCCCCGCCTGATGATGCGACGGGGCCGAACAAGAGGTGTTAGAATATCCTACTTAAATAACTTGGCGCTTAGGTGGAATAATGTAGGCCTTCTCGATGCGGAAGGGGAATGAATGGCCACTGGGAACTGTCATTTGACTATACGAGTATGCATGCGCAACGGAAAATTCATCTTGTTGCAGATAATGTCAGCGTCAGCATTTGTATGTATCAGCTTACCAGCTCCGCTACTAAGGACATGGGGGCCCTACCACTCTCTCTTAAGCATCATGTAAAGTGGGTGACTCGAAGGGAAGGACTAGATCCTCATCTACGACTCAACAAAGTCATCATCATGAAAATAAGACTACATCCGATTTTTATCGTCCTAGGTGGATATTCATCAACGTGCTGGATTTTTGAATCCGCATTGGGTGCACTTCTCAACACATAACACATACTAAGCAACGAAATACCCGTTGGTACGAAACAGTGCCGTCAGCGAGCAGCTGCGTCTCGTAAATTAACCATTGATAATTTGGAATCCACTCTACTAAATCCCATATGCGCCCTAGCGGCGCCTGGTAAAGTCTTGGCTGGAATACTGTAAAGGCAGGACCAAAATGCTTCTTCCTCAGTTATTTTGGCTACCGTATGTCAACTTCGCAACCATGCCGCAACCGACCATTTTTAATCTATGTCCGTGTTGATCCGCGTCCAGCGGGCGGGAGATCGGCAGAGCAAACCGGGCTGCTCTGGGAGAGGTGAGACTCGGAAGCGCGCCGCGCACCACTGACCTCTTCCATCCCAGCGCCCAATCGTAGACCGGCTGTTGTGCGTCAATGGGCGCCTCCCTCCCAGCCATCAGACCCTGGGTAATGCGCATCCCAACTTGTAGGCTCCCTTTTTTTTATCCCCCTCCTCTCCTCGAAAAACCCCGCGCAGTATTGCTACCCAACCCCATATCTGTTGGTCGGCTCAATTCGCTCATCTTGCTGGTTGTGGAGGTTCTTCATCAAGCATGCATGCATTTTCCAGCATATTCGTCCATTTACCGCTCGTTCCCGCGTGACTGTGCTTTAGATGCTGTCGAAAATGATCTGCGCGGTAAAATTTCTTGCTCGAGTTGCACTCGCGAAATTTGTGCACTTCTTGCAGGTGTTTCAGCCGTTCTTCCCAATCTTGATCAGTTGGCTGCCGTGGTCGTCCACCACCGCCACGGCGCTCGAATTCTTCTCCGCAGTAGCCGCATGTGTCAGCTTCTCCAGGCCGATTGGTACTCTCATGGAATGCGCGGTCGTAGCGCGCAAGCAACAATGCAGAGCAAGACCAACTATGCCGCCTTACATGAAGACTGTTTTGGTGGCGCTCCGCTTCATTCTTGTTCTTAAATCGATTGCCGCAGAAAGAGCATTCGTACTGCTTCTCGGCCTCATGCGCACTGGAATTGTGTCAGTAAATGGTATCAGAATATCATAATAACGCAACTTACCTAAGTTCTTCTGCTGTCTCGAACTTTTTCGGTTTTTTGGGACAGCATTCGCACATGAAGAAACCACCAGGTATCTTTGAGATGCCGGTCTTGGATGCATCGCTCACTTTACGTGGCGATGCAAGCCGCCGGGTTTCGCTACTAAGGTTACGTTGATGGGGAACACGTGCAAGTGAAGCGCGTGGTGAATGAGTGAGAGAACTCGGCATGGTATAAGGCGAGCTCGAGATGACGTCAACTGGAGACAACCCTCCACTAGATAGACCACCCGGTGACCTGCCAGTAAATGAGTTAAGGCTTGAGATATTTGTGGTCAGTGACATGTTCGAGGCGAAAGATCCGCTTCGTGTCGTAGTTGGAACTGAGGGAATAGAATTCGAAGGGATGCTAGAAAGACGTGGAGCGGGCGATGCTCTCGAAGCGCCCTCGCGACGACGTAACGGGTCGCATGATCCGGGCGCACCCTGCATTGGGAAATCATCCACAGGCGGTGAAGATGCCCGCCTCTTCTGCCCAATAGCTCGGTGCTCTGAGCGCGACATGTATTCTTCTACTTGTGACCTGTCCTCCATTGGAAAGTCGGTGTCGTCCGCATTGTCATAGCTGCTATGCGTGGATACCGTTACATCGTCAGGTAACGAACCGCTGTTATTTCTTTTCGTCCGCGGAAATGGTGGGCGATCTAAATCCATAGGTTCAACAGGGGAGCGGTATTCACTGCTAGAAGCTCCGTAGAACGACGGGCCACGCGGTGAGAGCGCAGATTGTGGCGGAGTGTCGGTATACCGACCGGGGGAATCAATGAATAGCTTATTATTGCTGGGTCGCATAGGTAGAGAGAGCGGCGTTAACTGTGGGTGCGCACTCAGATTTGAGCTTGCATTGTTTACAGATGCGCTGAGGGCAGACCGTCGGGGCGGTGTCCGGTTGTCGAATGTCCGCTTAGAGTCCAGCTTCTTGATCAATGCATTGTCATATTCGTTGCTACTCGGCCTATTGAACTGGTACCGGTCGTGGGATAGAAAGAATTTCTCGGGGAGTGAGTCCCGCGATCTAGAATACTCGTTAGTGTCTCTCTCAACTTATATCGCCGCAGCTAAGGGCTAGTCACTATACCCTAATGATGAGATCGTGGAGTTTAGACTGTGGTAGCCCTCGTCCCTTTCCCTATGAGGCCGAGCTATCCCGCGGTCATGCTCAACCCTTCTAAAAGAAGGTTGGTCATATTCCAAGTCTTGTCTATTGCTGTCCCAACTCGCATTCGAGTCAATTGAGGGAATGCGGTCGTGTCTCGCAGGTTCGGGAGGTCCAGTCCCAGGGAGGTGTCTCGGGGGAGGTAGAGGAGGCGGCGCATCGTCCTCAGCGATACGATGACGGTTGTGTATCGGCATAGGAGTTGAAGAAGCGAGAGAGGCTGAATATGCCGATTGCATATGGGACCGGCCCGAACCTCCGTAGTGGTCGAAATGGTTGGAGCCTTGGATGTATATGGCCGGTGGTGAGCCTCCCGGCTCCCTCGGTGCGCACCTTGGGATATCCATTTTGCGTCCCTCCTTTCGAAAGCTCAAATTAACGGAGCTGAGCTTCTCTGACGTAGACCAATGACAAGGTTGCCACAGCTTAGTTCTAACAAGAGGTAGCTGAAGGGATGCGGAATTTGAAGAGTGATTTGTCGAATCGAACAGGGAGCCGTCCGAGAAAGGTAAAGAGCATATAATGGATCGGTGGAGTCGGTAAGGCGGTGATGGCGTTGCTGCGGACAAGGTATGGTAACGAACAGTGACCCAGTCCAAATCAAGACGCGTACGTAGTAAGGGATGGTGGTGGCAAGATTCGTATCGGCTGTACCGATGATGTCTGTGTGCTGTCCGTCGGAGGCTCGTACTTCAGAGCAGAAGATCGTGCGAGGGTATTCTAATATAGCAAGAAAGCATCAAGCGTCATGATAGTAATAAACATGTAAATAGAAATAGTAGTAGTAACACGATGATAATACACCGAGGTGGGCCCAATGAAGAGAAAGCGAAAAAAGCAAGGTAAGTTAGGCAAGTTACAAGAATTGAGCCTCCAGAGAAACAATTCAGGCGAAGTCGGGATTTGAAGTAGTCGTTGTCGTTGAGCTCAGCTAATACGAATCGAGTAGATGATGTAGGAGGAGTAGGGTTAGGGTGTAGCTGAAGCTGAAGCTATGAGATTGGACGGGTGTGTGTATGGTAGTATATGACCGTATATCGTGCCAGGTCGAAGAGAAGAGCTCGGCCCAATTGCCCCCAATTCCAGAATCGACTTCCTAGCCCCCGTTGGTTCTCTCTCAACAGCTCCTATGTCCTATTTGCAGCGTTCGTGTGGTTGCAAAAGGGTGGAAAGGAGGAAATTAGTGGTAGAGAAGAGAAGAGACAGTATTTGAACCGAGTAGGTACGATAGGTACGACGACGTAGATGATGTAAGAGGTTCGGCCGAACACTCGCCAGAATCCATCCAGAAAAACAATACCTCTCTTCTTTTTTTTTCTTCTCTTCTACATGTAAAAATCCCAGAGAATGAAGAGGGGCGAGGTTAGGTGCATATTAACTAGATTCGAGAAAGACTAACTACCTAGAGTACATACATACATATAGTAGACTAACCCACACGTAACGAAACCCGCCCTACCAGCGTACCTTCAGCCCTTCAAGACAGGGATCTCAGTCTAGCGCACTTCAAGGGTCGTTCATACTACTAGGTTGATGTATGTGGAAGTGGATACTTTGCTGCATTTACTAGGGCTAGTCATATAGGTACCTTGGCTGTCGTACTCCCAGTGGATCCCCTTATTAGGGCGAAGAGTTGCAGGGCTCAAGTGCTCAGGGGGGGCGTGTGTTCGAAAGGATGAGAAAAAAAATGGGAAGGGTTACGTACCGGGGTGGGATTAAGAAGAAATGGCCAAGGGGGTGCGTATAATCATAAGAGTACAACTAAGAGTACCCTAACCATGCCAGAGACGTACATCATGGATGTACATTTGATGTAGGACGAGACGAGTGGAGCACCAGGTCAACTCGACTCGATAGATGTACATACACATACATACATATGTACCAGAGTACTGACTTATGTGTATACATCAATGTATGTATGTAGGTATTATTCTGTGGATGGTAGGATTGATGCGACTCCCAGCCCGGCACAGGGCTGCTGCACCCGTTTTCTAACTAATGAAGGCTGCATCCTTAAAATTGGGGTACACGCCGACACGTTACTAACATGAGGAGGTTATGTATGGTAGGTAAGTATAGGTAGGTAGGCATATATATATTATTATGTATATATCTGTACATATATATGTATGAAGCATACGACGGGCAGATTATATGTAGGAAGGTACATATATGCGCCGTTGGGCGACCAGTTGACTATTCTTGCATTGTACCTACTTTGGAGTATGTAGTGTATGTGCTATACGGAAATGCATTGCATCCAATGTAAAAGACATATGTAGTCAGGATGAGGACGAGTGGCTATTATGGTAGATGAGATGTCTCATCAATGATGTCGATATTTTTGAGAAGCGCTTCCTACTACGCACACACGCAGTCTTCGTCAGTAAGAGCCCAGAGATAGGGAGGGAGAGGGTACCCGCTGCATGTTACCCGCCATGCAGCATTAGCCAGCATCCATTTTAAGGAAATGACGCTGCTCACACTCTTTTGGCAATATCCCTAAATATGAAGCTGGCCCCCGCCATCTTTAATCTTTATCTTGAGATGTCGGCATGACTATACGTACCGTACATACATGTATATATCCTTCCTTACCTACCTATGTGAGTAAGTAGGATGTATGTAGGTAGGTATGTAGATAGTAAGAGGTATGTAGGTCAGGTAGTAAGTAAGTAGCATTGAAGGTCAGTAGGTTATACCCGTCCTCTTTTTTCTTTCTCAGTAGACCTACGCATAGTTACCTTATCTGTTGCGCAGGGCATACATACATACATACATTTCATGTAGTAATGCGATGATGATCGAACGATGTTTGCGTGTACTTGGGAAACTTACTTAGGATACTCGGGATGTTAGGACCTCGACTATGACGACTGTCACTTTGAATCTCTCATGTCACTCGATGCTTCGTCCCCTTTTGTAACGATGCACTCGGTTTCTTCCGCTTCTGTAGCCTATATCAATCTGGATGGGCAATGTGCAATGGGCAACGGGCATGGAGCCTTGGGAGACACCTGGGCAGTCTTCGGTCCGACCATGGTAATTTCCCACCGACTGAGCACTGGGCACAATCCCACGTAACTACTACCGGGACGTGGTAGCGGCCGGCCATAACTCCAAATTGAGCCTCATTAATCAGACGATGTTGGTAGAGACGGAGTTTTCAGCCTTATAAAGCCTTATATAGACATATAGAGATAGTTGGATAATACCGAATGTAGCTAACCATTTTGATAGCTTAGGTGGTGAGAATCGGCATGTTACATGGTAATTACTGAGCGCTCCGGAAACCTCGCCCACTCTCTTTTTCTCTCACCCAAATGTAAGAAGTATAGATACCATAAGGAGGTAAGGATTATAAGACAAGATGGTTACATAATCGGTGTGCATACCAGCGCAAAGACCCCATTACCACCCATCGCATACATACCGATTCTCAATCTTGGTGACTAAAATTATTATATTATGTACCGAACACCGTATTAGGAAAACCCGCCGACCGGCTGCTGAGAAGCCAGAAACGAGATATTCGCGTATTTACCTAATGGATGAATCATAATCATAATGACATCGTTCGCATCGTGATAGAAATCAAGTACGATTAGCATTCCACCCCCATACCCCCACCGAATCCCGGATCCGACATGAGTATAACCTGGAACCTACACACAAGACCTCGTACCAGCAATCAGACCGCCGAACATTGATACGCAAACTGGTTTGCGCAGAGTCTGACGACGGCCTCTTTACTCCAACACGGATAGATCAACATGGCGCAATACGAAGCGGCAAATCAAAACGCACCAACTTAATATGGGTGGCAGGACACGCAGGACGCTCACACGGAATCTATGAGAAGTATGTGTGGCAGGGCATGCATATATTTCTAACTCAACGTTGTAAAAAGTAGGTGAAAGCAGAATAAAGGAGAGAGGAAGAGGGATTAAAAAAATGAATTAACAAATCTAATGGGAAAGCATCACGTGTTAAAATCTATTATGTATGCGGTAAGACTCCTATCTCTACTATTTACACGCCTTGGTTCATCAATGTAAGGTTTAAACTACCTACATACTATTAGTATTCGGCGGGCATAAGGAATCCTGGAATCAATAATCTCCAAGAAAGGTGTTGTCACCATCAGATTGATCTAAGGACCAACATTTTTCAATTCGGGTCTTCCAGCTTGTAAGGTTTCCTCCCCTTCAGCCCTACAAGCCTTCCAAGGTTCCCAGCCCGTAGCAATTGATACACTAATACAGCTATCTAGTGCTATGATTGGCCTAGTTGATTCCGCAGAGTATTGCCTTGACTAAAATGGTTAAGTTTAGAAGCCCCTCCCTATTGTGCCCCTCCATATTAGTCAAATTGAGTCAAATTAGTCAAGCATCAGCATCAGCGTTGCGCAGAAGGAAAAGAAAACATCCACTCATATCAATAGATTTGATTCCTTCTCTTTACCTACTGCTTATTTCCTTACATCTAAGTCAATGCCAATGACCGCCTATTCACGGGAATCTGGACAACATCGTGGGCTACACAAGACATCAAAGGATCCGATAGGTGGCAACCTTCCGGCCCATCTATCTCTCCGTCCTATCAATTCATTCTAAACTTATGTCCTCCGTCGACGCTCGCGACATATGACCCAAGCCAGCTCACCTACATACCCGCGGCTATCATACGGTCAACATTACATCCGACACCACTAACAATATAGAAGCATACATAAATATGTATGCATACGTCTATCTACAGCGCAAGAGCTAAGAATAGGGTTAACTCCGACTCGGACCATGTTCTTCCTACTTCGGCGTAAATTCCCACGATCCGATTGCTTTTCCTATAATAATGTGGTCTATAATACGGTCCCGAGAGCAATTTGGAGCTCCGGGTTGGTTTTTTAAGCGCCTCCAACTCGGCTATCGTTGTTGCCGCGCTGACTGCCCAATCGTGACAGTTCATGAGTGGCTCGTCTAATCCGGACAATGCAATAGTTTGCATGACCTTCCATTCTGCGAGTATTCAGCAGTGCGCTTCGAGCATATCATGCAATTCGATCCCTCTACCTATTACGCCGCCGAGTTACGTTGACTCCTGGGCTGTCCTTATTTTGCAATTTCAGAATCCAGACATCTCACATCTCGCATCCTGCCTTAAGCCTCGGCGTCTATCTCATAGGTACCTATCTAACCTTAGTCTCCAAGCACTTAATAATAAGTACGAACAGAATGCATCGATTAGCGAGACTAAAAATAGGGGAAACTAATCACCTAAATAGTATTTTCCCGATCTAAGCTCGATCTTGCGAGCTTTGTCTAGACCCTTCATTGAGCCCATGATCCTCTCCGGAGACTAAGTACGCTTTAACTAGCCGCACGCTTGGCCTTATTCTAGAAACCGCCAGTACTACATATGTATCATGTTGCGAGATGTATCAAAACCGGAGGAAAGAGAGAAAAAGCAATCTCACTGTCTTAATCTTATAATGCTTCTAATATTACTAACTAACGCCTCGGTTCCGCCGCGTAATCGGGCGGTGACCTGTTGTGACCAAGCTCAATTACCACGCTGTCTATCAGCATAATCATGTATCTACAACTTTACATTCTAATATGAGCAGTTCAGCAGAGGGTAACGACGAGCGGAACGAGGCTTGTCCTTAAAATCCTATACTTCTAGTTCCGCTCCGTCAACGAAAAAAAAAAGGTTGGCTTCATGTAAGTGTCCACTCAATGCGCTGGATTCCGCCCAATACGCTAATACAGGTTAGTCTACGTGTTTCCAGGGACCACTAGCACCTCACGGCTGGGTCGTTTTATATGAGATTGTGCCACAAAATCGCCTAGGGAATGAATCTCTAATGATCTGCTACACAACGTGGCGTCTTGCCTTACCTACTACGTGGAAAAGCATCTGTAATTGTACCCTACAGGGCTTAGAGTATCCGCTGAAACAGTGTTACCACCATGGTAGGGCAACGATAATCGAACGATGGGAATCGACATGTCCCCCCCGGCTCATTTGATTTTGATTTCTTCCGTCACCAATGACGTCCTCCACATTGCTACCCGACCGAGAAAGGAAATCGGACTTCCTTCTCGACGCCAATAGCAGCAAAAACGGGGAGACTTCAGGACGAAACAACCCCCCAAACTAGAGGAATGGGATTTTCATGTCATACTCCGCTACCTAGCAGGAGATTGTTCTCCGGGGTGTCCGAACTATCGGTCCCGCTCAACTCCATGTTCTCCGAAGTTCTAGAGCCCTAGAATACGTACATACGGTACAGGTGACGATAACGTCCGCAATTCGGGAGATTGGACGGTTCCACAACGGGACTGCATACCTACATATTTCGGGGCCTCTAGAATTTGCGCCTGGTTTGACAAGATGGTTCCATAGTTACACTGGGGCCTGGACATGGGCGCGAGGCGCAAAGAGAGGGATGGGATCTAAACTGTGCAAGGTCGTGTGCTACCTCGGCAGACGACAGGCGAGCCGCGCACGACGGACGCAGGCACACTGTCACAATGCAGTGACTTTGATTCGCCCCGAGCGGCACTTGTCGTTCGAGACTGAGACATGATTCGTGAGCGCTTCCACGTAGGGCCGAATTGCTACAGTGAAGGGCGCTAGCACGCCAAAATGCCGAAGATCTCGTTGCCACTTGGTAATGCAAGATCTGGAAGACTGGTTGAGGGCGGTGGGTCCTCCGGTCGCCCGGCTGCTTCCGCTCCTTCAAGCTCCTTATGCTATTCCAACCAAATAAACACCGGCCGATTGCATCCCCCTAACGACTAGCAACAATTGGTTACCTCTTGGAAGAGTTTTGAGACAGGCTTCACGATGTTTTATTCCACCCTCGTAGGTCGTGCACCTTTGCCATTCGACTCGCATGGACTTCGACGCGAGCGGCAACGAGGAAATACTGACAATTAGGCTAAGCATCATTATTTCATGGCATCTTGAACCTATTTCCCCCAAGCATGTGATTAATGCTTACTTTTCCTCCGTGTATCTGATGAGGAGGGGGAGCGATTGGACTGTTACGACAATCTATACCATAAACAGAGACGTCTCCAGGATGGACCATGCCGTCTACGCCTCCGCGCGGGCGAATCCCGCAGGCGGGAATGGATATGTAGGTGTATACAGAATAGCTGTATGAAACCGGTTGGCAGCCCTAGACCCCAATTAGCCCTATCCACGATGCCGGGAATACTCTAATAAGATGAAAATCCTGATTTTGTTTGCTCATCGACCTACCGAGTATGAGGTAAAGTGTCAACTTAACCAACTTCAATGCTTCAATATGCAGCCGATCCGACCAAGCTTCACACTAAACCCTACAATCAGTCCGTCCCTCCTTGAAAGCGACGATCGCGTATAGTCAACATTTCCGCTCATTGTTTGATAGTATCGAACTAATCGAGTCCAAGCCAATTTCAGATCGCCAATGAAGTCAAAAGTTCCTACCTACTTAGGAAATACTACTCTAGCATGTGCAACAAGCCTAGGCTAAGGCTTGACCTTGAATCTACGCCAAGTCTATAGGTTTCTTGGCCTAGCCGAAGAATAGGCGTTTCGAGGGTCCAAGCATTTGGATAGTATCATCTTTAAAGGATGCTATGGCCCACGGCTAGGTAAAGAATTATAGCAATGCCAATGCCAATGCCAGACCTGATAGCATTGACTGCATAGTTCAAGCGCTAGCTAGGTCGGTTGCTATCCCAGCTGCGGACACCGATTCCGCTAGTACGCATAACTAGGCCGGATACTCTAACGATGTTAGTCTTGAATTAAGGCTAGCATGAGAACGACCGTCGCGGAATTCCAGAAGGCCATGGAGACTTCAGGCTCAGCTAGATTTCGCCGAGTCGTTAGTGGGTAAAAGACGTCTAAACACAATCAGCCCGCCGGTACGCCACAGCGAGGCAACGAAGTCTAGGCTTGCGGTTGGACATCCCACCGCCAATCCAATATTCATTATGCGTACTTCCGTATAACTTACCTACTTAGCTGACTCTACGTAGGAGAGTCTCGGTGATTAGCACCACGCTACTTAGATAGGTTTTTTTTCAGCTGGGATAGCTATCGCTAAAAGGAGCTAGCTGTTCGATATATTCCGCGATCAATTGCTACCTACCTGCTACCTATCCAATCTATGTTATAGAAACATAATATTGGTTGTGTTACAACGACACCCCCTTAACAGCCGACAACAGCCAACGACGGCCAGCTACATATGTGTACCTATGCATATTGTTTGGCCGCTCGAGGTGCACGAATCTTCAGTGTTAGGGTACATCGCTGCATCTTGATTCACTCCAACCCCCTCCTTTCAACGCAGCAATGTCTAACTGAAATGGCACACCCGCATATCATAGGGTAGGTATTTTGTACATGGCCCATCTAAGCTTATGTATCTCTGCGGGATTGGCACTCATGTGTAAGGCTTGGCGTGCATGACATGCAGCCCAACCTGCACGCAACCTTACAAGGCTGCATCCATATGATATTTTACCATCTTATCCCGTCTCCGGACTCGGGGCTGTCAGGCCTGTATGGGTTGGGGGCCAAGAGAAATTACTACGTATGTACACATGTACATACTATATACATACGTAGATAAGTGTTCAGCTACCAGTATCTAATCCATGACGAGGCGACAAGGCTGTGCCTGATTACTAGTTTCCCGCAAAGGCTGTATGCAAGGCATTCGACAGCGCGGATTAAGACGATCTCCAAAGTTCCAACGTTCGTCCTGTAGCAATGCTGACCACGCCGGGCACGACGCACGTCCCGGTCTATTTTATTGCCGAGTTCCCTGCCGCGTGATATGCACGCCTGTGTGGCTGTGCCCAGCCGAAGGCCAACGGTATTCGTTCTTCAGAACAATGCTTGCATATGCGATGCGCGGTCGTCCAGACAATTTTCGTCGTGCTTGCTGGCCCGTTGTCATATCCTTTCCTCATTATAGATGGATAGCGACGGGCGACGACAATAACCTGGCGATCCATTGGATCTCGGCTCAAGTACCGACAGGCTTCGAGTCGCATTTGTCATGACTGACGTTGCCAACCAACGAGTTCCTCCTACTCGCCTACATACCCTACTTACTACAACGTGCCCATTCCGGTAAATGGGAACGCCAACCCTTTTAAGCCGTGGGCGGTTTTTGCCTGTTCCAAACCTTCACACCCCCATTACCTGCGGGTATTTGGTCTCGTCGAGTGACGTCGAGAGAAAATTGACACCCGAACCGATAGGTGTGTGGTTTATCTGCTTGCTCATGCATGAGGCGGCCCATACGTAACACCGAGCAGTAGAGCAAGCAAATGAAAATTTTCTTGATTTCTTCTACTTCTAGTATCTATGCATTTGAAATGGCCCCTTGCAGCCAGACAACGCGCAATATGCCATCCGCGGAGATTCACAACGTGCTGTAGATGCGAATAACATGTCGTTTTTTTTTTCGTTCGCTTCGACCTCGGCCCAATCATTAGTAGAGAATTAAGTTGCATCTAGTATATTGAAAACCCGGATCAAGGCCGCGAATCAAGCGCTATCGATTCTTCAAATCCCAAACGCCACTTTGGGACATGTCAGTTCTCAGCTCTAACGGCTTTTGAAGATGAGGAATGACTAACTCAGCTGAATCCAGCCGGCACCAGCAGTCTTGACATCTGACGTCGAAGGCTGAACCTCGTCTCTGCCGTAGGACCTATTTAGCCCCCAACTTAGCCAGCTCAGCTATCACTCTGCAGCAGAAAAGAGTCTTAATAGAATCAATAACTACCCCGAGCAGGCCCGGTGCCCGGCGGCCCTCTATCAACCTCCGGATATGGATGGGCAAGTCTTGGATGTCCAGTGGCACAGCCCACGCGTCCCCGCAATGGCGGCCCATTCGCCGGATACTGGAACTGATCAGCCGGAGCATATTGCTTCCCGCTGCGGATGAGACGATATCGTGCGTCTAATAATCGTCTAATAATACGTCTTCTTTAGTCCCCTTTTTATTCTGCAGAGAAACCTCATCGAACAGTTCTTTCCCCTGAAGTCTCGCGTTGCTGCTACATCGCTTGACTAATTGGAGATCATATCACGCGGCATCACACATCTCAAATTTTATTGCCCTACCCCCAATGGTGCTCTCTTCTATTCCAGGACCCCTTCTACTACTATTAATCACTGCCGTTGAAATGATATGCGCACGTTCACCGTAGCACCGAGAACGAACCTACGGTGACAGGAGACTTGAGTCTTGCATAGTCACCGCCACGAAGGATAAATGCCCTCATTTCTAATACAGTGACGTTTCAGAGTAGGGATTATGCCGTTGCTTTCAACGGCTTGCAAAGCATCACTCATCACGGGATAGACGCCTTATTCCTACGAACTATAGATAGTCGCCCTATGGCATGTTGAATTCAGGAACGGAACAGCAGCTTCTTAAAAAAATGCACATGCGATGACAACGCACCCTACAGCGCATGCAAACACCCTACAGGTAGCAGTCATTGGTGTGACGGACGCTACCGAGTCTTCCGTTCCCGCGGGCTACTTCTCTCCTAACCTTCCTAACCAGGAAGCTCGGGAGAAAACTTCGGCCGATCTTCCAGAATTTTTGATCTGCTTCCACCACCAAGGGATGGTGTTGTACACTTCACTTTAAACTGCAGACTTTCCTTCCAATCAATCCCTTGGTAGTTTATTGATCCCGCATGCTGGATTCTTCTGTGACTTCCAAGGTTCTTCTCGGGGCCTTACGAGGCGAAACTTAGCACGTGGCCAATCACCTAGACGTTCTCCTTACAGGGCTGTTTGTTGGGAGTCTTGGGACTTGTTTTTGTGGTTCAAATATCTTCTCAATATCCCGTTCGGTAACTACACTAGTCATAATGGACTCGAAGCCCACTTTAACTGCCACGATAGAAAGATTGGAATTCTCTTTTTTTTACGAATTTCCAAGTTCCCACGAGAGGACCCCCAAGAGGACCCAAGCGGGTCTATATCCGTCCCGGCCAGGCGATCCCAATTTGTTCAATCTTTCCAAGGTTTCCCAGCCGGCAAAATGGAGCGGGAGTTTCGTGTCCCCCTTCACCGGAGCATTTACTAGCGAAACCCTGAGTTTTATTGAGCTCTCTCGTAAGGCTGACCAAGGCGTCGGTATATGACCTACCATGGTAAATGGGAAATGCTGCGTTGGACCGATCCTGATCCCTTTCGTTCCATCGGTCCCCACCCGCACGAGCTCCATGTTCTCCCGCCTGCATATAGTACCCTACGGTACCGGCCCTACTTGTTTGAGTGAAAGTCATGGCAGTTGCCTGTCTAATATACCGATTCACTAGGGATGGTACCCGCTTCCATCCCGGGCTTCAGAATGTTATAATACCACCTCGGATGCAATGGGTAAGGGAAGCGGCTATTCTTCATATAGTAACCAAAGACGACGCGCGAACGGGTTGCTGACTGCGCATTCAGCTTGCCATTTACCATGCATTATTATTCAACCTGCAAGATCTGTCTGTCATATTCGACGCTAGACCCTATGGTGCTAGGCCACATAGGTATATCCCATCACGCCAACATAATACTCAGTAGGCTATCGATCAGATGCAAGACGTCACAATGTTGGACAGTTAGGTACGCCTAGAAAACATCTTCCTGAAAGCATACTAGGGCGCAGTTTTCGTATATCCACTGCCGTACTCCACCCTCTAGCAATAACAAACGAGGTCCTGTCATCCCCACTGGGACGAGGAGCTACTGTATGTATACCTTGTATTCGTACATATCTAGTACAGCAAGGTGCCCGAAACCATACCCGGGTCGGAGTCTGCCTGCGTTATAAGAGTTTCATCGCGTCGAAAGGTCGCGGGGTTCAATCGTCTGGTCGATGTGACTCTGGGCTGCACGGACAGGTCAAAAAAGAAAAAGGGTTCTCCCATCAAATCAAGGGTTCACGGAGTGTCTTAACCCAAGAGGCGACGCCCCCTACTGGAGCAAAAACCCACTGGACTAGCCCCGATGTAGCGAATCGTCCGCTGGTCTATGTAACGACACAGGCCTCCCGTTCACGATACGGTCGGTATGCGTCTGGGCTCACCTATATAGTACGGTTTTTTTCGTCGCAGTAATTCTTCATAAGCTACGGTATCTATGTGGAGTCGGAGCCCTCTTCACATGTGTATATAGCGTAGGTACATACGTAACCAAGCAGCCGAGCTACCACAGCTACCATCCCTATAGCGCCTTAGCCCCGCGATACGATGGGGATTATGGATATGAACGCAAGGGAGGTTTTAGACGATACATACATGCTATAGTGCCTCGATTTGTTTTGATCTAATTACCTTGAGTCTTGGGATTACGACGCAATAAATTCAACTATTTTTTCTACTTCAATATTGATGTACCCCCTATTTAATCCCACACACAATAAGCGAGGGCCGTTTTGCTCCGCTGGGGTCCAGACTTCGGAGCCCACGCCGCGGACGTCGCCTGCTCGTGTCGCGGGGCCTATAACGGAGCTGGTCACGACATCTGCGACCTCTCACGCCCGTCGATATTATAGGATGATTGTACGACGGGGACACGAGCGCTACGTGCGAGAAGGGAGCTGATTACGGGGTCTCGAACTCCTCTCACCCCGTCGATCTTGGACCTGAAGCGTGCGTCGTTAATGTCTTGTGATCACGTATGTATGCATGCACGTTGTTGCTGACTGCAGAAATTAATCGCTTTTTTTCCTTTTCGCTCGGGGCTTACCTAAGCCCCAACGGCTCGTGGCGTCGACCCAGCGATGCAGAATTATTCAACAGGATTAGGGATCGGCCTCCTACATGTGTATTGTATGACTCGTGAGATGGGGGCGAACTGCTGGTGGCTGGCTGCTTGTGTAAGTACCACGAGACCGCCGGCGGGAAAATTGCTCCGAGCGGACGTGATCATGATTGCTTACTCTCCAGTCATCTCCTCGGGTACCGGCCGGCCTGACTTGTATGTCCGGGTCCGGACCCGACACGTCTTTCAGGATCATGGAACTCGGACTCCGGGCTTGAAGTGGGAGAACCCTATCCCTTGCATGCGGGTTCATGATACCTCTTTTCGTCAACACGAAGGCTGCTGCAATTCAGGTAGGACTTGTGGAAGCTATTTCTTACCTAGTACGCATATTACTATTTCATTCTCTATCGGGCCAACGATTACTCGCATAATTCTCCCGACTCCGGCTCTTGTGTCATCCTCCTTTATCATAGCTCTTACGCTTCAAATAAGAGGAATTGGTCTCGGACTATTTTCATGCTCCACGCTTACTCTAATGCCCCCCCATTGATCACATCACATCACCCGATGCTTGAACGATTTAGCCAAGGGCGTATACTCGATATGATCTAGCTACCTAAGTAATCACCATAGATACCAGTTAATATGCTTCTAACGCGAAGGTATACACTAGAGACATCGTTTCACACCGACAACATGATGCTTTGACACAGGGATCGGTTACCACACCATGGTGCCGACGGGATTAGGAACACAACACTCCTATATAGCGGGACCGAGAACAAAAAGTCTATCTCATGGAACTAAGGGTGTGTGACTAGCAACATCGTATTGCTCACTTGCTGGGCCTCCTCAATGGAATGTTCCGTCGAGTCGTCACCCTAGCAGCCCTAGGCAGCAAGATGCGTTCTATACTAAGTCTCCATCGTGACCCCCGCCACCGCCCATCAGTTTGTGTTTGCTAATAACCTTGGAAGTTATGTAATTTAAGGCTACTCCTCCTTTTCGCTTGTTTGCGCGTTCTTCTGGAAGAAGATCCCCGCTTTCCTCTGCCCTACGGCACGGGCTATATTTAGCGGCCCTACAAATATTCCATGCTCGCTCGCATGGCTTGCTAGCTTCGTTCTTGTATGACCCGGCTGACCGATGGGTGGGAACCATGGGATTTTTGGGCAGAGTTTCGTCCTTTTCGATGGCGATCGTGAAACTTCTGGGCGAAGGCTGCAGGATTCGCTAGCCCACCTGCCTGACCGCCGGTAGATTTCGCTGTAGTGCTGCGGCACTGTCATGCATACCCTGCTATATTCGAGAGAATAGCCGTGTTTTGGAGTCCTATCGAAAGATAATTTTATATTAGATTAGACAACCAGTGTGCCAGAGCAGGCGGTAAGTGTATTTCGGGACCGGTTTCGCGACGCAGGTACCAGATACATAAGAGACTTGACATATTTTGTATCTACTTTGTATCCTTCAAGCCTCATAGTTCTCAAACAGCGAGGCGATACATAGGATCATTTATCCGATATCGTATCATCTATAACGCTTCGGAGTATACGATGCGGCTCTTTGTGTAACATGAGCCTTCGAAGGTGTACATTCATTCTCATAGCATGGGCAGGCAGTGTGATTGATCCCATCAGCCAGGTCTGGTTGACATCAGCCGGGTATCCAACCCTGGCACTTCTTGACAAGGGAATCCAAAAGAACCAGCTTCGATATTCCTACTTTGCCCTATAAGGCGAATGACCAGACTCAAACCGGTTTCAGCCTTACCAGAAGGCAGATGTCGGTTCCACCTTTTCCCATCTTTTGATGTTGGGGGCGGCTGTTGAAGGTCCTTATCACTATCACAAGCGCGGAATTGGGTCCGCCCCCTTGTTGCCCCCAAATCTGGAGTAGAAACATGGGCGGCTAGTACTGATTGAGATTCCAATTGCCTATCAACTTGACCTCATATACGCTCCCATACGTAATAGCATAGTTTCGAAACCCGAAAGCCACAAAGACCGGACGACGCGGAGTTGGATGCGTAGAATGAAGCAAACTCCGCCTGCCACGATCATCACGCTCAGCTCCTTAGAGTTGATCCTAGCGCTGCGTGGCGGCGGGAATAAACAAAAAAACGTGGCTTTTCGGCGCCTTGCAGCAGCTGCTGTACCTAAGTACCTGTTTGCTTTTGGGCTGGCTGTGATACCTACCTACTTACTAGGCGAAAATGGCGCTTCGGAACCGAGTCGGATCTATAGATCATATTTATTCGATTTCTTTTCCGGATCGGGAGGAATTCCCAACACATAATTAACATGATAACTCACTCCTCTCTACATATACATCATCACATTTAATATCCATAATATGAGACGAAACTTGTTGGTGCTAATAATTAATACTTACTAGGCCACTCTTGGGACATTACTTAGCCCCAAAGGTACGTAGGATGTGAAACCCGCACGATCCCCGGAGAAGGATTATCCGAACTCGGCTTTCTAGCAGCGAACAAAAGTCACCTGAAGCAGTTCACGTTATTGCCTGCGAATGCGGCTGCTACTCGCTTTGGCTCGCGATCCCCCTTTCGGCACGCTAGCTGCGCCTACCGCTGCACCCATCCTCCGAGTTTCTAGAAGCAATCCATCGTTCTTCTTCGCGTGGAAGCACAACAGAGGATTCAAGAATTTGACTCCACGGTGGAAGACGAGGGGGTCAAGTAGTTCGCTCTTGAACTTCGGTATCGTTTAATTTAACGTGCGTACATGTATGTACGTATTTACAGATGTGTGTAAGTATCGAAAGCCAAGACGGTTAGTTGGGGGATGGGCACAGACGAACATGTTGGTTTGTCCAGGGGGTGTTGACATCTACACCGCCTCCCTATTTACGTGCGAAGAGGGCCTAAATTAGTTAGCTAACCACACAACCGGGACGTCCGCGGATGGTTAGATAATCATCGGTAAGACTCCTCGATCTCCTAAGTAGTTAGAGGATCGAACGCTTGAATACAGGCATGTTTTGAATGCTTACATAGATGGATTGGGATGTGTGGGTAAGAGTGGGCTTGAAGGCAAGAAAGCGTTGGTACATAGACAATAATATTAGTGAGGTAAAGGCATAATGAGGATGATTCCCATGTTTGGAAGTTGATGGACTTGGTCCATCCAGCAAAAGATCCCCCGAATTTCGCACAATTCCGCGAGCTACGAGCAACATTTGGATTGACGGATGGGATTCCTTCCTGCACGTACAATGTAAATAACCAAGATTAGAGGGTTTACACAAGTTTGCTTCATTCTCTCATCTTGCATTGCGCCGACATGCATAATCGAAGCCATCCATGATCGGACTTGACGAAGGGAAACAACTCGAACGAGAACGAGAAGGATTTTCCGGGCTGGACTAATAGCCTAGCGGCCGCGACGACGGCCAGCCCTGTGCTACTACGTTGCGTAGGTAGCACAAAAGACCATGCAGCCATATGTGTGTGTAGAAGGGTATTAGCCAGGCAAAAGAGAATCATGTTGTGCGAGCTGTGCCGTAGGCGAGCAAAGGATCGTCATCCCTGGCCAAAATCACAAAAAAAGGCTCCCCATCTTCCATGACGGACACCGGGCGGCGGGGCCCGAGTGCAGCTACGTTAGGTAGGTTAGCTTGTACGGTAACAGCACGTCTTCCTGCCATCGCGCACACCGCGCCAGTGAAGTTATTGCAAATTGCTGCATCTACGAGGTACTATAGGAGGTGTGTGCAGGAGACAAGCAACCCGTAATACAGAGGTGAATCTATCGATGACCCCGAGATCCGTGAAGGAATGTTGGTTGGCGTTCTTCTAGGGTTCTAAACTTCTATGTTTCCCGTTCGTCTAGAAAGGGATAAAACAAGAGTTCGGGATAGCACAGACGGTTAGTTACTTGCCTACCTAGTTACCTACGCATATGCACAGCTACAAACCTACCTACTTACAGTAAGTACATAAGCCTCTGTTTCTAGTCCCAGGTAAGTAAGCGTTGGGACCGATAACTACCCGTGCCTCGAAGCACGAGCCCGAACCAAACTTGGCAACGCTTTAATATCGTCAGTCGGACCGGTACCTATAATACAAACCAGGAATCATCGGAATTGTCCCGACGAGCATATAGCCTTTTGCTGTGGCATGTGTTTCTAAGTATGAGCATTAAGCAACTAGGGTATGGGTGTGTGTGTGTGTGTGTGTGTGTGTTGCATTTTTCGGGCTCTGCTTTATTTGGGCGATCTCAAGGAGTGTGAGAAGGAAAGGGGAAAGCTGTGTCGTTAGAAGAGCTCTGTGCTTACGCGATCCACGCGTCTACGACACGACGACTCCTTTCGTTAAAGCTGTGCCCATCTGATGCTTGACTATAACTTCGCAAAGAACTTCCGTTCTAATTATCACATACTCTGCAGCTTGGTGGTTTGGATCCGGATCGTAGCGTCGCAGAGGGCAGCTTGCTTGCCCTGCTCTGGAATCCTTCAAACTTTAATTCCTCCTCCTACCCAAATATAAGCGCGCTGAATGGCCCGGAAGCGCCTCTATCATCGTCGCTGCACACCTACGTATGTCAAGCGGGGCGATTGCTACGTAGTAGGGCTAGCAAAAGGATGAAGATCCTCGACCTGGGGTTTAGCTTAAGTAAGGGGTCAAAAGTGGGAGTTATATTTGTTAGCGTTCAGGGGTTACCTCTTGATCTTTAGACGTTCATTACCCCATACAACACCGGTATGCATGGTTCTAAGTTCCGATATTAACTATAGTTGAAGCGAAAGATATACATATATGATGTAGAATCCAGTTGTCAAAAGTCCTCGTTCCCCTAATTGCGTAGGTGGTTCGATCGCCTATAGCCATGTCCCTCGCCACGTGGAAAGGCCATTACAGTAGGCAGGAAAGTTCCGTAGCTTAATATTCGATTGGAAATTGGTACGAGTATCGATCTTGGGAACTTCTGTAACCGAGCGGGTCTTCTTCGAACTACATAGCATGGTTCTAGGATTGAATTTGCGGCGAAGACTTATAGAAGTGATAATCTGGAACTCCTTAGTCTATATCAACTAACGAGTCTAAAGTATATCTAACTTGTCACGGCGTGTATATAAGACTACTATCAAAAAACCCATGCGGCACAAGTTGAAGCAACTAGCCTAGCCTTTCTAATGGCATAATGCTCGTGATATAACGAGCCGAAGACAGGGGGGGCAGGTATGTACATAATAATTAGTTCTTCCCCAGACGTCGAAGATCTGGTAACTACGCCGCACTCCCGCGGCGGCACCTCCATAGACAGCGCCGTACTCTAGCTAATGATAGCAATGACTTTGATTAATAGCATTGATTTATAAGCTCCGATAGCACGTCCGAGACAGCATGGGATCCACCCTTAAGGATATTGCTGTGCCCCTATCGCCTTGCCTAGGGTTTCAATGAGATCCAGTGAGCGGCATCCCCCGCGGCGTCGTCCAAGGATAAGCCTTATGGGCAAGAAGCGGAATTCGCGATTACTCACAGCGGCTCTCTTACCAGCCTCTTTCACGCCGCGGAACTGTGAAATGCGTTGTCTAGAAGCGTGGCGCGGTTCTAGGTTTGGCAGGCCGTCGCAGATTCGTCATATATCATAAGTTGACTGAGTAAGAACCAAGCAGCGCCGTAGGCAACTTCGGCCGAGCAATACGAACGATCCTTGAATAACCATTGGTTTCCATGTTGGTGACGATTATACCGGGTAGCGCCGGTATTATGACGGTTGGGCCGTTGGCCTCGGGGTTAGCTTCGAAATGTTGATAACGAATCTGCTATGCGCCTCGAAAATGAACCAATTCGAGTTACAGCTTTGACGTATTTAGAGCAGGTGCCGTAGCAACTAATTCCGGAGGATCTATTTAGCTTGGAAGAGGATTTTGCTGTCCCAGCCTGCAGCGGAATTACTTGCGTGGTTGAATACTACCGTACGCCTCCCTAATTTGTTACTATGGAATACAACATTCTAGCAAGGCTCGAGGTTGCGAGCAACGGACGGCTTAATACATCTGTGGTACTAATTAGGTGCTTAGATTATCAAATACCGGTTGAATCCTGAATTGTTAAATATAAAGACTAAGATTTGAGCCGCACTTGTATAGCTGTAAGACTAGGCCCAAGCCTTACCGTACGTGGTGCATGTTCTTCGATAGAGGCACACCATGTAGCTCTCACAGTCATCCATCTCGTTATATCCAATGTTTCATTGCAGGTCTTATTTTAATCCTCTACTAGACGCCTTGGTAACATCCTAGCATAATTATAAGGACTCTTCTCAAAACATAGTATACTGGGATCGTATTCTCCGCCTATGTACCCCTAAGAGGCGGAAGTGCGCATATCTGGATTATTGTTTTACCATAAGGCTGAAGGTATACGGACATGCCCTTGTTGCGAGAGGATCTCTAAGCTTGTAAGTATACCGTAGGGCTCTGTATTCTCCCATGGTGAGAATAGGGGGACCTTGTCCCCTTTTCACAAGGCGGACCGAGAAACCGAGAGAACAATTACGCCATTGTTCGAGAAACCCTAGCTCCTTCCAAACCAAGGCTACGAACCTGTACACTGTAAGGATCCCTTGTAACCGTATGAGCACCTTATCTCGGGAGGAGAGTCCTTTCGTATGGAACCTAGGGCTAAAGGACCGACTCCCCTACTAGTAGTACGGGGCCTAGCCTTACGATACCCCTTTCCAATACCGAAGAGCCTGTGAAGCCAATCCGTATCCCTACCCAGAGTTCAATGTCGATTATGTAGCCTTCAACTATTAATATGTTAAGTTTATTAAGTGTTATAGACTGGTTAGGCCACTAAATAAGAGTAATTCTATTCGTTGCCATGGCTCTCCTTAGTACGAGTACCTATATGTTTATCCCGTAACAGCTTTAATGTGATTAAAAGTAACTCAGCTTGCATATAAGAGGTACTTAGGCTTCTTTGAGGCTTACTACTAATAAACTCAGCCTATTCTAATCTTTCTATATTTGTATAAACTTTCGTTGTTACTTAGCGGAAGATTTATGGCTACCACTACGCTTCTACGTGGTTACCCATGGTTAACCACGAAGAAACCATGGTTATTTTGAAAAAACCACGAATAACCACGAGCCCACTAAATGCCCTAAGACGTTGAAGTTTTTAGAGGGTTTGAAAGGTTTTAGAAGGTCCGTGGTTAACCACGGATGGTTCGTGGTTTTTTCAACTCGTGGTTACGTGGTTGGTGGTTGGTGGTTTTTTTCGTAGAGGCGTAGCTACCACCGCTCACTGAAGCTACTAAAGAGTTGAAGAATCTAATTCAAGAAAATTTTGACCTTCTACAAACAAAGGAAAAATAAATGGAAGCAACGAGCATGAAGTGTTAGAATAAGTGTAGGAGTATCTAGTATTTCCTAATCGTTTCGATTAGACTCAAAGAAGTCCTTGGATTTACCGTCTTGATTACTGGCTACGGTGCAACCGTATCAGCGTTTTGGGTGCTTTATTGTACTGAGTTCTTGTGGCATTTGTGTCTCTTACGCTAAGCAGTAGAGACAACGAGAATGGGAATATAGAAGTAGCTTGTGGTTTAGATAGGCATATAAGGTAATAGACCTTGTCTTAGCAAAGCTAATGCGGCTGCTCCTATGCACGGATGATTATGTCATATCACACTGACCGTCCAAGACCTGGGTATATAATGTAAAAGGGGGGCGAAATCGTATTCAGTAAGTGTATCAGTGCGTCGAGCAGAGCGCTGACTAACTAAACTATCGTGAGTCATGCTCCTTCAGATTCCCAGACGAGAAACCAAATGCCAGGTACAAGCATGGTATGAACCAAATTTCTCCCATAACTCGCCAAGTGGGAAAACGCACTATGCCTCGTGATGTAGGGAGATTTTCTCGAGATGCTATCCATCCTGCTCCACAGCCCCTTTATCGAGTGAAACGCCCCGTAGAAACCATCGCATAAACGTAACACCGCCCTCCGTAAACTGCTCTTATCCACCTCTTTGTTCCTATAGCGTACAATGCCTAATGAGGGTAGAAGATCTCATCGTCTTCCTCACAGAAATCCTGGGCTTGTTCGTCAAGGATTTCCTGGCGTCGGACCCTGTCAGGCGGCGGGACAGGTCGGCGTGTCTGCTGCTGATGAATCGGTTGTTGGTCAGGGTGATTCATCGGCTGCTGTTGATGTGGATTCGCGTAGGGCGAATGGAGCTGGTGCTGGTGCTGTTGGTGATGATGCTGATGTTGATATTTCTTGGGCCGGGCCTGGATGGGGAGGTACAGATGCGAAAAGTCCGGACTATCGGACTGATTCTGGTACTGATCCACAGCTTCCTGATAGGCGCCAGGTGCGAAGTCGTGGTTCTCTGAGCCACTATGGTGGACGGGAGTCTGAGTAGTGGAGCGGTTATCCCGGGGCGGTAGAACGACTCGAGGAACTTGGGGTTCTTCGCTATCATAGTTGGGGTCGGGGGTCTCAGGTCGCTCAGTACGATCGGAATACATACTGAACAGAGGATAGCTGGGATGCTCAGAAGGCTGGTCGGCAAGTTGGGGACGAAAAGACGGTTGATCGATGAAGGGGTAATGCGTCTTATTCGAAGCGTATGTGCCCCCGAAAGCAGGGAAACCGTGCGTAACAGCTGTAGTGTATCCATGAGTCTATGGTACTCGTGCCGATATCAAGATGAATTACTTACCGGTCCCCTGAGGGTAGACGGGTCGATGGTCGGTGAGGACTCGAGGAGCGAGGACTGGGCTTAGGACTGGTAATGCCATCAGTTCGTCGGCTTCCAGGTAATAATACTCAGGGGAGGAATTACGGAGAAAGCTATTAGCGCGCATTTCTGCGCGCGCCTCCCTCTCGTATTCCTCGTCGTTGAAACGCATGATTCTGGCAGAAGCTAAGAGAACGGTAGCGACGAAACAGGGGTGTCGGCGATTGACTTGGCGACGAAAAGACGAGGCGGGAATCTGCGAGAACTCGTTGGGACGGGACCTAAGGAGTCGAACGGAGTAGAGTAAAGATGTTGAAGAGAATGGCGAGGAGACTTCGGAAGTCTCTGCTGGGAAACGCAAAAGTAGTATTTATATGCGAATGTTTGTGTCGAAGTGTTCCCGATGGTCAGTAGCCAAATTAAATAAACATGGCGCGAAATGGGACGAAAGGTGATGCGGTGTGGAGGTGAAGGAAAGTATATGTACGCCTCATATGAAAGCAACGGGGTACTGGGGAGAAGTCAGGCACCATACTGACTACTAGGTAGCTGTAGATGGTCGCCGTAGGAATGGTAAGAACGTTCCAGTCGTAGATCAAAACTCTCTGCTTTCAATGTTAGGGAACCACGATGCAAATGGGGCGAGCGCCGGGAACCTTCGCAACTGCTATGAGCACTTAAAAGCATCAACGTTGAATTGATTGAGCATAACGAGCATAAGGTTACCACCTGGGTAGTTCCTAGTTCCTTGGGGACGTCTCCAGGTCATCTACCCTGTATCACTTCCGATGAAAGGTTCAAATTCTATTATTCTATTATCTTAACTAAGGTAGTCATCAGATCCCTAGGCACTCCTCACATTTCCTTATGCCTTACACACTTCTATTAAAGTCCTTGGAGATAAAAATGGGGATATCTATTAACCTATGTTAAATTAAGAACGCCATACTGAAAGCTTCTTTTGGGATCGACTGCCTCGAACAGGCAACGCAGATAGGAGACTTAAGTATAAGCAATGAAAGTTGCCGAGTACTTGAATTAATCTTTTTTCTCATTATGGGTAATGCGCTAGCTATCTATATGAAGTTGCTAGAAGATCGATGCAATTAGGATGGAGGGCAGCAGTCCAGCTTACAGGATCGCCTACGCTCGCACAGGCATCGCAGGGGGAGGGGCGATTCTCGTGTCGAACATTCTCCGATCGATGGCCTTGAAGTCAAATACTCTATCCAGCTCGGCCTTGATACCGATAAGCTCCTCATGAGCCTTCTTCACCTTCTCAGGCTGGGTATCCTCCGTAACATTCAGCTTCACGTTCAACACCCACTTCTGCGCCGAGTCTAATGGTCGAAGTTCCGACCAGGGAGGGAGATTCGTTACTGGGTTTGGCGAGTCTGGGAGATGGTAGTACCGACTGAAGACAAATTCGACATTCTCCCTTATGAAAGAATAGCTTTCCTGGATCATCTCATTCTTATACCTATGCGAGTCTATTAGTACCGGTTACGATGCACATCTAGCTACCTTCGCAGGAAACATACCGGAATCCGTTATCTCCCAACGCCATCGGTAGATTATTCTGGTCTGGTATCTCTATCTTCTTCCTCGAAGTGACCGGCGTGTCGCGGAGTGGGTCCGGTAGGTCTGTCCACCGTAAGGTGCCGGGTAATGAATTGAATTCCATAGTTGTCTGAGTGCCGAAATCCCGATCACGGACCACTTCGTAAGCTATTTGAAGAACGTATGAGGATCTTGCTAGCTGGTTGCTCAGTTCCTTCCAGAACGCGCCGTAACGTGATTGCTGGAAAGCGCGCGTGTTCTTAAGTGGCTTCGGCTGCGGCTGACCGTGATAGAATAGAATGCGATGGACAGACTGACGTGCTGCCATCCATGTCAGACCTTGAAGCACCGCACACGCCATCTGGAAATCATCGTCTTTGACAGAAGCGGTCAGGAAGACCTCCCGCATGGTTAATATCAATGACGAGAGCAATCGTAGATAGGATAGTTGAGACGATGCTTAAGGCACCTATTGATATTCTGACAAGTTCCACGTGACGAAGCTTCCCTCAAGCATCGGCGTACCGATGAGCGACTACAACGACTTATCGGGGGAAACTCGTAAAGTATCGTCGGAAGAAAACCCTAAACGCTAAGTCTGTGAGTAAATTGAGTTAGAAGAATGCTGGTGGTTGATATGATTACCTACCTACATGTAGGATAGTAGTTGAATTGATGTTGAATCTACACTGGAGGTTGTAAACGGGATCCACCTGGGCATGGCACCAGCCGCCCGGGGGTACAGCGCCTGCCAGACCGCCCCACTACCCGCATTCAATGTTTGTGCCATACGGGCGGCTGTGCGAATACACTTTTGTGGCGTAACTCCCTAAACCATCCCGCTCATAGTGCATAATTAGCGGCCGTCTATAGCGCAGCTAGTGCCAACAAGGACAAGATTCACTTTTCTTTCCGCTGTCATTTATTGCACGTACTGTAGTGATTATTATCGTACGGATGGTTTTCTCAAACGATTCCTTCTGTATTCTTATTTCAGAAGGGGAGAAACAAGATAATGGGAAGCTGTAGACCGGAAGTATGTTACAAATTAGTTTCCGCGCCATAAACGCTGACTAAACCTTACAAACAGCGATTCGAAAATGACCGAATAACAGTAACCAATTAAATAATATGCTATAATTGCATATGCACTAATCGCAAAAGGAGTTGACATAGAGAATATAATGACTAAGGTCCTCTCACGTTATATTCTCATGTCGAATAAATTCATCTTCCTAAGTCTCGGATAGAGACTTAAGGAGGACCAAGAAGATACATAGCCTACTTGGATTATAGCGGTTTCTAGTTCTACATAAGTTAGATTACAGATACATTATATTTGACTTAACGGTAATTGTTGAAGCGCAATATTTACGAAAAGTTGGTATGGCGGAATTCTCATTTACTGGTAGCTTGCTTAAGGGGGGCATGTGTTGCCTTTATTAGGTACATATTCTAACTCATATTATAAAATGCAGACTTTATGCAATAAGCCTTAGCGGTGTTGTTACACATTGCTTAGACAAATAGAGGCATTAAATGCTAGAAGGATGTTGCAGTGAGTTGTTAGAGGCTTTATATACATAATGTGTTTCTTGACTTTCTACGGCCTTGATAAGCACACCAGTCTCTATCGTTTACGAACAAGTCATCTATATGGTAATTGACTTAGGTATTTGTCTACCTACTCAGTTGGATAGCTTTATTTCGTGGCGTTTTTAAATTGTTAAGTGGAAATGGAAGGTCCTGGCTAACCACTACCGATCTAACTGCTATGTTAACTCTATCTCGAAATATCAGTCTGCTCTCGGCGGCTGAAGCGAGACTGTCAAGCATTGGCAACTTGGAAGATGCGATTTATACTTCATTTTGTTAGATTTCGGGAATGTACTATGTAGAAGGCTCTGGGTCAAGCTGCTCAATGAACCCATCAATTAAACATTTCATCTACTCGAATATAAGCCGATAGATAGAACCTTGGAAGTAATACCTATGGTAAGAATTATGAATAAGTCTTATGTTGCCCGCCGCTTCTGTGGCTTATGCTCTCCTAGTAGATAAACGCTATATACTACTACGACTTAGGATTATTCGTCGACTTTGAAGCCAAGGGGCGGATAACCCTCTTGTTTCTTATGACTTACGCATCACCGTCTCTCCTTACGTAAATGTATTATATCAGATGTGTATTGTTTGACGTCGACTAGCCCGTGTTACACACTTTTCGGAATACTTAGCTGCCGGTTATGCAGCTAAGAACACTACTTCCCTTACCTCCCAAGCATTCTAAAAACCGGGAAATAATGCCAATGAGGCTGTGAATATGCTGTGGAAGCCGAGTTGAGGATCATGATAGAGTGACTCCTAATCGAGCCGCTGATGATTGGGTCGGCTTTGTGATCTCGGCATCCCAGAGTACACATCGTACAATATTCAAGGATTCCCTTAGACCGTCCGTACTAGGATACAAGAAAACTTGAAGTCCACGTAATGATCATCATTTGAAGTTGAAGATAAGGCACTTAGGAACACCTGCCTACATCCACAATTACATTATCGCTGATCTTGATCGGGCGGATATGACACATTCCGGCGCGTCGTCTTATACATACACTGACGGCGAATGCGACGACAGGAACAATATCCCTATATGTTGTATATATTAACAAATCATTCTTGGCCTTGGACTTATAGTAGTTAAGAAAGTAACATCGTGTGTGGTTAGTTGACGGATAGACGTTGCGCTTAATTACTTGATAGTAATACCCGTTCTAATTGATACTATATGCATATACTAATATAACACGCTTAATCTCATAATAATGCTAGAAACCGAGTATTAGTATTCCAATGAGATAAGCAAAAGCCTTCTGTTTCAGAGGAGTTTATCTACGAATAGGATTTTGTAAGGTTGCAGAGTTAATTGTAACAGCTTCGGAATGGAATGGTGCTGACTGAGGCGCAATTTTCCCTTGCACATTAAGGACGATGCAATTCGTGATAAGTACGAGCACCTACGGATATATGGATAAGCGGACGGGATGTGTTTCAGCCACCACATGTTTATTCCGGGGTCAACCTAGCGTGCCGTTGAACGGATTTTACAGTATTCTGGATCCTGAATCAGGCGGTCCGTATTCGTGATGCAACACATCCAATTGGGCAGGACGTCAAAATATAAATCAGCTGCCCGGTACTTGACGTCAAGCTTTATGCACGATTTGCATCGGGTTACTTCACAGCCGTTCTGAAAGCTGTATAATCGTATTCCGTATCCGTATTCGGTATGGTAGGAATTTATGATTGGTCTTGGATTAATTCTGAACCCCTGAATTTACCGTAATGCTACTATACAATTGGATGCTAGGGGAGACTTCGCTAACGAAATCCTTCCCTTGCGGGGTTGCAGATGCGCGCTACTTTTAGTAGAGATCGCGGAGCCGTTCAGGGCCTGGAACGGTTAGTATGGCGGCGACGGTCCTCCCTACGGTATGCACCACGTATAGGGTTGAAACAAGTGGTACCGAAAGGGAGAGATCAGTAGTTGAGCTGCGGAATAAGTGCCGGGAATATAAAGTCGTCCGCCCTTCGGCAGCTTAGGTCGCAGTCTCCTTGCCCACCACCATACCAACGATCGTGTTCAGAATGGAGGCTCTTCAACGTGTACTCCCCGAGGGACTACCCGTGTCCATCCAGGTGGTCATTGCCACACTGGTGGTTGGCGTCGTTTATTCGCTAGTCACAGCGGAACGACCTTTTGCTGGATTTCCTGTTATTACGGTTGATGGGAAGAGCCCAATGAAGTCGTGGTTATGGCATGGTAGAGAAGCTATAGCTGAAGGCCTGCGGAGGGTACGGCTAGCTACCTAATTACAGTGTAACAACATCGCCGCTAATATGTGATGCAGTTTTCCGGTCCCTTCCAGGTCATGACTGGAACAGGCCCCAAGATTATCCTACCCAACAAATTCGCTGATGAAATCCGCAACCACCCTTCGCTGGACTTTAATAAGGCATTTGCGAAGGTATATTTATCCATGTCCCCGCTGTGGAGCCCTGGGAGGTGCTAATATTGACAGGATTTCATGGTGAATTATCCCGGCTTCGAGGCTCACCGACTGGGTCTGCAGAGCGAACATTTGATTCCAGAGACAGTACGAGTGAAACTAACTCAATCCCTCAACCTTGTCACGGACGACCTTGTAGACGAAACAAGCGCTTCATTGCACGATGTCTTCGGCGACAACGAGGAGTGGGCTACTAGGCTTATCAGGGAGGACATGCTCGAGGTTGTTGCCAGACTTTCGTCAAGGGTATTCTTGGGAAGGGAGCTGTGCCGGAACCGGAGATGGCTCGATATCGCGAAGTCCTACACCGTTGATTCGTTCCTCGTTTCGCGCCTTATGAGGGCCGTTCCGTCGTTTCTGCGCCCTCTCGCTTATCTACTCATTCCACAGGCAACGTCCCTGCGAAAGGCCGTTAGGGATGCGCGCAGGCTCATCAACCCCGAGGTGGAACGTCGTAAGGCTGCCGTCAACGCAGCTCTTGCTGCGGGCGAGAAGCCCCCGAAGGTCGCGGACACAATTGGCTGGATGTACGAAGTGGCTAAGGGAAAGGATGTGGATTACGTTGCCGGACAGCTTTCACTCACAATGGCTGCTATTCACACGACTACAGAATCGAGTTGCTCCGCCCTGCTTGATATATGCGAATACCCCGATGTGGCTCAGCAACTCCGCGAAGAGATTATCGAAGTCATTGGCAAGAACGGGTGGGCGAAAACTTCTCTGTACAAGCTCAAGCTCATGGACAGTTTCTTGAAGGAGGGACAGCGATTCCGACCTATGGGTACAAGTAAGTTCCGCGATAATTGCTACTCTAATAATCCCAAGCTAATGGAGATCGAAAGCTACTATGCACCGGCACGTAGAAAAAGATGTAGAGCTCTCCGACGGCACTGTACTGCCGAAAGGCTCCCGTGTCATGGTGGCGAGTAGCTTCATGGACCCCACTATCTACGCCGAGCCTGAGAAATTCGACGCTGCGCGCTTCCTGAAGATGAGACAACAACCCGGCCAGGAGAACAGCTGGCAGTTCGTCACCACTAGTCCAGCTCACACTCTCTTTGGCCATGGACAACATGCTTGCCCCGGACGATTCTTTGCCTCGAACGAATTGAAGATTGCGCTATGCTATCTATTGCTCAATTACGACTGGAGGTTCGTTCCAGAAGAGGGCAGGCCGGCGCCGCGTGTCTTCGAGTCTGTCTACGCTGTCGACCAGAAATCGAGGATTCAAGTGCGACGAAGAAAGGCAGAGATTGATCTTGATAGCATTTGAGAGCCCATCTTACTCGCACCAGTAGCCATATAGCGTGCGACCTTTTGTATGGTAGCGGGTTACATATACCCAGTCCTTGTTTGGAGAGATTAGCTTCGTGATGCTGCTGTACTTTTCCATCGATACCCTTAACGAGATAGCAACCCTGCTTAGATATATCCTTGCCCCTGTCATCTAACGTAGTCAATATGAATATTCAGTGTATCATATCTGGTACCTATGGCAACCGATGATCACGCGCCTAGAGAGAGTACTAGGTAATTCGTCCCAAACATGTATATTTATATCGACTGCGTACTTATTCATTGATACCTTTCGATTTGGGCAAACTTTTGATAATCAAGTCAGTACCTACTGTGACTTCTTAACTTTGCTGTAATTGTCACCCCGCGCTCATCTAAATTAGAATAAGTATGACTCTTATCGTCGCGACATGGATCGAATTGGGCGCAGTCTCGCATAGATCACACAATGATCCATACCCATACGAAGATCCGAAGGTCTGATCATACATATGTATTTATCGCTAGGCATTCAAGCTGACTTTTCGTATGGGCTGTTACTGGGAAGTGCATGGAAAGATATGGAAAGAAGGGTCTGGTTGTTTGCTTTCAGCTTCTTCAATTAGGTGCCTAGTTTGCTTCAACCGCCTTGCATCTGCATCACGACTTCTTCGAGCGAAGGGCGGGACGATAGCGTCCACCTAACATTAGTGGTATCCGCTCCATTACCAGAACAATGGGTCTTAAAAGGTTCGTGCGCCTATGGAGTTCGCAACCGCCATAATATTCGAAGGCTAACAATTGGTCTTAGGTTCTCTTTGAAAGAGAGAGCAGCGGGCCAGACGCGATCTATTGCCGAATGGTCCTCCGAGTATTTCGAACTCCACCGTCGACCGCTCCGAATTGCCATCGACCAAGCGAATTGGTGGTACCGAAATGTCACCCAACAAAAAGAGGCTGAGATCCAGCGAAGTATGTGCTTACACTAGACCCGCCTCCTCTACCCCTCCCGTGCCAGCATGATATATTAATATCAATATAGAAAGCCCTGGATCTCATCCAAGGGAGAAGCGGATACTTGAACGTATATGTTATTTGCTGCGAATGAACGTCCAGCTTATTTTCGTGTTCGACGGGCCAAACAAACCACGGAAGCTCCGCCCGGGACCCCAAACCTACAGCGAGTCAAATGTCTCTCTTCTAAAGGAGCTTCTAGATCAATTAGGGGTCCCTCATCACAAGGCCCCTGGCGAGGCCGAAGCTGAGTGTGCTAGACTCCAACAACTCGGTGTCGTTGACGCTGTCTGGTCGGACGATAGCGATACGTTCATGTTTGGATGCACGACTCTAATTCAATTCCACGTACCCGAAGGGCATGAATTCAAGAGCCAAGACATTGTCCTCGTCTACACCGCGGACAGCCTTGTCAAACACAGTAAGCTGTCTCGAAATGGCTTGCTGATGTATGCTATCCTAGTTGGCTGTGATTACGCGGACGGTCTCTCTGGCTTTGGACCAAGCACGCTCCTTGAAATCGCGAAGCATCGTAAATTCGATGAAGCAGCTGCCATATTGGCCGGATCCGTCTCAGCCCATCACAAGGAGCTTAGCAAATGGCGTGCCATGCTCTTCCGTATAATGATGGATACTTTCCCTAGCAAGAAATTCGCTGTCCCCCCTACCAGCTTCCCAAACCAGAAAATCCTCGAGAACTGCTCCCGCCCGAACATATCTTCAGACGCCAAGCTGAGAAATCTAGTTACTGAATGGTTTCGGCCATTCGGTCCCAACTTACTGGAGCGGTTCATATTCCTGATCCAACACTTTCACTCGAGGAAGCCTGCTAGCTGGCCCGCGGAATATCTGGTGCCTATCGAGCTTAACCATCGGCTCCGGGAAAGAATAACAAGAAACCAAGCCGACGATTCCGACTATGGCATCGAGGAGAAAACAGAACCAGGTCCCAAGAAAGATGCCACTATCACCGTAGACCCAAAGCTTGTCCTCCCAGAGCTCATGGACCTGTATAAGTCACCAGGTGTGCGGTATGAGTTCCCGTACGTCCAGGCTACCCTTCTAGACTGCGTGATCCGAGGTGGACTGCCCAACTTAGTTGAAAAGAAGCCTGCCCCAAAGCGCGGAAGAGGAAGGCCGAGAAAGACAGCGGCTCCGAAAGATGACTCTGTTTCACATGCAGGCTCCAGTACACACCAAGGGAGAGAATCTCGCATTGAGCCAGATCCGCAAAGCAACGCCTTGAATAATGAAAAGCAAGCCGGGAAAAGGTCTTCGAACGTGCTCGGAGAAATTCTCAACCACAATAATCGGAACACAATCAGTAGGCGAGGGAAGAGGCTAGTGAGCCAGCTCGACCTGCCCGGTGCAACTATTATGGATACGGCGGCTTCCAAGTTATTTCCGGGGATCGTCACTTATATCGAAGATAGCGAGAATAGGGGATTAGGTGAAGGTCAAAGAGAAGAGACGTTCAAGAGACGGAAAGTAGATCTAACGCTATCTTCCAGCCTTTCGGTGATTGACCTGACTGGGCTTGATTGATGCTTTACATGTAAATCACGTATGGCGCTGACGAATATAACATGAGGACATGAATATGAGGACAGAAGTTGAAGATAGCTAGTTCCTGTTTATGGAAATAGGTGACGAAAGGAACCGTTGCCGTAAAGAGCTAATGCTAGCCCCGAGTACCGTTATAGAGGCCGTGAAAAATAATACGAAACACGATTTTCGGCGACATAAGGCGAAAGGTCAAAAGTTCCTCGTGTTCGATAAAAAATAGTGAAGAGGTGATTTTGAATCGTAGCTACGGCGGTGGTACACCCCAAACCAGTCGTCAACAACATGCCGATTTCGCGAACAGATTCATATCAATATGATATCTATACTCGATTATACACATATAAAGCCGCCTATAACTTTTATTATAGGTTCTGTGCCGCAAGTATACACATGTATTACCTCGCTTAAATATTTGGCCTGATGTTCCCCCTGAGTGCCCACTTTCGATGGTGCTCAGGCACCATCTTATTCAGGTCTATGGAGTCCGAGACAATTAGAGCCACAGAATCAAGTTATGAAGACATGTTTACGAAATGACTAATAGGTACTATTCTAGTGCTTGATGCATCCTGTCGTTGTAGAAGGGTGGTGCTTACGCTTGCCCTCGTAGATTAGTAGGTACCATATTATCTTTCATAGTCACAACTCTCCGTATTTAATATGGTACACATTGCTTACATTCGGTAGCCGCCTCGTAGAATTCCGACGGTACACATGGCTTTTCTCATCACCACATTCTAGGTCGACTTATTCTTCTGTTCGACCTGTTCCTCCGTCTTGCGGACCTCCCCATCCCCTATATCTGCCTTATCATCGGCATCCGACTTTCTGATGCTTCCCTCAGCAGCCTCCCGTTGCGCCTCCTCCTTCTTCTCCTGTTCCGCCAGCTTCTGTTCCTCGCGCTCAAGCTCCCGCAGATCAAGGTCTTCGAAACCGATACGCTTGAGAATCGGCGCGGTCGCATGTCGGTACAAGGTGTGGCCCTTAACTAGATCACCGACGTCGATGTTCTCGACGCCCTTGACGTTGAGCACGGGAGCCAACCCCGCGACGCCGAGCTGAATGCTGCTGCTTCTGTATAAGAAAGAGAGGACGTAGTCGTTCGTGCTGTAAGCATTGACCACCCTTCCGGTCACCACAGAGCGTATGCGGCGCCAGTTAGCAGAGCTACTTGGGGTTGGTGCGCCTAGTAGGATAGCGTTCTCGATGAGGCCGAAGGCTTTTCGTTCGGCAAGTTGCTGTAGGCATGCGTAGATGACCTTAGCACCGAGGGAGTACCCTACGAGTGTGACGGGTCGTTCGCCTTGCGCCTTGTTGATGAGTGCATCTGCTAGGACTTCACCGGCTTTCTGGGCTCGTTGATTGGCGATACTCCAGGGGTTGTCAATTAGATGACTAGCTTTCTATACGTGTGTCAGTAACATAAATACAACTTATATTTCATGTTTCACGCAAGTGGTTTATGATTCCAAGGAAATCTTTTTTTAAAGAGGTGGGGATGTAGTTTGAGGGTTTACGAGTCAATTGGGGTCATATAAGAAAGGGGTAGAGGTGTATATAGACAGACTGCCCGTACGTACCAAAAGGCCTAATGGCCATAAGCCAGCCGTTAAGGCAGCGAAGACAGTGCGTTTGATGATCTCAGTCTTCGCGTACGACCAGGCAGCAGAAGTGACCAAAGAAGTGAGCGCGTTACCCAGCTTCTTAAACGTCTCGAGCTCGAAGCGCAGTGCGAAGGCTTCTTGCCCGGGGCCGATACATTTCCAGGGCTTCACGACATCGTCTTCGTCTCCCAACCAGCCAGATATACCGATGGCAACCCGTAACCGCCGTGCTTCAGTTTCGCTCTCCCCTGACTTGTAGATAGGGACGAATGCGAAGTCTTCCACGTCTCTTGTATACTTCTCCACTACAATTCCAAGAGTAAGTAAATGCAGTCATAGACATCCTACGACCGAATATGACACGTCAGGTGTGTTTTATGGGTTAAGTAGGGCAATGCAGGCTATGGGTTGGGGTAAAGGGGGTTACTCACTGGCTTTACTGGTCATTTTTGCGCCATATGCTCCAAATAAGCCGCCTACCAGCACGCCACTTCCAGCTAATGCACCTAGGTAACCTGCTGTAGCAGTAGCACCCAGGCCGATTCCTCCTAAGACGGTACCCAGGCCAGCAGCTAAGAATGGTGCTGCCAATCCGCCTGTAATACCTATCAGGGCTGCACCGGCAACACCGGCTGCACCCATCTTCCATCTGCGAGAAGTTTTGTTCTCCTCAGCTCTCTTCTTTGTTTCTTCGTCGGCTGACATTTTCTCAGCCGCTGTCAAGAGGCCCTGAGCGACTTTCTTCTCATCCTCCGACAGTACCGTGGCTGAAAGGCCCAGGCTCGTGGTTAGGTACAGCAGCAGAGTCCGGGAATGCGCATTATAATGTTTTAGGCTCAGTAGTAGAAGAAACACGGAGTGAAGTATCAATATTCTCTTCTCTTTTGCCATTTTGCGCAGTGGGGTTTCGACGGGAGGATACAGCTTCAGTAATGCCTCAGCAACTGAGTCCTCAGGTTCATTTGACTCTATGCCCTCCAAAGCCGGTTCGGTATCTGAGTTGGTTACTGCGGGCTTCGCCTTCTTCGATTGAGTCCTCACAGCATCCCTCGAGTTAACAACTTCTCCAACTCGGAGAATAACGCTGTCCCTCCAGTCATCGAAGAATTCTAGAGCGCTGGTTTTCAAAGCCACCATCTTCTCCTCATTCACTTCTTTTTCGCGCTTAGCTAGTTCGGCCTTCTGTTTCTCCCGGGCCTTTTCAAATTCCTTATTCCGTTCGTCGTTCCCCAACTTCTGGGGGTCAACTGGTTCGCCATTCTCATTAGTTTGCGCAGCAACATGGTCATCTTGTGAACCTATTTCCTTGGGATCGAAAACAGCGACGAGTCGGTTGCGCATAAGCTCAGTGATATCAGAAATGAGAATGGTAAGTGCACCGCGGTCTTCGGTTGTCTCTAATACCGTCGTCAACGACTCGCCCTCCTCGCCTTGCTTTTTATCCTCTGCACCATTACCACCTAAGAAAGACCCTGCCTTCTTTGCCTTTTGGAACATCGACGACATTTTGCGATCTAATTTTCCTGAAATTCATGCGAAGAGAAAAATAACTTTATGCCGGGAAGTAAGATATGGGTAGATATGGATGGATACTGGAGTATTTCGTTACTTGTCTGCCTATTGCCGGTGCTGGAGGCTCAGCCTCTACGTCATCAATCCGAGCTTCGCACATGTACACCAAGCACCCCTGTTAGCAAATGGGTCCCTCAAGCTAGAAGATCAATGGTGGGATGGCATATATTTTTTGCAGCTTTTCCTATTTTTAGTCGAGTATAGAAACTAAAGAGGAAACAGTTTCTCTTACATGATTTATTCCAGAGAAGTCTGTGACCGGAACATCATTGATTATGTTGACCTGATGTTAGTACATCACTGGTCGTTTTACAAACATCCCATATGACGTTTAGTTGGAGATTCACATATGCAATTAACGAGTGATAGCATTGATAGGGGTAAGCTAACTTCGGGTTCTTATCTCAGCTCTCTTCTCAGGCTCTCTTTTTCATATTCATCCGCATTATTCAGTTTTCCCACTCATATTTAAAGCCATGAGCAATGGGCTGGTCAAGAATCTAGTATATCCTATCGAATATATCCCGTTGCCCCCCAGAGCAAGCCCGCTACAAGTACCACCGGCGACTAGAATGCCAAATTCGAATCCTTTATAACCCAGAGGCAAGCGCCTATCATGATTCACGATTGCTCATTCGATAGCTGCATGTTATTCTTCTGCCTTGCGGAACCAATAATATCAAAATACTTGCTCATCGCATCGTCCGTCGCACTTCCGACGTAGAAATTCCCTAGGAGCTGCGCTGTCATTTCAGCATGCGAGAGCATCCCCAGACGAATTGCGTCGTGCATCAAATCCGTGAGCGAATGCTGCGTTACAGCTCTTCTGACACGCTCTACAATACCTAATTAGTATACGGCATCAGGGGCAAGATTGCCGACGATGGAGGAACAATGGGAACTAACTCTTCGTAACCGCATTCTTGCTTTTGAGGACCTTGATCTCATACTTGATCAACGAGGACTTGGGGTATTCGGTCGTCAACCCAATCTCGTGCCCAAGGCTGGTTATTAGATAGTCCAGCGGTTGACTATCGAAGCTGAAATACTTCGGCGGCACTTCAATATTTTAGCTTAGTGGCCCTACAAAGTGTTTTATAACATACGAGTTTTGTCAGCCTTCATTTCCTTCTGGTTGACGACATCCAGGTTGATATCGGACGCGCTGACATTCGCTCGGTCCAATGTTTCTCGGATGACCTCGTCATCCTCTAGTCGTGGTTTAGTTTCGTGTAAGGCACGCCAGACTCCTCTTAGGGGCAGAGTCGAGATTTCATGTATTGAGGGGTATTCTCACTATAAATGATTATCCCTTTTTCAAAGCGAGCTTCTGCCGAATAGCATATGAGAAAGAATACATCGACGAAGCCGACTAAACGGACTTTTCCGGCCCATCTCTCGCCATTTATCAGGATCTCCCACGGATGAATGTCGCTAATATGGTTTAGTAAGAAGACAGAATATGGACAAAAAGGCGCGAGTGTCCATGGGGCGACTCAACATACTAGTCACATTCCAAAGATTTGTCGTTGACAGACCTGTCAAACACCTTCAGCACGCGATGATAGGATGCCATTTGGACTTTCCGTTTTTTTCGGCAATGTCTCTGGGAGATAGATGAGAATGCGAAAGTTGGCTGCGTTGAAACACATACATACTCGCGATGAAAAATCGCTTAGTTAACTAACTGTCGTCTCGGTTTGGTTATCTTCCCCATTCTGGTAGCATTCTCCTATTCGGAAGTCCAACCGAATTTAGTAGGACGCAGCCCAACCCCAGTATATCAGCCGCAACGAAATGAGGGGGTTGATGCAATATTGCCAGCTGAAAACCCTTCTTCGGTATATTCTATGCAGCCTCCAATGCAGCCTTCCTCCCGTTGCTCGCTGAGCAGCCACAATAAGCTCACCTTGGCCAATCGCCAGGTCGCCGAATATATCGTTACACTGCTTTCAATACAAATCCTGACCGAGAAATGATGGAGAAGACCCTGGATTAGACAGGCTCGCATACGACCTCTAATCTATAGAGTAATTAAAAGCCGAGATAGACTAGGTAAGTAAGCGGGCAGCATAGCCCTAGGAAGGTGAAGAGTAGGTGTCACGATGATACTAAGGAGCCGCCACCCTTTACCGTCATTGGAGGTTGGACACTGTGCTGTACACGCGTTCGGAGACCTGTGCAGGGACTCAAACGCCCGCATAACCCCTAAACGAGGGTATCGGAGACGCCTGAAAGACGGGATATATCCCAGCAAGGTAATGTGACTTATCATAATATCGCTATTAATCTCTTGGCCCTTGTAGCTTTCGTCTTACATGTTATAGCTTTACATCCAGAGCTTATATCCAGCAAGAGAAGCCAATCGTCTCGAGCACAGTCGAGATCGAGTTAGAGGGATAATCGCCATCAATACCCACGAGTTTACGAGTTGACCTACTTTTGATTGTTTTTGACAATACAGCAGTAATGTCGGCGGCAACGGCAGAGTACGTCGCTGCGAAAACAGCCGACATCAGGGCCAAGTCGACAGCAGCCTTTGAACTTGCTAATAGCAAGAACCCGGACAAATTGCGGTCTATGCTAAAGGTATGGTTCGTTCCCGAGTTTAAACCCACATTCTACGACGAACATGAGCGTTACTTGAGAGGTGCTTCAGCAGTATCAAGTCTTGATGAGGTTGGATTGCTAGACCCGTCCTACTCCTCGGCAGTCGGGGAACCTGGTGGCCAAGAGGGTCGATATCCAATCCGTCTCATTGATCTTGACACGAAGCATCTCGTGGACTACCCTGATATTGGCACCCATGGCCAGTATTGTATTCTCTCCCATAGCTGGAAGGGCCGTGAAGTCAATTATAAATACGTCCTCGACGCCAAATTCAAAGCTTTCAACCGGGCGCTAGCAGCAGCCCAGGCTGGCAACCCTTCCGCCGACATGGCAGCTACCAGACCCAATGATATTGACACAATCAAAAATCAATGTCAGCTAGATGTTTATGAACAGGAAGAGCGAATTAAGATGTTAGCGCTAGAGAATAACATCTTATCTGAGCTTGGGCTAACTGACGCCGATAACATCGTCGAAGAACTTCTCTCTCGACGGGTCGATGTTCAAATTGTGGAGAGTGGGCACGATGGTCGCGGCGGACTCCAGAGGGCTAAGAACAAAGTCGCAGCAGCTCTGGTTGTACGCGATTATGAGGCCATGGAAGAAGAAGTATTCCAAGAATTCCTAGGGGACATCGGCCTCGACGATGACAGAGTTGGTGAAGTAATTAAGGGCGACGACGAGCTAAGTCAATCGGCAAAAGATATAGCAGATGCCGAGGAAATCCTTGCACAGGAGAAGCAAAGACAATCCAATGAGACAGACAAGATTCGATTTTTCGAGCGCCACGGCCACATTCGCGAGGCGGTGGAGGAGTTGATAGGGTGCTTGCAACGCTGCAAGTCTATGGTCAAGATCGAGCAAGCTATTGAGCAGTCCAAGAACATCTTCGATAACAATCCATTTCCGAAGACCGAGAAGCGGTACTTATGGATTGATTCGTGCTGTATCAATAGGGGCGACGACGGAGAATACGCGAGGAGTATCTCTGCTATGGGAGAATGGTACAAGCATGCCGAGTTCTGCCTGGTCCACCTAGACACGAAAAGGGGCGTCCCGAAAGATGCGCTAGAGGATTGGCAGGTTCTCAAGTCTACCATACCGCCTCCATCACCCAACATTACAAGCTTCGCAGAAATTGGTATCCATAAGCCTGAGTGGTCCACTCGAGCCTGGACTCTTCAGGAACTTGTCATGAGCAAGACGACCTTCTATGTTAATTCTTCATGGGAACTCCTTAGCAGGCCAGTGGAGCATATCGGCCCATGGTACTACCTATACCCCTTCGTTTCCCTACATACTAGCCTCGATACGAACAATCCGTATTCCTCGATCCTAGTGGATGAAGGGATCATGATGTCTTTGGCTGAAACTTTAGATAACAGTGGCATTCAGGTATGTAGCACTTCATCCTCTCTTGCTCATAAATCACTCTCCATGGCAACTCCGAGAAACTGACCAAGACAATGCACAACTCAGTACGAAATCAAGAGTCTTGACTCAAGTGAAAATGCCGTCTATATCGCGCAGAAACTCATCGCCATACTAGAGGTTTTAGACCTTCGCATTCCAAGAGACATCGATATGGACACGGCAAGGTCTCGAATTTCCCAATCGGTCTACATCGCCGTTTCAAGCCTAACGGCCACTGGCCAGGATGCCACTACTGATGCGCGGCGATTACTAGAGAGCGTTCTGGCGGTTCTCCAGCCGCATCTCAGCGGTCCTCAGGCGTATTCACAGAGAGAACTTGTAAGGCATGCACTAAATATCATCCTCGCGTGTCTGGTCAACCTCGTAGAGCGTCCAGTGCTCAACGACAGACGCTATGTCGCAGACTTTGGAAATGTACCGAATTTAAACCTGTGGCAAAAGGGACTCATCAGGAGCCGATTCTCTACTCAGAAAGTGATGTCCCTTGTCTGCGGAAGGGACGCAACTGTTATGACCGATCGAGCGTATTGTCTTATGGGAATGCTCGGTGTGAGGTTTCCAACGTTTCCCGCTGAGGGACTTACCAAAGCCCTCTCAAGACTTCTAGACGAAGTCATTATCTCCTCAAACGACGTCTCCGTTTTCAATTGGACTGGGAAACAATACGGTAGTCCTATTCGAGGCAGATCACTCTATCCCTCGACTCCCGAAGCGTACAAGTTCGACAAAGGTGAAGAGCGCAAGAAGAAAAAGGACAAGAAGCTAACAGAGCTTCTCCAAATCAAGCGGTACGAGGTCATGACCGACTTCCTAGCGATCTCCGGTATGCTAGTAGATGCCATCATGTTTGTCAAGGACCGGCAGCAGAAGAATATCCATCTCACATGGGTTAAAGAGATCCTAAAGGTCTTTAAGAGAACCAAATTCGAGTATCTCCGGCCACATATAACGAACATTGGCAAGATTCTCAAGTACGTTGAAAAGGCGTTCGACTCCAAGTCGGGAGGCAAGTCTCAGGTCGTCAATTCGCCTTCCCCTGGCACATCCGGGCCTGGAACTCCCATTGCAGAGGCAATGGAGGCAGTTTCCAAAGGAATCGGCACCCCTAGCTCTCCGTTCGGCTCATTCTCGCCTCAAGTCGTGGCCCCTTCGTTGCCCAAGAATATTCCGTCTTTTTCGGCTCCGAAATTCGGCCGTAAGAAGACGGAACCTGAAATGGTACTACCAAAATTACCATCGCCGTCACTCTCTGGTCGAGGCATCGGTGGCTTCAAAGCTCCATCACTGAAAGGTTTTGGAAGAAAGGAGTCAGAGACCTCTCAATCCAGTTTAACGCCTATGAAAGTCGAAACACCAAGCAAAGAGGTGGATACAGCTAGCCTACCATCCACCCCCGGAACACCGTCGCTAGTGGAGTCCGATCATCCGCAAGATTCGTTAAACAGCCAAGTCCTATCTTATATTGGAACTATCAAGACAGCCGACGCCGATAATGGGGGCACCGACAAGGGAGCAAGTCAAGGAATAGCTGAGCCGGTGCTGCCTCCTGAGCTGGCGAAGGTTCTCTCCGAAATCCCAGTCAAGGAGTTCTCAAAGCCACATGTGAAATCCGAGGAGACAGACACCATGATCTCACCCAATCCAATCATCGTGAAGAACTCGGGAATAGAGGGCTTGTTCGATATCCAACGAGTTGTCGTATCGCTAGCGCAACCGGAAAAGCTTCGCAGGCAGGTCAGGAACGCCGTCAGCCCGCACCAGCCGATTACGGGTTGGTGCATAATTAGTACCGGATTTGCCAGTAAGTCATCCTATCGTTTACCCTTTTTCGTTTCGTGTCTTAAGAGCCTCTGTTCATCTTCCGTATTGCTCTTGATTGCCATGGTACATTGCTGACATAACGGCGTAGGAGTCATGGTTAGCTTCTCATGTCCCAAGAACATCCTTGAAAAGGAGCTGGACATCGTACAGTCAGTCGAAAACAAGGTACTCAATGGTAAAGACTATGAAGAGAACACCAACAGTAACGGAGGCGCGACTGGTGATGCACCAACTCCAGGCGGCCAAAGTGGATTGCAGACGATAGATACCACTTGGCAAAAGGCGATCAAGACCAAGTTCAATAACCCGTCTGGGCCTGCGGAGAAAGAAGAGGACACTGGTATGGATGAGCCAGGCTTCGAGAAAGTCAAGGCGGATGGGGCCAGGGTTAGCAGGATGATCAAGTTCGTCCAGGAAACTAACATGTCTCAAATCGCGGGCGAATGGGTTCTTGCCCGATTTTCCGGAGTCCCGGGCGCGAAATGGTTCCTCTGCTACTTGGAACTAGGCGGATCCGGACGCGATCTCTACGGGCATCGAATCGCGACTGACGAGATTGACTTCCATAACGCGTCTCCTGAGATGGGACTCATCAAGTTCTGGGAATACTACAGTAAGTATGCTTCCTATTACCCCTTTTCGTGTGTGCGGGGCTCCCCCTAAAGCATACCCCAAAGCCATTCGCACCATTTAGACCCAACGAAACATGGCCCTGGCGTTATGAGCGCTCTCCCAAATATAGCACGTATTAACTCCGCGCTCTATAGTGATGCAGAAGAAATATAGGCTATGTAGCATCTTGCAGAAATTACTAGAAAGCAAGGATTGGGGCAACTTCAAAACGGAGATCGGCCAGAACATCACGAAGAGGGTAGCAAAAGAGACCGGCGCGATCGGTCAGGACGACGGCTCCGAATCAGACTCCGACGGCGAGGACTCTAAGAAAGATCTTTCTGATACATTGAAGGATATCGGCGGCATGGCGTTGACGATGGCAGGAGCGGGCCTTATCCAGAAGTTCTACGAGTGGCGGGCCGAGCAACTGCAGAAGACCCTCACCGCCGATGTCCTCAAGAAGTTCCCGACGCATATGCAGACGGCGATGGAAAGTCTCGACGATAATAAGGATCTCATGCCTTCCAGTATGTTTTACTTCGCCCCTTTTCCTTCAGGTCGCCGTACCTACATCCCACCTTACAATGAGATAGAAGATACTAACTCCTCTTGCCACAGTGTTTCATTCGGCGAAGAAAGTTCACATGTTCTAAGACTCATAGTGCTTGAATTCTTGTTCTTCATATGTACCCGGGTAGCCGGTTTAAGGGGTCTGAAGGATGGACCGTAGTTTACTTCATATTTCATTTCACTTATCACGTATCAATCAAGAAAAAAATAATTAAGCTACACGCATATTTCAGCTATTAGGTACCAGATATTTTACCCCTATGCTTAGGAGAGAGACTTGGGCGACTACTTCGGATAATAGAGAAATTCCCAAGTGATTTGGGTTTCTAGATGTCTTTCTTCACGCATTTCATTCCCTGTAAGTTATTCTATCTTCATTGACCGTCCTAAGCCCCTGCCGTGGCCCTATAAATGCCACTTTATTCAACGATATATGTGTTACCATGTTATAAGATTTGTAGAGATCAGCTTTCGGATCATAGCTCAGTCGTCGGCTTCTAGGCAACACCTCTATTTCAGTGTTTCAATTATAATTACGAATCTACAAGTTCAATTTGAACTCGATTCCCCGGCTGTATAAAAGTGACGAGGCAGAGATGTTAGTCAAGGACATTCGGGGCATTATTGTCCGGAGCATCCTGAATTAAAATGCGTTTGCTTAGAAATCGTCCTACGATTACGAACATATCGATAATATTTATACCATAATAGAGACCATGTAGTCCTTCTCCGCTCTACCAGTGTTGACATCGATATCGAGGGGAATCTCATAGGGATAACTTGGTACAAATAGGTAACATGGACCATTTCGGCATTTCCCCATTGATAATTCTCTGGTTGTATCGTAATTAAGTCGAAATATACAATCTTATTTGAAGGCCGGACACTCTAGGAATAAGGATGTTTCGAATTATTATTAAACCGAACGACAACTAACACAGAAATGGGCCGTTCAAGGCTGTAAATATTGTTATGACGGCTCTGGTTTGGGGAAAGCTAGTCTACCGTTCATATCCGCTTATGATACTTCTCAAATAAAGCCTTATACAGCCATATATCATATAATAGGCGCGACAATCCGCGGAGGGAATATATGTACAAAATATTATTCTATTATTTGTTTCCGGTCGAGTTCTCCCATACCGTATTTTAGGTGGTCATAATTACCCCTATTCCCACCCCCGCATGCCTTTCACGTACCCTAGCACGCAAGAGCCCCAAGCTCAAAATCCCCATTCATGTTCCGCATTTTCGAATAGCTTCAACTTAAGCATCAGCCGAACAGAATATTCTTAAACTTAAAGCAACTTTAGCTGAAGATGTGGCGCAGCGCAATGACGCGAGATTACATGTAGTGTCCCCATATCCAAATCACGCTCCCGTCAGCCAAGAACATTTAGTGCAAACAGTGCAAAGTCTCTACTTGAGGATATGTAACGAAAATGTAAGTCGCGCGCCCCCGGTGTAATTGGGGGCCGCTCACATTTATCATCCATGGCTAGCAATCCATTCCAGCGATATAATATCAGCCATACACCTGGTGTTAAAATGTATCACGCGTAAATACTTCGCATTGCTATAGACAGCTACCAGTTAGACTCCGTGATGCATTGCATCCACTTATGTAAGGCCCCAGTTCCACTTCTACCAGTACCATTGATTGATGCGTGTGTTGAATGCCCCTGTAAATCAAACCCCATTGCGCCGAAGATCATGAATGTCAGTGATGACTTTGGTCTAGTATAGTCGATTCAACCACCTAACGCCGAGTTCGAGTTTTCCAGCCGCCCTGTCTTGTTCTCATAAAAAATCAAATCATTGCACCGTGCGCTATGCTTCATTCTAGTCAGCCGACTTCTGCTTAAAGCACGTCGACGTCTCCACCATCCCACTCAGGATCGGAATCTTCCGGTGAATCGAGAAAATCGTCCATGTCGAAATGCCGTTCCATAGGTCTATGATTATCGACCTGAATATCCACCACCTCACACAAGCCGTGAATAAATCCGTTCTCCTCTAGTGAACGCCGTCTCGAGATCCTTCTAATCTTGCGATCTAGTCGGCTCCGGTCGGAGTGGTCAGCAGCGAGTTCATCCTCGCTGTCACTGTCGTATTCCTCTTCATCGTCGGCGTCCTGTCCCCTCTGCTCTTTCAGGAGTAATCCACTGCCCTTAAGACGCTTGAGTTCTCTACTGATGGCCGAGGTACGTATAAGTTCGGCTTTGCTGAGTTGAGTCGCCTCACTTTCCGACGAAGTCAGAGCTGGTGAAATATTGGCAATCCGGGTGCTTCGCCGCGTTGCAACCGATATAGGCTTCGGTTTGTTTACTTCTACCTGTTTCGCTTCCACCCGTATTCTCACCGGTCGGCGGGGTTCGGTTTGGGCCGGGCGCGGCATCCTCATGTTCTGTGGCGGCGTCGCCTTCCTCTTAAAAACTCTCGCCATCTTATCGACCCAGAACTCTCGGAAATCCTGCCGTTGACGCCAACCTATGTCTAACGCGATCCTGAATGCGAGCCGACGAAGCTGAGGGAGCTCTGAGGCGCTCTGCACCAAACTCTCAAAGAACGTGTCTGCCGCTTTACGGGTCCATTGCCGCATATGGAGGATTTCAATGGACTGTATTGAAGACGGCCATGTCGGTACTTGATCCTCCGTCAGAAGCTCCGTATATTCGGGCTTATTGTCAGCGTAATGTTCATGGTGCCGGAAATAGGACAGATCCATGTAAAAATGTCGTAGGTTTGGACAAGCCGGACGTAGGATAGGAAGAAATGCCAAGCTCAACGATTGACAATGGTTTATCGTCAGACTTTGCAAGTGGTTACCATGGGTAGGCAAAAAGTCAATGAGACTATCGGCCGTGAGTTCCCAGCAGTTGATAAGCTCAAGATGCTTGAGTGTAGTAGGGAGTCGGTTCAACAGTGAACCGTTGACCAACGTGCTTGATTCCAAGATGAGATGTTCCAAGGCCGGCAAAGCCGAGATGCAGTTAGAAAGTCGTGTCATCTCAAGGTAATCTTGTTGCTGCTTTTCCTCGCTAAGTTGGACTCTGATAGACAAACCCCAGGACGGAAGCTGATAGTTGACAAAAGCAACCTTGCGCAAACTAGCAAAGCTTGGAGTACGGTGAAATTGTTCCAGCTTTTCCAAGGACAAGGATTTTGCAGTGAGGCGAGAATTCCAACGCCAACTCTCCAGTTGCATAGGCGTGTCTTTCTCATCCAACACCAAAGTTTGCGTCAACTCATCCGCAGTACACTTGAACCGAATGTGGCCATCCAGTTTACGGTAAGGTGGCTCATCGTCCTCATGATAAAACTCCAGATGTGATAATCTCGGGAGATTCCAGATCACATCTTGCAGACTCAGATAGTTGGCATTGAATTTTTGCGTTAAGGTTGAACCTACTTCAATTTGAAGTAGCTCGACTTTGGTGCGATAATTGATAACGGTGTCTTCTGGAGATAAATCTAGGGTATCGACGAGCTGACTGAAGGAAGTGAAGGGATCCTTGGTGTAGCGCCAGCGGTGATAGAAAGGAGGGCATTTGTATAGGCTTGCCAAGGCAGGTTCTGTAAAGGCCTTGCAGGCTCGTGCAGCTGAGATCAAGTTCTCAACGGCCTCGGAGACATCTTCGCGTCGAGAGGAAAGGTCACGAATTGGTGCAGCAACGAATTCAAAAGCGCACAGTAGAACATGGTATGGGAGGGTCGACCAAGGAGGAGAGGTAGTAGATATTTGGGGGAGAGCTGCGAGAGTATCTGAGGGTGGGTCGATGGGTGAAGCAGCGGATGAACTTGGGGTATTCGGGGTGCTCGTGGTACTCGGTGTGCTGGGGGTGAGGACGTTTGCTGGTAATTTTCTAATGATTTTGCGAGCTCCACGTAGAGCCTTCCTCGGGACCCAAGAGTCTTCCTCCTCGGTGTTCTTTCGCTTGCGCGTGGGAGGCTTGCGCCGGACCGGAGACGGAGATGTGCTACTATTCGAACTATCGAGGTCGGAGTCGGAGTCGGAATCGGAGCTGGATATGGAGTCGCTGTTAGATGACGACGACGACGGCTGCGAGTTGAAGTATGTGGCAGTTGATCGTGTTGCACGGACGGGCCTCTTCAACTTGGCGGCCCGGGACGGATTGCTCCGTAACACTCGTCGGGGGCGCTCCATTGTCAGACACAAGAACCATTTGTTGGCTTATGCGAACGGGTCGGCGCAACGACAATCGGCATAATAGAGATAATAGAATGTGTAGGTAAGTTTAAAGAGAAGCGCAGCGTTCAGTTGAATGGTAGTCTTCGGGGAACGGTCGTTGTTCGAGTATAGACCGTGGATTATTAACGACGGGTTGATGGTTCGAGAGATGAATTCCAGGTTATGTTTAGTGTAGTAGAAAAGAAGGTCAGTAGGAAACGACGTACAAAGTACGGCATTGACTCACTGCAGCTAAGATAAGATTGGCAGGTGCTCCACTGAATAAGGTTTTCAATTATGATTGGATCTGCACCCATGCGGCCCCACCACACTACCCTCCTGCAAGTGCAAATCTACCTACTATTACTTCCGCAAACAGCTAATACCATAGTGTATTTACACTTAACGGTACCTGGCAACTTTGCAGGTATTCTCGAACTGTTTACTGTGATACATTATTAGATCCAATGATGTTGCTAGATGTAATAGCACCATACTGTACGTACAGTAAATCCGATTTCAGCCCTGAGATGAGGGTAATTGAAGCAAGCACCCTACTGATACTGTATTTGCTCGGTCCCTTCCAACATTGAAACACTGTGAAAACGATTCAATTGAATTGAATAAGTCTAAGAAATGGAAAGAGAAACCACCATCTCCAAAAGATGGAATTGTTAGGAGTCATTGATTCTATGGTTACAACTAAGATCGATTGGAGGATAATTGTGTCTAATCGATGCTTAACTCCATGTCCGAAAATTTAGATGAAAGTTGCCGTGGACATGTGTAAGCAACCTAACAAGTCCACGATACGTTTGGTTCAGCTGCTTTATTCCCGAGAATATTGCAGCATGGCTACGATGTAGAGTTTATAAAACATTTGACAATTCAACCCCAGTTTAAGTGGTTATAGTAAAATACTATTTCAAGGCAATAGCTTTGTTATCCCTCCTCTTCAGAATATTCGATGATGAGCATACGTAGTATGGAATACAAGTTATAACCTTCCAATATAAAGACAAGCAACCATGAAACGCAGTAAAGACATCAGCCATCTAAAATACTGCATACAGAAGATGGGGCTCCTCCATCATAACCTGAAAAACTTGGGAGCAACTATGTACATAGTTAGGAGGCTTCCCACGCCTATATTTCGATATACCGAAGGACACATATGGCGGACGATTTCTATATGTGATGAGTTACAGTTAGAAACAATATTAAGATACGTTGTAGATAAACTAAATATGTACGTGTCAACTCATACAAATTCCCTGCTTAAATTTAAAGTGTAGAGTATTCTATATAGTTGTCCCTCATAGACAAAACACTTATACTCTCTATGAAGTTGGGCTTTTTACAGCTATTCGTAGACAAAAATACCTTGGCAGCGACGTACTTACACCTGATAGGTCTAACAAGTAAAATGACAAATCCTAGCGAGACAACATTGTGATCTATTGCTCTCTTCAAATACAGCAATTCTTATTGGATATATGGGGGGAATATTTTTTTTTCAGGCTTGAACACCAATGAATATCAATAATCAGTCTAAGAAAAGTTTGTTTGTTGAGCGACTTGAGCGATACTTCAGCTTGGTCTCAGAGCAGAAGTCCATGTCATCCCTGCAACATTGATCTACATAGTATCCTAAGGGGGTAGGTGGGTCTTGAGGAGCAGGTAACGGTCATAATAATATTTCAACATTGATTGATGCTCAATGTTGTGTGGCTTGTGCTCTTTGTATGCAAGGATCCGCCACTTTTCACTGAAAAGTTGCGACCGTGTAGCCACACATTTTGATCCCCCATGTCCCCATGTTTCCCCCTGCAGGTTTTGGTGCTTCTTCGTCAGCCTACCTTGGTTAGTTAGAACGCGTCGACGGGTTCTTCCACTTTTCACGCATCGCATCGCGGACATGTCAACCGCATCACATGCCCTCTCAACTCATTCTTTATAGTCACATTTTTCTTATACTCACGACGGCTATCACGACTGTGTGCATTGGCGTACTGGCGGCTATCGTTGCTAAATGAACACTTTGCATGTAAACAATCTAATCCATAGTCATACTTGACTTGTTGCATATCTCATCAACACGGCTACGCTTTTCATTCACCCTTAAGCCTTCCTCACTATTCCTCACCTGGCTGTCGCTACAGATTTCACCACTACACCACCCATTGATTTGACTTGTCTGCGGCGCTGGAATCATCAAATAATGTTGGTCTAAGCTTTGTAGTTACCAATTGGCTGGTTGTGCTGGGAGGTTCGTGGTATCTGGTCCTTTGCTTGGGGAAGTCGTCGCCGGGGGCAGGGCGAATCATCAAATTCGCTACCCGCCGCCTGCCACCTCTAGACCTACTTGCTACTCCTTGTCCTAAGCAGAAGGTTCGAATTTGATCTTTTTGTGGATATTAGTGGGATTATATCCATATCGGTATTCGCACCTGCCTCCACCTAACAGTTCGCGCTGTTCGCACTTGTTCCATCTTACTTCCCACTTCCCTCACTATTTCTAAAGCCGGAAGCCACAGTGCCCTCATAATTTTTGCGCCGCCCACACCTCCAGGCGCCCTCACCCTCTCACTTATTCCAAGGTTCCCACTTGGAATTCACTGTGCCCTCCGCCTAGCCATTCTAGCCAATCTACTGGCCGGCGCTATCCGCACTCAACTCCTCTCATACATCTTCACAATTTCCATTGTATCCAGGCAGGAGGCCACCGTGTTGTGGCAAACTGCGCCGATGTTCTCCTTCAGAGATGGCGACTATGACTCCGTACAAACGCGAACTACCTTTTATTCATCGAGCCTGGAAAACAGCGGTTTCCGCCGTCGATCACCTTTCTCCATATGGAATGGGAATCAAGCTATCTACGGCCAACGGTGACAATGTTGTCAACGACGATCAGGCCCCGCGTGCCACCAAAAGACGTCGCATAGCTGAAGACTCACCGGATTCCACTCCAAATAGCATCATGGCTCAGCTACTATCAAATGATGATAGCGACTTCGAGAAGGCCCTTCGCGTTGAAGTTCTCCAGATTACTCACAAAGATAGCTCAAACTTCAGGACGAACAACCTACTCAATGGTACAGGGTCTCCCGCCAAAAAGGATATTCCCCCCATTCGTGTTCGTTGCAGGCTTACCATTTTCCATTACAACATGCCCAAGGAACTTCGCGTGCTCTACTGCGACAGCCGAATCTGCGATTTCAAGGTTTTTAGAGATGCCGATGGTATCTGCCGGAGAGCCAGAATTTATCTGGCCTCACCATTTCATGTTCCAGCCGAGAAGATATGTGTTGAGCGAGATGATGAGCTCGGCTTTGACCTGGCTGATAGCTATCTAGTTCAAGCTGAGTTGGAGTCGGCAGGAGACCCTAGCTGGCCACCGATGGAGCTACTTCCTAAGGAAGAAATTCGGGACACACTCTCAAGTCATCCACAACGTTGGGTTCTATCCTCTCAAGTCGTGTACCGATTCGAAAGGCATCGGGCTTCCGCTCCCGTTAAAATCAGGAAACGAGTTGATGAAGGGACCGCGCTAGATATGTTGATGGATATGGATATCAGGTGGTCGGCGTGTCACCGAGCAGGTAGCACCACCGAGGTCGAGGTTTCGCCACCCGAAACCAAACCTTCAATTCCTAACGGTGCTCTGGAGCCGCTAACGAACGGACACGTTAATGGCCGGGTAGACAACGCGATAAACGGTCTCCCAAGAGACGATCAGGATGTCTTGATGGAAGATGATGATGATCACGAGGAAGCGACGACTCCTAGCCGCTCACTGAGAACAAGAGAGAAACAGAATTACAACCTGAAGCTATTGAGTGACAAGGCACGAGGCAAGGAACTGAAAGAACGAAAGCAGCGCAAATTGGTAGAGACTAGAGGACAAGCGGGGCAGGTTACGTGGAATCTTCCTCGCATCGGGGATATTGTACTCAAGGACTACCACTGCATAAGATGCTTTGCAAAGCACTCATCTATGGAACAGTTAGAAGCACACGTTTCAGTTCATTATCAGCTCAAGTATGAGGTTGATCTGCATTCAGCCCGCATCTGGGTTTCTTACCCTGGCGAAGAAACCCGGAGTCGTTCCAGCTCATCCCTTTTAGATAGGCCAGGATCGGAAGACCAAGAGAGCGACCTGGGAGAGAGTGGATCTCCTTATAAGGCCCAGAGGGCTCCGACACAACCAAGATCACTACAAGTAAGCGTTTCACAAAGCAGTCCTTCAAAAATAACCATAGACTCTAACTCGCCACCCAGCCGTCACTACCGAGCAAACCGAAGGACTCAAGGCAGGTAGTTCCGAACAATAAGCAGCCTATGTTTGATCGCTTAAGCAAAGCGTTACTCCCGCCGGGAACTATTGTCGACCCACCTGAAATCGACGATACCTGGTTGGTGCAGAAGCACCGCGATATCATCCGAGATTATAGCGATGTTCATCAGGACGAGAAAGAGTATATCTCGGAATGGGATGCTTATGTGAACAGAGAAGCCGTCACTTCAGAGCCCCACTTACAAACCGTTTATCTCAAGTTTATCGAGGAGAAGGCAGCGTGGTTAGCCGCCTCTCAGAGCCGTATGACGGAGTTCTCGAAGCACTTGAGTTATCTGAAAGCAAGGAACGCACTAACCGAACACACGCTTTCCAAAGCTTTCTCAATCATGCGACAGGCAAGGTCTCAGAGACGCCCCGACCAGCCCGAAGCTGTAAAGCCGCCTTCTCCAAGAACAGAATATCGCAAGTCAGCATCTGGATGCGCAGTTTGTGGCCAGCCAATCCGGGGCCCGTCTACACTAATTTGCGCAAATACAGTAAGTATACCGAATCAAGACCCGAGGGTTTTCTCTGAAAACTTGTAGAAGGATTTGGAGCTAATAACTTATAGGATTGCGATAGGCCTTTCTATCACGTTGACTGTATACGAGACAACGCAAAGGTACCAATAGGGAACCACAATTGGCGCTGCAATGATTGCAGCGGGAACTGAGGGTTTGCAGGCGCAAACATTGCGATGCGTCCAACTTACTGTTCAATTTTGCTGGGAGTTGGCAATGGGATCACCTCTCGACGGAAGAAGCAGTTAGAGAAAGCTAGGCTAAACCCTGGCCCTGGCGTTCCGGGACATAGCATAAGGCTCACGAACAACCATTTCGGAGCTTCGGACGTTATCTTTGCTTGGATGGCAAGCATTTGGGCATCCATGAGCTCTTTGTAACTTATACATACTCTACGTTCTGAATTCTCCAAGAAGCGTTCGTGGAATACGATAGCTCATAGCATATGGGGGTAATTTACTGCGAAGTGAATTGAAATTCTTGCATTGATATCCGTCTCCGCATTTAAGCCATATTAGAGCATTTTCTTAGTCATCCAATCGAATTTTATCCTGCGCTGTTATGTTGGGAGTTATCTAGGACGCCTCATAAACCTCCCGCTGTTATATGGTATCAGCGGAGCACTCGTGCGCAATAACGATTCAAATTTCCAGCGCTGAGAGGACATGTTTCAAGCACATCAATTCTTAAGAACTTTTGATGGTATCACTGTTCATAATAGCCTTCACGCGGATGAAGAATGGTATGTAGTTGAAAAGTTCCCTCAAACGAACTACAACTCACAGTTATCGGAACGTTTTTAGTTAAATATAGGTGCCATGTCCAGTTTTAGAGATAATCAAATTCATAAACAATTATACGAAGAGTAATACTTGAAATTTCAAACAGTTAGATAGACGCTTCTCTGCTTACAATAACCTCCACTCAAGCTCCCCTACTGACTTCTCTATTACTTACTCACTGAGAAATGTAGTAGCGGTCCAGATCAGGCAAGTGAATGTACTCCCGTAGTATGAGATGACTAGACGACTTCGCCTAGGCTACAAGAGCCCACGTCAGAGTTCTAAATTATTCGACGATACAACTCAAAACAGACATTTCAAGATTTCTCTCCTATTTAACAGTCTCGACCTCCGACATCTGTTTAAAAATATTAACAGCAACCGACCATTATAGCAACTAGACTACACAAAGTTCCTCTTACAGTTCACGGTCTATCAACTATAATAACCCGAATTCAGCCAGCCCGCCTACCACGATGCTTAGGGACCTTCTCACCGTCGCGAACGATATCCTCGCCGTAGTTGTACCTGGCGAAGATTCAGTACAAGCCCATACAAAGTTTATGGGCCTAGGTTTAGAGCCTTACGATTTGTTACTATTAGCCATAGATGCCTTTTATTTCTGGATTTGGATTACCATGACGTCGTATATAGTAGTGGACGCTCTTATCCTCATGGCTAGGCGGGTGGCCACGAGGCGACTACTCATACTTTAACTGGGCTTATTGGGAATATATCCCGTATACGAGTCTTAAGCATAGGGACAACGTGTATATAGGTTTTATATACGCATTACAGCACAAGGCTCTATATTCTAAGAAGATATATTCTTACCGCGTCATATCTCGGGAATCTAAGTACTTAGCAGATAGTAGGACAGCGACCTCGGGCCCCTTTAACAGACTACCCTCTCAGTAAACTATTATTTTACTCTACGAAATGCAAACTTCACAAAGACCTAGTCTCAGAACCCATCGTACTTTCTCACAGTACTCAAGTACTACCACATTACACTCTTCGTGTTACTATTGATGTAGTTACTGTGTTGATATTGGGCCTTCCGCAGAAGAAAATGGCAGCTCTAGCTTCGGAGTTTCTTGAAAAAGTTAGCTACCAACCTAATAAGTGGTCACAATTCTGCTCCATAGTGAGGGATCCTCTAGCTCTTGGCCTTCCATAATCACTTTCTTCCTACAACCACTCCTCTCTTCACGATGGCGTAGGCATCTCCGTCCTTCTCAGTCTCGGGCATAGATAAAAGAGATAATATACCTACGGTTCGATTCACAAATGTTGAAGACTTCTTTGAGATAATCAGACAGGTCCATAGCGATTGTCACCATTGTCACGGACTCAACCAAGACCCGAGGTCAAGAGAAGCTTTCTGAACAACGATGACGCGAAGAAGACAATGTATTCTTGGACCTAAATTTCCAAGAATAATCTCTTAAATTACTTCCTAGAAATCCTCCTTTTTCAATTTGAGACACACGTTCTCCGAGCTCATCGTCCAGTTCCGTGTCCTAGTAGCAAGCACAACCATACGGGCGTTCTCATCATCACAATCCCTGCACGGATCACTTAACCTGGAACGAAATTACGCCGCTCGTTGAAAGATAACGAAAGGAAAACTCAAGATTCATTGGCGGTGCCACCTTTCGACCACGAGATCGCCCTAAGAGTGGTGGCAGAGAAGACGATTCGAGTGGTGGCATTGGACGTGGTTCTACAGGCTCACGGCCAACGCTGTTCATTGAAGCTGGAAACTCCGAGTCTCTATCTGCCCTCCAACATGATATGAGGTGGTGGTTCTCAGCACTAAGACACAACCAACCTCAAAGTTATGCTTCTCACCAAGTTTGATCACATTAAACATAAGATCATGATCGAGCACTCGTCATACCGCAATCTCATATGCCGGCGCCAAGGCTTGAGAGCATATTTTGTCTTGTCATCCCGACTGCGAGGAACAAACACGACACTGCATTGTCATGGGGCTGTAAGCGTTAGGCGCTCTGAACTGCCAAACCCCCGGGAATTTCGATCCTTGGCTCAATGGGATTAAGTTTACGTCGGCCATTTTCGAAACCTCGTCATCCGGAACGACAGACAGTGACTGGAAGGTCGTCAACCTCCTGCTCACGCGTTCCAGGCATCTACGCGACCAAACTCTCTAACAACCTATGATCATCCTCCCGACGTATAATAAGTAGGAAGAACCCACAAATTCGCCCAAATATTCTCCGACCAGGATTGCAGCAGAGTATGACTTATGTGCAATAGTATTCCTGTTTAATTTCTCTTCCTCCCAGATCCAGGACCACAAGAGGGAGATATCAGTGTCCCAGAGCTGGCGGCCTCGGCAGGAAATGTCTCGAAGACTGTTGTGTTGAAGAGTTAGGGAACACGGCCTTTGCTTGTTTGAGGTGTTCTGCGCAAAGCTAAGCGGGTAGTTAGCAAGTCTGATTATTGCCTAATAAGGGAGGTTCAAGGGCCAGGTCTGCATCTAGCTAGTCTAGCATGCTCTCGGTCTTATTAATATAATCGCAATGAGTACAAGACAGTGTCATGTGACGATTTACCTATGTAAGTATATGATGATCATTACCGTCAATCATACCAAGTGCCAGAGGGCTGATCGTCTCCTTCAGATGGAGTCGTGTTGACAATTCTAATCGAGAACCGTAGTCCTGCTGTAGGATGGATGCTACGATCTATCTACGAGTTAAAGTATGAAATCAGAGTATTCTACTCCTTCAAGGCGATCAAGCACATGTGTATGTCTAGCAAGGAGTACGGAGGGGGCTCCCGAAGTCGTTCTCTTGCAATTCTACGACACCGGCGGGTTAGATCCAAGTATTGGACGTGACGTGTGGAAAAGTAGCGCATTGACGTCGACAATAAATACGCTCCGACTTTCCTCTACATCATACCTAGGTCACTAGGAAGTTTTTGACGGTTGGAGACCGTCAAAACTGAATCAGCATTCTATTACTCCCCTTACAGTACCCCGCATCCGAGAGCGACGGGATGCTGCGCCGCTGACCCAATCACCCGGCTTCTTGCATGGGTTCGTCGAGATAACAAACTTGCATGTAAGCCGTGGGTTGTCTAGACCCCGGGATGCTGTGTGTGCGTGGTATTGTATGTAGGTATCTATATTGTTCAAGGGATGCAGCGTGGTAACGTTGCGGGGTAGATCTTATTACGAGGTGATAGGTAATGACTGAATTGGAGGTATAACCGCCGGTACGCCGCGAGATGCAATCAATTAATTCGGGCGTGACAAAGGAATATAATGGGATAACTCCCCTAACCCACTGCGGAGAAAACAACAACCTACATTCTCGCGGTTTGCATACCGACCACCACTTCGCTGGGTAGCTGTGAAGGTAGCTTGTAATCGACATGGCTGGATCTCAGGAGCATGGAGTAGGGGACGAAGAGAAAGTTCAATCGGAAACTCGACGGGATGTCACCGGTACTCAAGAGCGAGATTCTGAAAAAGGCCTAGGAAATACGCATTTGGGGGATGGACAGCACGCGCAAATTGACCCGGCTATCGCTAGTCGCATTGCAGCGAATGTCGATGATTTCATGGTAAGTTCCCCATACGTCCCGATTTTATTGAGATTATTATGCTGGGAATGGAAATTGAGTCGAATACAGACGCTTGTCAATGAGGCGAACGAGGCAAACGAGAGGGAGCGAGGAATGAAGCTTTCTTATGCCTTCAAGGTATACCCTAAGGCCATCGCCTGGTCTATGATCTTATCGTCGTGTCTCATTATGGAGGGATTTGGAACTTCGATCGTTGGATCGTGTAAGACCCTCGATTCTATTCGCTCTAATACCAGTACTTGAATTAATCTCGTACTTGTCTAGATATATCGTATCCCCCTTTTCGAGACAAATTCGGCATCCCATCTCCGGACGGGCAACACCAGATCCCGGCCAGTTGGCAAAACGGTATTTCGGGAGCAACGAATGTTGGTGAGATTATCGGCCTTCAAGTATGTACCAATTTCTTCCTTCATAAAATGACCAAACTTGTGACTTAGAAGACAATTATCGTAGATCGCCGGTGTTCTATCCGAACGCTTTGGCTACCGATGGACGATTATATCGGCGCTCGGCGCCGTTACTGCTTTTATCTTCTTCCCCTTCTTCGCCGAGAGCCTTACTGTTTTCCTAGTTGGCGAATTATTCCAAGGCATGGCGTGGGGAGTCTTCCAGACTATGACAGTGGCCTATGCAGCGGAAGTCTGTCCCGTTCCGCTGAGACATTACCTCACGACCTACGTCAACCTCTGCTGGATCATTGGCCAGTTTATCTCTAGTGGTGTTCTCGTTGGCCTTGTGAATAGGACAGATGAATGGGGGTAGGTTTGGAATCTCGAACTGATGATTTTAGCTCTAAAACTTTTGTTAGGTATCGAATCCCCTTTTCCCTTCAATGGGTCTGGCCGATCCCTATTGGTATTGGGACGTACCTCGCGCCGGAGTCACCGTGGTGGTGCATTCGGCGTGGCTATAAAGAACGAGCGGAAGAATCGCTGAAGCGCCTAGCTCGCAGCTCTGGATTCACCCAACGCGATGCCGATGCGGCAATGGCCCGTAAGTTTAATCGTACTTAACTAGCTGTGATTCTATGATAACTAACCTGGGCGATCTACTTTGTAGTGATGGTCTATACAGACGAGATGGAGAAGCAACTCTCAGAGGGAACCACGTACTGGGATTGCTTTAGGGGAATTGACCTTAGGCGGACTGAAATTGTCTGCCTCACATGGCTCTCCCAAACTATGTGCGGCACTGCCGTCGGTGGCCTATCCTCTTACTTCTACCAGCAGGCAGGTATCTCAGTTGAAGATTCGTTCAAGCTTGGATGGGGCCAGAACGGCCTCAATGCGGTTGGTACAATCGCTACTTGGTTCATCCTAAACAGGGTTGGCAGGAAGACATTGGTGTTCTGGGGAATGGTTGTGATGTTGATCCTCCTTATGTGAGTACCCCCCTATTAAGGGAAGTCCTTAAACTAATATTCTTCTCTTTAGCATCACAGGATTCATGGGAATCCACACTCCGCCGAGCACAGCAGAGTCCTGGACGGCTGGAACCATGGTCCTTCTATTAAGCGTCACAGCCAACTTCTCTATTGGCCCTGTAGTCTATACCATCGTTTCCGAGATCCCATCAACGCGACTACGGGCTAAATCCATCATTCTAGCGCGCAATGCTTATAACGCCATCAACATCGCCTTCATTAACATCGTCTCGTACCGTCAACTCAGCCCCATTGAATGGAACTGGGGCCCCAAGGCCGCTTTCTTCTGGGCCGGTACCAATATCATCTTTACCACCTGGATCTTCTTCCGACTGCGTCAGTGTCCTCTTACATATTCCCACCAATTTTTTGCTAACCTGAATTTTGTATAGCCGAGACTAAGGGTCGCACCTACGCCGAACTCGACATCTTATTCGAGAACAAAATACCCGCTCGCAAGTTCGCGAGTACGAAGATTGAAACTTTGCTCCAGGGGACCCAGGGAGCGCAGAAGGAACAGGCCGAGATTATCACTGGCAATGCAGAGGAAAGGACTGTGGCTTAGGATGCTTCTCTATCCTCATGAAGTGAGACAACACAATGCGATTTATCTACTAAGTATCGTATATATTTAGTTATATGTGGGAATTTACGAGCTAGGTTGAATCATCACAGAGAACTCGCGAGATCTTCTCATTATTTCTTCGCTCCAGGCCAGCATATTATGCACTACTGTAATTTTGAATTGGCCCCCATATTGTAGATGCTCGCCCATTTCCGAACATTCCCCCTGCTGTACAGTAATGAGTACATGTGAATTTAACGCCAGCCCACGCCTAAACAAGCGCGATGATTAGAATCTATATTTCTTCCTCTCGTCCCTCTTCTCCTCATCCCGCTTCAGTCTCTTACGGCTTTCATTCGCGATCATCTCATCGAGGCCTTCCTCTCTCCTCCAGTTAGCACCGGGGCCCTCCTCGCGCCGGCCCTCTTCGAATCTCCGCCGCATTTCATCCTTGCTGATACCATCTCCTAGCGCGTCCGGATCGAAAGATACGTCCACATCACCGGGCTTCTTGCGTTTCCGGCTGTTGTCGTCGTCCTGGCCCAGAACGCGCATATCTCCGCCGGCGTTCTTGAGATCGTACACACGGTCACTGCCGAAGAAGCCCTCTGCTCGGGCTTGCTTCTCCTGGATAACAGTGTAAGCGGCGCGAGGGTGGGTGCTGTCTTCGGTCTCGTAGCCACGGCGAGATTTCCTGAGGTCCAGTTCTCCGGCCACGGATTCGGTTGTTGTGCCGTACTCCGTCGGCACGCTGCTGGCCAAACCACCGGGCGTTTCCATACCGGAAGGAGTCTGTAAGCCCGCGCCAACATCGGTATCTTCTTCGTCCTCATCCTCGGACTCTTCTTCCTCTTCTTCCTCGGACTCCTCTTCGGGCTCTTGCAGCTCACCCCACAACGTCCGCTCAATAGGCTCGCCGGGCGGGGGGGCTGCTTGGGAAGGCTGCATGATACCGAAAATATCACCTCCGTACAACGGCCTGTTGTACTCATCTACCGGAGGCTTGCCGTAACAACCCGGGTTGAAACCCCATTGAGCGCCCGGTGGGATGGGGGCGTTGAGTCCGGGGATGCGGAGAGAGGGATAAGAGGGTGGTGGACCAAATCTTTGTTGGTTGATAAGCCACGGCGGGGGAGCACCTGGAGGAATGCTCAAAGCTTCTTTGAGGGTATCGCTCAGCTCTCCGGGTCGGAGATGCCGTAAATCCGTCTCATACTCTTTGCCCTCGTAGTAGACCTCTCCAAACCTGGTTAATTGCGGTTTGCTTTGGAACCTAAAGAAGGCATCATAAAGCTTTTGGTAGTCGATATCTAGTTTGCCCATTTTCGGTTGTACCCTTTCCCGCTGTTTCTGCTTCAGTGTCTGTTCCGCCTGCTTCTCCAGCACCGCATCTCTCATCTCTGCAATACCAGTATCGGCGATGAACTTGGGTAGCTTGAAGGCAGGTTTCTCGATACCGCGCTTGGACGAAAGATACTCTCTTTTCAGTGACCAATGTGATGGTACCGGAACTACGTTTCGTTGTGCCTTGATTTGGACTAGCAGTCGCGGATCTGACGAGGACGTGTCATGCCACTCCACGACTTCGGGTTTCCTGACAAGGGCCTTCAGCTCCGCGATGGAGAGCTTGTTGAGCATCTTGCGCTTCTTCTTCGAAAGCTTGGGCTGTGTGTTTCTCTCCTCGTCTTCGCTGGGTATGTCGTTGTCGTCGTCGAAATATACCTCGCCTTGGTTCCCGGCGTTGGCCTCCTTCGCGATATCATCTTCCTCTCTTGATGCGCCGAACTTGGTAAAAATATCCTTGTACATAGAGAAGGCAGGGTCTTCTTGATCGAAATCGTACTCTTCGGTCGATTCGGCAGGTCCATCAGCGGGTATCTTGTCGGATGCAGTAGGCTCCTTCTTAACTTCGAGCTCAGCTGCGCCAGTCCCGTCTGACTCATTCTTCGTCGGTTCGGGTTTGGGATCATCTTCATTCGGCTTGGCCTGAGGTGTATCTTCGGCTTGGGGAGTTTCCTGAATGATGTTAATATTTAATACGAGCTTAAGAGAAGCTTGATGGGAGCATACCTCTGTTTTTGCTTGTTTGTCAGCCTTCTTCTTTGCTCGTCGCTTTTGGTTCTTGGTCATCTTAGGGGCCGCCATCTTGTTGGATGGACGAGGCGTACGCCTTTTTTCGCCTAGACTCCTTTGCGACAGAGCAGGCACAGTGCCGTGCTATCCCGGGTTGAAGGATAGTCAGGGCAGAAATCGTAATATATGTGAAGCCAATAATTAAATGTTCTCACAATTAATGGCAATATTGGCACAAAGGCAGTGTCTGAGATAAAGAAATGCGTTAACTTTGACAAGGCTGACTGAAATAAATTCAACACGCGACTCGGAAAACTGAGGTCAAGCCTGTTAGCGACTAGCCTAGAGCTAAGGAAAGGGTCTCAAGTGCTCTAGCCACTGCTACCACGCAAAGCCACCTGTTGATTGCAGCTCACAATTTTTAGATTCCTTATCAGTGTGGCGCAACTATCAGCAAATATTAGCCGGGGCCAAATTTAGGTATGGTAAGCAGGCTGGGGCAGTAGCTGACCACTAGCGTCGTGCTTAATTTGATGGCGGGCTTAATTAACGGACTGCCTAGCTCACCTCACTCAGTGGTGCAACAGCCTGCAGATAGGTGCTACTTAGGTACTGCATAGTACTGTAGGTACTGCAGTAGGTACATGTACAAATACGAACCTCTGAGTTCAACCCATTTTTTCAATCGCGTCAGCTAGCCAGTCATTTCAGCAGGGGTTGCCACGCGGCAGAAACCTGACCCTCCTTATTACCTACATTACGGATTACGGTACGGATCAGTCGAGGGTCTCTTCATGGATGAATCTGATACTGTACAACCAACTCAAGTGCCCCGATATCCCTAACTGCCGGCCAAAAGAATCTTGGGAACTTATCTCGTATCTCCCTACTCCATCATATCATCGCAGATTGATCAAGCTTCGCAATCACTGTCCGAAGCAATGGTCTTATAAACTCCCTTACCCTGAGTAATTGCGCGTTGCTCCTTTGTCACTCGTTTCATTCCTACCAACCTGCACCGCAAACTCGATACCCACTACGATGCCTCATTCTACGACCTCCGGCTCCTATGCCCGAGAGACCTCCGTGCCGCGATCCGGTGCCAAGCAACTAGATGATCTCGATAGCGACACCGGTTCCGGCCTGGAAAAGTTTCCAGATCATATAGACTCTCCCGCAATGCGCGCCAATGGTTCGAGATCGATAAGTCCCGCTGTCGGCTTGAATGCATATGGTGTCGGGTTGAGTGGAGGACCCCAGATAAATGGGGATCGTTGGCAACCAAGGAGGGACCTCTCTGCATCAAGAGGTGTACGATGGGGTTCCCCATTGGGTCCGGCTGCCGGCCCTCCTCGAGGCCATGGACGACAGAAGAGCATTAGTGAAGCCTTCCGTACCATAAGAGGGAGGAACGGTAGTGTCAGCCAGAATGCCCACGAATTAGCAGATGCATTACGGGCACCTGTATCCCCCAGGCTTATCGTACGTCAAATAAAACACCATGGCAATTTGCTCATCATGCGCTGACGTGCCATACGTAATCTAGATCCTCTGCATAATGTGGTATATGTCCTCCGCTTTAACCAATACGTCCTCGAAATCTATCCTAAATGCTTTCGATAAACCTGCTACCTTGACCATGATCCAATTCTTCTTGGTCGCTTTCTACTGCATAACCTCTTCGTGGTTGGCAACTGTATTTCCTACTCTGCGAACCTCGATCCCCGCCTTGAAGAATCCAATACGATACCCATCGAGGGATGTCATTACGACCACACTTCCCCTAGCTGCGTTCCAAATAGGTGGGCATCTCCTAAGCTCGACGGCCACCTCCAAAATACCAGTCTCCATGGTCCATACCGTAAAAGGACTATCGCCGCTGTTCACCGTTTTTGCGTACCGATTCATATTCGATATACGATACCCCAGAGCGACATATTTTTCCTTAGTACCACTTACCCTTGGTGTGATGCTCGCCTGCTCGTCGAATCATACCTTTAAGGGAGAGATACTGGGGATCATTTATGCTCTACTAGCGACTATCATCTTCGTCACGCAGAATATTTTCTCCAAAAGACTTTTCAACGAGGCTGCCAAAGCGGAAGCGGACGGCCAATCAGCTAAATCCCGCAAGCTGGATAAGCTGAATCTTTTGTGCTATTCCTCCGGACTCGCTTTCCTGCTGACGTCCCCGATCTGGTTTTGGAGTGAAGGCGTTGGTCTTATCAGGGATGTCTACCATGACGGTGCAGTGGATCTCTCCGCGCGCCCAAACAGTTTCGACCATGGGCGTTTGGCTCTCGAGTTCTTGTTCAATGGAACATTTCACTTCGGACAAAACATATTGGCTTTTATCCTACTATCGCTGGTGTCGCCCGTCACGTATTCGGTCGCATCCCTTATCAAGCGAGTGTGGGTTATTATAGTGGCAATCCTATGGTTCCGCAACCCTACGACCCCGCTCCAAGCCGTAGGCATTGGGCTAACGTTCCTCGGCCTTTACTTGTATGATCGGACAAACGACAGCAACAAAGCCGACCGCCGCGCACGCCTCATGAGTCAGAGTCAGGGACGAGACGAACCGCTGCTACCACTGAACACTAGCCAAGGAGCGAAGGGCCCTATGGCCCAAGCACCACAGGTTTTCGAAAGCCCAGTTTCTGTATCCAATGGATCGACACCTCACCCATACACCAATGGCTATTCCTCACAAGCTAGTTCCGGACCCGAGGATTCTAAGAAAAGCGATGATGTTGGCAAGGGGCGGCAGAGGGGAGCTAGTAATGCGGCTTGGCTGCCGCCAGGAACAAAGCAAGAGGAAACCTGGAGGTATCAGGATAGAGTGAGCGTTCGATGAGCGGTAGACTCTAAGCAGAGTCGATGGAGTGCTATGATACATGGGAAGATAGGCATATCTAGAGGCTGGAGTGTTTTTTGCTAAAAATCGGGATGACTAGTGTTTAAAAAGCTATTGCTACAGTACGACTACCATCGTCTCGTACATAGAGTGCTGGGGTTTTCATGGGATGATGGGATCTACAAAGGTATCATATGGCGGATTGGAATCTCAACGCGATCCATTGATTTGGTCGCCTGTATCAGTATCCTACTAATCAATGGGATGCAGTTTTTGCATAGGAGTAGGGCTTTAGATATGTACGCTTTGTACGCTTTTGTAGAGCATCGGATACCACTTCATTCCAGGTCAGTTCTAGATAGGATCAGGACATATTTGGGAATAGACGTATAAAAGTTTATTTGATACCTGTTGCGTTGTATCCATGAATATGTGTATAAGGCTTGTATACTATAGTTGATATGGACTTATTGATACCAACTGTGCGTTAGTAATTGTTGTCTCTTCTGATAGAAATAACTATCTATCATTTATCCTAACATTGAATAACCGAATAGTCTCTATAAACTACCCAGATAATTACCTCTAGCCGGCGTAACTAATTACTATGTAGCTGTTTCCCGCTTCTTGTTTCCTAGGCAATTGTATTCGGTGGAGTCGGATCGGGTGCTACCGTGTACTCATGTGACCAGTCACGTGGATTGGCTGGAGAAGTGGAGCTTTGCAAGCTGGATCCCAAGTTCATCCGGGAAGCAAATGGCCGCCAGCGCCATTTTCACCTCGACCTTCAAATTATTTCCTCCCCCCAGACTCATCACCTCCTCCATCCCATCCATCCCATATCGCTCTCGGTCATCTTTCAAGATGTACAAGAGGTAAGTCCACTTATATTAACCAACTTTTTGGAATCCCTAACCGCCAATTGGGGTCAATTGAGCTAATCAAGAGATTTTTTACCCCGACTTTAGCGGCCTCTCTTCCTTCGCGAGAGCTGCCCGGCCCGCCTTCGCCGCCTCAACAAGGCGCGCGGTAAGGCCTGCTCAGTCTGCATTCAAATTCCCTATCAGCAGTCGATTCGCAAGCACGTCAAGTGCCGGTGATGGCAAGATTTACCAGGTGAGTTGGCGCGGAATGCCGGTGGCAGAGCTCTGCCGGACCACGGGAACCGAGCTAACAGGGTACTTCAACAGGTCATCGGTGCCGTCGTCGATGGTTAGTAAAAACCTCAATAACAATGCTCGGTTTTCTCAATCGCATATATAAAGCTACTTATATTAACATGCTTGTCTTGTAGTCAAGTTCGACACCGCTAAGCTCCCTCCGATTCTAAACGCTCTGGAGACGAACAACAACGGCCAGAAGCTTGTCCTCGAGGTCTCGGTAAGCTTGGCAACCCGACAATCAAAGATTATACAGCTGTTTCTAACGTAGTATAGCAACATCTGGGTGAGAATGTCGTCCGTTGCATTGCCATGGACGGTAGGTCGTGTCTCAAGAAAATTTCGCATGCGACTAGAAACTCACATCTTGACAGGTACCGAGGGTCTCACTCGAGGCGCCAAGGCCACTGACACTGGTGCCCCCATCACAATCCCCGTCGGCCCTGCCACTCTTGGTCGTATCATAAATGTCACTGGTGACCCGATCGACGAGCGTGGACCCATCAAGACCGACAAGTTCCTGCCCATCCACGCCGACCCCCCGGAGTTCATTGAGCAGTCCACCGCCGCCGAGATTCTGGTTACCGGTATCAAGGTCGTCGACCTGCTGGCTCCCTACGCTCGTGGTGGAAAGATTGGTCTGTTCGGTGGTGCCGGTGTCGGAAAGACTGTGTTCATTCAGGAGCTCATCAACAACATCGCCAAGGCTCACGGTGGTTACTCCGTCTTCACTGGTGTCGGCGAGCGAACCCGTGAGGGTAACGATCTGTACCACGAAATGCAGGAGACCTCCGTCATTCAACTCGATGGCGAGTCTAAGGTCGCCCTGGTGTTCGGTCAGATGAACGAACCCCCTGGAGCTCGTGCCCGTGTCGCTCTTACTGGTCTGACCATTGCCGAGTACTTCCGTGACCAGGAAGGACAAGATGGTATGGATATTCCCCTATCTTGATATGTAAATGTCTACTAACGCTGTATAGTGCTTCTCTTCATCGACAACATTTTCCGTTTCACTCAAGCCGGTTCCGAGGTGTCTGCCCTGCTGGGTCGTATCCCCTCTGCCGTCGGTTACCAACCCACTCTTGCCATTGATATGGGTGGTATGCAAGAGCGAATTACCACTACCAAGAAGGGTTCCATTACCTCCGTCCAGGCCGTCTACGTCCCTGCTGACGATTTGACTGATCCTGCCCCCGCTACCACCTTCGCCCATTTGGACGCCACCACTGTCTTGTCCCGTGGTATCTCTGAGTTGGGTATCTACCCCGCCGTCGATCCTCTTGACTCTAAGTCCCGTATGCTTGACCCCCGTGTCGTCGGTCAGGAGCACTACGAGACCGCCACCCGTGTCCAGCAGATTCTCCAGGAGTACAAGTCCCTGCAAGATATCATTGCCATTTTGGGTATGGACGAACTATCAGAAGCCGACAAGCTTACCGTCGAGCGTGCCCGTAAGATCCAGCGTTTCCTGAGCCAGCCTTTCACCGTCGCCCAGGTCTTCACCGGTATCGAGGGCAAGCTAGTCGACCTCAAGGACACCATCGCCTCCTTCAAGGCCATCCTGGCCGGCGAGGGCGACGACCTACCCGAGGGTGCCTTCTACATGGTGGGCGACTTCGCGTCGGCCAAGGAGAAGGGAGAGAAGATCTTGGCCGAGCTGGAGAAGTCGTAAAGGAGCTAATTATATGGCGGGGATTGGGGGGGACTGCTGTTAAATAGACCGCCGCCGCCGCCACCCGGAAATTAAAGGAGGCGGTGGTGCACACAAACCTGTGTATGTATATCTAGAAAGAAGAAAAGGAGAGAGCAGTGCGGTTCTGAGATTTTCCCTAGCTCAATCGAGTTCCCTTTTGTGAACTGTATACCGATACAAATTCCACCCTAATTTTTTCTGAATTGTCTGAGATGCGTAAATGTGCCCGTAGAGTGGTATCGAGGCTATTGTAAGTGCTCTTAGTTGATAATCTAGTTTCAGGCGCGAGTGATGGCAGTACCACATCAAACGTAGTTCAGGCCGTGTGGCTTGAAATACTAGGTAATCCACGAGTCTCATCCTATGAGGCTTACTATGTTCTGCTTCAACTATTATATAGAATGCTGGGGAAAATGTAAGTGAGATATCTAGAACTGGTAGAGGGTCACCTTCTTAACCGAGGCATCCCGTTACCCCGTCAGCTCCTATCTAGATAATTCAGGTCAGCATGGTTAAGTCTCGTGCAACTATTCATCAAAGCATAATAGTAGCTCGTTGTAGGAGCATCGATAGGCTCCAGTTTCTATGTCACTGCCTGAGTAATCAGCACATCGCCGTCGTCTACGGGTCGATAGGACGCGTCGCCGACTCATGAGAGTACAGACAGCACCGCGTCAAATTTGGTGGATTTTTTTTTTCAATATTCAGAGGTTAGCCCTATGCTAATCTACTATATGGGTACTAAGATATTAGATCAATATATATATATATATACTTATTTACATCGTACAGTTTGTAAACTACTAAGCTCTATGGCCTTTCACCACTAATGAGGTCGCCATAATATATCTGATACCAGGACAAGTCCTAAGAATTCCTATAAGGGATGGATGAAAATTCTCTTTAATAACAAAGTGGGAACCCAATAGAGACAAGCAATCCTAGACTCTGATATAAGTATACCTACTATACTAGTAAGCCTAGGAGCTATATTTCTTCATAAAGTCTACTATATTCGTTTCATATATCGGACAAACGATCTCCAGTTAATTATCACGAATTCCATATTGCTATAATAAAATAACACTACCAGCTTCACCTAGTTGGCTAGGCGACTCTCCTTTAATTCTGTAGGGATTCAGTCTTGCACAATATTCTCAGAGTTTGAGTAACTTACTACTAATAAAGACAACAGCTACCAACAATACTCTACACACAGGACGGGTGAGGGGGAGCTTGTGTAAAATAGACGTATTCAATCATAGCTGAAAAGCATGAGGCGAGCATATAGTTACACACTTTTGCCCGCCTCTGCCGCATCGGAGCGGGAACGTACATCTCGATACAACATTGGAACGTATGTGACCGTTAAAGAAGCCGGGCGACAGCTTGGAGCTACATACCTACCTAATTAGGTAGATGTCGAACGTAATACAGACGGCCACGCAGCCGTTGTATGCATGGATAACAGCAGGCTACGGAGTAGAACGGGTTCACGTGCTTGGGTAGAATAGGGGTATACTCTACTCGATATCGACTCAATCAATACGCCGTATAGCAACGTACCTTCAGTATACTAGCATGAGCCTTGTCATATCAGATCACTTACTTATTATCTGGTTTATCGCTCATATAATTTATTCACTATTACGCTAGTTCTACACATTACGTATCCTGGATATTATCCATAAAGGTCAAGGGGGTGTTGTTTTTCATCATCGTACGCCGATCACGCCTTTTTGTTCCCGCCTGCCGAGACGGTGGTAACCTCAACTACCTCGGGCTCAACACCCGTCGCCCCCGAGGATCGATCTACCGAGTCAGTGGCCTGTGTCTCGCCAACCCGTTCTTCGACCCACGACGCTGCTGTGGCGTCGGGCGCGAGACCGTACCAGGCCACGACGATGACGCCGAGGATGCCGGTGAGACAGCTGAATGCCAACGCTACCTTACCGCGAGTGGTGAATCTACATAGTAAGTTAGTAAGATGGATAAGGAATGGATCTATAGTGTTCATGTTGTCTTACCCATCAGGCAGCGGGTCGGGAGACTTGGGCTCTCCGGTCAGATCAAGGTAATTAATCGTGTTTCCAGCGGCGTTGCCGGTGGTAGGGATATTCTGGGCGGCGCAAGTGTCGTAGTGGTCTTTCGGGATCGTGATCGACTTCTGCAGATCGAGAGGAGATTCGACGAAAGTTGCAACTGTGGGTATACGGGGTTAGCTATTGATCTTTATAAACGTAATAGGGTATACTCACTCAACCCAGATGCAACGTGCCATTCTATGTGGCAATGGAAGAGCCAGACACCTATTAATTGGCGTTAGCACGTGAAACAGTAGTCGTAGGGTTAGATAACACTCACCAGGATTATCAGCCCGGAACCTGAGCACGATGAAGCCATCGGGATACAACACGAATGTGTCTCGCCGCATCGGCGAAGCAGGGAAGTCGGCCTCCGTAACGTTGGAATCTTCAAAGGTTCCAGCCTCATCCTCGGAGCGATAGACGGCCTGGAAGTGATGTCCGTGAAGATGGAACGGGTGGCGTCCCGAGTCAAGATTGTTCACCACGAGCTGGACGATTTGTCCCCTCTCAAGGACAAACGCATGCGTGTAAGATCCGTATACAGTTGGGTTGGTCGCCATCTCTCCAGCAGACAGGGCTGTGTAAAGACTGGGAACTGCTGGCGACTTGTATGTAATGTTGTCGAAGAAGGCACTAAGAAAGGGGGGAGATTAGTATATGGAGGAAGAATGGTTCGAGAGAAACTCACTAGTTGGCACCATCTCCCAGGTTGTCCATGATGACATTGAGTTCGATCTCCCTGTCGGGATTGACGAACAGGGTCTGGTTGTCGTATGGAAGTAGGGTGTAATCATCAAAGACGACACCGTCCAGGTCATCAACGAGTGCAGGCTCAGGCGTCTCCTTAGCATCGTCGTAGACTAGCCATCCAGTGACATTCCAATTTAGGCCGTCTGGCATTGAATCGAATAAGCTCTAATATACCAAATTAATTATCGACTAGTAATGACTCGTGAGATTTTAGGGGGACGTACAGTATCCATGCTCGCCACGAATGCATAGTTGGCCGATGTATCGTTCTTAGTCGTCACCAAGAAGCTACAACGTTGGGCAGCAGACAGGTAGATCATCTCGGCCTCTGCAGGTTGGTGGTACACACCGTCAACCTCGAGAATTGTCATGTTGTGACCCTCAAACCAGATATATTGGCCGGCAAAGGCTCCCATATTGACCATGCGGAAGTGGTAAGTAGTTCCAGGTTTGACGGGAATCTTCAAGTTCTGCGTATCATTGAATAGAGCAGCTTGCGGGACTGGTTCAGCTCCCGTAGGGTTGCCCTTACTGATGAATCCAGGCAGCATATCTTGCATCTGATCATGGTACCAGTCGGATACAGACAAGATGATTTCGTTCTCTTGCTGATACGACTCGTTAAGGAAGGGGGATTTAGGGTCATGGATGATGAGAGGTCCCCTGAGCCCATCAGGATACTGCGCATTAGTATGAGAATGATACCAATACGTGCCGGGTTGGGTAATCTTCCCACATGTTAGTATTTCCTAGCTACACGAGTCATACTGTAGGATCTTACGGTGAAGTTGTAGGTGAAGGTTGAGCCTGGTACAATGGGGCATTGTGAGACTTGGGCCGGCCCATCCATCTGGGTCGTGCCATTCATGAATAGCCCATGAAAATGCAAGGAAGTAGTCTGGTTCCCAAGCTCGTTCGTTGCGTGAACCACGATATTGTCGCCTACATCAGCAAAAATAGTAGGAATAGGCCATTGGCCATTAATACCGATCGTTGGCCTATCGAATGCGCCATCTGGATTCGCCGTAACCCAGCCTATGTTGAAGTTGTAGGTAACAGTTTTGGCGCTTGCGAGGTCGAGAAGATTGGCAGTCCAAGCTATAAGCAGGACAAGTCGTCCCAGAGGCGAAGACATGGTGAAAATGCCCCGCCTCGAGGATGAGGTATGGAGGAGGAAGAGTAAGAGAGTAGGAATTTAGTTAAAATATCAAGGGTTTTTGGGAGGCTTTTTGGGGATATCCTCTTGATGATAGCCTCTCCCTTCTCCCATGTAACGATGTACAGGATTTGTAAAATGTGAAGATTGGGAATTTATTATTTTCACCGAGGTTGAGTTTAAAGCTCAAGCTACCTGAACCGGAACTCGATAGGACCTAGATAGGACCATGTACAAACTGTGCTTACCTTGGATGAGTGCAGGCTGGTACTATTCTTACCCACAGTATTTATTTGGTCAAGGGGGGCTAGGAAAGGTTAGAAATTACTTAGCTACTGTAATAGGTCCTCTACTGTAGATTATCTTATCAATCGGTGAATGCGACGGCTAGAAGCACGGTACTGTAGCATTGACCCTTGTCATGGCCTAACAGTTCTCGTTTTGATTAATCTGATGCATCATGGGGACATACTAAAGCGGCAGGGTGGAGAGAAGTTTGGCCCAAGATGCCGAGGATGAGCCTTGACCTTGGGTGAAAACGGCATGGATTTCGTCTAATTCTTTCAGCAGCACCATCGTACAACGCCACTGTGAGGTAGTGCACACGCTACTACCTAAAAAAGCACTGATAGCTTCCAAGGTTTTGAGTCTGGACCGGCCGAACAAGTTTGGTGGTTAGACCCTGGGTAGATAGCTGAGGTTTATACTCCCGTCCTATAGAAAAGGAGGGATGTTGGAATGTGACTCCGAGTTACAAGGGCTTCACCAATGGCGTGACCCTGTAACTGTTTGTAAAATGTAAATAATAGAGGAACAGCGAATAACATTATAGATCGTCCACGGGTATCATTCCTAGTAGGTACTTTGCTAGGAAGCTCGTGGTCCAGACTACCCTGGGTTTCGCCTATTCTGTAGGTGGTAGCGATCTCGGTGGATAGCGAGGACACTTACAGCCCACTTGGTGTGCCTGTAATACGATGATCTGATAAGATGTCTTAGCATCCTAATGGAGGGTGACGGCGGCGTGGGGTGCCCCGTGCTTTATTTAGCCTACCGCACACTAATACCTCGAAGCCAGCAATGGCCAATTAGCAACAGGGACAACTGGACTAATAACTCGAAGAGGAAGAAACAAACGAAAGGACAAAATCCAAGCTAACAATTAAGATTGAATAAAAAACTCGGCCGGTTTCATAGATGAGGTTCAACAAGATAGCAAACCTCTCTTTAATTTTATATAGACGCAAATAAAATAAATTCATCGGAAAAAAAGAGTTTGTCCCCTCGCGGAAGATTAACATCGGTGTCAGAAGCAGCTAGGATCGCTAGGATCGTAGCCGGTTCTTAAGGTTGGGTTGGCAAAGCTTGAAAAGCTTGAATTTGCCAAGCACAAGCGTCCACTCCCATAGCCCGTCCCATATCCGCTGCAAGACAACCCTACCCCAGCTTATTAGGCCCTGTCTATATCCATAGTGCTGAACCTTGCTGAACTTGCATTTCCTCAAGAAGCGGCGACGACTGAATGGGTAGGTTTGTAAGTTGGTAGGTTCCTAATGTTAGCTTAGCTCGCGCGACTCAAGACAGCTAAGATAGCGCCGTACAAGGATTCCCAGAGTTCAGCATCCGATTTTCCTCTTCAATCGACCCATCCCTCCTAGATAATCAGAGCTGATCCTGCGGCATAAGTGTATCGTAGCTCTCTAGTCCCGACAAATTCCATCCACGTTCCTTTCTCCAACATAGCTTCACGCTATAGACAGCCACACGAACTTTGAACGGGAGAACGAACCGAATCGAACCATACCTAGTATCCCAGCCGACGGGAAAAGTCGTCGATAAGAGCTGAGCTGAAAAAAAGCATCTTCCCATCTTCCCATTTTTTGCCTCTTTTCATCTTGTCATCAGATGTTCCAGAAGTCCCTCACCTTCCCGTAATCGGCGCTCCGCTCAAACTGTGATCCCTCCCAGTGCCCCCAGCTCGAGCATCGGCCCTACCAGACATCAATACCACAGTGGCACACATTGCAGATTGCAACATTGAATGCTACCCCCCTACACACTGTACCCCACATAAGATTATCTGATCGTATTTATCAGATCAACAGATAATTTGCCATCTTCCACATAGTTCAAGTCAAGCTCCTACACGCGACAGATAATCCTTCAGAATCCCAATAGCTTATACTTGGATATCTCGATCATTCATAGTTGGTGGGCAACCCGAGCTTCACAATGGCGGCGGAAGACGTCTTCGCCGTCCCGGTGTTCCTCATCGTCTTTCGAGAGACCCTCGAAACTGTCATTATCGTTTCCGTCCTACTAGCCTTCCTAAAGCAGACCCTTGATGGCCCTAACCGCGACGTAACTGTGTACAAGGCGCTTGTTAAGCAGGTGAGACTCACTCGTCCTCTTTTCATCCCATCTTCGTAATTGTCCGATGTGGAGGAGCTAATCGTTCCATGTAGGTATGGTGGGGAGTCGGACTAGGCTTCTTCCTCTGTCTCGTCGTTGGTGGCGGTTTGATTGGCGCCTTCTACACCATAGGTAGTAATACCTGGGAGACGAACGAATACAACTACGAAGGCGCATTCGCACTTGTCGCGTCCATCATCATTAGCATCGTGGGCGCAGCTCTTCTCCGTGTTGGAAAGATGCAAGAGAAATGGCGAGTCAAGCTAGCCAAAGCCATGGAAGCACCTATAGGAACAAACAATCGCCGATCTGGCAGATTCAGGCGCTTTGCTGAGAAATATGCCATGTTCATTCTCCCTTTCATTACCGTCTTGAGGGAGGGTATTGAAGCGATCGTTTTTGTTGCTGGCGTCACCTTTAGTTCGCCGGCGACTGCTGTCCCGCTTCCTGTGTTTGTCGGTCTACTCGCAGGAACCATTGTGGGATATCTCCTATACAAGTAAGTTTTATCGATCGAATGACAATAGTTGAATATCGCTGACTGCTTGCAGGGGAGGATCCAGCGCAAAATTGCAGTACTTCTTGATTGCATCCACATGCCTGCTGTACCTAGTAGGTGCCGGTCTTTTCTCGCGCTCTGTCTGGTACTTTGAAAACCAACAGTGGAACAACATCATTGGTGGCGATGCTGCTGAACTGGGGAATGGACCTGGATCTTATGATATTGACCAGAGTGTCTGGCATGTGAACGTAAGTAAATACCATCGTCTGTAATATTTCGGTCGCTTATAACCTTTTTGCAGTGCTGCAGCCCAGAGCTTAACGGAGGCGAAGGAGGTTGGGGAATCTTCAACGCCATTCTTGGATGGACCAACTCAGCAACCTACGGATCCGTCATTTCTTACAACCTCTACTGGATTGCTGTTATGATCTCATTCGGCGTCATGAGATATCGTGAAGTCACCGGCCATCTCCCCTTTATGAAGGCGAAGGAGACCTCGAGCGGAGCGCCAGTCAATGCCAACACTAGCGAGGTGCAGAATGTGGCCGGCAAGCCAGAGGCATAGAGACTTTTAGGAGAAGGTAACAGCTCTCACTCGCTCACGGATTGAACAAGGTGAACAAGTTGAACAACCACTAACAAAATAAACGGCTCTGCTTCCCAACTGTCTCACTAAAAATAGTCATTTGAGTATAACACGATATTATTAGGAATCCAGAAATTAAGCAAACCGCTCATAATTTCTGATACGAAGCGGGAAGTAATGGAGTCTGAATAGTAAAAGAAGAAAATTGATACAAAAAAACAATTGTATATACTAATTAAGATAAATTACGTATGATTGCGTCGCGTCCTGTCCCCACACTTTGCCAAGCTGTCAGATTCTGGTGGCGTGAACATCACTTCTCATCTTGAAAAGCTACATGTACCTTTTTCCAACTACTCAATATGCACGTGTTATTAGTCAGGCAATGTAGTCATAATCGCCTCTAACAAATTTCAAATAACTGTATTGGAATACGATAATAGGGATATCACAAGCTTTGGTTGATCTAATATCGCAAAAACTTGAGACTAGCGGCTAGTCCCAGAACTGATGACCGTCTCGGATCTTTGCATATTCAGGGTATTGCCTCACACGGGAGACAAGCCAGATGGGCGACTCAACCCGTGCCACGGACAGCGATCCGCCGGAACCCAATCTCGTGGGGAAGCTTCCTGAAGTGGTCAACATTGTTGAAGATGGGGATCTGATTCTAGACGTGACTTTTGAAAACTCGAAAGACACCATTCGGTCCGCACGTGCAGCCCAATCGAGGTTCACAGCGAGTCAGGAGTCACAGCCTGCATTGAAGAAGAGAGTTCGCTTGGCTTTCCGCGTAAACCTCAAAGTGCTCAAGGGCCAATCAAAGTACTTCGAGAAACTTCTCACGGACAGTCGCTTCAAGGAGGCTAAGGATATCTCGAACGCTTTTGCGGCGCTCTCGCTGAGACATATTAAGCCCGAAGAAGCTGAGGCCAAAGATCTGCCTTGGATCAAAATACAAGATGATGACCAAGCTACGCATTACGCGCATCGCGAAGGTGCGCTCTCTGATCTCTTGCGAATACTCCATGGCAAAGACGCGACGACGAAGCAGATCACGATGTCATTTGTGACTACGTTGGCCGTACTTGCCGATCGCTTCGACTGCGCGGCTGGGGTTTCGAAGTACCTAGTCTCGGGCCTTAAGTTCAAGTGGCCCGTGACAAGCCGGAAACCCGTTAGAGACGAGGTGTCGGTTATAAACCGCAGTAACGAGGACCTCCTACGCCAGAAGATACTCGTATCATGGTTACTAAACCAGCCTGCCAGGTTCCAAGCTGCTACCAAGGAAATCATCATGAATGGGTCTTGTCGGTGGAGTCCGTTCGCCGAAGACGATGGGGCGTCGGATGCTACATGGTGGTATCTGCAGGACGGCCTTGAGCGTAAGTATCTGAAACCCTCGCTCCGCTCCTTGCTCTGTGCATATTAACTCTCGAACTAGAGGAGCTACAATTCCGCCGGCAGTCCATCCTGAACACCATCGCCTCGGTGCAGAGGCACTTCCTCAAGCTGTACACATCGCGCGGGCGCCAATGCAAACTCGGCTACGACTCGAGCGCGGCGTGCGACTCGTACCAGCTCGGCGAGATGTTCAAGTTCCTGACGAACAAGAACCTGATGTTCCTCGTGGATTTCTCGCCGGGGTCGCTTGACTCCATTGCGGATACCTCGCTGCTGCAAATCGACGGCATACTCGCTACGCTGCGGCAATGCCCGAGCTACCAGATCGACAAGAACCACACGAACTGCGGGCTGCGGACGCGTGTCTTGCCGATATTGGATTTCATACAGGGCCTGCTTTCGTCGAATTCTATCCCGCTTACGAGGGCTACTTGGAAGAGCAATCGCCAAGCAGCTGCTTGGATGCCTCCTGATGGTGAGGATAAGAAGGATGCGGAGGTGAAGCCGTTTCTTTTCACGCGTTCCCTCGCGGGAGACCAGCGGCTGCGCCTTGAGAATGCTATGGGTGCGGATAGGCTCGCTAGGGATGTGTTTACGGCGTCGAGCTGGGACTGGACAGCGGAGGATCAGGCGTATGACACCCTCCCGTCCACCACGCCGAGATGGAATTTGAAATAAGCGGCAGTACTCCACCATTGTCTATAGATAGGATAGATCGATAGTATAGTAGACTGATATGTACCTAGTGATACACCCCAGAATGTCTGGTAGTTCAATACAAGACATCGTAGTCGTAATCTGTATTCTATTTTTGTATAGCAAAGTTCCTAAAGTTGAAATCTATACACAGCGTATGCATGCTAGGGTAAAAAAAAAAAAATATTCGACGTCCAGGACGCCTGTATGCATAAATCTAGTCCGAGAGAGGCCTCGAAGATGATTGTAATGTGATTTCTTGTATATACGCGGTATTGCTGGTCGCTTCTCTTTGAATTCCAGGCTGAAGACCAAAGTCCTACCCAACGCGCCGAAAAATGGTGATTAGCCCAGTGATGCTACTCCGTAACGCCAATACGAGTTATTCCCTCAGTAGTAAGTAGTAGAGGTAGTAGCCAAAAGGCACCTTGCGTGCATCCATCTAGCTCCTGAGCGCCTCCAACCTGTTCCTCATCTGGTCCATCATGGCCTCCTGGTCCTCTTCCTCTTCCTCGGCCTGCTGCTCGGGAACATTCTGTTCTGGCAACGGGGCACTGGGCATCGTGCCCGCCTTCTCCATGCGGCCCTTCAGTATCTCTCCGAGCACCTTATCAACCTCGCCCTCCGCCTCCTCCTCCTCATCCTCCAGCATATCATCGACCGGCAAGCTCTCGCCAACCATCTCCTCAATGACACCCGCCTTCATGAGCTCCATGCTCAACTCGCGCATGGTGCCCGCCAGCTGCGGTAGCCGCACCAGCGCGTTGACGTCCTTCATGACCCCCACCGACGCGCGGATGCTGCCCTCGATCTTGCGCACGGCGAAGGCTTCGTTCACCTGCATCTGCACGCTGTTGAGCTGGGCCTTGGACGTCACGAGCCGCGCGGAGGTGCGGCGGGCCCGCAGGAGCTCGCGTGCGAAGTCGCGCACTTCCCGTTGCGCTTGCCGCGCTTGTGCTGGGTTCCGCTGCGCGCGCCGGTCCGCGGCGATGATGAGGTTTTTGGTTTTCAGTTCGACGTTCTTCACTTGTGTGATGTCCCGGTCGAGTTTCCGGATGTTGGATCGGATTAGGGCGTTGCATTTTCGCATCTGGGGTTAGAGGGGACGCGTAAGTATATACTTTAAACGATTATGATTTATTATACATCTCCCATGGAAAGTATGGTTCGGTGTGCTAAGGGGTTGGTTGGTTGGCTTACCTGGGCATTGGGATCTGGTTTGACGAAGAGCGACTTAAGGCCCTCCATCTTGAACGAGACAATGTGGATTATAGGGGATTAGGGATTAGAACGGGTCGGTTGGAATTGTCTCAATACGGCTCGACGATGCGGCTCCTGCCGGGGGACGTTGGATAGGATCTCGTACAGCAGTCCGGGGAAAGCTGGAGGACCTTACCTAAGGTCCAGATGTCCGGTACAGCAGAGAAGTGAGTGGTGGAACTGATAGACGGATAGTCGTGTATGCAGGTTAATGCGATCTAATGACGTTGGTCTAGGCTGACATGGAGGGATATGGGATTCAGGAACAGCCTAACCCCGCTATGAGCCATACTGTATTTGACACAGTGCCCAATAGGCCCACTACTTAAGCTTGCCGTAGATTGCCAGGCAAGCCAGGCACATAGCTTATGTAAGCAAGTCCCTGAAATGCCACAGGGCACGTTCAGAGAGAACGAAATGTCAAAGATAAGCTTTACTTGGGTGGTATGCATCTACGGAAGTTTATAGTTATGTTACTTAAGCGAGAAGCTCAAGCTTTGGACTTGCAAACATGGATTTTTTCATGTGGCTGGGGAACGCTATGCATTCCATATCAGTGCTTCGAGAAGCTTCACTATTCCCAAATAATATACATAATATGAAGCTTAGCCTTTGTTTCTAATGCTTCCCAATTTAATTACGCGGTTGCTGTTAGACCTAGTTATAGGATGGGATTGTTAGACATTATCCTAGTTAGTTATTCCCAGTGGTGAAAGGTAAAGGTTACCTCATCGTACCTGAGTTTGTATTACTCGCATAGAAGACTGTGTCGACGAATGCAACTTCAATATTATTCTTGCAGGTGGAACCAAGACTTTGGGACCAGAGCAAGCTTCACCTACATAGTAGGCAAGCTTCCGAAAAGGTACCAGCCCATTTATGCAGTCATCCTCGGTGTTTGCTTTACTGTCTTCTTCTGTTTTTATTCTACTTATAATTATGTTGTTTCACTTACAGACGGCTCATTGCATTGAAGTATGATAAATGAGATATCAATATGGGAATATGTGAATTAAGAGTTGCTTGCAAACGCTTAGTTACACGTCATATTCGATAGTCGAGTGATTCAAGCTCATTGATGGGGATACGAAAGGATAAGGAGAAGTACGTAATTCGGACCTTACCCAATTAAGACAAATTTTTCACTTTGATTTGCTTTGGTAACCCGTGGACAGTGCGAAAATCCCCCACCATAGACCTAGCCGCCTAGGCATCTACCCCCCATGCACAAGTCCAGCCCTGCTACCTGCTGCTTCCGCCGCTTTCGTGCTGGTTCGATGTTCCTCGGAGGGGTGCATCATTAAGCTTTTAGAACAGCCTCATATTTTGACATTTTCATTCCACCGCTTTTCTTCTATTCTCTTCCCACCAATTCGAAATAAGCAAGCCACTCTTGCCTAGATCGTCAACTTTTATAAACCCTTTCGCCAACGCAAAGCTTCGGTACATTCGTACTAAGTCGACATCATAATCCATCAACCCCTCCTCGCCAGTAATAAATCTCTATTACTACTATCAACATGGCACAAGTCACTCCCGAAGGTGAGTTCACTATATGTTACATTTTAATATTAGCTTGCCGGTAGAAATAAAAACGGCCTAGCGTACAATAGGATGAAGCTATACAAAATTATAGCTATTATTTCTAGCTATTAAAGCACCACAAAGCTAACAATTCTATGCGCAGTTCTATGGGCTCAGCGCTCATCTAACACGGACCCCGAGAAGAACTTCATCTACCTCACCATTTCCGTTCCCGATGTTCCTAAGGAGAACCTGAAGCTGGACCTCCAGCCCACTTCCTTAACCTTCACCGGCCACTCCGAGACGCTGAAGCGAACATACCACCTAGAGCTCACTTTCTATGCTGAGATCGACACCGCCGAAAGCAAAGTTCACCACACTGCCCGCAACGTCGAGTTGAAGCTGCGCAAGAAGGAGCTAAACGATGAATACTGGCCTCGTCTCCTCAAGGACTCCAAGAAGGTCCAGTTCCTGAAGACCGACTTCGACAAGTGGGTCGATGAGGACGAGCAGAACGAAGCTCCCGAGGATGACTTCTCCCAGTTCGGCGGCATGGGTATGTGAACTCCCCGCCGTCTATGCAGCTTACCTTGAGACATACCGCTTCCCCATCCAACCTACCACAACATATACAATATAACCCGTTAGCTTCCAAGAAAAAGGACATTGCGACTAACATATTGCTTTAATAGGTGGCATGCCAGGTATGGGAGGCATGGGAGGTATGGGTACGTAATTGATTCTCGCAACTGTGGTTTATGATTATTCGAAACCTCAAGATGCGTCTTTATATCAGAGGGGAGGTTAAGCTAACAGTCAACTATAGGCGGCGGTGACTTCAGCGGCATCGACTTTTCCAAGCTTGGCGGTGGTGACATGCCCGGTGGCGAAGAAGAGGAGGAAGACTCTGACGATGACGATATGCCTGCTCTCGAAGGCGACGAAGATGACAAGGAGGAGAAGGCCGCGAGCAAGGCACCCGCGTAAAGTACCCTTCGACGACCTGCAAAAGCACCAACCCTTCCCCGGTTATCTAGTGCAGGACCCATCCGTCCTGTTGGGGCCCGAGAGTACGCCTCAGGCGCATGGGAGAGAATCGGCAAGTGATGAGGCTGGGTTAAATATGTTTCGGAAGCCGGCGAGCTATTGGCAAGCTAGGAAGTTAGGTTACATGGTACTTGACGCTGAAAATCCGACGACTTTTATTAAGTAATCAAGCAGATTCTCCTGCACGATGACACCTGATTTTACACGAACTCGATAGCGAACAGTGATGATGGTGAATATGGTAGCGAATCCTCCCACATATTGGCTCCAGCTATCTGGCTGCACGCTCCACCCCGTCTCACCGAGCCCAGTCATTGGTTACGAAATTGCTGTTCATGGCGAGTGTCTTGGACTTCGGCAACAGGGCAGCCGCATTTCCCCATGCTTTACGGGATTGGCCACGACCGAGCCCCCGAACCTGTAAGTCTCTGGTTCGTGTGACGATGGTGCCCGTTGTCAGTCTTTAATATTAGCCCCGGACGAGATGTCTTGCCACACGGTTGATAGACCTGAGTTCAATATTTATGTATACCTGTCTCTCTCCGATGTCCATTTCCCTGCTTCACACCCATTTCTATTTCTGGCTTCCCCTACAGGCCTCCCCTAACGCCGCCCCACGCGCTCGGTACCCAACTCATGGCTCCAGTCAGTATGCGAGGCTCTGTGTTACGGCCTCATGTTGTGAACATGACTCAAGGGATCGGATATTGCACCTCGACTGCGAGATCCGGCACCTCGTTCCGTACCAAGTATTGAAACTAGACGATCCTATTATAGTATAACATGTCACTCCATGTCGGTTCTAGATGCCTGGGTTCCCCGTGGCGAGGGGCTCTAGCCTGTAGAACAGAACCAGTCTACCGGGCCTTCGTCCCGTGGATCACATTGCTACATGGCGGAGAAACTGCATGTCTCTCTCGTACCGTCGCTTACTTGCCTGCGTATCAAGTGAGGCTATCTATCTCGTGGGTCCTATCACGCTCGCTTGCCACTTGCCTATTATATCTGAGCTACGAATATAAAAGCTTCGCTAGACTCTCATTTCTATAGTTCATTATAGGTTTCTTGTCTCATTCTCAACATTTCAGTTCCTACGGCTATATAATAGACAGCTAGTCCTCTCAGAATTGATACGTTAACCCAATATACACCATTGAATTCAACAGCGCATCTCACTCTTACCTGCCCTACCTCGCACCGAACCCCTGATTAGCAACATAGAAGCCAAACGGGGCGAGTAAAGTGGAACAAGCCAATTATACCAGGACAAAGCAATACAAGATAGGGACAAGACTATTCAGAGTCATCACAATGCCTCACGCCACGAAGAAACCAGCTCGCCCACGCCGTACCGCCACCATGCCCGTACGGACGCCACAATCAAGCCAGTCATCTTCAACGCCAACCACATCCTCTTCCTCCCATTCATATACCTGGTCAGCAGCGGATGCCGCGAAGGCTTCGAAAGACGGCGCTTTTCTTACCGCCTGGCCCCGCGATGAGTCTTACTACGCCCCGCCCGTCCAGCTCCTGGATCATCAGAATCAGGGGTACCAGGGCCAGTACTACTACTCATCCACATACAAGCCGTCAACGGCCCAGGGTCAAGGGGGGAGTAGTGGGGGTGGCAAATAGGGGAGTCTAATTAGACTCCTATTTGTTGGCCGGCCAATCCTATCCGTCTCCTGGAGGAGCGACGGGATAAGTTAGATATACATATTCGTATACGATAGGAATCTACGAGGCGGTGTCAAGAAACACAGAAGGCGTTCATGATTATGGGACTGGTACTGGGTAGGCGTTAAAGGGGAACATCGTCTACGAAAGTACTAATAACGTGTCTCCTACTACAAAGCACATCAACATCAGATAACCAAGAGAGCCGGCGTTCCATAAAAAGGGAATTAGACAGGCAGCTATACATGCAAGGCGGAGCAGATATTCTCATGAGATTAATGATACAGACAACACCTATAAAAATAACAAAAACCATACACAATAGAGAACCCTACAGTTATGATCAACCTAGGATCCTTGGTAGCTCCCCATTTGAAGTGACTAAGATGTGATTACCGCAAGGTGAGGTGAATTGCCTGTGTAGAACCGAAGAGTCAAATAGGCCAGGTAAGGGGACAAGAAGTTAGTTGTATGTATGGATACGTAATAGAGACGCGATATTAAATTCCCAATGGCATCCCTAGAGTTTGTTACTTACCTAGTATCTATGAAGCCAGATATGAAAGAACAAATTATGAAAGCTAATCATACGAGAATGAAAAAGCACTTTCACACTCCTTTGGACATGGGCACTATATCGAACTTCGCTAACAACGCTGTATTGTACTGCCTCAATTTAAAACTCGGCCTTATACAATGTTTAGAAAAGGGGCCAGTCTATGGCAACTCACAATCTTACTTCCCAATCTTGCTTCATTGTATATTCCCGCATTCGTAAGATACCATATGAAGATTACCATAGGGTGGTTAAGTCGCACTCCTCTACGTTTCACTTCAGCTATGCCGTCCTCTAAAGGCGTAAGATAGCCTTTTTTTATACCCGCAGTTCATCTTAGTTTCCAATTGACACACGAATAGCCGACCAAGTTCCTCTGCTGTAACTCAAAGAGCTATAGATTAAATTATACGTCCGTAATATCATGATTATATGCCATAGTGTAATGAATGTTTGTGAGTCATATAGAGATTGACGTAGATATGTTACCACGGATGAAAGCATACTTATAAACTAATTCAACTCTTGTCTCAAGCCGGGTTATAGTAGGAACTAGCTATATTTCTTCATATATCCAATGAGTGCGACATCCTGGCATAGTTCACAAAGTATTGATGAAGCTCATCATTGACTACCGTCTAAACGTGTATATCCGAGATGACTCGACTTCCTATATTGCCCAACGACGGTTTCCGCTCGAGTCAAACCCAAGAACACAAATTACTCTCTCGTGGTGAAAACCAGCACTTGTAGGCAAAGATGAATAGAAGATTCCTCCCATTCTCATCTTTCCCACACATGAAATCATAGACAGTTCCGTGGTATTATGAATCGTACATTCTAGCTTATCCATCCTTAATATAGTCATTTCTTCTCTCGGCACGAATGGCTTAGCTACATGAGCTGGCCTTCCTTAACCATCGTTTATTCTTTAATTGTGTATTACGCTTTTAATGAATGGCCTGAGTTAAGTCAGAATTGAGCATTATAGTCTATTTACCCCTATTTTCCGGGTCTGTATGGTTTACCCTAAAGCAAACACGTAATAAAGATACCGTTATTATTAGTTGGCAGGAAGAAGAATTTCTAATGGAGGCGCTTCTAATATAACAGGCTCTAGAATTGTGATATCGATAGTTCTAGCATGGAGGATACGGACATAGCTCCATTTCGAAGGATCGGAAACATCCGCTTCCATTAGGTGTATACAAGAGTGTACTATCTATATGTAACAGCGAGCAACCATTGGACATTCCTTGAATCACACTTATTGTACTACTTACCATTGGCTTCTGTCGTAGCGTTTTGGAATGGGTTGCATTCATTCCTCCACGACACAGTACACACTTAAGCGTATCTATTCATCGTAAGGCCAATCCTGATGTTGGCTTACTCGACCGGCTTGACGTCGGGGACACGAACGCCCACAATTACGAGTCTAGTGTTATAGAAGACGGTTATGTACACAACATATATAATTATTTCTACTTTGTCAAGCCTTACTCGATGAGTATACTGACCTAGGCCATACCGTGAAAAGGGGTACGACCAGCCTACTTTCTCGTATAAGGACAAATCAGGGGCGATGATATTCAGACATGAACACTCACCCAATTATTAGACGCGGTGGTGATGCAAGGCTGAGGAAGTGGGTGATACTTCCAAGTTGGGCTTCCCTTATCGGAGGACCGTATGTGATAGTATATAGAAAGGTATATTATTAAAGCTGTTATAGGTAGGTACATAGATATAAGCGCGTAACGTTCCCTTTAAGTTAGAGTCTTCATCACGCGATTTAAGGTTAACATATTCGGCAACGGTTAAGCGATCTCTTAATGGGCCAATCCTAGTTGACTATATCTATAATAATAGAGGTCTTAATGTTATGTTAGTTGCGGGTGATCACCAACTCCAATGCACTTATGGCAACCCCGGCACAACCTGGTACATATTACAACGCCGATGGTCGCAGTGTGTCAATGTAGAAGTTGTTGGTTTACTAACACGTCTATCACAAGTAAAGACTGAGCAAGACCGTGAGATTCGGTAGGTCGTATGTTTGAAGTCTTGGCTGAGAATGTTCTAGTTGTGATTTCACAACTTGAATTATAAAGTCACCGAAGAACCTACCTATTTATTAACCATATATGGAAATGAATTCGGCCGCGAGTGGAGAAGGGCAAGATGGTGCTCCTGCGGCTCGGCGGTCCGTAAGGGGGTTGAGTGGTTTTGGCGGTCATGTGCCGGCCCTAGTAGGGCTTTCATCACATCACATCACACATCGGAGTTAAGCATCTCTCGAAACCAACAAATAAGATCGCGAATCAAGCCCATTACTCGCATTGGCCGGGTCCCCCAAGATATAAGCATAACGTTGGAATGGGGTGCTCTCGTCACCGGGGCAATGTCCTTCCGAGATTGTGATAGCGGCGCAATCTGTTGCCATTACTTCATCGCTGCTTAATCTATCGCGGTATCTATCGATATCGCGAAGCTTCTCCGTCTATCGGTCGTTTCGCGATATGCTCGGAGGGCCAATTGGTCAATTGGGTGTGTCGCTTACCTACCTTAACTATCTTCGAGCACGCGGTAAAAGGAGAGAACGTGTTCGGAGCTGTGTGATTGATTGAACTTGCGTCGCATACCGCCGACTGCTACGACGACAAGCTTTTTGCGCTTGCGGGTTGCGGGTTGCTTCCGTAGAATGCGGTTCGCGCAAATCAGCGCGGCCATTCGAAGCTATCGTGGCCGCGGATAGCCTGCCACGTTTGTAGTAGGGACTGCAGGGCGCTGCCGCGTATAAAAGGCCCGCGGTCCTCCTGCAGTAGTAGCAGTGGTAGCGGCAGCAGTAGCAGCGGAAGCGCTCTACGAGGCAGGACAGCAAGCGGGCGGGAAGCAAGCAAGCAGATTAGCTAGCCATACAGAGCTGGAAAATTACGCCTTAAGTTTGAAGTAGATATAAGATCGCACTTAAGACCTGCAACAGGGGCCCTGTCAAGCCAGTCTGTGATGCGCCCACGACGTCGACGACCGTGCGTCGTGGAACAGGGGTCGTGAACAGCGAACACATATGCCCCTTGTTGCAGGCCGTTCTTCAACAGCATTGGGCCTCAATGCCTTTCGAGCGCGCCTGCGGGAGGGTTGCAATCCTGCAACGTCAACTGTACAGTTTTTGCTCCGAATTGCAGGGCGCACAAGAGAAGACGTCTTTGGTAATTCGACTCTTTCGACGAAAAACCCTCGCTTCGGGACTCCCAAACGAGAGACACACTTTCGTGGTGATGGAGCTTGCCAGAGCAGCAACGGTGATGCACCCTCCCACACACTTTTCTGAATATTAAACTATCGCCCACTCTGGAATGTGTGTTGTGCAACACATCGCCAGGGATTCTAGACTTAACTCGAAGACCAATCCGTCGATATTGTCACATATAATAAATAAGTAAGGGCTTGTGATGGAAGAGTTGTGATTCGACTCCGCTTAGTTTGCACCAATGCTTGGCGTAGATCGTGACTGGAGAGGGTGTGTAGAACAGAGCCCGGGGTTTGAGATCCTTCTCAGATTGGCGGCTGGCTTTCTTGATAGATACTTGCTAGGTACCTCGGCCATGTAGTGCACGATCAAAGTGCAGGAATCAAAATATGCCGTCGACGCACGGAAGAGAAGACAGAAGAAGAATAGGAGGCATGCTGGTTGCCGTAAAACGGCAGGTATTTCCTACCTATCGGCCATTCCCCTCCGTATTGTGGCTTGCTCGCTACCTACCTGGCTAGTCCTTGGAGTGAGTCGTGGAGGCATGGAGTCGTGTCGGGAGCGGGTTGCGTAAAATCCGGCAGCTCGAGAAACATTGCACCTTGCCGAATTATATTCACAAAAAGGCTCGCGGCATTGCGAGCGCGGCCGTAAGGAAATATGAGAATATGAGTCGGTATTCATATCCTCCAAACTGATGTAACGCGACGAGAACTCCAAGACTTGCCCCAGACTGATAGACATGGCAATGGTAAATCGCAATATATTGTTGGAGACACTGTACCATGTTTTCTGCTCTCTCTCGGGACTTATCGACGCGAATCCGGGGAGCACTTAACCTTATTATATTATTACTACACAGCGATATCAGATCGCGGAGGCTTCATATAAGAGAAGCGGAGAGTGCCATTCACTTTACGAACATGTGCGGGCGCATTCTCGGGTCTGCGGAGTACGCAATATGAAGTATCTGGCTTCTTGTATATGTTTTCACTCGCTTCCAAAGTTTCCTCTCGTCTAATAAGGGCCTATTTCTGTTTCCTACGCTATACTTGACTTTGCCGCTCTATTGTCGGCTACGTGCGGGTTGTTGCAAGACCCGAGTTCTCTCCCGCGGTATAATTAACGCGGGTAGATTAACCAAGAGAAGAGACGGGAGCGGGATATCATGAGGACAAACCATGACGTCGTTGCTTCACTGCTGAGCACTTCGGCATATTCACGCAAATCTCAAATCATTAATTCATCTTGCGAGCGATTTTATTCTCAGGAGAGTGAGCCCGAAGTCTCCGAGGATGAATGTTGTGCTGAGAAATTGTTTCTCGTGAAAAATTATTTGAGGACACCCTCCATCTCGCACAATAACTCCGATGGATTTGGTACCGGTTCCGGACTTCCACATCTGGTACCCCATCCCAAGGTGAGATTCTGACAGACCAACCTTACCTGAGGTCAGACGCGACCACGAGTTGTTACGCGAGAAACGTCGGAAAGCGTGGGGTTTCTGGACTTCTGATGCCCCCCATTTCCCCCATGGACTTTGTGGGGGGATCGGTCGCTAAAGAATCGTGGCGATGTAGTAATAATAACTCTATCTATGGTGCGAAGGAATCAGCACAGGCACCTGCTGAACTCGGACAAGGCTATTAATACTAAGATGGAATCCTTCAGATATGAGACTGTCCAGCGTGTTTTAGGTTTCCTCTTTCTGAAGGAAGATTGGGAAACATTCACCTATAGGGCTTATCATATCACCTAGAAGCTTGGCTGCATGACCTTTTGTTCAACTTCTACTGTAGGCTATTTCGCGAGCAGATCACTTTCGCTATTGCTGATGACAGCGAGCAAGTGTTGTTGGCGGTGCGACGGTCGCTAGACATCCCTTCCGGCCTGATCATAAGAGGAAATTGAGGCGAGCGTATTGGTGTTGGTTACAAAACCTGATATATCCGGCGTGGCAGAGCTGAGTTCACATGCTGCTACTATTTGGGGGCATCCGAGACGTACCGAGCTATTCTTACAATTTATTATATACATATTACACCTGTACACTCGTACACCTGTAACCACTCAACCTGAATAAGTCAATCGCCACGCCGCATCCTACGAGTCTCATCGGTGCCTCGACTGCCTTATGACTCGCGTTACACATGGCAAACACATGTATGAGTCTTCCTCGTGAATCCTAATGGCAGTGTGCAGCAGCGCAGGCGGCAGTGCGGATTCTCGTGATGGATGACCCGGGTGTATGCGGGCTTTCGTTGGTGGGATGGGCTGCGATGAGATTCTTGACTTCGTCTCGTGTCCGACTTTGTGTTTATGACACATCTCATTGTAGCGCAATGAATGGCCCGGCTTGGTCGCCAATAATCTTAAGAGTCGCTAATAGCTTCGGTTATTCCGCGGCGCGACTAAACCCTCTGGAGGGCTACCCGGCGAGATTTATAGGCCTCGGATGCTAGGAGGCGTCTGGCGGGGATCTCATTCGCTGCCTTCGGTCAAATTATCGGAAGAGTATTCCTACGAGTGGCTTTGCGACCTCGCGGCGTCGCGTCGATTCGACGCGAAACGTTGCGGCCTGCTAGTCATCTGGTACGGATAATAGACATGGGAATCATGAATCCGGTCATGATCTACCAAGTATTCTCAAAGCAAACATCTAGGCTTTCGATACTTGTCCATAGTAGACTTGACTAAGGCGACGTGATAGCCAACTAAACTTCTTGTGGGAGGCTTCGGTCGCCGGTGCCCTTAGCCCGCTTCGTTAATCTCGTCTAGACTTTTCGGAAAATCCGCAAAATCTGGGGGTGGGCAAGGTGGATAAGCACCAATCGCTGATCTTGTCTTGACTAGGTCGCTCGGAACGCTGGAGCGACGAGGGCCATAGAAACTCCAGATTTTTCCCTAATGGGTACCGGCAGCTGCAAATACGAGGCGGTGAACGTGGACCCGAAAGCGTTCACAGAAATCAATTTCTTTCTAGAACATTGTCGCTGCAACCCCATCCGTTTCGTTTGTGTGCTTGTTTCCTGGCTTCCGGTTTCTGACTCTCCCAAGTTGAAGCGGTAACATGCATCAAACACACCTATAACAGCTATCCTATCCATTCCATTCTTCCTGACTCTACGCAATTCGTGTGTACGACATCGCCTACGTACGTATCTTAATCATGTTGACTGCCTATTGAGGCGCTCTCCCGTCTAAAGACTTACCGTGGACGGGAGGTTGATTGATTCATGTAACATATCTCGTTATCGCCGACAACCACCATGACAGCCGGACATCATCGTGGAAAGGGGAAGCTCATCAAGATGATCGCGATATGATCGCAAAATGATAACAATCAAGATTCCTCATCAAGCGATCAGTCATGTTGGTAAGCATAAGTCGTGCGATCATCAAACCCCGGATTACGTTGGTATGGGACGGAGTAAGCAAGATCGTGGGATGAAGTATGAATCAATACATAGTTATGTGTGCTTCGGAGATAGATGGAATGAAACGCACACAATCCAAACAAAACGCACATTATTTCCAAAGTGTCCGACAGGCGGTGTCAAGCCCGGAGTTGTGTAGCGTCTGAGTCAGGATCGTAAAACGGTTGTCCATCCATCCATTACATCCATCATTACAGGATCTCGCCTTGGGATTAGGGATTTCTTACGCACGTACATATTTTTAGGCAGAAAATCAAACGCCGAGGGAGCTAATTTGGTAGATTGGTCACAAAATCCCACCTATACGAGTCGTTGTTTGGGTAGGCGGTCAGGAGAAATGCCGGTATTGGCCAACAGAACGAAAGGGAACGAGATGTTGCGGTCAGCCAACTCACCTTTTGCCAGTTCCGTTGGACAACTAAACCGTTAGAACACCACCTTATTGCTCAGCCCGCCGAAGCTGCTGACGGCCACCGTGGCGTAAAGGAAACCAGTTGCGAGACTTGTAATTACCTATACGACTCATATGTCGTCATCATCAATCTCGTCGCTGCGCGAAGCAATAAGGGATGGAAACGAAAAAAAGTAACCCAACACCAAACAGGTATTACCCTTCATCCATCCGTCCAATAATGAAACCAAGCGAGTTCTATTCGAATCCCGAGGACGTACTATTCTCAAAAGCGGCGCGCGCTCGGACGGCACAAAAGGAGGAAAGAAGAAAAAAATAGGGGACGGCCGGAAAACATTGGCTATTATTGAATACTTACCTGGGGACTCATTGTAAATGAAGCAATCAATGCAAGCTAGCGGAACGGACGTGGGAACCTCCCGCCATTTTAACTCGTGCCCGAGGTGAATGGCTGCCCGAGGACCAACCAAAGAGAATGCGAGAGATGCGCCTCCTCCGTCACAGAATTGGCGTGTCATGCTGGTAGGCCCTGTAAGTGCGTGCTGTAGTGGCCTGTAGGGTACATGACATTAGTAGTAGTAACAAGAATAGTAAGAAACTATTATGTGACGGATCCTCCCAAACGCCAACGAGAGCAAACGGGGGCTCGGCAGGCAGGATTCGAAAGTGCAATTATTCCTTTTTGCTCCTCCCCGTGGCCGCCCTCAGGGAAATGAGAACCTGCGAGTTTCGGGTATCTGTCCGCCATATTACCACGCTGTTGTAGCTATCGTCGGGAGCCAAGGGATTCGTTTAGAGATCCTGCTGTATTAGGGTTATTGTATGTAGTATATTACTTTACTCGCCAGTAATCAACCAGACAACTATGCTACGTAGTTCAGTATTAACCTTCCGGTTATCTACTTCCTACACCCGTGGACACCCCCCTACCAAAAGCCTTTTACCAGAACCGTGAACGGGTTACGGGCTTACTGTAACCTTAGGATCTTTAGGGAGCTAGCTTCTGTATGAACGGAAATAGACCTTGTAACCAGGACACACGGGTCTAACTAGCCTAGGATGCTGGATGTGCCTGATGCTGGGAAGCGGGAGATAGACCCGGCCGCGGCAGTCGGATAACAGAGTCTAATGTGGGACTTGTTGAACCCTGATCGTCATCCTTTCCACGGATCCTTGGACCTTGTTAGATGGGGCCCTGCATGGCAATCCCGCGGTCTGGCACTGCTGGCCCTCTAATTCTTCCTTTTCACTGCCTATTTCAGCGGTTGTGGGGACGCAGAGCAACCAGAGCGACCAGAGCGAGGCACCGGGGAAGAGGGAAGAAGCCCAACAGCATGCTGCCAGCAATGTTGTACATACAGATCCGTGCTGCACAGCTTGGTGACCTGGTAGGTGACTTGGTACGTCCGTAGTTGGGAAGACATTAGCTAGTACAGCATGGTACAGAAAAAAAGTAGGCCTTCCTTTTGGCGGTGTCTACCCGTTTACTTTTTTGGCCGGCCATGATTGGTGGGAGCGTTTCGGGGAATGAACGGGGCATGGAAGGAAATGGGGGTTTCAAAGCTGACTCCTGTTAAGGCGGTCTAGGCTGACTTGGTGTTGACACCCATTCCCTGGCCCTTCTGCCTCCCGGGCCACACCCCCCTTTCCGCCCGCAGCCATGACAGGCGGTCTGCTGGGATTATTGCAACGTGGGGGAAGCGAGAGACGGGGAAAACTGGAAAATAGGCATGTAACAGTCAGAAAGCCTGTTGCCTCCGTGCGGCGATGAATCATGTCCACCACCACACCCTCCTGGTATATATTTGTTCTCATGGCCATCCCATGCGCTCCCGTCCCATGCCTCCGTTTCCCTAGTCTAATACCCCAGATAATTTGTCAGTAGCCATAGAGCAGTAATACATAATAATCATCCTCCCAGCTCTCCACTTTGCTTTCACAAGCTACTGCTTTGCGATATCATCGCTTTCTACTGCTGCACACAACTGACTTACACGCGACTTATACGCCCACAACAGCCTGGGAACGCGTCCCACATTCTACGAACGCCAACTAGGAAATTTTTGAAGAGAAGAAGAGAAAAGGAAGCTATTTACTACGAAATGTCGATGTATAGCCCGTACGGCTCCTACAGCTCTATGAGCTCGGCCGCTCAACCGATGGAGATTCCCACGAGCAGCTACCTGTACAACTCGCACAACGCGGCGTACAGCGCCTCGTGCGCGTTCCCGTCGTGGCCACGTCGCTCGTCTCTCACAGACTCCACCCAGCATGAGGGCGAGCGCGCGTCGTCTTACCTCTCGGACGACGACCTGTTCCCGTGCGACGGCCTCGAGGACGACTACGCCCACAGCATCTCGAGCGCCGGCAGCACCACCCCAACCTCGCCCGCCGCCCACGACGAGGCCGATATCCTGCAAATGCAGCGCGAGCAGATGGCCATGCAACGCGAAGCCATCAAGTTCCTTCTCAACGAGAAGGAGCGCCGCCGCCAACAGCTCAAGCGCCAGCGCAAGAGTTCCTCCGGTGGCAGCTCCTCCAAGAAGAGCAGCCCCAAGAACAAGCCCGCGCACCTTGACGCCATCGCCGAGACGGGCGAGTGAGCAATCTTAGTAACGAATGAGACGATGCAACTTAATGGTAAGCGCAGCTCCGCCACCTCGCCATCTTACATCTACACGCATATGATTGGACGGCTCGCTAACATGACAGCGGCAGACTTTGGATTTATTACATATTACATGATGACACGACACGACCCCTATATCCATGATTGATGAAATATGACCCCCAACATATGATACCCCCTTTTGATACCCCCCCGAATGAGAGCACGACTCAGTCACCGCGTCGCAGACGGATATCCCGTCCTGCGCCACCAACACGGATGACTATCTATGGCGATAGCAGCGATGGCGACGGGAGCGATTTGCTCACGTCGCGCGCTCCCACGCCACGGCTCGCAGGAAGACACAGCATGGATTCTTAGCGCCTGGACCGACGCCACCGCGCCCCCCTCCCCCTTTTTCGGTATTGGGATCAATCAATCAATCAGTCAGTCGCCGCCGGACACCCGACTAGGTATGTGTGCTTGTGGAGGGGAAGGAAACATGTTGCCCGCAAGCCACCTAGATAAGGGTGGAACCCGGGATCCGGCGACTTGGGATTGGAAGAAGCACGAGGATTTTTACAGTATGTCCGTTGGGAAAAAGGTTCCGCACACCCAGAGGCTTCTCCGAGCAGGGTTGTGGTTTTTTCTACATTGGGATTTCTGGTTGGCTACGAAGCTAGGCGGTGAAAAAGAATGAATGAATCAGTGAGGGATGGGGATGGATGGATGCGAAACTACCCGGTTCTAGAATGGGAATGACGGGCCAGTGATGGAGGGGAGAGATCGGAAGCAAGCAAGCAAGTCAGTCGCTAAGGGAGATGACCCGGGTATTCGGGCTTCGCACACGCGATTGGACGAGCAAATGCAGGTTATTGGAAATCATGGCAGTGGTACGAAATTTCCGGATTGCGAGCTTATTGGCTAGGTGGGAACATCTAACGAAGCCGACGTTGGGAAGACAAGAAGCCGATGAGGCGTGCAAGGCCTCGTATAATGAGGATAGTGTGTTAATTCCATGGCGAATGAATTAAATCTTAATTATGATAATTACTATTTCGTGTTTGCGTGTGCACTAGAATCTGTGAAGTGTTAGTCATGGCAACTTGATTGGGTAGCTCAGCGATGTCGACGACACCGCTTGCGATTTTTTTTAGTATTTGCTATCTTCCTATCTTCCTCAATCCGTCGGACACGGAGGCCGATTCCAGGCATGCGGGATCACCCATTGGGGATAGCGTGTATGCTTTGCCGATTTATTTCTACATTTATTTAACTCTATTAGACTTAGGGTTGTGATGATCTTTGCAGACGGGACTGGCGGGATGTACGATGATCACCCTTGACGGACATGGGCGCGACACACCAACATCCGGATTAGATCGACTTTCCTCAACAAGCAGAGTAGGCTAACAAGGGGGGCCAAGACGGGCGAGATGGAAAAGCCCTTGCCCTAACCCACCATGGCGTCCGGAATACAATATCACACCGTTGTGATTGCCCAAGTGCTTGATGGTGGGCCGGAGAAACAACTCGATATGAAGCATATCACGGACTACCTATACACTAATGCGCACATGTGTGTGTCGGTGAGTGCCTCGTAGATATTATTATTATTTACCTTACCCTAAAGTGGATTTACGAGAGCAAAACCAGGTAGACGGCTGGTATGGCCAAGGCGGGACGATGTAAAACTTTGTCCAGGGGTGCTATGTTGTCTAGACGTTCGGATTTCCTCGTGACGGCATGGGATACATGAATTTCAAGCAGTAAAATGGACCGGCCTCGGAAGCAGGGTCGATGTTGAGGTTTGGGAATGATAGCGTAAGACTTACAATTACGCCGGTTACCAATCAACAGGATACGTTTTGTTGACCGACGATCCTTTTTTTGGAGTTAGTCGAGTTGTAGGTATTGGTTGGCTCTTGACCGCTTGAGGATATGGAAATCTCGCTGACGCTTGAGCGCCTCTTTTGGGCGTCAAGTTCCCGTGATAGGAGTTGGGCAGTGAGAGAGACACGATGCTTAAGCTTCACCGTCAAGTCCAACATCGTGGCAGCTCCGGAATACTTCCAGTAGACGGTGGGATATGTACCCCACACTCAGACACTTCGTCTTACTAGGCTGGGATTGCTAACGGCGTGGCGCCTATTATCTCACGCTAGCAACGGATTCTCTCACCACCGTAACCTATTGCATGATAGAGTTGACCTTTATCAGATTGGCGTACGGTCCAGAAGGTCATCGGACCAGCCCTATATAGGGGAACTGGTTATGAGTGGAGTCCAACGTGACGAGGAGTTTGTCTCTCTAGAGCTCTCTCTGTCTTGCTACGTCCGTAGCTGAGTAAGTAATTATAGCGAGACATGTCCGATCCGAGATAACAGTGACGAATTCCCGGAGCTCCCCCGCATCTAATATTGAAGGCAAGGTTGCATAATTGCACATCTTATCAATTTTGAGGCGGTGATAGGTTGGCATTCTATGGTAAGGGGTCAGTGCCCTTTAAGCCACACCTTACCAGGACCCTTCTAGGCCGTGCACTACATATGAACAAGGGGTTGAAATCGTTGCATAGTTTTAAGATGATTGATTATGCTCTCTCCTGGTCATGGATCTACGAAGATTTACGGCTCAGCAATTCGAAATCTAACTAGGTAGGCGGAGAACCCGCGCGGTCCGCCTCTGTGAAGCGGACCGCCGTAAGCTGCTAGGTAGAGCGGGATGTTGCCGGAGCAAGGATCACGGCTCTCATCTTCCCCGCCTTTTACTTATTCCAGGTGAAGCGGCTTGTTTTTCTGAACTAGCAACCAACTGCATTGCCTTTATTTGATATGATATCTGAGACGTAGCTAAAACTGAACTACTCGCGTGGCTGGATCGAGTGTGCATTGTTAGATCTATGGGATTGCGTAAGCATACTTCCTATTTCGAGTTTATTATGATGAGCTAGTAAAAGCCTTCATCCAAAATATCAGAAATGAGAAACCAACGGCAAGTTCCAGTTGGTTGGCAGTTAGGGGGATACCGGGACGGGGAGAGATGTATCTTATACTTATCATACAAGAACTCTCAGCCCGAGATAAGTTTGCAGCCTTGTAATCAGACAGGGTAGCATCTGTCATTTCGCTTTAAATGGCTTGATTACGCCATTGACATGCCGTCAATGGCAAGGTTACTTCGATGTGGAGGGTCGATGGTATCTTAACTAAGATGGAGAAGAGATGCGGAGGGGGGGAAAAGGGGCTTGAGGGGGATGGAATTCGATAAGTATTTGGGTTGTACTTACCCTCTATCCCCAACTTGCATCGTATCTTGGTATCTTGGGTATGACAATATGCAAGGGACTGGAGTTGAATAGAATGCGCAATCGGCCTTCTTGGATTGCGGCTGCTTCTCGATGCTATTCGATGGTTAGAGTCGCAAGATTCATGTACTATGCGAAAACCAACATAACACATAACGCAGACAATGTACGCAGACAATGTAGGCAATGTAGGCCGCTCTCCTTGCGGCCTTGCGGGGTCGACATCAAAAAAAGTTCCTAATGCGCGACATGCAACCCCGAACCGATCCTGGGAATTGGAGTCGTAGGTACACAGCACTCTGGAATACGATCTCTTGTGAGGCATTTCGCATATAGTATTCGAGAACTTGTGCGAGTCTGACTGAGCCGGTCGTACGAGTACCCTAGCTTCATCGGCGGATGTCGGTTGAAGACTAGGTCCGGTACACAGTTTAGCACAACGGGACCTCGATGGATGACGATCTGGGTATATTACTTCTAACGGTTAGTTATGCTTGCTGTCACTATTCATAGGTACATAAATTGTATGGATATAAACTTAATAGCTCCTGAGCCACGAGCTCGAAGCTTGAGATGTATTCTATGGCATTGAAATAGCCAAGGTATGCCATGGCGATATCTAAAAGATTTTCCCTTGGCTTGACCATGTAGTATGATAACTGGTATGGGTATCTATGCACTGAGACATTATACACACATATTCGGATCCGAATATCTTTCCTAATTGAGCTTCGAGTTCCAACTGCTACCAGCCTCAACCTTCCCCATCCTCCTGCCACTGCGCTTTGAGACTCACCTCTACTTCGTACCCATTCCTATTTCAACGACAGACGCATCTCGTCAGCCATCTCGGATTCTAGTTCAGCGATCAGCGCCGGCAGCACCGCATCAAACGCCGTGCTTCCTGCGTCCTGGTTCAGGGAAGTGTGTCAGGTACACGTGAGTAACGTGGATATGATGCTGGCACCCATCGGTGAGGAAACGAGAGCCACGACGTCCATGTGGGCATAGGATGATGTTCCTGTGTGGGGTAGATTATGATTTTATGGCAATTTTTTTTCTCTTCCTAGGTATTTTATTTTAATCCCTTGATGGCCCTATGTAAATGGTCAATCCTTGATGAGGTGGGTATTGTCCGATGGAGAAATCATACAGAAGATACAAAGCGGAGTTAGTGAGTGGAGTGAGAGAGGTCAGAGAGCATGATGAAGAGAGGATAGAATAATTAAAAGAGCCATGTCATTCATGTAAGTCACGTATGTATAGCTACTTGAGGAGGTTAGGAGAGGTAGATTAGATGCTGTACTGAATGTATGTATAGCTGGAGCACTCAAGGTATGTAGCTTGATTTGCAGTACTTCCTCTTCCAGGGCCCAGGGGATAACTTGCAATTAAAAAATAAGATCGAATCACTGTCAGTGACCCTTGCATCCGTCTACCAACGAAGTTCCTCGTCACCCTCTTTTACCGCCGCGCCGAGCCTTAGTAAATGCATTATAGCCAATCATCCCGCCCGGCTCCAACCCCCCTTGCCGGCAACGGGCCAATCCTAGATCGTAAACGCCCTTTCACCGCAGTCGGCGCTACTGCGAGGAACAACGCTCGTCAACATCCATTACCACCTTTTACCCAACCACATGTCCCAGCTGGCCTTCTCCTCAGTACTCTGAAAAATAGCCAAATGAGTGCTATCTACCTACCTACACTAGGTAGAAACACTAGCCAGCTACCGGGGCTTCTATCAAATGAGGCAAGACGAGTCACTCGTGCCATTCATAACCTCGAGGCGAACGCCGTCCAACGAACGTGGTAGCCACTTTTAACATGAAGAGCTATGCTACGCAACCATGTCCACCCACCCTCATGTGTTCGAACAGTTTGACGCCTCGCTGTCGCTAGCTGCGCCTTAAACCTCAAACTGGCCCCCATAAGTTCATTTGGAGAAGGCTGGGGGGGCCAGTGTCCGTGACAGCGTGGATATGCTTCCCTGGGTAACCTAACCGTTCCCATGGGGCTCCCAGCGCGCTTGACGCTTAGTAAATGCATCATCAATGCCGCAAGATCTTATGCGACCCGACCGTCGTCCTTCTTTGATATATATCTTTCATGTCTACGTGTATCTATCTCTATTTCTAGCTTTCCGCCAAGTGGCGAAGCTCGACGAGCCTCAATGCGGACGCACCATCGACAAGTTGAGCGGCGAGGCTAATTATATCAAAGTACTCTTGTATATCCTGTACCCTTCCCGGTATCCCCCTGTCTTTGCATGATCCATCGCACTACTGTGTCCAGGACGATTCGATCACCTTGCTACCCTGAACAGTACCCTGTCCACTCGGCAGGCGATGGCTGATCAGACCCCTGCGAGATGCTGCCAATGTATGTAGACTTCTGGGCTTAGCCGGACCCGTATCCGCTCTAGATATGGCCGCTCGGTTCTTTACTACGTAGTATATGCGATCTGGGCCATTGAGAGCTCAGAACAACTCCTCTTTAGGCGCTGGACCTCTACAGCGATACACGTCTTATTTTCTCTCTCACACCCCCCCAAGCTCGACCGAGCGTGCCGTCCCTTTTACTTCTTCTTAATTCAACAACGCGGCTGTCCCTTTCTTGTATACGTCCCAGGATCTGATGCAGCAGACAAGGCGTCTACAAGCCATTCTGATTCAAATATAGTGACACTGCCGCTACTGTAGCACGCTTCCACGAGGAAATAATCGGATTAACACACCTCTGTGCGACAATCCCGATTCTCTCCGCCTCTGGTCCTCCTCCTCGAACTTCTAACATTCTACAACCTTTTCTTCCCCGGGTCTACAAAGAGACAGGAGCATCAAGTACCCTTCCGAGCCGGCGCAACATAGCAGCGTGCTATCGTGGAACCTCGACACCGTCTTCGAGCTAATTGCGCCTCTTGTTCTCGTGAAATCGGCCCCGTAGCTCTGGCACGCGCAACGTGGAAAAAAGACGCTCATCCGGGAACGGGCAGGTTTAGGGTGTTGCGTGTGATGTTCGGGGACCGAATTGTGTAGCGCCCCCGCTTGCTTGGACACTGGGAGTATTCTCTCGCGGATATACACGCAAGTCGAGGTGAGTTGTCTTATCTGGAGAATCCGGTTCGGTCATGCGCACCGACCTGGTTTACAAGAGCCCCCTGACCCCAATCCGCTTTCATAATGGGCATATGTGCTCGGTCGTATAATAATATCATGATATTAACATGCTCGTAGGTGATCATACACTACAATGTCGTCCTCGAGCTATCAGACGATGCCCCGGCATCGCAATACTTCCACGAGTTCTGCCGGGCGCTCTTCAAGAAAGGGGAAGGTGGCTGCGGAGCCGAGAGACTTCACATCGCCAACTACCCTCGTCAGGTATTTTGACCCAACAGCTGCAACGGCGTCAATGCTGTTATATGGACGTAAGTAAAAGAATTAGTCTACAATCACTTCTATATATGTACGCTAACATATTCGACAGAGGGCAACTCGGTAGTCGTTGCGCACCATGATAGCTTAACGATCGAGAGACGGTTCTCACGCCACTCGGCAGAGGTCCATCTGCTAGCCGTGGACACGCAAAGCGAGATCGGAGCGGGACGGTTAGTAGTCAGTTACGATGCCGAGATGACTGCAATCGTCTGGGACTTAATGACGGGTGACGAAGTTGCTCGGTTTGCCTCGTATGAAACTCTTACGTGCGCAGCCTGGATGCGGAACGGAAATGTGGCGTTCGGTATGTTCACCGCCTGACTTAGATCTCATCAACCCCCTGACTAATATCGCGGTTATAGGTAACACGCAAGGAAACGTGATTCTCTTTGAGCCTACAACATCCGAGCATATTTCTGCTCGAACCATTGATCAGATCCCAGTGACGGCTCTTGCCCCTGCGGCTGATTGTAGAACCTTCGCCATCGGGTAAGTTTTCCTCCTTGTGTGATCTGGTGTAACTATTTCGGATGCCCCTTAGCTGACTCACATCAAGGTACCAAAATGGCTCCCTCTTAATAGCCACGCTTCAGCCACGATTTACAATTCTGCACAATCTGAGTACATCAAGGGCACCATCGCCGATTGTAAATCTGGCGTGGCACGCTTCGTCCTCCCGGCAGAAGTCGGATATGCTGGCTGTGCAGACCAATGACGGTGACCTGAGGGTCTGGAGTGTGGCAAAGTCGTTTAACAGCGACGATCCTGCCAAGGTTGTCAGAATTTTAAAACGTACGGAGAATTATGCCAACGGTCCCAACTGGATGGGTTGGTCCAAGAATGGTCGCATAATCCAGTACTCGGAAGGGTGAGATGCACCGTGCATGAGCACAAGTACGCGCGCGCTAAAAAGAAGTACCATACTGATGATATCATTCGATATAGGGAGACCCTCTCATGGGATGTTCGGACCAAGCATGTCACTAATGACAGCATACCAACCCTCGAGCACGTCCGCGGCCTTGCCGTGTACGGACCCGGTGCGACCTTGTTCACCCTTGGTGCCAACAATACCGTTCAACAGTTCGACCTGAACACGCCGTCGATGATGGTCGCTAACGTACAGCACCCTGCTAATCTCTTGCCACCGTCTCCACCAGTATCAATCGAGGAGCAGCCTGAGCAGGGCGTCGTTATCATCGGCACATCCGAGTCTGATTCGTCTATCCCTGTCAACCCTGAGGTCTCCGAAAGCGATGAGGACCATATGTCACCATTTGCAAGGATTGCTCGAGGGACAGACTCCACCGCTGACGCTATTGAGCAGGAGAGGTATATGACGGCGAGTCCCGTGTCTACCCGGAGCCACTCATCGACTCTGTCCAAGTCGTCTGCCGGTTCTGGTACTCGAGGTCGCTATCCACCATCGGTCATGTCACGTGGCATGACTGAAAATACTTACATCTCTGCTGGTTCTTCTCTTCGATCTGCGGCTCAGCCGCCGTATGGCGATAAGGACGCCTACTCGATTAGCAGTATTAGCTCCGCTTCCATAACATCGTCCACACGCTCTCACCGCCGTCCCTCCCGACTAAGGAACGAAGTCCTTCCCAGCCCTGATGAGTCCAAAGTCAATGACTTATTCAAGTTCACCAGGAGTCGACTTCACGACATCCCTTACAAGCGAGCTCCTTTGGTCGACCAGACCCGTCTTACTAACGATGACCTCCGTCGGCAGATGCTTAGCATTATATTTGGGTGGAATAGGGAGATCGAAGACCTCGTTCGGGATGAGATGGCACGCCACCCTTTGGGCTCACCAAGCCGAATTCTTCTGGCCAAGTGGCTCGGTGACATTGATGCCGATGTGATGACAGTAACTTCCGAGAATATGACTTCGTCCGATTGGATGTTGCTAGCTCTGAGCGGAATTGGTGGTCAGGCTTCTCAGCACAAGCTTGGGCGTGCGTATGTGCAACGACTTTTGGAGACTGGTGATGTACATGCTGCAGCAACGATTATGATTGGAATGGGTGACCAGAACGACGCAATCGAGATCTATATCTCGCACAGGAAGTACATGGAAGCTCTAATCTTGCTCTGCCTCTTCTTCCCTAGCGTATGGGAACGACAATCTCAGGTTATCAAGAAGTGGGGAGAGTTTGCTGTTCAGCATGGCCAGCAGCAACTAGCAATCCGATGGTAAGTTCGAATATTGCTCTGAGGCTAATGATTCACTGCTAAATAACACTAAACAGCTTTTCTTGCACTGGCATGGAATCTTCCGAGCCATGGACATCGCCATCCGCCGCGCAGGTAACTTTCCAGAATATGAACCCGAGTATTCCAGAGATCCTCAGCCCGCCCCTGTCTCCTCCGGGCTTGAACCGTGGACCGCAACGTAGCATCGCGAAGACATCAGCACTGAAGCTTATCACTTCATTTGGCGATCAAGGGAAGAAGTCGAAGTTCTTCGCAACGGGCGGCGACGGAGGTCAAACCCCTATTGCTGCAGGTGTAACACCCATAGCTGAGTCTGCTATATCTCCTGGCGGACGTGATCCCAGCACCGCATTCCTCCGCCCCTCGCAGCGAAGCGCATTCAACACTCCCGCTTCCGCGAAGCCTACGACTCCCGGTGGCTTCGGACGGCAACGTCTGCCTTCGATAGGAGAGATTCCCAACCATGCTCTTCCTCGTGACCTCAATAAGGGAGGGGACCTACCAACGCCTCCAAGTGATCTTGTCCCAGAAATGAGCCAGGCTCACCGTGGCCAGCACTCCCACACCAACTCCGTTGAAGAACAGTACAGTGCTGGGTTGTCCCTACCAAGGGCATCCACTGCAAGCCCAATGATGATGAGGGATAGCCACCGTCGTAAAGAACCACCTCCACCTTCGCCCTCTCCTCAATCGCTTGAGGCCTTAATGCAACAGGGCCGCGCCAGCCGGAACGGCGCTCGGGAGCGGAAGCCTGAGGGAATGGAACTGAAAATCCACTCCATTGAGGCCGCCATGAACAGCGATGTGACTTCTCCTGAGCAGTCAGTGACATCGTCTACTCGTTTCCACTGGCCATCGCGCCGTCGTGGACCGGGCTCAATTGCCAGCTCTGTCACGTCAAACTCCAGCGCGGGCCGAAGCTACCGAAGCAACCAGGGCGGGTATGGAGGTCGTGGTCTGAACGAGTACATCCACAGCCTGGATACCGCACAGCACTACTCTCGAAGGCAACGAAGCAGCAGTCGCCATCGCCAGGAAGATAGACACGGACGCAGCCGTGAGAGGAGCCGTACCCGCCAGGGCGGTACACGAGAGAGCTCGGAGGACAGGGGTAGAGACATTTCGCGAAACTGGACACCCAAGCCTGCTAAACGATCCCCCACTTCCCCTGTGCCCATGTCCCCTGAGGATCTCATTAATCTGAGCACACCACAGGCAGAGTCGGGGCCGAGCGACGAAGCGTTCGCGGCAGCCGAGTTTGAACCTGAGGAGCCGTCAACTGTTCGCAAGTCAAGCCAAGTACGCCGATCTTCGCCTCGAAGCGTCCGCATGGCTAGTCGCACTTCCAGCCGTACCGGTCGCCAAAGGAGTCTGGAGCGACGACCACCAGCACTTGACCTTCGTGGTCGAAGCAAGAACCGCGGTGACGGCTCTGTTATGAGATCCCCTTCATCCCCGTTGCCGATGTCAGCTCCGATGCAATTCTTCGCATCTGACGACGAGGGAGACTATCAAGCTGCGGTCGCCGCACAGGAGCAGTTCCGGAACCGACACAACAAGAGTGGCCACAGCCAGAAGGACCCCTCCTCGCCAGCCGTCTCCCGAGTTCGGGACCGCGAACGGGATCGCTCGGAAAGCCGCCGAAGGAGGAACAAGACTCCCGCTGAGCAAGAGTCAGCAGCTGCGCCTGAGCCAGTTCCAGTTATCCCCAAACTACAACTACAGGTACAGACAAGCGCACCGCGAGCTGGGGATCTGAAGTTAATCTCTGCCGAGAGACAGCTAAAGAAGGAGGCAGCCGCTCGTGAACTAGAGGAGCGTCGCAAGTCTCTTGCACGCCGCCCTTCAGCACCCCCGATCCCTCACCCGGATGAGCTATCTCCGATCGTGTCTCGCCCACCAAGCGCCTTTGAGCTGCCTCAGACCACCTTCGTGCCTCCCAAGGATATGCCCGTCAGAAGCCAGACAGCCGACCCCCACAGGAGTTCTCACTCCCGCAGCGGAACGGTACCCATGATCGGTCTGCCAGCAACGCCCAAGGCAATGCGTCTCCAGTTCCACTCAAACAAGCTTAGTGCCGTGCCACCTGTCCCCAGCACACACAGGACCTCTCCCCCATCTTCCGCACAGCCGTCGCCGAAGAGCCAACTCGGCAACACCTCGCCGACCAAATCGACCAGGTCAAACAGATCGCCTGCCGAGTCACCTACTAAACTCCCAGTGCCAGAGGGCTCACCCCAGAAGGAGGCTTCCCCGCTAACACTCCTACCCTCAACTGTATACTCCCCTCCGGCCCGGCCCAACATTGCTAGGTGCATGTCGGCCCCCATCCCGGAGGAGCACCCGCCACACGCCTCGCACTCAGTCCACCACGGCATGCAGGCAGCTAGCCAACCACCTCGCAGGGGCTCCCTATCGACCAGGAAGCTGAGCGCAGACGCCGGCATGGGACTGCCTGGAATTGATGAGACAGCGAGATCTGACGTACACGTAAGGCGACCCTCACGGGACGACCAGATCCCGCCTCCGCCTCCTCCACCACCGCCGCCGGTTCTCAAGGAGCTCCAGCACCTAGCCACTCCTCCCCCACCACCTCCAGCTCCTCTACCGGGCTCACGACCCACGGTCTACGGCGCCCCTCAACCTTCAGGTTCCGGAACGATCGAGATCGTAATGGACGAAGAGGAGGAGAATGCTCCCGCAGTAGTGGTACCGGCCAGCAACATAGTTCCATCTATGTCCCCTCCTGCCTCCCCGCCATCCCGCAACGGCAACCCCAACGGACACAGCCGTGGGCGAAGCTTCGGCGACAGCAGCATCGCGGGGCGCATCAGCCGAGCTGCCGAGCGAATGCGGTCGGCGAGCCGTGGCCGCACTGGCAGCATCTTGGGTAGCCGGACCAAGTCCCCCGACACCGCTACGATCCCCTACGAGAGCGTCCCTCCCCCAGTTAGCATGCACAACAACGGCGGCTACACCTCACCCGTCAGTGCCACTCAACAGCAGCAACAGCAGATGCAACAGGTCGAGCGCCACCCGCGCGAAGTCCGTGCCGCGTACCAGGAGCGCCAGTTCGGCAGCGGGCTACACGCCAGCGAGATGATCTAAATACCTACTAGATACACTTCTCACCTTTTCAACTCATTTTGATTACTTATATACGACGCATCGTTTCCGGAATCTTCGCATCTCAGCATCTCCTTTGCATGCATGGCGCCGGCGTTTCGTTTCCGTCTTTATTCCTGTTTCCCGTTTGACCATTGATACCACTTCTTCTCACTCATCATCAGACCTTCGAGTCAATCCATTTTTGACGCCCGCCATATTTTTTGTTGTATTTGCGCATGCAGCAGCATTATTTCAACGGCTCGGGACCTTGGACCTTTTTACTTATCTACCGCTCATACCTAATGGCAGCACCCTCGGGGAAGAATTTCAACAACGTAATACTACCTCCTCCACTACTCTTTATACCTGATACCTGTTTACCTATCTATCACGTAACGGCCGCCATTTTATCTTACCTTTTTTTATTTGCTATGCTATGCTCTACATGAACGACCCTTGTACACTTCTTCTATACTTTCTTCTACCCACGTTCCGGGGTTGGCCCAAAAAGACCGCCAACAACCCGTTTGTTTTATCTCGGCGTGCGCAAGCATTGCAGAGAAGCCTTTTTTGAAATCATGACGACTTATGACCATTTTGGGGGGACGGATAGGGCGGAAGAGAAATCTCAAATCCTTTAAAGATAAGAGGGCAATTTTTTTGGACGACTGAAAAGATAAAAACACATGAAATGGAACTTTGGGACACGTTGCCTGCCTGCCTACCTAATGAATTCCTCGGGGTGAGCCGAGGGGTATGTCGGGTTGGTCGGTTGGCTGGTTTGTACAGAACGAGACAGCAGTGATGATGATGACTTCTGGACGGAGGGATGGAAGAAGGAAGAGAGGGAGAGGCTTAAAAGGGGATGGGGACGTAAGAAGTCTCATGGGAAAAGGGCAACGAAACAAGTTTCCAGAAGAGAAAAGTCTGACGACAAGAATGGTGCTGCCTCACGGCATCTTTGTTCTTCGCTTCTTTACCTACCTGCTGCTATATTTTATGTCTGATGGTTTAAGGGATGGTGATATTAGCCATGCCCGAGTTTTTGATGTCTGTTTGTTATACCTTATAGTATAGTCCTTCATGCCTAGTCAATTGGGAGTTTTGTGATACATCTTGAGTTGAGCCGTGTGATTTTAATAATGCGTACGTAGTCAGTGCATGTTTGTGAGTAGAAGATAAAGAATCTAAGGTCAACAGTTATTGATTGGTCTGGTGTTATCTACTATCCATGGATAGGGTAAAGTGTAGATAACATGGTGTGTCTTCAAATTCAAATTCAAAAGCAATATCGTGGAGGTCACAGATTCGAATGTTGACGTAAATGGGATTTTCAGCGCATTTACTCTAGCAAAAAGTCGATTAACTAAAAGACTCATTGATTGAGAGGCTGCTAGATATATATAAATATTTTAAAAATGCAAAAAATAACGGAGTTGACAATCTCCATCTCTTCTCACTAGCCCAAGTCCCCAGAGCAACGTGTTCCACCACACCACGCGACGGGGGAGATACTCTGCAGAGTGAGGCCTCCCTGAAGGATACTCTCCATTTCCTAAGATCCCCTAGTCAACACTGGTTACCCAAGTGGATAGGTGATCACCGCAGCGTTTGCAGTGGGCGCGCCCCGAGGGTGCTTATGGAATTGGGATTAGCGGGAAGAGAATTTCAAGCGCCTTCGCCAAATGACCATTACAGTCGGAAATTTGGGCTGTTATTGTAATCTATAACCCACTAACCGGCTAAACTCCGGATATTTAACCAGAATTAAGTCTGATTGGATCGTCAGGTTATAGGTACTGGGTACCTGAAGCTCGAACTTTATGTCACTAGAAGTTCAGTACAAGTCTAAGTGCTTCCTGTGCTATGACAGCTCAAGCTTCATAGCTTCATGTTCGGTCTAAATATAAATTGCTTGTCTTTTGTCCGTTCACGACATGAGATACGCACTAACGACTATGCTTCATTCTCCGGGTTCCAATTTGATATATTAACCGGGCAGCACTCCAGATATCTACCTCATAGCTTCCCATATCCTTCACATGTCACTTAATTCTTTCAGTCAACCGGCAAGATGTTAACAACAACGCCATACCTACGGACGAGGCGACCGTCGCCAACGACTGCCGAGTTCATTGTGTCGACCCAGCCACCCCCGACAGTCACATTACGTGTTGCCTTTGCTGCTATCTACCTCATACGCTCCGTGCTTGCTCTCGGAGTCTTGCTCCTCCTATACTCAGCATGGGCGCAAAGTCCATACTCAACACCCACAGGAACACCTGTCCAGACACCTGCGCCAACATTTCCGTCAGGTCAGGGCGCCACACCTCCCGGCCCTGGTAGCGCACCCAGCGACAGCAATACCGTCCCCCTCCTGTCCGTAGCGTTCATCGAGCAAATCCTCCAAACAATCCTCCGCTCGCGCATCGGCTCGCTACTCTCCTCTCTCTCTTCCTCGCTACCCACTTGGGTCCTAATCCCGAGCTCCCTCGCCTCGCTATACCTGCTCTCACAACGCATCCATGTCGAGGAACGGCTCCTAGTCCTACGTGGTCTAGGGATCCAGACAAGTTCAAGCGGGGCAACAATCTTCAGCGCCCTAAAGACGCGCTTCATCCCCACGGATAAGATCACGGACGTGTTAATCAACGAGGCCTTCCACGGGTTCGAGGTGCGGCACTACCTTGCCGTAATCGTCGATGACGAGGAGCAGGTTGTAGTCGTATTTCCGAAGCTAATACCGCGCCCGCGGATCCTGGAAAAAGTCTGGCGCGGTGTGCGGGAGTGTCTGTATGAGCATGGAACCGCGGCAGTAGGGAGCGAGAACGGGCACGCGAAGGGGACGGCGGAATACAAGACGGAAGACGACGACCGAGTCTAGGAAACTCATCTGGCGTACACCCTCGCTGGCAGGTGCAGGAAGAGAATAGTGTATTAAAGGATGGTTTACTTAGTACCGTTTGCCGGTGCGGTCTCGTGGGGTTGTCTGTTTGGTATGAGTTTACATGGTTAGGTCGGCGTATGGTAAAAGGGTTACTAGCGTTATAAGATACCCCAGAGACACGAACACTGCGTAGCTTCATTATCTACAATACAGCGACGCGTTATGCTATTTTCACTTATTCTATTCCGCTCCCTCATCGAGTGACGTTAATTCAGGGGGTGGCTTGCCCGCTGCCGCCGCAGCTTCTACTCTCTTCCTAATGAGCCCCTCTCGCATGTCTGCAGCGTCCTTGTACCCCTTTCTCCTCGCCTCGCGGTCGAACACTTCAGCTGGTGAGGGGAGCCTCTCCCTCTTAAGTAGCGACTGATATTTCCCAACTAAACGCTCCTTATTGCCGCCCTCAAACATCTTCGTCGAGGCTGGGACACATGACAGCGCATTCTGGTTTTTCCGGAGACTAATATCCGCCTGGGATGCCACGATATTTAACAGCTGACTGCAGAGCAGCTCGTCCATCTTCCTCTCGCGCCAATACTCCCAGGAGTGATGCAAGAGTCCCGTGATGCCGTGCTGGTTAAATGGGCTATCTTCGCCGAGATATATCCATTTAAGCTCATTTTCGGGTTTCTCCTCCCTAGGAAATATACAATCCCAGAGTACTAACGGAAATTCGTCTGCAAGCTGGTAGTTAGGCCGCCGTGGTTCGGCCTCAATGTCTAGGAGTCGGTCTACCACTGATGGATCCTCTAGCCCCTGGCCAACCATGAAGATGATCGCAACCATGCATCGTATTTGATGCCATAGGAACGCAGTTCCCCGGACATGGAAGTAGTATACTTTTGGTAAAGGCGATTTATCTTGTAGTCCAAATCCTGCGTCGGGTGAAGGTCTGAACTCGTCACGGCTTAAGAACGGCAATGTTGTTTCTGCATCCTTAACCTCCACTATGTCGCTCTCAAGTACCTTTCGCTCGAAGTTGATATTGAGCTTGCTCGGGTCGACCTTACAGAAATTGCGAAAGTCGTGGTGTCCCTCAAATTTCTTGGCCGCCTGTCGCATAGCTTCAATATCTAACCAGCCACCTTTTATCTTGGTATTCTTAGTGTTATCTGGATTCTCGATGCTCTGGGGTAGCGGCGCAAAAGCTGGTTGAGTGAAGAAGTATCTGTATTGTCTCTCTCGACAGTCGTGTCTTGCGGAGAACTCTTCCGGGGTCGTAGGGCACCAAGCGAGTATCCTGATATCAGGGGGCAGGAGTCTATTCAAGACTCTGCAGTACGGCAACTCATCTGTAAAGTCGTCAAACTCTCGGTTTGGTACTTTCTCCTTTGAAGAAGTCGCAGAATCCTTCTCTACACCCTCTCCCTCCGCATTGCCAACATCATCAGCTTCAGTCGCTTGCACCGGTTCCTCCTTTTTAGGCAACGGTCTATTACTTCTAACCCTCACAGCAATAACCTGGCCAAAGGCGCTCACGCCGCGATCAGTGCGCCCACACTTGGAGTACTCCCAGGCATCCCAGTTAACCTCATCCGGGTTCTTGGGGAAGATAAGACACGCCTTGACGAAAGCCTTCCATAGCTCCTCCTCGATAGACGGCAGGTTGGCATGAGCCGCAAACTCGAAGCCTCCGTACCGCTTGCCCAAGTACGCCAGCTTGAAGGCTACCAGCCGCGTCGCGTACTTAGACGGGTCCATCTTCCGCTCGGCCTTCTTTTTCTTCGGTGGTGGGCTTGCAGTAGTAGCATCACCCTCTACCACCACTGGAGCGCCGCCTGTAGCCGGCTCAGGGACTGTCTCCGGAACCTGCTTCCCAGCCCGCGAGAGGTCCGCCTCTAGAACCTGGATCCGTCGTATGAGCGCATCCTTGGTCCATTTTGCGTACGGAGAATTTTTATCCATCTTGACCCTAAGCACAACACGCCCTGTAGAAAATCCACATCGGGCCTCTAGATGGGAAGCGGAAAAAATGAGTCCTAGTGGGGTGTAGAGTCGCGGGCTATGACACCTGCTGCTGAGGAATCTCATTCATAACCGCTGCCGAAATTGTATGCTGGCAGCCCGTTGTATCGACTCTTTTTTCTATAAAATTCTGGATCGAATAGGCGGCTCAGCGTCAAGTATTGGCGGGTATTTCAAGTACCTAATAGAGATGAGTAAAAAGATGAGTGCCACTATGGGGGCTTATCGATAGCCGAGTACCTGAAAAGCCGCTGTGGGATGTAGTGGGATATAAGGAGTCTTAGCGCATATCTAGTATCTATAGAACAAGCGAATCTCCCATTTCGATTGCATTTCCCTTCGATGTTCATTGACAATCTCACATTTGACCTATATGTGTATGTATTCACAGAAATTTACTGCATTGTTTTATGGATGACGTGACAATCAAGGTCCTCCTCCTTGGGGATGACGGAGTTGGGAAGACGACATTCCTTTCGTATGTAAAATCATCTATATTAAAACCTGTACCACCTCACTGATAGGTTCTCTAGGCGAATAAGCGGAGGTAGCAGTGGTCTTGAAGGCCACGCTCCCATCACATTATTGCGAGATTTAGACCAGCCGTTCATCTTCGAGATACGGAACCGGAAGCACGCGTATCGTATTGAGTTCTATGATACGTCCTATCCGGGGGACTGGCGGCTGCTTGAACCGGACCTGGTGTTGATTTGCTATGACATCAGCCAGAGACTAAGTCTCATCAATATGCAAAGAGTCGTGAGTATTGGTCTCCTCATTCCCATGATCCCGTATGTCTGATCTCGCCTCGCCAGTGGATTAAGCAGGTCCATGCTACCTTCCAGACGAGCGATCGCCTCCCCGTAGTAGTCGTAGGTCTCAAGAGGGACCTGAGGTCTGAGACTGATCCTAATGGTATCATATATCCCCAGGAGGGATATCAGGTGTCGCAAGAGATGCGGGTGGACAAGTACATCGAGTGCTCGGCCGTCACAGGTGAGCTACTTAAGCTAGCCTTTGAAGAGGTCTGCAATACTGCGGTGAAGACGGTGACCGGCGATGATGGCCAGAGCGAAGGCGGGTGTGTGGTACTGTAAGGCTTAGTGTCGGTGAGCCCTTTTCATAGTAATCGTACTCCCAATCCCATCGGATAGGGGGTTTTGGACAGAATCAATTGAGTGACAATGAATATCCTCACGTGCTACTTCGCCGCTTTCGTTGAATAATTTGAGGAACTCGTAGCATTGCGTCAAATCTTCAATATTGTCGGAGTCTCTAGAAAGCTCATTGTCCATCCTCGGTGGTTTCCATAACACCATCTTGATCTTCCTCGGCCTCCTGGGGGAATTGGTTCAGAAGTTCAGTGACAATACTAAGGATCTCTTGCTGCTGGTCCTCGCTGAAGCGATCCTCCATATCCTCAATTACAGTATTGAGGATAGGTACATTGCTAGGACGAACGTTGAGGAGCATGATGAATTCTCCCTTGGTGATGTGGTATTGGCGTAGTCTCTTGATCAACTCAGGGATCGCCTTAGAGTCATAGGGCAAAGGCTTCTGGCTCAAAGGACCAGGCGGAGACTCAAAATATTGCAGCACCTAAATCCAGATTATTAGCATAGATCATAGGGCCTCCATTGGTTTATATGAGCAAATCCTACCTCCTTGCGCAGAGTCTCTAGGTTGGCAGGACCCTTGCGCTTCTGGTCATGGTATTGCTTCGCCTGGTTGCTCAGGAATGTGTAGACTTCTACATTGGATAATGTGGCTGACTGAGCCTCTAGGATCTTCATTGTAGAATTATTTGTCTGCCCCGCCTATATTACCAAATATCCGAGTTTATAATAACAATTTTGGTGGTGCTGAACGAGAGCTAAGCCGTCAAAGATGTATTAGTCCAGCCAAACTTTTTTTTGTCGCGGAGTTGTAAGTCAGTGTATGCAAGACATTTTTTCTGGAAGCGCAACTTAAACCACTTGACATGCACTACTGGGTACATCGGTACTTTTAGGTGGTACCCACTTATAGCCGTAACGTCTATTTTACGGTCCTCTACGAAGGCAGACAACTGTGCCAAAACAACAATTTAGAAGTCTATTAAGTTAAACATCTATGGATGTGAATATGGGAACCTTAAGCACTCATGCTACTTTCATTATGAAAAATATGATACGCCAATGAAAATAAAATAATATCCTATCAAGAATGAAGCCTGAGATTCCACCAATTTCCCCATCCCTTTTATGACTGATCATCCATGTCTATGCCGATATTACCATCGAAGAGCTAGCCTACTCATATATGCTAATTTCTTGACTTTGATACTCTATGGAAATTATTGTTCCAATCATCGAGCTCAGCTCTAGTTTTCTTTTCCCTGTCTGCCGAAGCCGCCGCCCTCTGGCCAGCAACTAGTCTCTCCGTGGTAGATATTGGCGGACTTTGTAGATACGCGTCTAAATTATATGACGGATGTGACGGGTATGACGATCGAGACGTCCTATTCAACCCGCTATTAGTACGTAATAGTTATAGCCGTACGTAATACACAACAAGTTGAGTTGTATTATGATTAAGATATGGCTTACCTGCCACTGTCCGACAAAGCGGCCGAAGGATCAGATCTCGTTGATATGGAGTACATGGTTGCGAATAGAGCCTTGTGGAGTATTCAGAGTCGTTACATTCAATATTGTTTGGCCGAGTTGGTCCCCATCATCCTACACCGCTCTTTAGGTATATATAATTCGTATGAAAACGACATTTTTGAGTCATTTCAAAGCTTCTATCTGTCGGGTTGCTGTGTATTCATCTGACGGACCAGGTTGGCACGAGCGATCGCCCCAACGGTGGTAATTACTCAACACAGTTGTGTCTCTATCGGAACGAATATTCGTAGTGGCTTCAAGCGCGGCGCTTGAACATACGATTTTATCGCATTTATTTTGCCTGAGATGATTTTTTGGGACACAAATGTGCTTTACCTATAAGGAAATATGAATAGAAAAGCACGAATAGAAACAATGATTGGTCGCTTCATACGCAGTTGTGTAGAAGCCAAGGCAGCCAGGAGCACAATTGTGCTCTTCCACCACTTGAAATATTACAATGTCACGTTAAGCTGTCAGCACTACACAAATGCTCTTCAAGCACCACTGCGCCTGATAAATGTCATCCATGGATCTTAAAACCCTCAAGTCTGTAGATACGTGATAGGTTTCCAGAAAGCCGAACCCCCATAATAACCAACCAATATGTAGGTAGCTCGCCGAGGCCTAGGTATCCGGCCCTGAAACTAGTATTTCGGCATCTCACACACCTGTGAATTCAAATGCGCAGAGTCGCCTTTAACTCCCAACCTCCGTGATAACTCCAAGGGTTGCTTAACAATAATATCATGGCAATTCTCCGGTTGTTTGAGTCTTCGCTCCACCCGTGCTGGCCCCGTCGGCTGATCGATGGATTGATAGTAATGAAAGCCGTTGTCACCTTTCTTAACTTGGGTCCACGGGTATCACTTATAAGCAAGAGCGTGAGAAATTAGACAATAATTTGGGTACAATGGCATCGGAGGCGCTCGCCCAAACGCAGATTGGATATTGCTACACAAACCCTGAATCTTTTTCGATCATTGCAAGCCAGCCCTTAACCTTTGTAGCTGGCTCATTAAGCCGTAAAGCGGTTTACTTTCCGCGCCGCCTCCATCGGGATTGGAAGCAACTTTCTTAGAGCTGCCATCCACATCTGCTTTGCCATCCCGACGGCCGTCCTGCTCCATCTCGCGAAGCAACTCCTTGTGTCTGTCCTCGACCATCTTAGCCAGACCGTCGATGAATTTTGTTCGTCCCTTCTCTTCTGCCGTTCCCTTCCATACTTTCGTTAATTCTTTGAGCTCCTCTATTCGATGTGCTGCCTTCTCGATTCCCTCAACCGGGTCGGTGCCTTTCGCGAGTAAGCCGGATATCTCCTCCCTCAACTGCTTGAGCACCTGTTGTCCTTTCTCTTCCGTACTATGTGCTTCCACTCCGGGCTCCGGGGCCGAAACAGATAAGAACGATGAGCTGACAGAAAGCTCAGAGGGCGGGAACACAAACTCCATAGCATCGCCAAATGTCTTCACCACCGTATCCAGCCGTGAACGCACCAATACCAAGGTTTGTAGCTGACTTATGTACGGCGGGTCTTGATTTTCATCTTTCTGTGGGGTAGGCTCGACGTTTACAGGAGCGAGAATCGACGATGCGCGGCTGCGACCAGCTTGGCTAGCTCCGTTTGCCTTGGCTTCCAACTGCTCTTTTATGCCCTTCGGAACGAATCTCGTCACTTCATCGTGTAGGCCATCTGAGAGTGTCTCTGATAGACTCAACGTCTCGCCGCGAAGTAGTTCAACCTCATATGCTAATCGGCTCCCGCTCCGCAATATGTCGTCGGTCAGTTGTGTAAGAGTGGTCGTCAGTCTCGTAGTGTGGGCATTCAATTGAGACAGTTGTGTTTGGGCCTGACTAGACAATTCTGCTAAAGGAACCGCACCGTCGGCCGTCCGTGTTAATGAGGAGGATGCTGGATTTTGGAGTGGTGGAAGAGAGGCATTGAGATATTCGGCGGGATCGAAGGACGGCGCGAGGAAGCTCTGGAGGAACGGATCGGTAACATGAGGGGACCTAGGCTGTGGTGGTTGTTTCGATTGCTGTTTTATGTGATGCGGAAGTGCTCTAGAAGAGCTCACCGAGCTGTTTTGGCGCCTCCTGCCGGTAGGCTTAGAGTCCCAGGACATGCTATGGGAGAAAATACGCTTCTTCACGGTTGAATTTATAGATGTCGGCGTCTTTGACACTGTGCCGATTCGGGAGATTTTTAGCGTGAGTAGGTACCTTTGATTATGTAATCTTGAATATTCATGTCTGGAACTGAACGTCGCCCCCACGGAAGGACGAAGTACGTACCCAGGTACCGAATGCAGCCCCTCCCCCACCAAGTTACGGGATCCACACATCCCGATCTGCTGGGATTTACAAGGGCGGCGTACCTGGTTAGGGTACCGTTAGTGTTGCTAGCTAGGTTCGAAGTTTCTCACAACAACCACCATCTTTTCTCCTTATTCATGGTATCTGACCTGTACTTAGTTTCAACTGTACTCCATGGTTGATATTCAACTCCTAAACACAATAAATATACGTAATTATACCATTCTATCGTATATTATCCGATTTAAAGAACAAAAGATATATCCATATGGCTTACCTAGTTCCTGGCTGACAATGCAAGCAAACATGAAACTAACGGCCTACGTAGTTCCGATTCGCCAAACACAAGTGCTTTGAGCCTCTCAACCTGGCCCTAGAGTTATTACAATAGACCATTATGCTCGATTTAGCTACATTGTGTGAGGGAAGTCCCGATTCTGTGGGTGTGTGCAAATTCTATGCAAGTATGCCCTACTAGTGCGGCGTACCTGCCCAGAAGTGATGAGAGTCTATCCCCGATTCCCCATTGATTGATTCAATATTGTAAGGCTGAATATTGAATATTGAATTACATACTATGTACACAAGGCTTGCTGCAACCTGACCTTCCTTTCATATCGTTGCTTTCCTATTATACAAAACCTTTTACCTTTTACCAAGGTATGCACAGTAGGCAGCTAGGATAATGCATAGTGCATACTTTTAACAAGGCAGTCTCTTCAGTCTTCACTACATCGGTTCGGCGGCTGGCCTTCAGTCGGGAGTATGTGTCACAATCGATCCACAACTTCTCATTCAGCCATATACCACTGGGCATCTTTGCCACCCCAATCCCAAGATACCAACATTGAAAGCAGTGGATACATTAGTCCGTATTTCCTACAGACTGTTACACGAATTACAGAGAAGGTGAGTCTCTACTCAGTACAATGCATAGTGCATCCCTATTTGCCTCGCAGCTTACAGCCGTCTTCGTCAATTACACTACCCATATGACAGCTGGTAGTTTTATCTTCTTCTAGGTTCTAACTGTTATATGTAGGAATTACAGGTCACAGCGTTGCCCTGTGCACTGCCTCTAGGTAACTGACTTACACTAGCTGTTTGTCCTATACCTGTCGTCGTGGTTGCATAGGTACCGTCGCTGTTGCCTATAGGACAACAATAAATCAACACCACGTCCACATGTGACTCTTCCGATAACTAGGCAATTATCGAATCCACAGTTGCGGCTGTGAATATTGAACGAGGACTAGGTAAGCCTCCTCCTCCACCATAATAACCCAATCACTGCAATGCATTTGACATTAAACGCCAGCCCTGGAGTTCATAGTTTCGCCCGTGCCTTAGGTCGGGAGCCACGAAGAGCTTTCTTCCAGTCTGGCGTTTGACATTTCTTCTTGAGATATCATCACTAAATCCCTTCCACATGTCATTGAACTCCCCTATTCGAGACACAAGTCCTTTTTGCACTTCACGACCCTTTGTTTAGGATTCGAGTATACCTATGGTATTTGGCTTATAAGTTACATACTAGGTATACAAGACATACTATTTGACTAACATAAACACCTCTCCTCAAAGCATCTCACAACCCATCGCAACCGACAACGCACTGGCATAACGGCCCCCGAAGGCCCAAACATGGCGCCATTAAAAGGACGTACTCGATTCCGGGGCGACTTAAAGGTGGCTGCCGAGAAAACTCATGTTAACGTCTCTGACATCAAGAAAGGAGAAGCCGAAGATGAGTTCACGTTCTTATACAGCCACCCAAGCCTACCTAAGCCCTCTGTGGTCGAGATACGTGTTCAGCCTGAAGGTAAGTTTCCCACCCGTGATTAGTATAGGCGTTGCCACTTCTGCTATAATTCATTCTCACCGGGAGGTCGACAAGCTAACCAAAAGGGTAGATATAGGGGGATATCCAAGTGATAACCTATTTCTAGTATACACCATCGACGACGTACCCCCAAATGTTGCACAAGTACTAGAGGATTCCATGTCCAACACAGCGGGCATGAATATTCACAGCATGATCGCCGACGTCTCCCAAAGACTCGGAGTCGCCCTAGGGGACAGCGAGGCAGCCAAAGAAGACGATGATTCTATGGTGGACGAAGACCAATTCGATCTCGATGCAAACTCGGAGGGGAGTGATGAAGATGTGCCTTTTGAGTCTGATGATGAGGACGGCTATGGTCTTGTCACGGGGACAATTATAGATCCAGCACAATCCCAGAGGATGGAGACACTTTCATTGTCGACCCAACAACGCATGCGTCGTGATCTTCAATTCGTACATCGAACAGGATTCCATGTGGGGAAGATATGTGGCTTCACAGACGAGGCACCCAATAACATCATTTATATTTCGATTCGAGCCAACAAACTCGGCCTTTCCAGAGAGACCCACGATGCTTGGGGTATTTCTCCATCGCAATACGTTGTCCTCCTCATTGCATATGACCGACTTTACAGCACTTTTGAGGACGTCATTAATATGCCCGTTCATCCTAAATATATGCGGTTCCGCCTTAGAAAATGCTCAGAGAAGAAGCCGAAAGAACAGCAAGCAGTTGGATGTTTCTCGTCGAATGCAGCCGATAAATCTAGTTATCAAACTGAAGAAGGTTCGGAGCTACCACGCATCCTCGTCAGTAAGTCCTTTGACGAATTTATGAACCATGGGTTTATATCTATGTTGAAGTTAAGGGATTTTCACGGTGGTACCTGGGATGATGCGAGGCAAATATGGTGGTCTCGTATGATGAATATGACCGAGGAATTGCCTGAGCAACGCCCAACCAAACTCGCCCAACCAACAGAAAACCAGACGGAACAAAACGGCGAGGCTCAGCTGCCTCCATTTCTCACCCCCGACCACATGTTGAGTGGCGAGGAAGAAAAGTCTTTGCCACTTATCGCGGCGCAATTTACCTTGCGTTACCTGGTAAAATGCATGGACTATTGCACAGTCTGCCTCGAGAGAGTGACGGAAAACTTTGAGGCTCTTAGACCGTATGTCTGCAGCAAGCCTCTCTGTCTCGACCAGTATGTGAACCTCGGCCTCGGTCCCAGTATAGATCACGAGATCATAAATCATCCCAACGTGGTTGACCTCTTAATCAGCTTCTGCTACGCCAGTTTAATGTCGCACTCTGGGGGAAACATTAGCATACGAGAGTTCCCAAGGGGACTCAGCACGAGAGTGCCGAAGATCCGACGGAGTCGCCCGCTCAGTGAGAAGGGACATCATGTCTTACCCGTTCCCGGAGGGGTACTCCTGGACCCTATAAACGTACAATTCGACTGGAAAAACTCCACTGCGTCAACAACTACAGTCAAATGGGGTGACGACGGGCCCCTAAAAAAGGACCAATGGGTTGTTATCTCAACAATACTCGAACCTCACGATTCTCCAGGAGTTACAAGGGGCGGCCTATGTTTGTTGCACCATGCCCGTATTAAATCTATAGGTTATCAAATAGGCGGCGAACTATCTATGGATCTACATGTTGTATCGCGACATACGCTACCCCAGGAACCAGGGTCGGGTATTCGCGATGGCGAATCTTTCCAAGACAAGTTTCAGTCCCCCACAGCCGCCCAACTCGTACTCTACGACGATCAGCTAGATGATATTGAAGATGGACCTGAAAAAGCCTTCTCCATGCTGATTATACTCGCAGCTTTGCCATCGGTTAAAGATATGAAAGAACATTTAATGAGTAACCAACAACTAGCCGACTGGAATAGGATGACACAGGCTGGTATGGATCTCGTAAGGTGGATTCTTGCTTCAAACCGATCGTACATAGTACAAGTCGACGAAGACTCAACAGATACTGAATCCTCCCGCCATCGTGAGAAAATTTACGGTGTTGATGGATGGATGCAGTTCAGATTCATCCAAGGATCCCCCGAGAAGGAAATCCTCTTTAAGGAAAGTCTAGAACACGTCGATAAACCACAGAAAACTCTTGTTGCTTGGCATGGGAGTCGTCTTGGTAATTGGCACAGCATCGTTCGCGGGGGGTTAGATTATAGCGTATGTCTCAACGGTCGGGCATTTGGGAATGGAATCTACTTTGCCAGGGATTTCAATACCAGCTATTCTTACTCGGGAGCAATACAAGAAGGAAATGTGAGTAACTAAGTTCTTTCCTCAACACTGCTCGGTACTTACTTCTCTAACTACTTTACAGGATGCGATATGGCCAAGATCTTCTTTGCAGATACAAAGTGTCGTCGGACTAAGCGAGCTAGTTAATCGACCGAACGAATTCACGTCCATTTGTCCACATTATGTGGTACAACACTGCCATTGGACTCAGCACAGGTATCTATTTGTTCACAGAATGAGTGAAGGCTATCTGGGACCTTTCAGCGACACAATCATGCAAAAGGCACCTAGCGAGATACCGGAATTCATACAAGACCCCAAGTGGGCAGCTACGGGACCGGGGGGACGGAAATTATTTATCCCCAAGTATGCTATCCCCTCGGTCCGTGGCGAGCTCCCCGAGTACACTAAATCTCCCGTGGACGACACGAAGGAACTTGGGATGATCAGCGATGATGATGAAGAAGACCTCATGTTCGTCTATGGCGGTGAAGCACAAGTACATAAAACCGATTTTCGGCCCGGAACGCTTGACTTCTCTAGACTTCCGTTATTACAAGCCCCATCGTACGGAGATAATATCGCGCAGAAAACTCTCGTGCAAGAAATCAAGAAACTACAGAAGGTCCAAGATTCAACGCCACTGCACGAACTTGGCTGGTACATGGACTTTGCGAGGGTAAACAACATGTTCCAGTGGATAGTAGAGTTGCATTCCTTTGACTCTAACCTACCGCTGGCACAAGACATGAAGAAAGCCGGCTTGACTAGTATAGTCCTCGAGGTCCGCTTCATGCGTGGGTATCCCGTATCCCCGCCGTTCGTGCGCGTTATCCGACCTCGATTCCTCCCATTTGCACAGGGCGGAGGCGGTCACGTCACAGCGGGAGGAGCTTTATGCATGCAGCTCTTGACGAACACGGGCTGGTCACCAGCGAACAGCATAGAGAGCGTTCTCTTGCAAGTCCGTCTCGCCATCTGCAGCACCGATCCTCAACCAGCACGCCTAGAGAAATACAACCAGGCACAATACGGCATTGGAGAAGCAATAGACGCTTATACCCGAGCCGCCCAGGCCCACGGATGGGAGGTCCCGAAAGACTTGCAAGATATAGTCACGCATCAGTCCACCCCCTTTTTCACCTCCGACCAAACGGATGCTCTTTAATCACGGATACCATCCACTCAGGCGGGTTTCACCCATTTACTACCCATATACGTGGGGAATAGTCCACGAATTTCCTTGATCGCCGACATCTTGCATCTGGGCACTCGAATGGCTATAATATAGGAAAGGGGGCAAAGGATGGGGGAGTCGGTTGTCATCTTGTATGTATGCATTGCATGAAGGAAATGTTTTCTCATTTGTTTCCTCACGAGGGCATACGACGCAACGAATCTGTACTATAGATTGCCTACTATGACAATAATACGTACCATGATCCCTAAGTTCTTTAAATGTGTTAGCTTGAGTTTGACCACTATTGTATGTCTGTGCATGTTACGAATATCCAACCTTGTTGATACGTTAAGCATACATATACACGACCTATGGGGCTTCTATTCCTTCCGTGATAACTGCTGGTCTCTAGGGTTTTGTCACGATACCAGCATTCTCTTTTCTCTCCGGGTTGATGGCTAACCCAGCAGATAAGCAACATTCACGGCGCCATTCATTGCTCTGTAACTTACTCCCATGGCGTGTTGTCATCTTTATCCTAATTATACTCTCACTGGCTGGCTTTCTCGCAATTCATCGTTCGGGGGTTAGTAGACTAATAGCTCCTATAGGGCATTGTTTAAAATACAGACTAATGATATACTACCAGTTGTTTGACTATACTCTGGAATAACATTTCAGGCCTAGGGGGAAAAGTACGACGATGATTTGGCTCCGGTGCCGGCTCCGCCGGATTTGTCGGGATTCGCGGGGTCCGAGTAGTGGGATGGTCGATGACTAGGTAGGATCCGGATTTGCGGATTCACGCTGGTATTGTAATTCTATGTCCTCTTTCTGGCCTTGTATATGCTGAATATGATATAGCGTCAAAAGTTGTGCGTCGCTATTAGATCTAGATCGATATGTGGAACTGGAAGCCCTCGGCTGTGTAGCATTGATAGGGGTGTAACTCAGATGACGACGTCGTGAGATTATACACGTATGAATGGAATTGGATGAGTTCGAGCCTTCAATTTAGGTAACCTGATACCGCTATCGCTATCTATGAGTTATGGAAGCGAGAAGAATGGGAACGTTGGGGAGGTATATACGTGGATAATCAACGCCTCCTATTTGGTGTTTTTTTATAAGAGGACTTGATAATAGAAGAGGCATCTATCCATTTCCAAATATTATTGCACATAGTATTTGTCGTTTTGTACTACTTCAATTACTAATGCAGCTGACTCTGGAGTCGTACAAAGCAGAGACAAGTTCGGTAAGTGGGGTTTCATTAGTTGTCCATGGATCTTGGCTTGGAAGCTTTCATGCATGAATTACGTAGACTTCGAAGAGCTTCGAAAATATATCAAACAAGTGCAAGAACCGACATCCGGTTGGATTCATTGTCTTCTCATAGCTTCCTAAGCGTCACTATAGCAATCATGATCCTTTTCATCTGGTTATTTAGAAAATATGAATATTTAAACAATATAAAAAGCTATTTGATAACTATTTTCTCTAGCGGCCGTTGTAATCTTAAATGTTTCTCAGCAGGCGCGGCTACCGGGGTCTCCCGCGAGTACGAAATCATATGCCACTAAGATTAAGCAGGGGTCCGGTAATGGTGCAGCTGTAACCCTGCTTTAGGGAAAGGATCGTACCCGTTCATACGCCATAAGGCTCCATAGTTTCCTCTAGAGACTGCTCAGAGCCTGCCTGAAGCCCATAAGGGCCATAACTATGCCTGTAACACAGGGTCGGACGTAGGTAATCATTCGACAGGGGGTGCGCTAATCACTGTCCACTCACACTCGAAACAATCACGAGGAATAATCACGACTCGGGACTGGACTGGGCGGATTGGACCTCACCCCATCCATCTACTGCAATCCTGTACCCATCTACCTGTTCGGTCTGTACGGCATCCAGTCTCTAGCCTCTACATGTAGGCATGTGCTATGTTCGTGATAGCCATGCCCCGTGTGTTGCATGAGATCTGACGGACAGTTACTAGCAGTCGTAAGCTGTTTTTCGATTCGACCTATCACCTAATATCCTATTCTACTCCTAATTAAATCTTCTGGTCCGGTCTTCAACGGTCCATCTTTACTCTTTGTTTATCAAACTATCCTACCGAAGATTACTGTTGTGAAGTGACACTTCGGCTTTTTGTCTGTCCCTTCCGTGTTTATCATTTGAAGATCCCTCCGCATGGAAATTTGCCAGTAAGACATGCTGCAGCAACATACACCACGCTAGATCTGCAGCCAGAGCCATACGCCATACAGAACCATACATACTCGACATAAAAATACATTCCCGCCGGATCCCCCGCAAACATCGGCTGGTCCTCGCTGCTCCTCACGTTTTGTCTCTCTTCGGAGTTGGAAGCTAAACAGCTCCTGTGTTCCCTGAATCCTAGCTCTCTCGTTGTCTCGGAGCCTCGAAAACCAGCTTTCCTGTATGCTCCCCAGCTAGATTATCTAATATATCCCCTTCGTTGGCAGCGATCCGCTCGCATATCTTTTGCCAGCGATGGACCCCCCTTCGCAGGAGGGCGGCAGCTCTACCAGTCCTCCCTCGCCCACCGATACGCGACAACAGCCCTCCCGACGCGACACTAGAGAAGGTAGAGAGGTGGACATATTCCCAGAAAGCTATCAGTCTACTGAGACCGTGCGGAGAAGAATAGACCAATCCTATGGTACGTGTGCCTTACCACTGTCCGAACCACATTATTTGAAAGCTATCTACCTAAAACTTTAACCTGACTCTAACGGGACTTGATCGATGTCATGTCACGTCACGTCAGACCCTCCTTCTGAAGCACACTAGGCTGACCTGACTCCATACAACTAGGCTCCGTTCAGACTCCACCGCCGCCTACGAGTGGTGGTACACAGTTTCTAGGCGAAGGTTCCGCGCACGACCGATCGCACTCGAGAACCGGAACTCAACAGCCCCGTTCTCCCCTAATAGGCCCCGACCGAGGCCGCCAGCGTCCTAGAAAGCCTGCTATGCCCCGCAGAGCTTCTTCCAACACCCTAGCTCCCCACCGTGGAGAGGTCTTTTCTACTGACGACGACGTCACCGAAGTGGAGAGCGACGCCGCTGGAAGGCAGCAGAGCTTCACCCCACTCCCATCATACAATAATGACTCGACGAGACAATCATCTACGCTCAGACGACGAAGCATGGCCCCGCCGGCCCTGTCCCGGGTGCATTCGAGCCGCAGCACCGGTCCCGAGGAGGAAGGTATTGACGAAGTTTTAGAAGAGGAAGAGGAGGAAGAAAGACCTTTGCCGTCGCAACCGCATGAAGATGATGTATTGCAGGACACTCCTCCCGACGCGGGCATTCTCGACGACGAGGACGATGATATTAGTGATGCCGAGAGCTTCACCCTGAAGGACCGTCAACAGGCGATCAACGAGACACATCCGTTTGGTATCAGAATCTGGAAGCCCGCATTGTACAAGAAAGATCGATCGGTGCAGAAGACCGCCGAAGGAGATATTCATTCGTCCCCTGGAGGCCGAGTTAGCCACTGGTTACTATTCTTCAATATCATCTGGACCTTGGCCTTTGGCTGGTGGATGGCACTGTTCGCCGCGCTTGGTGCGACCGCCTGTTTCATCTTTGCGGCCGCTCCTAGCGGGAGAGAATACGGCCGCGTTCTTTGGGGCTTGGCCGGCTATCTCTTTTACCCCTTTGGGAAGTTCGTGCGGCTCGAGCAGGATGAAGCGTATCTAGATGAGGATCAAGGTGAAGGTCGAAGTATCAGCGAGTACGAACAATGGCAGAGCGGCGACCTGGAATATGGACGACTGTTCTTCGGCCCTGAGCGGAATCGCTCAATCGTAGGCCGATCTAGAAGAAGTATCGATTCTGAGCCTAGCGAGACAGACAGCCTCCTTCCTCGTTCACGGCCCCGTGAACACTCCAACGACCGGGGGCGACGTCTCAAGAGACGCTTGTTCGGGCGAGGACAGTGGAATATTGGTCGGGTTATCTTCTTCATTTTCTTCTGGGGTCTGATTACGCCCTCTCTTCTTGTTGTCTCCGGCATCTGTTGGTTCTTAGTCTTCTGGATTCCGATGGGCAAGGTTACGAATCTCCTCTTTGACCACCTGAGGAGGCATCCACTAGCCCTAATGTTCGAATCCGATATCAGCATCGCTAGGACGTCCGATGGTCCCCATTCGTCAATCCTGCTTTGCACATACCGGGCTGTGGGCTCGAAGTATTGGAAGTATACCCTCGACGGCACCAATATCTTCCTTATCAACCTTATGGCCGTTGTCATCCTGGTCATATTCGACTGGCTCGTGCTAGATGGAGTTCTCCATTTCGACAACGTCTTGACATCCCCGGGCTTCTTGTTCGTGGCCGGCCTATTCTCCATCATTCCCTTGGCGTACTTCATTGGTCAAGCCGTTGCATCCATCTCAGCCCAGTCTTCTATGGGTCTAGGTGCTGCAATCAATGCCTTCTTCTCGACGATCGTAGAGGTGTTCCTCTACTGCGTTGCGCTTAAGGATGGCAAGGGCCAACTAGTTGAAGGAAGTATTATTGGAAGCATCTTCGCCGGTATTCTCCTCATGCCCGGCTTATCCATGTGCTTCGGCGCTATCAAACGCAAGACGCAACGCTTCAACGCCAGATCCGCCGGCGTCACCTCAACCATGCTAATCTTTGCTACCGTTGCTGCATTTGGACCGACGCTTTTCTACCAAATCTATGGTACCCACGAGCTCCGATGCCAGAGCTGTACTGATTTTGACTGGTCTAATGAGCGAGACTGCCGTCGTTGCTACTACTCGCAAGCGCCTGCACTTGACGACCGTTTCTATATTGAAGCTGTGCGTCCTTTCTGCTATATGGCAGCTATATGCCTTTTCCTGTCGTACGTAATTGGTCTGTGGTTTACCCTCAGAACACATGCTGCTGTCATTTGGAACACCGAGGTCGATGAGAAGAAACACGAGGAATCTCAGCCGCACGCGCCCCGCCTATCCGAAGCACGTAACATGGCTGACTCGACTGCTACCGATATCCGAGACAGCAACTTATATAAGCGTATTCTAGGCCAGTCACTGAAACAAGTCGGCCTTTCGGGTGGAGAAGAGGGTCGACACTCGCGTCAACTATCGGAGGCGTTTCCGGTAAATGGCGGCATTCAGACGGCACATATGGTCCCGCCAAAGGGCAACGCGGACCTTTCAGATAGCATTCGTTCGAATGTACATATCCCTGGTTTCTCCGACGCCGAGAACAGCAGCTTAGTTCGTAGCGTTACGGAAGTGGCCGCTACGGCAGCAGCTATTGCAGCCCGTGATGCACGAGGGCCGCGTCGTCTTTCTACTCAACCGTCTAACGCAGCCGCTACCACTTCGTCCTCGCGTCCTACACCTCATCGCAGTGCCACTTTCCCCGACCTAGAGGAACCCGGCGAGCACGCCCCAGCCGCCCACGGAGGACATGACGCGCCAAACTGGAGCCGAACGAAGAGTTCCGTCATATTGATGGGCGCTACCGTGCTCTACGCAATCGTTGCTGAGATCTTGGTCGACACGGTAGACGTAGTACTAGACAACTACGCGATCGATCCGAAATTCCTAGGTATTACGCTGTTTGCTCTAGTACCTAATACTACCGAATTCTTGGTAAGTCTTCCCCCCCAATCATGCTGTGAAATCAAAGCTAACGTGCATTCTGCTATAGAACGCCATCTCCTTCGCTATGAACGGCAACATCGCGTTGTCCATGGAAATCGGTTCCGCCTACGCGCTCCAGGTGTGCCTCCTCCAAATCCCGGCTCTGGTCTTCTTCTCCGCCGTCTACCCCTTCCAACCGGCGGACGACCAAGACCCCTCGCGCTGGACCTTCAGCCTCCTGTTCCCGCAGTGGGACATGGTTACCGTCATCCTGTGCGTGTTCCTCCTCAGCTACATGTACGGCGAGGGCAAGAGCAACTACTTCAAGGGCAGCATTCTGATCCTCACGTATCTGGTCGTGGTCATCGGGTTCTTTTTCTCTGGCTACACGGACGCCCAGATGGGCCAGATGGGCGTCAGTCGCTTCGATACGCTGGGTTCCGACGGTGTCTGGAACAGCTATAAAACGATCGGGCGGGGCACTGGTGGGCGCGCTTATTAGCTGGGCGCCGTTGGTATTTGAAAGTCGGTCGCGTGTCTGAGCTATATTAGACACTTATTCTGCGGTCACGAGGTCAGTCGGTCGCTTTGTCCGGATGGACTATACTGCTGCTATTGCTACTGCTACTGCTTAATTATGATATCCCCTAGTACCTTTTTGCATTGTTATTGCATGGGTGGTCGGGTTTCTGTCGGAGTATGGATGGATGGTGCCAGGAGATCTCTTTGGTCAACTGACTGTTCTTTTTATTCAAGTAAACATTGGGACACGGCATGGTATGGTAAGGCAAGGCTAGGCGGAGTACATAGGAATCCCTAATAGAAATTACACTGACATTAGATTGGTATTGGGCTAAATGAGTCTCGTGTGGGTGTGGATGATGAGGTTGGTGATAGCTTCGCTTGTAAGTGATCGATTCTCAAGTATTGTGACATAGAGTGGGCTACAACTATGAAGTCGGCTTCATATTCAATGAAAAGATAACGAAATTGTAGATAATAATGCTGTTTAGTGTTCTGTCTAGTACAAGGAGACTTGCTGTACATTTCTACCCTCTACGAGTATTTTTATGCTCATGTGCAGAGTTAGGCAATAGATTGAGGATATTTACATTTACTCACAGCCGCTAGGCTACGATAGGATATCAACATACTACCACCGTGTGGAACAAATTTTGATATAGCGAATAGCTGCAAGTCGCGATTAAGGCCGAGTCGGACTAGACAATCAACTTACGGAGCCGCATGAAAACCTTTCTAGTGTACCAAATACAGTGGATAGATACAGTGACAGGAACATCGAGAAGCGCAATGTTCGATTAATCCATAATTACAGTACATCGTAGATTTTCATAGAGTAGCAATAAGCGGGAAGATGAGAAGCTTCTTCCTCACCACGCGCGTCAAGCACACGATAGCAACGAAAAAGATAGAAAAACAGCCTGTCAGACGTCCACCACCGCCCACCCCGGCCGCGCGCCCGAAGGCAAGACCGCGACGATCGGGGTTGAGATCATCACCACTCTCTATACAGCACCTCTTGCGAGGAATACCGCCATCCTTGCGGACAGAGCGAGAGTAAGGAACAGAGCAGCCAAAGACCACGATGTTCCCAGAATTGATATTTCACTCTAGGGCGACGGGGATATCGTTCATCAACCAGGGTGGGATCTGTGGCTCCTTTAGGGAACACAGAGTGGGACGAATACTATAGAAATGATTCTCTGAAGTACTATATCGCGAATGGTGGTTAGTTGAGGTGTTCAGATGCGAGCTTGGGGGAGGGGGTGAACTGACTTGTCGACATGAAGAAGAAAGGAAAAGAAGTCCAGATTAGAGGGAGAATGGCCAGATATTTATAAGGAATTGGGAGGAGCATGGACCACCGTGCCAATCAGCTACTGTGCACTCACTATGCACAGTGGCCGCAGATTTTTTCAGTGGTGGGGCAGTCCTCATCCACTCAGAGCTAGCCTGATGACTAGGTGCAAGCTACCCACTGTAGGCGCCGCATTGAAACTGCCTAAATCAGCCAATGAAAAAAATCGCATTCTTTTTTCTCAGCGAAAACAGTAGTAATGGCCCATTGAATATTCAAATCTGCTTAGAATCAGTAGCAAATGCATTATAATTGACTCACAGTTGCCTACAAACAATGCCGCAGTGCGGACACTAGTCCGGATGAGGCTCAAATCACTGTTGCCTATTGAAAATCTGTTGGTGCATACCCACTAAAGTGCATAATGGGCAGTTCTAGCCAATGAAAAAAAATCAGGCGGCACTGTTTGACAATGTTTGTTCCTGCCACACCGCTAGCCCACAATGGACAGTAGCGCTGATTCTGCCAGCGGCCACCGCCCGCGCAGGGCCCTGCGAAAAAGTATATAACTCTGGCCCTCCCGCCCAGATTTTGAACTTTTTCTTCCTTTCTTCTTTAGCTCTCTTTGCCTTTTGGCTTAGATCAAGTGTAGTATCTGTTCTTTTCAGTTTAATCTCTGAAAGAGTTACATAGTAACTCAATCGTGATTATTCTAATTTTTGTCCTGCGGGAGCGCATCCTCTGGGCTTGCCCACGATCGCTCCCACCGTGTCCCTGGTATTACACTGCCTCCAGGTGATGCGAATCCTATTTTTCGTTGCGCTCTTCAGCTTGTCTGAGGATGTAAGGAAGAATAGTTTGCTCTGTGTCTAAATATGCAGGCCCTCTTTTGAATCTAATCTACCTAGTAGTCGTAAGAGTTGCCTAAATTTGACACTATCTACATCTAATTCATCGCTCATCGCCTAGCAAGATTTTTGAGCAATTATGTGCTTCTGTCAATTTGTAAACAGACAGTACATCCACAGCCGAGCCATTAGATATAACAACGTCTAGGATAGCAACATTGAATATTTAGACTTCAGCCAAGCAAAGTATATTGCACTTGCTTGGCCAATATACGGCTTGTGGACTTCATGATGGATCAACGACGACTACCTAACCAAGGACTAACCAATTTCGCCAAGTGGATAACAGCTACACAGTATCTCGCTGCCACCTCGACGATGTCAACCGACAACCGCGGACGACCTATTTTAGAGGTCATCGACGCTAGCTCTCACACTCTCGAGCTTTGCCTAGCATCGCAGACTTGTAGAAAATCGAGCATCACAAACTCTAGGTTACCTACTCAGCGAGTTATTTCGTCGCATTGACCTTCGACCATACCAACCGTACCTAGGCTGCCTAGGTGATTTAGGACTAACTATATCAATTCCGCCTGCGATTTACGCTACAGGTATCACTTGCTGCCTAAATGGCGTTGTTGTACGATGGATCGGTCATATTCTATCACAAACTCCAGTCTATTAAGACCAAATACTCCTCCCATAGCAAATTCAATACCATCAACTACTTTTGTAACCCTATCGTGATCAAGATCGTCACTTTGGTTCATGGGTCGAACTTTATAATTTCTGCGTTTTATCTTGCTTCGTAGAGATGAGAGAGGATTCACTGTAAATGAACCTTCCTTACCATACTTAATAATGTAAGGCCTACGTATATGAGCCTCGAGAAGAAAAGTCGCTGCGGAGGACGTAGAGTAGATGATGATTTTTAGCCATATATGTATTAAATTTTTTGCTATGACAGTTCCTCTATACTACTCACCTGATGTTCGACGGTAGCCGCCAGGTTCTTTCAATAACTAGGAAGATATCACGATCGGTATAAAAACCGAGGGGTTATTGGTGGGTAGCGGATATCATCATGACCTGACTAAGGCTTACGGCCCTAAATAATCACAATTGAATCTACCTTTGAATGAAGCCTAAAAACACGCTTTGGCTAAATATATGGAAATTCCACGGACATCTCTACAGTAAACTTCAAAAGGCGTGATATCGCTCCCTGGGTATCCGTCTACCATTACAACAAGGCCAATATATCGATCGTGCGAATATTGATCGTCGCCACAAATCTCCAGGCCATGAGCCTCGCCCATAGGGGGCCGTCTAACACCACAAAGCGCACGATCACGATCACGATTACAATCACTATCAGATATCATCTCACCCAATCTTAGTATAAAACTACAATAGTATCGATTGCCAAGTAGTTCTACAGCTATCAATTTGCGCGCATAATACAAGGTTTTACTCATACACTCTCTGTTCTTCTCCACCTCCATGCGAACTAATATGCCAATAAACCAACAACCATAATTAACCTCTAAACTCAGTTAAGCCCTCATCCTCTTCTAATAGAGTGGGGAAAGAAAACGGCGTGAACATGTGGCCCGCGAACTCGGCGTACTTGGATTGCGCTTCGACCCATTGTAGACGGAGGGAGTGCAACTGGAAGTATTGTTAGCTGATGTTCTGTGTATCTGGCGGAGATGGTAGGGGAGAAGGGAGGGCTTACCATGGCACTACAGCCTTCCATACAAATGAGAATAGCGCACGAGAGGAAGAACCACAGGTAGAAAGCGACGACGATCATGATGACGCCCACAACACCCTGCATAGCAAGCGTAGGGCCGAGGGTCATGTCCCAAAGGACGACACTGAGCTGCTGGTGAGCGAGCGACAAGGCCCAGAGACGGAGGTAGGATGCGGTATGCGAGACACAGTTAAGGCAGAATTCTAGATTACTCAGTTAGTAAATGCTCGTCGTCAGCAGGGAAGTATTATGTTAATTTACCAATGGTGTGAATGACTTGGTGGATCATGATCTCGCTGAACTCGAACTCGCCGTGGCCCTCCTCATCGTCATCGCCGTGCGCGATCATAGCAACGCCTTCGCCGTCGTCGGTGTCCACACTAGGGCGGCCGTTGCCGTTACCTTCGACATGTCCCTCGCCATCCTCGTCGTCAAGCGCTGAGACTCTCGAGTGTTCGCCTATGCCGCGATAGCCCTTAGCGCGAGCGCGGTTGTGCTCCCATCGGAGGTAGAACGGCTTCAGGAATAGCAAGATGGGAACTTGGACGAAGGCGAGCAGTAGTAATATAATCTGTACAGGTTTTTGGCCAGGGTACAGTTCCATGTCCAAGGTGCCGGGTTGCAGGAACATGTAGATCAACATGTTCAGCAGTCCCGGAGGCTGCTTGTCGATCGCATACCAGTCAACGGACCATTTGTAGATGATACAAATAACGAGATAGCCGAAGATAGCCTGGAAGAAGATCATCCCCGGAACGAAATTACCCCAGATATCGATGGGCTTCTTGAAGTGTCTCGCGTTGAACCAGGATAGGCAGAGGGAGTACGTCATGTGTGCCCATCCCAGAATAATAGACATCTTCATCTTGTAACTGTTGGAGAACAACAGGTCGTTTTCAGCACCGTGCCAAAACCAATCGAGTCCAAACGGATATCGGTAGTCGCCCTTGAGCTTAGCAATAAGGGGCTGGCCCTGTTGCCATCCCTCGGGAACATCCCATTCCCAGGCACTGTCGAAGAAGGTGAAGGTTTTAGAGAAGACGTCGTTGTAGATGAGACCGGTGAACAAAGAGAAGGTAGCCATGACTAGGGCAATGTATCGACCATAGTAGATCATAGCGAAGAGTTCGAAGGTGACTTTCTTGAGAGGTTTCTCCCAATAGATCATAGCACACGAGGCAGCGAACATGATGACTGCGTGACCAAAATCTCCGAACATGACAGCAAACAGGAAAGGGAAAGTAACGATGGCGGGTAGGGCAGGGTTGACCTCTTGGTAGGTCGCCGTACCGTAAGCATTGATGATGGTCTGGAAGGCCTCGGTGAATTTGTTGGTCTTCAGGTAGGTCGGAGGTGTCTTGTTTGTTCGGATTTCATTGATAATGGATGGAACAGATAGACCCGCTCGGTTGGTGACGTCCTGAAGAGTAGAGCGGATGAGAGGTAAGTCGTTTGTAGGACACCAACCCTCAGCAATGAGAGTTCGTCGTTGCCTATCAAACGAGAAAAGATTGAGAGTCTGGTACGCGGCCTTCTCCTTCGTAATTAGGATCATCCAAGCTGCAAGCGATTGGGCAATCTGGGTCAACTCGGCTTCAAGGGTAGTCTGCGTGTTGCTCAAAACGTTTCGAACATCGTTGAGACGGGCGTTAACCTCGTGCATCTGATCCCGACGAAGATCCGCATTCTCGTCGACGCTATAGATATCAGCACCCATAGACTCCGAAATCTTTCGAATCTTGGCCAAGATCTCCTTTCCGTGGGCAAAGATGACGAAGACATTCTTGTTGATAGATTCGTTGTTGCTAGGGTCGACTAGAGGCTCGGGGATCTCGGACTGATTCATGTAAAGGTTACCGCGAAGCGTTCTCCAAAGGATACGCTCGAATGCGGCTACTCTGTCGCGGTTTATGACACCCGCGACGAAGCCGATGTTCATACCAGAGAAGGAACGCTCAACGTCACCAGCCTGGTTATGTTGCTCTACGTCTTGGAGCAAAGGAGCATCGTCGTCCTCGGTCGAAGCTCGAATCTCGTCGACATTTCCGTGAGCGCGATCGAAGAAACCTCCGGCCTCGCGAAGAACCCATCGCCATTCGGTTAGCTCCACCTCTCGCTTCTTCAGTGTCTCGTAACTGTCATTTAGCTGGAAGATACGTTGCTCGAGGCTCTGGGTTCGCTCGGAGAGTTCATCGATCTCGGTAGTGGTAGGAGGAGCAAGTGTTTCGACCTCGAGGTCTAGCTTTCGTAGGGGAATATCTGCCTTTTCCATCTGGGCGTGGAAGTAGCCTAGCAGCATGTCAGACGACACGGGGTCATTTACAAGGATCGGGACACCTTAGTACTTACGAAGCTGGCGCTCGACATTGTCAAGCCTTCGAATCTCCTGAGTGAATGTCCGTTGAAATGCGTTAACTTCGCTGTTGAGCTAGATGGCTGTTAGCATGGTTCGATAGGTGTGCGCTCAAATCCGAGTGGCCGGGGGTGAAGGCGTACATCGCGAAATTGGACCAGTCCAAGTTCTCCCAACGCGTTGACGCATTCTCGACCGATTTCGTTGGATATATACAGCTGCACCATGCTCATGTCCGACGAGCGGAACATGGACTGCTTTGAAGGAGCCATGGTGATGGCGCTATACTCCAAAGTCAGACTGATGGTTCTCGATGGTGACGAAGTACGAAGCTCTAGGAGTTTAAGTCGTTGCCTTTTGGCAAGGGCTGAGCTGCTAATTCGGGAGCTGGCGTGGTATTGTGGCTGATAGTCACGAGGCGCATATTGATGTGGCGCAAATATTCTTCTATCGGGTTAGTGGAGAGTCAGTCCTGGATTATTAAATAAGCATGACGTATGGCGATATGTACAGTAGCATCAAGCCGACCAACAACCAGCATTTAGGATCGATCAGTTTATTGAGGTATCATTTCTGAGATGGTTACATCTACATGTACATGCAAGGGAGCAATCTTCAAGAAAACATCGCCGCCAGCCCTATTGCACTGTATTTCAACCTCTATTGTAGTACAAAATAGGGAGCTAGGATGAATATCAAGTATTATCACAATCATAGTATGGTACTTTGTTATAGCGTAGAATAAAACATGAATTGATGAATGGATATAAAAGTATAATGCTATCAAATATAAGTGAAGTCGGGCCGTTAAGCCAACATGAAAGAGAAACTAACATTAATGAATACAACATACAAAGCGCTAGGTCTACGCTATGATTACTTCTAGGTATCTAACAGTTGCTTTTTCTCGCTGTGCCCCTTGGTATACCCAAAAGCATCCATGCAATAAAGACCCGGCTTTTAGTATCATAACTTCATCCGTGAATCATAATCCAAAGTAATGCTCCGAAAAAAAAAATCGCTATGCCAAAGTCTAGATAACCATATGCTGAAGGGCCCGAAGCCATACTCGATCCGAAAAGACGATGCCAAATAGCCTGTGTAGAAAAGGGGAGAGGGTGGATGATGAAGGTTGTATCGTATTGCCCGTTATAGCTTGCGCTTGAACATGTACGAGCCGTACATGCCGCCGACTTCCGCGCTGGCGACAGGTATCTTGCGCATTCCCCAGAACGAAGCGCCCATCTTCCAAGACCGAAGGCCAGAATCGCGGGGACCATCCTCGGGATCGTGAACACGAACGAGCCAGGCCCTGCTACCGTTTTCGGTGACGGTCCATCCTAGTTGTTTCACGACTGGTGACTTAGCCAACCGAGTGTACAAGTCGTCGGTAACTTCGATCACTTCCAACGGCGCGGAGTACTTCTTCATTATAGACGTGTTCCGTCCGAACAGGGTGAGTAGATCGAGCTCGGTCGCCGTATAGTCCGACAGATCCAAGTACTTCAACGAATGCGGGACCCAGTCTAACTGCATGTCCACATCCTCGTCATTAGTCTCGTCGGGCACAAAGAGCCGATCAATATCAGCGATCTTCAACCGCCGACCCAACGCAAGCTCTTCCAGATGCTTCGATAATGGACGGAGTAAATCGATATGCGAGGCGGCCATCTTACTTCCCTTCAAACTTAACGAACGCAAGCTGTGAGGAAGGATTGGGATCAACTTGTTTAGATCATCTTCGTCGAAGAGCTGATGGCTCCGTGCGTCAACCCCAAGGCTCAAGAACACCAAACCTTTCACGGCGGGGTGATTCGCCAAGAAATCGATAATAACATCAGCTGTCAGCAGTCTACACTTGGATAAGTTAAGGTGCGTGATGTTTGCGCTGTGTGGAATAGATAAGAGTGCCTCGTTCGTAACGCGAGTTCCTGTGAGATCGAGATGCGTCAGGTTGCCCAATCGAGGAAGCAACGTCTCAAACACGTTTGAAGGTAGAGTGATACACTTGTGTAGGGACAAGCGAGAGATGAGGAGGGACTCCGGCCAGTCGGAGAGAAGAATCGACTGGAAAGCATTCTTGAAAGCCGTCGACGAGCAACCACAGAAGTCGACCGCCTGCAGCCTCTCCAACCCGAAGAACAACTTGCGGAGCACGTTCGCATCTATCTCGTCTTCGATGTATTCCTGCGCCAAGAATTCACGAAGAAACGGGGTTAGTTCCAAACATTGCATCAACGTCTCGGGAGTCAGGTTGCGAGTAGTAGCCCGCTCGCTTGCTGTCGAGAAGAGTGTCGTCGGGTTGAAGTGGCTGAAGTCGAGCCGCCGAACGATGGTCCCTAGTTCGTTGTTCTGTGCGATATGCGACAGGAACTTACGGAAAATCCTCGAGTGCGGAATAGTAATGTTCTTGTAGAGCGCATTCAGAGTTGCCGAGTGGAGTGTTCTTGATGTTAGTAACAAGGACATCAAGTCCACATTCCGAGCGGAGATTCCATTCGGCGGCACATCGAGGACGAGGTGGTCGATAATCTGGCCTGTTTTAACCCAACTTGTAAGGTGCTTGTTCAAGTAAGTTATCATGACGGCGTTCCTTTTGACTTACCTAGTATCTCTGTTGGTAGTTTCTCGACACGCGACTGTCCCGGTGCTGGTTTTTCCGGGTCCTTCTTCTTAACTGGAATGACCGGAGTCGACCACACAATCTTCAAAGCTTGCAAGTCCCCATAACTCTTACTCGCCTGCTTTCCCCGTACACCTATCTGCTTCCAGCCCTGAAAACCCTCGGCGGCGACGGCCGGGAACCAGGAGCCGTGCAATTTGCTGTGCGGTTGCGTCAGAGGTGGAATGAATTGCGTCTGAGTGGCCATATCCACGGGCGATGGTAAGTCTTCAACAGCCTCTTCAGCTAGGTTAGAATAGGATGAGATCTTGGTACTAGTAAAGTTCTGAGCTAAATCTGAGTCGGCCTCTCGGACAGAAGAAAAGGATGACCGAGTAGATTTGTCCGGTGGAGTAATGTTTTCGGACTCCATCTTGTCAAGTAGGCTGGGAGTAGGGCTTCGTTTAAGTTTGCTGTGAATGGACTGCTGCTGGGTTGGGAGTCCAACAACAACAGATGAGGAGGTGATTGTTCGATCCATAATCGGAAGACTGGACGAGCCAACGAGCCAGGAAGCTAAGAGCCGGGGGGTCTCTGGTCAGTCACGGTTGCAGTCGCAAATCGCAAATCTCAGGCGCAAGTTCCAATCCCAATCCCGAGTAGTACAGGCGAGAGAGATGCAAGATGCGGCCTCAATAGCGCAATGGACTCTTTCCTTCCTTTCCCCGGTACGGTACGACGCGGCACGGCTACAAACCGTTCCTTTTCATGTACAGTACAGGGCCAGTACGGGATCAATACCAAGGGGATCCCACCAAATCGCCAGGGCACCAGTTGACCAGGTTTCACCAGACGCTGCCAAATAGGCCCAGACAGACCCGGATGGGCTTTTCTGTTAGTCAAAACACCGATTTCTTAGGTAACAACTTTCGTTGGCGCAATGCGGGGAAGGATTGATGAGATGGGTTCGCCGCTTAGAATCTCTTATGAAAAAAATGCCAAATAATATCTAATGAAGTATTAAATGAGGTCTGTGGCACATGAGCTGTCCCTGTCTCCTGTCGGATTTGATTCTCGTCGACCGGGACAGGCAATGGAACGGTTTTCGTTTGTTGTTCGTTATCGTCGTCAGAAGAGCCGGGGGCTCGAGTTCCTCATACGTAAGTATGGAGTATTGGAGTTATGAGATGGAGTAGGAGAAAACAACCAAAAAAGAAATAAAAACAACACCAAGCACAGGGCTATCAAATTTGCACGTGTATAGTTTTCCGCCTCTTCTTTGGGGCCTGCCAATGTCAATAGTACCTACCAAGGCTCGCTCACACCTAGTCGGCCGGGTCTTGTTCTTCACCGTCTAATTTATTAGGCGTTGTACCTGGGACCTACATAGAAATTCTCCAGGGCTAGGAGTAGCCGGGCATGAGCAAGCTCGCAAAGAATGACCCGCAAGTGGCTAGAAATGGCATGAGCAAACTCCCATGATTCCATTGTCCAAATATTGGGTAATGGAAATAAAAGAATGGCATAGAGATGGATTCTTCTTTGTCACCTGAGCCAAACCCACCAACGCTTGTTGCCTTCGAGACTGGCGGCAAATGGAGCCAAATGGTGCGAGATCCGAACGCGCCTTGGCCGTAAGCTCCGCTTGGATAGCTATTGAGTAATGAGAATGTCAGACGATCCTAGGTCTGCTGTTACGGGAAAATATCGTCATCGGAATGTGGGAATACTATTTGATTTTTTTTTATTCTGGGGAACAACCTAGTAAGAAAGGAAAGGGTTCGACGTTTAGAGGCTCCGGAGGGAAAGTTGGTTTGTTCCCTGTTGAGTCGGGCGTGCTGGACCGAGTGGCTAAAAAGCCAAGCCTAGCCGAGTCTAGCGAGAAGAACATTTGTAGTCTAGCTTAAGCTAAAGGTAGCTCAAGTGCTTCCTCCGTAGCCCCGTCCATGTCCGTGGTAGCAGAGGTTGCACAAGAATACTCAAGAATATACTAGGCAATACGTAGGTGGACCGCCGAGTAACCCATAGGATATCTTGGCAGACTTGCGTAACATGTTCCTTCTTACAACCACTTGAGCTCCATTCCCCGGATTCGTTTATTCTATTCTATAGATTATAGACTATAATAGTACTACCCTACCCATAGCCATCCATTACATAAGGGATTAATATATATGGAATTTATTCCTCGTATATTGAAGCGAGGTCGCCTTACGGACTTTGAACACATCACTCGATATCCTATCAATATCCTATTACCTCACTCTCCTATTCTCCCACCGTGGTATGACATTACCATGTAGAGTACAGTGGCGTTTCATAAAGAAACTTCCATGTGACTTGACTGCTTCCGCTAACGGACTTCATTTGTTACACTGGTAAATGTTCTCAGGCACCGGTAGCTTTCAGCTGGCTTTGCAATTCCGCGGAGTGCAACCATACGATCTTACTACACAGCCCAACAGACGTATTATGATCTCAGCATTACCATATCCACCCAAATACACGGTATACATAAATCATCGTAGTTGGGAATTCGAACATCCGAATTCCAGAGATTCGGTTACGGTATAAAGAAACCCCACGACAAAAAAAAATCGTCTACCTCATGCCAGCAAGCGGAGACACCACGAGGATGATATTCCACATGGCCCATCTTCCATGCCTTTGACCGCCCTCTGGAATTCGGCTTGGCCGACTCAAACCGATGGTATTATCGCACGTTCTCGTTCCTGAGGCGAGGCTAGCTCGCCCCATAACAGCGTGTAGTAGAGTTCACGTGGTCTGCAAAAAAAGGGGGTCATTTCCAGCAGAACCCACCAGGACGTTCTAGGAAACACGTTTCTGGGGACACACACGTTCTAGGAACAAGCTTGTCCATTAAACATTTTTTACTGTTTTTAATAATAAAAAAAGGATTCCCTCGGTAGATGGTTATTATTAGGTATTAGCCTCGTTTGCCATGCAACGTTTGATGATGCCTGTCTGATTTCCCTTCCCTCCCCCCTTCCCCTCCACCCCTTGCCTCCATTGCCGGTGTACCGATCTAACTTGGATCATCGATATGTGTTAGACCTGCATGACTTGCCTAGAAAATGCATAGTTGTTTGCGGGGAAAATAGCCTCATGTCTTGTTGGTGAACCCCAACGGCCAATCACTTGGCTTGCCTTTTTCTCCATGTCTGCTCCTTGCCCCGAGCTTGCGGCTCATATTCCCGTCTTGAAGAAACAAGGTACACCCGTACATAATGTTACCATGTCTATGTCTGTTGTGGATATAAGTAACATTAATGGCCTAGTAATTAAGTAACGGATACCATTGGGTGAAGTAGGGGGGTCCAGTAACATCAGACCATTACTCATCGATCCTTGGACTTTTCAAGTGACGGTGGAGATCTGATTGTTTGTGCTTGACACTAGTAATAAGTGCAAAGACATATGCCCACTAGGGGTGGGAAGGTACGAAATCTTGCGAAGATGGTTATTGTTTGAGTTGGTCTATCTATCGCACTGGCGGCTTTGCTACTAGTATTTTACAAGATGACTGATGACCGCTTCCAGCACTTGGGCTTACTAAGTAACACTTGAGGTACCTAATACTTGATAAGACCCCGAGCAACATTGAAATGTGTAGAAAGCCACAGCATTTATCTGACCCACGTTTCTGTTCGTGGCTTTTCCCCCTGAATATACCCCGAGCTCAACAGCAATGATAGCCTATTGAAACGTTATTGGCCCTACATCGTGTGAGTAGTGCTCCTTAAATCATGATGAAGCACATTGATTCTAGAATTCCCAATATCCCGAGACGCCATTATACGTGAGATCACGTTCACATCCTCGGCCCCCAGTACTCCCTGCCGGGTATCGGCTATCGTGACACAATGATTGAATGAACTCCGTGAACTCCGTTGATCTTCGGTATGTAGGCCGCTCGTTATATCCGTTGAAGCATATATGCAGATAAGGAGTAGATCACCTGCCATTTACTTTCTTTCCGGATTTCATACGGTCCTTACAATTATCGCAATACCATTTCACTAGTAAGACTGTTAGTGAACCCATTCAATCAGCGCGGGGTCATTCATGAACTCACTATTCGATGGCGGGGCCGCTCTCAAGCCAACACAATCGAGATGAAACCATTCTCTCTCACAATCATCGGCATCGCACGCAACCATTTCGCCGTAGCTAACGCCGTTACAATAACAGTACAACGGCTCATCGGCATCAACGTCGCCGTCTTCATCACCTTGTACACTACCGTTCGCATCTGCGTCCGCAATCCGGGCGGCAAGTTGTTGAGCTGCACCCTTCTTGTGGCTCCTCTTCGCGTTGGTAGTTGACGTATTTCGTGACGATCTAGATCGTTGTGGTGGATCTGGGAAAGATCCTAACGCCGGTGTCGATGGCTTACTGGCTCGTCCACTCTTGGTCGTGACGACAGTTGTGGTAGTCGTTGAGGGGGTTTGTATGGGATCGCCCTTAGATTCCGAATCGTCACCCCGCGCAATGCTCTTGGTGCTTGTAGCTGTGCTGCTGGCGCTCGCGATAGTAAGAACTGTTTCTTCCTTGGCGGCTTCGACTTTCACAGTCGCTGCTATTTCTTTACTCGGTTTTATGTCAGTTGGAGGGCGGGTTCCATTGTGTACCGCTATAAGCTCCGGGGTCGCAGTCGTGATGCCATTTGGTCTATTTGAAGCAGATGAGGTAGGTCGTTGTCGGCCGTTCTCTACGTTGGACTGTATGGAATTTTGTCTGGCACGCGATGACGCAGGGCGCGCTGAGGCTGTAGAAGGTGCAGGCGATCCGCGAGCTACAACTTTAGGATCGAAGTTGGGCTGGATCGGTGAGGGTGCGATCGAAGGTGAAAGCGCGGCGGCTGCAACGGTCGTTTTGCTGAAGGTGAAAGAGTTAGCAACGGAATTCGCTCGGAAGGGTGGAAGTAGGGTATGCTCACCTCTTTTTCGAGGCACCGTTGACGGTCGGCAGAGCTTTGCGCTTCTTAGGTTGTTCGGGTGCAGGAGTTGCCCTCGGGCTAGAGTTCTTGGCCTTGGTGGTATTATTTCCGAAGACCGAACTCATCGCACGCTCCATGGGCTGCCCACCGTTGGCCGGTTTGTTCGTCTCAACCTTTCGTCTTTTTGGCGGAGGGTTTCCGTTGGTAGCGTTAGAAGTGGCGGGTGCAGTAATACCCAATCCGACAGGCACAGCTGCGTCAGCGGTTTTCCGAGCTTTGCTGGAACTGCCGTTGGACGACTTTTTCGTTGGTCCGTCCTTATGCTTGTTATCGTGGTCATCCGCGTCCGAATCTTGGTGCTGGTTTTTTAGCCCCTTCTTAGCTATGAGCGCTTGCTTCCTTGCGTCACTTCGCGCTGCGGCTTCGTCCGCAAGCTGCTGGGCGGCAGCTGTAATAGTGGCGGCGCCATCTCGGCGCGACCTCTCGGCTTGATTTGCTCGATTGAGTCTATTCTCTGGGTAGGCCCAGTGTGTAGTGCTGCCCCATTTGGCCTCGTCACTGAATTCAGTTTCGAGATGCGGCCATACATCGTTGATGCGGGCTAGTTGTTTAGATAGCGCTTCGTTCGCGGTCGATATGACGTGGTTCTTCTCCTCTAAAGACACAAGCATTTCCTGGACCTTAAAGGCAGTTTGACGAAACAGCTGTCGTCGCGGAAGGTTGCTTGGGTCAAAGACGGTAGAATTGTAGTTGTCATCTGTCGATCCGGGAGGGTTGCCATTCGCAGTGAACCCGTTGGAGCTATTCTGGGCGCTCATTGGCGTTGAAGCAGCAGCGATACTGCTGGACGCATCGTTCGCGTTCTTAGGCTCGGGAGGGTTTGACTTGAGGACGGCGTCGACGAGCTGGAAGAGGGTTTCTTCGGGAGCGAAGATTTTGGCGTCGACCTCCTTCAAAAGAGTGAAATGTCGGACGAGATCTTTAGGGAGGGATGTTATAGTGTCGGTAAAGTATGTGATCGCTGGGAATATGTCGATAGGTTGGTCATGACTACCACTGCCTCCGATCGAATCTCTGCCGCCGAATGTACGGCCGGTGCCAGACGAAGTTCGCGGGGGATTTGCTCGAGTTTGACGAACTGGTTGAGCCCTTCGATTAGAAGAAGAGGGACCAGCGTCCGCTTGAGGAGGCTTTGCGGTCTTCATATTGGTCTATTGAGCAAGTAGGTGTCGAGTGGTTGATTTTGATCGGGAAAGGAGACGAGGAGTAGATGGGCGGGACGGTTCTGATTCTAGAGGCTAAGGCGACTTTACGGAGGGAGTAAGTTGACAAGGAGCTTCAAATAATGAAACTCAAGTCATCTTGCAATTTGTAAATAGACAATATCAATAGAAATTTAAAGGTAAGGTAACGCGAAAGTAACTGCGAAGAAAGGCGGCGCAAATGGTGCAAGTTACCAGGTGGACAAGAAGATGGATGAGATTTATTAATTGAGTCGGCCAGCGGAACAGTACAGTAGCAGCAGCAGTAAGTAGGAGCAACTTTACAGAAGCCCAGTACTAGACTACGGTAGCACAGGACCAGGACCCCATTGCGCGCGGCTTTCTATCGGCGGGCAGTTTCTGGCTCTGGGCAATGTGGGCTTGGACCAGGTACAGAAACGGCATTTGCGTTGGCTTGATTGGCTTGATTGCCCTGATTAAGTTAGCCTTGACCCATCAAAAAGCCACTTATTGATCCGAAAATTAATCCGCTGTTGACGCGATAAGATAAGCGAAAACATGAACAATGACTTCAGTGGCCAAGACCTGCGCTCTCCGCTCCCATGACCCCTGCAAGCCTCGGCACTATCAACCGCATCCTATCGCTTGTTACCTAAACCATTGGTTGTTTGATCGTACATTGGCCCTTTTAGGATACGGTACGAAAGCAGATCTGTGGGATGCCGACTCTGCAGATGATGATGCACATATCAAGTGATGCTACAAATATCTTTAATATACTGCCTATTATAGGCTTTATGTAAGGTTGTAGGATGAGAGGTTGTCACCAACGGCGAAATTCAATTCTATGAAATTGATGTTTATAAAAATTTCGGAATAATGCATACTCATACAATAAAGAGACTCATGGCTCCAATACCTAGACTGAGTAGTTTCGTCCGTCCAAAGTCATTTTCTCTTCACCAATTTACCTAATCTAATTATCTAGCTCAGAGAACAAGGGAACGTATGCTGTCATTGCCATTCGCAGATCTTCGACTAATACGCCTCAACGCCAACTTAAAAGGTATGCCGTGCTATTCGTCGAATCATCTTCGTGAACTCTCCTTTTCCAGCATCTTCTTTTGTCGCCATTGCCATTCCAGGAGAATAGGGACAAAATTCCATAGATCAAATTCAGGCCACAGGCACTTCAGGAAGAATATTTGGGTATTTTCGTGACATTGCCATAGCATAAAGTCACTCAGCCTCGTCACGCCGCTTGTCCGGATGAAAATATCCAACGGTGGGCACTCAGCGGTGTACGTATGGCTGTTTATGGTCTCGGCGGTGATACTCTCCGGGTTCTGAAATTTAATCGGCTTCACCGGTGCAGATGACTGCAAAGGCGGCGAATCGGGATCTAGAGCCGTAGTGGAAGACATGGAATCGTCGACGTCTGATTTTCCATTTTGATCTGGTGATGACTCCCTAGTCGAGGAGGAATCCGACTTCTTCGACTTGTTGGATCGTATCTTCTGAGTGATTCGCGACTGCGAGAATGGAGTGTTTGGTGGTCGGGGCGACGTTGTATATTCATCTACTGTAGCCTTGATCGCGCTAGTCATTTCGGCTCTCGAAGTATAAGGGAAGCATATGTTGAGCACAGCACTAATGCAAACCGTAAGCAGCAGTCAACAGAAATAACGCTAGAGCAGGACTTACTCCTTGTTATGCTTCGTCATCTCAATAGCTCGGTCAACGTAGGGCAACACATCGGCCGGAATCAGATCTCGCTCTCCTAACACGCGAATTCCAGCGCCATATCGATCAAGAAGCTCGCCGTGTTGGACGAGCTGTTCCAGCTTGACCTTGGCCATCGCCATTAGGCCACTAACCTCGTGTCTTGGTCGGTTGAAGTTCTCGATGCTGAAGGCGTATACGGTAACGACCTTAACACCGCACTTGTAGCAAATCTCGAGAACCCGCGCGAGAGCTTCGAAGCCTAGGTGGTGGCCTTCTATGGTTTCAATCTTGTGGTTTTTGGCGAAGCGCCTATTCCCGTCCATCTCAAAGGCCACATGTTGTGGTATTGGTCCTTGCTTCAGAGTGCCTATAAGCAACTCTCGGGCATTTTTCGTAATCCATTCTGCAGGCGGAGACTTCAGGATCCAATTCCTAAGATGGGAGAGGTAAAGGTCGGACATGGTTAAGCTCGGTGGTTAGGAGGATGAGAATAAGACACGGATTGTCTGTTGAACTAAAAACTCGATGTAATAGAGAAATGTTAAACTGAGAAAATACTTGAAAAGGGATTATGTCTGCTGCATTCTAGGGAGATGACGACGATGAATGGCACTCAGCCTCAATGAATGGAATTCGCGAATGGTATGGATGGCGACGTGAAGCTTGGCGGGAGCTTGTGTTCAAGAGCAGTGGCCAGTTCCTGACGTATCGATAAGGCTGAATTTCAGCTGTTGTCGTAGATCCCTGTCAAGCAACTCACTTAAGGTTCGTTGCCAAGGTCCAGATGTCATTATATTCGGATAAGTGAATTCAATATTCATAAAACCATAACAAGTTGCTTAAAGACACCCTGTCCATGAATCTAAGCTGCTGGGATTATTTATGGATGTCGATCCATCTATTCCCGAGCTCATGTGCTGGATTATGCTGTTCCAATACCTCATTGGGAACTAGCACTTGAGACCTTACTTTCGTTGGACGGCTTGAATCGTCGTCTAACATATGTACGTTGTCGTCGAGTGCAACAGGAAGCCAATCGTTTATTCCGAACCTGCGTCAATCCGTTAACGGATGATCCGCGATGCGCCGGTAGCTGTCGCATAGCCCCTCGTCAGTGTCGACACAATGTCTTTCACAAATGCGCCGGTGACGCGCAGCCTCGTCTATGGGCTCGTTGGCTTCTCAATAGCCGTCAGCCTACTTGACGTCAAGCACTACTTCTATATCCTAGTCGACCTACATCTGTGGCGGTTTCATCAGACATGGCGGGCCCTCATCTATCAGCTCTGCTATACCAACTCGACCGAGGTGCTATTCGCCGCCATGACTCTTTACAATATGAGAGCAGTTGAGAGGATGTGGGGGTCGAGGAAATTTGCTGTAAGCGACTTCCATTGCTAAATGATGGCGTATCCAGCTAATGTCGAACCTATTACAGACCTTCGTATTTATCACGTTGGGGTTTACGAGCATCTTAACTCCCACGATCCTAGCGCTTCTCTTAAGGCCACTCACGTTCGGCCTCTTCAACTATCTCCCTGCCGGCCCAACGCCCATAATATTTGCTATACTAGCCCAATACCATGCTATGGTACCACCGATATATAAATATAAAATAGCGACCTCGACTTCTGCACAAACGGACGATCAGACGCAAGGAATTACGTTCTCCGATAAATCATACCGATACCTCCTTGCATTTCAACTAGCTCTCTTTCAATGGCCTGGATCTCTGCTCGGCGCTCTTATAGGCTGGATGGTGGGTTTATCGTGGAGGATGGAAGTTCTGCCACGGTCGTTGATACGATGGCGGCTCCCCGGATGGGTCGTGGGAATGCGAACTCAGAGAAGAAGCCAAGAATTTGAAGGACTGCGCCGAAGACTTGAAGGGGAGAACACATCTACAGCGGCAGCCACTGGGGTACAAGGCCAAGCCGATAGCGATGGCGGAAGACGCCGGACAATGGGTCAACAAGTCATGGATCAGTTCCAAGGGGCATTCTAGACTTGCTAATAGCTGTACAAACAGAAAGAAATAAAAAAGAATATTATTTACATCCTTCATTATCCCCTTACCTCATAAGCTGTTGGTCTATGACTGCAAAAAAAACTCTATAGCTGTGATGTGTTTGCATTGTACAGGTTATTGTGGCTGAGTGCATGGTTGAATCACAGAAATAGCATCAATGAAATGTGATATGTTGGAAGATGGCGTACAGTAAACTTTGAATATCTGACGTACTCGGCGCCCTAGTTAAGGGATGAGCCCCCATACTTGACCTCCGGCTACATTCTTTGATGTTCCGCGCCCTCGGCCGAAGCTTGTTGATTCGTGAGGTAATCGCATATGGAGCCGTATTTAGAATACCTATCCTGGCCTTGTAGAAACCATCCACGTGTTATGACAAAAGCAATTGCTGACACATGTAGCATAGCCGGGTTGCGGTTGGGGTTCTGTTGAAGTAGTGCCCAGAAGTAGAGCGTTGATAGTGCTTTTATCATCAATTTTATATGATGCCTACTAAATATTCATATAACCTAATAAGTCGTATCACGTTAGAATTTAGATGGAGAACCCTGTAATTATTTCAAACAGGTCAGTTATGAGAGTCGCGAAGAACGAGATTGCAATTCCGGCAGCACATATGAAGACTCATTTAACGCGTGAAAATAATGCGTGGGCACAATTCCGATCAGCAGCATGCGCCCACATTAAGACACAGGTGCCATCAAAGTCACAGAGACATTCGGTATGTGGGGGAAACACTACTACTGCAGGGGCAGAATTGACGCTGGTCAGCATCGTTTATTTTTAGGCGCCAGATTTTCTACAGACAGTCAACTGGTGGACGTGTAGGTACTTACTTGCATCCATACACCTAGTACATGTAAATTCGTGTTGGCTATAACAATCGCCACAGCACAAAAAATAATAACAGGGAGAACAAACTAGTCGCATGTAAATCGCATCAATCTCACGAGCACATACGAAATGTCTACTCTTTGTGGCCTTATTCACGGTGGCTAGGTAATTATCGGGTCAGTCAGTTCGCATTAATGATCCCAGCCACAGTAGAACGCGACTTCGATCTGACTTATTAATTACTTAGCCAGGCTTAGCGTTGTGCTTTCACATGGGCGAGGGTACGTGGAAAGCGTGACGCCAATCCCCTTTGGGTTATCGGGCAAGTCGGGTAGCCCCCATCTCGCCCGTCTTGCCCATGTACATGTAGATCGTCAATCCTCAATCGACAAAACTCCTTTTCCATCTCGTTCCTTAATCACGTTGTATTTTGAACTCACTCTGAGTGTCTTTTTGCGCTATTGATCAAGCCCATTTCTTGTGTTTTGATCTTTACTTTGAATTCTGCTTGAATAGCCTATTCCATCTAATTCATAATCATCTATACCGATCCATAATTCGAGCCCCCGAGACTATTCCTCGCAACAGACCTCTGCGACTCCAGCAACCCAAACGAACCAAGCCCGATACACACACATAAGTGGTCTTTCGTCGCGCAGCCTTACTATAGTATGATGTATTTAGCCACCGGTTCCTCTACTCGGAAGTGACAAGAATGAACGGGTTCACGAGTCGTGGGTACAATGGCTATGATGGAGGGCCGCCATCTCCGCGCCCTACCATTGCGCCTAGAGGCCCAACATTAGTCGAGTCCTATCGACAAGATAGTTTAAATGGCTTCGAAAAAGAAAGGCCGCGATTCAACCCAGTAAGCTTCCGGCCCAAGTATCATATTTGTCTCATAGAATGCTTATAATATGTCAGATGAATCCGGGACACGTCCAGAGTTCAGTATTGGTCGACTTAAAAGATCCTGTCCAAGTGCACCTACTTGCCGAGACGGCATTGCTCGACAGCAAGGAATATGAGATCCTATCTCAGGAAGAGGTGGATGACCTCAAGAAGCAATGTCAGGTCCTAAACCAGCGAATCGAGCAGACTCGGTCAAATCTTACCATCCAATCCAAATATCGGGATGCCGCCATATCGATGTCTAAGCTATACTCTCCGTCGAGAGTTGATCCGAAGAGAAAGAGCCTATTAGGCCACCGACATACCGGATCGAGCGATGCTGCGCGTGAGGCCGAACACGAACTGAACGCGATTCAAAAAAGATGTGAAGAACTAGCGTCCGAGTTATGGTCGTTAGAGAAGCGCGCCATGGAACCCCAAAGAAGATTGCTAGAGCATACTGCCGGTATCTTACAACTCACACATAAAGCAACTAATAAGACAACCACTCCATCTCCGAAGGTCCCCCTTGTCAACGGCGTTCCTGCTAGTCCCGAGAGCATGTACACCACATCGAATGGCCGTGATAGTATTAGTATGGACTTCTTAGAAGACGGTTTTATCTTCGACGAGGCAAGCTTGTACCGGTCCTTTGACCAGTCGGACAGATTCAACGATCGAAGCCGCCAGAACACTTTCGAAATCCCTATGAAGTCGCCTATTCGGGGACAGAACAAGCAACTCACCGAAGAGAGTGAGAGGTTGCGTGAGGAGAACCGCGAGCTGCGAGCTCAAGCCGAGTCGTTGCTGTCAGAGATTAACGAACTCCGAAACCAAGGTTCAGACCAGTGGAAGTTGGTTTCGGACACGGAAAATAGATTGGAGAACTTCAATCGCCGGTTGCGTGAAGCCATCGTGAGTACCGATCCGGCGAAGAACTCGAATTATAGGGCTCCACCTTCAGGGCGACTTGAACCTGGCGACATGATTGGTAGCCATTTAGACTACCTTGAGAATGGCTTGGTAGCAATTCAACAAGGTCAAGGTAGCAGCGTCGAGGTAGTGATGAAGGTACAGGCTCTCAACGCCCAGATCCAAAACTTACTCCTAGGCGCCAATGTGAACCATCCACCACCGCCGGACGCGAATCTCGGCCTTGATGAGCAGTTTGAGTACTTCCAGGATTCACTACGGGTGGTCGAGGATGAGCTGCAACGAGCTGCTGACGCGACAAGTGCGAACTCTGCCGACAAATACAAGACCGAACAGTCTGAGACGATTCTCATGGGGCTCTGGGATATTATACAATCGGGCTATGCCGACATACGGCAACGGAAACAGGAGCGACGGAAAGCTCGTATGGAGAAGGGGCTGGAGCCAGATGAAGAGGATATGTCTGACGGCGAAGCTTTTGATTACGATGAGCCTTACTCATTGTCGGCCTTCTCAACCAAGATCCAATGGCTGTACACACAAGCTACCAAGCTGCAGGAGCAGAAGGGCGTCCTGAAGCGTCAAATTAAACAACAGCGTGAGCTTAACAGCAGGTCGGATTCAGAGAAAGACCAAGCATTAAAGGACAAGATCGACGAATTAGAGGAAGCTAGAACGTTACTTCACGAGGCAGAGAAGCGAACAGATAGCGCCCGCTCTCAACTCTCAGACGCCCTAGAAGAATTAGAGAATACTCAGAAAGGCCGGAATGAAGAGTCCTCCGCTATCGATGAGGCACGAGAGCAGCTCAAGGAACGGGATGCCAAGATCGTGTCGCTAGAGGCCAGCACCAAAGACGTTCAGGCACGTTTAGTAAAAGCTGAAGCTAATATCGAGGTTATCACTACTCAACTGCGTGAGGCCACTAATGCCAAGGAGGCCGCTGATAAGGCCGTCGAAGATAAGGAGAAGGAACTAAAGGCTCAAGAGGAGGAGCTTCAACAGATGACAGGCATGGTTGCTGAACTTAAGATGGAAGCTACACTTGCCAAGGCTGAACTTGATGGTGCTTATGGTTCAAGAAAAGAGAGGGCCGCTGAGGTTGCAGCTCTGCACAATTCGTCTACATCTGCGAAGATGCAGTCTAGAGTTGATACGCTAGAGAAGGAGCTAAAGGCCACCGCTCAAGATCTGACCGATGTCGTCAAGCAATCGCTCGAGAGCGAGAAGAAGATTGGGGAACTAGAAGAAGAGCTCGACCGAGTGAAATCTGAGCGTTCCAGAATCAAGGATGAGAAGGATAGGATGAGCGAGGAACTTGAGAAGCGACTACACGATGCCACGAGCGACCTCGAGAACAGGCTAGAGGGCGAGATCTCAAGGCTACGGAAGGAAAAGGAGCAAATCCAAGACGAGCTCGACAAAGAGCGACTGGGATCTGCTCGAGGTCCATTATCGCCTGGTGGTCCGAACAAGACTTCGTACCTAACCGACTCATACAGGTTAGGACTCAGGGCGGAAAGGAAGAAGTACGAGGAACAACTAAGGGTACGTCATAACTATAGCTCTATCTCCTGTATCAACTCCATTCAGCTAACACATCATAGGCGGAACAAATGGTACGGCGGAAGCTCGAAGAGGAGCTAAGAACTCTGAAAAGGGCACAGGGACCCGGCAAGAGTCCATTAAGCCCCCGGTGAGAATATGGATATTCCAATTTCTCGTTCTACTGTTAAATATTATACCCACATGTATCATTTTGGTTGGCGTAGACGTCTACGGTCGTTCGAGACATATGCTTTCTTCTTTTCATCACTGTACAAAAGTTCGGCCATCGGTTTGGCTCTTCTAGACACTTTGCATTGGGATGGCGATTCAGGCATATTCTTGGATTATACTATACCGCTAGGCTTGGTTACGAGACCACCTAGCTATTCAAATTTTGGATGTTCGACGTTAGCTTAGCGAGGAAGTGAGTCCGTTGAATTCGGGGATGAAAATGAGAAAATGATTACTTTGAGCCGGCACGTTTCCTACGCTTGAACTTTTAAATTGAGCTTCCAGATTACGCCGCATTTCCGATTGCCTCTGCTAAGAAAACTATGAAGGGGTACCAATAGATTGGTTCATCGGTGCCAAGGTCGATAACTGGCCAACAGGCGAGCCGTTATGTGTTATCCACCTTCGGTTTCTGGAAAGCGCCAAGACCATAGGCGTGCAACGTGGACAGGATTGGTCGATACGACTGGTCCTCTCCCCTGTCCCTATCCGGCAGCTACGAGTCCAATGGGAAAGTCTCACCTTGATTCTTCTGTTATGGCCGCGAGCTTCACGGCTAGATCCCCGTGTTCCTGCAGGTCGACGATAGCTGGATCCAGCGCGCGCGTCCACTTTTCATCTCGGTGTGTATTCCCTCGGCGGCATCTCCGCAGAGATAAGAGTATAAAACATGTGAACTTTTCCTTCTTGATTTTGAGTTGTAGCTCACGCCAACTCCCGGGTTCATCTCTATTGAAAAGAGAAGCGCCGAGAGGGTCCCAATCGCAATGAAGACCACCGCCACTTTTCTCCAGTGGCTTGCGACCACCCTCCTGGTCGCCGACGTCTCGGCGCAGTCGATCGCTCAGATCAACGGCGACCACTTCCTATCGCCGTTCAATGGCCAGAATGTTTCCAATGTGACGGGCATTGTGACCGCGAAGGGCCCCGACGGCATCTGGCTGCGATCCGTCAAGAGAGGCTGTGATAAGCGCGTCTCGGACGGCCTATATGTATATGGCTCGGCACTCGCCAAGAACACGAGCATCAACGTCGGGGATGTCATTGCCGTCAACGGCAAGGTTAGCGAGTACCGCTCCAACAAGGCCTACATGTACATGACCGAGCTCGCATCACCGCAAGTTGCAGCGGTTCTAGACCATGGCAGGAAAGTCGAGCCGCTCGTGCTTGGCAAGCGTGGTCTCAGCCCGCCCACAAAGCAGTACTCCAGCCTTGACAAGGGCGACGTGTTTGCTGTGCCGAACAACCAAAGCTTGGTTTCCGTCGAAAACCCTCGCCTGGAGCCGGAGTCGTACGGTCTGGACTTCTGGGAAAGCCTGATGGGCGAACTGGTCACGATCGAGAATCCCCGTGCCGTAGGACGCCCGAACCAGTATGGCGATGTCTGGGTCGTCGGCCAATGGAACACGAGCGGCGACAATGAGCGCACGGGTCTCACCGTCTCCGACAAGGATGGCAACCCGGAGGCTATTATCATCGGCAGCCCGCTCGATGGATCTAAGAACCCGACAGACACAAAGCTCGGCGACCATCTCGACACCATCACCGGTGTCGTGTATCAGGCCTTTGGCTTCTACCGTATCCTTCCACTGACCAATGTTAGCGTCGTCCAGTCCCTAAGCCCGGATGTCGCAGCGCCAACCAAGTTGACTAGTGACGGGACTTGCAAGGGCGTCACCGTCGGTGGATATAACATTGAGAACTTCTATGCGGGCGACACCACACACGTGCAGGCTGTAGCCCGGCACATCGTAGAGTACATGCGGACGCCAGACCTGCTCGCGGTGCAAGAGATCCAGGACGACAACGGCGAGACCAACGACGGCACGGTAGTCTCTGACGCGACCCTCACCGCGCTCGCGACCGCGATCCGGACACTGAGCAAGAACGCGACCAGCTACGACTTTACCTACATCGCCCCGCTTGACGGCAAGTCCGGCGGCGCCCCTGGTGGCAATATCCGCGTGGCGTACCTGTACAAGCCCAGTATCCTGCGCCTGCGCGACGCGAACCCCGGCAACGCCACCACGGCCAACGCCGTGCTGCCCGGCCCGGAGCTCCTGTACAACCCTGGGCTCATCGACCCCGCCAACGCTGCCTGGACCAACAGCCGCAAGCCGCTGGCCGCGGCGTGGGAGCTCGCGGACGGGAGCGGTAAGCCCCTGTTCACGGTCAATGTGCACTGGGGGTCCAAGGGCGGTAGCTCCTCGCTGCATGGCGACGCGCGGCCGCCCGTGAATGGGGGTGTGGAGGACAGACAGGCGCAGGCTGCGGTCACGGCTGTAAGTTTGTCCCATTTGTTTCATCCCTTATACATACTCCTTGCTAACGTACACGCACAGTCCTTCATCGCAGACATCCTATCCGTGGACGCCTCAGCGAACATCATAACACTAGGCGACTACAACGAGTTTGCGTTCGCGGCGCCGGTCGTAGAGTTCGGGGCCCAGTCCGGGCTCGAGGACCTGGACGCCGTGGTGGGCATCCCCGCCGCCGAGCGCTACGCGTACCTGTACGATATGAACTCGCAGGAGCTGGACCACTTCTTCGTTAGTCCGGCGCTGGCGACGACCGTCAAGGGGTTCGAGCATATCCACGTCAACACTTGGCTCTCGTACGACGACAGGACGTCCGATCACGACCCGAGCGTGGCTAAGTTCGATATTTGTTAGATTGGTTGGGCTGGCTGGGCGTGCATGTATATCTCGATAGTTTCTTGGCTATGTACGTTGGGATATGGGAAAATTAGGGGGGGGGTTCTGGTCGAATTATGGTTGAACATGGCTTATGTATAGTCCGTGTAACGTATTATAATGACAAACTACGTACAATTATGAACGCCTTTTGAATTGCCTCCGATGTTGTGAGCCATGAATTTTGCAGTAGCTACAGAGACACCCCTATACTACACACTACAGATCCAGAAACAAATACAGATCTCGATGACAATTCCCCCTATCTCGAAGACGTTCACATTCGTGAGGATCTAACGAGCTCACCGAGTAAGTTGGAACGCTATTGAGGATGACATTTGTTCCAGCCACGCTTCTTCTCAAGGCTCGTTGTGTAACGAGGAGGCCTGACGTCTATTCTTAACTATACCCAGCTTTGATGGATCCATGGAAAGAGCCCCATGGGACAATACGCCCGTATGTGCAACCTTGCGGCTCAAGGTAGCCTCGCCGTTGCTAATACTACCCACTCACGCACTCAGCCTCCAATTCTGAAATTCGATGACAGCTAGCCACGCGTCTGCTACGGTGGCACTCCCGATCTGAATGAGCCATGATCTGCCGCTCTGTGGATGTAAAGGGGTCACCGAATATATATGTATTTTTACTTGAAGCTAAATGCGACTACCACCTACCTACTCGACCGACTACCTATGAGATCTAGAAAGAAAACTTCTAGTAGGGTGTATGCGTATAAAGGCAAGGATCTACAAACCCACGAGGCATCGCCGCCGCCTTGCATGAGGATCGAACATCACGCTGTGCGACTTTGCGGTCTGACCGACTGCATAACAGCAGTAGGCTATCGCAACGTCGGGATCCTATTTCTAAGAAAATGTAAACAAAAACGTCAAGTTTGTCACTCTCACATACATACTCTAGTTGGTCATAATAAGCTTATAGGTGGCATCTTAGTATAGCGAGACGTGGGAGTTGCATTCGGTCCTCATTTGTGCAGTAGTCTATCCTTGTGATTAGAATATAGGCCTACTACCGTCTTCCGCCTTATTATATATAAGCGCTAGTAGTACGGTAGATATCTAACTTAGGAACGGCACTTGTTATTAATGTAGTATTTATTGGCTTCGATCGTCGATCTCTCCGCCAGTTAGCTTACATATTTAGTATCTAACTAATTTCTCTACACATCCCCCCCAATCCACCACCGCCTGCAGTGCAATACATCTATTGTGATTCATAATGCTTCATGCGGCAATCTTTGTTAGAGCTAGCTATTCGGGGGATCCACAATGCAACATGCGTAGCCTCAGCTGAGACCCGGAAAGCAAGGCGCGTCCGCTACCGGCGCATAAATTCATTATTTTAAATTATTTATAGATCTTCAGCCGCGGGATGGGGGGAGTTTTCAATTTTCGCTACCTACTTACCACGACACATCCCATCCTACCCACGTCGATGGAATTGGGATTTCGGTTTGGTAATAAGTACCTAGCATAGAATAACTCGGTTTGGCTAGTCGGGTGGCTTAGGGAAGGGCGCAAAGGCGATCTTCAGGAACGCGCGGGATGTGGTTGGCTGAAAATGCGCTGCGATGGACGGATTTGGAAATTCATTTTATATCAACCCGATTTGGCGGGCCGCCCTTTTTAAGAAAAAAAAACGAGTGTAAGAAAAAAGGGGGGGAACAAGAAGGCCCCCAAATCACATGTTTTGCCGCCATGCTGGGTCACTCAACTTGGCCTGAGCTAACGATTCTAGACAATAGGAGTGTTGCAATTGTAATTATTTAGATCTTCTCTTAGTGACGTTCATCCCCATATTGGAAAAAGCCACATTCGTGATTGATATTAGGATTCGTCACCGCCACGACACTAAACCCATGTATACATATGTATGGACTGGGGGGTTGGCCCCTGGGCAGTGGTAATTACTGCTAAGATTACTTTCCAAAGACAGACACACGGACAAGAAATGTAGACACCAACAATCGTTCCATAACGCGAAATCTATTAGACGGATTGGGGGGGTATTACGAACGGTTCTGTATCGTTCCACCCGCTCCGCCGGAGAAAAGCGAATACTATCTGTGCGCACCAACCTTGCGGCGAGGTATCTTTCCCAGACTGTGACCGTCCCATCCATCATCAGTATGCAACCATCATCGTCTGCTTGCTGCGCCGCGTGCCTTGAGGCGTAAAAAATCTCTTCCTCCCCGCGTAATTGCTCCTCCTCCTTCTCCTTACCAACCCCCCTTGCTTTGCTCTCCAGGTTTGACTGACACACAAAGGGCGAAGGAAGGAAGAGAGAGCTATCCTGTAATTCTTAAGTGTGTGTATGATGCAAAAAATAAAATAGAAAAAGCAATTTGCTCGCCTCTCGCCTGCCGCCGAAAGAATGAGACACGCAAAACGCCTGTGAAAATGTAAGACCGGGTATGTGTTTTGAATGCTAGGACCCTTTCGCCAAAAGAGACATTGCAACCGGGAATGATAAAAAAGATGATAGAAAATGTAGTAGTAAAAAAAAGCGGTTGCAAATCTAAAAATTGACTATGCCTCTTTCATGCCTTGTCAGAACGAACCCTCGAACCAGATGGAAAAAATAACCTGTCTACTCCTAAACAAACACCAAAACGATGCCAGTCCAGATTATTGAAAAAAGGGGGGTGAATCCAGGTATTAAACGATGTATGCCATGGGATTAAGCGGGGTGTGATGGGTATTAGAACGACTCGCCATGCTGTCGCTAAGAACCGTACATAACCATGATGGGAGGATAATGGCGAAAATGATTTATAGTGTTAAAGTGAGGCGTGTGTTTCTGCGAATCGAAGATCGAGAAGGGTATTGCTGTATGCTACGTCGACATCTAGAACGTGGGCATATCAGGCATAGCCATGACTGTGTCGAGATCTCCTGCGTAGACTAAATGTGACCAGACCCGCCAGTGGAGGAGACCCATATGAGCTAGCCGCGTGGCCATGTCCTCGACGCCACCCTCTTCCCGAGCTTCTCGGATGGCGTTTTCGAGTGACGTACGTTCGCGGCTGATATTCTCACGGGGTCCATCCCAGCTACGGTTGGGGCCATGTAGACGGCCGCCAGTAGCGACTGAGAACAGAACCGCGCCGGTAAGTCCTTTGAAGTCCTTCACACGCTGTCGAAGTTCCAAGAGTAGGTGATAATGGTAGTATTGTTCAACCTGTTGGAAAAGCGGGGATGAGAGCTCTGAGAGATGGCTGTCAAGCTCGTCTTCGAACTGTAGAAGATCTTGGGCCGGTGCATTGGTGAATCGGAATATTTGCAAGGCTAGAGAATCCTTCATGGCCTTCCATCGAGAAACAGATCTCGAGCTAGCAGGGGAAGTCTGAAGCAATGCAACTAGCGAGTTATAAAGATTTCTCGACTTGGCTTGCTGGTCTTCTAGGCGGTTGGTGACCGGTTGAACGGGTAGAACGAGAGATGCGCGAGGAGATGAGTGGGCCGATCCAGCAGAGCTGAACACTAGACTAGAAGGTCTTGAGTTCGATGAATTGAAGTAGTTTTCGCTTCCGTCGTCTTCTGTTCTTGAGCTTAAGAAGCCAGAAGCATCCGAAAAGGGTGTAGCCAGGAAGGGCGTCGGAATGGCGTTCACACTAGATGACGAATCGCAGTATCGATATTTCCTCTCTAGACTCTCGTACAGGCGCATACATATTTCCAAATTGATCGCATCGAGCATATCGGACCGAAGTTTGGTCATTCGCTCCTCGTCGAAAACGAAAGTGTCCGGATGTGAGTAAGGATCTGACGATGGAAGAATCATCTTGCATAGTGCCTCGAAAAAGGGTCCCATCTCCCCAAAGGCTTGAATTGAGGCGTGGTCCTGGGAGTAAAACTGCCTCACTGTCGAATACCACGCCTGGGCTGGAGTCGGATCCATCTTGCGGTCTCGTATTTTCTTTAGGAAGAAACGCTGCTCGAAATGAACGGTATCTTCTATCAAGATCGGTCGAAGACACCTGATTTGATGGTTGGCGACATCCAATTTCATAGCCTCAAGAACACTCAATAGACTGCGCATCCCCTGTACTAATTCTTCCATGTCGTTCGTCTTGTTGCCGTTTGTCAACTGGTTGTACATTTCATCAACCCATTCGTCTCTCATAGGGGCGCAGTGGGATTTGAGAACTCCAGAGAGCCATGAGGCCAGCTTTTCCAAATCCGCTATCCCCTTGCCGAATTGTTGCATGATTAGCTCGACATTGAGTCCTTCATCGAGGTACATCCGATCCCTCTGAGGTACCAATGTTTGTATGATCTCTTTGACCGACTTCAATAATTGCGGGAGGCACCAATCTTCACCTTGCCCAAACCTACTCATGAATTCATCTCGATTTATAATGAACAGCTGAAGCTGTTCTGTGAGTGTGTTCCAGAATTGATTGGCCTTCTCTTGCTTCCGCCTTCCTTTCTCTCCGTCCACATTGGGTCTGAAATGAAGGTCCGGATCGAAATTAATATCGTGCCGTAGCTTCGGGTTATGGATAATCTTATTTACATCCAATTCGCTTAGTGTGGCTTTCGTTACCGGTGGTTCTAGTGGCCTCGAGGAGTGGGACCTCTGGGAAACTTCTACGACGATCCGAGAGTCTCTAGAAGCATTGGAGCTTGTGGACGGATTCCGTGACAGTCCGCCGCTAGGTGTCGGGTTACTCGAGTCTACGGGTAATAGAAGCCTCGGGCCGGTCTGTGCGTATTTTGCTTCCTCGCCCTCTGCGTTGGAAGCTTTCGTTTCAGTTGATTGCTGCTGAATCTGATCGTCATGCGAGTTGGGTCGTGGTTCAGACATGCGCCTGGTCGTATTGCTCTCGATGCCTTGACTCTCGATTCCGCCAGTTCCTTGGTCCCCCATCTTTAGCCGATACTCCGACTTATCGCCGCGTTTCGATACTAATCAGTTGAAGCCTACAGATAGTCTTCCCAACTGGCGGTGTAATGTTTTCTCGGTCTCGTCTGTACTTGAGCACAAGCCACGAGCTCGAGGGAAGTTTGGTGATAGCCAAGAACGATAGAACTACTAATCGGGAAGTTGGTCAGCGGGATGGCTCTATATGAAAGATTTGGCAAACAGCTCCGATGTTGGACGGAATGGTCTCGTGAAAGCGGATGGCTGCAGCTGTACCCCTAGCTCGGCTGCTGTGTACTTCGAGACAAGGGAATCGAGAGGTGTGAAGCGGTTGTGTTTGTTGCATCTGTAAGGAAGCGTGTGGGTTTGAGTCTTACATGGCCACCTATGATTTGAGCAGGATGCTGCAAGCCAACCCTGAAAAGGACTGGCAACTAGCAGCTACAGCCAGGGGAGATATGGATGTTTGCAGGTAGGAATCCTTGGAGGAAGCGAGTAGACAAGGAGTTGGGTTTTACCTTAGTTCCTGGTTGTATTATTTCTTATCTGCGTCTCTTGTCTCTTGTCTTTTCTATTATCCAAAGGACAGGACGGACGTGGTGGGAAGGGCCAAACAAAGGGGAAGGAAAGAATATATCACGAGTGGCCAGGAACGAGGCGATCAGTAATAAGTAGTGTTGGCGGAAGGGAAGTTAGAAAAGGGCAAAGGTCGCATTAGAGTCTAAAAGAAGTAATCAACCACGGGAAACGGGAAAGTAGATTATTATTAACTTGGGTTGAGAGTAATAGTATCCACGCTCCACGCGGGTAAGGGGTGGATAGTGGGCAATGAACAGGCAATGGGACAGAAAGACATGGTTCCCGGGGAAATGAGTACGTGAAGAAAGCATTGACATTGATACTTCAATGCGCTATTGCATCCACACCACATCCTTCCGTGGCTCGTGGCTCACGGCTCTTGGTCATGGATGATGGCACTTCAGGTCATGTAGTCTAACGTAGTCATATAGTTAGGTAGTAAGTAGTAAGGTAGACAAGACGCACGATGGGGCCAGGTCAAGTCCAGTGCCACCTTAGTGTAATAGTACAATACAAGAGATTGGATCTTGACTAAAATTGTATGCTTAAACATACAGCTGGAACGCATTGCTGCAAGACGAGACCCATACGTCTACCTTGAACGCCTCGTTCCTGCTGGCTGAGACGATAGTATCAATAAGAAATTCCTCACCCACCGGTGGCGGCGTGGAACCCAAAAGGCCCAAGGTGATCCTAAGGGAGACTTGACCCCCTAGGAGCCCGAAGAAGCCCCCCAGGGATGGGCAGATCGCCACAGCTAAGAACGGCCATGAGAATGCTAGACTCATAAGGAGACCGATAAATGGCCTCATCCACGATTCAGGAGTCACGTCGTCCCCGAGGGGGGTCCAAAGGAGTCCAAAGGGAACGAGACCTCGCGATCTGCAAGTGCCAACAGAGCAAAAGATGATGATAGTACATTCGTACTTTTATTTTATTTTTTTACTGCCACAACTACTGCAGCAAGTAGCAGCATTAAAACAGCATACATGTACGTACGTACGTATGTACGCACGCATACACATGAGGCTTGCCCTTGTTCTTTAGTCAGGCTGGGACCCGGCTTTTCTTGGCTGCAGGAGGTGAGATTTTTTTTTTCTTTCTCGAGAATATCTAATCAGTGTGGAAAGTATGGAATGGTTCAAATCAAATTGATCTGGGAAGGGATGGTAGCAATGAGATTCCCCCCCAATAGCACTAGCTAGGTACCGTAGCCATTGGATCAGCGCTTGTGCGCAACACAGCTGACACCGACTTTGGAAAAGCCTCCGATGACGGTCTTTAATTAGCGTCCGGGGCTTAATTGCACAGGTGCGTGGGGACGACTTATCCCAAGCGATGGTTTAGAAAGCAAAGGAAGCTGTGGATTATATGGAAGAGGCGAGGACAGAGAGAGAAAAAAAAAAAATCCCAAGCGAGAAGAATCCGTTTCGACTCGTTTCGGCGCCATGAAATCAGGGGATAAATCCCTTAGACCAGGGCAATGATCTCAAAGGGGGGTCGACCTAACCTAGTATGTGCTTAGCTACATTCATAGCACATAGCCTATGTGTACCAGGTGTGCTTGGTGTAATAGCATTGTAGTCAATGTAGTCAGGTACTTTCTTCTCGCCTCTTTAGCTCGGTTTCCTTTTAGGCCCTGAAGCGGCTTTCATGTTGAATTCCATTGATTTGGGTCAAGTCCGGGACTAATCTAGCCCCGGCCGGACCCTAATTGGTTCCAGTTCCAGGTTGGGAGTTCATGAACCAATGCCCTTCTTGGAAACATTGAACATAATTATGCCCCTGCATGATTACAAGGTCAATGTCGTCCATGTAGTCCATGTACGTATCATTTAGGTGGTACTATGTAGGTATTATTGTATCACCGGCCTAAATGACCCATCATCTGGCTATCAATCAACTGAGGTCGACATGAGCTATCAACTTTATCATCAACGTATCATCAGGTCTGGCTCTAAGGTTATCTTCAACATCGAAGCTATTTTGCCGTATAGCCAAATCGATCGATACAGCCACTAGAAAAATATGCAGCACACAAGATTAGGAAAATGAGAACAGAATAAATGTGGTGTACAGGGTGACAAGGTAAGAGAAATTCTCGCCCAGCCATTGACTCCTTTCGCAAATCACACCCTGTCATTTCTCGGGTATGGATATGGATGTGAAGGTGGATGTGGATGTAGATGTAGATGTGGATGTGGATGAAAAGGTCTTGTATCAACATGCAAAATACGAGCACGAAAGAGTCTCCAAAAAATGCAATCTTTTTGATTACCTGTCGCCTCCATGACCAGTCGTGGTGTGCTGCAGAAGCAGAAGCAACAGCAATGCACCTGTCGGTGAGTAGCATGGTTCAATCCGACATTGAGCCGAGAGACAGGACGGCTGGTGATGAACTGGAGATAGATAATACCAGGTATGTACAGACAGACGCACACACTGGGGAACAGGTAGGAAATAGGAAATGGTAGCGGGCATGACTCGGGGTATGCATGTAACAGAACAAGTGCACTTCTGGCGCAGTTGGAAACCTCGGGTGTTGGATCGAGAGTTCAGAAGAACAACCATGAGACTGCCACGAGTCTGACGACGATCATGGTGTGAACTGCCTCGAGGACCGGGAAGGAATGGGTTGGCTTCCGATTCAGCTAGGCCTGCTGGCGGGATGTATGGCATGTAATGGCATGTATGAGGGATGTTGGGGTGTACCTGGCGGTGTGTGTGAGAAGATGCTGTCCCCGTCTTCCTTCAAATGTTCTGATAGGCATAGGCATGCCAGTTGGGATGCCATTGGCACTTGGTGCTCCTCTGCATAGAACTCAACATGCTGCGTGGATGGCCATGCGCTCGATATTAATTTCAATACGGATGCTAAAAAGTGAGGCGAGCGGCTTCTACGGGGCTGGAATCGGCGGTCTAATTGAGTGGAAATGGGATAAATAGGTACCTCGGTACTTTACAGATACATCTCAATATCTCCCTTTCCCATGATTCGTAGCAGAGGAGTACAAATATCCCTACATGACTTAGGTATTCGATCTAGTACCCTCGTCTCAAAATTAGGTCGTATCTCTGTACCGAGCATAACGGGCTGGAGCCCATACGCAACCAGCCTGCTAGCGCCGGTGCGTGATGCCGCTTACCTTTGGCCGCTTTGGTTAGGTAGGTAGGCATAGGTATAGCATGCTACCTAACCTACAACTAATGTAATGAACAGCTTGCGTACGAAGACTCCATCCCAACATTGGATGAAACCAAGAAAGAATAGCCGCCACAGTGAGTTCACACCATCGTGACCATCCTCCACTCCTCCACGGAAGACTTCGCCGTCCGAAAATTAAACAATGGAGACGCCGTGTCCGCGTCCGCTTTATTATGGTTTGCTCCGAGAATCTTGATGAGGCTACCTCGGCTCGAATCAACTCGGTCCAGCCTCATCTGTTCGCTAACTGACTATACTATGGTAGGTACTTATACGTACTCACCTTGGCTGCTTGAGGCGGTTGCGAGCGTTTTACCAACATAGGAAAGTCCAACGCCTTATGGTGTCATTTCATTCGTTGAAACCCAACCTGTCAAGTTTCCGTTCCTGGTATGTAACATGTTTGCTACCCCCATGGTGTTACGGGCACTTTAGTACTTGTACGATAACACGGGGTCTTGAAACAATCGTCTTCGGCGAAGCTGTTTGAATTGAGCCTGCAGCTCGCCAGGAGGCTCTACGTACGTACTTGGGTATACTATAGTACGTAGATGTATTTTTCGTTTCTAGAATCTCCCCTAACCCATCCACGCGCCGTAAATTTTCCTTCGGCCACCAAAATAGCTCCAAGAAAGCTCCCCCCGTACCCTACGAGTCATACAGCTTACTACTTAAATTCCCCGAAAACCAACTTGTGTAAATTTCGGTTGCGCCGGCTTCCCCGGCTATACCGACATTCTTGAGGCGAGCGCCAACGTTCGGGATTCATAGCTATGTAACCCCCCTATGCAGTTTTATGTTCAACTTGATAGATCGTAAAATTGACGAACTAGCGGAGCGGGCGCGCGGGTAGGATGTTACAGGACTGCTGCCTCCCGCGAGCCATACGGCGTCATCGTCGGATGGCGGCGACTCTTGGCTACATCCCGTGACGCCCTCGGGAATTTGCTTTTTACTTATCATCTGCCTACTAGGCGACCAAACGGCGTCCGCGCCATCGTCCGCCATTGTCCGCCAGCAATATTGGGACCTAATCATGATCTCCGCTCTTATTGGTATTTTAGTTACCTGGAAACATGTCTCTTCCTTTTCGAACGCCCACTCGTAAGTGGACTTGTCTGTCTCTGATGTACCAACCCCTTGGTTCATCATCTTGAATCATGACGTCAAGCACTTCGAGTCATTATAATAGTAATATTGCGCTTCTCTCCTTTCTATGAGAATTGTCTTGGTTTCAATGCCTAGGACGCATCAGAAAAACGCATAATGCTTCAAACTATCGAGGCGCTACCGCAATGTTTCTAAACATGTAAACATTATACGAATTTGCATAACAACCCAATTTTATTCGTAACTCGCTATGACTCCCGCGCAGCGTTCTCCTCTACCAAGTAAATAGTAAATAGATTAAGGCCGTGCGACCTCCCAAGCCTACATATATATCCGTCATGCAAGTCATCCTCTAACAGAGCCGGAGAGAGACCGAAGGATCGGAGCACGAACCTATGTTCGCATCTATTAATTATGCAGCATTCCTCGCCAGTTTCCCGGGAATAGGAGTTCACGTCGTAGGGGAGGCCGATCATCTCCATACAGTGGTAAAAAAAAACCATAATCTGACATGCATTCAATACAAGGCTGAGAGGGTGTAGTGGAAGCTGCTGTCAGCAACTCGTCACCGTCAAAGATCATCCATCGGTAGAGCAAATCCGAATATTACTAATACCAATTGTCCTGCTAGAATACCAAATAGGAGAGATCCGCAACGTATATACTCTAATAGTTATTCAGTATTTATCACATCGAGTATAGTTCTGGTTGCAGCAGCTATACAACATGTTGTTTCGATAGAATACGCAGGTTTCCATTGTGGTACGATGATTCGGGGTGCTTATCAACGTTCTATGAAGCCCGATTATTCGAATTGACGAGAAGTCTTCGCCGCAGAAGTTCCAGATGCTGTTACTACTATCAGGACATCTATAACCAAAGTTGAGATATTCCACAAGGCGCAAAATCAGTAATACAACGTAGCTGTAGGACTTGCCTCTCAGACATTTGTAAGCTTTATCACATCAGCAAGCGACGCCATTTGCCACAATGTCGGTATGTAGTCAAATCAAGCGTGTCCAGCGGCAGGTCCCACGAGTCAACCATCTCAGCTTGTACACCATCACTGCTTCGGTCGTCATGGCGAATTGTTCGCCCGGTGAGAGACAAAAACAAAAGCCGGCGCTCCACAGAAGGTAACGTTCACCCACTAACGCGACACGGCGAAATGCGATGAGCCTAGCTGTCTACCATTATGGAATCAATAATCGCACTAGACATAAGATACTGCGTTGGATCTCGCTCATTGGTGACTCGTCGTCATAGCCGTAGCCGTAGCTGTAATAACAATTCCATGTTGCCCTTTTATTACTCCATTATCGAAATCAACCCCAAACTCCATTGGCCATATGCAATACACGTGGAAGTTTATCGGTCGAGATTCTAGTTACCGACAACCATGGTGACCTGTCCACTATTATTAGCCAGGCTGGTGGGGACCTCGGGAGGCAGTCTCGAAGGAAGTGCCTAACTCACCGCCATGAATACGCAGCATAAACTTATGTATGGACTTAATCTCTCGCCTATCCTCGCCGCCTTCCAGAATATGCCCATCAAACTGCGATTTTTAGCTTCGTCCAAGCATATATACGCGGTAGGTAACTTACCCTTGCTTATTCCTGTCTAGGATCGTGGGGAATATTTGGTGCACGTAGGCGCATGTGCAGATAAGGAGGAGGATGACGAGGAGGAGGGACTGGAAGTTGAAGAGAGCAGACTAGTTTTCAAGAGTTAGCTTAGCTATTAATCAAAAGGTTTTCAACATACCATCTTGTACACTTGAGTCCAAGCTCTACCGTACGAAGCGTAGCTTTTCCCTCGAGGTTCGTAAGATCGTAGGTTTGCGATGCTGTGATATGTCCAAGCTATCAACCTTGAATTGATCGAAAACGGCGGTTTATTATGATATCAGCCTTTCCAGAAGCCAGCTGTCGCCAGATTGACACAGCTTACATAAGAAGCTTTTGCCGACAATATGCCGTAGGTAACGTGGATGACAGGGATTCAAGATACGCGATCCCAGATTTGGTAAGCCTCAATCCGGTACGTACTTAGCTAGCTCAATTCACCGTTACACGAATGGGGCACTGTGCTTCAGGTCATTCAAGTACCCAAGTACCCATTTAATGGGGCCCCACTACACGGTACCAGCACGAGCTCTCGAGGCGCAACTCAAATGCTTCCATGTTCCTCAGCCTTGCATCGTCACCGTTCAACCTCAGCTCCCAACATTTAATGCCATAGTCACTCTTACGACCCTACAGAGGTACACAGTGATTTCTAACTTCCCCTTGCATATTTGAGGTCCGAAACTCTTCGTCGCGGCGATCTACAGCGTCACCATCATCATCCCTCTCATCCTTTACAACATCAGTCACTTTCATCATGGAACCTCGAGCTCGCGCCGGGAAGAACGTCGGGAAAGAGACCTTCAATGCGAAAGAGAGTAAGTTTGCCTTGTTCATTCCAGAACCAACCACGACTCTATCTCGTCTCAGTCCCTAAACCATCTAACCACCACCTCCATAGTCAAAGCTCTACTCTACGCCTATGGGGACGTCCAGGAGCCTCTTCCCGAAACGGTGCGCGTGCTAGACGAGATCGTGACCGAGTTCCTCGAGGGCGTGTGCTTCGAAGCGAGCCGGCACGCGCAGGTGGCCGGGCGCCAGAAGCTCAAGTTCGACGACTTCGAGTTCGCGCTCCGCCGCAACCCGCAGTACCTCGGGCGTGTCAAGAGTATGATTGAGAAGCGCCAGAAGATCAAAGAAATGCGCCGCACGTTCGATCAGGAGGACGACATGCTCGCCCAGGAGCACGGCAAGGATAATAAGCCGTCTACCCGGGAGGACGAGCTGCTCGATCTCGATGATGAGGATGAGGATTTGGAGATCAAGGAGACGACGAGCACGGTGAAGAGTGGGACTAAGAGAAAGAGAGCGCCCAAGGATACGGGCCGCATATAGGGACTATCGCCCATTCCAGAGTAGGACGCGGTGTTCTATACGAGATGGCGATGGAGCCACAACTTGCATCTACAGCATAGCAACGGAGTTCTGGGTGGGGAATAAGGAATAGGGAATACCAAGGCGCATTAAACAATCACGATAATCCAGTTTAGGCTAGGCCACTGTCTTCAAGGCCTATGCAATTTCAGTCTGCAATCAACTTCTTTCTCATTAAGCTAGATGGTCTAAACTAGCCGCAACGTTTCCTTTTGCACGCTATTCATAGCTCGATCTCGATATTGCGGAGTGGACTTACATAATGCAAAAGTACGGGAGTGCCTTTTAGGGGCCGATGCAAGGTCCGAATGATAGTGCTATAGATCGAGGCGAAGGATCGTGAACCATGACAGCCTCGGTCCAGACTCTATACGGTCACCGCATCCAGAAGGTGGCTTGGGTACGCTCGCACTCTCGCACTCGACTATGTAGAAAGCGTGTAAATCCTCCACGGAAGACAAGATCGCTAAGCAATTAGTGATTCTATCGTAGGCAGAAGCACAAAGGTGAGTGGATTCTCTGTAGTATCTCAAGATCGAACGATTTGTAAGGCCCTGCAGCCCTTGTAGAACGTAGTACGGGACCAAGTGCTCCGTATAGAACCACTTCTCACGGTGATATAAATAGAGGCTTATCCTATCGTCCTATGCCTCTGCGTTGATCTACGTATATGTGCTTCAGCCCTTCACTCCACACTACTGCCGCTCTCCCCCATACCAGACCAGACACGTAGCTAGCGCCAAGGTAAGTCACGATGTCCATCCAGTCTAACGCACCACCCGCTCACCCACCTTCCAGCTTCTTCCCCACCGCTAACTCAGCTAGCTTCAGCTCCAAATCCCTATCCCCACCAGCAGTCCTCAGTAACCAGTACCGTAAACCGTGCCCAAAATGCGCCTCTCCCTCCTCCTCACCTCAGCCCTCGCCTCAGTAGCCTATAGCCAGCGCACGCCCGACCCATCCGCAGTCTTCATAGCAGACCTCTTCACCTCCGTCTCCGACTGCAGTGCAACAACCGGCATCAAGGCCTTCCTCTACAGCCGCGGCGCGTGCCAGAACATCGCGACGCCCGGGTCCGGGTCCGCGCGCGTGCGGTACAACGAGCGGCCGGCGGAGCTGAGTTTGACGGGGTGGACGGGGAAGGATTGTACTGGGGAGAGGGTTGAGGTTGGTGCGGAGGTGGGTGAGTGTGTGTCGCTTAATGGTACGGATGTTGTGAGCTGGTCTTATTAGATGGATAGGGGGGCAGGAAGAGGAAGCGGAGGATAGGGAATGTTGAAAAGGAGCAACAGTCGGGTGTATGGTTCTGTGTATATAAACACAAATGCATGCCAGTAAGCGGCTTGCTAGGATACACACTTATATGTACCAGTTCGTGGCGTTTTAGGCGACGATACTTGTTGCTTGATGATATTAAGGACAAATATTCTATATATTCCCTTTTAACTAAACTTATAGAGAACACAGGCTTCTCAGATAACCTCCAATCGACTGCGAGGTAACTAACTCGGTTCTGTGAAACTCGTAACTACCATTATCATTGGTAGGAGGTAGGACTCATCGTTTCTATACACTCTCAGTATCATGGGTCCGGTCGTGATATAGACTTGATTCACTGGATTCACTTCAGCGAAGTTTATATGAGGATCTTTCCGTTAAACTTAAGGTAACAGATCCATCAGATATCGAGAGCCTACGTAAAGTAAAGTAGAATGTCTCATACGATGTATGTAACTTACATTGTAGATATTCTACAAACCGCCCAATGAGATATCATAGATTCTAGCTAACCTAGTAGGACCTATATCGGCTTTACTCGGAAGACTATAGATTAGGTTGATCATATCAAACTCCAAAGGCTATTCAGATGATCCGAATATGTCAACCCTCGGGTACTGTTTTAGGTAGGTCGTAGGACACTTACTGTAAGGGGTTGATAGTTGCAGTACCGCTCCAAATGTAACTTTAGACCTTGATGTCGGGAATAATGGTGTTCTGATTCGACCGCTTCCCCTATTCCCTTTTTGCCAGTCCATATTAACTTTTAATAGCCCCCAAACTCCATCCGATTTCACACTTTCTGCATATTCTTTCGCCATATGTTGGGGGTAGCACAATCACCATTCAGGTCCCGTCGCATCGGGAGTTGCAACGTATTGCCACCCTCCTTGCGTCGCCAAAAAAGGTTCCCAGGTCTTCGACCCCGGGCCAGGCGATTACTAGGCCGGCTAGTCCGGCTCGAGGCCCACGCGGGGTAGCCACCGATTCGCTGGGGGCAGCGCCGCGACATCGGGGAGGACAAGAACGACGGCCCCCAAATAGGAACGAGAGCCTACACTACTTGTGCACCCAACTGAGAAAAACGAGTGTCATTATTTTTGGGCACTCCGACAGCCGCATAGCCGGAGCCATGATCGCGGGGCGGATATGGGATGCAGGGCTAGTCCTCCCACTTCCCACCGCAGCGTCGTATCCCGTGCGAGTATGTCGCCCTTGTCCCCACAACAAGCTTTCGGCCGACAGGCTAACTTATGTACGTTGTGGTTGCATCTGGGAATGGGTACGTTCCCCAATGAGCGAGGGACGGGGCCTAGTGGTATTAATTGCTGGGTGTTCCCCGCCCGTGACAGGTCCAACTCCGGCCGCGGTGCGTTGCCGGCTTTGTTTCTTATCATTTCTTGTCGTCTTCAACAGACTGCCTAGAAACAACCATTTTGTATAGTATAGAGATCGGGAGTAGACTATACATCGTTAAAACTGTCTCATAACCTGTTCATATGCTGTATTTGAGATTTGCGTCCCCGTGTATGGAGTTTGTGCGCTTGGGATTCGTGGGTGTATTCAACGGCTATCATGATTATGTCGTCCTCCGTACCTGATCCTCAGACTAAGTATCCCTTCGATAATGAAGAAGGGATCGCTCTCTCATACCTATCTTCGTCGACCGATAATCCCGATAAGAAGGGGGCGTTTGGGTCGAATTTATCTACCGTTGTAGACTTGGATTCAGACACACTATCATCGGATGGACGAGCTAACCTACGAGGCCCATCTCCCGGACCTCCTCTAAAGCCCCTCGTGACACACGTCGACTCAGGATTCCGAGCATGGTGTAGGTCGACGTGGAGGAAGAATAAAGCCCCTTTGCTAGTGCTAATAGCACAGCTATTCGGGGCATCGATGAATCTCATGGCCCGTCTTCTCGAGGTTGGGAACGAAGGCATGCATCCCATGCAAATCCTCTTCATAAGGATGGTTCTGACAACGCTGGGGTCCGCATCCTACATATTATGGAAGAAAGTACCATACGGTATACTAGGAAATAAGAACATCAGATGGCTGCTAGTGCTACGAGGCGTGTGCGGTTTCTTCGGGATCTACGGTATGTGGTATTCAGTCAAGTATCTACCACTCGCCGAAGCCACGGTCATCACGTTCCTGGCTCCCAACATCGCGGGATACATGTGCCACATATTAATCCACGATCCGTTCACGTGGAAGGAACAAGTTGCATCGTTTGTAGCTCTGGGCGGCGTCGTGCTCATCACCCGGCCGGTATCCCTCTTCTCAGGCGCTTTCTCCTCCCCCACCTCATCCCCTACCGGTAGGAGCATAGCAATGGAGATCGTCGCGGTCACCAACGCCACCACCAAAGCAGAACCCGCATACCCAGGCGGGGAGCACGTCACAACAAGCGCGGAGCGCCTCGGCGCCATCGGCTTCGCACTAATCGGCGTACTGGGCGGGGCCGGGGCCTTCACGACGCTGCGGTGCATCGGGAAGCGGGCGCACCCGCTGATCTCGGTGAACTACTTCAGCACGTGGTGCGTGATCGTAACAACCACCACGCTGACGCTCGCGCCGATCCTCGACTACGGCCAGCCGGACCTGCACTTCGAGCTCCCGCACTCGGCGCGCCAGTGGGGCCTGCTGCTCGGCGTCGGCGTGTGCGGGCTGCTGATGCAGATGCTGTTCACGGCGGGCCTCGCGGCGGAGAGGAGTAATCGCGCCACGGCCATGACGTACACGCATATGCTGTTTGCGGCGGCGTTTGACCGGTTTGTGTTTGGCCACGTGATGGGCTGGGTGAGCTTGTCCGGGTGTGGACTCATTGTCGGGAGCGCGCTTTGGGCGGCGCTTTCGAAGAAAGAGGAGAGTAAGACTGTGGACGATGCGGAGAGCGAGGCGGAAAGGGGGGTTGTGGCTATTGCTGCCATGGCAGATAGCGAGAGCGCGCCGATGCTTATTGAGGATGTGGACGAGGAAGAAGGGGTCATGCTTAGACGATTGTAGAGATGAGATAACTGTTTGATATTTAGAGGAGTGACGAATAGATTGGGCCCATTATGGATCAATGGTGTATGGGTTTGGGTCTGTATCTGGACTATTATAGAGCGTTTGGAGTGGGTAGTTTATGATTATACTATTGAATATCCTAGACGAAATGGTTTCAGAATATTGCTGCCGTTGCTGTCACTGGTCCTGGGCCCGGAATGAGTGAAGCATATCTTCAGAATGAAACTAATAGTAAACATAAAACATAGATGTTTCCGTGCTCCAGTATCAGAGTTACTTCGGGCAAATATATGAAATGATATAAACTGGAATAGAAGAGTCCGCCGGCGGCTGGTTCGATAGGCCCCCCTTTTCGTATCGGTCACTAACGTTACTAAAGAGCCTTGGATAAAAATGCTTTGATGGTTGGATACTCAGACTGTGTTATGATAACTTATTCGGGCTCTAGGCAATGTCGACGTTGGGAACTAGGGAGTTGCGTACGATATCCGTAGCCTCTATTTGCTGACACTTGTAAAAATAAAAGTTTAACCTTGTGTTATTATATATTAGGCTAGAGACTTGACGATGTGGCTTATAGATGCTAAATAAATACGTAGAATGAGCCGTGGCGCTGAATATTACTGCTGTGCAACTCGAAAGTATAGGACAGCTAACGGGTGAAGTCGATGTCGAGGAAAGTTAGGCCACCTATATCATCGATATATCTCTTACGCCTGGTTACGATATTTCTGTCAGCTATATCAAATAACTTAATTTGAACCTTCTTATTATCGAAGTATTCGCTGCGGAACCGTCAATAGTATTATTGATGGGATACTTATATAGATGCCGTTTGCAAGCGGTGACGTCGTCAGAGGCTTCAAATAGAGGGTATAGATACCGACTTAAGGGTAGTCCCGCCCCTTAAACTTTTGCCATCGTAACGCCTTCGAGAATATAATTGAGAGATTCTGTGGGATACGTTAGGGCAACTTAGTATTTAGTTCGTAATATATGCTGATGACGACCATCGGAGTAGAAACCAGGCACCTTGCCCCTTGTTGGTAAGGATGAAGAGCAAGTAGGTACTTATATTGGGAAAAGTTGAAAGCACCGGCTTTTGGCTATAGACTTCGGGAGAGATTAATGATGGTACATTATGAATTAATTAATACTTTAATATGACGTTTTCACACACGACTTTTCCTTTTGATTTTTGGGAGCTGGAATAAGATATTTCTTCAATGTGCTTCACGACATTGAATCAATTGATAAACCAAGGTTTAAGGTAAGTGGGTACCTATAGCTATCGTTGATTAGATACAGTAATCGTGCACAGTGCACTTACGGTACTTCTAGTCGCGATCCAGAAAAGTTTCGCGACTTGGAGCTCCCGCCTACAGCCAACTGCAAGCTTCCCTCAAAGCTGATAATTTCATGATTTAATTTCTGATGCGACGTCTATTTTCGACGCCACAAACCATTTAACATTTCGAATCGCACCGCATCTCCAGAAGATACCAGAACCGATCGTTAATTGATATTTTGTTGTTCAGCGAAGCGCCTCATTCTACGATTTAACCACACAACTATCCCTTCGCCAAGATGGTGCAAATCAGCGAGGTCAAGGGCAACAACCGCGAGAATCGAACTGCCGCCCACACCCACATCAAGGGACTGGGCCTTAAGTCCGATGGCACCGCTGAGAAGCAAGCCGGTGGCTTCGTAGGCCAGCAACAGGCCCGAGAGGTATACTTGAGCTTCTACCTGTGAAAGCTCCCTAGCATAAGGCTGACAGTTACGTATAGGCTGCAGGTGTCGTTGTTGATCTTATTCGAGCCCAGAAGATGGCCGGACGAGGCGTACTACTTGCTGGCGGACCCGGAACAGGAAAGACAGCTCTTGCGCTTGCGCTAAGCCACGAACTCGGTACCAAGATTCCCTTTTGTCCCATTGTCGGCAGCGAAATCTACTCGACCGAGGTGAAGAAGACCGAAGTTTTGATGGAGAACTTCCGAAGAGCCATCGGCCTGAAAGTGCGCGAGACGAAGGAGGTCTACGAAGGCGAAGTTACAGAGCTTACCCCCGAGGAGGCCGAGAATCCGCTTGGTGGTTACGGAAAGACCATCAGCAACCTTTTGATAGGGCTGAAGAGCGCGAGAGGCCAGAAGAAACTCAGGCTAGACCCAAGCATATACGAGGCTATTCAAAAGGAACGAGTTACGGTCGGAGATGTTATTTACATTGAGGCGAACACTGGAGCCTGCAAGCGTGTAGGACGATCGGACGCATATGCTACGGAATTCGACCTCGAAGCCGAGGAATACGTCCCAATTCCCAAGGGCGAGGTTCACAAGAAGAAAGAGATTGTCCAAGATGTCACGCTTCACGACCTTGATGTTGCAAATGCGAGACCCCAAGGCGGCCAGGATATTATGAGCATGATGGGCCAACTTATGAAGCCCAAGATGACTGAAATTACGGATAAACTACGAGGCGAGATTGACAAGGTTGTCAGCAAGTACATTGATCAGGGCGTAGCTGAACTTGTTCCTGGTGTTTTGTTCATTGACGAGGTATGTCCGATCTGTTAGTACAATAACTGGGAGTCAGGAAGCTAATTCATGATAGGCGCACATGCTCGATATCGAGTGTTTTACCTATCTTAACCGAGCACTAGAGTCCTCAATTTCGCCCATCGTGGTGCTCGCCTCAAATCGAGGGATGGCTACGATTCGTGGTACGGATGGTGTCGTTGCTGCGCACGGCATGCCCCCGGATTTCCTAGCTCGACTCCTCATCATCCCTACGACTCCTTACGATGCCGACGAGATCAAGCGCATTGTACGCATCCGAGCGACGACAGAAGGCGTCCAGATCACCGATGCTGCTATCGACAAGATAGCGGAGCACGGTGTTCGTATTAGTCTCCGATATTGCCTCCAGTTGTTAACTCCCGCAAGGTATTTACTCTAAGGCCCCACTTCATTTCCTACCGTTTGCCGGACTGTCTTCTAACATATGAAAACTAGTATTCTTGCCCGAGTCAACGGCCGTAGTCAAATTGATGTGAAGGATGTTGCGGAGTGCGAGGAGCTTTTCCTCGATGCGCGGCGAAGTGCTGACTTGTTGGTTGGTGAGACAGGACGTGGGTTTATCTCATAAACACTGTTATGTCTTAGAGACGGGATGCCTTAGAACCACGGAAGGGGACTCGTCATAATAATCTAATTTCGCAAGACTTCGGCTCCGAAATTGCGGAAATATGGGTATCGGGATCAAGGAAAATTACATTACGGAGGGGTTTCGGAGTTCCTAAGTGTATGCCTGTGTTGGTTGTTCGTATATTCAATAGAAACGACCTGGTTGGTCGCTTCCGGGCCGCCAACCTCTAGAGACGTTGAGACATTGCAAAACAACAACTGAACTTTTCTCCAGGAAAACTTGGGTTGAATAATTAAGAGCCGGGCCCACGTGATCCGTGTCTGGACTAATTTCGGGTGACATTGTCTTTGTCTCTGATAGTAACACAGGGAGGGGACTCTTAGAGACAAGCATACATTCTCTTCGTTCCAGAGGGCAGACGGAGGAGCATTCCAAGTGTGACATTGGAATTAGTTATAGTGTGTGTCGATTTGTCAAGTAGATAAGGTAAGAATCTTCCTCATCCCCTTGTAACAATGTTGGAACAAGGCCACTATCACAACATCAATCATGGGCCTGTGGGACTTTGTTATTTGTATATTATCACTTTTTGTCTGGCTATCACTAGTATGACTGGCCTATCATCGACTACTGCGAACGGCAAAGTAGTTGTCAAGGTTGCTTGTTGCAAACGCCGGACAAAGAGAAAGGGAAGAAAAAAGATAGGCAGAGGGCGAGAGAGAGATGTGGCCTAAATCTGCAGCAACCTAGCCCTCAGTATATTCCCGAGACACAGTCCCAAAGAAACCTATCCTTTCCCCCTATCACTTGATTATATCCACTCACTTGATCATTTCCCTCTAATCACTAACTATGTTGGCCACACACCATTTCAGATAATGGCCAACATTAGTCTCGTATTTGCCTGTGCAGGAGAACCAGTAGTAGAGGCGGTGGTGGAGGTGGCGGCATAAGGTCATTGACCAGGTGCTTCTCCTCCTCCTAGGGTCATTGTCTCCTAGCTGAGTCCTATGAATGGAAAATATATCGACAAAGAAGACAATCCTAACAAGCCCTTAGTTGTTGTCCGCGCCATTTATCCATGTCTCATGTCTCTACTTCAAATCAATAGCCACATACATACACACTTCGCCACCAGAGAGTTATCTTATCTCATCACCGTCATCTTCGTCACTGGATCGTAGGCATATCTCTTCGGATATCAAACCCCTGAGATTCTGGTTGCTGTTGTACTGTAGTGTATGCTGCCGTACCGTGCTCCGCTCATTGGACCGCCCGTCCTCCCCACACACCGACTTCCTATGTTTGGTCCCTTCTCCCGTTTGCGAATAACATGAGCGAAGTTGGTAGCAGTCATTCTTCTCCCTCTCCATCTCCCAATGCCCGGTCGTCTACGCAAACTACGGCTTCCTCGACGACGCTGACGACTAGTACCGCAACGCAGAACGAGACTCAGCCTGCGATGGCAACGAGTTCTCACGATGACAAAGAGATAGCAGCATCGTCGGCGGCAACAAGACCAAATCCTATAAGGACGTTAGAAATACAATCCCCTGACGATGACAATCCATCCTTATCTTCCACGTCTACTAAAACGCCTCGAAAAAGAGCGTACTCCATTGACGTCGAAGAGGCAAACCAACCCCGAATTCAAGATCTCCGATTATACACCCCTAGCACAGCCGGTTCGAATATAAATGAAGCACCCAGGGAACTGATATGCCTCTGTACGAAGGCACCTAAGGTTCCTAGGCCACGTAACGGTATGTAGTGATTTTAACTTCTCACATTGTCTTTTCCTCCCTTTTGGCGAACTTTGGTCTGGGACTTCGAATTGAAGCAGGAAAACTCCCACCGCTTTTTTTTGGCTCAGCCCTTTCCTACCTCACAGCATGGTCACAGCATGGTCTCAGAGATATCCCCGTCCCGAGACGGGTAACTCGGACGGCCATGTCTTTGTCTGTGGGTTGTGTTTTGTGTCTTGTATGTAGACGTCAAAGAGGCAGGAAATGAAAGGGTCGAGACCTAATTTTGTTGTTGTCTTGCACCGTCCTGTAACGCACGCGCACAGATTCAACAGAATTTTAAACCTGTTTGGGCCTAGAAAGAATCTGACTAACTCTTATTCTCGTATTCGTCCCCCCCAACAGCATTTATCCTTTATCGACAGCACTACCAAGGCCAGGTCGCCGCTCGGCATCCGGGGCTCGCCAACCCGGAGATTTCCAAACTCATCGGTGAGCAGTGGAGAGAGCAACCTGAGGAGGTCAAGAACAACTGGAAACGGTTGGCGGAGGAAGAGAAGATCCGCCACCAGCGCCAGTATCCCGATTACAGATACCAGCCTCGAAGAGGAGGCAAGGCCGCCGGGAGTAGGCCCTTGCCCGCAGCCGGTGAGGACCCCGGCCATTGTCCCAAGTGCGGCGGCCGCTACATCGCGACGCCTAGGACGCCGTCTACGCCTTTTAGCGCCGCAACGCCCGAGATAGCAAAACCGGGATCGAATATGCCTCCTTACGTGACCCCGAACCCGCGGGTGATTGAAACGGATCATCTGCGGCGTGGATCTACCTCCAGCATGATGTCTCTCGAAGGGCACGACCGCCGGTACGCGCAGCCGCATCTACAGCATATCGAAGAGGACTATGCGATGATGTCGCCACAGGCGGATCCAAAACGACGCCGGTTCAATGGGCCAAACATATTCGTCCCCGGGTCACCCCCTATGGGTTACGTACCAGCGGACCAGCGGTACCAACGTCCAACAGCCACGGGTCCGCCCATATCGGCCACTGGTTACGGACCCGGGCCTTTACCTAGACCGGGCATGCAATATCAACAATATGGCTACTCCAGCCACCCTCACATGCAACCGCCGCCGCCGCCGCCACGACCATCACTGGCGTACCAGCCCGCTCCGACATCAACACCGACACGCGGTAGCAGTTCTTTCGACGAGTCCCTCCGATTACCCCCGCTCCAGACACAAGTACCAAACTCGCCAGCAATGGCCCCAGAGGCAAGCACATCGCGGCAGATGGCATCTTCCACATCAGCCGACCGGGGCGCTGTCAGCGGCGCCACGACACCGCAAAGACAGCCGCAACACGCGCCGTCCAGTTGGTCATTTCTCCTGCGCCTCGAAGTCCTGCGGTCCATCAGCCCGCCCCTGAAACCGGGCAGCCCTTCATTTGAGACGCGGGGACCGCTTATCGCGATCGAAGGCGCGATCCCGTCGATATTGAAAGAGGTGGCGTCCGTGGTGGAAAAAGCACTTTCCGTCTCGGGCGAGTACGCCGTGAAGACTTGGACAGATGATACCCCGCCGTCGCCGAGCACGGCGGAGGGCAGGAATAGCAGTAATAGTAATACGGGCACAAGCGGGGAGAAGCAGCAAGAAGCAACCGCAGCAGAAGACAACTCCGTAAAACGGCCCGCGACAGGCCTCATAAGCCCGCTGGCAACGTACGTGGCGCGGATGCTGAAATGGCACAAGACATCCGAGGAGCTGATCCAGTACATGACGCGGCACCCCTTACCACCGGCGCCGTCCTCAGCAGGCGTCGAGACAAGAGCGGGCGCTGCTAAGGCCGCGGAGGAATCCTCGAAACATCCCCCAAGACTACCCGTAGCGGTTGTCGCCGACGGGTACAGCTTAACGGTGTCGGACCGCTACGCAGCGCTCCTCCATGTCAATGATGCGTACCGCGCCGATGACCACTGGCAGTGGGTGGCGACGCTGTGGCGGGGGATCGTGGGCGCGGACCTGACGATCTATGTTAAGAAGTCCGCGGAGGCGGAGACGCAGGGGAATAACTGCGTCGAGTTCGCGAGCCCGAGTGTCATGGTGTTGCGTGTAGCCGAGAGCGGAGGCGGGAAGGGTGTGGATGAGAAGCTGGAGCGGAGATTGGGGTTTGAGATCATGGAGTGGGTGCGCAGTGGGAGTTTCAAGATGGGGGTTGCGGGGAGGTCGTGAAGGACAGGGAAAGGGGAGAGGGGAGGGGAGGGGGGATTGCATCTAATGGTTCATACCCACTGTTGAAGAAAAGGAATCAAGGAGGCGATGCTGAGTATGTTGATATGACTTTGTTACTAACTTACCCCTAACGAATACGCTTGCACTTGTATGTATGGGGACTGGAAAGGAAAGGAAAGGGGGGAAGAAAGGAGATCATGTAACGAAATGGGTTGGATTGAAAATAGCTTCTGCATATTGCCCTACTACCCTACATATGTCACAAGTAGTCTATAAGGTCACTTGACCTTTTTTTCTTTTCCGAGATCTCACAGAGTCTCACTTTGTCTTCCGGTTAGTATACATGATTCCAAGCTTCTTGTGAGACCTGGCGTAGGACGGAATCGGGGAAAAGGCTTGCTTAGTCTCAGATGCGATGACCACCTTAGGTACATATGTAGGTATGTAGGATGTATATATTGATATATACTTAGCTATTTGACCCTTGGTGCATTCTATCCTTACCTAGGCTTCGGTTTATAATGTTTTTCTTAGGAAAACTGAATGATATTCGCTCCTGGAACATGTCCCTCGATAATGGTCAAATAGTCTTCAATAGTGCGTTGAAGAGAATTGAAGTCTCAATATGACAATATATGCACTTATAGGGTAATAAGGGGTATCATATCTCCACACTGCAATTATCCACAAAACATCCCAGTTACCCCGATAAGCTGATAGTCAACATTCGCGTGACGAATTGGGAAACGCGTTAATCCGAGATTCAAGATTAATTAAGGATTAAAGAACAAAGAAGCTTTTAACGTCAAGCTTTGGTGTCAACGCCAAACGCCCGATTTTTCCAACCGAGAATGTACTAATCACCAGGGAAAGACTGCCCAGTATGTCGGATATAGCTGTTGGGCAGTCCATTCGTCTTAGCGACGGGCGCAATGCTATCGTTCGCTATGTCGGACAAACCCATTTCGCAATCGGTGATTGGGTCGGTGTCGAGCTCGAAGACGACAGTGGGAAGAACGATGGCGCCGTCCAGGGCGAACGATACTTCGACTGCTCCCCGGGTAGGGGAATGTTCGTCCGGCCAACTACCGTGACAGTCGTACAAGCTGCCCCCCCTCCTAAGGCTGCTGCCGCCCCTATTCGAAGGGGTTCGAGAACGAGCACGGTCGCCGGACGGCCAAGTTCCGTGAACGATCCTACGATGAGCAAGCGGATGAGCTTGAATGCTCCGAGCCCTAGTCCAGTACCTAGGCAATCTCGACCCTCTAGTATAGCGAGAGTACGTATAATCCGATTCATGAACCCCCTGGCGCTCTATTCTTAGCCCTAATCCTAACCCGTAGTCTCCTACTAAGTCTCCCACGAAACAACTTGCGAGCGCCGCTGCTAGTCTTTCGAATTCGAGAACCGGTACGCCTTCGAATGCTCGTGTCTCATCCATTGGAGGCAGGCCTCGGCCTTCGGTTGGGGGTACGCGAACCTCTATGGGACCGCCCGCGCTACCCTCCGCCGGACCTAGAAGGCAATTATCGACATCATCTACTACTGGGAGAGCTACAGGCGGACCTACGAGGCCTCCCGGCGGACGGGTTTCAACCGCGCCTGTCCGCGGAGGTCGCCCTACATCCGGTAGAGTGCGGTCGGGCGATTCATTGTCAGGAAACGAAGGCGGGAACAGATCGGATTTAGGCTCCCCCTTTAAAAGCGACGGGGAGCAGACGATCAGCCCGGTGCGCTCTAGAACCAGAGCCCTTGAGAGACTCACATCTGCAGGGCCATCCGCAGGACCGTCTGTGGGGCCGCCTTCCACGACATCCTCAAGGGCGCCAGCCAGTGCAACAACGACGAGAACCGCTGCGAGTACTACTTCTACTCGTCCAGCCGCCTCGAACGCTGTTAATAGAGAGAATGAAGACCTGAAGTCGAAATTGAAAGTCCTCGAACGGAAACGAGCAGAAGATAGAGAAAGATTAAAGGAAATAGAAAGACTTCAGGAGAAACTGGACAAGTTCGAGAATATCAATAAGAAAATCGAGGGCAAGTTCCAGACTACGGCACAGGAGAATGTTGCTCTACGGAAGCAAGTGAAGGAAGCAGAAGAACGGCTCGAGCAGGTGGAGGCCCTACAAGCAGAACATGACTCGGTTATGGAGCTTGCAACCTTAGACCGAGAGATGGCCGAGGAAACCGCCGAGGTCTATAAGGTTGAGCTGGAGGCTCTGAAGCAGAAAGCAGAGGAGCTTGAGCTTGAAGTCGAAATCTTGCGCGAGGAGAATGCCGAGTATGCTCAGGGCATGTCCCCTGAAGAAAGAGCTAGCGCAGGATGGCTACAAATGGAGCGACACAACGAACGATTACGTGAAGCGCTTATTAGACTACGGGATCTCACTCAACAACAAGAGGAGGAGTCGAGAGCCGAGATCAAGTCGTTAGAGAGGGACCTCGCGGATTTCGAAGCCATTAAAGAACAGTATGAGATCGCGAAGGAGAAATTACTCGAGTCCGAAACTCGTGCTGAAGACCTCCGACAACAGCTCGATGACAACTTGGGCGCGGAGTCTATTATCGAGCAACTTAGCTACGAGAAGCTGCTACAGTCCGAACAAATTAACGAATTGAAGGCTGTGATAGAAGATCTTGAGGCGCTCAAGGAAATCAACGATGAACTCGAAGTCAATCACGTCCAGAATGAGAAAGAAATGCAAGAGGAGCTTGATTTTAAGGACAGCATCATTGCAGAACAGGCACGAAGAGCCGCCGAGAAGGACGATACCATTGGAGATATGGAATACACATTATCACGATTTAGAGAACTTGTCACCAATCTTCAGACTGATTTGGAAGACATGCGCGCTTCTCATGCCGTAAACGAAGCCGAATCCGAACAGCTTAACAGCAAGTCGAGAGCGATGATGGATCTCAACCAGAAACTCCAGATCTCAGCCGCGAAGACCCAAGTCAAGACCATTGACCTGGAAATTCAACGCATGGAATCACTGGAAGCTCAGCAGCACCTGCAGATCGTCAAATTATTCTTACCCGAGAGCTACAACGCTGATAGGGACTCCGTCCTGGCACTGCTCCGTTTCCGCCGCCTGGCTTTCAAGGCAAACCTACTACATGGATTTGTTAAGGAGCGCATCAACGGACAGACCCATCCTGGCCACGAAGACGATATATTCGCTGGCTGTGATGCGTTGGACAAGCTGACCTGGGTGTCGTCTATGTGCGATCGCTTCGTCCATGCTATTAGCCACTGTTCGCTGGAAGAGTTCGCCAAGTACGAAGGAGCATTGTACGAACTTGAACCTGTTGAGAGGGCCCTCAATGCTTGGATCGATGGCTTGAAGCGTGATGAGCTGAAAGAAAAGCAATGTGCTAGCGAATTACAACGCACCATTGCTCTCATGACACACCTAGGCGAGGTCCATATCTCGGAAGGCTTGGAGAGTTTCGCGGACGAAATGCAAATGAAGACAGTCCTGATGCAAAGTCATCTGGAGTCTGCCGCTACGACATTCAATGTTATTAAGGATATGGTTCAGAGAGTTGTACCCCCGAACGGTGACGAAGACGAGCTCGCTCAGCACTTCGCTAAGAAGTCTGAAGCTGTCGTCATCCAGACCCGTAGCACTAAGGTTATCGTCGGCAAAGCGGTGCGAGCCCTAGAGGATCTCCGAGCAAGATCATTGGCTCTTACCCCTGATACCGCAGAGGCATTTGAGCAATGTGAAGCTGTGAGCCGAGAACTCGCAGAGATGTCACGAAAGATCGGTGTGGACCTTCACGCGCTACTGAGCGAGGAAGGCCGCGCGGAGCCGTTTACATACACTGACGTGCAGAACGCCGTCCACCGTACCGTGATGGCTGCATTCTCATCCGCCGAATCGGACCTCTTCTCAACTTACCTCTCCAAACTCCGTGTCCTCACAAGCCAGATCACCGACCTTGCGGCAGTCTGCGCGGATCTATCACAGACACAAGAATTCGAGCGTAGCTTGGAGCCCTGGATCCTCCGTGCCCAAGAACTTAAGGCTCTCAAGACGATCCCGATCGACGCGGAGGAGGAGCTGCGACAACTCAAGGAATCCTACAACGAGGCCCGCCGCACCATCGCCCTGCGCGACGAGAACCTCAGCACAGCAACCCTCCGCATCGAGACCCTCGAAGCTCGCATGCGCGACGCCAACACCAAGGCCTCCCGCATCGCAGACCTCGAGGCCCAGATCGCGGACGCCGAAGAGCGGGTCGCCAGCCTCAAGAAGGACATCGAACAGCAGGATCGCGAGGCTAAGACGCTCGAGGCCGACCGCGACAAGTGGAAGAAGATCGCCGGCGACAGCCGTGCCTTCGGCGACGAAGCCGGGTCTGATGGCACGGGCAATAAGGCTGGTCAGGAACGCGCCGTGGCCACCGCTCGTGAGATGGATGCGCTTAAGACCGAGATCGCCAGTCTCCAGGCCGCAGTCCGCTATCTACGCGAAGACAACCGTCGCGCGCGCGTCACCGAGCAGGCGCGGCACGAGTGGCTCGCCGAGCCTCTCCGCAAGCCGACACCTGTGTCCGAGCAAAGACGACAGCTAGTCGCAGCCGAGGGCCGGGACGCGCTAGGCGAACTCCTGAAACTAGCCGGTTCCGCCTCCGTCTTCGACCTCGCGTCCCTGCCGAAAGACAAGCTGGCCTGGCGCCCCGCCAAAGCCACCCCGCAATACCACGCCGCGAAACAAGCCGAGGACTTTGCTTCCTGGCGCGGCTGGCACGACGCCGTCGTACAGAAGACGCGCGTAGTACTGGGCGCTGAGCAAGGGCGGCGCAAGCACGAGGAGAACGAGAAGGCCAAGATGATGCGCCGTGCAGCGGCGCGGCTGCAGATCCGACTCCCGGATGCAGAGGGTAAGGTTATTCCTGGCCTTGCGCGGAAGGAGGTCCAGATCGTGGGGTCTAGGGAGTGGGAGGGGTTGCAGGGGCGGCTTGCTGTTGCGATGTAGATGATGTGTAAGATTACGCTAGGAGAAAGAGGCTTGGAGGCATCTTTCTGGAGAAGACACGGAGAAGTAGAAATTGGGGAGGACAGAGATACCCTTTGTTAATTAACATCTGTATCATCATACCTAACTAGCATACCGACTACGGGTTAGCAGCATACCTAGTAGTTGTGTATGGTAGAAATTGGAGTCACAAGTTCACCATCTGAGATATCTTGATCGGTTTTATTCGTAATAAACCTAGGGGGTGCCGGCCTTTAACCAGCTTCTGTCTAGTTAATACGGGTCTTCATCAGAAAGTTGCAACATTGAAGTCACATTGTACGTGGGAACGTATATGTATTCATTGTGTTGTCCATACGTAATATAGTTCTTCGTATGATAACAATTCGGGAGGTATTTTTCTCAACACCCCTTTTCCTCTACATCAAAAGGCATCGACGCGGTGCCTTATGTCGTCCTAAAAAAGAACTACCGCCCACCTGTGTAGGTATAGATAGGTCCCTAGTACTTCCTCACGCCCTTCCCTTACCCTTCTTTGCCTTCTTCGCCTCCTTCCCACCGCCACCGCCTTCACTCGGCCCAGCTCCCGCTCCGCCAAATCCACCCATTCCTTGACTCAGCATACTCATCATATCAGCCGGTCCGCCACCTCCGCCACCACCAGGACCACCACCCTGCTGCATCTCCCGCATCATATCCTTGAACGCATTCTCACTCACCCCGCCACCCGTCATCGCGGCGCTATATGCCGGCACCAGCTCCCCGATCTTCCAACCCCGGGGCACAGCCGGACGCGGCCACGGCTCGTCGTCATTCGGAACACCCAAACCCGGGACCCTAACACGTCTCAACGCATCACTGTTCTCCGTCGTGGGGTGCGCCTGCAGGTGCTTGGCGACCAGGATATACAAATGGTGCTTATTCTTAACATCCGCGGCATACGGATTCGGGTTCGAACTCTTAGAGGTTTTCGACGGCAGCTTTATGCGCACGCGCCCCGGGTTCGCCCAGTCCTTCGGGTGCACGCGGTGGGCCTCAAACACCGGCGACAGCCGCAGGTTCGCGCACGCGGCGGCGATTTCGCGCGCCAGCGGGTTCGCTACCGCGAGGGACTTGGGGACCCGCCGGCCTTCGGCGCGCGAGCGTGTGGCGTCGAAGTATACCGGGTACAGCATCTGGTAGTCTTTTATGTCGCTGGCTTGCACTTGTTGTGTTTGTGGCGCTGCGGAGGGGTGTTGCATGCGCGCTGAGGAGGAGGAGGGTGGTGGTGGTTGTGATGGGGCGGCGACGGTGGTGGAGGGCACTTTGGCGCGTAGGATGTCGGATTCGACGAAGTCGTCGATGTCCCCCTCGCTGGGGTCCGACAGGTCGCTGTCTGACACTTCTTCTACGCGTGGATGTGACATGGTGGTTTGGAGTCTGAGGTTGTAAGAGTGATGTTCAATAATTTAATTCTTGTTGGCCCTTCTAACCTTGAATTTTGGGTGTGGGGTAGCCTCCCCTGTAGTGGGGTCTAGCCCGCTAATCTTCAATTGGCTAGAAGTACTGGGAGGCTCAGCGTCCCGGGTCCGGCAGCCTTTATTAAGTGGGGATATCTTCCCGTCCCTACCAGGAATCGCATGAGTTAGAGATTTATTCCAAGTTGTTACACATATCAATCGACTCACCTCAATACACCATTTCAAATACTAGCCTCATCATCTCTACCATCAATTTCTGCTTATACGTAGGTGACAATGAGCAGTTGGGGTAACTCGGTGTGCTGCCAAGTCCATATACAGTAACCCTAAGGCGATCTCCAATTCATATATTGGTAGCATTCGTTAAGAAGGACGGTCACCAAAGCCGACACCCGACAGGATAGCCGGAATAGCCTCCCAATGAATCGGATATCTCGTTGGACCTCGGTGTGTTCGCGCTAGATCGCATACGATGCGTTACACGAGATCGCAATTTCTCATTCATCGCTTACCGGCTATCCCCTCCCATATTTATAATAGATATTTGGTGTTATCCAAGTGCCGATATCTCAAAGGATAATCAACCAGTATGACTGGACAGTCTACATTGACGCCAATTGCTGCTATACCCGAATAGTGGAACATGGCTATCAGAATGTGATTAATATCCCTCCATCTACACACTATGATGGCATGCCATTGATGACACCCCGCTCTCACAGGCGGTTCTCGAACTGCGGACATAGGATCACCGGAAGATAGTGAAGAGGTACTTATGGGATTTGCTATCCTATCTCCATGAATGGATGCAGCATGTGAAGTTCGAGAATATGATCTAGTTTCGCCAACTGCACTGAGGTACGGAATACGAACGCAAAATGTCTGCGGAATTCTTGCAATATATAGAACCATTTCATGGTGCCTCCCCAACAGAGATAGTGGTATTCGTTGTCTTATTGGTAAGACTAACTAACTAACCTGTACGACACGAGTTCATGTTAGCTAAACATCCTCAAGTCACTTGCATTAGGAATTACCAAGGCTGCTTACAATGTCTACTTCCACCCTTTAGCTCCCGTCCCTGGCCCAAAGCTATATGCCGCCTCGACATGGCCTATAAGCTGGTCACGAGCCACTGGCAGATTACCCTATACCTTCGCTGAACTACACGAGAAGTACGGGCCTATCGTACGGGTCGGTCCCGATGAGGTATCCTGTGCTGGCCCTACGGACTTCAAGGATGTCTATGGGCCGCGCTATGGCAAAGGAGGACCGTTGACCCGAGACACACGGACTGCCGTGCTTCGAGATACGTTCGGTTCTGTGGGTATGTTTCAAGGTGATGTACAGGAACATGCACGAACGCGCCGTCAACTCAACCCTGCCTTTTCCGAGAAAGCCTCGCGGGAGCAAGAACCCCTAGTGATGGGGTATATCAACTCTATGATGCAGAAGCTTCGCAACGCTTCAGCGAAGGGCCAGGCTGTGGATATTGAAAAGTATACCATGTTTGCGACGTTTGATATCCAGGGCGACCTGGTGTTTGGCGAAGATGTGTTCAATTGCACGGAAAAAGAACAATATCATCCCTGGGTTAAGATTAGCGTCGACTTCTTCACCGGATGTGTCTATATACATGCCTTATATGACATCTCACCGTGGGCCCTCTGGCTCTGGCAGAAGTTCTTCATTCCCAAGAACCTCGCCGACGCCCAAAGCTATCACTTGGAGACTACCCTCGCCCTTGTGGACAAGAGGATGGCTGCTGGGAAGACCGACCATCCGGACTACATGTCGTTCATCGCTAGCGAAAGTAAAGCCGGTGAGATGCCTACTAAAGAAGAGATGTATGCAAATGCTCAGATGTTGGTGATGGCTGGTTCGGAAACGGTAGCAACAGCCTCCGCTACTACCTTATTTCTCCTGCTCACTCACCCGGAATACATGGCCAAGGTTAAGAACGAAATTCGATCGACATTTAACTCGGACCAGAGCATCACGGCTACTTCCGTCACTCAGCTACCCTATCTCCTTGCTGCAATTGACGAGTCCATGCGAGTTTGGCCCCCAGTGGCAACGTCTTTTAACCCCCGTGAGGTATCGTCCGGGGGTTGCACCGCAGATGGCTACTTCATTCCCGAAGGGTCCTATGTTGGTATCCATAACCATGCCATTGGTCGCTTGGAGACATACTTCAAAGATGCGAAGAAATTCGTCCCCGAACGTTGGCTTGGCGATGAGAGATACGCCGGAGATGCTAAGGAGCTATTCCAGGTAAGTCGTAACACCACTTTTACTTTTAAAAGCCCCCGTATCACAAATTCAGACTTCACGAAATTTCGCTGTCAATAAATGTGTAATAGATATATATAAGCGAATGCTAACTCCGGAGATGCAGCCATTCAGCTCCGGCCCCCTGAACTGTATCGGCCTGACAATGGGTCGCATGGAAACCCGAGTGATCTTGACCAAGCTCATCTACAACTTCGACATCGAGTTAATGCCCGAGTGTAAAGACTGGCTCTGGAATCAGAAGAACTATATTGCCTGGCATAAGCCTCCATTGATGGTGAAGCTGACACCGGTTCATGGGGATTAGTTATTTCACAGGAGGACTTTAGTCAGGATGGGCTTATCGATGTCAATCTAGACCTGGTGATCTTCAGCGGAGTGCATATATTAAAGCCAATCTCGATCTCATCTTCTTTATCACAATATATATGCACATAACTATTGACAACATATATGCGTACAGACATCTGCAAGACGTGCTTTTGACTTGCAGTATTGGTAGCAGTATTGAGCACCTAGGTCCTTATTATTGACCGTGACGTCGGCAGTGATCGACGAAGTTCTGGGCCGCTTAGCTGGCTAAGACACGCCGCCGCCCCCCTCACCTTCCGTGGTATCGGGCCTGCTTCCATGTTCCACGAATCATAACCACATATCGCGGGTCATCTGATGTGATCTGTACAACCTCCCGTGCAGCAGTCGGTACCCAGCCCTAACTAAGTCCGACGTCACGCTTGCATAACATGACGGACAGACGCATATTTAGCCTGATGGGTGATTTTTTCTAGGTGCTTATCGGGATGTTAGATGTAGGTCTAGTTACGCCCTCTTACTACCGATGGGGGTGAGTCAGTATCGGATTGGAATGTGTGAGATGAAGAGCTTCCTGGAACACTGGTGCGATGCGTCAATCATAAGTGCTACGGCGCCTATAATCTCCCATACCGGGAGGCTCCAACCAACAATATAATAGACCCGACGCTTGATTTAAGTTCCCATCAATGCATATATGTCTTACATGTTATAATCTACGCAGAACCAACACTGTCTAGCTAGACTCATCATATGGGGGCGGATCTAATTAAGTGTCGAAAATAGGTTATATACGATGACGATGCAATGATAATAACAGCTTTAGGCAGCATGTGTTACTATAGTATAGATGTTGACCTCTGATCTACAAACCGGTATAACAAAGTCCCCTGCGTTGCAGCTGCAGTGTACGGACCAGTAACCTTTAAGACTAAAATTTCAACGAATATTGATAGCCCTACACGCTTCCGACGGGTTTCCGGTTTCTTTTGACTTGACCGAGGATGAATGCTTACCTAGGTAGGTATGTATTGATGTGCCAGTATTTAACGTTTCTACTTGTCGCCCTTGCTTTATTTGAATTCCTGTAACAACGGCCCGGTGGAAATACCGGCTGGGACCGGGAAGGGGACCTTCAAGACCCGTGGACTCGGCTAAGCTGTTGAAAACCACCAATCACAAATGAGCCGATGGTCAGTCTACGAGGCGTCTTACTATCATATTGAGGGTGAGGTTATACCAAGCAAGCGATCAATGTAAGGGCACTTCTAGGCTAGATCTCTGCCGTAATGCAATGCGGTGAAAGGGAAACTCCGTCCTTTCTCGCAGGGAACCCCACGCCGATTCACCTCAACGCATATCACTGGTAGTTCCCTAAGCCATTAAATATAGGTGCTATGTAGTTTATACATCCCGAGCATGTCGAAATCACTTCCCCAAGAGCCCCAAATAGGGACGCCGAGTTCGAGGCTGCTTAGCTCAGAACACCACCCCCATGCGGCTTATGGACTTGGCGTCTGAAACTTACTCTAGAGCACAGCATAAGGCTTTGCTTTCCCCATATTCCGAAATTGACTGATCGCCTCGTTTATCTCATGCTTAAAATAAACGTTTGAGTGTAGTTAGACGTCATTTAATCGAGACGGTTTGCGTATATTGTCATGAATGAGTTGCCGGGTTTCCCAGTAATTAGTCGTGACAGGTAACGTTGCTTGTGTCACCTTCGAAATGTCTTGCTTGACGCTACTGTTGGGTATGTACTATGGACTTTCTCTTGATGTCTTTCCGTGAAGGATGAGATAGTGGGGTTTACTCATATTGACTGTTTTGAGCATCGCCAAATATACCAGAAACCTGATGGATGCCGATGTGAAACAACTATAATGCAGACATTGTGGCTCTGTATAAATTGACGTATAGGGTAAATTCCCCTATAATAGATATTCTCACGAGACCGCAATTTTGCAACCTCACGTTTACCTCCTTATGTTCCGTGCCGTACGTGCGAGCTTAATGAAACTCATTATTAGGATTACATATTTACACCGAAGATAACGAAGAAACAACGCCGTCCATGGGAGCCCTTCGGACAGATCACCCTGTTCTGTTTAGTCCCCCTGCTTTGACTTGGGAGAAACGCACCCGTCGTCGAGTCAAATCCATTTCTATGCTTTCCGTGTCCGAACCCATGCAACCGTTTAATACGAATCCGAACCGGCCATCCGATGCCAACCTATCGCTCCCTCCGTGAAACAGGACATCTCGTACAGACCAACACCGTGGTTTCATTGTGTCTTCAGGCTCGTCCTGATCGCCAGTTATTTGATTATGCCTGGCTCCTCCCGTCCTCCGAGGTTTGTCTCTCTTTTTACGCCGTCTTCTTTTTCTTCGGTAACCCGGCCGCTATTCTCGCCTGCACGTCGCCTTCGGCTAACCATCTGCTCGCCTTGACGAGCTGGAGGATATTCAGGAATTGCTTCAGTGCCATAATAGGAGCACTAATTCCGGCTAGGATCCAAGGGAAGGTCGAATCCATCTTGTTCGCACGAGCCAGCTCTAGGGCACCGGCGCTATAAGGGTTGGTGAACAGCTGGCGGAGGGCCGAGCTGTTAACTTGTGCCCCAGTCTGGATAGCCGCAGCTTTGGACTGGCCAAGGGGCTCAAGCAGCTGCGGCGATAGAAGAGGGGAGGAAAAGGAGAGTAGGTATAGGGCAATGAAGAAGAGCTCGTTGAGGGTGCAGCATATGAAAAGGACGGTCTAAGATATGGTAAGCATCATGCAACTCTGGAGCTTTACTAAAACCGAGACATACCTTGTTGGTATAGTATAGGTTTAACAACCAGCTCCTGGATTTGTCTACATTTTTATGGCTGGTGTTGGAACCGCCCATAGCAAGCGTTGCGTACATGTGCATATAGTGGCTTGCGAAATCGATCGAGATCAAGCCCTGGAATATAATAGCCCATCGTGGGAAGGCAGACGATAGGAAAACAAGCAGGCAGGAGGTAGTACATCGATCGGTTACCATGTCTAGGACGGCGCCAAACTTGGTGGACTGCTCGAAATAGCGAGCCGCATAGCCGTCGAGAGCGTCGAGGAGACAAGAGATACTATACAGCAACGAACAAGTTCGTGGGTGAAGAGGCATGTAGTATAGAGACGCGATAGCTAGAACGATGCGGAAATAACCTAGATATTTGGTAGCTTATGTTAGCTCCGGCTACAAGTAAACGGAGCTTTGCGATATAGAAATGTGGCCTTGCGCGGACGGGATAAGCACATACCTATGATGTTAGGCCAGAACAAAAATATATTCTCCTGCGATTCCTCCAAAGTGTCCTCCACCTTTGGGTCTGATGCTGCTCCGTTGCCGTTCATATTGACTTCGGCTTCGTCGGTTTTGATGGAGGTTTCGTCTGTCGATGCTGCTATAGCTGCTGCTTCCATAGCGGCCTGCCGCCGAGTTCTCCTTTCAGACATTATGGGTGTCTCAAACACGGCGAACTACGTAATATGGTAATTCTATTTATTTATTTCGAGTTGGTGTTCAGCCAAGTTGAGCTGGCTTCCTGAGGTGACGTTCTGGTGGCGTGGTGTGATGCGATAGGTTATCCTCCCTGTAAAAGAAAGCAGAAGATGACGAAGGAGCTATCAAGCGAGGGAGGGGATGCGATCACGAAATAAAGGGTGGTGAGTGGTAGCAGAGCAATAAAGACGCCAATGAGTTGAGTAAGTCGAAGTAGAGATCAAAAGATCAAAGGAAGAAGAAGAGGAGATGATCTGATAAGGAACTTCCAAGGTTCGAACTTGGAACTTCTTTCGGTTGAGTCGGGAAGCACGGAAAGAAACTCGTAAGGTTGCCAGTTGCCAGGGATCGCGTCAGTGAGATAGAAGAGCTGTCGAGGCTGTCAGCTCCGTAATTGGTCCCAATAAAAATAAAAAGAATAACTTTGGCACTAGGGAGAGAGATAAGGCTGCAGGCATTCCCTAAGGTTTGGTTAGGTACATGTATATACGCCGATGTGGGTATTAAAGTGCAACTAAATTCAATGACAACGTTCTAGGGCTGGTACCTGTAAGTATTTATTCGTTATCGCAAATCACAATTCGGGATAGGGTTGATCAATACCCCTGTCATCTTCCTGGTCGCATCTTCGTCCTTCACATGCGCTTCGCTTAACTTTGGCTGTAGATCTTTCAGAATGTCGATGCTTACAATCCAAACTCTAGACTACTGGACAACTCACTGGGCACTTCGTCTAACTGAGACGGCAAATACCTGAACTATATATTAAGCTACGAAGTTACTATATTTGCTATGCTGTATAGAGACAGATCACAGGTAAGACTAGTGTGAAGGAGACACAGTCGCCTAATTCATTAGATTTCTAGGTAGCTCATACACAGGGGACACAAACCTCAGTCAGGAGCGAATTGCTTTCTATCCATATATTTAAGAAAACCAAGAAACCATCTTGACATCAGAGGCCACGGGGCAGAGTCTATCCTGACTAAGTGTGTTACCCATTAATAGACTGGGCAATACATGTACATGGATGTGACGTTGTCAACTCCCTCTTCAGCTGATCATGATGGTACGCTGTGCGTACACAACATTCACCTCAAATAGAAACCTGATATATGATATATATCACCAAAGTTTGGGGTAGTAAGCATCTATCTCCAAGACACTAAAATGTCTTTGCCCTGGCTTCTCCAGAAGACTAGATTCCTTGGAGTATAATATCCCGGAGGAGTGGGCTATCCCACATGAGATCACGGGCACAACCTTACGAATCCTCCTAGCGGTAGGCGTGGTTTGTGGGTGGATTGTTCCAGCCTTTAAGTGTCATGCCATTCTAAGTCCATCTAGTCAACTAGTATGTATGCTAAAGCTAACGTAGAAAACCGATATAGATATAGACAAGGAAAAGGATTTAAATCTGCATCTCGAGGAAGAAGGATGCAAAATAAGAAAAATTGTGCTCTTTTAGATTGGCCAGCCCTGCCGTGCTGCACAGCTCTTACGCCTCATATCGAGACTAGAATAACTCTGGTATTCTCTTAGTATTGATACATAGATATATTACATGAGACTCCTATTTCTCCAATTCCCACCTATCAAAAAAGGCGGGATCGCAAGTTTAGCTACATGCCTCGGTACATATGCACCTTGGTGGCTGCCTGCATCTGGTGTGTTTAGTCCAGACCAGACTGCTTTAAACTTAGCACAGGGTCTAGGTACTGCTAGCGGGAAGAGTACGTGTATGGGTACGTGTAAGTAGGCTCAAGGCACTCTACCTGGAAGGTGGGCACTAGACTTTGGCGACCCACCCCTTTTTTCAGGCCAGCTAATGCAATCCTACCGCAAACTAGAGATGCGGTACCAGGTACTTCAAACATGGGTACAGTCCACCTCAAGCAAATTCAGTCCACCAACAGCCACTGACACCCCCATATCCGGTATTATTTCACTGCATTAAGATAGTACTAGGAGGCAGCATAGCGGCATAGTGGCAGCTGGGCTGCACTGTAACCATTCTACGCCACTGAGTCTCATCCATCCTCGGACATTCTGTTAAGTTGGGATTGTACTTAACATACATACATGTAGCATAAAAGCCCTGTCGTGGCCACCGAAGAAGGCACAGTTAGTAGAGCGAAGGAAAGACGGAAGAAGTCTTGAAGTACATGTAGTGGCACTTGACCGAATATTTGAAGGAAAATTGATCATTTGCTCTTTTCTCGTCACACCCACTTCCATCAACTTGACTTCATTTCTATTTGACATTTCATATACTAGACGACAGCATACATATAAAACCTACCAATCTAAGGCATCTAAGGTACCCCTACCACCCTTACCACACCATCCCACCTGCGCTGCTCTCCCCCGCTGTCTCGTCATAAGCAATCTTAAAGCAATCTTCACATACTATGTATAAGTTTCTAATTGACGACCAACAGACCAGCCGACTCTGAAGCCTCATATCAAGTTAATATTCGCCTAAGGGACTAATTGACCTAGTTTAGACGCCTGACTAGTTGTTAATAAGCTAGAATTGAGGAGCACCACTTCTACTAACGGCATCTCTCCCTTCAGACCAGACCGTTCCCTTTATCAATTGATCTTTGCCTCCCCCGCCTTCGCTCCTCTTCTCTTCTCGATTCGATTGCTGTTTGCTTCGTCTACCTGTCAAACTCAACGAGAGTTACTGGATGTGCTGTTTTCGCTTGGTGCCCGAATCAGTGGTTGCTATCTAGCGAATACCTCCAGTTTTTTAAGGCGTTCCCGATCTTGGTTTAATTCGGACCCAAGCCCACGTATTCGTTTTTCCGTTTCACTCGCAAACAATCGCACCGCGGGGACAAATAGGCCCGAACACGCCAGGTTCCCAGGAATTGAGAGGAGAACAGCATATGCACGAGATTGTCGGTCAGCTTCCGGCGTTCGAGGGCGGTCTATCCGAGTAGAAGAAGGCCTAAAGTCTCCCCGTCGTCAGCTTTCAGGTATGCTCGGTCTCTCCTCTACGAAGATATTGCTTGCCTTGTACACCCCATCTTCACCACCTTGCCTTCTTATGTACAGTGCCACAAGTGGGTTCATTTGGTCCATATAACAGAAACATTTCCAGTTGCGCCTCGATCTATAAATCAGTTGTTTATCTCGTTCTTCTCTCATTAGATCCATTCATCTCCCCTATAGTGAATTGACATCATTTAGCTCCACTGCGTCCAGGGTTCTCGCCCAACCGCCGATCGTCCCCGAGTAGACCCTCCTGTCGGCAGAGCCTGACACGGGTCAACGTGTTCGCCGGAGCTTTGCTAGCTACTTAGCTAGTTAGCCCACATTAATTTGCGATCGCATCTCTTAGGCATTTCGAGCCCTACGAACTTGAGATACAAAAAATCAGTCCTGCAGACGGTACAAGACCAATTGATTTACCATGTGTTCAGCTCGGGACCGCCACCCGACCTTCAAGGCGAGCTTCGCCGAGAGAGCCAACAATGCCTCCCACCCACTGGCTAATTATCTCTTTCGCCTTATGGAATTAAAGAAGTCAAATCTATGCCTTAGCGCCGATGTCACCTCGGCCCGCGAGCTTCTTACCTTGGCCGACAGAATTGGTCCGTCTATCGTCGTACTCAAGACGCATTACGACCTCGTCGCTGGTTGGGACTACCATCCGCAGACCGGTACAGGCGCCAAGTTGGGTGCCCTTGCAAGAAAACATGGCTTTCTTATCTTCGAAGACAGAAAATTTGGCGATATCGGCAGCACGGTCCAGCAACAGTACACAGCCGGCACGGCTCGCATTATCGATTGGGCACATATTGTGAATGTCAACATGGTTCCAGGCAAAGCAGCTGTTACAGCGCTCCAACAAGCAGCCGCACGGTGGCGCTCGCGTGTCAACTACGAAGTGAGGACGTCCGTCTCTGTTGGAACTCCAGTTTCAGATTCGTTTGATGAGAATGGTGAGGAGATGGATGAGGGTTCTATGCCAGCGCCGCCACCACCAGCGCCAAAGGAGCCTCCGCCTCCATCAAACTTCCGCACTGAGCACAATGGTAGAAAAGGGAGCATCGTGTCAATCACAACCCTCACGCAATCTTTCGAACCAGTGGACTCGCCGCGTTTCGCTAATGCTATTGCCGAAGGCGATGAGCTACTATATGCAGGGATCGAAGAACCTCCCTGGGAACGAGGACTCCTTATACTGGCACAAATGTCTAGTGAGGGGAACTTCATGACTAGGGAGTATACACAAGCCTGTGTTGAAGCGGCTAGGGAGCACAAGGACTTCGTGATGGGTTTCATTTCGCAGGAGACGTTGAACACTCAACCAACAGATACCTTTATCTCCATGACCCCGGGTTGCCAATTACCTCCCGACGGAGACGAGGAGGACGTGAATGTTGCGGGCGATGGTCTCGGTCAGCAATATAACACGCCTTCTAAACTTGTAGGACTGTGTGGCAGCGACATCATCATTGTTGGGCGGGGTATCCTCAAGGCGGCGTCCCCGCAAGTAGAGGCTGAACGGTATCGCAGAAAAGCGTGGAAGGCGTACCTCGAACGGATAGAGCAACGCGCGTAAAGGTAAACAGGCGTTTCACACTCAGCGGATCTATACCAAGCATGGATGATATATTTCGTCCCGGAGCCAGGAGTTCTTTCGGCTTTATACAAGATAGTCATATTTGTTAAGGAAATCTGGCCGACAAAAATTTGAAAGGGGCTCTGAGAGTTAGCAAGTCATATCAAACGATACACGATGGGTCGTATTCGCAGCAATGAAAAAGAAAGGCCCACGGTCAATACCTCGCAACGGCCACGCGAAGTGCTATGCTCTACGTGGTGAACTGTCTACCATAGGTGAGTGTCCTAAAGACTTCTTCTGCGGCAGATGGTGCCAGAACCGGGCGACTTGGTCTCCCATCTACATAGTATGCATCTGTCTACCCACATTGAGTAAGGCATCCTAGGAATTTGCACTTTTGCTTGCACTTTCGGATACCCCTGACGGTGTGGAGGAAGAAGATGCATCCCATATGAGCACAAGACTTTTTGAGTGGGAGCTATAGCTGCTTATGCATGTGTATTATATACCTAACTGCATGTACCTTTTTGTTTCATTGGGTCTATTCTTACGTAAGTCACGGGGACAACGGGCTTAGCGGGGAAAATGCCGTGGATGCTGCGTGGATGCATATGGAACTGTTAGTTGCTTGTATCGAAATACCACCAGAAGCACTAACAGATCCAGTCAAGCTTCCCGTTTCCAAGACCTATCGCTGCTTGAAGGGGGAAAAGTTTGGAAGGATGGATGGTGGGGGTATTACTCACACCTTGTATGGCGGGGGACATTGATTAAAGAAAGGAAGGGAACGACGGGGACGATGGGTATGATTGGGTTAGTCGGGTACCCAAGTAGGTAAGAACTGTAGGAAGTATACCTATGGATACATTCCTCCGCGCCGCTCTATTATCCATGGATATCTCTCCAGGGCTCTCAACTTAACTTAGCAGGGGGACCCATCTGGCCGATCGAACTGAGAAACAATTCATCTTTATCTTTGTCCATACAATTTTTAACTAACTGAACAATTTTATTACACCGCGCAATTCCCGTGATATCCAGAGCCACTCTATCCGTTTTGCACATTACCCCTCAACCCCAATCGCATCGGATTACGCCATCAGAGCCTACCTAATACTTCGAACCCGTCCTGTTCCTTCGTATCACCATGTCCGCCGCCGAAGTGGCCGAGAATATGGTCCAGATGGACGAGAAACAGAACCAGGAGGTTCACGGCAAAGCGCCGCCTCGCAAGCGCAGGAGAATTGTGATCAGCTGCACCGAGTGTCACAGGAGGAAGCAAAAGGTGAATAAAGTCGCACTTTTACTCAATCCACCATACCTAAACACAAATTGGGAAAAATAGGCGCTCATTCTCTTCCCAGTGCGATCGCAAAATGCCATGTACGAATTGTGTGTCGCGAAATAAAGAGGCATCCTGTCGATACGAAACCGGGACACCACTCGCGAAACCAGACCGAAAAGGCTCATCTCAGACCAGCAACGACCGCTCGCCCGAGACAATCGAGACCGGGAGTTTACCGGTCAAGACAGCAGACTTCGGCTACTCTTCAAATAGCGCATCGACGCTTGGTATATTACGGAAGATCGAAGGCGATGGAGAGCCGTTGGCCGGAATGCCCTCCGAGAGGTTCGAGGGGGACAATTTTGGGATGCGTGAGAGATATAAGACATTAGTCCGACTATTGCCAGCCCGTACCTACGTCGAGAAGTTGGCTACTATCTACTTTCGTGACATCAATTGGCAATACTTCAGCATCGATGAACCCGTCTTCCGGGGGTTGATGGAGCAGTGGTATAGTATGCCGTTCAACATCTTATCCACCTCAGGCCCGCAAGCTTTGGATCCGATGCTAAGGGCATTTCCCGCTCTACTCTTCCAAATGCTAGCCTCATCTCTTCTATATCTCCCCGAAGGGTCTGAGGAGACATTTGAGTCGTTGAAGTACACAAGCAACATGACCTTCGACGATTTAGCATTTGATTACAGTGAGTCGGGTGTCTCTATATTATCACTCCTAGGGAAGCGTCAAATGTCTATCATGACTGTATTGGCTGGCTGGGTAAGGGCAGCTTTCCTCAAATATACCGGTATGGTTACTGAAGCTGTAAGTCGCTATTATCCTCGTCACTGGCTAGCCCGCCATCCTGACTTTGTAACAGTGGCACCAAGTGGGGACTAGTATTCGCGATGCGCAAGAGATTGGCCTGCATCGCGACCAAATGGACCCTCAACCAAGCCCGGAAGACTCTACGGAGGAAGCTTTGGAGAAAATGTGGATGGCGCAGAACAGACGGAGAGTTTGGATGACCCTTCTCGGCTGGGATTTACATACCGGCGCGGTGCTCGGCAGACCTACCAGTGTGGATTTCCGTCTGGTGACTCGCAGTCTTCCTGTTGACTCTATTATTCCTAAAGATAGGAAAAGATCACCCATAATGCCGCGTGGTGAAAATGATCCACCTACACCTCTAACACGAGCCATATGGTCCTGGGAGGTCATGAAACCGTTGCGCGATATTCTTGACCTAGAGAAGGAGGGGCCTTTTCCAAAGGATTTTTCCAAGGTCGAGAGGATACATCAAGAACTGCTAGACCTTCAGGCCTCAACGCCGCCACCCTTCCGCATGGAGAACCCGGATACGAGGTTTGATAGTCTCCCCGAATGTTGGTGGCTACCATATGTGCGGCCGACTCTGCCTCAGCTTATCTCATTTAACATCATGGCATTGCATCGTCCATACGTGTTCACGCGGGCCAGCAGTCGTCACGAAGCGCTGAAAGCAAGTTTAGACATGTTAGAAGCACAGAAACAGTACTTCGCCTTGCTGAAGCCACAGCAGCACAAGACTTTCACTCTTTTCTTTGGCACATTCGACGCTATTATCATGATGGCGTCCATCTATATCTTATTTCCGAAGGAGCACTCGGAGCTATTGCCAAAAGCGAGGCAACATTTTGAGTGGGCGATCGAACGATTCGAGAAGATGTCCGGTCGTAATCGGCTTGCTCAAGCCGCCTTGGGAGTGTTGAGAGCTATCTACATTCGCTTCAAGAAGGCTGTGGGCTGCGGTTTCTTAGTTAAGGATACTTGCGATATGAGCTATGGGTCCACGAATGGTAGCGGAACCTCTGGTAGCGATATGCAGACGCCCAGCTCTTTATCAGAGCCTTCATCTCAAAACCCAAGTACTGCATCAAGTACCGGGCCCCCGTCGGCGCTGCCGACAGTTATGGAACGGGACGGAAGCGTCAGTTCCGGCACTGGCCTGACGCCGGCCTCCGGGTCCGACCACAACATGTTCGCGACTGCAGATTGGACGTTACCAACCAACTTTGATTTCAGCTCGATCATGCCCATGTATCCCATGGGAGATATTGCATACAATGAGCTGACGGCGGTACCCAGCAATGATGGAACGTCGACGACCTGGCCAGAAACTTTTCCAACAGCGACGACAGCCGGGGGTGGCGGCCTTACCACCACTATGCCGACAGGGCCTTTAGGCGAGGAACAGCCGTGGCAATTCGGCGGGGAGTTCGGTAATGACACATTGTGGAATATATTAAACCAATTTCCTACTTACTGAGCCGGCCGGTAAAGGTAAATGTCTGACGTCGGATGACATGATATATAGTATGATATGATGTGGCCGATACGAATACCTAAGGGGGGAAAAAAGCTGAAGCGATTTTTTGTACTTAGGCGAATGATTATTAAGAATAATGATATCCCAAATTTCCAGTAGATCGATCAAGTACCAGAAAAATAAGAGTACAACAACAGGAAACCCCTGGGAAATTGACCAGATCCCGAACCGAAAGATTATATACTGTATATATACATGAACCGTGCCTTTTTTAACTCCGAAAATTGGAGCCGCCCCGATGGGTGTTGGTTTGTTATGCCCGACGGCTTTTATGTATCCCACATCGTACATGAAAAATGCACCACGCACGGCAGGCATTTCGAGCGGGATAACCTGCCCATTCCATTCCTTCTTCGGTAGTATACGGCGGTTTTCCGGGGTCGGTTCGTATTTGATACTTGCGGTGAAGGTATATAAATATCCACGGACATTTATGTACCTATCTGTCTTGTGGGGGATATGGATCCATGGTACATGTAGGTAAAGATGGATATTCCGCGTGGGGTTGTCGATACGCGGAATAAGTATCGCGATATTACATAATATGGATACTAGTAGTGGTCATGCTATGTAAGTGATTGAGTATCGTACCATGTCTACAGGCCGCGTACATAGTTACTGTTGATGGATATCACACACCTAGGTCAGTCTTTACTTAACCAGATGGCGGTGAGGGTGGTCAATAGAGCGATTTACAGCCCAGCGCGTCGTTGTTGAGCTACTGTAAGTGAGACACCTACTAAATGATGACTGGCAGGGTTGCGACGTAAGTCTATCAGTTCTTTAGAAGATACATATAGGCTTGCGATAGCTATCATAAATTCCACGCCGATCGCGTCGGGGGTAGAGGAAGGAGAGAGATACACTTCACACATACATATTCCTTCTCGAATATCTCACATCTCATGTGTGCCCATATCCCCAGCAAGGCACTCCTCAGATCATCTAACTACCTACCTACGTAAAAGCTCTCTGAGATGTAAACGGAAGTTTCCTCTCTTATTACGTAGGCAATGCTTACCTATAGCTGGTCCGTTAGAATAAGTCAATGAATCCGTGGGGTCTTCGCAGTGAGGTGGATGGAACCTGATGTTGAAGCGGCTGATCTATTAATACCCTCACCTAGAAATTTGCATGTCACTCAGAAGTTCATTAGTATATTGATTAGTATGATGAGATGATTCATATAGTTATTGTAACTTCATCCTTTCCAACTTCATGATAACTACTTCGTGTTGTGTCGAAAGCGAGTTCTCCGACAATATGGACACAGGGTGACTCAAGTCTTTCGCCTTGGAAGTTCTAGGTCAAGGAAGTGCCGAGTAACGTGCTCTTGAGTTAGTTACTAGGTCAAGCTAAAGGGATACTGAAAAACCAAGATATTGCTCTATACAAGTCCCTATCTTTTATGTTTTTCTCTCGACTTTCTTACTTTTCATCTGTGTGGTTCTTCACTTAATCACTTCATTTTAAGCAACACAAATGGCATCTAATAAGCCAATAGCCAATAAAAAGCCCATTTTGATATGGACTATCTTATTCGTGGATATGCTTCAAGTAGAGTTGAGCAAAGGCAGCAGTCCTTCTATGAATAGTTCGGAGGTTCGACAAATTACATTTGAAGTTCTAACGAGGATATGGTATAGGACCACATGCTCTTAAGGTAGTCTTAGTTATTATTTGGGACGTTCCGAGGTGTTACTGTTTAAACCGGTTCTAATGTCTAGCCGAAATATTGAAATTGATCTGAGGTACGTAAACTCGGTTTTCGAAACATCGTTATTTAAAACAGTTTATAAATAGCGCATGGTAGTTTGGGTGTTACGTACATGTACGTTAGTTAGGATAAGGGGTTTGCGAAGAGACGAGTATTTCTTCGGATATGTGCAAGGTAAGATCGTATGGAACACTGAAATATTCTACCCTTAGAGCGTAGCATCAGTGATAAAATACTCTATGTAGGTAGCTCTAGAGGTTGGTTAACACAATACAATGGTTGTCGCTAGACAAGCTAGACTTCAATATTGGGGAAGATCCATTGACTTTGACAGAAGCTTAAGTGTATTAAGGTTAGGCGATCCAGTGCCATGTTCCACCTAAGCGATGCAAGATTGCGGGGCACCCAGGGTGTTGACGCCATGGACCAGGGCGTGAGAAAGCTGGGGACGAAGTGTAGGTACAAGCCAGGTACTAATCGGTGATAAAGAACCAGTTGGCAACATCTTCTGATTGATTCTATTACTACTAGGTCATTGCAGCTTGGTGTGATACATATTCCTATATTGAGATGACCAATGCTAGTGACGTAGGAGATGTGCTGGTAGACTTCCAAGTTGTTAAGCCGACTGATAACCGGATTACCCGATTTTGATGTACGCCATATCCAACACTTTATCAAGTGTACCGATTGTTAAACCGCCATAGAAGATGCTGTTGTATAAGAAAATATTAGAGCATTTAATTAATGTAAATTGTAGCCCTGGAGATGCTGGCTAAGCATTATTATTGGACTGGATTGGCTTCATCATAGTAATTAAGGAGGTATTTACGCCTATAATCTCCAATTGCGTCATTTCGATCTAACACTCAAGATAACAAGGGGTCAGACCATGGACGTCCGTGAACTGAACGAGATAAGATAAATGTATGCCCAGTGAACACGTAGTACCTAGTAATATATTAGGTACCGTGCGTACATATCTAGAAGGTACGGGTATCAATGAGTAGAAAACAATGGTGATCCATTGCACCTTCTAATAATAGGCCCCTCGTGGGCTGGGTGTGGTACCTACCTGGTTACCGCGCCGGCAGCTAGATTTAGTGGGGTTCAAGGGTTCGATTGATGTTCGGCACCTTGCAGCAAGGGACCAAACCAGTTACAGGGCACCAAGGTACCTAAATATTTAGCGAAGCTTGTGTTATTCGTCTCCACTTTATTTTGAACCTACGGTCTCATCTCGAGCTTGCATGTCTCTTACACGTCTCCTTCCGTCGTCCACGTCGTCAACCCAAACATATTCAAGTCGCTTCTGCGAAAAACAAACTGTGCGGTAAAGCAGACCTTGAAAAAAGGGAAGAACTGGTGGCAACATTTATTAAATTCTTTATCAGTACCTACTCCTCATCCTTACTGACTCCCACCTTGCCAAGATCTGACCTAGGTACTTCGTCGAGATCCCTCGTCTGATCCATATACACTTGCTACGAACTCCCAAACAACTCAGAACAGAGCGTCCCATCTGGGGATTACAAAATAATAGGTCAATATTTTTCAATCGAAAACCCTGAATTCTCTTCTTCCGTCCTTTTTATTTCGATTTTCAATCTCTGATCATCCATTCACTAGGTACCTTCGTCTCAACCTCCCCCTTCCTTTTCTCCACTAATACATCGCATGTCTTCACATTAGACCTGGTACTAGTTATCACCTGCATCAACATAGATGAGTAGCCAGTATAACGATAAATATGGCCCCTAAGCTCGATCCTACCAAGGGAGAAGGCATTTTGGCCTTTCTCCAACGGTATCAGGAGTATCAAATCAACCAAGAGACCACTCATGTGTTGATCAAGGTATAACTCTGGCTAGGCCCCCTGTTTCTGACCAGTGTCTTACCTACCCGTAGGACCTTCTCATGTACGCTGAAAACGTTGAATCATGGTTTCGTGAAGAGAATAGCCGTCTGCGTCAAGAGCTTGGCAATATGCGACTAGACATCGAGACCGTTACCAGGTCTCGAAACGAGTACCAAAAGCTTTATCGCGATACAGAGACTCGATTAGGCCATATACCGGTATGCATATAATCTAATCCTAACATCTTCCTGATATGTTGCACCGCTAAGACATGTTTTAGGATCGCAATCCCTACGTTCTAGTCTTGATAGATGGTGATGGCTTGCTTGTGAGCTCTCCAGCCAGTTTCTAATGCTCTTATACACTAGACGGCGTTACTAACCAATTCCTACTCAAGTTCAAAGAGAGCCTCATTAAGCAAGGAGTTGAGGGTGGAAGAAAGGCAGCAAACGAGCTCCTCAACGCCGTGGTCGAGAAATACAGCTATATCGCCCCAACTAGTATTAAGGTCCTCGTCAAGGTCATTGCAAATGTCCCTGCCCTTAGCAAAACCCTGAAGCGCATAAACTACGTAGATAGTGAGGCCGTGCTATACGAGTTCATTGCGGGGTTCAACCGAGCTCAAGCATACTTCGACTTTGTGGATGTTGGGTCTATGAAGGAACGAGCCGATGCAAAAATGATAGGTGAGTCATCTTCTACGAATCATTCACTGTGATCAACTCTCCGTCTAACTAGGAATAGATACCATGGACTTCCATGTCCGAAATTTCAACTGCAAGCATTTGCTCTTGGGTGTTTCTCATGACCCCGGCTATACGCAGATCGTGCATGATATAGTCCGCACCGACGATTTCAGGAGGCGTGTGACGCTTATCGAGGGAAGTCCCGCGGTGAAGGAGATTGCTGAAAGCGGCATAAGTATCACACACTTTGGACACATCTTCCGCCATGAGAAGCTACCCGTAGAGGCTCAACAGGATCAACGTACATCGCTCATCCCGTCTCTCTCATATGCGGCTGCCATTTCCCAACCGACTGCTAGCCCGCCACCACAGATCACCCTTCCTATTGCTCTTAAGAGAACGGCTACGCCAGTGCGCCCGCGCAAGACACCTACTCCCGCATGGAACCCGGGCCCTCGAGGCTTAGATCCTCCTATCCAGGTCAACCAAGCCGTTTTCGATCGATTGAAGAAGAGGAAAGATCATGAGAAGCTATGCAACAACCATTTCCTTCGAGGTCCCTGCACTAAGGGAGACGAATGCATGTTCGATCATAACTACAACCCAACAAAGGAGGAGAAGAACGTCATTGCATTCTTCGCTCGCTTGAACCCTTGCACCAGCGGACAGGACTGCGAGGCGGACAACTGTATATATGGCCACCACGTAAGTTCTTCCCTAGGTTTGGATCACATCCCGTTGCATATCGCCCTGGATGGGTCTGCGGAAGTATCAGAAGAACTGTACTGACTTGTTTAGTGCCCTACCGTCTTTAATGGTGTGTGCACGCATCCGCACTGCAAATTCCGTGTCGAGGACCACCCACCCGGAACCAAGTTCAAGTACCCTAGAATCAGCGACAAGCAGTCCGAGAGGTCTTATAATAGTGATGGAAATCGGCGAAATTCAGGTTCATTCGCTTGAACAATCCGAATTTCGGTAGCAAGGCGTCCTCGATACTACAAGATAGACAAAACTCGCAGTAGGGTCACGTACATACTGGTCGATTCTTCCACGTACTCGTGCAACCTAGCTACAGTAGCTCGCCACTCAATCTCTTCTTCTTTTCTATTTTCTCTTGATATCGGACGCAAGAAAAGGCGTCTTCTCGTAAAGGATACTCAGGTTTTTGTTCTCGATACCCGGCCTCGTTCTCGGTCCTCCCCTGAAATAGCAGTAGACAAAAGCATTCCGCATTTTAGGGCCTTTACGACGTTATGAACGGGAGTTTTAAAAATGAGATACCCAAAAGCAGGATGGGAGGATACTATACGAAAGGCACCTTTTGACGATGACGATTCCATGCTAGACTATCTAACTGGCATAGTATCAAGTTGGGGAGTCTTGGTTTTAAGGGCCCTATCATAAGGAGGAGTCTTTGCAGCCATGTCATTGGCCCTATTGGGTTTGGTCCATTCCATTGAAATACGGCCATGGACAGGATTTCGGATAGCATTTCCTTGACATAGATGTTTCTAGGTGGGATGGCTTTCTGGCAAGGAACCGAGGTAGTCTAGCAATACACATTCTATGCACAATGCATTCGTGTTGTTTGAGAAAAGTGAAATTATAGAACTTGGACAATGTCTCTTGCTCGTAGGATTTGACATCGCCGCCCTAATCTGTCTTCGGCATGTCGATGCTACATAACTCGAATCGGATTGCAACGTGATATGACATATGGCTTCTCTGTAGTTACATATTCTGCGTAATAAGGGTTTTCTACTACACCTATTAGTTCACCGTTTACGTTGAATAAACATCACCCCCTACTTTCCCACGCGTCTAAAGGAAAGCTCCCTATTCGAGGAATAACTACCCAAGATCAGCCTACTCACACATACGCAACTCTTAATCCCTACGCGTGGAGAAAGCTCGCTATATATCTCCTCCTTGCGCTCCAATCCCCAACCCCACGGAAGAAAGGGGGTGAGGGAGTGAGGTGAGTCCTTTTGCGGCTTAATTAATACCTGGCGTCACATCGGCTTGGCCTTTTACCCGGCAGTCTAGGGGTTGGCAGGCCGATCGCCAAAAAAAGCTTGTATAAACGTACTTTGTATAAACGGGTGATGTGCGTGCGCTTCGCCACGTTTTGCTATTCCCGTGCTATAGTACTGTATGTAATTATTATATACCTAGGTATCTAGTATGTATGTAGGTGCCTAATTTCCTGTTACGGAAAGATGCTAGGCTGTTTTACTCTCTTCTGTTGTTGTGCGGATGCTACGCTATTTTATCCCGCTTTATATACAGGTATGTCGACAACATCTGCCACGCCGTACCGACGGTTGGAACTGGAACCGAACTGCAGATCCAGGGGCAATTTGCGGGATGCGGGGAAAAGCTTGTTTTCCCATCGATGCTAGGCTTTCGTCACCAAGGGATTTGCCGGCTCTCTTATATAACGGCGGTCTGTCGTACGTCTAGGGAAGAATAGGGTTGTACCTCCAATCCAGACAGATCAATATTTCTTCTTGTTACTTTGTAGCTGTCGTCTAGGGAAAAATGCTGTTCTCCGCGGTCCTTATGGCCGGTACGGCCCTTGCGGCCTCGCTCACGCAGGTCCCGAACTACAACAACAACGCGACCTCTAAGGCGCAGATGTAAGCCTACTCTCTTCCTCTTCCGTTCACATTTACCTCCCCCCCGTATATAGGGCTAATCGACGATAGGTACGTGTACAAGCCGGACAACGTCGTCGCGAACCCGCCTCTCGTAGTCGTGATCCATTCGTGCCAGTCTTCAGCGCAGTCATACTTCCAAAACAGCGCAATCCCATGGCGTTCGGGGTCCGACAAGAAGGGCTATATCACCGTCTGGCCGTCCTCGCCTAACTCGGGTACGTGCTGGGATGTATCATCCAAGCGCTCCCTGTCACATCTCGGTGGTGGCGACTCCCAGGCCATCGCCAACATGATCCTGTACGCCATCTCCGAGTACAAGGTCGACCCCGAACGGGTCTACGTCACCGGCGGCAGCAGCGGCGCCATGATGTCCAACGTGCTTGCCGCCACGTACCCCGAGCTCATCAAGGCTGTATCACTGTACAGCGGTGTGGCAGCCGGCTGCTTCGTCAGCTCGTCTGGTGGCGTCGACCAGTGGAACAACACCTGCAGTGGTGGACAGTCGCGTGCTACCCCTGAGAAGTGGAAGCAGGTTGTCCTGGACATGTACCCCGGATACAACGGACCGCGACCCAAGATGCAGATCTGGCATGGCAGCAACGACGGCACATTGGCGCCGCAGAACTACCAAGAGGAGATCAAGCAGTGGACTGCGGTTTTCAACGTGACACAGGAGCCCACCAGCTCAGTCCAAAACTCCCCCAAGCAAGGCTACACGACGAGCAACTACGGCGACTTTGTCCAGGGCATCTACGCCCAGGGTGTCGGACATAGTGTGCCCTCGAACTTGACGGCGAGTGAAATATGGTTCGGTCTCTGATCTGCCGCTCTTCCGAGCGGTGCTATCGATGGTTAATGCCTCGAGAAAGTCCTGTCTGTTACTGCTGATGTCAGCGTGTATATATAATATGCCAAGCCGTTAACTATACATACACACGAAGTTTGCCGTTAAAAATGGATAAGGCGGACATTCCAAGGTTTCTAGAGTCCGATGCGTCCTGCATTATGTACATTGGCTGGCATATTGGCGTTGTTCCCTGTCCCTGCTCGCGTGAGTTGAACCGTAATTACTTCTGTCGGTCTAGACTCGAGACGTATGATTTTGTGGGGGAGACTCCTTAGCCCGGGTGGGACTGCTGCATGCTTCGTATATAGTATCTCTGGATCCGCCGGTACTCAAGAATCACTACAGGGATGGCATGTGAAGCATGCGTTCTCCTTCCGAAATTCGAGACGAATTTCAGACCAATTGCGATGTGCTGGGCCTTGACTCCGTCCTACCGGTAGAGAAGTCGGGACACGGATCCAAATATTCAGTCAAGTCCGAGTCTGAGTAAGTTGTAAACGTAACAGGAGCTCTCTGCCTCCATTTGTCTTGATAGACATTGATTTCCGATCCTAGGTTGTCGACCAGCTTTAAGTCGGTTGTTAATCTGGGATCGTTGAGGTTGTATTCAACCATCTCGCCCGCGGTCCAATTGCGATTGTTGATAATTAACTTGGCGATTTCGATCTTGTCCGTCGTTCCGAGGACCATCTCGGGCACGCGTAGTAGATGGCTCCATTCTTCGCCGACAGCGTCGATGACATGCTGAATTTCGTGGTCTGAGATACCTCGCATCCACCATACATCTTGTGTTAGCTTGGAGAAGCATAAATAATGAGCCAATATAATCAAAGCCCGAGGCCGATGTTCCTTCGCAAGTGGAACGAATTGTTTTGGTATGAAAGCTATTAAAGTTCATAGTCAGCATTGAATATTCCTTGGAAATGTAGGGTCTTCCAAGGCTGCATTGTTCTGCATTTGCTAGGACCTTGTTCCGATTATCGGGCACGATCCTATCTGATCCTCCGGGGAATTTTAAATAGGGGAATGATTAGCAAAGACTTTGGATACATACTGAAGAAAGTGATGATGCGAAGATCGAGGATGGGATTGAAGCCATGTTCCCTAATTTCTTGATATAGTGAACCAAGATACTTTAGCATATCGTAATATGTCTGCTGGTGCTCATCATCTGCGTCGCCAGGTTTGATAGATGCGACCATAAATAATAGATTATTCGGGATGTACGTAGTAGCTTTCTCCAAGTCAATTGGAGGTCGATAGAAGAGCATTGCCATACCCGAATCCTGTAGGACTTGGGGTGAGACGATCTCGAGGATAAGGCCAATTCCTCGCCAGACTTGCATCCAGTCGACGGTATATAGTGGTTTTCCATCCGGTTCTCGGAACATTTGGCTGCTCACAGCGACCATCAGGAGCGAACATGCTATTAAAGCAGGGAAATCTGGTGGATTCGCCGCCTCAATGGCATTTCGGTAGCCCTCGAACGCCTTGAGGCAATAGGTTGCTGCGCGATGGCGTGGAATAGGCAAATTTAGGTTCTGAAGATGCAACGATGATACCGCCATGAGACAGTCCATGAGGAAAGGGGACTGGAAAGCGTGCTGAACGACTTTCACCTGCAACACATGATCGACTACCGCCGACCGACCGCTGTTGACTGAGAAGAACTGAAATCCTTTGGTGGTGTAAAACCACAACATTTTCATGTCCAGGGCATCAGTCAATCCGGGCGGCTTCATAACAGGCTCCATAACAACCGTGTTGCTGCGAGCGCTGCTAGACAGAGGAGATGGTGGCGGAGGTGAAGGTGCCCGCGAAGAAGATACAGAGTCGGACTTCGACCTAGAGACCAACGCAGGACCCGTCGTTGCTGATGCAGCCGGATATATGCACTTCTCCTTTCGAAGCCTACATGCTTTACACGTCGGCCTCGTTTCGTCGCACTTGATTCACGTGTTAGTGATTTTAGGACTTATAAAAACAGGACATTTCCACCCGCGTTCGGCAGTTCGATCGTTTACCTTTACTTTTCGCTTTTTGCATTGTTGACATCCGGCCCGTGATTTCTTATGAGGCCGTTTGGTATGATACGGTTTAGAGACCGAATTCTCCCCCGACTGTTTATTGGGTAACTCGGGCCCGAGCGTATGTTCAAGTCGCACGAAGCGGCCATCATCGACAGTTACGGCTTTGGCGGTGAAGTCGATTTCCAGCTCGGGATTGATGCTTGCGGCATCGTCCATTTCTGGAGAAGATCCAGTAGTATCTGATCCGTCCATTTTTTGCCTGTGCCTGAACCTGAATTACTCGGAAAGATGCTGAGTCAACTGAACATCGTCGGATTCGCTAACGAAAGCACCTCTCTTTTTTGGAGTTGCTAGGTATGGGTATGTAATAGTGTATGTATTGGGTATTGTGGAAACGCTTATGTGGAAATATGTAGAAACACGGATTTTGGTCATTAATTAGCTCCGGGCCACACTACCTTTCCGACCCGATATCCACGGAACGACACTGCCTACGCAGCTACGCTACAGGTATTACTTTGTTAGGTATGGCACCTGGATACTGTACAATCAGGGTCAATCTGGGTCAGTACTGTAGTAGCACTTCAGTGGAGGTCCACTAGGCGCAGTCAGAGTAGTAGGGGATTTGGGGGTGTGTCCTGGGCTGCCCTGCTCTGCCCTGCTGAGCTGCCTAAGGGGTTACGGGGGGTTCCTAGTATCCCCTAGTACCCCCTTAGTAGGCTAGTACCCCCGTGGACATCTCTGTTGAGACTGACGTACGCGAGTTCCACTACCCTGCAGCCCTGAGGCACCGCCTACCCCGCTGATACCTCCCATACGCAGCAGCGCTACTTGCACGTGACATGGTGGGGGTTTGGCGGTATAGCGCTTTAATCCTGGTTCTTCTTATTAGTTGGACGTTCCCACTATTAACGGTAGATACGGAAGATGAAAGGCAGGCAATATTGCCCCTGATCGACTGGAACACTTAATGGAATTCATAAGAAGGACCGGGGTTGAAAAGCATGTTGGCGTGGTACTGGTGGGACGCTAATAGAGAAGTCGGTAGGTAGGATTACTAAGAAGACTCAGAAAAGGACAAGGTTAGTTATTAATCACAGTCTGTATAAGGTGCTGGATCGTGATGGATTTTCTGTTCGTGAAGCTGTTAATAATCTGTATGAATTCCTTACATACACATACATGTATGGATCAGGACCCTGGCAACTCCTAGTTCTTCCATCTCTTCCACGACCTAGTACTATATCGTTTTCCTAGTGAATTACTATATACTATGTAAGCGAATTGCCGGCGCTCCGACCTTAAAAGATTACGTGCATGACCTTCATTCCCACGGGGCAACGGCTAAGGATTAAACGCTACCTAGATAGGGTCTTAAGCCTGCTATTATGCGGCGGTTCCTGGACCCTATTTGCTGCAAAGGGAGTTTCCTTTAATTGCCGATCGTGGTCGACATAGCACTATGATTATATGACAAGGGTAGATGGGGCTTCATGACTGTTATAGCCATACATATCCATGGATAGCTCTGATACTATGTAGAGTCATACTTACAGTACATACAAGGCTAGTCAACTGGTAGCCTAGGACCTTGAACCTATTGCAATGTAATAAGAGGTCAGAGCCATAGGACGTAGGACTTGACTTGACCGTCTGTCTTACTGTTGTAATGACAATACGGAATCGAGCTCCCGATCCAAACTGATCCCAAACTTGACTTGAAGTAGCACTGTGTCCGGCTAACAGGAAGCTATTAAATGTGTGTGTGGGCCGTCAACAGGGGACTCTTTTACACGTGTCATGTGACAGATAGGATTCGCCGTTGTTCTGTCGTTTTTTTTTCTGTTTTATCGTTAGGATCTGGATTGGCTTTTACCAGCACGTGGGTCTGTTACAATATGTAAGGACCCATTGAGTGTGATATCAATGAAGGAGGAGCGGTTCGGGACGTTGGGGAACTAGGCTATCTTGGATCTATCTGATATTGGGGTTGTATCAGAGAAAGCTTAGGACGCAGGCCGGACGCAGGTGAGTTGCCATTCGACGCGGTTTGATGCAAGTTTAAGCGTAACGGTCTAAAACCTTATTACATAATATATCCCTATATGGAATAGTCTGGGACTTCGAGGTCCCCAGTTAGGCAATCGGTCCTTCCGAGCTTCCTTAGACTGCCTTAGTCTTCCTAAGTCTTGGCGCGCCTTAGACTTCAAACTTCGATTCCTTCTCATCTGCAAGTATCCTATTCAAGATATCTGTCCGTGTTATCCAAGATATACTCCTCTTCTATTCGAGGTATCCGTCCGTCTCTTCGAAATCTTATCCCGTCTAGTCATATTACAAACCCCGACACGGGATTCCCCGGCACCGAAAAAAAAGTGGCCTTTGCAGGTGATTAGCAAACTGACGTAGGGGGAACGGGCGAACGGGGAAGAGTTGGGTTATCAAGGATTGGCAATAGATGGAATCATGACGAACATATTCGAGCTTCCAGACGATCTCATCGCAACCGTCATTGAAAGCTTTCCTTGCCGCGATAGCCAAATTCGAGCCCTAGCTACTCTACTCCACCCCAGAGCAGCGCCATGTCGTAATCTGATCATCCACGGCACCGAGTCGACAGGCAAGAGTGTTGTGACTTCGCGCTTGTTAGAAGAGTTGTCATCTGCTAGTAGCAGTGACGGCAGGCCGCTTCTCAGCTATGCTATCGTTAAGTCCCTTGAATGTGTGACGGCACGTCACCTATACGAACGAACCGTCGGATCAGTGGCCGATGCTTTACAATGGGAAGAGCAGGGAACAGTTGGACGATGTGAGACGCTCGCGTCGCTGACGGTCGAGTTGGCCAAGATGCTGGCCGGTGTTCAGTATAATGAGAAAGACTCTAGATTCGTGCTGGTCTTCGATGGCATCGACCGGCAGCGAGATGCGCCACCGACACTCCTGCCCGCCCTTGCCAGACTATCCGAGATTGTATGTTATTTTACCTTGCCGTATACATGCTATTATATATACATATGTATCCAATATCTTGACTGGGCTAATACGCACAATTAGATAACTAATCTCACAACCATATTTATCCTAACCACCCCATCACCTGCTCTCCTTCGCGTCGCGGCCCCACAGCTATACTTCCCACCGTATACAAAACCCGAATATGTTACGATCCTCTCGCGCCCTCCATATCCCCCCCAACCGCTGCCGAACACAACACCACAAGAAACAGCAGACCTATGGGCGCGTTTTACAGCTGCGGTCCACGACGCGTTGGCTAAACCCGCATCCCGCTCGCTCCCAGGGCTCGCGCGTGCTTGTGCCTCCTTATGGCCTCGATTCACAGCTCCAATCGCTGCCGGCACCCATCGCGCACGCGAATTCACCAAACTGCTCGTCGCCGCGCGGGCCTACTTCCAGGATGAGTCTGTGCTCGAACCGGGTATCACACTCGCTTCCAAAGCGGCCACAGCTACACCCGGCACGAAAACCGTGGACAAGGAAGCGCAGAGTAGCAAGGAACTCGCAGCCCTCCTCCCGCCAACCGCACGCCTGCTCCTCGTCGCCGCATACCTAGCCTCGCATAACGCACCCCGCCACGACCAGACCATCTTCAGCACGTGGCACTCGGGAAAGCGGCGACGTGGGGGCGGCGCGGTCGGCGCCAATCACCACATCACAAAAAAATCCAAACACCGCAAGATTGCGCGCAAGCTACTAGGCCCCAGCGCGTTTGTCCTGGAGCGCATGGTAGCTATCTACGCGGCGACGCGGCGGGAATGGGTCCACGACGACGCGGCTGCAGACGACCGTGTCAGCGTGGACGCGGATGTCGGCATGGCCATTGCGACGCTTGCTAGCCTAAGACTCCTGATTCGTGTTGGAGGGGCGGGAGGTACAGCCGATGCGATGGATCGCGGCGGGAAGTGGAGAGTGGGCGTCGGATGGGAAGTTGTTCGGGGCGTTGGTCGGAGTATGGGTGTTGAGGTTGAGGAGTGGCTTGTTGAGTAATAATACATACCTCGGAAAGGTGTGAATTAGGGGAAGCCTCGGGAACTCGGAGAGGAAACCGAGGTTTCTTTCTGTTACATTCATCATAATCGAAAAAAAAAAAATAAGCTGTTGGCTGTATTACGCGTAATACGATATATGATACCCGTAGATGAGACTATCGTGGGTCGTTTAAAGAGTACTTAATATGAAAATAGTCATACCGATATCTTAGGCGTGTAATTTGTGATCTATAGACTATGACGCAGAGGCGTCGCGAAGATAAGAAATTCGCCCTTCCATCCATCCATCCATTCTACATCTGTCTGTTGCCGCTGTTCCCGTACTAGATAGATCTGATATCCACTGTGTGTATGTAATTACGTCGTCTCACGTCACGCTAAAACGTCCACCGATGTTGCTTTCGCTACCTACTTAAGGAATTTCATTCTTGCAGATGTCATCTTACATCAGATACGTAGGGCCACGTCAGACGCGCGTTTGCTCCACAACCCATCATATATTGACTCCCTCCTTTCCGTCTACGGAATCATTTGCCGCTCACGAACTTTCGGGCGCGAGGACCTGCGACATCGCGTTAGCTTCACGATGTTTCAACTAGACTAATCCGTTTGTTCGTTTAACGAATTAGGGAGAGAAGAACTTACTAAGGCGGTGCGGCTGGGGATATACACGTGGGTCCAGTTCTTGCGACCGTTCCACTCCATCGGCGTCGTGAAGAACCGCGCGTTCGGATCGTTGCGGCCGAAGCCACCAACCTCCTTCGTGTCGGTGTCGAGCACGATCTTGTACGTGCCCGCGACGTCCACGCCGATCCTGTAGTCAGCGAAGCTCTCGGTCGGGTGGAAGTTGAAGATGAATACGCAGCCGCCGCGCTCGAATACGACCACTTTGTCGTTCTCGTTCTTGAGGCTAATATACGCCTGCGGGGCGTGGAGCCAACCGTAGTGATCTTCCGTTAGGTTCATCTGGCGGTCAAACTCGTTTAGGTCCTTGTACCGTAGGAGGTGGTCTTCGGTTAGGTTGAGCTGGCGCCGGGCATACCAGAACGAGTTCTGATTACCCTCGCGCGGGAAGTCTAGCCATTCTGGATGACCGAACTCGTTACCTTCGAAGTTCAGATAACCCTCGCCACCGAGACCGTGTGTCAGCAGCCGGATCATTTTGTGCAGGGCCATACCCCGGGCGATAACGGGAGTCAGAGGCGTGAGAACCGACATATTAGTGTATAGCTCCGCGTCGCAAAGATGCATAAGCAGAGTCTTGTCGCCCACGAGACTAGTTTCGGGAATGGTTAGCCTATTCTTTCCTTGGCTCATTATGTTAGGTCACTTACGCCTGATCATGACTCTCGCAGTAGGCGATTGTCTTCTCTCCGTGTCGCCTATTAGTGAGGGTCCAACAAATGTTGGAGATGTCCCATTCCTCGTCTTTCTTCTCCTTCAGGATCTTGATCCACATATCCGGAATAGCCATTGCCAGTCGGTAGTCGAACCCGACCCCACCAAGTGATAGCGGTAAGCAGAGGGCCGGCATACCAGACACGTCTTCCGCTACAGTGATAGTTTCGGGGTAAAGTTTGTGGAGCATCTCATTCGCAATCATCAGGTAGACCACCGCTTCTTCATCTACATCCGAGCCGAAGTACTCATGGTATCCGCCAGAGAATCCCCTAAAATATCAGTCAGCGCCAAGGATTCCTAGAGGATATATTGAATATAAGCTCACGTTCCAATGCCATGGTGGAGGTAGAGCATGCTCGTCACACCATCGAAGCGGAAGCCATCAAATTGGTATTCGTCCATCCAGAATCTTAGATTGCTTAGTAAGAACCGCATAACCTCATGACTCCCGTAGTTGAAAAGTCTCGAGTCCCACAGATCATGCCTACCCTTTCCTCCACCATGAAAGTAAAGGTGGTCCGAGCCGTCGAACTCGTTCAAACCATCTAGCACGTTCTTCGATGCGTGGCTGTGGACAACATCGAGAAGAACCACTAATCCCAAGCTATGAGCAGTGTCGATCAGCTCCTTGAGATCTTCGGGTGTGCCATATCGACTACTCGCGGCGAAGAAGTTGTTGACCTGGTAGCCGAAACTAGCATAGTACGCATGCTCCATGATAGCCATGAGTTGGATGACATTGTACCCAAGACCTTTTATCCTTGGCAGCATGTCCTTGGTGAATTCCTTGAACGTTGTTACTCGCTGCTCGGGCGAGGATATGCCTACGTGCGCTTCATAGACCCGGGCACTGAGTGGCTTCTTAGGTCTTGAGTTCTTGAACGTGTACCTCTCAGACTCAGGCGGGTTCCAGAAGCGGGCATCATAGGCAGGTGAGACAGAAAGATCCTGAGTAACATATTTAATCCAAGCTGGCAGACGATCAATTCGTTCACCCGACGGCGTGGTCATGGAGATCTATTGTCAATATATTAGCGGAAGTACAATCGACGAAATTAGGTTGAATTGTGTACCTTGATCTTGGACTTGTGCGGAATGGCGGGTTGCCCGTCTTTTGCGGTCACAATAATCTCCCATACACCATAATCGTTCTTCTTCATGGGATGGGATCCCCTATTCCACTCATCTAATAAGCTCTAGTTAGTGCACCGGTTTGCGACACGACCTGGGGCCGGTGGCGCTCACTAAAGTCCCCGATTAAGAAAGCTTCGGTGGCATTGGGGGCCCATTCTCGGTATATGACATTGTTGTCCTTGTCAACGTTCAGGCCGAAAGTTTCAGTACCCTAGGTCCGGGTAAGCACGTGCGTTAGCCCAAGCTCTTGAAGCTATCTCAAAATGGAGATATAATCAAAACAAACTTTTGAGAACTTCTCGAGTCCGCCCTCGATATCGTCAATCTTCTTGATCCATTCCTGGGCCTTCGCATATCTTCGTTTCAGAGAGTCTTGGAATGGCGACAACCAAGGATCCAGCTGTACGACGCCTATGAGCTACACCGTTAACTGACTTCTACGTAAACACCGTAATGAGATTGGAAAGTCGTACCAGTGCCGTCGTTCGGTATTCCATCAGCGGCACCAGAACCAAGAGTATTTGCGGAGTTATCGGCCACAGCGGCCATATTGACGAATTACGGCTTGGTCCAAGTATGAAGTGAAAAAGGGGATTGTTGTTGTATAGAGCAACAATGAAGCTCTCAGAGCGCGACCTGAAATTGCCAAAGGTTAGGTTGGGTTTAAGCTCCCCGCTAAACAAGCTATGGGTTGAGGGGAGCTACCGTTAGACTTGATCAATTGATAAGAGCAGATGTCAACCACGTTTCTTTAAATCGTAACTCGTTGTTTTATTTTCCTCTATTATGAAATAGAAAAAGTCAATTGAAGAAGTCAAATACGCTATTTGAATTTCGTTCCACTCGTCCCTTCTCATATGAATTGTTGTTATCGACGCAGGGGAGTTCCCCGGATGAGGAGAAGAAGCTCCCAGTCCAAAAAATCATGTTAAATGACGTCGAGGGGCAACTCGAGTTGCAGTAGCACCGCAGCTGTGGATCTCAGCCGTTTGGCCGATCAATTGTCTAGAACCTCCGATTTCTTGTCTTTGGTTGATAAGTCAAAGATTTATCTTGGAATTTTTATGACGATACAAATATGAGATATTGATGACTTGATGTTATCTGATAGATATAAGACCCTATAACTGCTAGGTATACATTTGCTAAAAGATAGACAATAACTGGAGTTTGAAGCAATCCATGGATGTGCTCAAAGCGAAGCTATGATGAATTTGACAAGTAGCTTAACCCCCTAAGAAGCTTGCTTGAGGCTTTGCGGGGTTACTTAAGCTCAAGTTCCAGGCGCTATCCCCCACCGAAGAATGCCCCGCATTAGGTAACTCAAGCTTCTAGCCTGTGTTGGATCATGCCAATCTGTGAGATCTTGCGCAACTTTTGTCCGATGCAGGAGCGATAACCTCCAGGGCTTTGACTTCTAAGTTGTTACTGTAGACCGAATAGAGCCAACCTTTGAACTACAAGCTTAGGCATAATTATTTAAATTAAATCTCACTGATTATAAAGATAAGACCCCTAAAGCTACTCATTAATCCCTTTCGAATTGGTCTCAATAATTCCGACTATTGTATACTCTTTTACTGGCTGAAGCACGCCTTTGTCTTACGCATCCATGTGATCACCGCGGTATATTTGTGGAAGTCGTTGCCATCAATTGGAGGGCAACCTCCTACAACGCAAGCATGAGGTCGGTCCTCACAAGACGTAGAGCATCATTGCGTGCTCCTATTTCTCCGCTGAACTCGTCCCGAATCTTATCGACGTCTGCCGTGTTACGGAACACCTCGAGACGTATTCCAGATTTCAACTCCGGCTTCACGAGCAGCTATGATCCGAACGAAGAAGGGCGTGGCCCAATGTTCTCTAAGAACAATTTTGGAGTCCCCCAATTCTACCCTCGAGATCTCAAGAAGCGAGTCGACGAATACGTAGTCGGACAAGATCGAGCTAAGAAGACAATATCCTCCGTTATATTCAACCATTACCAGAATGTCCGGAGGCGACAACACCAAGAAGAGCAGGAGAGGAAGCGGGATGAAAGATTAATGCGGCAGGCTATTGCCCGCGACCGTAATGCGAGGGAAAGGGACTCTCATCCGGTTGAAGGTTGGCACCATCCAACTCCAATGGCCCAACGATATCGCGCTGACGATTTCGAAGACGAATTTCCCGGTCATAATGATTCTATACAACAAATGCATCAGGAATGGCAACGTTCCGAGCAGAAGGACGACTTCTACATACCCGAAGATACCAGCCGAACACCCGCAGTTAAAATTGACAAAAGTAATCTACTATTAATAGGCCCAACTGGCGTGGGAAAGACGTATATACTCGAGTAGGTGCTGACTCATTGTTGGGATATACGTATGGCTCCTAACTAATCCTCGCAGGACACTAAGCAAGAAGATAAACGTTCCCTTCACCATCTGCGACTGCAACTCCTTTACCCAAGCCGGCTACATCGGCCAAGACGTCGAGACCTGTGTCGAACGATTGTTGATAGAGTCAAACTACGATATAAGGGCTACTGAGCAAGGGATAGTGGTTCTCGATGAGTTCGACAAGATCGCCAAACGCGAAACGATGAACGGAAGAGACGTGGGCGGGGAGGGTGTACAACAGGCGTTGTTGAAGTTGGTTGAGGGCACAAAGGTCACTATCAATGTCAAGGATAATCGGTCGGCGTCTTCATCCCGTTCGGCCAGCCCAATAACTACGAATTATACTGGTGCCGGATCTTCCACTTCGGGGCCTCAGTCAATGCCGCCGCCAGCTGGCAAGGTGGACCAATATACCATCGACACGAGTAATATCTTGTTCGTTATGTGTGGTGCGTTCGTCGGCCTGGACAAGGTGATATTAAACCGAGTATCTAAGTCCAGCATGGGCTTTGGTTCTGAGATTCGGAGCCGATCTTCGTCTGGAGATAGGCCGGATCTTCCGGCAGCTCTCTTCAGTCACCTCCCCCACCGACCCGCAAATGCTGAGGATACCTCGGCTCTGACCGCGCTGGACCTTGCAACGCCAGAGGACCTGCAGGGCTTCGGTTTCATCCCTGAGCTTATCGGGCGCGTACACAATATCGTAGCGCTGTCCCCACTCTCGCGATCAGATCTCCTGAGGATACTAACAGAGCCGCGCAACTCGCTGGTTGCGCAATACACCGCTCTGTTCCAGACGTACCCCTCCAACCTCTTCTTCACGCAGCGCGCGCTGCAGGCCATCGCCGAGCGCGCCGAAAAGGCGAAAACCGGCGCTCGGGGTTTGAAAATGGAGATGGAGCGCGTCCTCGCAGAGGCCATGTTCGACGCCCCCACGCACTACGTTCTCGTCACCGAGAAGGCCGTCCGCGGCCAGGAGAAGGTCGGGTACTGGGGCAAGGATGGCAGGCTCGAGGTCGAGAGGCTCATTCGTGAGGAGGATGGCTTGGCTGCTGTCCCCGGACAGGAGGACCATGGGCGTGAGATCGTCAGTAGTCTTGGCCAGTACCGCGAAGCTGGGCAGAGCGGTGCGTGAAGGAAATGAGACTTAGGCTTACTCTTCTTGGCTCCGGGCGAAGGGGTTTACGCATGTTGTTTTTCAGGGACAGCGTCTGTTCTTTTCCGGATTTGGGTGTATTAAGCATAGCTGTTCTCTCGTTGGGCTTGGTGGGATAGTGCGTGGCGTATTGGTGTCGAGTTTAGCTATGTGATATATGGCTATGACGGATTTATATATAGGTAGGTATAGGATAGGGATGCTAGCTAGCATATGCATATATTTCGATGACATACATATATACCAATGAATGCTCAGTGGACGTGATTCTATATACGCTCTTTATTCCCAACTAAAGCACTAAGTAGGGATGGCTACGTGTGTTGGTATACATATTAGGTATGATATTCAACGTCAATTGCATATATTACAAACAGGATACAGTATAATCGACTACTGCTTGTTAAAAAGCGATATAATTTAGAAACAGCGAAGCAATGCCGGCTGTTGTCCTGTAGCTTTATCGGGCCCCCCTTTAATTACGATATACCTGGATGACACATATAGAGGGAGATAAGAGGTGGTCTGAACCTACACAACGAGAAGTAAATAGCACTTGGAAGATACGTAACAGACACAAGCAAGACAATTCATGGGGGCGCAATTTTAGAACGGCATAGAAGGGATTGCTTCCTCTTGTACATATTTACAAGGCTAGATGTGATCTGGCCAACCAGCCTGCTTCTCCTAGGCGCGGGGACCGCACCCAAGCTGGAATTAAGAAAGGGTTCTCTGAAGTACTGCTGCTGCCACCGTCGGGGCCGTTCAAGTCTGTACGAGTAATTATGATAATAATCTCGATTGTCGAACTGTTGTTGTTGCTGCTGCGGTTTCGGATAGCCAATGCGCGCCCGCCCACCACTACTCCATTCCACTCTAGTTGCTTTTCTTCGTTTTGTACATGGGGTTGGATGCCTTGCACTGCGGTTCTCTAACGACAAAGGGAAAAATAGGATACGAGTAGATTTGGTATTAAGACGGCTAGATCTAGTGCTTGGGCGGCGACTGGACCATGCCCTTGCCGCTGTAACCTTCGGACGAGATACCGGTGAGGGGGTCGGCACGTTGTCCCTGTTGGTTTGTGAGCTCAATGATTCTTCTTCCCCGAAATGACAATCGGAAATTCTCACCTTGAGGAACTCGTTTGAGGCTTCCTGGTATTCCCGAGTCATGGTGCTGGGGGCGGGGCCGGCGAATGACCGCATCGTCGAGAAGAGAACGAAACTAGCGAACACTCCTAGAGCGGTATATAGAGCGACCTTGCGTCCCTCATCGGGAGGAGGCATAGCACGGGGGCCGTGAGGGCCGAAGGCAATCCAGTAGGCTGTTGACGGACGTCAGCTCATGATGTCTTCAAATGCGCGTTTCGTGAATGGCTAGGTTAAACATTGAGGATCCACTCTTCGCTCTTGGGAGTTGCTCATTATGAGCGATCTCCAATCTCAATAACTCGAAGGGTAATGATATTGCTTAGAATTGGTATTCCCAAACTCGATAATGCCGGATCGAATTCCATAAATATTGTAACGTACCGGCCTTCTTCTCCTGGAGGGTGAGCTCGGCCCAGTTTTCCTTCATGCGGTCCCGCAGAGCCATCCACAGCTCGGCCTGCTCGGTTTGAGGCATACCCTCCCATCGCTTCTCGATGTTGGCCAGCGTCGGGTTGGAAATGGCGTGGGTGGAAGCGGCGGCACGGGGGACCATGGTGGTGGTTCTGCTGGCTCGGAGGGCTCCGCGAAGGAGGGAGGTCGCGGGTGTTCGCATCATCTTGACTTGTGTCTAAACAAGAGGGAAAAAAAGAGAAATATAGGAGATAAGACGAAAATCCCGCGGGAGTCGATCGGATGAGTGGAGATGGGAGCCAATTGAGGCGATCGTGAGGCCTGCTTGGTCGTGGAATGGGGTCGCAGGGAGTTGTTTTGCTGACGATAAGTGTCGGGGTGCTTCGACTTCGGCTTGTCGAGAATCAATTGAGAGTCTTTTTTTCGATTGAGGTCAGTAAGTCGTATGATTGGAGTGGGCTGCGGCGAGCCAATGAGAGAAGCTGCTTTACTGTTTTGTGGCCTCAGGCAAGCCTCCCGCTGTAATTCCAAGGCTCACCAGCTGCTGTGAGCTCCATAGCTCCAGGTGCACGGATCCATCGGTTAATGTTCGGACCAAGGTAATACAACGTACAATACCTTGTACGACGTCACACCTCAATAGCTTCAATGTTCAGCTCAATAGTCATGTATGCACAATATGCTTAAGTATTATATAAGGTACCTTTATATTTCCTATTTTAACATTTGAGTCTTTTCGTCCCGTTGATTTTTCAAGTTTATTGGATCCCGATTTCTTATATTCATCATAGTACCTGCATTACTTCGGTTGGATATATATAGGACGTCTATGGATGGAATGAATCTTGACGTATGAGTCTTGTAAACTATCATCAAAAAGAACTTCTAAGCTCATGCCATTTAATATGAAATGAATCACTTATTATTCCGAGCTATGATGTAGTTTCATCAGAAGTCAGTTGATATTTATTTTGATTCCCCTTCCCTTTCCACCTTCAGCACAATCCAGAGATTTAGGTGGCCATTGAACCCAGGACTAGGGGCTCCAAGGTTGGGAATAGCAATCCTATTGCTATATTGATCTCCTCATCCTGTTCTTCGTTTTTGTATTGGGTATTATCTCTATGAGCGTATTAAATATGGGGATTTTATTTATCTTCCAGGTCTTAGAAGGACTTACTATTGAGTCTCGTTGACCTGATATCTGATACAACACATATACATTCCTTAAGCCAGACTTTGATTTACAAATCTCGGAAGCTTAAATCGCCATTGCCAACTAGCGGTTAGGTTTAGTATCTGCCTCCGGCTTTTGCTGTGTATCTTTCGATGTCTCTTGTTGTTGAGACTTTTCTTGCAAGTCTTTGAATGCAGGCTGGAAGGCGTAGATACCTAGGGCGAACGAGAAGTTTAGCACAAATTACATAGTATATAAGAACTAAAGGGTACATTGAAACTCAAGAACTCATACCGGTCCATACTCCAAAAGCAATAGCGAGACCCGTAGGGATGAGTTGCCGGACAAATGAACTCATGGTAGTTATAGTGCTGGTATCAAATGAGCGTTGCTGCGTATCAATTGATCACTAGGCATTGATGTTTCTAAAGAAAAATATCCATATTTTTACCTGTTTGCTGCATTATTACCAGTCACTGTGTCCAAGTATGCAATAATCAAGATAAAGTGGCGTTCAAGGATGGCCCCTGGTTCCAGTCCAGCCCTGCCCCACTACGAGCTCTATTATCTTTACGCGTTTAAATGCATTGAACGCGTCCAGCCATTCAAAAAAAGGTCACCAGCCTACCACATGTGCAGCATTTGCTTAATACATACATGTATACATGTACACAGCGAAATATGATTGAACTTCCCTTTCGAATAGTATAGGGAAATGCATCTCGGACCCAATGGCGAAATGGAAGGAGCTTGGAGAGGTGCCAGATTCGGACGACGAAAGTGGATTTGATAGCAGCCAGGAATCTGAGCCCGAACTCCCTCAACAGCAAAGCGATTTTGGAATTCAGGATGGGCTCGTCGCTAAGGACCCGATGCCTGAGGGCCGAACGATTTGGGATATGTCATCGTCGTCTCAGAGTTCGGGAAAGGGGCATAACATAGGTCGTGACCGGTCTCGGCCACTACTAACGCCACAGGAACCACTACGCGCACTCGAGCCAGAAGTCATCGATGATCCCGACTCGTCTCCTCTTTCGTCGCCAATCCTCGACCCTACCGACGACCTAGAAAACCCCATACCGGCCGTAGATATTAATGCGGTGAAGTCGAATACTCCCCAGGCGCCGGAAACAATCCCTCCCGTCCCGCCCCAGCAATTCGTTAATGCCGTCTTCGAAATTGAGATCTCAGATGAGGACGAGGTCGCGTTGGCGCAGGAGGCAGTTAGGCTTGGACGATCGCTCAGGCCGCGGAAGCCTATTCAAGAACACCCTTATTTGCTGGAAAGTGTCCAATATAGCAAAACTCTTAGGTCACACGGTGTGCGACCCTTACGCGTGCAAATTGAAGAGGCAGCGAGAAGAAAACAGGAAGAAGATTCTCAGGAACAGGATTACGAAGAGGAGACTCAATCGACTGTTAGAGAACTGGTGCAGGACGATTCAGCAGACAGCCAAGCGATCCAAAATCCTGGTCTGCTGGATGATACCGACGAAGAGGAAATTGTACCGGTGGGAAGGCCATTTCCACCTTCACAGAATGGAGAAGGGGGATCCGACGTGCTGCTTAGGAGCTCGCAAAACGATGAAGACGAGTTTCCTGATCCGGCCGACGTGGACAAGTGGAAATTGGGAAGGGGACGAGCTCTTTCGACCAAGAGGCAAGCTTCGCCAAAAGGTTCCAGGAAACGAAAGCTTCCGAAATTGAACCAGCCTGTCAGGTCCACGAGAGAGTCATCGCCGCCAACTTACTCTGGCCATATATTTGATATTCCTCCCTCTCCGCCTCAGACCAGTCCGAATTTCGTCTCTATTACACCGGTTACTGCCATTGAGCGTTCTAAGAATGTCACAACGCTCACGCCGAAACTTAGTAGCACGATATCGTCGCGGAATCAAAGTCCTGCCCCGGCAAACCAAAGCACCAGGATGATTGACCTCACAATGGTAGAGGACGAAGGTGAAACTAGCAGCGAGCGAGGGGCCGAATCTGGCAGTGAACTTGATAACGACGTGGAAATGCAACGAGTAGCATTAAGGAGAAAGATGCGTGGCGTGTTACCTGCTTCTTGGCTTCGACTTGACCAACCGGGCGCACGCCCCAAAAGTGCTGGGATGCTCCCACATCGAAGTCCGGATCACTCCCCGGAGCGGACTCAGAGGAAAGGTGTAGCCCGGCGCCGCCAGATCTCGCCTAAACCTGGTAACGACGCGGCTCTTTTTCTTGACGATTCTGATGACGATGACGACGACATGACTTTACGAATTGATGATATTGAGGAGCTCATTAGCAGCAACAGCAATGACCTTCCTGTTTTCGAAGATGATGCGGGATCTGTCATTGAAGACGATCATGTCGATTATATGCTCGCTGGGAATAAAAGAGCTAGCGGAGATAGTAACGGAACGGTGAGACCTAGGAAGCGGAGAAAAACCCAGCAATCGATATTTACAGGCAAGACGGGCCAACCGAAACGGCAGCAGAGAATCACTGGGCTACTTAATAGGTCAAAGAGTACTGCTACTCGGTCAGACATCAATAAACATAGGGTGAAGAGTGGTTCTAGCGTGGCACGTCGGACGAAAAGGCCTAGAGCTTCATCACCTCCTCGGCTTGGCATTTTAGATGTCATCGAGTCTGGCGCTCCCCCCTTTATCCGTATAGCTGCTCGAGCCGCAAATAGAAGATCAGATAAAGGCAGATCAAGCCCGTCGAGGAAGCAGATTGCTTTGGGAACGCGCCAAGATAACATTGATGCTGGCAGCGTCCTCAGGGACTGGAAAAGGGGCCGTATTCAACCGAAGACTTCCTCGAATACCAGAGTTGTGCCTCAAATGGGATCCTCAGCACCGCTTCACCCCATTCCTCATAATTCTGTTACTCAGCCCATCGGGATAAACTCAAAATTACGTCCAACTCGTGTCATATCTTCAAGTCGCTTCTCGCAGTCGCAGCGAATGGTCAAACAGACCAGCATGGACGGCTTTGTAAATGTTGAGGCGGGTGGATTCCCTGTACAGACTCAGCCGAATCCCACGATTTCTCTATCCAGGCGCACTCAAATTGGGCGTGCAAAATCTTTCAATACAACATCGAGGCCAGCACAGCTTGAAACGACCGGTGAAAAGGTTGGGCGACACGCCTTTGATGCACGAAAGAGGGCTCTCGATGCATTATATCGAAAATCGCGAAGGGCGCTGCCTGCGTCATCGCGCTTTGGGCTTGAACAATATGTGGACAATAGCATCTCCATTGGCAATATCAATAGGCGCGCCGAAGAACTACCTTCGAACGATAGCTTTGACAGCCCCGATAGCCTCGAGCCGGTACCGGGGCGAAGACGGTTGAAATTTAGGAAACATTTCCAACCTCGACACTTAGACACAAATGCTCCCCAGTACGCACACGCCAACGACCCTCTGCCCCGAGAAGCGAGTCCCGTTAGCTCTATCACCGAGGTGACAGAGACTTCGGAGTCTGCGGGCAAACTGCTAGGACTTGGTCCATTCGGGACGCATTATAGTCAACATTTCGAAGTATTCCCATTAGACCTTGGTGTTTTCTTTCACGAAAGTACTCTCCTTGGTAGTGGGCGTCTAGCGAAGGCGCTGGATAACAGCCAGTGTGGTAATTTGCATCGTCCGCGGGGCTGCTGTACGTTCATCCTCGATGAAAAGTCGTTGCGGTGGGGCCATTGGGACGCGCAGATATCATCGGAATTGGGCATCACTTTTGACTGGATAGCCGAACATCTTCAATCGGAATGCCACGATTTTAATGACGGTGCAAATCCAGTACAAGCTGCAGATTTCGTATTGGATTATCTCCAAAATCATATAAGCTTCTCAGATGAAGAAGGTGAAAAGCATTTCCCGGGTCGAGCTCTGGAAATATTACGAAGCTTCGCCTTACGACTAGAGACACTACCATTGCGATCTCGGGATCGAGCTCGGCTCATCGTGGACGTCTTGAGCCGTAGTCTGATCATTTCACTTCAGGTCTTGCGTATCTGTCACAATCTCAATCAGTTATCTGAGATATTTCAAATAGAGGAAGCAGTAGTGAAAATTGCTAAAAGGACGGTTCGTGAACTCCATGAATTGGGGCTGGCAGATATCCGGAATCTATACTACGACTTGCAACGCACGCCCTTCCGGGAAAGGGGCATACGCAATGAACAGTATTCAGCGGTCTGCTGGGCCATACTCATTCGGGTTCTCGAGGAGTCTCATATCCCCAGATCCGGTTTCTGGGACGTCGTATCTTCTGTTATGTTAGGCACAAACTCAGATTCTATCAACGATGCACATACTTTCGAGGAAATCTGGTATGATCTATTCACCCTGCTCCCGCTTGGCGAACTTGACAATACTGGTGTCATAATTCCGGGCATTAGGCATACCGTACCCTTAGAGGGCTGGACCTTACCACAGAGACTACTTAGGCGCGTCTTTCAACTATATGAGAGCAATTCAAGGCAATCCCCGAGTTTCAATGACTACTGCCGAGGCGTCGTTAGTCGTTGCCATTATCTCGTGGAGCAGTGGGGTTGGCGAAGATCAAATGGTATCATAGGCACCATCTTCGACTTTTTCGCCGCTCGAGGTCTCTCCCACTTAAGAAATGAGGAATCATACAAATCGCCAGAGTTTCTAGAGCATCTTACAGAATCCCCGTCACTTGCCGTCGTACCCGAAGATAGGTGTTTCCACATCTTTCTGAAACTGATGGCATTGTCTATCAAGCGGCTTGGAAGCCAGGGTTCAACTAAAGACGTCAGAAACCTAATAGCTAGGGTGCTCCCAAACCACAATCGTCAATACGAAAAAGAGAAGGACATCCACGAAAGCGAACTAGCTGCCCTGAGAAATCACCATGACCTTCTCTGTACACTTTTCTGGGCTGCGCCAGCAAGTTTGCGACCCTCTGTACAAACCATCGAGAAGCTAGTGATACCCGGTAGTTCTCACAAGGAGGCTTGTCTGATCAACTTGCGAGCTTGGGGTCAATTGTCACGATTCGTGATATCTTTGGATGAAGATGGTAGCATTTATAAACCTTTCGCTGATTGGCAGAGAAATATCTTTCAGCAAGTGATGGAACAATACCTGTCGGCCGAATCAGACATCCAACGACAGTTCTCGAGTATGTCTAAGGACGCCTCGAGAAATATCAGTCGCGATATGATGAACGCGGTTATTAAACTGAACAGAAAAGGCGCAATGGATATCATACACTTTTCTATGAAGAGTTTTCTGAGCGTTATTCGTCAATCCCCGACGCTTGGGACCCTGTCCTTTGCTCTAAATCATTGTATGTGGGCGTTTTAAACACTTTAAAAAGCATCGCTAACCCTTTCAAGATCAACTGGAGCAGGTATTTACACGTTTCCCATTCTCATCGGCAGATTTCGATTGGGGTAGTTTGCGAGTTGCCCTAGACATCATTGACTACTACGCCAGCCGGATTGAGGCATTCCTTAACGAGGGCCCCGTCAATGCGGATCACTCATGGCATGGAGAGGACGCTATCATGGTAAGCTTCCAACATACTCAAACCAGTACGCTTATTAACAATTACCTCTAGCTTCTCGAACGAAAAATAGCCACGCCGTTCTTCTCAATGACCCGCACTATCGCTGGGATGGATTTCAGGGATAACCCGCTTGGCCCTACCAGTGATCATGCTATATGTGTGGAACAAGCTGTATCGCTTGCAGGGCGACTGGCTGCGCGCCTATTGCACGCCCGACTCTCAGTAAGTGCCGTTCGCATAGATAGCCATGTATAGATCTGAAGCTAATTCGACCGCTAGCGCGTCTCTCAATTCTTCCCAACCGGAAAGTATAGCATATTTCTAAATATGCCGAATATGATCTCTTCTCCCTCAAGAAGATATCATTCCCTATTTCTCGCCGTTTTGATTGAGCGGGGCTTAGACGATTTCAAGGTTCGTTTCTCTTCCATGTTAGAGTCGAATCCCGCTGATTTTATTAAGGAACCGAGTGGATCGGTTCTTGACCTTTTGTTGATGGAACTCGTCAAGCCTTTGAAGTTCCTAGCCTACGAAAACCAGCTAGCTCTGTCATTGAAGCGCCGTGACGATCCTTACTTGAAAGACGCTACCATAGAGGTCGGAAATAACCCTGACTACAACTCGAATAGGGATTTATTTAGCTGTAAGTGCTTCCTACAAACGTGCAACAAGTCCGTACTAATATGAAGCCAGATGTTGTTGCTATGATGCGTAAGACGTTACGGCTTGCGGAGATGAACCGGAAACAGCAACTGCAGTCACAGTTCGCTAGGGCGCTGAGAAATACGATGGGTCAAATCAAGCTTGATCTAAAATCCCTTATACTAGACTCCCCAGAACACGCAAATTATATCGAATTCGTCCGGTCGATTGTCACTATAATAAGATCGCAGGATCTCTGTCCCGTCGATTCGTATTTCTACCAAATCAGCCAGGAGTATTCTCCTTCCAGCCAGGACCCCCGCTTGCAGATCGCAGGTATATTATCATGGGGTCTTAAGCTAGAAGAAGGCGATACCAAAGCAATACCGGGACTATTCTATCTTCTATTCCCCAACTTCAAGCTCGCATTAGCGAATGGTAAGCTTGCAAACGAGAAGGCCATCCTCCAGCAGGGGATGGAGAATCCTCACGTTTTCTCGTTCATAATGAGCGGGATGTTCCCGGCCATTATCAGGAGTGCCCTTCAAGTGCCTGAAGGGTGGTTAATACTAGACACCTACGTTGGCGCAGTTGAAGAATCGTTGATGGAGCCCTGCATTCACAGGGTAATTGGTAAGGAGGATGTACACGGGCTTGCGACCATCCTGAATTTCACCCTGGCTGGCATCCGACACCTCCAGACCCTCGGTTCCGCCAATCTACGCCCCGAGCACGTCTACACTCTTGTCCAAATCACACGCCTCCTTAATCTATTTTCACCGTCTCTTACAGCATATCTGGTCAACGAGCCGACTTCTCAGCTGGCAATCAATACCACTGAAGTAATAGGAGATTTCACGAACTTCACACGAAGAGCCAGCAGATATCTCTCTAGTCTTCTCGGTAAAACCAAGGGAACGACGCCCTTAAATAGGGCGCAACCAATTACGATAGATCCGAATAGACTTTTCGGAGGTTTCGAAGAATCCGCGATGGGTCCGTCTCTGGGGCCGAACGACAACATTAGCAGGTTCGCGAACCACATGATCCGGGACATTAACGACAACTGGACGTCGGATGGTTCGATCATCACCGTGAAAGGGCCATCTAGAGCCTCGTCGACTCAATCCGGACAGGGAACTCCGGTTCCAAGATGGGAGGCAAGGGAATTAGTCCAAAGCCTCGAAAAGGAGTTTCGGGAATGGAACTATAACAATGATATGGCCGCAGCGACTTCGAAGTTGGCTGCGTTGCCGCTCAATGAGTATTTGTTTTAGAGGATGCATTAAGCGTGGCGTTACGGAGCGGTAAAATTACTGATCACTTGGATCGGTTGAAATCTATAGTAGTATCAATGATAGCACTATGCTATGCCTCAGTAGATGAGGTTACAATAACAAGAAAACTCTTGACGAGGAGCGACATTCTCTGTTCTATCATAACCTCGAGCCTCGATGTCGAAATCGCATGTGAAGAAGCCTAGGAATTCTCCCCCTATTTCCCCTATTATGTAAGTGTATGATGTACTTGGGTACATGTTTTGTAATAAAGTGGACCATTATTTTCGGTGAAGGCTCGGTGTGGAGACGCTTGGACCAGGGTAAGCTGTGGCTTCTTAGACATCGGCCAAACATCGAATTTTCTTTCGCCTCCCTTGCCAGATCGCAAGCCATGCATTCGCCTGCTCACGCCGAGCGCCAATTCTCCGAATGCATACTCTGTCGCTGCGTGCCTTTCGCTCGGCAGCACTTACCCTACAGAGACCTCCCATAGCCACGCGAACGAGCCGATTATTTCATGCTTCGGCCGTCTCCAGAGCCGCTGACGACGGCAACACCGGGCCCCGCGATGACGGAAGCAAGCCCGAGAAGGAGAACGGAAACGGGGAAAATGATAATGGAGACGATAATATATTTGGAGAGAACACCACGGCCGCCAATGGCGAGAGCCAGGGCCGTAAGAGGGCTGGCAATGGGTCCTTGAGGTCGCGCACCCTGCGGAATCGTAAACCCGAGGAACTACCCCCCGTGAACGTCCCGAAGTCGTTTCTTTCCAGCGCTATTAGTCGCACGGGAGAAGCAGGTCAGGATCATGGATCCAACCACATACACGAACGAGACGTGCGCATTATGCTAGAAAACGCGCTCCTCCATGCGTCGCCGGAACAGATGTCGGAGGCGCATCTTGCCTACATCCTGGAATCTACGGCCTGGAGTGGAGAGTCGTTAGGTGAAATCCTCAAGACTCTCGAGTCAAGTGAAGATGGTCAATTCATTCACAGGAAGGGCGATATCATGATCGCCGCCGCCCACTGGGCAGCTGCCCTGTCAGCTCGGGAGGCATATGGAAAGGATGCGGCGGACAGGCTACTTAAGCATGACTCAATCGCGGGCTCCAGAGATCTATGGACTGCATTCACATATGTGAAAGAGCTCTCCGAGAGAAACAAATCCCTGCAACCAAGCCATGCCGCGCAAATAATCAGCAGTGTCGTGGACCACTCCCCCCTAGAAGCCTCCACGGTCAGCTGGTTCGACGAGAACTTGGTTAGAGAGATCATGACATCTGTCAAGGCTGACCTCTTAATTCAAGCTCCGAAGAATGTAAAACTTGCTGATCTCCGACGACCTATCACTATTATCAATACTCCCGAATACTCAGGGCCTTCTGTTGCGCGCGACATCGTGCGACATGTTGCTACTAAAGCGGGAGCTGACGTCTTGCACCTGAGCGCTAGCGACATTGCGCATATCGTGGGGGGTTATCTTGGCCAAGACGCTGTTAGGGCAGCTGGTCTAATATCGCTACTGGGCTATAAAGCAGCCGAGAATAGCGGAAGGCTAGGAGCAGGTCGCGCCGTTGACGAGGAACCCGACGGACTAGAAGATATTAGAATACCTTACACCATCATTATGCGCGACGAAAGGCTCAAGAAAGAGAACAAGAGATACATATCCCTAATGGATGACTTCTTGAATGGGACGAATCGAGTTAAAAGCGACGAGCTCTGGGAGGATCTAAAGGTTAACACCGTTTTGGAGGAGCTCATTCATTCCGCCGATTCCGAGTCTCCTGAGCAAGCACCACTTATTGTCCATATCGACGACTTCAATGCCCTTAACATGGACTTGGAGTGTGGCGCTACGATTATAGGCAAATTACGAAAAGTCGTCGACGGGCTCTGGATAGAGGGCCGGAAAATCGCATTGGTTGGATCCTGTTCTACGAAGGGTGCGCCAAGACCTTATCTAAATGCATTGAAAGACCTAGAGCCATCGGAGCGAGTGACTACTCTTCGTTTGGCTCTCCCTCATCCAGGCACAGAGTCTCGAATCTTATCGGCGCGGGAAGCCGCGCTCGAGGCTAAGCGTGAATTGCTAGAAAGAAAGGACTGCATCAGAGAGAATGAGCGAAATATTGTGAGGGTACTGTCGTCAATGGTCGAACCCGTCTCAGATGACTCGGTATCAACCACCGAACAGATAGGATTGACAGAAATCGATAGTAGGAAGCTACCTAAGTCATGGGTTAATAGCGTATTACCCCTTAACGAGGTATACCGGATTGCAACCATGATAATCGGCTCATCCACGGATCTAGCCGACGTTTTCAGTGTCAACTCCATGGAAAGAGCCATCGACGAGATCAACAAACTCCAACAAATAAAGGAGCTGTATGCTAAAAATAAGCCTCCAGCGGAGAAGAGCCAGCGAAAAGAAACCAGAGAGTTACTCGACCCGCGGAGGCTCGGTTTGTCTGAGGAGGACCATGAAGAGGCACTCGAGTCAGGTCTTGTGAATGCGAAAGATCTCCGCACGACGTTTAAGGACGTCCACGCGCCGGCGGAGACGATCGAGTCGGTTAAAATGCTCACCACATTATCCCTAATTCGTCCCGAGGCCTTCTCCTACGGTGTCCTCGCGACAGACAGGATTCCAGGTTGCCTCCTATATGGACCACCTGGTACGGGCAAGACACTACTCGCGAAAGCAGTGGCCAAGGAGAGCGGGGCAAACATGATCGAGATCAGCGGGGCTAGCATCAACAACAAATACGTCGGCGAAAGCGAGAAGAACGTCCGCGCGCTATTCCGGCTCGCCAAGAAAAAAGAGCCTCTAGTAATCTTCATCGACGAAGCGGACGCACTACTAGGCGCGCGCGGTAGACGCGACCTAGGCTCGCGCCGCGAGACCATCAACCAGTTCCTGCGCGAGTGGGACGGCATGGACAAGATGAAGGCGTTCATCATGGTCGCGACGAACCGGCCCTTCGACCTCGACGAGGCCGTGCTCCGCCGTCTCCCCCGCAAGTTGCTCATCGACCTCCCACTAGAAGCCGACCGCGCGGCCATCCTGCGAATCCACCTCAAGGACGAAGTCCTCGATGAAGCGACGGTGAATCTAGAGGATATCGCGAAACGCACCCCGCTGTACTCGGGCTCCGATCTGAAGAACGTGTGCGTCGCGGCAGCGATGGCGGCTGTTAAGGAGGAGCTCGAGTTAGAGCAGCAGAGGGAGAATGATGTACAGGGCAGTGAGACAACTCAGAAGAGACGCGTACTCGCGGGCCGCCACTTCGATAAGGCCCTCCGCGAGATAGGGGCTAGTGTTTCCGAGGACATGGCTACGCTGACGGCGATCCGCAAGTTCGACGAGAAATACGGCGACGGAGGCGCTGCTCGCCGCCGCAGGCGCAGGGGTATGGGGTTCCAAGTTATCGCTGAGGTTCCGGATGCCCAGGAGGCTAGGGTACGGAGTGAACGGTGAGGCTGATGAACACCGATGGCTTGGGTTTGTATACAGATTTACACAATCACCTGACGGGAAGACTGTCCGGCCCATTAGCCATATAGTAAACCGCCTCACCTAGTAGCACTAGAGCCATAGAAAAATAATGCTATGACAGTGTGTATATTCGGCTATGCAATTCCGATCCTGCATATTCGTCCCTCTCCGCTGTATAGCTACCCCTATAGTGGTACGTTTTCTCAAATACTAACGGGTACACCTTCGACTTTAGCCCCCTAACGGGCCGAGAGGAACAGAACGTCGCCCTTGACCCAGACCTCTCGTTCCTCTTAAATGCTACTGCGAATTTTACTAAGGGGCGAAGTGAAGTAACAATATAGACGAGCTCCCTCCAAAAAAATCAAGCCTAACATGTGATATGTCCAAGTAAGTCACCCAACTTTATTATACACGTTCATTCATATTTTAAAAAAATAAATAAATAAACTGTTAACAAACAGGTTGTTTCGCCTTCGATAATAGCAAAGGCACCAGCTAACAATTATAAGACGGGGCTACCCATAAGTTAATAAGCATACAGTTTAAATGATACATTCCCTTACGATATATTAGCACCCAGTTGACTGACATTGAGACGCCTGCATGAGTTACATACGAACCTTAGAGCATAGATGGAGCCACCAATCGTAGAGCCTGAGATCCCAACTACAGCTCCAGGAGCAAGCGGAGATCACAACGAAGAAACTATCCCGTCTAAACGTACTCAATTGCCTGAAATTAGCCAGGATGCCCCGTCCACACAACCTCAGATCCCAACCGTAACTTCAGGGGCAACCGGCGAGAACGGGGAAGAAACTACTCGGCCCAAACGTACTCCATTGCCCGGAATTAAATCTCACTATCCAGTCCAAAGCCCTCGCTTAGGTCACGAAGCATCTATTTGTTCATGTGGCATCGAATTTGCCCAGGAAATTGGTTTAGACCACCATTGCAAGTCCTACCGGGGAACTAGGCCCAAATTCCCTTGCATATTCTGCACCAGACGTCGTGGCGCCCACTCCTTCCAGCAGCCGCAAAACCTCTTTCGACACCTTCGCGATCACCACGGGCTCCAAGATAGAGATATTGCCGAGCGTCTTTATGCACTACAGGGGACTGTAGCGCGTACCAACCTGTTCTGCCCGCATCCCAGGTGCCCATCTCGTAGGAATGCCAAGTTTAAGAGACCCTTCACCAGGCGGGACTACTTCGCACACCTAAAAGCCGTCCACGAGGTGACGCCCTTCCCGTGTCCCGTGCCCCATTGCTTAACGGTCGGGCGCAAGGGGTACATAACCGCAAGAGGCCTTACAGGCCATCTAGCTACTTGGCACTCCGATGCTCCGCAGTATCTGGAGAAATTCCGTAGGGAAGTTGAGAGGAAAAGGTATACCTGCGGTGGGTGCAAAAAGGGGTTTTACGACTTGAGCGAGTTCAGAATCCACTCTCAACTCGCCCATGAGTCGGACGAAGCTCTGTCTATCGATGGCCTATGTGCTGCGCTTGACAAGCCGCGGGAGAGTGAGAATATATCGTCAACTCCTCCGGACCCTTGATATATTTAGCGCTTCCTAGAATTTTGGTAAATTTTCCCAGCATAGCGTGCGATCCGTGTGGCCGTGCCCTAAGGCTTCGTTCGTTTACCATGTGTAGATGAAATTTGACCTCGTTAGGATTGTGATCAGTAGGCGTAGTGTTATTCACCTATTAAGACATCTCTCGGTCCATCTCTTCATGCGGTACTCCCTAGTCTGTCTTGTATGTACCGTTCGTGTTTCGTCGTTCTAGTTTATCAAAGTTTCTCTGTTTCCGTATGTTGGCGATTCGATGTTTTCTCTTATCTGAAATATAGGGGAAGGAGGTTTCTTATGGGTATGACTAAATCTTGAACATTAAAAATGGTTACATACATGTATGTACCTACCTAGTCAACATCCAATTAGTTGAACAACTAAAAGGGTAACTCGACTAGCTCTTGAACCGGCTGTTGAATGCCTGATTCTGTTGAGTTAGCTATCGCTCAGTAATATCATCAATCGTAAGAATCCTTAATTAAGCCAAGTTGACTGCGATTTCTGCGATTAGCACAATCACTAGGTGCCGTTTGCTACAGTGAAACGAATTCTGGGGTGATTGGTGAGATGCAAATATCTGGTTACTTCGGTCTTACATGCAGAATATTGCTTTGGATTCAAGGCCCTAGATTATATGTTGTGTAACCTTTATGTAGCCTCATTTCCAACCCCCTACTTCCACCCTATTTCGCTGAGTATCTTATAAACCGGGCGTCTGCAATGGCGCCTTGCTAGCCTATCATATCTAACATCTCAAAGCCTCCTTCGCCGACATTCGTTACCGAAAAAGACTTCCACCCTATCACGCCATGTATCCCATGCATTACCTCTTAAAGCAGCGACATTATGTTCCGTCTTAGAGAGAAATATGGAGTATTCCCCAAGCATCTTGTTGTTCTCGTCCGCCCCAGCAGCACACACAATCTTACACACCAGACCCCAGCCGCTTTCCAAAAATCTCTTGCCGCTTCAACCAGAGCCACTTCACCAAGATGTCAGACTACCTCGAGTACTTCGATTTTGACGCTTTCTCAGGTACAGACGAGTACACCTTTGACTTCAGCTACTTGAACGACCCTCCACTGATTGGCCAAGATGAGCAGAGAGCTGCTCCAGACCTTAATTTCTCGTTGCTGCCTGACGCCACCACTGCAGCTCCCGTGGAACCGTGAGGGTTTTTTTTTTAGCATTTGCTAACAAAAAGGGTGTAGCTGCTCATCCTACGTCCGTTCTGCAACCGAGATAGCACCGTAAGTTCTTCCTAAAGCTCATTGGATAATTCAGCTAATGATTATAGATGTATGGATACCAAAGTGGAGACTTCATCGTATCATTCGACAGCGATTGAAGGCTTGGTAACGGTTCAGTCCACAATAAATCAATATGATCTAGATACACGCGGTCATTATCCGGTTGAACGGATCGGATTATCCTGCGTCGAATGCAATAAATCATTCATAAACCAACATAGGCTGAAAGTGCATGCTGAGAAAGAAAGACACAGCTGCGTTGCGTGTTCGTGCGGTGCAAGGTTCGTTCGCCAGGATGCTTTAGAGCGCCACTGCACCTCTTTCCACAAACACGCAAACAGATTCCCATGTACATTTTGCAAGCGTCATCGCGGTAATCATGCCTTCCGCCGGCGGGATAACCTTATTCAGCACCTCCAGGGTTACCACAAATTCGAGCCCGAGGAGATCCTCAAAATCTGCCCGACAAAGAGGCAACCCGATCTCTGCATTACAACTTGCGAGGATCCTGAGTGTGGATTCTATCGAGACGGAAAGTTTTGGACCCTTCCTTGGGATGAAAAAAGGAAGCAGCTTCCCTTTAAGAAGCAGTCTGACTATAGCAAACACCTAAGGGACGTCCACAAGATAACGCCATTCCCATGCCCCGTTGCTGAATGCGAACGAGTTGGGGCAAAGGGGTACGTGGCTGGGAATGGCCTTGTGAAGCATCTAGCCAATCAGCATCCGGATGCCCCCCAGCACTTGGCAATTTTTCGAGAGCAGCTTCAGGGGGGAAATATTGTTTGCGATCGTTGCGGAAAGGGGCTTTCCCTAGCAGAGTTCAATATTCACAGCCGCCTTGCTCATTAACCTCAGTTGACGGGCGATGGGCCTGATATCTTACAAAGATGGCCACAGCGTGCGTCTTCCCTCCAATGTTGGCACTATTAGTGCTGCATTCTCGAGTTTTCTGGTTGGTTATGCTTCTCGTACACCAAGCCACCTATTGTTTTCTGCTTTTAGCTACCTATCATTCATTTAGGGGCCGGGGCTTTATGATGTAGCTAATCTTGCGAGTGGCCAACTTGGTATTGATTTCCTATGTTAATGACGACTCTCAGCTCTGTTCATTTGTATGACGCTCCTTCTAAACTACCTGTTTGCTCATGTATGCAATTTCATATTTTATCTTGATTTCATGGCCTGTCAATTTCTTTTTTTTTTTTTCAATTCAACTTGAACTAGTGGCAAGTAATTTCGTGATAGCATATAATATGTATTCAATATTTACTTTATCTCCTGCATCTCAACTTCAGTGTTTAACAACAATTTTCCCGCCAGCATCATGTGAGTCTAGCATCTTGTGGGCCTTATGAATATCCCGGTACTCAAACACATTCGTAGGCCTAGCATGCCAAGCGCCATCCTCGATCTTTCGCACGATATCTTGGAACGGGATAGCCGATAGGGGGAATTCAGGGGTACCGAGGACTTTGCTATGGAATAAGCTGAAGTGCACTCCTGACTCCATCTGCACCATGGGATTGAAGTCTTCCACCGGCGCCAATCCGCCTAGCCAGCCTGCCTGAAGTATTCGCCCGCCTGTTCGCGTTAGCCGGATTGACTCTAGAAGCACACGGTTCCCGACAAGATTCAGCGTTTTGTCAAAACGCGGCTGTCCTCGTACTTGGAGTGGCCGGTCGAGATCTGACTGTTCTAGAACAGTTTCAGCAGCACCCAGACTTCGAAGCCATTCAAACCGCTCCTCCCGCCGTGTAGTAGCCGTGACGATAGCCCCTGCATCAACAGCTAGATTTAGCGCCGCTTGTCCAATAGTGCTCGTCGCACCGCGGATCAGCAACCTTTCTCCGGGCTGTAAATCCAAAATCGTAAACAGACACGACCAAGCCGTGCAGTAGACCTCAGGCAAAGCCGCGAGTTGTTCCCACGGCAAGTTTGTCTCGGGGATCCGGATGACGTTAGTGAGGGGCACGGCGACGAACTCGCCGTACCCACCTGGCCGATTCCTGCCAAGGCCGCCCATGACACCGGCCACTTTAGCGCCAAGAGGCAGTTCGCCGCCGGGACACGCCTCCACGGTTCCCACGCACTCGAGCCCCGTGATGGGGTTCCATTCGTCCCATTCGCCTTTGCGCATGTGCATCTCGGCGTGGTTGACGCCGAAGGCGCGGACGCGGATTAGCGCTTCGCCCGCGGTGGGGACCGGCTTCGGCACCGTCTGGTAGGTTAGGACTTCCGGGCCGCCGAACGTGGATATGACGATCGCGTTCATAGTTTCCGACATGGTAATTATCGAATTGATAACGAAATCAATAGTATTGCTTTCAAGTTGCGAAAGTCGAGATATAATAATGATTTTCAATTAGGGAGCTGATGGGCTTCGGGGTCATAGCCATATTGCGCAAAGTGAACATTTCTTGTCTCCAAACACTTATTATATTAGGCGTTCCCCCGTGTGCTCAGAGGATTGCATGTTGGCGTGCGAGGGGCAAGGGCGCTGAATAATCGCCGACCATCTGCAAATAGAAGTTGACGCCCTTCGTCTGTCAATCATGAGCCTTCTCGAATATAACATCTGCTTACCAAGTCGAAGTATGCTTCGGGATGTGATTCTAACCCCGAGGATTTATCAATTAGTGTAATTACTAGCATCTCATATGTTCTCGATATGTTGCGATCGGAAACTACAGCGCCCCCCCCATTTAGGCACTCGTCCCTCAGCAATGATCTCAACAAATGTCCCAATTATTTGAAGAAAGCTACCTTGTTTGGACAACATTGTGTAGCGTCATAGAGGTTTTATTGATGTAACTGACATAGTTATGAAGTTGTGGACTGACTTCCACCCCTTTCTCCAAACATTGGGTTCTAATGGAGGCAATGGTATGATTACAGTAGACCGTGTCGTCCGAGGTCAAAAAAACGTCGCCGTCTATGTTTTAGATAGTGAATATGCGTTTTCGCTTTAGAAAAGTACGACAATGCCATTTTAAGAAGGGTTCTCTATGGCCTCGGTACCGAGACCGTCATCCCTTTGAATACTAGCTAGGTAATTCCATGTAGAATTCATTAGGCATACCATCCATGCCTTGCATCCAACTTCTAGCAAACCACCATCCTGGAAGTGGTAGGTAAGTTCTGCAGAAAAAAAGGGGGGGACAAATACCTTGAATAGGCAAGACCTCCGTAGCAACATATCGATGTGTAATTGAGTCCGGCCGAAGGCTCATACCATTATAACCTACGTCTACAAGGAGGTATGAATAGCTTATAAGCAACCGCCGGCAATAGGGGCAACATAATAAAAGAATACACGTGAGAAATTCACGCGAGCAAGAAACTAGTCAAAATAGGCGAATATACTTAATGGTTGTTATTAGTATCTCGATATATATACTTTCCGGGAGGAAATGGCCGTGAGTAGTCCACATGAACCGTATCAAGACAAACAAAGCTAGCCTTCCTGCTCGTACTTCCACGTGCGTGTTGAATGTCCACACCCTTAAGTTCTGGAACCGAGGTATAGTACCTGCTTTTATGGTTGCTGAGGGGGATGTCATGACCGCGATCTCCTGTGGAACGACTCCTGTCACCGTAGCTGGTCGCTAGGTCGCCGAGGCCTGACTTCCTATACAATACGCGCACTAGTGGCCGTATTCCTGGAAGACAGGAGGAAATGAAGTAGGCACATGGCTCTATCATGCTGAACATCAAGATGTCGGTACTAAGATACGTGAGGTCTGCCTCCGGATTCACCGTAAAAAAAGCGGCGAAACGAACGGTGGCAGTGATGATACCACTGAATACATAGGAGCCTTGTTAGAGTCTGTAAAGTACATATGCTAGGCATGAAGGTTAGGAGTGGGTTGAGAAACTTACAGACTGCCAGCCATGAATGTAAGGAAGATTCCAATCTTTCGCGTCTTGCTCATCTGCAAATGATATAGAGTAGGCAAAGGTGAGGCCGCAATGGCGATATCGATAAGAATGTTGGGTATGCCAATGTATGCGTATGAGGCTGTCAGATTTGCGCAGTGGCCGCCTGGAATCGTCTTGTCCCATTTGAACGCAAAGGGCTGGCAGATTGTGAATGCCGGTATGATGCCAGCAAAGAGGAAATTGCTGACGACGAAGCCCATGACAATAAAGACGATAATCCGAGTTTTTCTTTCAGTGAATATCCTTAGATAGAGCAGCAGGATTGCAATCTTAGGCAAAGTCATACCTAGTAGATATACGAACTCGTCCGCAGTCTGAAGCTTCAAAAAGGTCGCGACCGCTGTCGGGTCGTTTAGCAACAAGTAGGATATATGATGCCCAGCACCTCCAATTTTAACAAATACTTATCGCATAGAGTAGGTTAGCATTATAATTCTAATGGGAAGTGTTATATGGCTGTAATTAGTACTTACGGATGCAGATGATACACATAGATAGAGAACAAACATACGAGAGCGGATATAACACCCATATCTCCCACGTATTGCGTTCTGCGCAAAGAGAACGAGATAATATAAATAGGGCGTATATTATAGTAATAATGACTATAAAAGCCACGCCGGCATCCATAAGCTTCCTGCCAACGTCTTCCGCCAGATCCTCCGGTGGTAACGAAAAGAGTTCATCTTGGGTCGTCATCGTATATCGAAGTAAATGGGAGCTATTAGTTATGAAAAGATAGGATACCTCTCTTGACTTGGTGGGTGAAACAGTATGTGAGATAATCTTTAACGAATAACTTTGGTGGATCGAGAGGTGTTGATTGTTATATTGATTGCTCCAACTCCGAGGCCTACTCCTTTTTAGAAGCGATAAAACTACTCCATGTACCACGGAGTGATACAAAGAATCCGAACCCGGATGTATATTCGAGTATATCTTGCCCACATTAGATGCTCCTAACTAGTATTGATGCTATCAACAGTTTAGAAAACTTTGGCAAAGAGGGATCCCGATGCTTGCGATTTGCATCGTGTACGCCTCTGCTGTGCATGCCTCCTAAGCGATGTGGGGTCCTCCTTGGCCCAGATCTTCTATCAACAAGAGCATTGAAGACTTAAGGCTGAGCCTGTATGTCGATGAGACCTCTATTTTCTACCGAGTCGGTTCCCTTGATGCAGGTCTTCGCGCTTACGTAGGATACAACAACGGGGTCAAACAGGACGTCCATCCCATTTCGGAGGCCTAGACTACGGCTGGATTAAGAAGGTACGGGGCAAACATAGTCCAAAGAATCGATACTGGTTACACCAAATCCGTCAACTAATATATATCCCGTGGAGCAAGCTGGACTGGTCTGTTACCCCATTTGGGGATATTGTGCGTGACGTTTGATTTCGATGGAGCCCGACTCAGCTTTCAGCCGAATTTGGACTGTAAAGAGCGCGAAAGCTAGATTCGACAAGGTATTCTGGTACTCGAAGAAATATTGGTATATAGGTATCCTTTAGAGTGATAAAATCGGAACTATCGTCTTAGGAACTCATTCACCCCTGAAGGGACGGCATGGGAGATATCAATATTCCGTCAAGTTTTAGACGCGAAATTACTACAAAGTCCGGACATGTGTGTATACCTCTCAACTAAGCATGCAACTACCTGTGTTATATAATTAGTCCCTAAAGGACTAATAATTGACATTTCCTACTACCGGGCCTTGAGTGGGTTGATATGCGCCAAGCATTCAGGGGGTTGTCAGGTCTAAGAATTATCAAAATTGTAAGTAAGGTGCGATAGGATCAATCAGCCTCATAGAATAAAACTTAATATAGAGGAATGGAAACCATTGGGTGTAAAGGAAGATTTCGTAATGAAATGAGCCAAAGGCTGTTGAATTCTGGTAACTTATACATGCGTGTATTTCGAAGGAGTTGTTTCTTACATGTAGTAGATCTACGTTACCTGAAGCAAAGCCTAGAACTTAGCCTATAGACTTATGCAACTAAATGTAAGCTGTAAATATGCATTCGTGAATATTAATATTCCGCTGTATACACCTATGGACTTGAACTATTTACCTATGGGTTTCTCTCTGACAACTATGTTAGTCCGAGATATTGGAATATCCCTGAAAAATACAAACGAAGCAGTAGGCTGTAATATTGAACTCTGTTTAGAAGCTTTGCTGTTTCTTCGTATTAAGGGATAGCTCTGCTACGAGAAACAAAAGTGGCTGGATTAAGAGACTGTAGTTGTTGACTTGAATTGTCTGTTATTGTAGCACGCTTTGGAAACTCAAGTTCTATCAATGTGCTCGAGTTGAGCCCATTTAGGCTGCTCTACAAGCATTAGACGCCGACTTCACTTCGTCTCCCAGGGTTTGATAGTCTTGCCCTCTTCATACTTGCCGCCGACTGGTCTCCACATCAGCCAGAAAGTAAACGGTCCAACTTTCTCTGCAACCTCTTTCCATTTTTCGTCCGGAGTATCCGTTACGGGTACGTTGACGTTCTCTTCAATGTAGACGAACCCATTCGCTTCATATAGAGGTCGCCCGTATGGAGTCGAATCCAAGAAGAAGTCGACGCCCATTTCGTCGGCCTTCTTCATACCCCAGTCCATAAACTGCTGCCCAACACCCTTGCGCCGATAGTCGGGGTGAGTAAATATTATGAACAGGTCTTCATCGTGTAAGTTACTTCCGGCTAATGACGGGTATCAATACATGTACTCACAGACGTGAGGTCTCTGGGCTCTCTGTGACCTCGGCCTATTATGATTGACCAACGCTTTCTCCACAAACGAACGGGAGCCATCATTTGGAAACCAGGTGACCTCAGCGGCGTGCGGATTCGCAAACGGGTTCTCTTTATGGATATTCCAGAGGGCTGCTCCGGCTATTCTACCGGTCTCGGTATCGACGACCTTGTTCCAGTAGCTAGAGGGATCATGAGTATGCCACGACTTGAGCCGTGTCGCGGCCTCTTCAATGGCCGCCTCGCGCGCCGCTTCTCGCGTTCCGTGAATCGGGAAGAAAACGTGGAAGAACTTCTGCGGTGGATCTTCGTAAGATTCGAATAAGCACCTCGCAAGCGCGGGAAAATCCACGTCTGCGTTGATTTCTTGAAGTTCCAGAGGCATCGTGGTCAATTGGATATGAATGAAGTCTTTAAGCTGGACAATTTTCACGAAGTAAAGGGAGAGGGGAAACTTATGGCTGATCAAAGGGATCAAAGGGCATTTATGTCAGGTAGCGCTGTTGGTTGTGGGATTGGTACGTGTCTTCAATTTGCTGGTTACCAACACTTAAAGATATAAATACCTACATTTCCTGCAGAATTTGGGTCTTTAATGAGCTAAAGTGCTTACCTGGATACTACTATTGATTAGGAAGTAAGTATGATAACATCGTCAAGCTTACATGTAACTATTATGGGGGACTCCGGCTTCAATGCGGCAATACCGGTTGGGTCTCAGGAGAGGATTTTAACGACTTTGAATTACATTGTCTTGTATTCGAAGTGTAGTTATCTACTGTGCCGTGTGTCTCTTTTATTCCAAATACTTCATCCTGAGTTCATCACTAATCAAGTACCAAACTGGAAGGGCTGCTCCGGGCTAGAAACTGGGTCGAATAGATGATGATCTCGAGAGTTGATTGGTCGTTGCTACTTTATTATCCTAGAAAATACTATATGGGCGCCTCTTTGTCAACACATAATTATCGCGAGGGGTTGTATCTGAAGCGATATATTCTTTGTGAAGCCCCTTTTTGAGGATATGTGGGGCAGTATCCTTTATTGATCGTTGTTCTCCTGCGAAATTTAAACTATAGCCATGTCAACTAAATAATAGGAATGCAGCCAGTGTCTATGTGCTTGTAATATGTTTAAAATAGGACGGATGATTCTTCACATATAGTTGGTAGAGGGAGGGCGGGCAGTATGACTGATTCAGGGGTAGCTAATACGACGGGCGGGGAGACTGACAGCGTAGAACTCACTAGACTTCTTCTTAGAGGCTACTTGGAACAGGCCAGGGGAGGCTTGATTTATCCCTTACTTTAGAGGATTTATAAACTTGAGCAAGGCGTGGGTTAGGTTAGGGTGGGCCATCATGCCTTGCTTCGTTGACCACCAACGAACTAGACCCCTGGTTTTCACATGTGAATTCATTCATGGTACCCCAGTGGTACTTTTCCATAATGGCGTGACAGCCTTTATTAATTGTATAATTCTTTATGGTATATTTCTATAGTCTAATATTGATGATCGTCGCTTATGGTCTTGATACATGACGCTATTCCCATGTATCTTGGGCCGTGGGGCCGACCATAAGTTTTGCTTAATCTAGCGTCTTGACATTATTTTCGTCGGACAGGCTATCTCCAAAATAATGGCATGGTACTCCGTTGTTCGACCGTGATAGCACTCTATGATGCTCAAACGAGGTGTCCTGCACTGAAGGGGTGTCCCCACATGTTTGGTGTTGGGGGCGGGATCCGGTCTGGTATCGCTTTTGAAGTCATGTTCTGAGCCCGCATGGTGGTGGATCAGTCCGAGCTGGCATTGCACACGCCGCTGATGGAGCCTAACCCTCTGCGCGCCTAAGTCTTGTAAAGGCACTCGAACGAAGGTAGATCCGTCCTAGTCGCTGCGACATTGGAGTTGGTAACGGATATTTCGATGAGCTGGATATCGAGTCGTTGAATCCGAGTTACGAATATTGTCCTCTATACTTTTCGGTATTGTAGTTGTCTGCTACTAGAGGGAGCTCTTGCTGGGTCCCTTCTTCCACCCTCCGGCCAAACCAGTTCTCTCTTCGAGTGACTCGACCGAAGATTCGCGGTCCGCATTGTGCCAAGACGCAAACGATGGTCAATACAACGACGGTAACAGCAGCCGCAACCCCAATGGCGATAGCGAAGTCCCGCGCAAAGTTGCCGTTAACCTTAAACGTGGCCATTGTAAAGTTTTATGTTGTATTCCGGATCAGTAAACGTTTGAGAGTATCGCCTCTTAAGTATGAAATAGATTCGCGAGTCTGGGGCGGTGTTACGGAGCCGAGATGATCGCCCCCAATGATAATGAAAGCAAATAGAACAATACTAAACTCTTTATAGAAGCCTCTTCTATTATATAGTAGATGCTTGCGGCTTTGTGACCTTTATACAATGAAACAGCTCTGGTAGAACAAAACCTGTAATATCTTCCAACGGGTCGGAATTGACAAGTACCTCCCAGTGCACCAGACAGCTGGCCATGAGTGATATATGTATAAGCAAAGTCCTACGCCTCTTACCTATCAACCGCCGATGCTTGTCTCGAATATACCAATGTTGGTTCCGTCTTACATATATCCGAAGCTGCCGAGTGTCGAATGCGGGCGGTGCTGGGATCTTGGCTAAGAAGGATTGGGTAAGGCTTCAGCGGCAGCGGTAGCGGTACACGAAACATGCATAGAACGTTTGGATGCGCGTACCTATCCAGGTAGGTACTTGACTTTGATTGGTGCCGATATGCGACACAGCCCAACTCATCCAGTGATGTGCGCTGTAGGGCGACCTGAAGATCAGCTAGGCCTATTAATAGCCGGCATTTAAGCGCCGTTAAACTCGAAAGACAAGCGCCGGCCTAAGCATTCGCGGCTACTGACAGAATAAATAATATAATTACAGCGATGGGCTGTGTATAGGCGAGAAGAGTATCATAATTGAAGATCAATCTTCATTCATTACTGGGGACTTGTACCAGCTTTCGAGAGGAATACACTGATGGGTAGGTAAGTACTAGGAATGATTATGGGCGCGTCTAGGGCTGACACGTTTTGAAGATGGGGCTTCCAGTTACCGACTTTGGGTTGTCAGCTGCCCCATTGCACACGCGTTATGTGGCGCAGACAGCCCTTTGTTACAGCCGTTTTCCTTCAATAACCAACTGTGCCTGTTTCTTATAAATTGCTTGAAACAATTGTGGGATAAAGAGTTATTAACCCAGTTCTCGTTTATGAAGTCGTAAGCCATTTAGTTCGCGCAGAATGAAACCGAATTAGTCTAGAATTCGCAGGTGATGTGTACTGTGGACTCATTAGCAGGTAGAGTTGCCTGTTCTGATTATTAGTGTACCTATGCAGGATTTCCCTGCCTATTTTACTACTGGGTACCATACATGTATCGTGCCGCATTATGAGCATATATGTGCCTAGTCTCAATGCTGTCTTTGAGCGGAATCTCTTACTTGCTAAGGCACGAACGGATTGCGTAACACAATGGAGTTCTAGTTTTGAGGTTGGTTAAAGGTCTATAACCTGAGTGGACTTATGGTAGATTCAATCAAATCATATGGAGGCTGTGGCGGAGTGGTTCCAGGGCATGGAACAGTCCTTTTTTTGAAAATTGAATCCAATATAAAATATCTTATGAAACTATTATACTCGGTATATTACTGGACAGTCACGCTATCGCGCGAGCTTTTATCTGAGTGCCTCCTACGTGTGGGTAGACTTGTTATAGTTGTTTCTACCTGGTTAAACTGGAGCGTCATAATTGACCTAGAATTACCAGCATGGCATGGTTAGAATGGTTGGAGCGGTTATTCTAAACAGAGCACCTGGATCATATTCGATTATAATGAACTGACTTGAAATGATTCCTCCAGGGCTCTAGTTAAAACCATCCTAGGGGCCAGCAAGAGTACCTGTTTCCTGGAGCGATTTCATTTCTCGGAACACTGTGCAATGATGATACAGTTTAAGCTCACCACAATCCATCTTGAATGCTAATAGTCTCGTGTGGCAACTCTTCAGTCATCTTGTGCTTAACCGCTGCTTCTATTTTTGCCTTCCTTTCTCCCATGCCCCACATGTGAATCTTCATTAGATCGCCTTGCAATGCCTTTATATCATCATCCCTCATTAGGAAGTATTGTTTCATCGATTTGAAAAGATACCAGGGGCTGTCTTCTTTATCGGAGATATCAATCCAAGAAGTAAAGAGCTCTGCCCTGCCGCCGCCGCGGCGTGTAGCCACAAGTCCAAAGATAGCATTATCGTATCCAACCCAATCCTTACCAGAAGCCAATGCCATAGCCATACCAGCGCGTAGTGGAAGTTTGGCATTTTGGAGATCATCATCAATCACAACGAGGAGCCAAGGGAAAAGTAACGATCCGTCACCAAATGCGCGGTGGTCCGGACGTCTAAACACTCGGCCAAGTTTTCTTTCGGTGTCGGTGATCCAATAACGACTCAATCCCACTATGTGATTAATTTTCACTTGCGCAAACACCGGGCTTGGGAACGACCTGAGATGCATGGCGGGAAAAGTTTGGTCGTCGCACAGTTCGACGTGACAGGAAGCTGGGTGGAATTTTTCTTCGTAATGGTTCATCATCATGAAAAACTCTTCCACACTAAGGACGAAACAAAAGCGGATATACGCCTTGAATCGGTTCTCTTTGTAGTCTTCCGTGTCGATGTATTCAAGAAAAGTCTCTCTCTTTTTCTTCACATATTCAAGCTCTACGTATTTCTTTCTCTCTTGATCGACTGTGTTTGCTTCCATCAACTTCCCAAGTTCTGTCACCCATAACGGAGTGGTGTGTCCCCCTTTCCCATTGAAACATAAGATTTTAAAGCGTTCCAGTGCAAGCCGATATTCGAAGGGGTCGATTTTAGGATTTAAGGTGTTTGGTTCGGTCGTATCGTTGTCATTGCGATCTAGAACAACAATATTTGCCCGCTCAGCACTCGCTATACCCAAACTTCGGATATCCAGAGTTCGGATACTTGGAGTTCGAGAGGCTGGTGCTGGTAAGCCGGGCTCGATTGACTCCCTCCAATCTTTGATGGTTTTTGTTTGAGATTGAGAACAGTGAGCGTTGTCCCCGTCACCAGAGGAGTCGGCGGGAGCGTTTTCGAGATTAGGGAAAAGAGAATGGAAGACATGCAAGTATTTTGCCTGTAGGAGCGGAACGAAAGACTTGAGTTGCTCAGATGCTTCTAGGAGGTCTGAACAGGCTTGGTTGACTGAACTGAACTGGGTTCGAGTTACGGTTTCACGGTTCTAATAAAATTCATTATTAAAGACAGATAGATATCATGAATATCTGAGGTTTACCTCGGTTACTTGCTGTAGCTGTTTAATCTTTTCATGAAATTGATCAAAGCACTCCGACACTCGGTGATGATGAGGGGGATAGTCATGCAGATGCTCATAGTCCGGATATTGAGTCCCTGATCTAGGACTAAGCCGTTGTTTTTCGGGACTGGGCGGAGAAAAGGTTGGAGCCATAGCAATATAATATTATGTGCTGTCTCATTAAAGAAAACATGAATTCTTGTTGATGTCAAGAACTTGATGAACTAGTGCTACCGTGGGTGGTGGGGCTGATAGCAGGCAGGGCGCGTGTCTCAACGTGTCACTTACGTAATGATAAGGGGCTCTAGTCACGTGTCGAATAGCTGGGCTTTACGTAGGTACCTATGTACCTGGATCGATAACAGATAATGTTGTGTGACGTCATTAACGAAACCAGGAAATTATGGATATCAACGCCAGCTGCATTACTCTTCTATGGAGCTTTTGGTCCGGAAGCCTCTCGGGGCTGCATCATGTCAAATGAGATTTCCTTTTCTATATTGATTATGATGCTAGCAACAAACACCTAATTAGATATCCTCGAAGGAAATAGAGTAGCAATGAACTATGCGTTTAGGGCGTGTTCGCAGTTGACAACCTCGAGCATACGGCAACTCGCTGGCCGTCGTCTTGTTAATATCAAGTATGCTTCGACTTTAATACCGAGAGCGATAGCGAACCCGGTGCAAGCACCTCCATATCGGCATTTTGTAACAACACCATGTACGAGACAAGAAAGCCTAAGTGACGAGACAGCAAGGGAAACCAACCAAAGAGACCAAGCAGCGCACGAGAAAGAGGTCCGGGCGGGGATTGAAGATGCTACGAAACAACAAATCAGACGGCCCTGGCAGAGAGAAGGCGCCGATAAACCTCCAGTCGATGAGGAAAGGCGTGGTATGAATAAGGCTATGACCAAGGGCATGTGCAATCAGACACCTACATGTTAGAAGACACTGACAACGGACTAGGCAAACTCCTAACTACTCCGACCCGACTCCTCAAACTCATTCTCCCGCTTCCCGTCGACGCGACACACGACGAGCAAGGCAACAAAGGAGAGTTCCGTTCTCTGGCGCAAAATGAGGATATCCAACCCCTAGCCCTACTCGTCCACCCTCAACAACCACTTTCCTACCTCGAGCGTCTAATCCAGGCCGAGCTCCCACCAGTCCGCGATAGCGACGGCCGCGAGAAGATGCCAAGCGTGTACTTCCTAGCCGAAGGTTCCGAGCGAGACGAGACAGGCGAGAAGGTTGGTATAGGGAAGAAGAAGGCCAACATCGCGTCATACTCGGGCCTAGGCCGCGAGGGCGCCGACACGCCGGCCGAGCATAAGGACTGGGTGCGCTGGAGCAGCAGCACCGAAATTGGTGATTTCATCCGGGACGCCGCGCGCGGCCGCGAATTCGCTATCGAGATCACCGGCCACAACACCGAGATGCGCGTCGGCGTTCCTAGCTTCAACGACCGCACGCACTACATGCGCATCAGGCTGCGGCGCATGTCCCACAAGATCGATGAGCTCTCCAAGATCAAGGATGAGTGCGATATGCTCGCACACCGCGGGGCCCATCGGATCGCCAAGGCAGGGTTTGTCGCGTTAGTTGGTTGGTGGGGGACGGTGTATTTTCTCACTTTCCACACTGATGCCGGCTGGGATCTTATGGAGCCTATTACGTACCTTGCGGGCCTTTCTACGATCATGTTCGGTTACCTCTGGTTTCTGTTTATGAGTCGGGATCTCAGCTACCAGGCCGCTCTGAGAACCACGGTTTCGCGGCGGCAGAACTTCTTGTACCAAGAGCGTGGTTTTGATCCACAGAAGTGGGAAATCCTGGTACACGATGCCAATGCACTGCGGAGAGAGATTAGGACTGTGGCGGAAGAGTACGACGTTGACTGGGACGAAATGAAGGATCTGGGCGGGGAGGAAGTCAAAGAGGTCCTCGAACACGAAGAGAAAAAGCAAGGCGGAGCTGACCATGACCGCGAGGATAGAGATCACAAAGAGAATGAGAGCCATAAGCCGGATAAGAGTAAGAGTAACGAGTCATGATACCCGAGACGTACACATAGACGCATAGAAAAACGAACCTGCGATGTCATCCGATTCCAGCTAAATTTTGTGACTTTTGTGCTACACTATATCAAAGCCTGTGGAAGCCAAGCCTAAGTGGAACGACCTTTTTTGTTTTGTCTATACCTGCGTAGTTTCAACAGTTCCTTTCCTGTAAATCCTTCGCAGTAGCTACCGCCGTAAACGAAAAACTTTTGTTCGTCTATATCCTTTACGCTCGCTTGCAAACAGGAACCACTAAAATGGTCGATAGCAGAAGAGGATCATGGTATGATTAGGCACTCAGCATCTGCCTCATAACCTTGATCTGCTCTAGCACACACTCCTTGCTGGTGCCACCCTTAGCAGCTCGCATCTCGACACTGCGCTCGTAATCGAAGTACTCGGCAATATCCTTCTCAAAACGGGCGTCGACTGACTTGAGTTGTTCATATGTAAGCTCATTCATGGGAGTTTCGGTCTTCTCAGACAGCGCGACCACGCGGCCCGAGATGTGGTGGGTCTCTCGGAACGGCACGCCCTTGCGGACTAGGTAGTCAGCGATGTCAGTAGCGAGCATAAAGGGGTCGAGCGCGGCCTTCATCTTCTCGGGCTTGATGTCGAGAGTGGCTAGCACGCCGGTCGCGATCTGAATGCTGTCGCTGACCGTCTTAACAGTATCCAGCATGGCCTCCCAGCTCTCCTGTAGGTCCTTGTTGTAGGTACTAGGCAGACCCTTCAATGTGGTCATGAACCCGGCCATCTGGCCGAATACACGACCGCTCTTACCCCGCAACAGCTCTAAGCTGTCCGGGTTCTTCTTCTGCGGCATCAGTGAGCTTCCCGTCGAGTACGCGTCAGCTAGGCGCACGAAGCCAAACTCGGCCGTCGAGTAGATAATCAGGTCCTCGGCCCATCGCGACACATGCTGCATGAGCATCGACGCCCACTGCAGCGTCTCGGCGACGAAATCGCGGTCCGCTACACCACCCATCGAGTTCCAGAGCAGGCCATCAAAGCCGAGCTCCTCAGCCATCATATCACGGTCAATACCGAAGGGGTTACCCGCAAGCGCACCGCAGCCAAGCGGACTCTTATTAACACGCTTGATGACCTCACGCAGACGCTCGAGATCCCCCGCGAAGGCCAGACTGTACGACATGACCCAGTGGCTCCAGCGAATAGGCTGCGCGCGCTGCAGATGGGTGTAGCCCGGCATGACGTGCTGGACCTCCTTCTCGGCGCGGTCGGCGGCGACCTGGAGGAAGACGACGAGGTGCTGCTCGATCTTGCGCAGCTCGTCGCGCAGCCACATGCGCATGTCGCAGGCGACCTGCTCGTTGCGGCTGCGGCCCGTGTGCAGCTTGCCCGCGACCTCCTTGCCGATGATCTCGCCCAGGCGGCGCTCGTTGGCGGTGTGGATGTCCTTGGCGCAACAGATAAGTTAGTAACAAACGGTGGTGCTCCTCTTCTCCTAATATCGGACATGTGTGGGTCCCCACCTCGTCTACGCCCGGCACGATCACGAACTGCCCGTTCTCCCACTCCTTCATCACCGCGTGCAGGCCCGTCTCGATCTTCTCGAACTCATCTGCTGTGAGGATGCCGCCTTTCTTGTTCGCGCGCGCGAAGGCGATGCTGCCTAGGATGTCCTGCTTGTACAGCGCCTTGTCAAAGTGGATACTCTCGTTGTAAGCTACCATGAGGGGGTCGAGACCGCCTGGAACGGCGTTAGTATAGGTGATTAGTACTTGTAGCTAGACACATCATTTCACTTGCATCATGCCATTTTCGAAGCCAAAGTATAGGAGGCCCCTGAGAATCCCTTTGAAAACATATGTTCTATGAGACTATGCAGAAAGTATCATACATACCTGTGAAGCGGCCTCCCCATAGCATGTTCTCACCGGGTTTACTGCTGGACGCCATGATTTGAATAACTCGTTGATATGAATGGTGATCCGAGAAAATTAGACGTCAATAAGTCACCGTCCCTTATTAAGTATTAAGTGACTCATGAAGCGGCTTAAAGCGGTGTCTCGAAGCTGAGATTTTGCTTATCAAAAATGATTGTCATGAAAATTGATTCATCCACGCTTCAATTGACGCATATCTCGAAAATCGGAGCGCTGATTCGTGGATAAAGACATGTCTATGCGTAAACAAGTACCTAATAATTACGAGATATAATGCGCTTATCCATATAAGGGGACTGATAAGCTGAAAAGCCCCAGGCCGATTTCTTCCTTTTTCTGACAAACAGCAAATTTCATCCTGATTGCCAAGCTAATTATTTTCTAGCTTCTCATTTGCAAATACCAGAATGGATAGATATTCTAAAATAGTACAGCGGACTCTGCCGTGAATAACCTATAAGTCTCAGTAGACAACGCTATTCCCAATATCCCTTATAAACGCTTAATATCGGGTCCTTACGTAGTGTGATGAGGGTCCGGCATCTAGGCACTCGTCGTTCTTGGCAAGGGCCATTGGCCTTATTCCGGAAGTCTGCTGTGTTACCTGGGCACGGTCTCCTCTTCAGTGAGGAGACGGTCGATATAGTTTGTGCTACAATGCTGAGAAATAGCTGTTTGCCTATTGGATACCTTCAGGTTGGAACAACGTACGCCACCCCGTGTCTAAGGCTGGAGGGTACGTCCGGTACACTTTTGTGTGGACATGATGGCTTGCAGGATTGCGGCTGTCAGAATCGGATCAAGAATCTGGGGAACTTCTAGATCGATGACCCGATAGTCCTAGGCTGAGCTGACTGGCACCACTATCCCCTGATTTCTCCTCGAACGACAAGGCCCCCTGACAGCTACCGCCCGTCCGTTTACAGGTCTACAGGGGATCTCCGTAACCGCAACCCCACTACCAGACTGGTCGGTACCAGTCCTTGTGCCTCTGAATTCCAAGTGGTATGACGTTCGCGAAAAAGGCAACGAAACGGAGTCGCCGTTTGTTGGCTGTCAAGTTTTCAAATTTGAGCGATTCCTGCATTATTTGTCGTCCCACATTGACACCTGAGCATCTGGATAGCATTCCAGGAAGATTCTTTTTCCTCTTCTATCGCCTTCTTTTCGGCATCCCCAGTTCCTGACGAAGCAACGCTCAGTAACTAGTCAGGGACTTATCACATGAGCGCACCGTCGAGCTCCCTAGTTCAGTATTTAAGCCTTATCAGTGAATCCACAGCGCCGAGCATGAGTGATAATTCCCCACCCCTCACGGCCTTAACATAATCGCCTTCTAGGGCCTTGATCTTGATAATTCTGCATTACCGTTATCCATCAAGCAAGATGCCTCTATCCGTAGTTCATCTGCCAGATGGACAGAGCTTCACAGTCCAGCCGGTCTTCTCTGGACTCTTCTTCAAATCCAACGAGCTAAACCCCCACCATGCACCCTTCCCCGTAGGCTGGACAGTCGTTCTCCACAGCGAAGATAATGCTGAAGACCAACTGAACAGCCTCACACTTCAAGATGACGCCAATGAGTCTCGCTCCAGACGGAGTCATATTCATAGATATAGCAGGCCGACCCTGCAAAATGACACCATCTTCATATCATCCATCTCGAACCCCTCAAGCAGCGAGTTCAAGCCCCACGCTAGTCAGTCCCGCCAAATTGCCATGATGCTCTGGGTGTCACTGTACTGGTATTTCCAACAACCGGAGCCATCTCCGTACGTTGAAACGGAGCAATCAAAATATGCTCCCCTGGAGGCGAGACCAAAGGGCGATTGGCGTATTAGAATAAAGCGCGAGGGTGTACTACGCACCCGGAACATGATGCCTAAAATGGAGAGAATGGGACTTATATCAAGTCTAGACTCGGCTGTCGGAGAAAGCTCCAGCGAGAGTAATCATGGATGGGACCAAATGTTTGTGACACGACGGGCGTTCTGGCAAATCCACAGCGGCCTATTTCTATTCACATTGCAGCCGCTAAAGCAGAGCTCTTCCTATCCGGGGTCGCCCAATAACAGCCGTCCTACGTCGCCGGTCAGGAGTGAAACGGGCAATATAGCGACTTTGTCCAACCACCTATCCGTCGAAGTACCAGTCAATTCCTCCGTTGGGCCGTATAATTCGGCCTCTCACTTACCAACCTATTTCCCACCGGCACCATTACAGTATATCATAACGAACAATGTCCGGCATCCACTACGGCAGAAACCCCCACATATGGGCGAGATCTTCTACACACGCTTCATACCTACTGTGGGGAAGTACCTTTCATTCCGAGTGGCTTCGCTTTCGCCAAAGCCCGTCCCTTGCCTCGGACCCATCACGCCAGGAGAAAGGGAGCACACACACCTGAATACCCTATCCGATACATCACTCCTCCAAATGTGGCTTGCTAATCCAAGAGTCTCAAAATTCTGGGGAGGCTACTACCCCAATTTTCTCTCGAACGCTCTTCAATCGCGTCATTCTTTCCCGGCCATCGGTATGTGGGACGGAGTACCTTTTGGGTACTTTGAAATTTACTGGGTCAAAGAAGACAATCTAGGGCGTTACATGGGCAACGAAGCGCAAGACTTCGATCGGGGAATACATGTGTTTATTGGGGAAGAGTGGGCTAGAGGAAGGGTACCACAGTGGCTCTCAAGCATCGTCCAGTGGTGTTTCCAGGCGGACTGCCGGACGATGAATATCTGCCTTGAGCCAAGGGTTGATAACGCGAGGTGAGTTCGACTACATAATTGATAAATACCCCGAATTTGCTAACATATGTCCAGGTTCATCCAGCACCTCCAAGCTGGGGGGTTTGGCAAGGAGAGGGAGATATCATTCCCCCACAAGCTAGCGTGGCTCTGCCGTCTAAGGAGAGACACTTGGGACGGGCCAACGATGTGAGAAGGGAATGTTGATTCATGATACCAATTTTTAATCTTCCTGCATCCGGTGGCGCAATCGTATCATCTAGACTCCATTCGAGCGCGTGATACGTGCATTTTGCGGCGCTGATGCATATGCATGGAGAGGAAGCGATGATTTAGACACGGGGATTAGACCGACTTCGTTTTCAGCTCCGGGCGAGGTAAAGGGCAACTTTGGGCTCACAGATACATCTGACGTCGAGCATTACATAGATCGTGAGGTATTTTGTCTGAATTAAAAGTTATCGAAGCTCATTATGATACAAGATAAACTCCGACGCTGATTTCAAGCAAACTTTCAAACCGCAACCGGTGCTTTGCGACTCTTCCGATTCGCTCAGGCAGCCATCGTGAGACCTTCCTAATGTGAGTACCCGCTGCTTGGTAGTTACATGGTATACATTCGGGACCGAAAGTAGGCTAAAACGGTGGCGTCAATGGTCTGAATCATTGACTTCATCGATACGTCGCATTGTTTCAGCTTGGCGCTCCCTAGATAGGTCGTTATCCATCACATAAAGACTTGGGCAACTTTCGCGGGCCACGCGACCTCCCTGGTGTAATACGGGCTCGAGGATTATATACGTAGGCAGATAACCATACGCACGCAACCCCTGCATACACGAGCTACTAAATTAACACTTCCGGTAGATACTACGTCCGTGACGCTACTTCACGGAGCTTGTTCGCACCGACCAAACGCCGGCGAAACGGGCTATCCGGACCAGCTTGAAGTTTATTAGGGACCGCTTCCACGAGCCGTCGGTCTCATATCGCAGCGATTAAACAACCATTGATTTATGTTCTTTTCCGTATTGCGAAACAACCACAATCGCATTACAAGACCCACTCAATCATCACGTCCAAAATGCCTGCTTCGACGCGCACCATTCTCGTCGTCGGCGCGACAGGGCAGCAGGGGGGCTGCGTGCTAGCGGAGCTCGAGAACCTCGTATCCACCAACAGCACCGCCACCACCAGCACATCCCGAGCCAACACCGACAACAACACCAACGCCAAGATCAAAGTCCTCGCGCTCACGCGCACCGCCTCCTCGCCCAAAGCCCAAGCCTTAGCATCGCGGTTCCCGGCCCTAGACCTAGAAGTCGTGGAGGGCGACACGCGGACCCCGGAGCCCATCTTCGCGGCGCACCCCGCCATCGACGCCGTGTTCAGCTACACCACGCCGCCGGATGAGGAGCCGCAGGCGACGGTGCTGGTCGATGCCGCGGCCGCACACGCTAAGAAGGGACAAAGTAAGGTGCATTTCGTGTTCTCGAGCGTGGACCGCGGCGGCGAACCTAAGTCTTGGGATACGCCGACGGATATCCCGCATTTTGCGGAGAAGCACAATGTCGAGGTGCATTTGCGCGATGTAGCGAACAAGTCTGGGGGTGCGTTGACGTATACGGTGCTCAGGCCCGCGGCGTTTATGGATAATCGTGAGTTGCTTCTTACATACTTACCTCGCTACACCCCATAATAGGGGTCTGGGTCGCAGTCGCTACTCCACGCTACCCCTAACCCCTTACTTTACGCCTTGCGATCCATAGCTAATCTATCTATCTACCTCCCTCCAGTAAACCCAGGCACCTTCGGCCTCGTCTTCGCAAGCCTCTGGAACACAATGCCCGCATCGCGCAAACTGCAACTCGTCAGCGTGCGGGACATCGGGGTCTTCGGGGCACAAGCGCTACTGCACCCAACCGACCCGCAATTCCTCAACCGCGCCGTCGGGCTCGCGGGCGACGAGCTCACATTATCCGAGGCGCAGGCCATTTTCCGGAAGCGCGCGGGCAGGGAGCTCCCGCAGGCGTGGAATGTGGTGGGCTGGGCGGTCCGCAGTCTAGTCGCTGCCAAGAATGTCGGTGCTATGTTCCGCTGGTTCGAGACCGATGGGTATGCGGTTGATATCAAGGCGCTGCGGCAGCAGGAGCCTAGGTTGCAGGATTTGGATACGTGGTTCAGGGAGAGTAGTAAGTTTGAGTTTGCCGAGGGGCAAAAGTGAGTCAGATGAGGCGGTGAGCGGCGTATAGTAGGCGTTACGCGGCCTGCCTCGGAGCCTTGGGGTCTGCCTAAGGAGTCCCCGGTGGGTGGTATTATTGATATTACTGGATTAGTTGGGTTTGAAGATTCTCACGGACCGATTATGAGTGGCGGGTCGCCTCATTTGTTGGTTCTTTGCGCACCGGAAGTGCTTATCGAGGATATAGAAATTGAGTAATTGAAATGACCGTCACGCTACCATCCCTAATACGACGATATAAGAGCGTCGGTGCCTAATGTGAAGAAATTCTGCCTTTGAAGGGTGTGGTAATTTAGCATCTGATTCCGAATTATAGTAGACTTATTACATGGTGTGTAACGCAAAGGCATACCTGAAATGAACTAATAGGTTGTATATCTAGCCAGGCGAATCATGACTTTCGACGACGTGGCGATGCCCAACGATTAGTACAAGCCATTTAAGCAGGTTAGCTGGTACTTATTTCGACTCAGCGGTATTGCTGGGATTAGACAACTAGATAGCTTCATCAATATTATCACGACCTTATTCTACATAGTAGTTATTGACAAATTCCCTATCATGGAACCTCCGGACGGAGAGCCTGTTGTCGCTCCAGCACGACTATGCGACAGATGCCAGGTACTGATGTTCGACGACGAGGCTGCAGGTGGCCGGTTATTCGACCCTTCAAAACACTCGGAAGATTCGGAAGATTCGGAGGACAGCGAGGATTCAGAAAATGGTGAAGATTCGAGAGATCTCGAGGATGGCGAAGATGATGAAGATTCGGGAGACGGTGAGGATTGGGAAAATGCCGAATATTGCCCCAAAGAGGGATATTGGTACTTACCACTCGCGTATGAAGTCCATGATAGCCTTCCTGGGCTCCCAATCCTCCATCAATCTGCTCGTGACGGTTGCGACTTCTGTGAATACCTTCGGGAAACCATTCTTCTCAAAGGTAAAGTTCACCCTGGCGAAGGATCGAGCCGCATAGTACAGCTAGCTCAATGTGGAGTCACAATACACCTATCTTATTTATGGACGGCACCGAATTCTGACCCCGAGGGTGCTGGAATCCTCTCACTAGAAGCTACGGTTATACCTGACCGCCGGAGTGAAGAAGATATCACGTTCATATTCATAGTAGATGGCATTGAAGGTAAGAATCTCAGAACAAGCCCATATTACGGAGAAAATATTGCTTTGAGATATCGCTATAACATTTTGCTAGAGTATGAAAACGTTGCGAGATGGCTTAGAATCCGAGCTCTCCCATGCAGCGGCAATCGTTTTAGCCCCAAATCAATCACTTGGGCTCGGTCGAAGATCAATGAATGTATAAAATATCATTCTCACGCTCATCACACTCCCGGGTTTCTTCCCGAACGACTCATCGACGTTCGAAATCAGCAAATCAAACTTATACACACAAGAGACATTCAGTCAACTCAGCATTACATCCCAACTTATGCAGCTCTCAGTTACTGCTGGGGTCCTGAGTCTGACGCTCGACACCAACTTACAACAACAGAACACTCACTTTCGGAGAGGCTCTTAAATATCCCTGAACAGCAAATGACACCTGTTCTACGCGATGCCATACTTGTTTCAAGAGCACTATCTATCCCGTACCTATGGGTTGATGCTTTGTGCATTATTCAAGATAGTAAAGATGACTGGGAGCAGCAATCGTTCCTGATGCATAAGGTCTACGGGAATGCCCACATCACTATTGGTGCATTCGGATCGGACACGTGCACAAAGCGATTTGTCCCTATGGAGCAGCCGGAGTTTTACTTGCCGTTTCAATCAACCATCGATTTAACGATCAAGGGCTTATTGAAAATGAGATTTTACGAAGACGGCTACAGTAAGACGAAGGTAAGCACCGGGTGGCTAATGTTTTCGGAACGCCGCCAGTCTCCGTTGATGCGACGCGGATGGGCATTCCAAGAGAGCTATATGTCAACTCGAGTGCTTGAGTTTGGACCGCACGAATTAGTTTTCAGATGCCCAACACTATATCAATGTATAGGAGGTCCAGAGTGTCTGGAACGCGAATATAATGTTGTTGAAGAGTTGGACAAAGTACAAAGCGATTCGGAGATTCACGAATGCTGGCAAAACATGGTGGAGACGTATAGCGATCGTCATGGTGGATATACAAAACCCACCGACGTCCTTCCTGCTCTTTCGGGTATTGCGGCGTATTTCAGCCAGAAGTTCAACATCCAAGAAGATGAATACTTAGCCGGAATGTGGAAATCTAACTTATCCGCAAGCGTACTTTGGACGGTGATAGGGGATACTGTGCTGGAAGCAACGTGCCTAAGTGACTGTCTTGGGAGGTTAGCGAGAGCCGACAACTACGTCGGCCCATCCTGGACCTGGGTGAACCGTGGGATGATTGAATTTCCACTTCTTCGTTACTATCTTTCTCATTTTGAACCGGAATGCAAAATTGACGGGTGGACTTCTCTTAAGGGCATTAATCCCTATGGTGAAGTAACAAAAGGGGTACTTCATGTTACTGGAAAGGTCAAGCCCCTCCCTTCGGACTTAAAAAGAGATCCTAACTCAACGTTTGTTCGTCGCTTTCAGTCCTGGGTTCTAACCGTGGGCAGAGTTGATGAATGGTTTTTTCGCCTTGATTGGGCGCCGTCAAAAGATGAAGAGCCCGCTGGAAATCTGAAAATGGTTTTAATTGGAAGCGATATACCAAGGGGGTCAAATTGTAGACATTTCCTCGGTCTTCTTATACACAATGCAGGAATATCTGACCCCGGAAAGTATTATAGAGTAGGGCTGTTTTATTACTCCCTCTAAGACTCAAGTAACGATTTTTTCGGGGATTGTGAAACCCAGTCTGTATATATAATATAGTCTTAATAGGTCCGCCTAACAAGAGCACTGGTATGCCTAGGGTGATCCCGTTCGTATCTTTATAGTTTAGATAATATAGTTCGAGAGAAACCAGAGCAATGATCACATACATGATCTTAATATAGGAGACAATGGGTCAAGGCTTCATAATAACTACACAGCCAAGGTATATATATTTGTCATTGATTCAAGATTGTGTATCATTGTTAATATACTCTAGTATGTAGATTTCATAAGCGGGGATCGTAAAATATCGACATCTAGGAAGATAATCATTAATATTAGGATCAAGTAAAGATATTGGAATGAAGCTTGTAGGTTACAACAATGCTACGAGATGGATGATGATGAGCAAGGCGCCTAGGGAGCGACTACGTTGTTGCTCGAGGAGACTCAATTTCTACCAAGTCAAAATAATGAGACTATGTACTTTAGGGAGCCATTGACACTCCTATTTTAAGGGGTGTCCTCCCATATGGGGCCGGAGGAGCCACGGGGCCAATCCCCTGTTGGGGATGCACTTGGGATACGGGGTCGATTTTTCTGGTGCTGTAGACGAGCGTAACACACTTCATACACATCTACTAAACATACATAGATAATTGAAGTACTATATTATCCACGAACACATAGTAATAGACGGCCCGGCGAGCTTGCGCTAGTAGAAAGGGAGCATTATCTACCGTGCGTTTTGCTTTCAAAGGGTAAGGCCTCGTACTGACTCGAGAACCAACGCCGGCAACCAAACGCAGACTCTACGCCGAAACCAGCAGAATCCCTAGGTACTATCTATCAGATAAGTAACTATCGACCAACAACGTCACACATAGCTAGACATGTATAGCTCACTCGCTCCCCTTATCATTCTTGGCTAGTGTGTGGACGATGTCAAGGGCTCCCGGTGTTTCCATCCACGATTCATAGGCGTAGCTTGCTATCTGCCGCATTTCCTCGTCAATGTACCCGTTCCAATACGGGCGCTTTGCAACGGGGCGTCGATCAGGATCGGGGAGGGCTACCCAGAAGGAAGGGCAATATCCTTTGGCGCAATTATATAGCTTTTGGATCTGAGCCTTCAGGTCATTGATACGCGCGGTTAGATCCGTAGTGTTAATTATGCCCGATCGCGCTAGAATAGAAGGGTAATTGAGTGCCATCCAATGAATCATATCGACGATTTCTTGTGGTAACTTCCCGGTGGTTATTTCAGATATAATCCGAAGCACTTGAAGATCTGTTAGAAGTTTTATTTTGAGGAGCATGAGAGCGGAAACCTGGCCGAGACTCGGGTGTTCGTTGGTAAAGATATCGCATGGTTCGAAAAGATCGGCCCCCATGAGCTCGAGGCGAGGTAGGATAACTCCACGAGTGGAATAAATGCCATGGAGTTCGGGCGTATGCCACCATTTCATGAAGTCGTAGCATTTCTGATCTTCGTTCTTCTGAAGCAGCAAGTACGGAAATTTCGTATCAAATATCCATACCATCGCCGCGGCGTAGACATAAAATTCGTTATCAGATCCGAGCCATTCAAACGATATATACTCAGGGCAGAAGATTCCAGAAATAGCCTCGATCACACCGCCTCGGTCTTTCAAAGCGGGTCGTTCTTTGGCCATCATATAGAATAAATATTGGTAGTCTTCTACCTCATCATCAGTTATATCATTGAACACTTCAGCATTCTCCTCCCACAGGCTCTTCTCGCGTCTGGCCGTCCCTTCGTTGTCTTTGGTCGCATTACATTCATTCTCGTGGAAGATTCGATGGGCCTGCTGATGCTCACGTCCGCAATACCAGGTGGTTTGGCAATCGCCGCACTGGAACAAGTTCGCGTTACTCTCGCAGACTTCGCACTTACGCAGGGAAGGCGACATTGGTGCTGAATATGGGTAGCGGAGGTCTTATATGTGTTTTTCACTCGTCGTGGCAAACTTGGAGGGACTTAGTATTAGACAACAACTTGTTCTAGCCGGGTATTTGTTCGTGTTTTCATCAGTCGGCTCAAGGGGTAGAGTTATCAGATTAGTTGTTTAGGGAAAATTGCAAGTCGGACGGAGCACGTTTCGTTGTTGTGTTCAACTAATCCATTAGCGAACCCTAAATGCTCCCCTGATATCGAGAGCTCCTTCCTAGGATGGTATGCCCGGCTTCTGAGTTCGATCAGGACGTTTCATAGAGGGAAAGAACTGAGTAGGTCCATATGTGGGAGAGTACTGGCTAACGAATGACTACCAGAGCATGCGGAGTGGTAGTTGCAAAAGATAGAGCGCGATATCAATAGGTGGTGGAATCTTTGTTGCCCTTTAGTTGGATCTGTCAATTCTATTCTATGTTAAAGCAGCGGTTGATGGCGGACTTCTTCGTCAAGGATACGTTCGCGGCCGGCTGCTATTGCCCTGCTGAATTCATTATATGAGAATCAACTTCCTTAGTCCTTTCCCATCTTCCAAGGTTCCCCCTTCTGTGTTATTCCCAAAAGGGTCACACAGATACAGCCGACCGTAGGCGTCTTGACTAACTATCTACCTATAATGGGTCAATAAGAATAATTGGCAATGTGGATAGACACTTATGGGCGCCTGCGTAGTGGCGCGCGCTTTCCTTGTGAAGCCTCTATCCTCTATGACACAAATCCACCCACGGTTTCGTCCTTACTCCCGACGAATGCCCCTAAATAGCACTCAGATATATCTGCGGGAAACAGGATATTAAGTTAGTGTTAGGATAATGGGAGACTTGACCCAATCAGCGAGATCCCTCTCCTTAACTACGCAAAAGATGCCGATTTCGACAGAAGTACGCGACCTAATTGCCATCACAAAGCCATCGAGAAACGAGTATCTCGAGCCCGACGCTCTCATATCGCACGGGACGATGGGCGCCGGCATACCCCGACGAACGTCGTCACCGCTCAGGGCGGTTTCGCGACATATCCGATGTACCCTGCATTTTTCATACACTACAGACGCATACTTACGCTCTTTCTGGAAATATGCCACTGCAAAACGAGATCGTAGAAGAGATAATAACGTCCATTTTTACATTTATCTACATACTATACGCTCTGTTACCATAGACTAGGCTCATGGGCATCATGTTGTGGCATTGGCTGCCACCCGTAGATTCCTAGATAGCATTTAAGGTAACGAGTCAATAGGTCAAGTACCAGGTCTCACGGATCTTCAGAAGTCGCGTATGGACAAGGGGTCTCGGGTATCACAGTTCCAATTCTGGGTTGTTATTAACACATAGATGCTGCTGTTACAGCAGGATTATATACTACCAATGCCTCGTCTTTCGATGAGGCTTGCCAGACTAACTACCACCTCATTACAAGGCAATCGTTGGTGCCAGCGGTTCGCACTCGCCTATCCGCGCCCGACGAACCTGTGTTGCTGGTTGCGGCTACTAGGCGTCGTGGCTTGCTGCGTTATTGCCCCCGGGGTCTAGGGTCTGGAACAACCTGAACGCGAACCGTAGGGGCCCTGGAAGGCCGAGGCGCGACCGCGCCAGAGCTGTCTTTAGCAGTGGTTGGCAGAACCTACGAACTTCGTCGTCCGTATGGTTCGAAGGGGAAGATCGCAGCAATGCCCGCCATGGCGAGGTAGAGAGCCGCACAGATATAAATAGGGACGACTGTGGCGGTATTGGCGGTACTGGCAACCACGGCTGAGATTATACCCATGATCCTGTTGCAACCAACAGCGATACCATTTCCGGTTGCTCTATGGGCACTCGGTAACACCTCGGGGGTGTACTACGATACCGAAAGTTAGTGAATGCTACTTGGTTGGGGGCTGAGGTTTGGATGGGTATGAGTATGCTTTCCCCCCTTTCCCCCCTTTTCCATGGAGCTGGTAGGGGGCTGGTGCTGTGTAGGGCAAAGGTTTCCGATCCACTTACCGCATATAAAGTACCATAGTAGATATTGATGCAGAATGCAATGGCACAACTGAATCCGACATTTTGTGCCGCAGTCGTAACGGACGTGTAGGCGAAAAAGAAAGCCATAGTAATCAAGGCGCCTATTACCATGGTGTACTTTCGGCCTAGGAAGCTGAGATTGCACATCCAAGCTGCTAGAATCGGCCCGAAGACTCCAGAAATGTTCGTCAGAGTATAATTACGCCACGTATCGAATGTACCAACGCCCTCGTACGCTCCACGGCTGGCAAGGTATGAACTATCATAGAGTTAGAGATGCTATGCATGATACGTGAGGTGGTGAGTCATACTTGAGGAAAACGTAGAACAGCGGGTAGCTAGAATTGAAAAAAATCAGCTTTTGACCGAACATGATATGATGTACTTTACTTGAACGTACGCAAGTCCAATTAGTGTCCAGGAAAACCAGATGAGCACAGTTGAAATACCAATTTTCCTCGTAGCAAATAGTCCGGAGAGGTGGATCCAGCTTTCTTGAAGTGAGAATCGACTTTCGCTATGCGCCGTTCTTACCGTTCCGCAAGCCTCCAGTTTTTCCAAGGTCAATGAGCAGGGCCGGTTATATCTCTTAGCGATCGAATGTAGCGTCTCGACCAGCTCAGCATCTTCTCCAGTTCCTAGGCGGTACTTGGGTGTCTCTTGTAGGCGGACGACAGTGATACGCGCGACGGACATGATGAATACGAGAGCTCCAGAAGTGTACATGACATATCGCCACCCCTGATTCGACTCTCTGGGGCAGTTTTCAACCGATTCACAATTCCACTCGGTCGGAACTATACACGCATGAGGATGCCGAACAGGAAAACCCAGGACCATAGATAAAACTCACCTAGGAAGCCCCAGCAGATAAAACCTGTTACAGCTTGGCCAATACCCCACCAGCAAGCCAAAAATGTGAGCGCCCACTGCTTGTTACTAGGTAAGTACTCAAGGAAGACGGTGGTATCCAAAATGAGATTGCCACCGGCACCAAATCCAACCAAGGCAATGAAGAATCCTAAAGACGCCCAATTAGGTGCAGCGCCACACACAATGGTGGCTACCGAGGAAATAAAAAGGGATATGTTGAAGGCCCAACGTCGACCTATGATATCAGCACTCATACCCCAGAAGAGCGCTCCCAGAAGCATGCCAACGTATGTCGCGATAGTTTGGCCATTGGCATAGCCGACCTCGCCAAATTCCTTAAAGGCAGGACCTGCTATATTACTCTGTAGTAAAAGCACCAAGGAATCAACAGCATAGCTACGGAGTCGCGTGAGCTTTTAGTCACCCTCTCGGAATCGAGCGATATCCTTACCCAAAACCGTTTAGTACGAAGAGCTTCCAATGATAATTGGTCCACCCAATCTCATCAATTGCCTGAGATAGGGCCAATGGGTTAGTTTTGAGTTATCACGGATGCTTATGAAAGTCTCACGTTATTGACAAGATGCATTTTCGCGTTGAGCGCAGGGTCTAAGTCTTGGAGCGCAAGAATATCCTCCGCGTCGCCCACCGAGGATGATTGAGTCGTCCGAACATCTTCGTTCATTCCAATGTCTCTTTCGAACAGGCCAGGATCTGCTTGTCCATCACCCAATTTCTTGTCCTCCATCTCCATTTTTAAGTTGGGTATGGCAGCGCGTTGGTTCGAGACGGGTCAGAATAGTCGGCTTAAAGCGGCGATAAGCATAGGATCATGAACAGTTTCTAATCTGAGTTTGACATATAACGGCGCGTATGTATATGACCTAGGTATAGAGGTATAAAGTATATTAACAATAACACTAAAGGAGGCAAATAGGTGAACAAAGGACGTTGAAAGCGAAAAAAGGTAAAAATTCAGACATGCCAATTTCAGACAAGATTTGAAGTTACAAGAGGATTCGGCTAGCAATGGGCAAACTACGTAATGGCTATAATACCCATCTCACTCGGCCCCCCTGTCCCAGCAGCCCCAGTACATGTATCCATGGATGTATATACAGGACCCGAAGGGCACGAGGGACCGAGCGATAAGATGAGGGATTCCTAATTGGGTAGGTAAGTAAGAGATTGGCTTGCACGGGTAGATTTTAGGGTTGGAGCTTGTGAGAATGGTATACGGCGCAAGACGAGTTCTCCCCATCTAATAAGCTAAGCTGTGTAAGATAGCTGGGATAGGGCAGTATAGGACCCTCGTGCTAATCCTCGTGCTACCCTAGGCCTGTACTGATAGGCTCTCTGACAGGCTAGTCCTCTCCGCACCCCACGCTACACCGTCTAATGCTGCAGATATCATGATCCACTCAAGATAGGATAGGGCACGTCCTGTAAATCATTTAAGTTTTTCAGCTTTCCGCTGCAGTTCGATGTCAGCGGCTTTTCTCATTTTCTCCGAAATCTGTGATATGTTTTCATTCGTGTTTCTAGCTTCTTAACAGAATTCTAGTTCGTGATACTCGTTCAAATTCACTCCCGGAAGAATCGAACATACCTATGATATCATACCCTTTTACTCAATCTTATCTCGTCATGATTAGATCCGTAGAGAAACGCCACCGGGTACTTCTTCCCGCATGTCTCAGAGCCAAGCGAAGAAACGCCGGGATACAAAGACATAAGACAATAGGCGGTAAGAGGTGGGTTAGTTGGAGAGAATGAAAGCAATTCAGGATTTTTAGTTACCGTCTTCCACGAAACATCCCGTACAAAGCGACGCTAATATATGGCACGGACCGGGCTTGATTCGTATCGTCAGTTACACAACATTACGCACTGTACGGAGATAACCTAATCAATCAGGACTCGGCTCGGGAGGTAAGAACTTGGAATGTTGGAGCTCTCCTCTCTTCTCTACGTGACAGGTCCCAGTATCTGTCATCAATCGATCACTTGTGATCCTCACTTTAAACAAACCTCATTGGTTTTTGATACACGCGACACATCCATCTCGTGCCCCCTTACCTAGCTCGCCTAGGTAATTCAGGACAGGTCGACTACCAAGAGACCGGCCCTTTTAGAACCCAGGTTCCTGGGTCGATGATGTCCGTCTCTTCGTCTAATGCAAAAGGTAGGTACCTAAGTGGAAATCATCCGCTAATGCAAACCGTACTACTGGTCCAGCTAAGGCCCTGTCAACACATGGGATCATGACCCAATGAGCACAACGATCTTCCCCACGTTGTGAGGCTCTCATCGTCGGCCTACTCCTAAAGCGATGCTTACGTATTTCGGTAGGTTTGTCGGAATATATTTCCGGTTCCTTCCACTGCATCGATGAGCTATGAGATGCATTGGAACTTGGACTGCGCCATTCTACTACCCAGGTAGGAAATTGAGCTCATCGAGCTCTTTGGAGCTCCATCCAATCATGACTCCGATGATTACTCTCAGCTTGCCCCTCTCGTGTTCACTCTGCGACCGAACATACATAGTTGCAATGCAGTGATGTCAGCTCGCCGGTGAGTAGATCCTAATATGCCAGTATTTAAGCAGTCGGTAGGGACTATTACAGAGTTGTTTCCATTGTTATTCAAGTGAATGACAGGAGCAACCGACTGTCCTACCATCAATTTACCATGGTTTGTGCATTTCGCTTTCTCTCCCTAGCGAGTGCTGCTTCGGCAGCTTTCACTAGCAACCTCAATTACTTCTCTCCTTCGAAACACCATGCATCGCTAGGTGTGTCAATCAGTAAGGTAGCCAAACGGACCTACGCGAACTCGCCCTGGGATCCGAGCAAACTGAATTTTACCCATGGCATTGCTTCCGGTGATCCGTACGACGACAGCGTCATTCTCTGGACAAGAGCAGCACCATCTAGTGACAATAATGAGAGCAATGTGACCGTCTCGGGCTATGTCCCTCTCTACGACCACTCCACAGAACAGTACGTCTCGAAGAGTAACTCGCCGGTCTGTGTCAGCTGGAAGATCAGTTCTTCGAATGAATTCGAAGATATCGTAGACTCGGGGACTGTATACACGAGCTCTGATATCGACTACACAGTCAAGGTGCGTACCTAGATCAGAAAGCACTCATTCAAGATGCTGATGGCCGCAAAAGGTTGAAGCCAAGAATTTGAAGTCCTCTACAACATATTGTAAGCAAAAACCCATAATCATCCAATTAGGAGGATGCTAAACGCCTTCTTAGACTACCAATTCGCCGTGTGTAATTCAAACAATACCTCTCCCGTCGGCCGTACCAAGACAATTCCTTCCGAGAACGAAGATGTGTCCGATCCGGTGAGGCTCGCTGTGTATTCCTGCAGCAACTACCGTAAGCTCCGGCCAGGCCTGTTTAGTGTTCACGGAGGTGGTTAATTAGATTGCGCAGCATTTGGCTTTTTCAATGCGTATGGAAATCCGGTCAGAAAAGATTCCGTCGATTACGTAGTTCACCTCGGTGACTACATCTACGAGTACGCCAATGGCGAGTATGGCTGGGGCGATGCTTTTGGACGAATCCCACTTCCGGACCGAGAGATACTTACGTATGCTATACTTAAAGGGGCGTGATCTTCTCTTTGAAGATGTTCTAATGAAATCGTAGTCTCTACGACTACCGTAAGCGCATCGCTACTTACAGAACCGACCTAGACCTGCTCGCAAGTCACCAGAACTTCCCCTGGATACCTGTTTGGGATGACCACGGTGGGCTAATTTCATACATGCATACCTAACTAGAGGTAAGTATTATTCGTCGCTGACCACGCTTTTGAACAGAGGTCGCCGACAACACTTGGCGGAGCGGTTCCTCTCATATGAACAATACGGAAGAGTCATTCATAATGGATGGCGGTGTGTCCGTTGACCAGCGGAAGATGAACGCCGTTCGCGCGTACTTCGAATGGAGTGAGTCGTATGAATGCCCCAAGGAATACTAGACACTAATTTCCACGTCAAGTGCCTATTCGACAGGTCGATATGGATGACAATCTACGCATTTGGCGCAACTTCAAGTTCGGCAACCTATTTGACCTTGTTATGCTTGACACCCGGCAGTACGATCGGGCCATCACCGACGTATACTGGAACACGGAATATCTTGGCGAAATCTACAACGACGCCAGCCGGACTCTCATGGGACCTCGACAGGAAGCATGGTTCTATCGCACTCTGCGCGAAAGCTCGACCCGAGGTGCTACGTGGCGTGTTATAGGCAATCAGATCGTTTTCAGTCGGATTAATTCGAGCATCAGCACTGGCGCGGATCTACCTTACAACTATGATCAGTGGGATGGATACCAGGCGAATCGCAATCGCACATTTCATACCATATATGAGAATAACATAGGAAATAACATATTCCTAGCTGGTGATTCGCACGCTTCCTGGGTATCCGACCTCGTCTGGCTCGACGAGCACCCATACGACCCAGCCACCGGGTCCGGATCCATGGGTGTAGAGTTCGCAGGATCAGCTGTTAGCTCTCCATCACCGGCAGGACAGAACATCACAATTGACGCCGCTCAAGTTGCTTCGCAGTGGCTAACAACCGCAAATTCGGAACTTCAGTGGCAGGATCTCTACTACCGCGGTTATTACGAGCTTTACATCACTCACGAGAAGGTGGACGCTGCTTTCTTCGGCATCCCGACGACCACACTTCGGAATGGATACGAGATCCCTCTGGCAAATTTCACAGTGCTCGCTGGTGAGAACAAGTTGCACCGAACCAACGGGTCCCCAGCCGTTGGCAACGTAGAGACCGGCAGTCTCAAAGGTGGCAAGCCCACACGGACGAATGTCACATACGACACCGAAACTGGCAAATGGTTCACATACACAGGCCCCTAGTTAGTCTGACTACACAGGAATGGAGGCGATAGCGATGATCGGGTCATACATGCGATCGGCGGGAGTATGCTGTATGATATTAAGATCAATCCAGTTTTGAAGCTACCAGTTCCACATACGTACTATAATTGACATAGCTGGAGGCCATTGAAGACAGCACGGGTTCACCAACCCAGATAATTCTCTCCGTTTCCCGTCATTCCCCCATGATAATTAGACCTCACCCGTCTTCATTTAGCCTCACCGCTGACCAGTATTGAAGTTCAAGACACCACCGTCTCTCGCGCCTCCCACCTTCTGCCTTCTCTAACCTTCTATTATCTTCCCCCATCATCTTTCCATTTCCATGGAGTTCTCTAGATACAATCCTACGGTACTCAACAAACTTACCAGAAACCACATGATACCATCACTATCATCATACGCCTATCTAGATGAGTCATTGAATGTTTAAGTTTTTCCAAGTCTAAAACGGCTGAAATGCTCCGGAATCTCTAGGGAGTGCTAGTATAGGGGCATTCCGAGTGAGGCTGAAAGACAGGTATATTGAGTCAAGTCTAGTACTGTTTACGGATGAGTAATTGTAGGTAGGTCACGATGACTCCAATATAGAGTTTAGGGGGTGCTAGCGGCTATTCTCACAAAGGGGGGGTTGGTCATGTACAGAAAAGGGGTAAAAAGGGGTAATACTAGTCGAGTTTTAGTGCGAACAGCTTAACTTGGTTTTGACTACTTCAGACCGTTCCTGCTATTACTCCTACACTCCCCAGCCCTTGATTTCTACTTCAAATGGTCCACATCCCGTGACTACATCACACCTCAAAATTCCTAACGGCTTTTTCCCATAAAGATTCGCTAGGTACGGACTAAAAGTGAACGTTAGAACATATCCATGGATTCTACCCTTCGAGCCTGCCCGCAACGGGTCTTCGGATCTAACGGTACGTGCCCGCTTTGGCCCAACTGATTTGACCTGACTAAATTGACAAAGACGATGGCTTCAATGTCACCTGTCTCATTTCACCCGCCGCTATACGATCTGGAGTCCGAGCGGCTCCAACGGTTCCAACGGCAAGACGTTAAGAACCTAATTCTACACCCCTTATAGTCACCTGACCAGTAGTATAGGCCTATACAACGCCGGAGATGGCGTTTTCCCCTTAGTCGGATGGACTTCAGGTAGTCACGCGGTATGTATTCTCGTAGAAATTCATGATACCACCGACGCCATAGGGACCGTGCCACCATTGAGTCATCGACATATAGGCTCGCTGCCATCGATCATGAGAATTGGGACACATAATGGGCGGGAGTAGTCCCGGGCAACGTAGGGTACGTCCCTCTAGGCCCTCCTACAAAAAGGCGACCCCCCCGCCCAGTCCGATTTCCTTTCCTCCATCTTTCTTATTCTTCACAATCTTCACATCAAACCACCAAGGCTACTCACTTGCATACTGCATACTGCATACTGCTGTCTAGCAACTTCTCAAACTGCTTCGAGATTCTCAGAAAAGGAACTACCTGCTCTCAAGAATCATTCAAGTCAATACTTTGGTATCAACCATTCAACTATTACATCACATCTCATCAAAAAATCAATCATTCAATCAATCAAGATGGCTCTCACCGGAAAACACCTTGCCCGAGCTATCGACCTTATTGATCATCACTGGGATTACTTCAATTTTCTCTTCACCAGACGAGTAAGTAACATCCGAGCCTCCTATTATCATAAATAAGACGATCATTGGCTTACCTTGTTTTTAGTATGAGCCGTCGATTAAAATCCCCGTACCGCACAAATATTTGTGCGAACGGGTGATCAAGCTCATCGGTGAAGGTATTGAGCCGCTCCTTGTCACTAACAAACTTATCCGTGAGAGGCGACCACAGGTCTGGAAGGACATTCACGAGCGAATGCAGCTTGAAGAGGGTTGTCATTATTACAACCGCTTCCAGCGAATCACCCGTCATCGCCATTACCGCCTTGATGAACATTTGCAAGCGTTTCTCGGTCCCGATTTCCTCAGGTCCCTACCAGAAAATATATCATCTACTGGTCGCTATGGACTTGAGCCTTGGCAAGCACGCGGTTCTGTCAACAAATACATCCCTGATGTAGGGCTACCTAATCATTTACCCGCCATGATGTATTATGCAGATGCTCAAGCTGCGAACGATCACTGGCGTATGGGCCTTGGACAGTTTTTTATCGGTCTAACATCATGGCTCATGTTCCATGGAGAGGGCCTTGCAGAAAATCAGCCTCCTCTCAATTCCAACATCATGATGGCCTACCAATATCATCAACATCACGGACAACACAGGGGTCACTCTATGTACCAACACGCACACCCCGTTAATGATAGTGGTATGGTCAACGCACACCCCGTTGATGATAGCGGTATGGTCGACACATACCCCGTTGATGATAGCGATATGGACGACACACACCCCGTTGATGATAGCGGTATAGTCGACGCACAACCGGTTGATGATAGCGGTATGGTCGACGAGTCAATTTTCGGACAAAGAGCCAATGAGGATCATCAAACACGACATTGTACTCTCTGCATGCTGGTACAGCAAGTCAACATTGAACTCGCGATGTTGCGTGATGCGATATGGCGAGGATACCAGCATCCAGAGGAATATAATCGCTGTCTAGTTGCTGCGCGCGACTTCCTCATGTTCGAGTGGCCGCTCGTCTGGGGCAAGGCAAAGAGTGCAAAGGAGCGAGGCTACCATGAGGATCCCGAATGCCGCTACACGCTACCGCATCAAGATAATCAGAACATCGATATGACCCCTAAGAATACCTATACTCTGCTCGGATTCCTCGAGCAACTCGAAAAGGAGTGCTTGCTGGAACAAGCGAAAATAAACAATCCACTGTGTATGCCCCCCGATGAACAAACGCAAGATGAAGAGGTGGATAAATTGATACGCTGGTGGAACAATCCTCGTACCCTTTTTCTGGGTGATCAAGAAACGATCGAAACGGGGCAAGAACAAGAACAACCCCGACGAGTTCAACCTCTAAAGCGAAAACGTTCTATGTCAGAGATTCGTAAGCAACAGCGCCGCAACTGGTATAAGATGCAGCGCGGCCTGTTTCGCTAAACGATAAGCAAAAGCTCGAAATCGATTCAAACTATCAAGACACGCAAGCACATCTGAAACGGCTACTCTACTGCTCTCAATCTCCGGTATCCCACGATACGACTGCTCACAGTCCTGACTCTTGACGGACAATAAACAAAAGCATCGTATTGTTACTCTCAATCGTGGGATATTCGGAAGAGTAGTCGTGGAAGATGCTGGTTCTGTACCAGAATCAGACTGTCTCAGATCGATTTCAACTGGCTAAAGTGCTACTGATCAATATCTTCAACGTCATCGTCTTTGGGTTCGGTTGTTACTCGGTTCCACGATGCATCCATACTTTGGGCATCAATCAGCGATCATGATGCAAGACAATTGTCTCCATCTCTATCTTCATTACAGGCGTCATCTTCAAGTCATCGGCGATTCAATTGGGCATACACAGGCGATTGTATAGCGATTTGTTTTTTTGTTTTCTGTTTTGTTTTTGTTTTCAAAAAAAAGCACGAGTCAATTGGCTCTGCTGAGCGAGTGTTTGGTATTGGTATTCTTGGGGGTCAGTCGATTCCGAGGAACGGTCACAGGAGGGGAAAGAAGAATCTTTTCCTGTGGCCACCGTTGCTATCCTTTTTGGCCGACAATTCACCCAAGTGTGATGAGGCATTTTTGGAAGCAATGGATCTTCAAGAGTTCCTTGGCTATTGATGTGGTATTAGTCTGCGCTTCTACTCTTTGCTGCAGCTCTTGTATGATCTTTGATCTACAATGCCGTTAAGGCACTGGTAATCAAAAGGTGAATGCTGCCATCATAGATGGGAGCATTCCTGTTACCACCAAACCTGTTCTTTTATGTGACTTCGCCAGTGATATGTACATACCTAGTAGTATAAGTGATTCGTAGAAGTGATGTGACCAAGTATATGTCAGACTGACATTCGTAGATGACTACCATGCATGTTAGATGCAGTAACAATGTTGAATATCCATGGATGTATGTCATTGATAAGTCGTGATAGGGGCAAGTTGCACGTCCAAGCCGTGCTGGTTTTAGTGGATTCCCCAGAGCGCTCTGATAGGTACTAGCTACCTGCGTTAAGCTTCTTCTGGTCAAGTGGAGGGATCCTTGGTGGATGGCACAGCTGCCCCCTGGCGATCAATTGATCTACCCCTCCATCGACCTTCAACAACAAAAAATATAAATAAAAATTATTCTGAACTTGACCGTCTCTTTCCTGTCCATACTTAAAATTTATACTACATTCTTAGCAATGGCCGAAAAAATCTACAAGGCGAGCACCACTGCCCCAGTGAACATCGCTGTAGTTAAATACTGGGGAAAACGAGACCCTAAATTGAACCTACCGACCAATTCATCCCTCTCTGTCACTCTATCGCAAGCAGATCTCCGTACCCTCACCACCGCCACTTGCTCTGCTTCCTACCAGGGCAGTGACAGCCTCATTCTCAATGGCGAGCCATCAGATATTACAGGAGCGCGTACGCAAGCCTGCCTACGCGAATTGCATGCTCTACGAGCCGCTCTCGAATCGAAAGACTCATCGCTACCCAAGCTCTCTACGATGCCCCTCCGCATAGTCTCTGAGAACAACTTCCCAACTGCTGCCGGTCTCGCCTCCTCAGCCGCTGGCTTCGCTGCCCTTGTTCGTGCCATCGCGGACCTCTACGAATTACCAAGCTCACCGACTGAGCTCTCCCTGATCGCTCGTCAAGGTAGCGGTTCAGCTTGCCGGAGTCTGTTTGGTGGATATGTGGCTTGGAGGGGTGGTGACCGGGCTGACGGGCAGGACTCCAAGGCGGTGGAGGTGGCACCCGCGTCGCACTGGCCTACCATGAGAGCTTTGATTCTAGTGGCCTCCGCCTCCAAGAAGGGCGTTAGCTCTACGTCGGGTATGCAGCAGACCGTCGCTACATCCGGTCTATTCAAGGGGCGCATTGCTAACGTCGTCCCCGCCCACATGGACGCGATGGAGGCCGCTGTGCGAGACAGGGACTTTGCCAAGTTCGCTGAAGTCACTATGAAGGATTCCAATTCGTTCCACGCCTGCTGTATGGATACCTACCCACCCATCTACTACATGAATGACGTGTCTCGCGCTGCCGTCAGAGCTGTGGAGGCCATCAACGCAGGTGCGGGCAAGACTGTGGCGGCTTATACGTTCGACGCGGGCCCGAACGCCGTGATCTACTACCTGGAGGAGAACAGCGGTCCCGTGCTAGGCACATTCCACAGTCTGCTGCATGCGACGGACGGCTGGAAGGACGAAGCCAAATCGTACAACTCCGCTGCTGTACAACTCGACGACGCTACGGCGAGTCTGCTTACAGGCGGTGTAAGCAGGATTATAATGACCGGTGTGGGCGAGGGACCGATAAAGACGGACCAGCATTTGGAGGTTAAGGCGTAGGAAACCGATACCCGAATGCAATGTTCCTTGAATTAGATGTTATTAGAGTCTGCGATACCTCTGCTAGAGTGAACAAGCAAGCATATTCGATTTCGATTTAGAGAGGAAGCACCGGAGTGGACATTTTCATGAACACATACAAAGCACTTGGAGCGGTAGATGCACACACAGGAGCGTGAGGGAAGCGATCTGCGAATTTGCATTTGAGATATAGTACCATTTAATATACCATTGTGCATGTTCCATCGCATACAATGTCCTTAATTAATAGAGTGACATCAATTTGGGAGGCAAGTTACCCAACAAATTGCCCCAACCTGGTTGTGAGTATCGTCCACTGCATCAATCGGCAGATTCCGAATTAGCAGCTGAAAGTCTCCACAAAAAAGTTTTGATGCGATCTGCGATTGCGACCGTATTCTAAGAATTTCTTAATCACGTAATTAACTTCAATATATGCAAATTCGTAGCATCGAGTCTTGTTCCGACACAGCGTCGTCTAATTGGTCCTCTTCCTTAATCGCGTGAATATATACCGAAGTCCTATTGATAACAACGACGCACTGGGTGTCCGTCAATATGTCGGACGTTAAAGGCGACTCCCAAGCCGCCTGTCCCGTCGACCATAAGAGTAGAGAGGCATGGCTATCACAAGCGCGAGCAGCAGCAGGGACAGAAAGAGGAGCACCAGCACCATCGCAATCACTACCGCCGTCACATCCACCGATACCAAGCACAGCATCAAAAGATACCGCAGAAAGCTGTCCTGTAGACCATAAAGCGCGCGAAGCATGGATGCAACAAGCTGCCCGCGCCGCCCCTCCATCCACAGTCACCCCTCCGACGTCACAATCTCAAGCCTCGACACCGATATCGACGTCAACCTCGTCCTCGTCATGGACGTCCTACCTCCCACGCATCCCCTTCTTCTCCAGCTCCTCAACATCTCCCTCACAATCGCCATCACATCCTCACCCCTCCGGCTCACCACTAGGCACAGACCGGGAAATCTCAACAATCCCACGATCCTCCAAACCCCCTTCCGCCACTGATTCTTCCTCGCCCCCCGCGCGACCAGCAAACACAGAGCAAGAAACCGGCGCAGACCCCGCATCAGGGAACTGGATATACCCGTCGGAGAAGATGTTCTTCGAAGCGATGAAGCGGAAGGGTCACGACCCGCAGGCGGCGGACATGAGGACCGTAGTCCCGATTCATAATGCGGTGAATGAGCGCGCGTGGGCGGAGATTAAGGAGTGGGAGGAGCCGTGGGTTAGGGGGTCTAGGTATGTTTATTTCTTTCCTTGTGGACATTCTGTCTTTTATGTTTCTACGCGGTCGCTTGCCGTTCGTTTTCTACGCGTTGTAGGTATATGAGAGCATGCTAATATGATCTTGGGATACAGTTGCGATGGTCCGCGTCTACATTCTTTCTCTGGCCTCAGCACAAGCATGTCGCCGCGTGCTCGGATAAACACGTTTATGGGATACCAGGCGCCGTTTGATCGACACGACTGGGTAGTGGACCGGTGTGGCAAGGAGATTGAATACATCATCGACTTCTATGCAGGACGTCCCAATGCGACGGGTGGAGGGAAGCTATCGTTCTACTTAGATGTACGACCGAAACTGAACTCATGGGAGGGGATTAAGATGCGAGCTATGAAAGCCGCTGGCCTGGTGTAGAGGAGAGCAGTAGAGGGTGCTGCCGGTGTAGATACCAATGTATAACATTCACGAGCACATGTGATTACACATACTATAGCATAGCGTACGGGTCAGGGAAATGGAATCACCATTCAACTATGTGTAATGAATCCATCGTGTCAGAAATCATCGCCCATTGATTGCCTCATATGTCATAGACCGGGGCCTGTTGCCCAGAGGAAAAAGCAAACCATTGCGTCCAAGGGTATCGTAAACCAGTCCGTCCGTCCTTATGCATCCTTATGCCATTTTAGATACCGAATTGCAATCCGTAGAAACGCCGTCATACCACCATATCTCATAGATAGCGCCAGAGTGCTTATATCTTAAAGTCAAGAGCCTCATCCTCCTCCTTGACGCCAATTAGCAGTCGAATAGCACGGCCCGTCTCGAGGGCATTGGTCTTGATGTCCCAGCGAGCATCGAAGAGGGCCTTCCAGAGGGCTTTATGATCATCGAGCCGTGCGCCACTGTAGGCCTCGATCCATGCCTGAACCATGTCCCAGGAAGTAGCGTGCTCCTTGAGGTAGATAACCTTGCCCTTCTTGGTGCGGAGGATGAGATACTCGACACTGACGAAGGAGTATATGTCGATGCCGTGAATGTCCTTAGCCTTGGGATAGGTAGATGCGAACGTGACCTTAGGGCAAGTCCAAGTAAGAATTCGCTCACGGTCGGCGACCTCGGCGTGCGTGGGAACCCGGCCAGAGCGCACCAACTCATCGATGATGATGCAAAGGCGCTGCTTGTTGAGGGTGCGCATGCGAACAGAGCGAACTGCCTTGTAGTTAGTCCAGAGGTGAATTGTGACAAGACCGATCATCCAAGTCATGACGGCCTGCTTGCCATGAACGAACTGGAGCAGTAGACTGCCCGCCAGCAGACCCAGAAGAGAGATCACGGTCTCCTGACTGCCATCCTTAGCGTTGAGCTCGGCGAGGTTACCGTTCTTGGCAAAGTGTGCGCTGAGGGAGGCTTTAGCGGCTCCTCCCGAGACACCGCAGAGAGCACGGAGCATGCCGGCCCCACAAAGTGCCAGGACCTTGGGCCAAGTGGGCAAGGCAGGTGAGAGGATATCAAGGAACAGAGCCGAATCGTTGACAATATCAGCGAAGAATCGGTAGAATTTGCACTCTGCCTCAATAGCGCGACCGTAGCGGTGGGCAAAAAGGATGGTGGCCAGTCGACCGGTGCACTCCTGGACTACGGTGAAGAGGACGGCAGTGGTGGCCGAAGAGCCGGAGTCGCCGATACCGAAACCCTGGAGAACGGCTCGGGAAGACAACAAACCGGCAATGGTGCTCGAAAAAGCTTGAAGGGAGTCCTGAGAATGTGTGAGTAAACAAATACACAAGATATCATATTGTAATCATTTGTGCAATAGGTATAGCGAAACTTACGTAGACCTGGTAAGCGGTATAGTCCTCTCGAACACTGCGAGGGTATCCAGCGGGAAGAAAGACGCCCATGAGATCCTTGACAGGGTTTTGGCCGACCTTAATCACTCGAGGGTTGTCATCCTTGTCGTAAGTGCAGAGAACGCCATTCTCGTCGGCGGCCTCAATAACCTTGAGAGTCGACGACATCGTGATCAGAGTATTGACGTTGTTGACACGTCGCCCGAGTTGTAGAAAAGAAGGTTGAAGGTTAGTGATGTTGAGGAAATGGTTGCGCCGGTTTGGGGATTTGTGTTTGGATAGGCGACGTGGTGTCACTGGTGTGCAAGCATTAGCGTGGTAAATCAGGACCCTTGAAGTCACTTAAATCGACGTGCAGGAAGGCGCCGTAGTGTAGCATGTACCTGCACCCCACGATTTCCCACTGCTGTTACCCTGCGATTACCCCTGTAATTCGACGAATCACCGTCTAGCACAATACCGTTCTAGGTACTAATAATCACCAGTGAATTTTCAGCCTCAGCGTCATAATAGCAATCATATGGCAGGGACGATAATGCATATTTGCCTAAACTTGGTAAATAATAGTAACTCCAGGGCTCCCTAATTGTGAAAAACATAAGTGCCTATTGTGTTATGTCTCACAAGGCCCTATCACCCTATTTGATCAATCGGTTGCCTTCACCTTCCTTTTCAACGTCTACTATTTTTCTCTATGTCTCCCCTAACAGTAAGCTGGAGGCACCAAATAGCAATCTGATGCCCAGGTGAATAGACTATTAGTTACCGTTCTTGGACTCTAAGGTCTGGCCATGCTTTCCATTAACATCACACACCCAGACGCGATTACCTTCCATCTCCACGTCGTACTCACCTCTTTGCCAATTAGAGCACATACATTCCGTTCTAGGGACCATACCTACATGTACATTCCCCCCTTATTCACATATGTAGATCACTAGCGCGCCAGGGGGTAATTTCAACACCATGTCCAAGACCATATCCCATTTAAACATTATCTTTTTTAGTTAAATATCATGTTGATATTCAAATATCATCTTGGTAATAATCTCTTTTAGAAAACCATCTTATTTTATAAGACTATCTTGACGTGGATATCATTATATTTGAAGACCATATCAGTGATGATCTTTAAATTAAGATGATTTTTAAGATTCAATATGATCTTGTTATTCAACATGGTGTTTGCTGGTTCAACATGGTATTTACAGTTTAACATGATCTCTAGGCATGTTGTAACTGCTGTATATACCTCCCCACCTGCCTTAGTTTCTATATTCGCGATTGCCTACCCTTCTATATATTCTATAACAAGGCAATTGCTTTCATCGCATGCGTAGTAGCTCAACCGTAAATCTCGTAGACTTGTAATCGTAATCATAATTCAATAATTCCTAAGACTTATAGTTCAATTCAACCAGTGATAGTAATTTTCAATTGATAAATAGCCTCAAATACAAAATACTTTGTATGGCTTAGATCAATAAATATTTCATTTTGCGCTATTTTGCGTTTACCCCACATCATATTGAAATTTCAACATGATGTTGAAATTTTAACATGATCTTAGATTTTTATCATGTTGAACTTTTATCATGTTGAACTTTCAACATCATATTGAATTTTTAATACTATATTAAACTTAAGATTAAGTTTAAAGATAATGTATCTTCTGAACATGGTTTGGTTAACATCATTTTGAACCTTCAACATCATTACCAACATCATCTTCAAGTGACCCCCTGGCGCGCTAGTGATAATTTGAGGCGAATTTTCCTCGGGAGCAGCGATCTGAAAATGACCAACGCTCTAGCTCTTGTTATATGGGGAAGTACCTAATAATCGCTTGTGAAAATGTCTTTTAATATAGGAAGGATCTAATCGGATGGCATTGGAATAATCATTGATATTAGAAGCTCAAGATATGGTTATTCCAAATAGTTAATACCGGTAGGTATTTGATGAAGGTGTTTAGTAATGGTGTTCGCTTGGGACTGTCTTGTCTTTTACTCTAGCTATGCCCCTGTTAGACTATCTCGTGGACACCCACCTACCCCTTCTACGGTCCCTTCCCCCCAAACGAAGACACAACATATATCATTCAGCTAGTGGTGAATTCTTCCAGCAACAAAACATTCGTTCAATTTTAGTGCCAAAATAGATCAAGGAAAGAATGTCGTGGGATAGCAGTATGGGGCGGTGAAGAGTATCCATAGATGGGTCAGGTACTAGACTCTTAGTTTATTCTCGTGGCGGTTAAAATATTGGGCTAAACCCGGGCTGGAGCACGGTGTCCGAACCACATATTCGCAATTCTACGGTAGTCAATAATTCGGGACACCGACCAAAGGGAGGAAATTTGCTAGCTCCACACACTTTTGCTAGTTCGATCTTCTCTGCCAATCACCTCGGGCCTCCAACCTACGGAATCTATACCCGGGGTCGAATTTTTATTCCAACTACCTTTTGCCATTGAGATCAACTAAGACGACGTCAATACCTGCAATAATGTCTGATTCAGATAACTGGCGGGACTCCTCAAACTGGAGGAGAGACGCTGGTCCTTCAACGGCAAGGAATCCCCGTCCTGCTCAAGGTCGGTCGGGGGCCTCATCCTGGAGGACGGGGGGTAATTCTCGTGATACTGAGTCCCAACCCCGACAAGAGCAGCGCGGTGGAGAGTGGGCTCCAAGGAGCAGGCCGTTTGACCGGGAGAAGGGCAATAACCGGCCCCAGAGGGATGATGAGGGTGCTGCAAAGGCTATCGCCGAGGGGCGCCGCATCTATATCGGCAATCTTCGGTACCAGGCCAAGCCGGACGATATCGAGGATCTTCTGAATACTAACGAGCTCGGCGCCTTCGTGTCGATCCACATTTCCATTGACCCCTTTACGGGAAGAAACCCAAGCTATTGCTTCGTTGAATTCTCAGACCGTGAGTCGGCTGATCGGGCGATGTCTACTCTAGAAGGGAAACTCTTGCTCGGGAGAGAGGTCAAGTGTCGGCCCTGCATACCGAAAGGAGGCCCGTCGGGCGGGAAACAGGATGATGCTCCGAATCGCTGGGGTAATTGGTCAGGAGAGAGAAACGCCAGGGACAGGGATGGAGATGGGCCTACTTCAGACAGACCTCCCAGAGGTGACGATTCCTCGGCTTCGTTCACCAGATACGCGCAGGATTTCACTGGCCAGCGCTTATATGTTGGTGGTCTGCCCAGAATGCATGATCAAGCGGCCAACTCATCGGAAATTGGGGAGCTCTTTAAAGATTTCCAAGTGTAAGTCGAACATTCCTCGACTCGTTGGTTTAACTGTTCATATTTGTTAACACGTTCACAGGGAGGCGATTAGCAAAAGAATCACTGCTCATGAATCAACTCGTAATAAACCCGGCCGCCATGATTTCTGCTTTGTCGATTTCGCCTCGTCGGAGCAAGCCAAGGCAGCTATGGAGGCGGTCAACGGCCAAGAGTTTCGTGGTGGGCGGCTGAAGGTGTCCTTTGCCAGTGGTCGCTCCAACAAGTGGCGTGAAAGGGAGAACCTCGATGTCGCTGACACTAATGAATCGGCCAGGCAGATAGAGTAAAATATTGGACTATTATTAGTGGTACGACTAGGGTTCCTTATTCCGAACTACCTATGCGTAATACCTATGTGGGGATCCTTTGCCATAACCCCTATTAACCTTTGTTCGGCTTTCTCCACGCCGATATCACAGAGCAGTACCTGTGATCTGAGTCTTCCTAATCACCACAAATCTGTCGTTTTACAATACAAATGACCTCCTATAGACCATACTCAGCGTATAGTATAGCGTCATTTTGCTGTCGTCTTCTTGTCATTATCCTTATCTCCCCTTGTCGACTGTTGTCCCGCCATAGCTTTCACCTGTATTCTACTCCGTGCTCTTTCGAGAACTTCGTAACCGCTTAGCTATCGGACCAGCGTCCTCCTCGTCCTCCTCGTCATCGTCTTCGTTGGCCTTTCGCTTGCCTTTGCCCTTTTTACCCTTGTTCTTCTTCTTCTCTTCTCTGGCGGCCAGTCGTTGGGCAGCCTTGGCCTCGCGTGCCGCCTGTTTCTCGTCTCTCTTGTCTATGAGGTACTGCAGGCTAGTAATACGCTTGTCCCAGTCCATAGCAATCTTCTTCCAGCGAGCGAGCCTGAGCGTCGTCTGCTTCTTGGTACGAGTGTGGTTAATTAACATCTCCATGCCGTCGAGATAGCGGATTACATCGTTCGGAGAGGGCATAGCTTGTATCAGTCGGACACGCTCCTTGTCGTCTTCGATGTGTCTGAAAGGCGAAGTCTCGTACAAGAAGACTAGCTGGTTCCCAGTTGCCACACGTTCGATGGGTTCCCAGAACAGTCCGTCAGGGACTCCTGGGGGGTAGGAGAATGATACTTGACATTCTATTTTCTCTTCGTCTGTCCAGCGGACATCGTGAAGTTTGTACCACCAGTTCAGTTCACCGTCCGCACCGTATTTTGCACGCAGACGCTCGACAATGGCTAGTTCCTGATTCACGATTCGGAACTCTTTTCGAGTATTGCTCGAAACGGCTTCTCGGTCGTACAAACGGAAATCCTGGGCGATGCGGTTATGGCCCGGAAAATCCATCCTCGCCTCGGCGCGGGCCTTGTCGACTGCGTCCTTATTACTGGCTAGATCAATCATCCACTGAGGGCGCTTCTCTTTCACCCGTCGCATCGTATCTATGTATCCGTGATGAATTTTGAATCCGTCGTTACGTCTCACTATGTGTTCTTGGTCAGTACATGTGTAGGTAGGTATTCAGTGATTAGAAGCAGCGGACTTGTAAAAGCAAGACCGAAAAGCTCTTCTCTTTTCTTTTGAGAGAAATAAGATGGGGTCAAGATAGGAGGTTAGAGTGCGGAGCATATGGGAGTGAATGAATGAGAAAGCGACTCTCAGCCCAGCGAATCCAGAGACTACTTACTTGCGAAATTAGCGTTCTCAATGAGGTTCATTGTAACCTGACCCGGCTCTCTTTGAAAGGCAATGTGCCATAAATCTTGCCGGATAGGTCTCGGCATTCCTAGAATCGCCCCGTGTCTAAGGTGATCAAAGAATACCATGAACCTAAAGAACGGCAAGTTCACCAAACTCGGTACTGTTACATCCGTGCCCGAGAGTTCCATGTATCTTTGGATCATCCCAAGTCGCCTCTGAGCCCAGTCTCCAGGAAAGGGGCCAGCGCTAATGTGTACCGCGAGCATCAGCTGCTTGATACTATGGCATTGACCGAGGAGTGCCAGGCAATGCGGTTCATGGTAAGCTTCCCAATTCAAATGTGGAAATCCATTGTCGTTCAGGAAGTTAGGAGGAATTTCAATGTAGATGTGCCTAATCACGCTGAGGCGTCTAGGCGTTATAGCTGCGAGGAAACAGTGCAGACGCTGTAGATCTCGGAACACGAAATGGTTCACCCGGTAGAAAACAGGGTGCGCGTCGAGTTCGTGGTAAACAGCTCGGCAAACACGAGCAAGACTCGAGATGGTCAGGGGCTTATCTCTGTTCCTTAACATTTGTCTGTTGTTAGATTTCACAGATTCGGATTCTCCCCAGACAAACTTGTTCGACCGATACCCGATTTGCTTTGGTCGGATAGTCGGATCAACGAACACAGCGAGTTCGTAGATCTTCAGGCGAATCTGCAAGAAGTATAAGTAGGTAGATATATAGAAACGACGATACGGGCGGGACACTTACCTCGATGGGAATCTTGCTCCACAGGGGAGACGAGACCCAGTTCTGCTCTGTGATTCGCGCCATGGGGTGTGAGGGGTCTTCGACGTTAATGATCGAGTGCGGGCGAAGCGCCATGTTGGCGTTCTCTTCTTGCTCGGAGGCCATGATAGTACACGTCACCGGCCTAGCAATGTGGCCGAAGATGTGCTTAGAAGAAATGTAGGATGGGGACGCGCGATGAAGCACTGAGTATGATGGAGGGTCGCGATGAAGTATGATGGGGGATCACGATTGAGTTGAGGGGATTGATCTCTTCCTAGTACTGATATGTTGTGGAAGAAATGTGTGTGGTGTTGACAAGGTTTCGGAATGGAAAAGGGTATGATCAGAGTGAAGTTGATCGTGGAATGTTTTTCAGGAAGAGAGGAGGTAGGAATAGTGGTGGGTGGGAAGGGAGACTACTCGAGAGTTGCAATTGTAAATACTGTAGGGCTCAAGTAGGTGATTGCAGGAAACCAGGAGTAGATTGAATTTGCTACCCACGGTGCATTGAAAAGTAGATTGGCGGGTAGAAAATGCGTGAGAGGGAGAGGGAGAGATCAAAGTTGGGTTATGAAGCAAGATAGAAGAACAGTGTTATGTAGTTTGCCCTCTTTAGAAAGTGAATGCACAATAGGAAGGAGTATGAACCAACCCGGGGAGCAGTGTCTGGGCGGGTACCGGTCACCATGTCCAGTCCGGAGCCGTACCGAGCAGTACTCTCGGCTAGGTACGGGGGTACGTTAGCAACGGCAACAGAATACTATCCAGTAGTTACCTAGCACCAGAAGCCACCCATTCATCTGGCCAAGATATAGTTGAAGGAAGTGGTACACTATATGTATGCTTAAGTAGGGAGTCTAGTGACAACTCCTCACCCGCTACACTATCATTCCACGAACCTGAGGATGACCGTAGAAGTCTAAGAGATGGTGGGGCCTCCGTCTTCATGACCCATGTTTACGACGTATTTCCTACGGGTAAAACAAGCGTAAACATATTTACATATTTACATACAGGCGCCGTGCCCCAAGTACCTAAGCTGCAGTCTTCTCGAATACTATCTAGTGAATCTATCTATAATCTAGTACCCGCCTAGAATAGTACTGATCTTCCACCACCTAATTCAGCTTGCCCGACCATGACGCCCCTACGAACCCATGTTCTCATTACTCCTCTAGGTCTCTTAGGTGCCATCCGGGCAACAGGTGCTTGAGTTTTCTTCCGGGGAGGTCGTGAGGCACCCGGTAACTTTCCTACACGAAACGCCCTTCTTTCCCATACCCACATATTCATGCACCGGATACACATTCCCCTCCTGTATCTCTTCTGGCCGGAACTCGGTCTCACCAGGCGATGATCACGAAAGGCGTGCCCACACTCGTAGACTTGAACTTCCTTCGTGCTATCCCCAGCTCTCGCGGGGACTAGCTTTGCGCATTCCTCAGCTGTGAGATGTGTACAGTCTAGCCTGTGTTGAAATTCGCAAATATCACATTGCTCCGTCGAGTCTGGGTTTGCGTCTTCCCTCTCACCTCTCAACTGATAGTATAGTAGAGCTGCCGGACTCTCGATGACAGACTGGTCCATATTCTCTACTGTTCTATCAACAAACCTGACTAAAATTTGTCTCTCATTTTCAAATTTCAATGCTACGCTGCCCAAGCCTTACGATATATATACCTTTTGAAAATGGCATTGTAATGTGCTAAGGGTATTGTTGAGCCCATTGTCTTCTTTTCTTTCTCCCTGAAAGCCATATCGATATATGGAAAGAACGACGGCAGGTATAGAGAAAGACATTGTTATTTACTTCGGTCCTTCCCTTGTTTACTAGTTGTGAAAGGAAACTGAAATTTGAAGACCACGCGCTTGCTTTAGGTACGCTAATAGTGAATACTAGCACTTGAGGTAGGAACGGTGTCCTTTGTTACTAGTCAAGTGTAAAGGGGAAGTCGTCTTCGGGTGACATGTGACATGTAAAGAAAGTACGTATATAAGCATATAATAAATTAAAACGGCTACGATAAGGGCTTAACCGTGCTAGTAGTCCAGTAGTTACATAGGAGATACGTAGGTACTCCGTGTGAAAGTGATCCGTGCGCAAGCCCCCTGTTGTACACGTGGGGGTTATTCACCACTGCAGATAATACTATTATGCAGTATGCACGGATCACTTCACTTTGTACCTCAGGCACGAGGACCAGTGTTGACCTTCTAGCCATGGTACATACGGTACACGAGTGTTATTGATGGTAATTTCTCAGATACTCACTGCGTAGACTGCGCAGAACAACTCGAGATCTTCTATATCGGACCACAAAGAAGCCCCGAAGCTCTGAGTTCAATTATTTCCTACTCAGATTCACGATGGCCCAAAATATCTATGGGTGCAAAGGCCAAATTAGGGGCACGTAGCTCTAAGCATTTGGCCGATCGATATTTAGAAATATCATACTTTAGACAGACTTGTCTGTCTTAGCTTCTTATTCTAGACACACGAACCTTTCTTGACAGGATGTGGCTGTTTCTTGAATTCATGGTTATTATTGACTGATTGGACAATATGGATGGGAAGATAAGCGAGCTGTCTCGTCTAGATGACGCTCCCTGTAATCAAAGCCTCAATGGTAGGGCTGAAAATTTCGGTGGCTAAAAGGGGCGTTTTTATGTTTGATGTCTCGGCGGTACCTGAGTAGGTAGGATTCCCCCTTCCTGGTGCATATCATATCTATCATATATCATATGCAGCTCTCGTAAAGGATGCAACTACTCACTTTTCTACCAGATTTTCAGCTGCAAAGCGATAACATGATTGGACCGGTACTCTCCAAATTCGAAGATATTTTGCGATTTGGGTCACACCTAATTATGGTCGGGACAGAGTCCTAGGGGGCTAAATTTTGTATTACTGGGATATTCGGGGAATTCATTCATTAACGAGGTAGGTCAAGAAGCTTTCCTCCGGACTGGTACCATATCGATTTTCGTTTTATAATTCTGCTACCGAGTAATGAGAGCTGTATCACGATGGCCAGTTACGGCTATCATGGTGTCCAGCCTGACCAGCCTGGCCTTGAAGTGGTCCATAATGGTTCTGACGGACTAGTAGTCATACAACAAGAGTCAGAGGCCGGTCTCCATACATCACATCAGCAATGGTTATACCCAGGCGGACCTGGGCAAGCAGAAAAAGAGGTGGCCCAAGTTCTCAGCATTGAAGGAAAGGAAGTAAAGGGCAATTCGCCGCCTCCGAGATGGAATACTAAAAAGATCTTACTCATTGCACTGGTTTGCGTTCTTGTCATCGTGGGAGTAGTGGTTGGGTCTGTCGTGGGAACCCGGGCGGCGTCATCTTCCTCATCACCGCCACCACCGCCGCCACCGCCGCCGCCAACTACGTCGAATTCTAGGTAAGCTACTAGCCTTACATATCTCCGTGTGGTGGATGTTTCTCACCAGATCAAAGCAGTCAGGGAGATCCAGGGTCTGTCGCAGTCGAAATGACCGGCACTCCTACAAGTGTGACGCCAGGCTTTGCGCCGACGGCCATTTCCTGGGGTTACCCTCACCTTGAGGTATATGCATTAACGAACAATAATTCCTATTCGGTATACCGGAAATACCGAAACTCCAATGCAACTTCCGAGACGGACTTCCTACCGAGTGGGTCAGGCATGGAACTTGTGGGTGGCGGCATCGAATTCAACAGCACACCAAGCATTTCCGTAAGTCACCGCATGGCGGATGGAACGAGGAATTTTACCGAAATCCACATCAACGGGAAGGGCAGCGGTTATATCAAATACCACGATAACGAGGAACTCCTGAGCCCCGACACTGCCGCTAGTTGGTATGTTCTCTACCAAGACCCCCAAGACCCCCTCATCGGTGCGCCCAAGGATGTGGTTTACAAGCCATCGCTCGACATCATGAAGACTTTTTATATGGCAAAGGGGGACAATGGAAACGCGGCTTTCTATTTTCAATATCACGTCGCGGATGGCTGGTCTAACAAGATACAAATCCCGGGACCTGACTTACAGCCCATGACGCCCGGTGTGGTCGCGTGGAATGGTGATGACTCACGTCTTGATATCCTCGCCGTCTCCAGGGCAAATAGCCACCTATTGCATGCTTCGTGGGACGCGGAGAAAGCGGAATGGTCTGCCTATGAGGATTTGCGAGGCTGTGTTACAACACCCCCTGTAGTCGTATCACGCACTCCGGGGATTATCGACGTGTTCGCGCGGGGCGGTGATGGTGGGCTATGGACCATCTCTTATGATAACGGGAATGGGGGATGGGCAAATTGGACCCGTATCAGCGGGAACACCAAGATCCAAGGTCAGCCAGACGCTATTAGTATCTCTTCAAATACCCTGGACGTGTTTGCCTGGAGAGACGACGGTCGCATGATACATAAAGGCTACGACAGCACTTCGAAGAAATGGACCCCTGAAGACGATTTTAATATTCCAATGGATGACAAACTCTCTGGACCTCCCAGAGCCCTGAGCGACGGATCAGAAACCATTCACGTTTTTGCATATGACGAACAGTTTAACCTAATTTGGAAGAGATTGCTCCCTTCATGGCAAAGCGCCGATACGGTCCAGTTGGGGAAAGTTCCTATGCTCACTACGACATGATATCTCAAAAGAAGCAGATAATACGTATAAAAACCGGGACAAGGTACGGAAACGGGCGTTCGAAGAAAGGCAACATGGCGATAATTATAGCATTGGGCTATCCATACTGGAATTATAGACTTAATACATCTCGAGCCTGGGTTGAAGATCCCCTGTATACGAGGCCGGGGGTGCGTGAGCTCACCGAAGGGCTAATGTTAGGGAGAGGCATAGATGATAATAATTGATCCTGGCAGCATCTTTCAGAAGAACTTATTGAATAACATTACTAATATGTATGCATATATCATATATATAAAGCATATTATCTTCTAATGTAAGAAATGGCCTCTATTCCTTTTGTCTGGAAGCATTACAACTTGCACGGTGTCTTCAGATTGAAACAAATGAGTCTAGAACAAACGATAGGGCAACGACAACATGGGAACTAACCCCTCATAGACGTCACTGAACTGAACTGTTCGGCGCAACCTTCCATATTAGGCGTCGCCGCATCAAATAGCACTTAGTTCTCACTAATCTCCCAATTAGCCGTCTAGCAATGTAGAACAACATCTCCCAAGCCAACCCGCCTCGGACTTCATTCTAGGTCAATCCACATCGGGACCGAGTATTAGTAGAAGGTCTCGGCACCGAAACCCCAAAATGACCCGCCGTATAATCCTCCCAGACGTCAAGGCCTTACCAGAGCGCATACGCTCCACAGCCTTCGGCGTCACAATCCAGACCAGGGGTGAAGATAACAGCGAAAACGCCACGCCCCACGAAGTCGCCAAGAAACGCGTCCTCACCATCATCACAGCGGACCTCCTAATCCCAGGCGACGGCGCACCCCTCCAAGATGCCGCACTCGTCATCGAGGACAAGCTCATCGCATGGGTCGGCACGCAGGGTACCATACCCAAGGAATTCACTGATGCGCCGCATCGCGCCGTCGCGGTCCCGTACCTGATGCCCGGGCTCTGGGATGTGCACGTGCACTTCGGCGGCAAGGGCACTCAGGACGCAGCCGATAGCCAGCTCTCCATCATCAGCGAGCACCCGGCCGCAGCTGGCGCGCGGCTCGCTCGCGGGTGCTGGGAGGCGATCCAGCGTGGGTACACGTCGCTGCGCGACGTCGCGGGGTACGGGTGTGAGGTGTCGCGCGCGATTGAGGACGGGACGATCATCGGGCCGAACGTGTATTCCTCGGGTGCGTGTCTGAGCCAGACGGGCGGGCACGGTGATGTTTTTTCGCTGCCGGCTGGGGACGTGCTGTTGAATCTTGGGGTTTCGGCGGCGGCGGTCTCGGCGGGTCATTTTGGCACGAGTCAGAGCATGCTTGTTGATGGTGTCGATGAGTGCCGACGTGCGGTACGGCTGCAGATTCGCCGTGGTGCGAAGGTTATTAAGGTCATGGCTTCTGGTGGTGTTATGTCCCGCGATGACGATCCCCTGTGTGCGCAGTTTAGCTCTGAGGAACTCAAGTGTATAGTACAGGAGGCGACGAGGCAGAATCGAGTCGTTGCCGCCCATGTCCATGGAAAACCGGGGATTCTGGCTGCGGTTGAGGCGGGCGTGACGACGGTTGAGCATGTATCGTTTGCGGACCGTGAGTGTATCGACTTGATTAAGAAGAAGGGTACGGTCTACGTGGCTACCCGCACTATCGTTGAGTTGTTACTGAGCTCTGGTGGCAAGGGTCTTTCGCGCCAGCAATGGGAGAAGGCGCAACTATGTGGTAGGCATAGTTTGTCTGCGTATAAGTTGGCGGTCGAAGGGGGTGTCCCGATTGCCTTGGGAACTGATACGCCACCAGGATTCAACATGGCCATGGAGCTAGGCTACGCCGTGGAGGCTGGGTTGAGCAATCTTGAGGCCATCAAGGCTGCTACTGCCAATGGTCCATTAACAGTGGGATTGCAAGCACCGAAGACGGGCCAGCTTAAGGTGGGATATGAGGCTGATGTTCTTGGGCTGCTTAAGAATCCGGTAGACGACGTGAAGGTGTTGCAAGAGAAGACAAATATAGGGTGGGTATGGAAGGGAGGTAAGATTCTTAAAGGTCCTGGGATCGGGCCCTGGGGAGAAGAGTTGTAACTGTTAGGTATTTATTCAGGGGCCACGAGCCTAGAAATACCGTCCCCATGGCATCTTGTTATGGGATACGTACATACTATAGGTACATAAGTTTATACATCTATGATCAACCTTTCTTCTCCTCTGGACTCCCTCCACCTATTAGTCGATTCAACAAGAGCGTGACATCCTTTTAGCAGAAATGACCACTTAGTCGCAAAACCCTCACTCATCTCCCAGCCAGTTTCTGACCATGGCTCACCCCATACAATCAGACCCGTCTGTTCCACCTTATCAAACCCTTCCCATAGCCCGCCGGCAACATCTACACAAAGCTCGTCCTCGTCGAAATTGCCCATGTTCAATAGCAGATTGTCGCGCATGCTTGGCCAGGGAAAGACATCTATATATACATCGTGGTCTATCTGTTTCTGAAGCTCCGTCGGTTCCAAAGAAGGTGGGATAGTATCGGGAGGATTAGGGAAGTTTTTGAGGTTAAATACCGCTCCACACTCAAGGGGCATACGGTGGAGGATCGATAGAATCGACATGTTGGTGATAGTCGCCCGGAGAACGTTGTACTGGATTAAGACAAGGAGGCGGTGGTCAGCGGAAAGAGGAAAGGAGAAATTCGGCATGGTAGCACCAGGTTGCAGGTTACCCTGAAGATATGGTATCAGGGGCGGAATGGCTTTTTCTTCACGACCCTGTGGACCACCAGTGAAGCTACTTGTGGGGTGATGCTGCTGCATGGAATCGGAGTCTAAACGCCTCGGTACGCCGTCAGGCGCATTTAAGGGGTTAAGCCGTAAATAGAGCTCCTCCCAGTAGACGAAAGGCTTGAGTTGCTCAAGGATATGCAAAGGCGGGGATGGATAGATCTCCAATAGATCTATAACTTCTTTTGGTATGGAACTATCTCCATCCAGCTCGGATACTTTCACCGGCCCGTGGGATCCATATTCGGTCGCCTCCTCGGACTGGTGGTTATCCTCGGCTACTCGCTGGGCTGCCTTCTTTCGACCTATATATGAAGAAAATTTAGCGATGTTACTAATTTATAGGCGATTCTAGACGTACGCCAGGCCCTCTGATGCAGACGATTCTGCCGTTTCCTCCTTTCAGCTGCACTAGACAAGCCGGTCCAGTTATCGTCCGCTATGCGTGCCTACGGGTCCATCAGTTTCATGCATCCCTATAAGATTCAATAGAGTCTATGTATCCATAACGGGAGGGTCCTTACCTCTCGTAGTTGTTCCATCGTCGACATGTGATGGGGCATTTTGCAGTGTTGTAGCGTCGCTATTCTCAAACGGATGATTGAGATTCTAGATTGCGGGAGTAAGTACCTGTAGGGTTATCTCATGCACTCTGCTTATTGGGCGTCCCTTAGCTGCCTCTTTACTAAATATCTAACGGAATCTAAGTATAACACGGAGGAACTTAATAATTCAGCTCGCGTTATGAACCAATGGTGGGTGTTTGATGTTGGACGTCTTGACGGCTTCGGCTCTTAGGAACTATCCGAGGACAGTACGTATGTACCTTGCCGTTGTCCTTGCCCCTTTGGGTTTCTTGGCTTCGGGAGCTCACATCTGACCCGCAGCCCGGGAACGCATTAAGCCATTATAGGGATAGCGTATCTGCCATCTGCTTATCCTGCATATGCCGTCGCTGGGGTTAGAAACTCCACAGCCTCCGGATGGAGTCATCGCGAACGACTTGGGTCGTGGAATTCGTCAACCAGGCCAACGTACATCCAAAGAGTCTACGCAATACATATGTGCGCATGGGTGTTTTGCAGTTGATTATAAATGGATAGACCTGCTAGGATGTCCTTTCGAAATGACTCGAGGAAATATAAAGATGCGGTCTTCGCTGGCGACAGCCTTCTCGTTTCTCTAGTCTGCATCTTGCTTCATCATTGGTAGCTGAACCGACTTTTGAAAGTGTCGCTGAAGCGAGAGGAAGGAATTATCGCTAATAAGGCTTTACTGAAACCAACCACGAACGGAGTCAAGTTCAATAAGAAGAGCCTTTAGGACCACTCGACTATGCCTGCAATGTCGGGGTTTGTAAACTTCGACCCAGAAAAGGACATCCCGTCTCTCCAGGGTAAAGTCATTTTCGTCACAGGAGGTCAGTTTCACCTAACATCAAATCCTCAGGTTAGGCACCCTAGAAGCTAACAGTCTGAAGGTACCTCTGGCCTTGGCCGAGCTTCTGTTGAGGCTCTTGCGAAGCATGATCCTGCTCATATCTACTTCACCGGCCGTAATACGCAATCCGGTGACTCGCTGATTGCGGAAGTCAAGGAAACGAACCCTTCTGTTGGGATGACATTCGTGAAGATGGATATGAACTCCTTATCGTCGGTTAAGAGGGCTTGTGCTGCGTTTACTCATGACCGTCTCGACCTTCTCATGTCAGTCATCCTTGTCCCTATTTCTCTTCTGATCATCTAGCAGCGATAGTAGTACTAAACCGACTACTGACAGGTGTAATGCTGGTATCATGGACAAACCACCAGCCGTGAGCGATGACGGCTTCGAGATTCACTTCGCGGTCAATCACCTGGCCCACGCCATGATCATCCGGCAACTCCTTCCCGTGATGGCGAAAACCGCAGAGCTGCCCAATTCCGATGTCCGGCTCATAGCGCTCACATCCGCTGGCTGGCGAGGGCATCCGAAGAATGGAATATCATTTTCGACAATTCGTAGCAAGCAAGAGGATTTGACACTATTAGGATTCAACCTTCGTTATGGGTGAGCTACCCCTATTTAACACGTCGTCATCGGACGCCGACTCTCCTTTGCTTGTCGGCTGTTGGGGCGTGGCAATGCAATGGGAGCTGACTTGAGGACTCATATAGGCAGAGCAAGATAGCGAACATAATCTACGCAGCCGAGATTGCCCGGCGATACCCCAAGATCAAAGCTGTATCCGTCCACCCTGGCGTCGTGGCCACAGACCTAGTCAACACTTTATCGCCGATGAGGAAGGCCTTCGTTTTGACCACGAATAAGCTCCTAGGCGGTGAGCTTTGGGATGAGAAGAAAGGCCGTCTAAGTCAACTCTGGGTAGCCGCCGGTGCGAAGAGGGACGAACTGGTGAACGGAGCGTACTATATGCCTGTCGGGGTGCTAAGTAACGATAAGTTGGACAAGACTGCGAAGAATGAGGAGTTGGCTCGTGAGCTGTGGTCGTGGACCGATGATGTTTTGGCAAAGATAGAGTAAGATATATACCATACTAAAACGGACACCGTCCCTTTTATCTAGACGATTCCCTCCTTTGAATTCGCTGCGCCCCCATGATTCTGCTATAGAAACCTTCATACGTACTTACGGCATTGCAGTCAGCGTGCTGTAGAGGGAGTCCGTTGTTGAAGATAAAGTGTGATATGGATGATATGCATGGTTCGTGAGCGAAGATACTATTGATGGCCGGGTCGGAAACGCCGACTTACAAAGACCTCTTCCCGTTGGAACCTAGTCAAATTCTGGCCTGTCCGGTTCGACGGATAATTAACCTAGCCGTGGGGATCTACAGTAAATACCTGGAGGTTTCTGAAACGTCGCTCATAAGGCTATTTGACCTGATTAGGGCCTAAACCTGAACCTGGAATACATAATCCTTTCACCCGATGCTCGAAGACAACTTTTTATCGGTAATGTGTACGGATAGTTATAAGATTACCTATGGGACCGGCACCCTCGGCATCCGTATTAGTTTCGCCTGGGTGTCAGGCTGTGTAAGAGCAGGCTCACCACGAGGTATTGAATTCTCGTGTTCGTGACTATATTACGCGTCTACATGGTGCCAGACAGTCGGTTCTCAAAATATCTTCCCCCGTTCAGCTGGACATGGCCAATTTGATCGGGTTCGGAAGATTTACAGCTTCAACGCGAGAAATACGACGATGTCGAATGAATACAGCCACCTAGATGAGTTCCGTATAAGTTATGCAGGAAATCTGAACCCCGGTAAGGAATATGCAGGTAATCATGGTGGCTTGAGGTTCGTAGGAACAACTTGGGGGGATTCATCGTCGATGTTGCAATATTGGGCTATGATTGTTTTACTTGGACATCACGCCATTGTGGTAGAGTCTAGAGGAATATTTTCAAGCCATCGTTAATTGATAGTCTAGATAGGGGTTTTATTATACCCCTACTTAATCTTACTAAGAGGGAGCCCTTAGCTAATTCTCCTGGAATGTGGTTACATCGGGCATTCAGGGGTCAGGTTCGGCGTCAGCTAGGAATACATCTCAGCATGACGTCAATCCTGCTTGGAAAATAATGATCTCTCACAGCTAATAATGGCACGTTATGATTTCGCGAAAATATGACATTGACAATATTGCGACCCCACACAGATATACCGCCGCAAAAGTGTAAAATGAGTGACCATAATCGTCAACAAACCTATTAGGAGGGGTTGAGTGTGTGAGCAACTCGCCCATTGCGGCCTAATAGCTAGCCTTCTGATAAGTTGATGGATGTCAATCGAAGTCGGTGAAGAAGTCGTGTGTATCAGTAGAGTATAGCCCAAACAAGATCGTCAAGAACAACTTGCTAGCTGCCCCCGCGAAAGCATCTGTCAACCATATGCCGACCAATGCAAGCCTTCCGTCCTATCAGGGGAGCCATGCTTGGCGGGTTACTGTATCTAGCTCCCTCTTTAGCTTCAGGAACTAGTTGTGATCGACTAATTAAGCCGTTTGATAGTCATCAGAATAGCTCTTTTATCTCTTCGATCAGCAAGGCTAAGGCAGCTGGAGTGGACATGCTTAAAATGTTTATCTATGCATTTGGTGGGGTTACTTTAATGCCTATCATGGTCTGAATAATTAGTTCTAGTAGTTATGTTTATTCAAACATCATGAATGACACCGATGCAGTTTCTAGGAGGCCCGTTTCTCAGCGACGCCTCAGATTCAAAATTTGCTTACGACATCATACGCTTCGCTGACGCAACATAACCACAAGTAGGCTTTTCAATATGGTGGTAGGTAGATAACATTGTGATCGGCTTTCAACCATTATATTTCATGCGGGGACAAAAGGACCCCTTGACCAGCACCCACGCTGATGGATTGCAACGCACGGTGATAGATCCACCTCTGCCCGGGGGTGTAAACACTCCGACTTCAGGCTGGTCAATGAAAACGCCGCACATCCTACCTGAATCCATCCGGCTGGTATCCGTTCTGTTGTGTGGCACCCATGTTCGCCAAGATTGTTGTCACTCGACGACGAGATGAGACGGTGGGAAATGCGCATCGCTATACTGGTCCCTGACCAAGTGACGACATTGGGAGGGATACTAGACTCACCAGAGCGGATGATTGTAGAATCAGTATAGCCGAAATGAACGCAGAATTCAGGGGACGAGTTGGTGCGTCGGTAGGTATATATCTACCATCGCCAGCCGGCATCATCAGGATTCTTCTCTTGTCTCCTCATCACATCCAAGATCAGCTTACAGTGTCTCTCACTCAGTCGTTCCCTACTTTTTCCAACTTAGTCACTCCTTGATATCTTAGGCTCTTCAGCAATTTTCCAACCGCTCACCAAATAATCCTTTCCCATTAAACCAAAACACTTCACCAATAGTCACAATGCGTTTCACCAACTTCGCTCTTGCTGCTTTCTCCGTGGGCTCTGCCCTCGCTGCTCCCGCTGTTCACCAGCCCCACGCCCGTGCTCTCGAGATCCTCGGTGTTGCCACTACCACCGTCAGCACCGTGAAGAGCAATGTTGAGGGTGAACTCCAGAACATCAGTACGTCTTCAAGCAAGTCGTGTGCCATGCTATATTAGCTAATAAATCCTATAGACAAGCTGCTCGTTAGTGTCAACGTCAACACTACCACCCTGGTTCCCCAGCTCGAGCACTCGCTCCTCACCATCGCTGGCGAGGTCACCGGAATTGTCGGCTCCGTCCTTCCTCTGGTCACCGAGCAGGTCCCAGCTCTGCTTGAGGGCGAGCTCACAAACGTCCCCGAGCTACTCAACAACGTCCTCTCCATCGCCAACGGTGTCGAGGCTACCGTCCAGAAGATTGTCAACGGAATCGGTGGTGGTACGTATTCCCATGTATCAGCATGGTGATTAGCTTATGTGTTAACATCGCTATAGATGCCCTGAAGGCCCTCAAGCCTGAGCTCCAGCTCGTCCTCTCTACCGTCGAGCCCGTCGCTAAGCCCATCCTCAGCTTCGCTCTCGGCGCCGTTGGCAGCACCGTCGGACCCGTTGCCGAGGAAGTCCACAGCCTCGTCGGTAACCTCCAGAATGTACTCGGTGGTCTCCTGAAGCCCGTTGCTGGTCTCCTCGGCGGTGTCGTTGGTGGCGTTCTATAAACGCATCTCACGCTTACCTCAGTGTATCGTAGCTAATACCCGCATTGGAGGAGTTCATGGAGAGCGTTTTCTGGACAGGATATTTATTGCATGCTCATGATTAGATGCTTGGATCCCCTTTAGCATTTTGTAAATATACTGCGCGCAAGCCGAGCCTTTTCAATTCACCGCATTCGGGTGTCCGTCCAGAGCAGAATATTAGCAAATCGTAAGTTGTGATGTGACTGTTATGTGAATTAATGTGTTCGTTTTCGGCATTTAAGCCTGCCATGCGGCGGTACAGCGGTAAGGCACTAAATCATGGACGGGGATCACGATTAGTCTTACAAGCTATTTCTGTCTATTGCGTACCAAAAAGAGCTAATTCCTGAAGGGAATTGGATGAACTCGCAGCAGTAAGGGCTTTCCCTTTTTGTTCGAAGGAGGCGGGAAATGTGTCAAGGGCTCGGCTGCTACCGATATATCCGTGCCTACCTACCTGGTCCGTATAGTAGAACGTCATTAAATCCGGTTGGAGTCACAGAACGTTCCATCCTACATCTTAATAAAACAAAGCCAGACCAGCCCATTCAAATACCGATTTCCCATCATCGACAAGATAATTACCACCTACGATGGCATCTCTACTAGGTCTTGCGCGGCGTAACTGGTTAATTATAAATCCTCCGGAAGTACCAAAGTCGACTACGCCGCTTCGTTTTGGCATCCTTGGCGCTGCAGATATTGCGTGAGTTTAGGTTCTCACCTGTTCAGTTTGTGTTACCAATATTATTATTGGAGGAAAGATATTTGTCTTAAAATGAAAGTACCAATAACTTACATTAATTATGATAATGTAGACCGGCAGCTCTCATCCTCCCGGCAAAGACTCACTCCGAGGTCGTCATCCAGACCGTTGCTGCTCGAGATCCAAAGAAAGCGAAAGCGTATGCTCAGAAGCATGGTATAGCGGATGTCGCGGAGACGTATCAAGGTCAGTCACCATCGCCATCCATTGAAGTACTGATGGCTAATAAGGCTGAAGCTATCCTTGATAACCCCAACATTGACTGCGTGTACATACCTCTGCCAAATGGATTGCACTGCGAATGGACTCTCCGTGCCTTGAAAGCTGGGAAGCATGTTCTCCTAGAGAAGCCCTCAGTGAACAATACAACGGAAGCCGAGGCAGTCTTCAAGAGTCCACTTCTAAATAGTCCGAAAGCACCTGTACTTCTTGAAGCGGCGCACTATCTTTTCCACCCGGCTTGGACCGTGTTCATGACCTACATCACACCTGCCGAAGTAGCCAGCGCCAAGGCCGTGCTATGGGTTCCGAGGTGGAAGTTTGCTGCCGATGATATCCGGTACCGATACGACCTAGGAGGCGGTGCCCTCATGGACCTTGGATTCTACACTGCGAGTGCCCTAACCCACGTGTTCGGTGGTGTAGCAGAAGCGTGCGAAGAATGCGTTACGCAGCCAGGGTCTTATGACGAGAGATGCGATCGTCTCTTCAAGACTCGATACAGGTTTCCCAACGGAGGGACTGGCGAGATGGAAGGCGACCTCAAAGCGCCGCTCGATCGCCTGACGCCTGACATTCACGTGGTGCATAAGCCCGTTGTTGTATCCAGCGCAGAGGCCGGGGTTAAGGTCCCCGAGGGACAGGAAGTCGTGCGCACGCGCAAGCTTAAGTTCACCACATTTGTTATGCCGAGCTACTTCCATTCCATCCAAGTCGACGACGAGTTCGCGACACGAAAGATTGGGGATACTTCCGGGCATGTCATTAAGAAGTGGACGAAGAGCCAGACGATTAAGACGTATACATTCCACGAAGCTGATATCGACCAGCCAGGCGAGCCTCACTGGACAACCTACCGGTATCAGCTAGAGCAATTTGTTAATAGGGTCCGCGGGCGCGAGGTACGGCAGTGGGTTGAAGGTTCCGATTCGATTAATGCTGTGAAGATGATCGATATGGCTTACACGACTGCGAAGTTGCCTCTGCGGCCTACGAGTAAATATGCATTGCCGGACAGCGATATATAGGGCGCTGGAGTATTGCTTTGGTATTGGTGCGAATATAATCCAACAGGATGGTCCATGGTCGTCGACGATTTGGGAAAGATACCTACTCGACGTTTGTTGAAGGCGGGATGGAGGGTTATCCCATTAAACGCTGCTAATGTTTTTGTACAGATTGGACCATGAGTTCGATATGAACTCATACACTATAGTACATACATATTTTCTGTTTTCCCGTAATATGACTTCACCACGTTATCATTCAGCTGGATCTGTAATTCGCTTCCAGTCAGATTCGATATTGATAAACATGTTTCGTAGTATTTTTATAATATTGAAATCGTACAGTGAACAGGGTTTATAAGTCCAACTCCTGACACTGTTTCTTGCATCTGATCACAGTTTATATGCATAAAACGCAGATATGTATTTATGCATGTTTTCAATCCCAGGAACTTAACCGTAATTTTCAGTGGAACTAAATTTCAACCCTTTTGGCTTCAGGATACGGAACACATACAGCTATCACGATGGCAAGCGACACTCTTCCTCAGAGCCTCGGATTCCTTACAGATGCTGCGCATATTCTCACGAAGACAGCTCCTGAAACTTCGGCATATCTCATGGCGCAACGAAATTCGTTGATGTTCCACCATGACTTAGAGCAGTCGGATATGCAGAGACAGCATGTGTGCGGCGCTTGCGGTCATATTCTGATCCCCGGTCAAGGTAGCGAGCTTAAGTTGGAGACTAACAAGGCCATCCGGAAGAAGAGGACTGGGAAGAAGAGCAGTCCGGCTGTGAGCAAGGCGGTCCCGGCGGTTGGATGCCGAAAACGATTTACTTGCGGGATGTGTGGCCAATACACCGACATTTCGATCCCTCAAGCACCCCCTATATCTAGGCGTCGTCCACTGAAATCAGCAAAACTCTTAGCTTCAAGCGTTGCTCATTCAAATGTGTCTGCTCCTCTTGCCGAGCCAGTCAAAGCTTCTGCCAATGCTAGCAGTAAGAAGAGAGCAAAGAGCAGGAAACAAGGCCTACAGGCTTTGCTTCAGCAGGCCCAATCTTCTGCATCTAAATCCCAAGGTGGCCTTGGTTTAAGCCTGAACGACTTCATGTTGAAGTAAATTGAGCTCTACTACCCCTTCCGGTCTTGCATACTGTACCTACCTACCTACCTAGGTACGCAGGTACGGTATTCGAAGCTATCGGGGATGTGACATTGCTTACGGAAGCTACCTACATATGTACCCATGGGAGAGTTCTCGACCCTTCTAACAGGGACCAGTTACCGCTAGCTCTCGGGTAACTAGGCGCTATTTGCCTTGTCGATAAGGTTGATTGATATGTCATAGCCCATAACCCCGCGCTACTACGACGATTGCCCCTCCAAAATTTTTGAGCCGAGCAGAAACAAAACCATCGACACATAACCTGTCCAACAATTTCAAGAGGATATAGTATAACCACTGAGAAAAGTCTAATATCCCCTATACCCATATTCGAACGAAATTCATAGGTTCAAAATGCCTGCAGCCGAAGACCCTGGTCACACGACCACCGTCTCCTCGACCGACTTCTTTGAATCCATCGGCCAGAAAGCCGACCATCTTGCGCCAACTACTAACGGTACTAATGGTGTCGCGCACAAAAGCGATGATGACGAGAAGGTCGTCGAGGAGATTGAGTCTCTGTGCATGAACTGCCACGAGAATGTATGTATAAGTATCCGTAATGTTTAATTACTTATAATATCTTGCTAACATTTCCAGGGCACAACGCGCATGCTTCTCACTGCGATCCCCTATTTCCGCGAAGTCATCCTCATGTCCTTCTCTTGCGACAAATGCGGCTTCTCCAATTCCGAGATCCAATCTGCCGGTACCATACAGCCCAAAGGCTCCAGTTACTTACTACGCTTGACTGAAATGGTCGATTTCGAGCGGACGGTAGTCAAGTCTGATACCGCGGTCGTTAAGTTCATCGAGTTGGACTTGGAGGTTCCCGCGGGACGGGGACAACTCACAAATGTGGAGGGTCTATTAACTACAGTGGTGGACGACCTCGAGCTTGGACAGGAGGCGCGGAAAGAGCAAGCGCCAGAAGTATATGCCAAGATCGATGAGATCATCCAGAAGGGCCGAAAAATGCTGGCCGGCGAAGCCTTCCCTTTCCGACTCTCCGTAGATGACCCCGCCGGAAACTCATGGATTACGCCTAACATGCGCGACGGTGTTGGCAAATGGGAGAAGCGCGAATACGTACGAACACCGGAACAGAACGAGGCCCTGGGTCTCGCACCCACAGACCCGACTACCAGCGGCGGCCAGTCTACCGACGACGACGATATCATCCCGGACCAAGTATACGAGTTCCCCGCGACGTGCCCGGGATGCATGCACCCGTGCGTGACCAACATGAAGATGGTGGACATCCCACACTTTAAGGCGGTAGTGCTGATGTCCACCGTCTGCTCAGACTGCGGGTATCGGTCCAACGACGTGAAGACCGGAGGCGAGATTCCCGAGCTCGGCAAGAAAATCACGCTCCGCGTGGAGACCGCAGAGGATCTCGCGCGCGACATCCTCAAGAGCGAGAGCTGCTCCCTCGAGTGCCCGGAACTCAACCTGCAGGTCAACCCGGGGACCCTGGGCGGCCGCTTCACCACCGTTGAAGGCCTGCTGACCCAGGTGCGCAACGACCTACACAATCAGATCTTCGAGACGGGGACGTCCGAGGGCGGCGACTCGCTGAGTGCCCAGGAGCGCGAGCAGTGGAACGCGTTCTTCGAGGGCATCGACGCCGCGATCCGCGGCGAGAAGAAGTTCACCATCATCCTGACCGACCCTCTAGCTAGCAGCTACGTCCAGAAGGCTGTCGACCCCGACCAAGTGGACCCCCAGATCACGACCGAGGACTACGAGCGCTCGGAGGAGGAAGAGGAGGATTTGGGACTGCGCGATATGAAGGTTGAGGGCTATGAGGCTGGGAATGGTGCTAATGGAACTGAGGCCGCGTAGCGTAGGCGAATAAGAGTGGGATGGATGAAAGGTTGGAGCGAGAGTGGTTGGTTGAATTATTGCATTTTAGTAGCACGAAGATACCTGTTTAGAGCTCCGGGGAAGGGTCTAGGAGCATCGTCATTATACGAGGAATCAAAAAGTACTTCATTGTTATCTCTATTGTATTTTGTTGCGGCTACTATGTTTCATACTCACCTGTGTGTCTGCCGGTCTCCGGTAGTAAGTACCGTCATTGAACCTGAATTTGCTATCTTCAAACGCTGCTACATACAGTACCTACATAAGTATGGATGTAAAGAAGATGAAGAAATTGCTAACGTAACGCCATACTTTAACTGAGTCCCATACGCGATCTCATAGGATTGTTCCACGCTCAAGGATTATTACCATTCTACCTCTCTTATATATAGGTCATGGGTTGTTCCATAGCTGGTGCATTCAACAATACCTAGTAATACGACTAGTTAGTTACGTTATGTAAGCGACTTAGCTTTCTACTGGACACATGCTATCGTGCGCTGTCTTCCTACAGACTCCTTCGTTGGATTTGCGGGCGAGCTTATATCTGGCGAAGAGTACGACAACGTGCGTCTCGACAGTACACATTGAGTTATAAAATAAATGAAATTCATATGATTTTTCTTTATGAATGAATGTATCCATCTCGTTCGGTGAGTGAGGAGGTTCGAGTAATTATATAAGGGAAGCGGAGGTGTCAATGAGAACGCTCAATTATTTTCCACTCTTAGCGAGTAAGAGGTTCTTACCTTTAGCGGCGATTGGCGCTAAATTACAGGGCAACAACTACCCGCCTATACCGCTGTTATCTTCTGTATCAGCACAACATCTTTTCACTGTAAGATTCAAACATCAGCGTACACAAACTACTTCCGATAAAAGTCTACGTGTAATGGCCGACAACACGCAGGAGGTCGACGGTGTTAGAATTGCTGTGGAGGGATGTGTAAGTGCACTGTATCTTAAACATTCAATTTGTCTATATTAATTCTTGGATGCGTAGGGTCATGGCACACTTGACGCCATCTACTCCTCGGTAGCCGCCTCTTGCAAGGCGCGAGGATGGGACGGTGTAGATCTCCTCATCATTGGAGGAGATTTCCAGGTAACGGCATCTAGTATACTAATGACAATTAGAAACTAACGAACGCGATAGGCTACCCGTAATGCAGCGGATCTCTCAGTAATGTCGGTACCGGCCAAGTACCGTGAGCTGGGTGACTTTCCGGCGTACTATAGTGGAGACAAGACAGCGCCGTACCTGACTATCTTCATTGCTGGAAACCATGAGGCGAGCTCTTACTTGTGGGAGCTGTACTACGGCGGTTGGGTTGCGCCCAATATTTACTATCTAGGCGCAGCCAACGTGCTTCGCTTCGGCCCGTTGCGTATAGCGGGCATGAGTGGCATCTGGAAGGGATTCGACTACCGCAAGCCCCACCACGAGCGTCTGCCTTTTAGCTACGACGATATCAAGAGTTTCTACCACGTACGCGAGATTGATGTCCGCAAACTTCTGCTACTACGGGAACAAGTCGATATCGGGTTGAGCCACGACTGGCCAAGAGCCATAGAGAACCATGGTAATGCGAGCGCGCTGTGGAAGATGAAGCCTGACTTCAGGCAGGAGAGCATAGACGGCAGCCTTGGAAACCCGGCGGCTGAGTATGTTATGGATCGCCTGAGGCCGGCGTATTGGTTTTCAGCGCACATGCACTGTAAATTTGCCGCCGTAAAAACCTATGAATCTCCTAGCACAGCCGAGGCTTCCACGAATGCGTCTGAAGGAACACAGGAGGAACCTGCTCCTGCTCCGGCACCAGAGGTGCCATCCAAACCCGCAGCAAACCCCGACGAAATAGATCTAGATATGGAGGATGACGAGGTGAACCAGCCACAAGCTAAACCTACTGAAGAATCTAATCCCGTGGCGTCGTCGAGCACAACTACCACAACCACCGCAACTGGAGGAGTCTCCGACGAGCTTCGCGCACAGCTCCCAGCCTCTTTCTCCAAGCCGGGGCCGCCTCAGCCTAAAGTTAATCCAGGACAACCCGTCCCACCCACAATCACCAATACCACCACCCGCTTCCTTGCATTGGACAAGTGCCTCCCCGGGCGTAAGTTCATCCAGCTCTGCTCCGCGTCCCCCGTCAACCCTCCCTCAACCACTTCTCAACCACCCTACCGCCTACAATACGACCCCGAATGGCTCGCCATAACGCGCGTCTTCGCGCAATACTTAACCATCGGCGACCGTACCGCTCAGACCCCGCCCAACTTAGGCGAACCAGCATACCAGCCTATGATCGATAAGGAGCGCATATGGGTGGATGAAAACATAGTCCAGCTCGGTAAATTAGACGTCCCCGAGAACTTCACCATCACAGCGCAGCCGTATCGTCCGGGGATCGATCCCAAGACTGTCGACTACCAGCCGGATGAGTACACGAACCCGCAGACGACCGCCTTTTGCGAGATGCTTGGCGTGCCGAATCTCTGGGACGCGAGTCCCGAGGAGAGAGCCCAGCGTAAGGCGGACGGACCGCCTGCTTCGGAGCCTAGGCATCATCAGGGTGGTGGTGGGTTTAGAGGTGGAAGGGGTGGAGGCCGGGGTGGCGGGTATCGAGGCGGTGGAAATCGAAGTGGTTTCAATAGAGGAAGAGGTAGGGGACGAGGCGGATGGCGAGGTGGACGAAATGCGTGAATCTACGTCGTTAGATACCCTAGCGGGAGTCGAACTATACCACCAACGTGTCGAGTGTTCTGCCTGAAGATGGCTAGAAATGACCACGATACTATGAGAGCTACTGAGGAGATCATCAACAACAGCATGGATAGGAGCTGAGGGCGTTTCTACGGCATATATAGTGACCCTTGGGCTGAAGCCTAGATATTTGATAATCACCTACAGCCTAGAGACCGCATTGGCAGAAGGCAAGGTATGGAAGAGAAGTCGTGATAGCCTAGCATATGGACACTTTCTTAAGACGAAGGGCTTCTACAAATATGGATTCTATTTTTGAACCAATAGGTACAAGGCGTCTAATTGGGATGTATCCCCTCCTAAAAAGCATGTTCTTCATGGAGAAAATGAAGCCACGCAGAGTGACGGGGGACTAATATCAATCTTCCATCCGTTATAGGCATTCAACCCATGGGGAGCTGGGGTTGAACGTATATGCTTAGATGGGGTCACGATGGCCAAGGGGCACAAATCCAGTGTTCACCCTAGACTTACTGTTGCCACAACTTACGAGAATAAATTTAGTCATTTCCTAAAAACAACCGATACCATTGTCCCCGTACGCCACTGCCTATGCCTTAGCCTCGGGGTATCGTAATCATCATGCCACGTGGTATCGTAACGCCAACAAACGCCAACCTTGCCTCGTGAATCTTCTCGTCTCCTGTGCGTAGCCCGGATAAAGACATGACTTATGTCGGCCACAAGAAGTTTACATCGGTTCTGCCGATAGGGGAACATTGCTGGTGAGCTTTAATCACGGCTGGGATCGGGCTCGGTTTCCTTACTGTCAAGTCCCAGAAAGTCTGCGGCCATGAGAAGCTCAAGGCAGAGTTCGACAGGAATCTCCATGTCGGGAACATCTTCTCGTCCTTGGTTCTTATACCAATAGTGGAAGTATTCTACTATCTTCTCGAGAACTACTCCACTGTGATATCAGGTCAGCTCTGAATCATGAGGATTGGGAGATGTTATGTATATGAGCGGGGAAGAGAGATGAAGTGCCTCAGATCAAGTGTAGTTGGCTGTCATTCAGACCATAGAGGTGGTCTGTCAGTAAGAACACAGCGAAATTTTGTGATTCATCACTGACAGGACGTAAAAGCGAGCGGTGAGTAGTGAGAAGGTAATGAGAATATCAGAACTTACGTGAAGTCTTCGAAGACACATCTACCAGATCGCGCCTCAGCGAATGAACCTGGCTTATGTTAATACCATCCCTAAACTCCAAGATCAAGTCTTGGATAATCCTCACTCTTCGGGTCCAGCATAGCTCGGATGGCAGGGCTAGCACAGGCAGCATCGCGAAGAACTACAAACTCTAAGCCTTCGCTAGAGACAAGAGTGATGTATTCGCTCTCGAGTGAGCCACTGGCCGACATCTTGAGAAATTCCACGTGGAGTGCTGAGGATTATTGCTGGTTGTGTGTGTAGAACGAGAAACGGAAGAAGAGAATTTGTCGATTTGATGCGGCGAGACGCGTTTGTGGAAGAATTTTTGGCTTGTGGAGCTTCCGACGGCTTGCGGCTTAACCCGAGCAAGTAACACGAAAATGAGTTTATGTAATGGGCTTGGTGCTACTTTTAGAAACGGATAGGGAACATTAGTGAACAAGTTCGCGGTACACGACGCAATCGCGATATTTGATTGGTTACAATGATTAGTGCGCTCGGGAGGTAGGCGGGGACTTGAGGGGACTTGAGGGGACTTGAGGGGACTTGATCTGTGCTAGCTGAAACGCCGGGACCAGTAACCGTTGCCCCGTTGCGGTTGCCGTGTCGACCACCCAATTGACTTTTTTATTGACGTCTGACGAAATGCACGCTCCCAATTAGCCAACCATCTTTACCAACCGAACCTCAGACATCCACAAATTTCTCCCCGAGGCCGCATATTCCTTGTTTAACAACCTGTTCTTACCCATCTCAACACATCCTCGAATCCAGACCTCGCCGAACCGTTTCACCTACATTCCATTCCATACCATTAATCTTCCTTTCCAGCCGAAACAACTTTACACTTTATCCGCCAAATAAGACAAGACAATTAATTACCTAGGTACCTAGGATAAAATCTAGCAAGCCGTCAGTTATACCTCAGCTATACCTCAGCTATTTGCTAGGTGCGCAAGGCATGGCAAACTACCAAAATCGCAGTTCCTACTACGGTGGAAACAGCAGTCAACCCATGAGCGAGAAGTACGACAATGGTATTCAGAGACGAGGGACAGGTCGAACAGAGCGTAATACGCGATCCAGCGAAGGCACAGTCAGCACAGTCATGAGCGCGTCAACGGGTAGGGAATCGTCGGCGACCCACGTCACGGAGGCGCCAGCCTACTCCAAGAAGATTGTAGTGGTCGGTGATGGTGGATGCGGAAAGACTTGCCTCTTAATCAGCTATAGCCAAGGATACTTCCCAGAGGTACGAATGATACTACTCATCATAACGCTTTAACTTCTATATTGTACTAATGCTAACTTGCACCTAGAAATATGTACCGACGGTGTTCGAGAACTACATTACCTACCCAACTCACCAACCGAGTGGTAAGACCGTCGAGCTTGCGCTATGGGATACCGCCGGACAAGAAGAGTACGATAGACTGCGACCACTGTCATATCCCGAGACGGACTTGATCTTTGTGTGCTTCGCCATCGACTGCCCTAACTCACTAGACAATGTCTTGGACAAGGTTCGTCTGACCCTTACTTGATTTACTCCTAAGTCGCAAGTACTAACATAAGACACAGTGGTACCCCGAAGTCCTCCACTTCTGCCCATATACCCCTCTCATCCTTGTCGGCTTGAAGTCGGATCTACGACACAAGAAGACGTGTATCGAAATGCTCAAGACGCAAGGTCTCACGCCGGTTACAAGCGAACAGGGTATGGCTGTTGCCAAGAAGATGGGCGCTCAGTATATGGAGTGTAGTAGCAAGGAGATGACGGGCGTAGACGAGATCTTCGACCGCGCCATCCAGACCGTCGTCGCCAACGATAGGCGTAACCTCGAGGCCGCCATGGCCGCCGCGCCTACCTCAACGATGGGTGGCAGCGGGAGCGGGTCAGCAGGCGGAAGTGGACGCGAATCAGGCGGCATCCCAGGTGTTCGCGCTTTTAAGAAGAAGAAGCGAAACTGCAACTTCTTGTGAGGTAGCTGGGATGCTATCTTCATACTAACCAACCTATATACAACAACCTCGCCCAAGGACAACAGTCCGGAGAAGAGGAACATCATTGGACGCACGAAGAAAACGAAGGGAAAGACGGATAACCCATAATGACCACCTTTTGCATGACACCAATTTTTCTTCTTTTTAACGACTCTGGAAAGGCACGGTAACGAAAGGATCGCCATTATGTATTTGGAAGGGTTCTTGCGTGCGAGATGCTTCTATATGGGCGTTCCTGAGAGGTTTACCCCCTTTGCATATAGGGTCTAATGACTAGGCTAGGCTAGGCTAGGGTTATAGGAGGCATAGGTGTTCGTGTTCGTCGTTGTCATACTGTCTTGGCCTGGCTGGCTCTGGCTACTTGCTACTTACCTGAGTACTTAGCTTATACTAGGTACTTCGTAATGCGGCCTTGCATCATCCCCGTCTCTCTGATAGAGGGGAAGCCCCCGTTAGGCTGGCCGCTGTTGAGAGAAGAGATGCAGAAGAGAGAGCAGAAGACAGAAGAATAGGACCTGGATTGAAAGTGTACCACTCATGTTATGCCGAGGGATCTTTTCCTTTTGTTGTACGATGACTTGACTTCTTGTTGGCGCGAATCATCCATCATGGTCGGGATAGGAAATAAAACAAATTCACAATAATCCTCTTTGAATCGTGTCATTTTGCCTCGTGAATGTGCAATGTGTATTGTGTAGTGTGCCGTGGCTCGATTATAGAGCTAGGGCGGGTATCGTATCGTCGTAGTCAACCATCATTCATGCATGAGCTCCTCTCCTAGCTCCTCCCAACAAGCCTCCATTGCCCGTTTCCAGGCTCTCAGCTCTTCCTCGCAGAACCGGTCTCTTCTCCCTCACCCTCACCCTCTTCCCTTCCCCGGGCTTGGCTTTGCCGGCCGTCCTCCCCTCCCGCACCCTCATCGCCAGCCTTCCCCTCCTCAGGCTCCTTCGCCATGACGTTTTCAAATTGCGACCATAATGCCTCCACGGACGAAAACTCGTTGCCGACCGCGACCACGGCTTCTAGGGATCGGTTCAGCTTGTTGATGTTGGCGAGGACGTGCTCGAAGCTCTACCCGCGCGTGTTATATTAGCTTCATAAATGTGTAATGTGTAAATAGACTAGACGTACCATAGCTATCTCGCCAATCAGCGCCTCCCTTTGCTGCTCGAAGTACGACTTTTCCCTCGTACCCATTGACGATGCGGAGCGCTGGTATTGTTGCTGATTTGAGGCCATGGCTACAATATGAATGGCTGCGCTGATTTGAGTTCTTGTTGGAGTGTCGAGCTGAGGCAAGTGCTCTTCTTTAATTTAAGAGGTCTATCGAAAACGCGCCGTTACGCGGAGATCACTGTAGAAGCTAGATTGGATTGGCGGGGTCGACAGATCGCGTTGGAGACTTGGGGTAACCCTTCGGCGCCGTAGGGTCTGGGCTAACGTCACCTGGGCACTGTTTATCGTGATGGGTAGGGCGGTAATCCCTAGGATTATGGGGGCCTATAGCATTCTCGTGCGCTATAAAAACTGGTACGTAGGGGAGGCTCAAGCGCTAAAGACCGCTGTAGTGGGGAAATTTAGCGCATTTTGAGGACGATATTCGGTACTCCGACTTTTTGCAAAGACCTAGAATGCGCCTGATTCTGTGATCATGAAGCCAATTTCTTCGTAACTTAGATAGCTGGTTTCGTGGAGATATTTGATAAAATATGTTTTTTTTCAAAAAGGGTCATTATAGTAGATAAATTACTAAACAGCACTAATAGGCCTGGAAGAATTGGACTCAACCTTAGAAACCACCAGACATCACCCATCTGTAGACTCCTAGGGGTAGCCCTGGAGCTCAGTGTATGTTCACGTACAAGTTAATATTTCAAGTCAATGGCTAATTCAAAGAGCATGGATGTCACAATGTTGAATAAAAGACGATAGTTTCATCGAACGGAATTCGTACAGTATCTTAAGAACTCAGGAGGCAGGAGGTAGGCTATCCCCAACGTCCTACCTCTCTACGTGACGGGCAATGCTTCGAGGCTCTTACTATACAGATAGCATTGCCATGCTCCCAGCCGACGCGGTTCTACATTTCCATGACCTAAGTGCCCCTTTCCTTCCTTCGCAACGTACATATGCCTGAACCTTTGTTGTCTATAATCCATTCATTTGCGTCCATCATTCCATCATGCTTTGGCAAACCGATATGGCAAAATCCTTTCCCCAAACGCCTTCGTAGTGGTGGTAGTGGTATCAAAGAGTTGCGGGAAATCTCGTGACGAGTGCTGCTGCAGTTCAGGTACAATGCATTCATTCATTTATAAGAAGTAGTCAGACGGTCCTCGTCGTCCTGCCGGAACATGTCTCATATCATCCGGCACGGCCGAGAAGATGCTAAACTTCGGATCTAAGTTCTTGTCCACCGACATGATCGAGGCAACATTTCCGCAGCGGTAGCAGTAATTGGGTGCCGACCAGACGGTAACAACCGAGTTTTGAGGGAAATGGTACTGTTCCTGGAGTAAGCAAGTGAAGCAAGCTGGTATGAATATGTCGGGATTTTTACCTTATAGCCTTCGTTAACAAGCTGGTGGGCGCGAGCAATCAGTTTCAACCCGTTGACGTGGTTGAATTCCGTCGCCACCTTGTCGCCAAAAAGCCATCCTGCGCCACGTGGGCTGATAGCCCAAGTCTCGACTTCTTCAGGGTCACTCCAGACAAGATCGCAAAATGCGCCCTCGTGAGGAATTTCTTGTGCTCTCGCTACCACACGGATCTGGTCGATGGTGCGAATTTCAGGGCTCAAACCGCCGTGTACGCAGAGAATCTCACCATCCACAATAGCTGCCAGCACTAGAAAATCGAATACTTGGCAGCATGATTTCCATACCGATGCATTTCCGTACTTCTGCTGACACTCCTCATAAAAACCATACACTTGTGTTATCTGCCGTGATTCGTGATTGCCGCGGACGAGAACGATACGATCAGGATACCTTTACTATGTGTTAAAAGAGGGTAGGAGTGGAAGTTACTCGGGTTTCTCTTACTTTGCCTTTAGACACATAAGAAGCGTAAATGTCTCAAGACTGAAATATCCTCGGTCCACGAAGTCTCCTAAGAAAACAAAGCGGGTATCGGCATTATTAACAGGCCCCGAAGAATCTGAGGAATTTTGTTGAGCAGCATTCGTCGAATCATTGCCCTCTTCCTCCTCTTCTTCTACATTGGTCGACTCATCACTAGGAAGGCCTGGCACATCTCCTACAACGTTCTTTGGCTTCTTTATCTTCTTCTTTAACTTAGGATTCGTAATCTCGGTCGGGGGTTCAATATCGGCTGATGTTATGACTGCAGTTGACGTTGCGGGCGCTTCTGTTGCCGGCTGGCCTGGCATACCACCACTAACACGGAAAAGCTCTAGTAAATCGTAGAATTGGCCGTGGATGTCGCCGCAAATAGTAACAGGAGTAACCACAGGCTGAATGTTAGATTCTACAGTAGCAACAGTTAGAATAGGCTTGCGAATGTGACAGAGATACGAGCATACCCTCCATCAAGACTTCCTTAACCATCTCGCAAAGTTCCTTCATTACTGGCTCTGGTAGATATCGACATTGCTTAGCTTGCTCGAGCCATTCGTCTAAACCAGCTCCGGGTGTCAACTTCGCCGGTCCCGGTTTCGGGACGGCAACGCGGGGAGGACTCATCGCCTCAGTGTATATATAGGTAATATCGACACCTTGACCAGTAGTCAAGCTAATACTGACTCTGTCGACCTGCGCCGAGATTGGCTCAGATTCGGGGTCGTGGTGAATCTGAACTTTTGGAGTAGGGATTGGTTGGGAGACCGCCTAGTTGTAGGGTGTATTCTAGGGCGTTATAGCGAAGACAAGTGCCAGTAATAGAGCTAGTGTCTGCTGGAGGTTTGTCAGACTTCGGTTGCGCGTCGCGGGGTTCGCCCGAGCTTTTAGATGATTGCGGGTATTCGGATTGCTGCGAGTATTGGAGATTGTTCGGGTCTCCTAAGTTGGATTTGCAGTGACCGGATAGAGAAGAGTCTATTCGCGATGAGAAATTGTAAAGAGTCAGTAAAATATTCTAATATCAAGCAGATTCCTTCTCAAGGGAACGTACAGTGTGACAAGGGGGTTGACTCAGATAAGGTCCCTCGTGAGGGTCGGGCTTCAGTCTTGTCGGCTGAACCTTGACATTGAGCACGGCCATCCATTTTCGGCTAGACTCGGCTTGATAGTTATTCCGAGGTTGATATTCGGCTGAACTTCGGAGTCCACGTGTTTTGGGATGGGTTGTGGGGTTTGTGGGGTTGGCCTGTGCTTTAGGTGCCAGGACCCTTCTGCCTAAGCGTCGCCAATAATTGAATATCCTTATATCATGCGACTTAGATAATCAGAATTACCCCTTTATATCTACTCCTTTAACTTGGCCAAGTAGTTCTAAGTATTCTGTTTGACGACCAGCTACGTTTATGTTTATTTATAAAGGCATTGAAATTTTCTAAACTTGTCTAAACTATCTTTCTCAAGACTGTTCAATTATATCTCGGTGATTTGTTGATCGTCCTAAGACCACACCTGCTAAATCCTGGAGCCCACGAAGGTTAAATTCCGTGAGCAAGACACGTTATATCTCTTCTTATAATATTCTGATCTGTACTCGTTTTTCATACCTGTGACATCCTTCAAAGTTACCCGATCTTTAATTTCAAGCTGTAGTCAGAATTATTTCCTTCCCCCACCCAAATAGACGAGGTAATGCCATGACGATGTTACTCTTTCGTGACTGAATTATCGGGCGATGGCCATGTTCCTTCAGTATACTAATTCGACACATTCACCAGAACCCTACGGCTGTAAAGTACACCCCCAAAAACAAGCGCGATCCGTTCGTAAACGTACTCAGGTATAGTAAAACGAAGGCGATATGAAGGTATAAGCTACATTGCTAGCCTAAAAGTGCTAAAAGAGTAGCATTAAGAGCAACTTCTTCGCATGCAGCCGGCCAAGCACAACCGGCACTCACAATTAGCATTAGGCACTTTAGTCCACTCGGTTCATACTATAGTGACGTGCCCTAGCTTCAAGTGTGTCGCTGGCTAACGTCCATATTACATCCCCAGAAGCGATCCTCCCGCTAATCATCCACTCCTTGAATAAAGGCGCGGAATATCCAGGTGTGCGCTATAAAATACTGCAGCCGAATACTCGAGACGCAATTATCTTACGCGAAAATAGGCAAATATTATTAAGTGATTACCAATAAGATATCCCCTCTTCAACCAGTGCCAGCAGCGGTGTTAGACTCCGCGGGTGCAGAAGCAGGGGTACCCGAGGGGCCAGGCGCATCATTAGTTGCATTTGCAGCGCCCGCATTAGCACCTCCGCCTCCACCACGGCGGCCTCTACCGCGACCGCCACGCTTCGGACGATCTGGTGGAGTTTCTGTGCTAGCCTTGTCCGCTGCCGGCTGTGTCGGAGCTGGAGTAGACTTCTTAGTCTCCTTCCGCTCCAGTACCTGCACAGTGCCCTGCGCAACGGATACAGGGCTTGCGGTAACAGCTTTAACTAATGACTCGTGGTCACCAAAGTCAACGTAAGCAAACCCTTTCCGCTTGTCGATTTCGACAAATGTAACGGGACCAAAAGCTTCCATGGCCTGTTTGAGGAGTGGCTCGGTGACGCCTTGTGAGGGGTTGGCGTGCTTCACAAATGCGCGTGTTGCCCCTGCAGTCACTGTTGGCTGACCAGAAGCTTTCTTCTGCGAGCCAGACGGTTTCGTGGGTGGCAAGGTCTTCCCAGTAGTAACCTTTGGGCTTGTTGGTGTCGAGGCCGATGCTACGGTGGTAGCTGTGGCGGCAGGGCTTGCTGGGCGAGGGTCATCCTTTCTCTTGAGAATAACGGGAGTGGTGATCGGGCCTGTCTTCGGGCTTTCAATTCCTTTACCCTTCGCGGTATCACCGGTCGCGCTCTGCTTAGTAGTCTTACCACCCCGGGACCGACGCGAACCTTCCGCAGCTTGAGCCTTCGGGGCCGTTGGGGCGGATGGAGGGGCTGATGAGGAGGGCTGACTTGGACCTGTTGGAGCAGCGGATACTGGGTCCTTACCATCCTTCTCTTTGCTACCATCGGCCTTGGCAGCCGCTTCTGCTTTCGCAGCATCCTGACGGGCTCGCCTATGCGCACTTCCAGGGCTAAGGCCCAGATCCCGTTGCAAAATCTTCGCCGCAGCTGCGATATTAGCTCTTCGGCTCTTAGGCGCAGCGTCTTCGGTAGTCTTGCTTGTATTGGGCTGGTTGGTACCAGATTTAGTGGTATCAGCTACTTCCTGAGTTGTCGACTTCTTAGTCAGCAGTTTTACAGGCTCCTTTGTCTTCTTTTCCTCCTTCTCGGAAGCCTTTTCGGCTTTTTCGGCCTTAGACTCCTTGCCCTTCTTCTTGGAATCTTCCTGTGTTCCCTTCCCCTTCGTTCCCTGAGATTCATGCCGAGCGTGCTTACTGCTCTTAGCATTGGTAGCTTCCTTGCTCTTGTTGGCTTTCTTCTCTTTCAGATATTCGACTAAGGGGGTCGTGGTGACTTTAGAATCTGCCTTGTTGGCATCATCAGCCTGCTCGGCGTCAACCTCCTTCGTAGTTAGATCCTGAGTCAGGCTGTTGAGGAAAGCCATGAAATCAGGATCTTGATCGATAGTGCCCTGCTTAGAGTCTATGCGTCGCTTCGTAGTCGGTATTTTCTGATAGATAGAAATCTCTAGGCACGGAGGCCCCACGAGGGCTGGGTCATTAAAGGTTCGTTTTTCATCCTCCCAGGTGGACTTCTGAACCACATCGGCCAACACAGAGATGTCTTCGGGTCGCAAAACTTGGAGATAGCATCGTGCCGGCATGGATGGATTTGATGGGCTACATAGGTGAATCATTAGCTTTCCGGTCGCGATGCCAACGATATATAAAATGGGTGACTTACTCTTGGGAGATATGGCCCTCTTGGAAACGGGTCCAATCCACCTTGCCATTTCCACTCTTCCATTCGTCTCCCAAGATAGCCCAGAACTCGGTCGCTGTGATTCCAGGTGGGAGTCGCCGGATTACCACCTTCTTTCCTCGAGGGGCATCCTTGGCTTTAGTGGCTTTCGGTGTTTCACTCGCTGTTGAGGTAGAAGCAACGGGCAAAACACCATTAGGTTTTCGCGAAGTCGCCATGGTGCAGAAAGATCGCTATACGTAAGTCAAAGGTGTGCTTCCGATAGATGAGTATCCAATTCTGTTTCTTTTCATATTTATTTTCATCCGTGAATTTGTTGTTTATGTACACGTATGGAATGGAATTGGGAAGAAGTCGACCATTCTAACATTGAATTGAAGATGGAACAAGGTAAGGCTGAATTCAAACTTTAAACCCCACTACTGTATAGTACGCTTTAGACGTCAGGGTAGGCACTATGCAGAAAGAAGATCCACTAACGGTAACTGGAACCTGCACTATGTATGTGGGGCCGTGCATTTATGTGATTCTTGGGAACTTGCTGCATACATAGTAGCGACAACTAGAATCTAACTTTCAGCATAGGTTCCATAGTCTAGGACCATCTATGGATCACAACCAAGTCAGCAAAATCCAGTATTCCTATCTCTTGCCGATATTTCTATAGGGTTGGTTTGTTCAAACCAGGTCATCAATTTAGTGATGCCGACCGGGAAGTCAGATTACCTCCTAATCATCGTGTCGAGGATATGTTATCGGCCAAAAATTTCTACTTAGCTATATCCACCGATTAGTTATATCCATGGATCTCAGCTCATTATCTTATTCTAATTTTCATTTTCAGCACCCAGGAAAGCATCCTTCTCGTTCGATAGGAACATCCCGCACTTTGCGGTGGATGACGTCAGCTCTGGATTCAATGGTGACATAGATATGGATAGGATTGATAATACAAGAATCCTAATCACTAAGAATCGGCCGAACTCAGACGGTCTAAACCTCGAAATGGCCATTGAAACAATCATGGTGCTCCGTAGTACCCATGAATCATTAAAATCCGATGTACGCCGCAAACTCCGACTTCATTATAAGGTATGAGCTGTAGCCTATAGGTTCCCTTAGCCCACTCAAGTTCTAAGGTTATTTGACGCGGCAAAATTATATACCCGTAAAGGTAGTGCTATTCCAAGTCAAACAGGTTGCGACACACTAGAATCGTCCATATCGTGACTACCATGACCCGCATCTTCATCACGGGGTCCGCGGACGGCCTCGGCCTACTATCAGCACAAGCCCTCGCTAAACGCGGACATGACGTCTACCTACACGCACGCAATAACCAAAGAGCGCAAGACGCTCGAGCAGCTTGCCCAGCCGCCAAGGACGTGTTCATTGCAGATCTATCGTCAACGGAAGAAACCAAGTCCCTAGCCGCTCAACTAAATCAAGCCGGGCCATGGGACGCTATCGTTCACAATGCGGGCGTTATGCATGGTGTATCGCATCTCAAAGGCAAGGAAGGCCTTCCTATGATTTTTGCAATCAACACCATGGCTCCGTACATCGTGGCGTCACTCGTCGACCCGCCACCAAAACGCCACGTCTTCGTGAGCAGTCATCTGCACCAAAGCGGCGACCCATCACTTCGCAATCTCGAGCAGTGCTCCTATGGCGACAGTAAGCTCCACGACGTTCTGCTAGCATTTTATTTTGCCCGGCGTCTCGCGAATAAGGGCGTCAGAAGCAATGTTCTCAACCCGGGATGGGTGCCAACTAAGTTGGGTGGGGGGAACGCCCCTGAAGATATTAACGCCGCTGTTGACACCTACGTTATGTTGGCTGAAGGGTCGGGTGCCGCCGAGGGTAAGACAGGGACGTATTGGTACCAGAGACGCGAGAGGAGTTCCAAAGGGTCCGGCTATAACAGCGCCGCCGACGACGAGGCGCGACAGGACCAGTTGATTAAGGCGCTTGGGGAGATATCCGGTGTCAAGCCACTTCTATAAGGTTGTCATCCACTAGCAGCCTTAAATTTTACTCATCTACATTCTGGATTAGCTTATTGTTTGGCTAGAGATCGCAGGATGATGTCTTGATTTGTACATAAAAGCACTGATCAGGGGATCATACCGTGCAACACCAATAGCCTATACTATATATACCGCTATTTTCAAGACACAATCTCATAATTGACCAATTCATGTGGAATATCAGCAATGTCGCGCATGCATACACAGTGGCGCTCGATTATACCTATTATATCTATATTTTAACGCTGTCCCGTCAGCTAACAGCATTTCCGTGTGAATCCCGAACACCAGGTCATACCCAACTTCGCGAAATAGATCCGTATTTTCTTTAGTTTAAACAGAAGCTTCGATACTCCTACAATTACCTGGATGTTTTTCTGGTTTTATGGAGCCTTGTTCTGCTGCCTCGGTTTATATATCCTGGTGACGGAGATGCACTCCGTCTAGGCTGGAGGATCTAGTTCAATTGGGATTCGAGACGCGTGACGGAGTATAACTCGATGAGGAAAATAGAGGCCTTGTAGTTCATTGTGATCTATCCAAGGTGCTTAGCCAAGGACGGGAGGAACCAAGCTATATTCCAAGGTCTTGACTTGCGCCCTAAACTGGAGGCAAGAGCTTGCGGTAGCTTCTAAGCTGCAAGGGTGTCATATTCAGGGGCCAGAATCTGATGACTAACGCCATCCACCGCAATACTACCCAGCACAACGGATCGTCCACCAATCGTACAAGCCGGATTCTATCGAGATACTATTGATTAAGACATTAAAGCCTTTCACGTCATTTCATACACCCTATCCATACCGTGATAGAGAGAAATTAGGTCGCACGTAGCGAAGTCTGGTAGCATTCTAGTAAGCAAGGCATTTGTTCCACCTGTATTCATTATGGCCCCTAGGAAAGTGGAAATCGCTGGCGCAACCCATGCCACCAATCTGAACAGCTTTGACGCCAATATTTTATAGCTGGTGGAGGAACTCAACTCCACCAGATCCTTTGGTCAACCTCTTGGATGCAACAGAGCAATCCTGCATACGTAGTGCAAGTGGACCAAACACACCGCACTCAGGCGATATGTGAAGAGCCTCGGATAGGTGTGGGTACATATAGTAAGTACGATTCCCATCTCTCTTCTCTGCCCGGTATACTTTAGTCCAGGTTCAATCTCAAGAATCAACATGTCTGAGAATCATGCCCCCTCGGAGCAACCCCAGCTCCCATCGTTACCAGAACACGTCACAGTTGAGTGGCTAACCAGCGTCCTGGGCCAGAAGGTCAAAGCTATCGAACTTACCAAAGACCCCATACTAAATGCCAGCGCCGGCAAGGTTTTCGTTACTATAACTTACGATGACGAAAATGTTGAAGTCACCGAGGCTACCAAGGCAGTAAGTAGCCACCCCGAGATCGTCCACTTAGCCCAGCCTTAATTTGTTAAGGCTAAACTAATCCTATATGCCGTAGTCGAGACCTACCAAAGTCTGCATAAAAGGAGGCTTCAACCCCGTCTTCATCGAGCGGTACTCAGATATCCTAATTGGGCTCTACAAGCGTGAAGCGGACTTCTTCAACCGGGTCGCGCCGCACCTCAAACACATCGACCTACCGCGGTCCTACTGGGCAGCCAACAACGCTAACCAAGGCCTAGTGATCATGGACGACCTCGCCGCTCTCGGCGCCGAATTCGGCGAGCCCGTTAATGCCTGGCCCGTGGACCGCGTCCTCGCCGGCGTCGAGCAGCTCGCGGGCCTGCACGCCGGCACCTGGGGCGTCACGCACTCGGACTACGCCTGGGCGGACCCAGCGTTCTACGACACGGTCATGTTCGCGCTGTGCGCGCGGTGGGGCGACCTGATCCACGCGCCGCACCGGCCGCCGCTGCCGGACATCGTCAAGGATGAGGCGCGGATCCGAGCGGCGCTGACGAAGCACTTCAAGTCCCGGAATCCGCGCTTTCGATGCTTGGTCCATGGAGACGCGCATATCGGCAACACGTGGATCTACAAGGGGGCGCCGCGGTTTCTGGACTGGCAGACGATCCAGGTCGGCTCGGCGTTCCACGATGTCGCGTATTTTGTGTCGGGTAGTCTGACGGTTGAGGATCGCAGGGCGCATGAGATGCGTATCCTGGATCATTACCTCGGCGCGTTGGCTAGGTTCGGTGGCCCGACTTTATCTAGGGATGATGAGGAGGTCATGAATGAGTACCGCAAGTCGATGCTGGCGGGTTATAATTGGATCTTGGCCCCGTATGAGCTGCAGTCGGAGGCACGTGTTCGGACTATGAGTGAGCGGCATAGCACGGCGTTGATTGATCATAAGACTGTTGAGCTTATTGAGTCCCTGCCTGATGTAGAGTAGATATAGAATAAAGAGAGGCCAATATACGCGTCTAAAGGTAATATATCTCTAGGTTATACTTTAGTGAGTTGAAGGGGTAATTTTCCCATAAGATAGTGACGGACGTAGCCCGTATATTCACAGGATAACCCTTGATCTAACCCCCCTATTCGGGCGTCTTCACAAGATCAATACGAACATTTTCAACACCTCATATTTTATGCATATAATTTATCAATGCCGGATGAGAAAGAACGCTGATAGCTGCCTTATATATATATGGAGAAGTAATGCTAGCATCACTGTCGGGTTTCCATTTTAGTGTAAGAAGACCGGGAACATCCGAATCGCTATACGCGTATAGCATCTTGGCAGGCTAATGCAGGACATCCGGCAGTTCGTATATGAATTGACCAATATGGAGCCGCCCCAGGCAGCAGCTTTTCCTAGGGGTAGATCAAGTACGCATTAGCGTAGAGTACGCGAGTAAGTGAACCGGTACATATAGAAATACTTGAGTAAGCTAGGATGGGGTACGCACGAAATTCGTTTCTTTTACGTGTAAGGCATCAGACATATGGAAGTAGTTAGACATTCATTGGTTATGTTGTTCTTCTCGGTTTACTTATACGCGTTTACTCCTTACAAGCTCGAGACACTCATTTAGATGATATGGCGACGGATCAGCAAGGGAAAAATCGCAGGTTCCACAAGAAGTCCCGGAAGGGCTGCCTCGAATGCAAAAGAAGACACATCAAATGCGACGAAAGACGTCCGAATTGCGGGAATTGCGACGTTGCGGCACGGGATTGCTATTATGCATATCCGAGTGTTGTGCCTAAAGCTCAGCTACCGATTCCGCAGTCCCCCATACATCCGGGGTCACAAGCATCTCATGAACCATCTCCGGCCAGAAGCGGCTCCCCATCTATTCTAGATCATAACGACCTGTTCACCCTCCAGCATTTGAATCTATTCCATCATGTGGAAGTTGGGATGGCAGACTGGCTCATGGTTACGGACGCTATGAAGCCTATCGCGCAAGCTTACATCACTTCTGCATTATCAACCCCTTTCGTCATGAACCAATTACTAGCTCTCTCAGCCCAACACCTCAGTACTGTCCACAAGGACGACGCAAACACCTATCTTGACCTAGCAGCCGAGTTACAGGCTCGAGCCTTGAGCACCTTTACCAAGAACCGACAAGACATGTCGGAACAGAATATCGTCGCGAGGTTTCTGTTTTCCTCCCTCATAGCTGCACAAGTTCTCTCACAGAAGCTCTGCGCCCCTAGGGAGAGTTTTGACGATTTCTTAGACGGCATAATTGAATATATGAATATTCAACGAGGGACCCGAATCGGTATGCATTATTAATGACTGCACTTCCCCCTTTCATCTCTCTTGGTGGTATGAATACTACTTCCGTAGTTTTCTCGGAACTCACGAACCCACTACCCATAGGAAACTACCGACGCTAACGGTTTATAGTGGGAGACAGTTCCTGGGATGTACTCAGAAATTCGTCGTTAGGGGAACTGTTCACGGGCATTGACGAATTAGATATGTCTGACGATGAATTCCTGCCGTCGAGTCTCAATGAGCTTTATGTATGGTTCCATTTGGCGAATTTGGACGAGGAAATAGTCGAAGCTTGTACTGGAGCAGTACGGGCGTTAGGATTCGTGCATCGCCGAATAAGCGGACCTAATACATGGGGAATCCACGCTCCGATAGCATGGGCGACATTCCTTTCTGGTGACTATATCAGTCTTCTTGAGAACCGAAGGCCGGAAGCGCTTGTGATCCTGGCACATTTCGCCATCTATTTGCACCGGTGTCGCGGATTCTGGGCGTTTGGGGACGCCGGAGAGTACCTAATTCAGGCGATCTATAAGGTGGTTGGACCCCTCTGGGAAGAATCGATGTTAGTCCCACTTCAAGCCCTCGAGGACGCACATTTTGGTAGCGCAACTTATACCTGATGTATAACTATAATATCTTAATGAAAGTGATGGCATAAGCCTAGGACCTCGAAGCGACTCTCAAAAGTACGGAATAGGGTAGAAAATTCATCATGGTAGGTAACTCGGTCCACTAGGGTTCGAGGTGACCAGGATGCGCATTGACACTCCTATGAAAGCGCCGATAAAAGTAGTTGTCATTCAGACATATGGGTGAAGGCTCCGCTGGTAGCCAAATTCACAAGTGAGACAGTCTACATCGACGACTCTGTTCAATTTGATCTTCCTAGACAAGCCTGCCAGCGCCTCTCGAAATGACATGGCGGTGCGGGCATATAGAATATGATTGCTCGCGAGGCCAGCTGCTTTTAGGTAATCGACATAGTGAACGAAACCAAACGAGTCTCTCGAGAGGTTGGCCATTGCTTTGGGGGCCGTAGGGCTGGCGTTGGGCTCAATGACGTCAGTCTCAGTCTGTGGAACCAGCACGACGAGGAGCTCCTCGAGCCTCGCTAGAGAATCCAGTACGTCGCGGATGGGATCCGTTGGTCCAAACGGGATTGCCCTATCAAACTCGCTTTGCGGGACAAGCACGGCCAGCTTTTGCACGCGATCCCGCCAATCCACTTGACGCAGCGACCAAAAGGCTTGCTCGGCGTTGGAAACGCAAAGGTAGAGCATGTCGCGATCCCAGTCGACGTAGACGGGGCGTGATTGTGTCTGCGTGTCAATGCGCTCGCCGCCCGACCATGGGTTGACAAGCGTAAATGGGAGAGGCACGCGAGCACGGCCCGACGTGACGGATTCGGCCAAATCCCTCCCGAACCGAATAGGCCACCAGACACGTTTGCATGATATCGATACATCGTGGGCCTCGTGGTTTATCAGAGGAGACGGAGGACGGCCATCCAGGATGACGAGATTGGTGGCCGAGTCTAGGACTGTGCAGTGAAACAGGAGGACCTCTCTCTTGGGATTTCTGTTTTGACTCTCGGGGGCTGGGTGGACCACATGAAGGCGGGCGCTTTCAAAGTGGTATTCCCAGATTAAGATGCGGAGTTCTTTTGGAAGAAGATTGAAGCATTCGAAGGTGGTGGGTGAAGTCATCTTGCGCCTATTAGTAAAGGCGGTGCAGCACTTGGAGATGGTAAATATATGACTGAGGTTTACTGATGATGTAGTTGTCGAAGAAGTCTAGGTTAGTTCCTAAGAAGCTAGAGCTAAGAGCTTAGTGGAGTTCTTGGCTAAATCCAACCTTCATATGCTGGTAACAAAGCGGGTATCGCAGTTCGTAACAGCGTCACTCGGTACCTTATCCCACCTAGCCTAGCCTACTTGGGTATACCTGATAGCTTCAGTTGTGTATGTAAGCCACCTGGGCATCAATGCGTGGTGTTACCCTCCTATCTATCTAATGGATGTCAATCATCAATGATCTCCTTCCGCTGTCTACATTTATTTCTACCATCTACTTCCCAGCCACTATATGAACAAAGTGATGTGTTCCCTTGGCATTAGTGCCAATGTAGCCGATCTTCTAAGTATTTAACGATTTTTAATTTCTATATCATCCCTATAACGACTGCAGAATTCGTCACACAACGAAGAACGCGCCAAGAAATTGGGGTATGAGATAGGGGGTACCAATCACAAATTACTAGAAAATGAACCCCTTCACGTCTAATGTGTAAGAATGCGTACGTCGTATTATGTCGACTAACTATTTGAATAGTCAGCACTCGAAAAAGAACTCGACTGCCTCGGTAGAATGGTCGCCCAATTATTATGCGGTTACCAAGTGAACTAGCCAGTCTTTTCTCCATGATAACCCAGAACCGATACCTCTACCAAATAGGGGGTGTCGAGTAGGAAATCGTTATGGATATCCGCCTCCATCTACCCAGCTAACACAACAGGCTATGAATCACGTCTTTGGCCTCGCTGGCGTCGATGTTAAGTAGGTTCGTGTTTTCCGTAAGTTGCTCCGCGAGTTCGATATTAATATCGAGATCTTTGAATTCGTCCCGGCTCCATCCATGTTTTCGCAGTGCGCGTCCCACCCAGGTTAGGTTAACTTCATGGGCTCGCTCCTTAATGTCAACTCCATATCTCATAACAAAGAACTTGATGTCCAACAAGTCGCGCGGTCTATTTCCGACTACTACATCACGAATTCGGCCCTTGAATAGATGTATGGGCGACAGGATACGAATGCGATTGTTTCCCGGGGGGAAGCCTTCAATGCTGCAGGTAAATGTTTTCATCGGGAACTTTACGGGAATTGGTGGCCCTTTGAAATGGTTAGTTAATCTAATACACAGGCTGTGTGAAGTGGCACTATCAGGCCTCATACTTACATCTAGGTGCTGTTACTGTGCTGATTGCGCAAAAGACTTTAATCTTGAGTTCACCGATTCTATTTACATTGTCTGACCAGCAGAACTCGACATAGCCGTCTGGATTCGACTGGGCCAATCGAAAGTCCATTTCATCGTTGAACATTTGAATTATTTCTGTTCGGCGGCATAGTACTAGGCATTCGATGCATACGAAAGGCGGCCCAGGACGTCCGAGAAAGGAGAGAGCGTAATCTCCGAATAATCCCCATATTATCCTCTCTCTGTTCAGAACTCGACCTAGGGCCAACGACGCCACGTTGAAGAGTCCTTGCGACATGTTGGTTAAGGGATTCGCCCTCGTGTTTTCTTGGGAATCAGGGATCGCCTTCGAGAGAGGAAGAGGGGGTGTAGGTTGGAGTATTGTAGACTTTGACTATAACCCCAACTTTATGAAAGGGCCTTGGGCGCAGATGACTATGCGCAAGTTCTCGAGATTCAGGCTTAGGGGTCGTCTCGATGTTACCGACAAGAAAGGGAGGTATACGAGAACTTTTCTGGGACTTCTCTTGACTTAAGCTGTCATTCTGCGACTCATAACTGATAGTCTGATGCAAACGGTGAGGCCTTGGCGAGATATGTTGTTGGGTTTCAACTAGTCATCTGCATCAAATGAATAGCAAACGAATACCAAATATTGGTGGACGACGATCTCTATGTCCCACGGAAACCCACGGTTTGGATGTTGAGATGATATTTGCCAGTGAACTTGTGTCTCGTCACGGGGAGTGGAAGGAGCTGGCTCATGGTAAATAAATACAATGCTATTTATCAATCAGCTATGACGTTTGTTTAATGTGAAGTCGACGTCGTAAATAATCAAGACTCACCATGGGTCAGTCGACGTATAATCTACTCACGGGCAGTGGTGTATTATATAGTAGTCTGTTTTCGTGTAAATTGTGATGATCATTCTACGATCGGATATGTACTTACCAGTCATGATATTTCCATATGAATGTCCGCAAGATATGTTGCTCCCATCCGTGACTGCTAGATGTGTTTACCCGCGGAGGGCTACTGCTACCGAAAGTCTAGTGTTAGCTAGCCTCCCTGTACGTGCAGTAACTGCCATCTACTTGTTTGCCGCTCTACTTCCATTTAAGATAGGATTCTTCTAAGTATCATGTTACGTGCCTATCATACCGGGCAGGACTTACTCTCTTCATCTCAACATTAGTCTCGATAGTAAATAGGCTAGACCTCCCTTTTCTAGCAAGACTAATTCAATTTGTTCATGAGCTACTTGGAACAAGACACTTCACTTATGAGTTAAATTAGAAGCAATATACTGGGATCCATACTAACATCCTATATAATCTCTACAGTCCGTGCCGGATAGCCTCGAAAATAGTCCAAGCCACCTCGTTCCCTAGGCACAGAATGGAATACCCCAACCCGAAGATACTTTCCCGGTTCCGATGCGGGATGAATAATAATACCATAAGCATACCTCTCACCACCGTTTTTGGGTGTTCCTGAACCTAGTACACTGGACATCGAAGTTTTGTTAGGAACCATTCTATGCGCTTTGGTGGTATCTGTTGATGAATTTTCCGGTTTTATGCTCTCAACCATCCTAACTCTTTCACTTGTTTCGTTTGTTTGATCGGGATATAACCCATAAACAAGTCGCTCATCATCTCGCATTGCGCGGGCGTCATCGGGGAGGCCCTTGACGATAACCGTAGGAACGGTATTCGGGAGCCTTTCCACCTCGTCGTCTAGTTCTAGTTGCTCGCTATGATCTACCACTTCGTGTTCATATATAATTTGGACGGGTTCCCAGGAGATATCCTCGGCTTTCCGACTTCCAAGCAATACCAGGGACAACTCCTCGAAAACTTCTGCGTCTTCCGAATCGTTCCAATCAAAGTTGAGATTCGTAACGTATTGACCTTCTTCAGTAGCTCGACACAGCCGTATATTCGAGCCTAGCATTGGGAATAGCTGCACGCGCAATGAGAGAGGCACAACCGTGCTCCGGATGACCAAGCTCCCGCCATATTTGACGCCGCCGAACGGATTCAAGCCTGCTAGCGCGACCCGAGACTCCACAATCTCGCACTCGGCTCTTACGTCGGAGAAATCGGACTCTATCGACACGAGACTCGACCGACCGTCACCGAATGCAACAAGGTGATTCCGACTAGCCCAGCTCCAAGACGGCGCGATGTACGACCCCCGATACTCTAACTGCTCGATCACCGTAGTTCTTGTTAAGCGAGTACCGATCTGAGCGATCATGGCCGTCCAAAACAAGTCTATGTGCGGGAACATATGCCCCGCAAGATAGTCCCCCGGGTAGGCGGAAAGTGATCGACTTGCGAGCCCCGAAATCGCAGCAAGCTTATCAGACCGGTTGCTCAGCATGCGGGTCGAATAATTCTCGATGAGTGACAGGAAGTTCAAGTACTCTCTATAGTAGCCGTTCTGCGCTTCCTTGATGTATAGAGTTCCCGGGGCGCATTCCGAGGTCTCTATCGTCTCTTTGGGTTCTGACTGGAACCCGTTCTCGGTAATAATGTGCAACTTCGTTTTCCCGAAAATAAGGGCCCGCTGCGACAATTCGTATTCCTGAAGAACCCATCCGCGCAAACCCCAATAGCTGTGACTAAGAGCAAGTGACAAGGAGTCAACGGCTGCATGGAAGCCTTCTTCTATCTCGCCAACGAGTCGTAGGGTGTAAGACCCTGACACTTTTGTGTTACGTCTCGACTGAAACGGTATTCTCGTCGCAATCCAGTCTCTGCCAAGAAACCCCTGCTGGCAGGACGTTGAGGCAGCGGTACAGATTGTTAATGTTGCGTTTTGGTACACGTAAGACATTCGCGATGATTCCCTATCCCAGTCATACTCATCATCTTGGATTATGCATACCGCGTCTACCCAAAGATAACGAATCCCTAGGGACTGTGTTACTCTAATAGCATCGTGAAGGATCGGAGATACCTGGTCGATTCCGAAGCCGCTTAATCTGCCGTGTAACGAGCTACGCTCCGTCTTGAACTGTAGCGCGCTATCTTCCGGCGATCCCCAACAGTAGCTCAGAGTAGCGTAAGGAATATCGGGATATCGTTCAAAAGAGGCGTCAGAACGTGTCTCAATAAGCCGGCATAAATCGCTTCCTTCTACTCCTACATCAACTAGACGAGTTGGATATACGGTTCCGACTTCACATGAGCGGATATGATTGCTTTGTTCGAGGATGTGAAGTATCATGCGGATGTTCTCGGCGCATAAAGCTTCGTCTCGTGGAGGTGATTCAAGTCTTAGCCACTGAGCAACGGGGCCTAGAGTACGGCAAATCAGTGTCGCCCAAAAACATGATTTCCACCATCTATAAACTAACTTCACCCCATTCCATTGGACCTTTGCGATCCCCTAGTTCCCTAGGTGTTAGGAAAGGCGAGTAAGCTCCTTACCTGGAGGAGAGTCCAAGTCAAAACGTAACCACGTCGACCGAATCAAGTAATCACCTAGATATTGTTAACTGAACTATTTCTATTCGTACGGCCCGGAATTTGGGTAAGCATATACCATTATTGTCATACCCAGTCCATAGTAGCTGGGCCACCAGTGACTGAATCCCAATGGGTTGACCGCCATCTCCTGACTCCTCAGATATGGGACATTGGTAGAATAGCGATACCACCACTTGATCGAATGAGCCTCTTGCACAATTCTGAATAGCTCTCTTCAGTACAGAACAGAAATCGCAGCCCTTTTGCGCGGTATAAGACAGACATGGTAATTCAGGGAGGGAGTCCAAGAGGAAATAGTCAAGATGGAAACGGCCGGATTTTAGGTGTTCTGACACGATGTCCAGGTAATATCCGTCAGCATCGGAACCGCGAATATGCGTGGGCCATTCGGAGTCATCAATCTCGAGAACTCGACAACTTTCGCACAAGTTCGCAAGCGGCGGTAGAGTGGTCATTTCGAAGAGAGGGGTCGGTAAGGATGGCATAAAGGATCCAGGGGTCAAGAATTGGCTTAGGAGCCAACGAACCGGGGATTATTCCATAGAAAACTCGTCCACTTTGCTTTCTAAGAACCGACCGCACTCATTCCGTATTTTGTCCTATACGCGGTTCAATGAGCACAACATGTCTGGTGTATCTTGAGGTTGTATCGGCGAGGAATCGTGATTGGCCAAGCGGGGGTAACGCGATTAGTAAGGATGATATTGAGAGATTCTTTAATCCTTGCTGACGGTAAATCGACATGGGAGGTTCATCATATAGACACCGTCTATAACGACCCCGATCTTGATCTAAGGCGAATATAGCAGGTGTTAAATCGCCAACCCAAATAACGCATCCGTATAAAATTCACAGATGAGAGATACCAAGTATAACACCAAATCATTGTACTATTCAGCAGTATATATCGCAACATCCAACGTATATAATAAAAAGTAGGTATCTAACAAAAAAAAACGCATTCATTCAAACCCGCCAACCAGCAAGACCACATAGGAAATAAACGCACATCGCAAGCAAGAACCCAAACGCCATCCCCTCCCTCTGCGCGAGCAGGAATTTTAGACGAGCGTTGGCATCGCCAAGTAGTATATATTCGCCGACGCCGCGGCGCGCGGACCGCAGCCCCGGCAATCCGTCGAGGCTGTGCGTGTTGACCTCGGCCTGGTACTTCTGCACCGTGCCCTCGCGCTCGCGCTTGTTGTTGAAGAACTGCAGCGTGGGCCGCTCTTCGAAGCCCGCCACGCCGATGTCCTGTTTTTCGACATCTTCGTCGGGTGTCTGGTCGCATGTATTTGTGGAAGATGACACGGTGTCGCCGACCATCTTGCGGACCTTGGGGACGCCGTATCCGCAGCTGGTCTGTACTTTGAAAATATCGAAGACGAGGATGGCGCGGGCGGCATCGACTTTCTTCAGGTTCATCTTTTCCAAGAATTGCTCGAACTCTGGGTTATCCCATTCAATCACGCGCCCACGGCAGAATAGCCGCATGATACGAGGGCTGGAGCCGAAGGAGCAGAACATAAGCGTGGCTCGACCATTCTCGTACAAGTGCGAGATGGTTTCGCAACCCGAACCCGTCCTGTCGACGTAGGCGCATTGGTTCGGGTTGATTATAGCAAAATTTGCGTTTGTGTAGCCCTTAGGTGACACATTGACATGCTCACCGTAGGACGGCGCTGATGCCACGAAGAACACAGGCTGTGACAGGGCCCACGTTCGGAGGTTGTCCGGCAGCGACGGGAAGAACGCCACCATGATGATTCGACGTAAAAAATTTTTGTAAGAAGATACAAGATGATGTTGTGATACAGATCGGGGTGATACAGGAAGAAGAACGTTGAAAGACACTTGGCGTCGTGGAAAGAGGAGACGCAAGTTCAACCTAGTCGGGTAAGTAAGGTAAGGCGTATCTGGATTCAGCCTTGGCACCGGAACCGGCTTCGGCCTAGGTGGGGGTGTGCGGCAATAAAGTTGTCGAAATGCCTAAGTAGCAATTCCCGACATCGATATTTCGGTATTACAAGATGATGTTACAAGCCGTTGACAGATCCCAGAGTTTTTGTGGCTATGTCTTATGGGTTTTGTGTAGAGACGGGTATGAGCATCCGCGGCGAAAAGTATAGTTGCACATATTGAGTAAGCTCCGCGCTGCTCTCCCTAGAGTGACGACAACCACAAGAAGAGTGATAGTAAATTTATCACTTCCGACGGCCGCGCTGTTCGCCGCGACGATCATGTAGTGGGTATGGGACGTAATCTCCTGTTTGTTGGTCTTCGGGTTGATATGATGCTGGTCGGGAGCCTCTTGGAATACTGGACGGGATCGGATTTACGGGAGAGACAGACTTATAGTCTATGGGCGCGGTAGTGTAGTTACCTGCATATGCACCTGGAGCTTCAGGCATCTTCTCGATGTATGGTCTCTTGCTGCTTGACCGGCCACCTGGTTGAACGCTAAGGCTTGAACTCCGGCGATGATGACGTGATGGTCCGCCCTTCTCTTCCCCGTACCCTGAATGCCTCTTGCTAGCCCCTTTAGACTCTCCGTCGCGTTTGCTTCCTGTACGTCTTAGTCGTGGCGATGATGGCTCTCCAGAACCTCCTCTCATGGTACTCTCTATAACTGGTTCTGCTAGAGTGAGGTACTTCTGTCGATATTCGTCGCGTTCATCTCTCAACGTGTCGTAGTCAGCCTTTAGTTCCCTGATCTGCTCTTCCTGGGCGATTCTCTCTTCATGTAGGCTCTTATTGATTCGCTCTAGTTTTTCAACACGATCGCATTCTTCCCGGTAGAGTTTATCTGTGTCACGGGCGACTCTATGGGCTCTGCTTAACTCGGCGTCTAAGTCGACACACTTCTGTTGAAAATGCTCGACTTTCTTGTTCGCTTGTCCCAGTGCCTCTTGAAGGGCACCGATGTTGTAGACTTGATCATCGTAGTCCTCTGCTGTGAATCTTCGATCAGGTCTGCCGCCAAAGCTAGCCTGTTCACTAGATGACGAACCAACTCCCGAGTCATGCCCGGGTTCGCGGCTGCGGTGTCCTGTCGACCCCCTGGAGGAGGGCGAGAATCTGACACGCCTGCTATCCGACATTTTGTCGTAAACTGCCGTTTAGGGCAACGGCTTCTATTGGTTGTCTACTTGATGGTTACAACGGGGCGACGACGGCGAGTAGACTGTTGACGAATAAGGAGAGTCGATAAATCAAGGCGAGATATAGACTATGGATGGGCCGGTAGGGAGGTGGTGGTTGAGTCACAAGAGTGATGACGACAACTGAGTTAATAGATATATATAAATCGACGAAGCTCACTTTGATGATATATAGGTTAAATAGAGTTGTGTATGATATGAGAATGCCTTATAACGAGGAGCGAGTAAAAAGACCGGAAGAGGATAACGTAAATTTTATACAAAGTGATATAGAACCTGTGATTCGTGAATGGCCGGTTGCTGCCTTCAGTATGGACAGACACATGTGTATGTATAACGCTTGCACCACGAGACTGACAGTATTTGTGAAATACATAGGTACGGCAGATATATGCAGGTAGGTATCTGTACTAAATGGGATGTAGCTGGCTGGTTGCCTCTTACATGGAGTCATAACTTTAGGCAACGCACCCCCCCTAGTCCGTCCGCTGCTTAGCATCCTTCCCGATGGATGAGCCTCAAGATGATCCATGGATTGTACGTCTTACCAAGATATCGAACTGGTAGCCGAATCTGGGATTGCGCCGAGGCGGGAAACACTGGTTTCTCACACTAGCCGTCAATTAAAGAGGAACGCCTGGGCTGACAGCCGGTTCCGTGGCGCGCCACGCAACGCGTAACGCGCAATTGACGGATGAGGGGGGGAAGCGCGCAAACGGGGAGAAGGAAAAAGAGAGTGCCAGAAAAGTCTAGCACTGTTAGACGGCAGCTTGTGCTTCCCTCCTTGGACTGAGCTGGAACCTGGACATGCCAGCTTTACACCGAAAATCGAGCCAGTTGCCGTGGCCGCCTGATCTTTCAGCCCCCAAAAACGGTTCGCCAGGCTGTATGACCGGTATAACCTGGGTCGCAACAGGCAATTGTATGTAGGTCAAGATGGCGCAAGGATTGACGAAACCACCTTCTCGGCTGCGATCTTGATTTTGGCGGTTGTTCTGCGCGCAAGTGCGAAGAGTGAGACTGTGCTCGCGTTGGCGTGCAGAGAGCAGAGAGCCCGCAGAAATGCCTAGCCAGTGAGAATCGACGATGCTCTGATTCTCTGCAGGGTCGATTCAATGACATCTGAAAGCCAATCGACAACGATAGATGTCAGGACATAACAACGGACCGCATGATGACTCACAGATGAGCTGCATCGAGGGTTGCAGAATACCTTGTTGCATTGAATACATGACGTCTGATAGTATGGCGATTGTTGATCCGCCTGTTATTGTCTTGGGGTGTTTTTTCCCCATTGCTCTCAGTCTACGGTGGATTCCGGGAGTGAGAGAAAAATGGCAGATGGCGAATGACAAATGACAAGGGCACCTGGGATCACTGAGTGTTAGTGCTAGCTCGGCAGGGCTGAAAGTGAAAGGGTGTCCCTCGTCTGCTCGTCTACCTAGATTTGGCAGGGGAGACAAATACCGGGGAAAGGTTGAACCATCTTGACGAATCATAGTAGAGAATTCATAATCGAAGTGGAAAAACCGCGGGGTTAGGGGGGGAATAGAGGAAGTGATTAGCGATTAATGGAGGTAAAGGGTGTGGTGTAACTAAACCAAGACGGGCAGGTTACGGCTCAAGTGCTTGGAACCCCCTAAAGTTTAGCCTGGGACAGGTTCTGGCTTAGTCATTACCTCTAACTTTAGTAAGAGAACTGCGCTAGGTACCTCATTTCGAGCACCGCCACTGCGGCTGTTTTTGTTTCAACGAGTTATTATCAAGGAACATATTCCTCAAGGTCCAGAACTCCAGCCAACATTATCAGCTAACCCGCTAATCCATCTATGATTGAGATGTGATATTACCACCCTGACGGTCCCTCCCGCAAACTTCATGATTTCGCATTCTCTTACACACCATCAGAGTCTATCTATCTAAATGAGCGGTGACCCCTCTCTCTCGTCCCTTGTCCTGATATGCTAGCATACCTCCTTAGTACTCCGTCCGACGCGGGCTTGGAAATTCGCCACCTCGGCGAAGCACAGCCAGCGCCAGCCGACCTCCAGCCTGCGCACCGCCGGGGATAAGTGACATATACTTCCGAGTTTACTGTTTAATCAACCATGAAAACTTTTCGTTGGCGGAGCGTTAACGAGAAGGAGGATAAAAGTGCACTTTTCTCAATGCGAGAACCAAACAACGGATAATTCGGCCATACCGACTGCTGAGTTGTCAGTGATGTATTGGTATTACACACCCGTACTCGGGTGCTACGGCTCGCGGAGAATGAGACTAAAACATTGGCGTTGAGGAAGATGTTGCAAGTATCCATACATGCTCGGGCATAACGGACACGTAGATCAGGATGCCAAAAATAATCTCGACTTCCATAGGTGAGGGAATATGGTCCGCGGCTGAATATCGCCTTAGGTCATCGTAGAATGGGCGACCAACCGAGAACCCTGTTATCCTGCGTTCCTCGTGTCCGTCAAACGCATCAACGAGCCAACAGGTTTGTCTAATCTGCTCCGAAATCTACGCATACCTCCCCATACCGGCCTGCTCATTTAGCATCTGACTGCAGGCGGGATGTCACCTAGATAATCACTGATTATTAAGAGAGTCAGCCAATAATAGCTGCTAAGTCATCAAGTGAGATATATTGAAAGTCGATCCCTTTCCGGAAACTCCCACTTACACCGTTATTGCTGCCCTGGGCGATATTGGATGACACAGCTAAGCTTCTGATGTAAGCAGAACTCCATACGTAGGATTCCACCCACGTCCGAAACCATCTACTATAATACCTGCTATCACACAGGTGCGCTTTAGCATTTGCTTGCCAGGATGTGCGGCCTTGTGTCTCGTGCTCATTAAGGGGTCATTGGCTACCTCCGACAAGGCAGCCTCGCCAAGATAGCGCCATCTAGTTCTCGCGATGACGACCGCTCTTTGGGTCGCGGGAGGCATCAGTTTGGGGGTTGAACTTAGGCGGCGACTTAATGCCCGATCGTCGATGACGATGGCCAGAGCATATACACGGCGTTAGTAGTCTTGCCCAAGATATGCGCATACGCGGCCGGTGAGACAGACGAAAGTGTATTTTCACAGTCTGGATAATTCGTACGTAGAATGATGATGGCACTTCCTCCGATAGACTTTGGAAGTATTGAAATTTGGATATCATGTGTCGGTCTATTGGTGTGGTCGTCTAAGCAATATCACATGATGCCCGGTTTGAATCAAGGTTCCACGAGACAGGGGCACGCCCGACTGCTCGACTCAGACTTAGACACATGCATTTCATTGCGCACTTGATTACATATTCTCTAATGAAACGGGCGGAAAATTCGATGGGAGTTGTTTCACCGAGGTGTAAATTTGAGCTATCTGATGCGATTTGACAAACTGCCTTATCTCCCCAAACTGCGTCCAGAAACTGGTGTAATAAAACACTAAATAACTAACTTAAACAGAAGAAAAGAAATAAGAGGGTATCCAATTTTGAACAAGAAGTGGGAGTATAAATGACGTGGAATAGCTGATAAAAACACGGGAGATCACAAATGACCGGCTCCTCCAACCCCTACCCATATGTATGCAGACCCATGAATCTTATGCCGAGGTGAATGATAACGCAGGATGGTAAGGACTAGGTGATAATGATATGAGATTATTGAAAATCATTGTCGTTGTAAGATGGACTGAGCTTACGTGAAATCGCTTCTCAGCGCTATCAGATCAATAGTCGGTGGAACCCCAAATCCCCCTGAACTCCATGCCTGAAAAGTGTCGTATCCCAACCGCCCAGCAATCAAGTAGATAAGTGCCATGATTCTTTCCTGAGGCTTTAAGCAAAGCTGTAGTGACGTCGGGGAGGGAACATGGTCTCTAGCCGACGAATAGTGCGACGTTGGTCCTCGACGATGGCATTGCTCTGATCAAGCTCCCTAGTACGCTCATTAAGGAGACGCTTCGCTTTCTCGAGTTTCCGCGTCACATCAGTTAGGCGGGTTTCGACGTCGTCGGCTGTCTTCCGCCAGCTGCTTATCTGCCGGTTGGCTTCCGTGACGGTTTCCGACAAGACGTCAACCCGCTTGTCGAGGTAACGGATGCGTTCCTCTTTGTGTTCTACCTCAGTCTTGAGATCTGCTACCCGCCGAACAAATCTCCCCATGTTTTCGCCATCGTGGGTGAGGGATCGTCTTAGTCCTAAGTTCTCATCATATAACTGCTGGTTATATGCGACAAGGCGGCTGGTTTCTTGGGTCGAGGTCTGCAGGTCGGCTTTTAGGGTCTGGTTCTCACGGGCCAACGAGTCATTGCTCGCGAGGAGATCCTTGTTCTGGTCACATAGCTTGTTCCATTTCTCGAGTGAGATCCCGGCACAGTTATCGAAGCATCGCGTTCGGTAATGACGATGGTGATCGTGGTGATGTGAAAAGGAGTTAGAACGCACAAAGTGCTGACGAGCTGGAGCTGTTCTGATGCAGTATTCAAACATATGGAAAAAAGTAAAGCGTTCCTCTATGCGAGGATTAACGCAAGGTGGTAGAGGTTGGCGATCAACAAGGGTAGATGTAAGTTCCTACTGGATGAGAGTGCAAGTTTGGTTATGTGGAGTGCAGATGCAGCCGCAGAAGCTAGTAGTGTTTGGAAACGAATAGGAACATATACTCAAGCCAAGATTGGTTCGACACCGATATGCGGAAGAGTTCATTATAAAGAGACTACAACAGGCACCCATTTTGATAGGCCTCCCCACGAGGCTATGGTGGGGACGAAGGGGCAGCAGATGAAGTCTAAAATCTAGGTGTTTGGCATCACGGGGGCATTGAGAGTGAATCTCATGCCCCAGCCAGTTGATGACGCTATGATGGAGGGTAAGGATGTGGAAATTACAGTTGATTCACAAGTTAGTGGCCACACTGGCTACACCATAGTGAGCGATAACGCCCAAGTCGGGTTGGGCATCTGTCATCCCGACCTTAGGGGGGGCTTCGAAGAGGGCTGTATCACATCGGAGGCTTGATCAAGACGTCATCAGACGTGAAGCGCCTAGAGGCCGGGGGGGCTCTCAGTTGACTCTTCGCTCTCTACCATGTCTCAGGCCCTAGTCATTCGGGATGTTAGCCGACAAGCGCGAAAAAAAGGACCATGATACAGCCCTACGGCCTTAAGTGTAGGGGTGCGAGTTCGGAGAGAGCGAGATTAGCGGATGCGATGAACTCGCATGGTTAGATAAAACGAAGAAGGATGGAGATGAGATCGAAAGATGCATGCATGAACTGCGATCGACGATAAAAGCGCGGCTTTGAAGTTCGCGCTTATGCGCGCTGTTGCATCGCTCTGCAGGTAGCTCCCCAGACCCGCGCCCATCTAGCCAATTAGAGGAGCAGGAGATTAGATAGCGGGGTACGTACCTGCTGAGAGGCACCTTATCATGCGCACAGACCCTCAGCTGATGCACTCATGGATCTAGACGGCCAGAACTGCAAGGTCCGATGAACATGGGAACCTCAGCTCACAGCCCCATCCACCACTTCGGAATACTTAAGGCTGATTCGCCTCTTCTATTTTTGTGTCACCAGCCCCCAACTTTCATGATATGATTCAAGACTACAAATCCTTTGAAAATGAACTACCATGTATGACCCGTTTACATAAGAGGCCTCCCCTCCCCCCTTGGTGTTGAAGCGCTTCGAATCTGCCGATTTGTTTGCCTCTTTTTCACACTCGCCCGTACGCTAAGGTCGACAACGACAGGAATAGCCGCGATGTCAACATGGACCAGGGAAATGCTTAATAAGGAATGTTATGATCCGGGTTATGCCTACACCGAAATCGAGACTATATATCTTTTTTAAGTATCAAATTTCATGTGACCTTGCCAACCGAAATCATCTCCTAGTATGAGATAGTCATAATCGTTTCATATTCAGGTGGTCAAGCATTCGAAGAGAATGTTCCGAAGACACAGAATATACCATGCTTGAAGGATTACACGACGCCGACTCAGTTTTACTTCCGCCCGCGCAACGTCTACCCGGCCCTTGACTATTCGCATTAACGGCTGCCTACATGATCGTCGGCATTTCCTCTCAGTTTGCAGTTTGCCTAACCTCTTGCCACACGAATTCCAGGGAAGAGACTTGGCTGGATGGGGGCCGCGAGTAAGGCATATTATGTCGAGGAAGATCAAAGTGCCATTATCAGGAGACAAATGCTAGCAAGTCGGAATGACACTTTCGGTGAGAATGGCACACCGTAAATGGCGCTGCCCTAGTAAGATCTAGCTCGAGTTATAGTCCACTACTAGGATTCCACCGTCACCGAGGATCGAGTCCACACGGTGCGGTTTCGTGGTGTAGTTGGTTATCACGTCAGTCTAACACACTGAAGGTCTCCAGTTCGAACCTGGACGAAATCATCTTTTTGCTGTTTGACTTAGCTTCGTTATGTTTTCGTCCCTAGAAGACTTTTTCTCTTCTTTTGGTTCAAGCTGTGGATGTATAAAGCGAAAAGAGCCTCAACGAGCACAGTATAAAACTGACAGAAGAATAGCAGGCGATATTATTAATAAAAAAGCAAACAAACATGTATAAAGACGCCACTTAATGGTTTTATTGAACATTAGCTTGAGAAATGGTGTGATATCTCAAGTGTGAATTAGTTCTGCCCAAGCAAGAGTCCTATACTTTCATATGTTTCTATTTAGTTGGGCTGTAATTTTTACACTCTGGGCTTACACTACAAATAAATATAGACACGAGCTACCTAGTGATCAACTACTGCCTCTGTTCTAGCTCGTTCTGTCCAGGGATCAAGTGACTAGCATCTAGATGAGCTGGACATCCCATAGAACTTTCAAAGCTTCTAGTGTTGAGTCGATATAAGTTCCGCGACCAGAATCACGTCAGCACAAATAAGGCGACGGCATCAGCTGCTACGTGTGACTTTCCTCATGATACAGACACTTCGACTCTTAAGACCAGTATAGGATAAGTGGTAAGTAATATCATTTCGCCAAGGGACATACGCCGCGGTACACTAGCTATCGATGATATACACGGGAACTGATTACAAGTCCATTTCTCTCATCCAGCCACGCCGTTTAAGCCGACCTAATCGCAAGCCTTTCACCTTTAAGTGAGCGACGCACATAGATTTTACCTACATGGCAGGCGACATTATTATTTTCTTTTTTATTCTTTGACTTTCCACGCTTAGAAGATGGGGCCGCCCAGTCTGATCGACACCGACTTGGTTTGCGTGTAGTTGGCAAGAGCCGCCTCGCCCAGTTCGCGGCCGATACCGCTCTCCTTGTAACCGCCGCTATTGTACGAGTTAGTATGTTCAGGGTAATTAGAGTATATACAGTAGGGGATACGTACAATGGCAGTTGGTGGTGAAGCATGTTGTAGCCTGTAAATAACGTATATGATTAGCACATGTACCACGAAGAGTGAGATGTTGGAGATGAATGGGGTAGGTGCGGAGTATAGGGGTTGGGGTTGCATACTGTTGACCCAGACAGTGCCTGCGCGCAGGTCGTTGCTGACTCGGATGGCGGTGTTAAGGTCGTTGGTGTGGACGGCGGCAGCCAAACCGTAGGTGCTGTCATTTCCTAGGTGGATAACTTCCTCCTCGGTCTTGAACTTAGCGACAGCCACAACGGGGCCGAAAATCTCTTCTTGCATGATCTTCATGTCGTTGGTGACGTTGGTGAAAATGGTGGGCTTGATGAAGTAACCCTTGTCTCCGTGACGCTCACCACCGAGAGCAACGGTGGCACCGCCCTTCTTACCCTCCTCAATGTATCCCATGATACGGTCGTATTGTAGCTTGCTGACTTGCGGGCCCTGGAAGGTGTTCTCGTCGAAGGGGTCGCCGACGGAGTTCTTTTGCGCACGCGCCTTGAAGGCCTCGACGAACTTGTCGTACACGCCCTCTTGTACGTAGACACGGGAACCAGCACAGCAGCATTGACCGTGGTTGTAGTAGATACCGAAGTTGACCCAGGAGATAGCCGCCTCAATGTCCGCATCGTTGAAGACAATGTTGGGAGACTTGCCACCAAGTTCTAGGGTGACCTTCTTCAGGTTGGAGGACGCAGCAGCCTTCATGATGGCACGGCCGACGACGGTGGAGCCAGTGAAGGCGACCTTGTCGATGTCCATGTGGGAAGAGATGGCAGCACCAGCTACCTTTCCGTAACCGGAGATAATGTTAAGGACACCAGGAGGGAATCCAGCCTGTTTTACCAGGTTGGCAAGGACAAGAGCAGAGAGGGGTGTCTGCTCGGCCGTCTTCAGGACAATTGTGTTACCAGTGCAAAGGGCGGGTCCGATCTTCCAGGCCAACATCAACAAGGGGAAGTTCCAGGGGATGATCTGACCGCAGACACCGATCTGAGAAATATTAGCACCTAATTCGCATATATATTCAACGGATATCTTGACGCACCGGCTCTTGCCTTGTGTAGTGGAAAGTCTCGTGGTTGATATCGATGGTTTTACCCTCAATCTTGTCGGCCCAGCCGCCATAGTATCGGATGCAACCAATGACGTTGGTAACGTCACCCCTAGCCATAGTGATAGACTTGCCATTGTCGAGCGACTCAACAGATGCCAACAGATCTAGGTTCTCCTGCATCAGGTTGGCGAGGTTGGTTAAGTAGATACCTCGCTGTTGGGGGGTCGTCGTTCGCCATTCGCCGTTGAATGCTTTTCGGGCTGCGGCGACTGCGATGTCGACATCCTTCTCGGTGGCCTCGGACACGGAGCAGATAACCTCTTCGGTGGTGGGGTTAATGACCTCGAAGGTCTTCTTGTCAACACCCTCAACCCACTCGTTGTTGATCCACCTAAAGAAGTGTAAGACAACATTAGTCTACTGGACGAATATGGCAATTGAGAAGCTATAAATCATGCTCGATTGGTGGGAGGGGTTTATGTCCGTGCTACCCCTGATGTTGACTTACAAGCCGGTGGGTTGGGTGTACTCGCCAGTGATTGGCGTCTTTAGTTGAACAGACAGAGGCATGGCGTCGAGTTGTGGTTGTTCTGCAGGGTCTGAAAAGAATCAACGTCAATTTGTTATATTGTGGTTGTGTAACTCGACGACGCCAGAGACTAATTCAATGAAGGTTTAAGGAAGAATGAGAGACAGAATATGCAAGGAGAGTCTGCACGAGGAGGAGGGTTGTCGGCAGTCTTTTGTATGATAGGAACTCAGGGTCTATGAGATAAAAGGCGGGGTAATCGTGATGGGGTGGCGATGAAAAAGGAAGCACCGTACCCCAATTGACAATATCATTACCCCGTGCATCAAATTGATACTTACTACCTAGTAAGTAGGTACATTAGTCTAGGTGACTAAGTCTTCGTCAGTTTTCAAGACGGAGGATTTCCACTTTCCCGGAGGTATGGATCCCCTCTCTCTCCGACAAGGGGGGCTATTGGCGTTGGTTCGTGGAGAAGGAGTTGAAGGAGTTGACTTCATTGGTTACTAGGCCAATAGATCTGTCACGCACGCCTTACTACGTAGATGGTCTACTTTGTTTCCTGTCGCACTCGGATTGGAGAAGAGCAAGATCGATTAGCTCTGAAGGCCGTCTTGACTTTAAGAAGTTCCTAAGTGGGACCTCGAGCTCAAAACCCTCCATATATACCGCCGAATATACTGAGAAACAGGTATTGGGTAGAGAATTCAATACGGAGGTTTACCCACGTGCATACCTGTAGATAGGTGCTTCAATATTACATGTATCCATATGTGCATTTATCTCCACTTGTAGTTACACAGCAGCTATCTACGAATATTGAACGTAGTAATGAGATCACATATCACATTTGTATGTGTGTACAACCAAAGCCTTCAAGGTTGGAGATTACTTAAAACAGCTTGTCTGCAATATTGTCACCATCACTAAACCTATATCCGTACGCATCAAAGGAAGCTTCGCCACACTAGCTAGCATATCGACCTAGTTGACTGCATTAGCTTGTTAGTGAACCTAGCTTTCCCCGCATTGTGGAGGAATCTTATCGGCCTTTAGGTGCATCTAGGTGCTTATGAAGAGAGGCAACAACACGAATGACCCCAGAACGCGCAGGTGAAACTGCACCGTCTCGACCCATGCCGTATTTAAGGGAGGAACTCGGTACGGATTAATGGAAGCTTGATTCATAGGAACGAAAAGAAACCGCGAAGAGCTTTGAGGCTTTGTAAAAGTCCCTATAGGTTGTCATCGGGGTTATTTTCCTTTTTCGGACATAAGATATCCTCATCATCCCCTATTAGTAGTTAACTGGCTTACACGCGTCGATGCCCGCATTTATAGCCTACCGTTGCTTTTTAGGATTGGACCGTCGAAGACCCTTAAACAAATACCGTAAGCCGAGACTCAACAGACATGAACGTGTTGGGTATAGTCTCGCGACACAGACGGACGGACGAACGGTTGACAGTTTATAGCTTGCTCCAATACGAAGCTACAGCGTACCTCCAGGGCCGCCTACGTGTATGTATGGCACACCTTGTGTAACACAGTGCTGCAGATGCGGGCGCGTCCGCTAGGGATTTACTAGGGAATTGCCCAGTTGCTCTCTTGTGAAACCCCACTTCAACTCCGGAGACGGGAATGACCCCACGTACGAAGTACACCCTGATGCCCAGGTGAAGTGGCTAACTGCAGGATCAGAAGGCGATACACTCGGAAGTTTCACCAGTCGTCGAATGCGTACCTACTCTTATGCTTCACTCTATCCTCGCCTATTGCTTCTACGGCCGTCGGTCGATTTCAAACCAGATTGCCTTATAAAATTCCATATAGCTGTCTAACGCGATCCATATACTCGGCAAAAGGTCCAATCATTGGCGAGATAAACGTCATCTCGGGTCAACAAGCAGCGAGCCTAGCTATCCACCTTGACGGCTTCTAGAACCATAGGAGCAGTACGGTTGCTATTGTTCCTTCTAGATATATAGACTTACGCCGACTCATACTTCGAGATATTTTCTGCGGACTAAAAGGTCCCGGTCTTGACATTTCAATACGTTGCTAGGGAGCTGCTTACGAAATGGGTTTGTCCCAAGGGCTATAGTTCAAGCATGCGGTATAAACATCTCGAGACGTCCTCCCCATTCGTAGTAGTATACTTACTAGTCTATCTACTTGTTAAGAAACGTAACTCATGGGCATCATTTTCGCCAGAGCTGTTGCATGTTTGAGTATAGTAACCTATACTAGAAGTATTGGATGAAGCCTAGCGCAGTACAACCGACTTGGACATGCGAGAGGCGCGAGAAATTTGCCTGATATTGAGTCACAAGTGATATATGAAGTGTATGTCTAGACATGCTCTACCGATTACGATTATAGGAGCTGTGTACGTTTCATACCATACAGATTTCTGTAATGGTGGCGATTGAACAGCTATCTTCTCTACTTCAACCATTTCTTTAACAATGTCTCAGTATGAATCTTGGACCACTTGAGTGAGTAGTCCTTGAGGGAACCATGCCGTTATACAGGTCTTGTTTCGAGAAGACATCGTGTTTCTACGGCTCGGATCAATGGTCTCGTCTTTTTAGGACCATATAGTCTATAGAGTGGAATACTAAAACATCTCATACTACTGGCTGCACTATCAGTGGCCCTGGGAAGTACAACACCGACCAATACGATGCTTCGTGAAGGCGATGCAAGATACCCTATCATTGTAAGCAAACAATTGATACCAATTCAATGTAATTGTAGGTGCTATTCCCTATTGGATTGAGAAATTGATTTGTTACATTTCGACATGTAAGTCAATGGGCGGTCTTATCTCGAGATATAATACTATGTATCTCAATGATATGTATATAAGTTAGATCCATGGAATAATCTGTCTTATTAATTTACTTGGAATTTATTAACTATCTTATGAACAGATTTGTAAATTAAAACCTTCGAGAATGATGAATGAGAATAATAAATCAAAGGAATTAAATGTTTTCGGGGTGGTTTTTGTGTATCGCCCTGATCTAAATCTCTTGGGGCAAGAAATGAGGGCAATCTCTTATCTTATCAGGCGCTTGGGCTAAATTTTCGCGATACAGTATCAACCTTGAACGCCGTAGCAGCCATTGATAGTGGAGGCATCTACAACGCACTTCGTTGTACGATTGACAGCGACGATAACCACCCATAACCTTTCCATTGATAATCCATATCCATGTGTCGCTCGTCGCTTAAACTCAGTTGAGCCATGGCTGATGTCGCAGAGGCCATTGCGGCCGCCATGGCTGCCGCAGTGCCGCCAACTAGTAAGTCCCAAGGTTGCCGTCATACTTTCATTTCCCTTTAACTCATACTAGCTTCTTTAAACGGTACTTTGAAGCTTCTATGAGGCTCTCTCTTTAATGTTCATGCATCGATAATTTATCCATGGCGTACATAGAATACTTACATCGCGCTGACAACATGGCGCAAGGTCCCCTAATTAAGAGCGAACCCGCGACTCACGACGCTATGGTGTTGGATCATGCGCCTGAACCACCGCAGTCGCCTCTTAAACGACCGCGAACACCCGACGAGGAAAACGAACCATTACGCGACGAGAAGCGACCAAAAACGGAGAATGAGGAGCTAGACCGAACGAATGAGATGAACGATGAAATGCATGGGATGGACGACATCGCTCTTCTGGTGCAACAAGCTCAAGCTGAAGTTATGCAACAATTCCAACCAGAACATGATGGAGTTGATGGGCTTCCCTCTAATGATATAGAGCACAATAACTATATGTCCCACGATGTGCCCGCTCCGGAAGCGGCCTTTGAACCGCCAGCATCTACTCCAGTCGAGAATACCGATCCTCGTCCTGAAACTTTGTGGAGCAACCCCCGAGACTTTACGCGACGGAAACATATTATACCTATGCTTGGTAGCCTAGTGAGTGTTATGGGGATCCCTTAGTTGTAGTGAGGCAACTAAGAATTGCTAGGCTATCGATATCATCACTGCGTGGTCTGAGCAGTCTTTAGAAGATACGATCGCTACTCTGAGCGGTGACTCAGACTCGGATATCGCTAAAGAATACGCGATGTTGAAAACCGCCTTTGACATCCAGAGGAAGCAGCTTTCCGACATAAATCCATTATTGTATCCTGAACATCTGAATGTCACTAACGGAACCCGAGAAGTCATTAGGGTAGTGAACCTTGCCACAGCTTGTGCGAGTGTTTTTGGCACCAATGAACTTGGATTGGAGGAGCTCAATGAGCACTTTCTACGCATATTTGTTCCTGAAAATCAAGAAATACCTCGCGATGTAGCGGAATTATATATGGGCCTCAAGACTCAGATGTTCTTAGCTATTTTGGAGAGTGAACAGGGAAAAGCCAAGGACCAACTTCTAGACGACCTCTTCGTCACGAGACTTGAGAGGGCTCTACAAGAACACCACCCGAATCTTCCATTGACGGCCGCCGAGCATGAGTTCATAGTGAACGCGAAAGCACGAAAAGCCATGCTCCAAAATGAATCTACTGACAATGATAGCATTCGTATGTGCGCTCCGTTTGACTGGTCCTATCACCGGTAATACTAACCTTCCCCTAGAAGCACTTAGCAAACAGTTTACCTACGAGGCCTTTCTCGATAGTCTAAGCACATTCCTCAACGACCACATAGACAGCATTAGGACCCAAGGAACCGGAAGAGTAGAGACAACGGCACCGACTGAAGGTACTGCTCAAGACGAACATTTTGGCCAAAGCTTAGATGAAGCCTTCGACCTTAACGCTATGATTGCCGAAGCTTCAAGAGCAGCTCAGAGCGCTCTTGAACCTACCGGAGATACCTCCCACGAGCTGGACGATCTATCCGCATTTCTTGCGGAAAATGTTTCTAAGGCAGTCGAGCAGGCCAAAGAGAGTGCCACGAACACGGAATTACCATCCGCTATCGCATCTGCAGCCGAGAGCGCCTCGAGGGCCACAATGTTGGCTCTCCAGAGCATTCAACAAAATCAGTATCAACCGACAGCACTTCCCCAACCCGCAGGTAAGCTCTATAATCTTAATGGCGAAAGGGATTGTCACTTATTACTTGTAGCCCAAACTCAACAAACCCCAAATCATAATAATTACCAAGCCCAGCAAGCGCAACAAGCACAGCCGCAACAGCAGTATTACCATTATCAACAACAGCATCCTGCAGCCAACGGGATACCTCCGTATCAAACGGCCAATGACCATCTACCTCCCAACCAGAGTGATTCAACCCCAGCGCTTTACGAGCGTGCCCGGCAAGCAGCAGCGGCTCGATCATCTACTCACGCGCGCCGAGAAGGCTCACATTCAACCCGTCGACCTTGGGGCCCCGAGGAAGAGAAAGCACTCATGATGGGGCTTGATATGGTCAAGGGACCTCATTGGTCGCAAATATTGTCCCTGTTTGGACCGAATGGGTCCATAAGTAATATTCTTGCCGATCGCACCCAAGTTCAATTAAAGGATAAAGCTAGGAATCTGAAGTTATTTTTCCTAAAGACAAATTCAGAGATGCCTTACTACCTCCAGTGTGTAACCGGCGAGTTAAAGACGCGAGCTCCCACTCAAGCCGCAAGGAAGGAGGCCGAGGAGAAAGCCAGGCTCAATTCAGAAGAACAGCAAGCCCATGTGAACGGCATCCTGACACTGGCGAACGGGTTACAGAACAACACTATACCGAGACACAGTCCTTCAGCCGTCGCGCCTAGAAGTGCAACACCAAATCAGCCTATGCCACATCCCAACTCTTTACCAGGCACACCAAGAGTCTCTCAACCCATTCAGCAGTCTACACCCGTATCAGCTCCCTTACCGCGTCCAGTCATACCCGCACCACAGCCAGTCAGCCTCCCCAATCTCACGTCAATAGCTCACCAGCACACACAATCGCCATCCACTTCACAAGCAGACCGACAGACAAATTCGGCGACGACCGCTCCAACGCCGACACCTCCATCAATAACCCCAACACCGGCTCCAGTAACTTCCACTCCTACAACAACCCAAACCGTCCCTGCTCCTATTCCTCCCGCAGCATTTTCTATGGAAGGCAACGAGCCTGTTAAGAACGAAATGAGTAGTATTGATGCGGCGGTACTTGGGTTGACCGCTGCCTTAGAGAGGGAGAACGAGAGGGAAAGGGAAATTGAAAGGCAGAGGGAGAGGGAATCCGTTGCTACTGCAACCCCTCCAGCCAACTTGGAACAAGCAGCGGCACCCTCTACCACGTCAGCCACACCGGCCGCCACATCGATTGATTAGCGTGATATTGTTTCGTGGGAGGACGATGGGATATTTCTCTTTTTCTTGGTAACGTTTACGAGACGCAACCTATGTCGTGCATGATTGATTGATACCCCTGGGCGGCTTTGGTGATTTGGAGATAACAATACTGGGCGGGCTTAGGCGTGGGTGGCTATGGGAGGTAGACAAACATTGCATTTCCCGTGCTGGTATGGAGCGAATATAACATGTCATCAGTTGCTTCGGATATCCCACCCTTCGATTGTGTGATACAAATTCGCCTGGCGGCCGCCCCGTTGCATTGTAGCCGTCCAGCCCTGTAGACGGCTACTTGCAAATGATGATGCACCTAGCCGAGTGCCGGAACCGGTCCGCCTTCTAGAATCTCTTGGCGTCGGATATACCTACGTCTATCCCGAATTCGTCTAATGTTCTACACGGAAACAGTCGACACGGTGATATCGAGTCCTCCCCGGGTGCTAAGTAATTATGACGGCTCTATCTAACGGCGCAGTCTTGCCCCGTTACGAATTTCCTAAGCAGACGCCCATGCCAGGTATTTAGAACTAAAATAAGTACGAAGATTACTGCCTTAATTATAAGGCAACTATCTCTAACAACAAACCACTATGTTAGACATAGCTCTCTCACGAACATAGCAAACTATATTAAGATCCCTCGCCAGCCCGTCAGCCCTACGGATACCCGATGGACCCGTTTCTCGGAACATGATCCGATATGGTTGATTGCTTCACATGGGCACTGCTTCCCTTGACCGTCGACGCCCATCGACCACGTCATGCCGTGTTTGGCCCAGTTCCAATACACAAAGACAGCAAGTATGATGTTTGGACTGAGTCGGTAGTTGCCGCGCCACTCTCGAAGCTCCGAGTTCAGTCAAGTGAAAAGGGACGGGTTTCTCCCGGAATGAGTATGTCTTGGATCATTTGATTCCCACCATACTCTCTGGGTGAACTAGTAGAGAAGAAACTCCTTCAGCCTCTTACCACATAACATACGTAACCCACCGGCGGACCCGAGGTATCTGCTATCATAGGAGACTCGAAACGGGCCACATGGCGTTGTCGCCCTGGCAGCTCTGCTTCCATGCTGACCTCAAGTGCCATGTACGGACCTGCAATAACAAGCGATACATCGGCAGCATGGGTTCTTTGCCATACTGCAAGCACCATTGCTGTTCTGCCTGTTTTAAGTCTAGGGCCTGCGTAAAGCGTGGTCATGGCGAGGATAGGATATGTCATCACCGTAAGTTAGCCGCTTGAATTTCTCACCAACGCCACCGAAAAAGAAGAAAAGGGAGCAAAGGAAGGGAATAGGGCGATTGGCTTGCTTGAAAGGACTCCGAGAATTAGTAGTCAACTTTATTCACCATCTCCTGCTCTTAGATCGCCGTTGCGAATACATATCTAGGGGTCACAGGTGTCGGGGCCTGAGAAAGGGGTACGACCCGGGATTCCCGTTCTGCACCGAGCGTTGGTCTCACCCCCTCCTATCCTCACATTTACTCTCAAAATAGCCACAAAACATCACTCATTCCATTCAAATACATTTCCATTTCTAATAGCTAATACTGACTTCATCTAGATTCTTGCGCCTTTGATCACTGCAAAGACTCGCGCTCCCCCAAGAGCAACAGCCCGTACTGCGGAAGACACGCCTGCTGCGTGAAGGATTGCAGCAGGCCGCGGCAAAGCCCGGGTCTCTGTTGCAAGAAACACACGTGCCACGGGAAGGGGTGTGTGAATTGCGTTGATCCTTCTTCCCCGGAAGGCAAACAGAAACCCGCGTATTGCCACGGCCACCAGATGTGCCAAGCCGATGGGTGTGACGCGCTCGTTTTCCTGGATGCGTCGAATCGGGCCGCGCTGTACTGCTTCCGCCACTATTGTTCGGCTTCTAATGGGTGTGCTGGATTGCGCGTTGATGGAGAGGGCGCGCTGGCTGTGAGTACTCTATTCACTTGGCATATTGTTGAGAGCTCTTCCCGGCCCCACTTATATGCCCCTTTTTACCCCTGAAATCCGTCCAGGAGTCAGGTTTCATAACCAGGCTTCTGAGACTCTTGCTCTGAAGACATAACGCACCACCTATCTCAACATCAACCTTTTAGAAGTAAATATTAATCAAATAACCAAGTGCTAACTAGCCAATAGTGCCGCGACCACACCTGCGCACTCCACCCGACCTGTACGAACCCCCGCGCGGACCCAGCACATGGCCTCTTCTGCGAAGACCACGAGTGCGCCGACCCCGGCTGCCGGAAGCAGATCTATGACTCAGGCGGGATCTCCGGGTCCAGGGGTGAACCGGGGAAATGGTGCGCCGACCACATGTGTATGGCGGCTCTCTTGCGCCGCGAGGACTGCGCTAATAGGCGCGAGGGCACCGCGGCGAATGAGACGCATTGCGCGGACCATGAGCCGTGTGAGGTCCCTGAGTGTAACGCTTTTCGTGCTATCAGGGGTCGTGGTTTAAGGTTGACAAGGTGTGAGGAGCGTATGTATATGTTTCTTATTCCCTGACTCCTATTTCCTAGTCCTATTTAAATGATTACTTATCATATACACACAGATCTCAAATCTAAATGCGCATTCCCCCTCTGCGCCCAAGACGCCGAGCCCCCGGCGGCCGCGTGTCGGTACCACGTGTGCCGCGCACACGGATGTCTTGCGACGCTGTCTCCTTCTATCTCTCCCACATGCGCTACGCCCGCGTCACTATACTGCGACGCTCACCGGTGCGCCGAGCCTACGTGTGCTAGTCCACGGATGAAAGACAGCGGGTACTGTGCTGAACACAGGTGGCGTGGTAGGGCGAGAAGTGGTATCGACATTGATGTATGCCCACGTAGTCATTTTCGTCGGCAGAGTTTGCGCAAAAACTTAGAAAATCTGCGTCTTGACCCCGACGGTGTGGCTGGAGATGGCATGGGAGATTGCTGTTGTTGCAGGTTGGCTGAGGATGAGTTTGACTACTATGGTGGTTCCGATTCCGACGGTGACGGCACCGCCGAGTCTCGTGGTGGTGATGGGTTCTGAGTCGGGGTGTCAGATGGTGACCCTAGAGTAGCCGAAGCGGAGGAAGCTTCAGACTCAATCTCCCCCCTTTTCTGTGTTTGAAGCTTAGCCATCAACTTTTTATCATTTTCCACGATTATTCTTCTATTAAAATCATCCGCCATTCTTTCTCTGGCCATAACTTCTTCCTCTTCGCCTGATAGACGTTAATCGTTTACCATTATCTTTCTCCTTTCAGGGACTTCACTCACTGTCACTAAGCCATTCGGTTGAAACCATACCTAACACGAGACGGGTAGTCGCATTAGTTTCTCTCCTAAGGAATGGCTTCCCGAGCACGAAGCCAATAGGGAGGCTGTCAAAGACGAAGAAATTGCCAGTCATCCTTCTTATATCTCCGATTGTCGTGGCCATTTCCCACATTAGTTCTATTTCGCCTCGGGGTTGCATAATGTGGCCGCTCAGTGATAGGCACTCTCTTGTGTCCCGGACATCCTTTATCTTTCCATCAAGCCCCCAACGCCTGACCATGTCCGTCCTAACCAAGTTAATATCGGATCCGGTATCTATAATGGCTCGAACCCGCGTGTATTTCGCCATTACTTTATCATTTTCCTGATTGCTAGTGATAATTGTGGCAATATGTTCGTCCAGAACCCTAAAATCCGACAGGTTGTCGTGGAGCTGAGGAGTGCGATCACGGTCGGTTGAAATAAGAACGGAGTCGAGGCAGAACCTTCAATGGAGTCGTCTGGTTAGTCTTATCATTGGACTCCTAGCGAAAGCCTAGAAGATATACTGACTGGCTGTGGATGAATCTGAGCTGCTCTACACAGTCGGCAAAGCCCTCCATACTTTCCCTGGTTTGTGACCCTGAATACCAGGTTGATAGGGCTGTATGTTTCCTTGAGCTGAGCCCTGGACCGATAATGCACTGCATGTGGTTATCTATCAAACGCAACCATTCGCAGCAAAGCCTATAATACATTCCAAAACTCTCAGGCACAGAAGCCATGTCGCTGGTCGGAAATTTGGAGGTGATAGTTTGGAAGAAGCGAACATTTGCTTCGAGAAGTTGGAGGTTGGCAAATGGTTCATTGTATGCCTGATAGTGGGAGCTGGTGCCACGTATCGTGTTGATCTGATGTAATGAGGTTTGAACAAGGTTCATGGGATCCGTGGGTAAAAGGAAGGAGGCCATCTCAACTTCGCAGAAATGAAATAGTTGTAAAGATGTTTGAATACGCGATATGAGGGGTTGGGTGGTGAAGGATCGGAGGGCAGTAGCAAAAGCAGCCAGCTGTACGGGTTACGGATGCCTCAAGAGGTTAGGTATGCGTGCATGTACTATGGGCGAGGTGTATGCATGCAGCAAGTCAGGTGGTGGCTGATTCCGCCCGCCACCCGTCAGTAGGAGCCTCAACAAGAACAGGGCTGAACTGATGAAATTACCTAGTGTTTCGCTATCGAACCCTCAAAGAAATTTGACCGAAACCGACATGGCCGAGCCAGCGACTAATCCGCGACGTCTTTGGGGATACCCATCGCTAGCTAGCTTGATGGCCATCTCGTACGAAACCGCCATATTCCGGAAATTCGGCATGCTTCAAATGATTAATCTCCTGAGATTACAAGCGACGCTTCAAGACCTTGAGCACCAATATAAGGTTGTTGTATCCGCCGAAGACAGGCCTGGCAGTGAGAACCCGATGGACGCCACCCATACGAATGCATTTTATATGATGAGGGAGGAGGCCGATTCTGGTAACCCATCCATGCAAGGCGATATCTTGGAAAAGATAGGAAAATGTCTTAAGGAATACAGTGAGATATATTCAACTTCGGGATTGGACACAGCTAAATTTGAGTATATAGATGAAGCGCTGATGCAAGTTACGACTATCAGCCAAGCCCAGAAGCCCAGAGAGCGAGACATAAACCTATTACGTGAATGGCTCAGAAGACCGGACATGGGGGGTCTGTTCCTGAAAGGTATTGAATCGGAAATCTGGAAAGAGGTGAACGACAACGACTTCATTAGCCCGGCAAATGAAGATATTGATGGATTCAACTCCCTGGTAACGAGCCCAATCATCAACATATACCACCGACTGTATGGCCATAATAGAAATGTAAGTCTATGTATTCTACTTCTAACTAGGAACATACGCGTTGACTGTGGATAGGAGCCAAGATCGCACGAGATCGGAGGAAGCCTAAACCTATATTATCATAAGTACATCAACCGGTTTGCCAATATACTCGTAGCGATTTTGTCGTCTCTTCTACCAACTGTAATGATTCTAGTTCTTTACTTCATCAATACCATCTTATGGAGGATCGGCGCAGTCATCATCTTTACCGCAGTTTTCTCCGCAACACTAACTATCTTCACGAATGCGAAGAAGGTAGAGGTTTACTCCGCAACTGCGGCGTTTGCAGCAGTAGAAGTGGTATTCATTGGAAGCACTCCCCTCGCAGATCGGGGTAATAACACGTGTTAGTTCATGTATTATTCAAGACGATATACTTATCGGTAATCTACAACTTTCAGCTGGGTGTCTCCTGTGTCACGGTTTATAAGTGATGTAAGAACGCAGGAGCCTGACCTGACAACGTTCTATCTTTTGGCAGTGTAGCGGTTTCGTACTTACATCCGAACCCTTACATCCTGACTGTAAACTGTCGAAGATGGACATGCGTAGAAGTGCTAGAATATTTAACAACGAACTGCTGTGTCGGTAGTCGTATTAGTAGGTCCTAGGAGAACCTTGGTCCTACACTCATATTTTAGCCAGGCATGATCTAATCTAGGATGGAAATAGACGCGCTACCCTTGACTTTGTGATCATATCACCATCCAGTTGACATCCTGCCTCGATGAAAACCCGAAATCGCCTTCCAACATCTTGGTACCAAATGTCCCTATCTTAATCATGTTGCCGTTCTTTAACTCTCTCAGCAATATCCCGTCGATCCTGATATAGGTTTTCCCATCCATGATATTGAATAACTCCTCCTGCTGAATACCGACGGCGTGACACTTATAAGTCCGCGAAGAAACCCATTCGCGCAAGATCTGTTCCGAAGCAACATTCCCCCAACCGCTCGTAGCTACCATGGAGAAATCACTTAGAAATACCGTGCCAAGATTAACATTATCAGGATTCGATGTAGACACGAGTAACCAAGCAGAAGTCACAACGACGCTCCCGTCCGTGTTGATAAGCCATTCGGCCACTGTACCATGAGTTGCCGACTTGTTCATGGTATTAGGGATGTGATCACGTCGTATCCTACCACCACGCCTCGATATGACGGGTGCGAATGGAAGTAAAGTTCCCCTAGTATCTTTACGAGCAAGAAGTTGCTCCTCAAATAGGGTGGGACTAATCTCGGCCCAAAAGTCTCTTGTTATATTATGGAAGAAGAATTGGTAGTCTCCAACCTCCTGGCGTAGTTCCTTGACGAATTCCAAAGGGTACTGTTCGAGAACTAGTTGCCCCTTATCTTGACCGTTGCTTTCATTGGGGTTGTACCACTTCGTGACGCCTAAGGCTGACATTATTGCCTCTGCCCGCTGGCTTTTGGTTTCACAGGTTCGTTGGTTTCCAAGAGTTAGGATTCCTATCTGGGTGATATCAGGGATTTCTGTGAGGCCGGCCGCCATAACGAAGCGTGTGAATCCAATGACATATGGCGGTGGGGACTGGATTAGATTCACCACAGGACTTTCGTACAGCCTATATTCCAAACTGTTGCGGATCTCATCCGTGGGAATAGAAGAAATAGGACCGGTCGTGCCAACGATAACGGATGGAAATGACCACTCCCTAATGACTTCTGCGTTCGCTAATACGAGGCAAATTATACAATCAAGAGGTATCTTCGATCCCGTCGTTGATGAAACCAATGGCTTCATGCCGCGGCAGCAAAGCCACATGCCCGGCCGCATGCACGCCTCTTGCAAGGTCCAAAGGGAACTAAACCATTCGTGAAGGAGCTCATTCCAGCTTTGGGTGCCAGTGTACGGGGCTTGTGGCCTTCGGAGAGGGAGATTCGGCTCTATGTTTTCAAATTTCTTCAACAGCCCGTCGATACGCTGACAATACGACTCACGGTCTTCCGTCCCTCCTCCGGGGTATCTCATGGCGTTGATGGCTAGGAGATGGCAGATATCCTCGAGAGGATCAAAATCGTCCAAGTTGCAGAACCATGCCACGGCGTGATCCGCGAGGGAAAATATAGCTGCTTGTTTTGCGATCTCCCGGCGCGCTCTGTTGCCGAGATCGCCCTCTCGGGTTTGTGGGATGCACACCAAATCAAACCAGACATAGGGCGAGTCCCCCGGCACCGAATGGAGAATATCTCCAATAGTTTCCACGTCGAAACGATCATTTTGTGGGATTGCCCATGGCACTCCAGGTAGATTGACATCGGGGAATATTTCCGATTTCTTTCTCCATCGACCCCAGGTATGGCTAACTACGGTATATTCCGGTGGATATGGTAGGTCCTGTGTACGTACGGTGCTCCGACGTTCCTTATCCCATAGGTAAAAAGGGAACTGCGTGTCCCTCTTAACGGGGGCGAGCCATGGGCATGGTGAAATGCTTCCGTTCAGCTGCTTCGGCCCTAGGACTTGCTCCGCCGAGCGGATTTGCTCGAGAGCCAGTTCCCAAGTATTGAGACAAGCCCCAACCATCGTCCCATAGTATATCCCCGTTTCCTTGTGATTCTTTTTAAAGCATACAGCCATGGGATAAGGGAGGCAATTCATCATCGTTGTCAAAAGGGTTTCCCCATTAATCCTGACATCCTCGTACGGATTGTGCCATGGCGGTCGCATAGTGCCAGATAAATGTGAAAAGGCTAGTCTTTGGACCGAAGCATAGTGTGCGCTGGCAACTCTTCGCCCATGAAGACTACTAGGAGATACTGAAATCTGGCCTGTCTCCATCAGAAAGAGAGTTAACAGCTCAGAATGATATCGAGACCTATTCATCCCCAATAAAGTTTCTTCTGTATCCGATGTCGTCACAAACAGATTAATCGGGAACAAGCCATTAAGACCTAGGTGACTCAACTCGATATCTTGGATTTCTCCTAGCCACCACTCTAGGATGAGCCGAACAACAGTGCGGTGGATAGGATGCAGGAAGTCGCGAAAATTTCGACCCGGCTCACGTTCAAGAAGGCAACAGATGGCTCTCCATTGCTGAATGCCTATAGTTGCGGCGTATTTGCTGTTACCGGCTGTAACGCCCTGCGAAACCAGGTATTCGCGCACCCCTGGTTTCTTCAAGTATTCACGGAGGACAGCGCTTAACGGCGCTTGCGGGGAGGGCCTACCTTGTGGTGATGGCTCAGAAATACGCGAGTACTTGACATATATCTTTGCTGCTTGGCCGAATCGGAATTCCGTAGTCTTGACCAATAGCAGGGAATGGCCCGAAGACTCGTGTTTGACGCCGGCTTCTACACAACCTTTGCATAGACTGTATTCTGATCCTTCCTTCTTACAGGCCCTACAGCTGAAATGGCCATACTTTTGCATCAAATCGACGGGGGTGTGGCAAGAATAACATTCGGAGTGGATTGGCAACTTCGATAGATCAGTCTCAATCTCCTTGGCCTCAGTAGGACTCATTGGGTCGAAGATTATCCTGATAGTACTGAAAATGATGTCCATAACTTTGACAACATCCATCTCCCACTTCAAGTATTCATTACCAAGAGGCGACAAGACATGGTCGGCGGCCTCGTGATGTTCTGGGCTTCTTTGCCGTCCAAGCTCCTCTCTGACCTCTTCTTGCACATCCTTATAGCGTCCCTTTAGCATACATAGATAGGGGTGATTTGTTGGTAAGACCTGGCCATCTTGGTACGGCGTGCTTGTCCAAGTTTCGTAGTCTTCAATTACAGTTGACATTCCGTGCAGTCTCGAACTATTACTGAGACTTTCTCTGAAAGGGAGTATTCAGATATGAAGTTCTCCGACTCGGAATTCTATATTTATGAGAAGGCTTAAGGAAGAAATCGACTTACTGATTGAGCAGTAAGAGGGGTCGCGAGGCAGATCATTAGGTACCTGAGTATTAGCCAGCTGGCGCATCTTAGGCAGGAAATGCGGTAAGCCGGAGACGTAGGTAGTACGGCTGGGGGGCGTATGGCTTGCATCCGGACTGACGAACCAGGTTCAGGGGCTGCTACAGGGCCATGTAAGCAGTGTCCAGAGGTACAAAATACTGCCACCATATCCCTCAGAAATACAACGTAAACATTCATATGCGGGCATCTCATGCCATTGAAATCCGTTTCACGGGCGAAACAATCGGGCGATGAGGAGATGTAAAGGGTTCTGAAATATTTGAATTGGCGACAGTAAATGTCTTATGTAGGAAGCGAAAGGGGCTTGAGGTAGCAATGGCCAGCGGCACAATAGGCCGCCACCACAGGTTAATCGTAGAAATGGTGAATATTGGGTTATATTTATGGCTTCAACGTTAAGATGGGTAGTATTAATTGTCGTACACTAGTTTCAACTACAGAACGGGACATTGGCTACGCGGAAGTCCTAGGACCCTATATACACTTCTTCATCCCTTTTTCATGAGCACTCTCCTGTTCCCCTGACAACTCTAAGAAAGCGGATATCCAGAATCACAATGGCCCAGCAGATGACGAACCAACCCAATGAACGCGGGTACCCGAAGTTAGCCAGACTGATGGCGAGCTCGCCCGAAACAGCCATATTTCGACAGTTTCGACAGCTACAGATGATCAACTTATTACGGCTACAGGCAACACTACAAGGTCTCGAGAATGAATATAGAGATATCCGAGCCAAGGACACGAGAAATCTTTCCCGATTTAATCTAGTAGACAGCTTTCACCTAGTGAGAGAGTCGGCCGAGAGGGAGGGCGAGTCCGAACATAATGATGTCTTGATCAAAATAGAGAAATATCTTAAAAAATATAGTAAGGACAGATCTAAGCTATGTACCTGGGCGTGGCTGATATTGAATAATAGACGAGGCGCTGATGCAGGTCATGACCATCAGCCAAGCCCGGAAACCCAAACAGCAGTATATCAAAGACCTAAGTGAATGGCTTACCCGGCCGTCTATGGGGAACAATTTCCTCGACGGTGTCGAGGCGATGGCCTGGGACGAGAGAAACCATCATGATCTCATTAATCCGGCGAGCAAAGGGGAGCGATCTGGGTATTTCCTGACATTACAGGCCTGGCTTGACCGGCTCAATAGCTCGAAAAAAGACGTTAGTTTAAGAATTCTATCATGGAGAAGCATGCGCTGACTCTAAGCAGGACCCGGGGATGTACGACTTCAGGCTGGAGCGGAGACTGAATCGTAAGAACAGCACGATCCGGGCAGCTGATGCCTTCGCTGCTCTCCTGCTATCGGGCTTGATAACTTCAGTAGTCGCAGCCCTGTTTTACATCAAGGGTATGGAATTGAGGCTCTTGGCAATGCTGGGTTTCACGATCGCTTTCTCTGTATCGTTGACCTTCTTTACGGACGCGAAGAAGATAGAAGTGTACTCGGCAACGGCCGCGTTTGCCGCAGTGGAGGTGGTGTTCATTGGCAGCACTACTACCAGCATGACCAAAGTGGTTCAAGGATTTAGTAACGTTGATCTCCATAATTGAAATCATCAATGTAGAGTAGCCTTTGAGGTCAGGGACGCTGTAGAGGCCCTCGTACCCGCAAAGTCAGATGAGAACCCGAATCTATATTCCTTGCGTAAGCTCGCTTCCAGATAACGCTTATTCCGCCATAGCTTCCCAGGCTAATGATACAAACCGCATTCCTCATATCCCAAAATTCCCGTAAAGCCATGAGGAGGTCGTCATACCCAATTAACACCATCTCTAATGTCCATGCATAAGATAAATTCCCAGCTGAAGAAAAAGCCCTTCTATGCGGCAAATGATATCTCTGTACTTCACATCACAACACAATCCTTTTCTTTTGAGCCGCCCGCCTGGGCACTTCCGGCGGCAACGGGAGGTAAGCCCTGGCGACCTCGTGCCGGCGTACTAGGCCCGGCGCTGCTTTGTCCGATAAGAGTGGGCCTCCTCCTAGGAGTCGCACTGCTTGGACTGCTCTCCGGGTGACTCGGATGTCCGGCTGGAGGTACGTATGGGGTCGCCTTCGAGGCTTGTTCGTAGCTCGGCGGCGCGTCGTCTGCGGTATCGTCCGTGGGCCGGTGGGTTGTCGAAGCGGGAGGTATTAGGGACCTAACCTGCTGTACCGGCCGTCCTCGACTAGCTAGTGTGCTTGTTGATTGATTCGCGGAACTAGCCCTGGCCGGAGGTAGCGGTCCGCTGCCGCTCGCGCCGCTGTTACTCATGCCGATGGAGTTTTGGCGAGCGTGCACGCTGCGAGCGGGGGTACCCTGCCGACCTTGCTGTTCGATAAACTGCTCTGACAGTTGGCTTTCGCGACGACGAGCGGCTTGTTCAGCGCGGTGGCGCTCCTCCTCCTCTTCCTGCAGCTGCAACGCTAACGCTAAGTCTCGATCTTCCTGTTCATGTTTCGGTGATAGTGGTGCACCAGAGTCGGCTTCGTTGGGACGACTGTTCCGTGATCGCCGATTCTGGACTGTTTGCCATCCATTCTCGTTAGCGTTGCTGCTCGATGGTGCGTCGTTATACCACGCGCCAGCAGCGTTCCCAGACGACCGTTGATGCTGAGGACCACCGACTACGCGGAAATCGCCGGAGAAAAACTCAGTCCGTTCGCCTCTAACATCAGCGAGTGATTCCCAGACGATTTCATCATGTGTATAGTAGCCAGCATCAGTGACTAGGGTAAACAGTTTATGGGTTTGAGGGTGTCGATAAAGGGTAGAGAAGTGGTCGTTGCGGAATAGGATAGATACCGTCCCCGGACGGACGGCTTTAGTGATGACCTCTAGGCCCCACGGAGTGAGTTGCGTGGCAGAAGTAGTGAGGAAGGACTTTATGAGGATTATGTCTTGGTAGAGTTGTTGTTCCTGCTCGGTAAGACCCGTCTCTGAGTTGCTGAGCTTGTCCTCGAGCTCCTCCTCTCGAAATAGTATGCTTTGTACATCGTCGTAGGAGGACGCTTGTCTACCAAAGGAATCATATACCGGGTCATCCTTTTGAGGTAACCAACCATGAATTAAGGGAATAGAGAATGTAGCATAAAGTTTCATGTCTCGCGTATTCTCAAAGGTCCCTGGTAAGAGATCCTCACGGCTTGAAGATTGGTAACGCGATGGACGCGTCTGCTTCTGGGCCGCCACGAGCTCGGGGTTTGGAATAAAACGTGGGTTAACATTCATGCCAGTATGGAGACCTTTGAGAAACTCATATAACTCGGATACATCTGGCAAGGACACATCCGAATTGGTACGGCGATGAGACATGAGCTCGTCAAAAACGGCTTCGAGGAGAAAAGTCAAGCTGATTTGCTCGCGGGATCTTAGAGTATCGACTAGATTTGATGTTTGGTTCGCCGGCGTGGTCAATGTTAGGGCATTGACGAGCGCGACTAGAGGACAGGGTCCATTGGCATTCTGTACAAGTATGGGCGATTTTCGGGGGTTTTTGGCTGCCGTCGTGTCAAACCAACTAATATTTTTGATCTGGTATGTCTCCGATTTACTCGTGGCGTTTGGCGAGTGCGGTCTTGGTGGTTGCGGCGGTAGGTTCTCGTTCGAAGCCCGCCGCGGCGGTAAGGTCGGCGGCACTTCTTCCGCGTTAGGCTCAACTGTCTTCTTCGATCCTTCATCTTCTGCGTCTACGAAGTTTTCCCAAGTGCTTTGTTTCGATAGAGTTCCCGGCGCCGGCTCCGGTAAGGGTTCGTGGTCGATCAGGTTCCAGCCATCAATGGTTTCGGAGTGTGCAGGTGGTGGCTGCGCATCCGGCTGTTTCCCTTTACTGTTAGATCCAAGGTCATCCCAAGCATGTTGGTCGTCAAAAATCTCATCCGCCTCCTGCGACCGTTCTGGGAGCGGTTGTAACGATGGATTTGGAGGCGCATCGTCCCAAGGCTGAGTATCTCCTTCAGGGTGCACGGGCAATATGGCAGGAGAATTTGACGCTAAACCCGTAGATGGGGCCGTCGAAGACACGCCTGAATTCCAAACGTTGCTCTTAGGCTCCTGATCGGATAAGGGCGGTACCGGCTGGGGGCTATTAGACGGCCGAGTCTCGCCAAGCGCCGGCTGCCAAGGATTTGTATTTGCTTCGGGCTCGGTGATATGCAGTTGGGAGAATGTGTCGGTCGGCACGGGGGGCGGAGGAGGGTTTGAAGTGGTGGCGACGGTAGTATCTTGGTTATCCTGACTGGCCTGGTTCGACGAGGCCGTTTGTACAGGTTTCCGTTTGAAGGGGTTCGTCTCGAGCCGTACCCCTCCTGGCCAAAGAGATTTCGGCATTTCCTCTGGGTTGATTTTGGGTTCAGATATGGTGGCGGTGGCTACGCTATTATTCTTATCGCGGTCGTCCCAAGGATTCTCGTCCTGTTGGTAACTCGGAATGTGGGAAGTAGGTCCAGATCCAGGTCCAGGTCCAGGTCGAAGGGCGTCGGGCACACGTTGCAATGTATTATCGCTACGATCGCTCCCCACAGGGTTTGTGCTACGATGATGTGCTGCTGTAGAGTCGTCCCTCGCCCACACTCTTTCCATGTCTGGTTCGGAATCGGTAGCAGACCATAACTCCTGTCTTACACCTTGTATACTGACCGCGGGAGCAGGGGTATTGGGATTGGTGTTGGTGTTAGTGTTCGCCGAGGCATTGTCGGGGAGCGGCTTTCGTGCGACCATGGTGGTATTTCGGCGAGGGGAATGCGACCGAGTAAGTATCCGTCAGGTAGATATATGGATGATTTCACTCTTGCCGTCGTTTCTAAGGAAGTGGAAATAAAATCATTTAGGTATGGAATATCGGTAAGCTCAGGAAAGGTAACAATCATAAAGCTCGGGATTGCGTCATCACCGTGATGATAGGATAGAATAACCGCAACACACACTATACAACGAAGGTGAAAGAGAAAGACCCAGATATTATGTAGGTGCGCGGTTCCTATATGGACTTCAATGTAGAAGTACTATTCTATTAAATTAAAGTCTAGGAGCGGAGGCAACGGCTTGTCGAGAAGCGAAGCGAGGGTACGTAAGGTAGTGAGATAGGTAGGTAGGTATTTCTACCTACGTAAGTAGGAGGCAGAGGCAGGCAGCAGAATACTTGTTCGGGACAAGAACGTCAACTGGTGTACTGTATATTGAGCCGGTAAGGCGATACCTACAGTGCTAGGTGCAGGGGTCCCCTCGTACATTTGAACATTTCGGGTCGTACTTTATTATAAGTTGAGCAAACAGCCAACCAATCGTGTTACTATGTACGATTTAGGTTTAGTCGCGTATTTAGTACAAGACCAAGTGGTAGTAACTTGGAGAGTGTGGCGGTGCGGTGGCACAGGGACTCAGTAGAGGAGTGGCGTGTCCTATGTAATCAACCAGCAATTGATTTGACAGCTTGCAAGCGCGAAAGCGCAAATCGCGGAGGAAGTTTTGAACATCCCGATCAATTGATCCCGTCAGCATTCGCGTCAACAATTAGCCACAAGTGAGTATACCTCAGCTACTCAGTTGCTAAATAGAGCTCAGCCACAACGGTATTGGACTTCCAAAAGTTTCGTCATAGTCTGGACGCGCCTACTTGCCACCTCCTGATTCATACCTTTTGTAACTCTCAACATAAACTTTTATACACATTCACTTCAGTAATTAACCAATATTAGTTAACACAATCCTTTCAATGTTAGTCAATGATATCAAATATCTCCAGTAGCAATTAATCGACTTATCAATATAGTAGGTTAAACCCTCTAGAATACATATAATAATGTGACTATTATACAAATACTATATGCTTCAATCCCTTTTGGAAGGTTCAAAAAAGCAACTGGAAGTGACTTCAAACGTACTTTTTCCGGATATTTAATTTCGCCTTCCTCCGCTCTAACTACCCCGGTCCTGGCCTATAGCTACATATACCCCGTTCGTGGCCATCCGATGTTATGGTTACATTGCTGAGATCACTCGAAAGACCCAGCCCAATATTTTCCTTCTCCAAGAATCCCATAACCTAGCAAACTTCATGTTTTTCAATTGTTTGTGAAATTTACCTAGTACTCGACGCTCGAGAAGCCCACACTTTCATTAACCTCAAACAACCTAGTTCAGTGCGGTACCCAGGTCGCTAGAACACCGAATCGTCCGTCCGCCATGGCTATCATCCAAGATTGGCTCCCGGCGAGTCGAGAAAACTACGAAAAGATATTGTTTTGGTGGCAGTTATACCCTGTGGTACTGTATTCCGTGTCCGACTGCTTCCGTAGCTAAGCTAACCCATTCCGCAGCTGGCATCCCTCCAATGGCTTGTCTCGTGGTATGGCATGGGGAAGACTTCAGTTCAGAGCAAATTCAACATCCCTGGGAGAATTGCCTGGACGACAATGGAAGTCCCCGGCTTCACCACTCTGCTATATATCATGAGCACGCTTCCAAGCCAGCATGGCATTGTCGACCTTCCCTGGCAAAACAAAGTTCTCGCCGGTCTCTTCGTCATTCATTATACCTATCGCGCTGTTATCTTTCCCATCATTCAACCCTCTATGTCGCCCATCCACGTGCTCGTCTGGTCTAACGCCATCATTTTTCAACTATGCAACGCTACCTGCCTGGGTGGCTGGCTAGCTGCATACGGCCCGACCACCCAGGAAGAATGGAAAGCCCAGAGTTGGTCTGTTCTACAGTTCTCTGTCGGCTTGGTTGTTTTCTACGTAGGTCTCGCCGCCAACTATTTCTCAGACGAGGAATTGCGAGAGATACGCCGGGGCGAGCTGCGGCGTCAGGCGAAGCTGAAGCAGCAGGGCAAGACCGTCGATAAGCATTATGAAGTCCCCCAGAACGGCCTGTTCAAGTATATGCTCTACCCCCACTATTTCATGGAATGGGTAGAATGGCTCGGATATTGGATTGCTGCCGGCGTTGCCTGCGCCCCTGCTAGATGCTTCTTGGTCAACGAGTTTTTTGCTATGCTGCCTCGTGCTGTGTCTGGTGGAAAGTGGTATAAACAGAAGTTTGGCGAGGATAAAATCAAGGGGAAATATGTCATCATTCCTGGCGTTTACTGATGGCCAATTCTTGATCCGATTCGAATCACATCTTTTACGCAAAGGGGATAATAAAGTTATCCTAACTCGTTACTAATATTCAAATAAACCATTCATATTTATCGCAACTTCAACAGACGTGTCGCCAATGCCATTGGTCCGGGCACTATCGACACCCAGACTTGATAGTACCCTTATACTATCTACGCGAGTTGACGGAGACGGTTTGAACCGACAGAGAAACAAAGGTACAAAGGGCCCTCGGGCAAAGATATCGTTTATCACGACACGCTCCCCTAACTTGTAATTCCGTTACTCCCGTAAGTTACAAAACATATATTTTATTCCTAAAACACAATATCTTAGTTAGAAGTGACAACTGCATTATATTCAAAAACAATAAAGGTATTGGAAAACTTTAGAGACATTTTGATCGGGATATAAATATCGGCCAAGTATTCCCAACTACACGGCTATTTACCTATTTCGCAAAACTACCCAGTGGCTAGACTATCAACTGTCTAGGAGAAATACAAATTGTACGAGTGTCCCTATCTTAATATTAACCCTCCGACCAGTATCGATAAATATGGACTCCTCAATACTCACGGATAGCTCGATGGATATGAATCTCGACGCCCCGACGATTCATATCATCCGTCATGCGCAGGGTCCGCATAACGTTCCTCCGTTCCATGACATTCGCGATCCGTACCTCACTACACTCGGACTTCAGCAGTGTATGGAGGTACAAAGAACGTACCCGGAAATTATCCCATGTGTAGACCTACTCGTGTCTTCGCCCATGAAACGATGTATCGAGACAGCCCTTCTCTGTTTTGAACCGAGTATCTCACAGAAACAGGGTAAGCATGCGATTTACTTAAGAGATCAATTGCAAGAAGTTGGTAGCAAGCTCTTCAACACCGGCTCACCATGGAGTGAACTTGAATCTGAGTTTGGCGCGATTATTTCCAACCGATATCTCCCAAACAACAACTGGTTTCTGGACACGAACGGTCAGTCCCTCAACGAGGGCGAAGTCGTGGCGCGCGCCGACAAAGCTCGGTATGACCTATTTGCCTGGGCTAGGCATTTCGCGAAGAGAAAGAAGAATTCCAATATGGTTGTCGTTAGTCATGCCGACATCATCGCTTATATCGTTGATGACTATGTGGACTTTTTCGAGAACACGGAGATGCGATCTTACCAGTTTAACAACCTAAATGGGGATAAACCAGAAGACATGAAACTTATTGAGACCCATGCAAGTAGGCAGAGACGGGGACACATCCAAGGTACAGTATCCATGCCCACTTCTACTTTTTATCTTGACGTATTCTCAACCGTTCCCATTCATTTCAATAATCTACCCGTACCTGCTCCCACGGAGCGTCTAATATTTAGACCACTTACCCTTTTCCCTGCGGATATGGAAGCATATCATTTGCTCCGGATACAACCGGAACCCATGCGGGATGTGGTCGGCAGCACCCAAGACATTAAACTTGACAAAGATGTAAACGAGACCCGAGCAAATTTCAAAGATAGCTTGACCAAATTTTTGTCTTTCGGAATATTCTTAAAAAATCCAGACGGCAGCGAGGGCGGACTAATTGGAGAAGGCGGTATGGGGAACTATAACATAGGGACTTGGCCTGCCCCGTATTACGTGCTCAAGAAAGAACACTTTGGTAAAGGCTATGCTACAGAGTTCCTCTCCGCTTTCGTACAGTATTGGTTCACTCTACCTCGCGCGCAACAGGTTCTATACGTACCTGTTTTTTCCATAGACCTCAAAGCTAGAGCGTCAGGGCAGAGACATATGATGGAAATATTACTGGCTACAACTACGCGCGAGAACATAGCAAGCCAAAAGGTGCTCATGAAGATAGGCTTTCAACTTTGTGGACTAGACCGCGATGGATTCTTATGTTGGCGATACCCAGCACTAAAAGAATAGTTTTTCCGCCTCCTACGAGTTCGATTTAGGTAGAAGGTACTATACCTTTATAATCGCGCGCTTCCGCGCTCCATAGGCTAGCTCGCTGCCGGCTCGGGTCCCCCTATTCACCCCTCTCTTCTTCACATACCCATTCACTACACATCACTTTCATTTATCAGAAGACAACTCTTACGAAGACTATTGCTAATTCTCATTGCAGATCATTCACCCGCTGAGCAGCAGCAAGCGCGACAAGTTGCCAAGGAGAAACTACAAGCCTATGCTCAAGATGTGGACAAAGAGAACCAGGTTCCAGCTCCTTTTAAATCGAAATTGGTACCAACTAATAAGGGACTATCATCTTCCAAGAGTATCCTCCAAGGCCCTCCTAAGATGCAATTCATACCAACCAATAAGGGTACGTTAACCTCCAAGAACCAGCCTTCAGGTCCTCCTAAGAAGAAATGGATCCCAACCGATGAGGAACTGGCAGCTAAGAAACAGTAGGTAAATACCCAGGTTAGGCAGGTTGGATCACCAAGATAGGACCTGGCCTAAAGATGGCGCCTGAGCGTTGATACAGCGTAGCACTTGTCATTTAGTATTCTGTTTCAATCATTTGGTATTCTTTAAGGCATGAAATTGTAAATATTAGAGACTAGAATATCAAGGCTTAGGCACCAGAAACTTACCGTATTCCAGTATTATTATCGTGATATGGATTCTTATTCTTTTTTATCGTCAATAGCAGATCAACTCGGTTATGGATTACAATAGGTAGCATAAACTGTTTACTCTGGGCCCCCATAAGAGACTCAACTAAACATTTCGAGTTGATATCGAAGAGTAAGTATATATTATACTGTGTACCTAAGAGCGGTATTTGGATTCTCTATCGTCTATGACTTTGGAATATATCATTAGATATTGAATTAATATTAATATTATTTGGATTTTCCGAAACGGCCGCGTTACAATCCATGTCGACCTTCAGATCGCGTCGAGACATGGAATTAAGCTTTTGCCTGTCCGTTCTCCATAACTGCAACGAGGCTTCTACTAAGCCATTGGTAGTATAGGTGAATATACTAGTGTCTACTGAGTATACATCATATACCTGAGTCGTCCTGGAGAACACCCTTTGCCGTGACATACTTCTGCCATTTCGCGCAAGTTGAGTCAAGACTGGCGGGATCGCAGAGCGCGGGAATTTCCGCCGCTCGCTCCACGACTTGCAGCCCGAACCCCTGAGATGCGTGCCAGCCGATGTGACAATGCATCAACCACACACCCGGGTTGTCGGTTTTGAATCCGATAACCAAGTACCCGTTCGCGGGCAACATGGCAACATCTCTTCTTGGCGGGTTGTCTAATTTCAGGGGTGTCGTCGCGGTGTAATTCGCGTTCGCCTCTTGCGCAAGCACGCTGAAGTCGTGGCCGTGTAGATGAATTGGGTGGCTTAGCTGTAAGCGTCTAACTGTTAGCACAATATTCGAGAACTAAGGGGTAGAGAAGATATTGGACGCACCCCGAGAGCAGCGAGCCCATTTTCAATGACGAAATATACCCAGGCCTCCTTCTGGTTCACCTCTACGACATTGGTCGATGTCTTGAAGACCGAGAGGTCGATGAGACTCTGTTGAAGGGTCGGCACGCCCCAATCGGAGAGAAAGTCTGTGCCATCCAAGGTCCACTTGAACATCCCGTGAGTATCGACCTCGAATCCCACATCAAAGTCCTCCTTTATGGTAGGATTTTCAACATCGAGGGGCACATATGGGACTAGCCTGGACATTGGTTCATCAAGACAGTCGTCGGTGTAAGAATAAGCCGTGGAAGCCGGATCTTGACTGGAGGAAGCGTCATATCGCACAATACCCCTGATATCGTCTCTCATCTCGTTATCGGCGCTACAGGCCATGTCGGGGAATGCGCGGAGCCAGAAGTCGCCCTCTCCCTGGTCGGCTTCGACGATGACATCGTACCGTTGTCCTATACCAATGGAAAGGACTTCAGTCATATATGGTTCGATCGGAACCAGATCCGCCGCGATGACCTTCATCTTGTGGTTGTCGATCATGAACTTGAAGTGAGTATCGATGGCGCCGTTAACAAGGCGTATGCGATGGCGCTTGCCGGAGGTGAAAGACATTTCGAACCTCTTCCCACCATCTCCATACACATTCATTCCGTTTATAAGCCCGTTCTGTGCGATAGGTGGAGCGCCAGCTGAAGCGGTACTCCATAGCGCATCTGTCGTGTTATGAAACCAGTCGTTAAGGAAGAGAAGACCCTTGTCTTCATCATACGGCGCCGAGCATGGCCCGTTGACTACGATACCTCCGAATACACCATTCCAGGCTTGAAGCGCGAAGTGGCTGTGATACCACGTGTGGCCGTATTGCTCTGCTCGAAACTCGTACGTGATGGTGTCCCCTGGCGCTACCGGGCACTGGGTGATAGAAGCTACGCCATCGTGCTGAGTTGTGTACTTCTGTCGTAAACCATGCCAATGCTATCTCCGTGTTAGTATGCGGTCTGATGATACTCGGTGCGTCCTCCCGAATCGCCCTTGATATCGTTCGGGGGTTCGTTGACGGATACGTACGATACTGGTGCCGTTATTCTCAAGCGCGTTATGTACATGAATGATGACATTGTCTCCCCAATCTGCGTAGATCGTTGGTCCGGGTACCGTTCCGTTAACAGTTAAGACCATGCGCTCGACCCCATCAACAGCCGCGGTGCCGTTCTGAATTTCAAGCCAATACTCTCTAGTGACACCAGTATTGGGTGTTTCATCATACCAGTTCGTATCAAGAGAATAGTTGCCCCAGCACTTGGGGCTCTTCGAGGAGTGAAAATTACATTTACCAATATGACAGTGTCTTCTATGAACCGAAGAAGCAGAAACGAGTGAAGTAGCAACGAGTGTGGTGAAAGCGGTCCAGAGCATTGTGAGCCGCATGATTAAGTATTACTATTAAGGAAAGTCTAAAGGAAATGAACGAGTGACATGGACTGAGTAACGTCCTAGTTGGTGTAGAGGATCAGAGTGATTGATGCCATCAATTCATAAGAGTCGAAGGCGACCCGGGAAAAGGAAAAGACCACCATGATAAATGTATGGTCATTGCCAACGAGTAGTACGAGTATCCCAGTATCAACGTGGGAAACTATCCGTAGCGAACATCGTAGCGTCGTGTCCGTGCCTATATGTGGCTCGACGACGAAGAGGTCCAACCACTAGTTCTAGACCATCGAGGATGCTACCTTAGGGGCCCTGCGGCTGAAGCTATCGTGACAGTGAATCCGCAGAGGAGCACGGCCCTAGGCGTTCTGCGTCTGTATTACGCACCTGAATTGCTACGTTATGATAGGAACCATGTGCTTAAGCAACAAGAGTCAAGCTATAAGTCGGTGCCGTCTGCTCGGGTTCGGTTTAAGCCGCGGGGATATAACCCAAAATGAGGATAGATGATGAACTAATGGAATTCAAGCTAATCCAGTACGACACGTCTACGGCCCGAGGTGTCAATTGTCGGCCGATAGAGTATGATCTCATGCGTTTCTGTTCACTATTGTTTCTACATGTAATTAGTTCGGGTTCATGACCTGAAACAAAGATCGAGTGTTACCTTCTAGAAGTGAAGCTTGTTGTTTTGGCGAGAAAAGCTACCAATGAAGTAGAAGCGCCACTTCGTCTAGCAGGGGTAGCAAAAGGGGCTTACTACGACCAAGCTTCAAGCTAGAATGCCGGCGCGAGACTAATTGGCAAGACAGCTTTCAAATATGGAAAAACAGCCTCGTGTCCTGGTCCCATCTTAACTACCTAACCCGATATTGAACATTTTAAGCGGGAGTCCACGCTTTTTCGTACGCTAGATATTCAACTCTATTGAATCAAACCACAGGGGGATAGGGGAAGGTCTAAGCATACGATATTAACATTGCAACTCCCAATAAGAGGAACAATACACTGCGCTTCACTGGTAATGACTTCTCTAGTTCCTACTAATGGTCAATGGGAGATGCGTACATGAAAGAAAGATTACTTATTAAGGCATAGAAATGAGATAGAATATGAGTTGAGAAGTGGTGAGGATGCCCCTTTTCTCATATTATTATAGAAAATTATAGCTTAAAAAATTCTCCGATGTTAGCGAGCTAAGAGCATACGTAATCCCTGTAAAAATAGTCGATAAAAGACGGGGTGGAAGCTCAAAAATACCTTCCCTCATTTGCCAAGCCATGCTTCTCCTCGGCTACGAACCGAGCGCCATCGACTCTACGAGATTCGAGCCTCAAAATATGATGACATACGTGGCTTGCATAGAAAGCGGCTTATCACCGCTCCATATACAGGAGCATGAGTAAACGAATTACCATCTGAGGATTTTGTGCATTCTAGTATCGTCAGTGGCTAAGTACTTAGGCACTTGTCGCATACTTGAGCCACAAAGCAGGGATCAAATAGGGCGACGACTTTATATCGTACCCATCGATAAACCATTCATCACTGAAGTGTCCTCGGTCGGGCAATGACATTTATACTAGTGTAATAGCTACGTCGAGTTCTTCAGGGCTTAAATATGCGACATACTGTATGTTCTAGTCGTCGAGTCGTACTTGTACTATTCTTTTTAAACCATTAAATCCCCTAGGCTTCGCGTCAGCCACTGGACGAATGCCCGCCCGGGTAGGTAACGGTATTACAACTGAAATGCAAGTTCCGTATAGTTTTGGATGGGATCGATACAATTGAGGGAATAGGTTGACGTTAAGAGCAGGCCTGTAAGGAGCGGAGGACAACACGCCGTTATCCCCGCTGTTGTGAGATGAGCACCAAGTTGCGGTCGTGGAACACTATTTCGTTCCCGGACGTACAAGTTGCCTACTTCGGGGCGTTCGCAACTTCAAGCCCGGAACGTTGTCATATCTACCCGGATCGGGTTGATGGGTCACGACCGTGATATATGATCTTATGGATAGAATACCCGCATTGAGAGTGAGTTGGCTAACGCCGATTCCCACCTTTGAATATTTACGAAGCGATATCGGCCAATTAATTGGACATTAGTAATCGGATTCACGTTAGACCGAGCCATTCTAAGACCTCATTTGATCCATGGATATTTGCGGCCCCCTTGTCTTTACGGATATAAACGTCAGATCTTAAGGTCCCATTTTCCCCACAGACACTACCGAGGAAATAGTACAGTGGACGCCTACCACAATACATTCCCTCCTATCGAGAGTTTCCTGGCTATGGAGTGTCCACAAGCAACGTTGGGATGCCAGCTGTTATATGTGGTAGACCTGTCTGGCACATCAAATACGCTGCTGTACCCTGATGGGAGCCAATTATTGTAAATGTTGTGAAGGACCAAAACTCACCGAAGTCCACTCCATCCACCGGCCCGCGGCAACGCGGCCCCACGAAGAGGGGGTTGGTGAGAGCGGGGGCATGGACCGCAGGGGGTGACTGACTCTGCTCTCATAATTATCTCCAACTAGAACCCATCTCCCAAGTTTGCGGATGAGCACCACAGATCATCACAGGGATACTAACCGACAATGAAATCATGGGATGGTGTGCACATCACTCTTCACTCGATTTCAGCTCTAGTGGATGTGCTAGGACTACCACCGTTACATCGATTTATCACCAAAGTTACAACGCAAACAAATACTATTTAATATAGGTGGCTATGTAAGCCCAACGATGACTACGGCGTTGGTTAACATCTTAGGGGATAGGAGATATGATTTCCGGCTGAGAAGCGGAGATCATCAGATTTCTATGTCTTGAAGATGGGTTGTTCAGCTTGCGGCGTTGAGGGCGCATACCCCGTTCTCTCACCGCAAAAATACGTAGAATTTGTGTTATTACCAAGTACGGTAAGATGATCGTCACGGTACGCCTTTCGCGTCCGGCGTCGCCATGCGTCGGCATTATCGACGAAGGCGGACCCATAAAATTCGGTGGCCATATCCGTAGCCGCACCTCCCTACCGGTCAAGTTTCCTTGTCATAATTCATATTTTCCTTTAGGTCGGATTACCGCTCCTTCTGCCCAATCCTACACTTTTAGACCTTTGATATGTACTATCGGATCTTCACTGCTTCTCTAACGAAACCCATGAGTCAAACTTAATACCGACGGCTAGACTTAGAACATGACGGATCCAAGCGTCAGACAGATCGGCTTCGGCCTGAATTTACATCGTGAACCTACAGGTGCCTCGCGAAATTCAAGGAGTAAACATGACGGCGGTTTAAATTACCTTGCAGAACTTGTCCAGAGTATCAGTAATCAAGATGCCGAAGAGAGATATCGAATGGAGGAGGCAGACAACAGGATACCAACGGACGACACACCAGATTCAAGCCAATTTCAAGACAATGGAGGAAAAACTATCATATCCTGGGAGATCGATGACAAAGAGAACCCTTACAATTGGCCTCGGGTTAGAACATTACCCCTTAGATCGTGCCGCGATTAGACGACGCTTACCTAGGTTGCAGTGGCGGAAAACCCTCATCGTAATAACGTCGATGATGACCGTTATAAACTCGACCATGGGGAGCGCTCTACCAAGTATGGCCATCCCTTACATGATGAAAGAATGGGGAGTCACGGCTCAAGAGCAGTTGGTGCTTCCAATATCAACGTACCTTATGGGCTATGTATTCGGGCCAATCATCTGTAAGTGGATTTCAGAGTTTACACGTTCTTTGCATCGCAATGGATTAGTTTGGGCTTCGGGGTGTTAACTGATTTCCTTCCTATTATAGGGGGACCACTAAGCGAGCATATTGGACGTCAAATGCTCTCTACAGGATGTTTTATCATGTTCATGATTTGGACCCTTGCCTGTGCCCTTGCTCCGAACTGGCCGGCAATGCTAGTATTCCGATTCTTTGTTGGAACATGCGCTAGCGCCCCGATTGCAGTCGTTACTGGGATACTCGCAGATATCTTCAATGATTCGGTTACGCGGGGTCGAGCTATGGCTTATTTCATGGTCGTAAGTACTCCCTCTATATACATATAGTATGTACACGTATTTACTCAAAGCTAACTCTTCCTCCCCTAAAGACAACGGTGTTCGGTCCATTGCTCGCTCCTATCATATCCGGCTTCTGCTCGACTAGCATCGGATGGCGATGGACGTTCTGGATCGGATTGATTTTCGCCGGGTTAACATTGGTGCTTGCCATATTCCTACCCGAAACCTACGCGCCGGTTCTCCTCAGCCGTAGGGCAGCCAAGATCCGAAAGGCGGACCCTAAAGCCCAAGTTTACGCCGCCGCAGATCTAGAACCGCACGACATGACACAGCTTGTAACTAGAGTGTTGACAAGACCGATTCGTATGATATTGACGGAGCTTATCGTGACGGCAACGTGTCTCTACCTCTCATTGGTTTATGCAATATTTTACATGTCCTTCCAAGCCTTCCCAATCATCTTCCAGAACGTCTACGGCCTGTCTCCAGGGGTTACTGGCTTATGCTACCTACCAATAGGGGTTGGCGCGATTCTCTCTCTACCGATCTTCTTCACATACGACCACGTGCTTCTTCGCGCGCAAGCCCGTGGCGAGCCATGGTCGAAGAAAGAAGAATACCGCCGTGTCCCACTGGCTACTCTCGGCGGTCCACTATTCGTTATATCCCTATTTTGGCTTGGCTGGTCTGCACGATCGAATGTATCGTTCGTCGTACCCATGTTGGCTGGCATTCCTTTTGGTGGAGGCTTCAGTAAGTACATTTCATGTTTCTAATGGCTACCTCAGTATTCGACCTCAAGGGCATGAGTCTACAGGAGTACTCCTGGAATCACCCAAAATACGACCCAACTTATGATAGGTCATGGTTGCTAACTCGGACGCTCTAGTGTTGATTTTTATGGCGCTATTGAACTACATCACAGATGCCTACGAGATCTTCGCGGCGAGTGCGAATGCGGCAGCTAGTTCTTGTCGATCCGTCTTCGCAGTCGTCCTCCCACTCGCCACGACACCTATGTTTAGACGGCTGGGAATCAGTGGGGCATGTAGCTTACTCGGGGGCCTAAGCTTAATAATGTGCGTTATTCCCTTCATCTTCATCTGGAAAGGCGAGGAGATTCGAGCGAGATCCAAATTTTGTACTGCGCTGAAGCAGCGGAAACTCGAGATGGAGCAGGAACAGGAGAGGCAAAGAGCTAGAGCAGCTACTAACAGAAGCCCTATGCATGACAAGGAGACTGTATGAAACCAAACGTATGTAGTTTACCCTGTAATAGGCATGATTAGAGAAATGACGGCTCAAAATGGGCCTTGCACACTCAAATTGACATATGAGGGCTAAGGAGCTCCGGGCCCCGGGGCGACAGGAGTTCAAAATAACATTGTTTTGAGTTTCAATACTAGGGTATATCGGATAGGAGAACTACTGATGATAATTAAATAAATAATTAAATGATATTATGACAGGTTTAATTGACCGTAGCTGGATATCCAGATACGGAACCCCCTGAAATACTAGCATCGAGTTTTGGCACGAAAAGGGGGTAGGGATAAGGGGTAATGTAGTATTTGATAAATTCTATCGATATCAGGACCACTATTACACACAGCACCCCCTGAATTCACTCGAGTTCGAACTCCAAAGCTTAAAAGACCATCCCTTTCCGTTTTCAAATAATAGAAAGAAGAGAAAACTGTTGCCTTCGAAACCTAGCGGTCATAGGCTAGCTTAAGTATCTACAGTGAGCCCATCAGATTCTGGAGGACCTTTATAAACTACATGATCATTTCGAGTTAGCTCTGCGTATGATGAACCATCTGTATGTTAAGTGCATTACTCACCTTTTCGCGCGTAGACGCCATACCATATGGCGCTGAGTGCCATAAACCCAGCGAAGACCACGATGGCATAATTCATGCTCACCTCAGTCACCGGCAGCGCCGTAGGCATGGAGAATAAAACCACCTCAAAGAGGATCCAGAGAACTGCAAGGATATTTACCACTAGGCCCAGGGACATTCCCATCGTCCATTTAGCACTATTGACCTCCTTGCGGCTATGGAGCAAGGATATAGCGATCGGTATCCCATAGGATACAGCAAGGGATATGACGCCAACCGAGACGAATGCGAGAAATGCAGACGACGATCCAAGATTGATCAATCCAAGGAGCATCTCGATTAACGTGGTAAGCGCCAGCGCCAAGATAGGCGTGCCATGGCGTTCATCAATCTTTGACCAGAGGCTCGCGAAGGGGATGGCATTATCTCGCGCGAAAGCCCATGTGCACCTCGAGGCCGCGACGGTTATGGATATGGAGCAGAATAAAGTGATGACCAGCACGAGTAAGGTCAGGGCGATGGCGCCTCCGGGAGATCCTATCACTCTACCAAAGATATAGGGAAGTGCTTGAGCCACGGGTGCCTCGCTTATAATATCACTCAGAGCCGGTAGCGTTGCGCATAGAGGTATTATCTATTCGTATAGCTTTAATTAGCACCGCGATAATATAGAGCATCTAGTCAATAACATTTCATATTATCAATTAGCCTAGAGATGGGTGATTGAGCTCTTACGAAGAATAGACCTGCGATGCCACCAACTGGAATGCAGAGAGATATCGCATTGGGCAACTTAATGGTGGGGTCACCACACTCTTCAGCCATTGACGATATCATCCCAATAGCGGAGAAACTATGAGACCGTTAGCGTTCGACAGCTAAGCGAATCCGAGGAGACCGTGTATCTAAGATCTTACGTGTAAGCCGAAGGAAGGATGCCGATCCAAAAAGAAAAGCCGCCCCAGCCGGATAGGGATGTATCATAGTGCCCCTGAAGAAGTGTCAGCCACCTCCGCGTCTTGGTATTACATTGAGCCAACCCACCAAGGTGTCACTTGGAGAGTGTCTTCCAACATCCGCTTTCACGGAAACGTAGATGCAAGTGACTATGATGCTAATGGCAGTGAACACCGCACAGAACGTATCGACAAGGGGAAGCAGTTTGTTTCCGAATGCGACTAGGAAGAATGTAAGAAGGCACACAGCATAGAAGATGAGCAAAAGCTGCCAAGCCTCTACAGCGAAGTCTGGCTCATAGAGAGATATTGCTGCCGCGAGCATTGATGCGAATCCGAAGTTAACGGACAAGGTAATAGTCCAATTTCCGATGAGCCATGTCCAACCAGTGATGAAGGAGAGGAGGGTGCGGTATCTCGGACTAGCGAGCTGGAACGACCAATAGTACGGTCCGGCTGATGTGGGATATCGAGATGCTAGTTCACTGAGAGACAGAGCAATACATTCGGAGAGGATCAGGACGACAATCCAGCCCAGGAACATTGGTAGCTGGCCTTGTAGGTGTTAGTGAAGCGTCCGATGGCCGAAGTGGCGTTCGCCCACTCACCACCTCCATAGATAGCACTGATGAGCGGTCCACCAAAGCCATATGGTATCTAGGCAAAAGTTAAGTATACATACAGTATATCGCTCGTCCCCAAAGGCCCTAGGACTTACAGCAGCAATTGCTAGAGATTGGAACAATAACGTGAACATAGACCGGTTCCGTCGGAGTTCCGGTTTGTACCCGAGCAACGTGAGATTTTGTACGTCATGAACAGTTCCGAGCTGGGTTACTTGAGTATGTCCTTGCTCGAAGTCCACAGCAACCGACAGGCCGTCCCGTGGGACTTTCTCCTTAATTGAACTCATAGTCGCGTATTAAGTGAAGTTATCAAAGCACATATCCGGGGTACGCAAGACCACCCTGGAGAAGGGAAACCCCAAGAAACCGGGACACGTAGGACGGGATCGGTATTTAATTTATTAAACAGCTACCGAAAACCAATGTTCTAGGTCCAATCCAATGCATGCTGTGTCTCGCCCGGCCCTTCATGGCACTTGCGGGGGTTCGGGGTGTGCGGAAAGATAAGCATACCTACCACACCTACACGATATCCACACTGGAGATATTGGAGTTTAGGGGATCGGGCTTAGTTTGACGTTACCCCTGATTGAGATCTTCAGCTAGTATCGGCATTTTCCATCCAATGTCTTGGCGGCACCCGCCCTTATCATGACCATAGTACTTCTACGGTTGAATTGCCACTCTATAAGAACGTATAAATAGATAACGCATGGCAATCTTGAATGATGGCTAGCTAGGTGATAGGTTGATAAGGATGGAGAATGAGCTGAAATGTGTATCTCTGGCCTGCCTACCCCTCACCCAACCGCCCCGATATCTTCCACTAAAAATGTACGGCCGATAGCAGCAGATCTGAATTCAATGTATAATAGAATGACGAGAGACGGAATTTCCGTCACCGTGGCTTTAGCTTGTCCACTATAGTCTGCTTCACCGTCGTCTCACTAATATCACGATGACTCTTATCCTTCTTGATGTAACCTTTACAACACCACGAATCTCCATACACAATAAGACTTCCTCGGATCATACTCGCAAATATAACAGCGACCTATCAAAGCCTCGGAAGACTTTTCTGCTGCTCAAGAACAGCTGGGTGGGCAACAACTCCGGGTTTGATGCTGCTGAAGTCAAGGTTGACTCCGGCTTCAATATCTGGAAATGGACCTAGCGGAGTAATAGCGAGCGGGTTGATATCATGGTGGCTCTTAGTGTACTTCTCATTTGGTTAGCAAGTAGATTACAGTACCTCGGTATGTTTACGATCATGCGCTTACGTTCTCTTTGATATGTTTGAAGTTGGTCGTCTCGCGGAACCCCTTAACATTCCAGTACAAGTTTTTCAGCCACTCGTGGATGACGGGATAGTTCCCCCGGATGGTACCCAGGTTGCACTTGAAGTGTTGCACATAGGCAACGTCGAATCGAATCGCTGTCGCATAAGCTAGGATGTCTAGCTCCGTCAGTTCTTTTCCGAGAACGTACGGTCCGCCGTTCTTATGGATCAATTGTTCTAGCTGATTCATAGCCGCAAACACCGGTACGACGCCTTTCTCGTAGGCGGCTTGGTCCTTTGCGAATCCCGCCTTGTAGACGCCGCTGTTGAGATCGCGAGTCATCCATTTGCTGATTTCATCAATCTTCTCCCGTAGATGCTCCGGATATAGAGTCAGGTTTCTCTCCGGGCTTCCTTCCGGTAGGATCTCATTGAACCCCGTCTGCATCCATCGCAATAGCTCTAGACTCTCGTTATTCACAATCGTTCCCTCTTTGGTGTCCCAGAGTACGGGAACGCTATATTTCCCCTTATAATCCTTATCCGCGCGGAAGTAGATTTCGTGGAGGTACTTCGATCCAAAGAGTTTGTCCGAAGTGGAACCTTCGTATGTATCATCCGGACCGGCGGCTCCGGGGAACGACCAGCCAGCCTCCCCCTTCGGATAAGCTTTAACGACCGAAATATCAATTGCTGATCCAAGACCCTTCAAGACGCGTACCAAGTTGGCCCGATGAGCAAAGGGGCAGAAATAGCCGATGTAAAGGTGATACCGTCCGGACTCGGGGACAAAGCGGGACTGGGGCGCAACGACTCCATGCCAACCGTCCTCCGGACCGGCATGCATCGGCTTAGTACTCTCGTAGGCCATAACGACGAGTATGTTGTTATATAACTCGCATATATCTCTTTGCAATATTATGTTTGAATGTCAGACGTAGGTTGGTCATGATTACGTCCTGCGGGGAGCCAGATTTCGCGTTTTATCTTCCGGGTTTAGTAGCGGCCCTAGGGGGTCGGCGACCTCGGGAATCGCGCCGCCGTGTTCTCCATTTATAAAAAATGAAATTAGTGTCATCGCCGAGGTAATGAATTATCGCATCGCCGAACTTCATCAATCTAAAGAATAATTGGCGTTTTACCATGAGCGCGGAGACTCACTTGATAGCTTTGGGGTGGGTGGTGTGTTTTTGGTGTAGAGGATAGGCATCGGCGATCATTTCGTTCAGGAGAAACATCCGTTATAACCCGTCAATACTTCTAAGTTAAAGGAAATACATACAGCTTCTCTCAAAGTCTGCTATATATACGGCATCTCGTAAAATGACAATCGAAGCGAGTAGCCTCGCTGATGACTATCCAACAACAGAGAGTTCTAGCTGCAGATATATATGTCCATGTATTTAGACTATAGTTAGTACTATATTTCTCTCGGTCACTGTAAGGGGCTATACAGGGGTAATTGTTGATAAAGTATAATTATACCCCTATCTCGGTAGCCGGGTGCATTGATCCATATCGCCACTCCTGGGTCATTACCGAGCTGTTGTGTTATTTCCATCAGGCACACGTCCTAAAGTGATGATGCATTTATTCATGTTTACTGTATTTGGGACTCTATGGAATTCGCTTGGGAGATGGCCTGATATATAGCTGTGTGTAGGTATTTTGGGGAGTTACACTTCATCTCGAAAACTAGGATCCATGTCTCAACTTCACACGTCACCGGGGAGTTTGATAAACAAACCTATACAAACATGGTAGAGCACCTGATTTGTCACTGTGTATCCGACTTTCCATCTTTTTGTAATAAAACGGAATACTACTAGGTCACGGGCAACGTGTCGGTTGCATAAGTTTGGTCGCGTTAATCAGAGATAGGTCGCGTACCTATTTCACGGTCTTTGGTGTCTTTCTTAGATTCGCTGTCTCTTATTTTCTTTTTGATTATGCACTGAATATACACGATCACACTACACGATGGAGTTGATTCGCGTCGTGCTTTTTTGTTACCTAGCTTGCGCTGTGTATGCAGCTGCGAACAACATGATCCGACTCAAGCCTTCAACAAGCCCCTCTCCGAATACTTCTTCAGTGGTAGATCCTTCATTCGCAGGCTTCGGCATAGAGGCATCAAATCTTTTCTCGTTCACCGGCGCGGCTCAGCCGAATGGCTTCACGATCAACCTCCTAAACAATCTCGCTAACTACACCGGAAAACCACCTCATATCCGGGTCGGCGGGAATACACAGGATTACATGATTTTCCGGGAGGACCATAACGACTGGACATGGATCGAGAACCCTGATGCAGCCCGTCCCGGCGCAGCGGACAGTATGATTATCGGACCCCGTTTCTTCGAATCCGCCAACCGTCTACCAAAGGGTACCACCGTCACCTGGGGGTTGAACCTGGCCTACGAGCAGGATGACTATATCGAGCAGATCACGACGATGGCCAAGCAGGCGATCTCCGGCCTTTCGAACCTGAACATCACCTCTTTCGAGATTGGCAACGAGCCAGACCTCTACCTCAAGAACGGCCTCCGAACCGGCGAATGGGGAGGCAAGGTCTACACAGCGCAGTGGCTAGAACGAGCCTCCGCGATATACAAACGCGTCCTCCAACCCGCCGGCATTCCCAGTGTATTCTTCGAAGCAGCGGCCACCGCATCTACCATCGGCACGGATTTCCAGATCGTCAACCTGATCGGCTTCGACATCTTCCCGCGGGACGGCAGCGCCGCGACCCCGTACCTCAGCGGGTGGAACCAGCACGACTACTACTACTACATCGGCGTCTCCGGGTACCCCGTGACGCTCGAGCACCTGATGAAGCTGCAGACGACAGAAGAGCAGTTCGTAGCGTGGGCGCAGCAGGTAAAGCAAGCGCAGCAGACGCCGTACCCCTATTCCCTGCGGGAGATGGGTGTGGTCGGCCCGATCGGACTAAACGGCGTGACTGACGTGTTCGGCGCTGCGCTCTGGACGCTGAATTTCTTGTGCTACACCGCGAGTCTCGGTGTTTCGTCTGTTGGCTTCCACATGACGGATAACTCGAACGCGAGCGCCTGGCAGCCTATTTTGATGTACGGCCAGCCGGCGCACGTGCGGCCCTTGTACTATGGCGTCGCGGCCTTCGACCAGGTTATCGGGTGTTCATCCGCGGCGCGTATTGCGCAGTTACAGCTTGCTCAAGTATCCCCTGAATACCTCGACTTTGTAAGAGCTTATGCTGTGTACCAGCAGGAAGTACTGGCGTCCGTGATCGTTGTCAACGGTAGGATAGCGAATATATCGGTGTCGCAGAAGCCTAGCGCAACCATACAAGTACAGCTCCCGTCCTCGTCGGCCGGCCAGACGCTGTATCTCTCCTATCTAACGAACAACGGCGCGGATGCCACGGTGAACACGACGTGGGATGGGCTCAGCTTCGAACAGAATGCAGACGGTATACCAGTGCGGATATCTAAAGACGAGCATACAGTACGTGTTGGCAGCGATGGTACAGCCAGCTTTACGGTGCGGGACTCGGAGGCCGTGGTCGCGAGTATCGGCGGGAAAGTGGGTTGCGTGGAACCCATCATAGCTTCCTTCCCGGAATCGCCCCCGACTACGTCCGGAGTGAGCAGCTCGGATCCGTCAGCGACTTCATCCTCTGGAGCTAATCGTACCTCCGACTCTAATGACGATGAATCTGGGGCGGCTGCACCGATGACGGCGGCATTCGCGTGTCTTCTCCCGTGGGGTCTTGGGTTGGTAGTTGGATTTTTGATCCTGTAGATTGGCATGGTTAGGCGTGTGAACAGGGGTGGCAGGGAATGATAACGGTTTCTGTACAGGATCTTTGATTTTGCTCGTTTGGCAATGGGAGCACGGTGATGGCAAGGAAAACGAATGATACCCCAACAGTTAGTAAACTATTTGGACCCTCGGCGTAATCTTGCTTCACGAATTGACACCCCTCTGTTGTCCAATGCTCCGGGCCACGCGATTGTTTGATGAATAGTAAGGTGCATTAACGTATTTGAGATATCCCTTGTGCTGTAGGGCCGAGGACATCTAGAGCATGTTCCATTTATGAAGCAGAAAGGTAGATGAGAAATTACGCCAGTCTATTGTATTTTGCTTATATAAAGCCCTCTAATTTAACTAGCTTGACTCGCCTTTCTCCTGGGCTCCATGCTATATGATCGTCTGTAGGACAACTAGATCAGAATCTCTACACCAAGGGTACATTCGGACCTAAGTAGGTAGTCACCTACGAACAATCCCTCCATATCATCATGCGTATGCCTTTTGCATCTAAACGGGGAATCTGTGAATTCATACAACATATGCTGGGTTTAACCCTGGAACTCCTGTATACCGCTCTCTTCCCATCGACCGGGGATAAGCGCGAGGGGTACAATGCCAGAGACGTGCATCTCAGGGCCGAAGATCTTGGCATTTAAGCCAAGCTCCTGGGTCGCGGCCTTCATGTTCTTAAGACCTTCCTGATAGTTGGGACCGGCACGGCGCACCCAGATTTGAGTGTTGTGCTCGGTAAGTGTCTTTGCGTACTCGCGGAGAGCTCGGATGACACCCTTGAACGTAGAAGCAACGTTTGTAAAGTTGGCAATACCACCACCAATGAACAGAACCTTGCCCTTGGGGTTCATAGGGGCACGCAGCATCAAATCCAATACGGTTCGCGCATAGTAGTAAGTTTGAGACTCGGTAGGTGCACCGGAATATTCACCGTAGTTAGCCAGGTCATCAGCAAAGCCTGCGGACGCGATGGCATCAGCGTAGACGACGGAAGCACCACCACCAGCGACCAGGGTCCAGACACGGCCGTTGGGGTTCAAGACAGTCAGTTTCAGGGAGGCACCAGTCTTAGCGTCCAGTTCGGCGATGTAAGCCTCCTCCTTGGAAAGCTCACGGCCGAAAGGCGCGGGGAACTCCATAGGCGGGCCAGCATCGACGCTAACCTTGTCGCCGGCACTAGAGACAGCGGTGATGCCCAGGTTAGCGGGCGACCGCGCAATAGCCCATTTCACACCGCACTCAAAGTCGGCGGTCTGATCCAGCTTAGCAGCAAGATCGAGGAAGTAGACATCAGCCGATGTGGCAGTGGCGTTAGGGATAACGACTAGGGGGTTGATCTCTAGGTAGGTGAACTGGCAGTCAACATAGACGGCGTATAGGCGGGTGATGAAATCAACCAGGACATTGTGAACACCCTGAGGAACCTTCTTCAATAATGTGTTGGCGATCTCTTCGTTTGACGGATATTGGGAGAGGTCGACGGGAATGAGTAGCTTCTCAGCCTTAGCATCGACATCACCGACATCAACACCACCCTCGTGGGTGAAGAGAATCCAGTCACCCTATAATTTTGATAGGTCAGCATTTTGGACTTGATTGGCTGTTGATATGATAATGTTTCACGGGGTTTAACACGTGTAAGGGAGGCTGGTACATGTTGGAAATGACTGCGGCGGGTGGGTGAGGGTGAAGTGGATGCAACAGGAGCGCATGGAGCGCATGAGGTTTAGCCTTCCGTTCGCCCGTACGCTCCCAGGATGGTCATGAATTCCTAATCAAATAAGATTGCAGCAACAACCACTAGGTGCACACGCATTTCAGAGTGATAAGAACAACACATCCTCTTTCCAAGTTCTCGTTCGAACATATCCATCGTATCCATCTTCATTCCATCTCCAATAATCCAGAAGCTGCTTTATTCTTATCTAATGTCACCATGTTCTCATCCCCACGTTCTAGCAACCATGCACTTGCAGACTGCCCTCAAATGATTGGGCCGATGAGAGGGCTTCGGACATAAAATAAAGCTCGACACAAACAACGCAATGAATTCAAAAGAAACAGTGCACTCACGTCTCGAACCGAGTTGATGTTAATATAATACTCGGTACCGTCTGGGTGAGGTACGAAGGGCTCCACAAGGAACTGGCGCAGAGCACCCTCGGTGTGCTCAACCTTCTGCACCTTACCGGCGCGCTGGGCAATCCAAGCCTTCGCCTCAGCCCAGGTCTTGTTAAGAGCCAAAAGACCACTCTTGCCTCGTCGCTTGATCAGTTGGTCGGGTTTCGCAACGAACTTGGCACCATCGTGGAGCAGCCAAGGGTATGTGACCTCGGCCTGGTTCAGTACCGCGTTGACATCAGCATCCTCGGGGAAGTAGAGCGAGGCCAGTCTCGGGGGAGGGTTGTGCTTGGTCGGCTTCGGAAGAGGACTCGGCTTGATCACCGGAGCACGAGTGAGGTGGTAGTTGAGGATGGCCTTGCCGTCGGCCTCGAAGATGGACTTGGCGGACATTGTGATGGAGGAGAGTTATGGGTAAGAGAGGTATGTGATCAATTCCGTCCTATTCAATGGTCTTTGGAAGACAGGAAAGTTAGCAATTGCGTCTTCTCTATTGCTTCAAGCGAAACCACGAGTGTGAGAGGAGAGGCCGAGCTCGCGGACTGGGTGGTGAGCGAGGATAAAAGTGCAACACAGCACAACGCAACCAAGCTGACACAATGGAGGGGTTGGTGAGGTGGTCTGTTTCTTTTCTTACCTCGAGGCAATTGAATATCTCTCAAGTGGGAGATTCTAAGATCACGATGCAAACAAACCAAGGGAGTCTGACGAAAGTTGGGAGAAATTGTATTGCAAAGCGGCAATATTATTGTCTTGCAGCAACAAGAATTGGGAGATTGGTTCTAAGCAACTCAAAAAATCCTAAGTGGTGCGGTGATACGGTGCGAAGCTCCCCGCTACTGCAAGTTCAAGGTGCTGTTCCCTTTTTTCTTCCTCTGGTTGTCTGGGCTGCTGGGACTCGAACCCTTCGAACTTTACCGTATGTATTCCACTTTTTGGTACAGGGCTATACATATGGCTGGCTAGCTGGCTGGGGCATTATTGCTGGGTCTGTCTGTACTCAACTCACCACTCACCACCCAAGTCCTTCGCCTCTGCGCGGCCGTACAAGTGCGGGTGGGTACACGAATTGAGTTTTGGAGGGGGCGCTAGACAACGTAGCCTACGGGGAGACGCTATCACGCCAAAACCTTTGGGGCGATCCTAGTGGCCCCGTAAGCAATCGGAGGGGTGTCTGGAGTACCGGTACCTCAACACCAACAGTCAATGCCGATGGCCATGATACCACCAAGTACCTTCTATCTTAGACAACCCTATCATCCAGCCCGTTTCCATCGCAATCCATATGGATATCCACATATGCATCCATCATCGTCCTCATAGCTTCCTATTGGACGATTGAATATTGAAGCTGACACATCTAGATTATAGTCCTCACTATCCTTTGGAGACCACCCGGTATACTACCTGATATTACTGCGGGCATGTCATCAGCTACGGTTACCTGATATCAAGGTGATGTTGCTTTCGGCCGGATCACTCTGACTTATTACATCCTATTATGAGGATACGGTCCAATCCTGACCCATTGATGACATTCGCTCGCAGATTATCCAGCCAGGGCTTACCGTATACTCTGCGACCCTAGCAAGCTGTTCTAAAGCCAAGGACGAGTCAGCAATTGGAAGTTTCCAATCCTACGATCCTAGATCCCATTACTAGCGCAAGCCACCCAGCCCAGCCTGGGCCCTGGAGCTGAAAGAATACGGAGTAATTGATGTCATCCAATATCACCCTCCATTACTATTTTGGTCGGTCGTGAAATGCGTCTCACGAGGCGAAATATCCGTATCGGACTGCCCCGGAGTTTGACATTGGGGACTATCCGGCAAAAGATAATCCAATATGCAAATTAACGGCCGTGATGGTTATCATCCTCCGGAAGTGGGGGTCGATCCGGTGGATGACAATACAGTGTGTTCTGTTCGAGTGAAGGGGGCACTCCGTGTATTGCAAAGGGCGTCATTCATGACCTTCCAGGTTTGATACTGTCTCATTATTTTCGAATTATTTGTCAATAGTTGTTGGCAACTATTCCCCCGGTCGCATGGATGGCTCTGTGCCCCTTTTAACCATTCTCTAATTTTATATACTAGGTATACATTTTTCTACTGGTTTGGAAGAAAATAGAGTCGACTAAGTGGTCATTCTAGGATGAGGTGAGACGAAACAAGAACTTGAGGTTGATGGAGGGAAAATAAAGTCATGTTAAGGTTCTAGGTACTGGTACCAGAAATCGCGGACCGTAAAGAGCGGGGGCGGGAGCATCAGCTAGGTACCCTTGGTGCTGTGCTATCGATGCTTAGGTGGGGTGGCCTCATCAGGTACACCCAACACATAAGCAGGATTGAGCAGGATCAACAGGGTCATCGAGACAAGCGGAAGCCAGAATGCACCACAATTGGACCAACAAGGCAAAACCGACAAAATAATTTACAGGCCATCGACATTGGCCTGATTGGCACAGAAAAGGGGAAAGGGGAAATTCAACGCCTCATAAAAATTTACCCCAACTAATCCGAACAAGAGTCTTTTTTTTACCGGACAATCTGTGGGCTTGTTACGTCGCGATAGCAACCACCCAAATTATTACGCACAGAAACGGAAATAATAGCTACAATTGCGTCGTTTCCTCTCCTAATTTACTATAGCTCTGAGCTAAAAACTACGCAAGCTGGCAAGGTATGTATACAATTACTAAATTTAATATCCAGGGTTCCCAAGCCATAGTGGACGGCACATCCCAACCGTACACACGGTACACCCCGCTACTGCTGGGCTAGTATGTACTGCTACTGCTACTGCTGCTGCTGAGCTTTTCGAGGTGTGGTGGTGGGCCGGGTCCTGCATTCTCTCAATCGCCTACCCTTCTTTGCCTGAGAAAAATAATCCCCATCGCCATCAAAGCTCACCAAATCAATCCAAACCAACCTTCCCCCTTCTTCCCATCACACATCCCAATTCCACTCAGCTTACCATACTCATCCTCCCCTTGAGATAATCTCTCTCGCCATTGACTTTGTGGTTGTCATTTCGTCTAATACTTGTACAGTCTCTGGTGCGAGTAGAAGTCATTCATTCATTCGAGACAATTTGATTGAATTCACGAGTTATCAGTTGTGAGGTATGTCAATTCTTCTAGGGTTACAGCAAGACTGTTTTTTTCGTATGGCCGCTGTTTTCCTTCGGCCGTTTATGCAGAATCAGCGCACCTACGGACTCTTCTTGCGCCTGGTGGACGTAACTGGTGTTATCGAGCACCAGTGCTGACAGCCCCTCCAAATCCTTCAAATGCAACGACGGGCTTCGTCGGGCGATCTGAAAATAACTTGAGAAAAGCAATGTGCAGCCCTCTCCCCGTCTTCGAACTGCCCCAAGTTGTTTTCATTCTTTTTGCGGGACTGGTTTCTCCATGGGTGGTGTTCATAGCAGGATACAATTTGTCCTCAGACTAACTCTATTTCCTGACTTTGCAGAGAGAATCAGCGAAATACACACGATGTCTTCGGTTACGGCCAACGGTGTCAACGGCACCTCGAGTGGTGGACTGTCCGCCAACGACAACATCACCCGTTTCGCAGCTCCTAGCCGACCCCTCAGCCCTCTCCCCGCCCACGCCCTCTTTAACAACAAGACGAGATGTTTTGTGTACGGTCTGCAGAACCGAGCCGTCCAGGGCATGCTGGATTTCGACTTCATCTGCAAGCGACCTACGCCTTCGGTTGCGGGTATCATCTACACATTTGGTGGCCAGTTCGTCAGCAAGATGTACTGGGGAACCAGCGAGACTCTTCTCCCGGTCTACCAGGAGACCTCAAAGGCTATGGAAAAGCACCCTGATGTTGACGTAGTAGTCAACTTCGCTTCCTCCCGAAGTGTCTTCAGCTCGACCATGGAGCTGATGCAGTTCCCTCAAATTAAGACCATCGCCATTATTGCCGAGGGTGTGCCTGAGCGGGTAAGCAAGCTCTGAATGAATTTGTTCTGTAAAATTGGGAGCTAACTCCACACTTAACAGCGTGCGCGAGAAATCGCCCATGTAGCGAGGCAGAAGGGCGTGACCATCATTGGTCCCGCCACCGTCGGTGGTATTAAGCCCGGCAGCTTCAAGATTGGTAACACTGGTGGTATGATGGACAACATCGTAGCCTCTAAGCTCTACCGCAAGGGCTCCGTCGGTTACGTCTCCAAGTCCGGCGGTATGTCTAACGAACTGAACAACATTATTTCGCAGAACACCGACGGTGTCTACGAGGGTATTGCCATTGGTGGTGATAGGTATCCGGGAACCACCTTCATCGACCATATGTTGAGATACCAACAAGACCCCGAGTGCAAGATCCTTCTGCTGCTCGGTGAAGTCGGTGGTGTTGAAGAATACAAGGTCATCGATGCCGTGAAGCAAGGTGTCATTACTAAGCCGATTGTGGCATGGGCTATCGGTACTTGCGCAAGCATGTTCAAGACCGAGGTCCAGTTTGGTCACGCTGGTTCTTTCGCCAACTCTCAACTCGAAACCGCTGCCATGAAGAACAAGAAGATGAAGGAGGCCGGCTTCCACGTTCCCGACACCTTCGAGGACCTTCCCCAGGTCCTTGCAGCCGTCTACCAGAAGCTTGTCAAGGACAAGACTATCGTTCCCCAACCCGAGCCCGTGGTGCCTAAGATTCCCATCGACTACTCATGGGCTCAGGAACTTGGCCTTATCCGTAAGCCCGCGGCTTTCATCTCTACTATCTCTGATGACCGTGGCCAGGAACTTCTCTATGCTGGTATGCCTATCTCAGATGTCTTCAAGGAGGATATCGGTATTGGTGGTGTCATGTCCCTCTTGTGGTTCCGCCGCCGTCTGCCCGACTATGCCTCTAAGTTCCTGGAGATGGTGCTCATGCTTACTGCCGACCACGGTCCTGCCGTTTCTGGTGCCATGAACACGATCATCACGACCCGTGCTGGCAAGGATCTGATTAGCTCCTTGGTTTCCGGTCTGCTCACCATCGGTTCTCGTTTCGGTGGTGCTCTCGACGGTGCCGCCGAGGAATTCAGCAAGGCTGCTGATAACGGTCTTAGCCCTCGTGAATTCGTTGATACCATGCGCAAGCAGAACAAGCTAATCCCTGGTATTGGCCACCGTATCAAGTCGCGGAACAACCCCGATCTCCGTGTAGAGTTGGTTAAGGAGTACGTCCTAGCCAAGTTCCCTAGCCACAAGCTTCTGGATTACGCATTAGCTGTTGAGACTGTCACTACCTCCAAGAAGGACAACCTCATTCTAAACGTTGATGGTTGCGTTGCTGTCTGCTTCGTCGATCTAATGAGGAGCTGTGGCGCCTTCAGCCCCGAAGAGGCAGAGGACTACATGAAGATGGGTGTCCTGAACGGTCTCTTCGTATTGGGTCGCAGCATTGGTCTGATTGCCCACTACCTCGACCAGAAGAGGCTACGCACCAGCCTATACAGACATCCTTGGGATGATATCACCTACCTACTCCCCACCCTAGCCAACACTGGCCCCGTCGGAGAGGCCCGAGTGGAGGTTTCCATGAAATAAATAGACGGCTGTTGCATTCTGAGGCGTATTTAGAGGCATTTCACCGTGGTTCTTTCTCCCAAAATTAGAGGGGAACGTGAATCTTGCTTGATGCTTGGACTGGAAAGGAGGTGGCAATCTTAGAACTCGGTTGTAGTGACTGATTTGTATGAGAAGATTTAAGATCGAGTCCATTAGACCCATGGTCAGGGTATGTTTCCAGCATAATACCAATCTTATGAGCACGTTAAGCAAATGTACCCCGACATCTTAAAAGGAATATGGGCAATGAGAATATACTTGCGCTTAAGCATTTTTTTAATATCGGCTTTGGACTAGTAGAAGTCCTATACATTGTTGCTCAGGATCTCTGTTGCTTAATCGTCGTCTTGTCTAATGCCATATATCTGCCATTTAGAATCACCTCCTAGAGTCATATATGCAACAGGAGTGGACTACTATAATAATGAAAGGATTGACTCCCAATTCCGTAGATGACTTGGGCGAAGATATTCCAGCTTATGTAATAGGATATATATTACATAATATCGCATCACTAGTTGAACAACCTCCGAAGCTAGACCCACTTAAAAGTCGATTGAACGTTGAACATCGCAAAAACACCAAAATAACGACGGTGCTCCATAGACCTATGAAATCCAGTCGACTTTCGAAGCGCATAGGCAGCTTCGTATAGGGAATCGTATGTATTTTTCCTTCCCAATTCATTGATACAATTCTAATTCATCTCATCCTCCGCCAACCCTCACTATCTTACGCTATCCGTCGCTATTTTCTTAACCATCCAGAACTCTGAAAGCTCAACTAATATCTATACCAGTCAAATCAGCGAGCCTAGGCAGGGCGGGATAGGACACGGACATAATTTCTTCCGTCCGTTGGCTAGAAATATCAATCGCCCTCCATCCGAATAACCGGCCACACCCACGCCTCCGAACCGATCATTTCCCCCTCCACTCGACCCGTCGACCTACACTCAGAACATGTCCTACTTCCGCATAACGCTGCACCGCTCCTACATAGGGCTGCCGCAACGCACGCGCGGGGTGCTCGCGGCGCTCGGTCTACGGAAGCGCTCCCAGACCGTCTTCCACCCCGTGTCCCCGCAGTCCGCCGGTATGATCCTCAAGGTCAAGGAGCTGGTCAAGGTCGCGGAGGTCGACCGCGCGCTGTCGCCCGCCGAAATGCGCGCTGAGAGGAGGCCCGAGGCGGGGTTTTGGGTCGAGAAGGCTGTGCCCCGGTGAGATGGAGGAATACTATGGGAGGAAAGAAGACTACTTAGGTGATCAGTCATATGGGAGGATACGGGGCTCTATCCAACGAGCCCCATGGGAACCTAGACAGGGGAAACATCGCGAATAGAGCCCTATGATGAGAGCCTAAAGGCATCAGACTCCACTGGTCCCATGGGCCTAGGACATAGGCCTTATTTACCGATGGCCATACATGCATACTTCGTTCATATTCATATTCGATCTAGCATATGGAAATGCTTGGCTCTCACGCCATGTACAGCTAATGTACAATCAATATTGTAAAATATACAACAACCTTTGGCTCTTCCTGTGCCGTTCAGCAGTAGCTATGAATAAGGATCAAGTATTGATAAACCCAGAAGGTACTACAGCAAGCCCCTGAAGTATGATACTAGGAAGGGAATGGGTTGGTTTCGTGTCCATTGAAGTATATTTGTCGTTGAGCAGCCTTTGAACTCATAGCAGCAAGATATCTTCGGCAACTTTCCCTCCAAATACCCATACATGTCGAAGTAGAGTTGGAATCCAACGAAAACTTCCCTATCTTGTGTCATATGGCTCTCGGCAACTTTGCTGATTCAGCGCCCCCAGATTTCTGTGAGACAACTCTCAACTCCTCAGATGTCACAAGATCAAAATTCTCGGCTGTCCTAGGCGTTTCCAAAGACTCAAATCCCCCATAACGACCCATGCCAGCCATAAGCAACCATAGCCACCCCATTACTCAGCAGTTACATATCAGGAGACCCCTATCCCGTTGCTTCGTCCTTTCGTGTACACTACAGGTGTATGAATATGCTCGAGTTCAAGAGCATATCTCTGGCATTAAATCCATCGAAGCCTACGTAATCTTTTCTATACCTCCTTATAATTTTAGAAACTAGTTTATATTGAGCTACTGATATAAGAAATAGACTGCGGATGATACTAATTTGAGTTAGGCGAGTGTTATACGACCTCTTATCGTCCACATCCGTAACGGTACGCCAAGAAGCTAATTTAATGATTATGCTAACGATATATCCTTGATATACACGTTTGAAGTTTCCCATCTAGTCCTATCTTCATTTCCCCATATACATTGTCATGGGCATTCGAATAGAGTCTTGTTGAGTCACTCGAGTATAACCAAGTATAAGGTTTCAAATAATTCTCACTCGCCCACATATAAGATGATACTAAAGGGTACAACGTAGCATTTTAATCCCAATTTCACGAAGCGTCTAATTAGCCTTTAAGACACATATTAAGTTACTACATAGGAGCCATAAGACGGTACATCATTGTGTTTCTATTTCATACTCTCCTATAATCCTCTTTCCCTGTCAGAGCCTTTGCTGTTGGGCTATTCTATAGCCGGTTATTTATCCAATTCCCGAGGTCCCTGCCGTTACTTCACAGTGCTAACCAAGCAACTGTTCGTTATAGCCAAATTATCTGTCGGTGAACTTACCATAGGTGGCAAGCAGACGTGTAGATAGTTAACATTAGCTTACCATTCATTTAATCCCTTCATTTGGCATATCTTTGCCTCTCTTGATTGTTATATGGGCTGAAATCTTTTACCAAGTAGTAAATTTTGGAAGCTACTCGCTTCGGAAGCAGTCGAGAAGTTTAACTCCCAAATGCCAGTGGGAGGGGCTCAGGGGGGAGCCACCGACCCGGAGGACCGGGTGGACACACTAACCGGCCCCGACTCAAGGAGACAGGTTAAAAGGGAGAATCGCCGTTCAGTATGCCGACCACAAGAAGTAGAGTGTTATAACTAGGTACTGGCTCAATTACATAGGAAACAATAAGGGAAGTAGGTTATTGGACTAATTAGTGGAGCAGGTGACTTATGTTATCGCCCTACGCTATTGACTCCTTATAGACGGCTCGGAGGAATAGGGGGGAAGTCGTTAATCCCGTGATCGGTTAAAGACTGTTAAGCCTTCCTAATCACCTCCCGAAAGGTCTATTCAGAATAGTTATATTTTATAGGTGGTCGCAATTCCGAAACTTGGATCGCGGGTTGAATAAGGAAATCCTGGCTCAATCCCCGATTTCCCCTAACCCCTTTCTTCCTTTGCATAATCACTTTGTTAGCCTTGGTACCATAGTGCCGAGGCTCAGCCTGACGAAAGTATCTAAGAAACATCTTTACTTGAATATTTTCGTAAATGACCCGCCAAAGCGTGCGGAGCTTGATGGTCACACATCTAACATGTCTATTCGGAAGAGCAATCGTTGACAAATCTGACAGGGGTAAAGAGCTCCGACCCGTCATACCTATTGATTGTGGTACATTGTCTTGCCCCCCTGATATTGTTGACTCGTCCCCTTGTCTCTCCTACCCGCCATAACAATCTAGTCAATGATCATAGCCCTGGTCTCGATTGCTTCCTTATTCGATTGCTAACCTTAGACCCGCGAGGGGCACTTCTCAAAGGCTATCTACATCATTCACATCGCAGGATGGAGAGCAAACGTTTGTAGAGCTCAAAGCTTGCTGTCGCTCAGCCGCAGTGTCTCCTAAGCAGATGATCTCACATACGGGGCTCACTGTGCGGTGAGTCGCACTGATGATGATTGTGTAAGCGATCATTCCACCCCATATGCCCATTGACTATGGCCTACCCCCGTTTTTCACTTCGTGTTCCCTTGGTCCCTGCTTTGCTCTGGAAAAGTATATAACTCAGCCCCCCAGCCCACCCTCAAGGCTGTTTTCTCTACTTCATCTCTCTTCAACAAGCTCCATTCTTCCCAATCTCTATTCTCCCCCAGCCACAGCTCTTGGACTTTCGCTGGCAAGGTAAGCCTTCTCTCTCTTTCTTTAGTCATCTCTGCAACCTTGTATCTTAGATGCCTATCATCGCAACCATATACATCTACCCTCACACGCCTTCCCCAACACCATTCCCGTCTTTCAAATTCTCACAACTTTTCCTTCCCCCCATACCTACCCCTCCCGATCTCGTGTTTACTTCTGGACTCCTACTTATTACTACCTTCTATCTAGTCCCTGACTACATATGTACTCTATATCCAATCTCTATCGTCAGCCCAAAGCAACTATTTCTTAAGTCAAAATACTTATCAAGGTACACTTGTCCTTTAGCACTCTATAAAACATTACTTCATGATCAGGATGTCGACTCTAGGTGTTGGCGTCGCCTCCAAGGTATGTACATTGCCGAATAGGTTTGCCATTATGGACTTCAGTTACCTGTTCCGCTCTCTATCTCACAGCTCTCCCGCCCACACCCTACCTTCATGTACTGCTCTTCGCATCCAAGGTATTCCTAACCTTACTTCTGTTTCCCTTCCATTTCCTGAATATTTTGCGTCGTCGCGATATCCCACGAAGTTCAATAATCCGAATCCCCTGTACCATCACAGTCGCATATGGCACTGGTCTACAGCCATCATTATTGCCCATGTCTACCACGTTGTTATCTCTCTCTATCATATACCAACATTGTTGTTCGGCTGCTAATCAAGTTATCGGCCTTCCTAGATTCACTTCATGATGGTGCAAAAATGCACGTAATAATGGCCAACTCGACCATCAACACCTACAAGGGTCCGCTTCGACACAACTCTATCGTCTCCGAGGCTCTTCTATATTTCGCCTCCAATAATGATGTCCTAAGCATGACATTAAAAGGCTCACCATATCTAAACTCTATAGAACCGCTCATTGGAGCCAAGGCTGTCTTTAAGGCGGTCAGTCGCTAAGGATAAGGACGTTGTGGATTACTCACGACGAAGCGACGTGCCTGGCAAAAGCCGGCACGCTCAGTCTTCCTAAAGTAATAATTCTGAGCGACTGGCCGCCTTAAGGGCAGTCAACTATTTGTGGTAATCGGCCGCAGTTGAAACTATGCCCTCATCAACGCGCGACTCGGCGATCGGTCTAGAACAAGTTTTCTTCGCTTGGGTCATTCTCGCTAGATATTTGATATCTATATCAAGTATAGGACAACACTTTACAGCACTCATTTTAGCCCTGCTGGGCTCTAATCGGGACGCAGACCTCTATTAACGAATTTTGCAAACGGCCCAAATACACCGTAGCTAAATTTAAGTATACGCAGTACGCCGACATCCACAAGAAGTGGATGTCGGAAGACCCTGACTACCAGGGCAAGACTGCTAGTGACTCCTATGACCCGGAGCACTTGGAGCAACTCCTTGGTAAGTTCTCCTAGCGGTATCACACGAACCTGTTAGTACCACATTGGATTGCAAAGAGCTAATACTTTGTAGTCCCCTTACCGGAGCTGGTTGCACAAACCAACATGGATCAGCAATCGGTGAACCGTCTCCGCGAAGAACGGGTGTTGTGAAGAATAAGTCAAATTCTATGCCTGGCTTTCAAGGAACACCAAAATCATGCGACCTCTATACCCAAGCAATCGACCCTCCTATCTCTAGATATCTCTAAAAGGAAGGCGACTATAAAGGCGACTATAATGGGCGCCGTTGTGTCCCTGACGCGCCGGCTTATAAATCCTAAATCCTAAATCCTAAATCTACGAGGCAACATGCTGGAAAAGCTGTCCTATCGATGACTAGTTATTGTCATGAGTGTCGAATCCATTCGATGACCAAGGGAACATCGCGCATATCGCCAATGTATTCGGCACCAATTAATTCCAACGACTGGAAGAATCGTCGCGAGGAAATTCAGCACAAGGGCTTCTCCGGGGTGAGAGGACCTAACCAGACGAGGATACACTAAGCAACACACGAAAAGGATCCCAGAAAGAAGGAATACACATGGTTCGATCCAGGCTATAAAAGTCTTTCGAAACAACCACATATATTGATCAGACCTCTACCACCCTTGGACTTACGCCCCCCCTCTACTGCCAAAAGTTTCTACTACATGGCCACTTGAAGGCGAAAATCTTCCTTCGCGGTTCTACCCTCTAATGAATGCAACCATTCCTCCCCCCGAAGGTGGGGCCGGCGCAATAGGGCGACAGTAAACGCCATTCTGAGGGATCTCAAGAATTATTCATATTTATATCACTCCACATAAAACAGCCTACGAGTCCGACTAAGGCTGCGAAGGCCAAACTGTCGTGGTGCTGCTTGGGGAGGCAGAACTGCTGAACGGCGTCGGGTATCACACTATAGGAGAATGTTATTCAACTAGTTGGTAGCTGAGGGACACCCCCAGGCCCTATACATATAACCGGTTACCGGTAACCCCAGTGGAGGGCGAGCCCAAGGTCCGAAGAATCTTAACCGAAGCGCTCAGGGAGCATTGGGATGAAGTCGGTGGTCGCGATAAGTTCCTGGCCAAGCGATGCCGTGGCCCTATGACCCAACCAAAAAGAAAACCCCTAGAAAATCGAGTCAGCACCAAAGATATCAGCACGACACGTTAAGGTGTCTGATAGCATTGGAGCCGTCGCAGAAAGTGGCCTCAATACATTCCATTTCGAGAATAGAGATTGGTCCTGGCCACAATCCAGGGGGTGGGAGGGAAAGCAACCTATTGCTAGGTCACATAGGTATCTGCCGCTAGTCCGAAGCCTATTAAGGTTAATCGTTCAAGCCCCGACGGAAAGCAAGTCTCTATAGACCAAAAACACACCTGCTATGCCGATATACGCGGCATACGCTGTCCAGTGTTGGCAATATACCGACTAAATTTTTCTTCATTACAACGCGAAGTCGTAGGGAAAGTCATCAAAGCATTATAGCCATTCGATACGGTACCGCCGCGGAAACAACAATTCTTTTACCCCCCCTTGTACCAACTTCCCCTTGGGCGAACTCGCAGCTAGTTACGAATTTCACGTCAAGATCTTCACGCTAAGGCCTTCGAACATCAGTTAAGCGCCGCGTATAGCACCTAGAAGCCAACAATATGGGCGCTGTCCTCCCCCTTCGTCCATATAGAGGGCTACGGGCAGCCAATGAGGGAGAAGTATGAGATATTCTATTGGCATATCATACAATATACTACCAGCAGCGACTCTACCCCAGAACCTTTTTCTATTACCCCTATTGTCCCGGCGGGATTGGTTCTCGCCAAGCGCTACTGCCCTCTAGATGCTACACAGTCAGCGATAGCTCCTTGGGCCGAAGAATAAATGTGGTACAACAGCCGAAGTTCTCCAGGTCGCGCGCGAAGATAGCTCACGGTTCGAGGCAGATAACCCACTCAACTTTATGAAATATCCCGACCACCAAAAGCAGGAGCTTGTCCCCCTAAAATGGCAGTTCCTACTATCTCAAGAGAGGGTTTTCTATACTCTGCAAAACTCTAGCTTCATAAGATACTTTAGACGTCACTATACGACACTGATACGCTCTGGACTAAGAGTGGAGGATTTGAATCATAAAATCCCTGAAGCAGAACCATGCAGTTGGATGCACAACAATGACAACACTCTAAAATCCTGGGGTTGAATCACCGAAGGGCTACATCTCGGATATCCAATACAGCGATGGGTATAATCCATTCATCTCCACATTCTAGGGATATGGATTGCATAACCAGCACAATACTCTAAAGGGGTAGATCGGTGAACCAACTAAAGGGTTCGAACCCAACACGATAATCCACTGGACGCCAGGGCATATCGGCATCGCTAGAAACGAACGTGCCCTGGCGTCTGGTGAAGAAATCTGTACACCCAGGTTTGGGTTCTGGTATTGTTATTACCAGAAATGTGGCTGGCGTCGCTTGCCCATAGCACTAACAAACAAGATCGCGAGTATGAGCCGGAATAGCCTCAAGGCAAATAGGGAAAACTTAGAGCGAATGGGAACAGCTAAATTAGAAGCCATGGACGCAACACACGCGGGTGGGAGGCCAGTATCGACGCTTCATATTAGCGAAGCGAAGAGACGCGCTGGCTGGTTAGCGACATATACTAAAATCCAGCTCTACTCCACTATAACCTCTACAATAAGAGCCTCTTGGCCGTAACGGGGACTTACGAGTTTCCTTTCAAGCGGTTCAGCCTCCACAATACTAGCAATGGCTGCATCTGCATGTGCGGCTGCAAGTATTGTCGGTCAATCTAACCTCTACCCACTATACTCTACCTAGAACACCAACACTGAACTATATCTACTCCTTCGGAACTTATCACAACTAGAGGAAGGGTGGAGCAAGGGCTCAGGGTGTGCGACCATCCATCAAAGGGATGGCCAAGTGGTTCACAGGGACATACCAAGGCTGGATTCAGAGTCCACGGGATTATCCCAGTGCGAAAGCTGAGTAAAGCTTGGGAACCACCACTCTACAAATCTCTATATAGGGGTCGGCCAAAACATCGAGTGACAACCACACTGTGGCACCCATTACAGCCTCAAACAAAACAAATATTAGACTCTACTATGGGTACATATGAAACTCAGAAATAACCAAAATCTATATACAATATGTACGTTGTAAGCCTCGAAAATTCCGGCCGAGGCCCACCGCCACTTCATCAACCCAATTCGACATAAACGAAGATGGGCACGGTTCGTCGCCGTTATACTTGCCCTTCACTACATGAATGGCGTGGGAATTGGTCCCGATAGTCAGCTTATATCTCTTGAAGACGAAATGAGCCAGATGCTTAAGCGAGACCAGGTCGCCGACCAGGTCGCCGGCCATCAAAAGGTATTATGTCAGAAGACAAATATCGGTGGCCGGTGTACTATTCGTTGGAGATCGAAGAGAATCCTATCGGACAGTCAGAAGTGCCTCTCGTGGTTAAAGAGTTCTGGCGCCATCGGCGGAAACCGGAGAAAGAAGTGGTCATGAAGTACGTCGAGACTTAACGCTCACGAAACTACAATATTCTATACGGCAACTACCGGCTCCACGATTACTATAAGCACCTCGTAGCTAAATGCTATATCGGGAGAAGACCGAACCTAGAGATCGAGTTATGAATTTTATAAACGCAGCTCCGTCAATTACAACCCGTATGCCGCCCGCACCGTTAAGGTGCGGTAGCTAGAGGATAAAAGGAAGGGGAATATGCCCCTCTTGGGATGGCATCATACCCAGAGCCATCCGGAGGCGACGATCGAAGTCTAACAATACTCTAAAGATGAGAAATCTTCATCCTTTATGAATACTCTACATCGCCATAATCGACCTCGTGGGCTAGCCCGAATATGCTGGTATTCAAAGATAACCAGATTGTTTTCAATCGTAGGATGGAGAATCGTGATGGTGGCCCGGTCACGGACGCCGACTACCGTGTGTTCATCAAACGGTTGTTTGATGCAATGCAGGATTTGACCGGAACCATTGAACCCCAGGATTCACAGAACGTGAATAGAATCCGAGAAACAAATTACTCAGACATAGAGTACGAGCTAGTACTCTGACCCTTACTCACGTATGTGAGAACAAGCCTCTATACAAGCCGACCTAAATCTAACACCGTCCCCTACTTATTCAATATTCTATGAATACGACTCATGAATATAGATTGACTAAATCTCTAATATTCCGATCTGAAGACGATCAATTACTACATTCATTCCTATATAATTCCTGGAACGGCATTTCCTAGAGGGAGCCCGGGTTATCAGTCCACCAATACTCTACGATACACGACTTTAACTGTATATGGCGATACTCCACCAACCTACACCTAGTTCCTAGCCGGAAACGTGGCCTGGTTTGGGTGAGGTGATAGACCTCAGGAGACGGTCTGCCAATGCAGTTTTATTCTCCTATTCGCCACCATCTTATATCCACCCCGTTCCTGAAATGGGTGGTCAAGAACTACCTTCAGCCCCGATGCACGGAGGCTTGGCTAGAATATGTCTATAAGACAAAATACTCATCTTCTACTTATACAGCTGGATGATCAAGTCAATATACCTAAGATCAGCCGATATACGACATCTTTAGAAGCCATCACGTTCCCCCTCGTCGTTCAGCACAGCAAACACGTTTCTGAGGATAGGTAACATATGGAGCCTAGGTTGTATTTAGTTTCTTAGAAGTTGTGGCACGAAGAGCCCTAACTCTACCTGGGTGAGGCTATGTAGCTATATACCCTAGGGATCCTTTGTTCCCAGAACTCCTCCCTTAGGGGTGTTACATGGCCCGTGGTATCTATGGTATCTGGAGAGCCCATCTGACAGCCTATTCTGATATGGTCTCCGGTGGATTAGTTGATAGTCACGAATATAAAAAAGCTGTTTCTGACATGACCCCTATGCCCTATAGTAGTATTTTCATGTTTTATCTTACCAATGCGACCGCAAGTTGTGAGGTCTTGTTACGTTTTGAAATACATTCATGTTATAATATGTCTTAAGACGCCTCTTCGTCCTTGAATATCTCCAGGCTCTAGGCATCCTTGATGTCTAGGCGCGGCGATTAGGCATGGAATAGAAAGCATTACACCTCAAAAATCACGAAAGTGACATGTTCACATTGTAGTATCACGAAGAATTAGTGTGTGAAAACTAGTACCATTTTACCAGTGCCGAAGAACCCCTGAGAAATTAAATACAATCATGAAAGCAACTAGACCTGCGATGCCTCAGAAACGTGTGCAGTGCTGAACGACGGGGGAACGTGATGTTATGATGGCGAGGGGGTTGCGCCAAAAGAGAAATGTCGGTACTGTTACAAAGGGGTTTGAAGGCACTATTCAGGGTCGAAGCTATCGTTGTAGCATGAGTATTCCAACCTTCTAACTCCTCTGAGGTCTTTCATCAGTGATACCATTCAGTCGGCAGTATTCTTCGGTTGGTAATGTTCGCCTGTCGGTGATATCCTATCGAGAGTGTGCTATCGGCGGTACTTTCGTGGAAGCCAGTGTGAAACGATCACCACTAATCTTTGGCCCTTTGGATGTAGTCCTGGGTCGGGGATTCATAATGGCTGACGAAGTATTTCTCGGTATTCTTGGAAAGCCAGGTGCAGAACTTAACCAGCTCTTCACGGAGACGGTTGACTGATTGCTGGTCCATATTCGTCTGTGCAACCAACTCTGGTAAGGAGACTACAAAGGGTTAGTCCTTGGCTTTCTACAGACACAATAGCAGAACCCACCGAGAAGACGCATCAGATGCTCAGGGCCATAGCTGTCGCTGGCAGTCTTACCCTGGTAATCAGGGTCTTCCGACATCCACTTTGTGTGGATGTCTGCGTATTGGGCACGCTCGAATCTAGCTACGGTTAGACTTTCTTCTACTTTTACTATTGGGAATACGTGGCGACACAACATACCGGTAGAGCAAGATGCGACCGAGAGACTTGTCAAAGTACTCCTTTAGACCAGCGAGAGTCTCCTCAAGAATGTCAACATGGGACGAGCCGGCGGCGCGCTTGGGAACCTCATAAGCAGCGTAGTCCTCCAGAATCTTGCTGACTGGGTGGGGGTGCGGTAGCGGAACCAGCTGATTGTTCTTCGTAACATTCTCCCAGTCATCGACGAGCATCGCCTTCAAGATATCTGGGATGATGAGTTTGATAGAAGGCCTAGCATGGAAAGCATCCTCCTGCGAAAGGTTAGTAAGATGACGTCGAACATCAAATTCGGTTTTTCGATCATGCGGAGCGTAAGATTTGTCAAAAGGAATGCCAGCAACAGGCAGGTAGACGTCATGCGGCATATCCGCATACCACATTTCCTTCGCCTTCGTCCAAGAACCATCCTTCAAAGCTTCAACAATCTTCGGGTGTTCACCAACAAACTTTCCACTCCATCCGAATCGATACTCGTTGTACAAGGCAGCCCCTTTTGCAGACACATAGTGATAGTTACGAGGTGGGAGCTCTAAAAGGGGATCCTTCGACTCTTCACGTCGCACGTGAGTCTGGTCGTTGCGCTTCAGTGCGGTTTGGCGTGCATGAACTGCTTTGAGACTCACAGAAGGACCCACCTTCGCCGGAGGGTGTGGGGCAGCTGCCGAAGTGGCAACTACCGCCGAAGGGGTAGGAGCGCCCGAATCCAACCCCGCCTTCCGCTTTGTTGTTGCCTTGGACAACACAGCGCGAGGAGGAGGCGCGTTGATCTTCGCGGTCTGTTTAGATTTAGGCTTCTCATCCGCTCGCGATGAGAGCTGAGCAGCTGCTTCTGACTGATGAACAGCCTTCTGTGCAGCAAGCCTAGATGAGGAGCGGGTCCCATGGGCATGAGCGGGAGTGTTCAGCGGCGTCGTCACCGGCTGTTGAGCAAACGATAGTTCCGCTGAGCGTTTAGCAGCGTAGGTGGTGTACGGTGGTTGACGCATGGGCTCTGGTCGCAGAGCCGGGAGCACAGCCGGTTTCGTCTGACTGCGTGTCCGCTTACGCGGAAGCTCGTAGTCCGCGCTCGTGATGACTCGTTTCAACTTGTTGCGGGAATCCATGGTGGTGATGGCGATGTGGGAGGAACTAAGTGCCTGAAATCCCGGAGTCTGAAGTAGTGCAAAAAGGGCTATGGTATGATGGTGAAAGAGAAGCGGATGAGTGTGGTGTTATGGGAGAGAAGCGTATGACGATGGAAAGTAGGAATTGGGTGCAGTGTTGAAGTAGGTGTGTGGGAAAAGAATTGGTCAACCTAGTAGGCAATGCAAGCTGATACGGGGTTGATTGATTTTTGTTCTTCCACCTCACAGTCCTTGAGTGTATTAAGCCATCAAATCTTGGCGGCCCCCTGCTTGCTGGTTCTTTCCTTTTTGCGAAGAAGAGTGTTCGAGCTAATTGCAACTCGAATCGGAGTCTTGTGCTTTTGATGTACTGCTGGCCTAAGGATCGATTGAAGGTGCACCTTAGGATTGACCAACCGACTGAATTTCGTCCCCGACCATAGCATCACCCGCAATCATGAAGTTACAACCAAATTAGAGGCGGTATCGAGACTAGAATTTCGTTGCTCGCGGATTTCATGCTACCGCAGAAGGACAAGTTGCTCGTATGATCGATAGATGGATGTGTGTGGACCTTGTTGTGGAAAATGGATGATGGCAAGTTACGGGGGATTCAAGGCTTACGCTCCGCAGATGCAAGTATAACTATGAAATGAAGTAAATGAAATAAAATGGTCAACTCACATTCTCAAGTTCGTAATCTCTGCCGCGGCGAGGACCTCGACCACCAAAGCTAGAGGACCCGGCAGCGCGCTCTTCACTACCTCGAGCGGAACTCATCTCGGATCCGTTAGCTTTTACGCCCTTCTTGCCACTCTTCGGACCCTGGGTTCGCATTCGAGCTTGAGCCTGAAGCTGGCTGGCCAATTGTTTGTTGTCATCGGTGAATTTGCGAATACGGTCCTGTGATACCCAATCGTCCCAACTCGCCTTCCAGCCTCTGTAATGAATACGATACTGTGCATCTTCGGGCTTCTGACCCGGCTTGACGACAACCTCCATGATTTTGGCTTCGTACATTAAATCACCGTGGAAGCAGAGCACCCTCTCGTCTTTAGCGTAAGGGGGAGCCTGACTCTGTCGCGATGGAGCCATGGCTGTGCTATCCGGTCTTGGTCACCTTGAAAAGCAGCAGGTAGTATATTGGATAGGAGGGTGAGACCGCAATAACGGTTTGATCTATGTAGACTTTACTTTTTTATTTATTTGATGATCAGCAGAAGCATGAAATTGAAAGGGGGTTGAGATGTTGAGATGGAGGAGTGAGTGAGTGAGTGAGTGATTCTGTCTTGCAAAGTCAGGGTGCCAGGGTGTTGATCTTATCAGGAGGTTGAGGGTTACCTAAGAAAGGAATACACCGACAAGCGCCAAAGCTAAGCTTGGACGCGTTTTCCAACGCGCTTTTTTCCTTTTAAGTGATTTTCCCTAATACACCCCCTGGTGCGCAGACAGTATCAACTGTATCTGTATGATATAATTCAACCGCGCTTGAGGTTATATTGCACATTGTACCCTTACATACTCCAAATCACCCATTTTGCCGTTTATTGTTCCTCAAGATCTCCCCCCTATTGTCTTTGTTCTATAGATCTCATAGATTCCAAATCTCTAGCCATGGCCACAAACGAAGCAGCGATTCTACACAACTACCTTCTCCTCCCGGCACGCTTACCTACGATCATTTCTTTGCAGGAGTTTACTTCTTTATTCCCCAAGTCACAACAGTCATCCCCTCAGATCCGATCGCTGTACAGAGATCTCCAACAACAGCGAAACGTGGTTGTAGATGGCGTGTCCCAAAATATCGACGCACAAGTCAGACAGGGCAAGGCACTGCGCCGAGAGGTAATCAAAGCTAGGAGGGAAGCAGAGCTAGAGGAACAAGATGACGAGATTGAGATTGAACGAAGGGTGCGTCATCCTATCTATCCAACGCAGCTTGCCAGCGTGGCCTCTCTGACTCCATGCACAGTTGTTCGGATCTACTTCTAACACGCTCCAACCGAAACAACATACGCTGCAAACTATCCTACCCGAAATGGACGATGCCGTGGCCGATATGGAACGTGAAATACAGAATATGGAGCAAGAGGAAGCCGCCCTCCTTGAATCTATCAAACTGGCCGTCGGTAATATGAGCGATCTCCGATATGGTCGATTTAGTAACCCAAAACTTAAAGACGAGGTTCTCGATGGCCTTAAACGCATGCAAGACGTATGCGAACGAAAGACATGAAGGACAACATAACCCTGATTAATGAGATCGCTATCTGACTACGTGACTACGACCTAGTGATGCGAAATGCCAGCTCTGAGCCTTTCGAGTAGCATTCCAGATCCCGACACCACACCATGTTATTCTCCTTTTCCTAAATACGGCGACCAACCAACATTGTAGTGAACGTCTCCTCCACCATCCATCCGCCTTGGATTATCTTCGAGGGGCGGCTTGGCCAGCAGCGGCGGGTCGTTGACCACCACGGTTGCCATCCATTTGACCCATGCGGTTGGACCTGTATACACATTAATCACCAGCACTATGAGGAATCCGGCTGCGTTGATAACTTACATCATGGTCCTGCTGAAAATGGAGACAAGAATCATGAACGCCCAGCTGGGGAGAAGGTTGAAAACCCAGAGAACCCATCCGACGGGAGTTGCGACACCATTCTTCGCAAGAGGGCCGTTAAAGGGATGGAAAAATCCATCGTGGAGCTTGGCGGAGGCCTTGTAGCCCTCTTCGCGTAGCTTGACAAAGTTGTCGGAGGTCACGGTCGTCATGTTGAATCGCTTCGTGTAGATGTCGATGGGTGCCGGCTCGGGAAGCATCTCGAAAACCCACAGCGCGCCTACCGGGGCGGACCAGGCATTGCAGAGGACAGGCTGGTTCTCACAGTTGAGAAGAGCAGTATGCGGGGCACCGGGCGTAGCAGCCCATTTTCCGGCGGTCTCGTTGAACGCAGCCTCGACCCTACCACAATGGCCTATTTGGCGTTAGAGAATTATTTACAAGTCCGGTTTACATATTTCAATTCGCGCGATGAAGGAGCCTTACCGAAGCAGGTTTTGTTTCCACCCGTGATGAGGACCCACCACTCTTCTGGCGTTGTGCTGCCAGGCTTGACGGGCGCGTAGAGAGTGCTCTTCCAGTTATCCAGGGAGAGAATGTCCATGTTCAAGGAGCCAGCCTTGGCTTCGGCGGCAGCGACGGGATCATGTTTATTGGGATGGGGGAGTTTGGAGGTAACCTTGCCCAGAAAGCTCTGAGCCTGGCCCAGATAGTTTTCGAACTGGGCTTGATATTCGGGAACCTCAGCGGCCGCCAGTAACGGCAGGCCGAGGATAGCTGAAGTCGTAGAGAATCGCATTTTTTCTACCGGTTATTAAAAGAATATTGAAGACGACAAAGCTTAAGCCTCGTCGGATGGATTGTACAAATGAAGCCACAAAAATGTCAGAAGAATGATGTAATTTTCCCCAACAGCAAGGCGGAGACGATAAGACGTCAGCCAATTGAATTAATCGAAAAGAAAATATAGAATAACTTCCTAGAATAGGAAGATGACGAGAATTATGAAGCGCAAGGCTGTGATGTCCAGTCTTGAACTTACAGGGGAAGGAGGAAAAAAGGTCTATGCAACTTGGAGATGAAGAAATGGAAACCGAGCGATAGGTTGCCTTCCCGGGACGCGTTTCGGCCTTCCAACAGCTGCTTCCCCAGATGAGATGACATGAGATGGGCAGTCTCAAGCTACCCTGCATTACCTAGAATTATTGCCAAGCTTCCTACCCACCTGGACTGGGTCTATCATCTTGTTGGCTGGGAAGCTATGGGCAATTAGTTATTAGGTACTCTCCGATCCCTGTCGACCCCGAGCCCCGCTTCCTCCCTAGCACATGAATGTTTACAGTGCATAACGTCGTAGCACACAGTAGTATTGAATTTCTTTGAGTTTACGCTAAGAACTTGGAACACTAGCCACAAATCGATACGATAAGATAACAATATGTCAACTGCGATAACACGATAAGACATGATCAATAAAGTATCTACATGAGATAGAAACATCAACATCCAAGTTTCGTATTCCTACCTAGTAGGTATATGCCCAAATCCCAAGAATATGGTCTGTTTTATGTCTACTAAGATGGTGTACTGAGCTAATGAGTTTAGGCACCCGAAACCGCAAACCAAAAGCGCAAACGAGGTCGCCCAACGAACGCGTCGCGCGATGATGGCGACGCGTCAGGAGCCCAACTTACCCTAACGAGACAAGGCCAGCTAGCAGCCGGCTCTGAGAACGCAAAAGAATCAGACATGGATGAGTCGTCGCGGCCGAAAAAGCGTGGACGCCCAGCTAACCCCACGGCTTCGTCTCAAGCCCAACCCGAACCCGAGGCCTCGCAACCTCGGAAGGCTAAACAGAAACGCGGCCCATTACCAACAGCTCAAATCAATGAGGGCGGGGAAGACAATGAAGATAAGGAACCAGAGGGAGAAGCTATGACGAAGAGAAAGCGTGGTCGACCTCGAACCTCGCTAGCGAATGACGAAGCAGAGGAGGTCGAAGAACACAACACATCGAATGCCGCGAGTGAAAATGCCCCTGCGAGAAAACGCGGTCGACCACCCAAAGAAGCCGAAGCCGACGAGGCGGATGATGAGAACGAGGGGGACTCTAGTCTCCTTCGCCGGAGCGGCCGGGTTCGACGGTCCCCCAATTCGTTGGATAAAGGGGGGCAAGGAGCACCGAGGCCCACAGGCAAACAGGTGTCTAACAATCAGAAACCGGGTAAAGAAAAAAAGAAGAGAGGGCGGCCTTCGTTGAATGAACGGTCCATCGACGAGCCAGAGCAAGAATCTGCGCCTCAGCCCAAGAAAAAGCGAGGTCGACCTTCTCTCAACAACCAGCCCTCTGAAGACGCAGAGGCCAGTCCCGAACCTGAAAACCAACCCAAGAAAAGGGGTCGCCCATCCCTAGACAAGAATACTATATCCACGGCAGAAAGGGGAAAGAAGCCCCGTAGACGACGCTCAAGCGATAACCAAGACGATGAAGAGCCTGAACAGGAAGAGGAGCGCCCAGGAAGGGGCAAATCTCGGAAATCCGATAAAGCACCGCGGCGGTCAAGAGAACACAGGCGATCCTCTGACACCCAAGACCGCTCCTCATCACCCGACTCTGGCGCCTCTCCACGCCGCTACCGACACCTCACAACACGCACCCGCCGCGTCCCACGCAACATCATTGAAGCCAAATGGACACCCCTAGAAGCCCCCGCCATAAATAGCGTGACCTCTCTCCTACAATCAGCCTCCCGTCCCGTCCTCCTCCGTCTAAACACGAACCCGCAGCGGCACGGGCACGCCGCCGCAGCGCTCAACGCCGTAAGCAAGCGTCTCCGCGCCAAAATCACCAAGGGGCTCCCCTTCCCACCAGCCACCACATCCGCCAAGCGCGAGGACGAATTCGAGTACGAGCGCGCGGTCGCCGGGATCCAAAACCTAGAGTCCCAGCTCGACCCGCTGCTCCACGGCGTCGAGCTCCTGCGCCGCGAGAAGGAGCGCGCCGAGCGCGAGCTCCAGGCCGAGTATAAGAAGCTCCGAAACCTCAGCTCGAATGCCCGGGCGGAGGCGAGGGAGAGGAGGGATAGGATGCGGAAGATGCATGCCCTTGTGCCGGAGAAACCGCCCGGGGTGAAGACCGGGGAAATTGGTGAGGTGGTGGTGGATAAGGGTGCTGGAATGGTGTTCGCGGACTTAAAGGATGGGGATGAGGAGCTTAAGGGCCTCGCGGCTCAGATTGCGAGTCATATGGAGAGCATGCGAGGCAATTTGCAGCAGATTGACGGCGTAGTGCCGGCGATTGAGAGGAGTCAGGGTCTACTCAGAGCTGCGCTGCAGTCTAGGTTGGACCGCGAAGTGTTGGAGACTGTCATACTTGGCTAGTCTGTACGAGTATTCACAAACGAGCCGATAATGAGTGATGAATGGCATGTTTCTACACGTTATTAATGTGAGTGGATAAAGTATTCGCACGAGGAACTCGAGTACACCTCAATTAGCTCAATTGACTATGATACCCTATTATTCGAGATTAACCTTACATCACCAGAGATGTTGAATCCCCCTGCAAACTAGAAGCTATGATGCGCGTAGCGTAGCACAGCAGCATAAGGTTTACCGGGAATCCATAGGTGCCTTGATCAGCAAAGACATCTAGAAGATGTAACACATTTTCCTATTCAGAACATTGATTTCAACATAATAACCTAAGCTAAACCTCGGACGTTTGAGTGGTATAAAATCAACTGTGTCACTACTAGCACACGTCCACGGATCTCGTCTTTCAAAAACAACTCACGAATTCCCTTTCAAATTAATCGCTCAAGTACAAAGAAGCTATCCAACACTACCATTCACGGATATAGTCATGGCTGCTCTCCTCGATAAAGCTAAACCATCTTCCTGTGACCCCCTCGATATCTTTGTCCAACGAGTGGAGAATCAACTCAAGTTCTTTGACAGACCGGATCAGTAGTATTTGACTCGAGCAACACTCATCATTCAGGTATTGATCGTGACCCCACGGCCTCGTCTACGGAATTTTTATAAGTATAGCAATTAGATCTCCCTATTTTCTCCTCACTTGTCATCAAACATCGCTCGATCCAGGACAACAGGACCCCATTTAGAAGAATTCCGCCCGTACGCTCGATTAGCAATCCGCCTACCGGAGAGGAGATTTCTTGAGACGTGCAAGAAAAATAGCTGCCAAAATGACTCGTACAGCAACCATTGACGAGACCAGGGCTCACGTCAGTTATGCCGCAAATAACGAGAAGAGGGCACACACGCCGGCCAGGACTACAAGGCAAAGCCGACCAGCCTTTCAGACGCCACCGTCATTGAAGCGGGAGGATTGTTCTTCTTGGGCGGCAGAGAAAAGGGCTGAAGCTAGTGAGTCCAAAGTTCCAGGCTCTATCCTGAAGCAGCGGACATATCCTTGGGTCAAGTCGCCCAACAAGAAAGTACGGTTTGCTGACCAAAAAGCAACAAAAGCCGAACTAGCGGAAAAGCGAACCCAGGACCGCGCCGAGGAGCATGCCGAGGCAAAAGACAAGTTTGGACGGCCCTTTGACGCGAACCTCTTCAGTCGTTACGGGACGACGTCGCAGGCGGCTGAAGAGACTTCGTCAGAAGACGAGAGTGACCAGGAGAGATCAAGAAGACACAGGGGATCTCATCATCACGGCCGCCGTAGTCCCGAGGAGCAAGAAAGGCGCCACCGTGAAGGCAAAGCCCACGCACGGCCCGGGACTCCCGAGAGTCCCTTGGCTTACATGTCCGAACATAAGCATAGGCATAGGCACGGACACCGTAAGCACTCTCCTCCCCCTCCGCAACCCACATACTCGCCCTCGTCCCCATCACCTTCATCATTCACTCTCCCATACATGCCCCCTGTTCCAACACCACCACCCACTGTGTACCCCTGGGGCCCTCCGGCTCCTGAACCCACCCCAAGTCCGGAGCTAAGCTCTGTTAGGCCTAGGTCCCGACACCACCACCACGAGCGGGAAAAGCGACTAAGTCTGAGCTCGCGCCTCGACGCGCTGGCTGCGTCGAGCCCGGAGATGCAGCCACCGCCGGCGCGACGGGGGAGCGATGTGAACTCGATGGTTGTGGAGGTGGATCGAGAGGAGGATGAGGAGCGAAGGCGGAGACGGCATTCCCATCATCATCACCACCGTCATCATGGGCATCACGGGCATCATGAGCACGATGAATATGACGAACGTGACGACCACGATGACCACGATGAGCATCATAGGCACCACGGGCACCACGGGCACCACAGGCATCGCAGGCATCATTCTGCTGACCGTGCCCGTTCCGCTGATCGTGCCTGTTGTTCAGTCCGACATCACTCACGCCGCTTTTCACGGCATGAGGAAGATGATGGTCGTATACATGGGGAAACGTATGAGGAGCGGTCGTCCGATGGTGACGGGTCGCCGAGGGGGAGGCGCTGGTTTAGACTCTCCGGGCTGTTTTTTAAGGAGCGGTATGCGCAGTCGGGTACACAGTCAGCTCCCTGGTGAGAGGGCAGGATGACGTATCTGGGGGTGGTATATCCGAGGAGAAGAGCAAGTGCTCGTTTCGGTGGTTTAAGAGCAGATGGTGTGGGAGTGGGAGTGCATGTGATGGGGGGCTCGCCCGCCGCGATCTCTCACACTGTCCTCCTGGTTCGACCCGCCATTGCTTTTGCGGAGTTCATTGGGTTGTCGTTGAAAAAAGAACCGGTTAGGTGTGGAAAAGGAAAAAAAAGGGGGGGAAACTCGGTATGGGTATTTTCTTATTATATATAGTAAATGTCGTTATATCAAGCCCAGCTCGATATTGATGCGTTGAAATATATAAATGGTATTAGTTTAAGTTTAAGGAATTATGAGAATATGAAATCCAGAGAATAATCAACTTGTGAGACCGAAATATAGGAACATGATAACTGAAGACTTGAGAATTCGGGCCTGGGAACCCGGGGACTGGGACTTGTGACTTGTAGCATGTAACCTGAAACCTGTAACCTGTAGCCTGTGACCTGAAAAGCTGTGGGAAGCTGAAAGACCTGAGAACATGAGCCTGTGAACTCGTGAACTTGAGACTTGTAACCGGAGACGTGTAACTTGGGACCTGTGACTTGTGACGACTTGAGAACTTGAAAGAAATCATGAGAACATGAGATCATGAGATGAAGAACAAGTAACAGTTTCAACTGGCAGTTTAGCCAACCTTATATACTACATTGTGTCACATTTCAACATTTGAGTTCTGATGAAACTGTCAGATATAATGTCCAATTACGATATTGAATATTAAAAGTTCCTTTTGGTGTAGCGGTATATCCGACAGAAATTGTAATGCATATGGGTGTAACACTTATAGATCAGTTATACTATATCGCTTCGTCATTAAGAGCTCCTATATCTCCTAGTATTGTCTCAGGGGATAGGTCCGTCTTCAACTAGGAGCGTGAAAGAAACCTACCAACGGGCTCAGCTTCATAGTGACACCACATCTCGGATAGACTTGTCAACAGCGGATGGGCTATATGATAGGTCCAATATCCTAAATGATAGGTATATCGAAATAAACCAGGACATTCTCATTCTTAGATTAATATAATCATCCCGAGACAAAGCCAAGGGTATACCCCCTACTTTACCTTGCCCAGATACATGTCACAAAATCATATCACCACAATAACAGAAGGACCAAGTGTAAGCACCAAAATCTCCATTCAAAAGGGCCATCTACAGAGACAACACTACTACATACACATAGAATCGAATGAGAGCGTAAATAGGGGAGGGGCGTCCCAAGCAACCACACGAGAGAAACCAGCTAGCCCAACCGTCCCAAGTCACGGCGAGCCCGCGCCCCCCACCCTGCTCTCGTTCCCTTTGTCCCAGCAGCCAGACCGGGGCTTCAAAAAAAGGGAAAGAACTCAAGATATCAGATCAACCAAGACCTCGCAGCAGTAGCCTATCCGTCCATGTCCAAGATACGCTGTCCCGCAAGTGTTCCAAAAGTCGATCCAAGAAAAAGTGATGATGCTTTGCTTGCCGTTCTTTTCAAAATTTCCGGATATAAATTTTTGAAGGTTTGTTTGTTCGTCGTGCAATCATCCCTCGTCATGCTTGCTTGCTCGCTATGCTACAGTAAGGGGGGTATTGTAGGTACAATGTAGATAGAAAGAAAGGGGGGAGCATATTCTCCCTTTATCGCAGAACGACGGTGGGGATGGCGGCGCCGCTGGGGTACGCGGACGCGGTGCCGTTGCCGGTCGGGTAGGGGACGACGGTGGCGGTAGCGGTAGCGGTGACGACGTCGCTCTCCTCAGGGGGGCACTCGTCCTCGTCACCCTCGCCCTCGCCCTCGCCGGAACCCTCACCCTCACCTTCACCCTTGCCGCTGTCGTTGCCCTTGTCGCTGCCACTGCCGTTGTTGTTGCCAGTGGAAGGAGTCTTGGTAGGGTAAGCCTCAGCAGAGTCAGAGGTGACGGCCTTGACATCAGTGGCACCAGCAGGAGGAGCGGTGGCAGTGACGTAGACAGTGGTGGCGGGGAGGGTTTCAGTAACGGTGACGGTGCTAGCAACGCACTCACCCTCGCCGGAGCCGTTACCGTTACCAGAGCCGTTGCCAGAGCCAGTAACCTCGGTGGAGGTGGCCTGAGCAACGGTGACGGTGCGGGTACCGGTCGACGTCATGGTAGTAGTAGTGGTGCCCTCGCTGCTAATAACTTCACCCTTTCCATTGCCGTTGCCGTTGCCATTACCACTGCCGCTGTTGCTGCCAGAGTTGGATTCGGGAACAGGGACGGCGGTGACGGTGACCATCTCGGTGTGGGTAGACTTGATGGTGGTAACCAGAACAGATCGGGAGCTCTCCGGGCCAACGGTCATGGTAAGAGTCTGGTCAACAGTGCCAACGGAAGGGTAGACGGAGGCACCGTTACCGGGCTGGGTGGCTTCGGGAGAGTTTCCGCTAGTAGAGGTAGCGGCGGACACGGTGACGGTGCGAGTGGCACCGGGGATGAGGCCGCTGCTGTGGGCACCGATCATAGAGCTGGAGATAGACTCAATGGCGGTCACAGGGCAGACGGTGGTGGTCAGGTCGATGACCTCCGTGACGACGGCGGGGCCGGTGCTGTTGCCGGAGGAAGCCGGGCAGTTCGTCACGGTAGGAGCGCAGGAGGTGATGGTGTGAACAGTGGTGATAGCCACGGTGAGGGTAGTAGAACCACCCTCAGCAGCGGCGGTCTCATTTCGTCGCCAGTGGGGGTTGTGGAAGTGGCGGGGGTGGTGGTTGTAGGTGGCGGAAGCGATGCCGGCGAAGAGGCCGAATGCTACAGTTGCGGACTTCATTTTGAATTTGTGGTTTACGTTTGTCTCGTTATACTTGACAAAGGATTTCTAGAATTTCGGTTTGATTTCTTGAGTACCTCGAGGCGTAATTTACTCTATTCAAGGTAGTCTGATCTCGGATAGTATGTACTTCGTTGCTGTCGAATGAGTGGACGTATGCAATATGCAATGCGGATATCAATGAGCGAAAGTCGATTTCGCTTAGGCTGAGCACAGTTTGCTGTTTAAACAAGATGGAAATTGTGTATAGAATTGAATGCTGCTGGCTATGCAGAAATGGACTGGTATGACCGACGACGGCGAAGCGAAAAGAGAGACTTGAGATAGACTCGAAAAAATGAGAGAAACACGCGAATGGTGAGGAAGGGAGGGAGAAAAGAGAGACACTTCACGACAGTGGAGGGTGGTGAGCCTTTTTACGAAGCGACTCCTTACCTTGGCGGTTAGGTAGTTGAAGGACCCTGGGGCAAACCCGGGAAGAGGACTTCTTCGGTCACTTACCCTCGTCCATCATATTGTTGACGGCTTCATTCTATTGGAGAGGACCGGTAATGACCCACCAGCAATGATGCCCAGGTTACCCCCAAGACCCATAAAGTCCATGGATGGGATGGTCGGAAGGATCCAGCGGGGGAGGTATCTGGTAAAAGCAGGCAAAAGTTACTAGGACCGGGTATGAGTTGAAGAGAGGAGAGGAGAGACTGGCGGAGCCTAACAAAGTACCACGAGTAGAAACGGGAGAAAAGGGAGGAGAGTGGAAAATATCGTGCCCCTGACAAGCCTAAACTCATCAGTCAGCCCCACCCACCACTAATATAGACCCCTGTCTTTTAAGACGCAGGTACGACATCGTGAAACCGCCAAACAGACCAATGAACAGCCAAGAATCCTGGAAGCTGAGGGCTAGCGGGAGCCAGCGAGGTCTTACATACGTAGCTCGTGGAACAACAACAGCAACAGAATGCGTGTTGGCGTGTTGCATATTTCTCATTTCTCAACAGACGTAAGATTCTTTTTCTTCGCCATCTGATATTGGTACGGAAATACATCATCCCATCTTGAAATGGGATGAGATATGTAATCGACACAAGGTTGAGAGAGGAAATGGGACCGAGAGGGGTTGTTGACACACATTGACGATCGACACACATCTTCGATTAGGTTGATGATCTGCGATGCAAGCGCCGTGCTTTGGAAACCAGGAACCTGCGAGCGCATCATTTTGGATGGCTGTGTCTACCTAACCAATATAAAGCTACCAGCGAGCAGTGACAGGTTCGTTGTCAAAATGTCTGAGATTATTATCTTGGCTGGCTATTTCCCATATAATCAATAGCCCATGCCGACTCCTCCCGTAGGAGCTGACCGGAGATTTTACATCTCTTTTTCGTAGTAAGACTTATCACACCTAGCGACCCAATGAGAAGGATGCCCTACGACAGATGTACAAAGCCACGGCTACCAGATTCCAGAATCCGGGCCTGTAACACGGCACGCAGAGCGAATTCCTGGACTACCGCGTAGATCGAGTAATGCGCACCTTCTCGTCGGTATAGGGGGTCTCATCTTGCTTCACAACAAAAGGGCCCTGACCTGGGCCACGGTCCCGACGAGACAGGGCTATGCAGGGTCCACGGTTTACATATGACGCGCTATCAGCGCATTCCAGATTCCAGGGCAGCAGAGTGACGCATGAAGGGCGGCTCTTGAAATCGCATTTTTTATTAATCTCGACCCTAGGGATGATCCGACTATGCGACGGCCGTTTAATATTCTAGGCCAAGGCCAGGCGACCGTCGAAGAGTCTCAAACAGCAACCCATGGCGCCACGCCTTTCCTTCAATATCCTGTAGCCCACAGCGGCGTGTTGTAGAATGTTCCATGACCCTTGCCATGTTTTTGTCTTGCAGGCAATAGTGAAGACAAGCCGTTTACACCGCATGCAATGGTTTCTATGATTTTCTTCGTGACATGGTTGTACCGACGAGCGAGATTAACTGCTGAAAGAGGTTATGCAGTGCGATCCCGTCCTTCGCATGCATAGCCCATCATTGCAGGATTTCGCGACGTCAGTCCGCTCATAGATCTATGAAGCGTTGCTTTCCTATTTAAATATTACTTCCCGAAGTTCCAAAAACTCAAGCTTTCGCTGTGCCTTTCCGTTAATTATTCATATGCAAGACTCTAATCATCCTCCTCTTAATGTAGGTTACCATATGGAGTTGAATGAAACTATCCACAGCTAGATTCAGCAATATGCGCGGAGACTAGGATAGGGCTGGCTCAAAATCAGGAAATTTTGGGGGCAAGAGAAGAAAAAAGGTGCCGTCCTTGTGGGGACACTTATTACTAAGGGGCGCCGGACACATGCAAAAAGGGGTCGACGGAGTTTCACCAATTCAACATCTAAGCTCTGATTCGTTAGGCTATCATAAGACGTAGGTCTCCTTTATTTTATTATTTCGTCATGGGGTGTCAGAAGAGAGAGCATGGGAAAAAGAAGAAAAGAATGAAACGCTGCTCAATAAAAATTAATTGATAATAATTAATGATGCTGTTGGTGGCTGGTGATAGGTGGCTTGTCGGGTTATCTAAGCGAGCAGAGCGGTGAGGCTATCCCCATTTGACATACGGGTACTAAGCATCGATTGATCATATCATGACCAGCACATATACCTGCTAGGTATGCGATGGATTGCTGACGAGCCAACATTCTCAAAATACATCTCACGTTTCACTATCAATCCCATCCACGGTCAGCATATTACTGTTTTTGGAAGATTCAATTCTCCCAAGAATCATCGCCCAGTTGAATTGGACTGACGATTACTCATACATCTACACTTGATCGCAAATACGATCCCTTCTGCTAAAGAGGGAATCAAATGCCAAAAACGCCACCTACTCCCAGGTCCGGTTGATGGACCATCGGGTATAATTCTTTCCCGCCCTGTATATGCTTAATGTTGAATGCTCCCAATTCCCGCCTGTCTTTCCTGTAGAACTTTTTTGGTATAGATCCCCTTTGAGAACCCTAAAAACGCCGATGTTGAAATCGATTATGCAGCTCCGTAGAAAATTCAGCAGGCAACTCCCCTCATCCTCATGCAATTATCATCAACTTTCGTGAAAATCAAAACACAGGTCTCGCTATTCGAGAACCGATTATTTGGCGTACTTGGTACGGAAGAACTTGGCAGCGTTGACCATGTTGACCAGCGCGGCCTTAGTCTCCTTCCACTGACGGGTCTTGAGACCGCAGTCAGGGTTAATCCAGAGCTGCTCAGGCTTGAGGTACTGAAGCATCTCCTCGATGCGGATCTTGATCTCCTCCTCGCTGGGCACACGCGGCGAGTGGATGTCGTAGACACCGGGGCCGATGTGGCGGGGGTAAGCCTCATCGACGAAAACGCCAAGCAGCTTCGAGTCCGACTTGCTGTTCTCAATGGACAGCACGTCGGCATCGAGAGCGGCGATGGCGTGGAAGAAGTCCTGGAACTCCGAGTAGCAGAAGTGGGAGTGGATCTGGGTCGAGTCCTCGACGCCGACGGTGGAAAGCCTGAAAGCCTTTACGGCCCAGTCGAGGTAAGCCTCGCGCTCCTTGCCAGCTCGGAGGGGAAGACCCTCACGAAGAGCAGGCTCGTCGACCTGGATGACGTCAATTCCAGCCTTCTCAAGGTCAACGACCTCGTCACGGAGAGCCAGAGCAAGCTGCTCAGCCTGGACGGACTGGTGGACGTCATCACGAGGGAAAGACCATCGCAAGCAAGTAACGGGTCCAGTCAACATACCCTTCATGGGCTTCTTGGAGACCGACACGGCATACTTGGACTCCTTGACGGTCATGGGGGCCGGGCGAGAGATATCGCCGACAATGATCGGAGGTCGGACGCAGCGAGAACCGTAGCTCTGAACCCAGGCGTGCGTAGTGAAGGCATAGCCGTCCAAACGCTCACCGAAGTACTGAACCATGTCGTTTCGCTCGGGCTCGCCGTGGACGTAGACGTCCAGCTCGAGCTCATCCTGGATCTTGACGTTCATGTCAATCTCCTGCTCAATGAACTTGTCATACTGAGACTCCGAGATTTCTCCCTTAGTGAACTTGTTTCGTTGCACTCGGATTTCCTTGGTCTGGGGGAAAGAGCCGATAGTGGTAGTGGGGAAAAGAGGAAGGTTGAGTTTCTTCTGCTGTTGGGAAATTCTGGAAGGGAACTCAGACTTGCGGTTGTAGTCTGAGGGGGCGATCTTGGATTGCCTCTCCTTGACCTGGGGGTTGTTGGTTCGCTTCGAGGTAGCACGAGCGTTCATGGACTTGGCGTTGGCTTCAAGAGCCTCTCGGACGGAGGCAGGTCCCTCAGTAACAGCCTTAGCGATGACGGCAATCTCGATTGCCTTCTCGGAGGCAAACGAGAACCAGTCAGCAATCTCGGGGTCCAGCTTCTTCTCGCTGGCGAGAGTGTGGGGAGTGTGGAGGAGGGAGCTAGATGTGGCAACAATGACGCGGTCCTTGCCAAGCTTCTGGATGGCGGTCTCAGCGACCTCAATTGCGCGCTTTAGGTTGGTCTTCCAGATGTTTCGGCCGTCAACAACACCGACGGAGAGGGTGGTCTGAGGTCCGAGAGCGCCCAAGACAGTGTTGAGCTGCTCAGGGTTGCGGACAAGATCAATGTGAACGGCGTAGACATCCTTGGGAAGGAGGTCAAGGTTGTGAACGATGTCACCGAAGTAAGTGGTGAAGACCAGCTTGGGGATCTTGCCAGCCAAGCTAGCGAACTTCTCATAGGCAGGCTTGAAAGCGGCCTTGGTCTTGGCGGGAAGGTCGAAGACCAGTACAGGCTCGTCAATCTGAACGGTCTCGGCGCCAGCTTCCTTCAGCTTGACGAGGAGCTCTTCATAGACAGGTAGAAGCTTGTCAAGGAGATCAATGGGAACGACGCTCTGTCCACGGTCGGCCTTGCCCAGGTGGAGGAAAGAGACGGGGCCGAGAAGAACAGGTCGGGTGGGGATACCAGCCTCCTTAGCTTCGACGTACTCGACGACGGCCTTGGGGTTGGCGGTAAGCTTGAAGGTCTGGTTGTCCTGCAGAGTGGGCTTGACGTAGTGGTAGTTGGAGTCAAACCATTTGACCATCTCTAAACTGGGGACATCTACGCCTCCCTTCTGGTGGCCACGGCCCATGGCAAAGTATTCATCGACACGGTCGAGGTTGGCACTTGAGTATCGCTCAGGGACGGCCTATGGAACATGACGTTAGCACATGCTGGTGTAAAAGTCAACCAAAAGGTAATATTAACTTACACCGAAGTCCTGGATGTGAGAAAGAACTTGGTCGTAGAGGGCAAAGTCGTTGCTGGGGATGATATCCACACCAGCATCCTTCTGGATCTTCCAATGGGCAAGACGAAGACGCTTGGCCTCAGCGAGAAGGTCAGCTTGGGAGAGGTTGCCAGCCCAGTCTTAGAGTAGTTAGCAAGGTTGTTCCAATTATATAATTATCGACGATGGTAAAGGAATACTGACAAGCTTCAGTTGCCTTCTTCAGGTCACGGTTCACACCCATACGGGGGAAACCCAGAACAGCTGATTGAACCATCTTGACGGTGATTCGGCGTATCTGGGAGAAAAGAGGTTTTCTGGTGGGACAGTTAGTGATGTTACATAAGAGCTTCGTCAGAGGTCAATCTGGTGGGGAAGAGACCAAACTTACGAGAAAATCAGACTGCTTCTTCCAACTCTCTTCTAAATTGGAAAGTTAGGCCAATTGATGCCTAACAAACAACAGTCAAGAGGGAATAGAGTTGTTTGAGGAAGAAAAAGGATGTGAGGGAGGAAGAAGAAATGGTGCAAGTGTAAGCAAAAGTAAGCGGTGAGAGAGGGGTTCTTATGGGAGCTTTGTGGAGTGTGAGGGATGCGCTATGAGGGGTTAACAATTTTTTTCTTCAATTGTCGTGCTATGAGCTAACCAACAGGAACCAACGGGGGCGTACAGTCAGGGTCCGAAAGCGGGGACCAGATACTCCCATCCTATCCGATATCCTTTGGCCCCTCTTAAATGATAACTGTAATACATACTGTAGGTTGAGGCAGCGATAGGGGCATCCATGGTAGAGCGAGAGCTAGTAAACGGTTTCCTTCCTTCATGTTCTACTGGGCACACATGTAAAACTAGGTGCAGATTATACTGTGCCCCTCCCCGCCATGCCGTCAGATAAGGTTGTTAATACCGCAAGTAACTTGCATGTTCCTATACGCCCTTTGCTTGATATCCAGTTACGAGTAAGATACTGCATACGATATTTCCAGCTTACGGAGTTGTTCCAGAACACGTGCAATTGCGAGCGGTTCAGGGATCTCCAGCTAATTGCGGATTCGGGGTTCCAGGAGCAAATCAACTACTAAGATCGATTGATCCGCGAAAAGCGATTCGCCGAGTCGTACGAATCTCCACGTTTGTTACTCCGGACTACATAAGCTTCAATGCTCTGATGATGTATGTACTCTCAACGTTTGGTAAGACTAGGCATGTGAGATACTAGGCCCGTGGTTTAATATAGGTGGCCCTTGTTGCATGCTACCATAATCAATTCCGTCGTGATCCAGCCGTGCTCTTGGATGCGTCTTAGCCGTCTCCAATGCATCCCCCTATATTAATGTCGTATTAGTTCGCAGACTATTCCCGGCCTAACTACTACCTAAATCGAAGCCTAATGTAGCCGCATTAATATAATGCGACTATAGGTAGATGTCTGGCCTATATAAGTGGGTTTGGCGATTGCTAAAATCAACATCAAGACATACGATTCTCGTTTTATGGGTGTACTTAGGAAGCGCCTTACCATAACATACACACCCCAAACCGGCATCTTCTACATAGGCAATATACAGTTCGTAAATCAAGTACAGTTTTATTCAAACCAATCTTTCAGTGAATTTCTCCCAAGATGTCGATAGTAAGAAGTCTAGCTCCGAATCTCAGCAACGTAACTTAAGAAACTCCTAATTACGAAAGTGCAGCTAGAGATCACCAAGACATACGTTTGCCGCGCTTCCAATGGCAATGGCTGGGGAGTCAGTAGGCCGGATTTGCCAATATCTAGATATAATCACATAACATTGACGAGTGTACACACGGCGATATGTACACTCAATTGAATACGAATAACTAAACCCAAGTATAATTTATCAGCCTGGGGAAACCCAGCTGATGATACATGCCTGGTATTACCGTCGTTGGTTTTTATGGTCTCTCTTTCTAGAAGCACGTATTTCAAACTGTCAGGTAGTTCATCCTTAAGCATTGAAGGTTCGTCCGTAGATGAGATATCATGGATGTAATCTAAAAAGGTCTGAACAAGCTAAAGGACTCAGAATTTAGAAATCACTATTCCATATATTGACTTTAAGGTAGATATAATGCAGTGCCTCTGGTTTATCAACGATAGCTCTACGAAATTTGCCCTCAGCGTTATGCATCCGCGCAAGGGGAAGCTTATTATCTTCGGGATATGAACGTAGGGAGCCCATATCCATAGATTTCCATAAAATAGCCAAGGAGTTATGTATACTAGAAAGAAAAACGCAGATATACATGTACATATCGTAAAAGTTTTGCTTGAAGTGGCAAAGAATTCATTCAGGGGCTAAGCTGCACACAGGCCACACATACACATCCGTATGGATAGTAATGATAGCAAACATTCAAGTTCGCCTGAGTACTAACCAATAAGCCTTCTTGGAAAGGAAAAAAAAGATTGGTCCCAATTTTACTGGGAGCCATGGGAATTGAGCCCACGGCGAGGCTCGAACTCGCAGCCTTGAGATTAAGAGTCTCACGCTCTACCGATTGAGCCACGCGGGCTGTTTGATTGTTGATTAGGATACTGTTAACATGAATGATATGTCCACCCAGAATGCGGTTTCGTTTTTGCACTGCAAGCCATGTTCTATGTATCATTAATAGAATCTGCTTTGAAACCCAAAGACAACACATGAAGCCTCTTATGCGAGGGGGCCCGAGTTCATCTTTGAAAATTATATCATCAATGATATCGAATGTTGTGGTCAACGCATTTATTTCTGTTAGGGGGAAATCCCATACCTTTCGATGGTTTGATGTTCTTGTACGAAGATATGAGTATAATGTCTACTTGATGGAGAATATCTTCTGCCTTTAGCATCTACTTTGAGGCACCCAAATTGAACAAAATTAGTGATACTGTGCTTGAAATATTGATATGCCTGAAAGATCGTTGTTCCGTATGTTAAAAACACCCTATGGTAGACTTTAAAAATAAGATCATAGCTAATATGTTCATAATAGTGCTTTGAGTTTTCACGCATATACTGGTAGCACTGTCCCTATCCCCATTAGCTTAGGTCTAGGATTATTTTTTTTAATACGTACGTTTAAAGCACATGTACTTTAGTTCTTATAAATATTTTCCATGCAGTATCTTCCTATCTTAGAATAAGGTAGTATGCACATGCTCTCATTATTCGACTTCGTACTAGATAAGTATATAAAGGACATTGATGCAGCTAGAAAGGTCTAGTCTAACGTAGGTATCAAGAATACATATATATGTTTATATTCTGTAAATAATGTGGTTAACTGTGATTTTGCTTCTGAGATGAAATGAAGTGGAAGGAAGATGTACATGTATACCAATACACCCGGTGGTGACACGAATACTCGAGAAAGGTGACTGCCATTCATCAACTGGATGATCCTTTGAGGTAGTGACTTCTTTCCAATACCAAAATGATCTGGGAAAGAACTTTATACCCATCTACTTCAAGTCCTTGCCTTATTCCATTCTAACATTCCATGTTAAGTTAATGCCTGACATAAAATGTGTCAAGGGGATCATCCATCTAGGTACTAGCCTCACATCCAACCCTCCAGCTAGATGCTACTAGTATGTAGCTGGCGGACATTTCTTGGAAATCTGTGGCAGATGTTAGTCTAATCCCATCCACTTTCAATTGGAAATCTCTGAGGATGTCAATTCTCTGCTGCTGTCGTGGCCGGAGAACGGCATACGAAGAACCTGGCCAGGACGCACTCGAACTTCCCATTCGGCCACCTCGAGCAAAACTCTCTAAGCAGCAACTCCCGGCATCCGAACTCGAACTGTCGCCACCACTGATTATAACCACACAGGCCCCATCACTATTGTCCAATCAAATACCTGAGGCTACCGTTGACCCTACCATACTCGAGGTTGAAGATTCGGATGACGATGAACCTGTCAGGACTATCAGAAACTCTAGCACTGGCACACTCGAAGCTATCAAGACAAAATTCAATAGGCACTTATCTCAGAAATCCGAGTCCAAGAGATATTCGCAACAATCTCTTGGAACAAGCGATGAGGAGATTGCACGTCGTGCCGAATTGAAGCGTCTGATGCACAAGAGAATCCAAGAAGAGCTGAAAAGCGAGGAAGAACAAGACGAAGTTGAAGCAAATCCAGGTGATCTAGATGAGTTAAAGTCGGATAGTTCTACTAACGTTGGGCTACGTCGTCGCGGACCTCGAGATAATATTGAGTTCTGTGTTGCGAGTGTGAACGACACTGGATCCAAAGACATCACAGGCAGCCACTCAGACGACATATTCCTTTCGATTCCAGTCAGTGACTCCCAACCAGCAATTTCCCTCCGTCGAAGCAGCTACCCAGGATCGAGCGGTCGAGCACACGGAAGTTCTATTTCTGAAAGTCACGAAGACCTTAAGGAGCGAGGTTCTTTGGCTCAATTCCCCTCTTCTCCTCAACTGGCCCCCGTCCATCTCCCGAGTGCTCGAGGATCAGAGTCTCTCTGTTCATGGCGGCTTAGTTACAGCGCCGAGCAACTTGCGAACTATCTTGAAGTTCCTGAAGGATCAAAACCTGACTCAGATTCAGGATACGTTAAACTTGATGCGCAGACTGACGACGGAGAAGACGACAAACACGAGATCCCTGCTGAGAGCAATTCCCTAGGTGACCAGATAGCCGTAGCCAATCCGGTCACGTCAGAGGACACAGACCAGTGTGAGCCAGTGTCAAGTCACTCCCGACAAGACAGTCTAGCAAACGAGGAAAATTCGGAAAATCAATACAGTGAAAGTCCTAACGATACGAATTCTGGTAATGATTCACCGCTAGAAATTTGGTTGCGAAGCCAATTGTTGCAATCCGACTCGACTGCCTCAAGTAGAAGGACCAGTGATATAATGCTTAGGATGGCCCCAGATATCACTGATTCCGAGGTGAGATCGACCCGATCTTACGATGTTGGAAACTCTCAAAAATCAGTAGAAAAAGCTCCCGATGGCTTGTCTATAATGCGACATAATTCTTCAAAGCTACAACCAGGATTACGCATGGACGCAGTGATGGACCCAACGAAACCGACAGAGTTCTGGCCTAACGAGCAGAGCCATACTGTCAAAGAGTCTGGTGGTCCTACCTGCGACCTGGTAACAAATTCGGTTGATCGTGTTCGGGAAGTTTCTTCCTCCCACTACGCGTCCTCAAAACAGACAACTAGGCCTAGCAGCCGTCAGGCAACGACGAAAGGATCGCGCCTAAGCTTGATAGACCTCCTCGGGGGACGGAAGACTATGCCTCCATTCTCAAGCTTTAGTGGTAAGTGACTTCATAGTGGGGATTCGCATTGTAACTGACGATAATATCCAGGCTTAAAGTCCCCTAGTCGCACGACGGACGCCGAGAAGTCGGACGTGAGCTCTTACAAGACCGCACCTAATGAAGCCTCGACACTAAACCTAGCTACACGCGAAACTCAGCAACTGCGGCCACCGACAATGGACACGAGTTCATTAGTAATCTCAGATACGGCGAGCTTCAAGCAACGAGAAGCAGAGCTCAAGTCGATCGAAAAGAGATTCGGACGAATTCACCTTCGTCGAGATACCGTCACCCCAATTACCAGTAAGTTCCGCGAGGAATTTAACGAGCCTAAAACATCATCGACTACGCGAAATTCCATATTTGCCAGGTTACATTTTCCAATACCTAGAAGGGCGAAGCACCCGGCAAAAGATACGCGGAGGTATAGTGTTCACGACGTCAATTTAGGCACCGTAGGAAATATGAGCATCGAAATCAGTCACCCAGGTCGACGAAAGCCAGAGCAAAGCGTCGACAGACAACGAGAGGCGCCACGCAACATCAGTCAGAAACCGGGGGACGTTGGTGACACCACAAGCCCGCGACGAGAGGTTGCCATGTCTGAAGATACAATTGGAACTCACCAGGAAGAGGCCGTTAGTGCTGAGCAAGGTGGTTCGGGCAATGAAAGTGGTGTGCCCGGGCTGAAACCTATGTCCGACCATGGACAGACACTCAAGCCTCCATCCCGTCATGACGACAATAGTAGCCCGCATTCGGATATATCGAGCAGTGTTCTCAGAGAATGGGTTAACTTAATGAACGATCAAGACTCGGATCTCCTGGCAGAACCAAGGGCGGAGCCGAGGAGCCGTACCCCTCGGAAGTTTCGGACACCTCCTGCATCGTGGGCAAGGTGGCCATCGCATACACGTCAAGAGAGAACGGGCCCGGCGGGAAAGGAAGATAACGTGATCCCGAAAGACTTTGCAGTCCGAGCGGATTCTAATGATAGTGGTATGAACTGGTCGACCGACAAGCCTAGCGATTCACCGAAGAAATACGTTGCTCCTATCTCTCGAAGCCTGTCGGCTCAACTAGGCAGGGCCGTAAAAGGAGGTCTAAGCAGAGTGGTCGGAGGAACTCTGAATCGCGACACGAGGACTTCTTCAGAGGCGTATCGTAGCCGCCAGAAGCCAGACGGACGCTTGGAGTACCCCGAGCTAGAGATTATCCCGATGCAAGGTGGATACAGAGAGATACAGGCACTCGAACAACAAATTGACACCATGAAACGTGGATCCGTGTCTGCAGAAAACCAGCTAGCCCGGCTTCCTAGCGATAGCACAAGAACACCCCTGAGCATGCGTCTAGCTGAGGAAGTCCACAAGATGCAACACCGAGCCTCCAAAGATAGTTGTGAGGACGAAGAGGACGAAGTCCGTACCCCAAAGGCGGCTTTCCCTACGTCTCCTGCGCGGGTATTCAACGCTCCAAAAGATATGTCGGCTCCGGCCAACCAGCGCGGAACTCCAGCGTCTCAGATCAGTTATGAGGACTGTGTGCCTAAACACATGCTGGAGGAGGAGCGACCTGTGGATAATGGTCACATCTCCACGAAGGGCGACCGCGATACACGTATGTCTTAATGGCGTATGTTAAATCGGGGTCCTATGGAAACATCGCTACGTTGATATACGTAATGTGGTAAACACTATGGTAGTTGGGCACGCGAAATTCGGGGCAGAGGAAGTAGAGTAGCCTCGCCGGAAGGCGTAATGACGAGAATGGGAATAATGGAGTCGGTGTGTTTGTATGTGTTAAGATCAACTGCAGCTCGGACAGAGGAGAGAAGCCGGCCGAATTCCGTACGGCGATTCCCGGGCGATGAAGATATACCCTTAGACATGAGTCTCATGTGTATTGCTAGTTCTATGTACTGTACTCACTGTACTCGGGGATTAATCACGTGATAGTTGTCTATAATAAGTATAAGACCCTATTAGTTAAGTATGTATGTCTCCTTGACCATGGCATTCACCCTCGTTGAAGTGATAGATAGGCTATTCCGTCGAGGCCGCAGGTGGTATAGCGTCGCGTCCTGGACTAGCGCAACGGTGGCGCGGCATTAGCAGCTTCAAGTCTCATGTCTATTGCAGGGGCTCTTTGTCTGAACAAAACAAGCTAAAGCTGTCCTGCCTAGCGCTAGAGAGGCAGCAACACCGGGTCGCCTTATCAGAAGTATACAGTTAGATCTTCCGCGAACAACGGAATCGTCAAATCTGCACATTAGATCGTCGTCAAAATATATGGCGCAGCCACATGATATCTTCCTAAAGCCATCAAGGCGATATTGCATCGTCCGGATGCGATGCGGAAGAGGCCTCCCAGGCTAGCTGAGTAAGCCGATCGTGGTCGTGACGAGGGGGAAGTGCGGGGTGGATAGAGGGTCTCTCCCCAGACTTGTTCCCGGGCCTAGTAGACTCGAATGAGATAGCCGGAATGCAGCCCGTTCTATGTGTCTGCCTAGATACTCGGTGGGGCATTTTGCTTCTTAGATGAAATAGCTCAAGTCCTATCGCGGTCCTTGCCGGCTTCCTGATCACCCCGCATCGTGGTTTTGCGGCTGGTGAGGCCCTCTTCCTGTGGCTGCCGATCCTTTTCTTCGAGGTGGATGCGGAAAATCTCTTGCTTGCTTGACAGGTCCATAGAGACCTCTAGTGTTGTGTCCGCCCAGTCCTCATATTTCTGTATTGTTCGTTAGGATATGGACGATGGAAAAAAAAGGGGGTGAGGAGGGGTAACCGAAATCCTGACCTTAGCAAGACCAAGTAATACAACTTTCTTCAAGACTTGTGCTGCACTGACGCAGCCGATGACGAAGGGTACGAGCTGCCCTGTGCTATCGATCCCGTTGATGCCCTGTATGTTGTTCCATGCTAATGTTAACTCTATGCTAAGTATGAACCACGTGATGCTAAGGAAGATCAAGCTGTTCCATAGAAAGCTGAATCGACGTTCTAGATAGCTGTAATGTTGTTATTAGCGATAATAATGAGTGATATCTTAGACGAGACTCACCTTGCTTCCTTCATATGCGGTGTCTCTCTTTTCTCCGCTTGCATCATAGCATATTGTTGGTCAACCTTCCCGCTCCCTAGGGAAACCATCAATTTCAACATATCGGAGAATCGAAAGGTTTCATCGGCCGGTTTGGAAATCAATTCAACGAAATCGAATACGGCTCCGAACTGAGGTATCATCGCAGGGTTGAAAAAGGTGCTAAAACTATCAAACATTGGAGAACGTAACTGGATCCTGTTCAGTATTGAGTTGACACGGTCTAGTGATTGCCTCAGTCGCTCTGGGGCCTCAGGAAGGATATAGTGTAGCATGTCCCTATACAAGGCCATGAGCATACGTTGAAGCAATAATGCTGTCAATTGAAATAAGAGGGTGAATGGAGGGAAGACGACAATCGCGATGAGGATAGATACAGCCTTGAAAAAGCCAACAATAGACCCGCTTAATTGTTGCTTCGAAAACATGAATACGAATGGGGGATCACAGTCTTGCCCGGGCAATCGATAATTCTGATGTGGGCCGAACCATAGCCATACATTCATGACCGCAATCATGGTTAGTGTCGTAGTTCTCCACATAACGCCTGACCACGAAAGATGGTAAGGCTTTATCGGCGAGAAGGCCCTCATCGGAATCTTCAATGGAGAAGAAAGCCTGCCGCTAGCCAGTCTGAAGTGATCCTTGAATGAAGTTGGCTTTGGGAGAGATGCTCTTATCTCCCTAAATACCAATATAGACTCCTTAAGCTGCTCGCGCAACGCGGCCGTCGAACTCGGACGGAGAAAGTATAGCCTCACGCCGAAGGTGCTCAGCGTGGTCGCGAAGAACCCTAACGCGATCTGCAACATGATATGCGTCTCAATAGGCTGTATGGTCGGGTTCTCATCGAGAGACGCGATCATAGTCGCGACAAGGATCGCGAAGACGAAGACGGAGTTGACATCGTAGACCGTTTGCGCCGACAGCGGGTCTACACGCAGGCTTATCCATGATGATACCCATTGTAGGTAAACACCGATTCGGATGCCGAGGCCGTAGAAGTCCGGATTGCCTTGGATGATATCGCAGCTTTGGGCCTCGGCGGCGGAAGACATTGTCTAAAACTTGGCTGGTATTCGCCGCGTCGGCCAAGGATAGTGACGCGGCTCGGTAACGGAATTTGCCAGGGGCTAAACAGACGGTAATTGCATTAAGTTTATCCGCGCCGTCAATCAATCAACGCCACGTTCTCGTTCGTTCCCGGGTGTCACGCGATGCATGAGGCTGAAAAGGTCGTCTCCCATTCCCATTTGGCGGAGAAGACAGTCGGGCACGAATCAATGTTTCAAACCAGGATCCAGAGCCTCTTTCGACGCGATGTGATGTATTGCTTCGTCAGCTCTCCCAACACGCTGTAACGTGGGGGCCAAGAAGGCTTAATCTGCAAATCAGCCATTCACGTTTCTCCGTAGCCAATCATCGTCCACTCTTTTTATTCGCCGAATATCGCTATTGGCTGGGGTTCTAGAAGGATTTCGCGACCGGAGACACGGCTGTGTACCGTCTTACCGTCTGTGTTCCTCTTCGACCCGGTAGCTTGGGTAGGTCTTTCTGCGCTAGTCAGGCGTAGTACTTTAGGAAGAACAGCATTTTGAAGCTCGGGTTGCGGGTTTGTGGACACATTCCGATATTCAAAATGGCTTAGTAGGGAGGTAATAGGGGGAATGGCGGAGGTATCCTAAGTTGCATTTCTGGTAACTCATAGAGGCTTTATTTATGTACCTAATGTCGAGCAATCTTGATTACCCTTGACATCGCTAGACTATCTCGGCTGTACTATGCATGATCAACTCGTATTGAAAATGGCTCAACTTATATCGCAGTCGTCAACTAGAGGAATGGGGGATAGAAAACTTGGAAGATCGATCCATGGATACTCGTAATTCAAGTCTTAATTCCTCGTAGATAGGAGATAAGGGAAAGGTCGGACGGGACAGCTGGGAATCTATTAGCTTTAAAGCGATCCCAGAAATGCTCCTTTGTTGCATGTGTCATCCCAAACCCAAGCGAAGCAGGTTCCAGCTTGTCAGCCACTGTTACACAGCATAAGTCCTTACCATATGGACGGGTCAGCTGGGTTCGCAGGCTCACGGACTCGGTACTTATGACCTGATAACGGTACCGAAAATTTTCAGTTTTAATCATCAATGATATGATCACATCTATAATGCCGTCCTTTTGTCCACCGTGTTCTATTACTACGAGATTCTGGACATCAATAATAAGACTCATATTACATGCAATGCTGGCTTGGCGGGCTTCATCTAGTATGTGTTGCGCCGGGCGTGGACTAAGTATCCCTTTAAGTGGCCAGTGCACCAGGCTACACTACGCTACAAGTCCCCTAACCAGATCTAGGTATCTTACCAATTGAAGTAGGTACATAATTAGGGTACGTACCAATGGTAAGCGGGCAACTCCTCCCTTTGTGTGTATGTTCGGTCTTTGAAACAAAACTCCAATAATTTTATAGTATTTCAACAATTCCCCATCATCATCACGACGTAAATGGAGGAGACTATTCAAACCTCAACCCTTGAAGTAGCTTATTAATTCTATCTTCTCTCCTTTTCGCCATTGACTCTTTGCTACTAGATACGTATACTGTTATGGAAACTCCTAGGCTCGTTTGCTGTCTCCACTAGGAGCCGAGGTCGGGGCCACTCATCTCACCGACTATAAGGCACCGTCTGCGGTGAGTTCCAAATTGCTGGGTCGGCGCGTTCCTGTTCTTGGGACCCCGAGTTGTACCATCACCTCGCTTCTGGTAAGGTCGGCTTGCATCTCATTGATGGTCTCGACGCCTCCATCTGCATCCAAGCGGGGATCTCCTTAACCTATAGCCAATAGACCGCCGTTTCGATATTGGTGGCCACCTTGGCGGGGCTTTTCTCCGTTGCGCTGGAACCCATCGTGATCAGATTGTTTGATCAGATTGTTCTGTCACCACCACTACTGCCACCACTAGAACATAGCTTCATAGATCTCCCTTCCCAACCCCCCAGTCTCGTCCCTGTTCAGAGAAATAGATTCGAATTGTTTGTTTGTTTAATGCTTCTTCGCCACGAGACTGCCACCTTCGTCCCAAGGTAGCGTAAACCGGGTCAATGACGGAACCATCAGGGTCGCGCGCGAGTCCTTCAGGTAAGCCTCTGCCAGCGGGGGGCGCAGAACAGAGAGACGACCCAATCGACACCGATTCGGTTTTGTCAGTTCCAGCTGACGAAGACGACTACGATTCTTTTTCAGGCATGCTTTCTGCCGATTCCATATCCATGTCCGACGATGTTCGCGACTACGTTTTTGAGAACTCGCGCCGCTATCATAAGTATAGCGAGGGTCGCTACCACTTCCCCAACGACGACGCCGAGCAGGAGCGTGAAGATATGCAACATGCGATGTTCATGCTCCTCTGCGACGGCAAATTGCACTTTGCGCCCATTCAGAACCCCCAGTCCGTACTCGACATGGGCACCGGAACGGGTATCTGGGCAATAGAGAGTAAGCAAGGCTCCTGTCGCATGAGTCAATCACACGACTCGGTCCAGCGCTGACAAGTCAATTTTTTGCGCCCGCTCATTAGTGGGTGACGAGTATCCGGATGCAGAAGTTTTAGGCATAGATCTCAGCCCGATACAGCCGGTCTGGGTACCCCGTAATGTGCAGTTCCTCGTGGACAATGTGGAGGAAGAGTGGCTTCAGCCGCCAAATTCGCTAGATTACATTCACTCGCGCCAAATGGCACCGACAATACGGGACTGGCCCAGAATTTTTGCAGAGGCGTACAAGTAAGATTTTAACACTGTCCATCATGCACTGCTGCTCACCGCAAGATCGTTGACCCATGGAGCGTAGGGCATTAAAACCGGGTGGGTGGATCGAGATTCAAGACCTAAAGTGCAGGGTCTACTGCGACGACGACACAATGACCGAGGGCGACCTCTGCGCATCATTCGCTAAGACACTCACGCGAGCATTGTCTAGGCTCGGAATTGACATGATTGCTGCTGTCGAAAATTACCCCCGCTGGCTGAGAGAGGCGGGTTTCGTCAGGGTTCACGAGACGGTGCTCAAAGCCCCGCTAGGAACCTGGCCCAAGGATCCACATGAGTCTAAAGTCGGCTTATACAACCGGAATATGATATATGACGGCTTGCATGGCTTCACCATCAGACCATTCACCCACGGCTTGGGCTGGACCCCAGAGGAAGTCGAGGTCTACCTCGTCAACGTTCGGAAAGCGGTGCTAAAATCTACAGCGTCTATCTACCTTCCATATCATTCCGTCTACGCACAGAAACCCTACGAACCCGGCACGAGGGGCGCGAGACGCACAAGATGAGGCGTTCTCTCATGCTAATGCGCTGAGAATATGCATACCCGCATAAACGAACGCATTGCATCCGCCGGCGCTCGCGGATCGGCGTATATATAGGATCGGTTCTTGTTTGATACTCGTGATTACGACGGCGGTTCGACGTGCGCATTTTAGAAGAAGAGGGCATTTCGAGGCGGGGAGGCATAGATTGATTTTATTTGTTATTTGCTGTTTTACTTGCTTACTAGGCGTTGCCAAGCATCCCGGATCGTCGGGCTTCATCGGGGTTGGCGCGAGCCACGCGAGCACGGCCATCGTTCTCGCGTTCATATCAATATGGGTGGATTTAGCGCTGTTTTTTTTTTATCGTATCGAAGAGGATCAGGCTACAGGATGCCTCGAGATACCGAATCTCTCACGACATTTAGAGTTTACGTTGCATTTAATTGAATGGATATATTGACTTATGAATTGCGGATCCATTTCTTCTGTGTTCTCCTGCAAGGCGGAAAGATCTATAAAAAGGGGGATCTTGTGTAACCAGCGGCTCCGAAAAGGGGCTACCCGAATAGGTGACCCCCAACCTGGTTGTGTAACTTGTCGTCCCATTTCGCCAAGCGGGAAATATTATAGAGCCTCATTATCTCCGAATGCTGTGTCGCGTACGACACGAAATATAAAACTAGGTAACCCGTGTTACCTTCTACAAGGCGAAACAAACCTTCAAGCATACAAGCTACACTTCCCATGATAGCGGCGCTCACCGGGGACAAGAAATCTCTATGATATATGAATTGGAGATCTAAACCAATATGAGGAGAGGTTCCTTGAATAACATCGCCGTCGCCCCCCAGATTTCTCAATCCGCCTCATGACAACCACACCGAATGCCTCATGCACAGCTAACTCACAGAGATACTTTAAGAGTTACGGACTTACGTACAGTTAGTCTCCAGTACGGAGCAATACCTTCACTATCGAGGATGGCCTGATCATGGTGCAGTAAACAGGATACATACTATGTAGTTATGAAATCTTACCATTCCCCGTCTCGTGACCTGGAACGAGAGCGTATGCCCACTCGTATAACAGCTATGCCTAACCCTAGGAAGGCGAAGCAGATACGACGATATCGCTATCACCCATGGTGGAAAATATGAGTATACGCGTTTATTATGGGTATTTGGTATATGATTGGATACCTATAACAAAATCGAAGTCTTGGCTAAGATTTTCGGAGTCGTCTAGACTCTGTACCACATGACGGGATGTCTAGACCTCCTGAGATTGGTCTAGGCACTGCCAAATATACAACGAATTTAGATCAAAGATATTAGGTATAGCGTATAGTAATGGCTTCAAGTTAAAAAAGTATAGAGGGCGAGGACCCGACTTACCATAGAAGAAACCATACGAAGAAAATATCCGCGTCCGATAGCCTATTCTTATAGTTTCTTGTATTACTTGCGGTTTCCATTCGTCATCTGACATTACACGGGACGATCGTCAACATGCAAGTAGTGAGCAGACGACGCATGGTTTTCCGAACAGGCCGCGTCTCTGTGAGACGTATCCAGATAGATAAATATAACTGGATATGGTAATGAGTTACTATGCATTATCTTTGTTAATATAAGAGAGGAGTAAGACGAGTATATCGGAAGCATGTAATAGTAAGATGGCATCTGAGCAAGTTCCTCACCGAAGTCTCGTATTTCATATTCGCAACCTCCAATGCTCTTCTCACGTCTAAGCACACTCCCGTATTTGACGCGTCATCATGTGATATGTAATGGCTCTAGATTCGAACTTCCCGGGATTTGTCATAGTAGTCGCAAGCGAGACGTCCCGGAGCCTCATGTCTATTTTCGTATTTGCGAATATAGCTTCGGGTTACCTTGTTCGAGGATCACCTGGTTTTATCAATAGTCCGTTGATAAACCCTGATTAATTCTCCGATGGGACGTGGCAAGATGTTTGGTGTAATTCGACTCTATTTGTCTAGTCTTTCCCATGTCAACGGCGAGAATCGATAGTTTGGATTTCACATAGGAGGCTTGAAACATACATATACATACGGATGTTGTATGATGCAGTAGCTATGGCTCTACCGCTTCCCGGCGATGACTTCCAATGGCTCCGTAGTGAAATGTTTTATAAGTGGATAGACAGATTTATCATCTTGCTCTAACCCTAACCACAATGACTTGACCCTTGGACGATATTCCTAGGTTATGAACAAATTCCGTTCCATTCCGCGAGGGTATATATAAATCGTCATCAGTAATACATTAGTCTGTACGATGTAGTAATGGAAAGGTATTTGTAAGAGGCATTTTAGGAATCTACCTAGGTATAGAGCAGCATAGAGCAGCACGTGTGTAACATGGCGTGCATACATTAGTACGTGTCCTCGCATTCGTTAAATGATATAATCAGAACGTAAGCACTTGGTTCTCCGAGACACCTTCCGTTCGGGTTGCTTATATAATATGATAGAACCATACGAACTGCAGAAAAGTGCAGAAAGGCGACTGAATTTGACGGGACCTGACTGGACCGGAGTGGACTATATTCCTTGTGACACTTCGGCCACATAATACCTAGACCCCCTCTTTCTTGTCCGGTTAGGGTTGACAACCTTAGCAATTCGATGCTCTCTGCTTACGTTTTCTCGCGTCTGTGGCCAAGTGAGTGGTTCATAATACTACCGTGTTGTTTATTTTCGGGAAGCTTAGCGAAGGAGAAGACGTCTGGATGATACACTAGCTGGCCAATTGTGAGTAGATGTCGCAGACGGGATGGGCATGTTAGAGGATTTAAAGTACGGGAAGTCGAAAGAATGAAACGTGCCGGCAAGATTCGCTAAATGGACCTCGCCTAAACCTTCGGATCGTCGAAATAAGCAAGTAAGTTGACAAAGATGATGCGGGCAGTTGCGGGCAATCGGTGATTTGGTTGATTTCATTGGTCTTGTCATTGGTTCCATTGGTTCTAGTGGTTCTATTGGTTCCATTGGCCGCCGCTCCGGAGAGGGATGGCTGGATGGGAACATGGGAACATTATGAAGCAACAAGTTGAGGAGTAGATGCCCGCAGTTGAGGGGGGCGGCTGAGTGTAGCACGAGGGAGTACCTTGGTTCACATAGGGTCGGTAACTACGGCCTGCTACGGTACTGCCGGGCGAGATTGGTGAGTTTGGTGAGATTGGGTTGGCTACCCCACAATCCACCCCTCCGACTAGTCCCCTGTCGAGCTGCGGGATCCCTGGGAATCCCTGGAATCCCTGATACATATGTAGCGATGCGTCGTTGTACATCGTTGATGCACCAGGGAATGCGCTGCGCTGCGAGATGCAGTGTGCAAAAGAGTTGGTGGGGAATATGTCCTGTAGTAGGTCATTTTCTCTTCTAAAAAAGTACCCATAGACAACCAGTTGACCTTGCCAGCCAACTAAAACTACCTTATTTAGTATATACCTAGGTAGTACCTAGCTACGTCTGCTACGTCTACTACCTCTCTAACTACCTACAGGAAAGCCAGAACATTACTTACATACATAGTACATAGTACCATTCTGAAGCCAGTTAAAAATCAGGTGGCTTCTTGACCCCGTGGTCTACTTTCTGTTTCCCCCGCCTCTTTGCCCACCCCGTACAACCCACAATCCATAATCCACAACTAACCCCCGCTTGTCCCCTTCCCCTCTAGAACACCACCATTACCACCACCACCACTACCACCAATACGTACATCGTTCCTATCCTTGTCTACTACTTGCATACCCTTGCCTTCCCTCCCCCTTGGGGAATATCTCGATGGTCACTGGTCAATGGTCAATGATCAATGGTCCTTCGTTCGTCCTTCTTCAACTGGACCTTGTGGTTTCTTTGTGGCCCTGTGGCCCTGTGAACTCTTTTGCCCCCACAATTTTGACGATGAAAGTTCTACCCTTTCTCCAACTTCTGCTCTCTTCGTCCTAACCTAATATCTACATCCTCTTTATTTCCAATGGCTGAAAACCAAATGGATCAGTCCCAGGCTCGCCGGCGACGACGAGATGGATCGTCTGGTGTACAACAGCGCTTGTGTACACACTGCGGACGAAGCTTCAAGCGATCTGAGCACTTGGAGCGCCACGTCCGAACCCGTTGGTTACCCCAACCCCAACTTTGAACATAACATACCATATGTCCATATGCCCTATGCTGCTGCTATGCTCGATCTGCACGACCTTGCTCCAGCACCAGCACCAGCTCCACCAGAGCTTCACACATCACACACATCATCCCCATACAATCTTGTCTATCGTGTGTTGTTCTAGAAGGGAAATAGAATAGCTAATTCGTTTGAGCAGACACGAAGGAGAAACCCTACGTGTGCCATTGTGGGTCGGCATATTCTCGACGAGATCTCTTGACCCGCCATCAGCGCATCACCCATGAGACTTTGTCCCCCAGGTCGCCTGATGCCCCATCGTCGGAAGACAATCATCACTTGGCCGCAACCGACTCGGATCCGCCTTCCGAGGATGCTTCTGCCGCCTCCACGTCCGGAATTTCGGATATGAGCATGAACCACGGCCTCCAGCATCATCAGTATCCAAACGCCGGCCATGATTTCAGCGTTCATAGCCACACAGTCGGTCAGCCGCCGTACCACCAATTGATGACGGGCGGCCAAGAATTCTATGACAATGGTTAGTTAAGAATCTTACTCCCCAATTCCGTATTACTTAGCCAAGACGGCCAACACCACCCTATTACCTAGATTACCCTAGATTACCCCAGGTCCTCATCTCCCCATTAGACTGCTAATGCTCCACTAGGTCAGCACTACTCGGGCTTTGACCACTTCCAGGATTTCTCAGACGGAGCCGGTCTTCCCCCGGAATGGGGTTCTTATTTTCATGACCCAAACATGGAACAAGACATGGTAGACCCTGCCTTACGAGGCTCCATGGTCGACGTATCATCGCCTATTACCAACGAAAATTTCTCAGCGCATGCCTACAGTTCCTGGATGGCACCGGCAGCGCAGAAATGGGGTAATTAGGTTGAGTCCTAGGACAGCCTGGCGACTCTTATTCAAGCATGAATCGCACCTCTCTAAGCGATTATAAACCCATCAATTTTACCTACCATCCCGCCCCTCTCGGGACCTTGCGGCGTCGTCGCGGCCCTCGGTCTTCACGGAGGACGCTTACAATGAGTGGGTGCTGTTGAAACTTACGTTTGAAAACAGAGACCACCGAAAGATGACAAGACATATCTTCCTGGGGGCAGATATATGTATCATATAGTTGTGGGGAGGTGTTTCTTGTCATAATGGTGGTTCAATCCGCAGTGGAAGGTATCTCCAATGATTGCGGATCAATTGTTTCTCAACATTACCTACATTTACCCCGATTGGAAGAACATAGCAAGTCTGGGACCAACCCCGTTTCCCCGTTCAAGTTTCACCGCCCTACTCATCCTCATCCTCATCCACCTCTCACGATATTGCCTGGAGGACTCATGTAAATGTTGTAGCGAATCTACCGCACTTCATTACTGTTCGAGTCCGTGGGTGCTTGGTCACTTCCCGTCCTGCAGACACGGGTGTTATGATAAAGATTGACGATACCCGAGCAATACGCTCCAAGCATATAACAATACGAGCGCTACCTTGCCTTAAAGGAATAGTAATTAACTCACTAATAGTTGTGCAATTGAAGCACATACTGTACCTAGCCATTCAACTCGGCACCTGCAAGTCCGAGACACGTTTCCCATCCTTTGGCCGCAGCCTATTCAAACAAAAAATCTTCATATGCAGACCGCGCGTTGATCAGTATTATGGGTATGATCAGGCGATTATGACCACTATTCCTGGATTACACAAGACCCGTTGCAGATGCAGCTGTCACCGCCACATCCATTCAGTTCTCTTCCATTGCCTTAGCGACAGCCGCCTTCCTTTTCTTTTCCAAATCCGGCCAATAATAACCGCAGAATAGCTGATCCCAGACAGCTTGTCTAATACCCAAATCGAGACAGCGTGTGTGACAACCATGGTTTTAGTTCTAGCCACCCCTTTTTTAACTGCTTTGGACGCGCTGTCCAGCATTACCTGTGCAAATCGGCGTGCGTCCGGTGAGCCTGGAGTGAGTTCTACATTGTTCAGCTGTGTTCGTACATCGCCAGGAATGATCAACAGGCAGGCAATCGACCTTGCTGGTCTGTCGCGGCCAATTCGCATGCTATTGCACTTCTGAGTGATATGATAAATCCTTTGCAGCCTGAATACGGGGCCACCCCGGGCATGCCCAGCCGAGCAGCCGAACTTTGTTCAGCAGCATCAGCGCAGGGCTATTGTCGGCTAGCCGTGGCAGCAAACATCCGCGATACGGGTGCGCCATAAAGCGAGCGTTTATATTCAGTGTGCGATCTAGATCTGCATTCCGTGAAGTTCGGCGAAGTTGCGGAACGCCGGCTGCGCGCCGGGAGTTTAACCACCTACCTATATTGTTGACTTGGTATGACAATCGGTAAGTTTTGAAACGGATTCGAACGCCGCCTCAATTTTTCGTGGGGCCTCGCCGTAAATTGCGTCCAGAAACGACGGTTCTGACTTCTGCAGCTCGGGATTCGGACTTGGTGAGAGCGGCGGCGGCTGCTTCTTCGAGCTCTGCAGGGCAGGTGTGTCCCAGCCAGCACGACATTGAAAATCCTCTGGCGGCGAAGGTCAGGTCCTGCGCGCGGTACCGAGAAGACCAAAAAAAATTCCTGCGGAAGCCCCGGTGATCAGAGCCCATGCATCATTCTTGCTTTCAGTGCGGTAGCGAGCTAGAGATGCCGGTGGGAGGGAGATAAAAACGACGCATAGTCGAGCAACTTGTATGCCTCGTACGTCAGGAACGCGGCGCCAATGTACTGTAGAGCCGCTGCGATTGGACTGTGGGGCCCCGTAGGTCTTAGCAAGGGATCGTGACCCTTTCACTTTCACCACACAACCCGCACCGCACGCACCTGCGCAGGACCGCAGGCGCACCCGCAACTCGTCAGTCAATGATTGATGATTGCGAGTCCCCGCACTCGTGCATGCAACTGCGCTTCGCCTAACCCCTCTCTGATTCGTGGCGTCCTCGTTATCTTGTACGAGCTCGGGAGAATAAGAATGCCCATGCGGACGGGGCGCGGGGCGAGGACGAGTTCGGTGAAAAAAATAATAAAAAGGCTAGGTAGGTAGGTACATGCTCAGCTACCTACCTGACCTACTACCTACACGCTTCAACTCTCTCACTCGCTTCTCTCAACCACATTCCGTAGGTAGATAAAGTATGTAACCAGCCCCCCAGGCAAATTTTGAAGAAAAGGGGAAAGATTAGTCGAGACTTGAACTTCGATTGGAGAGGAAGGGGGGTGGGAGGGATGTTAAGGGAAAATAAAATCGAATTACCTACATATGTTCCATCCTACCCAGGAACGCACGCAACAGCACTTGAGCCAGAATCTTGTCTCCTCTTCGGCAGCCAAGACTCCGCATTCCTCATATTAAAAAAGGGGGGGGCCTTTGCCTCCTTACGTGGGACAACAGGTACGGAGCCCGTTCGGGACCACCGGTTCGTCCATCCGATCGGGTCCGAAAATGAATCGGACCGGAGACTCCCATTCTGGAAATTGTTCGTTTCATGGGGTTTGGACCTATTGCCGCAATGCTATTCGTGATTATTACCTATATTACCTTATATTTTTGAGGTTGGGGTCCCATTTGCTTCCCACACGTTCGCATTCCGCATTTACCAACCATTCCGTTCCGCGTTTTTTCTCTACTACCTACCTACGTACCGTGCCTACTATCATCTATCTATCTATCTGTTTATCTGTCTATCGCCGATGCTGCGCTCGATCGCTCGCTTTCCAAAACCAACCGCGCGCCCGCATCATGTTCCCTTCCCCTTGACGTGACACAAGATTTTGCATCTCCGGCAGACTTGCGCCACAGAGAACCCATAACACCTCTCCTCATATGATAATCAACGTTACATCCAGAAACACGGGCCCGTCATTGGCCAATCCGGCAATGTACGTACGGCCCTGATTAGCTTTCTGGAAGTTGTTCCGTGTTTCTGCTTGGGTCTCTGCTTTTTGCTTTTTTCTTTTACTTCTACATATGTATGTACAGTAACTACCTATCCCTTTCGGCGAAAAGTGTACGTAGTCCTCGGTGATAATCGCTGCCCATGCGAAAATAACTGCAGAAAAACAGACCAGGGGACCCGCACGGGAACCGTACCCAGGGAATTGTCGCTCATGGCTCGTTGAAGATTAGTACGTACATTATCACATATCATGTCACCAAACGCGCATCTATGCCACATGGGTTGAGGAACGTGACGTGATGTCTGAAACGCTCGAGTTTCCGAGGTAGGAGTAGCCTATCGCATTGAGTACCTAGGTAGGTAGATAGATAATGACGCCCAAGAAGCCTATGCTCAAACATGATAGCCAAACCGCTTCTTCCATCAATTCATATTCCAGTTCAGTCATAGGCAAACCTCACGCGCTTAACAATCCTCCTTCTTGCCCCCTGATATCACTATCCCCATCCTAAAGGAGGCAACTGTCTTGAATGCAGTGGTCATTACACCCACGTCGAGTACAAAAATCCTACACCACACAACAGCAATTTTCTAACAACAGCCTCAATGTAGTGACCCTAATTCGAGGATTTCCCAGCCGACGTCATCCTGGTCGTCATCCGGACCCTCCGTGTCAGGTGGAGGGTCTCCGTATCGGCTTCTTGTCATTTTTGGTGTTGATTGCGGAAATAGTTGTGTCTTTCAGGACCTTGTAGAGCTTAGAGACCATGTTCGTCAAACCATCTGCCATACACGTCAGGGCCTTCATGTTTGTTCGCCCAGCTCCGGTTGTTCCACCTAGACCAAAAATACCCGTCCATCTTCAATAGAGTGAAACCCTTCAGGAACCAGGAATGACTCGTAGTGTGATCTGCAAGAACAACGACAGCTAGAAGGACGGCGATGTCTTCAAGATCAACGAGGTCTCCAAGATTAGTGACAGCCTCGGGAGCGATGGTTCGTTAGAGAATAACGATGTTTTACAGGATTGCGATATTAATGCCGTCTAAGACGCCGACATCCTCGCCTTCAACTGACTTCCAGAATTGACACCACACGGATGATGAGAATACTTCAATGCATTGCTTGCCATCATGCGTTGAAACCTTTTTTCTCTACGATCTGACGACGTCGATACTGTCGATACAGTCGGGGCTGCCATGGATGTTAGTGCTGTCGACGTCGTCCATATTGTCGATGTTGTGTACCGACTTTGCATGCTCTTCTGGAACAATTCTCTTAGGGGAATTGGGGTTAGTAGTGTGGGCCTCTTTGTTAAGGGTGTGAGGTTCGTAAAAACTAGAGTCGCTATCTAGTGTGAAGCAGCATTATAGTGTCCTCGTGTCCTCGTGACTTTGGTGAGCGCTTAGTTGTGATCACATCAATACCTGCATATCAAGAATTTTCAGTCCAAGCACCAGCAAACATGACCAATCCCACTAGGTGCTGTTCACGACAGCCGATTTTGTGATTGTGAGATGAAATGGATTATCCACTGTACAGTTGAGTGTTCCACAGCAATCTGTCAGAAGCAAAGGGAGCAGTTTCTAGACGTTCATGGCGTAGGAACCCCAGACAGTTGTGTAATTCACCTCCATCATGGCATCTGCCCTGCTTGGCGGTGGGTCACATTAAGTCGGATATAAGTTGGCTCTGTGACATGCCATTGATGCAGTGATGCAGTTGGTATCGTTGGTCGTCGTCCTAGCATTCACCGTCTCTTCGAACTTGGTATCGTCAAAATCTCTGCAAGTTTCTTCGTGGTTGTCCCCACTGTTACCGCCGATGTGATCATCACCATTGTCACCAACATCACCACCACTACTGTCGTCGTCGGAGTCGGAGTCGGAGTCGGAGTCGTTGTTGTTGTTGTCGTCGCCGTCGTGACTGCTATTGTCGCAATTACCACCGACATTGTTGTCATCGCCGTTCTCACCCTCATTGTTGCCATCACCTTTGTCAACGATGTCATCGTGATCGTTATTGTCCGGTATAGTCTCCATCCTCTCCTTTCCTGCTGCGATACTTGGCAGTGGCAAGGTGATCCTCCCTGGCGGGATCGGCTCACAACAATAGTCAACATTGCAGGAGGGTTGTGTGACTTAGAAGACGTTCTGGGGAATGGCCAGTGTGGAAGAGAACTAAAATGGATCTATTTATGGCAATGTGTTTGAAAAAGATGGGTCAATGGTGCCATTGCCGTCCATGGAAGTTATTGTTGTTGCTACCGCAGTGTTGATGTGTGGCGGAAACGCTAGGCAACAGGTCGCACACAGGATGAGATGGTCATCAACAACAACACCCGTCCTCCGGCATACCTCGTCCTTGCTCGCCGTGGGCCTTACTCTAGGCACGGTCAGCCCTTTCACCTTGGTGAGTCTCGGCCTCGGCAGCTTGGGCCTCTCCTTCTTGCTGTGTTGTGTCATGAACATGCACCAAGCCCCAGTTATCGTGGCATTCGTTCGCTCGTTGCAAATTGAAGTCATGATAGCATTATTCCTCGCAGCAATTTGTGCATCTACCTTGGCCTTAGAAGTTGACGTAGTTGCTTCCTGGAACTTCGAAGCAGGCGTAGTGACATCACCATTGTTTCATTCTAGGCTCGAGTTCGGCTCCAGTACTGGGCAGAAGGTACCCGTATATCTGATAGTTGCTCACGACGGGCCCAACTAGAGCAGTCTTGGTGACTGGAAAGTCATTTGAACCTTCCCCGGTCATGAATTTGCTCGCAGCCTAAAATTGACTGGTTGGGCCGTTCGGAGAGTGAGAGTGAGGGCACTAGCCGTCGCCTCTTGTCTCTTACCGAAGGACTTTGTGCTTCAAGACCTTATGCTCGAAGTAAACAGGATGGGAATCGGGCGTCAATGCGCATGATGATGATGATGATGATGTGCCGGCAAGTCTGGGTTGGAAATTACTGATTCGTCCCGGCGGTAACCGAAGTTGATTCGACTGCTTAATGATGATAATTAACTACGATAGGTAGCTGGTAGTTTGTAGAATCAATCTGTCTTGGTATTGCGGCCCAAATATTGTGGGTTGTTCAGCTGGAAGTGTGTTGAGGTCTCACAATGAGCTATTAGATTCGAGATGTACCTGGTTATGCAGGTAGAAGTACCCTCTTCGACGACAAACCCTGGTCAGTGGTTGCAACCAGATCAATGCACCACAATTCAAAACACACTGGAGCCAGTGAATAGAATTGAATAATCCACAGAAGCCTTCGGGGTAACAATAGTGCCAGTGGCGTCGATCTTGGTAGCCCATGATGCTGGTAAAGAGGTCCGGCTCGAATGTAGATCGTTCAGATGTTATTTGTTTTGGTGCATTAGAAATACTTGGCTTGCTAGAATTCTCATTCTCGCACAATCAGCCAATTCTTGGTACTGTCTTTGACTCAGGCAGGGTTGCTTAGAGTACGGCAAACTTTGACATTTACCGTTCCGTGTAGTGGTGTTAGTATTAGCCTCGAAAGTGCCGTAAAGCTGCCATGCGAGGAATTAGATCGCTCATGGTTCAGGCAGACTTGATGAAGATAATCTCACCATTCTTCAAGTGCACGGCGTAACTGGGCGTGCTGGGACGTCGTCCGAGCGCCGTATGATGGCCCGACACACCAACCCTACTCTCGAAAGTCTCGGCGGCGTTCCTCAACATGTCCAAGGGGCTTGAAGACGGCTCGTTTAGTAAGATGGTATGATTCTTCCTCTTGTATCAACCAGCTCAAAGATCCTTGTGGGGTAAGAGACGTAAATCCCCATAACCTCTATTTCGGTGTTGTCATGAACATCAATTAGAGGGTGACGGTGATCTAATAGGAGCGTGGAATTGAAGTTGAGATGGGTCTAGCCGGTGACTGATGGATGATGATGGAAATCCGGTGTGAGAATATCAAACAACCCGTTGTTTACTTCACCCGGAGGCTTCGGCGGCACATCGGTAAACTTCATGAAGCATTCGACGTTTAGGATATTGATAGAGAACGTCGGGTTTGGCGACTCAAGGAATATTTCCATTTCCCGTTCCATCCCAACTAGATAATCTAGTGATCGTGTGAATGTAATTCCAAGAGATCGATTCGAGCCGGGCCCTACGTAGCCTTTGAAAGAATGTGTATATTTGCTGATAAGATGATTCTTGTTGATAGGATTTAGGATCTCACCACTCCTTCGGTAGGGCAAGACGTGGGTTGGATCATCGCTTTCGCAGAGCCGCCAGTCAATATTACCAGACCCATGATATACCAAGCAGGAGCATAAGTTTGGATCGAACGCTCGCATAGGCAGGTCAACGCTCCTCTGAGCCAACACCATCTTCTCAAAGTTGGGACTCCTCACGCAACAACATAGTTGTTTCCTAGGCTTCTTGGTCCACCTAATGATGCCTAGGTAGGTAGTAGAGACCGGGCGTCGTCGTTAGAATTCCCTGAAGCGAAGTGGTACGCGAAAGGGGTAGAAGATGTATATGGGCCAATCATAGAGGCGTATAATACGCCACCAATAAAGTATGATGAAGAAGGGAGATAGTTAACGAAGCCAATGAACGTGTGAGACGGTGAGTGTGAGAGTAGGGATGCCTTGAAGATCCTTCCCGGGAGATGCCCCCGTCATCAGTCAAGCGAATGCTCGCAGCTCGCGTCATCTTGTGTCCTCCTACTACCATAGGATCCACCCCGGAGAGCCATTTTACAGAATAAAGGCACCCAGGTGCAAAGTCTTCGGCCACTCTTGATAAGGACAAATGAAATAGCTTTCAGGTCACCTATTTCTACTTTTTTTTGTTAACATAGATGGTCCCTAATTGACTGAATTTCACGATAGAAAAAATAGATCATGTGGAGGGGAATGAGAAGAGGAAATAAGTGTAGTCAAAGAATAAACGATAACACGATATATGAATGATTGGTGGTTTTTGTATCGATCAGGTAGCGGTGCCCAGGAATGGAAATGGGATTAATGAGACAATGACGACGAGATTACGAAGGGGAACTGTTATTCGATTCTTGACAGTCCATAGATGCAACATATACCATGAATACATACACAAATGTGGCAATTACTGGAGAAACTTACCAGGCAATACTGTCCACGCGGGAGCTGTATTTGAGGGTAGTACCCGCCCTGAGGCGAAGACCCATCTCTTCAAATAATTAGATATTGCTTGAAGATAGATCTATACAAGTAGTACACGTTAGATGTACGATAGACTGGTGCAGAGAAAAATAATTGATGGTGAATGTAGAGTATTGTTAATATTGATATAAGAGAGGATATGGGACTAGAATAGATCTAGCACGCAAGTTTCGTGCCATCTCTCCTACAAGAGGAGCAAAGGAGAGCAAATAGTAGTCAATTGGGCGTGTTTTGGAGTTAGAGAGATGTTGTGAGTGAAGAGGATCTGAGTTGGTGGTCAGATGCACAACACCCAGCAACGAATGCACAAGAAACTTCGCACTGATTACTCAATTACGCTACTAGACTGGAAGGCATGCCTCTCAGCATTCTCAAAGAAGCTTTGAGGCGTTCATGGGTATGATTGTATCGAGGTATTCAAGCTGTAGTCACTGAGCAATAGGGGTTAGGCGAGGAACTTAACAAAGACAAACCATAGTGAAACTATACGCGATTAGCGCCGCGCTATGACGCCTGTGAAGCCTGTAACTGTCCAAAATCGGATGTTCCTGGCTGAAATCACAGTAAAGAGCTATGTCCACTTACACCTGCTTCTTTCATACATAGCGCCCTCTCTGGCCCTCCTATACGCCAAACGAGGCACATTAAGCTCGCGCTACGTGTTTTCTATTGTTATATGACGTATAGAACATGAATATGTATTAGTATCACGATATTTATGCCAAACTCTACTGCTGTGTAGGTTAATAGACCCGGGGCAACTCAAAGGGTTGAGGTTTACATTATATCTTGTAGCAGGAGCGCATTGCGTTAAAAGTACGTAATATACTCGCGTGTAGCTTCTATATTGTGTGATAGAGCTAATACTGCTCTTTCTTAGCTTGAGCTGGCCACTTTTCTGTCTGCAGGAAGGCAATATGCTACCCGAATCGTAATGGTGCTGAGCGTGAAAGAAGCAACGAATATGAACCAATGAGAGTGACAACACTGGGAGCGGATTTTCATGTTGAACTTAGATGTGCTTGTGAAGTTCTTTGAGGCAGTCGTGGTTGCTATGGTATCCAAAGACTTGAGGATTTCATAGTGTGGATATGAAAATTTCTATTCCAATGTTGCCCTCTTACGTGAATGTACACTGAGATAATTCGGCATTTTACCTCCCAACCTTGGAAGGACTTAAACCTTACGAAAACGCCTGTATATGACTCTGGAATGTGCTAAGTGGGCAATTATTAGCGAGGCTAAGGTTGAAGTGATTCACTAATGGCCAGGTCCTGCTGGTCAAGGTGGCTGGGCCAACGGGGCCCAAATTCGGTTCACATCATAGATTTACAAGGTTATCTATAATTGAACATCAATCAAGCCGTAAATTATAGCTATATAAAAAGATAACTGACTACTAAGGATGCATGCCTATGAGTTAGCTGTGCTATGATGGTTAACGTATTTTGACTATTGTGACTACCGCGTAGGCTTTTCAATTCCATCTACGTAGCCTGATATATAGAAAAAAAGCCAATGGAACTGGCATGATATTGATGTCTCAAGGCTCCCCAAGTAATTGAGTAGATTGTACGACATCTACAGGAATGGCACTGAGTCTGATCATCATTGACACAGAGTTCGGCCTCGCTAGGACGAAATTTACTTACTATACCCTTAAACGGTGTTGGGAGGATTCAGGAACACCAGATAAAAGCTTCCGAATTATCAAGGAGCTCGGCCGATTGGTGTGATTGATGTACAGGTAGGTCTTATGCAAGTTATGATCCTAGGGCAATTTTCGTACAGCGTTCTGACCAAAGTAAGAACCAAGCACGCGAGGAATTCAGATGTATGTTTATCTATCCCCATTATCGATGTCCATATTGCCCGTGTATATCATGCCCCAAGTCTTAATTCCCCTTATATCCATTTCGCTCACTTCGCGGAATCCAAAATGTGCATATACAGCACGAGCCTGTTCGCTGCCGGCCTCTAGCCACACGGGCATGGGGCCACCCTCATTCTCGTTGGAGGTAAATCGTTCAATAAATGGTACTAACACAGCTCGCACTAGGGTGACGTGATCAGCAATTGCAGGATTTGAAGAAAGAGGAGATCATGTGCTGTTGAATTTGAAGTCATCCAGTTAACTCTAAACCTGCGTTCGGGAATGTACCCATGTACCACTCAGGGGTTAGGGGCTCAGGGGTTCAGCGGCTCATTCTCACGTAACACTAACTAAAAACTGGAGCGTAAAGTGAGAAGAAAGGACTCACCAGCGCCGGGAACATACTCCACCCCGGGATCCCTCGCCATAAGGCTCAACTTCCAGTACCGCCCGTTGCTCACGCGCTCAACAATCGGATACAAGTGCTCTTGCATGGTATCAGAAACCTTCCCCAAAAACTCCGCGAACAGGGGGCGGTCCACCAGGTCCTCCTTAGCCGTGCGATGCGGCAACCCGACTCTGCCGGGCTCCCAGCACGCGACGGCCGCAAAGCCACCAGCCTCGACAATAAAAGCACCTGCCGCGAGCTTAGCATCGAGGCGCGTAGTCGCGGAGTTATACACGATGCGCTGCAAGGCGGGCAAGTCGAGGTCGGCGGCTGATTGGCCCGGGGGCAGTTTCTCGGTCTGGAAGGCGACGGTCAGGGGGTCCGTGGCGGAGGCCCGGGACACGGCGGTGGCGAGTCCCCGGATGTAGTGCGCGGAGGTCCCTGTGGTTACGGGCGGCAGCGCTGGGGCGCGGTCCTGGAGGCTTGGCGGGTCCACTGGGAGCGGTGCTGTGCCTGTTGTTATCGGGGTATCGGCCATTGACCTTACTGAAGAACGAATGAAACAACCTTGAACCTTATAGCAAGTGGAAAAAGAATAAAACAGATGTGCGACTGATATACGTGCTTTTGGAGGGAAATAACTTAGGTTCTATATTAAATAATTAACCATACTTCCCATAGAAATTGAACAATTATTAATCATCTATTTCTCGTTATAGAACGTGGTCACAAAAGGTCTATGGTGTCATCAACGGTATGCGATTCAAAATGTTGACTATCGCGCCCTATTGTGTTCATATATACGAGGGGTGCTTGGGGGTATTCAGGGGTTAGCCAGCTTGAGTCATAGGCCGTACCGACTTCGGTAATTGATGCTAGGACTATGCAGACTAAATTTGAATAAATAAAACTATACAGGTTTGATACTATAGACTTAAGCAATGGTAGATCTGGCCACAGTCGTCGATACTATGACGGATTGGTAAGCCAATATCCGGATTGTCGTAACGTGGAAGCCTTGAGATTTGTTCGCAACCGTGGCTCTTAGTCGCTAGGTCTTATAACTTCCGGTATCTGTTGCGCTGAGTTATCATATGTCGTTTTGCCAGCTATTGTAGTATTGCTTTTACTTCTTATTCTAGCTTCAAATTCATCTACAGAGCAGACTCAAGTTTGATCAAGCATTATGTAGAGCTCAGAGCTTGCTAGATGCCGCGATGCTATGCCGAAATCCCTTTTACCATCCCCTTCTCTGAACGCCGAACAAGAAAATACCAATCAAGGTCTCTTAACAAATCGTCTATGCGCCAGTAGCTTCACGGTAAAAAGTCAGGCTTCTGTTCGCGCCAGCTGTGCAGAACATCTCATTCCGACCTGTCTTGGGTAACCACCTGACGGACCAGAGCGCCTTGTCCGTCTCGCTGTGGGTTGCGACACAAGCGCCTCTATCGATAGACCAAACCTTGACTTTGCCATCGAAAGCGCCACTAAGCAGGTACTCGCCAGTATCACTCCAGTCGATAGAGGTGATCCATGCTGTGTGGCCGGTCAAATTGCCTACGTGTTCGCCGTGCTTTGTATCGTAGACTGCAATAACGCCCGCATCTCCGGCCGCAGCTAGACGTGTGCTAGCTGGCGAGAAGGCTATGGTTCGGATCGGTTTGACGAGACCTATCACTAGTCAGACTCTGATGAATAAGAAGGGGAGGTACCTCTATATTTCTAGACATACCGGGAAGTGAGTATTGTAGACGGCCGGTGTCGTTGTTGAAAACATAAACCGCACCACTTTGGTGGCCACTTGCTGTGTATTTCCCATCGCGACTTAGGTCCACACAAAGTCCAAAGGAGCCAGAACCCGCCATGCCAGTCTCATACTCTCGTAACTTTTCGGATCGGTCGCCAAAGAGATCCCACACGTTAATTCGTCCATCGTACGTGGTGGAAGCCAGGTATTGGCCGTCCTCGCTAAGCGCGATAGCCCACACCTCTCCAGCGCTCTTGCTGGCGCTTTTAGCAGGCTCAAGTTCTCCAAACGGTTCCCACTCGCCCGAATCTGACTCAGAGAGCTTCCATATCTTCACTTCTCCTCCAAAGCCAGCCGAAGCAGCAACCTTCCCATTACGGGATACGGCGATATGGTGGCAACCGAGCTTGTGCGCACCCGGGAGAGATTGGCCAAGAGGAAAGCCAGGTTGTGCGGTGGCATGTATGTGTATGGTCGAGGAGCCGCTGGCGGAGAATAGGGCGGTGGGTGTGGCGGCGAGGGAGTAGATGTCGGTCAGGTGTGCTAATAAATGTTAGCATAATGCGCTGTCTTGATGTAAGCTTGTTGAGGTAATGAGGCCTGAAGCCTTAAGATGCGACAAGACTAAATGAATGGTAGCACTGACCATTGTCGACGGTATGCGTCGTTAGGTATTGCTTCGACTACGATACAGTTAGTATACTGTATATTTGGGGATAACTTAGCTACTAATTCTCTACGCACCATGGTGGCTGTCGATCCATATGGACGTTTTACAATGCTTGTTACTTTGCAAGAATTGGAAGGTTGATGATGTTACGAATAATAAATGTTATCGATATGAGCTGGAGGTCTACCCGACTTTAAGCTATGGCGGGGTTAACGAAAAACTGGAGACTTAGGTAGTGTCTTACAGCGTCTGAATAGCTGCATCAATTATTGAACTTTGAATATTTCTGTTGCTTCGTTCCTGCTTTACTAGCCAGGTGCTTTGCGAGCTCGCAGAAAGAGTCTATGAGCTTTGCTATTATCAAGGCTAGCGACAGGCAGAGGCATTCACTCAAAATAGTCCAATTTCAATATTTTCTAGAGAGCATTCTAAGAAGCTAGGAGATATTCGTACCTCGCACTTCGTACTGCCTCGTTTCGGGGGATAAGTGCAAACGCATCCAGTACAGAATTGTTGTAATAAATCAATTGATGTCGACTGGTAATATACAATTCATATTGCCTACTCCTATACCAGAACGCCGGTGGTATGCACAAATTCCACTCGATTGATGTTTGATTTGTACAATTGCGACTCCTCACGTCGTCTCATAATTCCCTGGCATGATAGATTCATTGGTCACGCTTTCTGTTTAAAGTCACGGTCTAGCATACCTCCGATGCCTGGAAATACCAGTTAGTGGTTGATATAGAGATTCTGGAAGGTAACAACTCACGGCCCATGCAATTAGAACATAATGTATGCATCTTCTTAACCCCTCCGCAAGCCGGGCACTTGTTCAGGGCTGTTACGTCCCTCAGAGCCTTTCCTGCCATTTGCCTGTGTCTCTTCTTCATATGCGATGTCTTCTTCTTCGGTACTGCTCGGAGTATTCCTTCCCATAAATCACCTAGTAGCTCGGGTATTCTCGAGATGGCACCGGGAATTGCGATGGCTAATGCGGGTATCAATGGCAATCGCGAGTCTTGTGCGTATTGTGTGTAAAGGACAGTCGATCGGAAAGAGGAGTTGAAGTTTGTAGTGGCTATCCTCGGGAAGAGGGAAGAGAAAATCGAGGCCATTCGCAGTTGCTGTATGGCGGCCATGATTCACGACTTCGACAGGCGCGGTGCCTGTAAATTCGTATATCCCTAGCTTATCCCTCTGTAGCTGCAGGTGGACCTCCTCCCGGTATTCTTCGGTAGGTATAAATGGGTTATGGGCTGACTGGAATTGTTATGAGTCTTCGTTAATTGTTGTAGGTTGTTGATAGAAGAGCTCTCATCGTCGTCTAAAAAGTTTCTGGCGCAAAAAACGACGATAAGCAATTTGATAGGTCAAAAAGCTCCAGATGTCACCAACTCCTGCTAATCCCGAATGGCCATCTGCCCATCAGCCGGCAACTGATACGACCCTAGTGCTCTTTCGACCCCAGTCAACTGGTGTAAATGCTCGTATCCACTTCATGCACGGACCCTCATTGACCTATCAGCAACTGCCAACCCCCTTCACCCCTTTCTTGTGGTCCCAGCCCAATACTGTACCTTCTTCACGGAAATTATTGTTTGGTAGGAAATCGCAGGGAGCAATTAAGAAGAGAGGATCCATCCATCCCCTTCACGTCGAAAAAATTCCCAAGACGCCAACGAACTTCAATCTATCTTCTTCCCCATCATCACCAACTTCAACTCTGCCTTGTTACCGAATCCTCAACTCCATCCTACTTCGTCATCCGCTCGTTCCTCTAATTGCCACAATAGGCTATTTCTTGGAATAGGTGTTGACATTTTATTCAATCGTTGATCGGACAAGCAAGTTAGTAGTAGAAGCAATGGCGACACAGACTATCTACCCCAACAGCCACGTCGGTTTCGACAGCATCACCTCTCAGATCGAGCGCAAGCTTTTGAAGAGAGGTTTCCAGTTCAACGTCATCTGCGTTGGTGAGTAGTCCCCTATTCTAAGTTTGTCTAGTCGGCTATCGATCATCGTATTTCAACTATCGCGCCCAGCTCGTATCAAGTACAAACTGACGTGTCTCGTGTCATACTATAGGCCAGACTGGCTTGGGAAAGTCTACTCTGATTAACACTATCTTTGCATCTCACCTTATCGACTCGAAGGGTAGACTGTTACCTGATGAGGCGATTCGATCTACCACCGAGATCCACCCCGTGTCACACGTTATCGAGGAGAACGGTGTCCGCCTAAAGCTAAACATCGTCGACACCCCCGGATATGGTGACTTAGTCAACAACGACCGCTGCTGGGACCCTATCGTCAAGTATATCAAGGATCAGCACTCCGCGTATCTGCGAAAGGAGCTCACGGCACAGCGAGAACGTTACATCCCGGATACCCGTATCCACTGCTGTTTGTTCTTCATCCAGCCCTCAGGACACTCCCTCAAGCCGATCGATATCGTTGTCCTGAAGAAGCTTTCAGATGTTGTCAACGTGGTTCCGGTCATTGCCAAGGCCGACACTCTGACCTTGGAAGAGAGACAGGCCTTCAAGGAGCGAATTAAGGAGGAGTTCGCTTTCCACAACCTCAAGATGTACCCCTACGACAACGATGAGCTTGACGAGGAGGAGCGCTCGATTAACACTCAAATCAAGGTACGTTTCACCTTACATATGGCTAGTTGGATTCTTACTAATAATCCATGCAGAGCCTAGTTCCATTCGCCGTTGTCGGTTCAGAGAAGTCGATCATCGTGAACGGTAAGCAAGTCCGCGGACGTCAAAACCGATGGGGTGTCATCAACGTCGAGGACGAGAACCACTGCGAATTCGTCTATCTACGAAACTTCCTGCTCCGAACGCACCTCCAGGACCTGATCGAGACGACTTCGCAAATCCACTACGAGACCTTCCGTGCCAAGCAATTGTTGGCGCTCAAGGAGAGCAGCGCACAGGGCCACGGAAGCAGACCGATCAGCCCTGCCGCGGATCGCGAGATCAGCAGAAGCTCCCAACGAATGACCATGAACGGCTACTAAGCCTTCGATTCTTTTTTTCTATGTATGCTTTCTACGAGGCGTTCCTCGGGTCCATGGCTTTCCCACCCTCGCGGGAGATCTTTAATTACCCTTTACGACTTTTTACAGTGAGCAGCTCTACCACCACTACGGTGTAGCATTGGAGGAGCCGACTCATCAAGAAATGCCACGAGTACCCAAAACTTTTTGTCTGGGGTGGGATACCAAAAATTGCGTCCGCATGGGAGACACTCGAGGGTGCGTGAGGAGGCGTATTTGAGACACAGGACCACGATTATGGCCTTGTTCGGGCTGTTCAAGCCCTTGTTATGTGTTGGTCAAGCAAGCAGTACTTCCATCTACAGTCTGGCGACTCGACGTTCTTATTATTTCCTTTTTAGTATTCCCCCAAAGCTCTCTTCGTCTTCTCTAAAGCTGCTACTAAGATTAATCCCGTGGTCAAGCCTCTACTGTACTCTAATAAGTGAGTTCGCTCTGATACCTGATAGAAATAAATACGAGACTTATGCCCAAACATCTATCTGTGCCTCTTTGCTTTTGCTTTTTTGGTGACCTCTATTAGAATTGTATGTTGCTTCTTTTGGTATACGACGTCCCAATATTATGACCTTCGTCTATCCTTTTGGTGGCTCTTCTAAATGTGTATCAACTAGTGAGATCCTATCGAGTGTCCATTCTCTTTTACTACTGGCTTGTAAATGTAGCTCTCCAACTCCTTATAAGCCGTCTCGACGTCGTCATTGACGATGATGATGTCGTGCACGCCCGGCGTGTTCGCGTAGTCCAGCTCGACCTTGGCTTGGTTCAGTCGCTTCGTGATCGAGTCCTCGTCTTCGGTGCCTCGCCCCCGCAGGCGTCGCTCGAGTTCTTCGAAGCTCGGCGGCTTGATGAAGACGTAGCGCGCTTCTATGCCGCTCTTCTTGATCTGCTTGACGCCCTGTTTTGTGTCTTCGTTAGAAGACTTCCTTTTTCTAATTTCTCCCATAGTATAGTGACATGGGAACTCACCTCCATCTCGATATCAAGGACAACAACGCGGCCCTTGGCGGTCTGGTCGGCAATGGTCTGCTTGGAGGTGCCGTAGCGGTTGGACCCGAACTTAGCATGCTCGACGAAGCCGTCGGCCTGGACCAGGGCCTCGAACTCCTCGGGCGAGACGTAGTAGTAGTCGACGCCGTGGGCCTCGCCGGCGCGCGGCTTGCGCGTCGTGTGCGACACCGACAGCGCGAAGCAGTCCTTGTGCGCGTCGAACAGCCGCCGGAACAGCGTCCCCTTGCCTACGCCTGAAGGCCCCGAGATCACGACCGGCCGGCGATCTTGCGGCAGCACTGATGCGGAGGTTGTTGCTGCTGCTGCGGGGGAGGAAAGAAAAAGATGCAGTGTTAGCGGGGTTCGTTACGAGTCTGGTGCGTTGTGTGTGGTAGTAGTGCAGGTCCGGGATTGTCGCCCGACAGGATCGATGATTCAGGACAGCCTCGACCTTGGATCTCGACCTCGACGCCCGGCTTTGCCTAGAGAGACAAGAAAAGGAAACGTACTGGAAGCCATGGTATATGCGCCTCGAATCGGGGTTTGGGCTTGGGCTTGGGCGACAGCCAACGATGCGCCGGGGCGAAACGGAAGCAAGAAGTGGTGGGATGAGCGGAGGACGGATTTTTCGTTTTTGGTCAGCAACGTACGAAGCCTGTGCGAAGATGGTACCGTCGAAATGCGCATGTGAAGCTGCGCTGGCTGCTGCTTCGGCTAGATCTGGGCTACTATTTGCGTATTAGGGTCCCGGCCAATTAGTTGGTTGTGGACCGCCACTTTGTTTTTCTCTCCTTAGGCTTAGGGTCACACGGCAGCAGTAGGCAACAGGAGTCGGCCGGCGGAGGGCAGCTCCTAATTGGTGCTTGAGTCACACTACTTTCCTCGACCGAAACCAATGAGGCTCGTCTTGAGGCTGGTGCATTAACGGTGGCTGATTCACTGGGGATTTCTGTTTGCCACTATCCTGCATCAAGTGGCCCGTTCTCATCTTCTGTCATTTGGCGCCATCTCAAAACCAAGCCCGATTTGGAAGAAGTTGATGTTACACTAAAGGGTCCCTTGTCTCAGGGGTGTCTCTAACACAGCCACCATCAAATCCCCCGGAATATTTCTTTTTTTTTCTGTCGAACTACCTGAAATGGATCGTCAGGAGAATAGTAAATTGTGCGAATTGTGATTGTCATTGGTACCCACGCACCACAAAAATGGAGCGTGTTTCATCATCTTTAGAGACAAGCACTTGTATAACGGCTGTGACGTCTTTGTAGAACGGTTCGAAACTGAGACATTGAAGGGCGGATCAAGATGGAAGAGGCAAAGACACACATACTTAGTACATACAGGAGGCGCTCTCAGGTTCGCATCAGATAGCCTACTGCATCCACGGGTATTACTTAGCTCAGCGGCAATCCATGGATGTTACATGAAATATTGTTAGCGCAGTACTTTGCACACCTAAAATACTACAATAGAATCTCGTATATATATGGATGTATGGCAGAAGAGGGAATAGGCAGGTACAGAAAAAGGCTACCAGGGCCGGCCAAGAGGAGGCAAAGGTCTTGACAGTCTTGTTCGTCTCGTATTCAGCTCTTACATAAATCGTACCAGAATAAGATGGCTTCAATATTTCTCTCTTTAGTAGCACCTGATGTTGTTGCTATACGCGGTGGGGAGTGACTAGTGGTCTGTTTAGCTGATCTACATAGTAGCTGCTTGTGTGATATTAGATCGTGAGAAAATTGCATATGAGCAAGCAAACATACAGTTACATCCTGTCGTCAACATGCCGTGGATCGTATAGGCTCTTACTCAGGACCCAGCAGTAGATTGGCGATATCTTCACGTGTATGACAGATATAATACATGTAATAAAACGTCTGATCCATCAGGAGTTTTTGTACAGGTGGGTGAAACTATGAAGTTGATAGGGGGTAAATCATGGATGTGCATAATTCCACTACAGTGCTGGTTGAGGAATCAAGAGAAGGGACACGGTATATACACACGTTAATTTGGTGTGACTGTACAGTATATCAACTGGTAGCGTTCAATTAGTTCAAATTTCACTAGTGAAATGGAAGACGGACCTATTCCGTCCCAGTTATAGCCAACCTCGCTTTTATGGATCTTTCCTTATTGGGATGGAGCTCACTCCACTTAACCAGTCACAACCCCCGCTGCACGTTGATTACTGCAACAGAAGATGCCCCTCGGCGCCCTAGCCAGTTTAGCGCAGCCTGTAGAATCCCTAGAACCCCTAGAAACCCCTCGTAAAAATCTGAATGGCGGTCGCTGATTGGTATCGTGTTCAATGTACCCAAGTAACATTTCCCTTTGTGTAATGATGTACCTAGAAGTTGAGTGGTATTGCATCTTGGTACTGGGTATTGCTGCTATGGGTGCGCCCTCCTACTCCAATCATTATGTATTTGGGCCATCTCCCTCCTTCGCACCCAACCTCTTCGTCACTCTTTCCAATTCATCATTACAACTTCGACTCACTTCTTTTCGGCGCTTTCTTTCACTAATATAACTCTCTTTACTATATTTTACAACAATCGTTCTTGGCCTTGTGCCTATTCTCGTCGCTCTCTCAAGATATTTATTTGACAAAGCTACTGTGTGTTGATTGTGGTCTACATAGGGCAAAGAAGAGGTGGTAGAATCGCCAGAGAAAGAAACATCTGTTAGAGCAACATTAGGATCTACGACCGGGAAAACTCGTCTTCCACACCATCAGCGACCGTTGAGATCATATACGTAAATCGGGGTCGATAATCATGTTAATGCAATCTGCGCTCGTCGCCTTGGGCGGCGCGACTTTAGCCGCTGCCGTCACCCCCCTCGAAGTACAGGGCAGACAGTTCGTCAACAGCAAAAATGGCAATGCGTTCCAGATTGTTGGAATGGCTTATCAAATCGGTGGAAGTTCCGGATACGACCCGAAGCACGGCAAAGATCCCCTTTCCAACGGCGATATTTGCAAGCGAGACGCCGCACTTATGCAGGACCTGGGAGTGAACACCATTCGAGTCTACAACTTGGATCCTAACCTAAACCACGATGAATGCGCCAGCATTTTCAATGCTGTAAGTTTTGATATGTTCTCTAGATAGTGATTTCGAATTAACCATCAGCAGGCGGGTATGTATATGCTCATCGACGTCAACTCGCCCCTCCCCGGCGAGTCCCTCAACAGTGGCGCGCCTTGGGAGTCGTACTATGCCGCGTACCTTAACCGTACCTTCGCCATAGTGGAGGCCTTCAAGTCTTACCCCAACACTCTAGGCTTCTTCTCCGGAAATGAAGTCATCGACTCCGTTAAGACGGGCGCTACTGTTCCCCCTTACGTTCGTGCGGTCACTCGTGATCTCAAGAACTATATCAAGAACCATGCCGACCGCCCTATCCCCGTTGGATACTCGGCTGCTGACGTCCGTGACGTCCTTGAGGACAGCTGGAACTACTTCCAGTGCGCCATCGATGGTGACGAGAATGATATGTCTCGTGCCGACCTGTTTGCCTTGAACAGCTACTCCTGGTGCGGTGAAAGCTCCTTCACGGAGTCCGGATACGACCAGCTGGTCGCCCTGTTCAAGAGCACCTCCGTCCCTGTCTTCTACTCTGAGTACGGCTGCAACACTCCCTCCCCTCGTGTCTTCACCGAGATCAGCACTATCTATGGCCCTCAAATGATGGGCGTCTTCAGCGGTGGTGTCGTCTACGAGTTCGCTCAGGAGAAAAATAACTATGGTCTCGCTGAGTGCAACGATGATGGAACCGTCAACCTACTATCCGACTACCGCACTCTTCAGAACCAGTACAAGAAGGTAGACTTCAGCTCGGTCCAGGGCGTCAAGGCCACCAACACCAAGGTTGCCCCCCCTGAGTGCAAGTCTAGCCTCATCAAGGAGGACGGATTCAACAACAACTTCACCATCCCCGCCCCTCCCCCGGGAGCCCAGGAGATCATCGACAAGGGTGTCTCCCCCAAGCCTGTCGGCAAGATCATTGATATCAGCGACTACTCTGTCAAGCACGAAGTCAAGGATGCCGATGGCAAGGCCATCACCGGTCTAGCCGTCAAGCCGCTCGCCGGTGATGAGGTTAACACCCCCGGTGCCTCCGGCTCAGGCTCAAGCTCTGGCAGCTCCAGCTCGCCCGACACATCCGGCAATGCCGCCCCCACATTGGCGCCTCAAGGCGCCGTCTCCGCCGCAGCCATGATCATCCCGGCGGTGGTCGCGCTATGCTTCACGGCGGGGTTCACCTTGATTTAGGCGATCAGCTGAGATAGGAATTCCACTGAAACTGAATAATGAGATGTGTGTCTGTGTTGTGTGTCTTTATTGTTGGCGCGCCTTTACTTTTTGGCCGCCCCAGAATAGCAGTGGTGTATGACGGTGTTTTTTGTGCTTGCTTTTTATAAAAAGAACTTATTCCCTCCCCATCCAAACCAACGGACGAAACCCACCCCCTTGTAATTGAATGTGTTTGAGGTCGAGGTCGAGGTCGAGGGGATGGACCAGGAAGGAAATTCGGGCTTCCTTGTATCTTACGTTAACATGTGCGCTTTTGTGCAGTACATAGAAGTCAACTTTGACAATTTTTTTTTTACGATTCTAGGCTATTGATCCATGATCCAAGTATGACATGCGGTCCGTTTAAGCATGAATAACTGTTGTCTGTTGGTGTTGGAAGACTCAAGAGGCAGGTGGTTGAGATCGATCGCTTGTAGTACCAACACTTTTATGTACACCCCAGACACGATAGGATTCGACAGTGGGCGGATTATATGTTGGTTCAACCTTATATGAACGTCCTCTTAGAATGTAAACCGAAATTTTACGGTTTTATGGTGATATCTCCACCCCCTCTGCTAGGTGCTCGTAAAGTTAGATAAACAAGCCGATGTACCTTTTAGCAAAGAGTACTCTTAGCAAAAGAGAAGGGGATCACAATAATCAAGAGAGCAATACAACGTCATATAAGGGCTTACCCTAGTCATGGTAGTGAGATGTTATCATCCTGATTGTAGGCAACGCTACGGGTAATAATAGGAGTAATAATAGTAGCCTAGCAATCCTCAATGATTGCTCCTCGTATGTACCAACCAGAGATTACTCCAGACACTTCTTCTAGTCATATCATACAGAAAAGGGCCAGAGGCGGAAGAACACAAAATTCTCTATAGGAGGGCTAATATACATGTATATTAATCTATACAATACCTGGTATGTCGTATCATCTCGAGGAACATGCGTAGCTCGTACTGAAACGTTCAGCCAATGGTTCACAATGTCAAAAACACTTTCGCATCTCTATGGTTAACACGGTAGGTACTCTTACACGTTCTGACGCTCAGCGTCGGCGTCTAGCCGTCCTAGTCGTCTTATATGCGTAAAGACCTCAGTTTCTCCCAGAAAACAGCCGAAATCTGTCGCATGATCAACCCCCGTGAGCGAATCGGACGATCCTTGAAGCTCTTCGTGTAAAGGCTCTAGGTTAATGGGTTAGTTTTTGAACTGGAGCCAAACCTCCTTCACAAGCCTAGCCTCTTGTAGTGTCCACAGTCGTGTTGTCCAGGATCTACGAATGTAAACTGACCTCTTAAAATGTGACGCAGTAATACACCACCTCAGGAAGAGAGTGTCCATCGTCATTAATATGAGCATAGTCTGTAATATCTAAAGAACAGCGAGTGGCCTCAGCCAGTATACCAAAGAAGAGCTAGCCGGCTACATAGATATAGCCTAAATAAACGCTCTGTCATAATAAGTTCAAGTTAAGTCAATTAGAAATGATTAAGTATCTCTTCGGTGCGGGTTCCTAGTTAATTACATCCAGCTTTTCAGGACAAAGAACTGGAATCATAATACAAGCTATCAAAGTACTTACTAGGTAGGTGGGTAGTCATGAGAGATTATCAACCAACCTTATGAGTTAGTTTGCCTCAGTGAAATCATGTTTGTCTGTCTGATCAAGCGCCGTATAGTCAGAAGGCTCTTGAGGTGATACTACTAATAAGTTAGAACGTCGAATTAGTTTCAGACCTACACGTGTTAACGTTTGCTATTTCGAGTGACTGCCTTTCAATGTCAATTCATAATCGATATTGCAGCGTGGCGCGGTGGAATCATGAAAGAGGTGTGATGAATGAACAAATGCTGTATTAAAATTAATTCCTGAAGCAAATCTCTCGGCATATCAGCGCCGAACCCAACAACACACGACAGAGTGACTAGGTAACGAGTAAGTAAACGGCGAAGTTGGAAATTGTCCAGAAACTAGCCTAGCTCAGTGAATACGTTTCATGTGGGTGAATCATGGCTACATGGACAGTGAAAAGAATCAACTGTGCTTCCACATGTCCACACATGTTCGCACACGTTACTCTGACGGATTCCATTTAACGCAAGACCTTTCGACCAAAACATCTCGAGCGACGATGTCCGTCTGGGGACGCATTAGGAACAATATTAAGGCTGCCAAGGATCACATTTCCATCATGACACACAGAGACCGTATCTCCCCGACTGACTTCGATCTGCTATACCAGCTCTATCATGAGAGTACCTCGAGCAAGGGGCTCTATCAATTCATCATAGAGCGTATGATTAAGCCCCTCAGCTTATATTAAATATACTCTGGCTAATTCATCATATTCAGACGACATCACCCGCAATCTAGCCGATAGGTTCGACATGCGCCCGATTGATGTGCTCGCAACCATGGTCGGCAAGACGGTTGACGCATGCCAGCAAGAGCTTCGAGAAGGTCAGTAACAACTTAAGCTAAAGGATTTAACGCTCTTTCATAATATATAGCTAACGTGATTTTCTTGCAGAAACCAAGATGTACGAATCTCCGAAGAAGCGGTAAAAGAGCGACAACGATACACGGCGAAGAAAATAGGACGAGGACGACGAAACAGAGAGACTATCGTCTCACTTCAAGTGTACGACAGACACACAAGCGTATGAAGCACACGGTGTGTCCAGATCTAGGCCCTTGTTAAGGGTTCTGGGGATTACCCTGTGGGAATTAGAGTCAGGATATAGGGGCGACTATAAACGGGCAAGACTACCTCGTGAGGGAGCAACTTAATATACTCTCATACGTACATGAATATTGTCCCGTTTATCTAGTAAGGCGCTATGCACGATGGCGCTAACGAAAACGAGGCGTATAAGGGCGAACTTGCTTCGATACCTAAATAGGGGTAGGTGCTTTACGGGCCAAACTTTCCTATAATACCACATCAATGACCGAATAATCAAGTGAATAAACGTTATATAAAGTTCCGCATAGTGTTGAGGTATAATATGGGAAGTAATAGAGCAATTAATTTACTTAAAGTTCTGTTCAGGGTTGGCATATAAAATATCTCATCCGCACAACACAGAAACACAACACAAATACACAACAAATACAACACTCTACTACACCAGAAATATCCTTCCAAGAGTCCATTCATCTCTATATATCTCATTATACCTATGGCAGGTTTATGTGGCAGATTCGCAAACCCATTAATGGATACATCCCTAACCAGCATCAATACCAAATGTTCCTTTACCAGGACGACTTGGAATGAGATCCATCCAATCTGTCACAACCATGGCTACCTGTCCGCATCCCAGGAGGTCCGCCGGTCCCTTCGCCGGCACTCGCACGAATAATGCCACATATTGAATGATACTGTAGAGACGTTCATTTCAAAGTTCGCCAATCCTACAGGGACGTGGTTTACTGCTTTGACCAACCACCATGTCATTTCTTCCATTACCAATAACGCACCAAACCCTCCATCAACAGCTATTCATATTGAATCAGCAGTGGCTTCCGCCATTGGGTATACCGTCCCTGGGTCGTCCCTGGGTAAACACAAACTTTTCACGCGATAACTTCATCATTTACATTCGAACAAGAACGGGCAGCACCATCTTCATCTGCAACTGGCGCCTCTCTAAACACCTAATTACGACATCATCCTCAAGTCGATCTTTGTGATGATAATCTTCCCTTCATGGCGCCATGTTCTTGATATCATCAATCAATCAATCTAACTGACTACGCACGTCAACTCGCACTTTTACCTTTCCTCGTATAAATAAGTTCCATCCCTGGGCACCAATATATCATAACGACCAGTCCGAGAACTCGCACGCCCCGTTTTACTTTCTTCATATAATACGTATCCCCAGGCCAAGTATCTCGGCGACAGCAGTTCGTGCTAGTGTCTTCACGCATGTGACACCTGTATTAGTCAAATATATCTGGCCCTCTCTATGCCGGACACAAAACGGCTCAACGATACGCCGAGCCATTCAGAGTCATCGAACGAATCGGTATATTGGCGCACCAACTGAAGGCCGAAGCAGGGAGATGTGAGCACCCACAAGCATGGGTGTCACGGTTTATAAGTGATGTAAGAACGCAGGTGCCTGACCTGACGACGTTCTATCTTTTGGTAGTGCAGCGGTTTCGTACTTACATCCGAACCCTTACAATGGGATGCCGAGCACGCTGAACACGTCGATATATCAGGAATAGGACTGGTGTTAGCTAAGGATACTGATGTGGCGGACGAGACGAAGTCGTTGGACTTCTAGCTGGCTCTTCCGACGTCCGATTTTCCGAGTCCTGGTTGAACGTATATTCCCATATACCCACGAGCAACCCACCCTCCCCCGCTCAGAAGCGGGGGGTCGACGGGGGAGCACCAGCTTGTAGTAAACGTCAAGGCCAACTAGACACAAGCAGAAGGGGTACGCATAGGTCGATGCGAAAACAGACTACAACACGTCCGCTACTGAGCTATCATTCAATGAAGTCGATGATGACTTCGTCCAGGTAGCCCGTATATCATCACTAAGGCAGAAGTAAACCATAGCACAGCTTGTTGAAGAATATGATAAGGATACCTGCTAGGGCTGGACGAGCTCAAATCGAAGCTAAAGTAAGGATTCGGGGATATAGGCATCAGACACTATTATACGATCCACTCTACATCTAATCCATTAATCCATAGAGACTATTCTCATTAAGCATAGACAATAATATATCTATTGATACATGAACCACATTTCGGCTTATAGGTGCCTCATCAATGATTGAATAAGGTAATATGCCAAGAGACCGGGACGAAGCTGCTAACTAACTTTCTGACGGTAGTCATTCTGTCTTCAAAATTCCTTTGCTCTTATACTTGTTAAGCAAATCGAACCCTGCCATCTCCTTCTCAGTTAGGGGATATTTCGAGCGGCGGTCGAGGCAGGCAAGGATCGGGAGTGGAATCATTACGATAGTAGCACCGACCAGGGCAGCTAAACCGTAACCCCAATCCGACGGAGCAATTAGGTGATGATCCTGTACGTATGCGATGTAGTAAATACCAATCGGCAGGTGAAGTAGTAAGGCGCTAGCGAGACCAGGGTTGTATCCCGTGTTGCCCTTGATGTTCATGGTGAGGCCGTGCCCAATGACCTGGACAAACCCAAAGAAGCATTGCGCCAGACCGAGCCAAATCTTGGTAGAATACATGATAGCAGAAATATAGAACGGGTACGCAAGGGTATTAACCCAGGCCATGCTCTTTTTGTTGCCGGGGAAGCGGTCGTAATCATTCTTCTCCCCGTAAAAGGCAACATTGATGACTAGAGGGGCGCCGCCGGGTAGAATGTATTCCTCAACTTGGTGAACGAAAAGCGCCATTAGGTTGTATATAAGGATAGTCTGAATACGGTTGAAGTAGTCACCGAAGAAGCCCATAAGGAAACTACTCCCGACGAAAACGGTTGCAGTAAAGTAGTACCAGTTGTCACGATAGTATGCCAACCATACGCTTGGCACCCAGGCATCTCGATTGTAGCGATCCATCTCCTCCTTGGTAAATGCATATAGGGTGTCTTTGCTGCCCATCTTGCCAATACCCAAGTAGTAGAAAGCGAAATAGTAATTGACTATAGCGAAAAGAAACGCCCAAACCAAGTCTAAGGGCCCGATGAGATTGTTCGCGTAAGCATGCCGAATGTATATCACGCCAATGGGTGTAAAGCCGAAAATAGAGGTTGCAAGACCCGGGTTGTATAGGCGGCGCACGAGGATATTAAATATGATGGCGTGCACGACGAGCTCTACGATGCCGAACATCATAGGACAGAGCGTCAGCCAGGTGACGTTAGGAAAAAACAGTGGCGGTAGGTAGACGACGTAGTTGAACCAGTTGTTGCCGAAAGCTGAGATGAGCTGGTTGAGCGGGTAGTGAGCCGGGCGATCGCTTTTCATGCGGGCGATATTGCACATGCCCGTGAAGCCTCCGGGAAAGCCAAACTCCTCATAGTGGTGTAAGTTCATGACAGCAAAATCAGCGATGATACAGCGCTGGACTAGATCGAAACGATGCCAATAAGCGGTAAGGATGCTCAACGTCAGTACCCCGACGCCGGCATTGACATTGTACCAGTTGGCCCAATACCAATTCATGATGCGTGGTGAAGATTTAAAGAACAGAATAGTGTAGAGGTGAGGTTCAAGTTTTTGACAGCCACATAAGAAGGCAATGGTGATGATATCCTTTACATCCGGCGAGGGCGAGTAGCTATATAGTGTTTATTGCACCTCCCCCTTTCATATAGGTAACGTTCGTATATTAAATTTACTAGAAATTTGAATAGTTTTATTTTCATTCATTATCGTTTATTTCAGTCCATATTCTACACTACTCATGTTTAGCTTACAACAAACCTCACTATGTCGTTATCTTTACCGCGATGAAATGTGGGCCGGAGATTCGGACTCGGGGCGTTCAGTTCGGAGGGTCGAATTGTGGAGATTGAGGAGGTCCGTCCCGTTTAGATTTCTCTAAAATAGCATGGATGTCGCTGACTTACTTCCTTCCATTAGTATGTCAACGGAGCTTTGTCTTTCATCAGCGGACGTTCGAGTTCTCGGTGGTGTTCCTAGACATGACTGACCCGCACCACTCTACCGAGCTGGATTCCGTTTCGCCGTCGCCAACAACTGTCCCGCCAAACCGGCGCAGAGACAAGGTGCAGCTCTCTTGTAGCTTTTGCAGGCAAAGGAAGTGAGACTGGGCTACACATTTCCGAAGCGCCTCTTCCTAGCACTAACCAGTATACTAGAATCCGGTGTGACCGTCAGAAACCATGTCAAGCCTGCATAGCCCGAGGTCTCGGCGTATCTTGCACGTACCCAACTAGAAGAATCTCTCGTTCACGAGCCTCATCTTCTCGTGGTCCCATCACCCAGTCTAGCCTCTTAAGGAGACTTGCCAATCTCGAGCACTCACTCATTTCCCTGATTCCTGGTTCCGAAAATGCAGAGTTGCAGCCAGCCACAACCCCCTCTAGCGTATCAAAGGCTAAGCTGTCTTCGGGCATGGCCACTACGCCTCGCACCCCCTCATCATCTGAAATTGGAAGCATGCACTATAGCCCAACAGGTACTGTGTATGTCAGCAATGCTCACTGGAAGTCGATTCTCGACAGCGTATCCGAGCTGAGAGGCTACATTGGGGCATACAACGGCGAAGACCACGATCCAGAGCAGTGCGACTACGAAGACGCCCCGAAGGAACCGAATAGAGAACCCCTATTGACGGGCGGGCTACATCTTCTTTCGGGCCTCGGTTGGGTTCCAACAAAGGCCGAGTTGCTGAGCTCCATTCCAGACCGGTCTATCGTTGATCGTCACGTTTTCTGGTATTTCAACAAATTGCCGCCAGGTATAGCTTCTTATCCATCATTTCCTCGAGAATAATGCTTAGCCTGTGACGCCTTTAGCCTATCTCCACAGGCCGTCCTTTCTTCGACAAGTATGTATGCCTTGGCCCACTTTTACCCCTATTTTACCCCTATTTGAAGCCGCGTTTTGCTGTCTGACCTTGACCCTATGCCCAATGTTTTTATTCGGTCTTTTTCGTGATGCATTGTCCGGGAAATATCTCATGTTGACGTTCAAAAGATCCTCGCTACTAACACAGCCCCCACAGTACGAGGCTTTCTGGGCCAGCCCTTCCGAGGTCTCCGTCATATGGCTATCAATTCTCTACAGCATCATGTGCATAACCACCCTTGACCGTGTAGCTTCAGTCGCCATATCCGATGAAGCCAGCACGTACCAGTCTGGGCTAGATCAACCCATGTACCTCGACCGAGTCATCCAGTGTCTTGTAGTAGGAGATTATAGTAGGGGAGGACCTCACGTCATTGAGGCCCTCCATCATTACTTTGCCATCGAACTCCTTAGGCGCCGCGACACCGATGTGAGGAATTGGTCTCTCTATGGAATCATTCTCCGACTAGCTCTCCGGAAAGGTTATCACCGAGAGCCTTCGCGATTTCCTGACATCACACCATTTCAAGGAGAGCTAAGGAGGAGGTTATGGATTATGCTCTACGGCATGGATGTACTCATCTCCATCCAGATAGGCATGCCTCGTCTGATCAAGGACGAACAGTGCGACACCATGATCCCCCACAATCTCCTTGATAACGACTTCGACGAAAATACAAAGGAGCTTCCCACACCTCGCTCGGAGATTACCCCGACGATGTTCTGGGTGGCAAGATACAAGATGGTTACCGTTATAGCGAAGATTGCTGACATCTGTTTGGAGACAGCCGAGGCTGGGGACCCCTGCGCTAGAGTAAAACATATCGATACTCTTTTCCGAACCACGTATAACCAGATCCCTGAGGCGATGAAGTTCACATCCCTTTCTGCCTGCTTAGCTGTTTCGCCAGAAGATATCGTAAACAAACTGGCCGTGTGCATCCTGCTTAATAAAGGACTTATTATCCTCCATCACAGACACGTCGTGGGTAAAAACTCGTCGCAGAGCTCATTGGGTGGTGTCAGACAAGGCTGCAACGCCGCATGCATTGGCGAGTCTGTCCGCGCATTCACCGACGCTGCCTTGCAGATGCTGGAGTACCAGGACTTCCTCCACGTGAATCCCAGAACGGTGGTGCGCTAACCCCGCTGAGATTGAGGCTATCGTCGTCGTACATTTCGCACGAGTTCCTCATGGCTACGTCTGTGCTCTGCTCGTACTTGTATTGCATATATAAGGGCGATCCAGACGTGCCGGACACCTCGGCAGAGCGGGTACAAATAATAGAGAAGGCGCTTGTACGCACACACATCATATGGCAGTGTCAGAGTAGCCGTTCGAAGGATGCAAAGAGAGTCGCGAATACCCTCGGTGTACTTATTGGGAAGCTGCAAGGACATTCCGGCTCAGATGCACAACCCAATGGTCCCATCAATATTCCCATAGATTTGATGCCCGAGCCTCAGCTGGATATTGAAGGGTCCATGTTATATGGCGGCTTCAGCTTTTATAGCGAGAGTATGAATAATTTTCAAAGTTTCATCACGTGGTGATGTTAAGAAGGCATAATGATATCGTGAAACTTAGGGAGGCAGTGAGTTTGACTTTATACGTCACAGTGGTTGAAAGGGGATCAGACTAACCAGGCTCTTAGACTATCTGTACCATATTACATGCTGACCTAACCATTCCAGGGAAGCACGTTATCTATCATTGACGTCTTATTGTTGATTGTAGGGTATTGGTTTCCCTGTATATCAAGTTCCGACGTGCTCCGGAATCTATCATGCACAATGCGCGCTCCCTACTGGATGCTCAGGCCGTGGCCTTGGCCAAAGGAGGAAAAGAGTACCGGTGGCTGGATGAGGAGGCTATGGCATACAAGACTATGGTGGGCGTCAGAAGGGTGGAGAGGGCAGGATGAATCCAGGCTCTCGAGCAGGTAGGCGCTTGTCGATAAAGGTTGCAGGTGCGGTGTTGGGAAAGGGGCTAGGACGGATATGAGTAGGCTGCCCATGCGGGTTTGAAACCAGAAAAATACAAATTAAAGATTTCAAATTGTAAACGACTCCGGATTGCCATCGAAGCGCTATCAAAGGGGGAACTATCTAGTACAATCGTGCTGATAGCTACACACCGTATGTTAGAAATTGCTGCTAGATATTTTGACATGTCAAGCACCTACTGTTTGGGGTCTATTCTCACCCATGATGACTCCATAGTGAAATAGCGTTGACATCGCCTTACTCTTATATTTTAAGTGATGCCTGCTGCATGATGTTAACTTATCTCGTAAATGCTTGCATTGTCAAGGTTGACGGAAGTCATGATGGATAAAACTGAAAATAGAGTTCGTGGTTGTCTCCCTTCCAAGTTCTGATCATCTTATCATTATTTCTGGACTTTCCTTTCTTTTTTTTTTCTCTCTCTCCCTCCTTTTTTTGTAACATCATATTGGACTCTGACCTATTTTTTGGAAAGAAAAAATATGTCCCCGACAGTCGTTATTGTGGACGTCTGGGCGATGGTCGCTGTCCTCGCGGGCGTGGTCATCGCCCTCGCGGGCCTAGCCATTGCCGTACACTTTATTGAATACGCTGTCGAGTACGTTTATCCTATCTTATCCTCCTGTATCTACGTTTGGAAACGTTGTTAATATAGACATCTAGCCCCATGCCACTTGTAGGGATCCTAACACAACCCACCTACGACACCCCTTGCCCCCTAGCGGAACCGTGGCCGGCCGCCAGCCAAGAGTAAGTAAATATAACGCGTTGAGGAAAATAACTGGCTAGGTAATGCTAATGGGCTATGTGTCCAGAAACAAACCGGCTTCGGAGACAACATCACCGACCGCCAACCCACTCCATGAGCTTGATGCAACTGAACCATCTTCTTCGAGTGCAAACACGTTCTTGTAAGTGAATTATATCTGAATATGCACCAACCTAAATTAATAATCGTCGCAGCAAGAAGCCTGGTCAAATCTTATGGAGGGGTTGGTTGGCAGCCCGTCGTGTCTTTGGGGGAATGGGTGTGGAGGTCAATGAGCCCCTGGACGTGGTACGAGAGATCCTCGTTATGCGCCTGTGGGTGGTGTTCGTCTGTCTGGTGTATCTAGGCATGCTCATATTAGCGGTGGCCGTTATGGCTATTCATACCGTTTGATTCAATGATTGTTCAATAGCGAATCGAATTAATTTTTGCTTTTCTCAACCATCTTCAAATGTTGCGTTGTGCCGCCTTTTCCGCACTTGCTACTCACGTGATATCGCACATCTTTCGTGTTGCCCCGCCAATATTCGGAACATGTCACACGGCTATCCCTGGAAAATCCCCCACGTCATTCCACAACTTACCAATCCCAGATCCATAATTCGCTCCCACACATTTCAACCTGTTTGTCACGTTCCGCTCCCGTTCATGCAAAGCGTCTTTATCAATTCCGACCCTACATAATACCGACATCAATCGATATAGCATCCATCATCCATCATCGCAATGCCCACTACTAAACGCTCAGCCGGCAGCGGCCGCGCGACCGGCAGACAATCGACGCTCTCCTTCAACCACCGAGTCACGAAGTCGGTGCCTAAATCCGCCAAGGACCTGGTGGCATCAAAGCAAAGCCCCTTGGTCAAGCAATTATCCCCTTCGCCGGATGTAGAGATCAAGCCAGAGCCGACCAGCGACGATATCGCAATCAAGGACGAAACTAATGAGAAGTCGAAGCTCGAGGACCTAGAGTCGGAGTCTAAGCTCAAGCTCGAGCCCGAGCCTGAACCCGAGCTATCGGAGGCGGAGCGCCGCTCGCAGAAGATCTCCGATCGCCAGATCGATCAGTACTGGCGCAAATTGGAGCGCGAGCGTATCGCTCCGAGGGTCCACCAGGCGGATTTGACGGTCGCGGAGAAGGTCTTGCGGTATTGGGATGTCAGCTCGCAGTATGGCGTAAGTAACCTACTCTTCCCTTGTCTCCTAGCTCAATTGCGGTTTCTAATAATTCAAATGATAGCCTTGCGTTGGAGTCACCCGCATGAAGCGCTGGAAGCGTGCCGAGAAGCTGGGCTTGAACCCGCCGTTGGAGGTCCTCGCGGTACTCCAGAAGGAGGATGCGAAGGGTACGGACGGTGTTGAGAAGGCGCATATCGATGATATCCTCAACTCGACGGCTGTTGGTGCTGTCTAAGCCTTAGAGGGCTTGAGGCGGGATTTAATGGGTTGTAAACGATATGCGTGTGCGTGTGTATACGATGGATGAGAGGCGGCAGCACTTTGCTGCCTTGCGGCGTTCATGATGCTTACGACGGGTTTGCGCTGGCGTTGGGGACTTATGATATTTGCTTGAATGGATTCACCGAGAATCGTGCTTGGCTTACAATGCTTTGTGGTATCGAAGTTCTATTCTGCTAGCAATCAATCGGGGCTAGGTACAATTGCTACCTATCTACAAACTACCTAGCTACTAATGCAATATCCAGATTGCCTAGTACCAAATGCTTCTCGTCCGGTGGTGTGGTATAGTCTCCTTCCCTTCGGCCTCCAGTTGCTTCATTGTGTCATATAGGAAGAAGTCTATTAAGATAGCGTTGATCTTCGCCCCTGGATGTTGACGTTTGATCTCACGTCTTATGAGTTCTACACACCAGATACTGCATGCTGCTTCATTTCAGTAACGTCGGAAGGGTGCGTGGAGTCCGGGATATCACTAACCTCTCAGTTGCACTTCATAACTAGTCCCGCTTTCCACGATATCTCCTCTTGCCACCATGGCGTGGAGCGGCGGGCTATATCCTATACAACCCAGCGTGGCTAGTATTTGCGGAACGCGATAGTCGGCAAACATAGTAATCTTGTCGATATCCTTGAATTCTCCGTAACCCTCACCATTGAAGCAGGCCCAGATATCCGCTACCAGGATCTGGGCGCGTTTGAGCAAGCGGATCGGCTTGCGTCGCCCCTCAAACTTGAATTCGTCTCGGAAGCAGTCGAAATCCCGTGCGAGGAGATTGACCAACCCCGCGGCCGACTTGTTGGCGGCCTCTATGCATTTCACAAAGCTGCAGTTGTATTTCTGCGAGGAGCCGAAGCGCGTTGGCGATGCGTTATCCCCATGTTGCGATGCTGTTTGGGTCAACCTACTTCATATAGAACCTGCCCCGCCTCTCTCAGACAGGAGAGTCGCGCTTCCAGCAGGGGTATCTCCTCTTCAGTACACGACCTGAAGACGTGTCTGAGTGAATCGAGATTACATTCCTCCTCGTTCTGCCAAAAGTGCGGGTCGGTTATGGGGATATCTTCACATGAATTAACTATGTTCGTTTTGAAAATACTATAATATCAATACTAATGATGAAACCGGACCACAAGCGAATCAAATCGACAGCCAGCTTATTGAAATTACCACCCACCTTCATCCAGTGCTCTCTGCAATGAAGCAACCAAGCTCCAGTATCCAGTCCAGGTTTTGTCCCGGTAGGACACGGCAAAGCGTTCCTCGTCCGGGCGCAGAGACCAGAAGGAAAAGTTAAGCAGGTCCATGGTGAAGATGAAGGCGACAGTAGATTCATCTTTGGCCTTGGGGTGAAGTACGTGCTCGGACCAAGTCTCGGTAGAATACTCTTTCTCCTGCATCTGGTGGTGAATCAAAGCCGCCGCGTTTTTGGTGGCTCTCATGTTCAGGGCCACATCGATTGAGTTGTCGTAGACATACTCGGCGCCCTCTAAGACGCCGGTCTCGGGCTCCTCGTCTAGGTTCAGCTTTCCTTGGAAATGCTGTCTTAGAAGAGCAAGAAGCTCCGGATCCGCCTCGTCGTCGGACATAGTGGAATGAGAAAGATTTTTTTACTTGAAGAGTCCGGGTCCAGGTCCGAGTCCGAGTTTAGATAGAAATTAGTAGCACTCGAAGGAGTTTGGTCCGGTAGATCAGAGTCTTAAACATAGTGGGGGTCGAATGGGCGGGTTGCGAGATCTGAGCCCGACTTTCAAAATACCACGCTAATTTCTTTAGGTTACGCTAAATTCAAAAATAGTAGCTGTGTGCTGCACATAGCATATGTGCAATGCCTGTAGGGGCAGGGCTAGAGGGGCGCTGTGGGGTACGTTGATGCACACATGGCACTCAAGCTTCAATGTTCACACTTACCTAAGTAAGCCCTGTACTGGCGATAAGGCTTCCGGCTGGTTGAGAATTAAATTCTCGGATCCAACCTGAAGTTTTGAATACCTAGTTCAACAGTGAAATGATGGATCACTTGCCTATATGTTGCCTCGCTCCCCTTCGAGTTTTAGATATGTTTTTTACCATGACACGGTTAGTAATAAGACTCCAAGATGGCATCTCCTACTGCCCCTGTTCTAGGTTTCCTAGCCCTTCCATATGAAATTCGATATCTCATCTACGAATACCTGGCCGAGTTTGAGGATATGACACCACTTGCGCAAACCTGCTCCCAGTTACGTGCGGATGTCTGGGGATATATGCCAGGGAGGAAATATATCGACTATACTAAACCACAGAGTGATGAACAGCTTTCACGCTGAATCTGGATATATCCCGAAGTTTTGAGTATTGGCGTTATCGCACTACAGAAGCCATGGTATTCGTCCAACTCGGCATTGAAACTTTGCTTGACTTGGAAGTACAGCGACTTAAGCGACACTCCCGATACGACCTACAGGGACACTACCTGGATTATCCGTGACTCGTCGTCACCTGTGGCGAGACTTGCGTGGCTCTACCGCCCCGATGTGGTCGAGATGTGTTTTGACCCGTGCAAAATACATCAGAAGCAGTTGATCGCGATTGATACCTTGCGAACCAAATTATCCGGCGTAGCCTCGCGCTGGGCCACTTTCATTCCACCATGGTACTCATCGGATCCCTTCCACCACACTCCGGGACACGGGGAAAGCTTCCTACGCATCTGCCAACGAATGCGTACACGTTTCCTCAAGGAAGCTAAGCAAAACTTCCTACGAGCCAAGGCACTTAGGTATCTCGAAAAATGTCGTCTAGAAGGAGCGTCAAGGTTAAGAGCGCAGCCGAGACGTCATACCATCTAGGCCTTTCTTCGTGTAGCACAAATCACCAATTTCGCTGACCATTATAGGATTTAAGAGCGATTCTCTAGGGAAGATGCGGGAGACACTTTTCTCACACCAACGACTTCTTCTTGAACTCCCGAGAGACTTTTGGATGGGCTGGCTTCGATTTTACTTACGGCAAACCAGAAATTATACCTAATCAACCTTTTCGGCAGACACTTTCAAGCTCGGGCAGAAATTCAGTCATGCGATGGAAATATCTTGCGACATATGATGGAGGCTGTAAATGGGAGAGCAATGGGATAAGACATGACACCATCTAATAGGCCCTGAGAGAGTTCGGTTTCCCAGTCAAGTTCTGTATGAACAAATTGGATTCCGACTTACGAGTTCGACTACCTTAGGTAGCTTCTATCAAAATATACCCCATACCTAGCCACTAACTTTGGGAACATTACTTCTCTGTCGTGAGCCAAGACAGCAGGCTTTGTCGCTTAAGAAAGGACTGTGGTGCTAGGGAAGGACTCGTCTCTTCGATTCCGCATGTTGAATGGAGTCTTTGGGAAGTCTAAATATTGATCTTGGCTATCACTGCGCATAACTACCCCCTTGAATGCTTCTTATAAAGAGTAGGTGAATCTAAAGCGTATTGAGAGTACTATCGTATGTAGGATTATTTGATCAACCAATCCTACTAAGTACTCCTGTTAAACGTTCAATGTTCTTTGTACGGCATGGTTTTCAGGAATTTTGAAGGAGCTTCTGTGATCCGTGATAAAGCACAGGCCACCCAATGATGTGCAGCTTATAGCCTGCTTTTGGTAATTAGTGGAGGCGAGTATGCGGTAGGCCAATAGCGCTTCTTTCCGTTAAGCCCCACGTTACCATAGCACGGTTGATCTGTGACCTGCCTTGCCTTGCTTCCCAATGCTTACTTGCCTGCGCCCCGCCCAGCTGCTAGCCTTAAAAAGGTTAAACATCTTTCTAGGCTACTAGACTCCGATTGCCCCGAGGTGCGATCTCTCTCAATCTTGAGGTCTTGAACCAGTGAGCCCCAGAAGTACGAGGTCATACCTACCAGCAAGGGCGTAGCGTAGCGTAGTAGGAACAGGAGCCGTCACACTTCTAAAGTTCCTTCGGGGCTCCAATTGAGCTCACCTAGGCGCTAGTAAGTACTACCTATTACCTACTAACTGCACAAGCGTCAAGCATTCCCCCGAGGCTGGCAAGCTGCAAGCTGGAAGTGCTTTCTACTAATCTAAATATTGTAATCCATCGTCTCTTCTCTTCTCGTCTCGTCCAGTCTCGTTACCTTATCTTTTCACCCCATCTGTTGTTTTTATTCCTTACTGATCTCTCTATTTTTACTTTAATTTTCTCCCTATCGCCGACTTTTTAATCCTACATACCTAGATCGCTCGGGTACTTACTTGCCGTTCACGTATCCTAGGTTTTCTACTAGTCATTGCATCATATGTATCAACCGAAACACCTCCCCAGATTGTGACTTGGGTAGCTAGCTGTTCACCATGGCAGTAGCTCGAGACACCTTCAATCACCGGTCGCTTGGCCCGAGCCTGAACACCAATGTCAAGGAGGTAAGTCGCCAATCCGCATTCCCGTCATGCACGGCACTCTCCCGTTTGCGCCCTGCGCGTCCCTGCAGCTGTGCCCACTGCGAAAGCTCCATCCTGAGCTAGAAGTCTGTTTGCGATATGCCAGTGCAGCCTCAGCACCTGTGCGCGACAACAACACCCACCCGGTCCCTCCAAGCTACTACGTGCACGAGTACCACGTCCCATTTCGCTACGAAAAGCCTCTTAAACAATAATATGGAATCATATTCGGCGGCCGGTCCCGAATTCACGCTGACACAAGTTTCGCAGGCTCGAGTCCTCATGGTTGGTGCGGGCGGCATTGGTTGCGAACTGTTAAAAAATCTCGCTATGATTGGTTTCGGTGAAGTCCACATCGTTGACCTCGACACGATCGACCTGAGCAACCTGAACCGACAATTCCTTTTCCGACACGAGCACATCGGAAAGTCGAAGGCCCTGGTACGAGCAAACCGCGCGTCGGAAGATGCCGTATGTCGCATGACGTACTAACTATGGAGACAGGTAGCCAAAGAAGCAGCACAGGTATTCAACCCGAACGTTAAGATCGTCGCGCACCACGCCAATATCAAGGATGCGCAATTCCATGTCGAGTGGTTCAGAAGCTTTAAGTTGGTTTTCAATGCCCTGGACAACCTCGAGGCGCGACGACATGTGAATCGAATGTGCCTAGCAGCCGATGTCCCGCTGATTGAGAGTGGTACCACGGGGTTCAATGGACAAGTTCAAGTCATCAAGAAGGGCGTCACAGCTTGTTACGATTGCACAACCAAGGAAGCGCCAAAGACTTTTCCCGTATGCACGATTCGAAGCACACCGAGCCAACCTATTCATTGCATCGTTTGGGGCAAAAGCTATCTTCTCAACGAGATCTTCGGTACGAGTGAGGACCAAGCTACCCTCGATCCCAGCGTGAATGATGATAATGCGACGGAAATTGCCGAACTCAAAAAGGAGGCAGAGGCATTGAGAATGATCAGAGAGTCAGTCGGCACGGAACAATTCCCTGAGATGCTATTCGACAAAGTCTTCAGTAAAGATATTAATCGCCTGCGCTCGATGAAGGATATGTGGAAGTCGAGAGAGCCGCCTACGCCTCTCGACTACAAAGTATTAACAGATCAAGCAGCTCAAGCTCTTGCATTGAAGAATGAGATCCTCAAAGATGGGCAGCGTATATGGACTCTGGAAGAAAATCTAGTGGTATTTAATGATAGCTTGGATCGCTTAAGCAAGCGAATGCTAAAGCTGATATCTGAATGCGCCGAAAGTGCGCCGAAACCTACTATTACTTTTGACAAGGATGATGAGGACACGCTCGACTTCGTCGCCGCGAGCGCGAATATTCGATCACATATCTTCGGAATTGAAACCAAGTCACGGTTTGATATCAAGCAGATGGCTGGCAATATTATACCGGCAATTGCAACTACGAACGCGATCGTTGCTGGTCTTTCCGTCCTTGAATCCTTTAAGGTTTTACGAGGGGATTATGAGAAGGCGAAGGAGGTGAGTAATTCTCGGCATCTTGATTAGAATCGTACTTGTCACTAACGAGCTAGGTCTTCTTAACCCCATTTGCGCCCCAGAGATTGCTGGGAACAGACCGTTCCCGGCTGCCAAATCCAGACTGCCCAGTTTGCGGTGCCTACAATACTAGCGTTCAAGTCGACCTGTCGAGAGCGACGCTAAGTGATCTCGTAGAAGACTTTGTGAAATTGCAATTAGGTTACGGCGAGAAGGAATTCGCGGTCAACAGCGATGCCGGCTTGCTTTATGATCCTGACGAGACCGACAATCTCGACAAGAGCCTTGGCGAACTCGGTCCGTTCCCACCCTCCGTAGTTTTATTGGTATATCCTAACATTACACAGGCATCAAAGAGAATGGCTTTGTTACAATCGTAGATGAGGACGACGAGGATCCGTTCATTAATGTCGTTATCAACATTCAAGAGGCGTACGTAGTATCACTCCTCCCCTCTCTCCGGTTGCTAATCCGTTGATGCAGTAAGCTCGCCGATAAGCCCATCAAGGGTCTTGAGGTAGATCAAGTACCAACCATCCCGCACAAGCCGAAGAAGGCACCTCCTCCGGAGAGCAACGGAGTCAATGGCAAGCATGCCGTCGACGGCGAGGCCTCTACCAAGGACCCTAAAAAGCGACGTAGAGCGGATGATGATTTACCATCCCCAACAGTCAAGAAGGCCAAGGGTGATGATGACGACGTTGTTGTTATCGACGACGACGTGGGAACCGGTGCCATAGAGATCCTCGATGACTGAGTCTCTACTATCCCACACCGGTTAAAACTGTACGGGGCCTACGTTGCGCTCAAACCTCCATCGATGTTGAGGACACAATTATGGGCGTAGGGGTTTTTGGCTAGGAATAATGCGGCGTCCGCCACCTCCTCGGCTAGGCCTAATCTCCCCATAGGGATCAGAGCAGAGAGCTCGCCGTTCTGATCTCGATCTACGGCGGGCCTTGTATATTAGTAATCGTGTACTGTGAAAAGGAGGGCGTGGTCGGACAGGAGTATGTTTCCCGGATGGCGTAAGAGAAAGAAAAGATTTAGGAAGGGCGGGATGTCACCTTTCGTCATATCAGTCTGGATATATCCGGGCATGAGGACATTGGCACGGATGCCAAATCTGCCCACTTCCCAGGCCAGAGACCTTGTTAGAGCTAGAATAGGCACGGTTAAGATAGCTCGCGAGCTGAAGACATGATTTGATTTGCGTACCAACGACTCCGGCCTTTGACGCCGCGTATACACTCGCCCCTCGGCCCCCGTGACTAGCTAATAGACTAGATACGTTGATGATGCACCCTCAATGAAGGAGGTGTAAACATTAGTTTCCGTTGTAGCAGTACCGTGGGGTGGGTAGCTAACCGTCCTTCTGTCTCATCATCTTTGGTATGGTGTTTTGGCACCCCCACACGGTGCCCATGAGATTCGTTTGAATGATCTTTTGTAAAGGTATATGTCGAGACTTGAACAAGAAGGCGTTCTGCGAGACGCCTGCTGCATTGACAAGGATATCCAACCGTTTCTATATATTCTGTTGTGTCAGGTATAGCTCCATGGGGGTACAGATATAATTCTAAGTGTAGTGAATGAATGTTGATTTTGATACTTGGTCATAGAAATTAGGGTAGCTTGGTTGCTTACATCCCTCCAGTCCCTCATAATAAGATCAGTCCACTCTTGCGCATTCGCTACGTTAAAAACCGCCACACCGTGCTGCTGCGACGAGTCCTTACTTGAGAGGGACGCCGCAGCTTCGGCGAGTGTCTCGCTGTCCCGGCCGACGAGCGTACATGTTGCTCCTTGCAAAGCGAATAACCGGGCAATAGCCAAGCCTATGCCCCGGCTGCCGCCCGTGATGATGCATTCTTTGCCAGCCAGGGATAGCATCGTGTAGCTCCCCACTTTCGTCTCAACTCGGGCTTATCCACTCATTGAAGTAGTATTTTGTCTAAAATACTAGTTAACAGCTTGTCGCCGCAAATTTCATTACCGCCGCGACGCCACAATGCAGAAATAGCTGTAGTCACGTGGGTTGTTGGTGACTTTGAGGTTTTGAGAACTGATACCCAATTCGTACAAGATCAAAAATAATACATGTACGAAATTTCCGAAGTATCTTCAAGTTACCTAGTTTGGTGGCCGCCAAGATCGGGTCTAGTAAGGCGGCACGGCAGACATGGTTGGACCAACAGTACCAAGGTAAATTGCAATTGAGACCCTGATTTGACCTGATTAGCTCATTCGCTCTGTGTACAAGCTCCATGCAACTTTCCCCTGAAAGCCCGTCAACTTCCAATCGGTTTTCAGGGGTGGGTTCGAATACAACTCCTCCCTAGCCTACTTACGGCGTACTTTACGGGACCCGAGGACGCCTAACGGAACCCCTGAAAAAGGCTACAGGGCTAAGTTTTACTACATAGCACGGCTCTACTGGTCCGTGGACCTTCTCCAGGCTTTTTACTAAGAGTAAGAGATAAGCAACGGCGCAGCAATGGACGAAAGACTGACGACACGAATGTGGGGGTGATCGATTGGTGATTTGGAGAAAAAACACAGGATGTCCATTCTGATTTGCGGTCGGCTTCAATTTAGAGTTGATCCCAAGAAAAAAGTTGATGTTCTGCAACGACGGGGACGGACGGAGACAGACGAAATTCAATATTGAAGTAACCTTAACATAACAAGAAAAAATACGAAAATACGACAGACAATACGAAATATCAACGACGGCCAAGATAGATGGTAAAAACTTATCTGCCTCTATTTACATTTACACTTTATCCAAGCCAAAAAAGATATTCTTAGTAGAGAAAAAGATCAAAAAGAATACAACACTTGGGTAGATATTTTGAAAAAGAACAGTAAGAAAAGGGAGGAGAGGTAAAAATCAGACGCGAGAGCATTTGTGGCTGAGAGTGTTGATCGATTTGATCGAATCCTACTTACTATTGCCTCTACTGTTATTCACCTTTCATTTTATCTCTTATTACCGGCTTCATTTTATAATTACTCGGTTATATACCGTATATATATGTCTTATTCTATCTTCTTCATCCTTACCGCACTTTACAAATAACCACCTTCCTATTCGACGATTCCAATCGCAGGGAGACGCTCAGACCGACCGATTAGCCCTGAATACCGAATTCGATGCGCGAACATCTCCGCCGAACACCACCTTCGATTCGAACAATTGACCCGACCGGGACCGGATCGCCGCCAGTCGCCTCCCCCACGTTCATGCTACCGTCTAGATCCAGGAGGACAAAGCCGCGGATCCGATGAATGCCAATCACTCCCACGCCAATGGCGGCGCGGGGCCTACGAAAACTAATAAGGCGGTCGCCGAGGAGAAGCCGCCCGTGATAGACGCCGGGCTACGGAGCTTGGACCATTGTACGTGTGACGTTTACTTTTTACGCGAACTAGAGACGAAAAAGGAGGTGTGACCGCTTGAATCCGGTCGTTCGATGTTGCGCATGCGAATAGTTTGCTACCAGCGGTCGCCCGATGCAAGACATGCCACATACACACGTACCTCGCACCTAGATACACGTTAAAAGGGACTCGGAGCCGAGGTTTAACACGTGGGGTGGCTTTAATCATATAACATTTGGCACATATGCGATAAGGAGGACCCTACATGCTAATCCATCTTGCGTCCGTACAGACAAACGCGCCCTCCCTAAATGGCGGTACGACTTGCGACAACGAGCCCTCCCTCTCGTACGATGGGAAACCCCATATCTAGCTTGGATGCAGGCTAAGCTACGCTCGCCCGCACTCGACAGCTACTTCGCGATCACCGCCAACCTCGGCACCCATACCTTCTTCATGATCGGCCTACCCATCATGTTCTGGTGCGGAAACGCCTCGTTCGGCAAGGGGTACGTCTCCCTACCCCCTTCACCACATACCTACATACATACCTGCGGGGCAAAAAGGATAGCTAGCTAATACAGAACCCCCAGGATCGTCCACATCCTCGCGTCAGGCGTCTTCTTTACCGGCTTCGTCAAGGACTTCTTCTCGCTCCCGCGCCCGCTCTCGCCGCCCCTGCACCGCATCACGATGTCGGGGTCCGCGGCCCTCGAATACGGGTTTCCATCGACGCACTCCGCGAACGCCGTCTCGGTCGCCGTCTACGCGATCCTATGCCTGCACGACCCGTCGAACCCGTTCCAGCCCAGCACGCGGACCGCGCTGGAGGCGCTGGCCTACTTCTACGCGATCAGCATCGTCTTCGGGCGGCTGTACTGCGGCATGCACGGGTTCGTGGACGTGGTGATCGGGTCGATCATGGGCGCGGTGCTCTCGCTCGTCGAGTTCTACTACGGCCCCGCCCTCGACGCGTACCTGCTCGCCAACGGCTGGACCAGCCTGTGCGGCATGCTGCTCATTATTGTTATTCTCATTAGGGTCCACCCCGAACCCGCCGACGATTGCCCCTGCTTCGACGACAGCGTCGCCTTCGCTGGCGTTATGATGGGCCTCGAGATCGGCACCTGGCGCTTCGCCCGCTCCGCCTTCGCCGACATCCCCTTCGACCTGGCGGCCCTCGGCTGGCCCGCCGTCGCCGCGCGCGTGCTCTTCGGGGTCCTGGTCATCTTCGCGTGGCGCGAGGTGGCCAAGCCGTCTCTGCTAAAAGGGCTCCCGCATCTGTTCCGACTCATCGAAGACCACGGCCTCAGTCTCCCGCGCCGCTTCTTCATGCCCGCTTCCGAGTACAAGAATATCCCCCTGCGTCTACGTGTCGATAACGTCATGCCGAATGTCAGCGACTTGCCGAACTTGATCACCGCCGTGAGACACCCCGGACGAGGGAGATCGGTCAGTGTGGGCCCGCAGAGCGCGGCTGATGCGTACGAGACGCTTGCGTATCGCGAGAGGAGACGTAGGGAGAGTGTTAGTGCCGGCGGCGGTAGTAATAACGCCGGGAACCCCGGCACCGGTGCTGGGGCTGGGGGGTTGCGGAATAGGGGGAGTGTCCAGGATATGCGACAGCCGCCCCAGAGTAGCAGCAACGATAACAGTACCAACAGTAATGGTAATAGCGATAAAACCAGCGACCCAGCGCGCAGCTCGGCCGTTAGTGGGAGCCGGCCTAGCGACTTCGAGAAGATGATGGGCGAGGGCACCGTCGTGGTTTCGCCGCCCGAGGACGCGACGGGCGACGAGGAGCCCGACGTGTATATCGGGCAGCAGGACGAGCTGGGCGAGCACGAGGTCTTTTCGAAGCTGGTGAAGCCGAGAGTCAGGTACGATGTCGAGGTTGTTACGAAGTTGGTTGTATATGCCGGTGAGTGTTTGTTCCTATTCCTTCTACACTCAATCTCCTTTTACTTCCGAAATTGAAGTGGAAGTTAAGAAATCTGGTTCAATATCGACTGACTGTAAACTCCAGGCATCGGCTGGTTAGCCGTCGAGATCATTCCTGTACTCTACGAGGTCATCCCCGGATTGGGCGCCGGACACCTCCGGGTGGCGTGACCGCGGTCGAGGTTGGGGTGAGACAGGCTGGTAAGACGCTTGGCGTTACGTGTCACTACCGTGTGATGCGTGACGCGTCTCTTGGGATATGCCGTAATACTTATTACGCCTTACGACACCTGGTGTTGTTGCTACGTCGTATTTGGCTTGGCCTTGTCTTGCCCTCCTACTCTTCCGCCAGCGGTATAGGATCACCCTTTGGGGCTTCTTGTATATATTTTCTTCTGGTATCGATAATATTATTTTTTCAAGTTCTAAACCGCGATCGTCGTTTTGGGTGTGAATAGTTGCTAGATTAGTGAGTGATCGAGCTACTCCCCAACATATATATAGCCGACCAACTGTTCCTCGTGAAGGCTATCTAGGTATCTTCGAAGCATCATGCAAGCTCCATACAGTGGGCAGTCCAGAACCAGGAATAGAAAAAAAGTCAAAAAAGACGCCAGCTGGGGGAATTGAACCCCCCAGCCCTTGTGGGCGTGAAAAACCACCATGATTTTTACTCCCGGGGGGTGCGTGCCACAGGTAACTGAGCTACCTGGGGTCTGCCCCCGGTGATAGAACTACTATCTATTGTACTTTATAACCCTTAGATCCAGTGCTCACCGGTAGATTGTACATTTATTTATATGATGGCCACTGTGTGCTGCTGCCACCGTTGGTCCATGCACTGGGGACACGTTCAGCTGTGTTGATAAACATAACAGATGATATTGTATATTTAGGTACAACCACTCGACCTCCCCAGGTAGATAAATACAGATGAATCCTAATATCCAACGCTATAGCTCCAAAAATAGTATCTTGATGATCTCTCAAATCATGCATAATCGCCCGTAAATGCTCAATATCCCTATCCGTCCATCCCTATACCCCCGACGCCAGTGACTATCCAAATCACCGATCGGTTAGTGATTCCATACAATTTAGCTTCATGACGTCGCTTGCAGTTTTGATTATCATGCCGTATTGGAACTCGCAAAACGAGGCGCGACTTCCTAGTCGTACCTCAGGTCCCGATCCTACTAACTCAGAAGATAAGCCGGTGGTGGCGTCCGAGGCAAAATCATATCCGCCTCGGGGACATCTACCCTGCGGTCTTGTCTATGGGTTTCATATGCAGGGAGACCGTCCCACACCGTCGACCCCGACCACGTCGTGCTCGCACCATCCGTCGTCGTCATCGAACTATCATCGTCGTCGCTCCAGCCGTAACAGCGAGTGCAGCAGCGGTCGCAACAGTGTCCGCATTTGTCCCCGCCGAGCACGGCTATACACGACCAAAAGACGAAAACGGTGAACATGGGAATCGCTCCCACGATAAACGCCAGCGTGAAGCCCACGCTGGCTGCCGGGATTACTAGCCACCGCGGGAAGCAATAGTAGTGGTCTTTGTCGCACCGGGAGAGCGCTGTCTTGATGCCCATTCCCGCGCATGCGAAGAAATAGATCGTGAGAAGAATGTACATTGTTGCTACTATAAGGCCGATGTTAGTGATGGCGCTTCGATATAGCGTATGCGAGGCATATCCCGGGCCCTGTAGTCTCCCAGCCGGCTTGGTTGGAGTTCTCGCTTCCGAAGCAGGACGGAGGTTAGGGATGCTTCACGTGGAGTAGTTACTTACCTGTCGACGATGAGAATATACCGAGCGGTGTATAGTCGAGGGGCGGTGGTTCGGTTCTTGGTTCCATCAAGGAAGCCGCCGAGAGATGATTTCCAGCGAGGGGCGCCATGTTTCGTTTCTCGTAAGTAGGTAAGAGTAGGTATCGAATAACACTGTCTTTCGTATATGTAACCAGGCAAGTAGTTGAAGAGATTGAAATTGAGATCGAGACCGAGATGAAAAAGGAGAAGTTTGGTTAAGCACCTGCTCGCTTGCTCCCAAGACGTGCTTTTTTGACTGAGGCTCTCATGATGATTACAGTTCCCATCCGAAGAGCTTGAAGACGCCACATGCGACGATTTAAGTCGACCCAACAACAGGACGAACCTCAGGCTTCTAGTGCGATGTATAAATAATTTCAATGCTATGTCTAAAGGTAGTTGAGTTTACTACCTGAGAGTTGTAGAGGGCTAGCTACGTTGCTCGGAGCATAATTTCTGAGCAAGTGATCAAGATAGTTCGTCAGAGGGTTAAGCTAAGTATATTTCCTATAGTATATTAGTCCCGTTATTAACTAGACCATTATATCATAACGAACCGGATCATAGCACTTAGTCCGACCATTCGTTCTTCCGCTTTGGAGTTGATGAAATTTAAATCGAGGCTTGGTACTAGTCTCAGCACTTATGAACTATGTAAAAGCCACCTTGTATTAATCTTAGAAGCTGCTTTCACCTAGGTAGTTGTAGAAACGTTAGATTAAAAAAGAGCAAATTTTTGTTCTAATAGAAGGCTTGGGCTTGTATTAGTGTGTAGGTTATCTATCTCATTACTATGGAAATACCATGAGATAAGATGACTACGGGAGCCTCGATTCCGATGTTCGTATGTTCGAGACATTACATGTACTCCTCAAGGCTGGCTAGTTGTCCAGCAATGTACTATTGGTACTGGCTGATGGGCTCCCTTAGAATCATGCACTTCACTGCTTAGTTTATGGTGTTTGGTAGCAGTCTACAAATAATATCGCAATAAGATCTATGAATATCCTTTCTGACCTCAGATCACGATCCAAGAGAGTAAAACATGTAAGTAGTGGCGTAGGAATATAGCGATCCTTCATTATAGAGTAGTTCATTAGAGGGATGGATGAAATACCGACAAGATACTAAACATCTGAATCTACAAGGCGACGCATTAGCTGAAATATAGAATAGCATACAATGACACTTCACGTTTTATCACGGCAATAGCAACTTTCTGCCTTAGTGTTGACTAGGCATTATGCTCCAAGAACCACGAATCGAGTCACCAATACGAAATTTTGGTATCTTGTGTCAATTAACCCCGTTGTTGATTGCCCCCAATATAGCCTCAAGACTACTACCCTATCTAGTTTGTGAGATAAGAGTAGCCACTCCTAGAGAAGATCCTGGTATTCCTTTGATTCCCTGACCTCATCCCTTAGTCTTTTTTTTCTTTTCGTAAATCCTTATCCTCGACCTCTCATTCCCTGGGCCATATCCTGATACCTCTGAAATATCCTCGACGATATCCCTAGTCGGCGGATTGATTTTCGGCAAGAAGGTCGTGATACTCTCGTAGCTGGATGGCCAGGAGGATCCTAGCTCGAATCTTTCGTGCTCGGATTAATTCTTGCAGGTAATGCGTTATTTGGTCCACGGACTGCCTGACTTGGGCCTTGTCGCGGCCTATGGCCTCGATGCGTTGGTTCATCTCCTGCTTCTCTCGTTCGACCTCTTTCATCCTGTGATTCAGTTCTTTATTGAGCTCGGCCACCATCTCTGAGAGTTCTTTGAGCTCCTTGAGAATTTGGACCTCGTCTTCCTCCAATTTCTCGTATCTTTCTCTGAGCATCTGTACTTTAGTTCGCTCTTCGGGTTTCTTGCCGCTCTCGTCCTGCTATAGGTACGTTGGTGAGTTATAATCATGGACTTGTGAGTGAAATGAATGAAGCATACCTCTTCAGTCTCTACAGAGACTCCAGTTGCGGGCTCGCCGCCCTTTTCGCCGTGAGAGTCACCTGCTGCCATTGCGCCGTGCGAAGTCGCCTCCTTGTTGTCGACGTGGTCGGCGGTCTTAGCGCCGGGGGACTCGTCGGCGGTAGTCATGATGGGCATTTGGATGGTCGGCGATGAATATCAGAAGTCGTAGGGTAGCATGAAGCCAAATGCGACAAAGGTTGATTGAAAATGCGGCGGATTCATAAGAATCAGGTTGAATTGGTAGTTGTAGGTAGAACGGCGGGCCAACAACGCGACGCTGAAGGAAACGGTGTTGTAGGAAGAATGGCGCTTGAACTTCAAAGCAGGAAAACATCAATTGATTGATTGAAGAACGTCGCGTGACTCATCTAGGTACCTAGAGCGGCGGTCGTTATTGCCCTTTACTGCGTGCAATTCTGCTCAAATTAAAAAGAGGCAGTAACGTCGATAGGAAAGTACGTTGGCTTTGAGCACCTTGCGCCGGTAGGCACGGTTAAGGGCATAAATACTATGTACTCTACCATAGAGAACCAATGAAGAAGAACAAACAGCATAGGGGCAATTATTTAATTTTATCTCTAATCCCAGGTACCTCTTAACAGTCCAGTCGCTGTGGTCCTGTATATGATATGCTCGTCGATATAAGCAGTCCTTTCCATTTATGATTAAAAGCTGTCGTAGCTCTGGTCTAATCTATAAAGGGTATAATTTGCTAACATTGGACTACGACGTTAATAATATAGTCCATCATGGGATGTTGAGACTTAGATAATACCTATCTTAGCAGTCGCAGAGTCACATATTCCGCCACGCTAGAAACCGCGATGAGATATCTCTGTGAAACCTGAATGCGCTTAGTCTCATTCCTGGTCATGCCACATACAACCTTCCACGGGATAGGGTAGGCTATGAGGCCCGGTGGAAAGGTCGACGCGAAAAGGGGAGGGGGTGAGGTAACGCGACGGTAGGCCTTGCAACGACTAAGAAGGACGTAATTTAGGCCGGAGGGAGATTGGCAGCCATGATTCGACAATCTAATATCCTCGACCGCCGTTGCTGCTCTACACCCCCACTCCTTGGATCTGGTTCTGGAGGCGCAAGCCTGCCTTATATTAGAGTCGGAAGAAGGATTCTGTATCTACCCTGCGAGGGGATTGGCGTGAACGGTAACCTTCTCGATGAATACCCTCTCCTTCGGCCGATTCTTCTTGTCTACATCGATCGCCTCTAGTTTCGCCAAGGTAGCAAGACTGTCATCTCCGATGAGCTTGCCAAACACGGTATTGAGGCCGTCCAGATGCGGCGCCTTGTCGAAGATGACGAAGAACTGCGAGCCATTGGTACCGGGCCCCTTATTTGCCATTGAGACAACCCCCCTCGCATTATGCTTGAGAGCTGGTCGGATCTCGTCCTCGAACGTCCCACCCCATATTGATCGACCTCCTTTTGGGTTGTCTGGTGTTGGGTTCGCAGGGCCACCTGTCTGTATCATGAAGCCAGGGATTAGGCGGTGAAATGGCGACTCGTCATAGTAATTCGACGCGCAGAGGGCTAAGAAGTTCTATGGCTTCGTTAGTTACTAACTAGTAGAACAAGTTGAAGCTTCAGCTAACCCTACCTCGGCAGTCTTGGGAACGCTTTCGCAGAAGACTTCAATCTTGAGATCGCCTTGGGATGTATGTAAAGTGACAGACATGATGTCGCGAAGCTTCAAGGTAACATGGTCGACCAATTGAAATTCGGCTATTGCAGCCTCGGGACGTCTTGGTATACCTCTATCCAACGATATGTGATCGCAGATAAAAGTGGACAAGGTGACGTTGGAGGTTGGTTTAAAAAAAGTTGCGATTTCACGATAACGAGCTGTGGGGTTACAGAGTGGAGGAGGCTAAAAAAGAGACCGACCGAATCCAGGGGCCAATGCGGGGGGCTACTACTGTCTGCCCACCTACATAGTACCAAGTAAATACTAACCGTGGAGTCTCTAAATTGATTGGACAGGGTCCGGTTAGGGCTGCTAGGTCTCTCCTCGTAGCGAGCGGACTCGGCATAAATGCTTGTCTGCAGGTCGCATTTATTGACCTATCGTCATAGCTCCCGGTTAGAATTCCCATCTGTCATCCATTCCCAAATAGAACGCTTCGAGAGAGACAGACACGTGGGATCAACATCTGCGAATCATTCATCCCCTTATTCCCGGGAATCATTCTCTTCCATTGGGCTTAGCTCTCACTTAATATGTAAAAAATTGGTTGGTGTACTGAAGGGTTACATTGCTGGGCGGCAAAGGCTCTCATGCACATGCAGCTTTGCAATGGGTGGCATTATGTGGCACTTCGATTACTAGCGTAGGACTTTTGGCATCTTGTCCACTCATTGTAAGCGCTAAGCGCAGCTGATGTCGAAAGGGCTTGGTTTGGACAATTCTTACAAATAATCGTTTATTTTCTGCTCGACTAACTGCTCTTGTCGAATCATCTCTCCTCCTTGGCTTCTATTAATTGTTCTGATTAAACCATACTCACTAGCCCTGTATTTTAGGAAACGAATTAGTTTTAGTTGTATATCGACTATCCGGCCCTTTTAGACGAGCTACCATTCATACTGCCCTTTATATAACGCCCCTTAATAGGTATGCGGAGGGTCAACTTGAACGTTGAAGATAGCAGTGCTTTGTGGGGGGAGCATCAACTAAGACTAGCAGGGGTAAACTTCAAATCGTCAGCCTCATCCAGGTTGCCAGGTTTCGGCTCCCACTCGGCCCCCAAACCAGAGAACCCTTCTTCTGTACGTTCTTGGGCCACTTGAAGGTACGCATTTCCGCCCAAAAGGGCTCCCATGCAAAGGGCAATCCGTCTCACCATCCGGAGTTGCACTCCACGTGTGGCCATGCATGGGGCCTGTCCAGGTACCCCTTTTCCCTTTTTCTCTTTATTATACATTACTAAGCTATATCTATCTATAAATCACACAATCCCGGGTTGTGTCGCGAGCAATGTTAGGGCTCAACTGTTGATGGTATTTCGTACAGGCAAGTTCGCATATGTGGATGTCCTTGTACTATGTAATAACGTCCATGGGTATTGATTAACCTAGTATGAGTATGAACAACGTACGACAATGTCAAATAACCTTCGAGTAAAATAACTGTATCTAATGGACATTATGCCCGCTATGTCGGCTTTCGGTCAGTTTTGTCATGGGTAGAATTATGAATATATTCCAAACTCTAGAAACATGTTTTGTGACTTACATGTATGTCTGTAAGTGTGGGTTGGGTATGAAGAATAAGGTCGCTTTATATGTAGGACTAAAGTGGAATCAACGCTAGCTGGAACCGTTGAGATCTGTTTGGTATAACCAGTAGAAACTCATGTATTTTTTATGTGTAATTCATCATTACCATATTCGCCTGTTTCCTCGAGTGCTTCTCGTATGTGCTGCAGAAAATGGTGTTCATCAATGAGGAACAAGGTAAAAGTTATAGTGGATAATAAGAATATAGGTCGCCCTAATAGGCACTATCTACAAGGTACAGTGCCTTATCGTTGTAGGTTCCAAGGTTCCAAGGTTCAATGTTGTAGGTACCTGATTCCTTGAGGTCCCTGACCTATCACACTACCTCCACAAAATACCTAGCCGCCCGATTCGGAACCGCCGTCCATTGGCTTTCAATTCAGACAATTCAGATGGGAAGTTTCCCCAAATCCAAATCCTCGTGCTTCCTATAGCTGCCAATTTCCCCATTCAGCTTCTAGCTTTCGGGCAGGTGGTATCTGTCAGATTTCTCACCTATTTTACTGCTCCCAGCCTGGGGAGCCGTTCAATGTTCCCTCAACTCCCACCTTGTTACCCAAAATCTAAATGACGGCACAGGAAATAAAAAAACAAATATCCCGACTTGTTCGCATATAGTCAACTTGTGTGTGGGGTTGGGATAAATTGAAATCGACACGGTCAACTGGTGCCATTCATTATTGTTCTCCTCAAAGAAAGCAGAAAGCAAAAAGCAAGAAGCCAAAAAAATAGGTCCCAATTCAATGTTAATCGATCCCCGGCTTCGCCTCTGCATGTAGCCTAGAACCTTAACCCCCCCTCCAAGTTGGCACCTTTTCGGCTGCCAATTTATCAAATCAATCAATGTCCACGGCGTTAGTGGTTACATAAGTTACCTACCTACTACCTAGTACCTAACGTCGAACCTAGGTTTAAGTCCTACGAATTGAAGCTACGGAGCTTTCAAACCTACCATCTTCAACCTTCGAACTTAGGCGATACCCACCTCCTATACCTCTATACCTCTATACTATAGATATTCATATAGTACGCGGCTTGTTCTTGGCGAATATCGTCGTTACCATCTATCGAACCGAACGTGACCATTGTCAAACCCGTCGGGCTGTGAACCTGCTGTCAAACTCGAACTCCGCGTCCTTACCCTTACCTCAGCCACCCGTCGCCATCAGCAACCACGCAACCGCTTTCTTTACCGATTCCTGCATCCCACTTTCTGCAACCCTCCACATTCGATTTCCTCGATAGGCAACACTGGACCCCATCCTCCAGCCCGATACCATAGCAATTTCGGTCGCAAATTAGAATTCTACGCGAGTCTGGACGATATCGGTTGCGACAACCCGAATCCTGACATGTAATGCTTCCATATTTTATTCTGGACCGTCTGAAAATCGATCGCATTTCGCAAGGCGTTAACGGCTCGTAGCCGTCGAGGGATAGATGCGCCCAGCCACGCTGAACCTTTATCTTTTCCACCACCACCAGCTGGGCGCAACGCGCGAAGAAGATGGCAGAACGAATTCAGGCTTCTGTCCGGGTGTCCGGACCTCCAAATAGTAGTTTTCTCGTTGGGTATCCCGGAATTTCAGCGACCTTGGTAAGTTTCGCACTTGGTTCTTAGATCTCGGTGTTTATTTATCGGTGTCGTCAATGTGGGGGTGGGCGCCGTTCAAGCGCGGAGTCTTAGAGCCTTTCGCTACCTCCAGTATAATTAGTCGCCTGACTCGACCCGACTTGACTGACAAACCTCTTGTAGCCGCGCATAGAAGGGAAGGTTGAGATACGACCGTCGTCAGGGTGGTCGGCTCCCGTCTCTATCTCCTTGGTGCGAATATGTCTACAAAGGAGGGAAACAATTCATCCAGCAGCTGAAAACGTTGCCAAACGCCACCTTGGTACCCCTCGACGCGATACCACCGATGTTGTTGGGAAGGAACTATTACTATACCGATGCACGACAGGCAAAGAGGCAGAAAGTGTCGTTGCGATGGATCTGCCATTCGTTCTATTTATTCCATTCGGACGAGGCGGCGGGGAGACAAATAGAAGGATACCACCGGCGTCGTTACAGCTTCCAAGCAGGACCGCAGAGACGTATTACGAACTAGTAGTAACCGTCCAGCAAGGGTCGAGCATACAGAATAAATACGCATTCCCCGTGCCATTGCAACGGTACGATACCCTGTCGACCTTTGGAATGTACAACCGACCCGAGAACAAGGTTGCAACGTCTGATAACATAGTGACGCTTGGTATCTCGCTTCCGAGGTGGAGTTACGGGCCCATGGATCCTATTACAGTATATATTAAAGTCGCGCCGAATCTGGATTGGATGAGTAAGGCGAAGAAGGTCATGGTACAGAAGATCACGCTTGGGATTGAGGAGGAGATCACATACAATCCGGAAGGAGACGAGCCAACTAAGAAAGTGAACAGGCTGGCGAAAAGCCCCTACAGCATCGGGCAAAGATTGACGGAACAAGGTTTTGTCACTAACTTGGGCATTATCTTTCCTCATAAGGACCTGAGAGACTCCAATGGGGTCATTCGAAGGGGGCAACCTGCCTTCCCAAATTACGGGATCACGTCGTTCACAACTACATCAACGCTCTACAAGATCGAGTTCTTTCTTACGGTCAAGGTATGCGCGCACATATTTGACGAGGATAACGCATTGGTAATATACGAGCCGTTGCTGACACATGTTGTATTATAGGCACAATTGACGTCTGCCCGCGATATTACCCTCCGACAACCTATCGTTATATGTCCGCTAGATCATCAAGCGTGCAAAGAAGAAATGGATGCTATCGAGCAAGCAGCGAAAGATGCTTCTTCAGTCGACCCGAATAACCCGATGATGCCACCGGGAACCATTATCTTGGCTGATGCCCCTAACTCCCTAGCCGCATTGGGTCTTTGTCTCGTGGGAGGGCAGAAGAAGCCGTTGATCGAATGAGGCTCGTCTTACGAATCCGATACGACCGGATCGCTTATTCTCATTCTTTGCGTGACGTAGTGTATGGGGCATCATGACCCATCAAACCGAACTGATGAGCGTGTGCTTTTGCGAACGCCCAAGCTCCCCTCTGTTCCATCGGACTTGGCATTTGAGAAAATTCGTTTCGCCTAGAAAAATATCTACACTCGAATTATCATGAACGCGTTACCACCGTACTTGCCAAGGCTAGCGCGAGCGAGGCTTGCATCGCCAATACGACGGTAGTATGCTGGTTTAAGGCGCGGGATATTGAACTCGGCCGCTCGCACGACGGGACCGTCCGAAGCGCGAAGTCCTACGAATTATCTTGGTCCCTAGCGATTTTGCGGGGACGCGCCAGCATAAGACGTATCCTCGACCTCCCCAGCGAATTATACGAACACTACACAGGACATGGGTATGATCTACTTGATAATCATATTCGCCTGGAGATAGTTAGAAGGTGTAAGGACGGGGCCCACGGGCCCTCTATTTGGTAGGAATAATTTTGCGTTTGAAGGATATTGATACCATCGTAACGGACTTAGCGGCGTTACGGTTATACATCCTTCCCGAGGCGCGGATAAGATCGGAGAATGGAGTACCAGACGATCGGCCTCCGGGCATTTTAAGGAGAATATTGAAGGAGGATATAGCTGAATGGTGTCGAATTTCCCCGCCTGTAGCTAAGACAGGAGGACCATGCATTATCCGGCGATATTTCAGCCCCTCCGAGATTCTGTCAAGCTGAATAGTTAGCGCACTACCGAGGCGCACTCTATAGTAGGTGCCAGCAGGGTGTTCAGAGGAGTTGGTACGATTTACGGAGCGTTGGATCTTTGGAATTGCATTTATGTGTACAAATGTCGCACCTCTCACGATTTCAGCTCTCCGGGCGTTGGCGCTGAGAGCATTGGGTGAAGATACGAGAAGGCGTTCCAGTGTCACGAGAACTTGGCCGGCGCATGTTGATCATTCATTGCTCAAGAGCAATGGCAATTGTATTGAGGCTGTCTGAGCCGCTCAGCAAATAGTACGATATAGGTCAATCCTAGAACGTTGTTGATACTACATAATTCGTCTGGCTTATTGCCTACTTGAATAAGAACACTCAATCGAGCCGTGATCTGTTAGAAAGTCGTTGTCCATTGCTTTATAATGGCTAGTTACCTAAATGATATGTCTTCTAATTTGTTAAGGCTCCAGCCTACTCCCGCCTAAATCCAGGGGGGCTAGGAACTGTTCAAATCCGTATATAGTATGACAATCGAATAGAAAATGAATAGCAAAAAGAAAAAAAAACGAATACTTCATTATAGGAAGAATGCAAAAGATAAATGTTATGAGAGCTGCAGGATTCGAACCTGCGCGGTTTCCCATCGCGGATGTTACAAGGTATTCGTTAGAATGACCTAAACACGACGCCTTAACCACTCGGCCAAACTCCCATTGATTGTTGAAGTGTAGGGATCCAATGCTGGATTATATCCCGCGTGCGGCACCGCAAAAGTTTTCACTGAGAAGGAGGGGCATGGACTGTGCTGATTGGGTCAGTGCGTGCAGGACAAGGTACCCACTTACGGGCAGCTAAGCTTAAGGTTTACGGGGCCTGCAAATTCAAATGCATGTGAGTGATGACTGATGAGTCTAAGTTCTACTGACGGTGAAGGATGGCAGCGAGTTGAACACATATACACTACATATGTGCTCTACCTAGTTATTTAAGATTCGGAGTACCTGATCTATCCTCGCTCTACCGGACGGGATAATCCTAGTGCCGCGAAGAGGCCATCAAACATCAGCGCAATAGTATTTCGAGCTTGACACGTGACACTGTCTAGTCATACTATCCCACTTACACAAATCTCGAACTATCATCGGAACTCGGGTCACTAGTTCCCTCGGGAATCCCCTCATAATGGCCTTCGACGACGAGGACCCGGTCCCCACGGCCCTCACGCCCACACCCGGAGACCAAGGCAGCGGCGTTGGTGCTGACGATGCACCATCGCTGGAGGACGCTCTCGCAGAAGAGATGCAAGACTTCCGCCTCTTCGCCGCTCTTTTCGACAAGAAGCAGGCTTCAGGCAAGACCCTGCGCCGCGGCGAGAAGGACTTCGAATCTCACGGCACGCGCGCGCAGCAGGGGGCATTAGACGCGAGTCGCCAGGCTATGCATGATGTGCTGAACTACACGCGCTCGCATAAGCCGAGGGACCATACGCGCGCGTGGTATTTTCCGGACAAGTGGGCAGATGTGCCGTCTGCTGAAGAGAGGGAGGGTGAGAAAGGTGCGGGGCTGTGGGCGCGGGAACGGGTGGTTGTCGTGGAGGATGAGATTAGGGGACCGCTTGGCCAGAATACGGGAAGGGTTGTTACGGGCCTCGAGGCGTATAAGGGGACGCCTGGGTGGTTGAAGACTTGGCTCTTGCCGGAGGAAGCGCTGTATATGGTTGAGCGAGGCTCCCTGGATCTCTGGTGGCCGGCGCGAGGTATTGAGGACGTGTTCCCGACGAAGCAGGATGGTGAGAGCGGAACCAGCGACCAACAGGGCAGGCAATTCGAGGACTTCGAACTCGGAGTCCCGCTTAGCTTCCAGGCGGCATACACGCTGCTAATCGGCGAGGACGGTCAAAGGGGAAAGATTAGCCTCGAGAAATACCAAGTCTACGCCAATCTCCGGCGCACGGGATATAAGATCATGCGCGCAACCGCCATGGCACCTCCACTAACAGCAGTTCCAACGGAATCCCCCCCTCAAGCGCTATGGAAGTGGTTAATCTCCCTCTTCCCCACCGCGCCGCAGCAATCCCACCCGCCCTACGGGCCCCTCGTCAAACCAGGCCTCTACCGCTCGTACAACCCCATCTTCACGCAACTCGCTCTCCTCCCACGCCATAAACCCTCGCCACAACCGCACCCGTCGACTCCTGACCCCCAGGACCCCTTCCGCATCCACTTCCACGTCTGGAAGAGCAGCACCTCCTTCCCGAAAACCAAGCCCCCCGCTCCGGACTTCCGCATCGCTGTCGCAGACGCCCGCGCGTCCGACGTCCCGACGCTCGACGAGCTGACCGCGCTACTGGAGCACTGCACACCGTGGGACCCGCCGGAGGCGCAGAAGAAAGACGGCGCGGGCGGGGGTGTGGGCGGTGTGTACCGCCGCCTCAAGCACGGCTGGCGCAATGTGATTGTCGCAGTGAACGATCGTGGGATTATTAGCTACATACGCTTCGGCGAGATGGCGTTCGCGGAGGAGAGGCTGTATGAGAGGGTTGGGGGTGCCGGGCGCGGCGGGAAGGGGAAGAGAGGGGGACGGATGGGGAGGGGAGGGAGAGGTGCAAGGGGTGGCAGAGGGAGGGGAGGACGCGGTGGGTGAGTGAAGCGAGCGCTGCCTTGGGATTTGGCTCTTAAGTAAGCTAGATTTGATGCCTCATGGCCTTTTACGTGTTGCGCAAGAATGCGCCGGAATGATATAGATGAGGAATAGAGGCACGGTGATCTCTAATATTAGATCATCCGAACAACCCATCCGAGTCGGTCAATGAACAGCTCCTCTACCTAATTATCAGATAGGGATCGCCTTATCGACGCGTATATAGCCCATGGCTCCCAGGCGCGGGTTGCGATATCAAGAAATACAAGACGAAGCATAACACTGACCACACCCAAGTGCATCACTCTATATAGACATATCGTTTCTACGTGTTTTCTGTGAATAACCTTTAGTTTCGATGACTAATAAAGGGCGCGCATGCCTTTCCACTATCTTCGCCAGGTACTCTCTAGGCTTATGAAATCAAACTCATGCTAGCTTCAGGTGTGCGATATGCGTAATGATTTATATACTACAGCATCGCAAGAGCTTCACCCGTGAAGCTAGATTATACATTCCATCTATTACGAGTGGAATCTATTATTTCAGATCTCGATGCGGATAGGTCTCGAAAGCGTCGTCAACTATTGCGATGGTCTTCCCAGTAAGCCCGGCCTAATACTCATCCAGTAGAAAATATAATGGATATTATCGCACGTGAACTCTTTCCGAAAGTAGGTATGTATAGAAGCTCTATGCGACTTATACTACGTAGCTCTAGCCGAAAAGTCATATATCATATCTACCGCCCCGATGATATTTCTTGGCTGGGCGCGACATAATGCTTGGGACGACCTACATCTACTTCGAAAATGGAACGAATTTCTATTGGCTGGCTGTGCCAACACCGAGTAGGCTATGAGAGAAGACAATATGTCCTGATTCTATAATGTCCTTAGGCATTTATAAATGAATGTACGCATCTACCTACCGAAAGTGAACCGAAACTCCGGGTGATTCCCACCGTGTGGGGGGAAGCGAAGCGTAGCGTATGGAGAGAAAAATAGCTCTCTCCAGTCCCGCGACATATTTCCTCTAATGGAACCGTAGCACAACTGGTAACCGTATCACGAACATGTATCAATTGGAGGCACACACGATACGAAACCACATAGGAGAGCGATAAATCGATCGCCAGAGTGTTGCAGCTTGTGGGTTGGGTTTCTGTGGTACATCGGCGTCGGTATGTTATGTACCTATCCTGACTCGTCCTGTTAGGACACGAGGAGACGAGAGTTGCACAGGAGAGCCCTTGTGCTACAAGAACACCTATGATATTAAGTCCGGTGATTAAATCCCTACTCTTCTCGCTCTTGGTTTGCTCCGCGAAAAGGCCGGCAGATCTTCGTCGCTGTCTGATGCTGTCGTAATAGCGAACGGGGATCGAAAAAGCACGCAAGAGACGCCACGAATCATAAAAGTGTCATCGGCAGATTCGTTACTAGTAATAAGATTTATAGAGAGGGAATATCACATGATGCCGCGAGAAATTACCGTAAGGAGAGCCGTATATAGAAATCTTTTAAGTACTTATTCTCAAGTAGGGAGGTAGGTAGGTACAAATTCTGGACTTGATGGGTTCACCCGGGGCTTTTACAGGGGTTAGCAAGATTATTCGTAAAGAAAAAGTCTTGGCCCCTGCTTCTATTGAATTCTCTCAGTCTGCTAATCAACCACAAATATACGTAAGAGACGAGTTTACGTTTATGATTCAACCATAATCGCAGCTAAAGCCTGGATACTTCGGCTATGCTTCTAGTTTTGTCACGATTAACCCCGAGTTATGGATACGAAACCCGGATGAGTCCATAATTTGCGAATGCGACTTAGGGGGAGAAGAGTTGTAGGTACTGTGAGAGAAGCCTTTTAGGCAGTTTGGGAGGGGTATTGAGTTTGATTATTACCTGTTGGCGGCACCTTGTGTCGCCTAGCTCTGGTTCTGGTTCTTGTCTGGCTCTGCTTCGGTCAGACTTATTACCACTTACCATTGATCAAGACTCTGTCAGCCACTCCAGTTCCGTCAGATTTAGTATCCTATTCATCCAACACTCGATTTGCCAATCCACTCAGTCACGCATCAGTCAGTCATTCAGTCAGTCGGTCATTCCACTCATTCAATTCTTAATCAGTCAAATCTTCCGGACTTCGGTCGTACACGGACGCAGTGTCTATCAGCAGAGTCTCGACTGATGACATGATGGCGTAAGATTTGTGTATCATCGTACCCTATCAGGCACGACGATTACTGAGAGAGATAGAGAGTCTAGTTTAGACATGCAGCGTTTAAGTGTCCACGTTGCATCCTTCCTGGCCTCCACGCCTATTACCAGTATCATTCATATCATTCGCCGACTCTCAAACTCTCTGCGACACCCCCCGCTACTCAACTTGAGACTTGGTAAATCTGATGACTTGATGATTAGAGGTTACAATCCGGCGATCAGGCACATGCGATCGAAAACTCGTCCACCGCCAATTGAACATTAACAATTAATAGCAATGACTATAGCAAACTTGTCATCTTTAATAGCCTGGGGCCGGTTGCCTTGGCCCATAATCGTTGACGCTCACGTTGCTGATTGTATATTGTACTATGCATCAATTGATATTGATCATATGCTGATAGCCTCGGCCGATTTGGGGGGCTAAATGGACATCCACGCTATAATTACTAGATAGATCTACTATTACTGGGGGCTGGTTAGTTTCCGACCCTTGTTTCTTCTCATACCTCAGGATGCCTTAGGATGCCTTAGGATACCTTAGGTAGGTAGGTAGGTGTGTTGGAAGATAAGCGTGGCATGGCATTGAATTGGCATTTGCATGGCGTACTAGCCCACTCATCCAGTCATGGTCTTGGTCTTGGTCTTTAATAATCGGCCATGTATGTATGCGTCTATGTGTTACATACCTCTCACTACGATATATAACGAAACGCAACCACGGCGACGCTAGATAGGCAGGCTGACAATAGGACTTTCTTCCCCAAGTCCATGGCACTTGATCGAGGTCAAACCACCTTCATACTTATCGAGAGGAGCCCTCGGATACAGATTGGGTTGGGCAAGCGTTACACTTTCACCTTTTAATGTTAGTTACAGTAGCTGAAATCATCATCAAGGAGGGTAACGATAGGCACTGCGCCACAATATCGCAACTCGAAATGGTCAAAAAGCCAACACCGTAACATTGAACCTAGCTAACATCTCTTCTGATACAAGGTACTTTGCCTAATTGGTCTTCATAGAAGTGAAACAACCGTCTCGCCTAATAGTTTCCGACTTTCCGACATAGAAATCCGCGCGAACTTAGGATTCCTAATAAATATGATGAAGATCCTGTCGTTACTCAATTCTCACCTCGCGTCGTCTATCCATTTCCCGTCGCACTAAATGCTCGGCTTGGTAGCTGTACTCGAAACGGAAACGAAAATGATTTTCTTCCTGATTTTCCTCGTCCCCTCCTTCATCTACGCTTGATGCGATAGGGTCGTAGGTAGGATCAATTAGGATTCAGGTTCTCCCCATAGAGTGCATGTTACACAATGCAAAGCGACTCCAGGACAGCCAGCCAGCCACAGATGGTTTAATCTAGTCTGACCAAGCCGAGCGCGTCCTAAGTATAGGGCGCGAGAAGCCTAATAAGATTGGGCGATGGAGAAAGCAGGCAGAGAAGAATAGAAGCTGGGTTGCAGTCTGAATAGGCGGTGCATCTACGCGTAGGTAGTATTTTGTAGGTCACAACATGAGTAATAGCGGGCATAGTAATAATATTGTAAGCTCGTATATTCCTATTTGCGGCGTTGCAGGTAGCCAGCCTTGATTACTTACATACCTACCTACCTATCTCCCTCTATACATGTATACATATATATAATAAGTATATCTAGGTATGTATGTATGAACCAACTAACCTTACCTCACCATACATACATGTATATCCAAGAAAATATCAATACACGAAGATATACACTCATTACCTATTAGGAGGAGGTACGTAGGGTGGTTCTTGTACGAGAGAGCACGACTCCTACTATTGGACTGATGACTTCAACAACTCCGGATTCCATCGATAGGCGGCACTAATTCCTTACCTACCTATCCACCTACCTACCTACTTAAATACTTCTTCCAATACTTCCAAGGTTATTAAGCTAAAGTTGGTAAGTGGGCAGGTTTCCCATGTATTGGCCATCCTACCAATCAGCTTAATCAAAATTCTGACTTGCTATGCCCCTAGTCGGGCCTTGGTTTATAAGAGAGCCTGTATTTGTATTGCACAATATTAAACCCCTGCACGGGTTTCCTTTGGGTCAGACAACTTTGATTGATTGACAACGCTTACTTACTTTTGCCGGATACCTAGGTAGTTCTCACACGCAATACCATTTCCCACCTTTAACCTTTTTCCTTTCCACCTTCAACATTTTTTCCCTCTTCCCTCTCCTAGCGCGGGAGATACAGTACGATTCGATCGAGTCAACCCCATTTTTAATGATTTCTCGGATACGATAAATAATAATTATTTCTCTCCCTTTCTAATTGATACGTCGAATGGGCTTATGAGCTTATAAATATACAATCTGTGGCTCACTATAAATTTCTAAACCCCATTTCGGTAAGTCCTGCAAAAACTACTCGTTCTCTTCCACCCCCTGCAGCGCATGCCCTTTTCCGTCCATAATAAAACCATGCGCCAATTGGAGTTCTACTGTCTCGGCAACTCGACCTAGTGTCGTCAATAATTCCATTTCAGACTCAGTCGTTTCTTACAGAAGAAGGAGGAACTCTTGAGGGGTTTAGACCTCCTTCGTCCCTCCAATGTTGAACCTACACTGTTTACACTGTCTGTTGTCGCACTTTGACCTCGCCTAGAAAACGCGCCGAAACTACTAGTTTCCAATTGCCTACTGCTAACTCTATGTCTAGAGCTAGCCTCTTTCTCGCCTACTACATACGCATCACCACTACTCTCTGACTTCAACAATCAAACTTCTCCACATCACCTACGCGATCAATTGATTTAACTACCATTACCATCATTGATCTCCACCGACTCCCATTTATGTGTCACTCGAAAAAACCTCAGTAGGGGCTTTTAGGGTCTTTCGCTCTCGCGTTCTCATCTATCACCTGGGCAAACTTTGCTTGGGTTCTAATTCAATTGTCTAAAGACTCTCGACCTTGACTAATTGTCAACCCGTGGTATGTCAATGTTCCCTGTGCGTTTTGGGTATTCTGCTATTCACACATGGTACCCTCTGCTATTGGTTTATTTCTTTCTCGCCTTCATAAACGCTTGGACAGTGCTTTCCATGCCATATAGTTACATTCTCTTGCTGTTGTTGTACATTGCTATTGCAGTGCAATGCCTGGGGAACTACTACTGTCTTTCGTGTAGTCAACACTTCACAGTACGGAGTCACATGGGTTATAATATAACGCCGCACTACACTTCGAGGCTTATATACTCGCTATATAAAAAGACACTAGTCCTACAATCAATCAACTTTTCTAATAACCCTACAGATCAATACCTTTCAATTCCTTCCTTCCACCGTTAACCAACCTTTGATAAGGACTATCCATCATTAATCCAACACCGCATATTCAACACTGATTGAACTGGTAACCATGGACGGCAATGATACGACTCAGCGAAAGCTGACACCTACCGAAACTGAAGAGAAGAAGGTTGTAGAGAATGCTGTCGAAGAAAAGTAAGTCCTCATAATTCCTTCCTTCGTTACCACCTCCCTTCAATTGCATCCCCTTACCTGCCTCTGCTTTAAACATCTCGTCTACCATCAATATCCAATTGAAGCTTTGCATAAGGTATAAGCTTCGCGAATTTTGAGCACTTCATATCATTCACGTACCTTGCCGACCCCAAGCACTTTGCGTAAGATGCGCAATCTGCGTAACTCGCAGACTCCTGTATGAGACATGGGCTTTGCATATCTTGCGCACTCCATGTATCTCTATGGCCGACACCATAGCCGACCTTGTCGCCGCTTCCTGCATTTTTTGGTTGTGCTTCCATTACCCACAGCCACCTACCCACCTTTGAACACCCATCCTCTCACACAACCGTACTGTCACTTCCCTTGGTCCGCTAGCGAATGATCGTGGAAAGTATATTTTCACGCATTCACCATCGTCTCTTTCGGCGTATTGGTCCTGCCCACCCACACTGAGTGTTGTACTTTTTGATACCTTTCAATCCATAGCACCCCGGATCCCGGCGCCTTCCCGGAGAAGTCGCGGCTTAGTCCCCACATTTCCCGAAGCCACCGGGATTATCACCACCTACCTTTTATTTGATCCTTCCTTATCAATTTATTACTCAACTTATGTTTTACTCTCATCATTCTATTATTACCACACATCATACAATCCATAGAGATTTGCTAACATGGTTCTAACAAGAAGCGCTGCTATCGCTGAGGCTAAGCGAGCCTCACCTTCAGAAACAGCCGCTCCGACCAATGAAGTAGTAGTCGAGGATGCGGCTAATGATGGCGAACTTAGCTCACCTCCCGACAGTAGCTCGGTGTCTAGTGTCAACCCGGACATGTTGGGCGATGAGATCGTCGTCGGCACACGTGCTAATGGCAACAAGTCACCTGCTCGTCGATTTGCTTCCGAGCGAGAAGACGTCGACATGCCGGATGTCGAGGATGATGAGGAACCGGTATCTCACTACCCTAAGAGAAAACGCCGCGTGTCCATGTTCAACGACCTTAGTGAAGACAAGATGGAGAGCAGTCTAACGAAGAGTGCGGATGATACCGACGCCGGTCAAGCCAAGGGAAAGCCGCGACCCAAGTTCGACGAAGATAACAAGCACGTACCCATCGGCTACTGGCGTGACTCTCCGGTTCCACAGGAAGAAGGAAAACACATGGTCGTTGGCTTCATTGATGTGCGCGATCGTCTTCGAACTCGTATTAGGGGCATAGATCTCAATGGTAACACCATTAACGCTCGACTATACCGCATCCCTCCTGGCCCCGGTGGTAGCTGGGTCACATTCGCCCACATAGTCTTCCTCGATCATCTCGTTGGGCGCGATCACAATGTGATCAAGGAGTACGTTAAAGTTCGAGCCGAAACACTAGACGACCGCACAGAACAGGCCGACAAAGATGCGATACGAGAGGCCGAGCGCCGCCTGGAGGCCAACCCTCCCCCGGAGACTCCGCAACCTCCCTCCATAGCATGGGGTCGAGACATTCCGGAGAATGCGCAGGGTGGTCGACCGGAAGCAAAGCGCCGCCGTTATGGCAGCGCTGTTGGAACTATCGCGGAACTTTCCGATCGTTCTGAGCGCCTTGAACGTGAACGTCATGAGCGACCCGGGCATATCGAACGATCTGAACAACAAGAGCACATGGAACAGGTCGAACGCGCCCATGCCATTCCCCAACATCTGCCGGACCTACCTCAGCCACCACGAAAGCCTACCCGCATACTCGTTGGCTGCTGGACCAATTCCAGCCCGCCCAAAAATGAGGACAAACATGCAGTCTACGGCATCCTTGGCGCGAATGATATGTTCCGCGTGAAGCTGGTTCGTGAGACGATGGATGGTCGCTTTATTGATGGCAACTTCCCTAGCGGAGCAGGCGCCTTGTGGATTCAATACGACGACGTCACTTTCGTCGATCATCTCAAGAATCTTACCAGGCCGGAGGTCAAGGAGTATGTTCGAATTCGCCAAGCCCAGATTGACGCCGGTGAAACAAAGGAGGAGCAAGTGGCAAACGAAACGAAGGCGGTGGTTCAGGCTCAGATTCGTGCGGCACAATATGCTGCGGCTAACCCCAATAAGGCCTCCAGTCAAGGGCATGCGATGCCTAGCCCATCTGCCCATGGACGCGAAGATGTTCGTGAGGCCCACGAGCTGAGACAGACACGACGCGATCTACCGACTCGTAGCGTCGAGCCGGCACAGCAGTCGCGACATTCGCACCCAGAAGTGGAGATTCGACAGGCCAGCCGTCCTACCAGCAACGATCCCGTCGAGCGCATCGAGCGCTACCAGTCAGTTGCCAACCGCGAAGTTGGGCGATTGGAAGCAGTCCAGATGCGTACCGATCGCCACCAGGCCCACCGCAATTCCGTCGGAACCCCTAACAGCATGCACGACAACCGACGCGATTTCAACGAGAATCTACAGCGAATGAACCACGTCTGGCGCTCTCAAGAGAATATGCGTATGGGACCCGCTACTCCCAATGGCAACCATGCTGATGTCATGATGCATGAGGGTATCAAGTATGAGAGGAAGCAGAGTGGCCCGTTCAAGGACAGACTGGTCAGCCAAGGCACCATTATTAACATTGAGGGTGAAGACTACGTCGAGTATCGCGTGCTCACGAAGCCGTCCTTCTTCTAAATTAAACCCTACTTCCGATACCTCGGTCCCGTCATACTTCGCCCAAAATAAGGACCCCGACACACTCTGGCCTTTAAGAGCCGACTATTTCATGCGTTGTATTCATTTTCCCTTCTTCCGTACTTATTCTATACGTTTTATATGACATTCCTCAACGCCTCTCCGAGTTTGACGTCAGACAATTAAGACGTTTAATCCCACCTCATCAAAATGATACCACGGACGGCAAGATCCGATCACGATTCCCACGACCCCGGCAATACCCCCTCGAACGAAGGATCTAGGCTGTCTCGAACACGTTTACTGCGGAGGACAGGTGCGATGGGAAAGAAGAAATTAATAATTGATGATTTACGGTCGATGCGCGTTGGAGGATGGATCTGCGCGATCGACATATCGGTGTAATTCTAGGAGTCATGAGCAGGAGCATCGCAAAGGGGGGCAAGCTGCTTTCATGGTGTTTACTGCGGATGGCATGATGATTTTTCCGCGCGGTGGCATCTACATACGTAGCATTATTGCAATATACGTTGCATTCATTCGTAAATCAACCCCAGTGCATTTCTCGTAGTGACTGTCTTTCTAGTTGTGTAGAGTATAGAAGAGACCACCGTTGCATTACTAACCCACTTGCGTACCCGTTCCCATACCTATTCATATACCCATTCGCAAAGCCGTTTAGAGAATTGTTCGTACCCATGCCCCCCCCCCTTCCGTCCTTCTTGGGCTTCGGCTCCTTCTACCCGCCTCCTCGATCCCATCGCCCCATACCAGCTTCCGAAATTCTTAGTAAACGCCGCCTCGGCTTCGCAGCATGCTCCACGCTATAGCCGCTCCGATTAGGAGGCCGGCAAGGCTACCCAGGAACACCCAGAGAGGCGTCCAGGGCGACCCTTCGTGGCGGACCCCGCCGTGGTTGAGGATGATGGTGCCGCCATTCATCTGCTCGATCTCGTGATGCATCGAGCGGTGCATCCGGCGGGCCTCGTGGTGGGTGTTGCGGTGGAAGGAGTGGCCGTATGTGGCCCGGCCACGAAGGATAATATGGGCATCGCTGCCGTGGATGTGCCAGGTCCCGGTGCTGGATGGATCGACGGCGTCCGGTCCGTCGGTTGAGGAGTGGCGGGCCCTATAGTCGGACCCGGAATGAGGGAGAGAGGGAGAAGGAGAGGGAGAATTGGTGAAGGGAAGAACGCGAATTAGCTGGCGGCGGCCACGCGAGGAATTGGATGGATCGCGCGTGCGATCGTTGGTGCGTGCGGGAGATGCCATGAAGGGCAGTCGGATTTGTGTATGATGGTTGGTGGCGTAGGTGATGGACTTTTCGATTGTCCAATCTAAGATTCGTCTTCCAACCGCGAGAATGATGGTTGTTAGAATGTTTGTTATGGCGAGGGTGATTGCGTAAATTAAACGAACGTCGTCCATTGTCCACTGGTTTTTTTGAAACGCACAGCGAACAGATTTCTTCAACGAACGATGGATAGAGAGGAAAGAACGAGGAATTTTTCGAATGCACCAGAATTTGGTGAAATTAATTCTGTGCTTTTCCAAATCTTCGGATGGAAGTCACATTACCTCGCTCAAGGTGTGCAGCGGCGACGCGCCGACCATTCTCGACGCGTCCTTCGTCTAATCCTCGGCCCTGTGACCGCAACTCGGTATCTTTCTCTCCGTACCGAGGCGTGCGGTTATTCCGTTACCACCGCCGGGAGTCTCCCAAATACTCTCTATCCAATTAGACGAAGCCTGCCCATGGTGTTCCGAGGACCCGCCCCTTATCATCGATTTTGACGCCTTCGCCGCGAAGCAATCGCCGCTTTTCATCTAGAGTGATCCCCTCACCATCTTTAGGCCACTTGCCCTTGAAGCCGCCCAACGTACCACCCGTGGCTACGACACGGTGACAGGGGACTTCAGGGGCAAATGGATTCCGCCGTAAGGCGTTCCCGACGGCTCGGGGAGAGGAGCCGAGATGCGCTGATAGTAGCGCATATGTTGATACGTGGCCCCGTGGGATCTGGCATAGGAGATTCCACTGTAGTTCAGGATGGATGTATTAGCGAATTGTCCTATACGATAGGGAGATACTCCTTGGTTTTACTAAGGAGTGTGGAGGGTTCTCGGGCTATACGTTGAGATACGGTGTTCCTTGTTATAGCCTGAGTTCTGGCGAGACTTACCACACTCTTTTCGAATGGTGTTCGGTTCGATGCTGCGATACGCTGTAGTTGCGCCTCTATATCTTCCGGAACAGGTGCGCTTTCTTTAGGCTTGGTGCCTTTGGGAACAGATTTGATTACCTTCTGTGGTATAGTCGTTGCAGCATCTGCAGTTTCATCCGTGCGCTTGCGTTTTATTCCTATAGCCATCTTGTCTCTTGCTTTATAATAGAGGCCAGTGGATTAGATAGGTTTAGAGTATTTGCTCGATAGAGTAGCCACTTAGGCAGTATGGGATTTGAAGGGGGGTTGGAAGGGTGGATATAGACTTAGAGGATTGTAATATATAAGAAACCAAGTTATGGTTTCAGAAAGTCAAGTCCTAGATAAATGAAGATACACATCGAAAGCAAGCATGACCTAGTACGCGTTGTCATGAAAAGGGCGCGTCGCCCCGCAGCCGAAATGACAAATACGCGACGCCAGCGCACGTGACGTTGCTATAGATATTGCAGGCGCTAGGCCTGAATCAACTTCAACAAAAAAAAACATCCATCCGTCTTTACCACATTATCTCCGTCTCTCTCGGCTTTTCAGGCCTTTATCGCGAGAAGATCTTCGATCCGAATCTCTCTTCCTTTCAGGGGCCATCATAGTGTCTTCAGAGTCATCTGTATTACTCCTGTTCCTCCTCTCCCCGCTTTTCCTGTGGCTACGGGCGTTCGATTGATCATCTGACTCATCAGATGACCTTGTTCGCCTCGCGTCTCCAGAACCACCTCGACGGTCATCTTCCGATTGATCTGAGGAGTCGGAAGTGTAGTTGTATCGCCTAGGCTTGCGCCTAGGGATCTCTTCCCTCGGATCTCGAAGATTCTCTTCTCGTTCCTCTTGCTGACCCCAGTCATCCCTCCGGTATGACTTCTGTTTTGCTATATCCGCTGATGCCATCCCAAGGACGGAGGTGAGGTAATCGTCAAACTTACTGGATGCTCCTTCGACAATTTCGAAATGCCTAGCCCGGAGAGTTGGCTTCGGTATTTTTCTCCCTTCCTTGACTGTCATTGCCTTTTCTGCTGCCTCATTTTCCGCTAGCGCGATTGCGATGTGGAAGGCGTTGCGGATTTGTCTACCGTTCCACCGGACGCGTGGGTTGCTATACTTGTAGTGATACTTGGCAAACTCTTCAATCTCAGTTCTTCGCAGCTTCATGGCTCCCCCTTTGCGTTTTTCGGTTCTGTCCAGGTTCGTTTTAAACACATCGATTGTTGACTGCCGGTCTAATGGTGGATAATACAAGCTGATATGAACTCGAGACCGGAACGCTTCGTCAATCTTTCCAACACGATTGGTAGTGAGGAAGAGAATACCTTGATAGTATTCTAAAATACGAAGGAAAACTACACGACGGATCAGTTACCATTTATATCGCCGGGATAGAGTCTTTCAAAGCACTTACCTGACACTAAACTATTGTGCTTAACATCAGTTCCTCTCTCGCTCAGGAACACATCCGCCTATTTCCGACGTTAGGCGCCGCAAAGTAATTAAGTTGAGGAGCACTAACCTCGTCGAGAAGTAGAACGCACTGCCATTTCTGCGCTTGGACGAAGATGCGCTTCAGTCGCGTTTCTACCTCTACTGCAGTGATACCAAGGTCTCCGCATGTAATAGGATAGAGGGGTTTTCCACACGATTCTGCTACGCATTCTATCATCAAGGTTAACGATGCGGATACCTTACTAAAAGTAACATGTTCCCGTACCTGCCGTTGAAGTTTTCCCAACTCCCGGAGCTCCATGGAGAAGTATGATTAGGCCCTTGCCTGCCAGTGTCATGTTAGTACATATATCGAAAGGCAAATGGAGGGGGAATTGCTTTTACCCTTCCCACGGACTAGATCGGCTTGCATCTCGTCTTCTGAACCGGGATTTTTCTTCTCACGGAAATGTGCCTGAACTAGAGAATATACCATCTCCTTGTGACCGTCGGGCAATACAAGTGACCTCCATGCTTCGTTTGTTGGCTTCGGCATTCTCTTGACATTATTAATGTCAACGACGGCTTGAAGAGAGAAGTTTGTCAGCATTCTAGTGTCTATGAGTCCAATTTATTCTTTGGCATAACTCACCCCATTTTCTATCCTTCAGTACGAAAGCGAATAGTCGATGAGGGAGAAGAATTAAGTCTTCCTCGGGTATAGTACGAGGGTCGTCGCTAAGGTAGCGAGTGTCCGTTGTGAGAAAAGTCCTATCCGTCAGGAAGTCTTCCATACGCTGATGATCGATGCTCAAATCGTTGAATACATAGTCGTTTTCACAGCAGTTTCGGTCCATACAACCGCCGCTAGAGACCATAACGACCTCTGCTTCATCCCCACTGGCTGGGGATCTAAGACCAAAATCGATATTATACTTATTCTTCCATTCCTCTTCTTTGTCTTGCCCATCCGACAATGCAGCATAAAAGTCGACGACAATCTCGCTATCAATCTGCTCAACTTCGTGCAAGTTGGCGCCGCGATACTGAACATGTTGTCCCTTATATATGGAAAGGAAGGTCTGACCATTTGTGAACAACGTCTTTCGAACCTCGGTTGAGTCCCTGGCAAATCTAAGAGGATATATAGGAAGGGACACGATATCACGTAGGTTGTCGTATTTTTGAATGCTGAACGACTTCCAGACGGGTCCGAACTTCGTTCCATCAAAGTCGATCTGGTAACAGTTGATGGTAAAGCTACTGGACTTTTCTGGAGTCCTATATGGCTTTGTAAAATCGTCTCCCTCGTAGTCGTACTTCTGGCTAGGAGGTGAGAGATAAGGGCGACCCCCCGTGACATGAACTACGCGGTATGCGCTGATAGGCTTTTGTGTTGTGATAACTTCTACCCCAGGTTGAAAGATGTGCCATAGGTCCGAGAACGCAATTTGAGTAACAGACGACCTTTCGAAATGCTTTAGAACCTCTAGGTCACGATCCATGAACTCGATCAGGCAGCCCAACTCCTTATAGGCTTGATCCGTTCCATACTTGATGAGTAAGCTGTTGATACCCTCGCTACCCTGATCGTCATCCCCCTTCTCATATGTGACGCTGTGGACTTCTGGATTGGGCGACATGCTAGGTTGGTGTCTAAGCTTCTGCGTTAACTGTTCATACAGACTCCTGATCCGATCATTATTCTGGACAAGTACTTTGTACGGCTTGATCAAAACCACGGGGCCCTCTGGAATATTTAGTTCTAGAACTTTTTGGAGCAATCGTATTAATCCTTTACCATTGATCCGGATTCGGTCTGGAATACAAGGGTAGTAGCCACTCGAGGTATGTGATGAACCTGTGGCAATAGAAGACTCTTTTTGTGTCGTAGTCTGGTTTTCGTCCCCCGTATCGGAAATCGGATCTCGGAGGTCTGTGATTATCAGGAATGGGTTCCATAGGCGGCCTTGGCCTATATGCATCGGATTGATCCGTGCAAATCGATCCCTCCACACCTCATGTGGAATGACTGGTTCACCCTTTAGAATATCGATAACGAATTTATCGTTATTGTTATGCTTGTTCTTTCCATGCGGCCGCTTGAATTCCGGCCAAGATATTCTATTCAAACTCGGAATCACCACTTCCTCTGGCTCGCGCTCGTTAGATACGGGTTCTGGGGCTTCGCTTTCGCTATGTCTACCGCTGACTGAATCTCGGCGCTTTGATGAGTTTCTTTGCCGATGGGATCCATCTTCTAGAGCGGCAAGCCTAAAGAATTACGTACATTAATCACGGGCTGTTATGTTGATGTGGATTAAGAATATCATACCTATCATCGATGAGGCGCATATATGCTTGAAAAACGAATGAAAATTGTCGCGCACGTTGTATCCTCTGATCGAGAGACATATTATGCTCAAGGTCGAGAATTAATTGATTTACTTCTTCCACGTCGTAACGATAGGTACTAGAGGGATAGAATGATCTTCCGAGGTCACGGAATGTGTCCAGAAATGTCTTTTCTATCTCTTCTTTCCTTTGGCGACTTTCAACATCTGCCGATTTGGCTCGTGCATTTTCCTGGGGGTCTTTCACAAGTTCGGCTTGTAAAGGCTCTCCGTCAACTTGTACATCGTGTTCGGGTATCTTTGCTGCATCCACATTACTCGTCAGACTAGATGCTCTTGTTGCTTCGGTATCGCGTGGTTTATCGTCGACATGGTTTGCAATTGTATCCCCATTGGCTAGGGTACTAGGTGTATTTGTGTCTCTATCTGCGATATTTCCATCCAATGGAGAGCTAGCTAGCCTCGATTTAACAAGGCTCGCCGCCATTTTCCGTTGGAAAATGATCGTAAAAGATGTATGTAAAGGCTAATGGGAGAAATTTGATAATGCTACTATGAGAATATGGCGCTTAGGAGCTGGAGTTCTGGTGTCCTAGGGAATACGTCCCGGGCAGCATGCTTAGGTACCTATATAGCTGATACATAAGTTAGTGTCGACCTATGGATGTGCCTGTTACTACGTATACTCGCCGACTTAGCATAGATGCACAAGGGATTTCTCCCCGAGCCAACCAATATTGGGACCATACCCTTCCCTTGCAGGGGATACGGGGGTGGTATCATAATTGGGGTCCGATTCAGAGCCTCGTCTCACTATCTGTCGGATATACCGCTACACCAAAAGGAAGTATTAATATGCAATATTGTAATTACACATTATATATGTTCTGACACTATCAGCGACGTCGGAGTCGGCGACCTTCCGGTCGCACAAAGAACCTATATCCAACCAAATATTGCAGATTGTAATAATAAATCATCCAATAGTGTAGGTGACGAATGTAACATGTGGCCGTCGATCTGGTAATGCTGGAGCCTCATTCGCTCGCTTGCAGTTGTTGATATCTTTCAGCTCCGATGCACTTAGATCCGCTTTCCCCTCTAAGCGCCAGCCTTACTTCTAATGTTTATCTATCGGTAACTTCAATGTGTCTGTTCAAATTTGATTCTTTTCTGTAAGCGTGTAAGGCTGTGGCTTCCGTGAATGTCTAATCTTGTCATGGGTGTTATTAGGACTGCGCGCTGAGCTGCGTAGCTTAGCATATGTTCTAAATTTGGTATCTATGGAATTATACATATATATCCGTAAGTACTCGGTATTGCAAATGCCATATACCCTCCATTTCGGGATTGATTTTGATCTTTACACACCGAGTCATCTCATCAAGTTCCAGTGAGTCTAAAAGCCTAAAAAGTGGTAGTCTTGATCATTCTGCTACCCTAAGACTTGCACACAGAACTTAAATGACATATCATATATACAAGTCAGTATGAACAACGAATTAGTCGCCAAAAGTGGAAACGAAATCCTCCCTGGCTCGAGACTACCGGAACCTCCTCTAGAGTTCCTTGATGCGTGGCTATCACTCCCATTCATCACTGGCGACGATGATTCGACTATCGATCACGCTACTGGAAAGTTTGTCAGTATACAGCTGGTTGCTGCAGAGTTAGTATCTTGAAAGCTTTTGCATCAATAGCCTACTTAACTATTTCAAGACATGCCCAACAAGAAGCGAACAAGAAGAAAGAAAACTTTTCTAAGATTTTGGAAGAATGGGATAAACAGCACGATATAGAGGCAGGGAGGCCCCGAAATGGAAGATTAGGCAGACTTTTCAAGGGAAGGAATGACCTCGCAGCCCAAGTCCGCGCTGACATCTCGAAGCATCACTCTTGGGAAGATGTTCTAATAGCGTTACGCGACGCAGAAAAAACCTACAACAACCCAACGGGAATCGGGGTCGTGCATAAATGGTTCAGGAAAGCTGCGGATAAATCTGGGACTGCTGAGCCATATATTGATTTCATTCCAGATACAGAGCTCACTTCAGTTATTTGTGGGAGTCTTAGATTCATCTTGAAGGTGTGTGGGTTCCCTAGCTATGTATTCGGAATCCGTGCTCACCCAAGTGTTCTGTAGGCATGCGCTGCCGCAAATCGATGGAAAGAAGAGGCATTTGATCTCATCAACCAGCTTCCTGAGAAAGTCAATATTACTGCGCGGTATTCGGAGCTGTACGGTGGGGATGCAAGGGTTCAACTGGCCACCAACGAGTTATACGTCTGCATTCTTTGGGCGATAGAGGGCCTCGTGTATTACCTTCTAAAGGACCATTCACGTAAGATAATACTCTAATGCTTTCTATCTGTATTGCTAACTCCTAAAGTTGAATTCATCAAGGTGCTCGGGCTTCAGGCAGCGTATGACCCACTCAAGGGGAGGATCCAGAAAGTCAAAAAGGCATCAGAGCAGGTAGAGACAGCTATCAAATTGTGTGATAGTGAGAAGTTAGTTGAGATCAGCGACGGAGTAGACGTTGTCAAACAAGACATAGTCGCCTTGAAAAACCTCTTCCTGAAGTTTATGCGAGCGCAATTCCAAACTGCCAAGTGTTCGTGGTTCAGCTTCCCTAGCACCCGAAATATGCTAATAGATCTAGGGTTCGCACAATGGCAATTGTATCGGGAGCAGCTTACCAAAGGTACCCAACAAGACATCAAACCTATCGCCTATATCTCTCAACGGGAACTACTACTTTGCCTATATCGCAACACTCCCATAAACAGGAGCAACTATCTCGGAGAAGAGTCGCTCAAAGCAATGCTCCAACAGGTATTGCGAACCGGCTTCTCGATGGATACAGCGGAGCAAATCCGAGCAGAATGGCTCATGGAGGATAAGTCGGTCAGTCGTTGGTTCCGCTCGAAACAGTCGCGTAGACTTCTGGTCAATAGCAATTATCGGCTAGAACGCGTAACTCCTACGTCGTTCTTCTGCACGATGCTAGTTAAAAGCCTCAAGTCTATAGATTCTATAGTCGTGCTCAGTTGTTTCTGTGGCCTCGATACGGGGGAGAAGGAACCGACCCACAGTAGTGGCCTACTAAAGAACCTCTTGACTCAGCTTGTAGAGCAATGGAAATTCGGCGAACTCACATGCTTCTGTCAGACTGACGCAGAGAAGCTGAAAAGCTCAAGTAAAGACCTGGACCTCCACGATCAGAAGCAGCTCTTCCGCCAGCTAATAGCTGCGCTTCCCTCACAGACACCTGTTTTCATCGTCATCGACGGGATCAACTACTACGAGACAAGCGAACTCAGTCGCGAGACTAGAGAGGTGGCGAAGAGTATCAACCGCCTACTTTTGTACGACGATGTCCAGGCCATGATCAAAGTCCTGGTAACAAGCGCGACTAGGTCTTTCGAAGTTAGCGATTACTTCGAAGATGACGAGATAGTCAATATGCCGGAGGATATGGATAGGGATACGTTAAGTTTCTCTGCCACGCAATTTGAATTACGGTTCGGGTCTCAAGTTACGAACTCTGGATATATAGCAAGTTAATGATCCGCGTGGCTGCGAGGGACTGAGAGTTGGCTATATTGTGGGAGGTTCGAGGTGCGTGAAGTTTGTGGGAATATTTAGGATATTGCCGAAACTATTTGTATGTTCACATAATTTCAAAGTCTTTGGTGATTTTTCGTAATAGTTTTCATTGTTTATGTACCACGTACTAGACAGATATAGAAACAATCTATATATCCTTAGCAGCAATGTGACATCCATGAAACCAAACCACGTCACTACGAGCCTGTAAAGTCCACCGTAATGCAAGACGACTGCTCGATGGCTATCTTCCTAGCCTCTCCTTGACCACATGATGTAGTGGTTAAGTGCTTGATCTATTCTGCTGCAGGGCAAGTAGCTGCATGTGCAGTAGTTACTATAAACTGTAGATACTCTTAGAATACCCAGTAGTCGTCGACATCGGAGTCGGAGTCGGAGTCGGAGTCGTAGTCGTAGCCGTAGTCGATATAGGGTCTCTCCGTAAAAGCGGCTTGCCAGTCGCCCCAAGAACCTGATCGAACGCCTGCGCATTTTCGCAAGTGTCTTGTTAGGCCCGGCGAATAGAAGTCTTCGATATCGCAAGTCATAATAGATATCCTCTTTCTAGTGCCAGTGTCTGGGTTCAACCGATACTTGGTAATCGGCCGAAGCTTGTTCGCCTTCGTTAACTTTTTAATGTGATTGGTAACGTATGCTGGCTTGTTTTCAGGACGGTATTTTCCAGCAAGAAATATGGCGTTGGATACGCAATCGTATGCGCATGCGTAGAAAAAGGCGTCCAATTGTCGATCGTCGACATCACCAACGTCTGAGCCGGCATCAAGTAACAGTTGCAAGACTTCTTCGTTGTATTCCACGGTAGCTGCGAATTGAAGGGCACTAGCACCGTGGAAATGGAAGTTCCCAAGAAATGTTTCCTTATACCCACGGGCTTGCAGGATCTCAATGACAGACGGCATCTTGTACAGGGCTGCTAGCCTCATTGGTAAGGTTACCTGACGTCTATGATTCTCAAAGGGTTCTTCTACAATCTTTTGTGTATTGCGGGCTAGGATCTCGGCTACTCGAATATTTCTATAGACGATGGCGAGACCAAGAGTATTCAACATTAAACCGAAATCTTTTGGGAGAAAAAGGGGGATTTCGTGCTGATGGTGACGATTCTGTTTACGCGGGGATGTGCCATCTGGAAAGTTGAGCCGAGCTACCTTAAGAGGCCGCCCCGGACCCGAACCCCAGCTATACCGGTTGCGTACATAGGCCAGCTCGTCAACTGGGACGCCAGCTTCTATTAGCTCTTGAACCACAACATGGTGGCCGTAGATAGCCGCGTATTGAATGAGTGAAAAGCCCTCGTAAAAGGTACGAAGGTAACCCGGCCAATGACTCACTGCGGCCTCGATAGACCGTCGGGCTACTATTAGGCCTAAGTTTGTATCGGTTTGGCTGGTGGCCCATTGAAGGATTGTTTTGCGAAAGGTCTCATTTATTTCTTTCCTTGGGCCGTTGGGGTTAGGTGAACTATACCGTTTATACCTGAGGCTCGGTGAGAATACGTCGTGCTTCGTCTTCAACACCTCGGCTCGGTAGACTAGGGGATGTAGAAGCATATACAAGCGGCGGCAGGTCAGTGAAAGCCTAGAAATATCCTCTGGGGCCGAGAGTAAGTCCTTGGCTATGTAGTAGAAAAGGTCGTCCGGCAATGCACGCAATTTGGTGGTATGGCTGGGAGAGCCTTTGGCAAATCTAGGTGCTGCCATGATCCGAGTTGTAAGGAAACGAAATTCGCGTATGACTTGGCGGGAATGTGAGACTATTTAATATAACTCCGCATTCGTATCTGGCGATGATGTTGTTGAGGAATAAGTTGAAGCTTGTAGTTTGCCGACTTTGCTACCCATAAATAGACTTATGATTGCTCTGTGACGGGATAATGTGTATATGATTTGGGGGGAGTAATGTTTTCTTCAAAAAACCGGCCGCACGTACCATATTTGTACTGTGTATGGCAACTTCTTTCAATGAGCCATAACCTTGGAAGTGTGAACCATCTTTTCTTTACTTATACATTCTGGAACATTAAGGCTCTGAAGAAGAGGAACATTGAACATAACTGGGTTGGTAACTCCTCCTTCCGCCCTTTTACTATTGAGACCTGAATTCTTCTAGGAAGGGGGCTTTAGAGTAGTTATAGGTCGCTTTTTATTTTCAAGTATTATGTTTGGTAGCCTAGGATTGCCTAGGTACTTGCTCATAGTGGCGTACGTCAGTACAAACATATGTCGCTATTTAGACCTATGACTACATGGAGTTGGTAGTAATATAAGGATATCCAGGATTATTAGCTACGAGGTCTTTATATATGGAATTAATTGGGGGAATAGTTTTCATGTCAATATTATTAAATTTATCTTAAGAAGTAGTTAGGTCGATACATGTCGTTAATAAACGGCTAGTAGATTTAAAGTGTGCTTGTTAAGATATGTATATGCTGTCAACCAGTGAGAATTATTCGAATGCAATGATAAACGATTATATTGACTGTGATTTAGTGTTTTAATAAAATTTCTCGCGCCTCTTGCCTAAGTATGGAGGACGCCTCGAAAAGGGGTTTCCATATGAAGCTCCTGTTAGGCCGATCCACCAGCTGTCGGTAGGTTGTACCAGCCGCCACACCTGGCCCTTTCCAGTGCCACTTCAGCTAAAACAGGGGTTAGACAGGCGGTAATTAGGTAATAAATATAACGACTAATTTGCAGCTGGCGAGATGGCTGGCAAGAATGGGACAGCTGTCAAATAAGTTTCCTATAGAGAAAACTTTTGGGGGCGCCCTCCGTAGGCGCCCGAGTTTATCAAATCGAGGCTAGGCCGTCCCCCAGCTATATGTGGCGGAGCGGAGATTATCGGTTGGAGACGGGCATAGCTCCGCTGACTTATTCGCCGAGCATAAATACCTCAGAAGCGGGAATCCCCTAGCTGAATCCGCTGCCTGGACATGGTACCCTATGGGGAATATGAGATCGCAATAGAACGACGGGATATAGTATTTATAGCCACTCCGCATAAAGACATTATTCTAGTATGGTGGCGTATGCTGTCATAGCTGATTGTGGTATTGCTCTTAAGCTAAACAGGTTTGGAGAAACGAGGGATTAGGAGCAGTCAACTTGTATGTAATGGCTCGTGGTACACTTGTTATTCACCGCGTGCAGATCCCGAAGCTCCCCGGTTTATCCACTTCCTCGAAACGAGATGTCTTAATGCAGATGCGCGTAATTAACCGGGGTCTCCGGCACGCCACCAAATACCTGACGCGTCTGGGGAGGGAAAAGCCTAGCTGATAGGTGCGTTCGAGCAGATACGATCTGCGGTAGGGTGACATTGTGGATCAAATAAAGTGTCGCCCTACGGTGCGGAGGGAAGAAGCAGGGCGTCTTGGAAAGTATGGATGAGGCTCTGTTATCGGCGATGGGTTTGCTATCTTGAAAACGTTACGGGTGCTTCGAGAGTAGGCTGCGCGAGTTCTTAGCATCTAACCTCGAGCCATGTATGGGACTTGTAGAGATGCTCACATGTGAGTTAGGATTATTTTCGCTGCCTGCTGTATCGTGATCGAGATCGAAGGGATTCAATCACCAAATGTTTGGGGGCGAACGGCGATGGCGACCGTGTCGGCGATCTACGTTGTGAAACTGCCGGCAGCTGAACTTCGCCTATTTAGAAGGACCTGATGAGTGAAGCGTGTCAGCAAAACTGCATTTTACACCGCCTTCGATGTGAGTAAAGCATATTCCATGCTGTAAGCAAGTCTTCACCGAAGATATCGGTTAACAAATAGATAAGATAGCAATGAGTCCAAGGCAAAATGTTTTCCTGATATTACTGAAAATATTATGCTCTTGACGTAGGCCTATCCTAAGACGAGAGGAGGGCCGTCTTTCGAATTTCATAGCGGCTGCTGCATCATTGATCCTTTGCTATGAGTAGACCGCCACCAGGGCCGCCGCCGCCGCCACAAGGGGCTGTGATAAGACCTGCCCCCGCTCCAAGAAACCCTTGTGTTGCTCGCGGCTGCGAATTTGAGGTGGAACGGCGAGGCCAAATTGCATCTAGATTCTGTGCCAGGCGTAAGTGGTAAAATGTCATACCTCGTAGTGAAAATCAATGGAGGCGGATATTTTTGTCGGCTAACAGGCATTAAAGACACTTGCCAGCATTTCTGGGAACCACTTCCTGGAGAACAGCGATGCCAGAATGAGAAACACCCGGGAGATTCAGTCTGCTTTCACCGTTCGTGTGATCGTCCAGTGAGAACGCTGAATCGTATCTGAAATTGATGTGTGGCAGACGTAAGATGCCAGGTGCCTGGCTGTACTCATGGGCGAATGCAAGAACTCGACCCTTCGGCTGGTGTATTGCAATATAGACGCCAAAGATATTGCAGCTATCGTAAGGAATGACATCCGATAGGAGAAAGGAGACTCAGAGACTAACCTTGGCATAGATAAATGTACCATAGGAGGCTGCCCTAATGTACGCATATACATTGTAGTCGAAAACCGATACGGCTTGGTTTGCGATGAGCGTGAGCCACGACTTTTTGACGGTAGTGAAGTACGATGGGCTAATGACGAAAAGATAGACGCGACGTGGACGATGAGGACGTTTGCCGCCCCGGCCCGCGACGTACGTGACATGCACCTAGTACCTTGGGCAAAGCTCCTAAACTCTTCAACAGATAAGCGTCCGACTCCTGATGATGATGCGCACCATACCACTCGTACGTATCTCTTCGGTTTGTTGAGCATAGGCTTCGTGGTTAACCTAGTTGATTAGGCAATGAGTGCGGGCGAGCGACTTGCAACTGTTGGAAACAGAGGGATCGGACATGTTGCGGAGGAAGTAAGTAGTATGGTCCACCCTCTCATAGTTGTACATGCTGATATCGGAATGGATATAGAATGCAAGACAGAAACTTGCCCAAATCTCAAAAATAGGGGATCATGGCAATGCGTAGAATATACTTATTGTGAAAAGGACTGCAATTATTCTTCCGGATGTCACAATTACTGCGATGGTTAGTATGCCTCCATCCTTTACGTATGGCTAATGAAGCACAAGGCTGACGGGGTATTGATAGATCGGTGTGGATCGAGCGGGTGTATATATTTCAAAGCAGGACCTTGTTACTGTTCGCGCTGTGAGCCCCTCTTCTATTCCCTCTCGACATCCCTATGATATAGAACTGACAACCTCGTTAGATTGTTATAGCGGTACGGGCTGCCCGGGGCGTGTGAACTATGGGATATGCTGTAAGAGCGACTAAGTCTATTTGTTAGTTCGTATCAGCTTGCTAACAACTGCTTTTACTAGACGGTTCTAGTGGAAATAAATGCTGCGCCCGTAAGTCTATACCCTATTGAATACTATACCGAAGGGGCAATGTTGAGAATAACACATGGGCAGAGTGGTGTGATCACCAAAGGGTACAGAGACAGGTCGAGGAGCAGAACGACCAATATAATAAAGATATGTGTGAATGGAGACGGATGGTTAGAGAGAGTCGGAGCAGTGGACGTAGGGGCCGGCATGTCTAATTTAGGAGAAGCACTAGATATACTATCATACAGCCGTTGCAATAGACATGTCTAGTATGTATTCACAAGATAGGAGCTACTGGGTTACGAGGTAGCCATAGACCGAACAATTGAGGCGACGCACCGTATATTATCGATCCCAGGAGCAAGTTTGAAGGACTAGGTGGGTATCTGTGGTTGTAATAAACACGAGAGCGATGGAGCAAGTGTGGGAGCTGTGGCTTTCTAGCGGCCCCTGAGTGGTGTCGAGGATGATTTAACCCCGTACTTAATCGCCGGTGTCGACTTCCAAGTCGAGCTGGACGCCGTTACTGATCTCGTAGTCGGCAAGCGTAAGCATATCTTTAAATGGCCGTTGTCCTTGCCTCTTCAATAAGATTTCATGAGGCTCCCGTCCGATGCGAGCCGCAACCATGATTTTGAACTCCTTTATGCGATCTGAGGCGAAGCATGGGATGGCTGCCTTAGTGCCCAATCGGTCGTTGACATGGACTATGATCATCTCTTCACCACCGCCAGCAGTCGGTGCCGCGGGTGCTCGCACAGGGGGTTGAGAGGTATCGCCATCGCTAGCTTTTGATTTGGTCTTTTTTGAGGATGAGGAGGGCTTCGAGTCGCGGTCACGGTCGCGGTCGCGATCTCGACGGCGTGGGGATGACGAGCGGTTGCGGTAGCCTCTGAATGAACCGCCACGACGATCATCGTCCCTATCTTCCAACTCATCTCGACGCTTGTCCTTGTATTTGAAGCCCCCGAGACTCTTCTTAGGCCGCGGTCTATCTCGATTCCCGCTTTCATTCCTATCCGTATCCCTTATATCAGAGTCCCTCTCCTCGCGGTCACTGCCTCGCCTTTCTAAATCTCGTCCTGAACGATCGTGATCATCATCTCTATTTCGATCCCTCTGGCCCCTCCACGAGTCGCCGGCCCCATGTCGATCTCTATCATTATTTCGTGACCGATAGCTGTTATTTCCTCGGTAATTATTCGGGTGTCTCCTATCGCGGTCACGACGTGGCGACTGACTGCGATCGTCGCTTCTGCTTTGTTTGCGGGGTGGCGGGGAATCGCCTCGCGAGAGACGCGGTGAGTGTGGGTTATCTGACATCGGAAATAGGTTGGTCAATATTTGCTTATATAGGTTTGGTGGATTGGTTCGTGGAAGTGGTTGCGATAGATAGCAGAGTTGACGCGTATGAAATAGTGTACGGGAGCGCAGTAAAGAGAAATAACAATTGAAAAAGTTGGATTACGTAACAATCCACCCAGTCGACGTCAGAAAAAGCTTTGGTACCTGGGCACTATGTCAGTTGGCACCCAGCTGGCCATCAGCTAGGTCATAAAACCCCTGAATCTACCTGATCTCTGCCAAACATCGAGTCTTCAGCAAGAATAAAATCAAGATGAAAGATCATTATGGGATTTAATTCTTACTTAAATTTCCTCTTTCCCCTAATATTCCAATATTCCAATGTTTTCGGATACCAAGCGGTGATTTAGGATAGTCCGTTCCTAATTGCCATTTTGGTTACGGCCCCGTGGCTCCATCGATCCCCGACGTCCGACTCCACCAACGGCCGATCCGAGAAACCGGAAACCCCAAGCGGTAGCATTGCTCCTAGGATTCATGCATGTAACTCCGCCAAGTTAGTTCAAGTAGCATCTATTCATATATAAATATGCGATCTCACTTGAAAGCCTTATTTAATTTAGTTAATTACGGTACTAATGATTAATCTTGAAATAGCTGCTCAAGGTCAATGGCGAACACATTTGTGGATTCGGTATCGTATAAGTCATGATAGCAAAAGAATTGACGAAGAGTGTATGAATTTATTAAGTAGCTAGTTACAAGTAGTATATGAATACAACTAGGGTTCCGGCTATGTAGTAATAACGCAGATGGTAACCCGAGATGCTTTAGCCCTTAATATCGTAATAAAGATCGGAAATGTGTTGGTGGTGTTCGCGCCGGCGACGGTACGACAACTACCGAAAGATTACACCTGTGAATAGCTGTGATTGGTGATCTTTCGGTAAAAAATATCGACTATTCCGGTCGAGGCTTGCGCTAATGACGAGGGAAAAATCCACCATAAAGTTCAGGTGCATCGGTATCGACCCCCACCCCCTTAATAAGATCGAACTCTAGCCTAACACTCGCTGAGTGGTAAGACATGTTGTACTCCGTGCAATACTCCTCGATCTTCTCCACTTCCAGTAGTTTCAGCTGCGGGAATCTCTCAACCTCGCAAGGGCGGCTCATGGCATCTATAAGGCCAAATAAGACCCACATGTCATGGCGCCTGTAGTAGATTTCCGCCGCTCGCCTCCCATGTATTCGGTACAATTTGCAACTGTCGAGCTGATATGTTCGTAGCTTCACGCTTTGTAGATTTACGAATGTAACTCCAATAAATTGCCAGATATTTCCCCAGGTAACGCCACAATGCTTCGATCCCTTGCCAATATCCACTGTGATAGTTGTAGGCTTGTGTAAGAAGTCCGAAGATAACTTCGTCATGGAGGATGAATCCGTATACCAGTCTGTCTGTGGAGTATTGTTGCAGCTGTATACGCCGTCGAAGGCGCCTTTTCTCCATGTCCAATCCCAGTCTAGTCGTCCATTTCTTTCCATGGGGTCCAAGTGCGGCGGTATTTGGCTATGCAGAACGAGTGTGTCCAAAGCCGGGCTAAACGGTAGGGAATCTTGTTGTGGTATGCCATAGTAATCAATGGCAAGGTTCCTAAAGGCTCGACAAATCTGGAAAACGTTCATCTTGGCCCAGGTACGAGTATTGCAGAAGAGTAGTCTAGACGGCTTGTATCTAGACGACCTAGGTTCCTCCTCATCGGGCATTACGAGGTCGGCGCGCAAGTCGTACTTTCCGCTTACGTATTCAAATATTTTTTTGAAGATCTCTATCGGTAGGTTGATAAGAGGCGGTATACGTGGGTTCTGTGTGATGTCGTTATTTATGGGATCCCGGATTCCCAGACTGGACTATAATAATATTTACAATTAGCATTTGTACTCGCGTCTATTTCCAACGAGAGGACCAAATATTCACCTGATGTGCCCCTTGGACGTAGGGACTATAGCGAAAATCTTTGTATTCATCATGATATGAATCGGGTATGTCTGCGACGTTGCACTTGTGATTACACCCATTGCTAATGCTGACGAAGTTGAGAAAGCGACGGATTTCAGGGCCCCAACCATCAGGATTTCGAGGATCAATGGGGATCTTGAGTATTCCGTCAGGTTTACCTTGAGGATCCATCTCGGCACGTTATCAAATGTAGACAAGCTAGATGGGTTTGCGAGGTGGCAGAACGAGGATGAAATAGGCCAGAAATATGAGGATGCAAGGGATATGGAGTAAACTGATGGAATGTCATCAGTGGTGTTTTTGAGAGAGAGAGGAAGAATGAGGTTTAAGTAGTAAGAGGTCCAATAGTTTGCGTACTGCCAGAGTCGTATGGGTAGTGCTCTGTGCATTGTCTTTGACACGGCACGTTGCAATAAGCTTCCCAGTCAGCACTGGCTACAACCACGGTGCAGAGAGGGTGTTAGCATGACAACAGTTGCTAGCACAGTACCATATTCAATGAACCCTGGAGTCTAAATTTAATGAAAGGACAAAGTTAGAGTGGTACCTGGTATATGCGTTGCCATTACCATAGATGCCTAGGAATATACGACTCGATATAACTGATCGACAATCTTCTATTGAGCTATAGCATGTCACTTCTAGTGTTGCTCTATGAGCATATAGTAATAAATCAGATGGACTAACGCGTTTCATACGCGGCTACCTCTATAGTATATATACAGGTATATACATCGCTAGATATTCGCTACGTTGTGTAGTTTTGTAATGATGAGATGCCTAACTACTGATTGCTTTTATGAGGCACTATTTCAAACAATATCCTCATAAGTTGATATAAGCCAGGGGAGGCTAAAGCCGCGTATTACGAAATGGCTAGTTACTTCAAGCTCAATAACCAATTCCCAGGGTCGAATGAGTCAGTCGGTTAGTAGTAGAAGAAGGCCCAGGTCACGACGACTACAGGTTAATAAGGGGTACACAGTAGTAATGGAGCTTGCAAGGTATCATATAGAACACAGTCACGACTTATATAGAGATGTGGAAACGGCGGCTGGTATATGGGTCATAACTTGGAAGTTTCACAGGTGTGAAAATCAAATATCAATGCCATTGATGTACTGTAGACATTGCCCCGAGGTCCACGACCTCGAGGTCACGTATGAACTATGACCACTCGGATATACTATATATAGATGATACACGTATACTCAGGTACCATGATCAAATTGGGATCATGTGCTGGATACTCACGCGATTGGCCTGTTGTTAGACAGGAAGTTTAAACGGGCAAAGAGAGTGCAAACAACACCGATATGTGAATGACAAGGCCTTACGATTTGGTACCTTAAACGGAATCCGATTGCTTTCAACGCGCACAGTTTACTCATTGGAAAGTCGCGACTGCATGACTAGGCGTTTTTCTGGGGTGATTGCACTGTTCGGTGTTGCTCGGTGTTGCTTGTTGCTGCTCTCTACTCCTCTCTATTGCTCGTCACTGATGAATTTTCTGTCTCTTCTACCTCGTCGAGACTACCTTTACTACGCAACCGTCCTCGTCACAACAATTACTGTGACTTCTCTATTTAATGCCGTTCCTTCCAGTTGTTCCCCTGGAAAACATTAAATAAATACCGACGTCTCCCCAGTTTCCATTCCAAATCTTCCAGCCCATCCTTCTATTCCACATTCAACCACCAACTCTTGAACCAAGTTATCAACATTGATAATCTTCTTCGGCTAAACATACCTATTGCTACTCGTCGCTCAACCTTCTCAATTGGAATTCCGAAAATTAAAATCACTTGCGCGACAATATTCTTTCAAACTCTGCGCTCCCATCCTAATCTTCCACCCGACCTTCAATCGTCCTGATCATTTGTTTCAAACAACACACCTCCAGGACAATGGACGCCCAAGTTCCCACGGTACGTATATATCCGACCACTTACTTAAACCATTACCCGATGATATTCCTATCTACTTCCACTACCTTCGTGTGATCCTTCCTTCACATCATCCTTAAGGCATGTTCTGACTATATCATCACAGATGCAGCTGCGCTACTTCGAGCCCTCTGCGCAGCTGACGGGCAATTCCTCTGCCGCTCGTGAGTCTCATCGTCTCAATTCCAACTACCGAGGTGATCACAGCCTCTCCGTCAACCGAGGCGACGAAGTTCCCGACCACAAGAACTGCTGCTTGTGGATCACTGGCCTGCCTCCTAGTATCACTGTGCGTGGTCTCCTCAGCACCATCAAGAAGACCGGCCGAATTCGCTCCACTGTCATCAACCCTGCTACCGAGAATAGTCAGACCGCCGCGGCCTCCATCAGCTTCTTCAAGCGAAGCGATGCTGAGACCCTATTCAAGAACATCCAGCGGGGCGACATCGTAATAGGAGGAAGGTTCCCTCGCGTGTTCTGGAACCGAAATAAGGTTGCGGAGGAGGAGGGTCTGAGTGCTGCTAGCCGTGTGCTGATCATCGCCGGAGATGCCGATATCGTCAACGCGGATTACCTAGATCGGTTCTTCTCCTCCAAGTTCGTCTACGAGCTCGACGAGGTCATCGATCACGGCACCGTCGACAGCGAGAGTGGCCCCATCGCCCGTCTCGAGTACCGCTTTGGCTCTTGGCGATCGCAAGCTGCTTTCGCTCGGTTGGCGCTCTCCCTGGAACTTCGTGGATTCCTGCTTACGGAGTATGCTCCTGATCCTTGGTATGTAACATCCACAGTCATTCGCCTCTATATCACTCTTCTGGCAAAGTTATATCTGACTCTTTCTATTGCAGTGCTATCTAACGACGCGGCATCTCGCTGGGCTTAAATCGACATTTTGTTTCACTTTGGATGCCACTTTAGAGCACTGAGGAGGGACGATTTCCATAATCAGGAAGGGTGTCGACCTGGTAGCAAGGACACAACCAATCAGATGGATCGGTAGTCGGGCTAGGACGCTAATCACCCCATCGCCGACAAGATGGGATCGGTGTCAGTCGCCGATAGCATGATCGCTAACAGGACGGTCGCCGACGGGGTTTTCACCGACGGGATTACTTTCCAGCATAACGCATGATTTTACGTCGTTGACGAATAATGAATAATCAATTCCATCCGCAACCTAATGTATGCCCTGTGAATAACGTCTATCTATATGACTTAACGTGATAGTGTTGAACATTGGGAACAAGGGTACCTTGCCTGCTTGAGGTCGTTAGGAAGGCATAGAGATCGACAAGACTACTCTGATGTTACTTTCAGTATGTTGTCTAACGGGTGGGTGATGGACCATCTGGATTAAAATTATCGTGTAGGTGATTTGTCGTTGAGGAATACAAGGTAACGATGATGATAGCAAGATTTAAATCATATAAACGGACTAACTGTGTGAATTCCTGGACATCTACTAAAGACTATTGAAGATTCTACTCCGATCTACTTTGTTATTGCTACTGCCTCGTGGCATTGTATATGACGAGATTGTTTACGTGATCTAGCTATTTCTTACTTGCAAGTACCTAGGTACTCGGTCTTCAGACATGACAATGGGTACTAGGTAGAGACAAAGTCTATTGATAAACGACGCTACGAAGGTGTGGGTGCTGTTTTCAGAAACATTGGTGTCTTTGTGTGTCAACATGACCAATTCTGCATGGTCAACAAAGACAATACCACCGGTATGGCCGCTACCTTTTCATTTGTTGTTAACATTATATAGGCAAATGTCTCACCGTGAAAATATCGCTGAGGGCAGAGATAATGGAGGACTATACTACAAACCCCCGGATCACGTCGACGGAGATACTACTCAGGGGGTTTTTCGGCCAGGATAGCCTGCAGCAGTTTCAACTTGAGCGATTTGTTGGTTCGGGCTCCTTTGCATTGGCCTGGAAGTTGAAAATACGGCCGCCGGCAAACGGGAGCCCGTCAAATTCAGACGATCCTCCCACGTATTTCGTACTCAAGACGGCAAAGTCTAATTGGTTTTTCCGCCGTGGCTCTGATGGGTACGATGGTGGAAGGGTGGCTCTTTCAAGCGACGATGACGAAGTAGATTCGATCAAAAGGGAAAAGAATTGGTTAACGGTAACCTCCTGTGCCTCCTGAAAGATTATATTCATGTTAAGTTGACGAGATTGTAGCAATTACAATGGGCTAAGCACATTTGTAAAATTTTGGAGCCTATAAGCGATCCTCTGGAAGCCGCTTCTATTCAAATTCGCCAGCAGCATTGGCCCCAATGGGCGTATCTCGAGTGGCTTGATAATGGAACAGTAATGAATCTCATAAGGAGGGCCTTACGGGTAGGCATCAGGGTGTTGCCTAATCGAATGCTATGGCAAATCTTTCTCTGCTGTAAGTTTTATCTTGCTGTATTGATTATAAACGCTTCGTTGGAGCTAAAAAGTTGATTATAGTGGTTAGAGCTTGCTGCGCAATGGCCTGGCCGCCGCCCCAGCCGGACGGACCGTACCCGGCTCCGGTAACGGAAACCGTCGGTTCCGAAGAGACCGCATCTAACTTGAGGCATAGCGACTTACATGAACAGAACGGTTCGTCTACTAGGTATTTTACCAGTGTTGGCCTAATGATCTAACTTTCTATAGTGCTTTTTGGGCCTATACTATTGCATCCCCCAGAACAGCCGGAGCATCAATTTGTGCCGATATTGAAAGTCATAGACTTTGGCGCCGCAAAACTCATTGACACTGACGAAGTACTTGCAGAGCTATCGTAAGTATTAATGGTACCTTTATGAGAACAACCGCTTACGGTAACAGTCCTGACGAGCTTCCGCTGCGAGTTAATCCTGGGGTATCCGATAATGTATTTGATATCGGGATGGTGAGCTAGCATCCCGGCCAATTCCATGCTCTTATGATCGAGTGGCTAACTGCTAGAAGCTCATGTGTGCGATCATTATGCTCGACGAAGACGTTTCAGATAATATAAGCCCGGAACGACACGAAAGAGTGCCGTGCCATACGGTAAATAACGTGGAGTTCTTAACTGCGGCTGTGGAGCTACTTGCAGTACGACCGGTCGACGGATTAGAGCAGCTCACCAAGCTCCAGGTGAGGCAACACGCCCGTCAGTTCTGGGCTCTCGACGAGTATCTCGTGAGACTCGTATGCCAATGTACCGCTATAAAGCGGAACGATCGACCCTCGTTGGCGGAACTCGTGCCGCTAGTCGAAGATGCGATCGCGCGGCGGGGATACGAGTTTCATAAGACTTGGGAAGAAGAGGACGACCCTTGGGATAAAATGAGTTATGACTCGACGAGAGAATCGGATCAGTACATACAACAGACGATCGCGACGCTGTTCCTCGATGCGGATGCGCGTAAGAAGACAGTAAATGTATCGGAAACGGAGGATTCGGATGTGTCGAGTGCATGAACGATTTGAAGTAATGAATGTAAATAATACTACTGAAAGAATGGTTCTGCTGCCCTGACCGGTGAGGCTGGAACTTAGACTCGTCCGGAGGCCACTTAACTACGGGCGTACTTGTAGCAAATGGAAACAACCTTGTAAATATACGTAAAAAGGAGAGAATAAAACTGCCATGGCCTCCAGGCTTTGCTGATTCATGCTAGGAGTAATGGGTAGAATTAAGTAGAAATTAAATCCGTCATGACGCGCATAGCATCGTCATACGAACACGATCCTAGTCTACTATCTACACCTTCATCCCCTCATGTCCCCTCCCCTCCTTGATTATCCTCTTCTGCATCTTCTTCGCCTCTATGCTGGCTTTCCGCGGGTTCTCGGCCTCGAATATCGCATCTAGCTCCTCGAGAGTCATCCCCTTGGTCTCGACGAAGAAAAAGTACATGAAAGCCATTTCGAAGGTATCCCAGAAGACGAAGAATACGTAAAACCAGTAGCCGATATTAGTCAACGCTATAGGGCCGACAAACGTGTTTAAGAAACCGGCAGCGCCAGCTGTTAGCTTGAACGTTCCCATTGCCTTGGCTCGCATCTTGTTTGACACCACTTCGGCGGGGTAGATGGGTTGCATGGGAGTATATCCTATGCTGATATTAGCTGGTTGCTTAATGTAACGGCGTGTGACTAAACTTACCAGTCGCGAAGATCGCACCGAAGAAGAATATGAATACGATCGACATAGTGGCGGCGGCACTGTTTCCGTACACGACTTTTCCGGCGGCGCCAGCGGCTACAAGGGCAAGGCAGATAGTCATTCCCAGGGTACTGCCTAGAAGCATCTTGCGACGTCCGACAATATCATGAAGACGAGCTCCACTCACAGAGAACACCCAACCGATCACCGCGTAGATGATATTAAGGATCTAACACAGCAGTCAGTACTATTCTTTAGACGGGCGACGAGTAGTGTAAGGACGCACTAGTTTCGTGTTGGTATCAGTAACGCCAATACCGTCCAACATTTGGGGAAGATAGTAACTAATGATACTGCAGTAGGACGTTAGCGCTGACTCGAAAACCCTTTTTGTCCGATTTGACCTACTTATTGCCGCTAAATTGTCCGAACCAGGAGAACGCAACGTTGAGCATCAGCCTGTATCTAGCCGATCGCGTCTCAACCAGAACCCCAAGATCAAGAATATCCTTCCAGGTAGCCTTTGTTCCGCCCTGGACTGTACCGAGCATCTCTTTCATCTGGAGAGCTACGAGGGGGTGGTTGGGGTCGCCGTTTGTGTGATATTTGGTGATGATCTCCCTCGCCTTCTCATGCTGGTCGTTGGCGATGAGGTATCGGGGGGACTCCGGGAATAGCTTAATGAAGAGGAAGACGACTCCCGGGCAGACCATCTGTAGCCATAGAGGGATACGCCAGTCAAGGTCGCCCCGATCCGCGAGGTGGAGATGGCACGCGTAGACGGACGAAGTAGCCAGGATCGAACCTACGTTATAGAATGTATTGTAGGCTCCTGCGATGGTTCCTCGGTACGCAGCGGGCGAGATCTCGACCAGGTAGAGGGGCGCCGCAGTGTGAGCGCATGTCGCAAAGAACGATAGGAGAAAGCGCCCGCCAATGAACATCGGTAGGTTTGTGGCGAGAGCCGTGACGATTGTGCCGATGCATACCCCTAAACAGCCGAAAAAGATGTGCCAGGTTCGTCCATACCAATCCGTCATCCAGATGAAAAGAGCGCCACACATTTGACCGACCTAAGGCCGCATAATAAGCCACCGTAATCCTTGTTCAAGGTTCCATGATGTGCTTACTTGGAAAATAGCGAAGACGATGCCTGTTGAGGCATTCCCATTCTTTGGAAGCCCGAAGTATTCGACATAATTCGGGAGAGCCTACACGAAAAAGTGTATTAGATTAAACATAAAATCCTCTAACTTATGGAACAACATCCACGACGTATTCTTCGCTAAGATACCACATACATTGATCGAACCCATCAATGAACTGTCAAAACCTATGCGACGTTAGTCTTGGCGAGATAGTTGACAGAAGTGGGTATGCTGACCGTTCATGGTAGAGCACAAGAAAATCATTCCCGCCAAAAGGTAAAGCTTGATGTAACCCGGGCCACGAGGATTCGGCTTCTGCGTCGCCATAATGGCTGCATATGTCTCCGGGCTAGGTTCGATGCCGTCGACATCGTCGAGGGCGATAGGCTGCTCCTGCTTACCCATGGTGTCGTGACTCGAGCGGATCTTCGACGACAGAGAGTTCGGCGCGTCCCTAACTTGGTCCGTCATAGCTGAGGAGAGGCGACAGCGACTACCGATACAATCCAGATCCCGAACCAGGTGGACGCAAAGTGTGGTAACGACTCAGGAGGGAGATAAGCACGAGGCCATCATCTTATACAGACGATGCAACTTGAAGAAGGGCCCGAAAAAACTAGTTAACCCCGGCTCTCCACTCTCCTGGTAAGCCCCAGAACGCGGGAACCCCGTGGGGCCTGTAATCTTCCCACGCGACGTTCCTAGCAAGTGGAGAGGTGAGAATTACCATGCGATCTGGGGTGATGTTGCGACTCCAGTGCAGGATATGATTGGCTCCCGGGAATTTGATTTACCATGCGCTCGAATTGTTCAGCGACCCAGGGACTCGGTGGCTGGGAAGGTGACTCTGTTTGGAAGCCGGCATTATATGAATCCGCTTACCAGAAATGGGGTACGGCGGCATAAATCGCCGGCGGGCGCCAAGCTAATGCCCCATAACCTCCTAATGTCGACCACGGTCTAGAGTATTGCGGATCTTTCAAGATTCATCGTCTTAGCATCTAATGCTTATGAATTAGGTAAGGCGGATAGCATCCAGGAGAGCGGCCTTAAGCTACTTGACTGAAATAGCCGACGTCAAAGCGGTTCTGAGTTATGCATCAATTGAGTCGCCTCTTATGAGAAGCGCCGCTAAGGGGGTCAGTATCAGTGGAATTACGAAGGCGCCCGGTCTAGAGTATACGTCGTCGCATAAGTATATTGGGGCTTGATACATGATAATTCATTACGTTCGTTGAAAGTTGAATGAGGATGAGTCGAACATGGGCATTGGCCGATGGTGAGTGAACTTTGCTTGAATCTCTTGGCAGGAGGTTACTGACATCCTAAAGTGCGTGAACACAACACCGAAGATAGTTGCTGGATGGTATTGCATGGAAAGGTATACGATGTAGGTTCACCAAAACCTGTTTTTTAAATGACAGAAATCAAGTTAACATGTGAATTTCAGATTACTTCATTTCTACCAAAACACCCCGGAGGTAGAAGTATCCTCCTGAAGAATTCAGGACAAGATGCGACAGCCGCCTTCGACTCAGTTCACCCTATTGAGATACTGGAAGAGTATCTAACACCTGATCAAATGATAGGAAAGGCTCAATCCGGCGATCATATTCAAAATGTAAAAACACAAAAATCGGATAGCAGTCCACAAGGGACCTCAACGTCCGAGTTGCCGCCACTGGCGTCGATGCTGAGCGTAGCTGAGATTGAGTCATACGCAATGCAACGGCTATCACCAAAAGCGATATCGTACTACGTGTCGGCAACGGACGATGAGATCACGAAAAAAGCCAACGGTCAAATATACCGCTCCATCTCTTTGCGACCACGAGTCTTCGTCGACTGTACGGAGTGTTCATTGAAGACAACCATCTTAGGCAGTAATGTGGGTCTACCGATCTACGTCTCCCCGGCCGCCATGGCGCGTCTGGCCCACCCCGCCGGCGAGGCGGGAATAGCGAGCGCGTGTTCGAAGTTCAATGCGCTCCAGATCATCAGCAAGAACGCGTCGATGTCGCCGGCCGCGATTGTGAGCGCCGGGACCGAAGCCGTCTTCGCTTGGCAGCTCTATGTGCTCAAGGACCTCGCAGCAACTGAGAGGACGTTAGCTCAAATACGAAAAATCCCACAGATTAAATTCATCGTGTTGACACTTGATGCCCCGTTTCCCGGTAAACGCGAGGCAGACGAGCGCTTCAAGATGGCTGAGGTGGCCGGAGGCGCGCCGCCGCAAGCTTGGGGGACAGAGTCGGCCTTGACATGGCGCAAGACACTGGACTGGCTGTGCAGACATACGAGCTTGCCGATAGTTCTGAAAGGAGTCCAGACGCACGAAGACGCGTACGCAGCTACGTTATTTCCCGCGGTTAAGGGCATCATACTTTCGAACCACGGTGGTCGAGCCCTTGATACTGCACCAACGCCAATCCAGGTCTTGTTAGAGATCCGTAAATTTTGCCCGCAGGTTCTCGACACTATAGACGTGCTCGTTGATGGGGGGATAAAGCGAGGCACGGATGTGGTGAAAGCTCTAGCTCTAGGGGCCAAAGGTGTGGGAATCGGCCGAGCTGCTCTCTATGGTCTCTCGGTCGGGGGACAGGAAGGGGTTGAGAGGGTACTAAGGAGTAAGCCGTTGACGACTATGATTGTGCTACGTGAGACTAACATGTGGGGGTAGTTCTCGCCGATGAGACGATGACAGCGATGAGATTACTTGGCGTGAAGAACGTATCAGAACTTAGCTTGCGGCACGTACGTCAAATGAGGCCTCCCCCCTATTCACGAATAGTGGCTAATCATGTAGCAGATCAACACCAGTGCTTTAACCTCGGCGCTCTTCAATGGGCCTTCCGGTCTCGAGGAAATTGAAGCAGAACTCCGGTCTAAATTGTGACCATGTGTCTTCTTTTGGGATACCCTGCAGTGGCTTATTGGAAGATCGCGGTTGAGAAGTGTGGGGGTTCTGAAGATCCCATCCTATGTGGTCAGAATGTAGAAAGGATGCTGTAATCGAGTGCTACGCCGACTATCTGTGGTACGCAAGCTCTTGCCACTTTCTTGTAGGCTTACTCAGGTAGATTTGGGTGTCTGGTCTGGACAATGAGTTGATCCGTTCCTCGGACGGCAAGTTAATGACTTGGAGACACTAGTCCTAGGTGAACCCATAACCACCCATTGTTGATGTGCTGCTAGCAGTACCCCGCCGACGAGAATCCCATTTTCGTTTTGACAAGATCAAGCAAGTTGTCCCCCTTTCTGCGCGGCACGTAGTTTTTCCCATTCAGATTCAAGCATGCCGTAGTAGGTTTCATCATGCCACGCTCTATTGAACCAGATACACTCCCGTACAGTCCCCTCATTGACAAAGCCTAGTCGTTCATATAACCTCTTGCCTCGGTTATTGTACTCATAACACGATAAACCGACCCGATGGAAACCACCAAACCTAAATGCCCAATCGAGAGCCCAATTGATGGCTTCCGATCCGTACCCCTTTCCCTGATAAGCACTGATGATGTTGATCCCCAACATAGTCTTCCGGTGCTGATAATTTTCCTGTTTTGGACCTGAGAGGGTGAGAATTCCGATCGGCAATGGCGTCAATATTTCTCTCTGGGTGTTACTATCCTTCTTCCCGCCGGTTTGCAAAGTCTGCGGGTGGTTCGATTGACCCTTGCTGACGGCTTCTCGCGGTTCGTCCGCAGGAAGGCAGATGACTACAGAGAGGCTTTTATTTCGCATCGCGGTGAGCAGCGTAGCAGTCATGGCTTTTGACTGGGGTCGAAAGACCTCAGGATACGCCAAAGGAAAGCCAACCGGATCCCCGGCGATAGCTTCATGCATGAAGGTGTGGTCAGCATCGTTGTCTTGGAGGGCGCGATAGACTAGCCGTTCCGATTTCCACCCGTTGCGCATGGCATCCTGGATGGATTTGGAGTCCGACATTTTGGAAGATAGCTGGCTTGGTAGGGAGATTGAATACTGTCCGGTCCGGCCGTGTGGTGAGGTGGTCTCACTTTTGGGGTTATCAGCAAATTTAGGAATTTAGGGTTGATTATTCCTGGCGTCGTCTGTATCTCTCGTTGGTGGTTTTCTCTGTCTCGATCAATTCCTGGCGATTCCTGGCGGCGTGGTGGGGGGAAGAGAAGGATGAGAATGTCTTCTCATTTGCCAAAGGTGATGGGACGACGTCAGGACGACTTCGGCAAATAGAAGGAAATCTACGGCTTATCCGCCCACAATTTCTTCCTTCCACGCACACGAACGAAAAGAGACAACCAGGCTGGGATAACCCCTTGGAGAGACTGTTACATCCATTGGTGCCCGCACCGATACCCAACGACTTACCTTCCCATTCTAATTTTCCATCCTAGCCGCGTATACACCCTCATACCAGGCAAAGAAAAAGCAGAGCCGCACAGTATTCCAGAGAGAATTTAGCGTGCTGTAGTGTAATGTAGTACAATGTTGTGAATTGCATCGACGCGAAACCGCCGGGCTTGTAACTTGTAAGTGACGCTATTGATGACACTGATTATATTGGTTATAATCCAATTGCTATATTGGTATCGTGAGTTTCCGTTCCCTAGCTCGTCGAGTTGTGTTCCTAAGCAAATTCTATCGTCTAACCATCAGTATGGCAGATACCATTGCATCTTACGTTCCTTCTGATACTTATACTAAAAGTTTTTGGGAAAAGGAAGCTATTAGAGAGAGAATTACCCTTGATGTTCCCCATGGATTTCCAAGGCATATCGACTCTCCCCTCGCATGGACTGGTGCGGAAGTTGGGAAAAAGGAGTCTGAATGGAGATTAGACCTAACAGCTGAGGAAATTGAGTCTATCGATGCTGCTCTGGCAAAGTTCGAAGGCCGGTCTCTCCATAAGTTCATTTATACATACGCATTTGACTAATGATTCTTATAGCCAACTACGATGATCTTTCACAACTCTCCTCATTAACCTTCAAGCTACCAGCAGCGTTTTCTCGGCGCTTAAGAAAGCTCTCCGACCAGATATACAAAGGTGTCGGCTTCCAGCTCATCCGTGGGCTCGATCCGTCCAAGTACACGTCCAAGCAAAGCCTCATTGTTTACGCGGGCGTAAGTTCTCATGTTTGTCCACAACGAGGATTCGTCGATGTGGATGGTAAAGGCGTTGTCGGTAAGTTTTCCTACAATATTTAGTACCTGGTAGCTTCGACGAATCCTGACTCTTTGGTATGATGACAGCCCATATAGTGAATGTACAAGCCGGCGGCAGAGGGCCCATGACTACAGCACCTGCCTTCACCAATAGTCCCCTGGTACGTTTTGCTCAAGGAATATGTTAAAATGAATGAGCATTTTGATAGGCCCCAAGTCGTTTCATACGGACAACTGCGAGGTTATGGCGTTCTTTTACATGGAACCTGCTTCCAGCGGTGGTGAAACGATTCTCAGCAGCTTATGGCAGATTTACAATGAGCTAGCAGCCAAACGACCAGACGTTCTATACACGTTAGCGAAGCCGTGGATATTTGACAGGTAAAAGATACCCGACTGATACCTATAGTCCCAAATGTTCACATCTAAGACCTGATCTCGTTAGTAAGAGAAATCTTCAGCTGACGTTTACTAGTTTTAAGTCCTACGACTTCCAACCACCACGTCACGTACAACCACTCCGGAAACTAGACTCCGACAAAGTGCCAATTTTGTTCCGCTTTTCTCGCTACGGAGTCCTGGGTTGGCAGCGAAAGCGCAACCCGGATCTGCCCATTCCTACGCAAGCCCAGATTCAGGCTGCCGACGCCATACAGTTCATCGCGATGAAAAATGCATTCAAGCTGCCCGCCAAGAAGGGCGATCTCCTTTTTGCGAACGATATGGCACTCGTCCATGCCCGTGAGGGATTCGAAGATGGCGGCAACCTTATGAAAAGGCATCTTATCAAGATGCATTTCAGAGACCCTGACCAAGGATGGGGTATCCCTGCGTCGGTCGAGAATGAGTGGAAGACTGTTTACCGCTCAAGTGAGCCAGACGGAATCAGGAAGGAGATTTGGCACATTCTCCACGAGCCAGGACTGGAAGAAGATTCTTCGGTCAACGGCTAATTGTGTAGTTGGCTTGTTGTATGGATTCACTGATCTTATGGTATCCGTCTTTCTTCATGACTATGACTACATACTCATGTTTTACTTCTCTTCTTACATGTTCTTGCTATATTTGAAGTTGGGTTGGTGGAAGGACGCCTAGACTGTTGACACGCTGTTAGTAGAGGCTGGATCGTCACTTTTACCACTTGGTCGAGCTGTGCTCAGCGAAGCTTTCTTGAGGTGCGAGTCGAGCTCAACGCAACTCGCCGTAAAGTGGGTCTTTCAACAAGGCCTACTTACACATTTCCGCAGGACGTTGATTCAATTCGGGTGTTCGATATTGTTGCAATATCAGAGTAGAGTGTATATATCTATTGATTGATTTAAGATGGATGAATTACATATAATTGAATATCGGTAGAACTAGTTGACTGAATTGACCTACATGCAGGTATGGATCTGCTTGAGATTTCTGGGCTCCAAAAAGGGGTTCAGGGGTTTCAATTTTATTGATAGTTCATCGGCGATAAGATAAAGACTCGATGATTGTTGAAACATCGACCTAAAAATGGGAATGATGCTAATTAGTGAAACCAGAAACACTTCCCAATTCGTCCTAATCTGATTCAAATTAAATTAATGCTCGGTGGTATGGATGGTCATGTAGTACGCGGGGTTGCTACATGTAGGTGCATTGTGAATAATTGTAGGTTAGGAGTCTAGGACAATACCTCCAGGGCTACTTTCATCACTCCTCTGGAAGAAGTATCATGGCTGTACTCGAAAATGAGTCTTCTTCGCCTTCAGCCTGAATCACCTCAATACCTATGACATCAAACTTGAGATGGGCATACAAAAATCGTCCAAGGGGGCTTGCACAGACCGTCACCGGCCAGCCTTTCTCTGCAGCGAAATCAATGCCCCACCTCACCATCATGGTACCAACTCCATGGCGTCGGAACTCGGGAAGAACTGTCAGCGCGGAGAGAGTGATTTGCTTTTCAGCCCAATCGAAAAAGAACCCTTGAGGCTCATACCGCCTGCTGGCCACTTTTATGTATGCTTCGACACGCCCCTTGCTCGCATCTTGCCGTTTGTCTAGACCGCGATCTGACAGCAAGCAGGTTAGCTCGGACAACTACCTAGGCAAGGCTGCAGTATGTGAAGCACGGGGACTTCCGACTTGCCTAATGTAGGCACTTTGGTCAATACAGCGATATTCCAAACTGCAAGAGCTATGATTTTGCGAGCGACGCCTTGGACTTGCTCCGGAGCCTCGACGACATGGACCACATATTTTCGCGGATTTTCGAAATAGTATTCATACTCTTTTCTCATCCATTCGAAATGGTCATTCTTGTGTATGGACCGAAGAGGATAACAATGATCGTCCATAGGTTCGTGCGCAAAGCCGCTAATATGTATTCGGGTGATGTCATCCAGATCAGCCTCATTGCCCTGCCTCAGATTGTAGGCTTGGGTTGCGACAGGAGGCGGAATCTGACCCATCTTTAATCATGATAATAAAAACCCGAATATGAGGTGGAAAGTGCATAAGCGATGGTTGGCTAGTTTCCTATCATACGTATATATAGGCATCGATCACGCCTCGGATGCCTTCAAGGCTTCAACGTCTCGTAAGACATAAAATGTTCACTGGTACATATGTAGTAGCTACAGCTTCGGTGGTCACCGCATCTACCCATGGACGTGGTACATGTAGCTGCATGTACACATGCAACGTGCCCATCAAGGAAATCGGTGACAAGCACCCCCATCATACAGTCTACATGGGGCCATCCCAGCCTTACATGCTCATGGAAGTTCCCAGCGCAATCTCTATCCCCATAAATATAGTGGCGTCTCATGCGCGCTAATCGTCGCAATAAATGGCTTTACCCAACAAGTTCTCGTACAACCCTTTACCATGTCTTGCTCTCCAAATAAGTTATCTCGATGCGAGGTCGATGGACAGCAACTAAGTAGAGAAAGAGGGGTTGAAGCAATCAGCAATGATTATATGGTGGGATTTTTAGACGGATTTACCGCCGCCAGCGCGAGTAAAGACATGGTGCTCCCAGGCCGGTCGTTACCCGTGGCGGATGAGGTCATCGGTGAAGAGCCACCTCCACTTCGAGAGATCCCGTATCCGGGACCAGTGCAGCAGGAGCTGGATTCTCTTCCTTCGGGTGATGTGTTCACTGAAAATAGAGCTAGAGTCTCACCTCCCTCACACAAGAATCATCTACGTTCCATTGATAACGAACCGCCTCGACCGTTTGTATCCCCCCACGGATCTGATCTCAGCATCGGCCAATACTCGTGTCGGAATGGTTTACCCCTGCTAAAGAATTGGGAGACACTTCCGCTGTCGAATGACGTCGCGAATGCTTCGCCAAGAGGACTATCCTTAGAATCTCCGAACCCGCGAACTACACCGTTTACTATTCTCCAACCTACCGATCCTACGCCCGAGACAGTGGGATCCCGACAAAATGAGGGCTCAAAATCATTGCTTGATAGATCTGCAACGAACAAGGATCAGCCCGAAAACCAATTCAACCGATATGTGTCCCCAACTACCGGGACAGGTGTGGTGGCACAATCTTCAGATCAATCAGGGATCACTAAGACGAGGAACGATGTCAACTTGAACGGGCAGCATGTGGCTTACAGGTGGCCTGCGGCCGGTACACCTCAACAATCGCAACCTCAAGGCGTCACCGATCTAGTTAGTCTCATATACTCTCTTCACTAGCTATTCCATCACCCTGCTTACGCAAAGACCAGTCACTACCGGTATCGAAGAAACGGGCAGCTTCCAATGTACCTCAGACCGTATTTCGAGCTTATGGTACCAAACGATCCAGGTTTAGCGAAAGGTCTAGAGCCTCGACTGCCCAGACTAGGGAACGTGGTGCTTGTGAAGTCTGCCGCAAGAGGAAAATTCGTGTAAGCTAGATATGGGCTGTCTGATGCCAGGCTGATATTTTTAGTGTGAACAAGCCAAAGAGGACTTCGCACCGTGTGGGAGATGTGCCGGAACCCCGATGCATCTCTTACACAGGCCTTGCTGTCGCGTCGAGATCATTGATATCAAACTATTCAGGCTAGGTAAGCTACGTCGCCCCGAACTTCCCAGCCGACACTAAGAAACATAAATAAAGGTACCACCTTAGATCAACTCGCTACCCTTGAAAACTGGATGAAATCAAAAGAACTTGGGAAAGGTACACCTCTACTACAAAATGGACCTACAGCACTTGAACCTCCGCGACGGGTACGGATCACCCATGACTGCTGCAGGACAACCACCTTCGAGGTGACTATATCGCGCTATGAGCCAAGTCTCGAAGATACAATTGGTTACTATTGGACTGATGCTACCGGGAAGAAGCGGGGATACGAACTCCCGCCGTATTACATTTCCGACTTGGGCGAGGCCGCCCAAAATCTGCGCGGGTACATCCAAACCGCCAGGGCGGAGTTCACAAGGGCCCTCTTACATGTACCTAATAGCAACCCGATAATCAGGAGGACGTTTGACGAAGCAGTAAGATACCAAGTTGCGTCGAAGGTGAGCTAAACACGGAGCCTGGTTTATTTATCGCTTCTGACTGGGCTTCTAGAGCAAACTCGTGGCTGGTGCGTTGATGTTTTGGTCTGCAACACGCATGACTGAAAGGTTCTGGCTTATCACTGGGAGCGATTTGCTTGGCGAACCGCCAATGAAGGAAGCCATTGGGCCTTGCCGCTACAACCCTCATATCAAAGCTGTCCCCGTCACACCAATCATGGACACGCAGCTGGACGAGATTTCAATCAAGCACGTGCTGATCCCTCTGAAATCGAAGCTATTACATCTCCTCAAGAAAAAAGTCCTCGAAAAAGACAAGCAGAACTGGTACGAGATCTTCTTGACTAGCTTTATCTTCCTCCATAGCTTGGAGGTGGTACTTGGTCAAGTTATGGACTACTCTAGACGATATGGCATTAGCGTAAGTATCCGAAGTCGATCCGCAGTTGAAGTTCCACGTAACATCCCCTAGTTTTCGCCGAGATCAAACGGCGAGAGTTCTCTCAGCCACGCATACTACCACGCTTGCAAGACCATCCTCGTCTACTACCATTTCGCGTGTGGCAGCGCCGCTCCATTGTCGCTCGACTGGGACGACCCCAACGTGGATACGTCGATCATGTCCCAAGAGCAGATCAAATTCTTATGTGATCTAAAGAGGGAAATCAAAAGACAACGTAGGTCGAACTCCCTGCCAACACGCTAGTATATATAATTATGCTAAGAAGTTCCAGACGGCAAGTTAGAGAATCTGAAATGTGAGTCGATGTACGAAACGGAGATGTACTGGTGCCACCAATTGCTATTCATGGACTGGAAGGCCGACATGCCACACGCGGGTCAGTTTCTAACATGTACCGAGAAAGATTTCTTGCTTTCGTAAGTTACTGGTTTGGATGGAGTTAGGTTCTGAATGTATACACCCGCGTCAATGGTGCTACGCGGGCTATCCAATGTATGACTTTAACTTAACCCTAGATGTCGGATACTATTGGAAACCTGACACAGAATGTTAAAATCGGGGTTGATGAACGCAGAATGAATTGAGCGGAAATCATGGTCATATCGTATGTAGGCGCCTTATGTTTCGGCTATCTTAAGTAGACAATTGATAGAAGGAGTTTTAACCAAGAGTTTGGTCTCTAGAATACAGAAATGCGATTACCTAATTTCAGTTATTAAACACGCTAAACTTCGATGATTAGCTGCTGGGGTTGTCCCTTGTTAGTGGGCGAACCACCAACTACATGCTGGAAATACTGTCTCAACCACACTGTGTTTATCCTCGTTTATGAGACCGGAAGACTCTGCCGCTCTGTGGTATTTATCTCCAGGTTGAGACGAGAAAAATACAGTTCCATACAGTGAGGCTTAACCCTTGCATGTGAAAGCGTACAGACCCATGTCTTTGAATTTAATTTAACTTCAGCAGTAGACTAGCCTAAGGCGCGGGCCGCGTTGCGCTAACTGAAAGCAGAATACGGTGAGTGCACTTATAGCCAGGGGTGAAACAGCGGTCCGAGGCTTGTAAGTCCCGAGTTGCTGGATCCAACAAGGTAAACGGTGAGCTGTGTCACTTCTAAATAATTTGCGAAATGATGTGTCGCGTCTCACTGCTAATGCGAGGCGAAACCAGGACATCGTCTTGCCCTGATCTCGTGTAACCGATTGGGCTTTCTTTAAATCGCCTCGTTCTCCAGTCTCTTCAGACGTAATCGACTAACGACTTAGAGCTCGAAAATAAGCCCAGTCCCATTTTATTCTTGACTAGCTTTTGTTCCGTTCAGGCTTGACGAGCAGCGGATTGTAACCCGATTCGATTTCTAGAGACTTGACCGGTCAGTTAGATGTGTCGATAGCAGTCACAGCACAGCCGTCAGCTTCAATGATCGGGTTTGAACCCGAGAGAAGTCAGGACGCAAGTGCCAAGAGCGCTGCACTTCAAACACCATGCGCCACAGCTTGACGCTTGATATACATACGGTGATAGGACTACGGATAGCCGGCGCGATTGACCGGCACGAAAATAAAGTTTTCGTTCGGTTACGCCGTTATTGGCAACTTTTGCTATGTTTGGGGTCCTAGGAAGTCGATCGGGGCTCTAGCTACCTCTAAAACTCGGCTCTCCGATTGCCATTTATGGAATAGGTTTCATCCTCCTCCTCTGCCTCAATGATTGACCGAATACTAATTTGGGATGCGATAGAATCTAGTGACTTTCTGCGTAGAAGCCTTTCCTGGATCGGAGTAGCTGGATTTATATAAGAATTAAACGCGCTTGCCATTGCTATGTTATCCTTAATGACTGTTTACTTCGAAATGCACCTTCGAAGAGCAACGGTGCTGTCGCTAGGATCCCCATGTCTACATTGTCACCGAATGAACCAGCTGACATTGCATTCACCGGTATGGGGGCTTGGATTGCGAATACGCCGAACATCCTACAATCCACACAAACCAATGCGGGCAACATGATTGACGACTTGGCTTCCTTGGAGGAGTCGCCAGGATTAGCAGACTCGCAACTTGAGGACATAGATGGTCAATCTAACGAAGCTGATTACTCACCATTGGTTTTATTCGTGATTTCGCGATTCGATCGACCAGTCAACGAAAAGATTTACCGAGACTCGCTTGACTACGAAAATCCCGGTTGAAATATTAGGATGGGTTTGATCCCAAGGTCGGGCGGCGTGGCCCTGGCGTGCGCATCCCACGCCGGTTACCCACGCGTTCACGCACGCCATACTCCCACGTCTACCACCCACGAAAGCTACATTATGATTACCACACGTGACTTCAAGTTATCTATCAGCACTGAATCGCCTGTGACGTTATTTTATCAGGTACCTATCTTCTATTATCAGTATAAGCCGCAAATCTCTATTTACAAACTACACCAACTTCTCCTCTTAACGACGGACTCATATTGACGTTAGATAGTCTCCTTATTAACCGATATTTCATTGTTCGATTTGAACATCCTTGATGAGCTCCCAGCAAATGCCGGACACCTATGTCGACTGCAGGGATGATGAAGAGATCATGGATGACCATATGCCCCTCCTAAGGGAGCGGACTTTACCGGTCAGAAGCAACTCGCGTTTGCTGTTGTTAGCGGGTCCAGCTCTGCTTTTGAAGCACGTCATCATTACATAGCTTTTCTTTTCGTTGCTGACATGCATATAGTACGTTCGTTTGCACGATGGATCTCTCTTATGTAGCGGCGAATTATAGCCGAAGAATAGGTAATTCACTTCCTAAGCTCGGTGCCCAGAATTTTGATTGATTTCACCAGCGGACGATCTAGGTCGAGTCGGAAACGCAAGTTGGCTAGTGACGGGCTATCTCATTACTGAGTCGGCATTTCAACCGATGGTGAGCTTCTACATTCTTTAACATAGCTCCATGTGCGATTTGCGTTCTGGCCTTTAACACATTAATACATGAGTAGTACGCCCACCTCGGCGTTTACCAAGGACACAAGAGGTCTCTCATCGTGGCAGCTTCATCGATGACAGTTGGCTTACTTCTATGGTATGTTCTTACTAAGTATCGAACGCAAATAGCGTTAACTATTACAGTTCACTAAGCCGGAATCTATGGGAGCTTGCAGTATCCCGTGCCGTAGTTGGACTCGGCGCAGCCGGTCTGGAGTTACTGGTTCTCGTTATCATTAACGGTAATTATTATGTTCTTTTCCAATTCGATGGTACTGACAGGGGTATCTAAACTACCGGCAGATCTAGTGGATCTTTATTCTTTACCGCTGTGGAGAAGCATCACTACCGTGGTATCGACCCTTGCTAGTTTTATGGGACCTTCAGCAGGGGCTGCCATTACAGACGCCGCTAATTTCGGCCTGTAAGTTTCGCTTGTTCCCGTATCCCCTCTGTCGGGTTACCCCTATTGACCGTACCCACAGGGCGTTTGGAGTGGAATTTATCCTAATGCTTCTCGCGACCATTAGCATATTCCTCACTCTCCGATTACCGAGATCCAATGGCAGAACAGCTACTACGGCCGGAAAATCTATGGACTATGTCGGCGCCGGCCTTCTACTGCTTGCGGTCGCCGCTCCATTATTCACTATTGATCTCGGAGGGCAGATTTTACCATGGAGTCATCCGCTCATGATCTTCCTTTATATTCTTACGCCGATCCTCCTTATTATATTTTTCTACTCCCAGGTAAACCGCTCTAGAGCTCAACCACTCGTACCACTACGGTTTCTTCGGAAGAAATCTGTAGTTGCCATCTTTGCCTGTGGGCTACCGGCCTGGCTCTCTTGGGATCAAGTAATTGATTCGACGCTCGCCTGCTCAGGTATTAACTACTAACGGGTTTCAAAGCTCAAATATGGCCTTGGGCAATATGTTCAAGCGCGATCTATGAGTTCGCCCTCCACGTCGGCATTCTCCGACTGGACTCTGAGCTGCGTATTCCTCGGAATACCGCTAGGGAATTTCTTCAGTGGTATAATAATTCGAAGATACCGCGCTCTTAGGCTGCTTCTCCGAGCTGTCTCGGTTATAAATCTCTTGCTGTATTTCTGCTTTGCCGCGGGCTGGATCCGTACGTTAATGTCTAACATACCTAGGTTGGGAGTAGTTACTAACTGCTCTGTTCATAGATCCAGAAGATCCGGCATTTGCGCCTGTCCTACTTCTACTAGGACTTAATGTAGGCGTACTCGATAGCTGCTGGCTAGTCTCCATCATGTCCCAAGCCAGCCCTGAAGGTAATACTGAACTCCTGGTTAACGAATGGCATACTTAGACTGACCCGGCAGATCAACCTGCTCTTTATGCCTTCTTTGATTTAGGGCGTGCCAACACGGGTAACTTTGGCATAGCAGTAGCTTTGGCCTCGACCAACGCCATGATTCGCTCGAACCTTGATCCTGCTCTGACTAAGTATCCAAATAAGGAAGAGGTATAGAAGTCACCTGGCTTCTAGCACTAGTTTGGTTCATACCGGCTGATAATACTTCTCTTAGATCATTCGTAAGAGCCTCGAAAGCTTCAACGCTATCAGTCGGTTTCCGCCAACCATAAAGCGCATCGTTTTGGATGCTTACATATCATCAAGCGAGAAGGCATTCGGTAGGCAACCTCGTACATCACTGCTCTTGGGCGTATCTAACAGATATCATAGCCATTTCGTGCTCTGTGCTAGTCATCAGTATCGTAGCGGCCTTCTATATCCCGGAGCCTGAGCAGGTGTCAAAAGACGATAGAGTAGACTAATCTACTGTAGCCCGACGAACCCTGCGTCGAAGTTAACACCGCTACAGGAAATAGTCATAATAACCAGTTTTTGCGAAGGGTAACATGCAATTGACTACGATAGGATTCTTCGTTAATAGTCTCGGAGGAGGATAAGAAGCCCCAAGGCTCGCGAGGCACTCGCTAGTGATCTAGCAGCCGAAAAACGCCTAACCTTGAAATTGGCGTTACGAAGATGATGCGAAAAGAGACTCTATTCCCATAGGAGGTGTCTTGAGCCTGGTGCATATACCATTTTTGGGTTCGAACTTGTGGCATTTGTTAGCCAGGGCAGCGAATCTGGTTGATTGATCAGATTTATCCACGAGCTCTGTTAGGGCGTTGGTCTTGTGCTTGTTAGCGTTCCGTCTCGACCGATTCTCTCGCAATTCATTCGGCTGGATGTGAGACGTAGGTAGCGAATCGCAGATGTGGCGCGAAATTTTCCTTCTAGGTGTATCTTGAATTTGAAGACGAAGGTATGCTTTGGGAAGTAGAAACCAAGCTAGAATTTTTCCCAGTCGACAACGACTCTCATTATGCAGACATTTGCTGAGTAAATCTCGAGCTACTCGCATTAACCCTGACCTATTTTGATACCCTATTTTTATTGAGCCGTGAACAAAGCACCCTGAAAATCCTCATCCGTCAAAAAAGAGCCCCAATCCAATTCAGTGCCAAACGTAAGCTGCTCATCATACCAACCGAAGAAATTTGAATCCCCATCCTGCGACGGCGTGCGCCCCGCGCCCTCGGCCTCCCCCGTAATCGCCTCATAAATCGCAGCCACGATATCCGGTCCGCGGTCCGAAGCGCGCATCCACGGCTTCATCTCGGAGAACGTTTCGAGCGCTTTGACCAGACTGGCGCGCGCCGAGGCGAGCGACTCGGCGTTGGGGTCGGAGCGCGAGCTCTCGATCACGATGGACAGCAGCGGCACCATGCACGCCTGGAACAGGTACCAGCCGGAGTTCCACACGTGGATGCGGTTCGGCGTCCAGTACAGGGCGATGGAGTCGATGGCCTCGCCCGCAACGACGCGGCACGTCTCGATGATCTGCAGCTCCTCGTGGCCGAGCTGCGCCTTCTGGATGCGGCTATGCGCTAGGTACAGGATTAGCGAGCGCATGAGGATCAGCCGGATGTTCAGGTACCGGTTCCGCATGAACTCGCGCGCGATGGTGAGGCGTGAAGGCGAGTTGGCTGGGGATCGAAGCACCGAGGGTAAGGAGGCGTACCATGCTTGCAGCTCCTGGTCGAATGCGACGGCTTCGGCGGTTGTCAACCGATTGAACTGCGCAAATCTGCCCTGTATGCGATTGCATATGATGCAGAACTGGGTACTGGCACAGAGCGACATCGCCATGTGGTCGTCTTCCGTGACGAGACTAGGGAGTAGGGTATCCATTGTAGTAGGCTCCCAGCGGCCGCAAGTCGGGCGACCGAGTGTCATACTAGCCCAGGTATCGAGACAGAATAAACTCCACCACGTCCGACGTTTGGTTTCAAGTCGGTTTACTTTGGTCGGCGTTGCATCTCCCTGAATTTCAATGGTATTGGCGTTTCGACGTCTTGATTCCCGGTGCAGCCCCAACGCAATCGCGACGCGGTGCGCAGCGCCGAGGACCGCGTACGCCATATTCGGAGCATTACGATAGTGTAGATACAGCCCACCCAGTAAGCAAAGTGCCTGCAAACTTTCTAGGTTGCCCGCTCCGAAGCTATCAAGGTCCAGGAAGGTCCGGGCTTGCTCGTAATATTGCTCGTGTAGCGTATCACTTCCAGAAGCTATAGAACCGATAGTGATCACCATGTTCAGTAGACCGAGCCAACCGGGGTCCCTCCGATGCGCCAGTGAGTAGGACGTACGGAAGTCATCTTCGTCCAACATAGGCACAATGGGATGAACATGCTCGAAGTAGAAGTCTATACAGCGTTGCTCTTTCAGGAGATGGCTACCTAAGTCTCCGCTTAGAAATGGTACGGACTGGGGTAGAATGGGATTTACGGGCCACCTCTTGGCTTGTTCGGCGACACGGTGTTTCGCTGAAGGGCAGAGCCGGAAGACCGCGCGGAGAATGGCGCTGATTGATGTTACCCCTAGGTATGAGCGACGATGGTGATCAGTCGCTAGATTGACGGCGTTAACATCGTCTCCTGCCTGTAATACGGGGGGCTGATGACTTGACTCATCCCATTGCCGGTCAGCGGTAGGTTCCCCATTTTCGGATACCTGGGCTGAATCATCCACGACTTCGGGGTCTTCGGCAGAACGACTGAGCTCATCTGTTCCTCCTTTAGGCACGACAGGCACGCGAAGAGCATCAAGCAACTCATCACGCGTCTTGCCGATGAGCTCATCTATGACCGTGGTGGGGAAGAGTTGCTCCAATATCTCCGTCCGTGACCTCAGCCGTTCCGACACCTCTTCGAGGGTGCTACAGTAGTATTGTTAGTTACCTTCACGACTTAAGAGTGTCGAGAGGGGGCCAATGAATTCTAAGGAGAGGCCAGGACAGTTACCTTCTGCTCACAGCATTCCTCTTGTTACGCTGGCGGTAGTTACATAGGTGCGAGACCTTGTAGTACGTGCAGGAACTATGACACATTTAAGCATAAGAGACGTAAAGCATCCAATGTGAATACTTGCCTACATGGGTGGCCACCATCACACTTGACCTTTCGCCTAGTGTAGCCACTCAAGTCTTAGCAACCCCCATCAAGACGACTTTCTTGGCGTCACACGCACCTCGTACACTCGGAACACGATTTGTTAAGGCGAGCGGGCGCCGGTGGTGAAGGGCTCGTTGTTTGGTGGCTGTTGAAATTGTGGAACATCAACGCAACGGGACATGGTCAACCTATCTGTGACCATTCAATTCGTTAGGAGCTTGATATGATCAGGTGAACTTGTCCGAGAGGATCTGGATAACGAAGTGGAGTATCGTGAAAACCCTGCATACGACCAGCTTCTAGTCCGATCTATCCGCTTAGAGGAGAGGATATATGCATCAATTGAAGGATTGCACCAATACGGTGCTACCCCTATTCCCCGCACGAAGATTTGAATTTCCGTATGCCGGAAATAGTAGCCCACTACAACACGCGATGCGGGTCGCCGTTGAGTTGGCATGACATAACCCCGTCTCGGACGGCTCTTACTTGGTAGCCCGAGGTACCAATCCGTGAATCCAACCAGTAATCCGGAGACAAGGGTGTCCGGTGGGCGGAATACCCTCACGGTACAGTATCGCGTCGGATAATTATACCATTAAAGGGGAACATTGTAGTTCCTTCCCTTTCCTCAGAACTCGGGTTCGAAATCGGAACCTCGTCATATACAAGAAGCACTTCCTTCTCGAGTACTTTCTAGACTTATTTCGTCTGATTCAAAACCCTCTAGTCCAAAATGTCTATTACAAGACACAGTCTAGCCGATGGCTGGACTTTTCAGCAAGTTGATGGCCCTTCGTCCGATGAGTGGTTGCCGGTAAAGAAGGTTCCAAGTCAGGTTCATATGGACCTAATAGCCAACAATAAGTAACAATGATGCATCTCCCATAGATGTGATGACGACTAACCATGCCCAGGATCCCAGACCCCTTTATTGACCTCAATGAGCTTGCCGTACATTGGATTGCCGAGAAAGACTGGGCCTACAAGGTCCAATTCAAGAGGCCTGCAGCACCGGCAGAGGATGGATCAGTTGTTACCGATCTTGTCTTTGAGGGCCTTGATACCTTCGCAACGGTGCTGCTTAATGGAACTGAAATTCTGAGGTCAGACAACATGTTCTTGTCTTACAGAGTAAACATCTCAGACCACTTGAAGGATGATAACACACTCGAGATCAAATTTGAGTCTGCTATGTTGCGTGGGCGGGAGTTGGTAAAAGAGCACAGCCACGAGCACACATTCTACGTGCGCCAGACGGAAGTCAGCCGAGTCCCTGTAAGAAAAGCCCAATACAACTGGGGCTGGGATTGGGGCCCGATCCTCATGACGGCCGGGCCCTGGCGACCGGTTTACCTTGAGCAGTATGTCTCGAGGATTAACGATGTCTGGACCCACTGCGAAGTCAGTGAGGATTTGAAGTTGTGCTCCGGTCAAATCTTTGCCAAAGTCACTAATGCAGGTTCCAAACCGGTAACCCTCTCGTTATCCTTGAAGGGTGCTACTGTTTGGGAGAAAGAATGTGCTGTGGATTCCAATGGGCTGGCCGAGGCGGATTTTCAAATCGACAATCCCGAGTTGTGGTATCCATTCGAGTACGGGGCGCAAGTTCGGTACGAGTTGAAAGCGACTTTGGGATCCAGTGACGAAAAGTCTAAACTCATTGGCTTCCGAAGAAGCGAGCTGATTCAGGAGAAAGACGAGTTTGGCAAGTCCTTCTACTTTCGCATCAATGGAATCGATGTTTTCAGCGGAGGGTCATGCTGGATCCCAGCCGATAGTTTCCTCTCACAAATCCCTGCGCAACGATATCGCGACTGGATGAAGCTCCTAGTCGAGGGTAACCAGAACATGCTAAGAATATGGGGTGGTATGGTCCAATAATTCTACAGCCAGCCCGAAATATTATCACTAATGAACGAAAATAGGTGGAATATACGAGGACGATGTCCTTTTTGATGCTTGCGACGAGCTAGGTATTCTCGTCTGGCACGATTTCCAATTTGCATGTGCAAGTTACCCAGCGTATCCATCCTACCTTGAATCTGTCGAGAAGGAAGCAAGGCAGAATCTGCGACGTTTGCGGTCTCACCCCTCCATAGTAATATGGGCCGGAAATAATGAGGATTACCAAGTTCAGGAGCGCTACCACCTTGACTACGACTATGAAGGGGATAAAGATCCTCAGTCATGGCTGAAGTCAAGTTTCCCAGCTAGGTACACGTACGAGTACCTGTTACCGAAGATCGTCAAGGAAGAGGACCCTTTCATGGTCTACCACCCGAGTAGTCCGTGGGGAGACGGAAAGCACACTACCGACAATACAGTAGGGGATATTCATCAATGGAACAGTAAGTAGCGCAGACACTCTATATGGTTCACGGTAGTTGATAATATGTAGTATGGCATGGTGCTATGAACAGGTATCAAGAGACTCATCTGCTCTCGGGCCGGTTCATCAGCGAGTTTGGAATGGAGGCCTATCCGCATCTCGAGACTATTCGCGGAATGATCAAGGATCCACAACAGCAACACCCGGGTTCGATGATGATGGATTACCGCAACAAGGCTATTGATCACGAGCGCCGAATGATCACATACGTTGCGGAAAATTTCCTGGTGAAATATGACCTACCGTCATACACGCATCTTACACAAGTCGTGCAAGCAGAAACTATGCACTTCGCTTACAAGACCTGGCGACGCGAATGGGGCAAACCTGGGGCGCGCAAATGTGGAGGTGTGCTAGTGTGGCAATTGAATGACTGCTGGCCGACGATGAGTTGGGCTGTGGTCGACTACTATCTAGTTAAAAAGCCAGCATTTTACGCTATCGCAAATGCGCTGAAGCCGCTAACTGTTGGCGTATCACGGTCATACCACGAATGGACGTCGGGTCATACGGATCCCACGGAGCCCACGCGTGACACGAAGTTTGACCTCTGGATCGCAAGTAATCGAGTGGATGCCGTTCAAGTTGAGGTAGCCGTGCGGTTTATTTCGATCCGGACCGGCAAAGACATCCTGTCACCCCTGAAGCTAGAGAACGTAACCGCAGAGCCAAACAGTACGACAGAACTCTTGAAGGAGAATGTGGTTCCTGTGGTAGACTCGACGCTGAAAGATACCACGCGGCCTTTTAACCCTATGAAATACGACGCATACGTGACCCATGCTGTCGTTAAGGCAGGCGATCAGGTTATCGCAACCGACACAGCGTGGCCACAGCCGCTTAAGTACCTGGACTTCTCTGATCGAGATGTGAGATTCAAGGCACTCTCCCCCAACAAGGTAGCGATATCTGCTGCTTGTCCTGTTAAGGGTTTCGTGTTCGAAGAGACTCGCGCGACGAAGTTTAGCGATAATGGCTTTGATCTTGTCCCTGGCGAAGAGAAAGTCGTGGATGTAAGCGGTGTGGACTTGGACTCGTTGCGCTACACTTATATTGGCGCGCCGGAAGGTTCTCTACAGGCGAATGTGGCGATTTCGGAGCGGGGTTGGACGACATCTGTGGTGGGTTTGGTGTCGAAGCTTACTTCGTGAGGGACCGGGTAATGTAGATAATAGGGGCTTATAGCACATACCTACTATGTAGTCCTACGCATATTCAGTATATATACACATTACCTTTTGCATGATGGTCTTGAGATATGAACGTAACTTTACCTATTTATGTATCAAGTAAAGCTCGCAAGATGAGCCCCGTCGCGTGAAATTCATCTAATCAGAATCTGATAGAAATATTAGTTATGATGAGGTTAATTGCTGTGCCCCATATTCCGGTTAGCTTCAGGGGTAGGGACGGCCCCTGGCCCGAAGTTCCTAAATAGGACGACGAGCCAAGAGACTCTACCAACTTTAATACAACGTCGTGTCTTGAAGCTCTAATATGGTAAGTATTTATCATTTCTTTCAATCAAAGAATAGAACATATTGCTGTGTAGTAAGTAAGACGATGCCTTCTGGTTTTATGGTATCTATGGGTCGCGTGGCTGCTTGCTTCTAGGAGGACCCCCTCTTAATATACAGTGCTCTAAGGACATTCTTCTCCCCCGAGATGTTGTGTGACATCCTCAGCTTAAGGCCGGAGGAAATGTAAGTTACTTATAAGTATCTTTACCACGTTGGAGAGTAGACACCAAGGGGGCATCGGATTGGAGCTTGCCGCACTGAATCCCGTCTACGGGACCAATATAAGACCTGCCTTTCCCACAAGTTACTCAATACTATTCGAAACTCAGTCTTGCTTTTAGCAGATATTTGGTAAAGATAAGATTCCTTGTAGCACATGGCGCCCGGGGCATGCCCCGAAACCCGCCCCTTTCCTGGTCTAGGCCCTAAGATAGCTACTCACCCACTTAATAATGGGCATCGGTATATCAATGGTGACTACACGTTCAAGGCCTAGATCTAGCCGAGGCGCCTCTGGTTAGCTGAACAAGAGCCACTTACCGCGCCACCACTTTGCATACTGTATATTCGAATAACCAAATGGGACTTCAGGTGCATCTCCTTTTTTCATATAATTCGGGATTCCTGCTCTCGAAAACTTTCTCTGAAGCCAGTGCATCTCATCCTCTTCTATATATCCGCATCATCTTAATAACCACCTTCCCGCATAATACGTGAGGAAAAAAGACCTCCATCACAGAGTTTCCCCTCGGCTAACATCCCCCTAGATCATGGCTACCAGTCACACTGTACACACAGCCAATAACAGCGGCCAGGATATCTATGTCATGGCGGCGCTCAGCAAAGAATGGGCAGTCGTCGACTTCGTCACGGATATTGGGTTGATGTTCGTCGGTATCGAAGAGATCAAAGCCGTCACCATGACCGCCGAACTTCCCGAGACAGTAAAGACGTTCCAAGACCTTTATGAATTCTTGAAAATCTTCACCAAGCTCCAATTGGGGATAGTAGGCACGGGGACTAGACCGGCGGAAGCTGTCTTGGCTGCGATAGATGCGTTCAAGAAAATATCTATTCGCATCTGCCAGGATGAGTGCAAGGCTGTGGAGCGCAACGGTTTCTTCAGCATGTACATGTCTGCCGACGGCCTCGCTAGCATGGCGGGAGCTAAGACCGTTTCTCTCATAGTGATGACCGAGGATATGAAACGCGTCGCTATGTGGGATACCGGCAATGGCGACTCGTGGATCGTCGGTAAGGAAAAGATTGCAAGATCTATTTACGGGACACTATGGCAGGAGGATGAGGCCGCCGACTTTATCTCATGGGAGGTGCAGGCCTAATGGTACGACAAGGAACCAGATAATTAGATTTGAATCTAGATTATGTTGAATTTCCGTAAAGATAGTGATCCTAGGGACTTACGCCGTATCATACATTCTCTCTGTTAGAGGTTTAATTCATTCGGACACGGAACAGTGTTAGCAACCTCCGAATCTCGGTGTAGGCCTGTGTACACGCTAGCGATTGTGATGTAGAGTTTTAGGGGTTAAAATATTCAGCTAGACGTCGAGTGGCTTTTACGGTGGCTGAAAATCGATGGAAACCTCCAAGTCCTGCGGAGAACCCTTCAGGGATGTCTTATGCGGCAGGATGATAGCTCACTTGTTCTAACCGACTCCTCATCTGCGTGCAACAGTGGGATCTAACCCCTCTTTTGCCGAAGGGAATTTCCATCATCCTTCTTATCAATCGTCGGCCCTGAGCCATGTTGTCATACGACCACTAGACCGATAATCATGAATTCAGGGTCCGAAAACGCCGGTGTAACCCCTGAAGTTCCGTAGCCTTACGCTGTTGGCAGGGTGTTGGCAGGGCTTTCGGAAAGCCTGCAGGGACGCAGGCATCTGCCCACGTGCTACCGAAACTACCACCAGGACCAATCAGCTCAAAATACCCTAATACCCTTTAGTAGTTGGCCTTTTGGTTGTGCTACGGGCATGGCGGCGACGGAGCTTCGTAGTTATGCTGTCAGAAGTCTATACTGCCTTTGAGCCTTCGACCTTACGCAGTAAGTTTGGATACCTAGAAGCTCGGCTGGTGCTCTCTCACATCTACACTGAAATTGACGTATATAAATATGGCCGCATAGTTCTCCAAGTACAATTATAGAGTACCTAGAAGCTACACATCTAATCTTTACACTCATAGTCCAAGTTATCGACTATTACTAGGTAGTTATCATAGATACCACTCTATTATTTTGGTTCTCACTACTGCTAAATAAGCAATTAAAGTCATGACATACGTCAACGAAGGTAGCATGACTGCCATCGGTGTTATATTTCCAGTCCTCGCGGTCTTATCACTCTGCCTCCTGGTGTACGGGCGGCGGCATCGCGCTCGGCAGATCGAGATAGACGACATTCTTATCGTCCCCGCAGCTGTAAGTCTCAGACTTGATGTTAACGACCAAAGTTCTTTCGTTCGCTCACGACGTTGGCTAGATACTTGAAATAGGTATGGGCGTTGCCCTTATAATAGGGGCGCAAATGAATGTTATCGGCGGACATTCATACCCGGCAATCACACCCACTGAGCAGGCCGAACTTGGCAAGGTTCGTTTCAACTTTCCTATGAAACACAAGTTCGGACCGAATGCTGAACACTATCTCGATAGTTCGAATACGCGTTTTGGATAGGAGATGTATTATCCATCGGTTTTATTAAATTGTCGATTCTTTTCTTATTCCGTCGGATATTTAGAGGTGAGGAGACGTCCAAAGAGTCCACTCTACGCAAGACTCTAACTGATCAGTGCCTATTCATGGTCAATAGGCCAAACGCATCGGACCCCTTTCGACTATGTCAATTCGACTCTCATAGCGAATGTTATACTCTGGACTGTTGTTTTCCTTTTCTTCGAGATATTCATTTGCGGCGTAGACCCTTCCATGGGTTGGTCAAGTCAGGAGTCACCACGTACTGGGTGTATGGATACAATTGGGTTACAGATCAGTTGTGCTGTCTTCAGCTGGGTGCTGGACCTTGCAATCCTGATCGAACCGCTCCCTATGGTATGAGCCTCTTGTAGCGAACTCATTAAGCTCGTCATGGATTAATGTGTGAGCTAATACGGCTTAGGTCCTAAAACTCAATATGAATACCCGAAAGAAAGCCCAACTATCACTCGTCTTCCTCTGCAGTATATTGTAGGTCTAGAAATCGTATATCTACCTAGCCAGAGAATCGCTAACGGCTGTATAGTTCTGTCGTTGCGGGACTTCTAAGAATGATTCCTTGGATTCAAATACATGTCCAGGACTTCTCGAACCCCTTCATGAAAATCTTAGATTCAGATTTGGCAACTTCAGATCGAGAAGGTATAGAGAGCCCCTAAGTATTGTAGTCTACCTGGTAATGATGCTGACTAGAATTCGATAAGGCATCGTATCGATTGTCCTGTTTTGGACATACGTTGAGATAGGAATTGGGTTCCTTGTCAGCAGCCTTCTTCGGACCGCCTGGATATTCGATCAAATAACACTAGCTCCATTTACCTCTAAGATTCGGTCGATACCATCTGTCAATTCACTGTCGTCGAGGTGGGAACGGGATCAACGGTCAAGAGAAGGGCAATGTAAGAACCAGTTCCCAGGTCCTTGGATGCCGACACCTCAACGCAAAGAATTATCAAGTCAGAGCATGGATGATACAGTTGGGCTAATCTACAAAGAACCATGATATAATATATATTTCCAATAGTTCAACTTCTGTCTGGTTATCTCTTTGGTTTGGGGCTTTGATACTATGTATCTCTGCATACTTCGTAGGATACCGCTAAGTATGTAGTGGCTATATACAAGTAGATTGTGCTACGTATACAGTTATTCCATATATGTATAGCCCCGAGCCGTCTTAATCATACAATCGTGACTGTAAACTGCAAACGAGCGTCAACCATTTTGTGGTGGGTAGTGAGGTTGTTGGGAACACTAGTGCCCTCCGGAATCGCGATACCTTGACGCTTTCCCTTAGTCTTACGCGTAAGGTACGATTCCAAAAGTAATCCACGACGACCTTTATCCTATCGCCGCGTCAATGATTCGCAAGTGCCTTTTCGTTGCCTCATGCATGTCTCGCCTACTAACCGTGGACGAGGTTACCCTCATCTGTAGAACCATTCGGAGGTTGTCACTGCCCCGTGCTCTTCCATCCGTATTAGCGCGTATACATGGATAGGCGGCTAGTGCGACGGCTTGAATCTGCAGCGTTTCAACCCTTCAACAGTCGCCGTATATTACGGTAGTAGAAGCTCTGTAAGTATCGAGCAGGTCTGATTAAAATACGGCCTGAACATTCCATCCCGCAGGTTTGGACCTTCTACGTTGCGGCCATATCCATGTGGGTCACGCCCCTATATATTTCTTCAGGGTAAGATCCAATTATGATGGTCGCAAGTAGCATCCATATCCTCAGCGTAACCTTGAATTCGCTCCATGATCCACCCTGACTTAATATGCGTGGTAGTGTCGTCAAGCACCTGATGCCCCAGTCTAAGAGCAGCAGATGTTTTGCAGGATTGTCCCAAGAGAGAAAATTGCAGGCAATTGGGTTTTCTCTCACAGGCACTTCGGCACTCGTTAAAGGAGCTAACTTCCCCCTCGTCGACATCGGACAGATTATCCCAGTCAACGCGCTCCGATGCGATACGTGGTAGAATATAGTACTGGAAAATATCTCCATGGCGTAGAAGGGAAGTATTCTGTCCAAGGTCATGGCATTAGTACAGCCCGTAGTGAATTCCGCAAGCCAAAACTTACTTCTTGGTTCCAATTCTGCTCAAATTCAGCCAGCTTGTAATACTCTGTCGGCGGAAGATGGTGATAACTTGTAGCGTAATAGCACCACGGCCTTTTGGCATGTCCGCCGAACGTGCTGTTGAAATTCATATCCGAAGGTTGGTCGTTGGCCAAGGTCGGGAAAGACCAAAGTAGGTTTACTCCAGCATCTGCCAAAGCTTTACCCAAAACACAGTCGCCCGCCCAATGCCTCCCAGTATAGTCATCGTAAAACTCGAGGTTCTCCCTACGATGCGCCACGACCTTCTTTAACGCTGGGTTAGAAATAGCAAACCCCGCGCCCCCATATGCAAATACAACGTCGCCAATCTGCATTTGCATCCCTAGGTAGTGTGGCTTGGAAGGGTTGAATTTCGAAAGCCATTCTAACAGATTTTTCCAGAGAATGTAGGTATCTGACTCGATGAAGGTATACCACTTCGCATCAGGCCGTTGGCGGAGAGCTTTCTCGGCTATGGGGAGAAACTTCCATTTGTCCAACTTCCAGCCAGGGCTATCCCGTCCACTGTTTGTATTCTTGGCAGCTGCCCATTGGGACAGTTCCCCACTTGTGAAAGCCTCTCGTCCTCCTTCTTGTAGTCGGCGGTAGTATTCAAAATCGGCGTGGGTGGCGACAATGTCGGGGTTGACTTCGTCCAAGGCATTGTATACATGATGCCCTTCAATGTCTTCTTCGTAGTCGGAATAGATCGTGTAGTGGGGAATACATCGTAGCGTGGTTGTAAAATGGACGGGGAGCTTCTTAGGCGCCTCGGTAGCCCCGGTCCTCAGAATCACTAAGAGATCGTTAAGGCCGCTGAGGGAGTCACACGAGGATTCGGCAGTCCCCTGAGAATTATTCTCGTTTGTATAGGAGTCTTTAGTGAAGAGAATGTACTGCTGGAATACGAAAAATAGCACAAGCGCTGCAAGTACTCGATATATCGACAGCGAAAACATCATCCAAACATCGATACTGCACTGATGGAGAGTGGACGATAATCGTACAGATCGAAATATTGTAAAAAAGCGATGGAGATTCTCTAGGCGCCAAAACAATGGGCAACCCGCGCTTCGATTAACCGCGTCGAAACAAAGAATTCCTAGGTAAAAGAGTGCTCACTGTCGGAATCGATGCTCATTTGGTCATTGTGCCAAAAGTTGACACGCATGCCGAGGGAAGTTGGTCTCCCGAGCCTGACAGAGGTCCACCTATCCCTCATAGTGCGTGTTTAAGGGCGTCTAAACTAGGAATGCGAAGATCGAGTGACTAGTGTTGGTTGAACGCCACTACTTGATACTATTGTCATACGAAGTCCACAGTAATTCACAAACTATCAGACAAGGACCACACATGAAGGGAACTAAACCCACTTCGCGCTTTGGAATGTTTCGTAAAATAGGCATCAATCATTGAATCATAAGTCTAGGAGAGCCATGCCGAATGGGCTGCGAACTGACAACTATTGCGGCGCGGCTGAGGGAACGAGACGTAAGCGCTGCCGCATTTTGTTGTTTGCTATCTAAACTCTCTCATGCAGTACTACTACGTATTGGGGTTGAAGAGACGTAAAAGCATTGATGATGCTAGACGTACTCTTGAGTCTTGGCCCGATTGTTATTCAGGGATGCTCCTTGAATGTAGGCTATACCCCTGAATGTCTTACTTCACGCGTGGGCAGCTTTCAAACTACAACAAAGAGAAAGAGAAACATACGTCTGGAGTATTTTTCCTAAGTCTCAAGAATCTGAAAGGGGCCCCGGACCATTTTCTCCTCTGTATGGCTAATACACACATCAACCATCAATGCTCTAGAGGCCATACGGTTCCTTTCGCGTACTATTTGGCTCGGTCCCGAAAGTCCCGGATCCACTGGTCTCCGATTATTGGACCTGACGCCAGGGAGAAATAGTACGCCCCTAGGCGCTTCAGTTGTAGAATTCTATCTCCAGTAATAGCCCTACGGTTGTCATATTCGAAGCCTTGTAAGGCCTTCACTGGCGAGCGGCTCGATACCAATGGACCCATAGATCAGATAATGTAACGTCCCGGGCGGCTCCACGATTAGTATCTAGATTTAGACGTCAAGCTACATGGGGGGTTAAGCTCATCCGAGTATGAGACTCGCCTAACCCTATCGTAGACAATCGTAGACAGGGGTTGACTGGAATGCCGTACCGCAGCGTTACAATCCGATGCGCGTGTGACCCCGGTCAAATATCTCCCATTGGGGGATTCCCAATTAAGGATATCTGATGGGAGAGGATGTCCAGGACTACATTGTCAACTGGTAACGCGGATGTATACTGCGCTCTCACGCGTTTCCAAATATCATGCTTCCCTTCACAAGGCATACTTCCAAAATCTTCTTCACACTTACCGTCATCCCCACGTCTGAGATCGATTCAACTCTCGATACAACGTCTAGCTTTCTCTTATTCCATGACAAGCAGCCATGTGGCATCGAGTATTTGCTCTCCTCCTCTTCCTGGGCGCTGCTGGTTTGGCGCAGGAGCTGCCCGAACCAGGCAAGCCGGCCTTGCAATATACTGATGGCGTATTCACGGAGCCAAGAGGGTCGCAAGCGTCGTATACGCTAGGAGCGACGATGAATGTCAGTTGGCATACCACGTACGAGACTTCGAATCTTTGGTTGATCGTTGGTTGGAACTTCAACTCGCCTGTCCAACTTGCATGTGAGTTGAATCTTCATCATTCTGGTGACATTTTGCTAACCATGTGTCCAATAGTCAACACGGGTCAGGACTGGTACCAATGGCAAGTCTCAACCGACTCGAAAAATTCCTCGGAGGTATACGCGTTTAGAGTAGTCGACGCAACGGGGACGGCGAAGGATCAGAAAGACGGCGGTTTCCTTAGTGGAGCTTTTTGGATCGAGGGGTTACAAACTGCCTCCTCATCGACATTCCCGACTCTATCCCGCGTATCAACCTCTGCCGCTGCTCCAATTGCTACGTCTGGTTAGTATAACCCTGCTGTTATTATCCATACCAGCTAATACTTAATATAGAACCAGTCACAAGCACTCTTGAGACGAGTCAGACTGCCGAAAGCATTGCCCAGAGCAACTCATCCGGCATAACAGAGGACAGTAAAGTAGGATTTGGCGTGGGATTGAGTGTTGGAAGTGTTGGCATTGTTGCGTTCGCACTGGGGATATGGCTCTACAGGCGATCAAAGAGTAAGAAGACTCCAGTGGTTGGCAGTACAGATCCATATTTTCGGATGGAAGAATCGCTCCCTTCGGTATCGCAAGTTCATCTCAATACTCACGGTGTGCAACCATATAACGAATCTCTCAAGTGGTCCGGACCTATTGAGCTGGAAGGCAGAAGAAGAGGGCTCACGCCCGAGTTAAACGCGTACGACTCTCGGAAGTTTCCAGCCACTGAGCTTCAGGGATGAATTTCTTAGGGTATATTCTAACATTTTCTTGATGTCGATGGTTTAAGTTAGCGCACTGGGGTATGACCTGTCTTGTTACGAAGGTACTGCCGGGATTTGGAGTTATGGTTATACAGTGGTTAGGGGGAGCCATTGTCTGGAAGACAGATACATATATGCATATCTTCTTTAGCGTTATATTACTGTTCAATTATTAAGATGGCTATAGGTTAGCCTTTCAAGAAACATGGCCTTGATTTGTCATGGTAAGGCCGACTTATCACGTCCTTTCTCGTCAAGGTAAATCATTCAAGGTGAATGTCCGAAGTGTACCATGCCAAAGCTACAGATGGTAGTACCAATATAGATACGTGATAACTCTCATTTGGCTTTATTAAAGGGACATTTCGCACTCGTGATGCCCTCTTGAGGTTCGTTCATTTCACATAGCACACTTGCACAAATTCGGGATCCGGGGGGAGTATCGTGGCAGTAACAACGCGAATTATAGCCAAGCTATCTAGTTAATCGGCTACATTGTTGTCGGAGTCTATATTTCCCAAGACGTCAAAATCCATGTCCAGGTCTCTTATCCTTGCCCCTGATTACCTATAGCTTGCTTGATTCATCGCGATGATATTCTGTGGTATATTTGCCTCATTGTGTTCAGTCTCATAAGGTATTCGTCTATTGAGAGATTGGGGTTGACTGAAATTTCTAGAGATGTGTCGGCCGTCGCCGCTAGTCTTTCCAGAGTGCTATGCTGACCCTCGGAATGTACCTGTTCGAATTCGCGGAATTCTTCGGTATTCTGCCGACAAGACTTCGAAAATGGCGGTGTACTCCCAGACATCATTTTTCTCTGCGCGTTCAGCTAGTGAGAGGACGGAGCGCTGAACATTGAGCCCCAGGTGGCTATAGACATAATGGAATCGAGCCTTGTCTGATCCAAAAGCTGCACCATCAGCCACCATCTTAGCCTTCATTTGTTGAAGCCAGACGTAGAAATTATCATCGAGTTCATGGAGCTTAGGAGCCGGTGGAAGAGTTGACCCCAGTGGTTCGGCGTCGTTGATATTCTGTTTGATGTCACGAATGTCTTTTGATGCTGCCGTAAGTTTGGAATCGAGGTCCGCGAGCCTTGAGACGATGAGCTCTTGATTTTTGCGAAGCTCTCCAAACATTTCGTGGAATATACTCATTACTTCGTCGCGCAATGTGCCAGAGGAGGCGGCCAGAAGTGGCGTGGTGGGTTGTTGGGTACTGCCAGAGAAAGACATCTCGACGGTTCAATCTGACGGAGTCGAAGCTTGTTGTTTGGGAATCGTATCAGTCTAGATCGATGTTGATGGTATGGGCTTGTTTAGTAAAGAGAAGTTCACTCAAATGGAAGGATAATGGGTTAGATAGCATGCTTATATATGCGTATACGGGTACGTAAAATATGGCGGATATTTCACCAATACGTGGGACGTGTTAGCTTACCTAGGTATCTTGTAGTGAAGTGTATTTAAGTGAATAACGTTAATGTTGCGAGGTTGGAATAGCTACCTATTATGTATAATATCTTACTTGTAATCATAAATGGTGTAACTCATGTCTAAGACAAATTCATTGCCAATGAATTATTATAACAGACGCGAATTTTCCTGCTTTCTCCGGTGGAACTGACGGTAGACGATACCGGAACTTTTTTCTCCTTATTCACAGCTAGTTTAAGTATTTTTAACCACAAGAGAGACCTATATGGGAGCCTATGTGTATGTTTTCGATCCTAATCGAAGTATGACATTCCAGACATTAAATCTCCGTAACCCCTATTTGTTTACCGTCATACTAAGAAATGATTCGAATATTCAGACTCCGGGTATTGTAACCATATGCCAGCGAAACTGGCAGCCACGTCAAATTCTTCAAGTGAGTCTGCAGTACTGAGACCAATGGCATTGATCCGTTGAATAGTCTTCGGATGGAAAGGCATCTTAATCTGATTCACCAAGCGATCTACATCTGTGTATTTTAGTGTACGTTCGGTAGGCGAGTTCCTGAACAGCTCTACGCAAAGTTAGTAAGGGCCTTCTTAGTATCGTCAGCAGTAACTCACGAATCAAAATCCGAGGTAGGGTCCACATCTGCGAGAATTGCTCCAAGAACAACAGCAAGATATTTTCAGCCTGAAGCAAAATTGTTGGCAGTGGCGACGCTATATTTGATACACATCTGCGGTGCAGATTCATAACCCAAAGGGCTACAAATGCTATCAGACAAATTGCAGGATCAACTCGGGATGAGAACTGATTGTCCCACTGCTCTACCACTAGGACGATGTCCTGACAAGTTTCTAGACTCTGTTGCCAGTTGTCGGACCACTCAGCCTCATTTTCGATGAAATCATGGGGCAACGATATTATGAGGCGAGACATATGTAGGTGTAAAATAATTGATAGTCGGATGTGGTGGTTAATGCCCGACTCTGCGGCTAGGGAGTTACGAGTCGGGTTAAGATATCGTGGGGGCAGGGCTAGTCGGAACGAGGCAAGGGCATTCTTCAAGAGAGCTGTCTTCTTCTGAACTTGTTTCTTCGTAGCTCTCAGTCTCAAAATGTTTCCAGCATGGCGAATGATCATGGTAGTGAGAAGGTAGACGTTGAATTCCATTTCGCAAGGACTTGAGATGACCTCTTTCGCTGTTTTCCATAGTTCATCTAAATCGTCCGGCAAAAACAATTTTGGTAACATTGGGACGTGATCGTCTAAGAATGACCTTCTAACGAGCGCGGTGTTGATACTCTCCGTGTCAACAATAAAAGGGGTACCTAGGGACATGTTGGAGTACGAGTCGAGCGAGTAAACGCACCACCAAACGTATCTCCAACTTTCGATCTCTTCCTCAGTGGCTTTCTTGGAATCATAGGCAACGCATATATCGGGATCTTCGATCTGGTTGAGTCCCATAGCATAGGCCTTCCGGGTCAAACGACTTATCCTCATCCACGCGGGTGGTCCGGGAAATTGGTGAAAATCGTAATAAGCTAGGAGACATTCTTGTCTGAACTGGTCGAGACTAGTCTGAGAGCTTGTTGAATCGTTCTCGTAAGAAGTTTCCGTGAGGAGTGAGTTGATGCACAAGTCCACGTCCTCGGATTGCCAAAAAGCTATTGGTCCGAGTATCTTGGCTGTGATGGCATTGATGGTTATGACGAGATTGCGATACACCGTTCCTTCATCGTACAATCTGAAAAATTCATCGGCTTGAAATAGTGGTATGGCAGAATGTACATCGTCGAAAAATTGCGCAAGACTTTACAGTACGGTGTCAAAAATGCGAACTCTAGATTATATGCAGGGTTCGAATCGAAAACTAACACTTCTTTTTCCTGCGAAACGTTCAATTGGTAGCCGGGGAACCTGGGGTCCTCTATTATAGGCATGTATTCCGAGAAGTTTGGCCCCAGCCCGTCTAGGCCAGGTATTAATTGTTGCGCGTGTGAGCCTCCATAGAATAAGGGGTTCAGGAGTGGCGAACGGGTTCGCAAGGATACTGTGGCTGGTGAGCCATCGTGGTTGGTGTTACGGTCGGAGCCGACTGTCGAAGCTACGCGAGCTTTCGGCCGAACACCTCGTGGCGGTCCCGGTTTTCGCCTTTCTTTCGAATAGGTACAGGGGTAGCCAACCTCGAAACAACGAGAACAATGTGGTTGTCCTAAGTCACCTACGGCAGGAAGTGTCAGCCTAGGACTGGGATCATCGTGGCAGACTGTCTTCTTCACACTTGACTTTTTTCCTAAAATGATGCGTTAGTTACCGTGCTCTACACACGGGAATACATTGCGGGGGGTGGCGGACCTAATGCATCGATCACACACGCGACGGTTAGGAGGCATAATCGCTAATCCCTTAGGTAGCAATGCTATGTACGATTAACTGGAAGTAATATTTCTGGAGCCAATGGGTGGAAGTGTGATGCTCCATTTGGCACAAAAACGCCTTTCGGTCTGTGGATGATTCTGTTAAGGTCACGTTGATCGATTTCATTCCGTGCTACGCCATATCGCTCAATCACTGTGGCTGGTGATCTCGGCGTGGCTGACGGGCCCCATAATTACCCCTATTCGACCCCCTATCCGTGGATTGTTGGATCCCGCTCAAACACCCTCTACCCGAAATACGCAACAACACAAATACCGGCAATATAATGGGATCTATCTCTTTTTGAATTTTCAAGATTCAGTATACGGTGTTGGGCAAATATGGTTGACATTCGGATTCTCTTGGAGGGGAGGCAAGCTACGATCGCGATCCAGAGGTTCTTCCGCGGAGGAACTCCGCATCCTAGGCCGGAGGAACTCAAACTTTACCATAATACCCAACACAAATATTCGGACAAGACGGAAGGATTATCCAATCGTATAATTCTGTTGGGGATCTTAAAACTTCCCGTGAGCCGCATTCGAGGTAAATTGACGCGGTCTACATCCCCGGACTGCTCAACGACGCCCCGTTCTTAGTTTCCCTTCACTGCTACGTAGCAATGCGGCAAGGACTATAAATAAGCATATAACTAGCACACAAACCCATTTAATCCGTTCCCTCCCTCAATAATTGTATACGCGATTAAAAATGGAAAGCACTGATGTTATAATCGTGGGTGCGGGACCGGCCGGCTTGGCGCTGGCAATCTCCCTAGCTAGGTTCAATGTCCATGTGAGTTATACCAATTCCAATCATCGCAACTCTGGGACTGTACTAAAACTCCCGCTAGTCGGTTCTCCTAGAAAAGGAGTTAGAGATCACGCAAGACCCGCGAGGCGTTTATCTCACTAATGATGCGGTTCGGATATTGTGGGATCTAGGTCTGGGCGACTGTTTGGAGCAAATTGGACACGGTAAAGAGACGCCAAGATCGAAAACGAAAAGACAACTGCTAATATAACCGATTATATAAGAGCCACCCACTGTCAGCTTTCATACCAGTTCATTCGCGAATGATCCCTTCCACATGTTAGATGCGTTCGGTAGCGATGGATTCTGGCAAGCACTCCCTAACGCGATACTTCATGTTCAACCAATGCTAGGTAATGTTACCAATCCACCCATCGATTAGATGAACTGAATATTAATACGATAAAGAGAGCGCTATGCGCCAGAAGGTTATTGAATCACCACTCTGCGACCTGCGATGCGGCTGTACGGTAGTGGGCAAGCAACAAGATAAAGACAGCCCGATCATCGAATACGAAGACCAAAACGGCGTCCTCCGAACAATTAAGGGGTCATTTATTGTTGGGGCCGACGGGAAGAAAGGCATTGTACGAAAACATTTCCTGGAAGCATCGGCTGGAATTAAGCAAGTAAACGGCTTGTACCGTTACGATGAGACATGGGTTGCGGCAAACCTCAAGTTCACAGTCCCGACGCCAGAGACTCATCCGGAGTTCCCTCTATGGAAATTCGAGTTCACTCCTGAAGCTGTATATGACCTCTTCTGGCCTCAAGGGTGGCATTTCTGTAGCCCACCAGGAAAGGCCACTGCCGCTGGAAGGTTCGGTCCGTACAGCGAGCGATTATGGCGCCACGAATTCGCTCAGGACGACTGGAATGATTCGATGGACGCCGAGGAGCTCTTATGGGCGAACATCACGCCTATGATCACACGCAAGAAAGACAGTTCTGGCAAGCCATTCCCCTGCGGTGAAGTGACATATCCTCGCGATTGTGTCACCATTCTCCGATGCCGCCCGTACCGTTTCACTCACAAGGTTGTAAACAAATGGTACGATGACCGAACTATCTTAATTGGCGACGCCGCTCACGTGTTTCCGCCATTCGGAGGGCAAGGTATTGCCAGTGGTTTCCGTGATGCACATCAACTTGCTTGGCGCATATCTCTACTCCAGCACCTGCCTGAGAGCGACAAAAAGATTCGGGATCGCCTTCTAGGAGCCTGGGCACGGGAACGTCATCAAGGCGTCAAAGATGCGGCAGCACTCACAGGCATGAATGGCCGACTATGCAACCAGGGCAACGACATTTTCTTCCGGCTTTTCCGATGGTATTCGTGGATAGTTAAGCACATTCCTATCATGCCCCGGGCGCCTGATCCTATGTCCGCTGCTGAGACTAGAGGATACAAGCCTGTCACAGACGGATTCTTCTCGACTGAGTTCGGCGGCGGAGGACGCCTAGCGCAGATTTATGTCGAATCAAACCGCCAACCCCCTATGTTATCAGATGGGTTGATAAGGCATACAGATACGGTGATGACCTTGCTTGTCATAGGGACAGGCGATTACAAGAGCCTAGTCGCCGAGGCCCGGGCCAGCGTTAGAGCGGTGAATCCGAATCAGTCAGTTCTATCCGAGAATTCTATCAGGGTTTTCACGCCTGATACCCCGTCTACGCACGGTGATAATGCCATTGAAGCCTACTTCCCAACACCAACCCAGAAACTCGCCGATATGGGAGTCACCATCAAGCAGGGTTATAGCGCTTCTAACTATCTACGACGTTTCAAGCCAACCACAAAGTTCGTTATCGCCCGCCCGGATTTCTACACTTTCGCTCTTGCAGATAATAAGGAGGAGCTTGTTGAATGTCTTAATAAGCTTCAAGCGTGCCTTCAGGGAGCTAGTTGAGTTCGCTTAACATTCTAGGGGGTGCTGAAAGTCGCCTGCATGATAAATGTTATTTAACACTGCCTTGTAAAGTATTTCGAGCTGCTTACTCTACATCAACTCCTTACTCCTTCAAAGCCAATATAGTGTAATAGTACCCCAAGTACTCATAGTGAGTTACAAGCACAACGTATTGCCCAGTGATCATAGGTAGATATTCCAGACGTATCCCAGTCGGCCCCATGTCTGTAGATATGGAGGTTGGTCAGCTTGCAAGGATAAGACCCTCATCCACTAGTCCTAAAGTGACCAGCAAAACGGATCTCCCGGGTGGCATAGACCGCTTCGTCGCATCTATAAGAATGAGTGGCTCGCCTGAAAGTTGAATCTGACATATTCACCATATTTAGGGGTCGTAAGAAAATCTCATCATGCCAACTGGAAGCTGCTTATGCGGAGAAGTCACGATCGCTTACGAGGGTGATCCCGTACACAGGGTGAGATACGAGATATCATGACTCTAACATCACTTTAACTAACTAATGAATGGAGGCGATATGCTACTGCCACGATGATCGCAAAATGTCCAACACGCAGGTATTCCAGGTTCCTAAATCTGCCTTCAAGGTCACCAAGGGTCAGCCCAAAGTCTACACGAAGGTATCAGATCATGGAAATGTGAGTTTGTCTATACCTAATAACGACTTGGAACAATTGCCACTAAAACTTCCGACAATTAGGGGATTTCCAACCACTTCTGCGGAACTTGTGGTACAACACTGTACCGAAGCGGTGGTGCGGAAAGAAATAGTGATAAGATAGGTGTTCGTGCTGGTGTCTTGGATGACCAGAGTGTTTTGGACATCCCACCCGCTATCGAAGTCTATGTTGAGAGACGTCCACCATGGGTAAAGCAGGTCGAGGGTGCTATCCAACTAAACGGAAAATATGAAATTGTGTCTTCATAGAGGAATACGAACCCTGTGGTGCTTTTAAGTGTTCAGTGATAGTCTGAGGCTTTCAATAACATGTTATTCTCCTCCTGTAGCCGTGGTCTGTGTCGAGCTATACACCCTCAAACCTCCTTAGTACATAGTCATACAGCAGAAAGACGTAAATGGAGACATTGAATTTGATTGCGAATAGAAACCTCGCTGCAGATTTCCTAAGATAGAACTCAATGTCTGCGACGCGATAGCCGACAGGCTGCTGTGCCACAGAAGGATAAGCCAAGAAAGATGGATAGGATTAGGGTTTGTGCCAACATCTATGCAGTTGGTTACGAGATATGCAGGGTCTGAAATCCCCCAAACATATTTCACTGAAGAATTCGAGTATAATATTCCTTGTATCGAGAAGCTTATGAGATTATCCATAACGTGGTTTTCTTATCTACACAACCGGGTGACGTGGTAGGTGTCTCCCACATTGCGCGTGTTCACGTTCAGAATCATAACATGGTCTTGGAAGAAGCTACTCTTGTATAAAATATATATAACTGTCTAGGAATAGTATTCCCCCGGTATGGGATATATACGTTCAACAATCATAGGCGTTTGACGACAGAGGAACAATCGCCTGTGGTACGGTTTATCCGTGATACTAGGTACAGGTATGAAATGTCATATCACCCCATTCGTAAGTGGACACACATATGAGTAGAAAAAGAATTTAACGATGTTCATTCCTCATTATCATAGCCCATGATTCCAGGGCCTCCCACACACCATCAAACCCAATCCTCACAGCCCCATGATACCTACCCCTTTAATCCTCCACCCCCCTATTCACCGTCTCCGCCTCAACCCAATCTCCAACTCAAGCGGCTTCCTCAAGAACCCCTCACGAGTCCGCATCTCCTCCTGCCTGAGGAAAACCTCGTACCGCCTGGCCCAAGTCGCCGCGATCATCTTCATCTCCATCTCCGCGACATTCCGCCCGACGCACGCGCGGGGGCCCGTGCTGAACGGTATAAACGCGTTGCGCTGGCGCGGCGTCACATCGTCCCAGCGCTCGGGGCGGAACTCATCGGCGTCGTCGCCCCAGATAGCACGCGAGTGGTGGATGCTGTACGTCGGGACGCTGAGCACGGTCCCCGGCGGGAAGAAGTGCCCCCGGATCGTGACGCCGGGGGAGTCGCGCGGGATCTCCCGCGGCAGCCCGATGCCCGAGGTGCTGTGGATGCGCAGCGTCTCGTTGATGACGTTCTGGAGGTACGGCAGGTTCTTGATCGCGTCGTACTCGGGGACCGTGGTGGAGGGGGAGGGGATTGCGGCGTCGAGCTCCGCTTGCAGTTTTTGCTGTACGCCTGGCGTGCGCGCGACATGGTATAAAAGCGCGCACGACGAGTTGGAGGTCGTGTCGGAGCCCGCGATTAGCTGTGTGAGCGCTTCCGCGGTCAGTTCCTCGAACCCGAGGGGCTCGCCTTTTTCGTCGCGCCCTTCTTGGAGTAGCGCGAGCAGGTCCCGTCGGTTGATGTTAGGCGGGTTCTCTAGGCGGTCCTTTACCCGTGCGATGGCGATCCCGGCGAGGTTCTGCACGGCGGTGAGGCCCTTACTAAAGAACGGATCCGGGAGCCACATAGCATAAGGCTTTAGCTGCGGTAGGCACCCGAGAGTCGCGGATACTTCACCGCGACGGTTGAGGATCTCGACTGCTGGCGCGAAGATGGGTGGCGAGTCGACTGCAGTGCGCACTTCCGCGATATCTGCGCCCGCCTTTAGCATGCCGAACGGGGCGCCGAATGCTAGGTCCCCGATGGTGTCGAAGGCGACATAGTTAAACCACTTCAGGCAGTCGACGTATGCCGCTTTATCCGCATTATCGGACTTAGCAACCAGTTCGTCCCATTTAGTGACGAACATCTCGAGGTTCTGGTAGATGTAAGGCTCGAATTGAATTATGGACTTCGGCGCAAAGGTACTAGAGATGAGCTTTCTCTTGCGAGTGTGCTCGGCGCGGTCACGGGTATTGAACAGACCGCGCCGGATCGACACGAAGGCATCGTAGAAGTCCGATTTAAGAAACCCGTTTCCGTGGCCGTAAATAACCTGGATAGCCTCGTCGTCGGCGATGCTGACATGGTTCGGCTGGATCCGCACTACCGGGCCTAGCTTCTTGTGGACCTGGTCTACGATGAAGTATCGCTTTCCTCGCCTACAGGTGTAGAGGAGCCATAAGTTGGTGAACTGCGCTGGGAAAGGCCCAGGAATATCTCGGAGGTGATCGTAGGTCACTAGATATGAGTAGGCATAGTAGAGCACAATCCCGACGCATCCAACGACCAAGGCCCAGGGCGACACGATGTAGTCAACGATTGCCATCTATTACAAGTTGTCTATGCTGGGAGTATAGTTGGTTTCTCTTAATGAACTTGGCACTACGGTGTCAGAAATTTTCTGCGATCAATTGGGGATTCTCTATCCCGTCATCTAGCAATGACGATAAAGCGGCCGCTCTACACCGATCTCTTATAGTGAGTTTCTCAAAATTGGACTCGGTGCGGAGTCCTAAGGTGACAGAACAGAGATCCAATCGGTAGTCAGGCTCGGGGAGTACAAACCAAGAGTCGAAGGAATATGGGGAAGATGGAGACGCCCGCGTAATTTCCAGCTAGCGAGGCGCCCTACCGGCGTGGGGAACTCCTCTCGTCCCCTATGATAGCGCGTTTCGTGTTGGAGGAGTTAGGGCTTCCTCACGACTGTTCATCGGGAACTTGCTGACAACGTATGCATGGCTACACACGCGTACCTGATCTACGCCAATCAAGGCCGTGGGGAAGACTAGGGGATCTGCGTCTAAGTGAGAGCGGATAGCATGGACGGTATATTGATCAGGTATAAGAACTTACCCGCCCTACTAGATTGGTGCATTTACATGTAGGTTGGGTCTTAATTCGTGATATTGCTGACACCAACGTCGTTATAAACTTGCATGTTCATGACGCAAAAGGTGAGGCGCCAACGCCACGGCAACTTCTCGCGGCACGTAAAATGAAACGGGAGCCATCCTATTGGTCCTCATCTTGGTGTGTATTACATGATCTTAGATCTGGCTTTTCGTCCGTTTACTCGTATTTATTATATCTTGCTCTATAGTCCTCGACTCCTAGCTGTTGAGAAAGCTGGAATTCGTTTGATTTTTTGGATAACATAAACTTGTGCGAAGCGATCGTGAAGCTGTAGGAAGCTGTATGGGCATTACTCATGTTACGGGAGGATGAGATGAGATTGGTGGGATTAGAGTTGAGCGACAGGAGGCCCCGCATTCAATGTTCAGCTGCAGCGTCAATCGTCCGATAAATCCATATCATTCATAGAGACATAAAATCCACGATATAGGCTTATATGCATCAAGGCATCTATACTCCAAACTCTCCAGCACTTTCATTGCTGACTTAAGATTTTCGGTTCGTTACAGATCAGTTTTATAATCTACGATAGTAGGGCATGGAGCTTGGCCATGAGGGGCATAGTATTCATCTATTTTCGTTCCAAGTTACTAACCGTGATTCTCCCGAGGTGCTTCGTTGATGGGATAATCTATCCCGATCCGATTCTTGGCTATTGTGGACGATTCCGGGCCTCGGTTATACGCGTTTGGGGTGCGGTACGTTTCCGACGACAGGGCATACGGAAAACGGATGCAACCCGATCGCGATCGCGATTCGGGTACATTCATCACCACGATAGAGTAAGGAATACAGTACACGAACGGCAGACAATACAATGAGCCATAGACATACGTAAGAACAATGAATATGGCCTTACTCAATCGGTATCATATTTTGACTACTTAAAAACAACTACTTTTGCAGTAAGAGTAATATGTATGAATGCTCCCCGCATGGTTAGTTTGGGTTGGTTTGCTTATAGCTTTCCGGCCGTACGGAAATCCTCGAAAGCCTCGATGACGCGGGCCTTCATCGTCTTCTCACCCTCTCGTACCCACACACGCGGGTCGTACTTCTTCTTGTTGGGCTTGTGGGGACCCTCGGGGTTGCCGACCTGGGTCTTTAGGTAGTCGATGTTCTTTAGGATGTAGTCTCGGTGGCCGACCAGGTAAGCCCACTGGAGATCCGTGTCGAGGTTGACCTTCACGACACCGTGAGAGATGGCCTCCAGGAATTCCTCCTTGCTGGATCCGGAACCACCATGGAAGACGAAGAAGACGGGCTTGGCCTGGCCGTCATTCAGCTTCTGGGCGACGTGGGCCTGGTGCTTGCCGAGGAGTTCGGGGTGGAGCTTCACGTTGCCCGGTTGGTAGACACCGTGAACGTTGCCGAAACCGGCAGCAATGCTGAAGAGGTTAGAGATAGGGCTGAGGGCCTCGTAGATGGCAAGGATATCCTCGGGTTGCGTGTATAGGGAGTTGTTGTCGACATCCTCGTTGTTAACACCGTCCTCCTCACCACCTGTCAAGCCGACCTCCATTTCTAGCCACAGACTCATCGGCGCAGATCGCTTCAGGTACTTGGCGGTCGTCTCAATGTTGTACTTAAGGTCCTCCTCGGACAAGTCAATCATGTGGCTGCTGAAAAGCGGGGTGCCGTGTTCCTTGAAGAATGCCTCGTCCGCATCCAGCATACCGTCCAACCACGGGAGTAGCTTCTTGGCGCAGTGGTCGCTGTGCATGATGACGGGAACACCGTAGACGGGGGCGATCGAGCGGATGAAGTGTGCCGCAGCGACGGCGCCGGTAACGGAGGCTTCTTGGTTCGAGTTCGAGATGGACTTGCCGGCGAAGAAAGCGGCACCTCCATTGGAGACCTGGAGGATGACGGGCGATCTCGTTTCCTTAGCGGCTTCGAGCACGGCAACGACGGTGGATGAGGAGGTGACATTGACGGCGGGAAGAGCGAACTGGTTCTCCTTGGCGTATTGGAATACCTAGAGAAAGGGGGGTGACGCGAATTAGCTACCACTGGAATTGCACATATCAAGTAATATGCAAGATACGTAGTTAGGCATAGCTTACCTTCAAGACATCCTGGCCGTAGATGACGCCAGGCTTGAGATTCAGCTTGTCCATCAAACCCATTGTAAATGTTGTGGTGTAGTCTGGTCAATTAGGATGTCGGGTGGTATTGATGTAAGTTGTGTAGGAGAGACAAGTAATTAGGTATGCTGCTACGAGGGGAAAGTTGTTGGTGAGGATGTAGTATTTGTTGTAAAATTGGTGAGAACTCTGAGGGAATTAAAACAGTGACGACAAAAAAAGTTGAAGAGAGGAGGGGGGCACCTAGAAATGGCTTGAAAATGGCCCTTGTATTATGGAGGGGTGGAGGGGTTGTTGGGTCTTTGGTCAGACTTGATCCACGGTGACGCAGACGGCCGAGACCTGAGCTGCGAATTATTATGGATGCTATGGATGCTGTGATCCGAATTATTTCGTAAAGTAAATTGTACGACTATTGACGACTTTTAACCTTTTAGTCACAACCCGTTTTCTTTTTCTATCATTTTATTTTCAGCTAAGGCTTTCTACTACTGGTTCATATGCCGCTTCTCGGGAACTTCACGGAGCAATGGACGGGAATTCCAAGCTCTTTAGAGACATCTAAGGTAATATGCCGGGCAAGCTTCGAAATTTTTACCCCTCCAAGCTTCAGCACTGAGGCGTCGTTCGGGAAGTTCAGGTGGGGTAGCCCGACTGGCATTGGCGTGTGTAGCGACGCAATGATATTCAAGCCTTTACCAATCAATATCCTATATCTTCTATGGTCTGTCCGTCACTTAAATTGAGATCATCGCATCAAACAGCAAGGCGATAATCACAAGTAAAATTCATGTCAATTGCGGAGCATCTTTCATCATCAAGTACATGTGTTCCAGTCAAAGCAGAAAAGCTCAAGCAGAAGCCCCGCCAAGCCCCACCATCTATCAAATCTCTTATCTTATCAATAAGCAGACCACCGTATTTACGAAGTACTTAACCAAGTATCAGGGGCCGTTTCGACGATATGTCGATCTTGATACCTAGTGTTCTCTTATAATATTGTCTAAGTCCAGCTTCGTTCATATATATATAGGAAAGCCTTCGCTTACTCTTTTGTATTAACAATTAAAACGTCCATTACTCAATCTCGCCGTATGAGGTAGGCCAAGTCACGCTGTTATAATGGCCAACAGTACCACCAAACTGGGACTAAAGTCAAATTAAACGCCGTTGTTTTGGTTCAGCTTTAGAAGGACTCATCGTTTGAGGCTTTTTCTAGCTGAACTGAGAATCGATGGCCGCGTAGAAAACATTTCATATGCTGGTAGGTAGATGCTCACGTCACAGCCATATATACATTGAGGTATATTACGACCACAGATGTTGAACGTTCAACATCCCAAAGATATATAGCTCGACCAGGGTCATGTTCTCAATGCGGAAAATACTTGGCTAATGCCACAATCTCATTCGCTCATAAGGTTTCATCCTCATCAGCTCCCTAGTATCATCTCAATATATCGCGCGAATTTGGGTCCTGCTTCTTACCACAACCTAACGGACGAAGCGTTCAAATCTCACATGTGCAAGGAACTGACCCCCACCGAGATGATGCGACATTCCCGTCCATGTGGCTAGGTACTGATTGATCTACGCTAGGATTCTAAAGTTGCGCAAAAATAGTACTCTTATGGTTCTTCGCGTATTTTACTTATTGGAACGTATCAGTTCAGCCTCGGTTTTTCATTGCGCCTGTTATATACAATGATAGGGGCACCTAAAATAATACCCGTGGACCTATTCTAGAACCTCGTTCGTACACCAATAGCGGGTACATCTCCATGCTAAATCCACTCTCTAAGTCACACCAAGAAAAATCTTCCATTTTATAGGGTAATATGAACCCACGATGCCATCAACAACACAAACAACACATCGGCGCAGTGGCGGAGTGGTTATCGCGTAAGACTAGAACGTCTAATGAGCAGGCTCATCCAGGACATAGTTCATCTTATTCCTTCGGGAGCGTCTGTTCGAATCAGGCCTGCGTCGCTTCAAGTATTTTTTTAATATCGGCGCGGGAGAAAAATTGCAAGTGGGTCATTTCCAACCATTTCCCCCCTTTTCATAGGGCCATCACGGCTTAAACCAACATCATGGTATACAATAGTCCGATACCATCTCTGGAAATGATTATTCTCTCTTCGTAAGAAAGCATTAAGATTGGTCCATCTTAAACCCCAATGATTTAAATTTCAAGGAAGCAATCGATACGTTCTTCAGCGGCGCACTTAAACATACCTGGGTAGTCTGAATGGACACATCTCGCATTTATACCCCAAATATATTCGATCTCTGCCTGGTATTGATGGAATCTCTTTGCACAACCTGTTGATTAAACTAGTAATTTAAGTCAAGGTTCTACCCCAAACCCTCCAGTCCCAACAGCCAAAGTTGGTTTCCTCTTTATAGATACCCGATGTTCCATGATCCGGCATACCTATTGTTAGAAAACCAGTTAGCCAATGTCACTTCCTAGCCCCTCTAGTCATAAGGGGCGGTGTCCTGCTCGAATCGACATGGGCAACTTACATTCGTTGATAACCTTGTTCCATCGATCCACACAATCCTGCCCTTCCGGTAACTGGTAGTTCTGCAGAGACTGGCAACCGCTCTGGTCCGCCGAAGGTACAACTTCGTACCATACCTTGCTATTTGAGTTTTTAAGGCCGCTCCCGCCCTGGCAGTACTTCTGGCTACTCGGCGACCACTGGTCGGGTGTACCCCTTGCAGACCCGGCGCAATAAGCGGGAAGATTGGTAGCCGGATCGATGTGGTTTGTGTCAAACCAGAAGTAGTTATTCCCGGAGTACCTGTCGTTGGGGTTTGAAACAAACCCGTAGCCGCCGAAGCAGAATTGATGCGCACCGGCCTGGTAAGCGCTCCCCGGGTAGTCTTTCGGCTTGTTTTCGGAACCTGTATCGTCTACCGTGTCCAAGTTGCAGACGACGTTGTCTGTTGGCGCAGGAGGTGCAGGAGGTGGGGGAGGTGGTGGCGGAGTGTCGTCAACGCCGTCTATACTCTTAAATGCAGAGTCAACTACACATCAGAAGTCAATATGGACTCTTGAGGCTATTCACAAGGCCTTCAACTCAAGAATACAGTAATTGAGGGAATGTCAGAATTGAACGTTTTACTTACGATATTGAAGTACAGCCTGATCTACCGGCGGATAATCAGTCGGGAGGGGGCCATTATCGAACGGGCCCGTGAAATCATTGTGTGTTGCCGACGGAGGGGGCACAGTGGTTGACGTAGTCGTAGGGTCCGCATGACATGAGCCAGTTAAATCGCTATTTCCCAATCAGATTAGATGCACTGTCAATATTACTAGCACGTATATAAGACTCACTTCGGCTCATGGGTTTCAGATATAGTCTGCCAATTTCCATCACCCCCACTGTACGATATCACGACAGTTACGGTTGGAGTTATTGTCTTGGAACAATCATCAGTTGTTATTACGGTGGTCGGTTGCTTCGCCTCTGGTGGGGTAGCCGTCGAAGGAATAGGGGGGAGTGTTGGTGGTAGTGGAGGCGCTCCCGGTGGCGGGATAATAGGGGCCCAATACCAGCCCAGGGGGAAGAAGAGAGTACCACCTGAAGAGGTTGGGGAAATGATAGTTCCCTTATTGGTGTCCCGGACAGGTGTGAATGTCACTACCGGCGGCGGAGTCCCTAGTCGCATCAGTTAGTACGGTGTCTGGCGAAAAAGTTATGCGTCGTATATCTAGGACAGCAATATCAAACTTGCCTGTTGTAGCAGTGACCACCAGAGTAGGAACAACTTCAGTTGTAATTATTTCGAAAGCTGAAAGCATAGATGATGATAGTGGTGATGAAGATGACGGTATAGTTGCAGGCGAGAACGGCGAGCGGGTGGAAGTGGCCGCCTCAGCTAGTAAGGGGCTAACAAGACCAAATAACAGAAGGGAAAACATCGTCATCGTCATATCTGGCGTAGCATAAAAGCTGAGTCGCTGAAGTTACTGAATCGTTTTACAAGGTAAGATTTAGAAACAATCGCGATTCCGAGGACCTTAACGAGGAGGTGGTCGATGTTATAGAGGTGCAAGAGCAATGTAAAATATGCTCTTAACAGCTGCTCGGATAGCCTAATAGAACCACCAAGAAAAGTCAAGCTTTCAACTTATGTTGTTCGTATTATTATGATATATTTAGGTTATGACAACATGAAATATTCTTAGAGCATTGTCTGCAGGGGAAATGTGTAACGAAGTAAGCAAGCAGTGTCTAAGCCCCTCAGCTTCAATCAGCATTGTTATAAATCAATATTTCTCCTTAGTTCACAGGTTGGCAGCGCATTAAGAAACAAGCTTAGGATATACTCTAGATCGTAACATAACTTGGGTCGTACGACGTTGAAGATTGATCTGTGTTTATGTGGGTTTGAGGCCAATAGGAGACAACTATCTAAGCTTATAACATACATAACTTAAGCTTACCGCGCGGAGAGAACGGGGTAGATGCGGCGCAATACGCGATCTTCTCAGCTGAGCCTGAAGGATTTAACAAGGTCTACTGTTAAGCTTCTAGTTTGATAAATATAATACAACTCCAATAACCGAAGTAACCGAAATAACCGAAATCATCCTACGAAATATGTCAATATCAATTTCAATCCAGTTGAAGCTTCCTGTACGGCCGGCTTTTGACCTAATATTTCTAACAGCTAAAATAAGCCAGGAACATGATGGCGCCAGAAGCTATTCGTCCGTACAGACATAGGCTAATACGGCTTCGGTGAGATTTGCAAAGCCGGATTAGCATCTATCATTATCCTATGTAGAATATGCATCAGCTTCCAGTTTTATTCTTAGAAATACGCAGCCATGATATCTCCTTGTAAGTTGTCGAATAACATATTCTATTTGAACAGCCTCTTCTCGCTTTCGGTATCCTACACACATGTTGCAATTTGTCTACTCTCAGTTCAAGCAATTACTCAATATTCCAAGAATGTTCGGCGGCCGCGTTCTGAAGAAGTTGGCCGTGTGCCTAACTGTCATCACAGCTGCAGAAGCAGCTGCAAATCTTGGGGATTTCTTTATGGAAGGCGGTTTCTATTGGCCGAACAAGGACACAGACCACGGATGCAAAGCCCATAATGATGACTTGAAGGCTAGCTACAAAGAAGCAGCAAAGGTTTGTTAGAGCCCGTTCTTACTATTTGCCTAGGTTCCTGTGCTAACTATCCGGAAGCTTATCGACTCCGCCGTTCAAGCAATTTCGTACCTGAAAAGTACTCCAAGACCACTACCATGGAGATTCACAGATAAATGGAACTGGGATCGGCAAGCTCATTCTATGCGAGGTAAGTCTCCCTTGACCTGGTCCATCTGATCTTCTAACATCCTCCTCTAGCATACTTCGGAATCGATATCTCCTCTAAAGATGGCGGACCACTGCCTGCATCGAAGAATAACTTCGATTATGTAGAGATGGTAAGCATGTCCATCCTCATTTCGTACTCTTCATTTCCAACTTATATCTTTCTTAGATCTTCAATCAAATGCAATATGGTATGCAAACCGACTCTCTTCAAATTTTTAGGCCCCCTCCCTCCCTGTACTGCGGCGCGGATGCCTGGAAATACTACGGACCAGAGGATCAGGACCCGCAAGATCCAACGAGGAAGGTTAATGAGATTATGTCGAGAAGCGGGATCCCTCAATGGCCTAACGGGTAAGTAAACTCTGATATTCTAGTAGTATCCGGCATTGGTCCTCGACGCTAACATAGTACCCTGTAGCTTCTGGTACTTCAAGTCCAACAGGATGATGAGCCCGCAACAAACGCCAGATTATAACGCCTTCTGCGGTGAGAGAGTGGCCGCATTCACCCTCGCTGGCCTGAGCGTCATTACGTTTTGCGACTGGGCATTTACTAGTAGTGTCAAGTTACTTGACCTGAGTGCTGCTAAAGTATCCGATCCCTTGCTGTCACCAGAGCGCCAAAGTCTATCTTACATTTGGGTTCATGAGCTGTGAGTATTAGATGGTCGTCAGCTCATCCCCAAATTGGCATTAATCTAATTACTTCGTGTAGTGCTCACTTCTACGGCAGCTATCCCAATGCTGGTAGTCTTCCGGATCAACCTGCCGTTGATGCAAACGGCAATCCCCTCACAGATAGCAGTGGTAAACAGCAGGTGACATATGGTGTGAGTCCAGTGTTGAATCTAGCTAAGAATAATGCCAATGCCGCAAGCCGAACAGCGGAGGCTTATACATTATTTTCCTTGGCAATGTGAGCGACTCTCTAAACTATTGAATTATCGAAAACATACGCTAACGGCATCATAGGTACCATTCGCAGTTCGATTGGGCATCGGGGTCTGCACGACCATTTGGCATTCTATACTAGAGAGAAGCAGTTGATAATGTATTGATTTATCGAAGCCTACCATCATGTTGACCACGATGACGGACGTATGCTTCCATAGCAGTTTCATAATGCCTATCAGGATGAACGAATTAGCTTAGGGTATTCCGTAAATTAGGTGAATGTCTAGAACGATATGAGATGATGGATTGCGAACTATGACGCTGCACTTATATATCGATCGTGAGTATGCGTAATTGCATGTATTATTGTCTGCTGTGTTATACATGTATGTGTCTCGCTATAGCGGTGATTCTTCGTCATATCAGTCCTTTATCCCGTATATGTAGAATGCTTTAATACATATCCTCGGAACCATTCGTACCTAGTAATCATACATCTATGAGCGCTTTCTGGCACTTTCCTGCTACCTAACAGTTACTGTAAAAAGCAAATATTGTCCTCCTGCTAGTTGCCTTTTTCCGGGCGCCACCGATCGAAATCGACGTCAAACCTCTCCAAGTGTGTACCAGCCGCAGTAGCTTCTTCTAACAACCCCTCCACAAGATCGGCATACTGTGTCGGACCACCGAGCGACTCCTGCTTGGGGTCAACGAACGCTTCTCGTGATTCTTTATTCGTCCATCGCCAGAGCGAAACAGCAGTAACTTCCGCATTCTGGTCGCTACCATAAGTAACACCTAGAACGCATCCTACTAAGGCCTCAGGGGGTTCGTGATCGGGAGACGGGATAGTACATTGGCAGAGTCTCTCGATCCGCTTCGCCAAGTCATCCGGTTCAACGATTTCCGGAGGGCCACGAAGGAAAACGAGTTCCGTGAGATAAGGCGTGATCAAGGTCGACCAACTGAAGCGTATAGCGACGTTGGTAATATTGACCTCCATGACTAGATGCGATTGTAAGTCATCCCAAAAATCAGAGCTTTGGATTTGTGCGGCGCTTTCTTTTCCAGAGTCATACCGCCACCCTAAGGCTTCTATTAGAACACGGATATTGCGGGGAGTTGCAGGCGTCGAACCTATCACTAGAAGCAGTACTCTTGGTTGACCATGGACGTCGCTGAAACACGTATAATCCCATCCCGGTAATTTTGCTATATGTACAAGTTTATTATCCAACTCATGGAACGTTGGTAGGCTAAAGTCATGTTGGAAGCGAAATAAGGCAATGGTGTGGTAGGGCGCGGCCATGCTTGTTGTAAAACGTAATTGACGTATATTGACTGGTGACGGTATGATGGACGGTATCAGTAGCCGAATTTATGAATGGGAATGACACCTTCTTAAGTTCTTTTCCACAAGAGGGGTGCCGTAAGCGATCCCCCGATTGAGAGCGTAAGACAAGTAGGTAGGGTCGTAGCAGTTAGATGGATGCGGCTGAGATAGATGACATTGGACGAGATCGTTCCACTACCACAGTAAACATCGAAAAATGCGGCGTGTTTGGTACGAACAGCTACATCATCAGCAGGGGCACATTGCCATAGGGCCAATGCAGGACAATAGTGAATCTGGATATGGATATTGTTTTTCGACTACAGCAGTCATAAGCAAGATCCATAATGATTAGGCATTAATAAAGCTAATTGATACATTAAATGTTACAATGGCTTCAATCATTTGCTGGATTCAATGCTCAAGATAATCCCCGAGATTGTTTACAGAAAGCCTGAAACATGGAGCATATCTACCTATATATAGAACGCCAACTCTTAGTATGAGCATATGTACCTATTGAATATCGCAATAGAACGTACGAAGGACGCCTCCAAAAGTTTTTTCCATAGGAAGCTCTTATCGGGCAGAGTTGCCAGCTGTTAGGAGAGTTTACCAGCTGCTAGGCCAGATGCCCAGTGCCCATTCGGCTGGAATAGGGGTTGGACAGGTGGTAATCAAGTAATACAGCGGTTGGCCCCACGGCTGGCAGCTACAAAGCAGCTGATCAGGGGTTTCTTATGGAAAAAACATTTCGGACCCCCTATTCGGTTTACTATCCCTTGTGCCAAATAACAAGACTACAAAAATGTCGAGAACCCCCCAGAGAGTGACTGAGGTCAATATGGAACACTTGTAATTTCTTGGAGAACTCCACGCCAGGGTGCCCACTCTCACTGTGAACGAACTTGTTTTCTGTTCAAAGGTGAAAACGGGCTAGATCGCATCTAACTTCGTCCTGCAGGCCCTTTAGGCATTCTTGAATCCATACAAAACATGGCGTGAAATGGTAGAGACTCCAGAGAGCAAGAGAGGCGATTAGTAACGTGTAATATGCACACGACATTTTGCTTTGGCATATGGCGATATGTATACGTATCCATGCATTTCAGCGCCTTCATGGGATGTTACCTTATAAACGTGTGGGATCACATGGTTAAATGAACATACTGCACCAAATTCATCGCAAGGCCTGTAAGCCTCGTACACTATTGCAAATAGATGTAAGTACTATAGGCTTCAATGCAAATACCAACACATAGTGATACTTAATGATTCAACCTCACCCATAATAACTACCTAGAATTCAAAGTTCCTTTAACCATAAATCAGACAGGCAAGGATAGAAGCAGAACTAGGCAGCTAAACTACAGCCCATACAATCCAGTGAGAGATAGGAAGTATTCACATTCGATAGGCAAATGGACTGCAACCGAAAGTTATTATATTCTAGTACCTACCTATACAGGTACATCTTAGCCAGCAGACAGATGTCGATGGCTACCTATATAGGTACTTATAGCTGATACACAGGTGCTTTAACCATTGAAATATATACGTGTAGCATAAAAACCCGGATAGTTACAGCAAAGCCGCCGTGTAGTATAACAAAGGAAACAATCAAGGAAAATTCGATTCACATCTTCTCCTATAAATTATACGGGTCGAATTAAAAAGAAAGCTTTATTTTTTATCCAGAATAGTGTTTACCGTAGTAGGCATATTGTCTTGTTACATGTGTGCCGCGGGTTATTTACAAGTGAGATATTCGATTCGTCCTGACCACCAAATTGTCAAACGCACTCTGGCAGTGCACCTGGCAAGCGACGGTAAGGTATGCGGGTCAACCTAAGATTTCCGCAGGTCACTTGCCAAACCAGTGCTATTTGTTTCCTACTTCTTGCGTCCAATAACCTCAGGCAGAGGCCCCGGTAAGCCTTGTGCATTCTGAACTCATTTCCTTCTTTTCCTTGTAGGCTACTACACTTTATCACTTCCACATATACGCTTTCTGGCCATCCGTGAAAATGTATTCCCACCAGCGCATCCAGCAGTGGCAGCAGCCACCGCCAGTTGTTGGGACGCCTCCGGCCTACCCTCAGCAGCCAGTCCTACCAGCACAGGATCTATACAGTCCAGCTCAAGATGGATTTCAACCTGGCCTTCCGCAGGCCCAACCCCAGATGCAACCCCAAGTGCAGTATCAGATGCAGCATCAGATGCAACAGCAGGTACCAGCTCAGTCGTTCCCCGCTTACCCGATGTGGCCTACATATGATCCTACTCACCCAGCTGCCAACTATATCCATTCCGGACCTTTAGAGATGCAAATGGGCCAGATTCCCCAGCCCTTGGTCGCACAGGGGCCCCCGATGGCTAGCATCGCCGATTTCACGCGCCTGGAGATCATGCTAGAAACATATCTCCAGGCCAACACCGCCCGAGTTCCGCCCAGAGACTTCCTAGAAGATATGATGGCCGGAGTCGGAGTTCGCCCTTCCCGTAGTACGCCGGGTGAGTACAGCACGATGTTCCACTCCCGATACGTTACAATATGACCTTATGTGCTGATATTCTAACCAGAATACTTGCTCTATCGCAAGAGAAAGCTCGACTATTGGTTCGCGTTCAATCGATTCATCGCTCTGCGTCAACTGCAGGATCATTCCGAGGTCTTGAAGTTGGTCGCCGTCGTCCGGATGCTAGCTGAACATAAGATGCTCGGTCGCACCTTTCTGCTTGAAGCATATAACTTTGCAATCGGTAAGTTGGCCAGTTTTCTACCTCTAGATTAATACCCCTAAATCAAGCCGCTCATTCAAGACCAACCTATTCATTTACTTTATTTTAATGTTGGCTAACACGCTGCTCGTGAATTTAGACTATTACGGAGGCTTCCAATCGAGCGGCATCGAGACTCGCCGACTATACGGATGGGCTCTGCAACTTCAGGAAGGGGGACTCATGAAAAGCGAAGACAATATTCCTGAGGATCAAATGGAATTTTACGTTGTATACGGGGTTCCTTTATGCCATCTACCCTGCGATTAGGTGGCTGAGGGGATAGAGATCTTTGGTTCTGTTATTATACTAGCCTTTTCAAAAGGTAGCATGGCAGATAGCTGGCATGAGGTGTCGTCCTCATTGGACATGACACTTCAATTCGGTCCGTCACCTACGTAGGCAAGCTAAGAGAACCGCTCTTCATCAGACAAACTCTTGTCGACAGTCTATGGCTCTTGATAACCTAATTACGGGGGACAACTCTGTCTAAGCTTCAAGGGAAACGAGGAGAATGGATACTAACTGGAGTGACCTTGTGAATAAAGCCCCTTCCCCGTGTACGCTTGTTTTATAGATTATTTCTATATCAAACGAATCATACACAGCAACTATCAGCCTATCCACGGGCGATGTAGGATGGATCCGACGTCCCGTACAACGTACTTGACGAAGATAGAGTACGCGAAAAGCGACCGTGCAATGCTTACAATGTGCACTGGAAGAGTTATAAGCCACCTAGAAGACTTTTCTCAGTCATTGTTGGCCTGGTGTCGTGTCTCCCGTCAGCTGATGAGTTGCGAGTTCCCCTTAACCTTAAATCAACTCTCAACACAGATCCCACCAGATTAATAGGGGATAGCGGGGACGATACTGAATGTACAGTCGACTAGAAGCAAGAACCTCGTATTTATGATGTATCAGAATGTGACAAGCGTCGTATTCGGTTCGAAGGTGAAGAGAGATTCGCTATGGTTGTGAAATGGACCGGCAAGTGTCGACGGAAGACGTTAGAAATACCATGCAGCCCTTATTGGTTCGTAGCTTGGTACTCAGCACCTATCCCGTAGGCTCCGGCTAGAACCGAATGCACTCATGGATGCCCAATATTTTCCCGAGGGCGCGGGAGATAAGTAGCGTTCGCTGCTACTTATCATCGTTATTATATCTCCATCGATATTCATGATTCGTTGCTGACATAGAATATGTTAGACAATTTACGAGATGAGCAATAGCGATTCTTAGAGTACTGTAGCAATATTTTTTTTGGTGGAGGTAGGCCCTGCAGGGGCAGTAATTTAACGATCTTTTTACATGTATAATGTCTCCGGGTACCTCCGGTCAACCCTCAAGTCCTTTGAAACGCGCTATTCATTATCAAAAAGATGACAAGGCTCCTAAAAGCAACACACGAATAAGTCGTTATACGTGGACATACTAAGAAGTCTATGACTACTACAGATTTTTCGTCAAATAATACACTGATAGATAACTGAGTTTGATAGCCTGAGGCGAGATGAAGATCTGCCCTTTTCGCAAGCTTCCGCGGGACGCCTCACTTCTGTTATGCATTTACGCAGTACTTTCTCCGCAACCTTGTTCATTTTCATTCGTTACCTGTCGGTCTTAAGCATGGTATCAAGCCAAGCCCTCTTATGATAGATAGTACTTCCTATGTGCAACTTGTCAGCATTCAGCCCGGTTGTCAGCAAGCAGGCTACTGAATCTCGCCAATAAGACCACCTGAACAATGGCCATAGCACGATACCCATGTTCATACTACCGTTTTGGTAGAGGGGCTGCCACCCTTCCTCTAGGCACCCCGCTGAGTCCTTGAAACCGAAGTATCGCCATAAAAACATCGCGACAATAATGCTACAGCCCCACAGCCTTCGGTTTCTTTTCGAGGGAACCGCCGCGGTAGCCTGATCACCTAGAATCATAATCGCCTATAGGGAGTCAGTGATGGCAAGATTAATCCGATCCGACCCCGCGATGGAGGATTTGTGGCGGGATGCCATCGCTAGATTCAATGAGCGAACGAAGAAAAATGTCAACATGAAGCCCTCTAAAACTCTACATGACTGCATAAGGGAAATAGAAGGCGCTCGGGATTCGGTGGAAAGTGACGGGAATACAAGAGGGGAGAGATTCAAGGAATACGGTATCAATATCTTAAGATGTCTAAAGCTACTTGGCGGTGTTGCTGCACAAGCAGCGGATGTTGTGAGACCCCCTTAATCGCGTGGTACACCAAAAGAGAGGCGCTAATCTAGGTATAGGTTTTCGGCGCGCCATCCAGCGTGTGCTTCAATGCGCTATACCTGCTTTTAGACGTTCCAGAGCAACTGAGGTCCTTTCACCAGGCAGTTGACGGTCTCTTTGAAACCCTAGGGCCGATTCTTAGCTCGTTGAGGATTTACGAGAGGATTGATCAGTTCAATGACATCGAACCCGAACTAAAGCAAGTCATTCATGAGGTTATGATTAGTTTCGTGGATATTTGCGCCCTTTCCATTGAGCTCCGAGACTCAGGCAAGTGGCGCAAGTTCAAGTCTAGAATGAAGCTCCTCATCATCCAGGACGACGCTGGAATCGAAGCCGAGATAGGGAAGATCAAGAAGCTCACAGAAGCACATCATTCAATACAATCAACACAGACTCTCAAGGTGTTATTGGAGACCAGGACCGACCTTACGGAGTATCTTGATCGGGAATCGGAGAGAAGTCAGCAGATGGCGAGCGACGTCGCTAGCTTGAAAGCTGCCGACGAAAAGCGGAACTCGGAGGAAGTTAGGCGGAAGAACGTCGAGAATATTAAGAAAAAGCTAGGCATCGAAGAGTCTCTGTACAGCTCTTTTATGGACATGTGTGATAAGCCGAGAAAGGAATCAGTACCTAACACAGCGCTATGGTTTATCGACAATCCCGAGTTTCGGAAGTGGGCAGAGAGAGATAACAAGGAATCATCTGCATGGTTCACTTTGACTGGTGCTCCAAATACGGGGAAATCAGTAATTATGTCCGCCATGTTGCACTATCTACGATCTATGTACGAGTCGTCTACCAGAAGCTCACCAAGGACCCTGGTTGCTGCATTCTTCTTCCCAAGCACTACCACTAAGGATGATCTGGATAAACAACCTGTGGCAACAGCTCTAAAGTGCATCTCTATTCAGCTTGCCGAGCAAGATAGCGCGTATGCGAAGAACTTGTCCCAGGCTTGCGATGAAAAGAGTGAAGATACTAGTTTCTTCAGGGATGCCAGTTGTCAAGAACTCTGGAACTTTCTCCGCATTGGCTCACCGAAAGGAAGCATTACATATTACCTGATTTTTGATGGCCTAGGGAATCTAGCCGATGAGTCTCCGGGTATGAAGGAACAGAAAGAGCAGCTGCTCAATATTATATGCAAGGCCGCACAGTCGACGTTACGAATACTATTGTCCGCAAGACGAGATATGCTCCGCATTGAAGATTTACCCCCGCGTCACGATGTCGAGATTGAGAAATACAGTGAATCAGATATACAAGGATATATCGAAAGCTACCTCAGATCAAACGATCTTTTCCAAGACCCCGACGACAAGAGGTTGAAGACGAGAGTCTTGGGAACTCTATCCAAGCAGGTGCAAGGGAACTTTAACAAGGTCAAGGCTGCTTTAGAGAATATTAGAGACGTCGTCGCCTCTGATGGGTTGGAAGCCGAAATTGATAAGATCCTTAATGAATCAAACATGAACGAGGAGCAGATTACTAAGGCGGTAATCAGTCAACTAGAAGAGAGGCTGACCGGGGAGGAAATTGACGAGCTTAATGAGCTTTTGATATGGGTTATCTGTGGTACAACATTATTTACCATTGATCAGCTCAATGCCGCTCTTGTGCTTCGATTTAAAAGAAGAGGAACACTACGATTGAGGAAGAAACTAGAGGGCAAATACTCTAACATCCTGACAATCCTGAAGGATGGCAGAGTAGATATTGTGGATAGGATGGATGAGACGATCACGAAAAGGAGAATCAAGCCGAGAACTGTCGACGACAAGCCAACATTCACTGCGACAATTACGATCACTAAAGGTGATCTGAGGAGCGTACAATCATTCTTGTGGAGTCTGTCTCAGAAGGTTGACGATATAGGCCACGACACCTTTGGATTCCAGCAGATTTCGGGGCAGGCGGGCCTAAAGAACAGCATACAAGTCAACGAAGTTGATGGGTGCTTAACGATCGTGAGGCGGACATTCACTCTACTTGCTGCCGAACCAAATAAAGAGTCGTGGTTGCTTGGACACTATCTTCTAGAATCCTTACCACAGCACCTAGAGGAACTCTTAGAGAAGGCGACCGGGTACGACGAGCTCACACCAGCCCAGAAGCAAGAAATCGGTGAGGGACTCTTCGCACTTCTCGTGTCCGGAGAAATCGTTGAAAGACATTGGAGTATCTGCCAGACTTTAATCTGGTATCGTGAGGCAAAAGAGATAGAAATCTTTCGGAAATGGCTTGATGATCCAATTGCCACGAGCCACCTAGGACGTCTAGACCGTGAATGGCTGAAGGAAGTCAGAGCTGACTCAAACCCTAACCAAGCTATCCTCGCTAAAATCATGCGGACTGTTGCCTGGCATTGGCTCTGTGACCGGAAGTGGAGTGCTCTCAAATCTTATGAATGGCTGAGGGGTTTCCGCCAAATGCGCCCTCCACAGGGAATTATGCATGACCCTTTTATGGTGCCAGTTGAAGAGGTTGTGGAGTGGTGTAAGGGGGTGCTCTCAATTACCGAGGATAAAGATAGAATCTTAATGAACGAACGTTTAGGGGAAACATACTACGGAAAGGGGCAGTTCGAGAGCGCGATTGAGGTTTACAACCATGCTGTTAGTCTAGGGAACCCCAGTTGGACGTGCCTTGCAGGATTAGCCAAAGCACTCGCAGGTGATACCCAGTACGAACAAGCTTGCCAGGAGATGTTAAAGGTGCTAGATCTACTGAGTAGCGAAGACAATCCGGAAAAGAACACTCTTCTCGGCGCTAACTATCGCTCCCTTGCTACATGGCAGACGAGACTCAAGCACCCGGAACCAGCCATCGAGTACGCGAAACACGCGATCCATCTATTACCGAACGAAACGGAACCCAAGTTTGAGCTGTTATTGATATATCTGGATAATGATTTCACTGACGAAGCGCTAAGCATTCTGGACAACGCTGTTGGAGCGGGCGATCCCATAGACGGATCAAGCATATTTGGTCGTATTCTTCGCGAAATGCGCCGCGGCATCAAATCAGAACTGATGTTTGAGAAATGTTTATATCTGCTTTCTAAGCATTTAGGAGCCGTCACCAGGATGTTGCAGGAGATCGACTATGTAATAGACCGGGCGAGAAGATACCAACGCCAGTATGAATTGGCTGAGCTATTGCTCCATAAAGGCATTATAATCTACCGACATGGACCGAAGGAAACTACACGCATCCAGCGGGCCTTGCATTGCTGGGAACAATGTCTAAGCCTTAACGTAAACTCGTGGGTATGGGACCAGAACCACTCCCAAGATTATGCAGCGAGCTGGATATGTTCCCTCTATTTCAATGAAGTCAGGCGCTCAATAGGGGGGAGCCCACAAAGCCTCGAGATCAACCTTAAAAAATTGGAAGATTTCACCAGAGGGGGATATGGGACGCTTGGCATGGGTTCACTATCGTATATAGCAAGCTATTACGCTACAGTCTGTAAGGATGCACAAAAAGCTCAGGAGGTCCCGCAAGGGCATTTTGACGCAGCCTTCGAGATGCTTTTTGACGACATCGATGATAACGACGGCGACGCCTACTACGACCTCGCGGAAGCCCTAGTCTACTACGGCGATGAGTCTAACGCATTATGCGCCTTCTCACTCCCCCTGCCCTTAGTAGCACCGTCACCCAATAGTGCCCTTATGCGATGGATACTTGATTTCGAAACAGAACCAGAGCTAGGCCTGAGTGAGCGTCTGATTTCTATGGTCAACGCAGGGGGCCCCAGAGGATTTCTTCACAATCAGGTCGAGCTTGCACTAGAGCTCATCAGAGGTGGCCGTTTCAATATACATGTAGATGACAATATAGGGTTAAACGAACGAACAATTAGAGACTCAGAAAGGCTCACCGACAAAACATCGGGGCCAGTAACCGACGAGTCTACGAGCGATCATGCTAGCGAAGCACAAATACAGAGTGCTCTCGAGAGGATTCAATTGAAGCTAGAACAATGGACTGCCTCGTGCAAACGTTCTGCAGAACGGTGGTGCGACGTTTGCGCAAAGAGTTGGGACTTCGATACAGCATTGAACCACTGCAGATTCTGCTACAACACTGACTTTTGCGATGGATGCCTAGCTAAGCTAAAGGTTGGAGAACTCAGAATGTTTTCTCTTGATGCGGAGTGTAGTAAGGATCATGATTGGATACGTCTACCGAGGCGGGACAAGGAAACATACATGCGTAGTTTGAGACAGGAGGTATATATAGGGGGTTACATAGACGGTGAGGGCAGACGCGTAGGAGGGGAGGTCGTCTCTGCAGCTACTTGGCTTGAAGGTCTGAGGGAGAAATTAGGGACGAAGAAAACAGATACCCAAGTAAGCGAGACTGGGCACCACGTACAATAGTGGCTTAAATGAATAAATGTCTTGTTGATTGAGCATAATTATCCTTTAATACGGTATAGCTACATAGAGAAAACATTAATTTCTCAGAGGCAACCTTCATTGAAATACCAAATCCCATCATAAATGCCAAGCCGGCATCCAATATCAATGGACCTTCTTTAAAGAGCCAGTTGTTGGTAATATTATATTGACAATATGTACGAAAGGAAACACGGCGAATAGCTCGGGCTTACCGGCCTGTTTAGGTGCCTAGCTTTCCACCTTCGGACTCGGACAACTGTACATTGTCCATTGTCCGATCCGGATCTAACACAGGCCCATCCCGAAGGACGTAAATCATGAAGGCAGAAAAGAAGCCAAACGGAAGCGCACTTCTCGGATCCCGGATGAGGGGCTCTATGGTTAATGAGACGTACGGGTTTGAGTAATGATATGAGGGCCCGGAGTTTAGAGGCTCCAAATATCATGATCTTCACCTACGGTGCAAAAAAAGTCCACACCACGATAGTATGAATGACGAGGCTATCCTAGAGTAGTTGACTAAGGCATGTTATATAATTAAATCCTCATTCCACGAGGCATCAAAACCCGAGTCATTCTAGGATGTGAAACATAATAGTTCCATCAATTTCGTCAGGTTTGAACAGACATATCCTAGATTATCAGCTCACCTGTAATTCAATGCATCAAATAAGCTCAATAGCGTTAAGTTACTCAAAAGGAGAATTAAACATCGACATCGACTGCAATCAATGTTCAACGATATACATACGGAATTAGCGGGTTCAATCAGTCGAGAAGATGGACTCCGAAGCCTATCATCGCACGAAACAGACGCATCAGATACGAATCAATACATTCCGCACTTAACGGACTTTAGCTTTCTGCTGTGTCTCGGTAACCATGAATGGCCTCGTGTACCACGGGTCGCATTCTATTTAATGAGGAGTAATTTACCATCATGTTGGCCAATTTCACCTCAAGTCACTTGAGGGTTCTCCAGCAAGAAGCGATCCTACCCCTTCTCCTTCCATCCTAACACAACCATAAAGCAACCTCCGAAGTTCGATCAGTATGGCATCCGATAAAACGGTTATCCTCATTACTGGTAAGTCTGCGGACACATAAAAGTTCCGTTGAAATAGCGTGGTTGACGTTAGTGCTAGGAGCAAACAGTGGCATCGGCTACGAAACTGTGGCTGCTCTGTCCCAGGTTTCGGCTAATTTTCACATTTTTCTCGCCAGCCGGTCCCTAGACAAAGGCGAGAAGGCCTTGGCAGACCTGCAGGCAGCTTACGGGGATTCCTTGAAGAGCACGATTTCGGTAATCCGGATTGATGTAACGGACCACGAGTCCATAAAGACCGCCAAGGAGCAGATAGAGACACAGTTCGGCAAGCTGGACGTCTTGATCAATAATGCTGGCGTCATCGTCTACCAGCCGCTTGACACGATCACCGTTCTTCGCCAGACATTCGAGATCAACGTTTTCGGCCAGATGATCATGACCGAGACCATGGAGCCGCTCCTCAAGAAGTCGTCCAAGCCATACATAATCTATGTCTCGTCGGAGCAGGGCGGTATTACAGCTCGACTCGACCCTAACTATCCCTGGCGCGAAGTGCGCGGTGACCACTACCGCATGTCCAAGGCGGCTCTCAATATGATGTCTGCTTGTCACCGGTACAACTACGCCGACTGGGGCTGCAAGGTCCTCGCTTTCAACCCGGGCTTCTGCGTTACCAATCTTACTGGAGAGAAGGGTCGTGAGATGCGTGTCAAGCTGGGCGCTAGGGACCCTAAGGACCCAGCTGCAGCTCTCGTTGACATAGTTCTAGGAAAGAGAGATGGTGATATCGAGAAGAATGGTATGGTGGATCTCGATGGGGGCGTGTTGGCCTGGTAAAATTGCAGGACTTAGCTTTCAAGAGTACCTTAACAGACATAATGAATTTGACGCTCTTTACAGTAGATTTTGGTACTCCTTAAATTAACGTATGAGTGCGATGTAGTTCAGATTTGATCATGAGCTACGGCTAGTAAGGAGTTGCGCTAGACGAATGGTCCGCTGGGTTCCATAGGTACATACACGTACTTAGGAAACTAGTAAAAAAACGAGAATTATCTCAATGGCGATGCTTCTAGAGATCTATATTCAATCGTTGGGAACCATTTGCCATAGATGTGATATCCTCCCGTACTACGAAGAAGATAAAGATTGAACAAGGAGGGGTTGAATTCCCGTATAATGTAGTCCAGCCTTCAACATCCCTAGAACCTATATACGTAAAGATTGATTTTGACGGCATATCCACTGCAAAATCAGAAATAAATGTAGATACTAGCAGAAAAGGATCATATGGAGTTATGATATTTATGGATGTAGGGTTGGTAGTGTTGTTTTTCTGAGTTTGGTTATGATGATTTAAAGGGGGGAAAACTGAACTAAAGTTCAGATGACTAATCCACCCCGCACTCCACTAAATCTGCAGTACGTTACTTTAAATTGTAGGCGGTGGCTATTTCGCCCAGGGCCCCTCACCTAAACAAGACTTCCAAGAAGAACTTGAATAACTCCAGATTCAGAGAGTGTATCAATTGACTGTTAAATGACTTGGAAGCACTTCATCCAGCGATTCCAGCCATATGGATTTTAGGTGCTGCATCGCTGGACTCATCGAGCCATATCTGAATGGATTCGGCGCTGACTCATCATAAGTACTCCATCATTTGATCAATGGCTCGTTTGCACTGTGATGAGAACCTACTATGCTTCGTTGAAACTAATTTATAATCCATCTTCAGCCATCTGAGACTCATAGTAAACCCAAACTAGTATTTATCCCTAGGGCTAGGTTGATCTAGGTGAAGAAATCTTGCCATCCCATATGCCGGCGATATCACGTCATCATGGAAGGGCAAAAGACGACTCTCGTATCAGCCATCGAGAAAGCCGGGCTTAAGGCGTACCGACCTTCTAGCGATGAAGCATCCCGCTCAGAAGGCCGACGGGAACTGAGCGCGCTCATGTCAAGGTAAGTAGACTGGCACAATTCAACTACATTCTCTGAACTTTCGTAGAACCAATACTGTGCCACTCATGTCTGCGTTGAGTAAGTTGACCCAGCCGGATCGTGTTCCGGAGTGGCTTCGCGTCCACTTAATGGATGTCCTCACTTTGTTGCCACAGCGCTCCGACGGGGTTAGATCCACGCTGGAATTCGTCTTCTCTGTCCACCCGTCAAGTACGGTGAGGGCCTCTGAGGCTGCGGTGCCCCAAAAGCAAGGCGCCAACATTACGATGGAAGCCTTGAAGTTAGCCACCAACCTACTATCTGCGCCACCCGCCACCGTTCCCCCGGAACAGTGGTTTCCCGGCATCGCACCACAGCTCTTAGCCCTTCTCGATGGAAAAGACGGCGCGGACCTAGTGAAAGCCGCCGCCTATGTTATCGGCTTCGGCGTTTTAGGGAGGAAACAATTTGGTGCGCCTGGTATGTGCTGATAGAGCGAGTGCGAGTGCCCATGAGCCGCGACAGCTTACATTGGTGTTTAGGAACTCCGGGATGGAAAGCGTTTGCCGAACCAATGCTCGCTAAGATAAACCCTGCTTTATCATCACAAGAGCCTGCTAGTGAGCCTCTTGTATTCAGCGCCGGACCAGACGAGGTCGTCGATTTACGGAGAGAGACTGTTCTCGTCGAGGCGGACGAGTTGCATGCTGCGTTGAAACGCCTGTCTTCGTTGCTCGATTCACACCCAAACCCGGGTTTGACAAAAAGACTTCTTGCTCCGTTAATGCTACCGCTTTGGACGCTATCATCATGGCCGCCCACGAACAAGGAGTTTGATGAGCGATACCGACATCCAGCACGTTCTCTCTTATACATATATCTAAAACTTTCGGGTTCTTCAGATGTATTTCAGACACTACTCACTAATCTCCTCGCGAACGGTAGCACGGGCCAATCCAAACTTCAATGGAGTTACGATAAAGTAGGAGATTCTAAACTCCAAGTGAAAGGGCTACGAGGGGGTGAGAATGCTACGAGCTTTGGCTTGAATTTAGGCCTCTTTGAATCCAAGTCAGATGCTTTCGTAGAACTACTGCAATCGGTCGGGGATGATTCCGATATATCCGCGCTATTCCTCAATTTATTTCGAGAATCACTCCGCTCACCGGAAAGCACTCAAGGAATCAAAGTCACCATGGACGAAGAAGAGCAGGAAGACCCGGTAGTGCAGCTAGTCAAAGCGAAAGTGCTGCAGAAGATGATGGAGAAGCTGTCTGACCGATTGGTCTCGGGCTGGAAACAGTTACTGGAACTTGTCAGCCAGATTTTGGGCGAATCACAGACGTCGCCAACGGCGGTTAACGACGATGAGACCACGGGCGTGGCGCTCAGTTTGCTAAATATGGTGGTCACGGCGCCTGGATTCCAGAAATCAAAGGTGCCTACCAATATTCTCGCATCGATCGAGAGTTCCCTAGAGAAGATAAGCAAAGCGCAGGAGTCCAGCGTGTCGCAAACAGCGCGAAATCTCTCCCTCTTGCTCCAATACAGAGACGCATTAGATGACCCCTCTGACCAGACCACAGCCCCAACAGACCGTCAAATAGAAGACCGTAAGACATATAGTTTGGCTATCTCCTATATCACACAACCGGACTCGCCCCCACCCGTACGAACAGAGGGTCTCAATCTTCTATCTGGCCTGATCCGAGCCGGCAGTCCCATCCTCGACATCCAGGCTACCTTGGTACTACTTTCGTCACTACTCAACGAAGCCGACGATTATATCAACTTAACAGTACTGAGACTATTAACCCAATTAGCCGACAAACACCCTCGCACAACCATCAGAGAGATCCTGGAGCACTACGTGGATGCCAACGAGCTCGAACCCACCGACACCCGCCTACGCTTCGGCGAGGCCCTACTCCAAGTAATCCAACGCCTCGGCGAGACATTTTCCGGCGAAATCGCAAAGCAAGTAGGCGACGCCCTGCTCTCCATCGCCGGCCGGCGAGGTCACCGCCCCAAAACACTAGCGAAGCAAGAACGCGCAGAGCGACTACAACAGCTAAAACATAAAGCGGCGCAGGACGCGTGGCAGGGCGAGGTGCCGGACCTCAGCGAGCTAGACGAGGAACAGACAACGGAAGAAGAAAAGGCGCGGAACGAGTTCATCGCGCAGATCGTCGCGGGGTGGGAGAGCAAGCGCGGGGCGGAGGACGTGCGGATGCGCGCCTCGGCGCTGTCCGTGTTCTCCGTCGCCATCGAGACGAACATCGCGGGGCTAGGCTCGACGCTCGTCGAGAACGCCGTGGATCTCTGTCTAAACGTGCTGACCTTCGAGCCCGGCGCCGAGACCGGTATCCTACGGCGCGCGGCTATTGTTCTGATCTTGCACTTCGTAAAAGCGCTTGCGGACGCGCGCGAGAGTGGTAAGCGTCTTGGCTTCGGACTCACGGACGCGAGTCGCCAGGATATCGCGCGCGGGCTTCAGTATGTCGCGCAGACGGATAATGATGGGCTGGTGCAGCAGCATGCGCGGGATGTTATGGAGAGCTTGGATAATTGGCGGTTGGGAACTCTTATGCCTGCTGCGGCAGAGATACGCGATGGCCAGGGCCCTGCGGCGCTGACGCGGTTGGCTGGATTGGATATAGGGGCTACGTCGAGGCCGAACTTGCCTCCCCTGGAGCCAAGCGCGAGACCCCGGATTGAGGAGCTTGAGTAAATAATAACACGTCTCTCATACAGGGTTTGGAAATTTAGTTATTAGTTCAGTCCACCCTCGGAATAAAAATAATTTCTAAAAACCGGAATAAAACTAAACTAAAATAAAAAAAAATTTCCCGGAATAAAAATAAACTAGTATTAATTAAGGAATGAATAATTAACTAAAAAACTAATTTTTTAAATTAATTAAAAATAAAAAACGTAAAAAAAAGTCGAAAAAAATTCGGAAAAATTCGGAAAAACTTCGGAAAATTAAAACAAAAATGGAAATAATTATTTTAATATATAAATAATATTAAAATTTTTTTCCGAATTTTATTATTCGTTATTTTTAATTTTTTCGAATTTTTTTCGAAGTTTTTTCGAATTTTTTTTTAAAAATATTAAAATCTATTTTTAGAAATTAGTTTTTAGTTACTAAAAACTAACTAAGGAATGAACTTAAAAAATAATATAAAATTACGGATTAAAACTAATTTTTTTATTCCGGCTGAAGCCGGAATAAAACTGTATTAATTAAGGAATGATTAATTAACTAAAAAACTAATGGAATAATTTTCAAACCCTGCTCTCATATAGAGAGTAGATACTCCACAATATAGACCGGCTTTACACGACATGATATGTATTGGACTCGTCACATTACGTTGAGACTTGTAAGACTAGCATAAATCATCACATTGATACTTGGGTATAATCACTCTAGTTAAACGAAAACTTTGACACACCACTACCACCCCACACCACTGCATAAAAACTATATCCGAGGGCCAACCTGTTTGACCCAAATATATTATATACCAAAGTATCTCCTCGCACTTATGTAGCTACTCGCTCTCCAGCTCTTTCGGCCACAGCAGTTGCCGATTCCAAAGACACCGTATCATCGTAGCGAAGACGAGTATCCACACGACGATGAGGACGGCGGCCATGACACAGCCAGTAATTCGAAGTCCCTCACTACCGACTGCGGCGGCTAAAGCTAAAGTGGCGGTCACAAGGGCTGTATTGGGGAACACAAAGGACCACCAAGTCATCTGGAAGGGCATCGTGCGCTCGGGTCGCACGTACTTCCATAATGAGCCGACCGAGACCAAGAAAAACCAGACGCTAAGACCCCAGAGCCATAAGCCGGTAATAGTCGAGAGCAGCCGTATAATGATAACACTGTGGACTGAGCCTTGGAAAACGTCTGGGATGACAACTTGCGATTGCTGGCCGAGAGAGACTGGTTATGCGTATGTAAGCGTTGTGGACTAAATGAAGGATTATTGAATTTGAGGCTGTACCTATTCCGGCCACTGTGAATCCGCTTGGTCCAATAGATATAAACTAATAAGAGTAGAGAATTAGCATTTTTCTTCCAAGGAGACCGGTATTCTTCATCGGTAACCTACCACACCCGGCCTCTGCATATCCCTAGGTAGCTTCTGGGTCATAAGGCGGTAGATAAAAGCAGCACATATCATGAAACTGATGAGAAACCCCGTGCCCTGCACCGAAATAGCACACATTGCTATAGCTAGCCTGTTAATAGGTGGGTTATCCGGAGTGGCACTGTTTGCTGCTATAAGTGTAGCTGCAAACGGGGCGGTCAGAAGTAGAGGATATCCAGGGAAGACCCAAACTGGTGTCATGGTATGAATAGGAAAAATCCTGTGAAGTTCCGTTGATTAGAGGAACCCTTATAGGGGTTGGGATGGGGGGGATGCTAACTGGGTCGACCATAGGATCAAATACATGCCGGCGCTCGCTACTACGCTGACAGTGATGTAGACCCAGAATAGACATTCCATAGCGCTCTGGAGCCAAGGTCCAGTCATTGGGACCCCATATTCGCATGTGTTGATGAGGATAGTTGCGGTACTATATTCCTAGTTAGGGATGGAATCGCAAGATATCCGCAAGTTACTCACGATACTACCTATTTCAAGAAGACATGTAAGCTAATACCGATAGCGAGGGTTTGCATGGTGCTTACCACGGCTGGAATGAAAAGGGATTCCATCTGGTCTAAGAACGAATGCATAAAGCTCCCCGGGACCATGATGAACCTCATCGTGATAAGGATACAGTTCATGACGAAGAGGCATAAGTTGAATAAGAAGAAGCAAATCCCGATATACCATATCCAATCAGCGTGGTACGTATTCCATACTAATCAATTGGCTATTAGAAATCTCTATCGTCTTATCCTGGTCTGAGATGAGTAGTACTTACTAGCATGGAGGACGTTGGCGACGCCCCCGGTTGCCTAAATAAGTCGATAGTTGAACACACTGTATGTAATAATTGGCCGTATATGCTGGATACTGGCTGAGCTTACCATAGTCTAAATCGGTGTTAGTGATCAGATAGAATTTGAAAATTCTTATTAACACAACGACGTCCGCTAGGGCATACCATCGTAAACCAGGTCCATTGATGGCAACATATCCGATCCCGTATGCTGATCTTCGTTCCTTTCTTAGGCTTCCTAGCGTTAGAGATCATCCTAGCCAAGCTTTCGGCATCGGGGCCGGATGGGGGAACTGGGGCTGGTCTCTTCTCTAGCTGCTCTCGGTGCGATACGGACAAGACGGGCGAGGTAGCACCCCGATTGAAGTAGTCCTCACCCGGGGTCATATAGCCATTGATAGCTACCTCGACGTCGACTTGAGAGGTCAGAGCTCTGGACATTTTGACATGCAGAATTCGTCGGGTCCTCGGGTAAGGAGCTTAGAGATTACGTAAATGGCGACGAGTAGAACAGGTTCGACATGAGACAGAGCCGAGTGAAAATTGACGAGAGTTGTGAGGAATACGACAGTATGTAATACAACAGAGCCGACGTTCGAAATAGACATAATCCGGTCGCGGGTCCTGTCGGGACCTGACTGTAGTAGGTGGCAGGGAAGAGTGACAGTGAGTGCCAGAGTTATTTATTGAGAGGGTGTGATTGAATAAGCTCTAGACTGCGAGTATAGGACGCTAGTCTTCTGCTATCGTATCGGCGTAGAGAGCAAAAGGTGCTGCAGATGGATACTACATAAGCCTTGGATCTTTGCCGGATCGATCATAAACGAATGCGACTCTCGATGAGTGTGGGGCTTGAATAGCCTACGAATAAATGAGTCCCGGTAGAGCGGAGTATTTGCCTAGTGGCTGGTCCGTTGGATCCCTTTAGTTACAAGAGCTAGTGACGGCAACGAAAGATGTAGTTGCAGGATAGCCGGGATTGTTATATCTAAAGCTCGAGGTTCTAAGTCAGGTACGGGGAGGACGGTGAAGATAAAGTTTGAAGTTCAAATCTTAGCAGACGGGGAGACGGAGAGATATCTCGGGTTACCTTATACCTTATCTAATCGACGAAGAATAAAATCGTGTAACCAACTAAAGTTTGCGATGTTGCGGGTGTCCCGCATCAATAGTCGAAGCTAATGCTCGGGTATGACGGCATGGCGCATGCTAGTACCCTTAGATGACCTATCTTCCGTTGATATGTTGGATTCTTCGAAGTCTCGCACGAATAAGCTACAGAGCCTAGGCACTTTAGATTCGAATTTTGAAATGACCTCCCTAGGTAGCCATAGAAGTAAGTGTAAAGGATCATATACACCTTATACCTTATTGATAATGCTTCAATTCCTCGACAAAGGTATTATTTTATGAAATCATTAGGTACTTGATTGCCACATACGTAAAATAGCCCCGCCACCTCAACACTAAGAGCCGGACCAGGGCAGTTACAGACTTTACAGTTAAGTAACGCCAACGCCAGAAGCCAGTGGGGCTTTCCGCCGTCCACCTGGGCATGACCCGAGGCCTTGGGGAAGAACCTTGCTCCAAATACCCATGCAGTCTATGCCGGTGCCACGCCCAATCGCCCAAATTGTTCCACTGTAACTTCGATCAGGCATTGCATCTTCCCCAAACTACATCCCTTCAATCCCTTTCATCCCAACAAATAAGCGTGAACCTACGAATTATAAAATATCTCCTTATTGGTTCCGAATTCGGCCTTGACCAGGAATATACTCAAAGCTCTGAATGGGTCTTGTTACTATTTTCTTCATATCAACTATTTCATCTTCGTCTCTCTAGTCGTTATCTTGCAACGACTGGGTGGGCATATCTCACTAATCTCCCAGACAGATTCCGAAGCTTGATCCCGATCTAGCCCGGATTTCTACACCTTATTCGCATAGATCAGATGGATATAGTGCATATCTGGTGAGGCTTAGCACGGGAAATAAATATTGGGAGCTCTAGGAGCACCTACACGTCGCTATGGGTCTTGGTCATCGTCCAAAAGGGTGGTCCTTGAACGATACGTATGGTCAGTCTCTCAAACCGAGGGCACCCCGCATGACATGTTTTAGACCTACATCACGTAGTTGAAGCTAACTAACGAGATTTTGTTCATTTGTAGGCTTTATCGCAACTTTCTTCAAGGCTCCAACCCGACCGTATTCCCACCAAGCCGCGACATGTACAGCAAGTCGGCCATCGTGTAGATCGATATCGGTAGTTCGATCCGGGCATGCCACGTCTCGTGTCAGATCTCAAAACCGTCTAGTCTCACCCTCGTCACACAATGTCCAACGCGAATTTCACAACTATTTTGTCACGCACTTACCATCCTCCTCACTACATCCTGATTCGCGCCCTCCACCCGGCCCTCACCATAAGCTTCCTCGCGCGGCCGCCGCCCCTCATCCGGCAGCTTCCGGATCAGCGCCAGTATCTCCGCCTCACCTGCCACCTAATCGCGACTTGACCGTCGTCCGTATACCCTTGCGCAGCGCTAAGCACCATTTCGGAGCTGCAGACTCGAGGGGGTCCAGACCATACAATGAAGACACCAACCAAGCGGGCACCATCGATATGCCCGCATTCGCCAAACGCGCCCCGATTAGTCTTGTCAGGAGTACCATGAATAAGAGTGGGGAGGGAACTTCGGCCGATAGTCCATATGGTGATCCCCAGATCTTTTACTTCGGAGTCTTTGACGGCCACGGAGGCAATCAATGCAGCGACTTCCTTCGAGACGAGCTACACGGCTATATCGAAGAGGCCGCCGAAGAATTCGAGCTAAGGAGTAGCCTCCGAGCGCAACGGAAGGGCCGTAACCCCGACTCGGATCCAACCGGTACGACCGAACTCTTGTCCGACTCTGAAGCTGGTGGGCAGAAGAAGTTGGACCAATTGGATATTAAGGGCTCAGAGGAGACCCAGGCTAAGGCGCAAATACCTGAGATCGACAAGCACGGTGCAATTCAAGAAGTTGATAATGCCGATGCTATTGAAGGGGCCCGGCCTGTACCAGCTAAGGCCTCACAGTCGAGGGCCCTAAGACTGCAGAAAGAGCTCGTCCATGAGTACAAGAGCACCATTGGTGGATATTTCCGACGCTTTCGCCCTCCATATTTCCACATAAGGCAAGATCCTGATTCTCCAGAACCCCCAGTCAGCGTCGAGTCCGTCCTCACGTATGCGTTTCTCCGCGCCGACCTGGACTTTGTTACAGCCCAAGCCCGCAAGCCGGACCCGGACGACCCCTACGTAGCAGACACAGCTTTGAATTTCGACGAAGTGCTAGGGAAACCGCACCATCTTCCCCCGTCCGGCCAGGGCATAGGTGGACGTACGCGATTTAAGGGAGGCTCGACAGCATCAGTTGCCCTTATATCCACGCCGACTCCAGCGCCGTTTTGGCACCCGGCAGCCAGTTCCACATTACTAGTCGGGCATGTGGGCGACACCCGCATCTTGCTCTGCGAGACGGCCACCGGACTGCCTCGGCCCCTGACTTCAGACCACCGCCCCAGCTCCCCGAGCGAGTCCCACCGACTGCGTAGGTTTGCGGCATCGTTCGTGACCGACTCTTTCGGCGAGGAGCGGATCCAGGGGCTCGCCAATTCCCGAGCTTTCGGAGACATGGCGTCGAAGCGCCTAGGTGTATCGGCCGAACCCGAGATCACCCGTACAGAGCTAGGACCTGCCCAGTACAGCTTCCTTGTTCTTATGTCCGACGGCGTATCGGGAACGCTGAGTGATCAGGAGATCGTTGACGTAGTCAAGGAAGCCAAGACCCCGGAGCAGGGCTCCAGGGACGTCGTAGCGTACGCTACGGAGGTCAGCAAAGACGGCGACAACGCCACGTGCCTTGTAGTCCGACTTGGCGGTTGGGAGCGCAGGAGCGAGGGTGGCCTTGGAAGCCTGGGGACTAAGGAGATCCGGGATTTCAGACGCAACGAGGCCTTGGATCCTCGACGGGGTATCAGATAGGGATAGTTTGGTGATGTATTAGCTGCATGCATGGCAGCGAGCCTCTTCTGCATTTAGCGGTTCATGGTTTAAGCACGCATAAGCATTAGTCTGTTTTGAGGCATTAGGAAGCCTGTCATGTAGGGCTCCGGATGGTAAATAGGGAATAATACCCAATTCTATCTACCTACGTAAATATATACTTTAGTATGCCTCGTGTCTATGCATACATGCTCACTATGACCATCTTAACGCCTACCTTAACCATAGAACAGTATCCTATCACATAAGGTTTCAACAACTTTACAGGAGTTTAGAAGACTTAATTACGACTTATACGAAGCCGAATACTCGCTTCTTAAGAGCATATGCCTACGAGCGTCGCAACGAAGCTATTGACCCAGCCATATTGTATCCCGGATGGCCACATACATACAGGTAAAATTCAGAAGCCATGAACTAGACTAGTCTTCGAGTTTATTCCTAAGTCGCGAGGATATCGAACTACTATACGCAAGGCCAGGTCACATACACGCCGAGTTCGAAGTTGTATAGGTATCTTTCTATATGATCACCAGAAGCAAGCAATGCAATGCCGATACAACGAGCTTCTACTTCCGCTGCACGTCTCCTCTACCAAGTCAGTAAGTAGGAGAGATATGCTATGCCATCAATTCCGAGCCCTCCCTAACGCCTGGTCTATCGTACCGCTCAGCATCCCTCCCGCTCGTTCTTTTTGATATGTTTTTACATTAGGTGCTAGGGATACCCTAGTCCGATCCAGCTGCGGTCCATTCGGCGTAACGGCCGCTCATATCTCTATACAAACACTCGGACGCGCGGACCCGGTATACTCGAAGCAAGGTACTGTACGTGAAATATTAAAAACTACTCTCCGCCTAACCGAACGAACTATCGCGAGATACCCAGTGCGTCCATGCGCTTACACGACCTCATCTCGAACTGGTCCGCGATCTTCATCTTGTCGGGGTCCGGGAAGAACCAGCCCTGAGCCTTGTCGATTAGGTCGCGCTTAGTACGCATCTCGGTATCGCAGTGGCGGCGAAGGGCTCTCACAAACCCTACTTCGGCCTCTTTGTCTAGTTGTCGGAGCTTGTAGTCGTTCCACCCGGCTACCTCGACCGGGTCCACGAAGTAGTCGATGTCGAGTTTCGGGGTCGTCCGGTGATGCGTCAGGGGTGGCTGAGCCGCATCGAACACCATTGACGGTACAGCTGGTTGCGGATCACCGCCCGAGAAGAGGGATGACAGTAGCGGGAAGACAAATAGGAACAGAATCGGGAGTATACTGATGAGGGTATCCCAGCCAGATGCTTGTCGTTGTTCGGCTTCGGCTTCTCGAGGTCTCCTCCTCGGGCCTGCTCCTCCCATTTGGTGTACTCTGAAACCCCGATTACCGCCGATATTAAACACGAACTGCGGCCCCGTATCGAAGCCTATATGATATCAGTTAAACCATCCATTTTTATTATCCCTAAAAACAGAGAAAAGAGTGCGGGACTCACCGCCGAAAGGTCCACCAAAAGCACCCCCGAAAAACCGCTGGAACATCTCTTCCGGGCTGATTTCCTCCTCCCACATACCTCCACCGCCAAAGCCTGCCCCTGGCGGGCCACCGGGCCTCCCTCCGCCGAAGCCGGCAAAAGGATTGCTCGCCTGCGCCCTTGCACTCTCAAACCTGCTATCCGGATCCGTACCAAAACGATCGTATTTCTCTCTCTTCTCCTTATCGCCCAGCACACCGAATGCACGGCTAACCATCTTGAACGCTTCGTCAGCGTGTTCATGGCCGTTCTTGTCTGGATGCGTCAACAGAGATTGTTTGCGGTACGCCTTCTTGATATCCGCGTCGGTACACGACGACCGCACGGATTCGAGATCTAGGATGTCGTAGAAGGCGGTCGCCTTGCATCGCCTGATCCGTATCACGGCGGCCTTCTGCTCGGGTGTGCATTTGCGTTCTTGGTTCCCTTGGTTGTGGTCCCGCGATCGCGCCGATCCGCCGTTGGCGTCGGAGCCGGAGGCTGTTGCGCTGGGTGGCATGGTCGTGAGACCGTCCTCGGGACCGGCGGATTGATTTTGTTTGTCGGTTACCTAGGTCCGTAACAGAAAATTCGCGTTTATCGCTTCGGTTTATTAGATTCGGTCATGTACTATAGGATGGGACGTGGTCGATAATCGAATTGGTATAGAGACGACGACCAGGTAAGTACGCGAGGTCCTATAGTATAAAAACAACGAAAGACGGAGAAATGCCCGGAAAAAAAAAAAAGCGATGGTATCGTCGTGAAAGGACAGGAGATTAGGAGAGTTAGCTAGTCGGACTAGGAGATGAAGGAATACAAATTTGTTGTTGTTGTTGTTGAATTAACATCGAGGCTGAAAATGGAGGACCCGATAACTCGTCAGTGGAACAAGATTTGGCAATTCAGCAATTCAGTTTGCAAAGTGGCTTCAATTCAGAAGTCCAGGCCTATCGGGTCGGGCGTACTTGTGGCTGGTAAGCTCTGATAACACTGGACTTGACCCCACCAACTCTTACAAATCTCACAGATCAATCAACTGATTATGTAAATTTTATTGTGACCTGGGCAGTTACGCCCCGCTAGTCCTCTCCAGCTCTTCCAATGGAATGACAGGGATTGGCCTAGCTCAGATCAGCCTCATCATCATCGACAATTCAACACTTTTCTAGTATCGATAACCAATTGAACTAAGAAAGCGAAACGTAGAAGCTCCAACATTGAAGTATCAACGCAAAACCCGGCGTAAGACATTAGAATACTACCTCCTCGCAATTCTAATTTATAGTTCTTGACCGACAGCTTGCCATCTTGTAAAGAAATTTAACTTACGAGAAGCTCTCGCGGTCTATGAATGAATTTCATAGCCGTGTTAGAACGCCCGAGACCATAGTCTTAAGGATCGTAGACGAACTCTAGACACTGCAATGGCGGAACCATCTGTATCGGTGAGGTCGCGTATTGAAGCGTGGGGAAGTGCGTATCTCCCTACCTATTCTCGCCCACACTTTTTTTTTAGTTTTGGGACGTGTTCCTATGTAGGCAGCTAACGAGTGTGGTAGACTCCTCCTTTGCGCCCACCGGCCTCGCGACCTTAATAACCGCCCTCCATTTCCGTCCGTTACAAGTTCGACCCATGCTTTTTGTGCCCATCCTACTCTTCTCCAGCTACTCAAATCTACAAGGCTTCAAGATCGATAGCGCCGGTATCACTGCTGCGGCCAGCGGTACCTACGCGCTGCTAGCCTTAAGGAGACGGCCGGCCGCTTTTATGAACCGCTTTTCCATTAGAGGCATTGTTCGAGGTGCCGCTGTCGGTATAGGTCTCATAAATGCTGCTACTGCTGGATGGGTCTATGCAATGGGCAACCGCGAGAAGGAGAAGCAGGAAAGAAGAGATAACCCACGGTGGGTTGAGTAGGTTGAGCAAGGGCCATGGTCGAACAAAGGTCACCGGTATGGCGGGGTATGGCTTTGTATAATACTGCATATACGGGCACAGGGTTAACTGGTGCTGTACATGTTCTAAGGTTGGGCCAAGCATATCACGGAGTATTTGGCGCATATATATTCTCAAAGGTCATCGTGGTTTATATCCTTGGGTATTTCAGTTGGACTATCCTAGGACTCCTGATCCACTGGTCTAGTCTATCTGAGCAAGCCATTTCTAAACCCATGGATTCTATATCCCTTTTTTTATGACGAAAAACAATCGACGTCGCCGGAAACATGCTCAAAACAAAAGAAAATATGATGCAGCAAATTCGTTCGCCTAGATCAACTCCGAAAAGAAACGCCGGAGACACCTCAGCACTTGATCGTCTCCTGACCCGACCAATTTGTATGAATTTCTTTCTCGTGTCCGGTATAACCTGCGAAAATGCAGCCAGTTTTTGTCGCAACGCCGTGTATCTTTACCTCACCCTTCTACTCCTCTCCCCATTCTTTTCCTAATGGTTTATGCGACAAGATGCTCTCCGTCTATAGCGGCCATCTTAAATCATAGCCGAGTCGAATGCAGTATATCCTAAAGCTTGCTTCCTTCGACTCCTTCCCACGCCACAAGTCTCTAACACCGAATACTGACTCGTGGTACTGTGGATGACGCCTCTTCAGGAGGCGCCCATTCCTCGGGCTATGTGGTAATAAGCATCAAGAGCCTAGTTCCAGAATAAATCCAGACCGAGAGGGTGAAAGATGCCAGCATCATCATGCCGTAGAACGCGCGTACAACATACGGATCGCCGTTCGATCGTGATAGAGCCCTCGGGAGATCGGACAGCTTGAACTTGGTGATGTACTCCACATCCGTCTCTCGGACCTTTGGCTCGGCGTATTTCTTATATTCGCGGATAATATTGGAGGTGTCCCATTCTTGAATCTTGCGGAGGACGCCAACAACGCAACCCGTTCGGTGTTTTCCTTGGTTGCAGTGAATAAGCAGAGGGTAATTCTTTCGGTTGCCGACGATTGCAATTATGGACCGCATAGTTGCGATGGGAATATCGGCCTTCTTGGTACCGGCCATATCGAAGATCTCATGTTTGATACCGTTGGCCCTAATAAAACCCTCGTATCCATCAGGAAGGTCTTTTCCGACTAGGGTGACGATAGTCTTGAGTTTGAGGCTCCGCATGAACGGATAATCCTCCGCCTGGGGGTAACCACTCCGGTAAAGTCCGGGAAGTACCACGGCAAAGTTGACAGGCGGAGGGCCAGCGGCGTACGCGTCCCGAAGCACGACATCATGAGACTTCGTCATCTCGTCGGTCACGTGCAGTGATGTGTAGTGATGTTGTTGGTACGGTTCTTCACCGCTAAAGGTTATGACTTTATAGCTCTCCGAGAACGCGTGATTCCCCTCGCTATTTTGACGCGCCCCGGTTAGAATCCCGTTCGTCCCTTTTACCATGCGGTTGGTTGATGACGTATGTAGATCGTGAGACGGAAGATCAGCAATTGATTCCGGGCTACCCGGCAAGATGTCTTATGCTTCGACAGTGGCGTAGTAGGATGTTCCAGGCTGAAAAGGAGCCACTGGAATGTATGTGTATGTCGTTATGAAGGGAGGTTGGTAGGAGTCTCAGAGAAAGGATAGGTGAAGATGAACAGGAAACAAGGAATGGTCCGGTCCAAGACGCTGGATCAAAGCGAATCGAGAAAACAATCCATTTTGGCAAGACGTGATATTGTCATTTCGTCCGTCCAAGTAAAAGTGGTGAAGGTAAAAGTTAAATTCAGAAGTTGGTACGACGGTACTCGAGATGTACGTGTTATAGTATTTGACAATGTGAAGGTCTCGTGAGTGCGTAGCGAGTGGTGAACAATTGGACAATGGGATTGAATGTTGGTACTGTGGGTGGGAAAATACCGAATGAACCGTGTAAGTGATGTTGGTGGCTCGCCCTTTTTAAAACGAGCTTATAGGGGTCCTTCCGGAGTCTTTATGGGTCATTCTAGTGCTGTTTTGGCCATGGCTCTAAATGCTCTGGCCCTAGTCCTGGCTGAAAACAATTAAGTTTAGCGGCTTTACTACTATGTAACATGAATAGCTTTCCATGGTTTCAACTATCAACACTGTACATCATGCCATTGACTAGGATACTTTCTCACTCACCTGATTGTAGTGGCAAGCTACAGTACCGGATTACTCATATCCTGTACCTACTTTTTACAAAGGTATCCGCTACTCGACAATTAGACATGAACTCAAGCCTTGTACGAACCTATCCCAAACATTGAACAAAGCTTCAGAAATCTCGGGCTCAATCTGGTGCCCCGAATTGAGTGGGGCTGCGTATAGAGTGCCACAACTCATGCCAACCTTTTTCATCAACAGCCGAATCTAATTCAAATCCAGATCCTGATGTGACTTCTTCTGTAGGCTTCTCCCAAAACGCCCGCATATATTAGTTCCAATATACATATGCATCTAAAGTGGTAAAGTGGTTGAGTCGCTGCTGGAACAGTACGATTCAAAGTAACCTCAAAAACCTGTCTTCGTAGCATATATATCTGTATTAGGAAGGCGGTGGAATGCCCTAGATGGACTTTAATGGGATCATGACGCAGACGCGATAATCGGGACGCGCTAGATAAAATAAGCCTAGCGTACCAGAAGATCACTAAGGTACTCGCTATTTTTAATCTCGCTTCCTGTCTTCTAGCAGCGGGGATCGGGTACCGGGAGCGAGCCGGTCCAACCCCTGCGCTTCGACCACAGCGAATGTTCTCCAATTTGCCATTGATTCTTCATGACATGATCTTATTTGTGAATCCGACCAGATCTTTCAATGAAAGGGAAAACAATCATGGCTAAATTGACCTAGACTTCGAGAGATATTCGAGTATTATCTGAGCCATTGTATTGGCAAACCCTAAATACACAATCACAAATACCATTCTAGTACCCTAGCATTGGAAGGACAATTCAATGTTGGGAGCATTATTCGAACACATCTGGTTATTGTCAATATAAGCTCGACTAATAAAGAAACCGAAGCGCAAGAGACGTCATCATATCGAGTTCTGCGTAGTAGATAGGTACCAGTATATGGATGAATGAATCTCTTCGTCAACATCATCTCCTATTATGCCATCCTACGCCGTTCCTATTCAAAGATCATCAGGCGCAGACCAGCTGAATGAAATTGGCGACCCAAAAAGTCAGGGCTGTCTTGTGCTAGCCTAGCCTTATATGAACAATTAAAAATTAAAACCTACAGCACTGCAGCCACACTGCTACCTCCGCCTTAAAACCCCGACTGGCTACCTGCTTGAGCATCGAATTGTTCATGTGAGCGCAAATTTGCATCGAGCATCAACAAATGGTCGCTCACACCGCAAAGCTTACCCCGGGTTGGTCGATTACATCTCACCTGCGTCGTTGATGTCCGCAGAGAGGGCTATCTCCGGCGACGAGATAATGCACTCATACTCACACTCTTGCTTCATCCAGGCATATAGGCGAATTTGGCCAAATGCCTTCGTCTCTTTAGGGAATCCGGCTATCCCAATCTGCAAATTCCCTTGGAGGCTTTTTATAATGGTGAGACACGTGTCTTCAGCTACATGTATGCTTCCCGTGTGACCGCTTTCCTGCAGTGAGACGAAGAAGGGAATCACAAACGAGTATGTTCTCACGTGCGTTTTGCAACCAAGGTAATACCTACATACATGTAGTGCTAGACCATGGGGGGCCTGTCCCTTTTATATACACACACATACACACACATGTCCATACTATGAGTAGTTGCTTACTCGCCCGCATTTGCCTGCCGGTTCGCCTCTCGGCCCTTCCCGTCACAATAACGACATTGCGATCAATGACTACCGATCCCAATTAGTCACAAGTATCTGCGAGTTAGGCTCTCTTTCCGTGTTCATTTGTCTCGATTCCTCGAGGAGGGTGGTCAGATTAATATGTAGTCACCGCTGAATTTCTAGATTTGGTCAATGGATGGCATCGTGTTTTTTGAAAATTTTTATTATTATTAGGCACCCAGCCATAGTGAATGCTGCGGTACCATGTCTGTCCGTCTTGGTAAATGAGGGCCAGTGGAAGTATCTAACAAGAAAAAGAAAGTCTATGGAGTCCAGGCCGTGCGATGCCGCGATTCTATACGCCGCCATGTAGTACATAGGAAATTCGATGCTAGTACATAGTAATGATGGAAGGGAATCCAATAAGTCCAAGTCCGATAGCACAGTAGGAAATACAGCAGGGTTTGTGCTCCAGTTCATGAACCATGCCGACTCGGTTGGTTGAGAATTTTACCACCTGACCGGGGTCTTCTGGGTCTTCTGTGCCTTTTGTGTCTGCTCGTGTCTTTGGAACCCCGCAGACTTCCGCTCGAAGACCGTCTCGCTCATTGGTCGGGCTGGGATGCCCTCCAGAGCCTCTTCCACTAGCGTCGCGACGTCTTGAGCGCACCCGAATGATAAACTCCAGCCAGCACCGCCGTGTCCGTAGGAGTGGACGATGCGACTCCCCGTTCTTCGGAGCTCACGCTCAACTCTGACGTTTTGGCCTCTGAAGGGGCGCAGACCCTGCGCAAAGGGGTATTTCGGGTCCATGCGAGCATTTTCTAACCCAGGTAAGAACTTCTCGCATCTTTCTCGCATTCTGCGTATTATCGGAGTATCAATTGTAAGGTCTAGATTCCACTCGTGTGGCTCGGTTATGCCGCCAATTACTGCAGATTCCGGTGTCAGCGCTCCATTTCATAATCGGCTTAGGGGTATAGAATTCGATTATGTGTGTGTCATCCCGAAGCGTCATCTTCTCTCTCCGTCTCACGGATCGAAATAGCCACCCGCGGATAAGAAGGAAAAAAAAAAAGGAAAGAGAGAGGAAGTAACTGCGAATTCTTACATAGTATGTTGTCATTTCTGGGTACGAGGAAAATAATCTCGTTGGAAGAGTGAGCGGCGTCTGCCGTAATCGTCAGAGCGGCTTCGACTTTCGGGAAATCCGTCCCGTCGTTGATGACTCGGATGAGTCCACCTCTGATGGGATAGACGCTATCGTCACCCGCAAGCTCTTGCGCCTGGAGGCCGGTGCAGTTGATGATGACATCGGCGTCGAAGCGATCCCGCAGCTCGTCCTCAATCTCGACGAGGTCGTTGTGGATGGTCTCAGTGATGAGGGTGGCGCCCTTGCTCTCGACAAGTCCCATCAACCATTCCATGGCCTTGTCGGTGTCGATAACAGGTGCTAACAGCTCATAGGCGTCGACAGCACCATATGCGGGGTCAATTCCCCTCTCATCGATGATGTCGGCTCCTCGGTAGAAACCCCTCACGCCACTGGCCATTATCTCGGTCATTTTGGTGACCTGGTTCTTATCACTCTCCACGACCTCGGGGAAGAAGAAGTCGGAGGGCATCATACGAACACCGGACGCTTCGCTTAGCGCAGGGATGGATGCTATGCCATCCCAAATGTGGTATGCCGTCATGGACCAGTGCTTCGAGTGGGCCAGAGAGATCTTGTCGGTATGCTGACCGCATACCGCCGGAGGAAACTCCCAAAGGGCGCCGGCAATTTGTGACGTCAAACGCTCGTGGTCGTTCACCCACGAGCTACTGACAATAGTAACACGATAGCCCCGATCTAGGAGCACCCACGCGCTGAGATTACCAACGTCAGCAGCCTGTCCCTGCAGCTGGGAATCTAGGTGCGAGATCGACAAGGGGTACACCCTCAGGGTTGGATTTCAAACTTACGATATCAGTCCAGTGACTCCACCACCGATTATCAGAATATGCGGGGATTTGCTAGAGGGTTGTCGAAGTGCCGAGCCTAGTGGCGAAATGTCTTTCCAGAGGGTTAGGTTGGACATTTTGGTGGAGTATCGACGATGAACAAGTGTTTCGTTCTATGCAAAGAAGTGGCTAGGCAAACCGGGATAAGACTAGGATGTCTGAGTCTCAAGTGAAATCTGAGTGGAAAGGACGAGTGTCTCTAAGATGGAATGTCTTGATTGTCTGGTTTGTGGATTTGAATCCCAATCTAACAACGTCCTGGCTCTCTCTATATACGGACAGGCGAGGCCAAGGCTTGCCTATTCGGAATCACCTTCACCCTCGGTAAGCGTCGTCGGTGACCTCGACTCATAGCACCGCCTCATTTTCAGAATTAGCGGCCGCCATTTCTAGAGCTGTGTTTGTCATATTAGGATACTATAGTGTCGGTGGTTCTAAATTTGGTGTTACATATCGGGATGAGCATTTGCGGGTCGATGTCATCCTGATTAGTATAGGCTTACAGGTCTTACACATACTCGCAAGTACATCATCACAAGAGCTGATAGTGCTACATTAGACACGCCGGCTATTGCATGGCGGTGGTCATTTCAGCAGCTATAGCAGCCTCATAGGGCTGCCTGACATCTCTACTGGTTCGACCAACTCCTCGGGTTGAGCAGCGCCACTCCGTTTACACCTTTCCAGGGTCGTGGTTTTTAGTCCATTAGAAGTATCTGATGACCATCTGTCCGCTTCTATTACACAGCTGACCGAAAAGTTACATCTCCTACTGAGTCAAGTTGATTTATCAAGTAGGTAGAGCACTAAAGCTACAGTGTAAATAGGTGGAAGCTGCTGGATCGATTCTCGATAGGCTGCCCCGTGGAGCCTCCCCGTAGCATACCCAATACCTCACGCACACTCTCCGAAGGATGGTCAAGATACAGCGTTAGGTAGTACAATATTCCAACTATTGTCCTGGGCTCTCCTGGTCAGGCTGATGGAATAGGCTGTCTCCCCCGCTAGTCAATGTACACAAAAGTGCCATGTCATAATTGCAGTTGAGGTCGTCGTAAGGTGTTCACCGACTTGACCTTCAATAATACCACTCCGACCCTCCCGGTACATACCGTATGACACCATGAGGTCTACTTCCGTTTATTATTTCTTTCGTTACTAATAATTCCTCGTATGATCATCTTCTTTCTATATGAACCCTTCCATACATCATCATATGCGCTTATGAGAAGGATGTCGAGGCGGTGAAAGTTGCGTACATGCGACTGCAGGATCGGCCAACAGTGGCCTCTACGTTACTCTACAACGGTGGACCATACCGCAAGTTGCCGGCTGTCACTTTGTAATCTCCGTATATGCTGCAGTAAGAAATCCCACCCAGGCAACGAACGATATGTCAGGAACGCCGTTACAGATTGGTGCACGGAAAGGGGAAATCAGCAAAAAAGGCTATCCCTGTACCGTGAATCGTATATCCAAAACGTAACATGATCGCCTTCGCAGGCCATTTGGTACCTTCACCACCAGAGCGGAAATAATGCCACTACGTCTCTCGTCGCTTCTTGGGTGGTCGCTCGCAATCGGTAGCAAAAGCTAGAAGTATAGCCATAATTCATCAGTAGAAGCAATAGCTCGCAGCCCTTCTCCGACCCATTACAGTCTTCCGCCATAAAAGACGAGTTCGGCGAGGAGGGGAAGGGGCAGACTGCATAGCTGACACCCTGCTAGCGCTTGTATAACGTTAATTTCCAATATAGTTGTTATTATCATCTCGGTCTGGGGTTCTTGTACGCATATTGCTCTCGGTCCTACTTTAGAGACGCCGCCTTTTGGTTTGTTGGTGTCGTAGCAAGAGGCTGGCGGCCTTGCCTCGCAAGTTCATGCAGCGGACTTTCTACGCTGCAGACGCATGTATATCCGTCACACCGGTATCGAATGAGGCTCTTCTATTGAGAAGCTAGCCAGTAACAACGGACTTAACGAATTCTTTCCAACCACACCTTGCGAACTCCCTGCATTTGTGAGCCCATTATTGCCGGCCTCGGCGCCCTATGTCTTGATCGGCGGTCACTAACACCATCCCCCTGTCTACTATGATTGCATATTTACCTGCCGCCTGCCAGGCTTGTGTTCACCTTCATTTCCTAGGGTGTTTATGTAATTACATTAGCCGAGCTGAAGTTTGATGATAGTCCGTCCGTTAATATGCCGCCGAAGATAGCTCAAAGCTGTATCCTTTTCAGGTAAATACGCGAGCCAATAGCGGTTACTGCTACGTACATATGTAAACTCACATGTAGCCTACCCCTTAATCTGACTCTTGTGTGTAACTATGAAGATGACGTCTTCCCCGACTTTTCACTACTACGCATTCAGCAGCTTAAAATATGATGTTACCGTGCCAATGCCGCGTTATATATTTTCAATGAATTATCCGCGAACACCGCGGAGGTGTGATCTAGATTTAAGGTTTATATGTATGTTCTGCATTTGGTGTCGGTGCCCTTGCGTTAGCTTGAATGCTCAGCCCTACAGACTTGCATATGCTATTTGCCTCTAACTTGTATGGGTAGTGATGCACATACGAGGCGACCTGTTAACCCCTCAGGGCAGGAAAACCTCTACCCCCTACATAATAGCCTATTCGTTTCCAGCTGCCTAGTTGATACTTTTATTATAGCTGCTCATGAAAAGAAGACACGAGAACCTTAGAAGCAAGTTTGGATACGAGGACCCCGCCGACCTTATATTAATGTCCTCTGTAAATTGATTCTATTGCGTTTGTAGCCCTGCACTTCCACTTTACTCAACATATTCCGTGACACGTGGGCCAACATACCATCTGATTACTTTGAGTCCTGCGGCTTAAATGCTGGCCGGCCTGCAACGTCGTCTTTGTAGATCTCGGCCTCAATAGGGCTATTAGATGCAGGACTAGGATCCGTTCCCTTGGTATGCCCTAGATGTCAGCTTTTATAGATCTAGTTATATGATTCGTCAACACGACACCGACGGAAAAACGCTCATGCATCTGGTCAGCCCAACAAAGAGGCTGCTGACTTTCGGCTCAAAAATTCGGTACTTGCCACATGCTGAAAGGGGCTCGCTCAGCCCTATCAAGACGCTTGGCACAGCCACCCCGTGAGGAAATCCGATGTGCTTTACCCCGCGGATAATACGGACGCGAGCGGCGGATCTAATGATCCTCCTTAAACCAAGATACACTCAACAAAACGATCCTTTTATTGATCTATCATTCGAAGATCGAACGATGTCTTCGTACCTTCGTAGGTTTCCTAGTAGACGACTCTTTAGTCCAGGATGGGCTCAAGGCTGTGAGTGACTCCGGTCCTCAACTCGTACTCATATTTTGACTCTACGTTAGTAAGGCGGGCTCCGATATAGCAAACGATAGCAGGAGCAGGACCATCCCGCTCCTCCCCGCTCCCCGTTTCCGTGGTGGTTGTTGCGCGTCATGCTAGGTGTGCTCAGTGGAGACACCCGCGTGTAGGAGTAATGGAAATGCTTCATATTCAGACTAGACACTACCGCGGTTGAGCGGATTAGGAATCTGTCACGTGGATGTATATGCAGGTATATAACCATGCACTTACTACCCGTCAGATCCACGATACGGGGTCTCGGCTCCGCTCGCATTCGTATCAGACTATTTTCCTAGATGGGAGAGCGAACCGATCCGTCTCTCGTGAGAGATTCTCCGCCCGCATGGTTCGTCAGCAACTTATAAACGTGTAGGGGCGGCGACTATGAATAGAACCCATGTGGTGACGAATGTTCGGCAGATCTAGGGCGCCTTACTCATCATATCTCGATCTTAGGGCTGGCCCTTATTCCCGCCATGAGGAGAAAGGGGTATATATAAGCAGTGGGGAACCCAAAAGTAAGTTGATGTCAGACTAGACAGCGCAGTTAGTTGGAGTCGATGACACGATAACGCCGGTTCTATCAGAGCCTCTACTCGCTTTTAAGCCAGACTATATTCGGACGTAAAGCTACATTTGCATGGGGTTAGGACGTACGTACTACCGGTACATATACATGTATGTATCACCCCCATGATATTCTCGTGTGCCGAGTTCCGGTTATCAGAGACCCGACTAACATAGCGGCCCCAACCACGGTACCATGTTCTTCGAGCAGTATGAGCCTAACCCCCTCACTTTCGCAGAAGTATAAGTAAAGTCTGTCAGACTGATGACTCCTCCGGCAGTTCGACTACTTAGTCATGTCAGCCGTTTTAATAATTGTGTTGATTATAAAGAGTCTCTCTATCTTGGGAAAAGGAAAAAAGGGGGTGATAGCTTTATGCCATATAAGGAATAGGTTGAAATCGCGGATTCGCCTAAGTTGTCCTAGGAACGTGTGGCTGCTATGACTTCGTATTGTGGTTGTAGCGCGGTAGTGGCGCAGCTAAGAACGTAACGGTTTTCTCAGCAAGACCATTTGATTGGACGAGGTCGATGACAAAGCTAGCGAAAAATGAGAGCTATGCTGCGATCCGACCTTATGAACATTGCTTAGCCCCAGGCGAAGTTTCTTTCAGCTTATGTGGGATCGCCTGATGATGAGCTGTACATATATCATACTGTACGTAAAATCCACGTTCTGGCAGGAGGGCGTCAGAAAAAATGCGCTTTCTTTAAACTGACTCCCCATTGCAAGCCATAGCCACGCCCCATTAGCCACGCTCTAATTAAGATCAACTGTAAAACTACGAATGTGATAGGAGATCGAGGTAAATGTGGCCCATAGGTGTGGAACTAGCTTAACGAGGAAGTGCATTTATTTTGACGTCCTCCTGTCTGGGTAACCTCCGTAAATATTCAATGTTCAAGCATTAGGTAGAAGTATATGTGAATTCTAATTTCTTAGCTGTGAATTGCCACATAGTCCGGAAAGTATAGCCACCCCTCTGGATTTTGCTTTGATCCATTCTCTTTTCCTCTCTAGACAAAATTTTTAGCTGTATGCAATATTTCCAAGGTTCCCTGAGAAAAGTTGGAAGACACAAAGTTCTTACGCCAGCATTTTCAATACGGAGTACAGTTTACTCCTACCAACCAACCAAAAAGCTACCCCGCCATCCTTATCCCAACCGTCCGTCAGCACCTAGCTAGCTGCCACCCACCTACACCTACACATCTACATTTCTTTACACGCCACATAGTCAACACCGACTAACCCCCCCAAGGGAACAAATACTGCTCTTTAAGCAAGTAGAGAGAGGTGCGCCATAAGGCTGGGGCTTACATTATGGCTTCCCGTTATGGCTTCGGCAGCGTCCTGCTGGTAGTCGCGATCATCTTGGTTGTGATGCCGGGTAAAGCTGCTGCTTTCGGAGCCGGCAACATTCCTTCTATCGCCCAGGTTGAAGGCCACAACTGGCGCCATGGTGATATTGAGGATATGCTGAAGACTGTCGCTTTTCTTCATGGCAAAAAGTGGACCACTTTGATGGTTCAGCGCACATACTTTGGGAACTGGCTCCGTGATTACTCCCAAGCGGTCGACGTCGGCAGCTTGAAAGGTGTGAACGCAGCCACTATTCGCATTTTGGTCTGGGTATTATCGTTCCTTGCCAACGGATATGCGACCGAGGAATTCGAAGTCACGGAAGAACGTCTCGGCGTCTATAGGCCGGAGGAACACATCGATAACCCTCTAGGTTACGCCGATGGCCTCGACGCCAGGACTTTCGACAAGCGGCTCAGAGGGCCAGTCGCGGCCGTTGAGACCGAGATTGATATGCGCACCGGTATGAAGAATTACATCGCCAACGAACGGGGTGACTGGGCAACGAGTGCCGGCTATCTCAGATTCAGTATTGGACGTAGTGTACACTACGGCAGGTTGTACTGCCACGGTTCTCACGGTAAAGGGAAGGAAGAGGATCTCTGCGAGGCCTTGAGATGCCTAGGGCAGGCGCTTCACTGTATGGAGGACTTCAGCGCCCATAGCAACTATTGCGAGCTCGCTTTGCGTGAGCTAGGCTATCGAGACGTTTTTCCCCACTGCGGAACTGGCTCTGAGATCAATATTCGTGGCAAGCACGTTTTCCCTCTCGTAACTGGTACCTTTGGTGGCGTTGATTTCCTTCATTCCGTTCTTGGTGAAGCCAATGATCATTTCACGCAATCCGAAGTCGACCAACTCGATATTGCCTTAAAGAACTCAGAGCAGAGCTCAGGGCCGTCAGGCGGCAGCAGCTCACGTGGCTTTGGCGGAGGTTTTGGTGATGGCGCGAGCGATTTCATTTCCCTCGTCGGTCAATTGCCGGGCATAGGAGGCGGCATGGCCTCGGAGGCGCGTGATCTAAAGCGGATGGCTGAGGATCAAGAGAGACAAAACGAACGGGAGGAATCCTATTCTGGGACGCGAGCTAATGCCAACATCGTCCCGGGTATGAGCGAGAACTTTGATCCCGTTAAAGTCTCCAGGCAAATCTATCCTATCCTAGAATTTCGCGACAAGATCGTCAAGGCGGTCAACAGGGGTATCGCCAAGATCCCGGGTTTAGAGAAACTCCTTGAGCACATTAGCGAGACCCTGACCGCGTTCGTTCTTGGCCTACTGGCTCCCTTCATTAGACCCATCATCAACGCGGTCACCAAGGTGCTGAAAGATGGCTCTTCGGGAGTTATCAGCGCTAGCGCCCAGTCGCAGCTGGAACCGTGGAAGAACCCTAACTGCACCGACCCGACCCACTCCATGCTCTCGAAGGATCACTTCACCAACGTGCTCAATCCTTGCGCCGGCAGGATCGCAGCGGCTATTCTACAATATGTAGTTCCGTATGTATATTTATGTGCCTCTTATTTACCTCTCGTGTCATCCTAACATATTCATAGACGAGTTCTCTATGCTTGGGACAACCCCGGCGTGCCTGTAAACGAAGTGGTAGATGATGTCCTACGTGCCTTCCACCACCCTGCGCTACGAGACGATCGCGTTGAGATCCAGCGCGAGATGTTCGAGACCGTACGTAAGTGGGCTGATGAGCACCCACGCCGCCACGATATCAACCACATCCTGGGCTCTGAATCTGTACGAAACGGCAAGAACCACGTCCTGGCGGGACAAGGTAAAAAGAGCCATTCGCACGGCGGTGGCATCTTCGACGGCGGCATCATGGAGCAACTAGGCCATGGTAGGCCGAAAGGTTCACTCTGGTCGCAATGTGCCACGCGAGACCTCAACGCCATGGGTGCCGGCGAGACACTACGTCCAGGATCAGGCTTCGAGTCGAGCCGTCCGACGTCCTCACATTCCCAAGGCCGCCCTGCGCAGAGCCCCAAGTACGGCTATAATGCGTACCAACCTCCTGCACCATCTGCTCAACTCTACGGCCAACAGGGTTATTCACAGGGATACGACGCTCCTCCGCAGGGTTATGGAGCGCCCTCACAAGGTTACGGTGCCCCTGCTCCACAGGGTGAAGCCGCATCGTACTACAGCGCCTCACAACAGCCTCAAGGGTATCCCGATCAGGGGTACGGACAACCGCCGCCGCCACCACCTCAGCAAGGCGGATATCCTCCGTACGGGAACCCTCCGTACGGAAATCAGCAATGGGGAGGTGGATATGGGAATCCGCCCTACCGTTGAACGACATAGCATGGATGGACGCATAGGAGATCGAGGCCGGTTAGGGATGGCGTTGGCGTGTGGCTGTGATTTGGTATTGTTGAGGTCATGAGGCATGGTGGAGATTCCCATAGTAATAAAATCGAGATGATTTCATGGTCTTGACTTTGATGTGTAATCTCGGCGTACTGGCAATGTTTATAGCAATCTGCTTGTGTTAGCATCGCATTTCGCTTATAATCAAGGCTCATGTTCCATCTAAAACCTTTGCTCTTCTCTATTCCTCTTTGTGTCTATAAGTCTACTTTTCTCTTAATAACGGCCCCCTCTTATATGGCTCGATTTCCGTGAGCTCTATGGCAGGCGGCAATTCATCTTGGTTCCAGGACGTGGTCGCATGCCTCAACCAGTGTGCATATGTCCCGGGCACATTGTCTGAGCCCTCGTTATCCCTCCACAGCGATCCTAGAGTGCATCCGTATACCCTTATAATCATCCCATGAGCTAACTTAAATCCGAAGCTCTTCTGCAAACACGCTTCCACAATCTCCCTCGCCTGCTTTTGGTCGGCGCTCTCTGCTTCCCCTTCTTTCGGAAGCGGCAGCGACATCAATTCAAATGCCTTCTTTCCGTCCCAACCAGTCATATCGTTGATCAGCTGCGAGCCCACCAACCAGTCCATGGCATACACGTGCTTCGCAACATACTGCGGCCCGTTCCACCCGTCCTCCTCATCGACGAGCCCCATGACCATGGTCATGGCCTGCCCCTGGATGATATAATCAGCTAACTGCCTCTGCACCTCCTCAGGCCCGATGGTCTTCCCGTCCTCCTCAATCGTAAATTTGCCCGCTATCAACGGGGCGCCCTTGAGCAACGGACTGCTGTGCATGCCCTCCGTGCTCGTCTTCCCGTCCCACAGCGCAAGAAGTAACCGGTGAGCACGGTCGAACAACGCGTTGCCCCGCCGCGACGCCAGGAAGTAATTGGTCAGGTTCCGGGTCTCATTCCCGCCCATGTTATACGAGAGCAGCTCGTAGCGCGACTCCGGATTCCCGATTGTCTCATTCCACAGCCGGTCCAAGTCCCCGATCTGCATCATCCCCACGTCCGTGTACACGCCGCCGTACCGCAGCAGCAGCGGCCAGCGCACCAGGTCCGACGTGTGCTGCACGGCGTACCGGCCGCTGAGTGTGCCCTCGGTGAATGCCCGCGGGAACAACAGCGGGTTTGCGATGTCGAGGAAGTTGGCGATGTTGGAAGGTGAGCCCGGCGCCCGATCCACGACCCGGATCGCCCACCCGAGCTTCGACAACCGCCGGTGCCAGGCGCGCACGTTGCGCTGCGCGTACGCGTGCATGGTGTCGTACCCCGAGTGCCAAAAGAACCACACGTTCTTGTCGGAGGAGACGGACTGAGGATGTAGGATATCGTGGTCCACTTCGGCGTCGGACCGCGTGTCTAGGAATTCCGCCGGGATACGATGGACGCCCCGTGGGAGTGGGTACTCTGGTGATTCAGTCATGGTGCCTTTGGTTTGTGTTCCGGTGTTAGGGGATGATGTGATTGGCAGATTCGGTAGCATCTGAAATTGATCACTGGGTTTCCTTGTGCTCTTGTGTAATTGAATGACTTGGTTGAAGGGTCAATCATCGCCGCCGGGCGGCTTACGGCGTATTTATAAGGGTAAGGCTAAGGACCTCGAATGCCATGTTACAGAAAAAGCCATCGACGTAGTTGCAATGCGCTGGTGAGTCAAGCGGTCAAGGAAACATGGTCAAATATTGAAGCGGAAATTTCCCATGCATGAACCATCACTGATTCATGATGAGCGTCATTCACGTGATTACCTACATGAGCTAGCAGCTATTTTCAACCTCAGCCCCCTTAGACGATCGTGGTCGTGTCGCATTTAACTACCCACCTAACTTGTAGAAAATGCATTTTCTAGTAATGCGAAGTGCTTTTGAAACAGCTGACGAGCCAATCTCCTATCAAGGTATCAACAATACACAAGCCGCGGCGTCGTGTGGCGCCGCGCTAATAGGTACTAGGATCTAGCGATGCCGTGTTCTTCGGGGATGGCGATGGTTGAGAATTGCTGCGTATGCTTAGCGTCGACGTTCTCTCTTCTGCTTCTCTCGCTGATAGCTTGTAAATCAAGAATATTCGGGATACACAAACTTAGCGCAAGAAGTATGCTCAACCATGCTCTGATAGATTGATCTTCATGGTTAAGTCTAATGGGATAAATTATGAAGTTGAGAACTTATTCAAACCGAGTTATGGTGGTATTGAGTATATTATTGGATACGACGGCACGGCTGTGTAAAATCTAATGTATGCTATTCCCTAGCAAAGATAGATTTTTGAGTTCTTTTTCCTTACCAGTTCTCTTCTGCTACGGATCTGATGTTGACGAGTGGGGCCGCAGAGGTCTGCCATACCCGTACTTGCAGGTCTTTACATGCTGCCCAAGCTCTTTTAAACTTGAAGTCTCATAACCGCACTTACAGTACGGGTCGAGCACTCTCTTCCGCTTGCAGGAAGCAATGTGCCGACTATAATTGTCCTTGCGTGTACTTGTATAAGCACATTGGCAAGTGTATAGAGGGTGCCTTGTCTGGATATGGCGGCGCAAGTCCGTAGTCGTATTGAAAGACATATTACACGAGTCACAAGAGAACCGTGTCGTCTTTGGGGCTGGACTGGTCTCAATATTGCTGTGGGTGATTGGCATACTGAGAGTGCAGTTAAGACCCAAGGCGGATGGGGGGCCGCCAATGCTAGATCCATATGGGTCGGGTGTGAGGTCAGATTGAAGTTGACCTGGATTAAACCCGACAAACTGATCCGTCATATAGCTGTCCGCAGAGATATTCTCTAACTCGGTAGTTAGGTTCGTGATAAATTGAGGCACGAACTGTGGCGGTGGAAGATATTGGTGTATATCTTGGACATCTGAGGAGGCTCCTGTTGTGTTTAGCGGTAGCAACATCTCTTCGAAATTGATACCCTGAACAGCACGAGCCACCTCAGAGATTTCCACCACCCTTGGGGGCACGAAATCTGACGTGTGTTAGTGGACGATTAGGGATTACAATAAGATTACACCTATTTTATACCTGGTGGTGGGATGGCTTGATCACTAGGGAACAGTTTCTGCCAGAGTTCCTTCCATGAGCTGACCTTCGTGTCATTCTTCCGCTCAGCTAGCATTGTGTCAACCTCATCCTTTATGCCATCTTCAGGATCTGTTAAGGGTGGATGTTCAACGACGCAGCAAATCTGCTCCGGCGGCGCCCGCATATGTTCGAGAAGCTCATAGCTGCTCCTGAATCCCTTGTGACATCGAACACACGTATGCGGAAGCTGTGACTGTCGGTGGCAGGTCCGGATATGTCGCCTAAGATTTTCTGTCAGATTTAGTGAAGCTTATACGTACATGCTAATGAAACTATCTCAACGCACTTCAATGTCGCCATATCTTTATAGGCATTGTTGGCACAGTTATGGTGGTCGCGGACGTTGAATCTTGATGGATTTCGCTTGCGATACGGACAGGAAAACCTCTCTCCTTCCTGTCCCAGGTTTACTAGCGCCTTGTGACGATGTCGATTAGCCAGATGCCGGTTAGATGTGCTAGTTTCCATCTGGGTCGAATTTCTCTCCAAAGCGGCTTCACTACCCACGAGGTCGCCTCTTGTACTGCGATAGATGTATGAGTAACTGTTTCTAACATTTGATATATTGGGTCATTACTGAAGAGTCTCCAGCAGATCATGTTCGGCAGCTACAGGAGTTTCCGCGACGTTGGCGGCTCCCATTAGTATCGAGCTTTCGATACCTTCCATGTCCCATGGTGCTCCAGACAAGCCACGATGGCTTCCCTGGTGCATATAATTCCGGGTACAATGGTGGTGAGTAGAAAAAAAAGGTCCCTTGAGCAGAGGGAGGATATGAGTGAGGAAAGTAATGAGTATGTGCCTCGGGAGCGGAGATCCTCTAAATTTAAATCCGACGAAAATGAGGAGGAGCGGTAGAACTTCGGGCTAACCAGGACTTGGCTAAGAACGCTGGTCATGTGGTGCTTGTTGGCCATAAGAGCCTGATGACCCCTCCTCAAATCCCTCAAACTTCAAACCCCTCAGTTTGAATTTCCCCTCCTCACTGCTCGCCGCTCACTCCTCAATCCCTCAATCCGCCACCACAATAACTGCTCCCAAGGCTCCCTTAGCTGCTATGGCTCCAATTAACTGTAATTTTTACCACTCTCATACTGAGTAATTTTAAAATTGTCAAATCTGATTGATATCTTAGCCGACGCCCAATCCGCCGTCTCAACTTCCCCAATTGAGCTCCCGCACAGCGCGGAAACCGACCGCGGTGAAGGTATGAAGTGTCAAATCACATTTCCCTAATTAAGCCTTTGTCGGGCTCATGTTTCGCCAATAGATGCGAGCTTGGACGCCGGCATTGTTCCCCCTCCGCCTGCTGTCCTCCCAGGACGCAATGCGGATTTTGACCCGCCTGAAGCATCAACCGGGTCCGACTCGGTCGGCGGTCGCCTTATAGGCGTTGACGAACGCCGCGCGACTATTAACGCAGAGCATCTTAAGCATTGTGCAGCTCTTCGTAGGCGTTGTAAGAACTATTCCATTATCTTGAATTTTACAGCGTTGCGCTCGCCGCTACGCTTCCGATTTCAAGGCTCACCATTCTGCAGCCTATGTCATCGCTGGCGTTGGTACTGCCTGTATCCTTGTCACCGCAGGGGCAATGGCATCCGCCGGCTGCGCTTATGACAGGATTCAGCTCGCAGTCACGCTGGAGGCCATGGCCGTTGCCGCATTGTTCACACCCACTTATGCTAACAGCATCGCCTAAAGGCAGTCTCAACAAGCACAGTACTATCGAATTTTATATATAGCATTGGATACCCATGTTACAATTTTGATAGATATCCCCCAAAGTACTGCATCTAAGCGTGGCTACGTCATTAGAACGGGGAAACAAGACATAAACCATTTCATCATTCATTGATATTTACACAACTAAGAAATATACAAATCGTTCACTAAAAGCTTTATGCGCAGTATGCAAACTTGAAATCGTCAACAGTGCAGGCGCATTTGAGTGACGTAACTGAAGTAATTAAGTACCTAGTACTTTTCAGCTGTGGATGCGTGAACCAGTTGGCATCAGCTGGAGGGGGATGAGACGCGGTCCTTAAAAAGGGACGCGTTCTGTACGCTATTTACTTCTTTCACTTCCACCAATCATCATAGTCGTACAGCTCCCATCGCCAACTTCCTAATTCCCTACCGGAGACGAGTCTACCGTTGATGTCCAATCCGAGATACGAATCAAATCATCTCCAATCGTACTATATCCCCTTGAGTCGGGCTCTTTCGCTCGCGTCTTTTCGCCGGCGGGAAGACCGAGCACCCACAAAACTCACACGACGCCTCCCCTACAGTCCTCCGATTCCCATTTTCCGAAAGGAATGTCCTCGTGGCCCCTCAATCGAGTCCAACCCGACCTCGCACAACACGTCGCCGCTCGGGGTCGACCGGGACCTAAAGAGCGTGCCGCGTGTGGATTTGTTGTGCGAAGGTGGCCAGCTGGTTTGGCTAATGGATCGATTGCAGGGAATGGTGTCTCGGAACTTAACCCTAAGCTTTCTCCTGGTTCCAAGTCTTGCGCTTATATAGTCGTCCGGAATCCGCCTTCTATACCGCTCCCTGCTCTCGTGACGCCTCACCCTGCTGAAAAGTAGGCTTGGCCGATCGGACTTGGAGAGGTGGAAGGGCGGTGGTCGGACACTCCAGTCGCCCTCGTGCGCGCGAAGGCCTTTGCTATGAGTCGAAGGGTAAGATCTCCTGGTCTGGAGGCGCTCGTCAGCTCTGGCCGCTGGAACTTGGACTCTGGTCATTACGCTACCGTGCTGGTATGTCTACGGAGCTGGGGAGGATGGGAGATGGGTTTCCTGGTGGTTTGTTGTAATTGGCGGGATATCACAACGACCTATCTGGTTTATGTGCGTGCCGTCGAGATCGATTGGGAAGAATATGACGCTGGCTACATACAGTCAGAGCCCTGTGCCAATTTCACCTTACCTGTCATTAGTCTTCGCCAGAATCATCTAGTCTACGCTTCCTAGCTAGGCTAGGTGAGCGACGGCTATACGGCCACAACAGAAATTCGCTACTGGGCTTTGACGAATCCATTGCCGCATTATCAATTCTCGGTACCCTTTTGTCTCTGGTCACGATACCGCTATTTACAGCTGTTGGTTAAAAGCCGACTTTCCTCGGCCGCCACGAACTTATCCACCCCATCTTTCCAGCTCTCTATGGACTCTAGCACCACATCCCGGCAATAGCCATCGATGTGTCATTTCGATGAGGTCTGACCAGGTGCATTAACTTTCTCTCGTGGGTCTTGTCCCACGATGATGGAAGACGCCAGACCCCGTCCGTTGGTTTCCCTTGTGGCAACTGATTGGACTTTCCTCCCTCTACCAGAAATGGACTGAGGAGAGATGAAAGTGCGGCTTTTATGGATGTCTTTTGGCCGTACGGAAACGCCCCCCTTGCTGCTTTTTCAAGTTCGAAGGGGAGGAATCAAAAACTAGTCCACGTTGGCAGTGCGTTCAACAGAAAGAGCCCTTCTCGAGACCAAGATTAGTGCGGTTGGTATGATGCGACTCGCCGGTTTCAGCGGTAGATTCAGTCGAAGATGGTATGGGATGTCGTGGGAGGTTGGTTATGTGGGAGTTGGGGCGGAGCCACATATGATCAGGCAATCTACCAGTTGTCACTCTTCGCAGGGAACAGCGCCGGGACCCATCTAGAGTTGGTGTCAAAGCTTAGTGCTTGTCCGGATCTGATCACTGCGAGTCGAGAGACGACAAAGTGGGGAGCCTATCATTGTGGGAGTCATTTTTTGGGTTGTAGGGATAAGGACAGACCCGATGGGGGGCAGTCCTAGGCCGTCTTCTATTCATTAGTGGGTAGAGGACGGCCCCCTTTTATAGGGATAAGTCACACCTCTCCGTACCGTATTTATAATATACTAACATCGACAGTTCCTCGCGTGCTCTAATAGCTTTCCGGGTATCCCTTATCTGCCCAGCCCTTGAAGCTGAGTCCCTTCGCCTTACTTGGCATCTTGACGAGGAGCGGAACTTCGATGTCCTCCGGTGCCCCAGTGACCTCAGCTTTCTGGATCACCTTGACATGTGTCAACCTCTCGCAGCCCATCTTCTCATAGAACGGCGCCACATCCTCCGAAGTCTCGAGATATAACGGAAGTCCTAGCTTATCAGCGATATCTATACCCCATTGCATCAACAATCGTCCTGCGCCCCGGCCCTGGTGGCCTGGGTGTACTGCGGTAGTCGGAAGATCTCGACTTGACGTTAGCTACAAGCTTCTGGAATTGATCCAGTGATCGAAACTCACAGACGTGTCTCCGTCGACCGAACAGCTGGTCTCTCATCTCGAACATGGGCATCAAGACCTTCTCGGACGTCTCCTTCTCCTTACCCTCGAGCCAATCCACTCCAGATGGTTTTTTCCAGCTGTGTTCTTCTCCGTGCTGCCAGAAGAGCTGCCACGTAGCCATCCCGATGATCTCCCCGGTATTGGTATCGACACATTTAATCGGGTAGGTGCTCGGGTCGCTCTCCCAAATATGCTGGGTGGCCATATCGTACGTGTCCCGGTCGACTCCTCCGGGAAACAAGAACCTCATCACCGGTACATCCTTGAATGCAGTAAAATATATGTCGTTTATGACCTTGATGTCGGGGACCTGGGCTGGTAGGACGACTAGTGGCATCTTGAGGCGAGCTTCGGTTGTATCTTCGGCGCGACGTCGTAACAGTTAGGCTCAGCAACAGCAAGTTACGAATGACCCAGGATATTTCTATTTGCAGACTAGAAGCCTAGTACTGTGTGAAACAATCAGAAAATCAAGGCTCAGTCCGTTCCGCCCGCTTATATACTTGCGAAGGAGCAAATCTACCCCCTTAAGGAGTGTGAGTTACATATATGTCCAGTCACCTTGTCAGCGCTTTCGGGAAGTCATCCAAGGGGTCAAAGCAAGTATGGGGTACTCCATAGGCGCTAATATTCCTTCCAAAAGCCACCATCACATAACGAGTCCCTCTGTATCATGCCGACCGTTCTCTTCAAGTTGCGGCTCATGGCTGCGTGTGGGTCCATAGGCTGGCCAAGCTACAGGCCTGAAGTCGGTGCTCGTATTCGTATTCATGAGTTATACACCGTCATTGATACTGCGATCAAGCTGTCGAGAATTCACGATATCTTCAGAACTCATTGTTGACCGCTCCTCTCGTATTCTGTTTGCCCAATTCTGATGTTCAGCTACATGCAAGCAGACGCCAGTTCAAGGCAATAGGGAATACTGTAGAGGCTTGGCGGCGTACCCAGCTCTTCTCCTTGGTGGTCGGTTTACGCCCTGAAATCCCCTGAAGATCCAATCGTCAGGGCAAGTGCGACCACTGAGTCCGGGGACTACCCGCCGTGAAAATATCCCAATTAGGGACTTGAGAGCATAATGATTGGTCGAGTGGCTAGCGCAGGATTGCTACCCAGCTCGAACCTTCCCCTATATCCGCTAACGATTTTCCTGCTGCACTCTCCTGTAATATATCTGGAGGGTTTGCCTGAAGCTTCATCCCTCATTATGTCTTCGTTACCGATCTAAGGTATTCGAACACGATACCACAGGCCATCAGTGCTGCTAGAGCCTAGTAGAAGCCACGTAAAGGCAACCTTGGAAGATATTGGATAACATCCAACCCACCATCCGGGAATCTTCTTTGATATCAACATAGTCCCTGAGTAATTATTATTTGACTACCCAAACTTGAAACGACATACTCATTGGTCAAGCAATAGCCCGTCTATAAATTTAATCAAGAGCCAATTCTCCTAATAAGTGTGACTACCTATCAATCAATATACACTCGAAATAGATGGATCTCTAGAGAAGGTTTGAATACCTCGTATATTGACCTTCATACTACATTAACTTCGACGCTTAGGCCACATGCATTCGAAATTCGTAAGAGATCGCCGACTTCAAACAGCAGGTTCTAGCAGTTGTTTGGTTATTTAGATGCTGTGGGATTACTACGCGGCGTTTACTTCCATGCAATGAATGCCGATCTAGCCTACAAACAAGTTCTAACCCCTTGGCGACGCGCCGACTGCCGGGTTTTTTCGACTCGCCAAAAATGTGACAATGCGACCGTGGGGGGCTGTGTTGAAAGGCTTCAACAATGGGCACGGCAAACAAACCCTTTCTTGTTTTCTTATTTCATCGTTATTGTATTCTGTCATTCGTTCGTATTGGTAAATAATTATTCCCTTTCTTCGAGAGCGCGCCATCGTTCATTATGACCGTCGTCGAAAAGAGATCATGGTCATCGCGCCTCTCTTTCCTTCGCACTAAGAGGGCCATCTTTGCCTTGACATCCTTGGTCATTGTATCGGTCGTGTTGATCGGTGAGTTCTATCATCCAGCTATACCGACGTCTAGGTATTCATCTATTAACACATCATAGCGCTCGGTGCGACCAACATACTTCGACCCAACAGCGGAAGCGACGCCCAGCAATCGATCGAGGCCGATACCAACACCACAACGGATGGCATATCAACCGCGCTAGGTAATTGGAAGCCGGAAAACTCGAGCAGCCTAGCCGATGGCACGCCCCTTCGTATAATGTCGCTGGGCGCCTCGCTCGTTCGAGGCGAGTTCTCGACCGGCAATATCGGCTTTCGCAAAACGATGCGTGATGAATTAGTCCGCCTTGGCATCACTGTTAATATGGTGGGATCCCAGCGGTTCGGCGACATGCTTGATAACGATCTCGAGGCATACGGCGGCAATCGAGTCAGTCAGATCCATGAGCATGCGACACAAATCGTGCCGCAGCTACAGCCGAACCTATTCCTAATCCAGGTGGGGACGAATAATGTCCTCCAAAATAGAGATGTCGACAAAGCGGGCACAGACATGGAAAAATTCATAGACTACCTACTTGAGACGTCGCCACGTTCTACTGTAGTCTTCAGCACATGCCTTACCAACACGGTTCCCGAATGCGAACCCAGGATTTTGAATGTCAATCAGCAGTACCGCGAGCTTATCAAGAAGTACGAGGGCAAGCCCGTGCTACTCGCCGAGATGCATCCTAGCGGAGGTTTTCCGGATCGGCCACAGCCTGCGGACATCGGCCCCGATGGCACACACCCCACTGACCACGGCTACGATTTGATGGGGTACATTTTTCGCGATAGCATCCAGGATGCGGATAGGAAGGGATACTTCCGGTGGCCGGTTGAGAACGGACTTGAGAAAGACGGAGATGTCGGACGGGCTAGTGAGACCAAGACAACGGAAGAGTTACCGCCACCGACCTCAACCAGCATGATGTCTAGTTCATCACAAACAACAACCAGAGCCAATCGATGAAACTGCGGATTTGGATCCTTCATACGCGGATTCCTGCTTACGTTGGGAGCAAGTAGGATGTGTAATAAAGCTACGACAATCCGTTTGTTCCTGCTGCATCAACATCGCACAATCGCGACAAATTGTAGCCATGGTAACAATTGCCGGTGATCTACAATCATAAGAGACGCAGCTATGGAGATCGTTCGACCTCTAGGCTTCCCGCTAACTCGGATCGGCTAGGCTTGCCTCTGCGACGAGGTTAAAGGTGATTGCGAGGTCGTGGCGCTACGGCGCAAAATGGAGACAGTTGACTTGAAACGCGGCTCTCTTACCTTTTTGTAAACTCGTGTACATTAACGAATACACCTTTGGCGATTGCGTCTCGCCTCGAAGTCGAGACTGCATTACGTTAATTGATCAGAACATAGTGACATTGTTATTGATGTGTATCTTCCATGTGAATTAATGCTGCAATTTTACATTCGCATTCACCATCAAATATATGCATTCCTATCCCTCGCCTTGCGGGCGCTAATACAAACCCCTGTCCGGCGATGCCCCCCGAAACGAGCTGTCTCACACCTGGTCGAAACGACTACGGTTACAGCAACCACCAATACATTACGATGAGTTATGGAGTGTATGAGCTCGTTCGGTTTTAATTGCCTTGCAACTCCATAAAATCAATCCATCGCCCCTGATCTCCATGATCTCCGGCTTCCCTTCTCTCATATCATTCTTTTTCTGTTATTTTTACCGATAAATTTATTAATTCGTTATTTTCCTTGTGTAGATCACAATGGAGTCACAAAACCCCAAATACGCCAACCTACCGCATGTTGATGACCGCGACGATTCGAGATCCAGCACCGAGGTCGAGGATTCGTTAATGGGTGATGAGAAGCAGTGGCATGATATAGAGTTAAACAGACCCACGACGAGGCCGACAAGATTAGGGAGGTTCATCGCCGCCATCAAGTCAGCGCGATGGATGATCGATACAGCTTTACTGCTTGTTATCCTTGCCCTATTAGTCCGAGACCAGTGGAGCAGGCCGGCACCTGAAGAGAAGGAGGTCAACCCGTGGCAATTCGGCCAAGATATGACGGGAGTTGGTCCTAGACGTGAGTGTAGTCCGAATCCTAGGAACCAGTATTATGGTCGAATCTAATAAGATCTAGTCACATCAAAGATAACTACCTTCGTGAGGGATGAGTCGTACGCCCCAAACAATACCGCCGAATTCTTCACGGACGAGGTGCTTCAAAGATGGAATGGCCTAATGCCGAGTATGTATCTGCGATTACTTGTTGATACAAGCGGGATGCTAACGATTAAACAGAGGGTATGGGATTCGTCTGGGTGAATGATACACACAAGTATCATGACCTTCCTACTCCCATCATGTGGCCTGAGAAGACTGTCTTCACAACGTCGGCAACCCACCAGCTACACTGTCTTGTTAGTCATTACGTATCCTCCATTCCAGCTGGGCCACAGCTAATATAAGATATCGCAGTTTGCCATCGTTCAAACATACTCAGGCCTGACATCCGGCCATGAGATTCCAGATGATCACCACTGGCACATGATTCACTGCTTCGATTACATGAGGCAAGCTATTATGTGCAGTGCTGATATGGCCCTGGAAGGCCTCGAGACAACATTCCCAGACCACAATGGTGGCTCTGATGGCTGGGACTCTAAGCACGGTAAGCATTTACGCCCACAGCTAGAATTATACACTAGGTACTAACTGACCGGTAATAGTATGCCGTGATTGGAACGATGTCAAGTCTTACCTGGAGAGCGTCAGAGCATACGACGACAAGCTCATTTACTAGCACACAATTCCATTCATCATAGCGAGCGGCATTTGGACGGCGTTGGGTATTACCTTGGGGTTAGCCTCATTGCATATTAAAAACTTACTGTCTCTACATTGATATGAGCGTCATATAACATTCATAAATTAAAATAGCCTCCGTCCTATCTATCTCTGTCCCACTTCCGGCCTAGAAGGCATCGTGGGATAAGATTCAGATGTGGCTCCCAGAGGTTTTGAACAATTACATATCACTGAACCGCATACCTTATACGTGTCTTCCCAAGCATTATGTTTATAACTATCGTGTTTCATAAAGACCCTATAGCAGTAGAGAATGTGAGTCAAACAGATTTTTTATTTTCTTAGTTCAGTGGTGAACTGAAACAGTAAAAACAGTAAAAATAACTAAGACTAAGAATGATCGATCTACTCCCACAGCCCCCTCAGCGGTCTAGTACCCTACGACAGGACCGAACTCCCACAAGTCACTTAAACTACCGAAACATGTACCTTACCCTAAGCTCATACTGGGTGGTTTTCCCACCACTAAGCTAAACGTTATGTACATTGAAGACTTCAACCTGGATGCAGGATGCTTTAGTAGAGTTGCTGCTCTTCTTGCTGTCCGTTGTGGGCATCCGCTGAAGTACAGTACCCTTCAGGAGCTCTGCGGCGGCCCGCTTGGGGTAACAAGTAGGACAGAAGGCATTAAGAACCGGGTGCACAAGGCTTCCACACGCGGTTTCGATGCCATTAGTGACACGCATAGGGTGATATTCGCTGTTCAGGATCAAACCGAACCTCGCCCGAATGCATTTCTTTTCCACAACTTTGCAGTGGCCCCTAGCACCCGGCATCCTGCATCTTTTGTAGTCTTCAACTGTACAGGTACACATCTTGCTGGTATCTGAAGACGTGAGGGAGTGTAGTCGATCAGGACCTGCTGAAACGTACTGATAGTACTACTAACTGTATGTTCCTCGCAGGGGATTGAACGACGGACAGAACAACGACTTACTAATAAACTAAGTATCAGAAGTCGAGGGCTAAAGTTCTTCGGCAAGCCAGTATTCTGTTGATGTGGTTAGCCGTGCCTTTATAGGGACGCCAGTTCCATCAACAATGGCTCCGACGCTTGACAAAGATATTGTTTTCTACCCCTTCCCGCGTTTGTAAACTATTACAATACCAGGTACGAAGCTCGACAAAGATTGTTCCTAGATTCTAACTATTGTCCACGCCTTTGATTATTCTAGCCGATTGTTGGTTAGATTGGGTTAGAATAGCCAACCATCTATAGTTAGGGAGCAATGTGAATAGAGCCGCCTCCTGTCGACAATGACTCAGGTGATGAGGGCGAGGGCGGAGGTGATATAGCTAGCGTAGGTGCGATTAGATCCGAGACGAAATCTCAGAGGAAGCAAAGATATGTGCCTATAATGAATAATTATGTAGCAAATCCTTGATCATAAGGTTTCGGGATCCCAAGATGCCTCGCTAAGAAGACATCTACACATCCGTTACTTAATCACTGCTTAGATCACCAATAAATTGCTACCGAAACTCGAATATCCCGCTGTACTTAATGGACGGCCTGGTCCTTTCATCTGCTAATGTCTTGGTCCTACGCATTATGACGAAAGAAGGTGTATCGAGAGCTGGGAGTGTATCGTTTCAGAGGTTCGCTTACGTTTAAGGACACCACGAGGATCAAAAGGCAACTATCATTTTAGGGCTGTTAGTCTTTTTTCCTGTCCTCAGTGGTGTGCCTCTCATGTCTTCTAAGGGAAGGGCGAATGAATGAAATTGTACAAACGTAGACTGAAGAAATAGTTGTTTGGTCTCAGGCATTGTCTAGGCCATTGTTATGATTGTAGCCAAAACATCCAGCCACTTCTATCAATTAATTCTATCATCTCATACAAGATCGATCGGAGGAAATGTCAAAGGTCAGGATAGTCGGTTTTTCTTTTCATTAAATGATTAGAAAGTAGGTTCTACCTAGGTAGGTGGTTAAGAAAGATGCGTCTATGGATCAAATAGGGAATGGAGCTGGCGAAGCGAGGTTGTACAAATATACGAAGTATAAAAGTACTATAGGTCTACAACGTCAGGGATGTCGCCGCCCCCAACTATCAATCCAATCCTTCATATATGGAGAGTCCGATTGTGTCGCCGATCTCTCCCGATTAAGACTCAACGAGCATCTCTAGAAACTGTAAAGGTTGTCTAGTATGCCCGGAAGGTAGTAAACGGTAATAACCCCACTATCGGTGGCCGTGATGGAGGACAGGAATGGCATGCACGTATCCGGCATCCAACCAATGGTGCTTCATAACCCCAAACGTCATCGAGAGATATCTTCGCCGGTAGCTCAATGCGGCGACGAGAGCAAGCCGTTTGCCTGGCCGTCCAATTATAAACCCTGATCGGGAGGTGCAAGTACACCCTACTCCATTAACTCGTAGGATTCTATGCCTCAAGTTAGGTATGCAGTCACAAGTGCACATTAAGGTAAACTCTTTCAAAGCCCCTCTTAGTCTTGCCATAGGGAATGATATTTTTCGCTTTATTAGGTTCTAGTGAGCCCCCGCTCAATGTGTGCATCATGGTAATGGTTTTTATGGCTGTATCAATTTTACTAGGTTCTGTCTCCCATGGATCCGGAATTGGTACCATATGGCGCACTACACTTACATAAACGAACAGGGCCAACCTCCCCCTCAGCCTGCGCATGTACTAGATCCTATACCAGACTCAGATACTTCAAGACATACATCCTTGGAAAACCAGAGCTATGGCTATGGACATATCTCAGGTCAAACGCAACATTACGAACATGGATATGAATACAGATACGGACAAGACCATCAGTATTTGCCAGTATTTCCCACGGTTGATAATGTTAGCGCAAATATGAATGTGGGTTACACGCCGGTTACCACTTCGCGGAATACGGACGTATCTAGGCCGACTCAATACTTTGGGATAGAGAACTCGAATTATCCATCGTCGGTGCCACAGGATCACGATCATATCATCGCACAGGGATATTCGGCCGGAGAACAACAATATGCCAACGGGCAGGTGTGTCCGAGCGGCTGGCAATACGGTGATGGTCAAGAATATATGACCGGCTGGGAATATGGATATGGAAAAGCAAATGACTATGTCTATCCGGCTACTCAGATAACACCGTCTTCCGACACCCTCGGTAAACGGCGTTGCAGGTTCTCATTCATTCACCGTCTTTGGATCTGGGAGATCCTCTCCTCTATCTTTAGCCTCGCGTGCATTGGCTCCGTCATTGGCGTCTTGTGCTACGAACAAGGCAAACCCCTGGATCAATGGCAGCAAGGATGGGGCCAACAGATCTCACCCACGGCCGTCGTGTCATTCCTCGGCACGCTAGGTAAATCTGCTTGTTTGGTTGCGGTCGCGGAAATCATCTCGCAGTTGAAATGGATACATTTCAGTGCGGGCCCTCGGAAGCTCAGCGATCTAGAGGTTTTCGACGAGGCCAGCCGCGGCCCCTGGGGTGCGACTCGATTAGTAGTACTCAAAAATAGGACAGCATTATTGGCGGTGTGTGCCTCCGTCCTAGTGTTGGCTTCGCTATTCGTCGATCCCTTTCTACAGTTAATCTTCACCTTTCCTCAGCAGTTGACGCCAGCACCAAACGCCTCCCCCATTATACGAACAAGCCAAGTCTATGACCCTTTCGCGCTCCCATCTAGGTTCTCGCAATGCTACGGCCCGGCACAGGTTGACTCGGTCATGCAAGCTGCTATCCTCTCACCCGTATGGAATTCCACGCCACCGCCGTCTTTACCTTGTAACTTCGAGAATTGTGAGTGGCCAACAATTACCACACTAGGCGTCTGTAGCAGCTGCTTTGACTTCACCGACGCAGTGCTTCCAAATTGCTCCGTAATAGGGAACGGAGATCGGATACAGTGTAACTATACTATCCCTAATGTTACAACTCTCAGTGCGGACTTCGCCGTCACCGGAGGAGCTGCCGAACGGACACCGTATCAAACCCTCTGGCATTCCTCCGCAGAAAGTTCTACTCCGACGGAATCGCAGGATGCTCGGATTGGTCGCTTTGGCTTCATCAAGTTTGCTGCGAACCTTGCTTGGCAGAAGCTTATTGTCTCTGATGGGGATTCGCCTTATGTATCATCGCCCCCACCAGTTGAGCAAGCCATGCAATGCTCTTTCTCGCTCTGCGCTCGTACTTTCAACTCGATCTACTACGCCAATTTCAGCGCCGGCCCGCTTGCGGGACCTAGCACTCCGCTGTCACTGATGAGCGATCCCAACCAACCATATAGCGATCGAGTACTCTACCAGCTCTCGCCCTCTACCGCCGACCACCCGCCTATGAACACAACGTTCGTGATCAACGAATGCGACTTTCGCAACCTCGCAGATTACTTCGTGGATCTGTTTACGGTCGAGTATTGGAGCGCTGGCATATCAGGGTCTAGTGGCAGCGTTAGCCCCCAAACTCCGATTACGCCGAATATCGGGCTCGCGCTCAGTCAGGTCAGCGACACGGCCGCACTGATGCAGAGCATTGCTGATAGCATGACGGAGGCGTTCCGGACATCAGTTAATAGCACTGATGTTGGCGGGATCGGCAAGAACACAGTTACCTATATTGCGATAACGTGGGCGTGGTTAGCGTTACCGATCTCGCTAGTCGTCCTAACATTTATCATGTTGCTCGTGATTATCGCTCGAAATAGCGCTCGTGGTGTTCCAATCTGGAAGAGCTCAAGTCTGGCCTTGCTATTCCATGAGCTGCAAGGATGGGACGAACCGAATAAAGAAGTGAGAAGCCCCCAGGATGTCAAGAAGCGCGGGTCCGAAATGACAGCGCAGGTGGTGAATGATGGTGGTGTGCCATCGTTCTATAAGGTATAGCGGACATGTATGCCATATACATGGCTTCACAAGAGCATTACCATCATCCGGGATGCTTGACCAAGATTGATATCCGACAAGAAGTCCTTTGGGTTGTAGAAGACGTCAATTGATATCAATATGATGTACCTTGCAGTCGGATCGCTTAGGTAATTCCGGGATGATTATTGGAAGCTGTGACCAGTCTTGTTTCCGCTCCTGCAATTATCAACTGATATCTATCGGATCCGGGTGGGTCCCATATAACTGCCGCCCGGGCCGGTTCCTAGTGATAGCACTAGATTAGCATCCTTGGCCTTGTAATATTCCGATCCAGGTGCGATTCCTTTCGTTTAAGCTTAGTTGATTGTGATATCTTTGATTGCGAGGTGTCCGTGCGCTACTTAATTGCCTTTCTCCATTGTCCGCTGTCCCAAGCTCTTTGGTGAGATAATATTGGGAGTCACATGAGATGATATAAGGATTTCTGGAAAACGCCCCGAGGAAGAAAAGGGGGTTTCTATGCTAATGATTCCAGTTTCCTATGTTATTAATGATGATTAGTGGTAATTGAGTTCAATGGTAGAATTTAGGTGTAAGGATGTAACGTCCGCCAATGGCAATTCACATAATTCTAGCTTATTCGGCAATTATGTTTGTTCAACTTCGAATTGCTTAAGAATGCAACTTTCCGGTCGAGTCTTAACAATACGCGCAGGTAAGACCGAAGATACCTATCATTAATGTGATAAGCAAATATATCAACGGACATATACCTAGGTAGATAGAGATCGGTCCCCCTGAACGCCACCACGCAGGTCATTTCAAGGATAAAAAAACAGCCACAAAAAGAACCCCCTTACCTCAAGTACTAGGGATTACCTAACAGGACACCATATATTACCGACCTAGGTAAGCGGGTACCAGGTAGTCTCTTTTAGCCCCTTTGTCCCTTAACTCCTTAGGGATTAAGTATTACGGGTTCCAGCAGGTACAATTGCTCTAACGCGTTCTCGGGCGAGCCATGCGCCACAATTAAGACGCGGAATTTGGCCGATCCAGACGGACGTCAAAGAATTTCTGGCCTGAACCCTGAATATCTGAACAAATAACCTCAACCATCTACGAAACAACCAAGAAATCCTCGCCGTTTTCCGGGCCTCGGAAAGCCAAGTCTTAACCTGCAGACCCCCAAATCCTAAGATTTCGATTATCTATTACGAATCTCTCTGCCCTATCCTGCCGTCCCCTGCCAGACCCGACTCGACCCGGCCTTTGCACAAGTCTTGCCTCCCTTCCCTTTTTATTTTCCCCGCTGTCGACCGTGTGAGGGAAAAGACAAAGGCAGCAAGGAAAAAGGGAAGGGTCCAAGCAAAGATGCAATGTCGTATCCACCGGCCAAGCGACAGCGATCTAATACGTCGCGAGATTCCGTCAACGGCAACCCGCAGACCGCAGCTCCCGCCCTACGGCACCACCCAGTCGCCCAGGGTCTCAGCCTGTACTCACCTACAGGGTATGAGAATGGCGGTTACTCCCTCCAGCCAACCGCCCGCCAGACAGTCACCTACAACCCGTATTCTCCTGGCGCGGTGACGAATCCGGCCGGCGGATATGGCGGAGCGTACCAGGCCTCGTCAACGGGTTACGGTGCCGGGCCGTACAGCCCCCAACAGCAAGCTACCGGTTTCGCGGCACATTACCCTCAGGCGTCGTCGAATGGACATATGACGCCCCACGCTACACACTACGCTCAGGCGGGTGTCAACGGGATGCGGAATGGCAGTTTTACAGAGACACAGGTACAGGTACAGGCACAAGTACAAGCACAAGCGCAGGCACAGACGCAAACCCTCTTACAGAGTCAATCACCACAGACGGGGGCGGGCGGGACATATTCGCCTATACCGACAAACCCCCACGTTGCAGGTTACGGCCAACAACCACGCGCGAACCCTCCTACAACGATGGCACAACATCCGCATCCGCAAAATGCTCTATCGCAGTACGGAGAGCCCTATACTTCCCAGCCGACGGCACACGCAGCGTCGTATCACGCGAGCACCAATTCATACTCGGATCCCTCTTCCACACTCAACTCTCACTTTAGTCCCGCACACCTTCATAGTCCGGCTCACTTAGCCAGTCCAGCTCCCATACCGACCCCCGTACCTCAGAATGGAAATGGTCATACAACGGATGAGGATATGAATGAAGACGACGAAGAGGATGCACAGGGCGAGACGGCGGATGAGTCAACAGAGGTAAGAACTAGCAAAAAACGCTCTGACTAAGCGCCAGTGGCGAGGAAGAAAGGGGAATGGACGTACCTTGCTGACATTTCGCTTTAACTACAGGTTTATACCAATCCCGAGCCAATGAAGACGTCCGTATCATCTGTTCACTCCGTTCCCACGCCCTCGATCGACTCTGCATCTAGAAACGGGCAGAGGCTGAAAAAGTGCTCCTGTAAGACGGGGCGGGGTGATAAGAAAGCCTGTGTTTTCTGCGTTTGCAGCAGGCAGGGACTTGGCTGCTCTCCGACCTGCTCGTGCGGCGACGCGTGCGCTAACCCGTTCGCGGACCTAACGCAATTCTTTGGCCCCCCGACATCGTTCGCTAAATCCTGTGGTGCTAATGCCTGCTTCGCTACCTGGCTCTGCAACCAACCCAATGTTGAGGAGCTAGATATGGAGCTTATAATAGATATACTCCTGTATGATGATACATCGTGGGCGACCATTCGAGAGTATACCGATTCGTTTAAGAAGTGGGAGGATGCCTGGAAGAGGGCCTGCGGCGGGAAGAGGAAGAAGAACCGTGAGGAGCGCGAGAAGCTTGAATTTGAGCTGCTCCGCGGCGCCCTAGGAAATTGCAACAAGAATGACTTCAACGGCCACTGGTACAGTTTCTGTAAGGGCGGCTGGGTGCCTTCCGACCTCTGGTACCACTGCCAAGAGTGCCGTGTTTGCAAGCCCAGCGTCGAATGGCATTGCGACAAACATGGCCATTGCACCACGGATCGTGTCTGTCCCGATTGCGCATCTTCTACGCCGTATTCAGGTATGATGGCCTCGTATCCAGATCCCGGCAGCTAACTGGGTGCTTCCTCTCTTTTTTATATACTCCGCCTTGATAGACACATCGGAAGGATGGACATCGGATAGACAGCGTGATTTAGGGATACATAAGGGACTCAAAGGGATTTTGCTATAGTTTACTCATATACCTTGCATTGGTAGCGAGAGTGTGTTCGCCGGAATGATTATAACATACGAGACATTTGGGAGAAAAATAAGCAGATCGATCAGTGGGAGTACAGCTAAAATTATTACAACGGCACAGCTCGGGGCTTGACCCAGCTCTTGCCCTCATCGTCTGGCACACGATTTTGCGTTTGAAATCCCATTATGAGTGACAAAAAGACTTATACCCTGCCCTAATGATCAATGAGCTCTGTCCATCGCTAAACCCAGTCATAGGTTCGACTACAAATGGCGGTGAAGACAGTAACCTGGGAATGACCCGGGAAATCGCCCGACAGACGGGCCGGCTATGAATCTCCAACTTGTTGAACACACTTCGGCCTAAGCGTCTATATTCAGCCATACCTGCTTACCGGCTTAGAAACTAGAAGAACGAAATCACCATGTCCTACACCTAACAGTATAACAAAAGTTAAGGAAGGCACACGTGTTTTGTACTAAGCTAGCACTACCGTCTACGGTCCTGGGGATACTAATAAGAAATCTTAGTCTAAAGCGGGCTTCCGGCACTGTGATAGCTTTGATCGCACCGCCCATCTCATGGATGGTAGCCGTAGCTACTCAAGTATGAGGTTGCGCTCACGTCCTACTACCTATCAGAAGACTTATCCTTTACGTGTACTATAACGCACAATGTCAAGCTGGACGACTAAGATCAGAGATACAAAAAATCTATCTAAGCGTCGCTTGGACTCGGGTTGCAGAGGCAGACCTCGAAAAGGAGTCAGACTACCAAGTGATGATCGATGCTGCACGGGTTGGACACGCATTGTGCTAACTCTGATTTCTCGCCCGCGGTGGGGTTGGGGCGGGAGGCAGCCGTATGTGACATTCTCCAATTTGCGGTCTACGACGGTGCGAGTAGATATGATTATATCTCGTCTAATTGGATCCTTGGTATACAGGGCGATATAATGTTCATGAATTGGACCGGACCGTACCGGCGTGGAGGTCATATATCGTATCTCCATTGCCTCCAGCTGAACCAAGACTAAAATTTATCGGTGTCACGCAGGATTTATAAGGCTGTCCCCCCAAGCTGAGCGGTGGGAGAGCAGCTTCGGATATAGTGTTTGACGATGCTCGCTATAATATGGATAGCCGCAAGAGGAAATTCACGTCCAAATATCGATCCCAAGCATATCAAATCAGGGTGGGGGTGAATGCTGATACCCCCTTCTATCCTCATCCTGTCCTATCCCAGCCCTATGACCGATTTCACGTAGCTAATTGGCTGTAGTCTCGTCCCCGATATGAGGCGACATGATAAATGCTATACCGGTGATATACCCCTTTTCCGCTCTTCACTCAGGCGGGCTCCCTCTCTGTAACACGTGCCATTACCGGATGGGAGGCTCTGCAACCCAAGCCTGGAGCCTATAGTATATCGGAGTAGTCAGTCGGCCTATCAGGAAAGTCGTCGAGAAAATGCAAGATAGATTCGGTATTTAGCCAACAATATTCTCAAAAGGCAATGTGCAGTTGTTGTTGGACGTTGGGAATAGGTAACACTACCTAGTAGATGCGAACCGAATATCCGGGTGTATCTCGATCCAACCATACAGATTTCAGAACGGGATGAACCGAAAGCAAGAAGAGCCTGGTGCCTGGTAACGTTTAGCCGGGTGTGTAACCCATGCTTTCAATTGCCCTTCATTTTTCCCGCCGGGGTCTAGATCTAGGACAAGTCACTAGACCTCCCAAAGGCGGCTTGATTTACGTGACCTACATAATGTACATGTATGTTACGCACATGCATACTCCAACGTCGGGGGGATCTCGCAGGTGTCTTGGGGGCGCAGGGAATTGAGGGCGAGAGGGAGGGGAAAGGCTAAGTATAGGAGCGACGAGGGTGTGCGATGCGACATGGACATAGTGGAGGCGAGGAACGTGACGTATCCAACATACAGCTCCCCCTACTTATATTCAAGACGAAGTAATGAAAAGTTTCGGCTTAACCGCCACCACGGGTTGTTTCGTAGGTTGACATCCTGCCAACGCGTTTTGGCTGTGAGTGTTGGTTCGCTTGCATCGTCTAGCGACCAATGAGCGATTGTCTTCTGCCAAGTACTGGCTTTCATCGTAATTTAAACGGGTATGGCCCGAGTATGTTGTGTTGCGCTGCTTATGGAAGAAAGAGGTATTTTGAACAAAGTATGAATCGATTGTAGGAGAAAGAATTTAATGTGGATATGTATCAAATACGTGAGCAGGCCCTAATCACTTCTAATACACGTAAGGATAGAGCCCCAAGTATGAGGTGACTATACATCATACAGATACACGCAGGAACCAACTCAGGCTTCTCTGAACTGTAACTAAACTGCCTACCTTATTGAGAATTTTCGCCCTGGTCGCCGGACCTACATGCTTGAAGGTTCAAGTAATGGTATTGCCCCTATTTTACTTTTAGTAGTGTAAGTAAATCAACGTCGTCAGTAGCCTGCTGTAGCAGGTCAGCCCCCTAGGGACGTAGAGTCAGATAGATGAAGGTTACATACGCTACCTCGCTTCATAAGTAGGTTGGTACCTACGGCGCATCCTTAGTAGTCGTCAGCAGAAACGGCGGGACAGCGACGCCTTACGGCCTGTAGGTAGGACCAACGCCGTACCTAGTGCCTTAGCAACGGCACCTTAAATGACCCTCTTAAGACTCCTAGCTGAGTGAAAAGGAGCCCAAATCCCGTCCAACATAAGAGACTAGAGCGTGCGTTAGGGAGAGAGAAAAGGGTCGACTATCCACCTTGCGACTGCGTTGCCATCGATACCCGCTATCCCTCTAGACAATTCTTATATCTCTCAATTCTTTCCCTCAAAATATTCGACTCATGCCTGCCGTGGTCAGCATGGCTAGTCACATCCGAGCTGCACTATCCAGCAGGCCGGCCCAATCCGGGGTTCCCAAGAGTATGGATGATACGCACGTTGGGACCAGACTATACCAATCTCCGCTTTTGTGGCTTCCTTGCGAGTTGCTCGTGCATACCGCGTCATATCTCCCCCCAGAAGATCTATTCAGCTTACGCCTAACATGCCGCCGTATCGAGACGTTCCTGTACGAGACATTTTCTGACGAGTTCTTTTCCGACAGGCGCTTTATGGTTACTGAATGGTAAGTGCTGCTGATCGTATCCTCCCTGGCTGTTTGCCAAGCATTGTGTATTCAAAGGTTAACCATATAATAGTATGTTTGCCCCTTATGCATACCGATGCCTCCGACAGCCTGTCGTCCCATATGGGACGACAGGGGTTTAGTGATTTCTTGCATATCCGAATACTCTTTCCGACGCTCCGCTAACCGATGTCGACCTCATAGATAGCCTGAAATGTCTGCTCAATATATCGAAACACCCTCACATGTCAAAGCGGCTATCTAAGCTCACGATTGGGCTTGACCGGCTATACAGCAGTGACGCCTTGCCTAGCTTTACGCTTCAGAATTGGGATGCTGATAACCCTCACGTCAGGAGAGGAATCGAGCCACATAAACTAGAAGAGCTCGCCGTGGAGCAGAACTGGCTGATAAGCAGTGGTCGATTTCAGCTGTTGCTCGGCGAGGCCTTGGATAACCTGCCAGGCGTGGTTCAGCTTAGCTTGCGGGATGCAGAGGCTCTAAGGGAACCATACCGACCCGGCTCAACCCCGCTAGTCGTGAGTTACGGCACCGCCGAAGTCCATCGGCAGACGGGAATCGATTTCTTAAGCGACGATCGACATCTGCACTCGCAAGACCAATTCGCCGATGTTGTCTTCTCGATCGTCATGCTAGCTACGGCTAGGAGCGGCAAGAAGTTACAGGCCATCACTGTCGACGTACGGAGACAAAACATGGGACTATCTAGCTCGGCCTTCGTGATCCCTAAGTCACTCCTCGGATCTCTCGGGCAGTCTCTACATGATTTGGGGACGCTCGATGTTGCCGTCGGCTTTTCCTATATCCCACTTGGTAGCTTTGCACATGGGTCACAGGGGTTCCTACAGTGGCAGCCCCATTACCTATTCTCATTTCTCGAACATACTCCAAACCTAACCTGCCTCCGAGTAAGATCTAGGGGCAACAGCTTCTTACTAGACGGGATTGTAAACTGGCTTGCTAGATTAGCGGATTTATCAAATGGGAAGCAGGTCGAAGCGTCGAATGCGTATGGGGATTCGTATTCTACCATCAACCGCAAACCGTCGACGCCGAGGTTTCAGGCTCTTCAGGAGTTGGAGCTGGAAAATATGATCGCTCTCACCGAGTCCCTCTCCAAGGCCCTACTGCATTTAGCAGCGAGTCTGCGGCGTCTTCGCTTGCGTATGGTAGGCGTCACGGTCACTACTGGCGATGAGGAGCTTGACAACAACTCTCGGAGCCCTAATGCTTGGGCTTCCATATTTCGCCAGATGTCTAGAGCTGCCAATCTGGAAGAGCTGCAGGTCGGCCTGCTAGGTCACCACACTGTGACTTGCACGGGCAATAGCAATAGGCACCAGGTCGCCTTTTTGAAATCGGAAATGGGAGTACAGTCTGGTCCAAGCGATGGGTTACTCAACACGTGGTCACACGCGGGCACTGTCCCCGATATGAAGAAATTTCTCCTCGAGGTTGCGGAGAAAACGGCCATCATTTGTTCCAGGTGCAAACAGACGAATTCCGGCTACTGGTCTTCTGAGGACGTTTTACTGGAATACAGTAACTCGGGATGGGTTCCTTGATGGCCGGTCCTGTCATATTATGCCTCGTTAGCTTCCGATGAGGCTAGAGACACCTACATGGAATCACTGTACCGTCTCTACGTTACCTAAACGCCTTCGCGTACGGTGATGTTGTAGAGCCTAAGCGCGTTTGTAGTTGGCTACCAAAGTTTGTTCGGCTTCCTTAACCCCTCTCCCTGCCATTCCGTACTACATTAAACTTGCGTAAGACCTACATAGTAATGACTGGGTTGCCAATAATTGCTTAGCTCTGTATGTCAATTATCGAGTATGCTATGGTCAAGGTTCTTCATCTCTTGCTATGAGACAATCTCGCTTATTGTAATTTTCTCAGCGGGTACCTACATGAATTCTTATCAGTAGCGAACGCCCTGAACAAAGCTGGACATTATGATATCGTGCTTATCTTCGAACCGGAGATATCCACGGCCTGTTCGGTACACCTCACTGCAGATCAACAGGGATCCCGATAACCAGGTGCCTACCTCCTTTCAGTTCCCTGGCTGTGAGACATGAATGGCTGCCAATACAGCGGTAATCCCACGGTACACCGCGGTATGTTCGGTGATAGGAATGTGTGCGGGGGAATAAGCTCGAAGCTTTCTTATTAGTTTACCTACCTATATATGTACGTAGTAGGTATTATGATGCACTTGGGTGAGATTTTTTTCTGGCCCTGACTCATTAAACCTTCTTATCTTACCAGTATCTCAAAAATTTGGGAGTTACTGAGACCAGTTTATCCTATGTTGATATTGCAATGCTCACTAATCCATGATGGCACTCCCTATGGCTTTAAGCCATGGCGCCATTGACGAGTCCCAGGTTCCGGGAACGGTTCATTTGGTCGATCTTGAGCATATAATGGCAACGCGACATGCTAGGGACCAGAAGGACATCGTTCTTGTGCCGACCCCGTCCACAGACCCCGATGACCCGTTGAATTGGACACCCAGACGCAAGTATCTAGCTTTGACTTGCGCCCTACTATACACCTGGTTTAACGGTATGGCGTTGTCCGTCGTCTATTCGGTACTCGTGCCCTTGTCCACAGCTCTATCTGTGACTGAGGCGGATCTCAATGCAGGGACTGGTTATATGTTCCTGCTGCTGGGATGGGGTCTCCTCTTCTGGCAGCCGTTCGCCTTGCAGTACGGCAAGCGGTTGTCCTATCTAGTTTCACTGATAGCGCTTATGGCTGTCACAGTCTGGGGACCATATGCACGGGGGAATGGGCAGTGGATTGCGAACCGCGTCTTGACGGGGTTCTTTGCAGCGCCGATCGAAGCACTTCCCGAGACCACCATCGCGGACCTATTCTTTGCCCACGAGCGGGCTACGTATATGGGATGGTACGCATTTACACTGGCCGGAAGTAACTTCTTCGCACCGGTTATCTCCGGATTCATTAATGACGGCGTAGGGTATCGTTGGGTGTTCTTCTTCCAGGCCATCTTCTGTGCCGCGACCTGGATCTTCCTATTCTTCTTCATGGAGGAGACGAATTACGACCGCCGGACTGTGGGTATTGTCGCCGAATCTAGTGACCGGGTAGCCGAGCCGGTTCCGGACGCGGAGAAAGGGAAGGAAGCATCCACAGACCCGGCTGATGCCATCGAGCGGGTCCCTTCCCCGGCGGTCTTGCCGTCTGCCTCGACTAAGACCTTTTGGCAGAAAATGTCCGTCGTAGATAAGCCGCGGCCATTCATGATGCACTATCGGGCGTGGCAATCCCTGAAACTCCTATCGTGGCCTGTGGTATTCTATTCGGGTTTCAGTTATGGCACATACCTCATCTACTTCAACATCCTTAACGCCACAGCCTCCATTATCCTGGGAGGCCCGCCCTACAACTTCCAGCCCTCCCTTGTCGGGCTGAGTTATATATCTTGTGTGATAGGAACCGCCGCCGCGGCAGCTTTCACGGGTGTATTCTCGGATCGCTTCGTCATCCACCTGGCGCGCAAGAATAAAGGTATTGCCGAATCTGAGCACCGGCTATGGCTGTTTGCCGTCTCTGCAATAGTGATCCCCTCGTCACTTATCTTATGGGGCGTCGGTGCCGCTCACGACGTGCATTGGTTCGGTCTCATTTTCGCCATGGGCACCACCGCATTTGCGAATACAATGGGAATCACTCTCAGTGTCTCATATCTAATTGATACGTATCGAGACATTTCGGGAGACGCATTAACCACATGTATCATTATCCGTAACACCATGAGCTTTGCCATCGGCTATGGTATTACGCCCTGGCTGAATAATCTGGGATATCAGAACTGCTTCATCAGCGTCGCCTTCGTCGGGCTGGCCATCTGCTCTGTCTTTCTGATTATGATCAAATGGGGCAAGACGTTCAGGGAGATGAAGCGCCTCGAATACTGGCGTGAAGTCAAGAAGAGAATTGACCTGGGGTTGGTTCACTAAGAGATTAAAAATCCCTTAAAAATCCCTTTCTCGAATATCGGGCTACAGTTAATCTGGTATAGACTCCATGAGATTAACTTCGTAAAAGTACTATGGACGAGATTGATAACAAGGTGGAATAACTAGAAATCTAAGGGGTTAAATACCCCTCTTAATACCAGTACAATTTATCTACAGTACATAAATGACCTAGCGGATTCTTGGTCATGACACATCCTATGGCTCTTCAAACACAATTTCTACTGTAAGGCATATGATTCTTATTTTCTGTACTGAAGACTACATTCTTGCATGTCTATATTCACTGGATAGGCATACAGTCTCGGCGTATCCCGACCTTGAAGCCATTCGGCTTCCCCGGAAAACTCATAAAAGAGAGCCTTGTCCATCCTGTATCAGTATGTTCCGTTTACCCATCTCAATCATCTCAGCAATGCCTCTTTATACACCAAAGGAACACAACTGCCAATCAGAGCAGAAAGAGAGCTCGAGTAGCAGTCTAACGCCCAGAATATCATCAATACCACACCGATTACAAAATGGGGTACACCAAACCGAAGAAGCATGTTCAGTCAGGTGCTGTATTGGTATCGTCGATCTATCGCAATCTTGACTGACAGGCTCCCCATCCCACCACGCAAAACAATGATTAAAGCATCAAAAAAACGAGCGATAAAGAAGCATCAACATGTCCCATCCAGTCCCATTACGTATGTACTCATTGCGAATGAATTTACCCGATCGTAGTGTTTACAAGTTTTCATCACTCCGTCACTAGGACTCAATCCCTTCATCCGTAGCTTCCGTAGTGGGAAGTCCTTCTGACTCCAAAAACGAAGCCGAATCCTCGGAGGACGACTCGACCTTTGCATCCAATGGCAGAGGTTGTTTCGGGGCCTCGGTGGTGGTAACCTTGATGGTCTCAACTTCCGTCTCTGTAACTGTGTGGAAGACCTTTGTCTTCTCCGTAATTGTCTCGGCCTCTTCCGAGCGCACCGTCACGGTGCTATGCTTGCCTTGAGAATCTGCCGATGTGCCACATGGCTCATAGATCGTACACACACTTGGTGTCGCGGTGACACTCTCCTGTACTACCGTGGGTTCCGATATGGCCTCCATCGCGTCATCTAGGTATGACGGGGCGGCTGCAGCGGCAAAGTCGTCCTGATATGCCTCTTCTTGAGGCGGCTCGACTACAGACTCCTGAGACTCCGGTGCAGATGTTGCAGATTCCACCTCGGGAGTAGCCTGTTCAGCAATGTCTTCCGGGGACTCAGACTCAGACTGAGCTTGTGCGGATTTAGGCTCCGCTGTTTCTTGGCGGGGCGCTGCGCTTGAGGCACCTTGTGAAGCGACTGAATGCTGATAATCCCCTTGCACTGATTCTGTGGATTCAATATAAGTATCCTGCTGAATTGCTCTTGACACCTCTTCATAGTCTTGCGCGGTCGCGACTGGCTCTGCTGACTGAGTGTGATGTTGTGTCATCATCTTTGGAGACTCAGCGCAGAATGACGCGGCTAAGGTAGACTCGCTCGCCGCAGTATGGCGCATGGTGGGAACGTCTCTCATCCTATGTATTTTGGGTGCATAGACTGGCTCGGGAGGAGAGGGAGCGTTACGCAGAGCAAGCATCAAGACGAAGATGCTTAGGGTGAAAATAACCACATTCTTGCGGTCCTGCATTAAGACCCTCACGGACTGTAGCAGGAGCTCCGGGAGTGAGGCGTTTTGATAAGTATGTGGATGAGGATCCTTACGTCCATAATTTTCCTGAGAAGAGGGCGAAGTTGGTGAAGGTGGCATATTGTATTCGTCGCGGTCGAGATGGACTGATGCTTCTCTGGACGGTGGCTGCATAGGCGATGGTGGGGGTGGTGATTGTCCGTAGATCTCGCGAAGTCGCTCTTCATCCCGTCGACGGCGCTCCTCCTCAGAGATAGGCGACCCTACACGCTCCGACCCAGGTCGTGGTGAGGTAGCGCCGAAACGAGGACTCGTCATACTGGCTCGCTGTTCACTACGGCGCTGCTCCTCCATCTGTTGTGCAACCTCTTTAGCTATCTCGGCCTCCTCTTGACGTGCAAGCTCGCGTTCCTGCTGAGACGCGGCCAGACGAGCAAGCTCTTCCTGCACAGCAGGCTCGACGATAGGCTCTATCTCAGCATCTACACGCTCCATCTCCTTCCAGCAGGCTGCCCACGCGCCGGCTTTCATGAGACCGTTGCTAGCATAGATCTTGACACGATACACCCGACCAGGACCAAGGGCATCATATCGGATCTCGTTCTTACAGGTGCTGCACCAGTGTCGTTTGTCCTCGCCCCGGGCTCGCTCGGAACCCCATTCATCCTCGCTCTCGTCATCTTCTTCCAAGATATTCTCGTTTGCTGGGCCAAGATAATGACCACACTCCAATATCCGCGCTCGACGGCGGAGGGGTAAATCTAGGGCTTCAAGCAGACGCTCCTCAAGGACCTCATAGTCGTTCTGTGGATGGTTGACCAGTACACCCCGCTCGAGAACCGTTTCAGTAGCGCGGTCTTGCAGTATTCGCCAGGTCTCTCGGAGGGACTTGACTTGTTCGCTCACCCCATCCACATCCAAGGTATTGAGCAGGTCACCCCAGACCCACTGAAGGGGAAAGACGGTGACGTGTAGCAGAACAAGGGGCGCCTCTCTATGAGACTTAAATCTCGTTGGTGTAGACATCCTCTTAGGGGAGTACTGTGCGGAAGCGGTGGGTGTTCCTAAGCGGGAAACGGTAGGGAAATGCCTTTTCGTGGATCGAGGAGAACCAATGACGGAAGGCGGCGGAGAGGACATCTGCATTGCACGAACGTCCGAAGGAGTCCGAAAGGGTGGTCTGGGTGTGCCTCTTATAGTGGGGATGAATTCTTCTTTCTCGTATTCTCTTTCATACTGGGAAATGTCTGAAATTCGTGGTGATCGTGTCACAGTGGTCATGTTATCGAATTCCCTACGTGCCTTGCTTGGCTCAGGAATACCGTCGTAGGAACCTAGAGAGCTTCGGGGACTCTTATCGCTAAACACATCCTCATCTGTAGCGTCGTGGTGCGAGCTGCTATCACCACCATCATCAGGTTGAGGGATATGAGAGTCGATGAAGTCGGAATGGTCGAGGTACGAGTCGTCCGCTTGTGATCGATCGTGGGTGTCGTCTGTCATTTCGCTTAATACTGAATTATCCCCAATATCGTGAAGCTCTGTTTGCTCACAGGCTTCCGGTTCCTCCAACTGCTCACCGCCTATCTCTTCGTCAGTATCAGCCTCTATGCTAAGGCGGATACCTGAGTCTCGATTATCACGGTTTGTTGTCGTCGCTCCCTCACCCGCCTTTGTGTCTGAGCTTCCGTTGTTTGCTACACCTGATTCTTCTGGCTGGGCACCGGTTTCTTCTGCTTCCACTGTAGGTGCTTTATAGTTCTCGTCGTCCATTGGTGTGCTTATGCAAGACTGGTCAACGTAGATCTCAAAATCGTGGTTAGGCTTTGGTCGAGGCATTCGAAATGCAAGAAAGAAATTTGAGTGGTAACACTCGGTGTTTATCAACAGAGATTTCGCCCTCCTGAATGGCTGGGCCGTCAATGCTTGTTTTGGAGGGCGTTACGTTGGTAATCTACGATGTATTAGACTTGCAGGTCCAAATATCAAACCCAGCGAATTGGTTGGGCGAGATTGGAAGGGAAGCGGGTCGGAGAGTGTCTGTTCCAGTGGTTGTTGACATGCGTTACCTAGCCAACGGCGCCTGTTGAACCCCAGCAACCCGCCGATGTGCCCAATAGCCGATGCAATCACAATCTGGTATAAAGGGTCTTGGCTGAGAGAAAAGGAAATATTCATAATGAGGCGCAATTGCTCAATACTAATTGTAGCGATTGTCCATTTCTATCTGCATTGCTCAGAAATGCTCATCTTTAATGCGTGTAATGAATCTTGTCAGTTTATGGTGCCTGACGTCATCCGTTAGAATGTGAATAAGCTAAATGAGTCCAGATTTGTCCTGGTGTGTTGCATATTGCAAGACATCACCGCCTACATGGTGAAACGATCTGTAGGAGTGTTTTATAGAAACATATTCATTCTTACTTACATAATAGCATAGTCTGAGTCCCTTGGGTGTAAAAACATGAAACATCTATGGTTCTTTCATATGAAGTATGTTTCTAATGGATATGTGTCGTCAATTCTTCTGGAGGCAAACAACCCCTTGTGTGCCATCGAGAGTGCGCTTATGCTCAAAGGCATGCATCTATCATCATATGCTACACAAAGAGGCAATATAAGTTGAAAACTACTGCCTAAAAGTTAGGGTTATTCTAGCATATGATAGCTAGAAGTTAAGTGGTTGATTTCTGCTAGGCTGTTAGTTAAGGAGGCCGGTCTTCACTCTTCATCTCCCCACGATATGACGAGGAACCACTTGCCATGCTGATGTAATTAAGAACTTTGAAGCTAATAAAGCTGAGTGAATAGCCTCGTTTGATAATTCGCATTCCCTCCGCTTCGAATATGGAATAAGGAAGAACCTCAGGGCCGGGTCTATTCTGATCTAGAGTGACTCGTGATATATACCACTGGGTACTAGCTATTCCTCTCATAGGTGTAGGCTCTCCCGAACCTTCCCGGAGTATATTTTCTTATGTATTTTTTTCGGTCTTGGTGTTACTACCATCAACTAATTACTAAGTAGCTAGAACGTGTTCAGTCAGTTTAGATACTGACCCAGACTTATTAGATGACTATGTAGTTTCTCTATGTAACACTATAGACCGTAATTTTGCAGTATTCTTATTCCTGCATTGTTCTTCTACTCTTCCAAGCCTAACCTAGCCTGTGTTACGAATACCGAAAAGCAATGCGTAGGAGGCAGCCTCATAGTCTCAAAGGTATGACAGAGCGGTAACACGAGGTTAAAGTACGCTAGTACATGTGCATACTGGCTCAATTAGCAAACATTAGATACATGCCGGAAGACGCCGCGCCTACATGGAATATCCTTTGGCTGGATTATGATTAGACACCGTGTGCAATAGAAGATGGAGCTTGTGTCGCGGAAGGGATTGTCGAGAGTGGAACTGGGCTTGATTTTGAACAATGGATAATAATAATAACTTACGGATACGAATGTACGTTACTTTTGCTGTTATACGAGAAGGGCAGAGTAGAGCAGAGGAAATGGGGCGTCGTTGGAAGTCGTGGGAGGCAATCAGCTAGGTCGACGTTACGCAAACCACCTGCTGAGAAGCGTTTAATATACGGGCAAGGGGCGGCGAATACCTAAACTAATAGGTAACATCAAACATACGTGTACTGAAGATGTTGGGAGAAGTAGGGTATTCTTCTAGGTAGGTTAAGTCATTTACTACTCCTCGAAGGTCTTGCTCCATACATTGGCAATGTCTTTTATCTCTGATATTAGCTCCTCCTTTCTCTCTACGGCACACCAGCTACCCATAATCGCACCCTTCGCAATCATCTCCCATTCTCTAACACTTAGGTTAAATGCTTCATGTAGTGCGCAATAATTCTCTAGTATGTAGCCCCCAAAATAGGCTGGGTCATCACTGTTAATACTGAACATGACTCCAGCATCGATTAACCGTCTTAATGGGAACGAGCTTATCGAAGAGATACAGTTCAACTTGACATTGGACAGAGGGCACATAGTCAGCAGTGTCCTAGAGGAGGCAAGGCGAGCAACCAATGCATCGTCACCTTCCGTTAGAGCTCGGATGCCATGGTCTATGCGATGAGTATCAAGCAGGTCGAGGGCTTGTGTAACGTACAGCGGCGGGCCCTCCTCGCCAGCATGGACAGTCCTTCGAACTCCCGCTTCTTTCGCGGCGTCGTAGAGACTTGTCCACATCGGCGGCGGGAACGGAACCTCGGATGAGTCCATCCCGATAGCGGCGAGTGTGCCGTCTGCAAAGTGTCCCGCGTCCTTCGCCCGTGTAAATGTCTCCATGGCTCCGGAAAGCGGTAGATGCCTTACCAGGCACATGATTAGCTGCGTGGTCATGCCGAAGTCGGCCTCCGCTCTCGCCTGGGCTTTCTTAAAGCTCGTCACAATTGTCGAGAGCGCAATGCCACGGGTCTCATGTGCCTGCGGGTCGAAGAAGACTTCGGCATGACGGACGTTTTGCGAGGCCGCTTTGGTAAAGTAAGCATACGCCAAAGACTCGAAGTCGGACCCGTCCATCAGGACTGACATGCCGATGTAGTAGTAGCCAAGAAAGTCCTCGAGATTCTGGAAGTCCTCGTAACGCTCGCGGAGAGATTCCGCCGAAGCGAAAGCCGGATCGACAGAAGCGGGAAGGACGATGCCATTCTTGGCTGCGAGTTCAAACAGCAGTTCTGGCTCAAGCGAACCTTCTAGGTGCATGTGGTGTTCGGCTTTTGGTAGGGCCGCAAGGAACCTGTGCAACGGTGTATTGCACATATTGGCATATGTAGACAATACTCGTACGATTAAATATAAATCCCACCTTGCGGGATGGGCATCTTCTGTCGTGTCGATACTAGCGGCTTTGGGATTGTACGGAATCGTTTGCGCGTGGTCGGCGTTGATTTTCTAGAGTTCATTCGTTGACTTTAGCACCAATGAAATTTCATTTGCAGTAGATCATCACTTATGTCATTCACCACACCAATCATTATAATGCCAGCCTTCTTTTGCCCTTACGAATGAGGTTCGACATGATTCTCGGTCTTGAACTTGTTGATTAATTCTACTTCACTGTGGATTTTCTGTGGATTCTCTGTGAAATGTCACGGTCGGCGGGTGTTAGTGGAAGTAACGTAAAGATCTAACGGGGTCTATTGGCGTCTAGAAGCCATAATGGTAACAAGTCGCGAATACGTTTAGGAATCGTCAAGCTAGAAATATCCGACGTTTATCGAAACGGTCGGGTTCAAGGATTATTCTTGGAAATGAACGGACCCGCCAACTCGAGGCGACCAAGGAGAGAAGGCGAAAGCGTGATACCGTCGGGAGGTCGGTAACCCGGTGATGGATGCTTAAAAGGGGGGTTTAAAAGGCTTCTTCATTCGGCTCCGTCCCGACGGGAAGAAGAGAAATAGGTTGGAAGAGATATAAATAACCACGTGCGCCGTCGATCAGGACGTGGTAAAACTGGACCCTTGTTGGGACTCTGGAAGATCGCAGCAAACCACGATGACAGGCAGGAGATCAGCGGTTACAGTCCGCCTGTAAAAACGCGCGTATATGCGATACGCTGCTGTGTTGGCCAATTTTCCTGCGCAAAACTTGGATCTCGGCTGCGATCCCCAGGATTGCCCTGGCTTTTGATAACGATACTTACTAGTGCTCGTTCGGTTGTGCTGCAAGGGGAACACCGGTCATTGGCTTCGACTTAGGGGAATCAGGGACTACTTTACTAGGGATCCCGAACCGCATTACGCAGTGCCGCCCCGGTCGAGGAATTTCGGACAACCCCGGCCTCACGGGCTTGCTTGTCAGGCTTGCTAGGCTTGTCTTGTAACAACAACCAAACCCATTATGGTAGGTTATACACATGGCAGGAAAAAAAGAAAAGGCCATCAATTACATGATACTGTGTGTCAGTGGGCGGGAGTAAGCGAAGGAAATGCGATGCCAAGGCTCCTCTTATTCCATAACCTTGAACGATATGGAAATCTACCCATTCGACGAAATTCGCTAGGACCGCCTACGAGTACATTCATTTGTTGGTATCCGCACACGCTTCGTCGAGAAATCTAACGAAGCACATGCTTTATGAAAAGGGGTCATCGTAAGTTCGAATCAAGTCTCCTCGGAGAACCATGAAATCTAGAAAATCTTAAAAAAAAATTGGAAACTTGATAATACCCAGAGCAGCGGTGAGCGTTTAATTCCCTCTCTTTCGTAAGTCCATGCTCAATGCTGGTGGTGTGTGCTCTCTTTTTGTCTGATGTGCGGGAAGGATCCCCGTGCGAACATATCAGAGATCGACTGCAAAGGACTTTTTTTCGCCTATTGCCTAGGTATTCTGCCACGTTTCTGTTCTTGATCCGAATCGGAATTTATTATCAGCCATGGTTATGTTATTTCGAGCGTTAGAAACCTCGTGGCATGCCTGCGTCGTCCGCCCACGCACGTACATACGTACATGATGATCCTCATCCCCTCATCCCGGGCGGAATCCTAGCACACGTGCGCTTCGTCAGCCGCAATGGACGCAGAAGTACCCAGTCGATCCAGAAAAAAAAAGTAAATGCAAATCTCGTGCGATTCGAGCCCTGCGGCTTGGAATCCTTTCAATCTTCCGGTTGCAGACGCTGCGGGTCTCCCAATTTTATGAATGACTTGCCCGCGGGGGGCATGTAATCCGAACCAACACGCCTGTGAGTGTTCCTTGTAGCTGGGTTCTCTGGAACGCAACAAATCGGAAGGTCTCTCGGATTGTGGGGGGAGGTAAAAGGGAGAGAGGAAGAGAATCAGAACGCGAGGTCGCTGAATCGTTGGTCGTCGCGATGGTGATACAATGTCGTTCGTTTCACCGCATGTCTTTTCTTGGTCTGTACCACTTCCATCTCCGAGACCATATGTCGTCTTGCGTAGCTTGCACGCATGGACGAACGGCCTTGGTATCACGTCGAGATGCACGCAATTGCGAAAGCACCTGGCTCGGTTGCGTACGGTGCCAATTGGTGGGTGGGTTGAAGTCCACTTTCGAGACGCTCTCGAGTCATCCCATTCATTGTAAGTGATCGTTCTTTTCTTTTTTGTCTTCCCTCTCTCGACGCCATGCCGGTGCGGGGGTGAATCATTTGAAGTGCCGCGGTCGTATTCGATTCTCTTGGCCAAGGGAGAAATCAGGGCCCTCTCCTTGTTTTGTTTCCTCAAACGGGCTTCTCTCTTCTTTGCGAAGGTCGCCCAGATAGCATAGCATAGCATACCGTACCATGTGTACGGTTACGCGGACACTTCCTTGTGGGAGGGACGAGACACCCCGCTGGCTTCTCAATGGCTTGCGTACTAGGCTAGTGTATTAGACTTGTGATGCGTTACACGGACGGCATGTTTTCCATGTCACACGGGATGGAATGCTACTTCAAGAAACGTCCAGATGGATTCTGGCCCCCGCCCGCCGGGCGCTCCACCATGTAGGAGCGCAACGGCTGGGTACGACAAATCAGGGCGAAATCAGCGAGCAGAGAGTCCACCGGGAGCGAAGTCACACGTATGGGCTATTGTACATACACCATGCGGAATAGCCAGTAGGCAACCCAGGAGGCGCGTCCGCCAACGGTTTATTGCTACAGCATTCTCACCCCTCGAATCTCCCACGGGAGGGCTTTGGCTATCGAAAGAGGCAACGTCCGTGTTTCGAGTGAGTGCGGAGCCGATCTTGGTCGTGGATTCGTCCCGCGAGTTCGGCAATCGGCCGCTACCTAACTGGCACACGGCCTCTTGGCTCCATTGGGTAAATTTCCCCATGCGTCTTTCTACCTACTATCGTGCGGCCTCGGTACCAGATTTTTGGACTATGCGTGCTGTGGGAAGTGCCGACATCGACAAGACCTCCATCTGCGGAACTCATGTACGTCCAGTCGGGTGAGAGGCGATGTCGACTTAAACTCAATAGTTCGAGGTCTCGTTCATGCGCCTATTCGATAGGTGCCTGTTAGATGTCGATCATTCATAGTTGAGCTCGACCCATTATTCTCTAAAATTCATTATGCCTCGTGATCCCATATCTTATAGGCCTATATCCAACAGAGCCTGCTTGGGATGTGTTGGATCGCCTATTCACTTTGTAGTTGGGCACCCAGTCACCTGTTGGCTTTATCATGGACGAGCATGGATATTAGGACTAGGGAACGCTGGTGACGTGTTCTTCCGCGTGGGGAGATTGACCCGGAGTCCACTTGTTCACCCTAGGGGGACAGACGGCAAGCATCAAAGTAGCGTATAGTAGTCGCAATGGAAATTTGTGCTTTGATCTCCCCGATAGACTACAATTTCGCGCCAGCAACGGCCGTTTCACAGGATATGTGTGTTCTCAGCTCCAGGCCAAGCACCCGGAGAAGGGCCAAGACTTAGAATGGGGAGGACGCGGCTTGCTGCGGTATCGTGGCTTTCGGTCCATTCGGTCCTCTACTCAAAATCCCTGTTCTATGGCTGGTTAGACAAGGTCCAAATGCTATTTAATATCACGCGGTCTGTACATAGTAGATATAAGTCGTCTCGGTGCGGCTATCGCGTTGCTTGTCGGTGATGACCCTGCAGATCAGTCGCGTGAGAACCCGGGAAGTGGGAGAGTCCCAGACCGAGATTGAAAGTACGGGCGGGCGCAGAGATGATGCAAACGGCCGTTCACGGGAAGCATTTTAGATTCTCTTCTTTATTTACTGGTGTTCTCAAGCTTTATCAACACTTATAGGCCCCGATATTCAGCTATCCGGTTCCCGGCATAACGAAACCGGGGAGAAGGTTCATGTTTGGCTGCGGTGGAACGCACCATCATGACCTGTCACATTTCGTGGCGGATGGTAACGGCCATGGGCACCAATGATTCTGCTCTGGCTCCCCATCAAGGCTTAAGCCTAGAAGTACATTTCGAATGGCTCCCACTAAAATGAGCCCTATAGCATAGTCACTGTGGAGATACCTCCGACACTAAAACCTCAACATCTTCGTGGGAACCGACGCGCGTACAGAGCCCTAGGCGATCGAGACGTTCGGAGGGATCCGAATAGTGATTAACGCGCCAGCCGCACGCGATCCCAAGGAGACGGGGTACGCTAGATTTTAGTTTCGCTGCAAGCTTCGACGAACTTGGGGAACTAATACATGCGAAGCGAATTTAGCCTAGTATAGTAGCGTCATGATCTCGCGAGAGGGGCGTCTCGCGGCGGGCCACAGAGTACCGGCCTAGAAAATCTAGATTAGATCGTCAGTTGGAGAGCCGCTAGCTCTAGATAGTAGTAGATGCCCGATCCGTCCTGTCTTTTCGTCCCCACCCTCCTTTCCGGATATAGAGTAGGTAGCTAGCAAGCGGTTGAGTCTGTGGGTAAGTGATTGAGTGATTTTGATCTGGGGCTTGCAGGACTGTGGGCTAGATTCGTAGCAGGTACTAGGTAATTATCGTCCTGGCCTTTTGTTCTTGAGACGTCGATCGCCGAATCTAACTGGTGTTGTCCTAGATTCATACAGTAGTCTTCCTGCGTTGCTGTTACACAATATAGATACGTATGCACCTACAGTCTTCTAATCTCGGGCAGATTTGTTAGCAGAAGTTCGCTAGGTAATGAAGAGGAGGCTTACGTAAATGCTGAGGTCTAGAAGGTGATACATCCCATGCAAGTTGTAAGCATATCTTTCCTATCTCGACCCTGTAGCAGATAAATTAAACGTGGGCGCCTCGTTTGAGGAGGCAAGGCCTGGGGAACGCTTCTAGAAGACCGAGATGGCTGGATGATCAGCAACGGTTTTATTATAGCATCCTACATAAGCCAAATGGTCACCCGGTCGGATGCCTTCCGCGCCTACGGATCGGAATCAGTTTAAGGTGTTTCGATCCCTTGATCACCTGGGCACCTAGGCAATACATAATACTACAGATTTTATAGAATTGTTAAGCAAGCCGAGTATGGTACTGCAGCGTACCTATCAATACTACCCGTACGCCAAATCTAGTCTCGTACAAATTCTATAGCTTTTATTTTTATACCTAGGTTTCCCTTCGTCTTTATAGCTGAAGTCTTTTTCTTATTTCATTAAAGCCATCGGTTATGATTCACTATATATCCAGTTATATAGGAAGCTTTTCATTCATAAAATCTCTTAATGTTCTTATGCACTCCCTTGTATTAAGTACCTATATCAAGACTCTCTATAACATGGATCTGGCATCTCCCGCAGCGAACAACGAATGCGGCGCGAGGATGAAACCGACAGCTCTAGAGGTTGGTCGTAAGTAAGCCCACCTAGGAAAAAAGCCAAGATGTCTTTCTTCCCAATAGATAGCCCATGATTCCCGCACTCTCAAGTATCTTATTCCCTACTACATTGACGCCTCTGTACCTCGGATGTCCTTACTCTGGTTATTATGCATTTCTACCCTCTAAATATTAGTACTGTACTTTCCGTCGTCATTTTATTATGTACAGTCTTGATTAATGTTTGGCCACTAAACTGTTAAGCTCGTTACCTATAAGAGCAGCTAGTAATCGGAGCTCGGTGAACAAGTGTCGACTCATCCCTGTATTTGGCCTTATTAGCTTGTCATCCTTCTGAAAGCTTCATGTCCCCTGACGATCTCGATATTTCGTATGCAACTATCTGGCGATTCTCGTCCAACTTCAGCCTTGATTAGCGATATTGTGACAACACCGTCTGGCACCACTACCTTTGCGTCGGTGGGCGCGAATCAACCGAAATTTGCCTAGGTTAGTGAGTGGGCTTATTCGCGATCATTAGACCAGCTAGGTTGAGTGTTTTGCTAGAGCCATCAGCCAACAGCATGCTGCCCGTTTCAAAGACACATTCTAGCCTGTTGTTGACTCTGATCACAAGCTGACAGGTAACGTAGGATAGTGTCTAGATCTTCATGATCTGATTGACAGACTTATATAGTTGTACTGCTATTATATGATTGCTGAAGATCCTCCACAGCTTTTGCACCTTGATACTACTTCATACCCTTGCCCCTTGTTTTAGCTTAATAACCTGCTGCTACCCATCCGCGTGGCCTTCTGCCCGTCCGCGGTTCTCGCCCTTGCTAAAAATGGGCTTCGGTGAAGGTAATCTGAATTGCTTCTATCCCTTGATACAGGTCTGTGATTAAATTTCAAGACGCTCACACAAACATACCACAACCAGGTCGTGTTTCTAATCCGAATGACTTCTATCTTTTGAGCAGTGCTTTTCGTAATTCCAGGCAACGTTGAAGCGCATGATTCAGTGCAAGGCTACTGTCATCTGAGACGATTGGTGCTTAACTTTATTAATAGACCAGACAGTTAGCCTCTTGCGGCGCCGAGACGGGGGATTCCTGAGACAATGTCTTTCCTTACGAACACCAGTCGATAAATGCCAGAGAAACCTACGCTGTTATAATTAGCAATATGATCGCCTTCTGTGGTTCTGTTTCGATACTGCGTCCGAAGCTGGACCGCATGTGCATGTTTTTTTTTTCTACCATTCATGACATTCAACTCTTCTGGTCGGCTTTACTCATAATATTTGGCTGCTTACGGTTGGTGCGGCACATGAGATTAGCTCTTGATGCCTGCACACAGGATACATTCAGGTATGTACCTATTAAATCTTCAGATCTCTAGAAAAACTTACCACGTAGTTACCTGTAAACTGTGTATTTGGAACCCCATGTCGTCAGGCGGCGCAGTTCTCAGGTAGGAAACCCGGTAGACAGAACGACAAGTAATCACAAAGATGCTGCATCGTTTCGGCAATATGCTATCTCGAGCTGGGATTTATTATATGTCGGTTACTTTGCGGGACATCCACGGGTATTGTTTGTGGTTTAGAGCTCACCTAACATCAACCCTCTATGCAGCCGTGGACCGTGGCAAACAATGAAAGGCCCCGTGCCGCCATGAAATGCCTGCAGTAGGTATGAGAGTACGACGCATTATTCAACCCCTTCATCAACTGGACCTGGATTCATTTAGACGGAAAGCTCCATCATCCCCTATGGCTAGTCTGTTCGGAATCTTCCCTCATCGCGCGGGCAAGGGGTCCTCCAAAACCTAACAGGCTGTTATGCGTGCTACGTCTTGTAGTGTGATCTCTTTGCGGCACCTTGCATGTTCCCCATGTTCTTTTCGACCCCGGCCAGATTACTACAGTCGAGGCCGAAAAGCTTCCCCTTGTAAAGTGCTAGGGCTATCACCAGGACCAAACGTGCTTTGAAAATGACCAGATCGTCCCGGGATCACTAACTTGTTCGAGAAAGATTGAGGGGCAGGCTAGTCGCAGTCGGTTCTTTCGGGCTGGGACCGCCATAGGACGCCACAGGTTTGAGCTGGAATGCCACGAGCTTGTGACAGGCCCCGACCGCTTGCTCGCCCGCTCCGATTGTCGAAGGGCCAAAAAAGACGATGGAAACAGACGTGTTTAAGACGAGTTATCGGATTCGGCAGCACCCAACGTCTGGGTGCCAATGCCTCGGAGTTTATTAGTGTTAGCTCAACCAAGCGATCAGGTTACATCGGCATGAGCACGGAGAGCACTCGATCTTTGGTACGTTTCAAGCTAGCTACCCTTAGTAACCATATTCTACCCTGTCGTGAGCCGTCGTCCACCAGTGGGACGCTCCTCTTTTCATATGCCAGGTTTTATTAAATAGAAAAAAAAGAGCGATCGGGTCACGGGCTCACAGACGATTGTCTACATACGTCTGGTCCAAGCCATGCTTGTCAAAAGTTACTAAAACAACGGACCGGCCACTGCCGCTTGCCAGGGAACCCCCCCTACACGTAGCATACATCTTAATATTTACCTCGCACCGCTTCTTACTAACTAGCACCTAGCGTGCTGCCAAGGTGAATAGCTGGGTGACTGGGGTACTCCACGAATGATGGTAGCAAGATTGGCAACGGCGAGAAATAGGACGTAGCCATGGAGAAACGCGCCAGTACAAGTGCGGAAAAATAAAGACACAAACCAGAAAAGCCTCTACGCTACTCCCTGGGTTCCGAATGCACATCATACACCCGAACGGGCCTGGTCAACCTGGCACAACCGAGAGGAATGCCGACTCGCCAGCCAGTCCTACCTAAGATGTCCTGCGCTAGACAGTACGCAGCTACTAGGTGCGGTACAGCTATCCAGTGTGGAGGTTGCATAGTCTAGGATTCCTACATGGCCAGGGCAGGCCAGCCGAACCGACATCAGGATGCCTGCTGTAGTAGTATGGGAACAATGCCGCATGAATGTACTTGGGATAACTCAGTTCATATTTAGCATCAACCTGGGGAGAGGGAGGGTTTCTCTGACAAGTCATTGGCCTCCGCGAAGCCAAAAAAGAAATCTCCTCCCTGCCAGATGCATTCCCCAAGTCTAAAGCGCTACGGTACATACCGTACACTACCTACATACCTACCTACCTATACCTACATACTGAGGGGCCCGGGTAGACAACAGTTGAACACATACACGCATACGTACAGATTAGAACCGCGGCATACCTAACGTACGTACATACACATACATACATGGAACCTCTATTAAGCTCTTTTGGAATGGTAGCCCGATTCGCCATCGCGGATTGCCCCCCTTGATCTGGCAAGGTCCCAGGGTTTTTACCACAGTATGGCTACCTGTGCTTATATTAGGGTCAGGCTAGGGCCCAGGCCGCTGGCCCACCTACATACACAGCTCGAAACACCGTAGCTAGCGACTTTTCTTTGCTGTTGATGGGCATCTTCACAGCCCTGCTCGGTTTCCTTCCTTGTGTTAACTGCAGGGGTGGGTTAGTGGTAAAGGATTCTGTTCGACCCCTCCAGATTATATTTCCGATTTTTTTGGGCTCTGGCGCCGTCCTAGGGGCAGAAGACCCAGATGAATATACATCAGCGAGCTAGCAGTACCTAGTAGCCTGGCTTTCTGCGGGTTTACCATCGTCCTTCTTCCTCACATCACTGCCTCTTCCAGAACTTGTTACTCTTGTTACCAGTTGTCCTTGGGCCGCGAGGCGAGCACGTTTGCCATACTCATCGTCGTCAACCCGGAAACCCCCTTCGAGTAACACCACATTAAACCCGTATTGTAGTTATTATACTTTACAATTTGTACATGATCGTTGTCGCCTACCGGCAGGACTCACCCTTCCTATTTAGGCAATCGTCCTCTCCCAACCCTCTTGATACCACCGGAAGCTTCCAACCCGGCAGAGAATAGCAATTATATATGCTAGATCGCAGCGACACTAGCGTTCCCGAAACTCTGTTTCCAGCCGGTCGTCTATCCCGTGTAGTTTGGGAAAACCCCCCGCCGGAGCTGGGTTTATTGGGTTGTTAAATCGTCGAAGAATGCGGGACCGGTGAACGACTGGAATTAGAAACGATTTGTTTTTCTAGTAGCACAGTGCTGCTGCGACACCGCAAAAAATCAGCCGGTCTTTAGGGCTTCTAGAGGGCGACCAAAACGAGGGTCTTGCGTGCGCTAGAAGGGCTTTTGCGGTCTTGGTACGAGGGTAGTAACATCAGTCGCCTCCTCCCGTTGCAAGTCCACCACCCGCCGTATGTTCATCATCCCAGGACTGGGTCGTGGTGGAATGGTGTTTGGATGCTGTTCTAATACTTGGCCGTTCCCGAAAAGACGCCTACAACACAGCTCTCTGCATGTTCCTTGAGCGGTAACTCTCCCCAGAACGCCGCCCGACTGGGGAGAGCTCGATCCGAGGAGAACTCCGCCCGACCAAGTCTATAACAGCTTGACCGTGGAGTTTTCCCTTTGATGATGGCAGCATCGTCGCATAATCCTTTTCCTCGTTCCCCTAACCCGTCTACAAGGTCGTATGATTCGTCTTCCGTCTCGTCGGCAACCTCACCTCGGCCTCAAGTGCAACTCCTAGGCAATTTGATTGGCTCTAGTACGAGGCCTAATACCGCTCAGGCACCACAGCCCATAGGAATTCCACCGTTACCTCCGGCAACTCAGACTGGATTTCAGCCGTACACACCGGTGACGGCAACTTCGGTGATGGGCCGAGACTCGTTACCCCCAACCGAGTCGGTGGCGAGTACACCGGGGCTATCTAGTGCCCAGCTGTCGAACGTCTCAGCACAGAAGCGCGCTTACCGCCAGAGGAGGAAGGACCCTAGGTATGTTCTCAGCGAAGGGATTCCTCGTGCACATTCAGGTCTTGCGAAAATGATAGCTCCACGCGATCTTTCCTCGTTGCCCCTTTTTCTCTTCGCAGGAAAGAGCTTAATGCTGACTTCTGGGTACGGGGTATCGACGGGACGGATATTGGCTTCTCCCGAACTGTATCAGTATCAGTATATGGGAGAAACCAATATTCGTTTCTTAGATCTCGTACGTGTGTAAAGCTGCGATGCCTGCCGAGAAAGAAAGGTTAAATGTGATGCTACAGAGACGACGAGTTGTTCGGAGTGCTCAAGCCGCAACGTTAAGTGCCAATTTACGAAGGAAACTAATAGACGGATGTCGTCTATTAAGCAGGTACAGGACCTAGAGAAGCAAATAGAGAGGGTACGGAGGGAGAATAGTACGCTGCGGCGCACGCTTGCCGAACGGGGTGAACACATGGATGTCGATACCGAAGGAGCTGAGCAGCTACCGCAACAACTTCTCCCGGACCTAAATTCCGACCCTCGAAGGCGGAAACGAGCAGCCTCCTCATTGCAAGATCCTGCACGAGCGAGGGCTGCTTTCCGAAATTTTTCGAGAGGCGTACTTAAACCGCCGGTCCCGTATCGACAATCCCAAGCTGCGGTTGTTGCGTTCGATCATCCCAGACCGTCGTTACCTTCTAGAGCGACGGTAGATAAGCTACTTCACCAGTATTATGGAGGAGTGCACATTATGATGCCAATATTGCATTGGCCGACTTTGCAGCATCAGGTAGAAGAACTTTACCAGAATACTACTAACATACAGCGCGTTCCTATCTCTTGGCATTCTATGTTCCTCACGATACTGGCGTTGGGGAGCCTATTTAGCACGGATCCATGCCCTGACCGGACGCTTCAGGCCTGCAAATTTCTAGACGAATCGCGCAGTTTGACAGACCCGTGGAATAACGATTTCGACCTGGATAACGTCCGTGTCTCGTTTCTTACCTCACTGGCTCTGAACGAATTAAATATGAGGTCGGCGGCGTGGACTTGGTTGGGGTTTGCAATGAGAAGCGCTCAGGATCTTGAATTGCATTTGGAAGTGGTTGGAGTACGTTCTAGAGTCGAAGCGGATATGAGGAGGAGGGTTTGGTGGGCAATATACATTCTCGATCGGATGTTATCGATGGAACTCGGACGCCCATTTATGGTCGATGATAATGACTGCGACGTGGCCCTTCCCGAACCGGTTGACGATCATTTCCTTCATACTGAAGGTCCGGTGCCTCCTCCGCACGTTATACCCCTAACCCACTCCCTGCATGCTATTATCGACATAGTACGATCATTTTCCGCCATCCGGAAGGCGTTCTCTAGTACCGTGATCGAACCTCCACGTCTGGCGACGATCGACAATCACTTAATCGCTTGTCAAAAGATGTTCCCGGAAACCTACGATACAGGCAACGCCTCCCTTATTGCTCCCCACATGCTAATGCCTCTCGCATATCTCCTTAGTACTAGGCTGCTCTTACACCGCCATAACCTAGCGCCTAGCTGCCCACCGGAAGCTCGAAGCGATGCCATTCAACAGTGCAAAGTTACAGCGATAGAGACCGCGAACTTGATTGCTCGGACGAATGCTACGCTTGCTGATACCGCTACTGCTCTCCTTGTAACCCACATCTTCCGCTCCACGCTGTTCCTACTCCTTACAGGCTGTTACGATCTGGCAACTACTTGTTTGAGGGCTCTCAAGTCGATCGATGTACGACGGGACGTTGCGATACCTTGTGGACGCTTTTTAGCATTCTTCCTACAGATTCTAGCGACGAAGCAGCGGGAAATTCTAGCCTCTGTTCCACGCTCGACCACACCGGGTTATCCTCCACAAGCGGCTCTACTCGACCCCAGAGCCGTTCAAGATGCACTGGTGAAAGACGAGGAGCTCCTGATATACGTAAGCACGGATATGCAAGCCAGCACGGAGACGGCTTGGGTATGGGTCGGGGCGGAACGCGAAGCACCTTTAACGATACCCACATCATCCGCCGGAGCCGGACTGGGGCATCCGGACACGCGAACGGGCCTAAACGCCAAAGAAAGGGAGGAGTGGGGAGGATGGGACAGTTTAATAGAACTTACGAGAAGCCTCACACCAGGTGTGGTGAGTCCGGCTCCCGGGTATGCACCCCGAGCGCAAACGCTCCCACCAATTAAAGTGGAGCAAGGAGTAAACATTCCAGGGAGCAGTACAGCTGAGATGGGAAGTAACAGAAACAGTCCAACTGCTGGGGCGGCGTCGGGAAGTCGGAGCACGGAGAGGATCAGCATTGCAAACATAATATGACAAACACCCTAGGCGGGACCACCACTTCAGAAGGGGAAGAAAAAAAAGATAATGCGGACAGGAGAAAACCGCCAGACGATACCCGACGAAACTACGAAGTTGACGAACGAACGAACGAGCGAACGAATACCCCCATCTATTCTTTCCCAGTTGTTTTCGAATGAAGGCGCTCTTTGGAGGTTCCGTGACGCATTTGTACGACTATTTTATACTATTCTTTTGCATCGCTACGGTAATACCCAGTTTCCGATACCTATGGTGCTAGTAGACGTCTTTTGGGGATTACTATTTTGTTTCTTACGCAGCTCCCATTCACTTCTTTCATCTCTGTCGGCGGCTAGAACTTTCCGAGACGTATTCGAAAATATACGGATGATATCAGATTTTCTCTACTGTCACTACTGAGGTTCTCATTTCGACCCCTTTTTTCGGAGTCGCGCATGGCATACATCTGAGCCGGTTGGATTGTGGCGTATGGTGATCTCCAAGGGTCGGAATCATTATGTCATCAAATACCCAAGGCAAATCGGTTGAACCAGAGGGGGGCCTGGCTTGAGGGGTGGTGGGTTGCGGTGGAGGACCCGACGACGAAATGTCTCTGACGTTTAACGATCACACTTCAGCTCGGGGCACAGGCGACGGGGTTCGATGGATTTCTGCATCGACGGCTCAGCGTTACAATAGGTTCTACAGGTACCTAGTCGTGCATGCATAATACGTGTATATGGCAGCCTTTTTACTTGAACATAACTCGCGCTCGCATTAAACAAAGCTAATGCACTACCTTACTTCATTATCGTCACTCCATCGCCAACCAATGACAGTGATATGCAAATGGCCTAACAAGGAGGGCAGGCAGACACTCCATCGAACCGCGGTCATGGTGGTCCGGCTTGGCGAATCATGTGCATACGCCCGGTATGCAGGTATATGCTAGATTCGGTCCATATTAGCCTAGGCTAACCGAATAACCGGCAGCTAACAGATGAGTGATAGATTCCAAGCCTTGTCTAACACCTCCACACGTGCTATCCACGACCTGGCAGGGCTTAGTGGCTGCTTCGCGGACAACTAAAATCTTACCGCGTCTATCCCGAGCGAGCTGTCTTGACCTCAGCTCCCTTGGAACGGCTTTGACAAGAAGATTCGGCCACGAGTCCGTTAAGTATACAGTTCAATCCTAGCTAGTTGGTCGAGGGTGGTGTAGGATATCGTCCAACGTATTGGTTAATTGGGTCTCTCAGCTATCAAGGTCAACATTGTAGCAGTTCCCCTTGTCCTATTCTGCCTAGTTTATAATATGTATGATGTCCACACCGCGAGGTACGGCGTTAGCTATGAGGGGATTGGTCCTCTATGCACGTTGGCAGTGGCCTATTTCAAACAACCCCGTCGGACAATGTGGAGGGTAGATGACAGAAATTCGCTCGAAGAACATTTCATTGGTAAATGCAAGGTGGGAGGAATTCTACACACCCTCTTGCGGGGTGTGAAATCATGAAACAACAGGGGCATTGGTTCGCGTTATGTGTTGATAGCTAGGTACATCTGGGGTGTTCAGCTCAATATTTTCTCTATTCCCTGATGTAACGACCTCGGCTCCTTTGGAAACTCGATAGTTTCGTCTAAGTATCTCGCTTATGATCAAGCTGAACTATTCATAGTCGGTATGGGTTACGACAGCGCATCTATAGCCCTGAAAGCGGTATACCGACATCGTCTCATACTTCCCTGTCTTAGTAAGTCGGGTATTGCACCTTCGGGTAGTGCTCCCCCGAGCGCTAACAGGCCCCGAGCGGCTACAACAGCGAACGGTCTAAACGTAGCATTATCGAGCACGAAGGAATATATCGGCCGTGGGTCCCACCGGTGCGCAGATTATCATGAGCTTCAAGCAGCTACGTAGTACTTTATAAATAGAGATTGTTTGTAAAACCTGGGGCTCTTATCCGAAGGGAGTTGATCGGTATTAATGAATGAAACAAGTGGAACAGCTTCCAGGCCCCTGCTGCCTATGAACTATCTTATAAATCTATGAAAGCCATAGTATAGGCATATAGACGTTATGTTGTATGTGAATTTGTCTGTGTGTTCCATAAGGTACATGTCGATTCCTACTTACCTTGCTTATAAGTGGTTATCAGCCATCCCTCGGCCGATCCTTGACGACATGTTTTAATATACTTATGAAATATTGTCAGGATTTTCAATACATATTATGAATATACCTACCTGTGCGCCTAATAAAGGAGTTGGTAAGTGCTAAAACTATCGTAGTAGTCTTGCCGACATCTTCGGCGGCGATAGCTCTGTTGCCTAGTGTCTAACAGCGAATGACACGGCAGACACCACCATGTACGTATGGGGCTTGGTGTTTTGTCCTCTTGGTTCTGTACGAAAAGACTGTCGCCCTGGAATAGGGTGTCCGTATGAAATAGGGGGCTCCTACAACACATGGGATCACAGTCTCGGCCAGGTGAGAGATAATATCCCTCGCACAGCAACTGCATTGCTCCTCGGGCTTCTAGGCTAGCTTCGTTACAGGCACGAGACAAGACAATGAGTGTGTTATGGGACTAATATCGGTTCCTGTTATTATTTGTATGATATATCTCCTTACTGATTACCTTGGGCGTGGTTTATGGACCTAATGAGGATTCAAATGGGTACCTAGGGAGCCTTCAAGTTAGTGCAATGATATCGATAGGATCAACACAAGGCCAAGTCTCACCTACGAGATACTAGTACATATATGATAGAAACAACTCTTAGTTTCATACAAATCATACTTAAACTCGATATGGTCTTTTCCTACCTATTCAATACCTGGTAGTGATTACGTTTCCTGGCACAGGCAAGAGTGAACCGAGTCTTGTGAAGCCTTCCCTAGCCATATCTAGTAAAACGAATATCCGATATAATACGTACATCGTAATCGATTATTCGAATTTTCCGAACTACCTAATATTCCGTAAGAGTGTTTCGAGGGGGATAAAATAAGAAAAGAGTTTGGTTATACTTAGCGATATGTTTTAATAATATTACATCCACATAACCCAACATAAGAGTGCACATATAGGTGGAAGTATATGATGAGTTGTTTGCAAGCATAGTATTGATGGTCAAATACATATAAGTACATATGTAAGCTTTGGTTACATCCGATGGCAGTGGGTTAAGTCACGATATATCATGATCGAGACGTTCCATAAAGCCGATTAGTACGACTAAAGCTTCGGAACTATTATGAAGGACGCATAGGTCTAGTAGGATTCGTATTCTATGTGTCAAGCGCTCAAGCTGATTTATAAATAGAAGTGATGTAGCGTGTTAAGGGGATTCGAGAGTGACCGGTATCAAGTAGGTACAAAAGGGGTACATGAGGAGCAAACCACCCAGCCTCTTTGACATGCAGCCCTACATGCAGGCTGAAATAGCTTCGGAATTTTTACGCATTTGCCTGCATATATTTCCAAAGAGAGCTCTATTTCAGCTCTCATGAGGTAACTCCACCCAGCTTCCTCTGATTTTAAGGAACGAACCGTATGGAACCTAATGTTACCTGCGTTCCGATGGCTTGATGGTATAAGAAATTACAAATGTACCGAACGAATTCAATAAAACTATCTGAAAAAGCCCGTTCGCCTCCATAGTAAGGCTATATCAAGCTAGGGGTCTTACGAATATCGTTTGAAAGTGTGTCGGATCTAGTTTCTAGCTCTCTATCAAGTTCTTGGTTGAGAAGAGGTGTGCCTGGGCTAAATTCCCACCCAGGAGACTTCTAAGTAGAATTCTATCGGCGGATGATTAGGCAGATAACTGCCTGGGAGATTGTTCGATCTCTTTTCCACATACCGGCGCCGGCGTATACGTTTCTAATTGTTTTGGTAGCAGTGAGAACTGGTATTGAAAATAATTACGGAATACACTCTGTGTACCGGATCGAAGTCAACCTCGGAAAGTTTCCGTTTATCCAACCTTACTGTTGGTAGCTAACTAAACCTTCGTTCACGAACTTGAACCGAAAATATCACTATAACCCCCTATCTGTCGAACCTCCCTTCGTGACCCTCGTCGACGACAAACCACCGCATCGGCCCATCAGGAGGCACTGAGTACGCGATAACTAGTGTTCTTCTCTCGCCGGTCCTTACGTCGCAGCCGATAAACTCGCGCGTTACGGTGAAGCTGGAGTTATGGGCAGCACAATCGAGCAAACGCCTGTCGAGCGCCTTGTCATGGATCGACTCTGAGCCCCAGGCAACGTGATGGAGGCATATTATATCGTCGCAAGCACGGCCCTGTTCCTCCTGGTCCGCGGGACGTTCTGCCGGGCTGTTTTTGGTATCCCCAAGTCCGCCATTCTTGTTCTCGGCTTCATCGGTTTTCTTTTGATCCTGCATTCCATCGGCAGCGACAACATGGTTCTCTTCAACAGCCCCCTCAGGGGCTTCCGGACCCTGGTCGAGTTCGTTCTCAAGATCAGCAATCCTTATCTTCGCTACTTCAAGCTCTATGCGCGCTTTTTTAGCATCTTCTTCCCAACGCTGGCGCTCCTTCGCAGCTCCGCGGAGTTGATTTATGACGGCTTGCATGATCTGGATTCGCTTGTTATACGTTTGGATGAGGTCCTCCGAAGGACTAACTGGAGCAGGATCGGCTGTGCTCTCCTCACCTGTAACACACGAGTAAGAAATATACTCCCATTAAGACTTTTACTTGGCGCCGGTACGTACGTTGAGGCGGTTTATCCGGCATTAAGTGCGGCATTGTCAAGGACGAGGTCGCGGGAGGAGGTGAACTGATGCGAAAGAGCTGGACTTGCGGACCGTGGGGTGAAGATCGGCCTGCTGATAATCTCGACTCTAGAGTTTCTAAGACGCTTGTACGATCCAATGTTGTATAACTCTTCGATTCCATCGTCCACGTTGGACGTCGCCTGCGCTTGTTCCGAATCACGGTTAGACCTCAATCAGACTTTGCATTAGTTATGTTACTCCAATGTGCCTTAACACCGACGATATAGGATATCTGTACACCGTCTAGCGCTCTATAGGGGTTGCGTCATAGTCATATGCATGAGCTCCGAATCAAGATGGGGGAAGTTTGCATGAACGATGCCCTCCCACAGGTGCATCCACAGGGGAGACATCAACAGCGTTAGTGTTTCTACGGGACCCTCTAATGAGCGTTACATTCATATAAAATGAGTGAGGTCTTCTCTCAAGTCTGCGATAGGCCGGTTCCTTCCACTAGGGATTCGCTACTGTCATCCGGGGGTTTGACCTAGTTCTAGACGAGTCCCTAGGAGCCAAATCCATAGGTGATACAGGCATGGCCACCTACTGAACCAGGCAAATCTCAAATAAGCTAGAACTAGGAATAAGCCCATTGGGTCGTAAACCTCTAAGCGATCATTTCTCTGAGAACTGGATATCAGAGACTTTATGCTAACAAGCGCGCGAATCTCTTAACTGTGGGTAATCATGGCTTGAAGCGTCGGGGTGCAGATTACATGACGTGTCCAAGTCCTCCATCCAAATGTGTTTATGTTTTATTTAGGTCGCCGACTTTTCCTTCTCACGGGGATGGGTTGTTGTGTATGATCCCACAGTCGGCCGGGTGCTCGGCCTTTAGGGTAATGAACATGGTCGCCGACTACGCTTATGCCCCCCGCTCAGCTTCTTACATAGCTAACCGCTTGGCTATCGGCAACGGGCACGAGTTACAACAATTTAAATAAACGCTCGGTGCGTATGGTAGGACCTGTCGAAGCGAGGGAGCCAAATAAGATAGCATAGCGGACGGATTAATCGAATCAGAGTGACGGCCCAAGGCCATGAAAATTTGAGCGGTCTTGGCTTACTCACCTTCCAAAGCAACTGACCGAGAGCTGGGTCAAGCTGACCTGCCTAACGGCCACACAAGAAGCGAGCACGTAGCCAATCGAAGGGGTCAGTAGCACGAATTAACATACTGGTTATGTAAGTTGGGGTATTGTTTCGTATACTGCAAATAAGAGCTAGGAGCCGACACATCAGACATCGGATGTAGAGAGTTTGCTGGTATATAATTTTATGGACGCGAAAGACTTCGAGCGCCGGTTATATATCCATAGGCGGGGCGGTCTACTCAGCTCCTACCACTTACTTGGGTGGCCTTAAGAACTCTCTCGAACCCGTCATCGCCTACTAAGCATCACCTAGTCTTCCTCGTGCGTTCCAGTCAAGGGACCGGCGAGGCCCTGCATACGTCGTCCAAGTAAGTCATCCGAACTATCCAGCTTAACAATGCTTTTAGATTTCCGCCCGAACCTAGACCTCCCATTCGCCCCCGTCTTCCTCGAAGATCCATTTGGCTTATCGGCGTCGGCTTCGTTCCCTTCATCTATCTTTTCGGGACCGTTTGGCTTCGCCTTGGCCTCATCGCTGATGGTTCTCGAGCGCATTTTTGTCATACTTATCTCGAGCGGTCGATCTTCGTCGCCGCTAGATTCGGTTCGCATATGGTGACGCTGGGACGCGCCCCGTTGTTCATTTTTCGTACGAGCCTCCGCGGTGTTGAGCAGGTCCACCGCCCATCGTGCGCAGCGATCGATCAACTTCCACGCAGGTGGATAGAGTGTTGGGAATTGCGTGAAGCCGTGGCTGATACCAGGGATTAGAACGACTTCAGCAACGTCCTTCTCGTCAAAGTCCGTAATATCGCTCAGCCCATTCATTCCCTGCGAACTCTGCTGCGAGTGGTACGCTTGCTTCACACGGCGCAAGCGTCCGGCAAAGATGACCGTGTCGTCAACCAAGGGATCGCGCTCACCAGTGAGGAAATATGTCTTAGGAAACTTCTGCAACAAGATATCGGGAGCTAAGATGGGAGATAATAGATAGTCCTGCGAGAAGTCGGGTCGGTTATGAGGCCCGACGTATAATATGATCATCGCGCGCATCATCTCCGGAGTCAAAACACGGTCATTGAAGTAGGAGATCATAGAAGCCATGGCGAGGCGTGTCTGCATGGGCTCGGATTTATGTGACATCGATGCGGTGTCTTTATTTGTGACGGTAATCGACGGCTGCTGGGATTTCGCCCACGTTTGTCGATTGGCGTGGGAGTATTCAGGGTGAGGACTGCGAAGCGCGTTATCCTGCGCACTGACGTCTAGTTTAGAAGCTTTACCACCAGGTGCTGATCCAGAAACCTCCTCGTCCTCATCATCTGACTGGTGGGGTGTGCCGACTAAGTCGTTATATTGCATGCTCTTCCGACGCAAGTAATTTTTGTTCGTCACCCGCATTCGCCGATCTTTTATGAGAGACATCTGCTCGTCAGACATCCAGTTTCCGATGTTCATGTCCAAGCCGGGGTAAAGAAGAACAAGGCCGGCGGGAACGGGTAGCTCTGATTGAATTGAAGATTGGCGCTGATTGATAGCACTCTCAATTATCATTAGAGTCATAGCCGTTGCAAGATTACCACCGGCACTATCACCAGTTACCGCGACCTTCGGGGTCTCCATACCCGACATTCCTATACACCGCCCTTTACTCCTGATTATAGTCGTGTACACGTCGAAACACTCATTAAGAGCATATGGGTACGGAAACTCTGGGGCTTTCTTATAATCCAGGCTGAGTACTGGAAGGCCGGTTTTCCCCGCCCAAGAGAAGAGCTTGTCGTTATTGCATCGCGGATCCATAGCCACGAAGCCTCCTCCAGGAATATCGAGGATCATCTTATTGATGTGTTCTAAATCCGAGATAGGCCCATCATAGTACAGCCATCCGGAGACAGGCTCTTTATAGTCACTCGTGCTAGGCCGAGGGATGCGGATCGCTCGTGGTGGCCAGCGCGTAAATCGGGGGCGCATCAGGTTTTGAGCGGCCTGTAGATATGGTGTGGTGCCCTTATTCCAGCTCACCCGCAAGTGATCAACTGTCAATGCCCCCCTCACTTTTCTGACCTTTTCGTCTGCGCGTTCCGCCGCCACCAGATAGAAGAGGGAGAACACCAAACTAGCTATATCTCGTATCCACTTCCTCTTTATTCTCATGGCCGTCCAAAAGCCCGCGTCAAGCGCAGTCAAAACCCATGTCGCACGGAAATATTTTGCGTCGTACATATTCGCCATCGGCTCCGGGCTGGCAAGTCCGACGAGGGTACTGAAGTTCCGGGCAGCGTATAAGTACATCATAGTTATTACGACGGTCTGCCATGTTGTCAATATCCTCGAAGAAATTCGAGACAATTTTCGAACGACTGGTGGGCCATGTCGATGGCCTCTAAGCTATTATTAGTACGGCTCAATTGTATATAGGCATGAATTGAATACATACTTGAACAGGTAGAAGGACCAGAATGTTAGCACAGCAAGCACCTGAAGCCTGCGCGACTTTACAGAAGGTTTACCAAGGACGTGATCTATCATAATGTACAGTGAGGGCCCAGATTTACCATTGGGCAAGATAATGTGGTAGAAGACCTAAAGAGGCAGCGTTCACAGCATATTACTCGGGATAGTTATCCGGGTCGTGTGCGTTAACGAAAAGGGCAACAGAAAATGTAGTTGAGTTGCTCTCAAGAAGCGATACGACGTGTGAAGTAGGGCATTATTCCCGATGATGATCAGTCGCCGAGACAGACTGGGTTAGAATTGGGAGCACAAGTAGCATTCAGTTTAGGGCGGAAAGTTCGGATAACAAGCTGACAAGACGAGGTCTAGTCGGAAGTAGACAATAGAATTGGGTTCGTGACATAAAGTCCGAGGGCTAGAAGCGATAGCAGCTAACTAGGTCGGACGAAACATGGTGGGTTTCTGACCAAGCTGACAGGAAGAAATCGAAATTGGAAGCTCGTGAATGGCGGCTTGTGATGAAACCTGGAGCCTATCGGCTCCTCTGGTGACGTTTGCGGCGAGAATACATGGCGTATAAGCTTGACATGTGAAAGTCGCCTCGCGAGCACTAGCAGCTGATCAGCAGGTAAGTAATCGCCCATCCTACATTCCCCCACACCCAACCTGGTTCTAAAGTCGGTCCTGTCCGGGGACTTCCCAGGGGCTTAGGAATGTAGCCCCGCGTTGGAGATTTGGGGAAAGGCGTGTGACACTCTCCAGCAAATACGTGCAAGTATCCCTTACAGCTAGACCTGTAAATATACACGGCCGAACACCTAGAAGTTCATCCCAATAAGCTCGTCCTATCCCTATACATAATCTAGGGGACCCTATATAACAAGACATAAGTCAATAGAATTGTATGCGACACTTTGCCGCACATAAAAAGAAACACATGTACCATGGTCAAGTGGGAGCATGGCGACAAGTTTCTCAGCCATCATCTACCGCGAAGTGGTTCCAAAAGGGATATCGTCCGTTAAATACTATCCCGCGCCAACTCCATAATACTTTAGCTTCAAGCATCGCCGGACGATTGAATATGAACGAACCCCAGTTTGGGTTCCTCGGACACGTATCGCCCGCTGGATATCAGGTGCTCTAGTTTTTGGAGTACAATTATGCTGCTCATCCCTCTGAGGCAACCCAGGCTCGGGAGGAATAGGGCTTATTAGATGTAACAACGAGACCGTTGATAACCGCTTTTCTTCGATTTACTCCGTATGGGATACTCAGGAAGGAAATGTTCGCAAGAATTGGAATTGCTGGAGGCTGGGGCTTTAAAAATAAGACCGTTCCAGGTTCGAAATACGAACTACAAGCTCCAATGCGAAATCGGAACGGCATTTCAGGATTTAGCCTAGCTCTTATCGATAAGTGGACCATCCGTGAATCATTTTATGGTCTTTAAGGTCTTTAAGATCTTGGTGGGATGAATTCGCCAATAGATTTTCTCTCGACATTCACCTAGGTCGGCCAAGTCGACGAGCACTTCTTCTGATATGGCTTTTCGACTACCTGTTCGACGGCTGACGTCCGCTAAAGTGCGATGTTTATCATCACAGGCAACGGCAACGTCCAATTTGTCGCAAAATGTCAAAGAGTCCATATCTCGTGAGGCCGCTCTGCCGAACCCCGACCCGGCAGAAGACTCTCCCAGCGCCGCCTTAGTGAAGGAGCACTCCAAGTATATGCTGGCGACATATGCTAGACCACCTCCAGTGTTCGTAAAAGGCGAAGGCTCATACTTGTGGGATCTAGAAAACCGCAAGTATCTAGACTTCACTGCCGGTATTGCAGTCAACGGACTTGGTCACAGCGATCCCGGAACGGCCAAGATTCTTGCGGATCAGGTATGAGGCAATTCGCCTATTCCACTGAATTCCCCCTTAGATATTTACATCGCATACTGACCAATCTCCCCTATTCAAGGCCCAAACCCTATGGCACGCGTCCAACCTCTACTACAACCCTTGGACCGGGGCGCTTTCTCAACTTTTAGTCGAGAAGACCCTCGAGTCTGGCGCAATGCACGATGCCGCGACGGTGTTCGTATGTAATTCCGGCTCCGAGGCAAACGAAGCCGCTATCAAGTTCTCCCGAAAAGTCGGCAAGGTCCTAGATCCTACAGGCGCAAAACACGAATTCGTTTCCTTCTACAATTCCTTCCACGGACGAACCATGGGCAGTCTTTCCGCGACTCCGAACCCGAAATACCAGCAGCCCTTTGCGCCAATGCTTCCGGGCTTCAAGTATGGGAAATACAATGACATCGCGGCGATCAACGATCTCGTAACGGACAAGACATGCGGGGTCATAATTGAGCCAATCCAAGGCGAGGGGGGCGTCAACGTCGCCAGCGAAGAGTTCCTTGTCGCGTTGGCCAAACGTTGCCGCGAGGTGGGTGCTGTCTTGATCTACGACGAGATCCAGTGTGGGTTATCGAGGACCGGTACTCTCTGGGCCCACAGCCATCTCCCTAAGGAGGCGCATCCAGATGTCCTCACCACCGCGAAGGCACTTGGCAATGGTTTCCCCATCGGAGCCACCATAGTCAACAGCCATGTCAGCGAGAAGATCAAGATTGGCGATCACGGTACAACCTTCGGGGGTAATCCGATGGCCTGTCGCCTTGCGCACTACGTGGTCTCTCAGCTCTCAGACCCAAAACTGCAGCAGGACGTCCTAGCGAAGTCGAAAATTTTCACGGATGGCTTCGAACGCTTGCGAGGACGATATCCCGACTTAATTACCGAGGTTCGCGGCAAGGGTTTGATTCTCGGCTTACAACTAACTCAAGACCCGTCGCCAATAGTGAAAGCTGCTAGAGAAAGGGGACTCTTGGTCATTACCTGTGGAACAAACACGCTCAGATTCGTCCCGCCTCTCACTATCAGCGAGGAGGAGATTGAGAGCGGACTAAACATACTAGAGAAAGCCATCGAGGCAACTCGATAGCACCCATTTTCAAGTTTCGCAAGGCGTTGGGGGTTATCTAAAAGGAGGATCTCTTTTCTAGATAGACTTGAATGGACATGATCACGACCGCTCCTATTTTAGTTATATAGTAGTTGAAGAATTGTATGTAGCGCCACGAAGATGCGAGTTCATAGACCGCAATGAGTTAAATTAGTAAAACCATCGTGCTTTCTCCCCCCGCCTCCATGGGAATCTCACCAACACCTTAGTTGATTACCAGTATTCATTATAGTAGCCTCAAAAGTTCAAGCCTATGTCTATGTTCACTATAGTACATGTATCCATGTGATATCCTCGCCAAAACTAGAGTCTGTTGCGCACGTGCCACACGGTGGTCCGTGCTACAGCTAGATAGATTGCCGCACCCGGCTTTGTAGCTTAACTTATTAATTTAAGTTTCATCCATTACATCTTGCTACATGGTAGTAATAAGTTATGACCCTTTTAGCTTTCCGCGCATTACGAATATTATCGAAATGAATTAATAAATTAATTTTATACGGTATAATTGATTATAATATGCTTTTAAATTAAGGAAATACTTTATAAATTAATAAAATTTATAAAAATCGCGTATAAATTAATTATAACGTAGTAAAATTTAAATCCACGAATAATAAATTTATGATTTAAAATAATAATTTAAGTTATTTAATTAAATAATTAATTAATTAAAGAAAATAAAAGAAAATATTTAATTAATTTTTAAATAAATAAAAAGATAAAATAATTAAATTTATAAAGTGATTTTTAATTTTAAAATTATATAATAATAATACATTTTTTTAAGTTAAAAAAGAATTTTATTAATATATATTTTAAATAAAATTATTTATATTTTTTTTTTAATTTTTTTATATTATAATGACTTTTTATTAATATAATAAAAATTATAATTTAGTTTTTACTTATATTTTTTTTATAAAAAAAAAATAATTTAAAAAAATAAAAGTAAGTTTTAAAAAAATATTATATTTATTTTTTAATTAATAATCATCTTATAAGTATTATTTAAGCATTTATAATAAACCGTTTAAATAAAAAAAAAGTAAAATAAATATAAAATAAAGTTTATTATATAAGTTTATTTATGAATTTATTATATAATTTAAGTATTAAAGTATAATTAATTAATGTTAGTTAAAATAAAAAGAAAAAAAAAGATCTTTATGTTTTATATAAATTAATCTTAAAAGTTATTTTTAAAGTTTTAAAATAATTAATAATGTAATTACATTATTAATTATTAAATATAAAATTAAAAAATAATTAGTCCTTATAAGATTTTAATATAAAATTTTAAAAGATTACGAATCGATTTAATAAATTTAAAATACTTATTTATAATAAATTAAAAATTATAATTGTTAATAAATAAAGTTTAATCACATATATTATATAGTATAATATATAATTATAAAATAATAAATAATCACTAACAAATGATAAATAAGTTAATAATAATATATATTAGTTTATCTTTTTATTTATAAATTATATAAAGAAATTATATTTTATAAGTTAAATAAAATTATATAAAAAAAGGTTAAATAAATAATAAAATATAATACACTTAATAATATTTTAATATTAATACTTTTTCTTTTTTGATAAGTTGTATATTACTTATCTTAATTAATCATTAATAGTTGTTAACGCTTATAAATAATAATATTATTATTTTATTTTATAAACTTTTTTTATAAAAATGATTAAAGTTATTTATAATATATTATTATTTATTAAAACTTTTATTATTTTTTTATAATATTATTATTTATAAATTAATTTATAAGGTAATTATTTTTATAATATATTAATTTAGAAAGTATATATAAATATGGTTAATTATTTATATAAAATATTTTTAAATCCATATTTATTTTTCTTTCTTTTTTTTTTTAATATATGTTAAAATATTATAATAAATAATAATAATAACGACTTTTTATCTGGTAATAAATGATAAGGATGGTAATAAATTATTAAGATGCCTCGTAAATATAAACGGATTCTTATATTAAAAAATATATCTCGAAATTTAATACTCTCGAAAAAATTATGTTATCGGTGTTATTATAAACTTTTAAAATGGTATAAAAGTAATGAAAATAATAAATATTATAAAAAGAAGGAAAAGGATATATTATTATTTTAACTTATTATTATTATTTGGTTAATTTATTATAAATATAAATGGTAAATGTATTTAATATATAAAAAATGGGAAATTTTATAAAAAAATACCTTTTAATATTACTATAATAGCCGTTATTATTATAATTATTTAAGAAAAAAACTTAAATATTTATATAATAAATTATTTTCTAAATCTTATTAATAAAATATTATTTTTATTTATTTTATATTAAGAGGTAATAAAGCTTTTATAAGATATTTTATATAATATTTTTAATAATATATAGACTTAGACCATTAAAAAGAATATTATCATAAAAATAAAATATTAAAACAAAAATAATAAAATCTTTTATATTAAATAATAAATTAAAAACTTAGAGATTATATTAATATAAATAACTATATTAATAATCTTTTAAAATATAATGAATAAACATTTTATTATGATAATAATAATATATTAAATCCTAATTTTTTCTTATAAACTTTTAATATTATAACCTTAAAAAAATTAATATAAAAAATTTATTAAACAATTATAAAAAATTTTTGGCATTTTATTTTTTTTATAAATAATAATAATAATAATAATAATAATAATAATAATAATAATAATAATAATAATAAAAATGATAATAATAATTTTTATTCTTTTATATCAAATAATAATAAAATATGGGATGATAAAAAAAATAATGATAAAGATAAAGTTATCGGTAATGTTAATAATATATAAAAGGTTTTTATATTTTATTATCTTTATCGTTGATATTTATTTATAAATATTTTTGTTTAATTTATTTTTAAATACCTTTAGGGTTAGTTTTTTTTCTTTATTTAACCTTATAATTTTAAAATAATTAAATTATTATTAATAAATATTTTTAATACCTTATTTAAAATTATTTTTATTATTATATCGGTAAGATTATTTTTACCATAAATTTATTATATATTTATAATTTTTTTTTTATAAGATTATCTTAATAATATTATATTAATTATTAGTTATTTTTTTTTTATTAAACCTAATTTAATAAAATATTTATAAAATAAAAATAAATTTATATAAATCATTAAAAGAATATTAGATAATCTAAGGTAATTTATAATTTGATTTATAATTATAATAATTATAATTATCATATTTATTTTATATATTATAATATAAATTTTATTAATAAATATATTACAAATAATTTTCTTTAATTTTATAAAATTTCAATAAATTATATTTCCTTTTAAAGTAAATAAATCTTTATTCATTATTTTATTATTTAAAATAATTTTATATCTTAATTACGAGATTAAATTTTTATTATTAATAAATAAATCATTTATAAATATATAGATTTTTATTATTTTAAAGTTCATTTATATATATTAAAATCCCTTAATTACATTTTTTTTTATCATAATAATTATTTATTAAATTTTTTAATTATTTCCTTATCCAATTCTTAATATTAAACAATTTTTATAAGATTATATATTGTTTTTGGTTGGTAAATTAATATAATATATGCTTTTCTTATATATTATTATATATATTCTTATTTATATATATTATTTATAAGGTTTATCATTTTAATTTTTTTTTTTAAATTTTTTAAGCAAAAGTTATTTCCCTATTCTTAAATATAATTATATATTTATTAAAAAGCAATGATATATTATTAATAAGATATATTTTAAGTTTTATTTAAAACTTTATATTAATTAATCCTTTTTTTTTTATTTAATTAAATAAATTATTAGATATATTTAATATATTATTAATTTAAAGATTAATAATATTAAACTACTTATTAATATTTATAATAAATAAATATAAATTAAAAATAAATATCATTATCCATAAACAATTAATATAATATTTCGAATATATAACTTATTAATATAATCTTACTTTTATAATTTTATATAAAAATTTAATAATATATATGATTATCTTTTTAAGATATTTATTTTTAATTTATAAGGATAATCTTATAATTATATTCTTAATTAGATTAATTTTTACTTATATATAAATTTATATAATATCTCTCATTTATATTTTTATTCCCTTTTATATAAAAATAAATATAAAAGTAATTAAAATATATTAATTTATTTTTTAAATTATTAATGATTATATTAATATTAATTTCTTTTTAATATTATTATACCTTTATATAACTAGTTATAATTTCTTATAAGATATATTTATTATTTTATTTTTAATTTTATATATAATGTAAAAATTAAAAAGTTATAAATAATCATATTTTTATTTATCATATTTTTCGAATATAAATATTTTTTATTTAATTAATGATTTGATCTTTTATATATTTAATAATTTAAATAATGCTTTAAAAGATATAATTTTTCTTTCTTTTTATAAACAAATTATTAATTTTTAATTATTTATTTTTTTTTATATTAAAAATATATTTAATAGATATATATATTCTTTAAGTTTATTTTTATTTCTTGATAACCTTTTTTATTATTTTGGTTAAATCTCCATTCTTTTTTTTATTAATTAATAATTTTTATCCTTTTATTTTAAGGTTAATTTTTTTTTACCTACTTTCATTAATAAATTTATCATTTTATTTTTATAATAAGGTTTAATTATAATTATTTAAAATCTTATTAATCTTTTATTAATTTTAATTATATACGTTTTTTTTTTATAATTAATTTATAAAGATTAATTTATACTTTCTTATTTTTTTTATATATCTTTATTTTTATTTAAAGTAATAAGTTTAATATTTTAAAAATATTAAGATTATTTTATTATATAATCATATTTTTAATTTAACATTAAGTTTTAAGTTTTAATATTTTTTTTATTATTTTTTAAATCATTTTTATTTAAATTATAATTAAAGTTGTTAGTAAGGATATCTTTAAAATTCTTAAGTAAATTTTAAAAATTAATAACATTAACATTAATCCATTTAATCTTATAATATTATTAATTATTTTTATAATTATTTATAATATATTTATAATATTAATATTTATCTTAATTAAATCTTTTAATATAATCTTATATACTTATTAAAAAGATTTATAATAATGTTTAAGTTTTTTAATAAAATTATATATTTTTATTAGGATTTTTTTTATATTTATTATTATTATTTTAATAAAATTAATAAACTTTTTTATTATAAAATTTTTTTTTATATTAAATATAAGATTATTTAATAGGTTTAAATATATATTTATTTATATATTATATAACATATTTTATATATTTTTTATAATCATATCCTTAATAAAATAAACAACTTAAAAAATCATAATTTAATTAATTATATAAAAAATTAATTATTATTATGTTATAAGGTCATTTTTTTAAGATTTTTAAATGATGTTAAATTATTAATTAAATAAAAGATACCTTACTCGTTAATTAATCTTATAGATTTTTTTAATTAATTAACTATTATTTTAAACTTACTTATTACATTTAATAACATTTCGTTCATGCCGGTTTTTTAATTAACTTATATTATACTTATATTATTATATTAGCATTTTTTCTACGATTTTATTAATAATAATTTTATTATTATAACATTAATATGTAAGTTTTATTTACTTATCATTTATCATTTTTAAACCTTTTTTAAAAGGCCGATATCGATTAATCTTCTCATAGTTTTAAAAAGTGGAAGGCGTTTAATAAGCTTTATTTTTATTAAATAACTTTATTTTTCTTCGATTAACTTTCCACCATTAATGATTAATTTTAAAATCATTAAGGCATACATTAATAATCACTTTTAATCGTTAAAGCATATGTTAACGATTACTTTTATAACCATTTTTACTTATTTAATTAATAAATATTTATTAATAATCAGATTATTTTTAAAAGAACCTTATCTTTTTTTCTTTATATACTTATATTATCTTTTTTAATTTTATTTAAATGATTAAACATAAGTAATCTCATGTTATTAAAGTTGTTAAATTTTTAATAAAGTATTTTAATCTTATTTAAGTGTAGAAACTACCGAAAAAAGATATTAAATTAATATTAAATTTCGCTTTTATTTTTAATGATCTCATATTAAACCTAGAGACAATAATAAAAGTAACGAGAAATTTAAAATTAAAACGTAAACATAACTTTAAGTAAGGTGTTAACTTTCATCGTTTTAAAAAAACACTGCAGATAACGTTGAAATTTATTAATATTTATTTTAAAGATAAAATTATTTTTTTTTTTAACCCGGATATTTAACTTATATTAATGTTAATTGTTATTAACGGTACTCCGGATGGGTTTAATATTATTATTAAAAGCGAAATTTTATTTTAAGTTTTAAAATCGAAACATATTTTTTCTCCGTTATCGAAACATACTCCTTCTTTATTATTTAAACTTTTTATTTTTACTTTATTAATTAAGATTAAACTTTTACCCATTAAGCTATAAACAACTATATAAATACTATTTAATTTAAAAGATTAACCATTATTATTAAACATTAATTCGTTTATTATCCGACTACTTATATTAGATCCCGAACAATCGTCGAGACCGATATCTCGACACTTAACGGAATTAATACTTATTCTTCTATCATTTATCCCACGTTAATCATCTTTAATAAAAGCCACACTTATTTAATAAACTTAATTCATTAATCCGTTAAATGTAAATATTTATGCTTAGCTTTTTAAAACTTATATTTAAATTAAATTAATAATCGAGGTACTTACTTATAAAAGTAAACAATCATTTTTATTATAATTAATTATTAATTAAATCATTAATAAACCATTAACGTTAAAAATCACATTAATTACTAAGGTTAACATGGTTATATAAACCGATAAAATCCGATTTATTTTTAACATTTTTATTTAAATAATAACATTTATAATTATTATTAATTAAGTTATATAAATTAAATTAACTTAAGTTATTAATCATTTAAAACTTAAAGCGTTTAAACTTAAAAATGCGATGGTCATAACAGGTTAATTTAAGTCGGGTGGTCCATTAAAATTAATAATAATTTAAGTTAACTCGAGTATATCGATTAAGTTTAAGACTACTTAAGTTAAAGTAAGTTTATTTAAGTTTAAATTAACCGGAACTTTTTTTATATTTAAAAGTAAAAGTAAAATTAAGGATTTAATACCGTTTAAAAAAGATCTTATTAATAATAATAATAATAACCTTAAAAATATACTAGATGCCGGTAATAATAATAAAATTATTAATATTAATATTAATGGTAATAAAAACAACCTTAACTTATTTAATAATACTTCATTAAATAATCCTTTTAATAATAAATAATAATTTAAAAATTGTTGTCATATTTATTAATAATGACATAATAACGAGCTATTAAATGATTTACCATTTATAATTTATTAAAAAAAAGTTAATATTTATAATATTATTATAAAAATTACTAAGCTTTTTAATACTTTTAATATTATTAAGATAATTAATAATATTATTAATAATATTAAGATTTAAATAAAATTAACTAAATAATAAGTTAATAATAATAATTGACGCTTAATAAATATCGGATTTTTTCACTCGGATATCGTTACGTTTAAAAAAGCTGGTAATATCGTATATTTTAATCGAAAAATATATATTAAAAATATCGATTTATTTATTAAAAAAGTCCGAACGATTATAATTAATAAGTTTTATATTAAAAAAATTTAAAAATATTTTCATTAATTTTACCGAGGTTAAACATAAAGCTAATAAATTAATATTCTTTCGAAATAATAATAAGATTTTTATATAAATAATTTTAAGATTTATTTACTTAAGCTTTATAAAGTATTTCACATTCTTTTTTAAAAGACATTAAAAAAAATAAAGTAAACTTATATCCGAGATGATTGTTTAAAAAATATTAATATTTAAATTTAAGTTATAAATATTATTCGGCATTATTAAAGTTTTAATATAAATAATATTTCTTAACATTTTAATTAGATTTATATTAATTTAAATATTAAGTTTTAAGCTTATACTTCCGAATTTATATCGCTTATAATAATGGAAGAATATTTAATTATATTATATTAATGTTAGTAAATATAACGTTATTTTTTATTAAGCCGAGGATTTAAAGATTTATTTATTATGATTTAAGATATTAATTAAGTATTATTATTAATTAAAACATAACTTAAACTAATCATAATAAATTATTAATCGAATGACTTCGATATTATTATATATTCAGATAATATAAATATTAATTATTAATGAAGTAATTATTAAAGTAGTTAATGTAACTATAATTACGATAATTATAGTAATTACGATAAGGATAAAAATTATTAAGATAATAATTAACGTTGTGACGATTAACGTGGTGATAATTAATATAATGATAATTAACATGGTAATAACCGATGCGGTAATAATTAACATGATAATCGTAATAATTATTTTCGTTTATATAATAATAATTAAAAACATGATTAACATTACTTTTAAGGTCTTAACTTTTATTATTTTAATTATAAACCCCATTAATATATTTAACACCATTAAGTTAAATAAGATTATAAAAATAATTATAATTATTTTATTAATAATTTAAAAATTAACGAGAAGGATGAAAATATTAAAAAGGTTAAAATTAAATTAAAGTTTAAAAGATATGAGTTTTATAAGAAATATTTAAAAGGCGATTTAAATAATTAATAAACTTATTTTATTTATATCGAGTATTAACATGATAATGATCTTTATAAGCGAATTTATAAAAAATGTGGTTAAATATTTAACAACAAGTTAAATTATATAACGTATGTATATGCTAATAAATATATTTTACTTAAACCGAAAGGTAACAGCTAGTAAAAAAAAAGCGAATAAATTATTAATAATTTAATTACAAATATGTCCGATGATTAAGTTAAAGTTAATTATGAAAATATTTAAAAGTCCGATAATAAAATTAAAATTAATTATAAAAGCACTTAAAAAGCCGATAATTAAATTAAAGTAAATTATAAAAATATCTGCGAAAGAAAAATTACTTTTAAAACTTATAAACATATTAAAACTTAATTAATCGAAAAGCTTATTAATAAAATAATAAGATATATCTTTTTAATAATATTAATAATTAATACTTATAATAAATGATTAATTATATATTATAATATAAAAACTTTTAATTAAATGATAGATTATTAATAATTAAAAGAGTTTATAAATAATATTAAAATAATTACTTAATTAAAACTAATAGTAATTAAAAGTATTATCGGATTAATATAAATAATAAATAAAGTAAAATTTATATTATATATTTTAATTAAACCACGTTTTAAAAACCGTTAAGTATTAATCATTTAAATAAAAGCTTAAATTTTTAAATATAAATTAACATTTAACTTATTATTTAAAATAAACTTTTATTTATAATATAAAGTAGTAATTAATTATCTTAAAAAAATAATAACCATAAATAATTTTTTAAACGAAATCATACCGATTAAAGTTATTAAGGTTTAATAAAACTTATAATAAAAAGTCATTGTTATTATATAAATAGTAATGCTTATAAATTTAATAATATTAATATTAATAAAATATACCGATCTTTTATAAAAGTAAGATTTTAAATTTATGGTTATATATTAAGATACTTTACATAATATTATTAATTTTAAAACGTTAAAAAATATCATTTATATTAATAATATATTAAAATTAATAATTATTTAAATTAAAATAAGACTTAAAACGTTACTTAACATAAAATAATCGAAATATAAAAATTATGTTATAATTATTTAAAAGAAGACAAATATAATTTAAACTATATTATTAATTAATAATAAGGATATTAATAAAATAAATTTTTTTTTAATAAATTTTAATCTTATTATTTTAATGATGGATATGTTAAATTTTAAAAATATAATACCTGATAAGGTTTAGTTAACTTTTAATAAAAAAAGATTAAAATTTAAAAGTTCGAATCTACCGTTTTTAAAAATAAAAAAACCAGATGGATTGCCGTATATTATTATTAAAAAAGGTGTTTAAATTTATAATTTTAATTTTTAATTTATTAAAAGGATATAAAAGGTAGTTAAAACATTAAATATTTAACGAGATTTAAGTGTTATTAAAGTCTTCGATAATAAGAAGATGTATATTAATCTTATAAATAATTAATAAAAAAAATATAAAGCTGGTGTAATTTACTTGTTTAATGTTAAAAATTATTAATTATTAAATAAAACCTTCGATAAATTATATAAGTAAAAAAAAATGAAATAAATGAGGGAATTAATACCGTTTAAAGCTTTTTATTTTATATTTTAATGGATAGTTAAAGGTAAGTAAAAAGATAAAGTTATGATTAACTTATAAGCGTTAAATAAATGTGTTATGCCGGATATTTATTTATTATCACGTTAAAAGTATATAATAGTTAAATTATAAGGAAATAAATATTATAATTGTGTTAATGACTTAACGTTTTTTTATTAATTATTAATAGTTAATAAATATTACCATCGAATAATAGTTATGTTTTTAAAAAAATTTAAGATATATAAGATCACGCTTATAGGTTTTTGGAATTTATTAGTAATTAGTTAATAATTTATAAATAAACATTTATTATCATTTAAGGATTTTACGACGGCGTATATTAATGATATATGTGTGTTTAATAAAACGAAAAAAGATTATAAGAATCATTTTCGTTAGATTTTCGAAAAATTTATTAAGATAAGATTAACCTTAAATCTTAAAAAATCATTTTTAGTTTATTTGTTGATTAAACTATTTAGATTTATCATTAATAATAAAGATGTCTCGATTTTTAAAAACTATATTACTACGATTAAAAAGATTAAGTTGTTTATAACGTTAATTAATTTAAAGACTTATATAAGTTTGACGGGATTTTTAAAGAAACATATCTTATATTATTAATAAAAAATCAAATTATTATAAGATTAAAAAACTTAAATATTAATTAAGGGATAAAAGAAAAAAAAGATTTTTGTAATGGTTATTACCCGAAAGAAATATACATCGAGATGATAATTCGAACTAATGTTAACGGAAAGAGAATCTTTTAAAATCGTTTAAAAGGATTTAATATAACCAATGATTTTTTTATATTAGGATTTAAATCGTTAAATTTTTATTAATATTAATGTTTTAAAGTAATGAGATTTTAATGTTATGATTTTTCATTTGGATTGTTTATAAAATGAGGTTGATATTTTTATTAATGTTATTTATTTAATTATGTTTTTATTAAAAATATTTATAAAAGTAAAATTTAAGTATGAAGTAATAGAGTTTAAAGTAGGAGGTTTATGTTAAGTATATAAGTAAATTAAAATTTAATTTTAATTTTATATGAAGTTAATTATAATGTTAATTGATTATAATGTGATAAAAAAAATAGTTAATTAAACTTTTTTAAAAATTATAGATCTTAATAAAATGAATGATAAGTTAATGGTTTTTTTTATTTAATTATTTTAATTTAATTTAAATATTTATTATATATTTAAAGTATTAAATTTAATATTAAATGTATTATTATGTTTAATAGTGTTTGATTTTTAAAAGGATATTAATAAAAGAAATAATATGATTAAGTTTATATTAAAAGATGTGTTAAATGATTATGTTTATTATTTAATAGAAATTTTTATTAATAAAAGTTTTAAAATTTAAATTATTAATAATTATGGTTAAAATAAAAGGTTTAATTGTATAAGAGTAATATTAATGGAAGTTAAAAAAAATAAAAAGGATATAATAAAATAATACCGATATAAATTAATTAAAAATTTAATATATTATATTAATGATATTAAAAAGCGTTGATTTATAATATTTTTTAATTATATTAAAGAAATATTAAATATGGTTTATGATAAAAAATATCATTTTAATGTTGATCGTATGATATAAAACTTAGAAGATATTTACATTTAAAACTTAACCAAAAAAGTATAAGAATATAAAAAGTTTTATTTTAATTACTAGGAAATTTAAACAAATAAATTTAAATTTAATAATAAATTAATATCAATTAATTTAATAAACCAACCATTTCATATAATAATATAGGATTTTATTATTAAATTACCATTAATATCATTAAAAGAAAACATATAAACTGTCGAAAGGTTTATAACTTTTAACGCATTAATAGTTATTATTTATAAGTTTAATAAAAAAATTATTATTATATTAAGTTATATTAAATATAAAGCACATCATTAAGTAAAATTAATTTTATAAGTATTTTAGTTATATAATTAAGGAATATTAATTAAGGTCATTTTAAATTATAACTTAAAATTCATATTAAAATTATAATAAACAATTTTTTATCACTTAATAATTAAGTTAGTAATGTTAATAAGTTATTACGCTTAAACCAACGGACAAATTAAACGGTGGAATTAAAAAATCGAATTAATCATTTAATATCATATCATAACATTTAATAAGCTATAAGATTTAATCATTTTTATTTTATAACATAACATTAATAATTTTAAATCGGTAGTAATTAATTGTTTATTAAATAAAATTATATATGGTTTTAAACCTTATTTTATCATTTTAATAATAAAGGTTTTTTATAAGTCAATTAATTACGACGTGATTAAACAATTTTATTAAAAAAAAACGAAAGCTACTATTAATTTTATAGTAATAAATACTAAAATAAGATACGATTTTAAATATAAACTAATGTAATTTTATATTAATGATACCATTTACTTAAAATTACATAAGGGATATATTTTACTAGATAAACCTTTTAAGAAGTGATTTATGTAGTAAGTAAGACCATTATTTATCATTAAACGTATTAACAATTTAACATATAAATTTAATATTTTAAATAATTAATAAGTTTATAAAGTTATATTAATTACTTAATTATATTAAATTCCATAAAACAAAGACCCTTATAACCGTCAATTGTTATAAGCAAGTAAAATGGTAATTAAAAATGATATAAATGAATAAATTTCCTATAAAATTAAAAAACTAATTAATAAATAAATCAATAATTAAAAGATATTAATATTAAAATATTTAATATATTAAAAATCATATACATTAATATATAACTAATGATATCTTAAAAAGTTATTAATTTAAAATATCATTAAATTAATTGATAAATATGATAAAATATATCCATTAATACTTACCGAGTTAAAATTAAATTAATAACATAATTAATAAAATATTATAAAATTAAGTTAAAATATTAAAAAACTTATTGTTAATAATAATAAGGAATGGATATTAATTAAAGAAATTTTTAAGATAAATATTATAATTAAATTACTTATAAAATAAGTTAAAACTCCCAAGCTTTTTTTATAAATAAGTTTTTTTTTTAAGGAACTTTAATTTTTTTTTAAAAAATAACTTTAAGTATTTTATTTTAAATATAAATATTATGAGGTCCTTTCTTATTCTTTTAATATTAATTAACATTTATATATTTATAAATGATTATTAAATTTTTATTTATAAGTTATATTTTAATTACATATTATTAATAAATATATATTTAAAATCATAAAAATAAAATAAATTGATTAATATTATTTTCTCATTAATGTGATAATGGTATGTCATAAGGTAATACCATTTTTTAAGAATGAAGTTAAAGCTGATGACGAAGGTATAAAATCCTTAACTAATTTACTTCTTAATTTAAAAAAAGAGATCAACCTTATTAATGCTGATATAAAAGATTTACTTAATAATAATAATAGTTAAAAGGATAATTTAAAGAATAAGCAATTTAATTATAACGACACTAATTTATCTTTTAAGGATTTTAATTAAAAAAAGTTTAATATTAATATAATAATTAATTAGTATTTTAAATTAAAAATCTAAAAATGATATATCGAAATTAAAAATGTCTTTATAAGTAATTAAAAAAGTTAAAACTTAAGTAAATATATTTAATTAAGATTTAAAATTAAAAGAAGTTTTTTAAATAATAATAATATAAAAAGAATAATAAAAGCTAAGATTATATAAAAATATTATATAATAATGATTAATCATATTTTTATTTAATAATAGTTTAATATTAATAAAATAATAATAATTATTAAAATGTTTATTATTAAGACTTAATTAAATGTGATTTATTAGTATAAGTTAGTTGGAAGATAATTAAAAATTATTAAAAAATATTTAATTAAAATGAATTAAAAGTTAAAAAATGTTGATAAAAGCTTGTTAAAAAAGAAGTTATTTAAATTGAATGATTTTAAAGTTTTTAAAGTATTAAGTAATATAATTAAAAGTTTTAAAATAATACTTAATAATATTAAGTAATATTTAAAAGAAATTAAATTGATTTAATTAATATAACCAATTAATAATAAAATGATATTTAATTTTTAGAAAAATGTTATTAGTTAATATATATTAAATAATAATATATTTAAAAAAGTGAGGTGATAATATGATACTTAAGATTTAATTTAATTAAAATTTAATATGATGGTAAATTAATTAAAAGAGATGTAAAAATGTTTTAATTGATTAATTAAAAATGTTTAAATAATTAAGGATTAAAATAAAAATATTATGATAATATTATATTAATAAAATGGTATGTTTAAAGTTATGTTATAAGGTGAGATGATTTTAAAAGATGTAAAAAAAGTTAATGATTAAAAGTATATATTTAAAAGGTGTAAGATAATGTTTAAAAAGTCTATTTCTAAGAAATTAATATTAAAAGTGATGAGTTTTTATTATTTATTAGATTAATTAAAAAGGGAGAATAAGCTGGATTGATTAAAAAGAAAGGATTAATTAAAAAAAAAAGATGAAGATGTTTAAGGTTTTTTTTGTTGAGGGGGGTGTTGTTATATTATAAGGTTATTTTTTTAAGATCTTTGGATGGTGTTAAATCATTAATTAAGTAGAGGATATCTTATTTGTTAGTTAGTTTTATAGATTTCTTTAATTAATTAATTATTATTCTAAATTCATTTATTATAATTATTAATGAATATATATTATATTAATATAAATTATATAATTAAAATTTATTTTATCTTTTATAATAAATTTAAATTAATTTAAAGTTCTGACATATATTTAATATTAATAATAAAACTTAATTATTTTATTAAAAAAAACTTAACTTATCCTTTTATATCCTACCCATATTAAAAATTTATATATATAAATTATTATTAAATACTTAAATTGTTAATATAATCCTTATAATTCTTTTTTAATTAAATAATAATAAATAATTATATTATTTATATTATTTAATAAATAAAATAAATATCCCCACTTATAAATAATAAGGTATACTTTTTTTTTATGGATTAACATATTTTTTATATTATTAAAAAACATTTTAAAATGGTCTATATTTTTTAAATATAAAAAGAATAATATATTTATTAAGATAATTTAAAATATGATTATATTAAATAATATTAAAATCTTAATTATTTTAATATTATATTCCTTTAAATTATTATTAAATCAGATTTAATATTACTTTATTATAATTTAATTAAATTTAATCTTTAAGTAATACTTTTAAAATATTTTAAATTATAATAACCCTTTTATTAATATTTTAATTATGTTAATATTTAACATAATATCTTAAAATATATTTAAATACTTATCCTTTTAAAAATATATTAAGAATCTATTAATAAATTCTGGTAATAAATAAATATTAAATATATTTATCATTATAAATATATAATAAATTATTTAATTTATAAAAACTTTAATCATATATTTTCTATTAATAAATTTATATTTAATTAAGAATTATATTATTTTATTTAATTTTTAATTTAAATTATTTTTATTTATTTATAAATATTAAATATCGAAATCATTTAAATCATTATTTAATTCTTTATTTATTTTTAATTTATCTTTTTTATATTTATATAAAAATATTTTAAATTCTTTATTAATAATTAAACAACTTTATTTTTATATATATTTCTTTTATATCGATCATTTTTAAGTTCTTTTTATTAATAAGTACTTAATTAACTAATATTTAAGTTTATAGCATATAAAATATTACTTATTATTTTATTTATTCTTTTAAAACTTTAATTTAAAAAATGATTAACAGCTTTAATTTCCTTATTAATTTTTAAGTTTAATATTTTCATATTTTCGATTTAAAAAATTAATAATATTAAATTAATTTAATTAATTATAAAATCATAATCATCCACTTATAACATTTTTTAATTAAAAATATATTTTATTATAATTATTTATTAAGTTAATTATAATTATTAAGAAAATTAAGTATCTTTAAATTATATTTAATATTCCTTTTTTAAAATTAATATTTTTAAGGTAATTAATTAATAATCTTTTATAAATCTTTTTAATTTAATTAATTAATTTTTCAAGATATATAAGTAGGTTATATGTGGGATTTTATTTAATAATATTTTTAATATTTATATTTTTTCATTTATTTATATATAATTGTTAATTTTTTATTATATAAAAAGTTATTTTTATTTTATTTATTAATTTAAAGATTTTGTATCTTTTTTTAATTAAATGATTGAAATAAAATTATTTAACTTTTTTTTTTAATATGATAAAGAATATTTATGGGTATAAGTTAAGGGTAATATTATGTTTTTAATATTTATCTTTAAATATTTTTATTTTTTTATTAATAATATTATATATTTTATTTTTAAATTTATGGTTATTATTATTGTTATAAGCTTTGTATAAGTTGTTTAAAGCGTGGGAAATATTAGGATTAAATAATAGTTTATATGTATTAAGTATTATCTTTTTAATAGAATTTTTTAGTTGGGTTTTTAAGATTTATTTTTAAATTATTTATGATAAAAGAGATATTAATTATTAGGTTTATTTTAATAATAATGATATAATTGATTTTTATTTAAATTTTATTATTTAAATTTTAAGGTTTAAGTGTAAGTCTTTTATAAGGCTTGATTTGGTAGGTATATTTAATGTAATTTAAATATGGATTTAATTTAAGTTTTAAGTATGTTGTTAAGGTTTTATTTAAAAGGTTAATAAGTTAATATTTCTATTTGTAAATTTTAGTGTTATTTTTTATTTAAAATTTAAATTATTTTATAAAATAAAGTTTTATAAGTTTTTTATGGAGGTAGTAGTAATTTTTTCTGGTAGGTATTTAAAAAATATTAATAATTTTAAAATAATTATTAATTTTTTTATTATTATTTTTTTTTTTGATTTTTAGAGTATATATTTTATGATTTTTTAAATGATTAAGTATTTTATTTTATAATATATGGTTGAAGTTTTTAAAATATAATTAAATTTAATTGTTAAAATTATTTTAAAATCTTTTTTAAAGATATTTATTAAATAATTAATTTTTATAGTTTTTAAAACTTTTAGTTATGTATATATTAATTGTTTATTAATTGATGGGGGTGTTAAGATTAATAATATTAAAGTTTTATTTAGTATATTTTTTATGGATGTATCCGGATTATTCTTTTAATAAGGCTATTTTTTAGCATATTATTAATGTGATTTAAAAAGGATAAGATAAAGGTGTATTAAAATTATTTTGATGGGGATGGGATTTGTTTGTGGATATTAGTATGTTTTTTTAAGATTGTTGGTTTAATTGTTATGGTGTGGTTAAATTTAAAAAAAAGAAAAGGGTTGGAATTAAAATGATTTTATTAGCGGGTGTTTATGGAATTTTATGTGAAGGTTTTTTAAGTGGTTATTTTTAATGTGTGTGATAAATGTAGTTTTAAAATGTTTATTTAATAAATAAATGTTTATAAAATTTTAAGTAGTATTTATTATTTAATAACCTGTGTTATTAATTTAAATATTTTAAGGTTATTAAAGAGTTTTGTTTTTTTTTATTAAGAGTGATAAAAAGTATGTGTATGAAGTTGTTGGTGGATGTTAGCGTTTGATGTTTTATCTTTTATGTTTTTTTTTTTAATAAGGTTTTTTATTGATTTAAAGTTAACTTATCAGTTAATAATTAAATTAATTAATGTTGGTAGATAAGGTTTAATCATATATATTATGTAGTATGATATATGGTTATAAGGTAGTAAATAATTGTTGGTGGATGGTAAATAAATTAATAATGATATGTATTAATTTATTTTTTTATTTATAAATTATATAAAAAAATTATGTTTTATAGGTTAAATAAGATTATGTAAGGAAAGGTTAAATAAATAATAAGGTACGGTACACTTAATAATATTCTAATAATAATAATAATAATTAAAATTAAGGATTAATATTTTAATTAATATAAATTTTTAAAAAAAAATTTCGAGAAAAACGCTTTTAATTAAAAAACTTTTTAAAAAAAGCTTAATTAAAAAGTTAATAATAAAAATTTAAATATAATTTTAACATTTATTAATTTTTAAGCGATAAATTATAAAATTAATAAAAGTGGAAATAAAAATTAAAAAAAAAAGAAAAAAAAAGTTAAATGTAATATTTTAAGATGTTTTTTATTATATTAAAATAATTTATCATGATATAATCATTATAAATATCATTATAAAAGTGATATAAATAAATGTTAGATTTTTTATTTAAAAAAAAAATTAAACTTTTAAAAAAATAAAAATCCATTAAAATATAAGTTAATAATAAAATTAAAAGATAGAAAGGTATTTAAAAAAACTTTTAATAATATAAATATTAAAATTTTAATATATACATAAAAAGATTTAATTTAAAATGATTTTTTTATATTTAATTTAACATTTATAAATGTATATATTAATTATAATATAATTAATATTTATATTATTAAAGATTTAATAATTATAAATATAAATTATTTAAAATATATAATTAATAATTTAAAGTGGTTTATTAATTATAAACCCTTCGTTACAACAGTTAATATTTAAATAATTAATAGTTAAATTACTTTAGTTTTTAATGTAAGTAAAATTTTATTAAAAATTTATTATTTAAATAGTTTCATTATATAATTAAATTTAATTAACGCTTAATATTCTTTTATAACACCAACCAACTTAATTAACATAAAACAATTAAGAAAAAATGGAATTATATTTAACGATAAGATTAATACATATAAAATGGTTATAAATAATAAAAAAATCACTTAAATAAACTGGTATAATAATGTATAAGTTTTTAAATTAATTAAAATACTTAATAAACACCATGAACTGTTATAAGCTTTTATAATAATTATAATCGAATTAATACATAATTAATTAATGCATATAAACTTAAATAAAATTAAAATAATATGTAAAAGGAATGGTATCTTACTTAAATTATTATAAAAACCTCACTTTTACGATATATATGTATAATTAAAAATAAAACGTTAAGTACATCGATTTCCATTAATTTTAAAAGCTAATAATAAAAACTCAGATATGACTTTAATATTTACCAGTCTTCGAGTAATAAGTTATAAAATTAACGGGGGTGGAAATAAAAATTAAAAAAAAAAAAAAAAAAAAGTTAAATGTAATATTTTAAGATGTTTTTTATTACATTAAAATGATCTACCATGGTATAATCATTATAAACATCATTATAAAAGTGATATAAATAAGTGTTAAATTTTTTATTTAAAAAAGAAATTAGATTTTTAAAAAAATAAAAATTTATTAAAATATAAGTTAATAATAAAATTAAAAAATGGAAAAGTATTTAAAAAAACTTTTAATAATATAAATATTAAAACTTTAATATATATATAAAAGGATTTAATTTAAAATGATTTTTTTATATTTAATTTAATATTTATAAATGTATATATTAATTATAATATAATTAATATTTATATTATTAAAGATTTAATAATTATAAATATAAGTTATTTAAAATATATAATTAATAATTTAAAATAGTTTATTAATTATAAGCTTTTTATTATAATAATTAGTATTTAAATAATTAATAATTAAATTATTTTAATTTTTAATATAAGTAAAATCTTATTAAAAGTTTATTATTTAAATGACTTTATTATATAATTAAACTTAATTAATGTTTAATATTTTTTTATAGTATTAACTAACTTAATTAATATAAGATAATTAAAAAAAAATGAAATTATATTTAATAATAAGATTAATATATATTATATTAAAACTGTTAATTTTAAGAGTCGAGATAATAATGTTAATATTAAATCTTTTATAAAGATTTAATATTAACTATTATGTTTTAACTTAATATTTAAATGTTCCGATTAAAGTAAAAGTTATAAAATGATGTATGTTAATAGTTAATTAAATTAATAATAATAAAGAATTATTTTTAAATCTTATAGTTATGATTTTATATATAAGGTTATATATGAGGTGTTATGTGATATGCTTAAAGAAATTTACTTTAATTTATATCTCTTTTAAATTATTATAAATGACTTTATTATAATAATTTTTATAGAGAGTTGGTGTGTATCGATTATTTATTTAATGATCGGGTTTTTTAATGATTTTTTTTTTATTTTATTATTTAATTTAAATAGTTTATATAGGTCTTTTTTTTTATAGCGTTTAAATGTTAAAGTCATTTGTTTTTTTTTAAGGTTAAAAAGGCTTTTTTAATATTTTTTTTTTTAATTGTTACGAGTTTTATATAATTATTTTATTTTATTTATCTTTAAATATAATTGGGTTAAGGTTGTTTTTTTAATTGTTTTTATGTATTTATAATTTATATAAATTAAGATTTTAATTTTTTTAATTTAAATTGTTTAATATGTTTTAAACCGGGTGGCTTAAGTGTTTTATTTAATTGTTGTAAGAGATTATCGTATCGGATTTTAGCTTTTTTTTTTTTTAAGATTTAAATGGGGGGTTAAGTAATTTCGTTTTTAATAGGTCGGTAAAAGTTAAGGTGGTTGTGTTTATTAAAATAAAACGGAGTAGTGGAGGTATAATTTATTTAATCTCGGTTAAAACGGTATTAATAAAAGCTTTTATTAATGTTTTTTTAATATAAATCTTTTTAATTGTAATTTTTTTAATGATTAATTAAATTAAAGTTTTGCTTTTATTTCGGATTAATTTAATAATATTATATTTTATGTAGTTAGAAATAATTTTAAAGTAATCCTGTTATATTAATTAAATATTTATTTTTTTAAAAAAGAGTTTTAAGAATAATTTAAGCTTTTAAAATATAAGATATAAGGTTAAAGTTATGTTTAAGCCGTAATTTTAAGTGTTATTTTAAGTGATTATTAGTAGGTATATTAACTTTTATAGATTAAGTTTATTGTTTTTTAAGTTGGTTTAAGATTTTTTAACTTAATTTATATATTATTTTGTTTGTTTTATGTAATTAACGCGTATGTTGTTAAAGTAATAAAAGTTTATTAATTTAATGTGGTAGATTTTTAATATTTAATATAATCCTTAAAAATTTATGATTATGATATTAATTTTACTGTTTAAGGTTAAGTTTTTAAGGAGTATGTAATGTTTTAAATTATAATGCTTAATTTATCCTTATATGGGTTTATTAAAATCACCGATTATATTCTTATTTTTTAGTATGTTTAAAATATCGACCTTTTAAATTACTTTTATAAATTTAATTTTTTATATGACCATATAAAATAATTTAATCAGATCGTTTTTTTTAAATTAATCCTTATTAATATATTTAAGTAGATTATTAATAACTCTTATTATTTAATATATTTCTTAAGGTAGCTTTTCGATTATAATTAAAATTTTTTAAGATTTTAATAATATAACTTTATTTTTTTTTAATACATATAAGTTATTATAATATAAGTAGTAGTTAATTTTTTTATTTAATTTTATATAAAAATCAAGCTATTTAAAATTAAATAAATCTTTAATTATATTTTTATAAATTTTAATTAAAAGTTGTAAGGCTTTTATTTAAATCTTAATAATAATATATTTTATTTATTTTATACTTATTATTATTAATTAATAATGTTTCTTTTTAATTATTATTATATTTTTATTATTATTATTATTAAGTACATTGATAATAATCACTTTCTTAAAAAAGACCATTTTATTAATAGATAGTTTTTATAAATTAAACATTATATAATCTAATATTAAAAAGTATTTTTAAGGTTTTGCTAGTAGATTTTCGTTTTAAAAACTTTAATAAGTTTTTTTTCATTTAATTAAAATTATTTTTTTAAAATTATAAAAAAATTATAATATTATAAATGATAAAATTTAAGAATTTATATTATTTTATAAGATTATATTTATCACTTAAAGCTTAATTAATTAAAATATTATTCGTGGTTAATAAGTTTAAAATTATATATTAATTTCTATATTTTTTAATTATATAATTAATTAGATTAATAAAAGTTATTAATTTTTTAAAAGGTAATTAAAATGATTAATTGATGGTTGGTTAATAATAAAGATATAATTATTGTTTATATCTTTAATTATGTTTTTAATATTTCTTTTTTTTTTATGATTTTTTATCATTTTTTCTTATAAAATGCTTATTTTTATTTTTATTATTTTAATTATAAATCCTCTTTTAATTTCTTTTAAAAGAAAGAGTATTAAATGTAATCATTTAAAAGCTGATAATAAATTAAAAGATGATATTATTTCTTAAGGGAGGTCTTTTAAAAGTAGGTTGTTTACGCTTATTTTTATATAATTAATGATTAATTTTAAAATAATATATACTATCCTTAATTATATTAAAGTTTAATGGGAGGTTAATTATTATAATTAAAATATTAAGCATGGTTATATAAAATCATTTTATTTTTCTTAGTTTATTATAATAAATTTAGTTTTTATTTTAAATAGTAAGTTAAGTTTTAAATTATTTTTAATTAAACATAATCCTTTTAAAATTAATCTTATATATTTTAATTAGCTTAAGTTATTAATTAATATTATTAAAAAGTATTATTATAAGTTTATTAATTATATCCTGGTCTTATTTTTTCTTATAATTTTAAAATGATCGCTTTTTTTTTCTTAAACGTTATCTTTTAAACCTTCGAGTGGACCATCTAATAGTTTTATTAATAATAAGTAGATTATAATTAATATCGAAAAAAATTTAATGTTATTTATTATAAATTAAATTTTAGCTTTTAATTTAAGATAAGTTAATAGATCTTACATTATTAAAATAACACTCATTTTTCCTCTTAATTATTAAATAATTATAAATATCCTTATTATATAAAAGATAAAAAATGTTTTTAAAAATTTTCTTTTAATTATTAAATTTTAATAAATATGTTTTAAGATCTTTTAATTATTATTTTATAAGAAATATTAATCTTAATAAATGTTTTAATATATAAATTTTAAGTTAATTAATGGTATTAATGCCGATTAATATTTTTATTAATTAATTATTAATAGTGACTTTTAATTTATTATTATTTTAAAACTGTTATATTTAAATTTTATATTAAACCTTAAGTGGTTTAAATTTAGCTTTAAATATCTTATTTTTATAGAATTTTTTCATAAGAGACTTACAAGTGAATATTTTACTTAAATGGTAAAAAAGTTATGGCGCGTTATTAATTTTTTTATTTAAATATATAATTTACTTAATATAATACTTTATACTTATTACAAACAATGATATATAAATGATAATATTAAAAAATGTTTTAAGATATGGCTTTTTTTTAAGTATTAATTAATACTTAATAAGTTTAATAAAGTTTATAATATTTATATTTTTAAGATCTTAAGTTATAAATGCTTATATAAAAATGACCATTATTTATATTTTTATGCTTTTAAATCTCGCCGGCCATAACTTATTAAAGATTTTATAAATAAGAATAATCTTATTAAATTTATTTTAAATGGTAGGTAATTACTTAATTAATTAAATAAGTTTTTTAAGATTTTATTTTAAATATAAAAGTTTTTAATTTTAATTTTATATTTTTTAAGGTAGTTTTATAGGTATATAAGGTTATGGTAATTTTTATGGTTAATTATAAGTTAAAATTAAAGCATTTTATTTTTTTAAAAGTGATATTTTATGGGTAAAGCATAAGGTTTATTATTATACCGATAATTAATATATTAATCTTATAAAATAAAAATAAAGTTTTTATATAATAAGTGATGATTAAATTAGTTTCCTTCCTTTATTCTTTTAATCTTTTTTATATATATTATTTTATATAAGATTTTTAAAAGTTATGTTTTTATATTAATATTCTTTTCCTTCCTTCTTAATCTATTTAAAATAAATGGGTATATTTTTAATCCAAATATTTTTTATTATTAATCTTTTTATATCCTTTAAATGGTCCCTTATTAAATTTAATTAAGACATATATACTTTTTTTTTAAAAAATATTATAATTTTATTCCTTTAATTTATTTTTAACCGTTGGGACATTATTATTATCTGTTAAGTTACTAATAATTTAATTATTATTTTTTAATTTTATAAGTTTTTAATATCTTTTTTTATCTTAAATAAATTATTTGAGGCATTTGCTTATATAAACTTTTTTAATTGATATATTATTTATTTTTTTAATCGAATATTAGTTTTTTTTTTAATTTTATTAATAAAATATAAGCCATTTTAATTATAATAAAGTTTTATTTTTTTAAACTTATTAATATATTTAATTAGATTATATAATAAAACTAGATCATTTTTAATAATTAATATTTTCTTAATTTTATATATATTCTTTTAATTATTTTATTTTAATTATTTTTAATATTTTTCTTAAATAATTTTAATCATTTTATTAATATTTACTTTTTTTCGGAGGAAGAATTTTAAACATATAATTATTAGGTTTTTATGATTTTTAATAAATATTTAGTTTATAACTTTCCATAAAAGGATTATTATTTCTATAAAAATAATTGTTTTTCTTTTAATGATAATTTTAAATGATGTTAATTTATAAGTTTATATTAAAATATGGTTTGTAAATATTATTATATTTAATAATTTTAATTATTTTTTTTTATATTATTTGTTATTTTTATTAAAGATAATTTAATTAACTTATATTTAATTTTATTTTAGCTTTAAGTTTATAAGTAATATATAAAGCTAATGATTTTAAAAATTACTTATTTATTATAAGCGTTTATTATTTAATTTTTAAATTTAAGATTTTTATTAATATTAAACTATAATAAGATATTTTATCTTAAATTAATTTATCGATTAATAAAATCTTTAATTATAATAGAATTAACTTTTTTTAATAATTTAGCTTTTATTTAATTTAATAATTATTCTTTTACTTTAATTATTATTATATTATTTTAATTATTTAATATATATTAAATATTTATTATTTAATATTAAAATAAGTTAATTAAGTTTAAGTATATTTTTAAGTAATATGGTTTTAATTGATCATTTTTTTAATATCTTTTATAAACATTTATTATTTCTTTTATAAATATATATATACTTTTTTATTAATAAAAAAAGGCAATTCGATTATATATTAAGTTTTAACCTTAATACTTTTATTTTTTATATACTTCTTAGATGATTAATTTTTTTAGATTTTATTAATTAATAATTTTACATATTTTATATTTCTTAAATGATTTTTTTTATAAGATACCTACTTAAACCATAAATTTTAATGTTTTATTTTTAAAGCTTATTTTTATTTTTAATCTTTTTTTTCTCTTCAACTTTATTAATTTAATAAGATATTTTAAGGTTATTAAAAATATTATAATCTTTTTAAATTCTTTTATTTACTTAATAGTAATATTAAAAGTATATATTTAATTTAAGGTTTAATAAATTATTTTTATAATATATATTAAAATTAAATTTAATTAAACATTTATACATTTATTAATATCTCCTTCCTATTAATTATCTTATTCATTTAATAATTTTTTACCTTTTTTAAATAATATATTTACGATTATATTTTATTTTTTTAGTATATGGTATATCTTAAAGTTAAATATTTTAATATAAATAATTTAATAAATTAATGATATGCTTAATAAGTTTAAAAAAGTATTATTTAATTATTACGAGTTATGTTTTAACGGTTTAATTTAGAGGTAATATAAAAAGCTGTTTTTTTTAAGTCGGGATGTGTAAACACTTTTAAAAACGTAATGCTTTTATACTTATAATACTCTACTAACGTTATAAATGCATGAGGTTAACCCCGTAGGGGTTTAATTATAATATACTTTTTTATAAAGTTAAAGTTATTTATAATTAAATATACCACGCATCTTTAAATTACTTAATATAATTATTTTATATAAAAAATAATAATTTTTAAATGAATACTTTATTTTTTTATAAATTTCTGGTTTTTATGATTACTTTAAATAATATAAACTAATAATCATACTTATATATAATAATTTAAAATAACTTATATATTTTTACTTTAAATATAACATTAACTTATATATATTTATAGCTGCTTAGCATTTTTTAAAATCTTATCCTTTTTTTTAATTACTTATTTTTTAAAATTTAAAGATAACATCATAACATTTAAGATTTTTAAACACATTTTTAAAACTTCGAAATAAGTTTATATTAAATATATTTATAACGTTTATTAAATTAATCATTATAAGGATGATTTTAATAACCTTATATTTGCTATTTTTTTTATCACATCATTAATAATTAATTCCCTTACTTTTATTATTATAATGTTGGTAATATTTTTAATACTTCCTATATTAATTATATTAACATTAATACATATAATTATATTACCACCAGCTTTTTTTAATTAAATAAAAGTTTAAATCTTTAAATGTTATTTAAGCTCTTAAATTTTATTTTTAAAAGCTTAGCTTTTTGCTTATTTCGATAATTACATATCACTTATTTCTATTATTACTCGTAAATATTTTTATTACAAATACTTTTATAATGTTTTAATTAGTTATTTTAATGGTAAATATTTTAATCATGCCAGCATAAGGAACTATTATATATATTATTAATATAATTATAATTATATAACTATATAAATCTTTTAAATTTTAATGATAAATCATTAAATTTTAATGGTTAATAATATTATAATAAAAATCTTATTTTTTAAAATATTACTTATAACTTAATACAACTTTTATATTTATTTAAACTTACTTATAATAAGATTAAATAAATAAGTATTTCTTATACTTTTTAAACATTTATACACTAATATTATTATTAATTTAATAAATTTATTATAAGCACATCTCTTTTAAAAATATACTAGACTCCTTTTATAAAATAAAAGTTTTAATAAGTAAAACCTTTTAATATAATGATTTAACTACTTATAAATCCTTTAACTTTAATTTTAATAATGATAGTTCCTTTAAAAATGATTTTAATAATAAGTTTTATAATACCATCCTTACTTATAATTTCTTTATTTTTAAAGCTAAAAACTTAAACGATATTATTATTATATTAAATAATAATAATAATTCGAAGGAGTAAAAGAATAATACTAAGAATAATAATAATAATAAAGAAGTTAAAAAGGAATAAAAAGCCTTACCACTTACTATTAACATACTTTTAATATATCATTCATTATAAAAGGTTATAAAAGTTAATTTACAACGGCACTCTTAACTTATAAAAGTTAATTAAAAGCATTTATAATTAAAAATTAAAATTTAAGAATTTAAAAATCATTAAAACACTACCTACACTACTTATTAAATTAAACACCAGCTCCTTATTAAACATTATAAAAACTAACATTATCATATTAAAATGTTAGAATATAATTTAATCTCTTAAAACTTTTAAGTAGATTTATTATTAATATATTTAATAAAATCTAAAGATATTTATATAAGATGTTTTTTAAAATAAATAATAAGTTAATTAACATTTTTTTACTTTTTCTACTAATAATTTTTATATGTATCTTATAAGTTAAATAATGTTTTAAAATATTTAAATAATTATCTTATTAAGTTTTTGGTTAATTCATTAATAAACATTTAATTTATTAATAAATAAAACATTTTAAAATTCTTTATAAAATGCTTTTAATATAATCATATATTATAAATATTAATATGTTTAAGCTTAGTATTAATACACTCTTAATCTCTTATTATTAACTTAATAACTTATTAATTATTATTATATATTACTTAAATATTCTTTAAATCTAAGATAATATCCTTAAAAAATTATTTTAATACTATAATCTCATACATAATTTCGCTTATTATAATAATCTTAACTTTTATAATAAATATTATTATAATAAATTATTTAACAGCTTTTTAAGTTACCATTTTATTAAAAAGTAAGATAATATAACCATAAGATAAATATTTAATTTTTATATTATTTATAAATAAAATATCACTTATTATTTATAAATTTTATACATTACCACTTACACCTTTACTTTTATATTTAAGATATAAATATTTAATAATATATAAATAATAAATCACTTAATCCACTATTACCATATATATTAATAATAAGTTAATTAAATGGTATAATAATTAAGCTATTATAAAAGTTATATCCAAGTAGATTATTATAATAATATATAAGATAAAGCTAATATGCTTTTAAAAAGCTTTAATTTTAACTTTTAATGTTTATCCTTTATTTTTAAAGAATGTTTTAAGCAATAATAACATATTAAACACTTAGTTATTATCATTTAAGTTAAATTTAACAGTTATTTTTTCGATATAAATATTATATATTAAATTTATAATATCTTTTAAATAATCCCTAATAATTTTAATACTTAAATACTAGTTAACTTCAAGTTTTTCTTTTAAGGTATAAGCTTTTTTAATGTTTTATATCACCTTATCCATTATTACTTTATATCTTTTTAAATTTAATATTAATATATTATTAATATATACTAATATAAACATCTAACAATCTTTCATATAAAATAAATAAGGCTTTTTAAAAGTGTTTTAAAACTTTAATATCTTTAATATATTAAAAATCTTTTTATATTATAATATAAAAGAATTTCTTAAACCATATAATATTTTTAATAATTAAATATATTTATCTTTTTACTTAAACCCATCTAATAATTCTACTATTATAAAATTTTATTCATCTTATAATATATTAATAAAAACATTTTTAACATTAAATTAATAAATATTAAGATTAAATTTAATAGCGATAATTATTATAATTTTAAAACTTTTAACCATTAAAATGATAACATAAATGTTTTATAAAATCTTTACTTAAAAATTATCTTATATTATTAAATAAGATTTATAAGTATTTAAATAGTTTTTTTTATTAAATTTATAATTAAATATTTATTTAAGAAAAAGTAAAAGATTTTTTATTTTAAAATAATTAATGATTTTTTATATTTTATTTTTAATAAAAACTTTTATTTTATTTTTAACATTTTTTTTAAAATAAATACTTAATAAGTAGCTTTAAAAGTCCTTCCATTTTTTAAATAATGGTTTTATTAAATTATTTCGGTGAATTTATTTAATAAAAGTAATATTTAAATGGTTTACATATTTCTATTTTATTATTATAATTATTATAACATGTAAGGTATGATGTTTTTAATTATCCTTATAAATAACTTTTAATTAATTAAAAAAGAAGGTCTTTAAAAAAGATGCTTATTATTAATTATTAAATATAATAATTTTTTTATCCTTATTATATATAAAAGTGGTAAATGCGAAATTATTATTTACTTTTAATTCATCTTTTTAGCTTTTAAGCTGCTTGTTTAATATTATGTCTTATAAATGTTTATTACATCTTTTAAGGATAAGTTTAATTATAATAATAAGATGGTTTTTAAATCTTTTAAGCTTTTCCTTATCATATCATTAAATTAATACATTTTTAAAGTGTTTTTTTTAAGATTTATAATCTTTAAGATTGCTTTATTTATTTATGGATATTCTAAGATCATTAATAATAAATTTAAAAATATATATTTTTTATAACTTATTTATTTAATCTTTTTTAATGTTTTTATTAAAAGCTTTATTAATTAATTATTTTAATGCTTATTTTTATATAAACATCTCGTTTTAATTATTATTAAGCTTTAATTTATTCTCGAAGTCTTTATTAAAAGTCTTTTAAGGTATAATTAAGCTAATTAATAATAGATTTAATGGTATATTATAAGGTTCTTTTAACACCTTTTTTATCTTTAACTTTAAGCTCTTAAGTAATTATTCCTTTATGTTTAAGTCTTAAGACATACCTTTTAATTAAATTAAGGTATTAATCTGGCTATTATTACTAGGTTCGTTTTTTTTTTATAAATTTAAAAGGTTTAAAATAACTATTTTTTTAAGCTTTAATTTATTAGTTTTTAAAACTATAAGCTTTTTAATTTTTTTATAAGTAATCCCTAACATTATATATTTAATATCTTTATTATAAAACATCTTTTTATTAAATTTAACATCCTTAATTAATATAACTTTTTTTAATTTAAATACCCATATATAATATAAGTTATTAATATAATACCTTATCAAATACTTTATATAAGCCTTAAATATTATTTTAAATATTATTTAATTATTCCTTACATTTATATAATATTTAAATTTTAAAGGATAAGCTTTATAATTATAAGTATAAATATCATTTTAATTAAAACATAAGTTATTTATTAATACCTTAATTATTTTAGGGATATAATACTTAAAATATTATTTAAATCATAATTATAATACTTTTATAAGGTTATATATATGATTTCTTTAATAAAGGCTTATATTTATTAAGTAAGTTGCTACTTAAGTATTTTTTAATTATAATTTTAATAATAAGTTAACTTTTAATAATATTTTTAAATTTTTATTTATAAGTTTTTGTCTTATATATTTGATAATATTTATAAGCTTTTTTATAATGTTAAGTAAAAGCTTACGATTTATACTTATATTTATAATTTATAATTCATATTTAATATGATCCTTTTATTATTAATAAATCATTATTATATTATTATTATTATAAATCTTATAAATATAAAACTGGAATTACTTATATATTTATACTTTAAATTCTTATAAAATTTTTAATAGGGTAGGGTTTAATTTATTTTTAATAAAGTAAATAAAAAGTATCTTATTATATTTATCTTTAATTATTAATAGGTATTTCATTTTATTATAACTTGCTTCATAAAAAAACATATCTTAAGTTATCTTTTAAAATGGGTATGGTGATTATTATTTAAATAAGTGTTTTAAAATAACTTGTTTAACATATATAATTATATAATCCTTATACTTAATTTTTAATATTCTTTTAATTTTTATGTTTTTAACGTAATACATTAAAGCCTTAAACATTTTAAGACTTAAATACTTTAAGTATAAATGTTATAAAAGCTTTATATCCTTTTTAAACATTATTAAATCTTTAATTAATTACTTAAATCCTTTTTTCTTAAATACTTTACTCCTTTTATATATTAAGGTAATTATTATGTTTGCTACACTTTTAAGTATGTTGTTTAAAAATATTATTAGAAATTTAAGTGGCATTTTAAAATAAATAAAAAGTAGCTTATATTATAAAAATATTAGGTTAAATTTTCTAATAAATTTATATAATAGCTTATTTTTTTTTATAATCTTTATTTTTAAGGAATAATTTAATTTATTATACCATATTCCTTTCTTTTTAAGCTTAACTTTTAATATTATATTAACATAAAAACCTTTTACAACCACCACATTAATAAGCTTTAAATCTTTAATATTAAAACCATTTTTATCCATTAATACATTTTTCAGTAATTTTTTACTTATATTATTAATAGGAAATAAATTAATTTCAACCTTCATACACTTATAATTTATTATAAGTTTATAAATACTTAAAATAAAAAGCTTTTAATTATTAATTAAATTAAATAAACTATAATTATTAAAAATAATGGAATTAATTAATGCATGTTTATTTAAAATAAATAAGATATAGATTTTTAAGGTAATATTTTATTTTAAGAAAATATTAAATAGCTTAATATCTTTTAAAAGTTTTAAATTAATTATTATAGCCATTATTTTTTTTAAATAAAAACTATTTAAGTTATTTTTACCTTGCTTATTTTTACCTTATAGCTTACTTTTATTATGTGAATTATTTAAACATATATTTTAATCTTTAATATTAACTTTAATCTTAAGCATTTTTTATTTAATATTATTATAACATAATTTAATGGTTTTAACTTTGTTTTTAATAAGTGTTTTAAAACGAAACTTGTGGTTAATAATTTTAATAATCACATACTAAAAAAAAACATAAATGTGCGGGGTTTAAAAATAAATAAAATCTTTTAAGTAAGGGTATTTATATCTTTTATATTTATCCTACTTATATAAACTATTACTTTTATTATTAAGGTTTAACATGGTTTTATCGATTATAAACATCTTTTCCCTTAATCCTTACATACTTATCATTTTCACTTAAGTTTTAAATATCTTAACAATTTTAAAAAGCATAAATGTAAGGCATTTTAAAGACTAATCTCTTAAGAATTTTAATTACATTTATTTAAATTAATCTAAAACAAATCTTACACTTATAACTTTAAGGAATATTATAATTAATAAGCTTTTAATAATAAAATCTATTATCCTTTTAAATTTAATAAATTTATAAAACTTTAACCATTTAACATACTATTACTTAAAAGCTTCCCATCCACTTTTTAATATGTTTTAACACCATTTTATACTTTATTTTTAAGTTATATTTTATAATAAATAATATGATATATTAATCCTTTTATAAACATATTAAAAATTAATAAATCATATATAAGTGGTATTTATTAATTAATTTAATAAATATAAGATATAAGATTACTTTATTTATTATTTTAAAAATCTAATTATAAATATTTAAAATAAATTTTTTATTTATAAATATAAGTGGTTTATAAACTTTATATTTAAATATCATTTACTTTAAAAGCTCCACTACCTTTTCTTTTATAAATAAAGTAAGTATTTAAGATTTAAGCGGACTTTTTTTTAAATATATCTTACCTTAAGATATTAAAAACATTAAGAATAATATTATTCCTTAATACATTAGTCTACTATTTTAATTATCCTTTAATAATAAAAATAAAAGTTTTATTTATAGATTTATTTTAAGTTATAAATACTTCCTTTAAAATAATAATTATTATAACATATTATTACGTAACAACACTTATTTATTTATCTATTAAATTAAAAGATATTATTAACTTATAATTTAAAACGTTATCATCTTAAGTTTTCTTACTAATAAACTTTTAATAATACTTTAAGCATTTTATAAATTCGGCTTCCCTTATAGATTTTAAAGTAAAAGCTTCTTTTAAATTAAATTTTTTATGCTTATTAAGATTAATAAATTACTATATACCTTACTTTTTAGTAAATACTTTAAATAAAAAGAATTATTAAACATAATTTTTCGATTTAATTATAAGGTATACATTGGTAGGTATGTCTTTAATGATGCCGACCATTATATTTATTAAGGAATAATTATTTAAATTATTTATTAAGGATTTTTTAAAGAAAAAAAAAGGTGATATTTATTAAAATATAAAAGATATTAAAATAAAAAATTATATTTATATAAATTATAAGTGTGCTGGTTTTGGAATTGTCTACCGGGTTTATAATTATTATAAGTTATATTTTAATAATTTAATTTAAAAATAATATAAAAAGCTGCTTTTTTTAAATCGAGACGTGTAAACGCTTTTAAGAGTATAGTGTTTTTATATTTACAGTGTTTTATTAACGTTGTAAGTGCGTGGGGCTAACCTTGTAAGGGTTTAACTGTGACATTAATTAATTAATTAAGATTTTAACATTTATTTTAAATATAAATCTTTTATCATAAAGTATGTTATAAAATCTTTATAAAGATTTAAATATTATATAATATTTTAATTTAAAAATATTATAGTTTAATTCCATATTTTTCCATATATTTGATTTATATTTAAATAAATGAAATTTACTTTAATCATCCATTTATTTAATAATACATCCTTATTTTAATTACGAGGCATTTATATAAATTATAATTAAAAGGTTTAATTTATAATTTAATATTATAAAATATAAAGTAATAGTTAACACTTCTTTAAATGTTTGCATCATATATTTTTAATTAGGTTTTTAATTAAAATAAGTATTTTTTTAAAGAAATTTAATTAATAGTTTTAAGATTAAGGTATAATAATCGATTTATATATAAAAATATATGGTTAAACTAAAAAATAATTGTATTTTATTAATATTAATATAAATCTTTTATTTTAAAATTTTTTAAATTTTAATTTTATTTAGTTACCTACTATTTATTTTGTATAAGTAGTTAATAATATTAATAATAAGTTTATAAAAAATTAACTTTTTTATATTAATTGTTACCCTTATTAATTTAAAGTTAAGGAAAATATTAGTAAAATTTTTAATATATTTTAATATAAATTTTTGAATTTTTAAATAAATTTTTTAATTATTATATTTAATCTTAAGGCTTTTAATTTTGATATTATTAAAAAAAAGTTTATACTTATAAGATACAAAATCATATAATATTTTTATGATTACTTATAAGAAATATATTATCGAATTTATAACTTTTATAAGTAATAATATTTATTATAAGAGTCTAATCGGAATTATAAAAACAATTAAGTTTTTATTAAATATCGATAAAATAATTTAATTATATTTAAAAAAAAAATCTATTACTAAAAGGATTATATACATAATAAATTCTTTTATAAATTTATTATAATTTTTAAAAAAAAAAGTATTTTTAATCATTTTTATATTTAATTTTATAACTAAATTAATTAATTATAACTTACCATTTTTCTTTTTTATTATAAATTATATATTATGATATAATCTATGGCTTTTTTTTAATATTTTATTATTTAATTATTTTTTAAATGTTATAATAACTTAATCCTTTAATAATATTAAAATTAAGATATTATAAACTTATTAAACCTTATAAAAAACTATTTTAATCTTATAATTTAAGATAATCTTATCATATATTTATTTAATTTTATTAAAATCTTAAATTAAAACCATTTCTTTTCGGTATAACATTTTTATTAAGAGATTTTTTTTTTAATCGATAAGTTTTATATTTTTTAATTACTTTTTAAAAGCATTTAACTTTTTTAAGGTTAATCTTATACTTTTAAATTATTTCATAAATTATAAGAAAATATTTTCAAATAAAATTCCGGTTTATAATTTAATTAATTTTTCGATTATTTCATAAGTTTTTTTTAATATATTTTTTTTTTAGTTATATGATTTAAATGGTATGATTTTATTAGGTAATATATTATTAATAAAATAAACCTTTTAATTTTTAAGTTTATATATAATATTAACTTTTAAATTTATAAAGTTATTTTATTAACAACATTTAACTTAATTATGTTCCTTCTTAGTTTTTTTTATAACATTATAAATTGCTTTTTTTATAACATTATAAATTGCTTTTTTTATAACTTAAAGGAAATTATTATCACTTAATAAAATTAATAAGCGATTTTTATTTTCTAACTTAAGTTTAGATTTTATAAGTTAAGATTTATATTTTTTATTTTATTTATTTTAATCCAAATCATTTTTATATTTAATTATTTTTTAAAATAATCTCTAAGGTCTATTATTATTATTATTTTAACTTTTATTAATAATAATTTTTAATTTTCTTATATAATATTAAAAATATCTTTAAATATTTATATGACTATCTTATAAACAGTTAAAGATACCTCGATTTTTATTAATCCGAATATTATTATCCCTACTTAAATATTTTTTTTAAAATAAAAACTTATCTTAATATTAAATATAAAAGGTAAGTTAAGTAGTAGTTTTAAATTAATCTGATTATCTTTTATTATAAATATTAGTAAACTTAAATAATAATTAATTATTTAAATTAAATTATAAATAACTTTTATACATTTAATAAGGGGTGTATTAATTACATATCTTATTTATATAATATTTTTTTTAGTTTTATATATTATTAGATTATTTTATTGTATATATAATTTTACGATTATAATTAAAGTGGTACCGGAATTAATTATGCTTAAAATAAGTCTTTTAATACTAGTTAAGTTAATCTTAATAATTATTTATAAGAAGGGTTATATATAATTTTTAATCTTAAATCTTATAATATCCATGGTAACATTATTAATATTAAATATTATTTAAGTTTAATTATTATTATTTATTATTTTAACTTTTTTTAAAATTTCCTTTTTATTAATTTTAATTATTTTAATTAGTTTTAAGGTTTTTTTTATGATTTTAAGTAAAGCTTTAATAATCATTTTATTAAACTTTAATAAGTTTTTAATTAATTGGTCTTAAATAATATCGAATTTTTTATCGATATTTTTAATAATAACATTAATTTAGAATTTTTTTATGTATTCGTTTAAGAATTTTTTAATATAAGCTTTTATAATTAATATATTAATGCTTTGATTGTATATATTTAATTTATTTATTAAAATATTAATTTTAAATATTTTAATTATTTCTTTATAATCCTTTTTTTATAATTTATTTATAATTAAGTTTTTATATTAACTTTTTCATTTTTTAATAACATTAATTGATATTAAAATATCATTCGTTATATTTTATTAGAATTCCTTTTATATGGTTTTAAATTTATTATCATTTATAATCTTTTATACTTATAAATAATTTAAAAAAGGCTTTTATTAGTGATTTATCATCAAATCATTAATATACACTAAATTAATTAATCTAATTATTATATAATTAAAACAAATATAAAGGAATCATAACATTTAAGGTTATATAATATTAGATTTTCTTTATATAATTTATAATAAGTTTTTTTAATAATATAAAAAGAGGTTTATTTTTAATTATAAATTTTATATAATAATTTTCATCTTATAGGTTTTCTTTTTTATTTAATTTAATCATAAAATCATTTATTAAATTTAAAGTTAATAATTATTAAATTATTATTATCCTTATATCTTATCATATATCTTTTAAGTAAATGATAAAGTATACCTTCTTATTTTAAATAATATTAAAAAAAGTAAATATATATAACATAAAGAAATTTTATAAATCTTAGTACTAAGATCTTTTTATAAAATTAATATTAATTATATTAATAATATTATATCTATTATAAAATGCTTAATTATTAATTACTTTTAATATAATCTCTTAAGGGAATAAGGTTATATCTTATAATATTATGATTATAAATCCTTTTATTTTAACTTAAATTAATTTAAGCATTATTAATTAAAAAGTTAATTTACTTTAAAAATGATGATATGTATATATTAGTTATAAAGTTATTAAATTAAATTTTCGAGGTTATATTTATATTTATTTAATTATAAAAAGTTATAACCATTAATATTAATTTTATCATTTTATTTATTAAACTATTAATTTTTTAATTAATGATGTTTTAATTAAAATCTTTCCTTAAAATATTTTTTAATATAATAAGTAATATTAAAGATTTTACTTTTTAATTATTTAATAATAATAACGTTAAAGATTTTAATAATAAAATAAGTAATTATTTTCTTAACCTTTTAAATGGTTTATCTTTTTAATTACTTTAATTTTTACATAAAATCCTTATTCTTTAATTTATTTTTTTTTAATTATCAACTACTTAATCTTAAAGGTTTTATTTTAAATCTTTATAATTTATTATAAATAAGTTTTTTTATAATAATTTATAATAAAATATGATATTATTTAATATTTTATCCTCGATTTAACTTAAAATAAATAAAACATATAAATTTAATGTTATAAAACTTTTTATATTTTTTACTTTTTTTAATAAAAATACTTATTTTTTAATTATATTATTAATATTTAATATATTATTATAAATAAATTTATAAGCCATATTATTTAATTTAATTTTATATAATTTAATTTAAAGTAAATTATAAGCTTTAAATTCTTATAAGAAGATTTATTTAATTATATCTTAATTAATAATTTTATTAAATATAATTTTAAGAGATTTTTTTAACTTTATGATTTTAATTTAATATGGTAAATCTTTAATTATTTTAATATTAGATAAGTTATATCATTTAAAATATTTTTCGATATTTTTAAGCTATTAAATTACTCCGTATTCATTAAATTTTAAATATGGTACCTTAAATTTATCTGAGATTAAAATCTAGATAACCATTTATTTAAAAGTCTGCTTATTTATAATGAGGGTTATTTTTATTTTTTAAGTTATTATTATAAGTTTATTTATAAATATTAATAGTTTTAAGTTATTTTTAAATAAAAGATTAAATATTAATATAAGGATATTTAAGATAATTAAAAATTTTAAAGGAAATATAATCTTAATAATATTATATTAATTAATTTTAAAAGAAAATAAATTTAAGTTAAAAGTAATTTTTAAGGGGTTAAAAGATCTTATTTAATGGATATAAAGTCTTAAGTGTAATTTCGGATCTTTAAAATTAAATAGTAATGATGATATAAGTTATTAATAAGTTAAAGTTATGTTTTAAGATGTTTTTGGTATAATTTTTTTTAAATTATCTTAATATGATTTTAATAATAATGATTTTAATATTAATATAAATATATTATTTTAAAGGTATAATAAAATCTTTTAATTATAAGTCTTAAATATTCTTAAAAATAAATTTGATTTTTATTTTAAATAATTAAAATATTCTAATAAGAATTAAAATAATTCCTTTTATAATATATTCTTTATACTTTTTAAAAATACAATGATAACTTCTTTAAACTTAATAAAAACTTTTAAAATAAATCTTAACAAGTTAATAATTAATAAGATTAGCTTTAATTAAAAATAATCCGATAATTTTAATTTTAATAAAATATTTATATTATTAATTATTATTATTATGGCTATTAATATAACCGTTATATTAATTAAAGTTATTACTTAAATATTTATATTTATATTTTAATTATTTTTTTTTAAATAAAAATGAGTAAAGGTATTTTAATTTTTTAGTAAAACTTTTATATTATTAATAATATATTTTTATTTTATTATTAATTTTAGTTTTTTTTTTTTATTAAATTTTAAAGGTATGATTAATAATAATAAAAGAGGAGGGGGAATTTTAGATAAGTAAAGTTAATAGGATATGATTTTTTTAAAGGGATTTAATCGATTATATTATACTTTAATTTATTAATTATTATTTTATTTTATTAATTAATAAGTCCTTTAAGATTTTATTTAATTACTAGTTTATTTTTTAAAGCTTTTTATTATGATTTTAATGATTATATGTATTAAGTTAATATAAGTAAGTGGTGATTAGGTTATTATTAATATTAATATTAATTTTAAGTTTTAATTAATAGATTTAATAATATTTAATGATTTTTTTAATGTAGTTATTTTATTATAAGTAGTATGTATAAGGTTGGTTTTATAATTAGTTTTTAAATTTAAATGATATTAAGTTTTAATAATTCTTATATAAATAATCATTAATTTTATTTTATTAAGTAAGTAATTATATTTAATCTTTTAATATTTACGTATTAAATTATTTTCGAGGTTTTTATAATCTTTTAAATATTTAATAAATTTTTTTTTATGATAATTAATAGATCTTTGATAATTTTTAAGCGTTATAAGTAGACGATTTTATTATATTATTATAATTACAAGTTTATCTTTTAATAATTTTTAAATAATTAATAAGTATTAACAAGTAGATATTTTTTATAATTTATATTTAATGGAAATTACTATTAAGTATTAATTAAATCGAGTTAAATTTATTAAGTTTTTTTAAGTTATAATACATAAACATATAAGATTAAAATATAAAACCATATTATTAACTTAATTAAAAGTTAATTTTATCATAAATGCTTATAAATTTATTTTATAAACCATCATACTTATTATTATGTTATAAGGTCACTTTTTTAAGATTTTTAAATGATGTTAAATCATTAATTAAATAAAAGATACCTTATTTATTAATTAATTTCATAGATTTCCTTAATTAATTAATTATTATTTTAAACTTATTTATTATATTTAATAATATTTTATTTATGCCGGTCTTTTAACCAACTTATATTATATTTATATTATTATATTAATATTTTTTTTATGGTTTTATTAATAATAATTTTATTATTATAATATTAATATGTAAGTCTCATTTATTTATTATTTATTATTTTCAGATTTTTTTTAAAAAGTCGATATTAATTAATCTTTTTATAACCTTAAGGAATAAGAAGTATTTAATAAGCTTTATTTTTATTAAATAACCTCGTTTTTTTTTAATTAACTTTCTATTATTAATGATTAATTTTAGAATCATTAAAGCATACGTTAATGATCGTTTTTAATCGTTAAAGTACACGTCAACGATCGCTTTTAATCATTAGAGCACATGTTAACAATCACTTTTAATCATTAAAGCACATGTTAATAATTACTCTTATGATTATTTTTACCTGTTTAATTAATAAATGTTTATTAATAGTTAAATCATTTTTAAAAGGACTTTATTTTTTTTTTCTTTATATATTTATATTATCCTTTTTAATTTTATTTAAATGATTAAATATAAATAGTCTTATATTATTAAAATTATTAAATTTTTAATAAAATATTTTAATCTTATTTAAATATAAAAATTACCGGAAAAAGATATTAAATTAATGTTAGATTTTATTTTTACTTTTAATGATCTCATATTAAATTTAAAGATAATAATAAAAGTAATAAAAAGTTTAAAATTAAAGCATAAATGTAATTTTAAATAAGATATTAACTTTTATTATTTTAAAAAAGCATTATAAATAATGTTAAAATTTATTAATACTTATTTCGAAAATAAAATTATTTTCTTTTTTAACTTAAATATCCAACTTATATTAATACTAGCTATTATTAATAATACTTTAAACGGGTTTAATATTATTATTAAAAGTAAAGTTTTATCTTAAATTTTAAAATTAAAATATATTTTTTTTTATTATTAAAATATATTTTTTTTTTATTATTTAAACTTCTTATTTCTTTTTTATTAACTAAGATTAAACTTTTATTTATTAAATCATAAATGGTTGTATAAATATCATTTAACTTAAAAGATTAATTATCATTATTAAATATTAATTTACTTATTATTTAATTACTTATATTAGATTTTAAGTAATTATTAAGACTAATATTTTAATATTTAATAAGACCGATATTTATTCCTTTATCATTTATCTTATACCAATTACCTTTAATAAAAGCTACACTTATTTAATAAATTTAATTTATTAATTTATTAAATATAAGTATTTATATTTAACTTTTTAAAACTTATATTTAAATTAAATTAATAATTAAAATATTTATTTATAAAAGTAAATAATCATTTTTATTATAATTAATTACTAATTAAATTATTAATAGATCATTAATATTAAAAACTACATTAATCATTAAAGTTAATATAATTATATAAACTAATAAAATTTAATTTATTTTTAATACTTTTATTTAAATATTAATATTTATAATCATTATTAATTAAGCTATATAAATTAAATTAACTTAAGTTATTAATTATTTAAAACTTAAGACGTTTAAACTTAAGGATATAATAGTTATAGTAGGTTAATTTAAGTTAAATAACTTATCAAAGTTAATAACAACTTAAACCGACTTAAATGTATCGATTAAGTTTAAGATCATTTAAATTAAAATAAACTCATTTAAATTTAAATTAACCAGAACTTCTTTTACATTTAAAAATAAAAGTAAGGTTAAAGATCTAATATTATTTAAAAAAGATCCCGTTAATAATAATAATAATAATATTAAAAATACATTAAATATCGGTAATGATAATAAAGCTACTAATATTAATATTAATGGTAATAGAAATAATCTTAATTCATTTAATAATATCCCATTAAATAATCTTTTTAATAATAAATAATAACTTAAAAATCATTATCATACTTATTAATAACAACATAATAATAAGTTATTAAATGATTTATTGCTTATAACTTATTAAGAAAGAATTAATATTTACAATATTATTATAAGAATCATTAAATTTTTTAATATCTTTAATATTATTAAAATAATAAATAATATTATTAATAATATTAAAGCTTAAATAAAATTAATTAAATAATAAGCCGATAATAATAATTAACACTTAATAAATATTAGATTTTTTTACTTAAATATTATCATGTTGGAGGGAGCTAGTGATATCATATATCTTAATTAAAAAATATATATTAAAAATATTAACTTATTTATTAAAAGAATTTAAATGATTATAATTAATAAATTTTATATTAAAAAGATTTAAAAACACTTTTATTAATTTTACTGAGGCCGTATATAAGGTTAATAAATTAATATTCTTTCGAAATAATAATAAAATTCTTATATAAATAATTTTAAAACTTATTTATTTAAATTTTATAAGGTATTTCATATTTCCTTTTAAAAGACATTAAAAGGAATAAAATAAATTTATATCTGAGATGATTATTTAAAAAATATTAATATTTAAGTTTAGATCATAAATATTATTTAATATTATTAAAGTTTTGGTATAAATAATATTTCCTAATATTTTAATTAAATTTATATTAATTTAAATATTAAATTTTAAACTTATACTTTTAAACTTATACCACTTATAATAATAAAAAAATATTTAATTATATTATATTAATATTAATAAATATAACATCATCTTTTATTAAGTCAGGGATTAAAAGATTAATTTATTATAATTTAAGATATTAATTAAATATTATTATTAATTAAAATATAATTTAAATTAATTATTATAAACTATTAGTTAAATAACTTTAATGTTATAATACATTTAAATATTATAAATATCAATTATTAATAAAGTGATCATTAAGATAGTTAATATGATTATAATTATGACAATCATGGTAGTTATAATAAAAATAAAAATCGTTAAAATGATGATTAATATCATAATGATTAATGTAATGATGATTAATGTGATGATGATCGATATAATAATAACTAATGTGGTAATGATCGATATAATAATTATAATAATTATTCTTATTTATATAATAATAATTAAAAATATAATTAATGTTATTTTTAAAATCTTAATTTTTATTATTTTAATTATAAACCCCATTAATGTGTTTAACGTCATTAAGTTAAATAAGGTTATAAAAATAATTATAATTATTTTGTTAATGATTTAAAAATTAATAAAAAGGATGAAGATATTAAGAAAATTAAAATTAAATTAAAATTTAAAAGATATAAATTTTATAAAAAGTATTTAAAAAGTGATTTAAATAATTAATAGATTTATTTTATTTATATTAAATGTTAATATAATGATAATTTTTATAAATAAACTTGTAAGAAATATGGTTAAATATTTAATAATAAGTTAAATTATATGATATATGTATATGTTAATAAATGTATTTTATTTAAGCTGAAAAGTAATAGTTAATAAAAGAAAGGTAAATAAGTTATTAATAACTTAATTACAAATATATCTAATGATTAAGTTGAAATTAATTATGAAAATATCTAAAAATCTAATAATAAAATTAAAATTAATTATAAAAATATTTAAAAAACTGATAATTAAATTAAAATAAATTATAAAAGCATTTATAAAGGAAGAATTACCTTTAAGGCTTATAAATATATTAAGGTTTAATTGATTAAGAAATCTATTAATAAGATAATAAGATATATCTTTTTAATGATATCGGTAGTTAATATTTATGATAAATGATTAATTGTATGTTATAATATGAAAACTTTTAGTTAAATGGTGGATTATTAATAGTTAAAGAAGTTTGTAAATAATATTAAAATAATTATTTAATTAAAGCTAATAGTAGTTAAAAGTATCATCAGATTAATATAAATGATAAATAAAGTAAAATTCATATTATATATTTTAATTAAGTTATATTTTAAAAATTATTAAGTGTTAGTCATTTAAATAAAAGTTTAGATTTTTAAATATAAATTAATATTTAATTTGTTATTTAAAATAAACTTTTATTTATAATATAAAATAATAATTAATTATTTTAAAAAAGTAATAATCATAAATAATTTTTTAAACGAAGTTGTATTAATTAAAGTTATTAAGGTTTAATAAAATTTATAATAAAAAGTTGTTATTATTATATGGATAATGGTATTTATAAATTTAATAATATTAATATTAATGAAATATGTTAATTTTTTATAAGGATAAGATTTTAAATTTATAATTATATATTAAAATATCTTATATGATATTATTGATTTTAAAATGTTAAAAGGTATTACTTATGTTAATAACATGTTAAAATTAATAGTTATTTAAGCTAAAATAAGATTTGGAATATTATTTAATATAAAGTAATTAAAATATAAAAATTATATTATAATTATTTAAGAGAAGATAAATATAATTTAAGTTATGTTATTAATTAATAATAAAGATATTAATAAAGTAAATTTTTTTTTAATAAATTTTAATATTATTATTTTAATAATAAATATATTAAATTTTAAGGATATAATATTTAATAAGGTTTAATTAATTTTTAATAAAAAGGGATTAAAATTTAAAAATTTAAATTTATTATCTTTAAAAGTAGAGAAATTAAATGGATTATTATATATTATTATTAAGGAAGATATTTAAATTTACAATTTTAATCCTTAATTTATTAAGAGGATATAAAAGGTAGTTAAGGTATTAAACATTTAATAAGATTTAAGTATTATTAAAATCCTTGATAATAAGAAGATGTGCATTGATTTTATAAATAATTGATAAGAAAAATATAAGGTTAGTGTAGTTTATTTATTTAATATTAAAGATTATTAATTATTAGATAAAATTTTTAATAAGTTATATAAATAAGGAAAAATAAAATAGATAAGGGAATTAATATTATTTAAAACTTTTTATTTTATATTTTAATAAATAATTAAAAATAAGTAAAAAGGTAGAGTTGTGATTGATTTATAAGTATTAAATAAATACATTATACTAGATATTTATTTATTATTATGTTAAGAATATATAATAATTAAGTTAAGGAGAAATAAGTATTATAATTATGTTGATGGTTTAATATTCTTTTATTAACTGCTAATAATTAATAAATATTGTTATTAAATGGTGGTTATATTTTTAAAAGGATTTAAAATATATAAGATTATATTTATAAGTTTTTAGAATTTATTAGTAATTGGTTAATAATTTATAAATAAACATTTATTATTATTTAAGGATTTTATAATAATATATATTAATAATATATGTGTGTTTAATAAGATGAAAGAAGATCATAAGGATCATTTTTATTAGATTTTCGAAAAATTTATTAAGATAGGATTAGTTTTAAATCTTAAAAAGTTGTTTTTAGTTTACTTATTGATTAAGTTATTTAAATTTATTATTAATAATAAAAATGCTTTAATTCCTAAAGATTATATTATCATAATTAAAAAGATTAAATTATTTATAACATTAATTGATTTAAAGACTTATATAAGTTTAATGGGATTTTTAAGGAAATATATTTTATATTATTAATAAAAGATTAAATTATTATAAGATTAGAAGATTTAAATGTTAATTAAAAGATAAGAGAAGAAAGAGATTCTTATAATAATTATTATTTAAAAAGAATATATATTAAGATGATAATTTAAATTAATATTAATAGAAAGAGAATCTTTTAAAATTATTTAAAAAGATTTAATATAATTAATAATCTTTTCGTATTAAGATTTAAATTATTAAACTTTTATTAATATTAATATTTTTAAATAATAAAATTTTAATATTATGATTTTCCATTTAAATTATTTATAAAATAAGGTTAATATTTTTATTAATATTATTTATTTAATTATATTCTTATTAAAGATATTTATAAAAGTAAAGTTTAAATATAAAATAATAAAGTTTAAGGTAAGAGGTTTTTATTAGGTATGTAGGTAAATTAAGGTTTAATTTTAATCTTATATAAAATTAATTATGATGTTGATTGATTATAATGTGATAAAAGGAATAGTTAATTAGATTTTTTTAAAAATTATGGATCTTAATAAAATAAATAATAAATTAATAGTCTTTTCTATTTAATTATTTTAATTTAATTTGGATATTTATTATATATTAAGAATATTAAACCTAATATTAAATGTATTATTATGTTTAGTAATATTTAATTTTTAAAAAGATATTAATAAAAGGAATAATATAATTAAATTTATATTAGAAGATATATTAGATGATTATATTTATTATTTAATAAAAATTTTTATTAATAAAGGTTTTAAAACTTGGATTATTAATGGTTATGGTTAAGATAAAAGGCTTAATTATATAAGAAAAATATTAATGGAAGTTAAGAAAAATAAAAAAGATATAATAAAATGGTATTAATATAAGTTAATTAAAAATCTAATATATTATATTAATGATATTAAAAGATGTTAACTTATAATACCTTTTAATTATATTAAAGAAATATTAGATATGATTTATGATAAAAAATATTATTTTAATATTAATTATATGATATAAGATTTGGAAGATATTTATATTTAAAATTTAATTAAAAAAGTGTGAGAATATAAGAAGTTTTATTTTAATTATTAAGAAATTTAAATGGATAAATTTAAATTTAATGGTAAGTTAATGTTAATTAATTTAATAAATTGATTATTTCATATAATAATATAAAACTTTATTATTAAATTATTATTAATATTATTAAAAAGAAGTATGTAAGTTATTAAAAGGTTTATGATTTTTAATACGTTAATAGTTATTATTTATAAATTTAATAAAAAAATTATTATTATATTAGGTTATATTAAATATAAGGTATATTATTAAGTAGAATTAGCCTTATAAGTGTTTTAATTGTATGATTAAGGAATATTAATTAAAATTATTTTAAATTATGATTTTAAGTTTATATCGAAATTTTAATAGATAATTTTTTGTTGTTTAATAATTAAACTAATAATATCGATAAGTTATTATGTTTAAATTAATGGGTAGATTAAATGGTGAAATCAGGAAATTAAATTAGTAATTTAATATTATATTATGATATTTAATAAGTTATAAGATTTAATCATTTTTGTTTTATAATATAATATTAATAATTTTAAATTGATAGTAATTAGTTATTTGTTAAATAAGGTTGTATATGGTTTTAAATCTTATTTTATCATTTTAATGATGGAGGTTCCTTATAAATTAATTGATTATAATATGATTAAATGATTTTATTAGAAAGAAATAAAAGTTATTATTAATTTTATAGTAGTAGATATTAAAATAAGATATGATTTTAAGTATAAATTAATATAATTTTATATTAATGATATTATTTATTTGAAATTATATAAGGGATATATCTTATTAAATAAATTTCTTAAGAAGTGGTTTATGTAGTAGATAAGATTATTATCTATTATTAAATGTGTTAATAATTTAACATATAAACTTAATATTTTAAATAATTAGCGAATTTATAAGGTTATATTAATTATTTAATTGTATTAGGTTTTATAAGGTAGAGATTTTTATAATTATTAATTGTTATAAGTAGATAAAATAATAATCAAAGGTGATATAAATGAATAAGTTTCTTATAAAATTAAAAAATTAATTAATAAATAGATTAATAATTAAAAAATATTAATATTAAAATATTTGGTATGTTAGAAGTTATATGTGTTAATATATGACTAATGGTATTTTAAAGAATTATTGATTTAAAATGTTATTAAATTGATTAATAAATATAATAAAATATATTTATTAATATTTATTAAATTAAAATTAAATTAATAGTATGATTAATAAGATATTATAAAATTAAGTTAAGATATTAAGGAATTTATTATTAATAATAATAAGGAATGGATGTTGATTAAAGAAATCCTTAAAATAAATATTATAATTAAATTATTTATAAAATAAATTAAAATTCCTAAATTTTTTCTATAAGTAGGTTCCTTCCTTAAAAAATTTTAATTCTTTTTTAGAAAATAACTTTAAATATTTTATTTTAAGTATAAATATCGTAAAATCCTTTTTTATTCTTTTAATATTAATTAATATTTATATATTTATAAATGATTATTAAATTTTTATTTATAAATTATATTTTAATTATATATTATTAATAAATATATATTTAGAATTATGAAAATAAAATAAATTGATTAATATTATTTTCTTATTGATATGATAATGACGTGTTGTAGGGTAATATTATTTATTAAAAATAAAATTAAAGTTAATAATAAAGATATAAAATCTTTAATTGATTTGCTTTTTGATTTAAAAGAAAAGATTAATCTTATTAACATTAATATAAAAGATTTATTTAATAATAATAATAATTAAGAGGATAATTTAAAAAATAAATAGTTTAATCATGACGATATTGATTTATTTTTTAAGGATTTTAATTGGAGAAAGTTTAATATTAATATGATAATTGATTAATATTTTAAATTAAAAACTTAAAAATAATATATTAAAATTAAGAATATCCTCATAAGTAATTAAAAAGGTTGGAATTTAAATAAATGTATTTAATTAAAATTTAAAATTAAAAAAAACTTTTTAAATAATGATAATATAAAAAAAATAATAAAAGCTAAAATTATATAAGAATATTATATGATAATAATTGATTATGTCTTTATTTAATAATGGTTTAATATTAATAAAATAATAATAATTATTAAAACATTCGTTATTAAGATTTAATTAAATATAATTTATTAATATAAATTAATTAGAAGATAATTAAAGATTATTAAAAAATATTTAATTAAAATAAATTAAAAGTTAAAGAATATTAATAGGAGTTTATTAAAGAAAAAATTATTTAAGTTAAATAATTTTAAAGCTTTTAAAATATTAAGCGATATAATTAAAGGTTTTAAAATGATATTTAATGGTATTAAATAATATTTAAAAGAAATCAGATTGATTTAATTAATATAATTAATTGATAATAGAATGATATTTAGTTTTTAAAAGAATATTATTAGTTAATATATATTAAATGATAATGTATTTAAAGAAATAAGGTAATAATATAATATTTAAAATTTAATTTAATTAAAGTTTAATATAATAATAAATTAATTAAAAAAGATATAAAAACGTTTTAATTAATTAATTAAAGATATTTAAATAATTAAAGATTAAAATAAGGATATTATAATAATGTTATATTAATAAAATAATATATTTAAAATTATATTATAAAATAAGATGATTTTAAGAGATATAAAAAAAGTTAATGATTAAAAGCATGTATTTAAAAGGTATAAGATAATGTTTAAGAAGTTTATTTTTAAAAAATCTATATTAAAAGTAATAAACTTTTATCATTTATTAGATTAATTAAAAAGGGAGAATAAGCTAAATTAATTAAAGAGAAAGGATTGATTAAAAAGAAAAGATAAAAATGTTTAAGGCTTTTTTATTAAAAAAGATGTTGTTATATTATAAAGTTACTTTTTTAAGATCTTTAGATGATGTTAAATCATTAATTAAGTAAAGGATACCTTACTTGTTAACTAGTCTTATAGATTTTTTTAATCAATTAATTATTATTTTAAATTCATTTATTACACTTATCCATTATATATTTTAATTATAATACTTAAAAGATACTTATTTTAATTAAAGTAATCATTCGGTCCTTTTAAGATTAAGATTATAAATTTAAATCCCATGATAATCGTTACTTATATTAAAGTTATTAACCTTAAAAATTAAAATAATAATATTAATATTAAATCTTTTATAAAAATTTAATATTAACCATTATGTTTTAATTTAATATTTAAATACTTTAATTAAAGTAAAAGCTATAAAATAATGTATATTAATAATTAATTAAATTAATAATAATAAAAAACTATTTTTAAATCTTATAATTATAATTTTATATATAAAGTTATATATAAAATATCACATGATATGCTTAAAGAAACCTGCTTTAACTTAATATAAAATAATTATAAATAATAAAAAAATTATTTAAATAAATTAATATAACGATATATAAATTTTTAAATTAATTAAAATATTTAATAAATACCATGAATTATTATAAACTTTTATAACAATTATAATTAAATTAATACATAATTGATTAATGTATATAAGCTTAAATAAAATTAAAATGATATATAAAAAAATGATATCTTATTTAAAGTATTATAAAAACTTTATTTTTATGATATATATGTATAATTAAAAGTAAAATATTAAGTATATCGATTTTTATTAATTTTAACATTAAAACCATTATAAATTATTTATATAAACGTTATAATTCATTAAATTAAAAGTTATATAAGTTTAAAATATTTTTATATTTATATAAATAATTATTTTAACTATCATTAAATATGTTTTAAATGAAAGAAAAAGTTTATAATAATTATAATAAATTAAATTATAAAAATTAAATTATAAATTAAATTAAAAGTTTAAATAATTTATGTTAATAATGATAATAAATTTAAAAGTTAATAAAAAAAAATAATTAAAACTTATAAAAATAAAAGTGTTATATTTAAAACCATAATATTTTATATATTTAAACATAATAGTTGTAAAAAAAAAGTAAATAACTTAATAATTACTTTAATTAAATCAATTATAATTAAGTTAAAATTATTTTTGTTTTTATGGTTATATGTTAAAAAAATTATGATTTATATGATTAATTTATTACCAATTAAGTTTAATATTAATTGTAAGTCTTTTCATATTTAATTATATAATTATTTAAATTTTTATAAAAAGGTAAAAAAAAATTACTTATTATATCTTTAACTTTAAAGCATAAGTTTAATATATAAATATTCTTAAAAGTTAAAAAAAAATATTAAAAGCTAGGAAGGGTTATATAATTAAATATGCTGATTAAAAAGCTTAAATATATAAAATATAAATATTAAAATTATATAAAATCATTAAAGTAAAAAATGTATAAATAAATAAAAAAAATTAATATAAAAAAAATAAAAAAAAGAAATTAAATTATAAAGCTATTTTTATTAAATTTAAATATAAGGAATTAAGTTAATTAAAAATTATATATCATCTTAAAATATTTTTAAAGTTAACCGATAAAAGTGATACTTTAAAAAAACTAAAAATATTTATAAAAATATTTTTAAAAATACTTAAAAGTAAAGAAATGGTTATTAATAAAATTCTTATGACTTTTATTATTATAATATAATATTATATAATATTATTAATTTTTTAAATGGTAATTTAAATTTAATAAATAATCTAATAAAAAGAGGATATATTTTATCCCTAGGATTTTAATTTCGAATTTAATAATGCTTTAAAAATTATAATTAAAGAATTATTATTAAAAAGATATGATTAATAAAAATCACTTACACCTTTTAAAAATTCATTTTATAATTAAAATAATAACAAAAAATTTTTTAAAGATAATTTAAAAGATAAAAATAATATCATAAAAGATATTAAAAACTTAAATGACTAAAACAATGATTTTATGCCGGAGGTAAAATAAAATGATAATATTAAAAATTTAAATCCATTTATTAATTAATAATAAATTATTTAAGCCTTTAAATAATCTACTTATTAAATTAATTAATTAATTTTATATAAAAAATCTATTTTAATAAAACTTTTAAAAATTATTAAGAAATCGTTTATTACACTATTAAATTAAATAATAAAAAGAATTTTATATTTTATAATAAATAAATTTATTTTAATTAAAATTAAAATAATCATATTATTAACAATAGTAGTAAAGTTAATAATCGCTTCATTATTTATTAAAATAATAAAATAAATAAAATAAGACTTAAAAATTTAAAAAAAAGTGGAAACTAGCTTTTAATTAATAATATTAAAACTTAATTAACTATAAAATCTTTAAATTAATTAAATTATCCCTTAAAAAAAAAACCTTATTTATAAAATAAGTTATGGATTAATAATTTAATCTTATAAGTAAATTTTTATATAATTAAGTTAAACTTATTATATATGATAATTTTAAAAAAAATAATTAAATAATTTAAGATATTTATATAATAATAATTAATTTAATATTTATATAAATTTTTTTTATTATTATAATTATTTTAAATTTAAAATATTTTTAATATAATATAATCATTACATTTTTTAATGTTAAAATATCTAAGAATATTAAGATTTATTATAAATAATTACTTGGATATAACGATGATATTAATAAAATGTGGCTTTTATTATAAGCCTTATATAATTTATAAAAATCTCTTATATAATGGTTTAATATCATAAATAAAATAATATAAACTTTAAGATTTAAATTAATATTAATAAAATGTTATTTATTTAAAAATAATAAAATAAAAGTAATAATATTCTTATATGTTAATGATTTATTAATTATTAATCCTACTTATAAAAATATAAATAAAATTAAAAAGAAATTAAAAGTTAAATTTAATTTAAAAGAGATAAATAAAATGGTTAAATTTCTTAACTTTAAGATTAAATAAAATAAAAAAATTAAATAAATCTTTTTAAATTAAACTGAATTTATAAAAAAAATCCTAGTAAAATATAATGTGGAATTAAGTAAATTAATTAAAACATTTTAAAGATTTAATATTAAAATCTTAATAATATAAAAGAAGATTTTTAAATTTAAATATATTAATTACTTATAATAAATTAGATTATTAAATTAATTAATTATTAATATTAAATTTAATATTTTTAAAATTATGTATATTTTTATAAAAAGAAATTTAAGCTTTAATAAAATTCATTTAAAATTAAAGAAATATTTATGGTAATATTTAAATATTATATAAAAATTTAAATTAATTTTAAATAAAAATTATAAGATTTAAAATTTAAAACTTATTATATAAGTAGATGTTATTTTTATAAACCATTTAAGTTTAAAAAAATTAATAAAAACTTATATATGCATTCTCGTAAATGCTTTTATACATTAATTAATTAAAAAGCAATTTTTAATGACTTTAAATAATATTAAAACGGAGTTTACGAACATTATACTAATAATATTAAGTGTTATTTAAATTATAAAAATCTTAAAAAAATTAAGCTTTTAATAGTTTAAACTTATAATAATTATAATAAACTTAATAAACGTTATAATTAATATCATAAATTTATTTAACTACGTTCATATAAAATATATTAATATTTAATATAAATAAATAATTAATTAAATTTATAAAAAAGAGTTTTTTTTAAAGTATATAAAAATAAATGATATAATAATAAATAAATTAATAAAATTATTAAAGAAAACAAGTTATACGAATTTTATATGGTTGTTAAAAATAAAACCTTATCTTTAAAATGATTAAATTTATTTTTAAAAGATATAATAAAACGAGATAAATGGTAAAAAAGAATTAATTAAGAGGAAAAAAGATTATATGATAAAAAATCATTTATGTAAATATTTAATTTTTAAAGATAATGAGTTTTATGATAACCTTATAGCCAGTTATGCTAACAAGGATGTGTTGCGCACATGCCACATGGTGGTCTGTGCTATAGTTAAATAGATTGCCACACCCGGCTTCGTAACTTAACTTACTAATTTAAGCTTCATCTACCACATCTTGCTACATGGTAGCAACAGAGTCAATATCTGCTTCAACATAATACATCCGCCAGTGTACATAGATAGGTAAAGTAATCATTCAGGGGCTTTGATATAAGAAACCCCCAAAATACTAAAGAGATGTTAGGCATAATAATCTTATATAATACTACAAGGCAAGCCAACCAACCCTGCAGTATCGCCCCCCATGATTTGGACAATAGGGATATCATAGAATGAAACACGCATATTGGGTCTTCTCATAGGGCCTTAGTTCCTATATCTCAAATGTTTCAATCAGTGGCTATCAAGTGTCAATAACGATTCACAGAGTAGTATAAGGAGGCCGTGGTAAACAGCATTAATTTACTAAGGCTCAGATTAGATCGTCATAATAAGAGGGTTTTACAGCATAATCCCAAGGGAGGCTTAAGTAGGTATCTATACAGACAAAGAAGATGGTATAAAGTCAACTCAGGCAACGACGTCAGACATATACTAGGATCCCTAGGATATTACTAAAGATCTGGAAAAAAAAAGAACCTATGATAACCGCAGCAAGTTCAACTCTTTAAATTCTTTACAGAAAAGGGCCATAGGGCGCCGTAACTTCAGGGTCCCTCATTAACAAGTCTCCTATAGCCCATGGTCTAGACAAGTGCCATAATATCCTTGATAGAGGCGTATCAAAGGTTAACAGCAATCGTTTATAGGGAATGTGCATAACTATAAAGCTAAACGGATTCTCTGACGATTATTCCTATCGTATATATACGCTAAAATATTATGACGTGTCTCAAGCGTGGGGGAAAGGCCCCTTTTGTTTGTAGCGAAGAATTCTAAGATGAACCAGGTTCGTCAGTGTTTATAACGACCCTTCCAGTATCTACTAGCAAGCCTATAGCTTTTTACTGGATAGAAAGTTAGGCCTCGCTGTGGACACAGATACTCAAAAGAAGTAAATAACAAAGACTCCTGTTCCTACATATACAAGAACTCACTTAGAATCAAGCCAGTGACTGGAATCCGGACTATGCCTTACTTAAAGCTACTATCAGTCACTAAGGATTCATATCAGGTCTGCCATCGTTGATTTTTAAACCGAATTAGTGGCTGCGGTAACGGATAGCATGATCAAGGTATATGCGAGTAATATGGACGTAGATGGTAGAAGAACGTAGGTCACCTATAAGAGGCACAATATCTACAATTTTATGACCATAGACTGCGATCTGTAGTGTTCTTTCTCTTGGACATCTAGAGATAGGACATAGAAGAAGTAGAGACAGTTAGTAGTTCAAGTTCTCCTGCTTGTTCTACAATTCTATAGTTATATAAGACGATGTCTATAAGGATGGAGCATCCGAACTACTCATTCGCTATTGCTACTTTACGTCCGCGTCCAGTTTTAGAGTGGTCTATGGTTAACGATATGCTTATGTCTGCTGTCTTGTATATACTAGACGACCCTATAATTATCGGGATGATGCTATTATACACTGAGGATAATACATATTGTTGTTTACTAGCCGCAGACTCGAACGAAACTATGCTTAGTCTATCAAGAGTTGCTGCCACATTATACCCAGAGATATCGTAATTTCGAGCCTATGCCGCGTAGAACACTAAGGAGCACGCCTCTCCTAAGGATAGGGTATGATGTGCTCAGCCCGTCAGGGAACATAACCACCGGCAAACCTTGAACAGACCTGCGTCGTGGTTGTCCAACTGCCGCGCAATTCTGCCCTTTCCATGCCTCTAACTCCTAGTTGTTGGCTTGGGCGCTGACGATAACCTATTACCCCTCATACCCTCAACGAATCAGTATTCCGTGACTCAAGCCCCGAGAGGTAGTCCAATCCAGACCGATCGGAAGAGAAAAGGAGGGAGAATGCAACGATGATAGCACGCAGGACCCTAGATAATCCGATTCCATATCTGGACTATTGTCATCCGTACCTGCATATATTGATTAATTACGATGGCAGCTAAGCTGCCACACCTCGATCGACACGTAAGAGCTGTCAGGGTTGCATTCACCGCCTCAATAAAAATAAAAGCGCTTGTTCTTTTGCGACGGGCCGCCTATTGGCTACACCTACGGACTTCGAGCGGAACGGGAAAGAAAAAGCCTCGTTGGGCACACCCGCCCGGCTGGACAGAATGGCTGTCGAACGCGTGTCATATCGAGAGGGAACAGATTTGCACTTTCTGATAGCACTGCTTGGCAGAGTTATGAGTTCGCTGAGGAATAACGCGCCGGCCGGTATCGATTCTTACAAGCTTCATCAGACCACTGTCACCTGACATGCTACTGAGAGAAAGAGGCTGTCTGCCTCGGGCGTTCGCAGACGCGGGCTTGGCATTCGTAAAAAGGCTACCTAATCTACTCGTTATTAAGCCATCGAGCATAATCTTGATGAAGACAGACGGTTGCACCCCCCACACTATCGGATTAGTGAATGGCGTCACCCGTCCCGGCCGTTCAGCCGTCGATCGCCCAAGTGCTGGCTGACATAGCCCCCGAAGCGTGGCGGCGGAAGCTCCCTTGGTTGATTCTAGATCTGGCGGCTAGTCGCTGGGCAAAAATCGTGGCTCACGAGTCATCACGTCGCTTGCTACTGGACGGCTGCATGATTACGGCAAGTGGTTTTAGCTTGCAAGATAGACGATGTCATCTGTCTTACAACTCATTAGACATCGCGAGAGACAAAACGCGCGCGGTTCGACTTGTCAAATTCGGCGGATTTCTAGAAGCGCATAACTGCCTTTCTCGATCCTAGGCACCGGAAAGAAGGGAAAGGAAGAGAGAAAAAAAAAACCCCTTTTATCCATTTTTCTTAATGGGGTAAGACTTCGCGCCGTCTCTCGTCAGCTCGCTGTGATTTGGCTTTGGTACCTTGCAGCTGAACCAAACCTTTGGAGGGGGGTTTCTTCGCATTCCCGCCCATCCATCCCACACCGACCGTGATGAGTGAGCCGGGGTTGAGTCTGGCCAATTAAAAAAAGACAAGGTAAAATGAAAAGGATTTCCTCTGAAAAAGAAGAGATATCACTGGCCAGCACGTACGGGTGTAACCGAACCGCGACCACAAATCCAATGGGATCGTCGCCATACAAGGTACCAATTCTCCAATCACCACTTAAAACTCATAGCACTGCCAACAACTATCATTTTTTCCGCTGAGGTGAGGAAGTCTAGATGCACATTATCTAGGATCGATAATCTATCACATCCTCCCAGAAAAAGGAAGGAGAGACGAAAAAAAACCGATGAAGTCCGAAGAACTAACCAATCATGAGATGATCGCATGAGGCGAATTGGGTGCTGCCACACCAACTCGAACCCACGTAGAGAAACTTAGAATGGTCTGTCAATTCCTTAGTGACATCGCCCCTTGCATTAGGGCTGTCTAGTGCGGTCTATGGACCGAAAGGAAAACTGAAGGTGTCTTGACTACTATCCTCGGTTCAGGCTAAATCGGGGAAAGTTGAGGGATTGAAGGAGTTCTAGAGCTAAGCTTGTGAGTGTCCGGTTTTAAGGCCGAGAACTTGCCCGGAAGTGATGGACGTTCTAGAAGAGAGTCATAAGCAACCCGGCGGAGGGCGGGCAACAGTTAGCAGTCACTGTAGAACCATATCCATTATTCGATGAAGGATTGAGTTTCTGGGGGCAACCGTTATACGCTGTATTGGTATGACAAGCACCTGACATCAACGAGACTGTTGTTGGGATGGTGGCTCGTGGCACGCCGGCATCGTACAGACTTAGCTTCTCCTAGAACCTACTTACCAATCGCACTGGTAAGACACCAATCCATGGCCTTGGGAAATCTTCAACTGGACCATGTCTAAAATACGTTCGTTCGTGGGTCTTGAGAAGGATGAGTTGTAGAAGGACCGACAATCCCGGTGTACACGTGGGTGTTACTATTGCGAACGAGTAAGTTGGATTCGGCCTAAACTCTTTTTCGTGGGGACCAAAGGCCGAGCAAGTGAAAGAAAGTGCAGAAATAGCTTCCGCTGACATTCATTGATGTTGTGGGATTTTGTTGGGTGGCACAAATTCGAATTCGGGAGGATTCCCGCGCCTCCAGGAGAGCTCAATACAGTAAGGTAATTTGACATATAGATATTTTTTCTGCTGACCACCAAGCTTGAACTCTGTGTGCTACATAGTACATAGATGGAATTCTAGTGGCTCCCGGAGGAGTGCGCATCTATCCGTTCAGATGTCAGCAATAGACGAGATGAACTCTGGGGATTAAGTTTAACGTGTATCATAAGGGGAAACTTGATCCTACACAGCGCCGCTGACGTTATTCCATTTAGCTGGGGGAGGCAGAAACAATGATACGTATCTAGCTACCTGTAGACACTGTTTGCTGCTGTAACACAACAGCTATTGTCACACGTGCAGCTTCAACGCCTCACGGAGAAGCTCTACACCTACCTACATATGTAGCCATGCAACAGACCAATCGTAATCCGTACGAAGTTCGGCACTATGCTGTGAGGCTTGCTTCTAGCCCGGATTCTGCCCGCCAAATATAACAAATCTCGTCTTAATTGCTCATACGTGTAGAGACGGGATGGTTTGGTATAGTATGAAGTACGGGAATTAGGATTGTGAATCAAGTAGATGTATGCTATGGAACCGTGACATAACTTATCCGCTCGCCCGGGTATGATGATGTCTATGACCGACTGTATGTATAAACCGTATGCAGTTATGGATGGGATATCGCTCGACTGCCGAGATATCTTTCCGAGCAGAAAAACATGAGAGTGATGGCATTCTGACATTGTGCATCCTTGTATTTCACGCATCGATGCTGTAGTATTGACGACGTCATCCTGACCCAGTGCCAGTGCACTGGCTCGGAACCGCGTGGGAGGGGTTCCACGCTGTCTACGAACCCACAGTACGGAATAGGGATGGAAATCTACTTCCGCTCACCTGGCGGATTTCTGTAAAGCTGTTGAAGAGTCTTTCCCTCCCAACTTCATCGCTAAGCCATCATATAACTTGTTGCAATAGCTCTAGTATTTAAGAGATGCTTTTCGAATCTACACTTAATAAGCCATATACGTTCGAAAATTGCATGAAAGCTTCTATACACATATAGGTACTTATTTACACGTTGAGCTCAGGGATCCCGCATACGCTCGGATGCGCTGTAACTCAGCAAGCTTAAACTATATGAGAGCAATTAATTATTACCAAAAGATCCCTCAGTGTCGCTAAATTTGGATTACAGCAAACACTCCTTAATTGGTGTATCGTCGTCTAAACAGCCTATAGGTTTAACGGCGCGCTATCAGTAATGGAAGACTCATGACACAACCTTTATATGTGATTGAGTGTTGAGGACATATAGAGAACTTGGAACTATGTGTGCCCTATTTTCCGGAACATGCGGTCCTTAGTTACATCGCGCACTTCAACGGAAGCTAGCTTCTTCGGACGACTGTCGACCGACCTAAAACATCACCAGTCTTCCATACATAGCGACCAACTAATGACCAGGAGTCCAACTGTGAGTACCTATGGACAGTAATCGTGAGATCTATGACAAATCTAAGTCGGGCTAGAATAGTAAAACAAATCGGACTTCTAACTGGTTGATGGCTATGACGGACTCCACAGGAATCCTAGAAGGGGATGGAAAAATTTTTTCCTCTCCCTACCTAGTAATGAGTTTTTGTCACCGAGGTCTCCCATCTTCCCGGGATGCTTAGACTGTGCGTTCTGATGACTTTCGGCGAAGCTACAAGGTCAATATACGGCAATAAAGCTCTCGGGGAGGTTATATTATTCTGGTGTTCAAGTACGCAGTCATACCGCTTTCGCCAAATAGGCATATGGCGCAACCCTACCTCTTGGACGGGGCTAATGCAAGGTACGGCGAGCTAGCTTTGCGTACGTATACACTGGACTGTAGTAATAATGTGGGTAATCCGCATCATTCTCTTGGTGCTTTTACAAAGTCGCTCGGAAGATGTGGATTTCATTCATTCTCCGGAGAATTTGTGTTATCTTCCTTGCTAAGGATCGACAAGAGGCATTCGGCCGTTTAGCATTATCCCGTAGTTGGAATAGCTGGGAATATATCATCTCGATCCGACGACCATGCTATTACTTAAGTAGAGTCTCCGAACGACGCATTAGCATCACCTATTAGCAATCTATGATTGGTGGTCTATAACAAATCATATCATGGCCTCCTAGTTCACATATGTCGCGTACATATGTAGGTACTTTTGTGGGATGAATCACGAACCTGCTGATTATAACGATGGTAGGTAGGTAGGTAAGTAGTGGATGAGATCTTCTAGGTGGGACATATTCCCGCGTGGCATTGATTTGTAATGGATAGTAATTAAGCTAAGGCTAGGACTGTTACAACTTGTAATACCATCTGGTAGTTCATGAGTTGAATTCCATTGACGAAACATAATAGCCTTTGTGTTACTAAATATACGTGATACCAAAAGTAGGTAATATGGATTGTATGGGTGTTCGGATTTGAGTGCCCGAGAGATAGACCGAGAACCCCGATTTGAGTGCGTTAGGTACCTACGTAACCTGAAAGTAGGTAGTATCTATAAGTTGGATACTTAGGTAGCGAGTTTAGATGTGATAGGTGACTGGTCGTATCTAGAGATCTTCCATTGATTGCACGTAGCTTAGCAAGAACCCGAGTCTTCAAAATTAGATATCTCTCTAGGTACTTAGCCGTAGCGATATGGTGTACAACGAAGGGGCAAGTGTTCTGGCGGGGTAGGATACAGCATTGCGCAAGTATGCGACGCCTGAGTAGTAGAGCGCCCTGGTTCAACTTGTTGATGACAGATGATTCCTTGGGTAACGATACAGCGGGAGGGTATCGACATCCGACGGGACGGGACGTCTAAGGACATGTGCCTAAGGGGCGGCGTGCTGCTACTTGTCTGTCCTCTGACTCAGGCAGGACACATATTCCAATGCAGGAAGCCACCATGGAAAGATTCTACCGCATTGGGGAATGACAGAGCGAACTCGCCCGGTTTACCAAATAAGCTAGAGGCGTCTTGTTCAAAATACGGAGAGCCTGAGGCCACGACTTGCATAACGCCTACAATGGGATGGGATGGGATAGAATAACCCAACAGTTGATTATAGAGAAGTTTGTGTTTGCGTTTGTATGGTACAGGCATCTTAAGCATGCAAAAAGCATGCAAAAGAAGTCGACATAACCCACAGCTATGGGGTTACGTAAAAGATACAAAGTCGGGATAATCGGTAAGATATTTGAGTCACCTATTGGTAAAAGGCAGACCAAAGAGACTGTCGATAACTAATCACTTTCATTTTGCCAACCCACGAATATGATCTCTAGATACAGAAGGGAAGATCGGAATTATTAGATTGGTTCTTGTTCCCAACCTATCTTCGCGTCGCGTTTCGTTTTTCGAACAACGCGCGGTTTTGTGTATTCAGTCAGACTAGGCGCGTCTTTCCTCGGTAGTTGAAGATCTGGTAACAGATCCAGTGGTCAAATGTGACCTAGCCTGCCGGGGTCATTAGCTCTCCTAGTCCGAGAACGACACAAGACTCATCAGTGGTAGGCCACCGATCACGTAACTGATAATTAGGAAGAGCATATCTGACTTCTCCGATACCGTCTTATTGCCTACGTTATCCTATAATACCGCTTTGATACTGCTGGCTGGTATTATATGCATGTATTGTGATGGCCGGTGACGGGAAAAGAAGCCTATGTACCCGGTGTGTACGCGGACTCTTGAGTTGGGTGAGGATTTAGTTAAGTAACCATTTCTAAATGCTTACCAACTAGTCGAGAGGAGATATCTAATAATTTAAGAAGCGGAGAGGCTTTTTCAAGCCTCCCTTCAAATCCACATCTGTTGTCAACGTGGTCGGCGGTTCTTCGTTTAACCTCGACCGATGCCGCAGCTTCCAAGTTTAATCCAATGCCTATTTCTGTACAATATCTTACTGGAGTGATGGCTACCGGTACAGTGTTAGTATCACGCAGTACCTGTGTTCTATCGACGTTACTAGCGTGCTGCCTGTACTATATTGCTGAAAATAATATACGCACTGTGCCGGCTTCGTCCCCACCGTCAGCAGGGTGCGCTTTGAGCCCAATTCGACGGCTCGCGAGGGTAGTAATCCGTGGAGGTTGAACTATACCCTTGCCCTAGAGAAGTTAGGTCGTGCCACCTAGCCACCAGGAATCACAGCCGGGACCGTTAGCTTCCAAAAAGAGGAAAGCCGGAAGATGGATCTAAAAGGTTTTTTTCTTCTCCCTAGCAAGCCGTAAGTGGACCATAACCATATGTCCTCTCTATACGAAGTATTATGTCTCCCTATGTACATAGAGCACGAATTCATAATTACGTCAAGGCATTGCTGTATAGGCATTCTAGAGTCCCTCGAGTTTGTGTAATGCTCTATGGGCCAACAAATTTTCTCTCAGCAAGCAGATTTGAATGAATACGAGATTGGTTACCCTTTTTTGTCAAACAGATCATTGAGGTACAACCCCGCTTCCCCAACCTCCCTCATGCTTAATTCCTATTGCCCGTCTGACTGTACATAGATGTATGTCCTGCTATTCGTTTGAGACCGCTCCAAGCTTCTAAGGACTGGCATATATGTAGGTGGCTTAGGATTCTGACTGGTGGAGAAGTTTGAAGTAGAATTCCGATGGAGTCGTCAAAGAAACCGCTCGTTAGAAAATCACCTAGGTATTTGGGTTGTGGATCTTATGCATGACTGTGTTCATACTATGTATTCAAATTCTGTACCATACAATACATGGCGGCCAGCTCAAGCCACTCCCCACCAAGTGGCCCAGTAGCTTGCTTGGAAGCTCTCCCCGGACCCCTGCTGACGCCCGCTTAGCCCGTAAGCAGCCCAAGGCGGTCGAGGTGTCATCCCAGTTGGTCGGGCTCTAAGCTCAAGCTAAAGACGGCAGGGGATCAGAAAAGGGAAGGCTCACGATTCCTGACGGAAGACGCAAAAAGACGGTCCAGAGCGGCAGGGCGGTAGGGCCGTTCTGAGTCCTGTTTCCTGGAGCTGGTGGAGCCGTACACAGTCCACCATGTTTGAACGGGACAAGGTCTAGTGGAAGCCACCCGCCTCGCATCCCATCCCGTTCTCACCAGCCAGCTAGTGCACCCTGCTGCAGTTGTCAAGTCGAAAAAAAAGGCCTTTTTACCCTCTCTCACATGTGCACTCTTTCCTCTTCTCTCTATTCCTACCCACCCTCGCGCAATACAACCGTGACTTCTAAGACGACTACCAATAGACAAGCAACTTAGTCTAACCTGGAATTCTGGGGAATAATTCGACTTGGACTCGCAGGATATATTGCTGTAACCTCTCATCTAAACCGTTGGTGTTTGTTGTACGCTCGCAAAGAACCTATCCTTTTTGTCACGGTGCAGAGAGGACGACCTTTTAGAAGGCCTGAGGGTAGTGTGTCAGTGTCCGCATGGTACCGTCTGGTTGATTGGTGAGCGGTAAACTTTCAAGAGACAGCACAGCAGCCCGACTACGACCCCACGAAATTCCAACTACCCCAAGCACACGTGGACTAAGTGTGACCACCCGAAAGTTCATAGGGCAAGAGTCCACTGGTACACGTATATACCTCTAGGCCATTGGACATTTTCGAGAAAACCTGTCACGAGGTTCTGGATACCAGCATATCTACGGGCCTTCTTGTTACTAGACCCTATTCTATCTATAAGACGTTGGAATAGTTGTACTAGGATCGAAGGAAGCGAGCTTTTTTTCCTCTTTGGACGACAATCTATTCCCGACGTGGCGCTGCCGAGGATCCTAGATGTATTTACCCTGACGTACCATCCATCACCCCACCAAACAACAGAATCGCGAACTAGCATATAACGCGACAAGAAACTCTGGGAACAATTTCGACACCTAGTTAGACGGCATACTTGCTACGACTACAACATCATTCCGAGCCATGTCACCCAGATTACGGCCTCTAAGGCTGCCGCAATTGGTAGAGGAGAGACGAAAGAGGGAAGAAGCAGCGGCACAACAATGTGATTTGGAAGTTAACGTACCGTATAATTTCTATACGACGGATTCGTACTCCTCCGACGCGACGTCACCAGTAACACCGACGTTTTCTTCGCGTGGACATTTGCGCTATTCCAGTTCAACTTCATCGTTCGACTTAGCGACAGTAGCGAGCTCCGATAGCCCTTCGTCGCCGACACAAACGATGCAAACAACTCCAAATTCGGGCAAACGCTCTCTACCAGATGTGGAGGAGATTGAGCACGAAGACTCGGATTGTGGATTCGACGACTCATCAGAGCTTTATAATTGTTTATGTATGTTGCACCCTTCGTGTCCATTTCGATCTCCATCCTAACCCTGTTTGCCCAGGTGACGAGCCGGTTTGTATTCACAGAGATACCGACTTAGTGCAAAGCACATCAAATTTTTACACCCAAGGCCGGACAGCCGACTATGATGCGGGATTCTTCAGTGACGGCGATTTTAACTTCAGTTTCCGGTCGTCAAAGAGACGAAGGGAGGGTTCGGAGTCGGCGCTTACGGGGTTCTCGTACCGCATCGGCTCCCGGTTCCCGTCATTCACGAAATGGAAGTCGTCAAAACCGTCTAGTATAATAAGCTCGCCTGTATCTGATTATGGATTCGATTATCGCCCAGTTTTTTCTCGAGCAGCTTCGAGCCGCTCGTCGTCGGTCTCAGCACCTAGTCGGAATCAAACAGATCGCTCGAACGAACCTCCCGTGCCACCTACTCCCGCCCTATCGCGTTTCGGGAGTAGTGATAGCTTTATGCCGCTGGATATGACTCTCGATACGAAGAAGGCTAACGAGGTTCTTTCTGCTATTGAGCACGAACGCAAGCAGGCAGTCACGCCACTTCTGCCACCTATGATGGCTTCTGCTTCGAGTGAGCACATATCAGCACAGCCTTCTCCATTGGAATCCCCGAGCGTTGCCTCGCCAGTCACTTTAATGGGAGACGAGGTCTATTCAACTGGCATCTTATCCCCTCCACTTAGCGCGAGGCCATCGACCTCCTCCCTTCGTCTCGTGCCTGGTTCTGTTGAGCTGCCCCAGCTTCCAGCCCCCGATGCCTGGTCCGACGTTTTGGGACATGCGAATTACACTATTATTCCAAAGCCGTACAAGCCAGAGACGTCTGACCTAGATTCTCTACGCCTATTTCGAGCGGACTGGGAAACTGCACGGGTGAACTACACGAAGCATCTCGCGCGCACGGGCGAACACTACGGCCAGACATCCAAAACCTACGCATACACCGAAGCTAAATGGGTTGAAACTCAACAAACCTGGCGCTGTTTTTACGATGAGATTGCACAGGCCGTCGTCGCGAGTGGTGAGGCCATTATGTGTGAGAAATTTGACGGGGGTGTGGTGACCACCGTTCCGAAGATCGATGCTGAAGGAAAGTTCCCCGACCGCGGCGACGAGGATATCGTTGGACCCATGGTTAGAGAGGCGACTATGATGTCTTTCGACGGCATTGACCGTAAGGGACCTAGCTTCTGGCGCAACTTGGCTGGTAAAGTCGGCTTGAAGAAGTAGGCCGCTACGACCTATATTATGTGACACCGACTCCACATGAATTCGACATTACGACCACCTAATGACGACTATGACCGTAATGTCACTTACGCTCGTTTCGACACAATTTTCTTTCTTCTATTTTACGTCTTGCAGCATAGAGAGATACCACTTGTTTACTTGGATACCACTTAGAGGACGACGACGATAGTACCAGCCTACTACAGCGTCATTCGCATGCATCGCTCAGGCGTTGGCGAATCGCAATCGCAATCGCAAATGTTTATTTGTTTAAGTTCTGGACCATAATCTACATGAGGCTGCCTCGGCCCGCAGCCGACAGCCTCCCTGCACATATTTCTCCCTTGGCTGCCGCATTTCCCTAGCGTCGCGCAGCTCTGGTACTCTGGCGCAATACCGGCGACCTACTTTATGCACCTGCACGTACACGGCTAGGATCAACAGGAAGTGCCAACTCTCGGGATACTACATAGACTACTTCTATTTCTTTTTTGTACCCCCTATTCACAAGTGCAAATTCATACCCAGCGTCTCGACGGCGGAAAGCGGATAGCGTACCGGTTGCATATCAAGAAAAAAAAGAAAAGTTCGGAATTACGTCGCATGGGATTTGGGGAGTATGGGGGAACAATTCGGCTTTTCCTTGATTTTCAATTGGTAATTTTTAGTATTAACTAGCATGTCATCATCGCGTCGGCGTCTGGGCGGAAAAAAAAACTACGAAAGAATATACGGAAGAGGACCTCCTGGACGCCTGCCTCTATGTGCAATACTGTACCGACTGTACATCACTTTGTCTTGGAGTCAAAGAGAGGAGGGAGGAATGATGCAATCGAGCATAACCAATTTGTCTGGCGCGAGGATGAGGGGATGATACTAGCTGCCGGGTTATTCGTACTTGAAGACCGCAGCCTCCGGCCCCTAAGGGATTACTTCGACTCCGATCAATCAGAGTCCGGTGTTCTCGGGGGTGACGAGGAGATATTGTGTGAAAAGAAGGAACGAGAAATGTGTACATGAATAACTTTGTCATAGTTGGATGAACGTCGTGTCTAGCTTGAACGAAGCAATACCATGAACATAACACACACCACCCTTTCCCCTGACTTATTAAATTATCGTACATGCTTACTATGGGCGAAATAATTGGTGTATCTTAGGCTATTAGCAGATGATGTTAGCTTCGCGCAACAGGTTGCCAAGCTCCATACTTGCGGCTTTTCGTGGAACTAGGAGTGCTACGTTTGACAGCATATATTGACTCGCCCGAAGTATGAGACTCGCAGGGACACTGCTCTTACACAAAGCGATGCGCGCGGCCTGCTCGAAGCCCTGGCGCATAGCCCGACAACAGCCGACACCATCAAGGGACCAACGACCCTTAATTGAATCTCTAGCGCCGCGCCACGCATCGGCGTCCAACCTTGAATATATTTCGCTGAAGAATTCCCCGCAACCCTCATCGGAGTTCCGCAAAGTTGCAGCCAAAAATTAGACGTAATTGCTCAAACCCGGCCTAGAGAATATACCTGAAGCCAGCTGGCGCAGTCCCCTCTCGGCCTCCCGCTTCTGCCGAGTGCCCGTCCGACTCGAATGCCTCGCGAGCGGCCAACTTCTTGTTCTGCCTCTGCAGGACGAGTCTTGCGACGATGGCTAGCAGCGCGACGAGCAGCGCATCGGCTGCCGTAGCGCTTCCGCCCGTAAGGTATCGAGGCCCGTCCGAAGAAGGGTACCTTAAGCTTATGGTCAGCCTTTACAATGTACCACACTTTATCAGAGACATAGCGGAGATCGAATGTGCTGAACTTGGAAATGGTTGACAATACGTACATGTAGGTGCCGTATATGTTAGCCGAATTTCCGATCATGTTGGCGAAGGAGATGCAAACGCTCCGCTTAACCAAAGGCCGCGGAAAACTGTTGGCTACCCAAGCCAGAATGATCTATCGTTCCAACGTTAGCCAAGACTGTTTCCCTATTTTAATGGTAGAGGTAGCCAAGAGAATGTGAGAATTGAGCGGCATCGGAGTGGCATTCGTGAGTGCATTCATTCATCCATTCAACTGACCTGATAAGCGGGAACAGCACCTAGGGGAAGCAAAAACAGAGCGAAGAACCGGACCGCCGTGTTAAGGGTAGACACCACTATGATATTTCCCGCGACAGAGATCAGCATTAGACACACTATGTGGATGCTGCGATCGGAAAATCGCCCCGAGGTGTACGTTACGACTAACGACACCAGGAACGCCGCCATCCAAACCGGCGCGGTAAGGAGTAAAGTCTCGATGTTGCCGTAACCCAACGTCTAGATAAGTCAGTGGGTTCATTCTGATATTTTCCAACCGCCTTCCCCAATTTTGTAGCGCTCTTGGCAAGCATGCTAATCACGATCAGGGGTCCCAGAGCAAAGTTCTGCTTACCTGAAGGATAGTTGGAAAGAAATACTGAAATGTCTGAGACAGCAATGAAGCGTGCTGCAGCAACGTGAACAGATACAATCGTGGATCTCGAAGGGCCAGCATTACCCCTTCCTTGATAGAGGAAGCATCCGCTGCGTCCGCTTCTCCCGCGTCCTTAATGAGCCGCCACTGCGCATACGCGCGCTCCTCTTGGGTGAGCCAGCTCGTTGTGGCAGGATAGTTTGGTAGGATGAACGTTGAGCATATCGCGCTAAAGATTGTAAGACTCCCCTCAATTATGAAGAGCCAACGCCTGTTTATGGTTAGCTTTTTACATTATCTCAAGCCCAAACTCTCGTATAGGACAGAATTCTGCTTACCATCCCGAGATGCCGCGCGCACCACTTAGACCCGCGAGTACGCCAGCACCTAGGAGTCCACCGAACGCATTCGCCAGCGAATGTCCAAAGTAGAACCATGCGATGCGAAGCGCCAACTCAGACCGCCTAGTGTATCAGAACATGTTAGTGTCGGAAAGATTTCTAGCAATAACTTAAACCAAACAAGAAGCGAATGGAATTGTTTCACATACTAAGGGGGTATTCAGACGTTAGTATAATATTCGACGAGCAAAGACAGAAAAATACAACAAGGCATGCTTTTATACTGACCGAGTACCAACTCGACATAAGGAATACTGCGCCAGGGAAAAAGGGGGCCTCCGCTAACAGATATGTCAATAGATAATACTAGATCAAGTCCAAGCTTTTCCCAGAGAATTTCGCCAATTTCCAAATTCTAGTGGGGATACTCGAATTGAGGCGTCAGGTAATGAACAAGTTGAAATTGAACCTCTTACCGAATCCGAGGCAAAATCGGCATGCGACTAGAGATCCGAACGTCTGCGTCGCCGCCTGAGCCGCCGAGATGGTACCCCATATGGTCATAGCCGCACCGAGATAGAGCGAAGGCCGGACCCGAGTGAGAAGAAGATTCGAAGGGAGCTGCATGAGGATGTATCCGACGAATAAGATGCTCGTAGCTAGATTGAAGTCCGTTCCCGTCATACCGAGGTCTTCTTCCAAAGTCCCGAGTCTGGCTTGCGCTAGGTTGCTAGTCGCCTTATTTAGCTGGATTCCGCGAAGAAAACTGAATGAGATGATCTTGTGACTTACTTCCGATCAAGAAAGTTGAGCATGTACATCAGACCTAGCATGGGAAGCAGATGGAGGTCAACCTTCCGTATGAGTTTCTTCGTCATCCCATGATGCCATTCTTCGCTCGCCCCGGTAAACTGCGCTATCTGCTCTTCATCGATCCCGCGCTTCCTTGCTACATCAGTGATTTCTTCTTTCTGATGCTCAATTACCTCGTTAGCAGTTTTAAGCCCTTCTTTAGGGTCATCAGCCCTGGCGTTTTCCATTCTCTAAGATTTCAGAGACGTGAGCTAGAGTAACGCCACCCGCAATTCTTTTGGATTGAGTAACCTCAAGGCTCAACTTTAACTATCCTTCAATTTGAATCTGAGGCGAATAGCCGACGTCACCCGCGATACGATTATTACCACTGCGCACAAATTTCTCGGCACTTGATAAGAACCTGGGGTATCTTCCCCCGGCAATGCAGATAGATTCCTTCATGCAGGGCATCCCGGGTCGAGCTGTGATGGGCCTCGACGGGTGTACCAGGGGCGAGAGCGGGGGAGTTGGAGGAACGTCTAGATTGAGTGCTACTTCGACGGTGCTACCGATGATCATCGACTTATTACGGGCTTTTTTATTTGACGACCGGAGCTCCTTTTCGTTACACTACCTTGGGTGGCTTTGGAATACTCCAAGGGTCATTCGCTGGAGTAGATGTAGCACCAATGCGGCGTCAGTCACCATCGTGAAGGTGGGCGCCAATACGGAGGCTTGATGAAATTTCATGACTAGATCCAGGTAGGACAAATTGCCGTTTTCTTATAAGGGTCTGGAACTCCGGGGCGATAGTACGCGCCTCTCAACTGCCACGGCTATAACCAGATCCTACCTCACAGCTTTGGGTGGTCCAGATCTCGGCTTACGCTATTAGGCAAGGCGAGGTCGTGGCTATACGACTGACTCTGAGCTTAGATGAACGATTCTGAGCCGCTCAACCTTTATCTTTGCCGATATGCAGCTTAAGTAGGAGTAAGCGACGGGGTATCACATACCTACATGAGTACGCGCTTACGTATGTAGTCCACACACAATATCGGGCTGTTCTTACTCGTGCAACTAAATGCGACTATATAGTCAGGAAAGACGTAACACCTAGTAAACCTTCTGCTTGCAATGGATAGGTGAGATGACTTGTAGTCAGACGACAACGACTGCTTTCTTGAGAAATTCCGATCACGGTCTCTCGACCAAAGATTGCAAACTAAAGTTCCTAGCGAGTTACCGCAGCCTATATTAGTAACCATGCCATCCTCAAATATGCACCGGAGACTCGCTCTCTCGAGCACGCAGTTCTAGGGGGATTGGGCATATCGATTTCGAGAAGCTACCATTCTGTATTGACGAACCTGCGTACTTCGAGAATTCCGTAAGAGGTTGAAGTAGTACTAAAATAACTGTTGGTACTGTTAGCTTGAGTGATTAAATATTAGTGTTCGCCATTACGTGGATATAGAAACGACCTCGTATACCGCATTGAAAGCTGAAACCAACAGTTATGCTTTCAGACGAAGAAGATTTTAATCTGCCTAGGTACTACCTGCTTATTTAATAGGCTTACACTTAATACGTATGTATACATAGATTAACTCGTGAACCAGAGCGTGGGGGCTCTAGGATATGGGATAAGGATCCTCATTGAAGCCGTAGGGCTTCAATTAGGCCATACGCTCCATCTTTCGAGTGAGGTTTTATTTACCAATGAGTTCTAGTTCGAATAAATGTGATATTACTATTGTAATATACGTGGTGGTGGCTGGCTGGTAAAAGTGCTCGTAGCCGTAGGCTATTCTTACATGAAGCTATCCAGGAAATTGACACCCCTGAGAACCCCCGCCCCAACTCAACGTCGTTGCATGCGAGACTTGGAAGTCTACATGCAGACAATTGACGTACAGGACCGCGTCACTCCTCTGACACGCCAATTTCCCTCTTTTCCTGTGGATGTAGTTACTTCGTACCCGCTTCCTGGGTATCCGAATGTCCTTCATCATCATCCTCTAGGTACCCAGTATCGACTGCTTTAAATAATTGACGAAATCCTGAGGAGAAGAATGGCTATTATCTGTCAGCTCATACTATCCATTTGAAGACACCCAGGTTCCTAACCTCTAACTCTACAAGTATGGCTTCAAACCCATGCCAGGCTGTACCATGGTTCTCAATGAGTTGATCAACGTCGACCGAAGTATGGTCTACAAGCCCACAGAGGACTTTAAGAAGTGCTCGAAATTCCTCCTTGGGTACCGTGCCGGCTAGGTCATTCGATCTCGATGAAGGGAGTTCCGACACTTCAATTATTGGCGGTAATTTAACCCTAAGTTTTGGCTTTCTTAAGTCGCACCCATAATTATAGTATTCGACGAATCTGTGAGCGATGATAAGATGCTCGTCGTCCGCGGGGTTCCTGGCGGAAGTTTTATCTTTTTCCTGCGACTTATCTGGTTCGGGTTTGTCGGCCATAACCTGGAACGTAAGTCGGTGAAACCATATGTCACGGATTTGTTGGACTTTATCGTCGTCATCCTCCTCCTCCTCCTCCTCATCGAACGAGAACTCAGTTGTCTCTTCGTACATACGTAGCAAGAAGGTAATGGCAACGAAAGCTTCGTCTAGAATATCTCATAGGTTAGATATGGTTACTAATAGATACGGCTGTCCACACCGGGGGGAGAGTATTTGCAAGAACGCGATTTTACATAATAGAGTTCCTGGAGGAAGCACGCTTAAGAACTGCCGTGTTACTTACCTGCGCCGAGCATCGAAGGAGTTTGCCCGTTATGAAACGGGAAGAATCCAAGGCGTATCATAGACCTCAAGAGAAGAGGGCCAGCGGCCTCGAGGTCCGCTTTCAAGTGTACTGGGACGGCAGCGCTTAGAAACTCCGTGAGTGCATGCTCGTCCCAGGCTAATTTTCCTTCGGACATGCCAGACTCTGTGTGGGAGCTGAACCCGAAAGCTTCTCTCAGATTGTACCGCTGATATACACCTAAGCATTCATGGCGAAAATCGTAGCTAAACGCGCCTTGGAATTTTTCTGTTTCGTAAGCAAGTAGTTGATTCCATGAAGCATACGCACACTTACTGGCTGTGTCAATCCGATACTGGGGTTCAGCTTCAAGATCGGGCTCTGGTTGGTTAGATGAAGCTGTCTGGCCCATCTTGAAATATACCGAGAAGTATTATATCTATTCTCTGGATAGCGATTGAAAAGTGGCACTTGGGAATGTGCGGCTAGGGCGTTGTGATGACTGGGCTATATATACCTCGAACTCGACCCCGACCAACAAGGATCTTCGGCTCCACTTCTCGCTACCCCTGAAAACCGTCCCGGGTAGTGGCTAAGATATAAGAATCTTGCCACCAACAACATTCTGCGAATGCATGCGCCGCAACATTTAATTCAATCGGTAAAGATCGTAGTATTTATATATAACAAATGGCCTTCCCCAATGACCTGTAGCGAGTGTGTCCGGTCCTTCTAAGAAACAACTATTTACGTATCTCCACCAATTTTGTCCGAAGGGGCTTAAATAAATAAAAGAACAACCGATTCCAAATGCCCTATTTCCTAATCCTATGCGAGACTTATATAAACAATGCCGCGTTACTGGTGAATATCTGCATATACCGTCTCGACAAAAGTTATGCAATTATTGTTGATTATGTTGTATTTGGGGTGTTGTTGGCAGTATGAGTCGCCTAACTCTTGCGTCAGTAGGAAGGATCCATGTTTTTGAGATGGTCAGATCACGACTAGTCGTACTCACCAAGTCTCTTGATCATGTTAGCGTCAACGTCATGGGCGACCTCCCCGGCATATTCGTACGTGATATCCGCGTTGACGTGCTGCCACCCCCGGCTCCTTGTTTTAAACTGGCCAGGTTTCCACTCTTCCTTTTTCGAAGACGTCGTGCCGCCAAACGCGTTGTTTAAGATACCGCCATCTTTCCATAAGTCATATGTAGAACCCACGAAGTCACGGTCCCGCCTTCTGTTCTTCCATATGACTTGACCGACAATGAGGCGGGCGTGAACAAAGCTGCCGCTGGGAGAACATTGCTGGATATTTGGGGCGTGGTACCAATACTCGTAAAGTGCATACTGCTGGTTTTCTTGTAACTGTACACCCCTTTCACTTGCCCATTGGGAAACAATTTGGTATGCTTCTAGGTCTGCTCCTGCTGCGAGTAGGGCCAGTAGCGCTAAGCATTGTAGGAGATAGACGTGGAGTTGCATTTTAGCGAAGAGAGAGGGTGAAAGGAGATTGAAAATAAGACAGTTTCACTGAGTTGGTATATCACGGAGTAGAAGAATGATATCTAGCTGTAACTAAAGTATGAGATGATCCTGATGAGTGGTGACGGCAGGAAAAAGTGACAAGCAAACTGGTCTTTTATGTTCAATTCGAAAGCAAGACAACGAATGTTAAGAGGATGAGTACCATGGTCACCTAGTATCTATTCGTAGTATTTGATGATTTCGCTCGTTGGGATCAACGCATGTTTACTCCGCTGTCAGAGCGATCTCTGCTTACTGCCGGGGTGTTCAATAGATGGACGTCATTTAGATTATTTTGAATTCTACTGTACCGAGCCAACGCTATTCATATTTATAGAATGTGGCACAGAACTCGGAAGATCTAACAACAGAGTATAGCCTCATCAAATCATGTTAGGTGGGGACAGTTCAGCCTCAGGAGTCTCATAAAGTGCGACATGATAAGTTGATCTTCCAGGCGTATGGAGTCAATCAACTAATATTTTCATACGAAGGACGATTTGGGGATGAAGATTCTGATCGCCGGTAATCTAAGTGTAAAGAGCCTCGAAGGGTACCTGGGAATATAGCTAATTCACAGAGTTTCCTCAAACACTCGCGCCCCGTGGAATTAAAGGAGACATGGGGTATTTTGGTGTAAAAATTTGACCTTTATCTCGAAACTACCAGTGATTCTCTACCTAAAAGATATAGAGGTTTCCCTGGTTGGTGTGACTGATGATAAGATACCCAGGTTATGTATAAAGTAGGGGCGTAGTTTAAGAGTTAACCAGAAATCTCTATGCCAAGTGACATCAGGAAGAATAAGTCCCTAAAATGGTTGAAGTCTTTGGTTGACCTAAATCGAATTGATGTTCTAGATGGATGCTTTCCACTGTACGAATGGGCTTTCTACTCTTAAGTGCCACTGAAATAAGGCTACAGGGCAATATGTAAAGTGCTCAGTTAAGCGAGTGTAGCTACTTGGGATTCTAGTATGGTACAGGCTTAGCGAATGTTCTTGTAATCGTCTCCATTACACTCCTTCCAAGTAGTGTCAAAGCCCTAGTCGCAGTTGGTATACTCTCTTCCCCAGTATGTCCTGCAGCCATGGTTATCCCCTCCACATGCGTATCCTTTAGAATTGCTACCGCAGCAAACACTGCTACCATCGCCGAAGTGGCACATGCCGTTTCCTTTGCAGGTATCTGCATTAGTCTGTTGGCACACCTATAACACCGCCAATTAGCATTCGATCGGTAATAACTAGAAGATTCTCTAGTAAATGCATGGGAAGGGGAAACTGCCCCTCTCGATATTGGTTGAGTATGTGAAATGCAATGCTTACCCCTCCGTCACGCGGGAGCATGAACGACGATGCGCCAGGCAAAAGTAGGCCCGCGGCCATAACAAGAGTCGTGATGGCAAACTTATAGTACATCTTGCTACTGTAGTAAAGAAATAGGTCTGGTGTATAAAAAAGGCGTATCGTAGATTCTGAGAGCTAAGACTGTGGATATTCTTGATAGTGAGGAGTTGAGGTTATCTGTGTTGAAGGGTAGTCTTAGATTTCCTAGCGGCGGAGAAGAGGTATTTATATTCGAAGGTCACGGCCCATTCTCTAGTTTCTTAAATATGAAGCTATATCGTTTCCATTAATAATCATGAAGACCGAGAAAACCATGTATACCAACTAGACCCTAGCTCCTGTGAGGCTTTTCGATTTTCACGGTGATGAGCAAACTAGGATTTGCCAACCCCTATTTCTCCGGCATGGATCGCCATTACGCGATTAACCATAGCGACCACCATCATTAAGAAGAATGGCGATACCTGAAAGGATTCAATCTACGTCACATGTTTTCTAGACGGCGGCGCTGCTAAGGTTAGAGGTAATGCTTTAACTTCTTGAAGATCGATTTGTGTTACGATCTCCATCATGGGTTAATATGCAGTCAGCAATGTTTATGCGGCTGTAACCAACAACCAACAATGACCCAGACTTCTTTTCATAGCATTACGCTGTATAAGTGCATATCAGATGTTTCATGTTTCTATTTATATATAGCTTAGCAGTACATAAAGCGAGTAAAGAGGCGTTATGATTCCTGTGAATAGATCTATGAGGCGAAAGTTATGATCGTCATACCACTAGACTACACCTAGCAACATAGTAGATAGTGGCTATGTGGGAAATATAGTCTTTATGCATAAGAGCCTAAGTATATCGGCGTATATCATAATTAAAGACTTAAGCCACTGGCTGTTCCATAAGGTTACTTGCTGTTCAGGATAAGCTTCTACGTACTAACTAGATAGCAGTGATTACCTCGGCATCAGGACCTCTAATGATACTATCATATTCTTATCAAGACGGCCTTATTGAGTGGAATGTAAACTAGATTACGGTCATCATACTAGTAGATTCTCCCAGCTAATCAGGCTCGTGTGGAAACACCATCGATTCAGTAATGAATGAATGTTTGCTGCTATATTCTAGGAACAGACTATTTGAAATGGTAGCGAATGTGATATTTCTCAGCTGTGATAATAGATAGTCACGTCTTGTTAGTCACAAACGTGGTTTGCGGCGTTTATTGCCGAGACAACCTTCCAGGAGCCAGTCTGAGAGGAATCCACTTTCAGGCAGGATCTTGAGCCTATCAGCCCTCTCCCATCGCCAGTGCAATCATCGCTTGCGTAGAGACACAGCTTGAAATCTTCCCCACTGATGAAACTATACTCTGAACAGCCCTTGTCGCTAATTGGCGAGCAGCCGCCCACGCTCGATCCCATCTGTTTGGTAGCTCCGTCTACGCCAACGCGGGCAACCACGCATGGCTCGCCCTGAGCGAAGCAGCTAAATGACCAGCTATCTCGGGCGTTTAGGGAAGCGATATTGGACACAGTTGAAGTTTCGGTTGGTCGTGGATGAGGAGCTATCGAAGTTTCGGCTTCCGGCTGTGGAGAAGCAAAAGAGTACGCGAGAGACGACGCGGCTGCTAGAAGATAGACAAGCTTCTTCAACTGTCCACCATTGGCAGCGCCCCAAGATTGGGGGTTTCCGAGCGAAGCCATGTTTGAATTAAGGGCTATTGTATTGATGGAGGAATAAGTCTAGGCTGGATCTCAAAGTTAGAACTTTTCCAATTATCGGGTGTATGATATTGGAGTATAATAGGGCAATATTGGAGTGTGTTGTCTCGGGTGAGACTACAAACATTCGGGATATGACTGTATTTGTATCTCTTATTGATGCGGGATACGTAGCCACGTTGTTTATCGAATCTGTTCGAGAGGGTAGGGTAATCCGCGGCGTGATGCCAGAATTACACACGCCATGCTTTTACATTAGCATCATGACCGTTTTTGGGACAAGCGGCACAGGCTGCTATGATGCACCCATTCGCGCTACCGAGCCAAATATCTATGCAGTTAGGATTACAAAATCTTTATCACCAACAGGACGTAGATCGGTAACGTGGATCTCTCATGGCTGCTGACTGGGGCTGTAACTAACAACCAACAGATGGCTCTTTATATACAAACCTCGCTTATTTAAATGCTTACCCACCAAGCTATATGCAAATATATGGTTCTATCTAGAATAATTATATAAAGAGCCAAATATTATTGTTGGTTACCGCACTGTAAGAAGGAGCACATTGATCATCGCAAACTGGCTTTCATACATCGACGACTACATTACATTAATATAGTAACTATAGCTTAGAATCTATTTAATTATCAGTTATCAAGCTGTGCCTTAGCGACGACGTAGGATCATCTACTCTTTACTTCATCAGCCCTTCTAACTTTGACGTGGCGATGTCTACAAATAGTAACGTCTCATTTTCTTCGAATCGGTATGAGGTTATGATCACCGAGGGATCTTGTTCATGTGAGTTCGTTACGAGCATTCTAGTTTTAGTATCAACTAATACCACTTGACGTCAAACTTGATATTGCTCTGAGAGCATCGAACAAACGGAGGATAAACTGAGCATGATAATTATAGCGCTTGGTGAGTAGACGAGCAGAGACAGAGCATAAAAGGCAGGTAGAAACCCATGTATAACGTCCACCATAAATTTACGACACAGGAATAACATAAGTAAACTTCACATCAAAAATCAACCCGTTCAGATCTATTTCTCTTATATTCTATTTACACAAAATACCATAAATTCCACCGCTACATATCATCAAAATGCACTGTAAGCTGCCTCACGGAAACCTCTAGGCACCAAACACCCTTATTAACTTGCAATAGTCAAGCTCTCTACCGTACTCGCCGTGGCCCCCTTTTTAGTTACCGCTACGACAAATGGCAACCCGGTAGATGATATAGCCACGCGGGACTCCGTGGATATCATCGACCCTTCATCGTTCGGCCTCCAAGTGACAGAATGGACACACCTTGATGAGCATTGGCAGTTTGCTGTGGTACACGGCAACAGTTCTGGAGGTGGCCATATAGCCAAACGATCAACGCCCCTAGACTGGTACCGGGCCCACTGGGGATCAACTACCCCTGCCCTTGTGGACAAGTTCAGTTCGAGGCAAGCGTGCCTTGGTGTAGGAGCTAGATTTACTGGCGATATCATTCGGAAGAATGTCGGCGACGCATGCAACGCTATCATCAACAAGGTGCCGGGGGCTACCATTGCGGACGACGGCTGGACCCTCCTCAATAGGATGGGTCTTACTGATACTTCTGCGAAGCCAGCATACTTGCAATTTGTCTTGTTAGTGTTTCCACCCTATTTTTGATATCCTGCATTTAGAAGCCGCGGGCTGACACCTCGAAGTGCTGTCTTGAACAATGATGTCAAGCCCACAGTACAGTTATGCCAGTCTGCTATAGACTTTCTGCTAGGGTCTGCATGTATGCAGCACGATAATAGCCAAGGTGGCTTGATGGCTATTGGAGAGAGCTTCCTGGTTGGGTTTAACCCTCAGGATACTGGGGAGCAGAACCTCTAAGCAATTGCCTAAGCTTGTCAAACATTCAAAATGAGGTCCCTTTCTCTTGTATACATACGTGTACTTAAATAGCTAGAATTTCCTCTGTATTTTGATTAAAATATTCTGGACTGCGTTCAGTCGTACACCCCACGTAGTGGGATGATATAAGGAAAGTTCTAGGCATATGGTGTAGATTAATTATATCTGTATTAAACTGCGCCAAAAAGTGGATCGAAGGTAAGCTATATAAAGAGGTCCCTTGCATATTGAAGTTATTCGGAGCAGAACTGGGTTTGGTTTGTCACTCCGCACCCGTGTGCCTGTAAGCGGCTTTTAAGTGGGGCTCGGCGCCGAAAATAAGACGGTAAATTGGGCGGTTCATGACTAAATCCGGTCGGTGTGGGGTACCCATCACCGGGACGGGTTCAACGTTTTAGTTAGCAGCGACGCCCGCGCCTTCCTATTACACTTGCACACCCTTCACATTACCCTTTTTGGCATGGTACCGCCGCCAAGGTGTTTACTGATTTCCTTGCCCAACCTCAGGTATAAATAATCCGCTAGGTCGCGTTCTCAAAAGATCCATTTCCTCCCCAACGCACCAACACATTTCCTAACTCTTTCTCATACACACAATCCACCTGATATCGTGTGCGCGCATACACCTGAAAGCTGCCTCTGCAGCTCCGCTCGATGTAAGTTATCCTTTTCCCATGATTTTTATTTTATTATAGCCATTAACTATTTCACCAGCATGGATTCTCGCACTGGATCGATGCCCGGCAACATGGATGCGCCGGATGAGCAACCCGACCGCCAGACTCGTCGTGCTAGCGGCGCGGCGGGAATGTCCGCTGGAGTAAGTCCAGACCTATGCGATCTTCTAAACTCTCCTTCGTAGAATCACTTCGCCAGCACGTCTTTCTCTCCCGGTCTTCTAGTTGTGGTTTGCAACCAAATTCCACAAGAATTCTTCTCAAGCTACATCACCTTTTACGAATGCCACAATCCCTTGGATTATGTTTACATGGTCTTACTTCTGTCTTGGAAATCGAATTGCTGCAAGCTGACTTTAAGTGCTTTACTAACTACGTGTCGGCATAGGAGGAACGCCGTATATTCACAGAAGCTGTGAAGAGGCTGGACGCGATCTACGAGGGCGTTACTTGTGGTGCTGAAGCTATTGAGTTGTTCAGGGGCGAGCTCATACAGATGGATCATCGTCTTCACCAAGGAATTGGCAACATCCACGATCAAGTAGAGGAGGCGATCCGACTCATAGTAAGCTCCCGACGCCATGCGGAACGAATGGAGAACGCTCGCGACGACCGTGACGCTCAACTTCAACTGGCCTAGGAGCAAGTGAAGGAGTGCCAAAAGAATCAGCGACAGGCGCAGACGATAGCAGAGCGATCCCAAATCAACATGAAGCAGTGGGTTTGGATGGCTTGCTCTTTGATCGCAGTCCTAATTGCTATCATTGTCTACTTGATGCGATGAGTCACCTCGGATGAAATGAAGATGTGTGTACCTAGATAGAGAAGTTCATGTCTTCTACAGACCTCTAGACAGCAGAAACTTCTAGGCAGAGGAGAGCACATTCATGGCCACGTACATTACGCAGTAATGCCAATACTGATGAGAGATTTCTGAGTGCTACCACTTGACCACTCAACACTGTCTAGACTGCAAGTACCAATTGACCATTGCCCCCCAGCCCTAAGAACCATGTATCGGCTGAGACCCTTACACTACGAAACCTCTGCCTTACACCCACGGCTCGTACCTATACATATGTGCCGGTCCCTATTCTAGCTAAAGCCGATCCTCGCTTACACGAAGAGGAATTCTGACTCTGTTTAGTCTCTAGACAACCTATGGGTCATTGTTACGCGTTAGGAAAGCTACGATGGAGAGCTAGCTCGTTCGCGTCCCACCAACGAAAAAAGTAAACATCAATATCACCTGGGCATTAATTTAAACTAGCCCATTTTGAAGGTATATATTCGGTCTGTGGGTCAGTCAATAAATAAGGTCATTAACGGAAAAAGAACATTTGAGGAACACGGATTCCCCTCGGTCCAAAACCAAGTCCCAGGAGCTCTCAATAAAATTCCTCTCCAGCGCTCGCGATTCTCCTAGTACTATCATTATACCCAAAAAAACTCGAGTATGTAACTACCTATGTATTTTAGCTATAATATTACTGCTGTGTATCCATACAAGTCCATGCTTAGACAACCTTGGAAGTATACGCGTCGTAAACGTGGTATCATGGCATTATTGATACCTCAACAACGATAAATAGGTAGAGAGCTCAGAGCTGTAGCCTGTCCCTAGTTAGTACCTATCGAGAAATTGATCCGGGCTGGGTGGTTAGGTTAGGACTAACCAGAGTGTTCCTAGGCAACCGCGCGTAGCTATGGATTGTTTTGACTACTCTTAGAAGTCCTCTTTTCAAGTTAGAAAACCCTTGCGTCGCGTCCGCCGGTCTAAACAAGATGTTCGAAACCTGCACCCCGTCAGTAAAGATTAAAATCTACTGGTAAGCCATGCTCTCGAGGTCCTATAATGCCATCACCCCCCAGCATCACTCATCCCGGCAATATGGTACCCCATAAAGTAATGCGTTCCGTGGATCTAAGCGGCTTGAACAACACTAGTGCAGGAGGACGCTTAAGGGATAACGCGGCGAATTTCCTGAAGAACTGCGGTGCGTGTGCTCCCCACGGTTCCAATACACACCAGCACTCATGAGAGAAAGCTACTGTTGGGCCACACTGGCAGTGCGAGTGCCGCTAGTGACTTGCCATGGCGATGACGCCGAGAATCCAACCCGACTTCCGCCCCCTCCGCGGAGCGAGGATTAGCCGATCTATTCCCTCCTGTAAGAAGCCAACCAAGGCGCTCTCAGGGCCGGTATCAATTCATTTCCAAGGATTTTGGGTGACGAAAGATCACAAGGTATACCGTGCCCTCGGCGCGTACCCGTTACAGATACGCACAATCCTTGTAATCAGCTCCAGAGGTCATTGTGAATTGATTGCCAGCCCTGAGTGCGATACCCCAATATAACTTCTAAGAGGGCTCTCAAAAGATCCAGGCACATTTTAATGAAAACTCGGTAGTGACGAGGCTGGCAGAGGGATATTTGGCAAGAAAAACGAGATCGGGGGGACTTACTCTAATGTTAGATGGAGGCGCGCCGCTCGAAGTAATCGTAGGCGTCTGATATCCGAAAGAAAGGTTATGTTGTTAGTATGTCTAGATGAAGTTGAGGATGGATGAAAATAGAACTTCGGGTGTTTGTTGATGTAAGGTATTAAGTTGCTGGCTGGTATGATAATTGCAGGGGAGAAGTAAGTTTGGGTGTGTGCAAGTAGGATGAAGGGAAGAAAGGTAGAAAATTAGAAGTGCGTGTTGAGTGTAGGAGCATGTCAACTGGTAGATTGGGTGTTGAGGATTGGGGTGGTCCATGTGTACATAGGCGACGAACGCGTCTGCGTTCCCAGGCAGTGCCATATCAACGTGAGGTTCGTAGCATGCGTTATGGTAGTGTTAATTGACTTCAGGCAGTAGAGTGTGTTTGAATAAGAGGGGATTATCCTTGATGCTACCATGATGTTAGGGGAAGGGGTGTGAGAAGGAAAGGAAATTTGGGAGAAGAGATGTAAAAATAAAAGGTATGGGGAGAAAAGTTGTAGAATGGAAGAGAGATGGGAAGAAGAGGTGTGGGAAGAAGAGGTGTGGGAAGAAGAGGTGTGGGAAGAAGAGGTGTGGGAAGAAGAGGTGTGGGATGGGGCCAGTATTTATAGGAAGATAGAAGGGAGGGCTGATTTAAATCATCACGTACGTACCTGCCTGCCTTTACTGATTTAATTTTTCAAAAATCAGAAAATCAGAGCCGCACAATAAAACAATTTAAATCAAACTGGATATTAGTAGGTAACGAATCGCAAACTAACCTCAAAATGGGCACATCCGCAGCAACTGCTTGGTAGTTGTTCCTTCCATTTCTATGGATACATACAGTACATCAAATTACTAGGTAAATAGAATATATTTTACAATACACTGAAGAGCAGAATTATTTTTGAATGCCAAACTTGGAATTGGATTCAATGTTTTCAGTGCGTAGAATTAATTGATGTCAGTCCCGATTTATTATCACTCACGGAAGCCACGTACCAGATGAAAAAAAAATATAACCATCAACAACGTGACTTCCTTATTGACCATATTTCAATTTGAATCATCCATAGATCTCGATTAATTAATTCCAACGTCCATCAACGTACAGTAGCAGCATTTCTAATAGCGGACTAGTTCACCATCAGGCACCAGCGTACAAGGTGTCTCCAAGAAGGACTACCCCTATTTCCTCGTACGTGATAATTGTTAAATCACTATAGAACCCTAGAGGGTGATTTCGACACAGGAAATATCAAATTACACCCTGCAATTCTAGTACCGTGACTTAAATCCATCTAATTGTTCGGTTACAATACTTGTTCCTACTATTGTCTTGACTTAAGGATAGGAGGATGTATATAAAAGACTGAGCACGTAGGTATTAAAACATCTCTAGAATAGGTTAATCATCACAAAATATAAGCACTCTGAGGGATCCCTAGGTATTAACAATGTTATCATCATCATCCTGACTAGATCCTAATAACGTCTATCCTTAAAAACGTTACCTTGTGGATTTACCCATGGTGACTATTTACCGGGAGGTCGGGCTCTGTTAGCTATCTTGACCCTTGGTTTCCGTATAGGAGCGCCCCCCTTCTAGATGGGATGTTAACAGGAGATAAACGGCCGTTTCGGTATTGTAGTCTTAGCTAGGTAGGAGTTGATACTCCTCGTGCAAAGGCATAGCAGTGTGGTTTCTCAATAGACTTATGGACCCGCGTTGCGGCAATATTAATCTATTATCCCCAAGCTAACGCGTATGATATCAGGCGGTCCCTTAGCCATAGGGCTAGAATGTGTGACGACTTCGCCTATACGGCTGTACTGAGGATGCTGACTGGAAGCTTTCCTGAGGCGAACTGTGGATGATAGAATACATCAGCAAGGTAAAACATTCTCCATCCTCGTCGTTAAGCCTGGTGTTCACAACCAATTTCTGGATTACAATGGTCAATAATGTTGGTGGAGGAAAATCGGAAGTGAAGACATTTGGGAGCAGATGTTTCGACTGATGAACGAAGTAATAAGTCTCGTCTCTCTGGGGAAGTTCCCCCTTACAATAGCGCGGTGTCTACGATCAAGGCAGAGAAATGTGTTGGTACGTTGGCTAACATACTGGTAGATGTAGTGTAGAACTGAAAGGGGCTAGCTAGCAAAACTATAATGTCTACTGTTTTACCTGGCTGAGCGCTGAATTCTTGATACTTGCTTATGAAACTTGGAGGCATTTGACCTCCATATATATCATTATAGGCTACGTAGAAAGTAGATTCCCAGATACTTTGACAAGATTGCGTTCATGACCTGTCGTTGTTGTAGCATAGTTATGGCGCGTCGTTGTTGCTGCGGCTCGGTCAGGGGTCCGATAAGATAAGAGATTATGTATAGTGGGTACCTACCTGTACCTAGCGGGTGGAACCTTGGTGGCCTGGCCACCAGTCGCAGTGGACGTATTGCTACGCGGCGCCTGGAAGCTTACAACACTTACACGAACATCTTCGTCTTTGGGTTTAACATACCACTTTCAAAACATCAGAACTGTGTATCTGGGCATGCCACAATATGGCGCCGCCATCCCCAAATACTAGCAAGCGAAAAGCGGAGGAGAAATCTATATCTCCCCCTCCCTTAAAGCGTAAAGCTCAAGCTAGCATATCAAGTTCGTGTGTAGCCTACTAAAAATACCTACTGTACCACTACCACTTATACGATCTGCTTTGCTAACTGAGTCACCGGCATAAACAGAAGGCGCGGTAGCTAATTTCTTCACCCCGACATCTCAGAAGCCGAAAGAGCGAACGACCTGGAGCGAACGCGCCCCTGACGATGATACACCACCTACTCTATTAGTGGGCCGTTACGAACCCGAGAAGACGGACGAGTCAGACCGAAGAAAGAGAAGGAAGATAGCTGCATTCGACTTGGTATGGCTCTGAGTTACCCGGCCTGGCATTGCGTCGCAATGGTATATGATTGTAGCCTTGAAAGCTAACAATCGACTCTCAGGACTCAACCCTAATCACGTCAGCCTCAGGCAAGAAATTCGCCGATAGTCCCAGCGACTGGAAGTGGTGGGACGCGAGCGTGCCATCGCGCCTACGAAAACTCCATACGGAAGAAGAGTGAGTGCTGCTACGCGCCCCATCCTCGGTTCGGGCTCGTACCGGTCTCGCTTACACACAGCTCATCCACAGCTACCAGATCGTGATCCTCAGCAACCAAGGCGGGCTGACACTGCACCCGGACCCGAACTCGAAAGCGCCGAAAGCAGGAAGCAAAGCCAAAGTCGCCAACTTCAAGCAAAAATGCGGCGCCGTGCTGGCGCAGCTCGACATACCGACGACCGTGTATGCGGCCACGGGACGCGACATCTTCCGCAAGCCGCGGACTGGCATGTGGGATGAGCTATTTCGGGACTACGGCTTGCGCGAGGACGAGATCGATCTCGAGGGCAGCATGTTCGTGGGCGACGCGGGCGGCCGCACGGCACAGCTGAAAAATGCGGAGACGGGCGCGCCGGCTGTTGCGAAAGATTTTAGCTGTTCGGATCGCAACTTTGCGCATAACGTGGGTATTGCCTATAAGACACCCGAAGAGTTCTTCCTGGATGAGCTGCCGCGCGAGTTCGTGAGGGACTTCGATTTGACCTCCTATCCATACTCCGAGACGAACGCGGATGGTGGCGGCGGCGGGGTCTTATTTGAGAAGACTAATAAACAAGATATTGTCATATTCTGCGGCCCGCCGGGTGCCGGAAAGAGCACTTTCTACTGGCGGAATCTTAAGCCGCTGGGTTATGAGCGGGTGAACCAGGACACGTTGAAAAGCCGAGCCAAGTGCTTCAAGGCCGCGACAGATCTCCTTGGGGGAGGGAGCTCGGTTGTTATTGGTGGGTATTTTGTTGCTTCTACCCGATCCATTCTGTACTATCTTCCAACTCTATCCTCATCCATATTCCTCCACTATTCATCACTTGGAAGTTACATGTGCTAACAGGGAAAACTAGACAACACAAATGCCGACGCGGATGGTAGAAAGGAATGGGTAGAGCTTGCACGGAAATACGATGTGCCAATTCGCTGTGTCTGGTTTAAGGTTCCCAAGACGCTGTGCGAGCACAACGATGTCGTCCGGGCCCTCAACAAATCGGTATGTGTGACCAATTCATTCTACCTATGTGGATGTAGTACCGCACATCGAGAAACGTTTTGCTGACTACCTACAACTACAGATGAACCCAGAGGCTCGTACAGCACTTCCCGGCCTCGCGTTCAATGGCTTCTTCTCCCGCTTCAAGGAACCGAAAGCCAAGGAGGGCTTTCAGGACGTTATCGAGGTCGAGTTTAAGTTCCGTGGAACGAAGGAGGAATATGCTATTTGGGGGCGTTACTGGTGCTAATATCAATATACCCTGAGCTCCAAGTTAATCGTATAATAATATAATTCGATTTATAACAATCTAGGCAGAGTTATGAAAGGTGTGAGCCTCGAGATTGTTTATCCGTGGACGGGATGTTGTAGACGCTGACAGACTGATACACACTCGTCACAGGCATTAATCTGGTGGAATGACATGTTTAATCTAGTGATTGTTGAATTTTATCTACTGGCAGATCGTACATAGACCAAGGAAAGTAAGCAGTCTCCCACCCTCGCACTCGACCACGGGGTATCTGGTCTGTCATAAACTGCGATCTCCTATCCTATCGTCGTCTCATCTTCGTTGGATTGCTCCATGGCCCCGAATGATCAACCCATAAGCGCCAAACTCATGCTAAGCCTTTTGTGGTGACCACGGTATAAACAGGGGCTCTGTCTCTCTTTTGACGCACCTCCAATGCTGGGAATGAATTGCAATACGCCTCCCACGTCTTGGAAAAAGCCATTCGCGTTATTAGTTATGGGAGCCCATGCGAGGTAACCGGTCCTGGGTGCAGTTGATTCACCGAACCGGCATCCTCCCCCCCTTCCCTTAAAGGGTCATGACGCCATGCCCGCCAGGATGCTCGTTGTTCGTCGTCGCCGACCATCGAAATCATTAACCATCAGCAGCAAATCATACACAGCTCACGCGTGTCCGCTTGCTCGCTCGCTCACTTTCCCACCCGCCCATCGTTCTGCTCTATTACCGAGTCCACGACATGGTATGATTCCTCATGTTGTCACGGGAATATCCGCGCGTTATACTCAGCAAGGAACAGCACGCGCTCAACCGAACAGTGTAGCGCCGCCCGTCTCGACTGCCTCGATCTCGGCGGCAGTGAGGGGGACGCGACGGAAGCGCTCGGGTAGCTCATTACGGTCGAAGTAGACACCCTTGGGGGGTTCGACAGAGCCGAGGTGAGCAGCAGACTGAGAACCAATACCGCCCGCTGTGGCAATAGACTTGCGCAGGGGCCCGTGTTGTTGAGCGTGGTCGCGGTAGGAAGAGAAAGAAGCGTGCGAATTTCCACCGTTTTGGCCGTTGCCGAAGCCCGCGGGAAGTGCGCCCGTGGGAGAAGCAGGGTGCGGTTGTGGCGTGTGGTCTACTTGTTCTGTTGAGCGAAATGTTAGCTACGGGTTGTTACGGAATGTGGGAGCTTCTGTGCCGAGGTTTCTGGCTAAGGGTTTACAGCATATGAACGTACCAGGAATGGATCGCTTGCCGATAAAACGGATCAAGGGAGTGCGCTCGGCGTGGACTGCCGCTTGGCGCAAGACACGAGTGGCATACATTGTGAATTGGTATATGGATATGGAGATGTGAGGGTGGTTAAGTGCGAGGTTTTAGAAGGGAGGGAATTTTAATCCTCTTTCTTCTGTCGGCGTTAGAAATTAATAGTAGTAGCCGAAAGTTATGTGAGCAAAGCTTGGACTTTTAGTTGGGGGAAAACACGATAGCGATAGTCGGCGGTGGTAAGTAAGCAAGGCGTATGTACGTATGAATAGCAATGATCAGATGGTTTTGACAGCGAAACACTTCACGAGGCTTTTTAGGCGAGAGTATAATAAATGGGCTGGGCGCAGATATTATTTGGGAGGAGTGAATAAGAGGAATAAGAGAGAAATCACGTAAAAAGTTCTTGATCTTGGTATTTCCGAGTTCCACGCCCAACTTCTTAAATTGTGGGATGGAACGACTAGTACAATGAACTAAAGCTAGGACGAACGGCCGTTGGCGCCGATGGTGGAATCAACGCCCAATGGGGGGGAACCTTGCTTGGGAAGGGGTAAGGATTGTAAGAGTGGTAATGATCTTGCTTGGCTAATCATCGTAATCAACTCATGTCAATTTGGTGACTGCCTGCGTGAGTTCTCTGCAATTGTTCCTGCTAATCGTTGCTAATCGTACCACTTCCGGAGCTATCGGTGGATACCGATCTTCAATATGGCCAGGTAGCTCTTGCGATGTTCGGACTTTGGGGTTTTTGTGTCCAAATGCAATTGCCAATTGTTTTAGACTTTCTAGCCCTATTTTTCTTAGTGCCATTGGTGTCATCTCTGGGCGAGATCTTTCTGTGCATGCACTACATACGCTACCAATTGCACTGCATAATCCCATGCGCCCTCTCGTGACACCCCCCTTTCGCACTCTCGAAGAAAATTAAAATAATCTAAACAACTTCTATAATGTTACCGAAAAAGTGTCTTATTTGATACCCTGAACCTGATTTTGCTAAGAGAAGAGTTATACAAACAACGTCACCTAGGCTACACCTAGGTAAGTTACCGCTCCTACAGGATGGGGTATTATATCATTGGTAACGACATACAAAGTAGTCGCCGGCACAGCCCGTGGAATCTGGGATGGCACAGATCTCACGGTAAGACCCTTTCTACATTTTATAGTGACACGAATACGTCGACCAAGATTCGTGACGTAATTACTAATCCTTCATTCCTTTGGTGGCGTAAGGCAGAACAGTTCAGTTGAGAGCTGTCCATCCCCTTGATTCATATTCGATATATCATTTTCTCAAACGTTGAGTTCAAGCAAACACCAATCCCAATACCACTCGCATATACCTGCAACGCCCAGACCCCGTTCTACGGAATTGTGTGGCGTTGAGCCTCTAATCCATTAGGTAGACGTGCATGCAGCAGATGCGACATCCCACCAATCCGACCTGAGCTGCATGGTAAGAATCCTCGTGGGTTCGTGGGTAACTCCGGGGCCTGCGGGGGTGGTCTGCCCACATTTTGAAGGATTGGAGGCACCGGGGTGTTCGAGATTTGCGTCGAATGTCAGCAAGAGCTCCTATCTCACCGAATAGCCATCGGAGATAACACCAAATGTCCAATTGATCTTACTATCCTCCTATTCGAGCCTTGCATATAATCTTACGATCGAATCTATGGTCTTCCATTTGAACGGGACGCCCGGGGAAAGTTGCGCATGACCCGCGCTCTCTGAGACAACCTTGGAAGTGTATCACAATTTGACAGTCCCCCGACGCGTCCCGAATGTTTTCTCTACTGGCGGATCACGGGTGCCGACTACCGAGATCGTAACTCAACGTTTACAGCATATTGTTTGGTCAAGTCATGAACGGCGCTTGGTTATATAGCAGCCAGGCACCTAGGCACCCATCTAGTAATTGACAAGATGTCTTCATACGGGGATTGGATATGCCACCTAAAGAACCATCATTTGTTGCAACACTATCGATGCCCATGTTTCTCAGCAGCCAGTCGTGCTCTACTGCAGCCACCCGAAAGCCCAGAGTTTAGCTTCGATGCGGTGCGAGGCGCCAAGACGAGCAGACATCGCCTCCCCAACATTTGAAGACTGTATTATGTATCTATTGGCCATCGTTATTTGATAAGAGAGAACCTGAAGGTTGCCACTCCTTTAACGGCCTGAGGGAACCGTGGAACTCTAGATAAACCGGTTGATGCCTTACACAATATCGCTACATGGTTATCTTGATAGTGCCTACCACCGTTCCTTGCCCCATAGCATAAGCCAAGCCATGCGATATGGTAACCCTCATACTAAGCCCATAGGTATACTTTATTCTCAAAGTCCAAAACGCTCTATCGGCATCGGCACCCGGGATGAAACTCACCACTTTGCTGTGACCTCTTCGGCACGCTTGGTAGAGTGGGTCTCGGCCGAGGTCGTCCGATGCGTTATTGAATGCTGAGAGCTTCGACACCCGTGTGGCGTCGTTCGCCCGATAGGCGAAGAGGCGTAGAACCCCACGGCGCCGTGCCAAGCCCGACTTCGTCTCGTTTTTGAGGAGCTTCGCGTAGGTCTATTCTAGACCCTTACAATTGCATGATCTCTATTTAGCCTTTACATAAATCGCTAAGTACGCAATATCTATCAAGCCATCGCGTGCGGCTAATACTAGCGCGCTAAAAAATGAGTAAGGCCTTGCCTAAAGAGGCAATCCGAAAGCTCTCCGTAGTGTAGTCCCCGCCCTCCAAACGCGTCTTTTCACGATGGCTCGCATTAGAGACGTACTTGCGATGTCGTAGCTTGGCATACCTTATGTTTGCCAGCTTGACGTAAGGTTGAGTTCCATAGGCCAGCGGCTACACACCATCTATCATGATGCAATGCGTACCGGACCTCACAATCGATAGGCCCAGACGACGATTTATCATCAGCCCCTATTCCGGACCCGACATCAGTCCCACCCTATAAGACTGCACGTGTGAGCTTAACTCGATAAGACACGACAATGAGGTGCATTTCCGCGATCTAGGTGTAGAGCTTCTACGACCTAATAAACAGTTGTCATTTATGTACACACTATTCCCGCCTCTCTATCGATACCGACATGATTTCAGCAAAGCCATTGCGCAATACCAAGCGGGGCGCCCTGTTCCCCATCCCCAATACCATACGGCGATCAATGAGAGGTATCTGTACTTGAGACTATCCGCCGGGGTATCATGCCTTCCGCCTTAGACACCAAGTGCTGTGGTACGTCGGGTATCGTGGGCCGACATACAGTCTCTTTCTTATTCCCGTGAAGACTGGCAGTTTCCACGTGGCCCCTAGCAAGGCCAGCATGTTAGTTGCATTTCAAAATCATAAGTAATTCTTCGTTTCTCTATCTATCTATAATTACAGGCACGGCGGTGACCCGATGGAAGCTCCAATCCGGCGGTAAATTGGCGTATCAGCGTTTACCATCCACCCCTTCCCTCGTAGCCATTTGCGCGTACCATGTCGCATAGATGCATAGAGAGCTAGCTGAGGAGAGAGGTGCCCTTCAAGATACCATCCCAGATATAGAGTATTCAGCCGAAGACAACACCACCATGGTCTCTGCCATCTGGCACTCTCGAAGAACCGAAAAGACGGCGTTCTTGGAAAGCAATAGGGCTGCAGATGGTAAACCCGGTGTGTATGAGGCTGTCAGCTTGATGGCTGCCAATCTCAGAATTATGCCAACATTCTTAGCGTGCATACTGCTACAGTAGCAATTCGCGATAAGGCAGCAGCCGTCTTCGTCGATCGGACCCAAGTAAGTGAGGTACCTCCTAAGTATGAATGTTGATTGAAAGAGCATCTGTGTTAGAGATAGGAGGGGAAACACTATGAATAGGGGTTAGCACAGAGCTACCGGTAGTTGACTTCAGACAATGAGGATAGAGAACCGAACCAAAATTTTGTGATACGGAGTTTTTATTTTCGGGGTCGACTAAGAATCATCGAAATCACAATTTCTCAACATTACGATGTCCTCGTTACCAGTCCCGACTGTTTCATTGTCATCTCTTACCTGCTGTCCCCGCCCGAAAACTCATTCAAGGTCTGGCGCATAGCAGACTCAGGGGTATTCGCATACACACGACCACCAACGCCATTGACAATATGCGTGATCTCGCTTCCCGGGGTACCCGTGAGCCACACAGTGGTCATGTGATGAAGCTTAACGCCCTCGACCTCAGGGACTTCGATAGCATTTTCGAGCTTTGTAGGGGAGTCGCGGAAGTACGAGTAGATGCCCAAGCCCCAAGCTTCGTGACTCGTTACATTATCAGCGACCTTGTATGATGGAAATCCATTCGTTACCCCGTTCCTATTGCGGCCCATCCATGATTTCTGGTCGGGCGGGTCATACGGGATCTCGGATTGGTAGAAGTAGAGACGGCCTCCGTTCCCGTTCCAAAGTGTCTGGTGCTCCTTATGATGCTCGTTGAACAGGCCGTATATCGTCACGTTATTGCCATTGACCACAATACCGTTTCTCGTGGGGTTAGCGTCCCAAGCTGCACCGTCGCCGTGGTCTGCGCGCCATAGCCATAGCTGGTCCCCGACTACGTTGTTGCTGTTGATGACAATGCCTACGTCATTCTCCGTGCAACCAGCGGTTCGCACTGTTAAGTCGTATAGGAAAGTAGGGTTCGAGGCATGATTGGCGGAACTGTTCGGCGGTCCGACCTCAACAAGTGACGGCGAGTTAACCTCGCTCGCGTCGATTATGAGGCCTGCAAGTGTCACCCCATCTACGTCCGCTATGGTCAGGGCCGGCTGGCCAGTCATGGGAATAAGCGAAGGCATTCCTAAACCAAGGATGATAGTATCGGCCCGGGAGATACGTAGTGCATCATCAAGCTTGTATATGCCTGGCGTGAGGAGGATGTGCTTCCCAGAATCTAGTGCTGAGTTAATTAAAGCGGCATTTGATGTAGATGGTTGAGCGATGTAGAACTTGTCGATAGGGATAGAATGGCCGGGCGTTGAGGAACCATTCGCCCAGCTAGGTCCTTGCGTGTTAGTTTTCAACGCAGGTACGAAGACTTCATACTGGCTTAGAGAGTTGATATATAGATACGGTTTCTCGCGGATGAGGGGGGTATGATCCACGGTGGTATAGGGACAGACTGGGAAATCATCTTGGCTGGGTGCGTTGGAGTCGCCAACAAACACCATATTCCATACGGCGTTCGCCCAACTACCATATCTATTGTTGCGTGACAACCATTGCTGTTGAGAGCCAGGTAGAACCTGCCCATCGACTATTGAATCAGCCATGAACCCTCCTGAAGCCCACCCTCCGGCACCAGTTGCCGGGTCTACTTGGAATAACCAAAGGCCATTGGAGCTTCGTATGTGCATACGGCGCAGTGGCGCGGCCTGAGAGACAGCTACCGTCGTGGTATTATTAGTCTCTTGCGAAGCATTGATGGAAAAGTTCTCGAATGAGCGCCAGAAGTTGCACGTAGCGTTACGGTTTGGCATCCAGTATGCTGGTACGTTGGCACCTCCCTCGATTAACACGTCGTCCGGATTCTGGCCAAGGCCCGCAACTTGGGTATAAAACCCAACGTCGAAGAGGACGTTATATGTGCCTGGCTTGAAGAGAAGTGCATACCGCTCGTTGCTGAACTCGTTAGCCTCCATCTGCTTGAAGATAGCCGTTACTTTAGCTTGAATATCAGCAGCTGGCATTCGCGGGTCGAAGACGTAAACGTTGGGCCCGAGAAAAGTTGCGTTTGCCGTAGTGATGGAACTATTATCGGCAGCGACGGGGACGATTGACTTTGGAAGCTGAGAAGTTCCAAAATCGTTCCAATACCTCTCTGTCACTAGCCTCAAGTTTCCTGCAGAAGCCTCCTTGAGGCCTCCACAGGCGACACTTGCACCCATTTCTATCTCTGTATCTACTTGGTCTGTCGTGGGGCTCTCGAATTTATAGTGTTGTAGCTCTGGCTTCACGAGACACCCATCGATAGCCCAATCCGGAACGGCTTCCTCGTAGACCACATCCTTTTCTTGTCGCATCATTTCAATAAGTTCCGCACTAGTCTTGCCATCAACCTGACCCTGACTAAACATGGTCCTCGCGAATGCACGGATGCTATTCACCCTTGCATCCTCGCAGCATCGCCAAATCAGGTAACTCAGTGCCTCCTCGATGTTTGGTACAGTAAAGACGCGCGACTCGAAGTGAGCCCAGTCATCCAGTGTTCTACGATTTGATTTTGCACGAGAAGCACCAAGATGTTCATTGAATCGCACACTGCAATATGCTGCAGCTAGGGATGCAAGTTTCTGTATGTGCTCGTCGCAGAACTGCACACCGCCTTTAGGGAACACTAGTATAATCTTATCAGAGTAGGTGTAAGCAATAGTAGCGCGCGGGAAGTAGTCGAGAAGTAAGTCGTTGCACGTAGAGACAAAGGCATTATGGATACACTGATCGAACCGCTGTCGGAGGTGTAGCTTCGACGTGAAGTGCGAGAAGTTGTGACCATTTAGGTGAAGTATAATGGGACTAGAGGTGGGGAGTCGGGTATCAAATGCAGCTTCGTACTGCTTCATTCGATCAGTAAGGTCCATCGTGTCTAGATTTCTGCCAGAGAGGCGTCTTATGTTGTTTTGACATTCATCTATCTTGGCGTGAAAAGGTTGAAAGTTGCACTGACGTTAGTTGAGGTGAGGCAGTGATGTCAACTCGTCAAATTAGGTACCTTCGGTTTCCTCCGTGAAACCCACTAAAGCCCGGCGCGGGTGTCCGTGCGCCGCAATTCCACATAGCCGGATTTAGCAGCACCCGAAACGGACCGATGAAGTCCTTCCGCTTCGACGAGTACCTCTGCAATGTAGGATTCGTGCTCTTAAGTTCACGTGCTTAAATCTCTACCGTCTAAAATGGCGTTTAAGTAATTACGGATGGATAAATATTTAGTGTATTTGCGAAGGATCATGTCAACGGTTCACTCGCTCATTAGTCCGAACCCTTTTTTCGGCCGATCCTCTCTAAACAATACGTTATAAATTCCGGGTATGCTAGGTAAGGGTAATGGATACAGATTAGTCGCCATAACAGAGGAAAAATTGAGAAATATAGAAAAATCTCTCATAAATCCATCAAAAATCGAGTACGCTTTGCCGTGTCGATTTCCTATGTGCCCTCGTTCCGTGAATATCTATATCTTCGTCCGTTCCCATATTACCCTCGGTATCCACGCTCTGAGTAGTCCTATTGATATTGAATAGAATTTTTTGTGGAACCATTTTCATTTGAATGGGCTCACTGTTGTTACGAGTCAACCTTATATTCGGCCGGAACCTGTGCAAGTATTATTTCTCTTGTAATATCTTTAGAGTATTCAGACGAAATATCACATGAGCGCTTAACTACTGTTTAACCCACGTCGATCCACTTTGGCGCGTATAGATGTCTGAAAACAAGTCACCGAAGGCGCTTAGCTTGTTTGTCTCAGTGTGTGACCCTCCTAAATTGACAATACCCACCAATACCTACCATACTTCTCCAATGCCGGAGTAGGACATTGTGTACCGGTATTACGAAGATATGTGTCTAGGACTTTATGCGTGATGATATTCGAAAAGCTCCGACAACGAATTTCGACAAGACTATTGGATATCTGGATATAGTTTTACTAGCACCTTTTCTCCCTGGATAGAGAATGGATACACAAACTTTGACTGCCTGGTAGAATGAGTCACTGCGTCCAAGATACTGCCTCATCTTGTATTACACTCATCGATCCGAAGAAATACATGATGGCCAAGTCAAGAGCCCTAGTATGGATATGTCTAAGAGAACTGAGGCGTGAATGCCTTGGATCTTCGTATAAAAATGTTGCGCTGCCTCTCTTCATAGCTCGTTTTCTCTTAAATTCCAAAGGGGAAAATAATTTAAGTCAAGTCTCGCGAGATAGAGATTCGCTTTTTTACGGCTACCAACTATTTATCTTACACCATGAATGATCAAGCCGCTAGTAGCACCCGTTGTGCCAAAGACGGTTGCAATGCCTGGGCAGTGGCCAAGTCACGCTTCTGCAAAGACCGTAAGTAACCCCCAAGCTATATACTCAGAGTTAGACATTAATTCAAGTCGACTATATTCATAGATCAAAACTAGGCTGAGATCTTAGTTTCGAGACTTAAACTTTTGATAAAAGACTTTATTTCCGACTAGAATTAGAGTGCAAGAAAGGGGAACTGGAGGTATAAGCTAGAATGGGATGTTGGGGGTTGGTTTGGTTTGATGTTGCTTGTTAAAGAGGCTTCGCTCACTCAGTACTGTATTAATCATATTGATTCCCTAAACAGGACGATAACATGACGGAAAGTCTAGGTGCGACACCTCGTGGTGGTCATCTTTCTCTTCTCAGAAGATCTTGAAGTGGCTCTTCATAACTATATTGTTTCAAAGCGGCTTCTGATAGAATAGCATTGAATATTTAGAGTTCCTACCCAGGTACTTACATGTAGGATGTTGTGATAGGTACGTCTAACTCCTTATACCGACTACCTAGGTAAGTGCGTCCCCCCGCCCCGCTAAAGAAAGGAGAGTGCAGTACTTCTTCATACTTACTCAATTACATATCCGAGCAATCTTATTGGCGTTAACGCATCTATAGAAGTTATTGTGTTTCGCAATATTACTCTAATAGAGCCTCGTCCCCACATTTTTTGGTATTTAGACTCGATAAACGCATCTTCTTAATCATAGAGTTGCGTGAATCTATACTGCATCACAGACGGACGTTGGTTTTATATACTGCTATATTTGGGACAGAGCGACCAACAGGTTATAATCTCTCTCTTGTAGTCGCTCTCTCGTAATCGCTTTTTTCGTAATCGTTTTCTCGTAATCGTTTCTCGTAATCGCTTTCTCATCATAGTCTCTTAGCGGCATCCGGGAAAAGGATTCTTATGGAAATGATCTAGGGGCATAACGACGAAGCCTTCGAACAGATCATTGGAGTAGATAGATAACCGAACTAAAATGGGGATACCCGAAAATTGTGTCTATTCATCCCCTGTCATATTCGGCGCGCGTAGAACCGACGGGATGAGAAGACAGTCGCACATACTTAAGAATATGCTAGGATTTGATTTTTGTTCAAAACACGGAATAATCTTATTTAGCTTCTTAAGCATAACCCCTAATGAATACCTATCCGTGTGGAATATATGGCTTATGGAATATATGAGCGCAGTTGCTGCTGGGTACCGTGCCTCATTGGAATGAAGCCTGTCTAGGTACAGAGACCTGTACCCCGCTTTGCTAGGCAAAAAGGGGCTGCTATCACAGTCACTAAATCAAATAAACGATCCCATCACCAACACCTAAATGTATTAATAATATGTCCACGGCTATGTTTGGTTCTGTTTAACCCATACTGCGCCAGCTTAATAATTGAAGTTACACCCCTACAGGTATCCCCTCAATACGTTCTACTTTCATTGATTATAAATCCAGCTTTTCATTCGTCAATATTTACGACCACCAACTAGACCCCAGCTCAGGCACCAACAGGGAAGTATTCTAGATTAACAGGGATTAGTCGCCAGCGAACAACAATGGCACTGTATCTATGGACGGGGTAGAGATTCAACTCATATAGCATCGTGCGACCATTCTTATTCATAATCATTTTCAACTTGATTTCATCTTATACGATGTGAATTTCTATTCAAGATAATACAGAATGCCTTCTGCGGTGATGAATCCACTCTTTTTAAGGGTCATCACATCCCTTATCGTAGCCTTAGCAGCAATATTTCTATATCAAGGCTATACGCACCGATCCAGAGTAAGGTCATTGAAAATGCAGGGGATTGTGAGTCCAACTTCCACCATAAATATGTTGAGAAGCCTTCTGACTTCACGAACTGGCAGCCGATTCTACCCCATTCTCTACTCTTTGGTCACTTACCTATCTTTGCCGATTTTCGTAAAGAAACCCCTCCAGATGTTAATATTTACGTCTTCCATACTTGGCTAGCTGAGAATTATGAAAAGTATTTCCCGGGAAGTGGTAGTCTGCCTCCAGTAATTTACTTAGACCTCTGGCCACTGACAAGCTCTCTGGCAATGGTGACCGATCCAGGAGCTGCCTCACAATTTACAGTAACTCAGAGGTTACCGAAAGTTGGCATTGTTAAGGAATTCATAAGCACACTAACTTCGTGTATTGATATTTTAACCACCGAAGGCCAGGCATGGAAAACCTGGCGGTCTAGATTCAATCCTGGATTCAGTCAACGGAACCTGACTACAATGCTCCCCGAGATCATCGAAGAAGTCACGGTTTTCGTTGATGGACTCAAGAAACTGGCTGGTGCCAGTGGCAGTTGGGGTCCCGTCTTTCAACTTGAAGAGAAAACCACAAACCTCACATTCGATATCATTTGCAGGGCGACACTGTAGGTTATCAGCTACCATTGTTAGCTTAGACACTAACCTTTAGCAGCGACATGCGTCTTCATGAGCAGTCGAGAGAGTCGGATAGCCCTTTGAAAGGAGCCTTAATAGACCAACTTCGTTTGATGGGGATCATGCGGAATGTGGCGAGGGGAATCCTATTTGGCCGTATGCCTTGGCATAATGCATCGGTCGCCCGCAATAACAACACAATGCGCGATATCCTACTTCCTCAGATAAAGAAGAAGATTCAATCTGGGGAATATAACACCCATAAAAAGACCGTTATCGATCTTGCTATAAAGCATTTTGAGGAGGACGGCCAAAATATTCCAACAATGAAGCTTGATACTGCTGCTGTATTCATCGACAGACTGATCGCCAACCTCAAAATGTTCCTCTTCGCCGGACATGATACCACGGCTGCGGCAATATGTTTCATGTTCAAGCTACTACAAGATAATCCCGAATCTCTAACGAAGCTTCGGGAAGAGCATGATACAGTACTTGGATTGGACCCAGAGAAGGTAGCTGAGGTATTGACGAAGTCGCCTCACCTTCTTAATTCACTTCCATATACATTGGGCGTTATAAAAGAGACACTACGGCTATACGCCATCGCCGCGACCATACGCGAGGCTCCTCCCGGATTCTGCTTGACGGTGTCAGCAGATTCATCTATAAGATATCCAATGGATGGCTTTGGATTATGGGTATCGGCTCCTTGCATACAACGACATCCGTCATACTGGCCAAGACCCAATGAATTTCTACCCGAACGTTGGATGGCGTCTAATGGCGACCCCTTATACCCCTCTAGCAGCTCTTGGGTGCCCTTCTCACTTGGGCCACGAAACTGTATTGGGATGGAACTCGCAATGATGGAATTAAAGCTGGTGTTGGTTATGATAGTCCGTGCTTTCGATATAGAAGAGGCGTGGCTGGAGTGGGATAAAAAGCAGTAAGACCCGTTCCCTTCTTCAACATAACTCGGTGCCAAGTGCTAACAATCGATGTAACAATTCAGGGGATCCAGGGCTACAACATCACATATGGTTAAGGGTCAGCGTTTATATCAGATTGGGAGCTCGATCGCCCATCCGAAGGACGGTATGCCAGTGCATGTGAGGATGCGGGGGTTTAGTACTGTTACTTAGTACGTGGCCAGGTGACCAAAACGACGGCATTCATAGTGCAAGATAGACATGCTATATCAATCAGCAATCCTGGAAATTAATAGATATGATTGTATGTAAACTACATGTATACATGTCGCACTTTCTACTATGGTCGGTCTTCGTGATAAATAGGGGTAATACGCCAAGACCAAGGATTAAGGGGCTAAAGTCTAAATAGTCCTATAAATGCGGAAAGTTTAAGCGATTCTCAGATTGTTCATTTTATATGAAGACTGGCCACCTTGAATGAGTTATTTGGCGGAGAGAAACCTCAATTGAAATGATGTGTCACATGTCAATGTGCCGCAATAGAACATAATCGCTTATAAAGGGGCTGAGGTCTAGAAGTTCCCACCGTACCATTATTGAATCCTCTTACTCACAAACACAACGAACACAAAACGACGGCTCACCCGCTATGACCCGACTCCCCGTTGACCATGCCATCGTCACAAGATACTGCAAGGCTTTCTCCGAGCCGCCGAAGAAGCCGGATGCTAGGATGATCTCTGATTTGCTGGAGGTTTATCGCTCAATGCGCGATTTCCAGAACATCAGGAATAGCATGGTCGGAGCATCCCACACGTGGAGCTGTCACCCCGTGGGCATCCTGCTGATGGCCATCGACCCGTCCACGGGTAACTCGGCACTGCACGTGGCTGCGGCGTCCAAAAACCTCGAGGGGCTCCGAGCTGTTAACGCCGAGTTCAGACCCCTGCAAGTGCGGTTGCGCAAGCCCTACCACATGCTTGTCTCACATAAGAATCACGCCGGCGATACCATGTTGCACATGGCGGCTCAAACCGGTGACGTCCAGCTCTTAGTCTATGTGTATCGAATTTTCTGTCACGACTTCCTACCTGGTGAAAAGCCCTCGGGCAACAACCAACCAGTGGAGCTACAGAGCGCAGAGGGGCTGGACCAATTCATCATTCCGAGACTAGCCTTCTTAATTGATAAGAATAACGAAGGGCGAAATGCGATAGCGGAGGCGGAACTGATGGGCCACCAGGAAGCGGTAGAGTGGCTCGAGGCACTGGTCTCTCGCATGGATCCCAGTGGAAAGAGGAATGACGTGGTGGAAAGGGGTAAAGTTGAGGACTACGTGCGAAAATTGTATCAATACGACGAGGAAGAACCTGAACCCAAAACTCGCAAAGAGACATAGAAATTAAGGCTCGCGATACACCTGAACTAAGTATTGATCCGTTAGCAACGAAATATCGTTTTATCTACGATCCACATTGATACTAATGCAACACAATAGGTGCTTCTAGCTAAATTTTCTATTACGATATATTCCATTTGACATAATAGAGTATTTTAATTACTATAATTACCTAGTATATAGTCATATTGTTAGCTGCTGAACTCATCCCTGTGTTGCGTATCCACTGAAGAACTCAATCCTATTTCCTTTGCTGTCCTGGCCCGCATTTAGTGTATAATCGTATGCGGTCCTATTTGCTCATTGTTAGGGATATCTCGCATTTTGGATGGAATAAACGATCGTAGGGGAGCAATGTAAGAATACTTACGCCACTGCGACATATGTTTCTGGATTCTGGGCGGCGTCCACTCGTATGATTTGGAGCATCTCGGAAGTTCCATATTCTTCAATACCGTCGTCAGGTAGTGTGGTCTGGAAGCCCAGGACCAGGTGGAACAACTCACTGCAGGATTCTGAGTTGGCATGCTGTTGAATGGGAAAAATATAACTGGGCTTTACTTACTGGAATAGTGTCGTTGCTTCTGGCAAGACAGCTCCAAGAGGCTGTGCTCCAGCTGGCGGGGTTCCCCTCTTGATCTGACTCTTCGCGATAGCAGTCGCTGTGACAGATCGTATACCAATGCCTGTGAAGCTTTGCGGGCATATCGTCACGACGCTAAACATTCCTTCGTGATTTGTCGCCCCTTTATTGCCAGGAGCAGTACAGTACCCGTCTGTCGCCGACGGGCCGTGTGCGACATCGAAAACGTAAGTGTTAAGTACGGAACTCCAATACTAGTTACTAGTAAGTTACCTGGACGTATTGTTCAATACCCGATTCTACTCACCGGATATGCCTGATCTCCATCTTGAGCGTTCGTCTCCTTTTGCTGGGCGGCGACATAGTTTGGATTATCTGAGATGAGACTTGGCGAACCGTCACCATTCGTGACTGGTTGGCCGTTTTTGTCGAAGGCTTGATCCGACATGCTCTTTCGTAGGAGCCACGAGTCGCTACAGAAAAGCCACGGCTTATTGGGGTTTTGTCCGTTGTTAACGGGACCACCGCTAGTAATCCAATTTGCTACTTTTTGATAGTTTGCTGTACTTGACACTCAGCCGATTCATCTCCAAGTAAATCTCCTAGGGGGCTTACAGAGGAGAGTTGGTCGATCGGCTACTGGTGGGCTTCTGAAATAAGCGTTTATGAGTCTTCTGGCCTCCAGAAGAGTAGCAGAACCTCTATTGCTATTGATGTAATCGTTCATGCCATCGATAGCTTCATTACACAACGTAAGGGCATCGTTAAGAGACTGTTGCAGCCTGTCTGTACCGTACTGAGCACAGTTTCCGCCGACCGTCGAATCAACGCTGATCTGAAAGAGGTCGGTTATAGATTTCGCAGGTGTAGCAGCCTGGCTAGTAGCTAATAAATATACTAGCAGAACCAGGAATTGACATAACAACATGACGACAATATTGAGATTCCCTGTGAGCTTACTATCAGCTTAAAAAAAATAACACTATCTTTAAGTTCGTGCCTGTAATAAGGACTTCAGAATGTCTCCTAATTCACATCTTGGCGGAAGAGGCCGACATGGTATAGAAAATCAAGCTTTTCTCGGCTCCGGGTCTTCAGGGAGTTGCAGTCAGCTGGGTCTAGATTCCATCCATACGGGTTGCATGGTTGTGTTGCATGAGGCACAGGCTTAGCGAGAGTTCAGCTCACCAACCAACATTCCGGAGATAATACCAGGTGCAGTGATAAGTTAAGGGCCGAATACGGTGAACAATCCCCCGGATGACCAAATCTTCAACGGGAGCTGGTTGCAAGCAATCTCCTCCAACATCCCTCCGATCCTACGCTTACGTTGCTATCAGCTGTTATGATAATTACGTTGGTTGCGAAAAAAACCATGTGCCCCTATTTAATCACCTCCGAACATGACATGGCGGGTGTAGTTGGAGCTACAGTAAGAAAGGAAGTAAGACTCTTGCCCAGTTCTCATTGCTCCGAATTAAGATATATCGATGTATCCATTTCTTGGCTAGCACGTCAATTAGCAAAATATCGAGCATCATGGCTTGGAGATTGGGAATCATCCTGTCGCTGGCGGTCACCTCTGCGGTGGCCCAGGTCACTATTCCACATAAGCCTGTCGGGACAGCACCACCGCTTCCTTTGGGCTCGCCCCAAGTAAGTTAACCTAGTCGAGAATTAACACCAAATCTTGATGTAGTCTCTTGTATTCGCCAGATCTCGATATTAACTAAACCGCGTAACAGCCACCACCAGATTACATGAGAGACAATATCAACAACTATTTTGGCACAGCACCAGATCGAGGATCTATGACAGGTCCCATATTGATGCCTCTCAACTCAAGCACATTGAGTGAGATCCATTCTGGTGATATCCATAGTCGTCAAAACACCGACAGCTTTTGGTTATCCAGCCTTGGTAGTGCTGGAATGGTTAGTATTACCCCTATTGGAAACAGAAAAAAGCGTTACAACCAGCTCCTGAGCTGTAGAATATCAGTAATAGGCCGAAATATCTGACAGGCCATTTTAATAGATGCCCTTTGCTCCATCGGGGTACCAGTTCTTCCGTAACGTTAAAGATTTCGGCGCGGTAGGAGATGGCGTTACTGACGACACCGCGGCTATTAACCGTGCGGCAGCTACATATGGCCTGGATAACCTCTCAACGTTACGATGTGCTGCCGACTGTGGCTCAACCACAACACTAGGAGCCGTGGTGTATTTCCCGAGCGGAACCTACCTGATCTCAACCCCTATTATACAATATTACTATACGCAATTTGTAGGGGATCCCACCTCAAAACCCACAATCAAGGGGTCTTTCAACTTCACTGGTATAGCACTATTTGATTCGGATTTCTATATTCCCGGAGGAAATTCAGCAGAGTGGTATATAAATCAGAGCAACTTCTACCGCCAGATCCGAAATTTCGTATTCGATATGACAGGTATGAATTGGACAAATTCTGATGCCGATCAAGGCTATGTCCCCGCTGGTATTCATTGGCAAGTCGGGCAAGCTACGAGCATCACCAACTGTGATTTCCACATGTCAGTTTCAACTGCCACGCAGTCAGCAACTGCGGTGGGTATTTATATGGAAAATGGAAGTGGTGGTTTTGTTTCGGACTTAACTTTCGTTGGGGGGTAAGTTTTTCAAACCCGATACTGCCTGGTCTCAACTAATGCGTTATAGAAACATTGGGTTTCTAGCCGGCAGCCAGCAGTTTACTGCCAACAACTTGCAATTCACATCATGTCTAACAGCTATCAAACACGTATGGAACTGGGGCTTTACCTGGAAGAACATTTACGTATTATCTTGTTATATCGCTATTGACTGCACGGAATATTCTGGTATTACCAACCAAGGCACCGGGTCCATTACGGTACTCGATTCACATTTTAATGGTGTCCCATATGCTATCACGGTGGCATCGAGAGGTGACGAGCAACCCAATATTGTACTAGACAATTTGCTGGTAGAGAACTCAGCATCCGTCGTCCTCGTATCCGGCGGCGCTACAATACTCCCTGGATCAACAGGGGCGCTATATTTCAATTCATGGGCCAATGGGTACCAGTACCTCCCGGACGGTTCGGGTGGCAAAGCTACTGGGTTCATAAACCCGGCCCCTGAGAAGCCAGCAGCGCTACTAGACGGGAACGGCGCGTATTTTACACGATCTAAGCCGCAATACGAAACTGAAACCCCTATAGTTGCCACTGATCATGGGATATCGAATGACGGAACTGGGGATCAATCGAGCGCAATCAATAGCCTGCTCTCCGGTAACGTTGGCTCGGTGATTTTCTTCCCAGGTGGTGTCTATATGGTTGAGAACACGGTCCAAGTACCAGTGGGCAGTCGCATCGTGGGGTCGGGCTGGAGCCAGATCATGGGAACCGGGTCTAATTTTCAGGATGTCGATAACCCTAAGGTCATCGTTCAGGTCGGCAACCCCGGAGATTCTGGTGTTCTGGAAATTTCAGATATGCTCTTCACAGTGAAGGGGCCTACGGCCGGGGCAGTTTTAATGGAATGGAACGTTCATGAGAGCAGTCAAGGATCGGGTAAGTTTTCCCCATTACGTGAATACGAGGGCGACGATATTAACATAACTACCACAGCTGCCATGTGGGATAGTCATTTCCGTGTAGGGGGTGCATCTGGAACCAATCTACAACTGGCCGACTGCCCAACAGGGGCAACTTCGGTCAATACCAATTGTATGGCTGCATCTATGCTAATGCATGTGACAAGCCAGGCTTCGGGATATTTTGAGAATGTGTGGGCTTGGACCGCTGATCACGACCTAGACAACCCGCTCAATGCAAAAGCATCTGAGAGCAACGAAGGGATTCCCTTAAACGTACTTACCGATATTTCGGTTTATGTTGGCCGCGGTATTCTTATCGAATCTAGTGGTCCAACTTGGCTGTACGGCACGGCAAGCGAGCATACGCAGATGTACCAATATCAACTATCCAACGCATCTACAGTTTACATGGGCCATATGCAGACAGAAACGCCATATTATCAGCCGAACCCCAACGCCTTAAGTCCATACACCGCTGGCAAATTCCCGTCGGATCCTACCTTCGACAATTGCGCAGATGATCTGTGTAGAACCGCCTGGGCACTACGTGTACTCAACTCAACCGACGTCTTCATATACTCGGCAGGATTTTATTCCTTCTTTCAGAATAACCAATTAGGCTGTACAGACTCTGAGCAATGCCAATTGGCGCTGATCGAGACTGACTACACTTCGGGACTTTGGATTTATAACATTTTCACTAAGGGCAACATCCAAATTGTGTCGCCCGATGGTGGATTGCCACCCCTATTATTTAATTCGACCACTAAGGATGGGTATACTAGTGAGATCGCTGCTTGGCTGGCGCTTTCTACGGGCGGCGGTGACATTGGATCGGGGTCAGGCAATGGTAGCGATTCGGGCTTGGTAACCATTGATCCAACCATATGGAGCGAACCTACGGACTCCGTCACTATTCAGTGCTATCCGCCATGTACTTACGTCTTACCTCCCTTGACTCTACCCACCAACACTACCTTCAGTTTCCCACTGCTAACAACGCCACTCGAGATTGGCTGGCCCACTACGTACAGTTTCACGTACCTTGGGACCACGTCGACGACTACAGGCTATGTCAGTGTCATCACGACAACAGTTATTACTATACCGGCCGTGACAACTTCTATCATTCCGGTCTTCAACGTGCCTGTGTCCAATAGCAGTACCGTTATTTTCCCAATCCCGAGCATAGTACCTCCCTCGTTCAATATTACGGATAATACTATCATCAACGGGACGACTCATCCCCCAAATACTCGCACGTTCTATCCTCCACCCTGGCCTGGGACTACGACACCACCGACAACAACGACCCCTCCCGGAGGCTCGACCTCACATGACTCACATTTTCCACCAGTAACACATACGACCGGGCCCCCTCGTCCAACCTGCGTTCACGCGGGTGGTTGCGGGCATGGCTGTGTAGGGATTTGTATACCGTGCTGGTTATTCTGTCCTGGAGATCCTGGTAGGTCCTTTCCCTATTTCTAGTGTCCCTTTCCCTCCAGAGTCACTGACTAACTTGGTAATACGAAGAACTTAATTGGTGGGACTCCAATGACCCCAATCGGCCGAAGAATCCCAGCGGCAACCCGTCGTCGGAATGCGAGACGGCTACCTACGGCTCTTGTAGCACATCATGTGTATACGTTAGCCCTACAAGCTCATGCTCATCTACTTGTAGAGGCGAGTACCATGTTCTCCTCATTTAGCAAAATACTGACCTCCGTAGACGTAATTGGATGTGATACAACGGGAACCGAGATCAGCACCATATACACTCCGGCACCATACTGGACTGCTTCTTTTGAGGACTGGGATAACTTCGTGGACACCGATACAGCCGAAGCCTGGTCAGTCGCCATCAGTGTCCTCAGCGACCTAAGTTCCGAAGGCGACTTCCCCACAACAAGCCCTACCACCACCACATCCACAACAACCACAACATCAACTCATTCCACCCCTTATCCTACCAATACGGACATAAACGTAGGCGGCGCATACTGCTTCACGAGCGCAGACGGCAACTACGTATCCTTCACTTACCAGGACGCCAAAAATGTCATCGCCACCATGTGCGGCGGGAGCCACGTGCTCGAGCCAGGCAACGACTACGGCTTCGTGGAGGCGCTGATGGAGAGCGGCTACAACGTCTACGTGTCAATCGCGTGGGCCCCAGACCAGACGGGCTGCGGCACCGAAGCCGACTTTGCGGTCGGGTCGTCGGGGTTCTTGAATTATAACGAGTGCCTTAATGCCTGGAGCACGGATTTCTACTGCACTGATGAGGGCGGTAGTCAGACGACGAGTAATGGTGGGGCGTACGTGTTGAAGCCGCCGAATGCCGGGGGATGTCTGCTTATGAGTTTGTATGCTCATTCGGCTGATAGTAGTAAGAGGATGCATGTTAGGAATGGAAGACCGATGATTGATGCCGCTCCTACTCTGGAGGTTAACTTAACGGAAATCGTGTGGTAGTTTAGGGGCATCTGGCGAAATGCTGTGTCTCTGAGATCAATAGCAACTTCAGCCTAGAAAAATATAGATATAGTTATACTTACAGCTCGAAGTTAAATAATGATACCAGGACTTGCTTGTATCTTGATTTAAGGAGCTATGCATCCTCTACCGTGGCTTACACGAGCTTGGAAAAGGGGGCCGAGACATCTACCCTGTTCTACCCCTGTATTCCCGAACAGGAATCCCTAAGGTCTGCCCCACCAATCACCATCTGCTAGGCACCGGCTTAGCTTCGATCCTAACCTTAAGAGCCAAACCTTTTCAACTTCTCATTCAAGACTTGACTGTGGAATCATCTCTCATAATAATTAATTCTAAAGAGTCATGGGACCAGCGCAAGATAGGCCGAAGCGCAAGAAACCGCCGCCTCCAAATCCAATTGAGGCGGGTATCACAGCATGGTTCCAGTCTACCCCACTAAGCCAGGTGTCGCAGCTAGAGGAGCTCATCGCCCAGGCCCCGAAACGGTGGACAGTGTACGAGCCGATGGCCCTGCTGCCAGCAGGAGCCTTCAGCACCGGTATATGGAAGCGCATTCTCTCGGACTTGCCTGACGAGCAAATAGACTCATTATGGGGCCGAGTGTTAGCCGAAATCTCAAAAAGGACCGGTGGACCGCACCTGACGCATCTTGCCGTGAATGAGGGGATCCCAGCGGCGCTTCAGCATAGCACCCTGGAAGAAGACCCTCAGGAAGACGACGTCGCGAAGAATATTCCGGCACCGGAAAATATTCTGCGCAGTCCAACCGGCCTACGAATGCTTCACGGGGACTTCGGTCCCGCGTCCGCAGACGTCACGGCGGCGGATTTTGAGCGCGCGTTCTGGGTCTCGACGAGACAGAACGGCATTTTCCAGACGTGGGCGCCGCGGTGGACTATGTTCAGTCGCGGCAATATCAAGGAGAAGGCGCGGTTACTTGATTTTCACCGTAGTCGCACCACAATCTCATTGGACAATACTTCGGCCGTGGACCTATACGCGGGAATCGGCTATTTCACCTTCTCTTACGCGAAGCTGGGCATGCAGGTACTCTGCTGGGAACTCAACCCCTGGAGCGTCGAGGGCTTGCGCAGGGGCGCCGTAGGGAATGGTTGGGCTGTGAGGGTTGTGAAGGGAAGTGATTTAGCGCTTTCAATGGAGGAGTTGCTTGGTGGCGGCGAACAGATAACAGTTTTCCTCGAGGATAACAAAAATGCGGCTCGGAGAATGAGGGAGTTGGGTGGGTTAAGCATACTGCATGTTAACTGCGGTATGTTGCCTACTAGCGAGATGTCTTGGAAGGACGCCTGGGACATAGCGGCACGGAGCGAAAGTCGGGAGGTATGGCTGCATCTGCATGAGAACGTAGGAGTTGCGGATATTGAAAAGCGGAAGGAAGAGATCGAGCGATATCTCCTGGACCTAGTATGCGAGGACGACAATAGTAGATTAGCTCGTGTGGAACACATAGAATTGGTCAAAACGTTCGCGCCAGGGGTTTGGCACGTTGTGTTCGACCTGTATATTACAAGGTCTAGTAGCATAACATGAACGTGTTGTACATCACACACATCCAATGACTCATGAGTCGTATACATCTCTTAACTCCAAACCAGCATAAGCCCGCCCATCCTACGCCATGCCATCTCCTCTCATGCTTTGTTATTAAATTCAGAATTTTAACTTCGGGGGTATCTTCTCATCTCTCAGATGTTTCTCCTAAATTTGCTCGGGATATTGTCCTCTACGATGGACATCTTGTCGAGCTTCTCAAGCCTCTCCTCTGCTTGTTCCATCATCTCGTGCTTCTTGAAATGCTCGATATCCTCGGGGTGAGTCAGATCCTCGAGCTGAGTGTTCTCGTCGTGGTACTTCTCCCAATGGTGAATCTCGTATTCGTATTCGTCGTCACCGTGGTGACCGGGTCCAGTACCCATGTCCGGTAACGTCCTTCCCGAGTTGATGAAGCCGACAAACTCGTCGCGCGTTACGAATCCGTCCTTATCGGTATCGAGCAACTGCAGCAATTCCCTCTGGATCTCGTCGCGGCGGGATTGTGGGACGTGCTTATTCGACTCATCCATCACCCCGTATGTGCGCAGGATTTCCTCGGATTCCCAGTGACCATCGGCATCGTAATCGTGCAGGGCAAAGAACGACGAGGCATCGAAGTCGCTGACGTGGTGTTCCTCTAAATTTATTCGTTAGTAAATGAAGCGGCAATAGTAGGGGTGGTTACAAACCAGCCATATGTTTTGTCATCCAGTTGGCATTCTGGTCAACTATTGGCTGCTGGGAACCACCGTGATCGCCATGGCCAAGAACTCGACTGGCCAGACTTGCTGCCGCCGCAACTAATATTGTAGAGCGCATTTTGGTATGGTCTCCCGGAGTTATCCAAGTGTTATGCCGGCAATGATTTTTAAACACCGGATCAAGAGTAAAGGATGGCGGCGAGGAGTGGGGAGAGAGGAGGATAAAATAGAAGCGGGAAGAAAAAGACACGAACGTCAATTCGATGGATGTTTCGTTTCGATAAAGGGACAGGCTTTAAAAGCCGGGGAAAGTTGCATTCGCAGATCTAGACCCCTAAGATAAGCACTTGAGCTAAGGCCAGGTGTAGGTGGATAAGGGAAATTAGGTAACTGGTGAGATCATCGAAAGATGTCCCTAGCAACCTGATCACGATCCTGCAGGGAGCTGCAGGGGCCGTCCCCGCTAACTTTAGCCTATCCAATCGACCTTCCAGGGGTTCAATGTTTGTTTTAGTGATCGCTCTAGCTTCATTCGTCAACTAGCATCTTTGATTCGAGACCCTCGAATACAACCGGATTATCATCATTTTGGATTTATGCGGCAACGATAACTCAAGTCTTACGCAATTACGAAGCCGTTATGAGTCGCACATTGGAGCCTACGCTCCTCTCTCTCCTCCCAACATATTCCAAAGACCTACCACAACCTCTTCTCGAGCTAGCGTCCTCTCTACTCACACAGTCTCGACATACCGCTGGTACGCTGAAAGCTGAAGAAGAGGTAGCTAGAGCATACGCCTGCGCCCACATCGCGTGCGAGCGTCTAAAGATAACCCTCGACCTCCCACCAATCCAACCTAGACCTCCCGTACCACCACGAATTTATAAGAGATTATATACCCACCTCGAAAATGTCTTGCCTGCGAGTACCGTAGGAAAGTCGGGAAGGGTGCGTACCCCGAGCTCCAAGTTGCGCGATGCGGGCATATTTGGTAGCGGTCAGCGAATCCCTTCGAGAGGAACGCCCACCAAAGAGCAATCGCTAGCGAAGTTCCGATCCCCCGCCACCACCAAAGGCGATGGCACCCCGACTAAGTCGACAGGCAAGCCTCCGCCGCTCCAAGCAAAGAAGAAGGCTGGAGGTACTATAAGCGCACTACCTGCCTGGGTTCGTCCCACTATCCAGTTTATGTGCAAAGAACTAGACGAGGAGCGTATTGGACGAACCGTTCTCGCTGGTATGCAGACAATTGCGGCTCCGCATGGGAAACGAACGAAGGATGAGTGGGTCAATGATCATTTAACGCCGTTACTCGCCGCCGTATACTTCCTCGTTTCGTCACAACTATATGTGATAGAGCAAGGAAGGGAGTTAGATGATCCACAATATGTACGAATTCGAAAGTCGATCCTCAAGACTATTGGACAAGCACAGGATAACGTGACTGTTACGGGAATGGATGAGGATGAGCTTTGGATCGGCTGGACGGATATAAAGTCAAGAGACGTGGATAGTGCCGTTGCCAAGGTTGTCGAAAACCAATGGCAGAAAGAGGAGTGGTTTGCGGGAATCAAGCATCTTGCCAGGACAAAGGACGTCGAGGCAGACGAGGAAGACGCAGAGATGGGAGGCAGCGACGAGAGACCGTTCAGCGAGAAACTCCATGTGCAGCGAGGCGATACCATGCTTCAAAGCAAATGGGATATGACAGACAAGAAGAGACAAGAATATCGCTCCTGGAAAGATGATATGTTGCGGAGAATCCAAGAGATTGAACGCTCTCGGGGATCCGAGATGGAAGTTGACACCCCCTAGAAATCAGCCCGGCGAAAGATAATTATTCCATGGAGAGTCTTGACCAAGAGAAAGTTCTAATATACCTCACCGTGTAAGACAAGTTTCCAGACAGTCATTTCTCGCCGCGTATTGTGCCTTGCAAATGCAGCTAGGAGAATGGGTGCCGAGATCCTCTGAATGGTATTTATAAATTACAGTTAACGCCAGCTCGGGGTTCATTACATCATATCACAATCTCAGTCAGGCTTAGGAAACCAACCATGTCACAGCTCACCGACTTCCCACTCTTCTCCCAACTACCGGCAGAGCTACGGTTGATGGTGTGGGAGCAGTTTGCTCTTCCGAAGGAGCCCCTATATTACTCGATTCACGGGTACGCAATCTTTGGTAGCGCCGGCTGGCCACCCTATCGGTTGTTACCATCGCCGACTCCGCAATACAGGATTCGTCCCATAGAGAGTATGACTTATGTTCGAGACCTCGCGCAGGTTAATAAAGAAGCAAGAGCCATAGTCCTAGATAATCGAAAGCCATGCAGGCTCAGGTATCCATATAGTCAGAACTCCTCTCCCCTCTACCTAATTATTGACATACCTATTGATTGGGAAAGAGACGTCGTCCTGTTTGGCAGAGATGTAGTCGCAGACCCGGAGTACACACCTGATCCGAACCCCCTTTATTGGCCGGGCTTTACCGAGAGCATCCAGAACATGGCCATCGACATACCCATTGAACTGGACCCTGACCCTACGGTATTTAGCGATGTGTCAGATTATCTCCACGACGTTGCCGAAACACTTCATGGTGGTTTATACCCATGCCTCGGACCCAATCTCGAGTCTCTCCGCCACTTGCAACTCATCATATTCTGCGGTAATATCCAAGATTTGTATGATGCTCATCGGTCCGAGTCCTCGGGGCGCCAATCGAGATTGGATGGCCATTTTCGGTTTTCAAATCGTTTTACAGGTGGCTTCTTTCCAATATCATCTGAAAAGCTTCACATCGCTTTGGAACCAGATCCGGAGCAGTATCCTATTGCCGATAGCTGGCAGCAAAACACTTTACTACCCCTGGTAGATAGATTCACCAAGGATGTGTCATCTGCTGTCTCTGAGATATGTGGACGAAATATCGATGTTGATGTGATTATAAGGGTAGATTACTAGGTACATACGTGTATATCCCAAATCAACCACCAGTGGCAGGGGGCCGAGTCGGTGAAATCTTTCAGGCTCTTAGTCCATGAACACTATTTACGAGAACGAGACTGGCTTTACTGTATTGATAGCCGAAATCGTGGATGTGACACTCAACATTTAGCAACCTAGTTTGCGCATACTGCGACCTAACCTTAGGAACTATACGTGATGGTTACTGTTCAGAGCACATTCATTTTGACCATGTATTTACTGATAGGACAGTGCCTCATATATACATTCCCTTCGCGTGATAATTCCATAATCCATATTGCCCTAGACTCTCCTACCAAATGAGACCTAGAAGTCAGAACCCCGCGTACTAGAAACTGGTAACTAAAAACGCCGAACTCTCGCCACCACATCCTCATTTTCACTCGGCCGAGGGCTCCGGGTATTTATCAGGAACGGGTAACTTGTCGAACTTAATATTCCGCTCCGTCCTCCCGGCTATCCCACCAGTACTCTTCGACCCGGAGTCCCCACCACCGCCGCTACTCATGCTTTGCCCCACACTCCCCGGATCGCCCCCGCCAGTAGCTCGCTTCAATGCACCGGGCACGTCAGGCGTATTATCGACGGCGGACTTCATGGCCCCGAAGACCCCGCGCTTCGGGTCGCTGTGATCCTTGTGCCCCGGCATCATCGACTCCAGGACCCCACTTCCGCTCTCCGTGCTATCGTGGTGCGCCTGTGCGTTTTCCTGCGATTCGTCGTAGTCGCGGTGTCCGGGGATCATAGTTTCTTCCACGCCGCCATGTCGCCCGTCATGTGTAGAGTCGCCGCGGAAGCCCGACCCTTGTTGATGCTGTTTCTTGGCGTCGCCCGGCTTCAGGGCTTCTTTGAGGGTGCCGAGGAGGGATTTGCCTTGCTTCTGATCGGGGACCTGTGGTCGCGCCCGTTGTGTTAGTCAATTCACTATATCTGAAGGCCGAAATTAATGAGACTTACGTATCCGGCCGCCGTTCCTTTCGGGTCCGGGTCGTCCGAGGGATCGACGTTCTGCGGGTCGGGAGCGACTCCGTAGTTCACACCCCTGACTAGGTTGCCGCCTGTGCCACCCGTCGACATACTGTTGATTAATACGTAATTCTAAAAATCCGATAGATGATATCGAATTGCGAGTAGAGCATTGCTATGTATTGGCACGACAATTTGTTCAGTAGTATGCTCTTGATATAACGTTCTGGTTAACTCCCATCGCGTCATAATGATACCCACAGCAGCGAGGACGTATCATCATCTCAGCATGAATGGCACTTGATGCGGCGGGATGATGTAAAGTGATTCCTAAAGCTCCATAATTGCCGAGCCTCAATAAAGTATATTTGGATGCCGGATCGGCATCTAATCGAGATTTGGCAGACACCCAATGAGCACACGACCTAAAGACTCCTATCCGAAGGGGATATTCTAGCCAGGCCCCACACGATCGGAAAGGACCCCTACCAATGTCATTTCGGTGAACCATCCATAGGATTTCAAAACCGTATCCTACACGCCGACAAGGCCGACGACTTTCTTCACTGATGCGGCCTGTTTTCCTGTTGATCAAGAGACCTTCCACCCTAACCTGCAAGCCTTCCACCCCATCCCTCCACCCTATGACTTGAACTTACGGCATGTACACTACAAGTTCCCCGGTCGGCGCCCTGCCAGCCCACCTACGGTCCCCATACTCTTGGGCACAAGAAGCGATCGATGTCTAGATGTCGAGGCCGGTTGCTCGATCCTATTGCATCCAATAGGAGCATCGCAGTCTTCCCTCGTTTCCGCATCTAAGAGCCTCATAATCATGGACGAGCACGTTCGGGTACCTGATGTCGACTTCGGCAACAACGCCTTGCATAACACACCTAATAACGGCCACACCATTGATTCGACTTTCAGTATCCAGCAAAACGTCGTGCAGGATATGCAGCCAATCGCTGACTTTTCAACCCTACAGACGATAGGTGGAGGGTAGGTGATCGCCTTTTTTTTTTTACTAATTTTTTGTGGCTGCAGCTGTTCACATTCTTGTCTGCAATGCTATCACACTTTTTCGAATATTACACAACTCAACAAGCATGCAAAAGACTTGAAGCACAAATCATATGGATGTTCTTTCTGTGGAGCTAAATTCGGTCGATTTGACGCTCTTACCAGACACATCAAGTCGAAACACATCAATCTGGAACAGCACCCATGCATGCTTTGCCATGCCCATCAAGGGGTGAACGGCTTCTCTCGCCGCGACCATCTCGTACAGCACCTGACAGGCCACCATAAAGTCGACATCGACATGGTGAAAGCTCTTATCGCTTCTACGTCTGTTACTTCTCCTGCGACCACCAACGGAGATAGCAGCTTAGCTCAGCAAGCGCAGGCTCCCTCCTCTTCCGGCCCTGTAGCCGGATACGCTAACGAGGCTGCCAATGGCTATACCAGACAGGCCGACCCCTTCGGGCATCAGAATATGATGCATTCTTACGGATACCCAGCCTATGGTACCATGCCACAGCTCTCGGGGACCGTGCAGTTTACGGACAACATCCAGTACTCGGCTGGGATGGAACTGACGAATGATACGCAGACTCAGGATGACATGCAGTTCATGGGCGGCGACGAACTCTTTTTATTGGATGGCGCTCAGTTCCAGCCATGATTTTTACACCAGGGGCCCCCTAATACAGTGCTTGCCATGGAAATTCAGGGGATTGGTTACTATGAGATTATGACTTTTTGTGATGGGCTTTTCAGCACTTTGATTCTATACGCTCGATAGCAATACACTCCTTTTACACTGATATATAGCATTGGCATTTAATTATAGTATGATCCAAAGCCAAGGATATGAAGCATAAGGCATTCATAAAATATTCGAGAACCTCTTCAACCTCTCAGCCTCGTCCTTTTGGCACAACAGGTATTTGTATTCTCGGGTCATGGCGATTGGACGCCCACGGTGTAAGCTGCAAGCCTTCCACAATCTCCCACCTGAATTCCACCGATTCCCACACATAGTCTACCTCATCCCTGGCACTTGCAGCATGTATACCACAAGTTCCTTGGCCAAAGCTTTACTTGTTTACTTGGGGCCCTTATGGCCCCAAGTACAAGAGGATGGTATGCCCACATTCATGTTGGTTGTTCTAGTGGCCCATCTTCATAGCATATTTCATCGGTTCCATAATCAAGCTAGACTTTCATAGACATGGACGCGAGCGGCCAGGTACCTGTTCGCTACAATGCACCCGGTAGCGTGCGCAACCACAGCACCTCAATTGGTCAGAACTCTTCATTCCTGTGGATGACGGGAGGAGGGTAAGTTTTTTTTTTACTAATCAACTAATGGGGCTCTGCGCGGATAAGCATACCACAGCATTGGCCCTGCTGCATGACGTGCATCAGCACGTTTCCGGATACTACGCAACTCAATCAACATGCAAGGTACAGCTCCCATAGATCATATGGGTGCACCTGCGGGACGAAATTTTCGCGAGCAGACGCCTTGGTCAGACACATCAAGAACTTGGACATTCGATGTGTGTTCTGCATTGGCGGTACAGGGGTAGGCCCCTCTGCTACCGACGACCAGCTGAGGCGTCACCTAGCGAGGGAGCACAAGATTAATGATAGTATGATGGGAACTTTGATTCCTATCGCTCATGGAGGTACCAATGGCAGCGTTGGAACCCTTGCAACTGGCTTTGGTACCAGTAGCCTTGGTTCCGGCGGTACTATTCCTGGCGGTAATGGTACCGATGGTTTTGGTACTATCAGCTTTAGTACTGGTGGATTTCTTTCCACTGGCGCTGGTATGGGGAGCTTTGGTACTGGCAGTCTTGGTACTGGCAATTTTGGTACCTATCACACTGCCGGCGGCGATGCTGGCGGTCTTGGTTATGGTGACGCTGTTCCTGTCAGCACTGCTGGTTTTGGCCCTGGCAACCTGGGTGCTAGTATTCCGTACCATAACCCAGGAGGGTCGAGTGCCACCAATGCTCCTAGTGCCGGGAGCTTTGGAACTTCCGGTTTTGGTACTGGGAGTGCTGCTAATTACAGTACTGTTGGCTTTGCTGCCGCTGATAGTACCAACCGATGGCAGATGGATCTCCAGGCTTACGGCACTGCACCGCAGTTTCGGGGTAACACGCAGCCTCCGAACGATCCCGAGTTCTACCTTCAAGGTAGTGATCCTCAGTCCGGCATGTAGCCCTACTGGTCGTTGCCTTGGCTAGCATCAGATATTTTGCTCGGGAAGGAAGATGATCTGCTGTTGTTGTCGCAATGCTTTGAGTTTTATTGGAGGATTCATGAGATAGGGCTAGGAGAAATACATGCACTTATACCGGAACGCAACTTGAGAATGACACAATGAAAAATATTCGCCCTCTGCATAGTTATAATATTGGTGCCTAGGTGTAAATGCTGTAAGCTATCACGCAAATGACTACTAAATTAGAGCCAGTATTACTTGTTTAGTCTTCACACTATCACTATGCTACAACTTGAAAACCAAATTACAAAAGAAGTTTAATGATATAGAATAGATAGTATATAGTAGCTAACCATATTCGCAGTTCGAGATATAGTTAGAACGAACTGGGGAATATTAAAGAGGGACGGGTAAAAGGGGGGAGCTGACTTCGAAATTCCTCTAGTACCTCTCATTAAAACTCTACTGGTAGAAGCCTCGCAGTTTGGTCGTGCTTGATCAGTTAATTCTACAATTCCCAAATTGTGGACAAGATTATAACATCTAAATGATATTTAATGGAAAGAGGTAATATTTTCCAATGAGGTTTAGGGGGTTGACTTTACGTATGGATGAGTCTGATGCTAATATTCGAAAGACTACGCCTGGATGACTCGAGATAAATCATGGAATCATATCTTAAACCATCTCAACATATTTCGAACAACTCATAAATGAGACTTATATCATATGCAAGTGAACTCCATCTGCTACTACACTCAAGTTAAAGTTTACTACGTACTAGGTAGACAAGAGAGCTATCAGCGATAACACGGGACAGGGATATAGATCTGAAAGGAGGGTTAATACCGATGCCTCTTATCAAGCGTGAAACTTATACGATAGATATCACATCTTGCCCGACACAACGAGGACAAGAAAAGACCCGTGATACACAGAAATTGTATTATGACGCTCTCCAATTTCTAGCCTATGGTACAAGGAACTGCGAATATTCAGGCCCCATACCAACCGAATCGCCATCAAACGCCGAAGAATCGCATGGGCTCCTCCCACTAGATGTACCTAATGCACGTCTCGACTATACCCGTGATCTCAAGGCAGAGAGTTTCTCATCGCCAAACTTCCTATGCTCACACAGCGCTATACCCCCCACGACTCCCCGTCCCCTGCACCGTATTCAGGACCCTCCTAGTCCAGTCCTTGAGCAGGTAGGGGATATCGCGGATGGTGTCGCCGTGAGGGATGAGGTCCCAGCCGCGGGCGCCGTAGCGGTTGTAGTTGAGCCAGGAGCCGAAGATGAGGTAAGCCGCGGTGCCAAGGAAAATGCTGTGGTGGATCGGGTTAGTATAGGTGGCATACGTGAATAATTTCCAAGACTCTCATAGTAGAATAGGAAAAAAAGATATATATGTAAAAGAAGCCACTCACAGGACAACTAGCCACGTAAAGAATCCCCAGTGCGGGCTTGGCTGCTCGTCCGATCCTTCATCTCTCTTCTCGCATGCGTATTTTGAGTGCCACGTTAGCCGTAATACGTCGACACTAGAGCCTTCGTCCATGGGCTTGTAGCTGTCGAATATTAAACTCGGGTCGTTCATAAGGCCTAGTTGAACCTCCTTCGGTGGGCCATTGTTGCCATCATCTTCACCATCACCATCACCATCGCCGCCTTTCTCGCCATCTCCTTCGTCGTCACCTTCGGCTCGGTACAGGAGCGGGCTCGTCCGTGGGAATAGGGCGTCGGGATTGGTCTCGTACTTATCATCCGCTGGATCATACTCGCCCTCCGTCCCGTCGAGCTTCGGGTCGCAGACAAATTCGATAATAGTCCTTTGCGATCGTTTAGTCCCGCTATCCGTATAGGCGAAGCCACCTTTCATCGCGAGTCGCACGCCTTGCTTCTTCGAGTCTTCATTCGAGTCCGAGGTGCTGAGCCGTGTGACTTCGGGGTCTAAAGGGCCGCCTCCGTGATTTTCTAAATCTCCGGCGATGGGAAAAGCTTTTTCGAAGCTATCACCTATACGCATGATCCCGCAAACTAGCACGCGAGCAGTTGTTAGCACATATTACGCTAGACGGGGATGGATAATGCTAGCGACGCACCTCTAGTGGAGTTGGGACATTGCTCATCTTTCTTCACGTCGCCCTTCTTCTTAAGCGGGCGGCAGATATCGACGGTATACGTGGTATTGTGGGGTTTGCCGCCAACTAAGTAACTCGTGACGACGGAATGCGGTCCACCTAACTTCGACAGATCGAATTTTTGCTTGTCCGAAACTACATTGTTACAGTCGAACATTGCTGCTGTGGGTATGGGCAGCAGCAGAAGCGATAGGAGGAGCGCGGCATCTGCCGCGTGGAGCGTCGGGACTTTCATACTGTGAGTAGGACGTCTCCTTGACGCGGTCGGGTCCGTCGGGGACGCGGGTTTTTCTCGAGTCAAGTAGGTACGTAGGCAAAACGAGTTAGGAAGGAAATATTCGAAGTTGGGTTGAAGAGGTGGATGATGATTAATGAACGGATGAACGGAAAGCGGTTGAAATCTGGAGCTTTGAAAAGGTGATTACATATGTTCGAATGCAACCGTGACCAGTACCAGTGGAATGAGGCCGGAGAGGGAAATCGAGAAACTAAATGTCTACCTAAAGAATCAGGTGAGCTCTAGGCAAAAGGTAGGTTAATGGCTGAGTGCTGTCACGACACGGAGCTCATGTGCCTCGATGCTGATCTACTTAAAGAAGGGTAGCGTGGAAGGATGGTGTATGGCATGAGCCAAGAACGGAATTGAAGCTGTCAGGTTCGGGGCCAGCGTCATTAGCCTTAGTCGTCATAGGCACTGATCTTACAGGGGAGGTAGGGAACAAGTACCGATCATTATGTAAGATTTTTGAAGTTCAAGTGCTTATATAATTCAAGCAATTATGGGTACAGTATTACGATATGTCTTGGCGTACACGTGATTTCTCTCGTCCTGATGCCCCTTTTCTTCCCCTACTCATGTTTTATGGGATATATCAAAACATATATATCAAAGCAGTACTTAGGCAAATGAACATATATTTTCATAATTAAAATAGCTTCTCTTAAGGTATATACATCGTAGCGTTAACATATTCATAGATAAGTCGCTCTAATCCAAATAAAATGCTGTTTGCCAATTCTCAGGAGTAAGCAGTCGTAGTAGCAAGTTGAATATCGTAGTATCTAGAGAAGACCTTGAGCCCGATGAACATCGCGCCCTTGATCTCCAGTGACTCGACTAAGACTATAACTACCTAAGCAATGCAAAAAAGCAAGAGCAAACCGGCCAAGATGGGTATAATGAAAATAACCTGGAATAGACCCGAACCGCGCCTTTGAGTGGTAGGGAACATGCCCAATGATGCTGAAGCCTGTGCGAATCCTTTGCGCCGATGCCTGCCTGCCTGCCTTTCCAGTAACGCCATATCAGGTCTGCCTCAAAGCCAAAGATATAATCTGCGCCGGCAAGTATACACGCCTGAAGTTCGGTTGGTATCCTCTGTTTTTATACATTATGATGGCGTCAAGATGACTTGTCCATACCCCCCGGCTACCTAGTATTCAAAGCGTTGGCTCATGAGTCGGGCAACCTCCTACATACCCTGCATCATGTTCATGCCATTCATTCCGTTTTGCATTCCGCCTTGCATTCCGTTCGGCATCCCATTAGGCATGCCGTTCTGCATACCGTTCTGCATACCGTTCTGCATACCATTTTGCATGTTCTGGGCCATCTGTCGCCTCCGCATGATTTCCTGCCTTACCGAATCTTGCGCCCGTTTAGTACAGGTTTGCTTGAACTGGAGGTGAACATCGTCCGGAATGTTCTGTATACCGCCGAATTGAGTTGCGATCTGTGTGATGTTCTGGCGATAGAATTGCTGTTGTCTATGCTGGATCTGCATCATTAAGGGGTTTTGCTGACCCTGGCCTTGTTGTTGTTGTTGCTGTTGCTGTTGCTGCTGTTGCAACTGCATTTGTTGCATAGCGGCTATCTGTGCAGGATTCATGCCGTTCATTGCACCCATTAAGTTCTGGTTGCCCATCTGCTGATTAGGCATCTGGCCTTGCATTTGCTGCTGCTGCTGCATGTTATTAAGCTGCTGCTGGTAACGCTGATGCAATTGGGCTTGTTGAGCTTGGGTCATCATGTTAGGATTTTGCATATTCATGCTCATCATTTGCTGCCGCATAATTTGTTGCTGGAGCATTTGATTTTGCATGTGCGCGTTCTGCCCGTTCATATTCTGCATAGCAGCCATCTGCTGTTGTTGCGCGATACGTTGGCGCTGCTGTTGCGCAATTAGAGCCGCCTGAGTGTTATTCATCGGCTGTCCCATGGGCTGGTTACCCATGAGCATTTGGCTCATATGTGAGTTCTGTGCCATCATGCCGGGAGGTGGACTAGCTTGACTCATCCTGGGAGTGGCCATGGGTCGGTTGATTGGCGTACCGTGCGGCATCTGTGGCGTCGCGCTCGGCATGCGGGGCGTATTTGACGGATGACTTTGCTGGCTGCCTCGGGCAGACATGCTAACGGCCATAGGTGCGGACATTGGGCCATGGGCTTGCACGACAGATGACGATCGTGGAGGACTCGCCCCCATACCGGAGTTCGTCTGCTGCATTGGTGCATTTCCGACCATGGGACTGGACATGTTCTGTGGAGTGTTCTGGCGAACGACCGGGGAGGAAACTGGCGGTTGCGAGACCTGCTGGGGAAATCGGTGTGGTTGAGCAGGCATTCCACCGGCGGCGATAACATTTTGTACTGGATGTCCGTGAGATGCTTGTGGCATTTGGTTTATCTGTGTGTTCGGGGGTGACTGAGCGGCTTGGGCTTGGGCTTGAGCCTGAGCTTGAGCCTGGGCTTGGGCCTGAGCTTGAGCTTGTGCCTGGGCTTGCTGGGCGGCTTGCTGTTGCTGTTGAGCTAGTGCACGACGCTGGGCTTCCTGTTGTTGCTGCTGTTGCTGTTGCTGCTGCTGCTGGCGCAACTGAGCTTGTCGGGCCTCTTCGCGACGTATCTTTTCTTGTTCGGCCTGCTGTCGTGCTAATGCAGCGGCCTGCTCCTGCTTCTGTAATTGAAGCTTGCGCTCATTCTCTGCCTGTCTAATCTTTTCCTGCTCCTTCTTCAAGTCGTGTGCTCTCTTGATATCAGCCAGGACCTTGAATCGTTCAAACCGGGGCTCGAAGGCTGTCGCTCCAGACTGGCCTGTATTATCTGCTCCGTCGGTGCCGCCTTGAGCGCCACCAGTATTGGCAGAACGGCGCTCATCATATGTGAGCATGTATTTCTCCTGCTCCGCAGCCAATGCTTCATCTGCGGCTCTTTCGGCCACAGTCCGCTTGCGAGCCTTCGGTTTCGGTGGAGGCTCGATATGTTTCGGATCAACGTCGCGCTTCAGTAATTCAATCACATCTTCCTTAGTCTTAGCAGGTTCCAAATGTAGCGGAGGAGCGGTGGCGAGCAGGATCTGCGCTTCAGCAGTATAGATATTGCTCGCGTCAAGCTCCATCCTCTCGCGCTTCTGTTTCTTGGCAGGAGGCGGCATGCTAGTTGCTGTAGGAGTGGGGGGGACAGCGGACATCGGCGTAGCCGGTATAGCGTTAGGATCAGCACCTGCTTTAGCATCTCCAGAGCCACGCGGTGTCGATGCCTTAATCATCAAGTCTACATGTAAGCTTTGGGGAGTTGGGTGAAGTACTACCGTAAAGACTTTGGCCTTCGACGGAACTTTGCTTTTCTGTGAATCGACCGGAGCAGGTGGCGCTGGCATATTCTCTTTGTCACCAGCATCGTTCTCTTCCCGTTTCGTCTCGCCTTCGGATAGGCCATTTTCTGTGCTCTCTTTCGGGTACGGAACGTAGGGGGATGGTGTGATATACGGATTATAGTTATGAATAGAGGACGGCTTCTCGGCGTTTGATTTGGAAGTGGGACGTGCGACGTTCTCGGACTGTGTGGGGGTCTTATGGTCGTGGAGCTGCACTATTAAACAACCCTCGTAGAAAGCGACACCAGCGTCGTTGAGATCTTGTAGCATATCGTGGGGTACCGTTCGACTCCTAACATGATCCAGAAAAAGCTTCATAGGTGACTTATAGGGGAAGATGCTATCTTGCTGGTCGAATCGGAAGTGATTAGCATGCAGATGTACGATCAGCGACGGCGGTTGTCCCGCGTATTTCTTCAGAATATAGGCATCTGTAACGGCTGTTCTACTGTAAGCATGAGACAAAACGATTAGCGGGGAGGTGGGATTCGCACCATCCGGGCGTGGCTCGAAAGACTGATGAAACGTAATATCAGGGGCTAAGGTAGCCGATCTTAAAGATGCGTTATTCCCCCGATTACGACCCGTTCCTTGGTTCGCCGTATCCCGCCTTGAACGAGACACGCTAGGACGATGAGCGGTTCCGTTGGCGCCATTTGTGGCGGTACCATTGGATGCTTGTTGCTGCTGCTGTTTGGCTACGGCAGGCGGAGGACGTTTGGCGGACATGTTCGGAGAAGGGGAGGACTGAGATGAAGAGACTCCATTGGTCTGGATGCCGGGTGGTGGTGGACGCTTGATCTTGGGTGTGGGCGGTGGAGGAACAGCGGCAACGACGGGGGCCATGGCTGCTAACTGGTAATCCCCGCGCACTACCTAGTACGAAGCAACTAAGCGATGCTCAATTGGCAGCGACGGGAGACTAAGAGTATGACCAAGACCTCGATTGATGCAAACATGGATCGCAATGAGCCTCCAAGGTAAGATGTGAGAATTAGGAAATAACAATATACAAGATGCGCGAACGCGCGCGCAATAAGCAGGGGGGTCGGGTTTCTGACGACAAGTCGACACTCGGCTTTGTGTATTCCTAATCACATTGGAAATGTTCTCTGACTATATGCGACGATGATGGGATGATGTGTTTGAATAGGCGTTGTGATAGGGCGAGGGTATACAAAAAGTCGTCGGTCGTCTTTGTGTGGGGTCGAATTTGTTAGTAACGGAGTCAAAGAGTTGGTTCAGAGATGGACCAAAGTTGGATTAGCAGATTACGAACTTCCAATCTGGCATAAATCCTTGGTTTTGAAATAGGTGAGCCTCATCAGCCGTCAGCCGTGTTGGGGTTCTTATGTATGATTGGTTTATGATTGGTTCCACGTGTTTAGCTAAGCACCTATCTTTCCCTAACTTCCCTAATTTGCCCACTTTGACTAGTACCCCATTTCCCGAGGTCCCAATTTGCAGGTAAATATCACCCCGGTGCCCATAGTAAGTTGGGAATATTTCAATGCTCAAAGCCACGACGACATTAAAATCATCGGCGTAAACCTTTTTAAAACTCTACCTATGTTGACTCAAACAAACAGCAGATAATTTCTCTATAACCCATATAAGAAAAAAAATGGGGGAGGGGGCTACACCAAATAAGACTAAATAAGTCAAAGTTAGGGATCATGTCAACATATCAACACTAATTATCTTAGACTTTATACATATATTGTTATTGTAAGATCTATCATGTCCTCCACAATTCATACAATACTAGTAATAGGTAGCATACGTGAAATCAGAAGAATTAATTTTTCCAACTTCACTTAGACCGCCCCCCAAAACATGTCTTCGGTATTACCCACCGCGACCGATCAACCCGAGGATATATAGAAGTGGTAGGTAAATCATGTATCTGCCGTGATCAAAAAGACGTAACCAAATATCCAAATTCACTTCAACTTGCAGAGACCACCAGCTCGCGCATGCCATTCGCTTCGTATCACCGTCGCTGGAGTGAGCCTGGAACATATCACTCCTTGCCCTGAACCCGGCGTGCCCAGTCATCGCCAACCCGTAGACTATCGACCACAACCACGCCTCTTCCTCGTCCAACCCGTTCCTCTCGCTGCCACCATAGATCTTCTTTCTTCTTCTTTTCGGGCTTCTCGGCCTCCGACTCGCTATCTGCAAGTCCGCCATGGCCACCGTCAGCTCCGACAACAAGGATAACATCATATTTAAGCCACGTTTGCAGTTGAGTCACGACGCTACCGTCAGTTCCAGCTAAGGACTCCTGGAGGTACACCACTTCAGGCTGTAGGTGACGGAGGATATGTACGTGACCATTAGCCGAGGTAAAGGGGAGAACCATCGAATCCTTTTCTACTAGGCCTACCGCCTGCGAATACACTAGGTTAAAGGGGGTATTTCCCGTAGTAGAGCCCAACCTAAATCTCAAGTCAGTAAACTATGGAGCTTGTCTGTATACCTGGAGGTAATACGCACATTGGACTTTTCGTCTCTTCGCCTGGCGTATGAACCTGCTCACTCGCAATGTTTGAGAATGATGAACTCAACGACGCCGGAGGTAGGTTACTGACAGACGCTTCGAGGGTGGAATCCTTGAGGCCCGGCGAGTATATCAAGATGAATAGCTTGATCTTGGAAAAATCGATGTTGCGAGGTATGTGCGAGAGAATGGACTGTAAGTTGGTTAGCATATACGTATACCACATTAACATTGTTCAGAGAGAGTTATATCATACAGCATGTTCGTGAAAGCCATCCGAATCGAGATCATCCATGTTGGTATCTGCTGAGACCACGATTGCGACCGTCTTGCGACGCTTGTTCGCGTCTTTGGATTGAGGTGGGGTCGGTTTCTCTTTTTGAGCCTCGGCTTCCTCTGACCACGTTTCATGGTCGGCATACGCATTCTTGTCATTTTCATTGATAGAGGCCAGTGTGCTGCCAATAGCCGTGCCAACGCCTGCTATGCCTGTCGCTATCGTCCTACCTGCGTTGGAGAAGAACTGCTGGGGACTGGGAGTGCGCCGCAAGGCGCCGGATACCTGCGATCCCCATCCTGCGGAGACGCCGGTTGCTTCAGGGTGTATATCACCTACGCCGTAGCTAACATCCGAAGCTCGGAAGGAAGAGTTGGCGCCGGGTGGATGGGAGTCTTTTCCTGATACGCCGTAGGGGGGGTTCTCGCCGTAGTCAGCATTTTCGTAGTCGAGGCCGGCGGCAGGTTCGACATCGCTCTCCTCATCTTCGTGTTCGTTATTTCGTTGGCTCCATGCCCAAGCGGCGACACCGACAGTCGCAACAGTAAGGGTGACGACTATAGGAACCCAGTGGCTCCAAACGCCCCTGCGGCGAGATCCCGAGGATTCGTACGACGACATTTATGCAGGTAGGATCATCGCAAACTATGCCTAGCAGGGCGCGCACGGAGCGGTGGAGCGGATGGAGGAATGCAAATCACGACGCAAGCAATCAGGCCGCGATTGTTGAAGCTTTGGTTGTAGATACGTAGATACCTAGCGAGCGGTATGTATGTAAGTAGGTATGTATGTAATTCCGGAGGAAAAACAAAGCAAGAATAGCAGCAGTATGCAGTATCGAAGTGGTTCTCAGACTGTTGAAAATGGCGAAAATAGCGGGCTGGGAAGCGGTAGTACCTCAAGAACTAATAATAGGAAACAAAATATGGACGGGGGGTTGGGCTACGTGTTAAAGCGTAAAAAGCGTAAAAGCTCCGATCCATACGATAGGTACCAGCAAGTGGCAGAAGCAGATGCGGTCAACTTCAACTTTCCAGTCTTTTCCGGTCTATTCCTGGTTTCTTGAAGCAAAAGTGCCCGATTACGAAGATGCGAGGTGCGCACAGGTCCACGGGTGCTCTGAGGTGGCTGGTCGCAGACTCGCAGCTTTTCTCCGCTGAGCTGCTGCTGCTTAACCCCTGCAAGAACAATTGGCAGGGCTGGCCTAGTGTTTCCATTGGTTGGAGGGGAAACGCTACACCGAGACCCAGCTAAAGGGGATATGATATTTGATTGGTTATTCACCTCGTTGCCCCATGTTTAACTTGGAACTGTTAATTACTATCGATAATGATTTAGCATGTGGGATGTGCAATTGTTGTACCTATCAATTCCTCATATCGTGGTGGTGACTCAAGCTTCCTCTCAATATGTTTTGTTTCTCATGAGAAGAGCATCATATTTGATCTAGCATCTTTGTTGACGCCAACAAACTCTTATAAGCAATTAAATAAAGGTATTTCATAATATCATTAATATCTGATGAGATTATTCTAATTATCGCGGAACTAGCACTCGGCTAACTCTTCAGCACAGATCATCATACCAGCCTCATCCATACCCGTGAGCCGAGGTTTTCTCTCATTTCATCAGCCCCTCCATCAGGTCTCGGCCGGGCTCTCTCTTCAAGATGCCCCACGCCGTATCTATGCCTGCCACGGGCCTACAGGCTCTTATTCTATGCGGACCAGGATCCTCATTCCCGACCTTCACCTCTAACCCGGATGAGAATCCTAAGGCCTTATTACCCATCGCGAATCGGCCGATGGTCTGGTATCCCATCGATTTCTGCTACCGCACAGGGATCACTAGTAAGTGCATCCTTACTACTTATAGTAGACCAGTCCAACTACACACATCAATCCTTATATAACATCTCAAGTTATAATCGTCTTAAACGAATATATTCAATAACACTTCGTTTTGGCATTGAGTGTTACTAACACCTCTTAGACATTACTCTCATTTGTCCCCCGTCAGCTTCCGATGCTATTACCACGGCGCTGAACACAAATCCCTTCCTTACTGCTCTACCTCATCCTCGTCCGGATCTAGTGGCGCCCCATGGTCTAGATCAAAACACGGGCACTGCAGAGATACTGCGACTACCCGAGATTCGAGAACTCATCACGTCTGACTTCATAGTTCTTCCATGCGATCTGGTATGTGAGCTTGGAGGTGACAGGCTCTTGCAGGCATGGATGGTCAAGGCGGCGAGCTTGCCTGATCTTCTAAGTGACGGCGAGCCTCCTTATTGCAATGGCGGCTTGGGAGTATGGTACGAGACGAAGACAACCCCTCCTATCAAAGGAGAAGAAACAGATTTCATCGTCACAGCACCAATGTCCATGCCTCCAGTGCCAACGTCGAAAGATTCATTATTGCCGCACCTCTCGTATCTAACTTACTCTATGCCGAAGGATTCGCTCAATGACCTTGTGGATCAGAAGAAAAGTTTCCCAATACGGCACGGCCTATTACGCACTCATCCTAAACTTAGGATGCTCACAACTCATCGCGACGCGCATATCTATATACTACCAAGATGGATTCTAGACTTCATTCAGGAGAATGAACGTTTAGAGACAATCGGCGAAGACGTCATTGGTTGGTGGGCAAAGGCCAATTGGGCAACGGGGCTTTTCGGTAAGCTAGGGATGAAAAAGATCATCGAGGGCCGTAGCAAGAGTCAGGAAGCAGACAAGACAGCACGTGGCAACGTCGCCTTGTCGGAGGAAAATCTTCTCGACTCCCCGGGGAGAACACGGGAATCATATGAGACATCTCCCCCTGCAGAATTCGAAAAGGCACAAGGCGACGATCTACTAGCCAAGCCAAAGGAAGCTGCCGTCCCGCCCATCCTAGCATACATTCACCCTGCTAGCGTGGACGCTCCATTACTTCGCCGTGTAGACACTGCCCAGCTTCTCCTTGCTATATCACTACAACTGGCAAAGCTCCCGTCTATCGAGGAAACGGGTCCCGAAATTGCGTCCCCGTTTGCCCACCCCAAAAAGCTTGCATACCCCGAGGGTGTGAAGCCACGAACCACGATCACTAGACAGGATTGCCTAATCGCCGAAAATGTGATGGTGGAGGAGAAGACATCAATCAAAGAAAGCGTCATTGGAGCTAACTGCCAAATTAAGGAGGGTGCCAAGTTATTCCAATGTCTCTTGATGGATGGTGTAGTAGTTGGCAAAGGTTGCAAGTTGACTCGTTGCATCCTAGGCAAAAGGAGTGAAGTTGGAGAGGGATCGACTCTAACGGATTGCGAAGTGCAAGAAAATCTGTTGGTAGAACCGAGAAGTAAGTCTAGTTCTAGTTCATTCCAAGTTACCGTTCCCCCCTTTACCCTTACCCCCTAATACCGCGTGGCGGTGTGACAGGATCGACTAACATCACGGCAGCCGAGGACAAAGACAGCAAACTTATGAGCTCATCTGGTCTAGAAGCTAGCGAGCAAGAGATGCAGGAGGCCCTAGACGGTATTGACGAGGGTGAGGAGAGTGCCATGTTGGGATAGGTAAAATTAGGAAATAGCCGCGATCCGGATACCTGGTATCCAATCTAATAGCAATACCCGTGGCAAGGATTACCCCGATATTCTCTCACTTGCCGTCACTTCGTATAACGTTCATCGTGCATTACACCGCCCCGTTTGCTCCACGAATGTCTCTTTACAATTATAGCTCCTTTGAAAGGCTTCCGGGGAGGCATTGGACTTCGTCTATTCGAATCTACTAACGTAGATCGAAGATCCGTGCGACTTTCCGAATGGCGCTACGGGCGTTTGACATAGAGGTGGGCTCCGCAGTACGTCGCTCAATGGAGTTGGACTTGTTAGTAGACTTGATTTGGCGAATGTGAAGCATCATCGTGGTGATCACATGCCGTAATAGAATATGACTCGTCATATTCTAGTCGCTTATGTCTATCTAGCTTGCCACCCCCAACCCTGGAGAACCAACAGCTGGCCCAAGCACCATAGATCTGGACGGTATCTACTATGAACCCGCCCAACATCTCCCAAGTCCCATAAAAATAAGGCCTTATCAGATCTCCGTTCGGGGATTTCCTCGGCATATTGAGGCTGCAACACCATTTACCTACGGTACCTAGCTAGGTAAGGCGTCACTATCGAGATGGCACGACGTATCTGCGAATACGGCTTGCCATGAGGCTGACATAAAGCGGTATGTCCTCAACCGAAAACGGACCAGATATGCAGGTAACTTAAAGATGGCGACGGCCGCCGATTTGATTCACCAATATCTTTTCGTTGGCACCCATGTCGTGTAACATTGTCTAGGCTGCGGCGCACTAACCGTAGGCGCTACATTTTAGATGTTTATATCGTCTATCTCCATAATTCCTTCGAAGTGATACGCACGTAGCAATTTCTAGCTAGTTCCTAGCTCACTGGTTGTGGAACGGGAGCCAACACGCTCTAGTACGCGTGTAGAATAGATCTCATTCGCTATCTGTCGGTACATATGCTGTGTCGGGTTCGTACAAAATCTTGCTTCGCCGTCCTCCGTGTGACGGAGCACTACAGGCCGTCTGATGTAACCGTGGGTGAGATCGGAGACGACGTTTCTCGGTGTTGACAGCAAAAAAAAGCATCATATATCGTCGTATCCGGCCGGGCATCAGACGATGCCAGCTCAGCTAGAACCGAGCTATGCTGTTTCGGAGGCATGAGCTAGGAAAAAAGCAAAGACCCGTTTAGCTATGTAAGCATGGATTAGCAAGGTCGTTGAAAACCATTGGGTAGCCAATGTCATTCATGCTTTGGCTTCGCGATGCTTGGGAGCTATCATAAATCATGCCGGGTGGATTCTGCCGTGGGCAGGTAGTTAAAACCACATACATAGTACAGAAATGCGAGATCCGGTAAGTAGTTCGTCAGCGACAGAGGCGTTAGCATTACGAAGCCTCCGGGGAAAGCATCAGCCGCCAATACCGCTACCATCAGTGGCGGTCCATACCGTAACACCATAAGTATGGATATTCATTCAAGAAGAGACTAGTTTTATAGCAGTCTTGTTCTAGTCTTATTGCGGCTAAGCTAGAACAAGCCTCCCCCCATGCTATAGGAGACGCATGGAGTCCGTAGGTGTCCATAGGCCATCGATTATCCTATAGGACGATTTTCCCGTCCCCTATTCGACCCTAGAGGAATTCTTGGCAATCTGATTTGATAGGGCTTTGCTAGGGGAGCATTTCCAAGAACCCGGCGCGTGATTGTACTAAGTTTTTTCGGCAATGAACGACACCTGCATGCATGTTCGGGATGTACGTTGGAGAGTTAGCCATATAGATTTCCCAGAAAACCTCCTCAGTATAGGGGAGCGGGATCGCAGCCGGTCGCATCCAGGTGTCGTGACATACGTACGCTGCAGGTTATATCAATGCGCTCATGCTGGGACGGGTTCTTGCTGCAACTGATGAGTTCCGGCGTACTACACCCTTACAGAATCTTCCACGTTTTCGGTTTGTTCCCCGCAATGACGCTGTCTAATAGCTTACGGAGCATACTGTCGGTGAAGACGGCCGGACCGCGCCTCTTACATCCGGGTTTCGGTTCATTTCTGCGGGTTGCCCCTTGGAGAACCGAACTGACAGGAGGAATCTGCAGCACATGCACTAGCCTATACTCTACCCAGTAATTGTAGCGAGAAAGCTTCTCAGCTCAGAAACATAAAGCTGCACACGACTAGTCACTCGACATCCACCAATGGGATTCATGCCAACTTATTCTTTTCTGGTTGGAGATTCTGCAACACCGACACACCAGAGCCGCTTCCAGTATCTTATATGGACGGTTAAAGAATCTAAGATGTGCTGCAGAAACACACCGATTCTCGGCATGACATCTTCCCGGTATTATTTTAGGGGTGGCTTTGATATGGCCTCATATTTCACGGACTCAACTCTGTGATGTGTCCTAGTCCCCCGTCTTTAGAAATAATGATGACGAAAGTACGTGCTGACTTGATGAATTTAACCCACCAACAATCAGCCCTTCGCTCAATTGAATAGCTAAATCGTAGTTTATTCATCTTCTAGAAACAATGGGCTAAAAATATTATCAGTTGTCATTCATCATATTAAGATATATCTTTAGCTTGCCGCTACATAGGAGATAAACTCCCCCTCTTAGGATTGGGGCTGGCCTCCCGTGGTATTTTGTATATGATTTCATATTCCTTTATCTTACTAGCATTTGTTTGGTGACTTGGCTCTCTGGAGCTGCGGGTGTACATTGTCGTTGGTATCATATTTCTTTTTGTTCGCTTCGTCGAGTCTATACAACCTCGCCAATATTTCGAGATATATTATTAGTATGTTGAATCCTAGTTGGGATTAGAGAATTCAAAGTATAGCTTAATTCATAGACAGTACGGCTTAAGTGAAGAATACAATAATTGTCCTATATGAGCCTCCAAACGCTAAACCCCCTAGGTAACCACGACAACTTCCGGTTCTCACCCCCCCCTCTCCCGTCTGTACAGCATATATAACAGTTCTATACGTGACAATTTGGACTGTATACCGCCAACACCATGCCGATCTATTGTATCTAGTCCAAGAGAATATGTTAGATAGTACCCAGGAACTTGTAGATGAAGGAGCGAACCAGCTTGTCCTAACTTCTCAGTCACGTTTCCCGACGTCCCCATTCTTCAGGGTGGATGGGGCATTGGCCTGCGTATGCAGGCGCTAGTGACTGAACAAGATCGTATCCTCCCTCACTGTAAGGAACGTCTCGTGTTCGATGCTCACAGTTCGGATATTTATTGCAGTGTTCCTCCGACTCCCTCCACGTACAGCTCTTCTCACAATTGTATTGTTCAACGTATAATTTGCACATGACTCTTCAAGATAGGATTGGATTCTATGGTTGAGAGGGGTTGGTGATATTGAGAAGTATAAGTGGGAATGTATGGCTGGTTGCTTTAGATCAGAATACTCATGCGTATAAGAAACGGTTGAAAGATGAAATGAACAAGGTCTACAAAGAGGCGAGTTCTCATTAGGGGATAGGACTATTTTATGTTGAAATGCGTTAACTGCTCTTCTCAGCCGACGGACTCTACAGTGACTGACTACATGAGCAAGTTGCATCTATATCCAGCCAATGTTTGACCTGGCTGTAGGAGACGCCAAAATCGGCCAAGCCCGTCATTTGCTGACAGCATTCGAAAGAAGAAATCGTCTATCTACGAACATAATATGATCCATCAGTTGTGGCTCTGTCATATATATCCTGCCTGAAGTTTTGAGGTGTGGTGTTGATTTGCGGCTACGAGACGTTGGCGCGTCAGCCGATCAAAACGGAAGAGATCGGCGAAAACTCGTTAGCTTAGCGATGGTAGAGGTTACGGGCGAATTACTGTTTTCTTACTCTAGATAGGAGACATGTTTGCGATCAAATGTCCACAGAGGCTCTTGTCCACATTGGGTTCGCCGCATACTTAGTGGCGTGGGTTGACGGCTGCAGAATCATTCTGCAGTGGATGGCGGGCGGTGTGATACAAAACACCGAGATCCTTTGCCGCCTTCGCGAATCTACAACTGAATGAAAGAAGCTTTGCCTTAGGCGTTACACAATTTTCTCCTGTTCATCGTGTAGTGGCTGTGTGGGCCGTCTCAATTGCTAGGGTTCGGCTCCGGGCGCGACGTTGGATGAAAAGGACGCGGCGATTAGGCCAACTCGTTAATTATCACATGAGTTGCTATAATAGTCTATCTATATGGCACCCCTTAGTGTTGGGCTGCGATGGGCACACCGGCGCAGTACTATTAAACCCGGGTGGATAGTTGGAGGAGATCTATGATTAGGTGCCTTTGTGCTATGTAAATACATGTATGTTTGCTTGGGCTAATGCCGGGATCTGTACTTAAAACGCTTAGGGTAACTCGGACGCTATGCGTACGGGCGAAAGCCGTTGAATAAGAGCAAGGAATTCATTCGGTCCCGATAGATGGTCGGCGTTCAGTCGATTGCCTCGTAGCCGCGCGGCCACTGCGCCTGCAATAGCGATTAGGTTATTGTTCTTAATATCCAATTATGGCTGGACGTCTCAGAGCCCAAGACTGGTATGGACGTATTCGAAGACCGCTTAACTATACGATAGGGGGAGCGTCGAAATGGCAACGATCGCGATCTAGGGAGATGGATAGATATATATCTCAGGACTAAATAGTAAAAATTGGCAGAAATGGAAGAGATCTGACACCAGCTACTGACACCGCCGAGAGGGCCGTTTGTCTGTCTGGGGAATAAGAAAGCCACTAGCGGATAACCATATAGAACAATGATCGAAATAGTGTCTAAGCCTATGTCGTTTTACAATTGCGAAAGCAACATGTGTTACAGTGTCGCAAGCCACACGAACACGCGAGTCTGAAGCCAGTGGGAGGAAGACCGAAAAAAACGATACGGGCATGGGAATTTGAAGTTTAGCATGTCGCAGATTTGACAGCGCCACGGAGTGAAGTGTGTGTTTTACCCCTCAAGGTTGCCGAGAAAATTGCTGCTGTATGGTCACCCAACCTGCCGAAGATACGCCCAGTCACAAGAAGCTACACTACGAACAATGAACAGATAGCCAATGGGCTATGCTGGACCGTATTAGCAAATTCCCATGCTAATTAAACCCCGCCGTGAATTTGTTGGGTTTGTCGTTTTGTCCTCGCCTTTGAAAAAATACCCGACTCATTATGGCTGGCTATCGGCGATGAGCAATCCTATTCGTAGGATAGCTAGCCGAGAGCCGAGTACTTCGGCTGGATAAGCAGTATCGGGATCTTGTTGTGGTGTCGTCAGTGTCAGCGATCCATCTATCTGAGACATATCCATGGATACTTGGCTTGAACTCGCTGGAAAGCGTTGGGGGACAGAACAATCAAGTAAGTCCGGAACAGCATCACTAGAAGGTTACTAATCTTCGAGTCTATCTCGGCTTCACAATAAGCAGTCTCTATAAAGGGCTAACAAGTAACTTAGAGCCGCCTCGAGTGCTAATATTTACGCTCTAGGCTACCTAGGTAGGGTTATATCCGATAGTTCGGGGTTACTCAATTCAAGTAGCAACGGTACATGTATGTAGCAGCGCACCGTAGCAACGTCCTGTAGATCAATGTGGAGCCCGTAGAGTGTGATCTCCGGGGTAGTAGACTTAGAACCCACACAAATATTTACCAATGTAGATGTCTTCCTAAATGATCTTTTGATCACACAGTTAATAGATCAATTCGTAAGAGATTCTATGAATCGTCTAACCTTCCGCCCAATGGAGCAAACCCCCTGAATGGTTTGATGAGTTGGGTAGACAAATTCGCCCTGCAAATCCCAGAGACGGAACCATCTACCCCAAGGACTTGGCAGATCTGTATGTACCATGATTCTCCAGTCGTGATTAACAATGTCTGCTGCTTTTGACACGCGATTTGTGCTCAAGGATACTCGCATTCTTCTGAGACATCTATCGTTAAGGACGAACCTGTTCCTGCTTTACGCCGAACCATGTTTGCCCCTGGGTAGCCCCCTTGCGCAATGTTTAGAGATTCATAAGGCAGAGTTATCGGATGGTCATGACTCAGCTAGCTATCACTAAGGGCTCTAGTTCGATAAGGCTCACCATCCAAAGCTCGAAAGCACACACACATACACGAACTAGAGAGGAGTACGGTAGATCGTCGCCAGGAACACAAGACCTAAGCAATTAGCTTCATCAGGCACAGGGTGTGCCAAGATCCCTTCACTGACCCAAATGGGAATACGCAAGATCATTAACCCAGTCCTGAATCTCGAGATAGTACACCTGAACACCTAACAGATCATCTCCTTCATTAGTATTGGCGGGACTTAATAGGTGATAATGTCACATGTAGATTTCTCGTTGTTCTCTTGGCATGCCATAAATCTCACCTTGAGCGCGTGTTGAAGCGATAGCAAGCAGTGGACTAGCAAACCAAAACGCCTCTCCTACGAAGACGCCATCCCCGAATTCATCTGCAACGGCTCGCTAGCTTTATCCCCATGAACCGTCGGTTGAATTTGCGTTACGGACGGGCGAGTTCGACAACAGTGGGTATAACCCCGAGTGTCTTTCGTTACAGCAGATGTATTTTTTTACTCAATGTTTGATGTTTATTGCTCAATGGTGGTAAACTGGCTAGGGACGCCATGTCTTTACCACAGTAGATCAAATCGATGTCTTACCAATGACGAACCTTGATGAAAAGCACAACGCGGGGCTAGGTATACGATCCATTCCTGGATCCCATTCCATGAGAAGACCATGGAGTCTATTCTTTTCTCATGATGGTGAGCAGGTTAGCAGAAACTCTCCACCACGCTTGTCTCGCAGATCTTTGCGTTGTACGTGCCATTTTAAGCCATGTTCGTGCGAGATTGATAACTGGTGCGTCTAATCCGAAAAAGAATCAGTTGACCGCTTTGGGTGCTTGCTACGGTGCTAGTTCGTCTGTTTGTTGCTACCTGGACTGCATTTGTTTTCTAAAATTACTTCATAGAGGACCCAGTTCAAGACCAAGATCTAAGCAGGACTGGTTGGCAGGTCATGCGCGTTGGTTGCTCACTTGCAAGGATTTCATAGTTGCAAGTTTGACCCAGGTCCCTGGGACCTAATGTAGAGCTCGACTTGTCAACCCAACCGAGGGGGCTGCGACAAATGCAAGCAATGGATTAAATTGGGCCCATCTTCTGGTCGAGCGGTGGCTGAAGACAACGACGTACTAATATGTCTATCTTTTCCCCAAGTACCGTGTGCTTCTAGAGAGACGCCTCTCTGCCACTACGCGTTTCTCATTCCTGTGCTCTGTCGGTTTTCCTGCCATTCATACCCTTGCGGGCAGATGTCTAAGTATATTCGCCGAGCCATCCCAACTTAGTATTGCTTTATAACCTAGTATCTTCCCAAAGGGATATTTATCTCTTTAATTGGAACAATACCCATCTTCTTGTCACTCCTATATCTATCTATCTATCCCCTCATTCCTCGAGCACTCCTTGAAGCTTCATCCATCCACTACATCATTTGACAGCTTCAAGCAACGGTGCCATTTTCTCGCCCCAGGACGCAAACCCATTTGGATTGCAGCCCCTGCTCTCGAGCGTATCCAGACACCTTTAAAAAATGGACATGCATATTGATATGAAAGTGGGCTTCGGTGAGGATTTCGCCCTCGACAACCAGGGTCTATCCTGTGCTTCAACAACTGGTAGCTTCTCTTCGGCGTCGACTTCTAGCTCTTTACCCGAGCCATTCACACCGACGTCTGGCCGATCAACCCCTGGGCTTCGCTCCATCTCAATGGAGCAGGACCACCTATCTTATCCGGCTTCGGCAGGGTTCGAGTTAACTCCTCCATCATCAGCTTTTGGAGGTTATTTCCCCCCAGAAGCTAAGGCGGAATTCCATCGATACATGGACTACGGCAGCGCTTCACCAAGCCCGAGTCGAAAGTCAAGTATGCAGGCACAAACCATGGATTTCGACTACGCTCCAATTATGCCTACTGCCTTCGTACCGTTATCATCTCAGGGCCATCCGCTCGAGGCAGCTAGCAATCAGCATCTAGGACACTACCCTTACCCGGAATATGTGCAATCACCACAGTACCCAGTGCCTACGCCCGCCTATCCTCTCGAGAACACTACCTGCGACTCATCGTCTATATGGGCGTGGAATGGTGAGAGCCCTGTGTCCTTTTTCGGAAGGGGAAATCCCTCGGCATCGCCCTCGCCATCTCATTCGCTCTCTGCTCGGGACCGGAGTGGCTTAACGCCATCATACCTTGCAAGCCACGGAAAGAGAAGGGTCAACGTGGACAAAGTACAGCAAAAGACTTCGGCACTTCAGAGAGCCCAACATCAGCACGGCGTTAGAATAGAAAGAATCGCCGCGGCTACTTTCAAGTGCAACTACCCAAACTGCCAGAAGGGGCCATTCAAGAGACAAGAACATTTGAAGAGGCACAAAAACACGTAAGTAATTAACATCATCTACTTTTAATTCACAATGGTATCGCTAACCAACGTGACAGTAAACATGCGGAGAACCCAGTAGCTATCATAACAAACTGCCCATGCTGTGGGAGGGCATTCAACCGCAAGGACAACTACCGCCAACATCTCAAACTCCATACTTTGAAGCAACGCTCGACTCGTCGTACCGAATACTACGCTAATGCTCAGGCACTGTTGGACGAAGAAATGAACAAGACTAAGCAACGAAGCCAACTGAAGAAGAAGGGGTCTGGGTTCAAGGACGAGGATGAATAATTTTGGAAATTGATACCCACGAGTACGCACTCGATTCATATATACGACGACACCCTGGAGTTTATTGGCATCACGGTAACGAAAACGGCAATCCGGCTTTTAGGCCAGATTGGGAATATTTTTGGGCACTGAAAAATGGTACGGCGTCGACCTACGGAGTTCAAGGTTGGGTTTATTCTCTCTATTCTGCATTATCTGGGGCGTTCCGGAATACGTATGACGGGCAACCGGGATTTTAGTCGTCGACATCGACTTTATCATTTTGTGAGCACATTCTCGCGAATGTGACACCATCAGCACGGATTTAGGCTTTCACTTTCTACTTTGGGCCGGCCGTCCTGTGGAAAATATTTTTGTATGTCCTAGTTACTAGTATTATTTTGCATAGGAAATAAAAAAGCGGTAGCGCGGAATACCACTTTTCGTTTCTTGAACCTTACTACTTCGTCTCCTCTCGATTTCCCACTTATTGTGAAGGTGTCTCTGTAACGAGTCTTCGGCGATATGATTCGAACGAAACACTGATAGGGAAATGATCCTCTAGTTGTTTCTTGAGGGTCACAGTACCCCGCATAAACTAATATATGACTAGTAGATAGGCGGGTGTCTCATATGTAGGCGTACTTGTCTCCTGTATATGGCCGAGACAGCTAACGGCGAAAGCCCAAATCCCCAGGCTTTTAGAGTTTGGTTACCTAGATTATTCTATCATGGTTATATTCTGACTCAATCAACTAGAGGAATATCTGTTGATCTCTTATAAGTCGTCTAGTTACGAATTATACATCTAGTGCTTCTTAGTCGTTTGAATCACAACAATACTCTTAACGCATTAAATAACCTATTCTTAAAGTCCACTTATTAAGTATTACTGTGGGACATTGAACGGAATCGCGATATTAAATCCGGCCAAGTCCGCGGTAACATGGCACTACAAGCCGGAGAGAGCGCTGTATGCGGAAGCTGACGATTGAAAGTAACTGCCTGTGAGTGATTCGCATGGGAACGACATCACATGGGGTGTTAGGGTCGTAATCTATATGATTGGCCATGGGAAACCGTCGAGCGTGCTGTCACCAACTGCATGGTACGAGATATATTTAAAGCGAACGTAGTACTAGACAAAACGTGTCACGACGGCCAACCAACATGCCTTTCGCAGTTCAATGGAGCTACCAGCGACTAATTGTATCCCCAGATAAGGCGTCAACAAGCTTCTATCTGTTTCACGACAGTTGTGAGTACTGCCACCGGGGACCTACGTCAATCTGAATCAAGAAAGACTTGACGAAAGTGTGTTCAATCAAAACATTTCTTATAGGTATAATTATGGCGGACATTAGCGCAGTACAAAGTAAAACACCGGAAATGAGTTCCTCTCCGATGAGGGTGGGCGGGACATGTCAGCTGCGGCCCGATCTCTCGACGATCGCTCTGCGTAAAAGCAGGGACCTCGGGACCTTTACTAGGCCTTTCCTTTTAGAATTGCAACCTCGCAATGGGACGACATGCTCAAAGAATAATTTCAGGTAGGTACGGCATTAGGAGTTCTGCCAGTAACCTCAACATGGGGTATATCCGAGCTTCTTTGTTGTTAGAGCCGACACTTACTAGATTAGACCACGTCGCTTTGCAGTAGATCATCTGGAAGGTGGATATCCGTGAAATAATTGCGCGTCCATCGATGGAGAAGCTAATGATACACGCGTGGGTAACTCTGCCATACACTTAACTCCATTCGCAAGAGGCGACGCTCGGAATATTGAGAAAGCGGTATAAGACTGGGTATGAATGCGACTCTTGGCGCTGCATTTAGTGACCCGAGGCTCTGGATTGGCCCCCATCTTGATACCCCGTAGGGCATCGATTTTCTCAGATGAATTAGCTTCATAGACGGACGCCATAAGATGATAGACTGGGAGTTACTAGTAAGTCGACCCAACTTCTCCAGCTTAGGAAGACCATCATCAGCAACTACCATCGCGTCATAGACTACAAAAGCCGTAGCTAAGGGTAAGTCATATACATGAATATTGCCCATTGAGTCTGGAATATGACCATATTGATTTTGTCCTCAACCCAACTTGATTCGCACCTACTCTCAGAATGGATCCGCAATCTTCAGACGGGAAGACGCAAGCTCCGAGCCCCCTAAGATGGAGAACTAACAACAACGTACAGCGTTGAGTTCCGGTGCCCGATGATACCCTGCTAGCAAACTTCCCCGGATGGGTATCGGTTCGGTACCGAAGATACGACCTAATTTGAAATAGAAAAACGAAAGCGTCGTTCTATTCATATCTATAGTCTAGCTGATTTGTAAGTGCGTATCTCTCAGGTAGCCTCAACGCCTCTTCTCCTCCCATTTGATTGTCATGAACAGGACGCTAAGCACTGCACGACCGCGATTAGTTATAACGCCTCTTTACCACGGCGTTTAAATAAGCCAATCATCTACCCGATGTAATTATTAAATCCGAGCGTATAAAGAAAACAAACCTGAACCCGGCTTAGAGTCAATTTCACATCCGAACTAGGGAACCCGGAACACATGGATAGAACGCAAACCGGCCTAAGCCAACGAGTCCAAAGAGGTAACCTCCATAAAGGCGGCAACAGGTACGTGTTAACTTAGTAGACGCATTGTCATGTCTCATGATCCTATGGTATGGGCAGTCCCAGGCCCACCATCCACTGCCGAAGATCCCAACACCATGGCTCTTCTCCTAGACGATACGAATATAGTAGTGGAGTCATTTCCATAAAACACTAGGAGAGCGATCACAAGGTGGCAATGCCATTGCAGATATTACCTGGTGCTATCACACGTTGGTTAGCTCAGCATCACCGCCACCTGATAGGACCGAGCTTTTATGATTGTTTGGGTAAAGTGATTGAAAGGGGTGTGATGAGGACTCCATCATCATGTTGGCGCCATTCAACAACCTCAGTAAGTAGATTAATTGGGTGGCTTCAAGTCTGTGAGTATCCCAAACTCATATGGATGCAGTGTAATATGTTCCTACTTGGCGAACACTCTATATGTGACAGGGACCAACTGGCGAAGTCGATTGTCTGAATACTAGCTACACGGAAACGACTTAATTGCTATTATTGAAGTAAAAATTTTATGAGATGAATTCGATCTCGACGCTGTGATTAGTCTCTTAGCTGTTCGGGGCCGAACAGTCTAGAATCGACAGATTTTTGGCATTTCCTGCTAGATACCGTCCCATCAAACCAACAAACAACTCCAAAGTAACCATGCCAGAAATGTTTTGGGGGCGAGGGTTTTCGCGTCTGCTAACTTTATCACGAACTCTCTGATTCATCGAAGTACACGTCTTAAGTGACCCTATACGTACCCGGTAGCCAGTTGGAGGCCATATTTGCGTTGATTGACTGTCATGAAATCATCACATGCCTTGGCTGAGGAAACTTGGACTGTGCTCTGTTTATCTCATTCCATTGCCCTCGGAGGCCAGATCCCGATAAACCGAGACTTCAGCAGAGGATTAGGACGAGTCGTGTGGATATTAGAGACAATTTAGCTTAAGTCCTAGGGAAATCCGACATTTAAATCAATGACATAATTGACGTTAAGTAGTTCGTTGTGGCGCGTCGTGCCAAAACGCCTCCCCCAAGATGTCTCGGCTTCTAGCATCGGAGACTAAGTCACCAGGGGGGCTACGAGAACATGTATCACTAGTGGTTCGTCTCAATAATCGTTGGTTATCATCGCTATATTTGTATAAACGATTTTTTAGATTCAGCGTTCGTTAAATCTAAATTCGCCGAGTAAAAAAGGCTCTATTAGATATATTTCACGATTTATCGCCGCTGCTATGCCAACGCCAACTTCATGACCCAAGGGATATATTGTATGATTCAACATAATGAGAAGCGAAAGCTGTAAACAATTGTTGTCAATTGCCGTTTTCGGGTTTCGAGTCTGGAAGGGATGCTCGGAGGAGAGAGGGATACACTATGGTGGTTTTATGTGTATGGGCCTGGATCATGTCTGTATATCACTTCTTATGTTGTCTAGGTGTGGAGGATACGCCATACCAATCACATTGTACTTAATAGAGGACGTATCTATGGCAGTATCACAAGAGAGAGGAATCCTTTCTTGGCTTCCAGGCTATATACTTCAAGATCTTCCGGATTTTCAACTAAGACAGTGGTTCTCGACATAAATTGATAGACATAGAGTTTTTGAGATCAATAGGTACGAGCTAAGAACAATCGATGGTATGTGGACTTGACCGATTACAAATTGCTTCGCTATCACGGGGCAGTTGTTATAGAACTTAAGCAGGTATCTCCCATGGTTTAGGGGCTTTCGAAAGTTAACAGCGTATCGTAAGCTCGCGAGCCTGTGTAATCACGACTTAATTTCCATGAACGAATCCCCCGCAGCTAAGAGGATTATGAAAACTACCTTTAAGTATCAAGATATTTGAGCGGCTAGCTAAGGCTAAAATGCAGAGGTCGCTGTCACATTTACTTGAATAGGTTTAGAATACAACAATGAGCAGTTCCAGGCTCGTTGCAGTATTCTTGGCTCTATAATACTAGGGCAAGGAAATAAAAGAAGCATACATGCAGCCAATATCTAACTCTGATATATGTCTGGGTTCCTAAGCAGGATGTATAAATACGTATCTTGTATTCTGTTTGCATTTCCAAATTGATTAACCACCACTACGGCATGCAAATCACAGATATGATCCCTTGTTAATCAGGGGCTTTATGAGGGGTTGCAAACTGACGGGTACCATCAAGATGTTTTGATTGTTGTGATATATGTCAAGGTTTTTCATGTGCGTTTATAATGCTGGTCGTTGATGGCTAGGGGGATAGGCAAAGTATGAAAAGGGGTACAAAAGGGGTACCTCGGTAAGGAAATATTCAAATTCATCAGACTTATAGTTTCGTTTTACGAATTTACTTGCACTACTATAAGCAATTTTGGAAACTAAAGCACAGACCATTCGTGAACTCACCTGATGGTAATTCCATCTCCGAAATAGTCAAGCTTTGCCTAAAAAGGATTTTAGTGCATTGTCGCGTGTACTTACTTTGTATAGTACCCACTTAAGAGGGGCTTATCTTATCGAGATTGTTTTGCTTCGAACTGTCGACTCATACTTTCAAACGAGGGGCAGAAGTGACTCTTCTCCTATTCTTCTATTCTTCTCCTATTTTGCCTACATCATCGTACAACCTGTTCCGTTCCTTGCACAACATAAATACAGATTAGTATCGATACCGACGACTACGCCTCAGAATATATTGTACGACACCTAAGAATACCGCAACTATGGCGGACCTAGCAGAGAGTACTGCTAAGCTCCAGCTGGACGAGGAGACCGGGGAGATGGTCTCCAAGGCCGAGCTGAAGAAGAGGATGAAGAAGCGCGAAAAGGCGAAGTCGAAAGAGGCAGCCAGGAGCGTAGCCAAGAATGAAGAGCAGACCAAGCCGGCTCCTAAACCCAAAGCCACCACTGAAGAACCCACGATTGACCCCAATAATATGTTCAAGACGGGCTTCCTGGACGAGGTCTTCAAGATAAGACCTATGAAGCCCGTATTCACTCGATTCCCTCCTGAGCCGAACGGATTTCTCCATATTGGCCACGCGAAGGCCATTACCGTCAACTTCGGGTTCGCTCGATACCATGGGGGCCAGTGTTATCTTCGGTATGTCTGCCGATACGCGGAACTGCGCCGCAAACTTACTGACTTGGATTTATAGCTATGACGATACAAACCCCGAAGCGGAAGAGCAAGTGTACTTCGATGCGATACTTGAGATGGTAGAATGGCTCGGCTTCAAACCATACAAGATCACATACTCGTCCGACAATTTCCAAAAGCTTTACGATCTTGCCGAAAAGTTGATAGGCCTCGAGAAGGCTTATGTATGCCAATGCAGCGACACCGAGATGAAGCTTCAGCGTGGTGGTGAGAAGGGTACTGCTGGTCCACGGTACCGCTGCAAGCATGCTGAACAGCCTGTTGAAGAGAACCTGAAGAAATTCAGGGATATGAGGGACGGGCATTACAAACCTCAGGAAGCTTTTCTTAGGATGAAGCAAGGTATGTCTATCATATAAAAACATAGGGGTCATGGTATCACATATACTAACATTTCTATAGAGTAAGTCCATGACTGACTGAGTAGACGCGAAAGCTCACATTCTTTAGCATAACAGACGGCAACCCTCAGATGTGGGATCTTGCCGCTTACCGAGTTCTTGATGTGAGTGCCATGCCATTAGGCTAATTGTGGTTCAGGAGCTTGTAGTACCCGCAAGCCCTTGAAGTCGCCATCCTATGTTATTTACGACGTTGTACATAAATACTAACTTTGTGCTTAAAGAAACCTCATTACCGTACCGGGGATACATGGAAGATATATCCGACGTATGATTTTACACACTGTCTTTGCGATTCATTTGAAGGCATCGTAAGTATTGGACAGACATAAATAGGGATAATCTCGATCACTGACATTTCTACAGACGCACTCCCTCTGTACCACAGAATTCGGTATGTAGTAATAGGCCACCTCTATTTAAATACTTTTCTGTATTATATCTTATGATAACTGCTAACACCACCGCGACCAAAGTCCAAAGCCGAGTCAGCTATGAATGGCTGAACAAAACCCTAGGGGTGTACGAACCAATGCAGCGGTATGCCTCGTCCATAAAATCGCTTCTTGTTTAAAGGTTTGCCGGACAAAAGTTGCTAACATCATTCCAGAGAATACGGTAGATTGTCGATTTCGGGCACAATCCTTTCCAAGCGAAAAATTCTGAAGCTTGTAGAAGAGAAGATTGTTCGCGGATGGAACGACCCCCGTCTTTACACACTAATTGGGATCAAGCGCAGAGGTGTCCCTCCCGGTGCTATCCTAGAGTTCGTAAACGAGCTTGGTGTAACGACCGCAAATTCCGTCATCGAAATCAAACGTTTCGAGCAGGCTATCCGAAAATACCTGGAACGCACGGTACCACGACTAATGCTCATTCTGGATCCCACTCCTGTAGTTATCGAGGATGCCGATGAGCTCGATGGGAAGGCTCTCACATTGCCATTCAGCCCCAAGGACCCTAAAATGGGGTCCCATGACGTCACATTTTCCAAGACTGTTTACATCGACAGCTCAGACTTCAGGGAGGAAGCTGACCCCTCATTCTTCCGTCTTGCCCCTGGAAAGGTGAGGACCCTAGCTGTATGCGACCCATTCTCAGACTATTGCTAACTTTATGGATCCAGAGTGTCGGACTTCTGCAAGTCCCATACCCGATCAAAGCGGTATCATTTACGAAAGACGATAAGACTGGCAAGGTAACCGAAATCCGGGCGGTATTCGATAAGGAAACGAAGAAGCCCAAGGCATATATCCAATGGGTCCCGACTGAAGCCGCCGGTACCCGAAAGACCGAAGTTCGAATCTACAACTCGCTGTTCAAGTCGGACAACCCGAACGAGGCACCTGGGGGTTTCTTGAACGACATCAACCCCGAGAGCGAGGTGGTTTACCCCAATGCTATGGTTGAGTCTGGGTTTGACGAAGTAAAGAGGAGGGCTCCATGGCCAGAGGCGGCGGGCGAGAGTGAGCTTGGGAAAGGTGGGCCAGAGAGTGTCCGTTTCCAAGCGATGCGCATTGCATATTTCGCGATGGATTCGGATTCTACCGACGATCGCATCATTCTCAACAGAATCGTGGCACTAAAGGAAGACGTAGGAAAAAGTTGAAGCATGTCACGGCGCACGTTATTATAAGATCAAGTCAATGGGCGGTGGATGTAGTAAGTAGTTCATTTGCATTTGGTCCTTAACCCTTCAGTACCTATCTAGATACCATGAATGAAAGAAATCTGCGCATTTGCAAAGACTCCCTAACCATAAACCCTGATCGCCGAAAGCAAATAATACGGCGAATGCATGTGAATACCGGCGTGAACCACCGAACCTGGACCATGTGAATACCCCTTAACGCCGAGACCAATGCAACCAACCGCCACTAACGCCGCCCTGTGCACCCAAGCGCCGACTAATCCTCATTGGAAGCTGTCCATTGGGTGGGGTGGTGATTCTGCATCTTGGATGCCTGGAGCGCCGCCATCAACGTCGCTCTAACCTCCCAAACCGCCGCCTCATCGTAGCCGCCGCCAGGAACCTTCAACTGGCAGAACTCCAGGAAAAAGCCCAGACTACCGCACGACAGATGATCGCCGAGACGTATACCGTCGTCATCCTCCTCGGCGCAGAGCACCTGGTGGATCGACGTGACAACGTCAGCGTCGACGTCGCGCATGTTCGGCGAGACGGTCTTCAGCTCGTCGCATACCTTGACGGCGAGCTCCGGCGCGAGCGGCGTGTTAAAGTCCATGAATGCCTTCACGCCGTCACAGCCAGCATACACGCCGTACTTGGCAGTGTCGGCGGCAGTATTGCGGAGCTTGGCCTCTGCTTCGGTCATCTTCTGGATCGCCGCCTCATGCTTGCACAGCGCCGTCATGTCTAGGAGTCGTTGCTTCGCCGGCTTGTCGATGTCGAGCTTATGCCAAAACTCGGGGTAGAAGAAGATAGTGGCAGCTTCAATGACGCGGGGATAGTAGCGGCCCTGATAGCGACGACAGCCGACGTAGAACTTGGCCTGTGGTTGAATGTACTCATGCACCGGGATGAAGGCATGCAGCGTCTTGTCGTCGCGCTCATGGAGTCGGCTGCGACGCTCTGCGTCGTCCCTCTTGCTGCGGCGCCCGGCCTTGGTGGGCTTGCATCCGCCGGGGTCGTCGCCAATGACGAGTCCGACTTCTAGGTAGAGCTTCGCGTCGCGGTGCGGGGTTTGCTCGCGCTCGCCGGGGAGGATGGGGCTGGGCATCTTCTTGCTGGGTGCATCCGTCGCAGGGTTGTACGTCTTGACCGTAGTTTTCTTGTCCTTGCCGTCGCGGTCGTCGCCGCCACCATCACGTAGGGAAGTGGACCACAGATACATTTTCTGGAAATACGTTCTCTCCGGCGTCTCGAGCAACATTCTCTCAAGACCGATGGTGGTTGCGAAGCGGGGATTGACTTCTCCGGGAGAAGGCGGAAAAGGCCAATCCGACGAATCCGATGAATCCGATGAAGTTGACGAAATTGACGACATCGTGAAGTACCCTGTTGGTATGCAATGAACGTCAGTATGCAGTACTCGTTGGTATTCAATTAACACCGTTGTAGTCAACGCCGGTATGAAGTTGATGTTGGTAGGTACTTGTTGTCTGTAGGTAATTAGCGCTTGAGTACTTGCATGTATGTCCCTATTATCTGTACTTACTTGTCGTCGGTATGTACCTGTTGTCGGTGTGTACTATGTAGTACTTGCTCGCCGGTATGTGGTACTCGTCGGTATATGGTACTCCTATGTACTTGACTAACACCGGTATGAACGTGGTATCGTCGTGTACTTCTCGTCGGTATGGGGTATGAAGTAATCAGAGGTATCCACCGATGAGGCTTAAGGTACTCGTCGGTATCAGATACTTGCCGGTATGCAGTTAACACTAGTCTGTACTTATCGTCGGTAGTCACCTGTTGTCGGTATGTACTTGTCGTTGGTGTGTAGTACTTATTGGCTAGTATGTAGTGCTCGTCGGTATACACTGAGCACCAGTGCGTATTTGACGCCGGTAGGTACTTCTAAACTTGTAAGCAGTAAGTATCTACCGTCGGTATGAACTTATCGTCGGTATATGGGTAATGGACAGGAAAAGAAGTGAAGGTTGTTTGGGGATGCGATTCAATGGTGCGGGAGTTCACAAAAGATGTTGAGAAGATGGTGGTAGGTTAGAACTGCCATGCGATTGAAAATACCTAGGTATTTCAGATACATACCAGTTTGCAAGGCAGGACAGGTGTTGGTAATGGTTGGAAGGCGCCGTTCACGGGATGAGTCAACCTGAGTAACAATGACAGAATGGGTTAGGAAGGAGCGGCGGGAGGCGGCAATGGGCGGCAAGAAGTGACTGCCTACAAGCGCTTGATGGTAATTGTCTTGATGGGATGATGAGTCGGAATACTCACTATGTATGAAGTTCTCCAACTAGATGGTGATATTATTCTTAGATGAATCGCCGTTTCCTTTTGTTGCGGATTATTTTTCGCACTTCTTTTCTGACTATCGACTATTCCCAGACCTGTACGTTGATCGTTCAAACTCGTCTGATGCCTTGAATTATGAGAAGTTTGATGTGATGCCTACTTGAAATTTTCATGAAGTAACGGCGGTGGGAAACGTGCTTATCGCCCGAAATTTACTTCAGATGGTTGTGTTAGGGAAAAGAACTCTAGCTTGAAAAAGGTGTTGGATATTCCCTCCTGGTTCCGCCTAGCATATGCTCATATGTGCAGAGAAGTTGTAGTAGGGTTGGTTTCAAGAGTTTCTAAGGTTATGTTTTTTCCATGTAAGTTAAGGGCATCAATCGGCGCCAGGTGCCCAGGTGGAGAACCTCAGGTTGTTGTGCCAGGCCTCACGCGTCGCGTCGCGTCGTGGCTTCCAGTTTCGCCGGTGTATTGCAAATGTAGTTATCCCATTACAGAAGGATCGGTGTGTAAAGCTACTTCCCAAGTCAGTCACATCGTCAACGTACTACCAGCTGCAAGTACGTATGCAGTTGCTCGCCGATGCGCATGGGCTATGTTTACAATTAATGATTTCTTGGGATAATGAAAGCGTGAAAGTGTTAATCCTAGATATATCATGCTATGAATCTACAATCATATGTATGACCTACATGTAGATGCATCATGCATAGCGACGACAGATATACATGTGCCTACATATGTACCTAAGTATGCATTCAATAATAGCGACGTGGCTTACAAAATGAAGGACTGCTCTTACCCAAGACAGCCAATCATTTTAATACTGGCATTAATGCCCTCTGCCCGCTGCTGCCGCCGGTATATGTCATGAGGCAGGCCGGGGAACCTAAGAAAGAACTATTTAGCGAGCGGCTCTTTGTCTCCTGCAGACAAGGGGGGGAGCCTTCCTACACGGGCCTAGGGGCTAACTCCCGGGTAGTAGGGACAACCCCCTCTGCACGGGCCATTAGGACGGCCTTCCGACAGTATCCACATTCTCCGGTCGGGGTCTAACTGACCCACATCATCATTCACAATCGTGGTGATCGACAACATATCAAATTACCTATGTTAAGTTCATAAGAACGTCGATGTTGAGGTGTAGTTGCTGTCGGCGGTGACATGATATTATTCGCCGTATCAATCTGTACCCTGAAGGTAAACAGGAAGGAGTAGGGAGGGGTTCCCCGTTTGGGCCATCCGTATCTCGGACAGCAGAGCCTCATCACCGGTGTGGAGAAAGTGGGGGATTGGGTATAGTTGGGAACTTGGGAAAGGACGGGTCTGGGCCCTCATAGGACGGATTAGGCCTGTCGTGGTTATGCGATTGGCTAGCTAGCTCCTCCGGTTTGCATCTCCTCACAGCCTACCTAGTACACTATACCTACAAGACTCCATTGGCTCGTTACTAATTAATTACCTGGCGTTGACTATCGACCTGCTTGCTATGAGTCAACATGCCGATATGATCACCTGGGCTCACCTTGATGGCATTCATAGGTACATATCTGCTAGGTGTGTACCCATCGCGACCATCACCAGAAAGGCGACATGTCCGTGACGAAATTGGGTAGTTGGATTCTACATCGCAACGAATAAGGGACCGAGTGATATTTCGCGATATACCCCTGTTTAGATAATAATAAAAGTTCATTGGAAGACTGAGAACATGATTTAGCGGTGTTGCCTTTGAGGCTCTGCGAGGGCTGCGTGTTATTCGACGTTGTAATGCAAGGAGGAAATAGTTGTCTATCCTGTTACATTAGAGGCAATACGACTTAATATTCACTGGAGGAAATTGTAGACATGACATCTTCGCTTACGTATCAACGGGTTTAGATCCTTGGGTTGCCTCTCGATGATCTGCAGATACTTGTTTTATCAGGGTCCCGATATTACCCGTGGGGTTTAGGCAGGGAGGCATCTCGAATTTATGAGACATCATCAGATATGGTTGGAAAGTATCATTGGCGCCCGCACTGTTGAGATGTTGCCCTGGTTGTTAGCGTGATCGAAACGGCGCAGAGCCTCAAAATTCCTCTCGGGGTGCGCCGCCTGCTAAAGTATTGAGCATAAATAGACCCTCTTCGCCCTCATTAGGATGGACTTGTGTTCCGTAGAGATGAAACAGAGTCTTAGAATAGCATCATACCAAGTTGATTGTTTCCACAGCACTTTACCATGGCGGCTACTTCGCTGCCATACTACCCCCCTGAGGACCAACTCGCGGCTCGTGTCAAGTTTCTCGAGTCTAATGCCTCCCCTGTGGTCGATAGCGACGACCTTAAGCAGAAGATGAAATTGCCTCGTTCCTTGGAGTCCCCTTTAGCATGGACTCGCCAGGATATCGAAAAAGACATGCAACAGTGCATACTAGAACTATCGAACTCCGATGTCATCGCCCTAGAGGAGGCAGCAAGAGACTTTCAAGGTATTAGATGATAACTTATCACCCATTATTTACAATCAGAGTTACTCATTGAAGCAGAGAAATCTATCCCCCTTTCCAACATAGCTGAGAACTTTGTACTTCCACAGGAACTCAGAAGTTCCCTCAGGCATGTGTCTGATCAATGCTACCATGGACGTGGATTTGCCGTCATCAAGGGTCTTGAACCCGATAAATACAGCCCTGAGCTAGGCGTGATTATTTACGCCGGCATCGCCGCCCATGTCGCCCCTCAGCATGGATTCCTTGACAAGAACCGCCAAAAGGTTCTATGTATGTGTAAATCGCTTGTTTAGACACTACCATGATACTAGCTAACTCCCGTGCATTAGGCCATGTTGTCAATGCGGCCGGGGAAGCTTCTGCTTCGGACGCAGCTCAGAAATCTCCTGGATTCACCAATGGACCTCTGGTACGCATCACTCCTATTTTGTAACTCATGGCGGAATGACTTATTATTAAGGCTTTCCACACTGATAACTGCGAAATCCTCGCCCTGTATGCTCTGGACGTTGCTACAACTGGTGGCGAGACATTTGTGTCGAGTTCCTATCAGTTGTTCAATGAGCTAGCCGAAACTAGGCCGGACGTATTGCAGACTCTATCGGATTATTGGGTCCTTGATACGTAAGTTCAAATGTTGTTCAATTTAACTCATGGGGATTACTAATATAAAAGTTAGATTCAAGGATTACAGCCAATTCCCTCCTATTACCCGGCCTATGCTCCATGTTTCCGATGGCGGGGAGGTCATGTTTACCTATTCTCGCTTCCCTATGGCTGGCTTTAAAGGGAGGCAGCGCAATCCAGAGTTGTCGCCGGTTAGCGAGGCCCAAGTTGCAGCTATGGATGCAGTCCAGTATATCTTGGCGAAGAACGCCGTCCCATTGCCCTGGGGCAAGGGTGATATTGCCTTCATCAACGACATGGCAATCATGCATGCACGGTCGTCTTTCACGGAGAGTGGACAAGGACTCCAGAGACATTTGCTAAAATTCTATCTTCGTGACCCTGCACAGAATTGGCAGGTCCCGGCGAGTGCACGGGAGCATTGGGACAAAATTTACGGGCCTAATACCCCTGATGGACGTAGGGACGAAAAGTGGTGTATCAAGTATGAAACCGGGCAGGAGGATGACTGGAACTCGAACGGGTAAAAAGGTACTAAATGTTGTCCATCTGATTCGGCTCCTGGGAATTGGTCTACTCGGTTTCTATTCTGGAGCACTTCGTCACGCTTGGTCCACGTATTTCCTATCCCTATGCTACAATAACGATCAAATTCATACAGTATGATATGGGGGGATGAGCACATCAGGGCTTTTACAGCATTGTCAGATTGGACTCAGTTTTGAATGCTTATATAGCAGTAACATTCGTTAATTCGTACAATGGCCCCGTCAATCGTGTTCTCCGTTGAGCCTTTTAGCTAATCAACTGCATGTAGCAATGCTGGTGTACATGTCCCCTTTTCTCACCAATCGCTCCATATGTTGTACAAGTAATAATCCCCTTAGATAATCGTGAATTCTACAAGAAAATGAAATGATTGCGCGCGCGTCTTGATCCAATATCTCCGTGTTATTGACCAGCCTTAGAATCTCCATCTGTAGAAGCGTATATATCGGCCCAATCACTTCGGCTGAGCCTTTCGGTTATCGGCACGTCTTCGAAGTCGGTTAAGTATCTGATCAGTGGTACCTTGCCATTGGCTTTGCCGGAGGAATTCTCCGGTAGGGAGCCAGCCGCAGGTGATCGACGTTTAGGGGACTCATTAGTGAGGTTTTCAGCCTCCAGACAATGTGGCGTTTGAATTTCGTGCGATTGGCTTTCGATCCCTGTGCCAATGGACTGGAGCGCTAGGCCCATTTGGATTTGCGTTATTTCTCGGTCCATATATCGCAAGAGAGCAGGTATAATAGGAATTCGGCCGATTAGTGTGTTATTTGGAATAGTGGGTTATCATGGCATATGTTGCCTCGTGACTAGTACAAATCGGAGTTCGGTTGGAATGAACTTTGGTTCGTCCGCGCTGAAAGGAACTCTGCTTGGAATCCGTAGGCGGAGGTTCTCTTTCGCGCTACCGGTACTGGAGGAGTGTTGGTGGTTTCCGTGTTCCTGTGACCGGAGGCCGATAGGATGGCTAAATAAGTATGCCGTCTCGATGAATCTCGCTATTATCCTGATAGTAGTGTCCAAATCATCACTACGGCCATTATTGCCATGTTCGGATCTTAACTTGGCTATAGTTAGCCCCCGATTCCCAAACAAGATTCCGACTCCCTATTGCGTCCCGATTTCCTATGATGGAAACCCCTCGCCAGCGTTCATGAGCTTTTTGGCGTTCACCGGTTCCTGAAAATGGCTAGAACGGGAGGTAATTCGACTCGGTGGACCGACCCCTGGGTCACGGGGCGGCCGTGATCAGACCGGTGTTGATACCTAACTACCGGGATCCGCATAGCATTCTTTCTACTTCCCGAAGCCAATCAATTCAATGATATAACCAAATGATAGGCAACTAAGGGTACATAAGAAAGCTTGATGCGATTTCGGAGGTGAGGCTGTCAAGTCGCACCTACATGTACGTCATGATATCCATGCCAGTGAGGGCCTCGATAGTACGTCAGCGACGGCGCACGTAACGTCGGGGACGCCGGCGTGGGGGAACCATTGGATATTTCAGATGGCTATATAGGTAAGAGAGGCACGCTAGATCTGGCCTATTGAAGTGTTAGAGAATTGGATTGGGTAGTAGTTACCATGCATAGATAGGTATAGGCGCTTTTGAGGCGAGCTGAAGTGTGCTGTAATTAGTAGGCTCTACTCACTCGCTAAGGACACATTTGTTCGTACCCCATATTCTGTATTTCCCTTTTTAGAGAAGCTACACGAACATATTAGTGCTGAACCTCTATATAACCCCGTTTAATAACGAAGAGAAACGAGTTAGATGGGGAAGAAAAGAAATAGGGGGCCGAGACAATCGCATCTACGCCTTCTGACTTATATATATTTCGACATGCGGGTAATTGAAATCTGATTACACGGATATTAATTCCTAGAGTACCCAACGGTGAGATCTTTCTTCAATAGATATTTTTGTTCAAAAACTGTAGACCCCTGATCGGGCTCCGCGATAGGATCTGCGGTGTTAGCACGCGCTTAGGTCCGAATACCAACGGACAATAGTAAGCCTAGATATGCCATTAATGCGCAAACAAGTGAAATCTTCGGGGAGAGCCTTAAATTCGCAGAGAGTTGCCGTATAGAAGACAATCCCGGTGCGGGGAGAGTTGTAGCACCACGCGGTAGATGCCTAATCTCTGGTTGGCTTTACGTACTCGAAGTCGTACCGAAGAGATGCGATAACAATTACACCGATTTCTTCTATCAAGAGATTGGGACGGCGGCATCGGAGAATGAGCAACCGGCGGAATACGAGTAATTCCGACCGCCTCTCATCCATTAAAGCTGGCCATCGCGCATATCTCGAGGCTCTCCGCTTCGCCATCCACTCGTATAGTGAAGAGCCCACACCGAGTAAACCTCAGCTCTTTGTACAGTGCCCTCCCCATCGGGCTCGCTAGGACCGTTGTGTATCGTGACGACTGCGACGCTCTTTCCAGACCCCACCGGCATAGCCTAGTTCCCGCTCCTCTGTGCCGGAACGCTGGGCGAGTGGCTAGCAGCCACAGATGGATCTGATCCTCACCGTACCCTCCAAAGTAGGTACCCAAAGCTTTATTCATTTGACATTTGAACTCCCTGAAATGCATGGCATTTACATCCTTTCGCCGAGGTTCCTCCTCTGGATCATCGGGGACGCCAAGATCTGGACAAAAGGAGATCAGCCGTTTTCTCGTCGCGTTGCTGTTTTATTGGTTCAGAATTCTTACCGCTCCCTTGATGGGCTGTGGCGAGGGACATATCCCAGACAGACAGCGCGATAGCCTTATCATCATTATCACTCGCAGTAATGATCACTACAGCATATTTGTTAGGTTGCTCAAGATATTCTTTGTATTCCTGTAATATCCATTTGCGATTATCTTCCGGGTATTTAAGCCTGTGTGGAAACCTGTAGTCGAACTCTGGATCATCAGGAAACCCTTCTTGGGCCACCGTTGCGATATCTTCCAGGTCACAGGAGGTTGCTACTCGGAGGGTTAGCCGTCGATCCGGTGGAAATCCTTCCATGATATGGAACAGGTAAGATAAGCAGAAAGTAAACAAACAATGGGGGCCGTCTGTTGTTTCATAGTAGAACGACGTCTGTACTGAGTCTTTCAAAAGTCGCCACGGCCATTTATTAACCTCTCTGTATCGACTTCATGGAAGTCCCTTTGACGGTCCACAACATACACACCGGTAAGAAAATGCAGATAATACTCGTATGATATAGGGGGCGTTCGCCCCCCGCAGTTTCCGATTCCCTAAAAGGGAATGTCTATTGGTTTCGTAAGAGCTGTATAATTCTTACTCCCCCATTTTGTATCCAGCTTTGACCTTTTCCTATAATGTGAGTAATGATGTTCAAGATGTTATCCGAAGCTATCCTACTCAGCGGACCGATAGAGAAAGTCCCGGGAATACGAATTGCGCTGGGCAGGCATTGAAATGCTTCGTTATGAGCCTACCCTCCTCGCTGCGGTCTTTACCATGGCACGGCTATACTCATTTATACCACTGGTTTCCTCCGAAAGTTCCTATGAATGACATGAGCATCCGTAGCATGAATCCAATAGATGGCTGGGAGGCCTCCCTCTCATTACCCTTTGAAAGAAATGATGCATACTCCAAGCCGCAGCCGGTCCTAATCGCGAATCATACGACGATACCAGCTATATCATCCCGAGTCGCCGAGTCCCCCCACATAAACGGTTTATTGTCACCAATAAACAGGATGCCTCAGATGACTTCTATAAATAATGATGTACTATCGACCGGAAAGGGTCAAATACGACCACCTTACTCACCCTGTAACGACGGCCAGGGCGAGCTCACCATCGTTCCTTACAGGGGTCCGAATATGAAAGTAGGGCGCGAGTCACGTACTCGTCGCAGTTATCGAGCCAATGCCCTTATACAAGACAAGGCTAGCAACCTTCATAACCCCCACATTAGTCGTCATGCTGGCTAATACGAACTTCACTAGAATCCAAGATCTGAGCTTAAGCACGACGAGAATGGCGCCCTTCAAGGATCATTCCGTACTTTCGGAGCCAGTGAGAGGATCCGTTCCAACCTCGATGCCGGATCTCGCTCTACTACAGCAATAACAAGGGTATTCGGTGCTTGCAAGAGGTGCCAAAAGCAGAAGTCGAGAGTATGTGGAGACGTTTCCGATTACCCGTCTAGGATGCTCATTATTACTATGTAGTGTAATATGTCGAGGGACGAATACACACCGTGCGAGACATGTTCCAAAACACCACCTGAAGTCCTAAAGGCGCCTTGTATACGCGTTAGCATCCTTGATCTAAACTTACACCGACGAGGTGGGTGACCCGAAGGGCTTTACGTGCCTAATCGCTAACCCCTTATTCAGGATCGACTCTCAATAATGACCTCGAAAATTGGACCTCAACCCAAGAATCTTTACTGATAAATGTCGCTCGCTACAACAACGAGGTACCCGAAACTCGAATAGTTTCCATTACCCAGGACCAGGGCATCGATATTCCTGTCACGGTTAGAAGATTCATCCCGCTCCCAGAAAGTACCACAGGTTGGAAATGGCGCGACGGAGCGTGTGACGAGAGGGTACTGGATATGCCCTGTTTCTACATTTCTGACGAAGAAGAGGCAGCAGAGAACATGATGCAAGCTGCGGTATCTAGTAAGTGGCAGTATATCACTTGCCTACTTGATGCTGCAAATCCGATCATTAAGAAAACTTTCGAGGCGGCATTCCAGTACTTAGAAACTTCCAACGTGCGACTTCTCCCCTTTCATACTGTCCTAATCACTCCTACTAACCGAATTGATAGAGTTTACTCGTCCAGAACTGCCTCACGTTCTGGGCCGCAACACGTTTTATCGAAAAGCCATGGCGTATTTGCAGCGATGGCGGTCTCCCCGGATTCGAACCCTCCTATGAAGTCGACTGCCCCTTTAGTGGCATTGTACCTGTTACCCCTATTATGGATACCCAAATCGACGGTTTAGCAATCAAGCGTCTCTTAATGCCCCTAGGAGAGCTGATACTAAAAGAATTAGACCGAAAGATTCACGAGAGGAAACGGGAGAATTGGTTCGACATCTACCTTTCTACGTTTATTATTATGAATAATTTCGAATTCGTCTTTAGCGATGTGATCGATTATACCAGCCGTCACGGGCTGAAAGTGGGTTCTGCCTCTTCAATTCCCGGCTGATTCCCAAGCTAATGTCGTGAAACAGCCCTCTACCACAGGTGCATCGTCACTAAGCAAGCGTTACTTCCATGCCTGCAAAACAATACTGGCTTATTTTCGCTTCGCTTGCAATGGCCACGCGCCATTGTCGCTATCATGGAACAATATGAGCGCATCCGTCGACGGCTTAACGTTTGATCAACAAGGATATATTCGGGATATTAAGATGGAAATCGATAGACAAGCCGAGTCATTATCGACTTGGAGGAAGGGTTCCGTGTACCGAACCCCTTTATATCTGTGCTACCAAGTCTTGGCGGAAAACTGGAGCCCTGATGTGTCCAATTCCGAGCCCCTGGACAACTTCACTGAGGAGGACTTTCTAGCCTCCTAACATCATACATGACTCTTTTCAAAGTCAGCCTCATTAGAAATACATTGGCGTCACCGCCCCGTTAGAATAGTCTTGTTGTATGATTTATCGAATTTTAGCAAATGGAGAGTGTACTTGCACGGAGAGTTAATGATGATTGCCAATGTGGCGGTGCAAGCTGAAGAATGACGATCAATTGCCCCTCATCACCAATGTGTCTAATGTTCAGCTACTTTCATCATCTAATTGATTACATACCTAACCTCGAGGACGATTGATTGATTTTTCAGCTGCTGTGATGTCCGAATGTAATGATGGAGACTCTCCCGTCATACGAAGACGCGATCAGTAGCCCAGACTGGCTTGATCTGGTTGCTGCATACATCCCAGTAGTAGACTGGCCCAAGTGCTGCCTGGTCGATCGCAGGTTCTATGGCCAGTTCGCGCCCCGGCTTTGGCAAGATCCCCTGGTAACTATCAGGCAACTCGGTCTACATCCAAACGACGGTACGTCTACGTAATTAATATCTAATCATGCGCTTCGTATGTACTGAAGCTGAAATCCGCTAGATTTGGCGTGGTATCGCCGCTTCATTAACAGACACATTAAGTCCGCGAGACTGCAAACCCGGTCCCTTATTCGCTCATTAGACTTTCGACATTTCGCATCCCGCGCATCCGGGCTTTACTCTTCAGAAGCAAGCGAACGTGCTATTTCGGATAGTTTCAAGCAACTTCCCCAAGTATTTCCAGGCCTTTTATGTCTTCTCGTGGATGGGCACCCGGAGCTCGATCCGGGGTCACTAGCCACCGCCACACGCGCATCGTCACAGCCCCTAGAATTACTTGATTTGGCCCGCTGTCGCCACGAGCTTTCCCCTAAACTCTTCAGCTCCGACCTTTTTAGGGGGCTGGTATACCTAGACGTATCCTTCGTCCCCGGATCGGTCAAGACTGCGATCTCATCATCTTTGAACCCGAAGTATTTGCCAGAACTTCGCGTATTGAGAGTCGCCGGTCGGGAAGTGGACAACGCCACAGCTAGCTTATTATTCCAAACATTCGGTCATCAACTATGGAGTCTCGACTTAAGCCACAACAAGCTTGGGGATGAAATTCTAGACGACCTCGTGGAACATTGCATCTCTCGCTTCACCTACCACATAGACGAGCACTTCGAGCAGGAGGGCAAACTAATCCTTCCAAAAGATATCGGAAGCCGAAAATATGGGCCATTTCAATTCATTGAAGAATCCGACTTCAGTCAACGCCCACTAATCCTGGAGCGATACCTCGCAGACTCGCCGTTCTACTCTCAAAGAGCCGATCAAACAGAATTGCAAGAGTGGCAGGCCGTTCGACCTGACGGACTTGCCCCACTCAGACGCGACGATGCGGACACAGTGAAGGACGCGCTTCTTGATGAATCGCTCCCAACCACAACCAAAACGTTTAGCTTCAAGAGTCTGCCTCGACTGGGGAGGGGCGGACTTACACATCTGTGTCTCAACGGAAATCGGTTCACATCATCTGGTATCGAGAGATTACTCAGAACATCCCGAGGCCGCCTCGAGCATTTCGAATGCGACTCTTCCGTTTGTACCCCACCTCAGTCCCCAGTGGGGCAAAATTTAAAGGGGCTGAAAATTATGGGCCTCCCCAGCTCCGCGCCCCTATTCAGGCCGGTAATCTCGTCCGCGATTCGATCTTTGCGCGTCCACCACTCTCTTGTGACTCAAGTTCCGACTATTAGCATAGAAGGTCTTCCCTCTATGTCTGCCGCCCGCCTCGCCGAAGAACACATATTCCAGAATATCCGCCGTACCTATCCCCTAGCCTTGGAACCGTCCACCAACACACGTCTCACATCGCTCACACTTACTAACATCCCACCACGCTCCACAGGCCCCGTTATTGACCGCTTAACCCGGTTCCTGGATCTCGCATCCGCGCAGCAAAGTGCTATCAAGGATGCTGGGGCCGTATTTCAAGGACGCGGGCCCTCAGTCCTAAGGGGTCTACGACATATCCGACTTGAGCTAGCACCCGACTCCTCAGAGAGCACGGACATGATATCAAGGCGCGACGACATTGATTTCGACAAGCTCCTTGACCCTGCTGAGGAAAGCTTCAGCCAAGACACTTCTAGTTTCTTCGACGATGACGACGGGTCGTTCGGAGTCACATCCAGGAGTACGGCCACCAACAAGTCCCGAGAAAAGGCTCAAAATCCAGCTATCAATGTGGAGGGATACACACGTTGGGTATCTGGCCGCTTAAAATCATACCCCTATTCAGACATCACAACCGAGTACATGACCCACCACGTCGACGCCGCTCACTCATGGACCGGCAACGTATTCTCGGTACCTGTGTGGATCGGGCCGGGTACCATCGGCCCACACGCCGCGGTCAATGAGTATATGTGGAACCTACAAGACCTAGCCCTACGTACCGACATTGGGCCCGCGACGCCGAACCATGTCGCTGCGGGAGTCCCGCCGATGACGTACGTATTCTACGCCGCGTGGGAGGCTATGATACTCCCTAGAAGCAGTGCTGTCCGCGAAGCGGCAAAGAGCTCGGCGCGGTTTAGGGATGTGGCTACGGCGATCAAGGAGTATCGTCTACGGACTCGGGGCACGGCGGGGCATTGGGATGGCAAGTTGGAGCTGGTGCGAGCGGGATGATGTACTACGATATGTCACGGTTTTTTCTTGCACATTTGGACTGAAGTGCCTTTATATGACAAGCCTTCTCCGCCCAATGTTATTCTAGATACCCCGTCTTCTGACGATGTTCATTACGCCCGTAGGGGGTATACCGAATACATATCTAAGTATCTCTGAGGGCTGTACAGAATCATCTCTGTCCGAATGCGATATAGGTGTCAAGTGTCAGCTCACCTCTACTGATAACGGTCGTCTTCCTAGTACCTAGCAGTCACCAGTGCACCAGGGCATATATGTTAGACACAGAATAGGTAGCGTTAACAATTATCCTATTCGTACCTATATGCACCAGCAAGCCAATGACCCGCACTCAACACCTTATAACCTAGATATCTACACTAACTGCCCACGCCATGTTCATAGCCACACAATTTCCCCCTCTCTAGACCGTAACTCGTACCTCAATAAGCTGTAGGAGAAATTGGGCGTCTTGTATATTTACAGCTTACGTACAACTTTGCTTGAGGCTAGATGCATTCGTAGACTGGAATAGATGCCTGACAAGTTAAGGGGTATCGCCGTATAACGACATGGGGTCGCATAATAGTATAGAGTTGATTGAAGAATGCTCAGACAGGGGCGAGTATAAAAATAGACATGAAGCCACGTGTAGTGTTAATTGGAAGTAAGAGATGGCTTGCGTTAAGACTGAAGATTGGGGTTTAGGTGGTAGTTGCGAGGTATGTTTTTAATCTCCCGTGCTGCTATGTACACATATAAGTCAAAGCTAAACATAAGGTACTAGAATTAGCACACATGTGTAAAACACGATCCTTTTCCTAGTTCCAACGTTTAATGGAGTTCTTCGCATCATCATTGAACGTGCCCCCTTTACATGAAACCTTCTAGATCAATCGATGTACCCATCCGTCACGCCCTCAACACTGACACCTAGAACACTACTTATGTAAACTACCTAGCCTTACAGGTTCACATACAACTCATCAATTGACACATCGATTCAATGTTTCAACGCATGATGGTAAATCAGCGGTTGACAGCAAACAGTGACAACTTCAGCTTAATAATATGAGCCATACCTCCGACGTCGCTAAATGTCATCTTAGAACCATACCCTACGTACTACATATATTGTATACATGCCCCTAGCCATTTAATTTTACCACCTCTTAGCTCAGCCTCCGTTATCAATCTCTTCGGCCAATCCCACCGGAAATCACGCCCTACCAAGGCCTACTAGGCATCCTCATAGTTTCCTCGAATTGATTAGTAACTCACGTTGAAAATGGAACAAAGAGCCGCCGAGTGGTCAAAAGCCGATACAGATATGGTTGAAGCTATGCTGGAGGGACTCAAGGATTGTCTTTCGGCTACGAAGAAGTCTCAAGCTAAGTTAGAAACTACTGTGAACATACTAAAAGAAGCGGCAAATACAACGGAATTCATAGTATTGATGCTGAGGTTCATTGAGTGCCTATCGGCGGAGGATAAGAAAAAAACCGACGTAGGTGCTATCAAAACGCTGGTCATTTCTCTGATAGATCTCGAAGGCGATTATGGGTTCATCAGTCTCGTCAAGGATGCCATCAGTGCGCTAATCCCCGACCGTTTATTACTACAACTGACAGAGACCGATCTCAAGAATGGTATGTTTCTCTCCTGTTGTTATTACCACGGACTTTAGCTAGTTCTTAATAGTTTACTAACGGTATCACTCATTAGACTCTATCGATTCTGCTTTGTTGAAGATAATGCAGCGACATGCCCAAGTTCACACTGAGGAACTCTCTTCAGACTATGTACTCTCTCAGTGGATACGGCAGTATGTCCGAATCTACCCCCATGAAGACTATGGCAGCATCTTTGAGAAAGTCATGGGCGGTCATCCCTGAGTATGCCGGCTAGGGAGCTGATATAAATCGGAATTCAAATGGTAAATTTACAGAAGAGTACAAAGGCACGTATCTTTAAAGATAGCTTTAAAAGGAGGATGTCTAGACAAACCAGAGTGTAGCTACATAGTGGCGATAAGCCCAATACCATCTCAAAATATTCGCTCATTTCACCTCAACTTCATGATACATTCTTCTTGCTCCTAAGTGCACAAATGCATTTTGACATATGAGATATTATACCCCTTTCTTTCCCATATCTTAAGCATAGTGACGATGACCGTACACATATTTCCTAAGAGTGGGAGCGGGACAATCAATCTTCTCTTGGATATATATAAGTATATACATGTAAGTTCCAAGATGGGATATATGAGCTGTGTAATCTCCCCCCTTTCTTTGAAGCTGAAGCTTGCTTGATTTCGGAAGATGAAAGTACAGGGAGCTAGATGCAGGTGGGTCATTGAGGTTCAGATAGGATCGGATTCGAAGTACGAACCTAGTATCTTGTCCAGTCTTTTGAGAGTTACTATATGAGTAATATTGCAGGTTGTAATGTTGAGAACTTCACGTAGAAAATTGCAAGAGAGGCCAGGCGAGGTACGAAGGACGTCCAGGCCGAACAAGGCATTAACAATACCAGATTCCTCACCTCAAAACCTATGAATAAAGCCATCTCCTTCATTGCCTGCCAATCTGCCCTAGCTACCTGATGTAAGCCAAGAAAACACAATAAGGGTGTGTTGCTAAGTGTTCTACACGCGAACTCCTCCCAAGTTATAGATGAGATTTTCAGGGGCACTTTTTGTTTCCAAAGGCCAGCCATCAAAAGCTTTGTAACCAATTGCCGCCCGACGCGACAGGCCATGCACGTCTATGCATACACTGCCACTTCTTAAATCACGCATCAGTCTGTCAGGCGCCTCAATGCTGCGCCACTTTCTCCGAGCCTTGCGAAGATCCCCAAGACACGCCAGCACCTAGCTCCTCGTCATTCATCTACCCTCAATAATCAGCAGCCTATCTAACTGTTAATGCCTGTTACCATTCACACGAGAATCAAATTAACGGATCATGGCGGCCGAGAGTGTCGGCTTGGCCGCCTCGGTTGCTGGTCTCTTGTCATTAGGCTTGCAAATCACCAATGGCGTTTTCCAATACATTGATGCCTTCAAAAGTCGTCAAGAGGAGCTAGCCTTCCTTCGGCAACAGAACAATGCCTTATCGACTACACTCTCGGCAATTGAGAGATCGTCCTCTAGGTTACAAGTCCAGAGCGCGGAGTTCACTGCTGCGATGGAGCAAGGTGTTCAATCTTGCCAGCACGAGCTTAGTGCCGCCGAAGACCTGTGTGCCGACCTTGCGAATTGCGACAGAAACACCTGGGCTATGCGACTGAAGGCCAAAAAGAGTAAACTAACCTACGCATTCCATCGGCCGAAGATCCAACAACTTGCTCAGCGGTTGCAGCAAGCTAATGAAGTGTTGCAGCTCGCTTTAATGGGGTTAGGCCTGTAAGATTAACTCCCTATCTACAGAGGTATATACATACATATAGATAGTTTCTTAACACATCCACAGGGAAATCTCGAGCATCAACTCAAACAAGCTAAATGCGATCGAATCGTCTTCCCAAGCCCAAGCCTCTGAGCTACTACTCATCCGATCGGAAGTAGCAGCAGTCGGAACGCCTGTTACCAATATTGTTAACCGGCTACCCCTTCTACAAGATGGTGTCGATACCACCACCCAGCTGGTCATTTCTCGCTCCAAAGTCATCACAGACAGTGTTCACGAAAGTACACGGACTATCCAGCAAGATATTCAGCTATCACATAACGCGATACAGTTAAAATTAATGCAACAACAAGAGTCTCTTGAAAAGGTCGAACAACTCCTGAAAAGTTTTAAGCTACAAGACGGACAGAACCAGGTCAATGAGACTCTGGCCGCTAGAGCAGCTAGCAAACCGGCAGTACTGAAGGAGTTGTACGACAGTATCCAGCCGCCGGGCCACAGCCACACCCAGCAAGTACCACTAGATCAGCTTACCAGCCGTTCACCGTATGCACTCTCGCTTCGTAATTCTCCGTTTACGGACAGAATTTGTATATGCGATCGCCGTTACCGGTCTATATTGAAAAGGGGGGTTAAGTTAGCTCACGTATATCTCTCTAACGAGTGGGAAAGCCAGGGCCATTGGCCGAGTTGTCCGCGCTCAGGAGTTGCAAACAAGAACCGACAAGCAGTAAGCATGAAGTACACCGGTATGAGCCGGATGTTAAAGTCCGTCTTTGACATCACTTTTTCGTGGACATCCGGAGCTGGTGGCTTCAGTATCAGCCCAAACTTCACCTACTATCCGACTGTGGACGTCAAGTCGGATCCTGCTTTTCGCATCATAAGGTTGATGGCTGATTATACGATGCGGTGCAAATCGGGGGATATGGAATATTTTACGGCTGCTTGCTTGAGAAATTTGGTGAGACTTTATGATGAGAAAAGGACGTCCCCAAATGCCGTAACCGAATGGAATGACAGTCTCATGCACTATATGGCTGACTCGGTACGTTTACGATCCCTCGCAATAATAATGCTAGCGACTAATTACCTAACAGATCAGAGCTGCGACCCAATATCTAGAAATTGACTCCTACGAGATGGGCGCCTTTCTCAAAATTACTCAAACACTACTTTCTTGTGGTGTCCCGGCATTCACATACAATACCGAAGGTCAGTGTAGCATCTTTCATACAGACGAAAATACCTACTAATCAAATGCTATAGGATTGTCTCCATTAAGTCTGATTGGGCCTCCCGAGTTTGACTCGAGCAAGGGAGTCGTCGACGTTTTAATACAAGCAAACCAGGAAAGCCAGCCAGCCATCTCATATCACGGTGGCTTTGATGACAGCGACTTCTTCAAGATCGATATGATACCCTTTTACGGTGTTTCACATGGGATGTATGCAAAAGGTATACTAGCTATAGTAACCTCCTCGCCCTAAATCTAGTGTCATCAATTTCTAATAAATATTTCGCAGCTTTCGGTTGTGGTCCTTTGAGCATGGCAATAATCCGCAACGATATCGACGAAGTCGGACGTATTTTGCATCAGTTTCCCAGTTCACTAGGCGAACTCGACAATTTTAGCCACAGTCCACTTCACCTAGCAGCCACGAATCCTCAAATTTTAACAATACTAGTCGAAGCCGCAGATCTCGGTCTCCTAAATCATAAGGATAGCGATGGTGTTACTGCGCTTGATACAGCCATGATGCTCAGTTCTAAGCAATGCATTAACGGCGATAAATTTGTCAAATGTCGGCAATGTGCCTGCGCTCGGTGCGTAGAAATACTTATCCACGCCGGTTGCAGCGTACGAATGCGTAGCGGGTACGAGCCAATAAGTTGGTTTAACATGCAGAGGATGCTGCGTGGCGCCTCCGAGCTCGCCCGATGCTGGTACATATATCGCATAGCAGAACTACGGAGACGTCAGCTTGAGTGGTCCTCACTACAACAATTTCTACCTGCAAATCAATATATAAATAGATCCCATACAATACGAAATACCGGCGGGGTGGAGACAGACGCTGCTAGATGTTCGGAAGAGCCGCAATCCTACGTCGAAGATAACAAATTTTGGTATTGGATATATGATGAGATCAACTATCCGGAAATATGTGAATTGTTTTACAGTCACGGATTTCTGCCTAACCCATCTATCTTCATTGATTCACATGGAGTGAGACCACCACTACCCTCCGAGTATGTCTGGTGGCTAGTAGAGCACGGTGCGGATTTGTATTCACGATCACAGGCCGGACCTCCTTTTGCTAAGGATTCGCCCAATGTCGGGTTGTTCGGCGCGCACTTCGCTTTTTTTTCCTTAGGCTTCTGCAAGATGGGGTGGATTACCAAATATACAGCCGCTGACGAAGCGACCGTAGCTGTAGAACGCCAGAACCTCACCGACGGCTGTAATTGCCATTGCTCGATAAGGGGGTGTAGCCCGTTCGTATGGATGATGAAAGGCTTCTCTGACCCGCCAAAATTCGGATATACTCATCTCGGATCTTTGGCGCTAGCTATGTCCTATTACTTCTACGGTTGCAGTTTGAAGCTTAAAACACTGACATACGTAGTAGCAATCAGGTACACAACCTTTGAAGGTTTGAAACTCTCACACACCTGTTGCGACACGAAAGATATATTTCATGGGGCAAAATGGTTTGAGCGAGATGATAGGGACGTGATTAATGAGGAGCAAGCCCCTCTTCTCAAGTTGCATGAGGAGCTAGTCGCAGAATTCGAAAAGGAAGCTCTCACATTCATTGAGGAGAGACCAGATGGCCATCCAGGCTTCTCTAGGTTCTGGACTTCGTATTGGATTAAGCGGATGGAGGAGGTGCTAAAGGAGCTGGATGGTGGTGACTTGACCGATGTGGAAAGACGAGGCGCGGAGGAGATTGGTGTCGTATGGTGCCAACCAACCAAGGAGAGAAAGGAAGAGAAAAATCCGTACGACAGGAGTACTTTACAGCATTGGGTCTACGAACTGGACTTGATCTGTCCCGAGTACAAAGAGTCATTGCCGGAGGACCTACGCCGAGCAACTGAGCTATCTTAGAGAAGTCATTTGCTTGAGTGCAAGATAAAGTTAAGGATCTCATGTCTATAGATAGTGTCCTCCGGCTCTTTAGAATGAAGAGAGATTGCTATATGAAAATTTTGATTTCTCTCAAGTTTATTGCATGATTCGGAGGTTTAGGCAGATCTCCTGTTGCTTACATATGTATTCTCTGGCATAGAACAGGAAAGTCTGTACTACCAGTGTATATAGGCAATGAAAATAGCCATATCAACGAAAATGTTAACAGATGGTATCACCAGTAGTACTAGTCACTGGCTAACGCAGCTATTGCCGCATAGGAGGCGTTAAGAAACACACTATATGGTAGTCACGAGGAGAAACGAGATGCAGTTAAGTCAAAAAACGTTATACGTAGGCATATCCCATACACTAGCACCAACTTCGAAGAGCACTATGAGAGAATGATAGTGACACATGTATCTAGGCAGGAAATATCGACTCTGATCGAGATATTAGTGATCGATATTCAGATCTTGACTTCCCGTGTTTAGCAGCGAAGCGGCTCATCGTACAGGTGGCTGCAGGTATATTGAATCACTTCTAACCAATAAGATATTACCTCTCTCATCACCGCGCATGTCGTCTCAGACGTCACCAAAGTCTGACGGACATTCGTTACCCCGTGTGACATCACAGTTATCGAAAAACGTGGGAGTTCTCTGTAGAAAAGTGAAGGGTGTCCGCACTTTTCGTCAAACCGTCCAGCGAGCATCTCAATCACTTCCCCCATTCATACAACCTTGATTTTCCAAGGAAACTATCGCAATGAAGAAGGAACGGGTTCTCCCTATACTATCTAATATACTGTCGTCACCATTCGTAACATCTCTTAAACTTAACGTGACTGCTATCGGGGCTCGAGATGGCATATCAACGCTCGAGTGTTGGCAGATGAATACGCCATTCGACACTTCCTCCCAGTCTGGTATAGTCGGGGTACCTACCATGATGCTCGGCGATCTTTCGAATATGTCATATGCGATCGTTCCTTCTCGCTTCGACGGTGGTTTACATAACACCCCATACCCACAGCAAGTCCCCTTCCATGACAAATTTGTACTATCTAGTAACTAACATAATCTGGTTGACTAGGTGGGTTGTATTCACCTCTGGTCTAGCGTATTTTACTTTCCCTGGCTGTGATGATGTTAGCGCAATCGTCTCTGGGGGCCAATTCGGCCTCATATTTGCCTCGGATACCGCAGATGTCAGTCGAGAGGGCCATCGCACTCAGTATCCAGGCCTTACAGAGACGATTGGGCTGCGGATCCCGACACGGGATGGAAAGGTGCCTGAACATACAGTGCTATATATGGGGCCATGTGCGGTTAATGAGATCGCTGGCGTCCGTCAACTTGGGGTGGCGGAGACAAATTTGGATTAATTACCCAAGTCCAAAAGTTGAAGGCCGGGTGTATAATCCATTACCCCTCCACTTCAGCTGATCCAGTACTTAAGGAACTGTAGTGGCTATACTAAGTTACGGTTTATTTTTCGTCTCCCTTTCTGAGTTACCTACCTACATATGTATGTATGTATGTATGTTAGCCGGTTCGTTTTTACGTGGGAGCATGCCACTTGTATGGCTTTCCCCTGAAGAGGGATTTCAAACTTAATTCTTTCCCAGCTCCATATACCGTTTAAATTTTCTAGTTAAGAAGGGAGGCCAACGCAGGCCAATGTTTCAACCTATAAGGCGGGTAGACGTTCTTTACAACATCCAAGGGGAATACTACCATCGTTTGACAAACCAAAACTTCGTAGTTTACGTACTTGAGAAATGATTTCCAACTTAATTTGATCAAGTCTAAGAACATACAAACGATTCAAGGGAAAGGTACTGTTTTATGCTAGCTTAGGATCTATATGACATGGCCGCATCAGCCCCTGAGTCTATTGTAGACTATTTCCATTGAGCGGTAAGCCTTGTCAGCCCAGAGAAACAAAGACAAGTGCAGTTTTACTAATACATTAGGCGACGAATTATACGGGTTACGATGTTAATGAAATGTCTCCTAGACGGCCTCTCTTTTAGGAACTCCTGAAAAGGGGGCAGGCCAACGAAACCGCATGTAAAAATTGAATGTACGCATACAAGCAACCGATCTTTGGATCTATCTCGTCTAGAACGTAGACCTATATACTTATCTAATATCAAACACGTGCTAATAAGCATTTAAGCGCCCTTTACGTCATCATCTGGCGTCGTTCCTGCCGTACTAAACGTAAGGGGTATTAATACCTAGGTACGTACCTTGGGTATTTTTTCACACCTCAGGCAGTCGTCGCTTCGTTCTTTCCCCTGAGGTTGTTCACTTGCACGGTTGCCTTTTCCTGTTTTCTTTTCAATTCCATTTTGAAATATCTCCATCTTCTTAATAACACCTTTGGTCATACCGAAGAGGCTTTCTCCCCAATACCTATTCCTTGATTTGGTCTTTGGTTGACTTGGTCGCTGGTCGCTCGCTTTTCTCGGCGAGTATTCCTCCTTTTGCGATCGCGCCAACCATCCATAAATCCTATGACAACAACCCTCTCAACATGGCGATACTAAAACAGACGTACATCAAGATCGCTTTGATCGTCGCGACCTTTCTTGCGCTGCTCCTCGCCTCGAAGCGCATCGTAGACTGGTCGCTTCAGACATCTTCGCTAGGAATTCCCTCTCTTGATTTCCCCCATCATTCAGCAGCCCCTGACCACTTGCCCCCTTCTAGCGACGGGAACAATCCTAAGTACTGGGGCTATCCCCTTTCTCCTATCCCCGTTTCTAGCACTCCCTCTACGAGCACCCACGGATCGGTATGCAACTCCTTTCCCGATACATCTAACATCCTCGTCATTGTCAAGACCGGCGCCAGTGAATCTTTCGCCAAAGTCCCTACCCAGCTCGTCACGGTCTTGCGATGTGTCTCAGACTTCCTCGTCTTCTCCGACATGGAGCAAACCATTGCTGGCCACTACGTTCACGACAGCTTGCAGACAGTAATGTCCACTGTTAAGGAGAGTAACCCGAACTTCGGTCTCTACCATAAGCAGAAAGCCTGCGTCGTTGACCAGCAAAACTGCCATACTGAAGGCAACCAAGGTAAGGAGTTTGACGCTTGGAGTTTGGACAAGTACAAGAACGTCCATATCATCGAGAAGACTTACAAGCTGCGCCCCAACTACGACTGGTATGTCTTCATCGACGCTGACACGTATGTACTCTGGAACAACCTCGTCCAATGGCTAGGCAAGCTAGGAGATCCGTCCACGAACAAGCGCTACCTGGGCAGCGTAGCTGTTACTGACGACCTGTATTTCGCACACGGTGGTAGCGGATACACCCTCTCCCAGGCCACAATGCAAGACCTCGCTGAAAACCACACTGGATTCGCTAACAAGTACGACGCCACGGCCGAGACATTATGCTGCGGCGATTTCGTTCTGGCTGTTGCTTTGAACGAGACAATTGGACTTGGAGTCGAGCAGTCTGTAAGTATTCCCTGCTTAGTTATCTGAATGCATATGGTACTAGGTATGCCTCTTCCATTTCCCTCGGGCTAATATAAGAATCATAGTGGCCCACAATCAACGGCGAGAATCCTTATACCATCCCTTATGGTTCTCGGGAGTGGTGCCACCCGCTCGTCACTATGCACCACATGGATTCGGAAGATATCTCCTCGGTTTAGGGGTTCGAGAAGCGATTTTACGAATCCCGAAGTGCACCCCATCCCACTATCCGATTCAAAGACATCTTCCACGAGTTCATCGCGCCCAAGCTCACAACCAGACGCGACGACTGGGACAATCTGAGTGAGGATGTTCTGTACATCAATTCGGATCACAGCAGTGGCTACACACAGTGGCAGCGCGATCATGCTAGGCCTCTACACATGATGCTCAGCGTCCCGGCTATCGAGTACGAAGCATACAAGTCGTTCGAGTACTGCCGCAGGATGTGCGACGGCACTCCCGATTGCTTCCAATTCTCGTACCATGCTGGCGCCTGCACGTACCACAAGTCTTTTAAGCTTGGTAAGCCTGCCGCGAAGACGGATAATGAGGAGGACAAGTGGATCAGTGGATGGAACATGGACAGGATTCGCGCTTGGGTTGAGGGGCACCAGGATTGCAAAGACCCTGTCTGGCCCAACGTCTGATGCGTCAGTCTCATAGGGCCTTCGATGAGTAGGACATGGTTGGTTTCTAGTGGAAATGGCACCGAATGCAGATGTCATTTCACATACTGCTTTACATATGCGCAGTTCTACGGGCGAAGAGTTGAAAGCTTGCCCTGTACTTAGGTTCTAGGAGATAGTGTAAACCTCGTCTATAAGAATCAAGAGATCTTCCTGAGCCATTACTCACACTCGTGGTATTAGCGATATAGGCTGAGCTGCACAGGAACAACTTCGTACCTATCCTCATTAAGTGCGTCCTTGAATCCCTAGACTTGGTGTTAGCTTGGTCAAGCCAAATGCCCTCCTTTAATGAGACGCTCAAATCAAACGAAAAGAACTCCTGGTAAATCGCATTTTCTCCATGTAACATGTAGTGTTAAGTATCATGCCACAGTGTCCTCCTTTTTAGCTTCGAATCAGCTCCCCGTTGTTCAAACTGTACATGCTAGAACTGCGCCTATCATAGATCGGAATGAAATTGGACCCGAGTCAAATACATGTGGTGGCGAAACAAATCGGTGGCCCGTAGACTGACACAGCTACATGGCCCCCCCTTATGTATACTGTATGTCGACGTCAATATACAAGCCCATCCAAGCAAATCCATCCTTACCTACATATCTATGCGCCTACCTACACACTAAGCCATCTTCCCAGGCACGAAAGGATGTCCAGCACTGAACCCCCCATCGACCGCCCACGCCTGGCCATTCACATAACTCGCCTCATCACTGCCTAAGAATAGCGCCACGCGCGCGATCTCATCCGCGCTGCCAGCACGCTTCAACGGGTTCAGCTGCCCGATCTTGCGCTCGGTGCCTCGCAAGCGCGCCGCCGAGAACGTCGACGCCGTCATCCCCGTCTCGATCAGCCCCGGACAGATCGCGTTCACGCGGATGTTGGTGCCCGCGAGCTGGTACGCGATGGTCTGCGCGAGCGAGACGACGGCGGCTTTGGATGCCGCGTAGGGCGATGTCCCGGCGTTCGAGCGGAGACCGGCGACCGAGGCTGTCCCGATTATGCTTCCTGATGGTGCGGGTTTGGAGGGCGAGGTCTTTTGCATGGCTGGCGCGGCATACTTAGCTGCGAGGAAGACACTGTTTTGGCGTGGTGTAAGCACTTGCCCTCTAGGTGCGAAATACATTGGGATATCGACTGGACTGGACTGGACAAACCTCGCTACATTGGTATCAAAAACCTTCATAAACTCATCCTTACTAAAACGCGTAAACGACACCGGCTGGCCGACGATCCCCGCGTTCGCGAAGAACACATCGAGTCTGCCATACGTCTCAATCGCGTGGTCCACAACAGCCTTCACGGCCTGCTCATCCGCAGCATCGAATTTCCGAGTATGTACATCGACGCCCGGGTACAAGGTCTTGATCTCCTGCTTATGCGTAGCTAGGTTCGTGTCGTCGTAGTCGCAGAGATACACGGCTTTGGCGCCGTTCTCGGCGAATTGGTGGGCGCTCGCGCGGCCGATCCCCAGCGCGGAGTTGGTGCCGGTGATAATGACGACCTTGCCCTCGACGCGCGGGCCGGCGGACTTGCCGGCGACTTTCTTGATCGTGGGGATGGAGTTTGAGGAAGAGGAAGAGGTTGGAGCACCGGGAGGGGAAATCTGGTTCCCTAGGGCTTGGACTCGCTGTTTCGCGGCGTCGGACATGGTAGGAGTTGGGTAGGTATCTAAACTAGCTGATAGCAGAATAATTATATGTAGGTATTACGACGATGGCATTCGCATTCTCTTCACCGCCAGTCATCCGGCTAGCCATAGCTCATTGAAGCTCTTTCAGCTGACTTGGCGTATAAGCGTAACAAGGGGATCGAGTGCATCCAGTGCGGAGATCAGAATGAGGAGCCGAGGCAGAGCAACATATTGAGTCCTATGCTAAATATATCACACTAGTACCAATATGCGACTAACGCGGCTCAATTGTTACCCCTTTTTCAACCGCACATCATGAGAGTTCAGGTTGCATGAGTGGAATTGTTTAAATATGAAACAGTTTTATTATACAACCTCCCTTGGGAGTGTTTTCTTCTGCTTCTAGATGCTGTTCGTCTATGATCTATGCATCTACGGTATACTAGGTCCTGGAGTTTAACGGGCCTCCAAACCCCTTTGCAAATGACATTTGAGAGAGAAGCCCGCAAATCCAGTCCGGTACCGCCTAGTCTAAATGCAAAAAAAGGGAAAGCAGCTTTTACCGGGAATCTACGCCAAGCTGCCAGACGTCGTGTAAGGGCCGCCCCGCCCTCGGAATTCACAATAGTGTCTCGCCTTCACTCATTATATTCCTCACCTTCTACCCTCGTATAACGTCGTATAGTCTCTTTATTTTGAAATTTCTACACCTCCCGTCGCGCCGAGCGCCTTCTTGATGTCGCCTATTTGATTTAAAATATTAGAAAGAGGGCCACCCGTGGTGTCGGGAGTTTATCAGGGGAGAAACTTACCGTAGATGGCGAACTGGCCGGCGGTGAGAGTACCAACCATGAAGAGACGGGCACCAATACCGCTGTACGATCCACGGAAACCGAGCTCCTTGGCGATCTTGATAAGACGGCTGGTAGTGCCCTCACCAGGGAGACCCTTGGTCTTGTTAATCTTGGAAAGCATGGTGTCGGCAGGTTGTGAGACGATGGCGGCGGCGAAACCAGCAATCAGACCGGATCCCAAGTTGACGGTGGTCTGCATTCCGTTGGACATATCCTTCTTGGGGTATTGGCGGAAGATAGCCTCAGCGACCTTCTCGTAGACCACGAACTTGGCCATGGTGTAAGGCACCCTACGATAGATCAATATGATATGCCTTTCAAGCTAGACTCGAGGCGCAAGAATACTTACTGCTTGAATAGGATAGGACCGAAACCGGCGTAGAAAGCGCCGATACCCTCCTGAGACATCATCTTGCTCATACCGCTCACAAGACCGCTGGCATAGGTAGGCTCGGAGACGAGACGAATACGGGTGGCCTCGAGAGGGCATAGCGCAATATCGGCGAAGAACTCGGCGCAGGCGGACGAGACAAGGTAAACACCGGTTCGGTATTGCGAGGCGGTGTCGATACCGAGGAAGTTGATGGACTGCTGCTTGAAGAATTCATATCCTCCGAACTTGAAAGCGCCCTGGAGGAAGTAACCAGCGGCGGTAGGGCCGAAACCAGTCAGGAGGGCACCAGCACCCTCGTTGGCGACAACCTGGCGGATACCACCGAAGAGACCTCGGTTGTAGGTGACGGGGTCAAGTTGAATTCGGGTCTTGACGCTGTACAGAATGCGCATTAGTTGATATTCCCCACAATACCAAGACATAGAAAGGATAAATATTCCACATGCCACCAAACCCAAGACTTGCAAAAGCAAGAGAAAAATTCAAACACCTACACATCGACGGGGGTAAGAGCGCCGTGGGTGACGGAACAGCAGACAGCACCGGCCAAGGCAAATCGGGAGTAAAGGCCGACGCCGCTGAGCTGAGCAGGGGCAGCTTTCTCGGTAGCCATTGTGATCAAGGGAAGGAGGTGAGAATGGAAAAGAAAATTAGGTTGAGTGGAGAGTTAAGGAGAGTGACGACGAGAAACTCGAGTCGTTCACAAAAGAGGCACAATTGACGATGCCTTGGTCGGGGACGGGTTGTAGCTTTTGAGGCTTTTTAGGAAGTGTTGCAAGAATAGGAAGAAGCTCGCTGTGTTTCGGCGCCAGAAAAAAAAGATTAACACAATTTCTTCGGGAGATGGCGGAAAAAGTGGATCGGCAAAGAAAAAAAACATCAAAGCGGGTCGTTGGGACAGCCCTTAGAGAGCCAAGCATGGGAGATTTCGGGTATTGATTCGCCGGTAAGCACGCCTAAGCCACAGTTCATACCCTCCAAAGCCTTACCGCTTAGTGCCATTGACCACTTAAAATCGGTAAAACAACCACATGCTGGGTCAATTGATTCCATTTAGCCGTTTTGTGGCTTGGAATCCTTATCTTACAGTTGACCCTTTACACCCAGTGCCCCTTATTTCACAGTCTTGAAGAGGTGTCAACTCTTGAAGTACATCAACATAATTCAGATCAATACCACCATATTTCCCGTCCAAACAACTACCGAATATTGGTATAAGATCAAATGCGTAATCAATTCGGAGTCCAGGTATAACGTCACAGAGCACAATCACTGACTCAGTCTGTGAAGCCATATCTGACTCGAGCTTATCGCCGTCAAACTCCATGAACTACAGTACATGTCAAGCACATGTTAAAGCCACGAGCCTACGAGCCTATTTTCGGAGTCGCTTAGATGAACGGTTGGGAGTTCTTAGGTGATATGAAGGATCAATTTGTGTGACCTCGGAATTTTGCTTCAAGTGCCATTTGGTACCAATCGCAAATCATCAACGTCTACGGCTGACCCCAAGCCTTGCATATATTGGTCAGCAACTACCCCTTAAATTTAGGGGCAGTCTTGAGGAAATTCCGCAGGATCGGTTAGTTGATCATCTAGTTTTCTTTGATACACATTCTCGTTCATGAACAACAATAGCTCATGCTATTATCAATTCATATGGTGCGTGATATCTTGTCTATTACGTGCAGATGTGAGGTCGGTATTCGTATCCTCTCTGGAATATGACCTACGATGTCCGTATCCCTCCTAAGTTTAGCTAACACCCTAGGGAACGATAACCCCCTATTTACCTCAAGTATCCCATTCATGACTTGAGTGGATAAGACTGATCACACGTAGGTCTTATCGGAACTAACATAACTTTCTAATAAAAGCACCTCGAGCAGTGCACATCTAGATATTAAAGCTGATTTCCGTTAGAAAATGCACATATGTATGCTGATAGAGCACGAACATTACTCTAAGGCCGAATGGATTAGATGACTGAGGTAAGGCAGACAGGTAGTGGCCCAGTTGCTGTTTGCGGCGTCCATTACCGGCAATCACGTTCCATTCAGAAGTTCCTGCCTCATATTCTAAAGCTATCTTTAGAAATAGGCGTGCTTTCCTCCCGGTTCGTGTTTGGGTTTCATGTTTCTTGCCTTTTCACGTGGTCTTGATTTCCATTATCCGACTGTCCCAAACCCACTATCCATCATCCCTCTTCAACTCCCTGGCTTCCGCCTCGTTCTGAAGCCAACCTTGGAAGGACCATAAATATCAACCAAGAACCGATCCCAACCCATAACAACCTGACGCTAAGTTCTCTACCCAATTCCAACATTCAAGATGCAGTTGATCTCCGTCTGGTTCTTGTTCACTCTCATCTTCGCCTCCATCGCATCTACCACGCCTAAAGTCAAGTGGAACTACACTCGCTCTGGCAACTCTTCAACCGACATCCATAATGGAACCCACATGAACGATCTCCGCGAGATTTGCAATCCCAGGGAATTCGACTTGGTCACGTCTATGAAGAGACGTCACGTCCTCTACCTCAAAGGCACTTGCAAGGGTATTGTATGTATAAAAATGACATGTTGCATCTTTCGTTCCACATATCCAGAATATTATACTTACACTCTCCATCAGTACTCATATCCGAGCGACACACGATGCTCCTTCCTTGACCTCACAATGTAAGTCCCACGCGACTCCCCATCCGCACTCATACAAGTGTAAAAGCTACTAATCAGGATATACTGTCCGGTGTAGGTGCTACAGCAACATCAACGGGGAGATCACACCCCAGAAGTTCGGCAACTTCATGCAAACCTGCGAGGGGTGCGTCTACTACAACTACAACAGCTACTCCTTCCTAAGTTGCTATTGCTTGAAGGACGATCAAACCCGTCATAAGTATGACATTCAGATGGGTAAGTTTGACTGCAAAGGACTGGATAAAATAAAGATGAATGCTGACGCGCCTGCATTATTAGATGGTATACTCTACTCCAAGAACGGCTTCCTAAGTTGTTGGGGCTTTACCAACTTCGAGTGTCCTCTGGGTGGATACGATTACTGAGCCATTGGTACCGGTAGTGAATAGGCCACGATGGGAGGCGCGAATATCATACCTGAAATCTTGAAGGGTTCTCGTAATGGAATGATCTTCGGGTCACAGTTCCGATGTCATTTCAGAAACAAGCTGGATTAAGGTTCTTCCGACTACTTCTACGTTGCTTTATAGATCATTAAATCCGAAATTCCTTGCCGTAAGGTGTTCTCCGCCTACTCGCAGTGTCAAGATCTCGACCTCCGAAATACCTTCGGACCTGACTAATCTAGGTATCCCAATCACCCAGCCTCGCAATAATTTGGACCCCGATCATAATATGGCTTTAAGTATAATGTTGTTAGATGCTTATGTGCGATTCATTGGTGGCCCGGAGCTGCTCTAACGCGCGTATGTTATATCCGGCGCTTCCGATCGTCTGATATCCTAACCGCCGCGGAGCAAGGCCGTAATCCGACACGGCCGTAGTAATTGGTCCTCGGGGAGAGCCGTAATAATCTCCCTTACCTATGGTGGGTTCGGTATGGATGCGGGCCGCTGGTAGTACTGAGATGCATACGAGACTATCCATGCAAGAAGCTTAGGGGAACGTGTAACTCGACTGGGTGCCATTATCGCCGTCGCCGCTACAGCCACCACCAACGGTCTCGTTCTTTACATCTTGGAATCTTCGCTTCGGTGATGAGAAACCATGTAGTAGAATCATAGCTTGATTCGCCCCCACTAACACGGAACACAAGCAGAGAAACATGTGAGAATGCGACTGACGACATATGTCCCACCTAGTTGCTCTCAAGTTTCACCATCATCGGAACAAGACACTGGTTACGATTGGGGAAGTGGAGAACATTGTGGCCAGAACTCTTAAGTCAACTCGACTAACAATATTTCCTCCGAGATGTAAATTGGAGATGGAGCTTACGTATAGGAGAATGCCGCGGCGTCCCACTTAACCACCTGGTAAACGTAGGGATCTGATTACGTCGTGGTAACGAAAGAGACGCGTATCGTACATATTTGATTACGATATAAGGAAGTCCGTTTAGATGCATGTCTGTGTTGGTTCATTAAGATTCCCATGCTTTGCCCGTTCTAGAAGATCTCGATAATGCGGCTATTGTTACATCTTCCAACGGTAAAAATTCCGCTTACTAAAGTATACAACTGCTATTAACTTCACCAAAACCATGGATAAGGAAGATTTTGTTGAGCGGAATTATACCTGGCCCTGTCCATGCATTCCTATCCATCTGACCTTGCAGCGTCAATGCTACATGGAAGTCTCGTTTTCGCGAAATGTCCAATCAATGTAGTATAACAAGGCTATGCCAGATCAAGAAGCAGATACAGTCCTTCGAATGCGAATTAACTCTTCTCTACTTTCATCTCCGCACTCTCGGCGGGGTCAAAAGACATCACCGGATCTCTCCGCACTTCTACTAAGTGGTTCATATCCAACCCGGGCCAAGCTTCTACAAATCGTTCGTGATCGACGGAACTATTCTGTGGAGTAGCTGAGGCGAATACGTAAGTACGAAACTTGTTGAAACAGCCAATGTCATTGGCGCAGTTTTCTCTTGAGTAAATACCGGATTGGTGGGACTCTCTCACTGGTAGCACACTAGGTCCTCCTACATGTATGTACTCACGGACTGCAGCTAAAATTGTGCTCACTGATCTAGGACTAAATCAGCCAACCCAACCAAGGTTACCTATCATGTGAATATCATCCCATGATAGGAAGTTCTCCAGGGCATTGAGGCACAGACAGATGGATTTGAGGAACGTGTATTTCGAATACTTATAATGCTGCTAGGGATATATGGTCTCGATTCTCGAATGCCATTAGCTTAGCCGCGAGGGTACATCTTTTTCGAATCCTTCGAACCTTGAAATACGACTTTCAGGGATTCAGTGGATGGAGTAGTACGGCATGAGACAACGGGAGGATCACCAGCCAATGAGACAACGCGAGCTACAGAGAGGATCGCCTGAACCCTTCTATCATCTTGATAATTTTTTTATTATATGATCTAGTCAAGTACCGTCTCCGACCTACTAAACCACGAAGAGACTCGGTCCTCGGGCTAATTGCGGCCTCTCCACACTCCACAGAACTCCAAGTTCAAGCTTCTCCCCACATAGAGACCCCAGGTTCCTTGGCTACTAGGGGAGAGACGCATGGAATGCTAGGAATGTATGGTGAGCAAGGCAAGGTAGCACACCCGTTCAACCGTGAGTTGACAATAACCCAGCAAATTGAGATTATGTGCATACCTAATTAAAAAGGCAAGGAATTTCCTGTCTTTTTGAGATCCCGATTTCTCGGCTACATCCATCTTATATAAGTGAAGGTAGTTGGTCACACCACCTATTGTAGGAATTACCACTCCTACCGTGACACCGCGACTGCGTGAAGCCTCGCGAACACCATCAGGCTTTACATAACACAAGCATCGCGAATTGCCAAGATGGGATTCAAACAGTTTCTCAAGCGGCGCACGCTTAAGGCTAGGGACGATAGGCGCACCAAGGCTGCTGAGCTAACTCTTCGAGAATCGCTCTATCCCATCTGTCTCGTCACGATCCTATTCTTCCTTTGGGGATTTAGTTACGGTGTGTAGCACGATCTTTTTTCTTTTTTCTTTTTTTCTTCGAAGGATTCCAGCTAATCGAATCAAGGCTTGCTCGACACGTTGAACAAGCATTTCCAGAACACACTTGGAATCAATAAGTCGCGTTCCTCCGGTCTTCAAGCCGCATATTTCGGGTACGTCACGCTAGCTCTCGTAGCTCCGGCACACGTGCGGAATTATCGCTAACTTCCTAGCGCAGCGCTTACCCTCTCGCCTCGCTCGGCCACGCCAACTGGATTTTGCGCCACTTCGGCTATCGAGCTACCTTCATATGGGGTCTATGTCTATACGGTAAGCAATTCTCGTTCGCTGGAATATGTATAAGTCGCATTGCTAATTGAGGATATTATAGGCATTGGAGCGCTAGTCGCGTGGCCATGCATTCTCGCCAAATCCTTCCCCGGTTTCTGTATGGCCATTTTTATTATTGGTAATGGTCTTGGCTCACTAGAAACCGCGGCGAACCCGTACATCACCGGTATGTCGATGCCTCCCAATCCGTTGCTGAATGGTTATATTAATGAAGACACTTAGTTTGCGGCCCGCCGAGGTACGCGGAAATCCGCATCAACATCTCGCAGGCCTTCAACGGAATCGGCACCGTCGTCGCCCCGGTGCTCGGCTCCTACGTATTCTTCACCTTTGACGACGAGACGGCCTTGCGAAACGTGCAATGGGTCTACCTGGCCATCGCCATCTTCGTCTTCATCCTGGCCTTCGTGTTCTTCCTCTCCGTTATCCCCGAGATCACCGACGCCGATATGGCCTTCCAGGCGACCGAGACCCACGCTAATGCCGATGATAAGCCGTTCTGGAAGCAGTATCGCCTATTCCACGCCGCTTTCGCTCAGTTCTGCTACACTGGCGCTCAGATCGCTATCGCTAGTTACTTCATCAACTACATCCGCGACACGCAACCCACGGCCAGCGATGCGCTCGCCTCACAACTACTCGCTGGCGCCCAAGGTGGTTTCGCCGCTGGCCGTTTCTTCGGCGTGCTCCTGATGAAGTGGGTGCGGCCGCGCTGGGTGTTCCTCTGGTTCTTGACGATGTGTATCGTCTTCGTGGCACCATCTATCACTCAGCGAGGGTGGACCGGTATGTCCATGCTGTACGTGACGCTGTTCTTCGAGTCCATCTGCTTCCCGACGATCGTCGCGCTGGGCATGCGCGGGCTCGGCCGTCACACCAAGCGCGGGTCCGGATGGATCGTTGCGGGTGTCATGGGTGGTGCCTGTGTGCCCCCGCTCACGGGTGTTGCTGCCGATGCGCACGAGAACACGGCCCTGGCTATGGTGGTCCCGTTGTGCTTCTTTGTTGCGGCTCTTTCGTACGCGATTTGTGTTAACTTCGTCCCTGCGTACCGTGACCCTGCCGATGCGTTCTCCACGACTGAGGTGGGCATTTCGGGCCATCATGCTGATGAGGAGAGCGGCGGAGACGTGGCTGTTCTTGGTGATGAGAAGGTTGTCCCGGCCGCCGAAATCGAGAAGTAGGGAGGTTGATTGGAGAATGGTCTATACGAAAGAGTGAGGAGTTCCGTGGAAACTGCATACTAAGGAGATGGGGACCTTCTCCTAGGGTGAGAGGATGGATGGATGCTAGTTCTTGCGTTTGACTCGCGTTCTCACTTACTTTTGCACGATACCCTGCTTACCACCTTTGCTGGTGGGTAATGAGAGCTACATCCGTAATATTGTGCCTATCTCTTCGAGTGCTGTGTCTTGTAAGATGCCCAGGTGTACTCTGGCTATGAATTATAAACATATTCGAATTGTTCCCTAAAGTATCAACACGAAAGCCGCCCACCCGAAAGCTAGAATGAGCGTGTCGACGAGTAGTAATCAATCAACCCCATGTACGCCATGCTAAGCAAGCCCCCCTAGCCTTAATGCAGAGGACTCGGTTTTCCTTCCGCCCAAATGCTCGTCTCCTTGGGTTCGCGTAGAGATGGAAAACAGTTGGAACGTGGGTATCACCCGTAAACGCCACACAAGCTTCTCGAATCCAAAAACAGATAGCAAGCAATCCGTCATTCGATGTGCCTCGCACTGGGTATCCTCCTTGCTTGTTTTACAACATCAACATATTCCTTGTAGCGATTCTATACGCGTATCCGCTCTGTAGTTCTCGATGTCCCTGGTTTCTCCGATGCCTCAGATATCCCAGATCACCTCAATATTCTGAACATGCCCGGTACTAATGAACGACCCTTCAGTGATGTTTATTCTCGTCGTGTGCTCTACTCCTTTTCGTTCTTCGGCAAGAAGCTCAATGACGAATTCTTATGATTCAGCTTCGCAGCAGTCTGTCCACAGGCGAGATCCGCCGGCCCATAATGTCCATGCAATTCGCTAACCTCGGGAAGCGGACCCAGAGCCGTCGCCGTCACTTGGCCATTGTCTCCCCGCGACTTACCAGACGGGTCGCTTGTTCGCCTTAGCGGTGGCCGCGTAGCGCTATTCGACCGCCGCCTGGCCGCCTCGCTCGCCTCAGGGTTATCAAGCTCCGATATCCCATGTGCACCAACGGTGCTTCCGTCCAATTCGCTCGGCACATCGCTATGCTGGCGCGTGTGCATAGGCTTCTGCGGCGCCTGGGACTCGACACTAGGGCGCGGCGGGTACGGTGTGTTGTTATCGTAACGTCCACCACCATATGATTCCATGCTCGGGCGTTGGCCATCAGATGCATTCGAAGGCGGCAGGCGCGTCGACCAGCCAACCCAGGTCGGCGGCGTCGTCGAGGCGTTGGAGCCCCAGAGATCTGGCGTCCGCGACCCGGCCGTCGTGGAGTCGGAGCGGTTACGGTTATGCGTAGCGCGGGTGCGCATGACCGAGTCCACGTCCGTGCCGTCGACTTCCGAGATCGAGTGCCCAAACCCGGATTTTTGGGATCGCGGCTCGCTGCTTGAAGCGTTGTTCCGGGATTTGGCCGCTTCGCGCGCGTACCTTTCTGTTCGCTTCAGTCGCCAGATGATGACGGCCGCGATGATGATTATGATGGCTAGTAACCCGATGGCGCCCCCGACTATACCACCGATCGCGGCTTGACTGAGACCGCCGCCGCCGTCGTTACTATTACCCGTCTCGATTGCTGGCATCTTAGAGACAGTGCTGGGAATCAGTTTCGGTACGCCAACGAGGCCGGCAACAGCTGTAGAAGTCCCCGGGCCCGGGGTGATTACTGTAGTTTCGGTAGTTGTCGTCGTAATCTTGTCTCCCTGCGAATTAGTGGTCGTCGCCAGGCCGGTGACTGTGGCAGTCTGTGGATGTGTATCGTAGCAGGTCGCGCTGCCGCACGCCAACCCGTCTGGACAACATCCACCTCCGAGAGATGACGGGCAACCGAAATGTGATGTCGGACATGTAAATGAGGCAGCATCCCCACTCGCCGGGTAGCAATCTGTCCCGCAAATAAAACCTACCGGGCAGCACGATCCTGTGAGATGAAATTAGTACCTATACACGATTCACTGTATGCTGTGGGTTTCATCTCTCACCTGGACCGGCAGATATTGGGCAAGCATACCAATTAAGCTTCCCACAAGCTGATGTTGGCCCTGCCGTAGTCGCAGTGCAATATGACTCGGCGCAACCGTAGCCATCGGGGCAGCACCCGCCATTTGCGGAAGCGGGACATAATGAATATCCTGATTGCTGGCAGGAAGGGTCGCGTTTCGGGTGGCGAAGGAGGTTATAGTTCTTTTCCAGTGTGTGGATTTTATATCCGTCGTCGTTTACAGCTATCGTGGATTGTATCAGGACCCCTAGCACCACTATTCCAATACACCTCCACCACTCTGGAGATAGTAAAAGCTCCCTCATCTTGAATACTGCCTTCCGGATAGGATTCACTCAGGTGCCCAGGTACTCGAGTTTCCTCCTACAAAATACACAAGACAATCCGGAACTGTGTCGCTTCACCCCTCGTATCGAAATACCTTTCAAGGATTATCATGTAAGCAGTCGATACGCCTGTGCTTCAATTATGTCGGCCAATTCGTATGCAGCGCCGTTCGTCTTTAGGAGTGTCTCAATGTCAAAAAATCACCAGAAGTTGTGAGTATGAATGAAGATGGGAAAACAAGCTAGGAAGAGAAGCCAGGAACACTCAGGTGAGGCTCCGAGAGTACCATGCCACGCTCAAAAGACCCGCCAGCTGTAAGCACTATTTGGACAATAGCTTACAAGCTCGCGCCACTGAAAATAGCATTTCTAAGACGTGAGATCGAGATGGTCTCATCAGACGGCGGGTCATAGACACACAGAATTGCGGGGCCAACACACAGAAGGGAGATCGACACGATGCGTCTTTGGGACGACAAGGGGTTGAGAAGTATGGATTTCTCAAGATGGGATTCATCGGGGGAGATCAAAGACATTATTCACTAGGGTCCTGGCCGCTGGCTTGCAGAAAAAGAGCGGGAGCGAGTCCCCAACTCGCAGCCCAAGTGGCCAGCTGCAGATGGCTTATTCGAATATAGGTCGCCGTACGGAGCCATTCAGCTTTGAGGAGTTCGACAAGTGTGTCTCGTGGGTGTAACGTCAGCTATCTGAACTGCATGGGTGGCCCCCAAGAAAAGACGCATACCGGCTGCAAGAAAGCTGACGCTCGGCGTCGGGATGCTGCTGATTGGGTCGACCGGACAAGATGGATGTCCGCTCTTTTCGAGTTGGGACAAATTTGTACGACCCTTCTGCCTGGACTTTGTGTGTCGCAAGCGTCTGCTTGCTCCCGTTGAGTGGCTATTCCCGAAGCAATGAGAGATTTGGTATAGTGAGCTCTCACTTATTTAATCTATCTGCTAGCCAGCCTACTTCTATACCCCACGGGAAAGTGTAGGTCTACTTGGGGTCTTCGAAGCCCCCCATGGTAACGAAGAGCACATATCGGGCTATCGAGACTTGACCTACAGGTATCATTTGACGGGTTGGAGAACACCCGGTCCCAGATACGGTCTTAGACATGGTCTTAGACTTGCAGGTGGCTGACGACCTTATCCTAGGGCTGACTTCCGACATGGGCGTGGCGTGGCAGAGGGAATACCAATAACCCACAGTAATATTGGTTGGATCTTTCTTGGGCTAGCTGGTTGGTTGTCAATTATTGGCGATTTGACGAAGTGGACTGATATTTACTAGATACGAAGTATTTTACCTTAGACCGCCTTATTAGTCCCGGTATGTAAAGTGAGAATTGATGGTGACAGAGAGGTAAATACGGCCGACTGCCGGACCAGCTTCTTCTTGTCTAGTCGAATCCGACGGTTAGGGACCTTTCGTCGACTACAGTGTCAGACCGGGCTCGTTAGACAGCCTCGGCATAACCCTAGTGCTGTTTTATACCTAAATAGGCAACTAGTGCCACATATTTGCGCCCCTCGGTCGCACGACGGCTTGAGCGTAGAATGCTCATGGAATAGCGGCACAGACGACCGGTGGATTCTCGTGCTAAGAGAAAGTCCCAAGTCCGGGGACGGACGAAAAGAAATCTAAATGGTCACTCTCCTCGTCAAACCTTGCACAGCAGTAGTATGGGGGTGAGGTGAATCAGATATGGTATTCCGTTTGTCAGGCTCAGCTCCTCCTACTTCTAAATTAAGTATCAGTATGAGAAAAAGAACAGATGGTATTGGAGGAAGTTTTATTCGCCGTAAAGCGTCCGAACTATATTTACATGCCTATACCAATCCTATATCATAAGTCTAAACTGCCTGAAGATATGCACTTTGCACACGGCTCGCGGTTGATGGTATGAACACCCATATGCACGACTATCAATGCATGTGATAGGCTGAGCCCCTTCAACTTAATCGACGCGATTAGATACTATTACCATCGCCATCTATTTCGTTACACCTTCAAAGCCCACGATGCCGACACTAACCAGGCGTGCTACTTGGCTCTAGCCAGTTGCTAAAGTAGGTAGGTGACTTGGTATTAACTAGCTTCCACTTACTTCAAACTATACGCGAAGCAAATATGCCGGAGAGCAGACGAACTCGCCTAGACTATTATTGAGCAAGACGTTCGGTGTTGGCGTCTAGGTAGTTGTTTGATTGCCATGTTCTATAACAATTCATATTGGCTACTACCGACAACCTGGCAATTTGACCCCTGGACAGTAGCCGAGGAACCATAGAGGTGAACCCTCTTCAACGCATTCCGTTCGGAGCATTAATCATCTTGGTAGATGGTGGTATTGGTAATGTCATTATCCTGGGAGCGGTGCGGATGCTATCTCGATGTTGCTCCGTGAAAGTGACTCCTTTCGTAACGGTCCCAACTCCTGGCGTCACGAGGAGGAAATGTCGGTCTGGCAAGGGCGTTTATTTAATTCTGGATAATAAGTGAGGCTCAATTACGCGCCTCCGCCGACTTTAGGCTTGACCTTGTTTTCTATCACAGTTCTTCCTAGTTAGGAAGATTATGTAACTGACAAGTCCGCGATTTCATCTCCAACTGGAATGAAGCGAAGGATTGCTTTAATATGTACCTACAGAAACCGCCGACGCCCGTGGCACTACCGTTGCAACCCCGCAAGCCGATTTAGTCGATCGTCGACTCTTCTCCACATTCGCTTCTTGACCAGTTCGAACTTGGCTGCTTGGAACTTGGGTCTGCTGGTTCGTTCTGCACTAATCTTGGGACCTTCTAGTAGTTCTAGACTTCATTTCCGAGATTCCCAGGCACGCCAAAGGTCAGATGTGTTCATTTCTGTCTCTTTCGGAAGCTGTCTCCGGCCACCATCCATCCTTGACTAGGCCGGGGGGACCTACAATTTCCCCACAACGTCACGATGATGGCCGAAACTGAGACTGAGTACCTAGGTTGATGATTGATCGTCTACCTTGTTCCTTTTTCGTCTCCTCTTCTTGCTGGATTTGTCAGGAGTCTGTTTGATCTAGTAATCTTCTTTTGCTACTTTTCCTACATTCGATAAATTGGGCGGTATACTTAGAGATATAAACATTATAGCGACGACTCGGTCACCCTAGTCTAAGTACATATACCTAAGCTTTGAGGGGTAATGAGTCGACGCGGAGTATAGCATTGACCACTAAAGAATTCGCGATGAAAACACCAAGGATCAACGGCATTGCTCGGTTATAGCTGGCGAAATGTTGCTTTATACTAAAATCGCGCCTCCAAAGGTGCCAAAGAGACGCTCCAGAGCAGGTCAGTCCGGCGATTGTAGCACATTATTATGCGCCAGCTTCATTTCCTACATACAATTCCATAACTAACACGAAGGTTCGATATAGGTTGCACGTTTTGGTACGTCGAGTTTGACCCCAAGCCTACCCCTGACCATTCACGAATACGCTGATTTCCTAATACGACTACAGTAAAGAGAAGGTATGGCACCCGTTTCTCAGTCGGCTTTTTTATTCTAACCAGCGATCGGCGAAATGCAGAAGAAAAAATGCGATGAGAGACGACCGCAATGCGCGCGATGCGCCGAAAAAGAACTCCAATGTACATACGAAGCAGTAAAGCCGCGACAACGGAGGAAAAGGGAACCATTGCAGTCTGGATTCGCGCAAAATCATGGAGGAGAACGCGAATCTATTTTTGACCAAGACGAATGGCGGGAGTCCTTGGTGGATGAGATTTCTGAGTCCGACTGTCTCAGTCCGATGGATGCTAAAATAAACGCGATGTCGCCAATGAATTTCTCGACTACAAGCGATAACCCCCTATCTCCTATCGATCACAGTCCCACTATTTACGAATATGGCGTCGCAAACGATGCGGATGGGATAAGAGATGTTGTGCGAAGGAACTCGAATGTCAGCGTGGTAGGCCAAGCGCGATCTTTACAACCGGACCTCGCCATGATCGCGCCCTGTCCGGTAGCTTCTCCGACACTTGAATTCGTTCTGCCGGCGTTTTCCGAATTTTCGGAGCGTCCTAATCGGCGTGCGCTGGTAGACCATTTCTGCAATGTACTGTCGCACTTGATCGTTTTCCGGGAGGAGACCGGCAACCCCTTCCAGCAGTTGGTCTTGCCGCTCTCCCACAGAAGCTCGCCAATTATGAATGCTGTCTACGCGTTAGCGAGTGCTCACTTAGAATACCGCGGTATCGAAACTCCGGAAAAGTCGCTATATTTTCACAACCGTGCCATTCAGGGCCTAGCCAGGATGATCGAGCAGCAGGGAAATGTTGATAAGACAGAGCTCCTAGCGGCCATCATGCTCTTGGTGTATTATGAAGTCGTAAGTGTCAACCCTGTCAAGATAAGCGTAGTTATCATACTAACCAGGCTCGCAGCTTGTTCAGCGCGGGAGGTCGAGCATAGTAGACGGACACTTGAAGGGGGCTTTGACTATCATGTCATCCTCTCAGAGCGAGTCCACCCCCGCTAGCCTTTTCTTAGAACGCGTATGTGGTGCCGCGAAAGCTTCCCAGGCATGGAGACGTTGCTAACAGAGCGTAGGCGTTTCGATTCTATGATGTAATCACGGCGCTGTCGTTAGGGTCGGCTCCCCTTTCAACTGCTCCAGCCGCCGGGTGTCTCATTCCATTCCCTCCTATGGATGCTCCTGCAGTATCCCCCCTGAGCAACGTTGACACATTGCTTGGGATGGCTACTACCCTGTGGCCAATCATGCACCGCTTATCCAACCTTCTCTCCCTAAAGAACGATATAGAAAGAGCATCGCGGGAAAATCAAGCCTCGAAGAGCGCCGTGCTCAGGATGGAATTCGAATCTACTTCTCAGGCTATCGAGACTGCTCTCACGCAATGGGAGCCATGTCTCCCACCGAATGTCGCCATTCAGGACGGGGTGCTCGTTGGCTCGAATCAAGACAACGTCTCAGAACAACAACTGCTTCAGTCAATTCTGCACAATGCTTTAGCGTACCGTCACAGCGCTTTTGTTTACCTCTACCGTACTATCTACGGATACCCGGCACGGCGCGAGGTCGTGCAGAAACATGTTCATATAGCACTCATCCACTGTGTTGAGACTGTCACTAATAGAGGACCTATGGGTGCATTGCTCTGGCCTCTATTTGTAGCTGCATGCGAGGCGATAAGCGCAGAGGATAGAGGCCTTGCTCAGAGCGCATTCGCCGGAATCGATCAACGGCAAGGCATGACCAACATTGGACAGGCCTGGAAGATCGTCCAAGAAGTTTGGAAAAAGCTAGATGAAGCAAGAGAAGATTCCCCTGAGGCGCAAGATATCGACCTGTGGAGGCGAGTTAGCGCTGAGATGGGCGTTAGCATCGTCTTCGGTTGATCCCACCGCTATGCCGAGACCATGTTACAGTAGCGCCGTGCCGATGGATATCGTCGACACGGCTGATCACTGACGAGACGTGATATTGCATCCGTGATAAGTTCGCGTCCATGGGTTGAGATACCTACCTACCTATAGCCTTGCCACCAATTGTGCGCCAAGAATCGAGATATCAACTTTGCAAAAGCATACGATATATCTCGCACAGGTAGAGAGGTGTGGACCATTTGGGCACCAAAACGTGGTTGGATGCAAGCAATCCCACGGGTTCGTGTAACAACACTGCCTATCGGGTGTGAGATGGCCCCCTAGCACTTTGGCACTCTGGCACCCTCACACCCTCACTACGGTTCGGTACGAATCGGTACGGATATAGCACCTACCTTGGGAAGGCGATGCTCCCGGGAGTCGCTATAGAAGTATAACCATACCTATACTTATTTTTAGGCTATTCTATATACTAGCCGTGCCCATTTGAGATAGTATGCTCCGAAGGCCGTGAGCCTTAACCGCGATTATGTGAGGGACAAAATATTAGCAGAAGAAATATTCAGATCTGAAGGAGGGGCGGATGGCGTTCCATCCTCATCTCGACCCCTATTCGGATACTAATTCCTGCAATTGTTGTGCATCTTTCTCGCATAGCCTTGGAATATGCGTGGCCCAATGCGAGCGCCGTCTCTCGTTATGGCACCATCGTACCGAGTGGTTGGCCAACCCCGCTTACCCATGTCTTTCTCGAAGACGGTTGATTCGTAAATGGCAAGTTCCGTATTGCGCTCAAAAAAATAAATGCCATGGAGGACTAGCTTGGCAAGGGCAGCATCCTTCAGGCTTCGACCGATCTGCCGTGTGATGAATTGGGGGGTTGCTTATGCGTCAAATCAAATTCGGGGGTAGGTCAGCGATCGAGCCAGCATGGCCGGTGGCAGATAAAAGTCACTATAACCAGGCGTAGAGGAGACGCTACAGTATTCCTCAGATAGATACGGAATCATATCCGGGTGCCTTCAATGTCACCCAACCAAGTTAAGCGTACTGTACGTATGAAAATTATCGGGACGAGCGATGAGCGACGTGTACGTACGCTCTATGATAATATGATAATACTGTATGGTAATAGGTGTGACTAGCCAGGATCTGAATATAATATTTCGGCCTTATCTCTTTATATATAGCGGTCTTGAAGCCTGCTTTCGTGCTACTGGTGGCACTGGTAAGACAAAACATCCCGCCAGGTTTATTAGTTGGCATAGTAATACCGTCATACATACCTACGAATGCCTTAGAGGCGTATTGGATGGCGACATGTGTGTGGAGAGACGGCCTTTTTCTATTTCTCTTATTATTCTTTTTCCCATCCTTCGTTGATGACATGACATGATCAATTTCTTAAAAATCTCCCCCAGTCCGGGGAAGTACATATGCCCAGATAGAGCCCTGGAGAGCTTATGTACATATATGTAGGGAATATGTAATTGTGTAATAAGATTAATATTCTCCATAACTAATACGACAAGGGGAGGTCGTGCCGTTCCGTTGAGAGCTCTTCTCCCCTCCTCTCCCCCCTTAGGTCCCTTACCCCCTTGCCCCCTTTTTTCCACGGACCACGTTGTAATCTGTCAAACCCCGCGGTCCCGCAATCTTGAAATCGATCATCACCACCGTCCATTGTCACGCTTCGCTTCCTATTCTGTCCTATCCTGTCATCTATTAATTGTTCTTAACTTTGGTCCTTGGATATTTTCCGCGTTTCCGCTGTATTGGTTCCATCATAGTCTCGGCGTTCTTATTATTAGCGACCCCAAATTGTTATTAGCAACCTTAGAAGCTACAAACACACGCGACTGTCCCGCCGGTACCTTAAGGTATCATAATTGACTGGCACATACATACATACCTTAGCTCAGCTCTCAGCTAATTAGCTCTGCTTCGCTGTATTTCACCTTCTAATAAAGCACGCACCCTCCGCAGCTTCGATTATTCCCGGCCGTCCCGGCTACACACACCGTCTCGCACCTAGCTACCGCACTTTGCCACACCGACTTCGGTTTCCTTGCCTTATTTTTTGTCCTCCCTCAAAAGCAATGACTTCATGAAGAGGCTTGTTGGTATAGGCTACGGCAGAAATGAATCTAGAGCTGAATACTAGGGGAGTCGTCAGAAACCCCTCGCACTTGATCCACAACCGCCCAGAACGCGGAGTGAGAACTATTACGCGCACGTTCACCGTCGTTGCAATTAGCTAAGAGGCACTACCACGACTTTTACTAAGGGTCCAGCATCAACTATAACCACCACTAACAACTAACCTTTACTCGATTACGTTGGTCAGCCTTTTTCTTCGCCAGTCCGTCCGTGATCTTCTTCGTACAACCCAACCTGCAGCTGGAGGCTTTTACATACATTTTCCACGCTAAGTTCCAGGGCGCACCGCCTTACTGTTAGCGATTCATCTACTCCTTACGGTGCCCACCTTGTCTTAGAATGGTCCATTGAAGGCGAGAACCCCACCGCTGTTGTATATGTGCGCGTGAGAGTAAGAGAATATCCACAAAAATAAGAGCAGATCGATGGAGACCTACTAGAATATTGGCCAAGCAGCAAAAGCATTGGGTTTCTGCGACAATAGACTTCGTACTTTACGACACAGCGCTTTAACCTACATCTCTAAAGTTTGAGATTTGCTATTGTCATTCCATTTTCGTCCTGGCGCCGAGGGATATGGTGACCCTCATCAATAGCAACGGGCCCGACCCGTTACCGACGCCCAAGCAGATTCGCTTCGTCAATAACCAAGGGCAACCACCAACTAAGAGGAGAAGGATAAACGCTGCGTAAGTATCGTTGAATTCCTTTGTCCGAAGCGGAGAGCCCTAACTGGTAGGGGACTGAACCGTGATCACGCCTGGGGTAATTGACGACTCTTCTCATATTTTTCCTTATTTTCCTCTGTCAAGTCGCAATCCTCACAGGAAACCCGCAGACCCACCAGTTCAGTCCCAACTTCAGGGGGTGCGACATCACGAACGTCTCAGCTGACAGCGGCTTCTCTCTTCGTGTCAGATGCCTCACTTGCCGCAGGCGAAAAACAAGATGTGCAGGCGAACATCCTACATGCTCTACCTGCACTAAGAATGGACATGTGTGCTTGGGATATTCCGACGGCCTCGAGAAAAGCGGCAAGAAGGATCCTTCACGACCGGGTTCATCTCTGGATGGCTCTCATTTCGACCCCGATGAGGACGACTATGACGAAGACCTGGAAGTCGATCGCAAGCAATGGAAGAACGGCAAAAATGGAATTAAGCAATTTGATATTCCCGACGAGTCTCCCAAGTCCGCCCGCCTCGCGTCCGAATCGACCCCGGATCACCCCAAACCTCCAGAAATACAGCTCAAGTCGGAAAACATAGACTGGGAAGAACGCAGTTCGCAACCCACGCCGCGTCCCGAACCTATGCGACGACCGACAAACCCACGAAATCCTTCATTCTCGACCGAAGGTGGCCATAGCGAGTCGACTAGCCATTCGCCGGTCCAATATCACAATGAAAGTCATCGGGTTCCGTACTTTCGATATTTTGGCCCTACCGCCATCGTGCCAGGCTTTAAGCAGATGGTCGTTAAGGTTCGGGATCGACGGCGAAGCTCTATATCCGCTACATCACCTAGCGGAGCGAGTTCCATATTTTCCGGACTCATGAGCTCCATGCAACCCGACATCGAGCTCGGTCATCTCGAAGATATGCCTGTCTATGACCCGAACGATACGAACGATGTACCTCCTTTGATCCTCCACCTTGTCGAAACTTTCTTCATACATCTCGGAAGCAATTACCCCTTCTTACGGCGTGACAAGTTCCCCAGATTAGTCCAAGAGAAGCGAGTAGAGCCTATATTAGTAGATGCCGTGTGCGCTCTAGCAGCTAGGTTCTCCGATCACCCACTATTTCGAAAATGGAATGATGGTAAGCTGGCCAAGTCCGAGTACGGCTATATATACGCTCAACGGGCCAAGTCAGCGACCGTCGATACCTTCCCGTGCCCATCGGTTGCTGCTGTCCAAGCGTGTTTATTAATGGCCTATGATGGTTTTGGAGCCGACCAAGATAGCGCCCTATGGATGTATCTTGGGATTGCAATTCGTATGGCTGTAGATTTAGGCCTGTCTAAAGAAGATGGGGTGCGATACCAGGGTGAGAGAGACCCTTGGTACGCTCGCGGCTATAACAGAAAGGCGAGTGATGACTTCACCCAGCCGGCTCAGCTCGGCGCGGATGGGAATATCCTAAGCCCGGAGGAGCAAAAGGAGGTTGAACAAGAGCGTATCGATACGTTTTGGGCCGTCTTTTTCCTTGATCGCGCCATCTCTTCAGGCACTGGTCGGCCTGTTACCCTTAAGGACGACGACTTTGAACTAGAGCTTCCCAAGTCCTCTATTGACCCCGTTTCTGGCTGGCCCGATCCGTTGGCGTCGTTACTACAGATCATCCATCTATACGGTCGAGTTTCGGACGTGCTTAACAACATCACGCATGCTCAGGATCTCACACAAGATAAACTAAATAAACTCTCCCAGATGGAAACGGAACTTACAAGGCTTCATCAGAAGATGGATCCACGCCTCCGGTTCGATGCTAACAACTTCCAAGCCCATGTTAAGAACGGCCAGGGCACAACCTTTATATTACTACACTTTTGGTTCCACGCCTTGATTATCGTCCTGCACCAGCCCACGCTATTAACACGAGAGGGTACAATCAACCGGGTGCACCAGCTCAAGCCGCATAGCCGAGAGCTGTCTATGTCAAGTGCGAAGACTATTGCCGATATTCTTGCCTTCGCCGAATTGCTCGATCCGAAATGCTTCATCGGTAACCCGTTCACATCTCAACCCATCTACATTGCAGCGTGCGCGTTTCTTAAGGAGTCAAGATCTAGCCTGTCGCAGCCCGGCTCAAGAGAAACGACGCCTCCTCCCGAAGTTAGGATTCACGTTAATAAGAATGGTTCGGCAGTGGTTGACCCGAGCCCGGCCTCGAGACACCTACTCCTTGCCTCTGCTGCAAACCAGAACTACCAAGCCTGCTACAAGGCTCTAAAGCAGATGCATACGTATTGGGGAGGTGTCCGATATATCCTTACCGCCCTGGATCAGAAGTTGGACGGCCAGTGGGACTGTGAGACATATACGATTGAAGAGTATGAGAGCGCTAGGCGGTACCGCCAGAGCACCGCCATCCACCGGTTTACAAAACACGTCGATTATCCCGCATCTCCTATCCCCGACAACGGTCCTCCTTTGGCATGGTCCTTAACGGGAACAACAAATTCCCCCAATTCAAGCTTAACGCTACTCTTTCAGAACCCCGTAAACCCTGGCAGCCTCATGCCAGCCCAAGCCGTCCCATCAGCTGCCCCCACCTCCGCAGCGCCAACATCTGCACCTACGCCACCCGGGAACATGATCTACGACCCGATACGCCAGAGTCTCCCAGAAGCCACCACATCTATCTACCATTCCGCATATCCCCAACCTACCACCTCGGCCTTACGACATTCGATCAGTCGTCCGCGTCGGGTTTCAGGCGGCTCAGCGGCGCAAGGCAAGTCCTCATATCTACGGTATGAAAGCCTATCTTCGCAGGACGACCCAAACAAACCGGTACCCATGAGCGTAGCCCCAACATCGTTCACGCCGTCGTCGCAGCAATCAGGATACGACCAATCCGGGAGTGGCGCCAACAGCGGATATCCGACGAACGACTCACCGGCAAGCAGCACACCGAGCCAGAACAATTCGTCATCAGACGGCGGGCCATCCAACTTCGCACAGAGCGGCAGCGGCCTCGCGTCTAGCGGCTACTCCTACCTAGGCCCGGGAGGTGCTTCGAACCTTCATCTTCTCACGTATGATAACGAGACCGACATCGGGCAGCACCTTACCAGCTTCGAGAGCACCGAGATGCTCAGCTGGTTCGGAGATTACTTCCCCGGCGACAGCACGTGGCTGTTCCCGGGGGACTCGACGATGTCATGACCTTGATGACAGCCACGTTATTTGTATTTGGTATATTGGTATATAAAGATTATGAATGGATGAGCGAGCGAGCGGCAAAGAGTATACGGATGAAAAGGGGGAACGATGGTCACGATCGTATATACATACCTACCTACCTATCTACTGCCTATCTATTGGTCCACGCACCCGTCCTGGTGGCTTTGACGTTCTTCATTCCCGATTATTATATCCCATACGTTTACGTTTATTTGAGAACGAGATAAGTCTTAACGATTCTACCTACGGAGATACGACTTTGGATCGACCGACTTATTCCACAGGGGGGCGAAACGAGCTTTTAGATACCACGGTCCTTGTCTTTCTTTTTTTGATTCGCTACCTACCTATTTAGATCATTTTCATTCCCGTCACTGGGGGATTTAGGGGTGGCTTTTTTTTCATTCGCGCGCCCGGTTTGAGCTTCGCAGCTTGGAGTACACAGGCGCAGGGATTTTGTGGCAAAAGGAGGGTCGGTCCCCTAAGGAAGGGGATTGAAATAGGACCCAAGATTGAGATTAGTCGATCACGGGACAGTGCATAGCCCGTTGGTTACTGTCGGGTACGTGCAGATTCCGACCAGGGATACATGACGATTAAATGAGGTTTCCTGAGGCAGGAAAATGGGAATACAGGCAAGACGAGAGAAACTGTAATCCGAGCGGCCGCGCACTGCTTTCAGTGATAGCATTTGTCCAATATAAAATCGATGACACTAACCTCAAGATGCCTCACATGTCTTCTCGTAGTAATGACTAGATAGTAGTTATGAACCCGGCATTCATGTATATAAAGCGACAACAAGGTTCAATCGAAAAATATTTAGAAACCATATGTAAAGCCATGCCATGCTTTATTTCCCGAAGTATACGGACGGCCTGCTCATTTCACGCACATGTCAAACTAATATGGGCACAGAAGTATGGGACAGGATCATCAGCCGCATGTGGAGTTCCCCGCTACATTGCATCTATTACCCCTGACTAGATGACATCAACGACATCACCGATACGCGAGAGGTTTGACGTCAGCCAGGTAAGATCAGATATCAAATATCGTAATTCAGATTTAAATAGAGAGATTATTTTCTTCAGACATGTTACTTGTTTCTTCATCTTGAACACGAAAAAATTCAGGTGTATGAAACGCCAATAAGCGAAACGACGTCTACAACACACAAGACACAAAAGTATAAACACCAAAATCATCCATCCAGATAGTAAACAAGGATATAATGGCACCATCCAAGACACCCGGCCAAAAGAACGCCGCTAGTGAGACCTTCAAGAAGAAGCAGGCTGAAGGTATACCCCAACAACTCCTATTGCCATACATCGTGGAATCGACGAAGATAACCCCGCCCCCTTTTTTTAACCTTCATCCGATGTCTACTCCTCTAAACCCTCATCAAACGATGAAACTCTCCAGCTAATATTTAATACATAGCCCAAGGATTAGGCGCCCCCAACGCGCCCGCACACAAGGAGGCCCACCTACCTGGCGAAGCACCGGTGGCGTCGGATTCAGGTATAACGGATGTTGGCATCGAGGGCGGCAGTACCAATGTGCCGGGTGAAAAGGGTATCACCGGCCCACGTGTTCGTGATGAACTAGATCACCAGGGGAACTCTATGGTATAAAATGCTCACGTAGATATTCCTATGTAGCAGATTTATGCTATGGCAATTTCCGGATTTCACTCGATTGATGTTTCGTTCTGCAACCAAACGTGTGCCGGAAGTCTTTCTCACTCTCGAACATTTGCGAACTACCTTTTGAACCACGTGTATCTTCCTTTCCGCCAAGTAGTGTATCTGTAACCATGAAGGTAGGTTCTTTTACTATATATCGGTCCTCCCAACCAGCAATATAGTTCTCTATATCGCAAAAACAAATTAATTCTCCAATTTCATACGCGTAAAAGAACCTACTAAGGACTCACAGACATCAATATCAACTCCAAACCTAGCGGATACTTCTAGTCTACGACGCTTAATATTCGAAAAGCGAGATGGCACACCTATTCCGTCTCTTCCTCGATTTCCTTCTTTACATCATACCTTGCATTTTCCATGCTTTGCTTCTAGACATCATCAATTTTTTACTTTTCATCATTTTCCCTCCCCATGTGCCTCCTTTCGTACAGCCGCGAGGGGAATAAGGGAAAGGGCTCGAACAGCAGAACCACCAGAAGGCTAGATACCCTGTTATAAGTAGAGCTGCCCCTTTTCGTTCCTTAACCGCCGCACGACAAGAATATAAGAAAGAAATTACAGGCTACATTCAAAACTTCGGCCCATAATGCGAAAAGGGCGGAGCGTATACCATATCTATCACAAGCCACCATTATACATCCTAAACTTACATAGTGATGGCCAGAGTACTTTCCTCTCTTGGAATATAAGGGTGTACGACTCGAACGCATACCCGATCAATATAAAAGATGCTGCGCACCACCAAGCTCACTCCCGTAGACCTCAGGACGGCATTCCGGACAAGTAGAAGTATGGCGAAGAAAAATAATCAGACATACGACTCAAATACCTCTCAGTGCTAGCGCACTTGCTTCATTCTCAAAAGGTTTCATGCACAGGAAGGATAGCTGATAAGGAGGCCTAGTCCCCCGGACCACCCAGGTACTGACACTGTGGCGCAGCTATGGATATGTACATGCCTAGATATGATAGAATAAAGCATATTCGGGAGCCCAGCACTATTCAATCTCTCGTGCTCTACCACACGGGTCGATCATAAGATGTAGAATTAGAGTTAGGTTCAATACATATTGCCTGTTACCAAAGGTGTTTAGATATTCTGGTGCATGTAATTGTCTTAAGATGATGGTGATGCTATCGGAATGTGCAGCACCCTTTTTCAATTTCTTTTTCTTCTGCGTCGAAATACCTTCTTAAGGTGCGATATCTCCCGTGGAAAACTCTTGGGTCGGGCATCGGATTTAGCCTAGGGACTCGTATTCTCTGTCCAGCCAGGCGTAAGAAATGTCTTCGTAATATCCGTTTCTGCTTGTCGATCTGCAATAAATTTGAACCATCGTTCAGCCATTTGTAAATTGTATGCCGTAGTATGATCGAGAAGCTAAGTAGTTGAAGTCTCGTTCTGTCGTTTAGGTGCTTAGTGTCACTTGTGTGACCGCAAAGTGCGAGGTACTTATTGGAACTTCGATTGGTATGGGTGGTCGTTGAAGCGGTATATATTTGCAATAGCGCACATATAGATGGCCAGTTAGTAAATTTGGACCATGGCGACGGGCTGTTTCGCTTGGAAGGTGTCGGTAGCGTTAATGGTCATTGCAGCGGAAACACCCCTTTCCAAACCAATCTTGACTCAAGATGGACTATAGAGTTGTCTATTGAAATGAATAGCGTGGAAATATTAGAATGGATAGTAGAGAATTGAGAATTGGTGGAGGATAGTGGCCCAATATTGAACGACAACTTCCATCGTTCCAACGTCCTATGCTTGTCCCCGGGGTGGCTAGGACAGTTTTGAGCGACTCACTCACAGTATTTTGCGTAAGGAGGCTATAGCCAGCCTCCTACTCCGCTGTGGTCTCTTCCTGGAGGTACTAGATAGAATGGGAGGTAACCTGTGAGTGAATCTAGGTTTGAAACGATAGAATGGCCGCCAGTTTCTCCCTGATAGTTAACGATATGGGTAGGGGGCTGAGCGCCTGCCGACTGCCAACATCTGATACCCCCCAAGGCCCGAAAGCATTACTGTATATGCCTGCCCAGGATGTAAATGTGCATGTACTCAAAGACCTACTCGGTACTACTATGTATGAAGCAGGTTTTGGTTGAAGCATATCTCTACTACGTCCTCATGATATGCCAGCTATTGCATCTCCACTTTACCTATCATAATTCCTCGCCCCTTTATTAAACTTCTCCAATCCTGGCAATATTAGAAGCCCTCGATATCATGTCCCGGCTGATGTTCAACTCCCACCCCTGCTCCTTCATGGTATACGTAGTACTTACTATCCCCAAGCACTGCTATGTACTGCATACATCAATTAATACATACCCAGTAGTAGTTAGATGGGCAGATATAACCATAATTAGACATAACTACGGCTTGACCGAAGTACACCTTCGTCAATACGTCCATAATTGGCGAATAACGAGGCTGGGGCGAACCAAAAAGGGTATATTAAAGCGAATACTGCGTGCATATGTACCGTATAAGTATACTTACATGCATGTACAGTCATTACATACCCTCTTGTGTATAACATGATGTGTTGTCGGGCAAGAACAAATCTGCTCTGGGATATTTTGAATGTATTAGCATATATAAACCCAATCATTCAACCAGATAGAAGGCATATGGAATTATCGGCTACTCTATATGTGTACTCATACGAATAACTACGACCCGATATATCTTCGTCTAAGATTAGCACGCCATGGCCTGTGGTAGGTTCCCAGTCTAGAGGCGGTGTAAATCATGATCTTATTTCTTTTACTGAAGCTATAGGCTCCACCCCCTGGATACTGGTTCACTGCCATGAGAGACCGAATAAGCGAGAGCTGTCCTCCTTTCCACAACCTAACAAGGACTGAGATGTATTTGGCCGCTGTTGACCGTTATTCGCTAGCCTACGGTGTGGTTATAAAAAAAGTTAAGATTCAATCATCTCCAAATGCCAAGTAACAATAGCCTAACCTTGGGGGGCTGAAGCAAGGATAGATGCAGGTTGAACATGACCCCAGATATCATGTGGTGTAAGGAGATGTGCCTGAAGGAGTAGCCTACCACGGCTCTTCCTTAGTTAATATACACATATACGCGACTATACGTTCTAGAAAGTCTTGCGATCGTCGGTAAGCGGGATTCCTGCAGGTCAGCACCTTAAAACCATAACTTGGGTGGACCATTCGCGGCAATGCATTGATTCAGCCCTAGCCAGTGTTACTGATCGCTTATTAAATTATAATGTAGGACATCTGGCAAGCCAATGAAACGCAATCCTGACATGAGGCTGGTTAGCACTGATAGCCTACTAGGTATGTAATGGTATCATGAGTCTTCAACCTAGATCGACGAGGTTCACGATAAGCTGTGACGCCTTAGCACCGGCATTGAACGATAGTCGGTCTGTGGGAGTAGGTAACGGTGTAGGCGCGACAACGCGAGGGGAAGACTTGGGTTGGAGCCCAAAGTCCTAGATCATGGTAGTCGAAGCATACGACTATGGTTGAGAATAGATATAAATATGTCTCTGTCTTCGAGTATCTTGTCTCTCGTCCTTCTTCACTCACCACCAACTCAAGCCCAGACACCAATCCGCCAACTATCGCTCATTCGTTCTTTCTTCTAGAGCTGCTATCCTTAATCTCAACCATGAAGAACTTCGGACTCCTCGCAGTGCTGTTCGCCTCGGCGTACGCCTTCGAGCAACCCACCATCAACGACTTCAAGAATGAAGAAACCGTCAGGGCATTCCCACAGGTCGATCTGGCCCCCTTCGGTTTCCACGGTGGCCAGCTTCCCCGAGTCTACGACTTCACCGACACCGGCGCCGTTTATAACTCGACCAAGAGCTTCGAGTACTACAATGAGATCGTAGCCGGCCGCCACAACGCCAGCGAAGAAGTAAGCCAGCAGCGTCGCCGGGCACTCACCTCGGCAATGGAGAAGCGAGACAACTACATGGAGTTCGTCACTTGGGCCGCTTGGGGCAACACCGAGACCAAGGACGAGTGGGCGCTGACCGGCGACGGCATCTGCCGTACCGGCCAGCACGCCCCCTACCGCGCTGTTGCTGTCACGCACGTCTCCGAGGCCTACATCACTTTCTGGGGCAGCGACGTCTGCAACGGCAAGAAGCAGAGCATGAACCCTCACTGCGGAACCGACGACTACCAACCCTGCGCGTTTTCTGGTGGTTTCCAGCCTTGGAGCTTTAGGCTCTACAGCGGATGCCACTCTGCCGATAAGGACGACTGCCAGAATTAGGGTGAACCCTCGTGATCTCAACGAATGTCATAGTGATCGGGTACTGGTGAGCGGGGTTGTACTCCTAACGGGGGAGCTTTGGGGGGATTGATCTAACTTCCTGTCACTCATTTTATTTTATTTTGAGACTATCTACACTCTATAGTCGGTATCTTTACTCAATAGAAGTTGCTGTACACATTTTTGTATAAGCCAGCTGAACTTAGCTATTCCAAAGATCGCATGTTTGGCTTGATGTGCGCTTGGTATGTTTTCTAGTAAGATATGTCTGAGATAGACACCTGCATCGAGATCATGCAGCCCTATACGGGGGCATGATGGCGCAGGATTCCATAAATATGCCCACTATATATCACATAGGGGAGAGACTGTCGAAGCACAGTTGAGGAAGACCCGAGGATAGATAAGATAAACTACCATGTAAGATTAACACACAACATATAAGAGCGAAGTCTTCTATATCCATCCTATTTTCGGCTAGATATCTTGTAGCATAACATTGCGATGTCCTAGTTGTTGAATAATGTAGTTGCCCACCTGAAATATCAACAACTTTAAGCCCGTCATATTGCATATAGATGGTATTCTTTGATTAAAGCACGATATTATTCAGCTATGCATTCTTCATATTAATCAATTATATCATGTTTCAGATATACTTTGAGCTATGAGTTGTACCTAGAGAATGTATGCAAATAGGGGTTTAGCCTACTTTGAACAATGCCACATCCCTTCACTTATAGCTTTTGGGCTGGGGTTTTCCCAACTTGCAAGGTTATTAAGCTCTGAAAGATACGACTGGATATTCAGTAAAGGTAAATCACGCTTCAACAGGTCTGTTTGCACGTGTGTATAATTCTGGCAGTCGTACTCGTAGAGGTACCTCCGTACCTCCCCGATTGTTGCAAGCGCCCGCACTTTGTACTACACACCCACTTGGTTCGTCCTCCTAGCTCTCCTAGCTCTCACAGCTCTCCCCCTCTAATCTTCTAATCTTTAACATTTACAACACTCATTCCTCTCAATCTTCGTCACGCCCAGGTTCCTCCCGACTTCTGATTATGAGTCAACCTATCTTGGCTCTCTCAAGCTCTAGGGGTCCTTATCTGTTACTCTTGGTGTCGAGCAATAAAATCACCAAGACCAATCGATCGCCTTCTTCAACATTCACTTCCTCATAAACACCTCTTTCTCTTCCTGCAGGCTGCGCTCTCCGGTTTCGTGAAGAACCAATGATATTACATTGAGCCAGCACTGCTATCGGGATAAAGCGACCTTCCATTGGGCTCCTGCAGCCATCCGCCGTCAATCAGCCGATCCATTTCTCCAACCTTTTTACATTTAATATAACATTCTGGTTTTACACCATTCCATCTCCACTCTCATCTTGGTATGAGATTGGTATGGGCAAGCCTCACCAAGTCCGCCTTCATCTGTTGAGAGGCTAGTCGTTTGCCAAAGTCCTCTACCACGTGGTCCCTACTAAACTTCACCATGGAGGGTTTAGAGGTTTTCATGCCTGATCTCCCTATCGGTCTTACGGATATTGGCCTCAAGACACAACTGACCCCTTTCATAAACGTTGGACTGCGAATTGTAGACTGGGCGTGTCAGAAGTACCGTGGGAAGACCTTTGGGACCGTTACCTTCCTCCGTCGAACTGACGGCGAGAGATTCCTAGCAGTTCATGGAGAGATCCTAGTTCAGAGAAACGGAGTACAACGAACACGGAGCCAACTAAAGATCCTCGGCCAATGGATCAAGTGCAAGAGAAGTCATAAAAACCCCGATCCCTTCCTGCTGAAATCTATTTTGAAGGCAGCCGAGGACCGACGACTCCAACTTGAAGAAAAAGATGAAGAAGAAAACGAACGACCTCGTGCGAAGGACAAGAAAGTTAGCTTGGAGCTTCGAGGTCTCTCATGCGGTCATTACGAATACCCAAGCGACAAGTTCGCCTATACCCAGGACATCGTATGGCCAGTAAGGGGCGTGGTCCGATTTGCCAGAGACACTATTGTCATCATTTTCGACGCTATTCGAATGGAAGTCCCATATCGTACTATCCACGAAATAATAGTGTCTGAACGTCCTACATCCTTGACATTGACGCTCTGGGAAGCACCTCGATTCTTCCAAGTTGGTGAAGATCTCCCTTCCCTTATGAGCCAATTGGGGCTTTCCAAGGCGCCTAGTGCAAACAGAACCGAAAGGACTCGACTGAGTCAACTACCACATACCAGCACGAATCACGCGGCAATTCTAGGACAGTCTCTCGTCTACAGCATCCAAGTATCGCCAATTGACTTCACTTTCAAGCTTCAACAACTGAAGCAAAAGGAGAAGCTCAATTTCTCTTACTATGACTTCCGGGACGTTTTACATGGTCGAACCTATATGGCTGATGGGATGAAAACAATCAAGACCTTGCTTGACAACTGCAATGCCACTTCCGCCGTCCCCTTCGACGTTCTGATCCAGTTTCAAGCTCTTGTTCATAACGGTTATCTTCTACCCCAGACTGTAGAAACTATACTCAAACGCCTTTGCGAGACAGCACAGACAAATTCCAGTAACGGGACTTCAAGTGGTAAGGCTAACGGGAATCATGGGACGGCGAATGGCAATGAAGGTGTCAGTGGAGTTAAAAAGAAAACCTCATCGTCCTGTCCCTTTTCGGCGGACGCAGTCAAGAAGCTCTTCTCTCAGATACCTTTCCCCGGTCCGGATATCGAGGCAAGCACGTTCAGTCCAGGCGAAATTTGGTCATTTCTCCTCGCCAATGAGAAGGAGATCCGGCAAGGTACGGCCAAGGAGCTTATAAGTGAGAGAGCGCGTCAGAATCTTATCATGGTTTATAAGATTCAAGTTACCCCCTCTCGAATTACTCTCCTTGGACCCGAAGCCGAGGCTAAGAATCGAATACTCCGAAAGTTTCCTCATCATATTGAATACTTTGCACGTGTTCAGTTCTGCGAAGAGGATGGGCAAGACATTTTCTTCAACGCTAAAGTATCACTCGGAGAGGTTTGGGCACGATTCAAGAAGGTTCTTCTTGACGGAATCCATATCGCTGGTAGAGAGTACAAATTTCTGGGGTTCTCCCACTCGTCCCTTCGAGCGCACAGTGTATGGTTCATGGCCCCCTTTGTCGACCATCAGGGGAATTTTCAAACATATTTCTCAGTGATATCCGAACTGGGAAATTTCAACAAGATACGATCCCCGCCTAGATGTGCGGCGCGCATAGGGCAAGCATTTTCGGAAACTCCGTTCTCAATTGACCTTGTGGAACTCGGGGTCGATATTCAACTCGTGCCTGACGTCAAGTCTCGCGATGGAAGTCGAGTGTTTAGCGATGGCGTTGGGACAATATCTAGACCCCTTATGGAAGCCATCCAGGCTGCTTTGCCAAATAACAGAGACACAACCACCTGCTTCCAAATCAGATGGGGTGGTGCCAAGGGAATGCTTGCTTTGGATGACACCCTTGGGGGGATGATAATGAGAATTAGGCCGGAAAGCATGGTTAAATTCGAAAGTCAGGATGTCCGTAACCTGGAAATCTGCGATATGGGAAACAAGCCCATACCCCTGGTCCTCAACCGCCAGATGATCAAAATTCTCGAAGATATGAATGTAGCAGAGGAATGGTTCACGCGAGTTCAAAATCGCGAACTTGACAGATTGCGCATGATTACAGCTCACGTTCACAATACGGTGACCTTTCTCAAGAGACAGAAAATTGCAGACCAGATCAACTTTTCAAAATTCATCCGGCGTCTGCATAAGCAAGGAATAGACTACAGGAGGGACAGCTTCCTATGCTCTGTCGTTGAGACTGTTGTTCTGAAGGAGGTGCGCCTTCTCAAACATAAAGCTCGGATTCCCGTCGAGAATGGTGTCACTCTATTTGGCATTATGGACGAGTTCGGCTTTTTAGAAGAGGACGAGATCTATTTCACGTTCGAGAAGAAAAAGCTTTACGGAAATCATGACCCGGTGATGCACGACCAGTTGGTTCTAGTAACAAGATCCCCAGCTCTTCACCCGGGCGATATCCAAATACGAAGATCGGTAGTACCTCCGCGCGGACATCCCCTTCGTTCTCTCTCCAATTGCGTCGTCTTCAGCCAGAAGGGGGGAAGAGATCTACCAAGTCAACTAAGTGGTGGTGACCTTGATGGTGATATTTACAATATCATCTGGGATAGACTTGCTGTTGGATCGTGTTCGCGAGAATTCGCTCCGGCTGACTATCCTCGCGTAAGTCCATTGACCATCGATCGAGAGGTTACTCGTGAAGACATGACAAAATTCTTCGTGGAATTTATGGCCACAGACCAGTAAGTGTGTTTCTATCGCCTTTGAATCTTTTTTTACCGCGACACTTAGGGCCAGACTTCCACTAACCCCGAGATGCAGACTAGGCGTAATCGCAGTAAAACACATGATTCTTGCCGATATGAAGTCCGCCGGTACCGTTGACGAAGAGTGCAAGCTTCTTGCTGAGATGCACTCCACCGGCGTAGATTACAGTAAATCGGGTATTCCAATCGACATGATGAAACTCAGGAATCTGACACCGACAAGATTTCGCCCTGAATTGTAAGTGATGCGCTGATATATGGCATATCCTAGTTATCCTTCCTAAGCAATGAAATTAAAGTGTCGAGAACCATACTAATTGAAGCGCACGACAGTTTGTCGCCAGCTCCTCCTGCGAATATCGTTGACCGAACTGAGATTGTCTTCGAGTCCACAAAACCAGCTTCCCTCGAAGAGGAGGAGGATGAAGATGATGAGAGTGGCCCAAAGCATAAGTGGTACAGATCGGAAAAGATTCTCGGCACATTGTATCGAGCTATCGACGAGAAGAAAATCTGGAAGCAGGATATTCACCAGAATGTGAACCGCCAAGGTGCTTCAGTCTGGGATCAGCTGCTCCTATATATCAAAGCCCAGTGTAAGGAATTGGGAGGTGTGAACTGGCAAGCTGCTCAGGACGAGGCCCGCCGTATCAGGGAGGCGTAAGTACATCCATTTCACTACAATTCTAATCCTTACCGACTAACCAAATCTTTATAGATACGACGATGCCATCTGGAGCGCGACGATGGACTACTCTGATAACTTCACCAAAGGCCTCTCGGAATTGGAGGTATTCACGGGATGCATCTATAATAATACTGGCGTCCAAACACGCCGACAGCGAGATAAGTCGGTGCGACTCAGAGATGAGTTCAATAGGATTGCGAAATGGGTTGAGGGTGTCATTCGCAAGAAGGGCATCAAATCCCGAGAAGACGAGGATGACGATAGTGATATTGACGAACATGGCAGCGAATCAGCAAGCCATGAACCCGGCAGTTCGTATGCCAATAATGCCTCAACGGCGCTAGAACTGAGCCTCGCGTGTCTCCACGTTGGGAACAGCAAGTCATACAGTTTCGGAAGAAGCAAGGAAGATTTCCAGACCTTCAAAGTGGTTGCTGCCCAATGCGCGCTGACGGAGCTGGAGCTTGCTATGCACCAGCAAGACATCGCCAGAGGTGCAGCCTTGATGGCGGCGAGCATGCGATAAATACTCGGGAATGGATGCTAGACCGATAGCATTTGCCTGGTGGTTTTCGGATCAAGAATTGCTTGATTCCAACGAGAATTTTACGACGCAGAAATGAGCTTTATGACGATGACGACGCACGTTCAATGACTAGGGGGGCTGCCGTTATTGCTCGCATGTGAACTATTCGTTCGCATCTTAGGTCAACGAGATATGTACGATGGGGGATGTGGAACTGCGAGATACCAACATCCTGTTGGCCGTTTTGGAACGGCCCGAGATCTGCTTGCCAGGAGTCATCTCATGACTGCTGCTGATGAGCTTATGTGTACTAGGTATCTATGTAATGATGATGAAAACTTCATAATAAAATCGTCCTATATATTTGTGGCATGTTTACTTTGATTCTGATTAATGATATATTCATAAATAATTACATGGTACATGTAGCAAAGAAAGCCCGAAGCCATGTGCAAGTCTTGCCATCTAGACCTCCCAGGTCTCAGCACTCGACTCCTTACAAATCAAGCATATCATTTCGACCTAAAACTACTGAAGTCATAAGACATTAACTATAGCGATATGAAGATAGAGGCAGTAGAGAAATGATCGCAGAACCAGAGGACCTTTCAAACGGCCCCAGCTTGATTCAACTTGACCGGCTCGTAGGCCTGTCCGACTACCTCGCGGTATGTGTCCAGTGTTGCGACCAGACAGAGGGGGAGAGAAGTAACGTAGGTGTAGGTGTGTAGGTATATACAACTTTTAAACGTGTAGCGGTAGTAGTAGTGTAGCTCGCAGCCAACCGGCCAGTCAGTTCACCAGCCCAGCCTGCCAGCAAGCCCACCTCATGCAGCGCCCCCCTTCCCCTATAACCATCCCTCCCAATTCCCAATGTAAGCCTTGTGCTTTGCCGCCTTGTTTAAAATTTATTTATCTCTATGATCCTTCCCCTTATCCCGGTCCTTATCCCTGTTGTTGTTATCCTTGTTGCTGTGGCCATGGTTGTCTTTCTCCCTATTATCCCTTCCATTCCGCTCCCTCTCCCGGTCCCGGTTCGCCGGCACCGGGCTGCTCGCCCGCGTTGGCATGTAGAAGTCGTACCGGTCCGGGAACAGGATGATGTTCGCGAGCCTCACCACTTCTGCCTCGGCATGTGTGCTGCTGCTCGTGCTGCTACTCCGGCTATCTCGACTACTGCTTCGACTTGGCGCATCCATGTCTACGTCTGCGTCCGCGTCTGCCAGAGCCTTCTTTCTCTCCTCCTTCTTCAGGTGCTTGCTGCTGCTACTGCTGCTGCTCGTACTCCCGTTCCCGGCAGGACCGACGTTCCACGGTGCGAGACCCATGGCTTGTAGGCCCTCCTCCCCGCCAACTTCCCGGATGTCCTTCTCCCCTAGCCGCCCCGTATGTGGCGCTTCGCTGCCGAGTCCGGTGCCTGTTGAGTCGAAGTCGGGGCCTGGGTGTCCTCGTAAGAAAGCCTTACGTTGGCGTGCGAGGAAGAGGGCGTTTGTCTGGGTGAGAGGCGCCGCTGGCGTGTACACCAGCATAGATGTTGTGTTCTCATTGACCGGGGGTGCCTGCATCGGCTCTGAACCGGAGGACGAGGTTTGTGGCCGGCTGGAACTGCGGTAGTTGGTGTTAGAGAATTGGTACGCTTGGTCTGGGTGCCAGATAATGTAGTCGCCCGCTTGCAGAGTCGGTGGCGTCACCAGGCTCTTGTCTAGCTGCAGATGCGGATGCCATGCCGCTGTCACACGTTGTGCGTGACCCGGTACGGCACCGTGTATTATCGTAGATTGATCCTTCTCGAGCGTCCAGTTCGATGCATCTAGGTAGGCGTTCCACTCCTCGGTGCTGGCGTCCTGTGGTGGTGGCCCTTCTTTCGGAGTGAAGAATGGCCGCAAGAGGAAGTAAACCGTAGACAGCTTTGGTGACGGTAGCAGTCGGATCATGCCCGGCTCTACTACTGTCAGTGCAAGAATGCCTTGGAACAGACGCATCATCGAACACGCTCCGGCTCCGTTGTATAGATCAGAAGTCGCGTTGATGCGTCCTGCGGGATCCCATGCATCGTAGGATTCCCAGTCGCCCTTCCAAATAGCATCATAAAGACCTGCACGCCCGTACCCGTCCTGCTCCCATCGCTCCAGACTACCATTATCCACTTGTGCAATCTGCGTCGAGGACGTTGCAGCCGCAGCCGCAATCAAGCTATCCTCATGTGTCGCTGCAACGGCTCCGTTTACCATCAGGTTGCCGTTCGACACCGATTCTATTCGGATTCGATCCGCATAGGTAATCGGGAATCGCGTGGCGAGCCGGTCGTCATTATTCGAATTCCATAGCGACATAGCGAAGCGCTGGGCCTGCAAGACGTGCGGATGCGCGCGCGAACGCACCTGCGCAGGCGTCCAGAAGAAGTCGAAACAGGTCGGGTCTTGCGCGGGCGGCGGCTTGTACTCGTGCTTCGTCTCGAGGTACTTCTTGGTCTCCTCGACCCAAGAGCTCGCATCGGCGGAGGGGACGACGCCCTTTATGACGCCGATGCCGTGGCGCTTCAATTGCGCGCCGAACGGGGCAACTTTGGCATCGTCGTTGATATCGGTGAAGTCAATTGACGGGATCAATCCGGAACCGTGCTTCTCGATATACTTGATCTCGTCGCGCAGCGCGTCCAACAACCGGCCCCAAGAGTCCTGGAGCGCGGTCTCGTGGCCCGTAACGAGTCGCTTTTTAAGACTGCCAAATCGTGAGGGGAGCGGCACCGGCTGGGTGCCGTAAAATGACAATACCGGGGGCTCCATGCTCTTGGTAAACTGCCTCTGCCTGCTTTTTGAATTCCTGCCGTCTTTATGATCGCCGTTTCTCGTTCTTTTGATCCCTATTACCCCAATTTGCTGTATTTTGCTATTATTATTTGACGACGCGGTTGTCGTCGTGGTTGTCGTCGATATCGTTGACCCTATCGACACGGAAGAGGAAGAGGAAGATGTTGTTGTGGGTTTCGTCGCCGCCATTGTGACAGCACTAATAGGAGTCGCTGTGGTGGTGGCTGTCACAGCGCCAGCGGTAGCGGTAGCGGTAGCAGCAGCGGCCATTGCGCTCTCAAACGGTGAGGGGAGTACAGCGGCTGTGCGCTGTACCACGTCTACGTTGGACATGCTCAGCCTTTTCCTATTTCCCTGGTGCGTACCCCGTGTCTTGTGATCTCTCCAGTGCGCTGTGACTCGGCCATTCAGATTCCGTTTTTTCTCTTTGCCCTCCTGGGCGCCGCGGGGTCGAGCAGGGACTAAATAGAGGCAAGCTGCTACTGTACCAGGTCGAAAAGAAACGTTTACCAGATGGGCTGGTCCGGCTGGATGGGGGACAGAACGGGGACAGAGACATGGGGTTGGCTGCCCCTCGTCCTACCATCGTTCCCCATTGTCAGGGGTCTTCTCCCATGCGGCAGCCCGGCCCGACCAGGCATGGATGCGGCGCACCTATTTAGATTGACGAGCCGGCTCGCAGCTCCGTGGGCCAGCGTGGGTCTGGCCCAACACCCTCCCCAGAGCTACCGAGCTGTTACCAGAGAGCCCATTGAAAGGGAAACAAAGTCCCCTAATAATCCCCTAGTCCCCTTAGTTCGCCCCTTGACGGTCCGCCTCACTTGAAGCAAATACTTAGACGATCCAAGCTGACAGGTGGATGAGATGGTTTGGCGACCGGCAAAGGACCCCAAGCACCAAAGCACGGCCCAGATAGATTGATTGCCCTGCTAGGGTCCCTCCTTAGCTACGAACAAATCTGGGGACGCCCTTTTCTTCTTCCAGACCACTCCGAGTCTCCGAGGCCAGCTACTGTCTATATTCCGTCCACAGCAGCCGGGCTTGCCTATCGAGAAGCTACGATTGGTCGGGAATTCTAACAAGGAAATTTCCCGTCGAATCTCATCCGGGTCATCTACTTTGCATGATCCATCCAAGATGAATGTCGTGCTTAGCGATGCCCCAAAGCGGACCATTAAGGAAAGAGACTCGCGACCTACCAAGACGGGACAGCTTTCTTCCTCCTCGCTCTCTTTTCTGACTCCCATACTTCCATACTTCCCATCCTCGACGACGCTTTGTCGCGAGCTCGCAACAGAATTCTACCGGGACACGTGCCGTTCGCCACCAAAAGTTCCAAAGTCCTCACCATCCAGTCCTGCGACACACTTTTTACCCCGAAACGTCCTCCCTACTTTACAGGCTACCCAGTTACCCATCGGATTGGGGATTGTCATATAATGTACGTATCATACCGTGCCGTAGACCTTGTCACGGAATCATAAGCAAAATAAAAGTAGGCCATTTTTCCGGGCAAAAGAGGCTCGACGTGGCCCATTTCCTTTCTCTAGCCTAACCCCAGCCGCGTGGCCCACCTAAAAGCAGCTTTGGTTCCCGGTTTTTTGCATGTGTATAAGTCGCCAAATGTGGCAATCGAATCGTGAGAAACGCTACGCGTATAGAGCGAGCGGCGAAAAACGAAGCCTGCCGTTCTTTTATTTTTCTCAAACAAGGGCTTCCGACCTGCTGGGTCCGCCCTGGGTAACGTTACGGAGTTCGCGCTCGCCACTCCGTAGCGCTAGCTGGCGCGTATGTATAATTCCTCTCTTTGTTTTATAACCCGAATACGCCGGGTCCATCAGCGCACATGGCCGACAGATCTACCTTACCGTCGCCCCGTGGCTTTTGTATATTAGTCAACGACAGGTAAGCAAGATCCGAGGCAAGATTCTAGAATCTTTCCTAGAACAATCAGTTGGCGTGTCAATAAGAAGCTGAATCGAGCATTCGGCTTTCCTTCCCCGAAGCACCAAAACGTTAGCCGCCACCCTACAGCATTCCAGCCCTAGAATCCGCGACAGCTGATAGTAACACAAGGTATTGTATCCTCAACCATGCTGCTAACCTATATGCCTCGGACATTTAACTACAATGTATTATAGTTATTTATTATTGATTTTCGCTATTATAATGACATTTTAACGATCACAGGCATATAATATGCGGTTCGAGCGGCAGGCCTTAAGCATGTACCGTCGATCCACGGGAGGAACCTGAATCCTGTCAGGAGATAAGCAACGTCCTAAGTCCACCAGTATGATTCAAAGTCGAGTATCTCGTAGTATAATCAAACTCAAAGCAACCCTCCTCCCAACTGCGATTGAAACCAACTGCAATCATCCCACGGGAGACGTATGTATGCACCACTGCCTGAGAAACTACTCGCTGCATGCGTATCAGTGACGGATTGCTACTCGGGAGCGGCTCTAACACTGCAGTCTACACTACCAGACCGGGAGCCTGGATATCGACATCCCACGGGAAAGCATCAGGCGAAGTATGGTATTTCGAGGGAGATCGAGATGGCGTTATTGACGATGGGTCGCGTGGGGGCAATCATCAGCTCACTTACACGTACGTCCCGAGTACTCAGGAGACCACTCAATTTCCAAATGGCCCGTACATGCACAGAGCGCGACATTAACGGCTGCCGGGACGCACTTTACAGATCTTTAATAATTGATTCCTTTCCGACTGGCGAGTTCCGCCTCGCTTGCGTCATCTCGAGACTTGTCCCCATGCGGTAAGCCCCCCCAAGACACCCTCTTCCGTCGTCCCGGCGCGAGCAGATCCTCGCCAAGGTGGGGGTCACGTCGCCGAAGGGTTTGATATATTTTCGGAATCCCTTTCCCTTCGCCTACCTACCTAACACGTGATTATCAACATCCCTCATTTTCTTTCTTCTTCGTCGTTCTGGAACCGCTGAACTGGCTGTGATTGTTTTGATTAATCAGGACTGAATAATTCGCTTCGTGGAATTGTGGGACTTGATCGTATCATAGCAAGCACAGAAGCAGACGAAGCGACGGATATTCCCATCTTGCGGGTCCAGCGAGCTACGTCAAGACTTCTAGCCCATGCTCGACTATCTTATGCATCGCACCAGACGACTGAAACCAAACCCCCGAACAGTTTGAGATAAATATAGATCCTTTCACTTTTCCTCGTCAAAGCTCCCAGGTAATCGTCAAGAAACATTCTAATAATACCTGTAAAGAGTAAGAGACAAAGTGGTGCATAATGTTTTCCGGGAAGCCTTTCCGGTCGCTTGACTTGGTTGGCGTTGAGATGTTGAGATAAGCTTTGCTAAGGCGGTCGAGAGCATTCGATATTATGCATCGTTCACTATGGTATCTTGCAAGCTTCGGGATGCCTTACTAGACACTAGAGCAACATTTAGGAGAAGCTATTAATTTACTTAGACTCAACAACTTGCCGTATAACCATTACATCAACCAGAAAGCAGGTAGTCTTCAAAGTCTTCGATTCGTATCTGATATCTCTTCAACGTATCGAATCAGCAATAGCAAAATGGTTGCACAACATCGATGGGGCTATTTATAACAGCCAGTCATCTTAATTATTTTTATATTAACATCTGACGAACATTGCTACCTCTATATCGTTACCATTGTGACTTATAAGTCTATATCAAATATTTTCAACCTAGCCGCCGTATCCCATTGAAAATCGTGGGACTCGAAGTTCCAGGAGAAGAATGGCGATATTGGTAGAAGATCCTCTCCTACCGTATAGCGTACAAACAAATAATCTTGTCGATGTAAAAGCCGTGGTTTGGTTGAGAATATAGTGAAATAACTACAGTGGGTGGTGTTGTGCAGTTTCCTATTCCTTGAACCTCTGCGTAACAGAGCGAAGCCTTTTCGTTCTCAAAACTGTAGGGAACGATTAAGGCCATCCAATAATATAGTCAGCTCGTCTTATCGTGAGGCGTATCTCAAGGTAACCTAAGGATATTCTAGAATCAGGGCTTTCACCGTCATCGTGACCTATTTGCTATAAATAGACCATGCATTCGTTGGCCGAGCTAAGGTATACCGCACACCGCTGCATACTGCAGTCATGGTCCCGAGAGGGGAAGCCGGCTTATTCTACAACCTCAAGCTTGCTTCCTGGTGCAGTAGTCATCGGTCCGTAGCGGGACCAGACTCCGGGATCCGAACTAGATCACAGGAATCGTTCCACAGCCTTCCAGAACCCCTCCGGATTCTCACACATGGGCAGATGTCCCGCGTCGGGAACGACCGCGAGCTCAGCGTTCCCCTCCCCAAGCAAGCCCCTGAAGCTATCCATCGCCTTGACTAGCGCCCCCTTCCCATCTCCCTCGCCGACAACTAGCAAGCCAGGGACACGGCACTCACCCATCTGAGGCTTCATGTCATAGTCCCAGAGGGCCTGGCACCCGTACCGGAACCCCTGAACATCATTACTCGCGACCATGTCCTCGATCCAACGCACCGTGTCCGCATTCTCCATAGTTTTAGGATGGAACCAACGCGCCACGGTCTGTTCCGCCAACTTCTTGATCCCGGAGCTCTCATCCTCGAGCACCGTCTCCGCGACGATGATGCGCTCCTTCCACGCGCCCGTGTTCGCGGGACTGCTCGCGGCGTTGAAGTCCGCAGCCACGAACTTGCCGAGTTTCTCCGGGTAAGTCAGCGCGAAGCGCAGCGTCGTCGCCCCGCCCATCGAGACCCCAATTAGGGTATCCAGCTTCGCGATCCGCAGCGCTGCGAGCAGATCCCGGAGGTCGTCTGCGAGGATGTCTAGGGTTGCCGGGGTAGGCGGCGAGGGGATCGCGCCGCGCCCCCGGAAGTCGTACCGTAGGATGCGGTACTGTGGGCGCTGCGCTGTGAGGATGGCGATGAAGCGGTCCCACATGTGCAGCGATGTGAGCAGCGAGTTGCAGAAGGCGATGGTGGGGGCTTTGGGGTCCGGATTGCCTTCGAGCCGGTACGGGATGACGAGGCCGTCGCGGGCTGTTACATACGAGGTGATGACCGGGGGCGTGGTGGAGGTCATGGTTGTGGCGTCCGCGGACGTGAAGGCCGGCGTGGAGGGCGCGAGCCGGGATAGATTGTGCAGGTCGCGCGGCGCGGGTCCGAAAACGTAGAAGAGCGAGTAGAGACGCTGCGAGGTCAGAGTGGCGAACTTGGCCTGCACGTCTTCCCATCCGGGACTGCGGGCCGCGGCCTCATTCGCCACATCGCCTAGCTCGTTTCCCTTCGCGAACTCGTGCAGCGCGATGAGCGACACGGGTGCGCCGGCCTCGAGGCTAGATGTCCTGAGGATACGCGAGCGCAGCCAGCCGGGCACTTTAGATAGCATGTCTATGTGGCCTTCACACCATTTGATGGTTTCGGACTCGGCATTTGCCGTATCCTTAAGCTTAAGCTCCACCGCCAGTAGGACAATACCCTCCGCCTTGTCGTCTGTTAATTGCTCGATGGGGATGAAGAGCGGAGACTGTTTCGTCGAAACCAGATCCCAGAAGTATCTCTTGACCTCGACCTGTCCAATGGTTTCCGCTTCGCGGGGCGATCGATTCTCCCGCAGAGACGTGTACGTCTTGGTTTCCAAGTGGGACATGGACGTCACATCGTAGGCCGCTAGGAATTCAGGGTCCTTCCCATCTGCCGCCCGATAGCGCAGCCCGTTCGAGAAGATCTGGGGCAATCTCAACCTGGTCGGCCCATGCTCGTTGTTGTACCATTCATGGAACTGTTCTATTGGCAACCCCTGCTTGGGCTGCATGGTCACGTAAAGCATTCCGGGGGTCATAATTGCTCTCTATGTTACCGTTAGCCATACTGCAAGACGTATGTATGTATACCTCGGTTGATATCGTCAACTTGAAATCCGGCATGGATGATGTTGGGGGTCTATGAAAGGGCACGTCCCTCCTCATCTAATTAACCGCGTTGATAACTTACCAAGATGTGGAGATAATTACTTCGATCTCAGCTGGACAATTGCCAATGAATCAACTCGTCAATGCCTTCCAGTCACACGATGTCAATTTTTTTCACATTGGATCAATAGTCACTGGTCGTTCAGATAAATGATGAGTCGTTCTAGAAGTGTGCCAAGTCTGCGTATGCATAATGACAAGCCATCCGCTCGGCAGAGCCGCAGCGGTTGAACTTAAATCTACGGCAATCTCGTCGGCAAATATGGAAAAATACAGGTACATAGCAATAAGGGCGACGAAGTGGAGTGGGCTTTCATACTAGTATGGAACATCGCGATATTACCGAATTTTCAGCGAGTCTGAGTTGGCGAGGGATGCATCATTTTCGTCTGAAAATTCAACCAATTCGTTTTGGTATTTTCGAATGGGTCACGAGCGTCGCAAATATATTCTTGCTTCATTCATTTGTTGTTCAAGTCGCCCCCAACCTTAGCTCAAGGTGTGCGACGTGAGAAAGGGGTCGCGTAGGATAATAAGCATTACCAATCGTGAGAAGGGTCGCTGTCGGTAGTCCAATTTTGTTATCTAGGTAGCCTGGAGCCGGCAGCGACGTGAAATCCTGATTATTCCGACAATCTGTAGTGCATGTTGCGAATTTGTGAGCTGTACGCTACTCTAGGTCTGTGCATAAGCCTGTCTTGACTGATATAGCGATGTGGAATCTGAACCGTACGTTGTGGTCGTCCGTAATGTAAATTTGGGTAGAGAGATGAGTTCCATAGGAATTTTCGACGACGGAGTGATGGGGGGATGGCGTAGGCTGGAGAGACATCGATGTAAGCAATAAGTATTCTGGCAAAGGGGACAAGCGGTAGGATTTATAACGAGGCCAAGTACTATTTCGGTGTAGCCTGTTTGAGATAACTTCCGACGCATTGGGCGATCTTGTTACGTTGAATCCCATGTTTTATTGAGAGCAGTGGTCAGACTTCAAGCCCGCTCATTGGTTGCATGGACCCTGTCGTGTTCGAATACAGCAAGACGACCCAGCCGGACGGCCTGATCATCTACGGCGTCAGCAAGTACAAGGCCCTGTTGCGGTGTCAGGGCACAGAAAACCTTCCGATGCGGTCGTTTAAGCCATTAAAACCTTCCGACCGGTATTGGCTCCGCCTCGTAATCGCGGCGTCAACTCCGATGAATCTCAAAGATGTCCGGATCCATGCTTTTGTGATTTCTTTAAACTGTATTACTCGTGTCTTCTTTAAAAGCGCAATGGTGCCTGCTACACGTAGAGATGGAGCTATCTGTAGTGGATGGGATGGCCTTCCAGCGCAGCGCAAACGAGTATGCAGAAAGAATCGGCCGTGGTAGCCGACGTAAGTCACGAAAGCCCGTCTTCCGACAATGCGGATAATGGCGTCGACGCGCAGAGTCCCGATGATACCAGCGAATCCCCGAAAAGGGGCTACCGATTTTGGGCTATTATCATTGCGCTCTGCACGATGTCCCTGCTGTCCGCGGCCGAGAATACAGTCGTCATTACATCGCTCCCTACGATCGTCAAGAAGTTGAATGTCGGCCGTGATTATGTCTGGATCACCAATGTGTTCTTCCTGACTAGGTGTGTTGTCCTTAGCACTGGGATGCTCCATTTCGAATAACTAATGTGGGTGGCGGGTAAGCGCAGCAGTGCAGCCCCTATGTGGACAACTGTCCAATGTTTTCGGACGACGATACCTTGCTCTGTCTATCGTAGCGATATATATCATCGGGAGCGGAATATGTGGTGGTGCTAGTAACCCAGCGATGCTAATTGGTGGTAGAGCTATTCAGGGAATAGGTTCTGGTGGTTAGTCCTGGTGTTGAGTCTCTTCACTTATCTGCGTGATCCATTCGTATGGTTGGAACTAATTGATATCCCGAGTCCTAGGCATCAACATGATCATCGACGTCATCATATCCGATCTTGTCCCTTTACGCCAGCGCGGCAACTTCATCGCGGTTATCATAGCTGTATATGGTATTGGGACGACCTTAGGGCCATTCCTTGGCGGTGTTATCGTTGAGAATACTTCCTGGAGATGGGTCTTTTATATCAACCTGCCGATCGGAGCCGTGGCATTCATACTCCTATTTCTGTTCCTTCGCGTCAAGTGGAATAAGTCTTCGACGGCTTACGAAAAGCTCCAGCGACTCGATTATATCGGTAACGGGATCTTAATGGCATCCACAGTGTCCATTCTTATTGCATTGACTTGGGCGGACGTGTTATATCCTTGGGGCTCGTGGCACATTCTCGTACCCCTGATCCTCGGCGTGGCTGGTATGATGCTATTCGTCGCTTTTGAGGGCCTACCGTTCGTGGCTGAACCAGTTATGCCCCTCCGACTCTTTAACAATCGTACCGCCGTTATCGTCTACATTATCTCCTTTTTAGGATCCCTTCAGAATTACTGGCAGCTGTTTTTTATTCCGCTCTACTTTCAATCCGTTCGATTAGCATCGCCGGCGGAGTCCGGAGTGGACCTACTTGTGTTCAGTCTCGTAGGTATACCCGGGGCAGCTATATCTTTAGTTATTATATCGAAATGGGGCCGCTATAAGATCCTCCATGTCGTTGGATCCGCTGTGTTTACTGTTGGAGTAGGCCTTTTCAGCATCATGGATCAAAACACAAGCACGGCTGGCTGGGTCTGGATAAACATCGTAGCGGCGTTAGGGGCTGGTATGATCAGCAATACGCTCCTCCCAGCATTTCAAGCTTCACTCAAGGAGGCCGACCAGGCAGCTGCCACAGCAAGCTGGACTTTTATTCGAAGTTTCGGGAACATATGGGGCGTAGCAGTTTCGGCAGCTATATTCAATAGTTTCACTGCGTCCTATGCGTCGATGGTGGATGATCCTAAGGCTAGAGCATCGCTGATGTCCGGAAACTCCTATTCGAGTGCGACTAAAGCCTTCGTTGAATCGTTCGAGGAGCCCATACGACAACAGATCCGAACTGTCTTCACTCTATCACTCCATAAGGTGTTTCTGATTGGTGTGCCATTCTCTGGATTCGTATTCCTACTGACTCTTTTCGAAAAGGAGATCAAATTGAGGACGGAACTGAAAACCGAGTTCGGTCTGGAAGATCGGAGTCCTCGCAACGACGAATCCTAGGATATCTAACCCACACGTGTAGTTAGACAGTCTTGAACTAGACATAGAGAGAAATAATTATTAAATCTAAAGTACATCATTTCCGTAATCGTATAAGTTCCATGTGAGAGTACATTCGTATACTATACTGAGGAAGGTCTGGCGTGGTAGGGCGGACGGGTGGGATGGATAGGGGTTCAGATTCGACACCAGCGTAGAGATCGACCTATTTAAGTGCCTAATCCAAACTACTGCGCCCAGTGCTACGGTCTACGTCAGCAATTCGCATTCGCTAGGTTCAAAAGCTATGTACCAGGCAGGTAACAGGATAGTGAAGAAAAGAGCCTGTGCGAAATCGTGGCTGAGCAAGTTTAGGTCCACGGGTGCAACACATAGGGCAGTCGGACTTCAATCGCGCCGTCGGGTTATTACTATGGTAGGTACTAGGTCGGTCCACGGGCACTATGTATAGGTAGGTTTAGCAGCTTTAGGTACTTACATAACACGAATCCCCTTTTTTTCTGTTCCATCAAACCGGGACCTTATAATTCAACCTTCTATCAAACTAATAAACTCTCTCTATAACTCTATACGATTAGGTTGATCTAAAATACCCAAAGATAATCTCTTGATCTTAAACTCAACCTTCAACCAACACCGCAACATGTCCACAACTCCTCATCCGAGATCGAGTTTGCGACGGACCGCCTGTGACCGGTATAATCCCTGTTACTGTTCTAAGTCTAACTTTTCTCTCGTATAGCTCGTATTTAACAATTCACGAGGCAGATGTCGGCACTCCAAATTGAGATGCCTCCGCGACGAGAACCAGCAGAAATGCACTCGTTGCTTGCGACTCGAGTTGCGCTGTGAAGTTGCCCCCGCCAAACCACCTGGTCGGCCTCGAAAATCAACTTCCACAACACATGCAACGCCAAGCGAACCAGCAGAGTATTCAGCTACTCCATCTACTCAACCCCAAGAAGATGGTAGTCAGAGCTCTCTAAGAATTGAGAGTAGCGTGCTGCCAAGTCAAAGCACAGAAGATCTTCTATCACCGTTCGATGAGCGTCAACAGAGTGGCAGTATATTCCATCACCAACCTGCACCATCGCATGCTAGTATTAATGGCTTCAATCTAGCGCATTTGACTTCATTGACGTCAATGCCACTGTCCGAGTCCAGGACGCCCGAATGGCAAGAGACAACCCGCTTTGACGCGGGACTAGCCCCGAACAGAGACCCATTAGAGGTACACAGTCTCTTCACAGCTAAATTGGACCGGCATGAGTGTCTTAAGGAATTATCCCATCTTAACGTGGACCTTAATTCCCAATGGCAAACTCTCCAGGAATTAAGAGACGATGGAAAAGTCAACTTCATCACCTTCATCGACCACCCGCCCCCGCCAGCCGGCGACGGCGTCTCCCTCGCCGAGAAGCTGCTCGTCATGTCTCAGAGATTCCAGCAGGCCATCACGAATCTCATCTGGGTCATGAGGAACGAAACCAGGTCAGTCAGTGGGGTGACGTCTATTCTTACAGAAGACGAACACACACATGGTCCTCTGTGCAATATCGCAATGCCCTTACCAACGCCACGAAGCCAAGGCGCAGATAGCAACCAAGCTAGCCCCGAAGATATAGTGACCGAACAGGACGGCGCCCTGGAAACACCCTTCGTCTGTGCGCTTGTGAGCTGCTACGTGCAGATCATCAACCTCTGGGAAATCATGTTTTTACACGTACAGAGAAGGATTTCCAACATCGACCATGATCCCCTTACTCTCTCGGATCCATCTAAGGGGGTTCAAATGGGCGTCTTTTACATCTACGGCGGGAGGCTGCAGAGCATGTTCTTTTGCCAGGCGGTGCTGTACTTCCTTGATAATATCGACAGAGGATTGGGTCTCATACCGGAACAGAGGGAGTTAGGGGCGTCAGGCCTGCTATCGCACTCCCGGCACTTTGATCTATTGCAGAAAGAGCTCGGCGGCCCGATGAGTAAAGGGGAGAACGAGCGTGTCCGGACGTTGAAGGACTTGGTTGAGAAGGTGAGGGTCTTCTCATTGCACGACGTGGGATGGTAGGAAGTATATATCCGTTGATCACCGGGGATGCCAATCAATATGCGCTAGTCTCCTTATATTGATATCGATCCCCTCAATCAGCGACAGCATGAAAGTGTGGGGATATCTTCGCGGAGAGTCGATACAGAACTACTGTCCTTACAGCCGGCTGAGAGCTCCCAGCGGCGCACCTTCAAGGCATTTGGAAATTTCCCATCAAACCGCGTGGCTAGCCTCTGCGTGCCTCTAGGAGTACGAGGGAACAACTCGTTCATTAGTACGCGAATATTGCCGCCATGGGCACATCTATACCTTCGCTGAGTCAATCGGAGCTGTTTTAGGAAGGTTTAAGAGGTTCCAATACACATCAATCCCGGTTTTCGTCCCTTGGGAATGTCAAGAAGATCGCCACACACGCGCTAGGAAAACTATAACCTCTCAGATACCAGCCCACCAGGACTTCCCCTATCTGTAAGACGTGGGGTCCTGTCGTCCGACGCAAGGCCCGCTACGCCGGTATTAGAAAGCGGCTGATAATGGGATCAGGACCCGGGAGGGTGGCACGACAGGATACCCAGGTCTTGTTCGTCCAATGCTGCATGGCCGATGCGACGGTGAAGCAAGTGCCGCATCTGTAAACTACGATCCAGACCGAGCGATCCGGACAGGGGGAATAGTCAGCTTTCGCCAGTCTGGCTTTTTCCCCGCCAGGGAAGACTCCAACATTGCGTAGTAGGATTCGATTTCCTACTATCAAAAGGGCTAGGGGGGTAAAACTACATGTATGAATTAGGATTGATACCTGTGTATTATTACCCAACCCTCCTCGATCAAAGATTTCAGGGGCTATCAACTGGAAACGACGTGAAGGCTGAATTTAAAAGAACTGGAACACATCACGAGTTGGTAGAGAACCGAATTTCGATTTCATGTATTGACCTATCTACCTAAAGCAGTGCAGACATCCTCAAAGTAGTGTTTCAACACCCCAAGGGTTCTAACAGTACCCATGGGGAGACACTAAGGAGTGTGGCAATTGATCGGCGAAAAGTCGTTATGGACCCGTATCCATCGACGGTATCTGAGAGAAAGAAAGCGGTATTCGACGTGCGGTATCCCACGGTATGGAGGTAAGGACATCTCCGAGTCGACAAAGTCAATGCGATTTCGCATTTTCTCATGTGTATGTGCATATGTGATTTTGCTGTGTCTTCATTATCCTCGGTATACCTCAGCGCTTTGCATTGAAAGAGACATCACAACTGGTGAGGGTGTAGTGTGTATAGAAGTGTGTGTGTGTCTGACACCTATATCGTGAGATCATCGTATGGTTTTGCGATGAGAGTGATAGAAACTTCGAATATGTGGGGTGGCACAAGATGACATGTCAACAATTTAGGGCAGTCAAGAATGTTGAAGTTCATAGGTTGTTGTTTTGAGAATTTTTCATTATTCGTGAGCTATGTTCGGTGAAGTGAAAACCCATATCCCCAGCGCCTTACTCGCAGCCAATAACGCCTGTAGCAGTTTGGGTATCAAGTCGTGTAGTCAATAGAACAGGATGGAAAGGTCTTCTGAAAGTATTAAAATCCGCCGCATCCTCTTTCGAATCTCTTATCCCCTGGGGGTTCGTTCCGTAGGTTGTTGAGTAGCAGGAGGTATATTATCAACGCGGTGCCGGAAAGGGCATCTTAAACGTGAACTCGAATTGCGACTTGCCACGGTCACCAAAGGTAACAGGAAGAATTCCACTATACAGCTTGGTATCCGGAGCCGGAATCTTGCCTAGGCTCAAGTTCTTCATGTCGTCGATCAAGCTACTAACACGAACTCGCGATCGTTCTTGACGCTTGGTAGGAACCAGCTCTCCCTCGTCCCACTCTGAAGCTAAGATCCTGAACTTGACCTTCTCGGGATTTGCCGGGCCAATCGAATACTTCTTGCAATGAGCGACATAGTTGTCGCGGGCCCATATTGCCGTGTGGTAGACCTGGGGGTTGACCTTGAAATAGTGAGGGCTAACCTCGAAGTAGCTACGTCCTGCTTCACCACTGGCATAGCGCTGCGCCTGGTTTTTCCACGCTTTCTACCGTGTTAGTCCCGTACATAAAGTCCCGTAAACTACTATGTGCATACCTTTATTTATCTGGTCACTCGGTCTGCGAACCGCCATGTAGTCGATGAAGTAGAAAGTCTCCAGATTCTTGAACATAGACGCGAATTCATAGGCATGTCGCGGGCGAGTGTGATTAGCGCTATGATCGAAGTCGTGAATAATACCACAAGTACGGCAGACCGCACACTCTTCGTCCCACTTAGAGCAATATCGAAGAGCTACCCTGCGAACATGAGATAGCTGATCTAGATCTAGGCGGGATGCCCAATAACCCAAGCGGCGGGATCGTGTGATGCCCGGGTAGTCAAAGCAGACAATATCGCAGGACTTCTCCAGGAGAACCAATCGACCGTTGTCAAGAGTTAGGTTTCCCTTATAGGAAGATAGTCGGTTAATTAGATCCTTGGCCTCTCGGCAAGTCAGTGACAGTTGTGTGAGGGTTTTGTTCATAGTCAGATAGTACGACTTGTCGGCTGCGGGAAGAGAGAAGATGGGTTGAAGAGTGCTGCTAAACTTGGCCTTCTTGGCCTTTCGCTCGGCCTGTGGCTGCGATTGACGATCCATGGTAGAATCATTGTCTCCGGTTGCGGTTGCGGTTACAGTTCCAGATCCAGATTCAGATCCTGAAGCCGAGTTGATGCCAGCCTTATCGTTAGGGCCAAACTTGAGGAAATGGATTCCAGGTGTATAGATGATTTCCTCCCAGATTTTGAGGCGAACCTCATACGGCAGGGACCGGTAACAGGTAAATCGTTGGAGATCCATTGGCACAGGCAGGCTAATGGGAGGACCCGACATATTGGCTAATCTAGACGGTCGGAAAGGGATTAAAAGAGTGAATTATTTGAAGATTACCCTCGGGCATAAGTAAAGAGCGGCAATGTAAGGCAGTGTCTGATAGTAAGCCTGACTATTGCAGAAGAGGCGCCCAATGTCGGCTGGGAAACTCTAGATAGTTCACGCCCAGACCAATGAACGATGGGGTGGGTGACGACATGCAGACCTATCAAGAGCCTGTATTAATGGGATACAAGGGGGAAAAGAAAGTAAGAGAGGGAGGGAGAAATATGAATGATTGGAGATAAAAGGTGTCGGGTGTATGTGAAGGTGAGGGAGAGAAGCGGAATTCAAGGGTCGAGCGTTGTTGAAAACGCACGGTTATTAAGGTAGGTAGGTAAGTTACGAAGGGACACGGTTAAGAAAGAGGAAGTCGAGATGAGGATTCTAGGCTCAGGGAAGAAGAACAAGAAGAAGGTTTAAGTCGGGTAAGGCAGGCACGGCCACGGTCCTGTGTGTTATGTTGTGTTGTAACTTGTGCCATGCATACAGTACATACATGTAGTATGTAATGCTGTAGTACTGCAGTTAGGTACCTACTTACATTCACGAAAGCAGGTGGGCGACGTACATACTATGTATCTGTAGTAACTGCTACATATGGATGAATGGATGTACCTGGCAGTAACGGCAGCAGCATTCAACATCGCTAGGTACATGGAGGTAGTAATAGGTAGTAATTTAGGTTTAGAGGGTGTCCCATGGATCAATTAGACCGATCTGAGAGGTGATAGATGAGGCTGAAGATCACGTTAGGTACCTATAGGCCCTGAGACAGCCTGCAGTTGCAGCTCGAGCTGGGCTTTTAGCGTAAACCAGTGTATATTAGCGTGAACCCCGCACTAGTTCGCCATGACAGCATCACCTTTAGCATCTCGTGGTGGGGGTTTTGCTGCCCTGTTGGTGTAATAGCTCGGGCCTTATTGGCTGTTGTCCTATTATTGCCCCTAATCTTTGGACCTAGGAAGCAGGGAGGACGATGAATTAGTTAATCTACCGTCTAATAGGTCACTATATTCAATGCTGCACAGTCTACACGCCTTAACATGTTAATACCTGACAGATTATAGGTTCGTTGGAACATTGAATTGGGCTCGATTTAAATACCCAACAACCCATTCACTCACTAACACCCAAATGATACCTCTTATATCATAATCCCCCTGATCATGTACTGACAACATCCTACCTAATTCTCAAAAGGTCAGAGCTAAGACCATTTATGCTCAAAGGGTTGGTTGATATGACTTGAATAACTTCAAAGCAGTCTTGAACCCTGATCTGGGTCTAATATGATCTAGGCTCCTCCAACGATAGCAAATACGCTGAAATTGGGTATCGATACGGATATCCTTCTCTTTCTCTATTCATCACATCTCTATCTCGACTGCCTCACTTTGGAAGTTACCTTTAAATGCGTCCTCGCTGGCGCCAACTTTCTCCAAGGAAGTTTTGGGAACTGCGTCTGCCCCTGACAGCCAGACAGCCATCCACTCCCCACTACAGACAACGCTCACTTTGCCACGTAGCTTATCCAGTGGTACGATAGGACCCTTTACCTCCAACTCTTGCTCCTTTGTCTGACCCGCTCCGATCTCCACGAGAGATTCCGGTCCGGGTGGCATTTTGCGCCTGATCTGAATTGTCGGAATTTGTATGGCAGCATCGCTTCCGGCGGGTACAAACGACACGAGGCCTAGCTGCAAGGCCAATGGGTCCAGCGGAGAGTTCCATGACAAGATTGTCACAGGGCCCGAATGAGTATTGGTGACAGCGATAGCCAGCTTCGGCGGAGAGGATATGCTGCTGACTTGGCGGACTGACACCTTGAGTTTTGAGGTGACGTCGACCGGGTCTGCCATGTTGATAGGCACCGGATCGGACGTACTGGAACTCTTCGTACAGCGGAACAAGAGGAAGGCTGCAGTAAGAATGACCAGCAGCAGAATTGTGCGAGCTTGACCGGATCGATTAGCACCCATAGACTCCGCCGGGTTGGGTGTCGAGCTATTCCGTCTTAGCGAATCTCTTTAGATTAAATTTAATGCCGGTTAGAAATAACCCGTGTTGTGATTATCGCGGCTTCGACACAACTTGGATAAGACACGGCGAAATCCTGCTTGGGTGTGAAAATGCAAGTTCGAACTTAGCGACCATTAAATTCAATCTTGCTTCGACTTGATATTTAACATCCGATAAACTTGATCGAGACCGACATAGATTGCGTCACCATACCAGTTCAAAGTCGAGCTTCTTGATTAGGGGTCTCTTATTATCTAGCTGCCTATCATCTTCTTGAGACAGGCAGACTGGGTGTGGGTGTGGATAAACTCGGCGCCAAGCTGTACCATCAAGCTCGTCCAAAAAGGCAGGTATCTAGAACCACCACAACTACCTCAAGGTAATTATGATTGGCTAGTTATGAAGACTCACATAATTGGTTTCTATCTCACCTAGCTGAGCTCACCACGGAATGAAAAGGGAATATTCCAAGGTGAAATGTGAATGAAGGTGATGAGTAGGGGATAAACAAGATTACGGTGGACCATTATGCATGAGCCCGCTGTCAACACCGTAGATAATCCCTTACAAGGTAGCTTCAGGATTTTACTTATATCTAACAAATACAGATTATCACTATATAGTATTCACAATATATGAGTGAAGTAGTCATCACTATCCACAATATAAGCCCAAACGAGCGGCCTTAAACCGCCGTATCTACAATGCAAAATTCCAGTCTATATGCGTGCGAACTTGTAATCCGTTCATCTCCATCCATGTTGAAATTCTCCCCCTCCTCTCCATGAGCTCAAATCCAAATCCAAATCTAAATCCCAATCCGCTCGCCTAATCAAAAACATCCGTAGCATACCGCGTATTCCTCAACCCCTCCCACCACTTCGCGGCCTCCGCATCCGTCAACTCGCGTCCCTGCGTCCTCTGCGCCTCGCGGCGAATCAACTCCACAACCACATCCTTGACGCCCTCGCCTACGGCGCGGGAGCCGCAGACATACAGCTTCGCGCCGTCGCGCCACAACTTCGTGACTTCGTCCTCGGCGGCTTTGATCGCATCCTGCACGTACTTGCACCCGACCGCGGCGTCAGGTTTGCGGCTATACGCGCGCCGCACCGTGATAGCGCCGCTGCGCTCCCACTCCGCCAGTTCCTCCGCGTACAGATCATCTTTGCCCGGCTCGCGACACCCGAAGAACAGTATAGCGGGGGCGAGCGTGCGTCCCGCGGCGACCATGGCGGCGCGCTCTTGGGCGAAGCCGCGGAAGGGGGCTAGCCCGGTTCCGGCCGCCACGCAGATGACGGGGGTGTTGGCGACGTCTTGCGGGAGGTGGAAGGCGGCGTGGGAGGGGCGCACCGAGATATGCAGTTTGTCGCCCGGTGCGAGCGAGGCTAAGTATGATGATGCGACGCCCACGTAAACGCCTTGGCCGGAGCGCGAGGGTGCTTCGAGGACGGAGAAGGTGAGGGTCACATGTCCTGGGTTCCAGAGCGGTGATGAGGAGATGGAACTGTGATGCGTTAGTTCGGGTCTATGGTGTGAAGTGGTTTGTGGTGGATCAGGGTTACGTACTATTGGCGCACACGCATCGGCGGGAGCATCGCTAGGAAAGTGCCCAGCGGAAGGTCAACCGAAGAGTATTTCTCGAGCAAGTCGAGAACTGAGATGCGCTTCGTAGAGACCTCATCATAGGACTCGTTCGCAAGCTTCCTCAAGGCCAGCTTTTCCTCAGTGTTCTGTGCAGCTTCGGCTAATGCGCTTATATTCTACAAACATTGTTAGTTGATTCCCTATGTCGAAGAAAAAATCAGTGGGTTTTCGCTTACCCTCCTAGTCGCAGGCTGGCCCAGCTCAACATACGCGCCGAGGATGCTGTTGGCGGGTAGTGATGTGTTCGTCGGAAGGGAAGTCATTCCATCGGTGCCTATGGTGATATGCGCATCCCAGGGAAGGTGGAATCTGCGCATGGCGCGTTCGACGACCTGCTTGGGGTTAATTGGCAAGACCGCAAGATAGTCACCGGCTCGGTACGATTCCTCGCTCGGGAGCACGAGTTCCATATGTTTCTTGACAGGCTCTCCCTCAGCCGTAAGCGTGCGGTTCTCAAGCACAAGACCCTCCATAACATCTTGTCGCAGAGTAGATGTGCGCGGGCTCGTAATGGAGACTTTAAGACCAACGCCCGCCGACAGCTCGTTATCGGCTTTAGACGACCCGTACTGCTTCTTCAAGGCGGGCCAGAAAACGTCGTCTTCCCAAGTTTCGAAGTCGGCGAACGCATCGCCCTTTCCGACATCCGTGAGACCAATATCCGCAATTCTGGTGGCACCGGCTTCCGCAAGTTTAGTATCCACCAACTTCGGTATCCTGTGGAAAGTCTGGGCCCAGTCGTGATGGCCGACACCAAAAACGACATACTCGACGCCTTCGAGCTCGGTCTTGCTCTCGATGCTCTCGGCCCACGAGACGAAATGAGCGGCGTTGTCCGGCGGTTGGCCTTCGTATGAGGCAGTGACTATGATCACAGGCTGGCCCTTAGGTAGATTTCCGTTGGCGGTGTCTAGAATATCAAGCTTAGAGACACTGAATCCGTGGCGCGATGCATCGGCGGCTACTCGTTGAGCAAGAGCTTCGCAAGTACCGCTGTTGCTTCCATACAGGATTGTGATAGGTTTTCCGCTGCCGTTAGCAGCAGGTTCGGCGGAACCGTTCAATGAGAGACCGCGAAGAGACTCTGTTGGTAATTCTTTGCCAGCCAGGCGATGCTCCAGCTGACTAGGTGTCATTCCATCGCGGAGGGTTGCCTTCATGCGGAAACCTTTCGGTTTGATAGTCAATGTCTGTTTAAGTGACAGGTTATATGAAGGGTCATCGAGGACGAAATTGAAGTTTTGTAGAAGCATGGCAATAGCCAACGTCGCCTCCTGCCAGGCAAACGGACGACCAATGCACTGTAAAGCATTACGTTAGTCATATCTCGGTTTTCAACTGATTCCGGTATGAGGGCGATAAATAGGGGAGACAATAAGAATAATTAAAATAACGTACCCCTCGCATTCCGTTGCCGAATGGTTTCCATGCGTTCTTGGGCAACTTGTTGAAAGGCTCATCCAACATGCGCTCTGGCTTGAACTCTTCGGCATCATCGCCGTAAACAGCAGGGTCCACTTGCATCTTCTTGAGAAGTAAAGCCATGGGCTCATCTTTGTACACTGGGTACTTTCCGGCAAGTAAAGCGTCCTCCTTAGGCGAAACTGAGATTTGCGAAATTGGTGCATCCAATCTCAAGGTTTCACGCATCACCTACATCCGTTTTGATTAGTCCGAAATATCCTATGAAAACCAGGTAACATGACTAAGATTGTTGGCGTGGTGCTTACAGCTACAATATATGGGAGCTTCGACATGTGCTCCACCGTAATGGGGCCTTTGCCAATGACTGTGTCAACCTCCTGCTGAGCCTTACGGTAGGCCTCGGGGTGCTTAAGGAGTTCGTAGAAGGCAAATGAGAGTAAACCAGAGGTCGTCTCGTGTCCTGCAATCAAGAAAGTGATAAGATTGTCCGTGATGCTCGTGTCGCTCATATGTTGCCCAGTCTTGGGATCGACACCACTGAGCATTGCATGAAGCAGATCCTTGCGGTCGGACGGGTTGCGTTTGCGCTCTTGGAGAACTTCGTCTGCGGTCTTTCGAAGAGTTTCAATGTCTTGGAAGTATTTGGCATCTTCATTCCGGTAGAACCAAGTTGGCATTGTCCTGTTTGGCCTCAGGCCTGACTCGGTAAGGAAATCGCCCATAGCGGCAAGGAAAGGGTGTAAGTCAGCTGTGTAATAACTGTTAAATCGGTAACCCATGGAGCACAGAGCAAGAGTGTCGAGCGCAAGGCGAGTGAAGTCATCTGAGACTTCAATGGGATGCTGGGGTCCATATCGAGCCCATTTCATCGCAAGCTGAGTTGCGATTTCATGCATCTCGTCGAACATGCCCCGAATAGACATGGGGCCGAACGCGGGCATCAGAACTAATCGATGTAAGCAAGCCTATAAACATCATATATCCATCAATAGGCAACTAACCTCGATGAGCGATACCCCAGTTGGGTTCTTCAATCTTAGCCTATGATCTTATTTAGTAAACCAGCCCTGCAAGGGATCGCACCGAGTCAACTCACTGTAAATAAACCATCATGGACGCCATTTCGGATCTCATACAAAGCACCTTTTGGTATTTTGATAAAACGTTTCTCATCGCAGAGCTCATCTACGATGCGGTGGCTTGACCCGACCACTATAGATCGTCCAGGGAGCCGGAGTCGGTATATCTCGCCTGCATGAACCAAGTTAGTAAGCGCCACAATCGACAGCCCCCTCCCCCTAGGACGATACTCACCATACTTATCAGCGAGTGAAACGAAAGAACGCAGAGGAACTTCTCGATCGATTTCGGTAACATGGCCCAGGAATGGTAGTCCCGGTGGTTCTGGGATGGGTGTTGTTCCTGACATTGTATCACTTGGACTAGTGCTAGTGCTTGTAAGACTTAGGATGGAAGGCCACTCGATTGGCATGTCTTATCAGGCTATGTCGTCTCTGAGTAGGAAACCCAGAGACTTAAATATGAATATAGTTCAGGAGTATACGTAGGAGGCTCAGCCGGCCGGTGGTAGCTAACAAGTCCGAATCCCGGTGGATCGGATCGGCCGCTTTAGTTGATGTAGGACCTACAGGTCAGGAGACGAATAACAAACAAGTGGCTGAACCTGCTGAGAAACACTGCATCCAAATTGTGACGATTCGATTTGCTGGACCGAAACGGTGAGAAGGTCTAGATGAGTTTTTTTCCTAAATATACTAAACCGAGGTTTGTATCAAGATCTGGCTCGAGGTCGACGCATGGCCGAAGGTCCACTTAGGCCAAAGTGACGAAACGGAAACGTCGCAACCCATCTTCCGATGTAGACTTCATAATCCTAATACGACAAAGTACTAAGATGGTACGGCCGACATATCAATTTCTAGCTGTATCCGTACGTACGATACCGATAGCGTCAAGGACGCTTGCATGGGAACGAGGACCCATTTTGCGCACTACTAGAGACGGTGCTACCGAGTGCCGGATCGTAAGGTGCACTACCTATTAGTGCGCACGTATAGCTGCGACAGCGACAGGGTATAGCCATGCGGCAAGGTAGAGCGATTTCTAGCATTGGCTTAGGAGAAGGAAGAGGCTTGGAGGACCGCCGGCGGGCCGTCTCAATAGGAGTCACGTCACGGAGGGATGAGTAATTCGCCTCGGTCGTTTGGCCCATTTTAACTAGTTTTTAGCCAGTAGATGCCTGTAAATGAGACATATAGCGGGCGGGATACCCGCTAAGTACTGCTCAGTACCTGTGTCTGGCGTCACTTTGCAGATCGCTAAAGCAGGTCGACCTCGGTATTTGTATGCAGGCTCTTCATACATAATATTGTATGTAGGACTTATCTTCAAGACATGGAATTTTCAACGTTCGTTTACAGATTCTATGCATATGTAGGTAAGACTTAGGATTTCGTTCCGTAGGATCGATTCAGTGACGGTGCCAGATTGGAGTTGGAGCTAAGATCACCGACGGACATAGAATTCTTACCTAAAATAGAATTACCTAACGCAAAATCCTTGGGGGTGAGGATTTATTAGCTCTGTTTGCTTTTGCTTCACGAACGCAGCAGCCGAGTAGCTCGACTTTGACCAACCCGTAAACTATTCCGCATATCAAGTCCGAGTCACAAGGACTCGTAACATCCTTATTAAACCCATTACTGTCGTCAAATACCTGGTCTAACCTACAATTGAGATATGGCCGACGGCGCAATCTCACGAAAATTTGTAAGTAAACAATACCCCTTAAATCTTACGAAGGGGTCTACCAAATGCGGTAATGCCTCGGCTTAACCTGGGCGCGCATAATTCCAGCAGGTCGGTCGATGTCGGCGGTCGGAACCGCCGTCTTATCTTGTTAAGCCGCCCGGGTTAGTGAGCGGGATAACTCATCAAGCCGTTCAATATCTATCATATCTAATGTCTATCGTCCGGGTTTTCGTATATTCAACCCGCAATGTGTACAACCTCAATCTGTTACGGCGGGTCGCCACAGGGCGTAAATACCCAGGATTGTCTATGAAAGCCGATTTACGGCTTTGAAAGCTATTATTCCCGATACGCGGGCGAATTCGAGGCAGTACTTAAGTACCGCCACATCCTCACGGCAACTGATGCCGAACGAACGCGCAATCTTCAGAGAGCATGGCATGTAGCAAGGTAACCTACATCATACTTAACGGAGCTGGTTCTGTTTCTCGTCGTACTCTCCGACGGGAAGTCGCATAAAAATGAAGATCCCTAGTGGCTTGGCTTAATTCGACAGTGACCAAAGAAAACACTAAACTTCCGAGACTTACTATCCCATGGTGTGAGGACTGTGACCAATTGCGCGAAAATGATGGCACGGTTCTCATCTCTTAGGACTAGATTGACTAAGCTTCATGAAACGGATAGGAGAAGTAACAGTCACTCTCATATTTCTGCGCCATACCTCATAAAATCCAGGCATGGCTTTAGAGTGTCACGTCGTCACAGTTTAGTCGTCTATGACATGGTTCCTCTTTGTAACAATCGCTATACATCAACTGCATTCAGTAGGTAGGCCAATAGGAAAACATAGGTGATTGCTACTAAAAACAATACCATATGTTCAGACGCAAGCCACAAAGGGCGAGTTCAACTACCACCGCAAGCGATATCCCACTCAAAGGATAATGCAGACATTCAAGAGAAAGGAGACCCCCTTTTTCTACTACCCTCTGCTTGATATCGATAAACTAGGTCTGCTAGGGGGTGCGAACCTATGCTCTTGTATGCTTTAGTAAATTCGTTTAAAGATAATTTATCCTAGTAGCACGAACGACAATACAGAACTACGTTATCCAATACTGGTAGGAAAATGGACGGCGGACACCCGCGCCATCGGGGGCGAGACACGTCGTTCGGCTTCGGTCAGCTCTTCGCCGCCGGCGCTGCCCTTGTAGTCGCCGTTTTAGCCTTCGGGGGGAACTACCTACCGGGGGTCAGCATCTCCGTCCCTCACCAGACTCTAGACAAGGACTTCAACATTACCACAGCTATGGATAAGTACTGGAAGGCGAGTTCGTCGCTCTTGCCGGAGTCGCATGGGTTCGAGTCCTGGTTTGACGGTGCGGACACGAACACCGCTACCATCGCTAACATGCTGGAAGCTATACCCTTAGCCGGTTCGCCAGTAAAACGTAAACACCTGCACGGAAGTGATAACGACAACATACCAGAACTCCATATAAATACCAAGGAGCGCTTGAGGAGCCTCGAGAGCGCGAAGAAGGAGTTTGAATCATTTATCAATACTCGCTCCCAGATCGTACGTAGCATGGTCAGCGACGAGATATTTTGGCATTGGCTGGTAGAGTCAGGAAAAGACATGGAATACATACTCTTTCTCGCAAGACAGGCGCGGACTCAGATGATCCCAATCGATGAAAACAAATCGCACGCGGAGCATGACGCTATCATGGAGAGGCATACGAAGAAGATCGCCTTAGAACTCATCACGGCTATTAACTCTTGGTGGAACCAGAACGGTAACGGAGAAGCCTTGCAGCAACACTTACAGAATACACTACAACATATAACAGATGCTCAAGCACACGAAAAATCGGCCATCGTCTTCTTAAGACTGTTTTCGAGGAAGTTCGATATATGGGGCGATAAATACCATTGTAGTTATCTAGTCTTGGGCCAGCTTCAAAGGAAGATAGAAAGTCTACATAATAGATCCATAGACGCCCGACAAACCTTAGGCCAGGTCACACTGGCGAAGGACCCCCCAGATGTGGCGAACAAATCGCATGAAGAGGCAACCACATACTGGGCGATGGTTATAGAAGACCTCTTAAAGAAGTGGGTCTCGGCGATGGAAGGGTTACAGGAGGGTGTTATGTTCTCTCTGAGGAGAAAGGATCTCGAGATGGTAGAAAACATCGCCGAATTCGACTTCGACACCTCGTGGGAGGAATGGAAGAGACGGAACTGCGGCGGCACATCGTGCTACGATCCCGCCATTACCCTTACCAAACTCCTGACACAACTCGGGTATACCGGGAAGCCCCTGGCCGGCGCCGCCTTAGATGAAAAGAGCAAGGAATATTATACAAAATTCATGACCACCAAGCCAAAGGGCTGGCGAGGGACGTACGATAAGATATGCTGCTCGGACGATGCCCGCTTTATCAACTTCTTCAAGTACGGGCCCGTGACAACTATCAAAAAATTTAAGGATGCGAGGGCGAAGTCTACAGCATAGTTCACGGGGGAAAGCAATGTTTTGTTATATAATTATATTAGTGCCTCTATTGGGTGCCTGTCATTATAGTCTGTTTTGCGTGTCCTGGCAATCTTCCCACAGTTCATAAAGTCTGTTTTTCCCTCCAACCCAATTCCCATGTCCAAAACAACCTCTTTGCATGGCCCTTATGGCCCATGTGACAGTGCACCAATAATAATAAATCTCTCCCGAAGCTGAGACTCCCAGTCGTAATTCGTCCATCTTTACACTGTGAGTGTTGTCCCATCTTCATCTAGAGGCACCTCCACCACCAGCCACTCTGACCACCCTAGCGGCGGTTCAACGCCAGCACGGTGGGCACATTCTCGTCCCAGATCTCCAACTGGATCGACGCCTTGAAGAGATCTTTAGGCGTGCGGTAGTTGGCGATGGGCTCCGTCTTCTTCGTCCGGTGGATGCGGGCGACAACGATGTGTCCGCTTCCTCGAGGCGCGAGCGCGGCCTGGATATCGGACATTTTAGCGCACGATGGGGTGACGGCCATGGTGCACTTAGGCCAGTTCTCCCGATCTTTCACACGCTCCGCCGAGGTGTAGTCGACGACCGGGAAGTGAATTTGACCAGCCGAGGTCGGGTAGACATAAGTCTCCTCGAACGTCTCCTGCTCGCGTCTTGTAGTCGACGAGCTAGCTCGCGGGGCGGTCCGAGTAGAGTTGTTGGATCGCCCGTTAGAGGGTCGAGGGGCAATCCGCTGAGCCAGTCGAGCTCTGACACAGCTGTCGCACTGGCACTGCTCCGGTTGATGCTGTGGGTTATAGCCAGCTTGGAATCGAGGAGCCGGTGACTCATCCCGTTCAATCACCACAGGGCGGCGGGAGCTCGCATGGCGAGATGATCGATTTCCCATGCTCATGATGGATATATCGATATATGTGTGTATGTATGTTTTTGAGTTTTGTTTAGTTGGTGATGATTGTCGAGAAAACTTTTGGTGTTTTGTGTGTCTCGAGGTTCTGAGGATGATGAGGATCTCGAGAAAGCCGGGGGAAGTTCATTTGTATATGTAGGAAATCATGGATGGCCAGTGCCCTCAGTGCTAAGAGGATGGAACAGTGCAGATATAGTCTTTTCCATTGCCTTGTGAGCCATCAATGGTACACTACTATAGGAGAACAAGAGGACTTCATGATTGCTTTGCCATACTGTGATATTGACTGATGGAGCAAACATTGTCGACCATTGACAAGCTGGAAGTCATTGACTAGTGCAAGTCCACACAGTTAGGGATCACATTTTTACAAAGGTTAGAAGAGCGAGTGAAGAAAGAGAGATTAGCTTCGACACAATGTTCATACGCTTCTCATAACAGTGTCTATGAGCCCTTTATAGCAGCTAAAGGCTTGGTTTTCCTGAACAATGGCTTTCTCTGGTTTGCTACTGTAGCCAAGCGGCATTCATGCACTCTGTTAATTTCTTTACACTGCTATGCATTAGCAATCATCTCAGGGCTATTGGCTTGCCTGGATACCCAGTGGTTTGCACTGAGCTCTGAGTTGGGAATGGGTGGTCATAATGGTGTATCTTCCTGGCGTCCTAATACTGTCTTACTGTACATAACTCTACCGTTTGGAAAAAGTGGTAAGGGGTTTGTTCTAGTAGTGTTACGGATTCAGCATAATTCAGTAACGCTTTGCTCGCCCGGGGAGCATAAAAATGAGCAGTAAGCTATCGCAAGTATTAATTACGTATAGGATACAATAGAATATGAACTGCACTCATCGTTTAGAAGAGTATTAGGGGTCAGGATTCCGTTAAACCTTGTCATTGATCCGCATATTTCCATCATAGAGATTGATTCAAGCTTATATATCCTGGTACTAGTTGCATCTATAAGACTAATAGTTCAGTTTCATTCTGGTTTATCGATGTACTAAGTATATCCACATATATATCCAGTATATTATATTGTTTAGTTTTTCGACTTGTGAAGTGAATTCCGATGATACCTCTCCTAAGTTTGCAGGACAATAAAACCAATACCTTCTAAATATGGCTTCGGTTCGTAATGAATCTACTAATGATTAAAAGTTGCTATGAGAAATGCTCATCTTTACTTTACTTCACATTGTTTTTCCACAGCATTAAGTTCCATGATAGTGACCAGACTCTCTTTAGTCCGATGAAGCAACTTGATGCTCTGTTAAGATTTGTTTTAGTTTTTGTCACTAGGAGAACAGCTGTTGAAAGTATTCTTTGAGACCGAGTATGATATAACTGGACATGAATTCCAGTATTCTTATACCGTCTCTAATGATAGTGTTCCTATACTTTTTTATAGTTAACTCTCTTTGGCAAAGTTGCGTTTAACGAAGGCAGCCCCTGAATATAGCCCCTGAGTACCCCTGAAAGTTGAGAATAGGGGGGCCATTCAGTTTATCGATAATTATTACGGAATATTCATAAATTGAAGCTTTGCCCAGTGCAAACGCTTAACTTAAATACATTAGGTACCGTGCGTACCTAGTGAGCTCCACTGAGCCACTTGGACGGAACGTGGCCAGAACTCGATAAGTAACGATAAGCCACGATAAGCAGGGGTTATAACGGAATAACGTTCCCTCCCGGATCCATCCTTTGTGGGAACCCTTGAATTTGATGGAATGCGACAGATTCTCAATTAATCCAATTGCAGCCCTCCACCTATCCTATCCTATCCTATCCCCGATTTCCCGATTTTTTAAATCACCTATTTTCAGAGGCACCCAACGCGTTCGCAAGCTTGACAAAACCACCGTCGCTCTCCTCTGCTTAGGCAAAGAGTCCTCATCGCTTCGTCTCTCTGAATCGTATCCCCTAGGTTTCTCATATCAACAATCAAAATGGCCGGACTCAGCCCCCAAGTGTATGTATTTGACAATTTTCTTTTGCACGTGTGCGCGCGAGCAGGGTAGTTAATGCTAATGTCGCGATAGAACGAACATCATCATCATTCTTGGAATGATGCAGGTGTCGAAGCGAATCCCCTTCGAAGACCCTAATGTCCTTAACATGGTTCGCGCGCTTTATGTTGCTAGCAACTTGATCATTGCTGGTATCTACCTCTACGTCCAGATGCAAATCAACAAGAAGAAGGGTAAGTTTTCCCCATTTCAGATGGAATAGGCCTTGCGCGGATGACGACGCTAACTCTATACCATACAGACCTCACCACCCTCAAGTATGTTGAGCCGGCGCCGATGGGATCCTCCGAGGAGGGCAAGCTCGTTACCACCACCGTCCACGCGTACGATTCGCAGCAGATTAAGAGCTCTTTCCGATCGCAGCTCATGGGTCTCGCCATGATGACTTTCATGCATCTGTACATGAAGTACACCAACCCCCTCCTGATCCAGTCTATCATCCCCCTCAAGAGCGCCCTCGAATCCAACCTTGTCAAGATCCACCTCTTCGGCCAGCCCGCGAGCGGAGACCTCAAGCGCCCCTTCAAGCAGGCCGCCGGACTTATGGCTGGCCTGCAGAGCGGTCCTGCGCAGAGCGACAAGAAAGCTGTCGAGGCTGCCGAACGTGCCGGCCGTGGTGGTGTCAAGGACGAGTAGACGCTCCGGACGTGTATCCATCTATGTAAATTTAGTGGAGGGACTTCGTGTACAGCATGTCACAATATTCCCGGGAGGCGATTGATCCTCCTGGCCCATCATTTTCATATAGACGTGTACTCAAATAATAATAGACGGTCTGTATGATTTATACGCATTGTATTACTGTATGTGTATGAAAAACTCGAGGACGCGATGCGAGATACCACCTAATGACTACAAATCCTGTGTAGCTTGTGTGTCTCGGATACAGGAACCAAAGATGAGGCCTCGATAAATATCGAGACAATATGTCTCGATATCAGACATACAGAGGCACTAACTAGAACTACCTAATTGCTCGATTCACGCCCACAGTCAATGTTACTGCAGTAGATCTTTACTAAACATGTACCAATGTACCTCTAAACGCGTTGAGGTGGCGTTTCCGCTAGGGTCCTTCCACTGTAACGCCGCTTTCAAACCTCCGACGTCACCGGCTTACACCAATGAAATTGATCCCTGCATATGCAATGCGATTATCCTTTATCGTAGAGGGGAGCTTGATAGGCAACCGTGAGATTCATAAAATCTTCAATTTTTTCGATTCTTTCGATTCTTATAACCACTTCAACTTCTCAACACCTCACATCTCCCCAAGATGGAGCGTCCTTCAACGCCACCACGGCAGACTCGAACCGCCAATCCCAAGAACCCCATAGCCTCCCCTCCTACTCCCGAAATCACACGGCGCATTGTGAGTCATCATGAAGCGAAGAATATGTAGCTAGTACTATAGCTACGCTACCATGTCGAAAAAAGTCCTAATTGAATTACAAATATAGGAAGAGAACCGCCTCAAAGCGAAAGCGCTGCGCGAACAACACGAAGCCGCCGCCCGCGCAGCCGGTGCGCCTACCACTTCACGCACACCGTCCGGCTTCATCGCCACCGACCAGATCCACGTCCCGAACACGCGCAAGCGCGCTCACGATGCCATCTCCGGCGCCCGCATCCGGGACACGCCGTCTACCAGCCGCGATGGTCGTACTAACGGTGCTTCCCCGGCCAAGGACAGTGCTGCGGGCCAGGCAAAGGGGGATAAAGATGAAGGGGCCATTAGACCGGCGAGGAAGTTCACCAAGTTCGTCGACTACGATTTTGGTAAGATGACGGATACGAAGGGTGGTTTTCTGAGCGCTGAGGATGATCCCTGGAATAAGGCCATGTCCGGGTCTACTGCGACGGGTGGGAAGGGTGCTGGGCCGGCTGAAGGACCCGAAGAGAAGCCTAAGGGCATGTCATTACAAGAGTGGGAAAGACTACAACTACTGAGGAAACTTCAACGGCAGAAGGCGGGGCCATTTGAGCCGGGTATGAGCGCACTACAAGACAAGAAGGAACGGAAGAAGTGCCGCGAATGTAATAGCTTCGAAATCGACTTCGTGTGGGAGGAGGTTTTCGGGTGTGCTATCTGCGGAGCCTGCAAGGAGAAGTTCCCCGAAAAGTACAGTCTCCTGACGAAGACGGAGTGCAGGGAAGACTATCTCTTAACGGATCCCGAGCTGAGGGACGATGAATTACTACCACATCTCTCAAAGCCAAATCCGCATAAGTCACATTGGCACGACATGATGCTTTTCCTCCGGTACCAGGTCGAGGAGTATGCGTTCAGCGATAAGAAATGGGGGTCAGCAGAAGCGCTAGACGCTGAGTTCGAGCGTCGCGAGACGGACAAGAAGAAGCGGAAGGAAGCCAAGTTCAAGGAGAAACTGCTCGACCTTAAAAAGCGGACGAGGACGGACGCGTATCGTAGACAGAGAGGGAAACTTGGGGGCGGTATTGGAGGTGGGCCATCAGGAAAGAAAGCTCAGTTTGGCGATGCAATAAATAACGGCGGTAAACATGTTCACGAGTGGGGACGGACTATCGAGAATGAAGACGGGGCGACGGTCAAGACGTGTACGACATGCGGCATGGAAGTCGAGGAGATGGAATTTTAGTACGAGATGATACCCAGAACTGAAGAACAGAACCATGAAAATTCGCGTCAATATGGGTCCTCTGACCATCTACCAGGGACAGCTCCTCGTATAGTGCCAGGATCGTCCATCGCGAACGTATCCCTGGATGACACCGGCAAATATTCAAAATTAAGACCGATGGTCCATATGTAGCCACCGGAGGCCCGGCGACTGTCTCACCTATTGGAGATTCACGATATGTGACCCTGGATATTCCATCGAATGACCATCTCTAATGTCTTCTGCATATGTACATACATGTATGTAGGCAGCCAAAAACACGGCGGGAGACTGAAGTTAATTCGTCGTTTTGGTCCCGGAGATAAATCGCCTTATATCCACAGACACTTCACGAACATGGGGCATTGCTATCCCCTGAGCTACGATGTCGTTCAGTCTCTCAGTCATGCCGTGACAAGCGGAAGCGAGTCATAATTACAAACCGATACCTGCCACCAACACATGATTGTCCCAAAACTAGATACAATGACAGGTGTAGATCTCTATAAAAGACATTCACTTACCGAAACTTCTCCAGGTCTCATTTTGTTGAAGATCTAATAAGAGTCTATGATCGATGTAGGCGCCTAAAAATAAGAACCACGAAACATTATACCTAGAAATGATTATTATCATTTGAGTCGTTATTGGTTGAAATTGCAAACACTATACGGATCGAGCGTTAGTATAACAGACTGCGCCGCCCGAACCCCAGTAGAAGAGACCCCGAGCTCTATCCAGCTATTTCGGACAATTCGGACACGCCCGATCGCCGTCCATCCGATCTAGCGATCGCAATGGACCGGCACAACGCTCACAATCAATGTAACGATTTTATAAATCAATGATGCAAGTCGGAGGCACCTGCATGTATATAGGTACCCTCGGAAGTCTGGGGCTCGGTAGGTCGCGTCGAACCTCGTTCTTTTCGGCCTTTCGCTCGCTCCTCGATGCTCGATGTGAGCAACTAAGCGACTTACATTAGTTCCTAGTTAAAATACTAGGTATTGAAGTATATATTATCGAGAGCACTTGTCTGCGAGAGAGTGAGTTATATTGGACCAGCATGATATCCTAGGTCCTGGCTTTGATTTCTTCGTTAAAATATCAATCCTGTTTCCGAAAAGACAAGGGTCCAAGATCCAGCTATGGAGCTGTTCAGCGGCATAGATAACTACCAGGCCTTGCTAATAGCTGCTGGTATAGTTGTGCTGGGTGTATGAGCTTCGAAGATCTTGACGGAAATACCGGATAATGCTAACTCTTCCGTAGTACGCTTACACAGTCTTAAGCAATCCTCTTGCGAGCATACCCGGGCCATGGTATACATTATGGACAGAGTGGGTTTGGAAATATCAGTCGATCACGGCTAACAAGCCAAGATATATTCACTCACTACATGAGAAATATGGTACGCAACCCCCCTTATAGACTAAAACTCGCATCTCTGGAGAGATAGACTGATCACCCTGATCAACTATGTAGGCACCGTCGTTCGCATCAGTCCCAAGGAAGTCAGCGTACAAGACCCAAGCGCCACCCAACAGATATACCATGTTAAGAACGAGTTCCTGAAATCAACATGGTATAAAGACTTGATACCGGGACCGGACAGCGTCTTTAGCACGCTTGATATCGGCTTTCACCGACGACACCGAAGACTCCTCGCGTCAGAGATCTCCGAGTCGGGATTAATGATTCATAAGTCGACGATAGAGTCCAGAGTTCGCCTTGCTATCCAGCGCATGGCTGAGGAGATGGAGGAACGTGGCGTCACGGTAAGGAGCACCGCCCGACGAACGGAAAAAAAGGCAGCTCTTGCTAATATCCCATTTCCTGCTCTTAAGGATGTATTCCGCTGGTTTTTGTACATGACCACCGACATAATCGGCGAACTCAGTTTCGGCTCTTCGTTCCAAATGCTCGAGACGAAAGAGGTACGTCTCATTCGTTTATCAATATACGTACATGTACATATATGCATATAACCCAGCAGTCTTACCACTCCTGAATACCTAGGAAAACCAATACTTCCGTGACCTCAAAACCATCGGCTTCGCAGGGGGTATCCGCGCCACCTTCCCAACACTAATGAAGATCAACACCTACATCCCGCTGCCCATCCTCAAGATCGGACCGCTGATCCGCCAGCGCATCGGGGAGTACGCGACGCAGTCGCTCGAGCGGCACGTCAAGCTGGTCGAGGAGCAGGGTGACCAGGCCAAGCCCACGCTGCTCTCCAAGCTCTACCGCGCCGCCGACAACGAGGCCGATACCCTGCCCTTCGAGGAGCTGCGCCAGGACGCCATGTCTTATATCGCGGCTGGCAGCGATACCACCGCAAACACGCTGACCTACCTCATCTGGATGGTGTGCAAGCACCCCGAGGTCAAGGCGAAGCTGCTAGAGGACCTCAAGGGCGTGCCGGATGACTTCTCGGACCAGGACCTGAAGAAACTGCCGTACCTCGATTGCGTGGTCCAGGAGACGCTGCGCTTGCATAGCGCCGTGCCCGCGGGACTCCCGCGTCTTGTCCCGCCGGGCGGTGCGACGTTCTCGGGCCACTATATCCCCGGTGGCTACACGGTGTCCGCGCAGGCGTATAGCATGCACAGGAACCCGGCCGTGTACCCCGATCCGATGAAGTACGATCCCGACAGGTGGCTGAAGCCGACTAAGGCCATGAAGGATGCGTTTGTGCCGTTTGGTGGCGGGAGTCGAAGTGAGTTACCATATTCTTAAGTCTTAAAAATTCATCATCATTACATTGGATTTGTGAATCTAACCGAATATAGTCTGTCTTGGAATCCATCTCGCCAGGATGGAACTACGTCTCGCAACCGCGCGGTTCTTCACCCGGTTCCCGAACGCTAAGGTTTCCACCAAAGAAGGGTTCACGGATGATGATATGGACGCGGAGATGTTCTTCCTCATGTCGCCGAAGAACCATCGTTGCTTAATTGACGCATATTAGGATACATTGAAGGCGCGTAATTCAGTTGGATGTGAAGGGAGCAGGCACTTAGAGGATGGCTATAATATGGTCGAGATTGTAAGTACATTTAGTTTCATATGGTATAAAACCCATCACAGGTGAATGCCAAGGTAATATTTATGAGCGGAGAAGGTGGATTGGCCACGGGCGTGGTAATTACGCGACAACGATTCTCTATTCCCGGATCAAGTCAAACTCAAAAGCTGCGTACCTGGGAGATTGTATAAGAGCTGAAGGAAATGTGGATGTACATACACGTATATATTACGCCTAAACGTACATACCGGCAGACTGGCTTAATATACGATATGTACAGAATTAGAAGAGCCCCGGGGATCACTCAGCTCTCAGGGATTAGTAATGAAGTACATTATTTCTGTGCCGCTATAGGGCTGAACGGGGTGTTCTATGCATTGTACATATGTGGAGTCGGCGGCCGCGGGCACCATGATTTTGTCTCCCTTCTCCTACTATACAATATTTATCTTACGATAGGAACCGGGATGGGTTTACGCTGGCGTTGAGGACGTCTGGTCGAAATCCTTCGTGACCCTTGGCAGTTGGAATTACAATGCTGACATCCGACGCTAACGACGCCGAGTATCATGGACTCTCTCATAATGGGTATGTACTTATTCATGTCCCAGGGAGAGGTGCCTCGGAAAACCCACTTCGAAGAGTCCCGTCGCCTTGTTGGTTCAGTTAGACGCCTCCCAAATGTCCCCGGCGGAGAGACTAGTCCCACAGGACTAGTTCCTTCGTCCCGTGGAGCTGGAACACCAGGGGTCCAATTGCCAATCATCATAATGCTATATAAGTTTAATAAGGCTCTATTGCTTTTCGTTCTCGTCCCAGCGAATTTTCTTATACATTGTGAGACCTTTTGGTAGCGAGACGGCTGAGTATGGAGTTAAAAGGCGTTTCTCTAATCGTGCTCCCTATATTGGGTGCACTCATATTAGATTTCTGCTTTCGCTTATATCGACGGCGTTCACGTTTCAAGGACTTGGTAAGGGCACATCCTCCCTGGAAGAAACGTCATTATCAACACATTAAAGAGAAACAGAACTGATATGAAGTGACTAGCCAAAACCACCACACAGTTTCCTATGGGGTCATCTCAAGCTTATGGGCGAGATTGCCGCCCAGTTCCCGCCACATAATCACCCGCAGAATTACATAACCGCCATTGCCCAGAAGTATGATATGAAGGGCCTCTGGTACCTGGACTTATGGCCGATAGCAGATCCGCAGGTCATCCTCACTGAGCCAGAGCTCATGGATGCGGTACAGGTAACCCGAGTCTACAACCAGCACCGGATTGCGCAAGATACGTTAGCGGGCATAATCGGTGATGATGTCGTCGCAACTGTTAACGGACCTGTCTGGAAGAAATTGCATAATGCTATGGCTCCGGCATTACTACCGTCCCATGTCAGAACACTCACAGGCGTCATGGCCGACGAGACACTTATCTTCCGCGAAAGGCTAAGGACACTTGCGAAGAGTGGGACCGTGTTCTCTTTGGAACATGAATTATCAAAACTACTTTATGATATTATTGGGCGAATTGTATTCAACCTTCCGCTTCACGCGCAGACGAAGGGCAGCTCGTATCATAAAGACCTCATGGAGATTATGAAGCTAGTAAACGAGCAGCTGTCCATGAACCCACTGGTGAAGCTCAAGGTTATGTGGCAGAAAGCGGCTGTTAGAAAGCGAGTTGATGTGTCCGTTACTGCGAAGGTAAAGGAACGCTTTGCGGCTCTCAGGAGTGAGAATATCGTGCCTTCGCGCAAAGACCCCCTCAGTATTCTTGACCTGATGCTTCGTGAGACGGTGCTGCAGGCCGGTACTGGCAAGGGAACGAAAGCTGTCGAACTTCCTGAAAAGGAATTGGAACTACTGGTAACTAAGTACGACAATACTCATAGACTCCTCACTATAAGATTATTATGCTGACCAACGTCAATAGTGTCAAGGGACTTCTCGTTGGTGGGACCGGAACTACCGTTGACACGCTTTGCGTAAGAATTCCATAAAATTTCCCGATACTTTGACTGACCTAGCGGTTCTTAGTACGTATACATGCTCCTATCAAAACACCCAGAGGTCGTTCAGAAGATGCGCGAAGAATTTGATGCGGTCTTCGGCAAAGATATAGAGGCCACCCTGGAGAATTTGAAGGACTTCCCAATCAAACTACAGGAATTGGAATACACGACAGCAGTCATCAAGGAGAGCATGCGAATGTTCCCCATTGGATTCGGTGTCAAGGAGGCACCAGAAGGGTGAGTGTCTCCCGGCCCATATACATGTATCCTCCCGAATCACCTGTACTGGTGGGCTAACGCAAATCTCGCAGCGCAACCGTCGCTTACCAAGGCCGCGAGTACCCCGTCGATGGCGGACTGGTTATCGTTCCTTGCTGGCACACAATGCACTATGATGCGAGGTACTTCCCTGAGCCCGGTACATTCCGCCCTGAGCGATTCCTCAACGATAGTGTCCCTCGTGGCTGGTTCCGTACCTTCAGCCGTGGTCCGCGTGCTTGTCTCGGCCAAGACCTCGCTATGGATGATATGCGTGTGATTCTGCTGCTTACAGTACGGGATTTTGACTTCGAGTGCGCCGGATTAAAACCGAACCCGAAGCCCAGGGCGACATTCATGGATCTCGACACTGTATACGGCGACATTGTCTTCCCGGAGCTGGCGATGGAGGCGAAGCCTAGAGGCGGTATGATGATGACTGTTAGCGAGAAAACGGCTAGTTGACATGGAAACATGAAATGAGAATTATAGAATATAGATTCAATATAAATGCACTCAACTCGATGGTATACAGTAGGGAGGCAGGTACTTAAGAGAATAATTTTGGCGGTTAGCATTAAGTTATGCCATGGGATCTTTCGGCGAGAAATCGCACGGAATAGGCATCATAGCAAGTTCACTGTGGCCAGATAAACAAGCCAGATCGCTTTCCAATAAGAGAACGTGTGGTAAATGCCTTCAATTCAGATAAGCTATACTAGCAATCTAAGAGCCTTCAGCTTCGAATGCCACGTCTAGATATTACCAATATCCTGTATCCAAATAGTCGCCAAGTCGTAATCCTAGCAACTCCGTGTAGCGATCGTAAGAACAAAAGGGTATCATCCCCCACCGAAGTCCATGGTATAACGTCCAAAGAGAGAACGTGGTCGGGTTCATCTCAAAAGCAAGACTTAGTAGCGCCGGGTTTACTCTAACTCCCAAAATCCAATATGCTCCAGGCCTCCAAAATCCGGGGTATCAATGATCGTAGAGAATAAGATACGAAAATGAAGATGCTGGTCTCTCACAGGCTTCTTATGCCGCTTTCCCACACCGTCCGTGTTATACCCTCTCCGTAGGTGACACGGGGGATACATTCATGATGCTGTCCTCGTCGTCGTGTCTATCGCGCACAATGGTGGCGCCAAATGTGCTTCCCAGGCTGCTCTGCGGAGTAATGACCGGAGCCGGCATTGTAACTGCGGGACCCGGGCCGCCAAGTTCCCAGCTGCCAACGCGCTCGTGTCTTACACCAGTTTTGGCAATCGATACATCGTGATCCGACGCCATCTTCTCGGCCCCCTTAAAGCCACCTAGGCTACTTTGACGTCGAATAGCTTCAGACGGGCCCTTGCGGCGAATACGAACCCCGCCAAATACGAAAGCTGTCACGGCTGCGAGACCGAGAACAGCGAGCGCGATCACTGCCCCAATTACACCGGCTACTGCTGGCGAGAGCGATGCATTGGGATTACCGCTCTCACCACTACCCGATAATGAGGGCGAATTATCTGAGCTGTGACTGAGCGCGGCGCAGAACAACGTCACAGACCCGCACATATTGCACCAAGTCGAAACGTCCTGAACAGAGAATTTAGCCATCTCGGTCTGGAAATCCGACCAGCGCATCCGCGCCTCCGAATTGCCACGGCCGAACAGTGGGTACTCCGTCATCGGGGAATCGGCATCAGTGCCATTGCGGTACAAGAAGCGCACCCACGCATTCTCCTTAGTAGGATACCGCGCATCGTCGTCGGTAGTGAAGACCTCAAACACCATCGCGGCACCCGGGTTCGGGATGCGGCGGAACATGCGCGACGACGCCGTATTCGCGATATCAGACAGCGCGAAGAACGCCAGGAACGGCTCGTAGGACCCGAACATCAGCGTCATCTTATTCGCGGACCCGCCCGACGAGATGTGCGCGGACAGCTGCGAGACGATCTTCGCGGCTAGCATGCGGCCGGAGATGGCGCGGATCATGTCGCCCTCTTGAGCCCCCGACGCGGATAGGTTGCCGTTGAGGTCGAACTGCTGGGTGTCCGCGAAGTTACGCAGTATGGCCAGGCGGTTGACGTTGAGTGCGTCGCGTACGGAGGCGTCGTGGTCGTACTCGTATTGTGCGTAGTCGTACAGGTCGTACGCGTAATCGAAGTTGAGCATGGAGTTGGCAAGCGTGTTCGGGAACACGTCCGCCCACGTCTGCTCGTAGAAGTTGAGTGTCGCGTCGTAGGTATCCTGGTACGTCGCGCTGTTCTTGAAGTCGTTGCCGGACGACCAGTATTCTGCGCATGCCACGTGCCCCTCGAACCTGGTGGTTTCGTGAGCATTTCGGGGGGTCTCATAGGATTGCGTTCGGCTTACCAGACAGAGTTAGGATCTGTGGGCGGGACAGTGAGAATGTTGGGATACTGGTAACCTCCTAGAGGGTAGTTGACCATAGTCCCGTTAGCCAATATGGAGGCATTGTTACCACCATTATTAAAGGCGAACTCTTGAGTAACTGGAGGATATAAGCCTTGCAAGAATGCTAGAGCACCTCCAACTACGAAGCCATCTGTGCTACTGTAGATAGCTATTTGACTGTTGTCGAGAGCTTGCCGCTCTATGCCGTTGATAGGCGAGTTCGTCGTTATAGCATTGTCTTCATCTGATAGGTTAGAACTTGATAGATATCGAGCTCGAAAGAGCGATCCTTGAGAATAGAGCTGTTGCGCTCCTAGCGGAGTCAAGCTGGGCACGAGCTGGCCTTGCAATGGTGTACGCTCGCCATAGAGAACATATGCGAATGAGGCCCAGACGGTCTCGTTGGCGGACTGAGCTAAGGCCTCGCTCACAAGAAAGAAGGCGGCAGCTAGTGCCCTCAGTGAAAGCAACGCCATTCTTCGAGTTAGATTGAAGATTGTCACCCCTTCTCATATAACCCACGAAAGGAGCTAAAGACCAAAGTAAGATCGAATCCAATTTACAATGGCGAATGCATGTAAGAAGAAATCCACGAGCTATCGAGCTCGAGCGGACAAAGGAGGGGTAATGAGAGAATCAGACAAAGGGACATAAGCCCATCTAACCTGAGCTACATTCAAGCCTTGCTTACCTCTACGGGAGCTTGCAGATACACCAACCTGATGTGTGCATACATGGCTGCCGATGACACCAGATAGCGTGCCCATTTGATCAAGGGTCCGTCATGGCATGCCACTAGATAACACCGGCGCGGTCAGCTTATGCCATATAGCAAGCCACTTCTCTCCCCAACGTGCGTAGAAAGCCGCGGGGGAGCTTGTGAACTCTCGCCCGGGAACGGCGGGGTAGCTTAGTTGGTGGGCAGAAGCAGAAGCACGCAAGATAAGAGTAAAGTAGGGAAGGCTTGGCATAGCTCTTTTGGGAACTTGGGGCTGGGAGCTATCATCGGATGAGCTGTTACCCCTGTCGATTCCCGAGAGATAGAGCTCTATCATAGGCTCGCTAGCATGCTTGTAGTAGCGATCTACCCTATGTACATCTAGATGTGTCGAAGTGGCTGCACGCAGGTCCCCGCGAGATACGCAGCGGAAAAGTATCGCTTGCGGATGTTGCCCTGTTCTTTGATAGATGGGAGCCCGGATTTAGGATTTTCGACAATCATCGGTATAACAAGCGGGCTCTTGTCCTTCGTAGATCGGGCGGGGTTGTATCACTATGGCGGTCGCCTGCCCGGCCTGATGAGTATTTAGAAGCGGACTTGAAGCGGTGCCACAACTTAAAACAGAGGACGGGCGGACACAGCAACGGCCAGGTAAGACATGACCCCACACGCAATTATAAGCTTGAAGAAGACCAGTATTGGGGAATGAAACAGGTTTGTACGGCGGAGGGATGCAGTGAAATTGCTTCAAAGGGTAGACTTACATAGGATGTCGCGTGTTTCCTAATACTCACTCTATCAACTCAAGACCAATTACAAGCTCATTGTTCATAATTAGTAAATGATTTGGAGTTATTCCTTTGGAATGACCTCGCTGCTGTTACCCATCAATGGAACTAGTATGAAAAACTGGACTTCGTCACTCAAGTCCAAATTATCAAATAGTAGACCTTGCAAGAATGAGGACTTCAAGTTATCCATAATATTATTATCGACTTATCGTGAAACATTAAAGCAACATTCATTATCATTACTGATAAATATTATCGAGTTTGTATCGTCTATTGCTATCGCAAGCATTTACCAGCACCGATGATTCATTATGGCCCCATCCCGCAGGGACCAAGTTATGGCTCGATCCCCGGGACAAGAATTGGGTTCTGAGCTGTCGGTGTGGAGGCGAAATTCTTTGCTTATTCCCGGAATGCTACAGGGACTCGATGCCGCCCATAATTTCCACGAAACCGGGTCCCCGCGACGAATTTTCAACATCCGATGCCTTGCCGTCGCGGTGACATACAAAGTGCAAGATAATCCATGGAAGTTATATGGGTAGGTGATCACGTGGGCGGCATTTCTGCCGCCATTGTTATATAAGCGACGGTAATGGTGAGAATAAGTCGCCGACGGGCGGACATATAGTCCGCGTCCAATGCAGCTATGAGATATTCGAGCAGGCTACCAATAGGCCACGCATGACAAAACGAAGTGATTAAATCGCGATATAACGCTAGTTTCTCTCACTTATTACATCCTTGAGGAATGATCCTAGTTATAGACTAGCGAGCGTGATATTTCTAGGAGACTTCACACCAAAACCTAAATGAGTCGGTTGCTGAGATCATCCTCTGCGACGCTATCGCTATATCCATCATAAATAGTCCCCAATTGGTAACTGTACTGTCTGAGCTTGAGGATAAAAAGCGGACGAATCCCACGGGATAGCAACATGGCCGAAAACAGCTTGCTTTGCTCCCCAGTATCTGGTTATATTTCTCTATTTGGCTTACCTACCTAGGAACTACGAGTAATGGCGAAAGGATCTATTCTGGTCACTGGCACGAATGGCGGACTGGGATCCGCTATAATCCGCCAAATCGTCGGTCGACCGTCCTTGGCGCAGGACTACCACGGCCTCTACACCGTACGCAAAGTCGAGACAGCTGATGCCGCGAAGAAAGCACTTCAGGGCGCCGCCAAGGTGAACCATAAATATGACCTCATTCCCCTAGACCTAGCGAGTCTCGACAGCGTGCGTAAGACCGCAGCAGACATCAATTCGCGGGTTGCTAGCGGCCAACTACCACCTATTCGTGCCCTGGTTCTCTCTGCTGCGTACCAGGAGCATGAGGCGCACGACTTCACCAAGGATGGCTTTGATATGACATTCCAGAGCAGTTACCTTTCACACTTCCTCCTGACCCTATTACTTCTTCAAAGCATGGATAAGGAGAAAGGTCGAATCGTAGTTCTTGGCAGCTGGACCCACGAGTAAGCAGCCACCATCCGCCTGATGAACACGGGGTCTCAAATCATACCCAATTGAACTGAAATTTTGACTGACTTGCCCTAGTACTGCCGACGCTAGGAATACTGTTGGTCCCTTTGGGGATAGTTACAAACCCGAAGAGTTCCATCAGATCTTCTCAGAAAAGGACGGTAGTACAGAACCGATTGCCAAGGGCAAATGGGGTATCCGCTCAGGATGGACGGAAGACCACTCCGCGGGCATGAGGCGGTACGGAGCCGCGAAGCTATGTGAAGTCATGATGATGTGAGTATCTTAGTTCTAACTTACCTAGTACCTACCCGGCGTTTTTTCATCTAGCCAACCGCGTATCGCACAAATTGAAATTGACACTTTCCCAGGCGCGAACTAGCCCGGCGTCTCCCCAAAGACCCGCAACTGTCTAAGATCGCAACACTCGGCCTGGACCCGGCGGCGATGCTGAGCCGGATCACGCGGCGCAGCAGCCTGTTTAACAACTGGTTCGTGCGCGTGGTGGTCATGCAGCTCATCGGCCCACCGTTGGCGGCACTCCTGACCTGGTGGAACCCCAACGGCGACTTGCGCACGACGTCCAAGTCGGCCGCGGACGTGCTGCGCGCGTGCTTCGACACGGACCGCGGCCTGGGCGAGTACCCGAACGGGATCTACCTCAATGGCGACGCTATCTCGGATGTGGGGGCCGAGGCGAAGGACGAGACGAAGTGTCGTCGCTTGTGGAGCGATAGCCTTGGGTATGCGAATATTAAGGAGGGCGATACCATTTTGGCGGACTGGCGATGAGATTGAGAGTGAGGGTTGGTGAGTTATTTGGAATGGGTACGGGTAGAAATTGTATAAATTAGAATGAGATTAAAAACGGCTCGATCGGCCGAGTATTGAGTATTTGCGTTATACATACAGGTTGTGTTGTACAACGACCACCATGACCACGGAACTTCCGAAGTCGGCTTCTCCCCATCCATCGAGCAACCCATACTTGCCGAGCAGTAATAAATGTGTGCCGCCTGGTCGGTATCGAGAGAGGCCTTTACCGCAGCCGGAGACGAGGTTGGCGCTCCAGACGTGTCACGTCCCAGCGCAGATCTGTAGGGACCGTCGTAGTTCGGATGCATTTCGTGCATTCCTCGTATACACAACAGCTACGAGGTTGGTATAGAGTGCAGGGCGCCGAGAGTTGGGGGAGGGACCGGTCGTCTGCAGCCTTGCTGTGCCACTATGAGAACGTTACATGTGTGGGGTTATAGATTGCGGCTATATTGGAGACGTAGGGTCCGTCACGGCGTCACCTGCTTCCTGTATTCCTGTATGGTTGCTTTTATAAAGAGTCCAGCCGTTCTTCCGAGTAACGGGATGGTGCAACCACAATCATGTCATCATTATGTGCTCAAGGGGACCATCCGTGTTTGTCCATCAAGTGGGTATAGTTCGTCCCTGAATTCCCGTCCCCTAGCTGGGGTTTGGGGAGATTTAGGATAGATCTCTGTTTTTTTGCTTTAACCCCCGGAATCGTTATGGCAATCTGGTAATGAGATTTGAAGCTTTCCCTATTTCGCTATTTAACCGCGTTCGCAAGTCATGACGATCTACCAAAAAGCAACAAAATGGCTAACTCATAATATTGCGGTTAAAGTCGTGGCGCGTGACCGACGGCGCAGATCTTGGGGAAACCATGCAATATAGGCCGCGCCCGTACCAACCAGGTAGGTAGAACCAAGCTCGTCTCATGTAGATTCTCTGCTCGTAGAAGCCGGCTCAAGCTGAGCAGCCTATTGGTCTAGCCCCGTCGTATGGGGTACCCAGAACAACCGCGTGCAGCACTGATTCGACGTTCCGTGCGCTATGCAGCGCCGAGGATGCATCCTATTCAGCTTACCAGATTTTCGTAAAGAGAGCCTCGGAAATTTTGTAAATCTCCCCGTAAGGGTTTCTAGGCGGGTAGGGTATCCAGTAATGTCATCACCGGGCGACAGACTTATGTCCGGGCGGATGGAACCCGCACCTTTCTGAGTTGTGAGCTTTCTCTTCGGAGGCGACGGACGATTCGGCCTACAACAACTCGACGATGGCGCTTCTCAAGCTGCTCATCATAGGCTTGTTGCCATTCCTATGCCTTTCGTCCTCGCTGCGGGATCTGGGACCGAGGGTGAAGCCGTCTAGTGGATACAGATTCCACAACTCCACGGGTGGCAGACATATTAGAGCTAGACTTCAATCTCGCAAGGTGAATAATGTCACTGGTGGCGCTGTATCTACGTATACGACGCCGACACCTCCGCTCTCCGCACGATCGCCGCGAGAACCATTAGCGAGATATGGATCTGGTATTGTGTACATGTTGGAGCGTACGTTTCGGGCCCTTGATGAGTATAGCATGGCAACTAATATCATTACGTAGTTGCTCTTGGTACTCCTGGGCAGTTGATCTCCGCTATTCTCGATACCGGATCGTACACGCTGCTCGTGGACCCGGACTGCAACCAAGCGGCAGACCCAACAGCTTGTCGAACGTATGGGTACTACGACACGAAACAGTCGTCCACCGCTCGAAGCCTCAACGGTTGGTTCGCTGGGCAATTTGGTACGGGTTACATGCAAGGAGTGTGGTACAGCGATACAGCATATGTTGGACTGGATAGTGCGTGTTACCTCTTCCCCCACGACCTAGAATATGTCGTGAATTGTCTAATACTAAGATCAGACTTACCTCTTCCGAATCTGAGAGTCGGCGTAAGCAAATTTAGTGAATATATTTGGGCTGGTGTGTTGGGCGTTTCATACGGCAAGGCATGGAATACCGGATATCAAACGTTATTGGACCTCCTTGTCTCACAGAGCTATATTGAAGTACCAATATTTAGTCTAGGTGTTGGGTATCAGGGCGGTGGTAGTCCGAGTGAGTCTTCGCCGTCTTGCCGCTAACCCATCTTAGCAGAACAGCTGAGCAGACTGACATCGCCTAGGTGATATAATCTTTGGAGGAGTGGACAGGAAGAAGTTTCGAGGATATCTCGAACCGCTCGAAGTCTATCCGTACCCAGAACAGCAACTGAAAATGTATAATCAAGTAGGGTAAGGATATATCAGCTGAGCATCGAGAGCAATCGAAGAAGCTAACATATGCTGAACTCACGAAGCTATCGGGTGAACTTGACGTCTTTAGCGGTTACGCCTCCAGGAAGCAGCGAAATCATGCTGACGGACAGCAATTTCGAACGCAGTGTATTGATCGATTCCGGATCGACATATACTTACCTCGAGCCTGACATGGTTGCTACGATCGCGAATGCTTTGGGCGCGTATCAGGACGAGCAAGGAGTCTATCGCGTGCCTTGCGATAGGAGAGATTTGGACGGTTCTGTGAATTTCGGATTCAACTTCTTCAATATAATTATACGGGTTAATTACGCCGATTTCATCGTCGACTTCGAAAGTTACTGCGCCCTGGGGGTCCAACCTACGGATAGCTTAAACTCAACATGGGTGCTTGGCACAAGCTTCATTCGAGCTGCATATCGTAAGTACCTGTGAAGGCTCCGAGATGGTTCAGGTGGGCAGAATACACTAACATACAGTTCATGTAGTCGTGTTCGACCAGCAAAATGATGCTGTTTGGATTGCGCAATATTTCCCGTGTGGCGACCCTGACATAATCGACCTCACTAAGGATGCTGGTAGACAGCTGTGGATAGAGGTTACGGGTTTATGTTGATGAAAAAAAAACAAGAGGGAAAAACACTAGGGCAGCGGACCGGGACGTCGACCCGATATAATGAGCTTGGTAATGCGACTGGTTTTGCATATACCGAGCCAAATTCACTACTCGGGGATGATTCCTAGTAGATTGAAGGCCAAAGGAAAAACGACGAATATAACGCCGCAGAGCACTGAATTATATCTATGGTGATGCGCAGCTCTAAATATCCTCTGCATAAATAGACTTTGAATATTGAAATATCGGATGTTATTCTTCGATTATGCACTAGACATCTGGTCCTCGAACATCTTCGCTTAATGGGCCTTGCCTTGTCCAAATATTCATCTATAAGAGTTAGTTCAGCGTGTACGAACGAATATTGGGCGATCGCAGTGGATGGATGGGATTGTAATAGACACTGGGCGAGACTTACCCCTATCTTCGATCCACTAGTGACCGGTAAACCAGCGTGCAGCGTCCGCTGGTCTCCCGTGCCATCCTCATTCAGGTTCTGCCAGAAGACAGCGTTTCCAACTAGAGGTCGGAACGTGACACCGTTCTCCCAAGGCTCATCGCAATCAATAAACTCACACCATCGTTCATCGAGGGGAGCGGACACCATAGGAAAATTGGTTCCACCGCCCGTTATGTCGTCCGACGCGTGTACGTATGCGAAGAACGAGCTGAGGCGGTTACCGCCCATCGCAGAGGTCGCATGCGCCGCGTTCGTGTACCAGTCCGTGTGGAAGTGGTACCGCTCCCCGAGCCCGTATTTGACTAGTTGCAGCGGCTCTAGGTGTGTTCGTGGCACGTCAAAGCCCTGAAATAGCAGTGCGCGTTCCTCGATACAGCGTACTACGGCATCGCGGGGTACGTTAGTTGACTGCGATGTCCGCGTCTGTCGCAGCCCCTGAGCACCTGACGCATCGGCGACGGCTGAGTGCGAGAAGGTGTCCTTTCTATAGAAGTGTCAAAATTTCATCTCATCTCATACCTTAACCGAAGAACAGATATGCGCAATTACTCACGTTGCTGCCAGTAGATGTTCTCGCTCCTCAGCTGTGATGAAATTCGGTAGGTATATAACTAATGGTGATTTGGATACTATGTGGCTCTGATAAGCGGGGTGTTTGCAGGTATAATCGCCTGAAGTCATTGGTTTCTGGGCGCCGCCATCATTCTGATGGTGACTATGTGCGCTGGCCGAGCCAGCAGCAAGCGTTAGTAGTAGTGCGTATTTTGCTGATTTCATCGTGGACACGTCGATTGATCACGAGAGAGTAAATGAAAGAAATTTCGTCACTGACGAGAATCTCAAGAGAGGATCCTCTTAGATCACTAGCGATGCCATCGTAAGGGGAACATGCAGAGTTGAAACATCAATTGTTTGTGCAGAAGGAAGCTCCCCCTGTTCAGCGTCGCAGCGACCCCTAATTCTGGCTGCTGAGTGGAGAGCTCTAGTGCAGATCCAGGGTCACGGAGTCGTCCATCGTCAGATCTAGCCCCTGATCTGCAGGGTAGCTCAGCTAGCAAAGCCTAGCATACAGCTGCTTGGTATTGTATTTGACCCCGCGAATCCCCGTTCGCATCGAATCGCGACGTCGTCGCTTGAAAAAAGACGACATCCAATATGATGAAGATCAGAAGTATAACATTTTTAATATCCCTTTTAGCTGGCTCAGCAGTAGCCTGGGACCATACTAATGAAGATGAATTTCGTCGGGCCATCTCGGGCCATAACCATGCTCTAGTTGCCTGTAAGTTATTGCCTACAATATACCAAAAGGCTACACATGCTAATCCTCTATCCTTGAAAACAGTCATAGAACCTTCAACGTAAGCTACATTCGTTTTAGCGATGGCACAAATAGGAGACTGATAAGTGCCTTATTAGAGCTGCTAGTCAAGCTTTAGAATCGGAATGGGCGATTGCGACGGAATCAGATAAAAAGACTCTAATGAGCATCGATTGTTCATCCGTCGGTACTTTATGCCAGGAGTTCGGTATCATCTCATATCCGGCACTCCGATTTTTCGATGGCCATGGGAAAACGACGCCGTACCGAGGCCCTAGAAGGGCGTCCTCGTAAGCCAATCTATTTCCTTTCGGAATATCCTCACTCGTACGACCTGCTGACATTTCGATCAGTATCCTCTCATACCTAAAGCGCGCGCTGCGCCCTTCAATCACAACACTAGACTCCGAGGCAAAAATCACCAGCTTCCAGTCGAGCGACGACCACGTCGCAATCGCGCGGATCAACCCGCAGGACGCGCACGTGAAAGACGCATACGCCAAGCTCGCGGCCCAATACAAGGACCGGCTGTCCTTCGGGACGGCGAAAACCAAGGGCGCGACAACGCTATCCTGCTTCAACAACGCGGATGGCCAGCAATTCAGCATCTCGGATCTGAGCGCCATTGACGCGCTGCCCAAGCTCATCGCTACCTGCCTCGAGCCCGTGATCGGCGAGTTCACGCGCGTCAGCGAGATGAAGTATCTGCAGTCTGGGAAATCGCTTGTCTTTTTCTTCACGACCTCGCCTGCGGAGCACGATGCGTATGTCAACGCGATGCGCTCTGTGGCTAAGATGTACAAGGAGTACCTACTCTTCGTAACCGTGGATGCGGACGAGTACGGGGATCTTGCGGCACCGCTGGGGTTGGTGCCGGGGCGGTTCCCCGCGCTCTCGGTGCAGAACCCGATGTTTGGGCAGGTGTTCCCGTATCCCCGGAGCAAGGATATTACACCGGAGGCCGTGGGTGGGTTTTTGATGGATATTGTGCAGGGGAAGGTGAAACCGTGGGATGGGACGATGAGTGCAGATGATGGAGAGGCTGGACACGGGCATGATGAGTTGTAGCGCAGAATATCATATTATTCAAAGGGGCGAAGTATACGAGCATGACGAGGTGAGGACTTGTATTATCCAAAAATTTGTAGAATAGGAGGGGCAGAAATGCTACTGGTGATTCAAGTGCTAACCCCCTTATCAATCATTTTACTCTTTTCCATAGTCAACGATTATCTGAGACAAGTGTCCTTCTGGCCTTCATCCTATGGACTGATCCTCTACGGCAAGCTCAAGAAAAGTTCCAGGAGCTTAGGATAATCCGGAGCACTATAATTACACATGTTAGCACAACTCTTTAGTGGAACAAGTACGGAACACATACCCCATGCCCGTCACCGGATCCCAACCCTCAATAGCCGGGAACCCCGTCGTCCTGCACGCGCGGTTATCGCCCTTGACAATATCCTTGAAGACTTCAGGATGAGAGTACTACACCGCGAGTAATTAGCAAACCACTTCACCTCCACGATAAAATCCGTATGAATTTTCAGAAACTCACCAACACCTGATGGATAAACCCAACGGGTTTCTTCCCCACCGCCAACCTCTCCTCATTAATCAACGTAACCACCGCGCCCCACAGCGGCGCCGAAGCCGAGGTGCCGCCAATCCGCAACAGCTCGCCGCCGCTCGAAATCACGAAGTGGTCGCCGTTCGCCGAGACATCGGGGTACGCGCGGCCGAGCCTATTGAACCGTCCCGCGCCCGCCGTCACGGGCGTGTAATTTCCACCACCCCCTTCGTACCCCGAGAACGACAGGTTCGCCTTCTCGAGGTACCCCGCTACGATGTCCTTTTGCCAGTCGGGTGCGGGGTAGATATTCGAGAACCCGCCGCCGGAGCGGAAGCGGTCGGTGGCTTCCTCGGGGGTCTCGCCGGGGGTTCCGCCTGTCTGTAGGACCGTGGACCCGACCGTTAGAATGTACGGGCAGGTGGCGAGGAACTGCGGGTTGAACACGTCGCGCGCGGGGCCCAGACAGCCGGATGGCGCGGACGGCGAGGGGAAGCTGCCTACGCCGTCGTCGCCCGAAGAGATGATGATGGTGGATCCTTGCAACCCAAGCTTCATAATCTCGGCGCACTGCCGCTGCTGGTACGAGGGCGGCAGGTCGATCTCCGCCCCGCTGTACGAGATGCTGATCACGTTGGTCGGCTTGTACACGCCGCACATTAGTTGCCCGCTGTATCCGGCCCGGTCGTGCGGGTTCGGGTATACGGGGTCCCGACATTCCGGTCGCTTGCAGTTCCCCGTCTCGCCGAAGGCTTCGAATGTGCAGTAGCTACCGTCGATGGCGTTCCACAGGTCTAGTTTAGGCTGTTAGTGGAAGTGGGAGGCGATAGGCGGTAGGGATGATAAGAGTCGTGGTGGTCTTACTGTTGAAGAATCCCGTATACGCTGCCGGGTCGGTCTGGTATATACTCTGATACCACTCGTCATCGACCTGATACAGCACGGTGTCTTGAGGCCAGATCAAGCCATACGCCATCTGGAAGTCTAGGTTTGCCTCCGAACCGGCTAGCCGCAAGCTTGTGGTAGGTCCTTGGCCTCCATCCACGGAGAAGAGTTCGGGGTGAGTACCATTCGGAATCTCACTGTCTATTATTAGCGGCTTGCCCATAGAAATTGGACCTCCGATATCTAGGTCTAGTATTACCTTGTGAAACTCCAGAAGTATTTGTCAAGATCGTATTGGGTGTAGTGCTGTCCCAGAGATTGGAAAATTCCCATTCTGTTATCCGGGTGATTCTTGGTTCCCTTCGGGATACCGTAAAGCGCTATGGCTATTAGCTCACGCAAACATCGTTGAGATGGACGAACCTACACCTAATGCAATCCGAAGTGACATATTCGTCGCAACCGCCGGGTAGCGTGTAGTTACCGCTCGCTACACCCGCAGGCTGAACAGAGCTCGTCATCTGCGAGAGACCATGTTTGCTCCTATCGCTCATGAGATTTGCAACCTCACTTTCAGAGATCTTCTGGCTGAGGCGAGGGCTAGGACGTCTATTCTTATCCTCCCTCTTTTTCGATGCGGACTGCTGGGTGTTGCCGTAGCCCATCAACTTGATTCCAGGGGTAATGTAATCGATATGCTCCTGGACGTGTTTCGGTATGTGGTATCTCGTGGAAAGTTAGCCCGCAATGCCTGTAACGATTCCATACCGCACTCACTCTTCACAGGCAATGTTTTTTACTCCAGTGTCCATGTGCTCCCACACATCGTAGTCTGCCATTAGCAAGTCTTCCACCTGGTTAACTGGGGCGTCGAATTGTACCCACTGCCATATAAATAATTAGAAAAGAGGTACGACTGCTTCGATATGATGTAAGTGCGTAGCTTACTTGTTTGTTGCTGGACTGTGAGATGGTGCTGGAGGGAATGCCCGCCTCAATGAGCCAATCTTTCACTGCGTTGAAGCTAGCCGTGGCGGGCTCAAAGAATTTTACAACCTCTTCTGCCGAGAGGTGTTTACCATATTTCCCCGATTTAGGATCCGATCTTTGCAATTATTAGCTATATTGAAGTCATACACCGAGCAATAAGAACAATCGCACATTTCCATTAATAGATCATGTCCCGATTGAAGATTCTGTTGTTTCAAGCCTATGCGCATAGGCAACAAAGCATCCGGGAGAGCCCTCTCCACCTTCGTCCATGCTCTTGCTTGTATCTCTGTTCTCTTCTCGTGCTGGGTATGTGTATCCGGGATACTGCGTTTCGATCTCAATGACCCAGCGCTATGCGACTTATGAAAAGGAGGCGCGGCAAGCACTTCCACTGCGGCCAAGCCCAACACGGCAATAAAACTGAAGAGCTTCATATTGGCGGCCACTCAGGAGGAAAACGGGAAGGCCGACGTACGCGAGATACACGCGACACGCGAGGAGTTCGAGAGACGTCGGAACCTCATATTATATCAGCACAGCTATATCAGCTAGGCTCCGTTCCGGATGTGGGGATGGTGTGTGAGGACATCATAGCGATCTTCGTGCCGAAGGGGCCTTCGGCATTAATCGAGCCAAGGCTGAAAATATATGGTCGCCACCTTCACTGGCCACGGGTAAATGTGTATGTGAGATAATTAGCTAGACCTTGGTCTTCTTCAAGGCCTACGTCTGGCTGATGCTTATCCGGGGGTGACATTGGAGTATCTGGAGATTTGCTGGTAAATGTAGCTTCTGGATCTCACCACGAGTCTGGTTGGAATTTAAGAGCTTCTAGGTGTTGAAAAGCTGCGCGCACAACCCACGAAACGTATTGGGGTGCTCCTGAGGCTCCTAAAATGAAGCCACAGGGCTTTCTCAAAGCGAAATCGGCCACCATATTAACGGTTGGCATCGGGACGACTACCATGGCCTAGTTGAATATTACCCTAGTAGATGATAGAACCGAGAGACGGGCAAGTGGAGGTTGGGATGCGAGGTTTTGATTAGATCCTGCATGATTTAGATGTCATTTACTTTAAGTTGAAGATCATGAGCGTTGATTGCCTTGATCGTTATTTACCGGACCGCGTGGTATATAACCGGCGCTTATAAAATCACTATGGACTGTGAAGTGTGCAGCAGCAGCCCCCCTCGCACTTAAATTAACGAAAACAAGGCGTACTCCGCGGCGCTTATGGACCCTTAACACCCAGCCCTTATTTTCCGCTTTCACTAGGATCTGGGTAGAGATGAAGCTCACAAAAGTATTGAAATCGGTCTCGTGATTCGTAGGAACCACTACTCCCCAGCTACGACCGGGAACCCCGAGCGTAGGATTTGAGGGTAGGTGATGCAATGGATCTAACGCTCTACGGTGACTTTATTTCTTTCTTTTTTTCGATTACAATCGCGAATCTCCGATGCATTTGGTAGGGAATCTCCAGCAGGACCACGCTTATCCCAGGGCACTATCTTAGTCAAGAGCGTCGTCGATGGGCATCATGAAGGGCGCGGGCATGTTACTGGTAGTAAGAGGACAACGCTTGATGTTATCGTTAACCAGGTAATCATTGACCTTATCGCCGAGAGTGCCATCACTGAAATTTTGCCCCCTGACTGGTTCCTGAAGATACCAACATTCCCCGACCAGTGTGTCTTTGTCCTTTCCGCATATCCAACCAGAAATATTGGCACGATCCAGGTCCGTCGCCTTCCGGATCTCTGGGAGAAGCACCCGCCATGAAGGACTTCTAAGATAAATGTTCGATAGACATAATTCCTTCAGAGTATCTTTGTGTCTTCTCAGCATTGACGTCATATCCTGTCGTTGTTCGCAGATAATCCTGTCCAGGAAGAGACTGTGTAGGTGTGCCCACCTATGCTTCGGTTCCATTATGTCCTCAAGCCTAGCACAGCAGCGAAACGCTTTCGAATCTACCGTGAAGGCGACGTGAAGGGTCCGTAATTGCGAGAGTGATTTGATGAAGTCACGCAGCAGTCCCGTTCTGATAATCCGTTGGCGTTCGCGAACCTCGTTACCGTCAATAATGAAGTCATCCGTAGAGTCATCCGTAGAATTCTCAACCAGACGAGTGTCTATACACAGTTTAAGGCATGTGAGATTTTCATAATAATAGAAAGAGCTTTTGAATTCAGTAGGCGGCATTTGGAAAAACCGCCAACTAAGCGCGCCGGCGGATAGTTTCTTCAGCTTGATGTCGGCTTCGAAGACAGCAGATAGGAGGGAGTTGAGCTGCCGGCAGCCCGAAGGCCATAATTCATCATAGGGGGGGGACAGGCATCCCCGGAAGGGGGTTTTTGATTGGTAAGGCCAGAACCGGTACTGGCATGACATGGTAATTTCTCGGAGGGAGGAAAAGCGCGAGATGACCTCCCTAATACAAGTGATGTCTTCATCATTCTCCAAGATCTTTTCTTGTTGATCTATGGCGGTCTCATACTTCTTGTAGAGTTTCTCAAGCCGTGAGGTTATAATACTTGACGAAAGTGGTTCATTGTCCTCCTCGACAATATACTCCTTGCCGTCTTGGATAGTAGATTGATTCCAGAGTTCATCCCAGGATCTCTTGGGCATTTCTAAGGTATGGCCAACATAAACTAGCGAGTGGACATATTTAGATGCAATAGGATGCAAGGAAATATGTCGAAGCATGTTAAGGTCACCCTTGTGAAGATAGAACACGACCTCGCGAAATGCGAAGCAAGCACCAACATCTGCGAACGCCCTGCAGCATAATCGGAACCTGCGTACATCCTCGATATTAAGAAAAGAGCAGATATGGCATAGTATCTCCGGAATCATGGTAATCATCGTCGCAAGACTCGTGTGAAAACCGAGTGGCTTTAGTAGGTCACAAGGTTAGCTTGTCGTGACGGATCGGGGTGGAATAAAATTTTGGTAGAATGATCGATATCTTGAAGCTTCCTAGAAGTACAAGTGGCATGTACCTACTAGGCAATTATTGTGCTACAGACTAATGTGTAGATGAGATGACGAGTTGAATGTTGAAGAGTAAAAAGGGTGGTTCGAACGTTTGAGTTGGAAGATTTGAAGTGGAAGTGAAAGTGAACGCTGAACAGGCTTGAGAATCGTGAGAGATGCCAGGGAGCGAACCTTGCGCAGTAGAATGACATGACATTTAATTGTAAGACCCACAACAAGCTGCTATCAATATTGATACAGGATGGTATAAATTAATACATCCAGATAAGAACGTGCACAAGGAATTGAGTGGGAGGTTAACATGCATTCATAAGCGGAAGAGTGTTCATGTAGTCGATTCGCATAGCTTCAACTTTCAAGTGGATATCTATCAGCACTTAATCGGCTCCTTGATTGCCCTTATAACATAATTCGTCCCTATCCCATGAGCTCACAGCCTTCCCTCACAACTCCGACCACGGCGCCTGTCTGAATAGCCTCGCTTCCACCAGCAGAGACTCTATATTCTATCTCCGCCAGGCCATCGAGCCATCTAATCATGGCTTCGGGTTTAACTTCCATCTTCGCCAATTGCTCTGATAAGGCTGTGATGATATCTGCTAGCGCGAGGCCGTTGGCAACTTTCAATGTGTTGATCGTTGAGAGACAGGTAGTTACATCACTAGTCGCGAGTAGTGTGCTAGCAATTTTCGTGATCGCGTCTGGAGGCGGGGCTGCTATACAGTTATAGATAGTTTCTGTCGTGATTGTTTCGCGAATAATATCTTTGTCCGGTATTTTCGGTGCATCCTTGGGTTGCATCGGTGTACCTAACTAAACGTAAGTATAATGTAGAAGGATCGGCGAAGACCGGAAGGACTAACTAGATGCGTGGCAAGCTTGGAGCACATTCAGAGCTCGTCGCATGTCGCCTTTGCTCAACTTGACTAGAGCATCTGTAGCTTCCCCCGAGATTTTGACGCTCTCCTCGATAATAACCTTGTCTACCAAAACCCGAATATCATCTTCTTTTAGAGGGCTAAACCTGAAGCGCGTACATCGAGAGAGCAGCGCGGGGGAAAGCTTGTGTGTGTAATTGGCGATGATACAGAATCGCGTGTTTGCCGTATATTTCTCCATGATTCGTCGTAGAGCCATCTGAGCAGTGTTGGTCATCGCGTCGGCCTCGTCCAGGATAATCAATTTGTAGCTCGCCATACCACCGGGACGTGATGCGCCTCCCATAGCAAAGATCTGTTTCGTCGATGCGAACGTCTTAATCTGTTCGCGCACAACGTCGATACCTCGATCATCTGAGGCATTCAGTTCGAGAACCATCTGTCGCATATTATCCGCCCCGTAGATTCGTCTCGCCAGCGCTAATATGGTAGATGTCTTGCCCGTTCCCGGAGGACCGTAGAGAAGGAGATGTGGTAATCGGTTGGAATCGACAAACTTATTAATGGTAGCTAGGATATCTTGGTGGCCCGAAACATCATCTAGTGAAACAGGTCGATATTTCTCAACCCTGTTGCTGAGTTAGCATGCCGTGGATGTACAGGTAAGTAATGGTCGTAATCGCCTTACCATGGCAAGGAATCTTCGGCTTCTACGGGCAGATTGGCAGCACTACGCTTGCCCTTGGCAGTATTATCGGAAGAAAATGTGATATCGTTGGATGTCGGAGGGACGTCAACGTCCATCTCATCCTCGAAGTCGGACATGTTGAAGTCCTGAGAAGCAGTGACACAATAGTCACAGGCCTTTTGTTAGGTACTCTTTCAACGATGGAAAGCAATGAATATTGGCGAGATGTAATGCGGATGGCGAAAACTAGAATTTGAAATGTTTCTCTGAGTACACTGGTGCCTTTCTCTAGTGTGTTAATCCTCAGAATATCAATCAGATATTATCAATATTGATACGACCGGTTCGCCTTTGTCAAGCAACTGCAGATGTTGAAAGACGCGTTAATTGATTCTATTAATTCCTTAACGCGTTTTGGGTCTGTGGAGCAATGGGGTGGGGGTTATGAACACTAAAATGACCCCAGAACTTTTGTGGCCCCCTTTAGCTCAAAAACCAAAGGTACAAAGTACATCCTAGGTTGGCCAACTTCATCGTCGCAAATTTCACCTCAACACTCTTTTCGTTTCAGGGGCTCAAGACAGAAGACAAATCTGAGACCGAAAGCAGTGGCATCTTGTATGTTGATTCAAATTAGCTCTCAATATTAGGACATGCTCATAATATCAATCCTTACTACCACTATCGCTTACACGCCGCATCGTCATGGGACCTTGTTAGCTCTGGTTAAATTAGTCGCCTAGGGCCGCATTTACACCTAGGCATAGAACTACGAGCTCGAGCAAAACGGAGGCATCAAGAATGAAAAATGCTTGAGGTCCGCCTTTAGTCCCATTAAAAGCAATGGTGTATGCCTCAGCCGACTGCGCCACCGGCCCCTAGGACAGCCTCAAGTTTCGAATATGAAGTTTTCATCTGATCTAGACGGTGCCTCTTATGTGACCTATTCAACACATAGCTAGACCTGTGCTGGCCATGCCCCAATTGGACACTCCAAAAGCCTCATGCGCCACGGTCGTGCTACAGGAAGCACGATTACAAACATTATCATGATAAATCACGGTAGGTAAGGTCTGTTAATGACTCACGGATGTAAAACAACATCATCGTCATCCAATTCTATATCTTATATGAGTGGTCATATTCTCGCACCGTCATGAGACATTACTATCAGTGTCTATAAAAGAGTGGTCTCATAATCATTATACCATGTATCATCGAACAATCATAGTCCATCCGTCCCTCCAAGTGCAAAATTACCAAAATACCACCGTTTCCGGTTAGCTTCCTTGAATGCTCAATCCCGCAAAAATGATTTCCCAGCTTTAATCAATGTCTCTAACTCCTCGTCTATTTCCTCCTCATCACTTAAATCACTTACATCCTCATCGGTCTCGTCGCCAGCCTCGGCGACGGGTGTTGAGTCGCTGGCTGCAACCCATTCTCCATCGAACGATGAGGATGAAGACGGAGACGACAGTGTGGAGCCGCCGTCAGAGTCGCTTTCCGACGATTCATCCCAGTATTCCAGCTTGTCTACCTCCGTAAGGTTAGGACAAGTCAACCTCTTACTACGCTTGGGACTTTCCCGGTTGGAAAGTCTTGACTCGCACCGCTGACCGGGTATGTAACCATTATCGCAAGGGGGACTAGCCTCCTTGTCTTCTTCATCCACTTCCAAAGTGAATATCGGTTCCGAATCCTCTTCGGCGACAATGACGGTGTGGGAGCCATCGTGTTTTTTATCTGATTTAGGGCTGGTGGGTTTCTGAGCACCCTCCTTAGATCCGCGGTCCCACCAAGCCGAATCCTCGTCTTCTTCGTCGGTTTCTTCCCAGAAGAAACTCTTTTGGCCAAGAGGGCTTTTGGGACTTTGAGGGGGTTCCTCAGCCACCTTTTCGTTTTCCAGTATCTCCAACGCCTCGTTCAAGGGCAAGTCATCATCAGGGCTCAGGGGCACACTCGCAACGATTGACGGAGACTTCGGCTCCTCAGGAAGCGTCTCAAGCATCCGTTTCTCAAGCGCCTCGGTATGTAGCCTATACCGTTCGTGATGGCACTCGGAAGGGAAGTCGCAATCAATCATGCAGTTATGTGTCCTATCAGCGAAAGCCTGTTCGCGCTGACTTTTCTCTGATCGCCCGTTCGAATCATACCCGAGAACCTTTCTCCGCCACGCTCCCCATTCGGCCCATCCGCTGTAGTCGAACTCCGAGGCACACATCCCGCTAGATCGACGGCGTTTCTTGCCCCGTCGGGTCTTTGGGGGATCTGAGGAAACACAGTACTCGTGGGAGCAGATGAGGCAACGCCGGGTACAGCCGATCCGGTAGACGGTGTTACATGAGTGGCATTGCCACAACCAGGGATATGGCTGGCGAGGTGGAGGAGGTGGAGTAGGCATTCCGTGTGGAGATGTAGGTAGAATGTTCCTGAGGTGTAAGCGAGCGGGAGGCGTCGGAGGAACAGAAGGGGTGTTTGGATCCGATGATGTAAAGCAAGATGCAGTTATAGACCTGCGTGAGAAGATAGAAAGTGTCGGTAGGGATCTGCGGGAAGGCATGGTTGTAATGTTTTGATATTTCTGATGACTCTTGGAAAGATGTTTCGGTGATTACTAGGTGCGCTATGAAAAGACAGGTGTGGCTAAGAATGACTTGTCTGAGTCGTTGATGACTCAAGAGAAAACACTTCGATGTTTGTCGTGACACTAACAGTTAGGTGGTGACAGCGCCTCCAATGCCTGCAATAGGAGATATTAGAAAAAGAAAAGTAATTTATATAAATGATAGATAAGACGGACAATTCTATTCAAGGAGGATGTAAGGAATGTCTGATTTAAGAGTAAATAGGAAAATATTTAGAAAATAGGGGCTTGAGAGGAGATAAACGATAGGAAATGGTCAGCTATGAAAAGGAGTGACTCCGGGTAAGACTTGTATATACAGTCAGTTCCCACACGAAGGCCGTTCACCATAGAGTTATAAACACTTATTGGAAGGCCCGCCACTTTATCCAGACTTTTAAGACAAAGCGATTACGATAGGGATATTAACCCATCTCTCCCGCGAAGCCCGGAGTACGGTCAGACCCTGAGAGCCTCCACTTCTATTCAGCATAGGGCTCCCTTTGTAGAGCATTAGCTCTCTATCTACAACTTAGAAAGAGATGGCGCGTGACGTTGGTGAGATGGTTTGGAAGCTTTTTCCATTGACCAGTGACAAAGAGAGAGGAGTTCGATAGACAAGGCGGACCGATTAGTTGTCGAGAGTTGCTGAGAAAACAAAGCAAAGCGAAAGAACTCGGGAATCAGGAAATGAGGCAGTGAGAGAGATATTAAATATGGAACAAAGCTATCTCGAGTATTGAAGGATATACAAGACGAGTGGCAACGGGTTTGATAGTTACGATGGTCATCCATATCCCCCTTTTCGCTCAGGGGTTGAATTAAGTAGTACTCAGCCTTCACAAATTAATACGTTACTGTCTAATTTCCTGAAGTTACTTTTACATATAATATATACATATATAAATAAATATACTACTTAGGTATGTGAATCCAGGATGTCGAAGATTCCCTCAGCTGGATGTGACATATTGAGATCAACTAGATTTGCGTGGATAATTGAGATCTCATCAGGATTCCTTTCTTCAACCATAGCCAAGAATTGCTCCTCGAGGTAATCCAAGTATTCACGAACAGCCGCCTCTCCTTCTTCTGAATCTATAATGTTGTTCATATATTGCTCGATCGGACGCTCCGTCAACCGTCTCTCAAGTAAATCAATTTTGGTGAAGACGATTATGAAACCTGTGTTTTCCAACTTTCGGCAGTTGATTAGCTCACCAAAGAGGGACAGCTGCTCCAACATGCGTTCACGCATGTTGTCCTCGACATCTAACGCCATAACATCGACGGTGAATATGATTGTCGATACATTCTCTTGGACCTTCTCCAATTTAGCTCTCAGAGCCCGGGTACCTCCAACATCTATAAAATTGTAAGTTGAGCCTAATATCTGCATAGGATGTTTGGTTATTGAGATTGTTCGCACTTTGCACCGTATTATATCGTCGTTTGTTGGTGTATATAACTCTTCCGCCAACCTCTGAAGAGCCACGAGATAATATTCCGCATTGTCACTGAGATGATATTCAGCGCGTCGTTTGTAAGCTGTCTGGAAACCCTGGTCCTTCCAAAGTGACTGAATAGCGTGGGCAATGAGACGTAGCGCCTCTGGGACGCGGGATGAGGTCCAATAAGGCCATTCCCTCATGAATTGTTCGACATAGAAATCGTTTTCCGGATTCTCTAGTGGAATACCAAACTCCTTCATTTTCTCTAGCACTATGTTCATACATCCCATGATATCGTCCCATATAATCTCACTATAGAAGAATCGGATACCATCAAAATAGTCCGGTTGTATAGTATGTCTCAATTTTGCTAGGAGTGTTGACTTGCCGCTCTCTGAAATACCGGATAGCAACACCGTTGGACATATAGGTGTTCCGATTTCGTCCTGCTCGACGATTCTCGGCATAGGTAACGGTAGTAATTCCGTTAGCTTAGGCTCCGGAACCGGCTTGCGGGTTTGGTAGGGCCCCCGTTCGGTGCGGATCGGTTTTGGCCGGGTGGGTTCCCAGCCAGAAGGGTGGTGGTATAGTGGGTGAGGATGAAACACTTCGTTACGGTGCGTTGTTTGCACAGATATCTCCACCGTTACGAGTATTTGATGCCTCGACCGCGGCAAGGTCGAGGTTAAGTGAGAGAGTGAATGCAATGCTTCGCCTCTCCCAATATCAACTCGGTTACCTATGAAAGCCTCGTTTGGATTGGAGATGGCCTTGGATATGTTTGATTGGTGATCCCTAACTCCGTTCCTCGCTCGACCAATAGGGCTTGAAACGAGTCCCGCCCCGGAATGGCTTCTTGCGAAACCTTGCACACTACGTGATATAATGTCATTAGTATCGCTTCGCACTCTACTGGTCCCATTAGCCGTAATAGCTTGTCGTAGATGGGACCTTGCCGCTTGCTGGTAGAGTCTAGACCCAAGTATTACGGAATCGAAGTCGAATGACATACTGATTGCGCTGGCGTTGTCTGAGATTATGCTCGAGGTATCACCCGGACGATCGATGAGTCCGATAATAGACGATGAACAGTCTTGAGCTTGCTTGAGGATGTCTTGATTCTGTTCGGAGCGTATCATCGCCTGTTGTTGAGGCCAACCCTCACTATGATGTTATCAGATAACCGGCTTTATCTATACTAAAGATATCAACACACCATTGGATTACATTGAGCAAAAGATTGAGTGCATTCACTTGACGATCTAGGAAGGTCAAGTAATCACCTAATTCTCTTTCAGTCCATAGAAAGCTGAGTTTCCGTGTTCGTGTCAATTCTTCGTCGTCATCATTAAACTGGTCGAGTTTAGCTTGTAGAGCATAGACTAGTGGGGAGAATCCATCGAGGGCATTGCCAATCCGGGATGTCAATTGCAAGTATCTTGGCTCATGATGTGCCCGCGCTTTCCATTCCGATAGCTGATCGATCGCGGTCTTTACTGTGTATAGTTGCCCAATAAGAGCCGAAATAAGCAAAGAAGCGTCATTGTACTTGGACTTAAGAACGGTAAGCCTATTTGCACATTTTATGACCGCATCCCCAACTGAAACAACTGTTCCCACGATCTGGAAAATAGTCACCGGATCCATTGAGTGTATGGAGGAAAAGAGAGAATTAAGGGGGTTGGCCTGCTACGGCAGTGCCGGCTTCGTCATTCATAAATATGCCCTCGGTATGCCTTGCTGTAGTGAGAATACTTGGCCCCATTACAACCTCATGTAGTGTAACGCATAGTCTGCCCACCCTCATTTTGTAGATACGGCTTATCATTCGTTAGGGTGCGCCCTAGAAGAGGATAATGATGTACAGATTTCCAAGCACGTAGGCTACGATATCAAATATAGCAAACTAGGACATGCTATGCTAAAACGAAACCAGGAAGACTACCCACACATGTCGGAAGTTATGACCATAAGGAAGATCCGAAGGATATAACAAAAGCGACAATGTGGACTTGTATTTGGGTCGCTGGTATGGTTTTATAAAGGTTGATAAACCAACACCATCCTATTTCTAGTAGCACTATAGATGTTTCGTATGTTAACATAGTGAGGGCTTCATGTAGGAACCGAATTTCTGGACGCATCCTCCTGTACGTATCCATCCTCAAGAAACCCGAACTTCATCCGCCGACTCCTTTCTGTCTTGAACTCCACACCCCAAAAGTCAAAACAAGGGAGCGTCATTATTACCCATAGCGCCAACGTCGTTGAGGAACTCCTTGAGTTGATGGCTCACATTGTCCTTATTGAGTTTATACGCCTTTCCGCCGGGAGAATACTCGATAGTTTCCACATCCTTCTGCAGAACCAGCCAGGAGGCCATCAGAAAACCCTCTACGCACCAAACAATGCAATCTTCGGGTTCGCGAAATACCTTCCCTCCGCTTCCAAGGTGAAGCTCCTGTTTCTCGAACTCCGTTTCGAAGTGACCTCTCCAGTCGAAGAAGTAAGGGGCTACGTCAGAGTATCGAGCTTCTATTTGTTCATCCTCCACGACTGAATCTTCATCCGGGCTGTTGAAGTACTTGGGATCTTTCCAGAAAAATGAGGTTTGCCAGTCCGGGAAGATCCTGTAGTGGTAGAGAGTCTGATTGCTATTACCGATAGTGCTACTAGTAGAGGCTTTAGACGGCGCAAGGTTAACGAGATATACCCCTGAGCCTTCGGTTCCCGTTATTCTCAATCCATACTTAGTCTCGAGTACTGTTGAAGTTGTACCGCGCGATGCTTCCGGGCTCCGATAGAATGACGAAAGGTAGCCCCGGAGTTGGTACAAAGGATTAGGGAGCCATTTAGATGTTTTAGAGCTTGTGACGGCAGCCTCAGAGACAGGAGTTGCTAGAAGCTCTGGACAATGGCGAGTGAAGGCCTCGAGAGGACGAGTAATTCCTTCCATTACTTTTCGTTGCATGGGGTCAGTAGGAGAATCTATCATAGAAGGGAGAAATGAAATTAGAAATTGAAGGGGGGTAAAATTTAAGGCAACAACAATAATCACACGGATCAGTCTGTTCTGTTCGCGGCATTTTGGTCAGGTAGAACAAAAGCGGGGCAAGCCACACTTGTCCAACACGGTCTTCTTTCTTCACCGCTTGACGACTTCCCGTTATGTGGCTTTGATAATCGTGCATTTAATTGATATTAGTGGCTGGATTCGTGTAATCGGCGACCATCCTGCATTCAAACGAAACATGGCGGTACCAAATTGCCTTTAACCATTGGTGGCCTTCTCATGTGCTCCCTCATGTGCTTCTTCTTGTCATACTGAGGCTATTTTCCCTGTGCTAGATTGGTAGAACGGACACGTAGTGAAATGCAATACCTGTTAACTTGAATCCGAAGCACGTAGCCTTACTGAAAGTACATTGTACAGAGTAGAAGCGTAGGGGGTGACACAAATAGAAATAGCCGTCTATATGTATCGAATAGATTCTGTCCAACTCAGACACCTGAATGCCTGCTACCCAGGCCTAGACCCCTATGAACACACGTATCCTAGAGTCAAGTAAGTTGGACATGTACACATGTTTACCAATGCTAACAAGATGCCAACATATATATAGGCATAATAATTCGATCCCGTGTTACCTATTTACAATATGTCGACCGACGAAGAACCCCTTGACGTTGATGGCTTGGACTTACCGGATGAAGTCAAGTCATTAGTCAAAGAAGCCATCTCTTCCAATGTCAAGATCAGTCCAGAGAGGGTGATTCGGATTTGGAAGGTCTCCGAAGAACGGCAGCAAGCACTTGGACTAAGTGTGTCAATTATATGGCTTGAAGAAGGGAACGATCGGGCTGGCATGAAACACATAGTATTACGTCACAAAGATGAGTTCTTACAAAATGGTATCCCTGAGGATAAGTTGGACGAGCTAGTAGAGGCTACAACAACGGTTGGACATCACTCGGGACAGTTCCAACGAACCCGGCCGATTCTTCTGTTATATTTCTACAATAACCCCGTCGCTGTGGCTATTGGTGTGGGTAGTAATGGCTTTGTTGTAAGCATGAATCCGCGAAGCTTCAATCGGATGATACAAAGCACAGAGATCAGTCAGGATCATGTGAGAGACATAGCCTCATGGCCGGTAGCTGAGCAGTGAGACCAAGCCGTCCCCGATTCCCCAGTGCTAGTGGACTAGAGTTGGATAGAGACTAGGAAATGCGTAACCAATAACTCGAGTTTAATGCCATCTACTTGTTTGCATATGACCCTTCTAAACCGATCTTTTATTCTAGCTACACTGTCCCATAACTACTCTATGGCGCAGTTGGATCGATTAACTATCTGTTTGAGAAGGTTGTTAAGTTGTTTTCTGATTTCCAGTGTATTGATATTAGCTATTTCAGCAACTCTGGGGGAGAGGACGATCAATTATACGAATTCTTATCCCGTACACTAGCTACCTAGTCTGTACGCTACACTGTCATAACCATATTGCGTACAGTGTAAACTGCCCTATATATCGGTACGCAGCGTACGCCTTTAAGCATGCCCTGATTTGAGCTTATACGGAACGTATTAATGATGTAAGTTGCTCTATGGGGTGGACGGGGACACGGTGATAGCAATCGCCCCGTCGTGTGTTTAGGTATGGCCCCCAGTGAGTACCTACCTAAGTATATACCCAGCCACAAATGCGCTGATCGATCGCCATATCTACCTAGTAGTCTATATTACGGCGCGATGGAGTTCTGCCAAATGGTTGTACAGAAAAAGCCATGTCTTAATACACCACTTTAGTAAGGCACACTCAAGGATAGGCCTCGTGAGTCAGCACATCAGTATCAGGTTAAGTATTTCAAGTAAAGCCTTTTAGTTAGTATATAGTGCTTAGTGCAACTATTATACTTCAATTAGATTAGTGACGCTAGTATAAGGTGACTGATAATAACGCTACTACACATGTTAGTCGGCCATAATAATACGTACGTAACTTCAACCGAGGATAAAAACTTGTTCAAATGTCTACGACTTGTATTCAAGGCACCGAAGATCCTAACGTGTATAGAGATGCTCACTACTTGTCATCGACGCTCCCTTCACGATAGCGATTATTGTCAAATCCTATACTCATAAGTCTTTTCGAAATTTATAGCGAGTTAGTGCGCTTCTCCTATATTGCTTTCGTTCTTTGAATCGCGAAATAGATCTGGCTTCAAAACCACCATCCTGTTGTGAGCTTGAAGGATTTCGGCCCTAAGATCCGTTTCGAGGTCCTTACTCTCAGAAAACTCCTGTAATTTCTTCGCCCATAGCTTCCATTTATCAACCGCCCGGTTCTTAGACGTATCTGAGGCCTCGAGCCAATGCTCGCATAACTTAGATCCGGCCAACAGAATATATTGCGCTGCCACTCTTATCAAACTGCTTCGTCTAATACCTGGAAGCCACTCTTCTTCAAGCCCATTCGGGATATCGAAGCTAGGGTACTTGCATGGATGTGAAAAGTTGTCCTTAAGGCTAGACTGAGTACAACGAGCGACGAAAGCTGAGAAATTGACCCATTCTATACATTCTTTCCCAATATCTGAACTGCTGGTATCGTCGCTTGCTAGTTATTGTGTTAGTAGGAATAGATGTTGCATCGTGATGGAATTCAAGGGCCGTACGAAAATACCCATTCCAGTCATCGTCCATTACACTCGCAAATATAGGATCTCTTGTGTAAATCAGGGCATCCTCCTATAACATCGAGATTAGTCATTCCGTAATGTTCTTTAGTAAACTTTATGTATTACATACATTCCAAATCTTAAGCTGCTTTGGTGGTAGTTTCCGGAGCTCAGTAATGAATTCAACGAGAATGTCTTGGGAGGTGTGGTTATAGGGTATTCGAAGCACTAAATCGAAGACAGATTCATAGAGGCAGTGAAGGAAGCCTCCCATGCCTTTATCCTCTTGGAATCGCATTAGTGGGTCGCATAATATGTACGTTTCTTGGTAATACGTGTCGATTTGTTGAGCCGCTGCTATAGGTGAAGGCTCCTCGCTTGAGAAAAGTGTCCGTTTAAGAATCTCGAGAACATCTTTCTGAGGATTGCTGGGGCCGTAATGTTCTGCTATGTTATCCAGAAATTCGATCCACGGCTGACCATGACTGTCCGCGCAAGAGTCTGCGATTGCTTCCATTGTGACAGAGACCCTACACCTGTACTAATGTGAAGATAGGGTAGCACAACCAATGGTTTAGATGAAGAATCTCAGTAGAATAAAGTAGCTAGACAAGTCTAGGATCTTTAATAGTATTGGAAAGCTGCTGGCGACAAACGTAGAAGATATACTTGGCTACACAGCCCCATGTCGATACTAACTTCAATGTTTAGGCGAATTGGGCGCCTATCCTTTAACGTGCAGTCGCCTCTCATTGGTTCCCAAGTGGCTGGAACAGCCCCTATCAAGAAAGTCTTATTGCCCATCACACTCTTTAGTTATTAGAGGTGACATTCACAACAAGAAGGGATAGAGTATCGTACTTTGCGTCTTTAATTCAGTAATACCCTTAGCCAAGGAGACGCAGCCCTTCGAAATCCAGACTAATAGGATTTTATGGCTTAGCTTTGAGAAAAGAAAACTTCTGGTGGAAGAAACGTAAATAAATACAATATCGAACATGCGGCGCAACTGTGTCTGCTGACTCGTCATAAGCGCCCGCCTTCCGTTTTACAATAGCGCTAGACGACCGTTTTCTTCGAAACGGAGTCGTGAAGGACTCAGATCATCTACTCATACCGCTCCGGATGGCACCGCAGACCTTCCAGAGTTCTTTACTTATACTCCCCCTCCTTCCGTCACCATGCTGCTCCCACGACTAGCTGCGGCCCTAGCTGTGCCGCTAATGGGTCGCATCAAGGAGGAAGCTGATATGTTCAGCTAAACTGAGCAGAGATTCCTTTCCAAGGTTATTTAGTCCTAACCGATACATTACCGTGTCTCCGTAGCTTACCCAGAAATCTACGTGGTTACAGTGGTCCGTCCCAGTTTTGGTGGGGGCTGCTAGAAGTAGATTGGTGCATCAACCCCTGACTTCTCTGGGTCCCGCCTAGACCCTGTACCTCAAGGAGAGCCACCAGGCCCCTAAGGGCTCCTAGCACAGAGATGTCTATAAGAGGTAAGGACCGGCCGATCCCTATACGATATATACTTAGGTGTGCAATCCTATGAAAAGTAATTGGCTGTATTTACAGTAACAGAAGGGGTATGTATTGCTCTAAAGCGGCTTGATTGCAGTGCCGGCTTTCAACTCAGCAATCATCTCATCCGACGCCTTTTGGCTAATCATAAACGTTGACACAACCGGGAACACGCCGGGAATCCTAGCGAAAGCACTGGCATCCACGACACGAAGCCCATCGATGCCCCGGACACGGAATTTGCTGTCAAGCACGGCCATGGTGTCGTTGTCTGCACCGATACGGTTCGTGCTCGTGGGGTGGTGACCGAAGGTCTGCTTGTGCAGCCAATCTTCGTCCTCCTTGCCACACTTGCCCTCCGCGTCAATCGTGCCCGTGCAAGGGGGTTCCCGCGGCGTAATTCCGAGCGAGGTATAGATTCGTCGCACCCATCCGATGACATCCTTCATCGCCTCTAAATCGTACTCGGATCCTGAGGCGTAGTGGTTGAAGTTGATTTCGGGGGCATCCTGCGGATTGGCAGATCGGAGCTTCACCCAACCTTTATTGTTCATCGATGAGCCTTTGACCATGCTCACGCCGTAGGGCTGCGGCGGATCGGCAGGTAGTCGGGCAGTCTGGTTATCCGGCCAGAAGCCACGGAACAAGAAGCTAAGTAGATATTCGTGATCAGTGGCCCGCTCACAAACGATGCGTAGTATCTAGAGCATTAATTTGACTTACCCCTGGCCGCCCATAAGGAACATGTCACGTTCGTTTCCGTGCGCCGGATGAGAAGTGCGGATCATAGCTACACCTGCCTCACCTGTACCCCCGTTACCGGAGCCGACAATGGGCATCTCTTGGTTGTCCATCATGTTCTGGCCCACACCTGGGCTGTGTCTGATGACCCGGATGCCAAATTGCGTCAGGTGGTCCGCATCTCCTATACCGGAGAGCATAAGAAGTTGGGGAGAGTTGAATGTACCTCCTGAGAGAATGACCTCGCGCTTAGCAGTGACCGTTTTCTTCGTGCCTGTAGCACCAGCCGCGCGGCGACTGTCGGCAGCGTATAGTGATTTTCCTTCGAGATACTCGACGCCCGTGGCTCGCGGCGGGGCAGAGGTGTCAAAGAGGACGCGGGTTGCCAGTGAATTAACCGAAACAGTCAGTGGGACAGATGTGTCTTTTTGCGCGGCCTGGATATAGTCTCGCGAGCTGTACCGGCCGCCGGTACTGTACATATGCTGTACCAAGCCGTAGATGCTGGACGTTGTATCTCGGTCTGCGGATAGGACATTCGGGTCTCGCTTCAGGAGATCGGACATAGGCATAGTCAGGTTAAGGTCTGCTGCATACTTGTCCATAACCTTGTTGCCTTTTCCGGAGCCACGCATGGAGCCCATCGCAGTCTGGAAGAACCCGTCAAAGCCGTGACCAGCCGTGCCCTTCGGCAAGTAGTTGTTGTGCTCAATCTTGGTGAAGATGTTGCGCATGTTCTCCGCCCTTTAGCACACAGGTATTAGTCAAATGGACGCCTCCTTCACGTTTACGCCAGAGGCCATATGTACTTACTTCCAAGTTTCATCTCCGGTCAACTCATATACGTAGTTCCAGTCACTATCGCTTGGGAGCCAAGTGCACATTGCATTTATCATACTAGAGCCACCCAAAGTCGCTCCTATATAGTTGTTAGCGTCTGTATTAACCGGCGCCTTGGGAGAGGAGGGTGATCGGTGGTGGTGTGCGTCGGCTTACCGCGGGGGTAGTACACGCCCAACAGTGTAGAGCCTGCTGGTGCACCTGTTTGTCCAACCCAGTAACGACCTTCGGGTGTCTTCCAGGTCAAATGGCTGTACTTGTTGTTCCTGGGGTCTCCCTCGGGATAGTGGTTGACGAAAAAGTCCCAGGTCACGGATGGCGGATACTGACCGAAACCGGTCGGCACGCTGGCGTCACCAGCTTCAATTAGGAAGACAGAGTATCCAGCCTTAGCCAGGTTCACGGCGAGAGGACCACCGCCAGGACCGCTGCCGACCACGACATAATCGTATTCGGTAGATTGTCGTTCTACTTTCGGTGCAGCAACTGCGACACCCGCGACTAGAAGCGCGAGCGACACGATCTTCGAGATCACGTTATTCTTGGTGTTTGGCGCCATCTTGTTCGATGTGTCAGACAGCCACGATCGAAATCCGTCGAGCTGCGTAGCTGAGTGCTTGCTAGCTTATATCATTGTAGTCGGTTCTCCCACCGTTTCTGTGATACCGTCACACCTTATCTACACCACCTGTAGATGAGAGATACCGGGATAGGCATATAGCCTAGGATAACTAATGAGGCGTTGAGACTCGTCGCCCATCGATGAAGGCCCAAATGGGCTACTCCTCATCGTAGCATCTTTGGTCTAATCCGAAATTGGTCTGCTCCATGCTCCAGAACCGGCCGTAACCACTCCGAATATGTGGTTCCGGAACCTCCGTGGCCGCCCCCCCGACGACAGAGCAGGTAGTTTGCGTAAGTGCCCAGCCGGGTATAAACCTTGCTGATCTATTCTCCATGTGGTGGCACTCGGCATATGGGGCTTAGGGGGTGGAGTATATACCCCGACGGGTAAATTGAGAGGTCGTAGTTGGAATGCCCGGAGTTTACGAATGGTTCACAGTGCTGCTTCTTACCATAAGAATTAATTGACTTGTCATTTATCGGTGTATCTCGCATTGAACGCTATCATGGATAAATGTATAGCTCAGTAAGTAGGTCGCCCTCAAGCGCTGGCAATGGAAAGATTCATCTATTCGGATAACTGAATAAAGTTGTCTGATGCATATCAGCCCCCCTATTTTCCGAGTGGGTGGGAACATCAATTGATTACGTCTCCAAGACTGTTTATAACGGAAAATCCCAACGGATGTCAATCCCTCCTATGTTATATGATGCCCTTATGTTGATATATCGATTCTTATGCTCGCAAATTTCTAGTTTGTCCACAATACATCCCGACTTTCGTGAAATCGTTCAGCCGAAGGCAGGCTGAGCACTACCGGAGGTGGCCCCTGGCTAGTGATTTATGGCCATCTTGTATCTATCCTCTTTGAATAGCCGTATAAACCACGGAAGAAGCGATACGCTTCTCAAAATAGGTCCGGCCGTAAGTATACCATCTTTTCATGGGCCTCACGCGCTTCCACCCTCAGATCTGCGTCGAGGTCTTCGTTATCCGCAAACTGGTCCAATTTCTCTGCCCAAACTTTCCACTTATCGGTTGCCCAGCGTTTCTGTTCCCCTGAGCCGTCTTCTAACCAAGCCTTGCAAAGCTTAGGCCCGGCCAATAAAATATACTGCGTCGCCACCCTTACAAAGCAGCTACGTCCGACACCAGGGCTATGCTCTTCTTCAAGTCCCTTTGGGATATCGATGCTGGGATACCTATCTCCTAGCTCATAATTATCGTTAAGCCCAGCTTGGATGCATCGCGCAAGGAAGGCGGAAAAATTGACCCATTCTATGCACCGAGTCTCATAGCTTGGAATATTCGGGCCACTGATTTTATATTTTACCGCTACAGATCCAGTCAGTGAGTTATATCAGGTTTTATTACAACCTAGGAATAATCTTACGGAAGTATCCATTCCAATTATCTTCTATTACACTTAGGAATATAGGTTCTCTTGCGTATACGATGCTGTCCTCCTGTAACACCAGCGTTAGTCAAAATGATCCGTCCTAGTAGAATTGGAGAATACATACATCCCAAATTCTGGCCTCCCTTGTTGGCAGCTTCCGTATCTCGGCAATGAACTCAATGAGAACATCTTGTAAGGGATGATTGTAAGGTATCACAATCGCCGCATCGGATATTGACTGGTAGAGAGTGTTCAGAAAACCAGCAAACCCTTTATCTTCTGCACGCTTCAGTAGCGGGTCCAATGTCTCCTGATAGCAAATATCGATCTGTTGAGCTGCCGCCGCAAGTGAAAGTTCCGTGGCCGATGAAAGTAAGTCTTTCAGAGTCTTGTAAATTCGGTACTGCCCATGCTCCGGATAATAGCTTTCAAGCTCTTTATCGAGGAAATCAATCCACGGTTGACTCGAATAGTCAGCACGTGAGTCCTTGTTCGTCTCCATTGGGTTGATAGCACAGAAACGCGCTACACTCAGTCCTAGGGGAAAGGGGGAATCCGACTATCACCTGGGCATTGATAATTTAACGCAGATGGTTTGAAGAGTCCAAGTCAGGCTTGAGCCAACCTTTTTAATACTTAAACTCATTAGCAAACAGCCCCGCACAGCCCCAATAACATCAATTGATGCCTGCCTTATCCAACCATTCAAGCACCTACTGTCTACTAGGTTCCCAATACACGGTCTGGGGTTAATGTCTCGAATTCATGGAGAATCTAAGATCACATACAATCTCCTAAGAACGCTTCTGGGTATCTATTTTTTTCAGCGTTGGTTGTGTTGGTTTGTTTAGAATTGAAAAGATCCTATGAAACTGTATACCGCGCGCCTAGGTATAGCCGCTAATAGTATGTCAATACTACCTAAATGGCGACAACCACTCTCATTGGCTTCCAAACTGCCGGGACACCTTTTATTGGGAAACCTCGTTGCATATCACACTCCTAGGATATCTCGAGGTAGCACTCAAGACGAGAGGGCATTGTACTTTTGCAAGCCTTTTTACCAACAGCCATTGTTGAATATATGCAACCGTCCTTAACCATAGATGATATTTCTGCAAACCTCTAGACTAGTAAGGCCTTAGGCGCCAACATGACACTGTGAAGTTCCCAAAATGGTTCAACCGTCAGGCTACCCTTACCTTTTTAGTCTATTCGTTCTTTTGCTTTTTGAATCATTTTTCAAGCTTAACCTATCAGTTTCTGTCTATCAGAGCTATCGTGAGACCAATTGGCGCTTCCCTGGTTGCGTAAATAGAGACATCCCTAACCAACCTTTCAATTATGGTATAACTTCAAACATTGCTAGAACCAACAACATTAATGGTCTTGGAGACAATCTCTGATCGCCTAGTCATCATGAAGACTCTCTGTTATAAAATGGTATGTCTGTATCGCCAGAATAGCATTTTGGCTATATCATCTTAAGTCTTAAACTCCTTACTACCCTACCAGGAGCAGGGACGAGCCAGCATTCTTCGCTTCTACCCTGTATAAGCCTCAGAGATTTTACAGGCTTCAACTCTACGAAAGGCCGACTACACGATAATTAATTCATTATTCATACCATTGGAATCATGTCTTCCAACTTTAGCGAGCGAAGGGCGAACACTGACCTTGAAGCCCGTTACATGGTGAGTCATATCATTGATATATTCCCGATTTTATATCACATGTCTAGCAAGAATATTACCCATACATAAGTATAACCATCTTATGTATTAATGCTAAAGATTCTGGTGTATATAGCAGTACGATACACCTAGGGGCATCGTGCCTGTGTCTATGGCAGCTCATAGGGCCAGCGTCGGCCCGCCTCCTGGAGAGCGTACGAAGTCACAGTACCCGCATATTTATAGAAACGGAGAGGGTAGAGCACCGAATATTCGGCGTAACTTCGAAGACTGGGAGGGGTCTCGTGGGAGCAACGAGACAGTGACTTACCATGAGTACCCGGTAGCATCCTCGCCACGCCAGCCGTTCATTTACAGCCAGAAATCCGCTCCTGCAAAAGCGGTCGAGGCCCGGGTACACCCTAATGATCGTCGGCGTGTGGTGAACGAAAATTACAACACCCCGGGGCCTATTCGCGCAATTACAACAGATGACCAGAACCAGACGGTTGGGGCCGTTTATCATCCAACTGGGGACCTTAAAAAGTACGAGAGAGCTACATTGCAGCCCTTGGACCGACATGGAAGGGCCATGGTTCGACAATACGAACAATTGCAGATTCGGCAGGCCCACACCTGGGATCAAGTATATCACGGAGGTTCCTACCCGATGGAAGAAACCCGTGAACGTAAACCTAGAGCAAGACGTTGATCACGGAAGCATCTCGTGATGAGAAAAACTTCGGAGAACGCAACATACAGTATGTTGCATAATTTAATCAGTAATCCTTCTTGACGAAGGATCTACTGCTTCGATTTTGGATTGCTCAAATAATTTACTATGTATGGGGTATAGGGGTTATCAGACATCAAATGTAATTAAAATTCATGTAGTTAACGGGAGTTTTTGGATTTACTTCTTATTTGCCTTACTTATACTTGTGTCTCGTACACGGTCTTATTGGTGTATGTTGAACCCCTGTTTCGTTGAATACAATGGCCTCTAAGGGCAGAAATATACATTTTGACTTCTAGTGTCTTTAATACACCCCTAGACATTTAAACCAGATTTTACCCTTAGATGAAGTTACGTACGTATTATTATAGCTAAGTAGCGTTTGTGTAGCTGTGAAATGTGTTGTTGTTTGTCTTAGCCACCCTATTCTAGTATCACCAATTAGTTGTCATCATGGGCGAGAAAAGCCCATATGAAGACAATTTTCCAATATATTTAACACTTAGGCACCTTTAGTAATTACTACTAGTTGACTATAAATTTAGCTGGTTTTGAAAATATGAGCCTTAGCTTTTACATAGAGTTGTCTTGGTCTGATATCTTGGAAAGTGAGTTGAAGGATTAAACACAATTGAGAGATGGTGAGATTAGCTGTAAAGGAACACTCGAAACTCCATACCAACATCGTAAGTCCTTTATACAAACTAGTAACCAATCAAGAAATTTTTTTACTGTTCAAGCTCTTTAGAGTGTTAGGATAATCAATATGCAAGTTAAGACGATATGGTTGGGGCGAAATCCAAAGTCAACTAATAGCAACAGTGAACACAAAGACTTAGATGAGCAACTGAGTCTTTAACTATGAGGAGGAAAAAGCTTCACTTGATAGGGTATTAAAAACTGAGTGGAAATTGAAGCAATGCAATCCTATTTGTTGCCTCTGACAAGGTCCGAAAGGGCCAGCAGAACAGCCTATACATCAACTCATCCCTACAAAGGACTCATCTAAGCTAGCCTGCGATCTCTGGAAACACACTCTCCCCTTGCCAGTACCACCACCCCCTTCCTTTGGGTAAGTAATTTTGACCCATCCTGGATCTTCAGCAGTCGGATTTTTCAGTACATAGAGCGCGAACCCAGAGCGAAGAAACCTCAGCGCGACCATCAATTCCGTCAATTAGAGTCCAGGAGAAGTCGTCATAAACCAGCCGTCCTGGGTCGCAAGACCACACCTGCCTGCCCTGCCTCCAAGGCAGAAATAAACTCGTTCCACGTAGCAAGAACACCGAGAAACGAAGGAGAGAACGCGGAAAACCTCAAACATAACAGACAACAAATCGTTTATGCCTCGATCGCCGCCTTCTTCTTCTTCTGCTCGACCTTGAGTAGCAGGGCGCGGTTGATGTGGGGTAGAACACCACCGAACGCGATGGTGGCGCGAATCAACGTGTCCAGTTCTTCGTCACCGCGGATAGCGAGTTGGAGATGGCGGGGAGTGATACGCTTGACCTTGAGATCCTTGGCGGCGTTCTAGGAAAATGTCAGTCTCAATGAATAGGCAGCAATAAGGATATGGGGGGCTGTAGGTGGCAATGTAGCACAAAGAGGCAAACAAGGAGAAGGGTGACTCACGCCTGCAAGCTCCAGGACTTCGGCCGTCAGATACTCGAGAACGGCGGTAACATAGACGGCGGCCTTGGCACCAACGCGCATCTTGTTTTGGGTGTTCTGCTTCAAGAAACGCTTGACACGACCACAGGGGAACTAGAGATAATACCATGTCAGTAAGGTGCCACGACGTGCATGGACAAAAAATAGTTGAAAAAAAGGCGGTCCATTGGTATGCACATTGTTATGTCGATGGTGCACAAAGGCTGGGGTTGAAGAAGAGGTCGTTATCGCATTCTATCGCATATGCATGTCTAGGTCGTCTCGGCAAATTTGATCCGAATGTAGCGGTGGAGGACGATAACGACGGTTGTAACATATTTTGCGCCGAAAATCTGTAGTCGACATTGGAGCTTTTAACATAGGTTTGTGTTGTTCGTCGGTACGTGTCGTGTGAAGAAAGTTGCGCGTCATTCTGGAAATCGAGGGGTATGAGAGCGATATGGACGGAGCTCGAGCACGGCGGGTATGACGATATCTCGATAATCCAGACCGATAAAAAATAATCGCGACACGTCACAGTAAATAATAATATAGCATCTTACCTGAAGTCCAGCACGGGCCGAGTGACTCTGTTGCTTCTTGGGACCCTCGGCGGCTGAAGTCTTTCCACCAGAGCTCTTCCCACCAGATGATTTGCCTTTTCCGCCAGCCATTGTTTATATCGATGCGCGAAGTTTATTGATAGTGATAAATTCGAAAGGATATGGATGCGACGAATGCGATTCGAAATAATACGGCGTCGGGTTCGGTACGGGAAGTAAAGATTGCGCGTTGTGTTTCTTGTTTGTCGGATGAAATTTGTTTTTTTCGATGTTTGTGTTTTGATTTTCTTGCAGCGTCGGGTTCGGAAGGCGTCAGAAAATCAAGAGGCGGCGCGGTGTACTAAATTTTGGAAGGCGGGTTGGGGGAAAAGCTGTAGGTGGGCTCTAGGCTCTAGGCTTTAGGCAGGCTGGTGCGGTGCTGTTGTTGCTGTCTGCCTACACTGCACTATTTGCCTTCCAAAGGTCGACTCGATGGGTTCTTACAGCGATAGTCGGGCTTCGTTATAGCCCTTGGAGTGCTGAGAAGGCGCTAAATCCTACTTCCAGAAACCTTAGGAAGGCCTAGAAAATAGAGAAGGTCGACTCCACCTCCCGACGCCTTCTTCATCGCGACGCTAATCTCGACATGGTTAGTGCATAAGAAGAGTCATTGTCTCTGTCGGCGAAACTCCGGCTGTTATAGTCCGCCATCTGCCTGAGGAGAAATAGTTGTCATTATGAAGCGCCCGAAGACTGATATCAAAGGCGTGTTGTATTAGCCAAATACAAATATAGAAAATACCATGAAAGCTTTATTTCAACTTACCTGTATGGTTCGAGCAGAAACCGAACAAAGAAAGGTTAAAGGTCGAGCTGACGAGATGATCAATTGATTGCCGTGCACCATCGCTCTAGTCGGGAGGATGGAAGCATAACGTTTAACGAAGGGTGACGGGAGCGCACATGCCCCATCCCGAATGATTCTGGCGTCATTCAGACCCTCTAAACTAGAGAAGGCAATCAGATTTTCAAGCTATAGGCTATTGCAAGTGGTAAGAGAAGGAACTGTTGCGAAACGATGCCATATAGAAGGTACAGCGTAGATAAACTTGACATTGCCCAGGTGGAATCAGAGATTAGCTGCCGACGCTTAAACGGCAGGACCGACGTCAATCTGAGAAACCGAGCCGCCCAGACGTTGTGGCTTGCATCCCTGCACGGCCACATGATCTTATCAGTTGATCTCGGGAGTATTTTGACTTTACCCAATTTGGTAGTACTAATTCATCTAACGAAGCTATTAGCTAAATACATATAGCGACATGCGTTCAGGGCATCCCAGGGCATAGGGGTCAAGAACTCTCACGAGATGTAAGTTAATATGCTCAGTCATCTTAGAAATTTTAACTTATAGATTGGAACGAGATACTAGATTTAGTTTAGTATTTTAATTTAAGTTAGATAAAGGATAAGAGGCGGTGGTGTTGATATCAGAGGCAGGTTTATAGGTAATTCCCATAAAATTGTTAGGGAAACCCAAGAATAGATAGATAATATGGCGACAACTAATATACTTAGGTAGCCTTGTTAAATATTATTATACAATGATGCCGGCTTGGTTCTATTCTTATTATTGTATCGAAGGTTCCGGTAGTGAGATATGTCCAGTAATCAATATTTAGAAACCCTTTAAAGAAATCCACGTTCGGCATCATATAAAACACTACAGATTAAAGAATAAACCCACAGAGGAGTATATGTGGACTACCAGATTATGATATGGAGTGTAAGAACAGGTACAGATATAAATGTGAATGCGAAAAGGCATCAGATAGGAATTGATGCGGCAGACGGGACGGCAATTCTCTTACGGTATCGAGCTATAAGTGAATAGGAGTTAGATTTCTGGTATCCATATTTACAAATCCCGAAGAACAGTACTGACACTCTATCGTTAGCCTAATTAAATGGTGTCGACGTCGTAGATTTTTTTATAACAATCTAACTCTTGATTTTGAGATCGCGGTTTGATTCTCCTAATCCCCAACATTGAGCCCCTTTTCTATCTCTTGACCTCGTCGCCTCCACTTCCCCACCCGTAACGTAAGCTTGTATACCATCACCTACGACGATATATCCTAGCTAGTAGTGATATATTCTGACATTGTAGCTCCCGGGAAAATCAATATATTCCTCCTCTTCCTAGAATGTTCAACATCCTATTACAGCCTGCCATACCTATATATCATCATGTCAAACGTAATAGCGTCCACATCGGTAAGCAAGGCCTCTATTGTACTCGGAAGGATCCGTTGCATCGGCGTACAGCGCGCACAAATCGGGCGGCTTGAGCCCACACGGGGCCGGACCCAACCAACACATTGAGTAGCCGTATCCGAGTTTGCTCAAACAGTCCACGACCCACTTTCTCGTGTAGCTTCGTTCTACCCTCGACGTCGCGTCTAGACGGTTCTCGAGTAACGAGATCGGGTACTTTCGATTGTACAGCCCTGTTGGGCTGGGTGAGCGGCCGCGTAGACAGCTCTATTTGCACGAAACTTATTCATAAATACCACCTGGATTGTGACGATGACGATATATCGACCCTATAGCAAACAGGCCTTGATCGTATATAAAGAGCTCCTAATAACTTGACGAATTAACTATCCTAGACACTATCAGCATGGCCTCCAGGCATTTGCAATAAACACAACTTACTACTGCACAAGACACACTCCCAACACCATGTTTTCAACCAAGTTCATCTTCACCGTAGCTCTAGCTCTCATCCCGAGCCTCGCAACCGCTACCCCCCACTGTTGGCCCTCTCCCTCGAAGCGCAACACCGCCGGGGCCGGGGCTGGCGACAGCTTGACCTGGACCGTGCTGGGAGAAGACAAAAACTCGCCCATCGACCAGCAATCACTCAAGCTGCGCGCGAAGGACAACGCAGTCGTAGTGGACGCTTCAGCGCCACAGCTGATAACCGACTTCCGGGACGGGGCGCTGTACCTGGCATCGGATAGGAAAGGCACGGAGACGGGGCCGACGGGGGGTCTCCGGAACGCGAGCGCGAGCGCCTCGGACGGGTACACGATGTACGCGATCGAGTTCAAGAGCGGGACGGACGTGGACAAGAACTGGTCCCTGGAGCAGGCCGGCGGCAGCGCCGGGAGCAAGACGCTGCAGCACACGCTGACGATCGCCAAGGGGCGCTCGCACTTCTACTTCTGCCCCCAGGGCGACGGCAATAAGACCTACCAGGTGTACTTCATGGTCGAATACAAAGTCCCCGGGTTCCCCAACCAGAACTGCGAGGTTGCGCAGATTAAGGCCAATTATCTCACTGGGAACTCGAGGCAAGCCGATGAGGTTTGTGGTTAGATTTTAGGCGGTGCCGTTGAAGAGAAACTGGTGTGTAGGCGGCGGGGAAGTTAGGAACGAATGTCGGATATCTGGCTCTCTTTGCGTAATCAGACTTGGAGGCTATGTACTTCGTTTTTCTGGTATGGTCTCAGTTAGCTGATAGTACGATAGGGCATAGTTAGCCCTGATACACTCCTTTGCGAAGTAGACATATTTGCAAGAAATATGATAACTACATCTATGACATCAAAGTCGACTAACTTAGCGTAGAGCGTGGCAATAGTCTTACAAACCCCCGTACGCGTACCACTCTACGAAATATTCGTTCGGATGAACCAGTCATTTCCCCTAAGAAGTAATTACCTAACGGCGTAGTGCGAACTAATAGTGCTGACATTCCTAGGCCTCGTTCCAAGTTCCGGTGACACGCGGGCTCAGCTGGCTAGCATGTAAAAAATTGAGCTGGGTAGGACGGAACACCTAACCTATGTCAGCGGATGATCCGAAGTTCTACAACCCTTACCTACGAACTAGACTATCCGACGGATATTGTTTTGCAGGAAGCATCATGCTTGCACCGGACATGTTGCTCTCGGCCGCGGCTGCGGATGCAGGACGCCTATTCGGATCTTTCCGAGTCTTCCTATGCGTAGGGCGCTTGTTGTCGATTTAGGAGGTGGTACGGGGGATACGGGCGAGAGGAATAAGCAAACAGATGGCGCATTCTTTTCGGGTCTTCCAGTTGAGTGCCAGGTAAGCTCGATAATATTTCCGCAGTGTCCTCTAAACGTTAGACCATTAGTAGTTCCGGACTATTACCCATCTTGCATCCTGCTTGACGTTGGATGTTAGATGCCGGTTGCTATAGGTCTTATGCCTATAATTGATAAGTTTATTTTGACCGACTCGACTTTGCTTGTAGCGTCGAGCTCTTTACAACTGTATAATAATCATAGGATATCTTACATGAAATCGTATTGTCGAGGGCGTGTTCGTCCGCTACGGTGTGCGACATCCCGGCTTTAGCATTCATGACTTGTTTTGGTTGATTACCGTGCTGGAATGTATATGCAATTTGTGCCATGGTGGAGATAAGCTGGACCCTTGAAGAGTCTCCGGCGTTCTAGATGAGCGAAGATCATATTGGTTCTTTCGAGGCATTATAATTCGCTTGCTTACGATGCCTGGTCTTTAAGGCTCTTCAAATTTACAATGCCGGGAATCGAAAGTCCTCGTAGGCAACTACGTGGACATAAGATACCGGTGTAGAGCATCGTGACCGGGGTGGAACTTGGAAGAGGCAAATGGTCTACCAGGGAGGTGTTGGCTCACATGACTGCTTATTATATTGAAATTGCAATCTATTCAGGAAATTGTATTTATTCGTATGAAATATTTAGATCGACGATACATGTATACCCACGCGTGTTTTGAATCTTGTATAGAGAAAATATTCTATGAAAATATCAGAAGCCAATGTCACTGTCGCCTGCTGTCCTAATATTCAATGGATTCCGTATCCACAACTCTATCTAATATATTCTCATTTGCCGAACGTTCACGAATTCACACCTACATTAGTAGTATGTAATTGCGTTACTCCTGGATGTGATTTTAATACTTGAACTCCGTGAACCCTAATCTGGGGTTGTGGAGGAAGCCGGCGGATGGTGAGACAGACAAGAAAGGGGCCACGCTCCGGCAGCCGGCATTGCAGTCTCCAGACATTACCGCGGGCGCCCGCATTGCGGCAGGCTTGTTACCCCTTGCATGGTTGTCTGAAGGCCGCTTAAACAGACCTTAGAGTGAAGGTGGGAAATGAGCTGAGGGCACGGGGGAGTAGATACGTACGTGCCGCGAATCTGTTGGGTAGTATTCGCATAAAGCGATACTATTCGAGTGTGCCAGGTTATGATGAAGCTCGAAATAGATCATGGTACAGTGTTGATATTTTTTTCTACTCTAACGGAGCAACTGGTTTTTGTGAGATGTCCTTGGAAAGGCAACCAGTACCGATATTGTTGCTTCATATGACCGAAAGGGGTTTTATCCTGATATATCTTTCGCTAACCAAGAAGACGAATTTTGGTCTGAGATATGAGCGGGAGCCGATATATTGCCTTGGCGGAATTGTAGAAACTTTTCGAACTGCTCGTCGTTCGTAAGGTTCCAAAGTTGTGTTTCGCTCCTACGGGAGAGCTCGGCCCGAGACAGAAACCGTGGCAGTGAACCGCGTACTATGGTACAGAACGTGGCATAGATAGAAATTCCTCACATTTGGGCTTTCTGTTTTGAATGTCGAATTGGGCTTATGCAGCCCATTTCCTCGCCTCACATTGGGAATCCCGTCAGAAACGAAAAGGGAATGGCAGAAACATGGGAAGTTACCGATTGGATGACTAGCTCAACGTTACTCTTATGCTGCCAGCTCCCGAGACAAAAAGCTTAGTGTCTCCCCCACTGAGACCAGGAAACACGACTCCCAAATAGTCATGGTATCTCGATCATGCATGATCCTTGCCCGTGCTATTGTATTGGCGACCAGGTCGTAGTAGTTGAAAATTTACGCTGTCACCTAAACATTCAGGGTTTCAACACTCAACCTGTTCCACTTTATCAACGTACCCCAGGGGCATCTCGGAACGGCATTCTGCTTTTCAATAATCCATACGAACACGAAACAAGGTGGTCACACGTTGATGGCTTAGAGAGAGGAAGATAAGACCATCTGTCGACATCGCTAGATGATATTCTTGCAACGCCGAGCTCGACGAGCTAAACCATAGCAACTCGGGGTGTTGGATCGGGAGGCCAATTATTGTGTCGTCGTTTGGCCTCTTAGCGATAATCTCCTTTTCGGTTCACTTTGGGTACCAATTATCCTAGTTGGCTAATCTTCCGTAGGGCAAACGGAACTGGGGCGGAGCAAGTTGATTAGAGCTTGTTGGGAGTCGGCATGGGTGATATCTCATGACTAACCCTCCTCGTAGTCGCGGAAACCGGGAAACCAAACCAGAGAGGGACGCGATGTAATTAGCTAACCAACGTCTCTCATGGACTTGGGACGTCATCGATGTGACATCGGATAAGGAAACCCAAGAAAAAAACGGCAATGATGAGTGAGAAACGAAATGATGCAAACCTAGTAAAGGAGAAAAACTACGTAATTGAGGACTCTAGTCGTGGACGAAGACGAGTTCCAGAATATGCCAAGATTCTAGGTCCCAGGGAGGGTTGCCTCGATTTTCTCGAAACAGATGCTACACCGGCTCTGATTTGCTGGCCGCGGTGAACGATCATTTCGAATCCCTAGGGGTTCGACGGGGGAGGTTGGGACCATCCTGCGATCCGATCTCAAGTAGGACGGACCCTGGAACTGGGTCGTGGAGCGCACAGACGGCCGACACTGATAGCCCTGGAGGCTGCGGAATTCCGTGGGTTGAACGATACCGATTCCATGGGAGCAAAATGCAGCCGAAGAAGTTGGGTTTGCCGGCTTCCAAAGTTGTCAGGTATAAATCTTACAAAGCCGTAGAAATAGGGCCTATGTTCTATATGAGCTGTAAGTGGGAGGGCGTATGCGGCTCGATAGGTAAGGGATGGTTGGGCATCGGTGCTACAGTAGGGTTGGACCGAAATGATACCTAGATAGCCATCTCGTTAAGCCGCGGGGAAGAGGCTATGGTATTGTATGGCATTGTAGGATTGCGTATTTTAAAGAATTCGTAGATGGTGACATCCGCTGCATGTTGCGCTTTGCGCGTTGGGCGTGTACCGGTACCTAGATCAGCGGGTCTGCAATGCAGAGCGCCCGTGATCTACGTGAGATGGGTGCGTTAGGCACATTTGATCACCAAGATACAACGCTATATGGAGTCGAGATTCATCATTTGCCGGGACTTAATACGCAGTAATGTCTAAAGGTTGGGCTGTGACGCTGATCTGATCCGATTGGCGTTTCTGGAATTCTTCTAACACAGATACTCTTCAGCAAGTATCTGCAAACCCGGCACGTCCTCATTGATGATGGATAGGGGGTCCCGGTCCCGAGCGAAGTTGCTAGTATGAAGCCAAGGATGCTAGCATTGAGCGTAATAAGTAATATGTAATGGAATGAGTCGGCCTCGTAAGATTTTTCGGATAGATCGAAAGGGTTAGATACGAAGGTCTACTCCAAGGTCACGATGAGAGAAATTTATCGCAAATCTCAATTCCCAACCCCTGCGAACGGGTGCGAACGGGAGAGGGTAGGTAGGTAGTTGGGATGGTTCATTGTCATTGTTCCTCTGGCCTCTTTCTAGGCGGCCGTTTGGAAGCCTGTATGATCGAGACGCCATGCATGCATGTTTCACGTCTTTCACATCTTTTACTGGTCCCATATGCCATATGCCGCCATAAAGCCCAACGACTCGCAGGCAAGGTCCACCAGCCCCTGCAGGAAATAGAACTGCGAATCTGCGACCAAACTCGTGATTTATATCGAGCACGCCGCGTTGACGTGAGTTGGATGGGTTGGATGGTGGGATAGGTCACTTGACGGTGTGTTGAAAAGCGGAGTGAGCGAGGAAGAGGGTGTGACGCCAATGCTCACGAGGCTTCTGATGTTGCGGCCTGCAGCCTCGTCCCGTGATAGGACCCATGACCTGAGTAGTAAGTAGGTATCGAATAGAAAGACTTGAACGGGGGGATTTGATTAGTCTCGATAACAAGTATAGAAAAAGACATGTTGAGACCCTTATATGAGCTGTTAATAGTTTGATATGATAATGAGGACCGGAATGTATCTGTGGATGAGGTATATCTCTTCGGTAGGCTAATAAAAGTACAAAGTAAGGACATCTGAACTACTATATATGTATGTATGTATGTATAAGTGAGGTGTTTAGACCCATTTTTAGAATGGGAACATTTCGAAGAGAGATCTGGTGAGCATGTCTGCGTCTGAAGATGCAAGACAGCTTACCGAGATACAAATAAATAACCTGTCAAATTGTAATCGATGGATCCCGTCCCGCAGGAAAGGTGTCGACATGTTCGGTGTTGCCGTTGGGTTGCGTGTTCGGAGTTGACGGTGATGCTAAGTAATAACGCTGATACCAATTCTGATGACGATGTTTTTGGACGATGGAGATGGATGGTCCAAAGATGGATGATCTTCAACTGTTCTTGTTGCCCTGTTGCCCTGTGCACCATGACACATTTTTATGACGGTGGCTTCTTAGGGCTGTACAGTGTGAATTTAACTAATGTTTATGGCTTTTAATGTTCAGGGTTCGCTCCGGCCCTGCAGAAATACGCCAATTAATATCCCGAGTATGTACAGTGTAAGTTCGAGGGTGGCTTGAAGTTTAATCTTATGTACATCACCTGGGTCAGTCCTGTCTGGTCGACTCAAATGTGCTGCAGGTGGTAGGAGGGAGAGCACGAGGTAAACTCGTACCGTGGACCTGTCCAGGTGCCTACCTGGTTACCTAGCACTACCAGTTGACCTACCTAGCACTTATTGCGACTTGCCCAGGTGCCTCTCCCCCCCAGACCCTAGTTACCTAGCTATGGTTGATAGCGAAATGCGCCTACTCCTTATCAAAAAATCAAAATAGCGCCAATAGTTTCTCTTTTAAACTTCTGACATTGTTATTGTTAGTCTCCAGAGGGCTCCATCCTTGGCCCATCCTCGCCCATCAATCATTGATCCTGGCTCATCCTGGTCCATTTCACCATCCCCCGTCCCCCGTCAACCATCAACGATCCACCTTCTACCAATCAGCCCTCCCTACCCCTGGGACAACTCTCCAGTGCCAAGTTTCCATACCTTCTGCAGTTCTGCTGCTTCTCACAAAATTTCTAGCTCGACATATTTTCTTTCATCTCAAAGAATTTCTACAAATCTACCTTATACCTACCTAGTAGTACTTAATACCCTATCATACATATCATACACATCATCTAATCGATCTGATGGTTCTTTCCGTCTAGTAAGGCATCGCGTGCCGTCCTTATTATCCTATTCTATCCCTCCTTTACCCTTCGCGACACGCATCCCGCGGCCTTCTCCGGGGGTGCCTATTGGACCTATTAGGTATATCTCCTCACTTTCTACTCACGCTCTGATTGGCTTCTCCTTCGTCCCGTATCTTGTTCTTGTTGCACCAAGATCTCGACAACAGCTTGCTTTCAAGGCACCGGCCCAGGCGAACCACACGCAATTGGATACCTAAGGTGTGTAGGTACCTACTTACCATACCTACCAGACCTACCTACTACCTCCCTCTACCGACCTATCGACCTACTAGTCGACGGGGCCACCCTTTAGATAAATTAGAGTGGTGGACGGTCCCGCTGGCTTGTTAGATCCTTTCGTCAGCCCGTTCGACCACTATTTTTCTAGCCTTTCGGATTCTCAATCTGATAGGCACTGGATCAGCTTCGGTCAACCATCCAATCTCATCGTCATTTACTCATTCCGCCTGAGACCTTTGGTTATTCTGGAGTCGTGAGAGGTTCGGGTTCTCTTGGTTGACCCCATCCCACCGCCTTACGTATTTCTCATACCCTGGCTCTTTTTACCCCCTACAGCCTACAGCCTACTTGGAAAGTCGGATTATTGGACCTAAACGTTTTGCGCGTCGCGTATGAACACAGCCCTCCATTTTCCCTGCCCGTCAGTCCATCAACCTCAACTTTGTGTGTCAATAACCCTTTTTCCTTTATTTAAGCTTCTCTCCGTCGAAGCTTTGTGGGCCAAAGCAATCTAGAGTTTGGAAGAGTTCTGTCAACGACCCAGCTTTCAGGTTAGCCCTTCGTTTATTTGGCGGAAGAGGAGGAGAGAGGAGTAGTCAAAAAAACAGAAAAAAAAATTAAAGCGAAAAGAAAATCCTAACTTACTTAGGTTGGGGGGGTCCCTGCGGTCAAACCCGCAATTCTTCGCCGCCTTTTTTTTCAAACTGCTCTTTCGCTGCAGGCCAATTTTTTTTCTCCACCGCATCACTTCCAGGACAGGTCCAAGTCCCCTTTCTAGAGGTTTGGGACCTATCATATATACCTTATACCTTTTACCTTGCAACACCTTCGCGACTTGGTACACGAATATCTCCTATACGCGGTATTTGACCTCCGTCGCGGTGTGCCACCCGACCTAATCCTCGGCTTCCTGCATTTCTACTGCACAGCCAACCCTGCCTTACTTTTCAGCCAACCAGGCATAGCCATCGCCTGTGCCATCGACCGACTCTTACTTATCCTTCCTGCCGGCCTAACGCACGAGCGATACTCGCCTGCAAAAGTGACAGCGACTTCTTCCGACGACACTTCACCTCTTGTCCAACCTTCCTAAGAGACTTGAGACCAAAAGTCTTGAGCCCTGAATCGAACACTTTTTCGGCGTTTCCGCCCCTCTATATACGCGTAGTAAGGGAGCTGCAGCCTGCTGGCTCCCACAGCAGCTGCACCAGCCCTCGGTAAAAGTGCGGCAATCATGAATAATCAGCAACAGCACGACATGTACTACGACTATCCGACGTCGGCAAACCGGTCGCCCGGGTCGACAAGACAGGGTTACGCTACCGTTGGCCTGCCGTCGGGGCTCGGGGGTAATCGATCGGGTCAGAGACTAGAGTCTCTCGGTCAGCATATGGGATCTCCTTCCCTATACGGACACGACGATCGACTTGGTGGCACTTCAGGCTATGAATCACTATCGAGGTTTGATCGCATCGCGCCGAGCGCTATGCAATCTGGCTACATGTTGGAGAATAGTCAGACATGGGGTTATAATGGAGTAGCTACTATGAATGGCCCCATGAACGGTAACGGTAGGCTAGCGGTGAGAGGTGTAAATCGGCGAGCCGCTCTGCCCTCGGTGAGTGCCCCTTGTTTGCATAGAGGATAAGAGATATTGTTACTAATTGGTGTCTGTAATGATAGACTTGGACTGACCAATCCGGACTCGGCGTCCACTCGATGCCGCAGCTGTTCGATCCTAACCTGCCGATGAACGGGAATGAGCATGATCTCTCAAGCCTGGCTGGCAACGCCTCGGATTCCAGGGGAATGATGTCGACTCCAGGAGCAGGAGATTCTGAACAGCTCATCCCTACTGCTATTGTCATCAAGAATATCCAATTTCAGTGCCGCAAGGAGATTCTCCAAGGTCTCATGGCTTCGATGAATCTTCCTCAGCCGTATGCTTTCAACTACCATTTTGATAAGGGCGTTTTCAGGGGTCTTGCCTTCGCCAACTTCTCAACTGCTGAGGATACCGCCATCGTCATTCAGAAGATGAACGGGCTGGAGGTTATGGGGAGAAAATTGCGTGTCGAATACAAGAAGATGCTTCCGCAAGATGAGCGTGATCGGATCGATCGGGAGAAGCGTGAAAAGCGAGGTCAGCTTGAAGAGCAACACCGAGCACCACTTCCCATGCACCAACAAAGTGCGCTCCAGGCTCTCGGCGTTAGCGTCAACAAGCAGCCAGGCAATTCACCGTTACGTAGGTTTTTCAATTTAGTCTACTTCGGAGGGAATTGCTGACCTAACTAATATATAGGGGACGTCGATCTGAACGATCCGACGACACTAGAATTTTACACACAACTTACTCTTTTCAAGAATGACCCGTCCCGCGAGGTTCATATCTTCCCACCTGATGTTTCCCCAGAGCAGCGCCGGCAGATACATATCCTCGCTCATAACATGGGTTTAGAGCACAGATCCGTCGGCGAAGCTGATCGACGACAAATACAGATTATGAAACGGCCACAGAACTCACCTCCAGTACACGCTCAGAGCCAGCTGCCCAATGTCTCGTGGGAAGATCACCGACGTGGACTTAGCCGCGCCGCCACCTATGACTTCACAGAGTCTCGTATTGGATCGAGTGCCTATCACGCACTAGGCAGACAGGGCCCTACGTTGGAGCTGCCTGGTAGCCCAGAGAATGGAATACCGAACAACCTTAGGGCTGCTAAGAGCTTCGCCGACCTACGCACACACAGCCCGAGCCCAGCGCCTTCTGGTTCAAGTTATGTTGGGCTTGGGAATGGCCTTGGTGCCCGTTATGGTGACTTTTCCCAAACCTCATTGACCACACCGCCCAATTTAACCCCGACATCAGGTCAAAATGCCGCATCGAGCACCGAAGCTCTACTAGCAAACAACATGAGCTCCATGAGCCTCGGTTTCGAATCGAATGCCTCGCACATGCGCTCCAGGGAAACCCCAGGAGCTATCGGGAGCCAGAGGCCGGGCGCTAATGGACAGCCGAACCGCAACGCTCCCGACAGACAGCCGCGCGGTCCAGAATGGGGAGAAGCTAGTCAAGGGTTCGGCGGGCGCGCTCGCGGTCATATGCAAAGGGGTAGCGGTTAGTCTCCATCTTCAATGTTCCGTAACATTGATCGTATTAATCTTTGCCCACAGATTCATCGGACGCGGGTCGTAGCTCCGGTACCGCCCGCTTTCATTGATCTAAGCGACTTCAACACAATTCGAAAGGAAGGCCATATGAAGCGCTAGCGATCTGTCGGTTGTACCACTCGAGCGCTGCTGAGATGATATTCCCAGCTACCTTTGGCCTTCCTGTGTAATCTATTGCTGAGCCGTAGGGTCCGTTTTTGAGATCGGCACAAGGCTCGGCGGCCTCGACAGCTTCGCATTCTAACGCCTTCCGACTCTACAACGAATGCTGGATGCCCGTCATCACAAGCATATCCCAACGAGAGACGACTTATGACATTAGATTTATTGCCTTCACTGACTAACACCATAGCTTCAGCCTTATCACAATACGATTATCGCACTTCGGCCGATAGTTTCTACATGCATTTTTAAAAATTCACGTTTACGTTTTCGTTCCGCTGCTTTGAACTAATAATATCTTGTAATATGAGATTTGATTTTGGAATATTGTTTTATTCGACTTCCATCTATGTTTCTCCGGCCGTCCTGGATTGGGAAAGAACTACAACATTATGGAGTTTGCGACGGTGAACGGTTGCAGTGTTGCATGGAAAAAAATATTAAGGGGAACAATAACGTACATCGTTCCGAATTTACAATACCCTCTTCACGATGATCGACAATGAACCATCTCTGGATACACCATACAGCAATTTATGGGCGACCATTCACGGCATCACGACTCGAACTCCTATACCCTCTGGGGTATCTCGAGGTCTGGACGGCTTCGGAGGGAGCCTGCCAAGCCTGGAGTACCTCTTTACGATGGTTACGCTGTTATGACGCATACGCACATCTTTAGATGGCAACGCGATGCTGGCTGGCCGAGTAGCTTAAAGGAACCCCTACTAATCACTGTTCTAAGGAGCATCTACAAAGGGCATCCTTGGCGATAAGGCCGGCGTAGCTTCGGAGCGATTGGAACGAACGAACGAACGAAGCGACGAAGACGAAGACAGCAAGAATAAACTTCTTTGCTGAGCAAGGAATTTGTTTTCACTGGAGGACAGAACAGAGAGAATGAGAGGGCAGACGGGACACAAGAAGATCAGATAAAGTTATTTGCATTTGTATATGGTTATCCGCGTTGTATCGGCCGACGCTGGGCCGAGGTTTTTCGTCTTTTCCTCCTTGCGCCGCACAACCTAGCGAGCCTCCCCTCAGTGTAATCTAGTTCACTGTTTCTCGTCCGAGTTTTAACCATTGATGTCGATGTGTTCTCATCAGAGGTAGCGAGGACCCGAAGTCTCAAATAGGGGAAGGACTAGTCAACGGAAGGGAGAGACACTCGCTATAGGCGCTTTGCTGCAATACAAAAGTATTTGATCGTTTTTCAACTTGAAGAATCACACGTGATTTTTTTTCTATACACTACTGACGGAGTCTATCGGGGTCCGTAATCAGGTGAGGAAGTCATGTCAAGTCAACATTATTAAAGTATTCCTTAAATCTTCTATGTACAAATTCATGGCTGGTCGACTAAACCAACGGACTCCAAGATATCACCCCTTTTATCGAGCCCACTAATTCTTCATACAGGGACCATCCTCCACCTCACGACACCAGGTGAGCAAGTCATAGAACCCTCTACGCCAATCTTCCCTCCCGCCGCCCGGCTAGCCGCAATAGCAGACCCTAGAATATCGGCAACATCTGTTCCTCCCACGTACACCTGATCGCTGCTCGGCGGCGTCGCAGGCTGCACCTGTAGCGCGCAACCGCCCGACTGGAGCAGCGTATTGTACTTGTCCGTCGCGTAGTCCGCTAGAAAGAAGTCCCGCTGCGCGCCTATCTGTGTTGCTCGTAGCGCCGCGCATGAGTCAAGCCACGACGAGCTAGACGAGGCCGCAGAAGCGAGGGTGCTGAAGGTGCTGCCTCCGCAGTAGTCCGCCGGCGTGCTGGTTGGTGCGTACCAGATCCAGCAGGGGCCCGGGTTCACGGGGGCATCGGCGTATTTGATGAGCGCGCAGGATTGTGCCGCGGCGCGTGGTGATAGAGCGTCATTGGAGCTGGAGATTGTTGGGAGACTGAGGACCGCTGTGGGTGCGATGAGGGTTGTGAGGATTTGCCTGATATGCATTTTGGCTATGTGGGATGGATGATGGTGGAGCTAGTCTTGGTCTTGGTATAGAAGGGGTATTGCTTGATTTTGGGTCTTATATTATTACACTGAGCACTGGGATGACGAACGAGGTCTTACTTAAAGCCAGCTGGATCGTGGGACCATGACAAGCGGTGTGGTACGAATACTTATACGTATGCCACGAATCCTTAGGATTCCCATCAATAGTCTTTTTATACCCAGCTCACCCTATATAACCGGCCAAGCCGGTCTGAGAGCAGATCACCGCCAGACCAGACTAACAGCGGAGATGGACAACGTGATCACTTTCAGATCCACGATACGGCCCTTCACCTCCTCATCTCAATCTCAATCTCGTCGGGCGTCCTATCGGCCCCCGGCTCACACCCATGCACGGGCTCGTCACACTTACTCAACCCCAATCCCCAAACCGTCAAAATCGCACTACTTAATTACTATGATTCCTAGGCGGAGTAAAAAAGTGATGGGTCTATCTCCGCCGCAAAATAAACCTGGGACCTGGATCGGACCGGCCAATGGCATGGTAAATTCGGGTTTTGCGCACCCCAGAGGGTAGGTGAGGTATAGAGACGGCGTGGCCGCGCACTATCCAATCAGCGCGCGCGGCCCGTCGATCGCCGCATTGCTGAGGTAAAGCTCGGCGGCTAGCAGCGTCGGCACACTGGGTTCGCTCGTCGCCGTTGGTCGGAGGCGTTGGGGACGAGGGGTCCAATAGAAGGAATCAATTAAAGATTCTCACTCAATCCCGAGGGGGCATGGGTTAGGTTTTCTATGTGATGTGCACGTCTATAGGAAGAAAAGGGAATAGGTTGATAGAATGGTTACATGAGATAATGTGTGTGTGTGTGCGTGCGTGCTGCTGCTGCATGCCGAGCCACGACCCCTGGCCCCTGGCAGGAATGGAATGGATTGGGGGAGACTTTTTACGTCTTTTGCCGGTTGGGGCCGAATTGTTGTGACTTGCATGCCAGACTTGCATGACCTCACCGATATGGCTTCTTTCGACCTTGTAATACTGGTACGGAATATTTGCCCTGTCCGTGGCGGAGTTTGTGGCCGTCATGGCGTTGGCCAGATGACCGACAGAGCTTTCTAGAGGATTATTCTGTCTAGCCTATAGTATTGTGTATACGCACGGCCAATTCGATACCGGCAAATCATATTAATCGCGGGCTTTAGAATATGTCTAACATTGGGGGCTACGACTAAGATAGCAACGAATATGCGAATAGATGCAGTAAACTGTCATCGACGTGTTTCAGAATTGAGTCATCATGCGCAGTTAGTTCAAATCATATGGTTATCATTACTGGGTATTTATATACAATTTATCTGCGTAGATTTATATTTGGTCTAAGTATTATTCATATCGCCCAACCCGCGCCCCCAGATGATGACGATGCATCGACGCCTATTCGCACAATGCCCGAGGCGCCCCTGATCTCACCAAACTCATACTTCAGCCCCATCTCGTTCACTCGCCAGTCCCTATCCCGGCGCTTCATGGTACTCAAGCCTTCAAGACGGCTAAGCATCCACGAGTCGCACACATAGTACATAGCGCCGGCGATGGTGCTAGGATCGACCGGCATATGCGGCCAGGTGAGGAAGAATGAGCCGAAGACGACAAGCACCATGATGCCGAGGATACTAACAGCCGCCCACGTGCATACTTGGTGTAGTAGATAGGTTTGTGTTACGCGGTAGGGGATGTTGCTTAAGAAGATGGTTAGGAATTCGGATAGGATAGAGGTAAGCGCCACGATAGCCAAGAAGCTGTGGCGTCGTCGTACTGATGACACGAGACCTGAGAAGGCGTTTGTTGGTGGCGCAAGGAGGATTGAACGCCGTGCGTGCTGTGGCGAGTTGGCTAGGAGTTGGTATGGGCTGAGAACTGCGATGCCTTTGACTATTGTTAGTTATTGGCTCGCTCATGAGAAAAGATAGCCGCCCAGGAAGAAAGGGGGGCGGGAAGAATAGGGGAAATAGGAAGCTTACTGCTGAAAAAGGAGGCCCAGAAGAAACTAATAATCACACCGACGGCGGTGAACAGAAACCGCACACCGAACGATTCGCTATCCATAAATCGTTCAAATGGAGTATCGCCACCGGTGTTATTATAGTATAGTATGAGAGCCAACAATCCACACAGAACGAATAGGAACACCAGTCTTCCCGCATATCCTAGCATTAGGAACGGTAGATGATGCTTCGCCTTCGTAGGTGAAGCGTGATGGTCCTGAGGCTCCTTTTCCTCAGCAGCGATCTTGGCCGGCGCGTAAGCTTCTCCATGGCCATCGCGCAGCACGATACCATACTCCAGTGTGCCATTCATCCCATAAAACCACCCCAGCTTGAACCAACGGTCGGCGAGGACGGACTGGAGTAAGCCCTTAGGCATCCTGCCCGCATCGACACCAGCGGGTAGACTAGTAAATAACCTTCGCACGTCCGGATTTAACGCTAGAGATGCCGTCCCACAGATGCTCCAGGGGTTCGTGCCCAAGCCTGATCGCCAACGGACAAGAACCACAAGAATCATGAGTGTAGCTACGCCCATGATCCCTAACAGCCCAAGCGCAGCTTTTGAGGCTTGGTCGAAAACACTCAGCACATAGGCGCAGTTCCTCGCAGACCCACTACCCTCAGAGCACCCAATACCGCGCAAATCAAACGCGATAGCCTCAGCCGATACTGGAATCAACACCGCCGACGCAAGCACCAGTGTTGTCGTCAAGAACACGAGCGCCTGCCCACCAAGGAGCGATCGTACGCTCGCGACCACGGACTGCCACCCGGAGGTATCCAGACACAGGGACTCGCGACCCTCGGCGCCCCTTTCATGCGCCAGCTCGTGCCATGGCTGCAGGATCTTGGCGTTGACGTCGAGAATCCGGACGGGCACCGCGAGTATGATGGCCAGGAGCGTCGGCAGAAACATCCCGATGAAGTACGCCCCCGGGCTGATGGAGTACACTCTGACGACGACCTTGGTGCCGTCTTTGGAGGGGGGCGGGATCACGGGGTAGAGTGTTGCCGTTGCAGTGGGCACGCCGCTGGAGTCGGTTTGTATTATGATGGAGGGCGTGACGAGAACGCTGGTTTCTTGTGTGGCGGTGGGCCTACCCTCCGAGTCGGTTAGGGTGGTTGTCTGCGGTGTGGATACGGGCGCTGGGATGCTGGTTGATGTTGCGGTCGCTACGCCCTCTGAATTTGTCAGAGTGGTGATGGAGGGTGCTACAAAGGTTGGTGTTTGTGGTACAGTCTCGACTTCTGAGATTGTGATGGTGCCGAGGCCGCCGTGGTCTGATGATGGGAGGGACTCTGATATGGTCTTCTCACCAACATCGCCGTAGTTCGAGGATGGAGCGGACTCCGTCACTCCTTTCGTCCCCGTGTCGCCGTAATCACCGGTAGGAGGTATTGCTATTGACGTTGGAGCCTCGTGTTCTGAGATAGTTACTGGGCCACCGATCTTGCCATAGTCGCTTTCAGGCTTGGAATACATCGGCTCCTCCGTAGTGGATGAAGTAGATGTAGTATCCGGCTTTTGCTTCCCCACCGAGCCGGTATCCGGACGTGGCGTTGTCGTGGGAGCGTCCTGTTCGGTGACAGTTTGGTCGCCGATGTTACCAAAAACTCCTGGATTGGGCGTTTCGGTGGCGCCGCCGGTTGAGGTAGGTATCGATGTGTGTTCTAGTGGTGGCCTTGTTTTGGCCGCCGATGTAGGCTTTGATGTTTGCTCTGTTGCAAGCCCTGTTGCAAGCTCTGTAGACAGCTCTGTAGTCTCAGCACGGCCAACAAGAATAGGGGAACTGAATATAGTTCCTGCATCCCCGAAGCCAACCGAAATCGTTGTGTAGGTTAATACCTGTACTTCCCTCGCCCGGATACCTTCATGAAGAAAGTCGAAGTTATTGTCAAGGACCGGTAGAGCGTGCAGAGCCCAAGCTATTAATCCTGCTAACGCTAATATCACAGCGAGTAAGATGCTCAAGAAAGGCCATCTCAGTGCTGATGGTCTATAGTTAGGAGGCTCTCGATCTACCAGTGGCGGAGCATCTACTTGTGCTTCGTTATAAGTTATCATATCTGGCTTGTAAGCAGTCGAAACTTGTGTATAGTCTGACTTCCTACTGGACCAGGACTGTTCAATGCCGTACGTGGGAAGGGTATCATCCCGGTTAATATTATCGTAGTGTCCCCCATCTTGTAAAGTCTCTTCATCGTATCGTCGTTGTTCATATCGTTGATTCGAACGGCCATCATACTCATACGATCCGTCAAAACTTCCCGAACTTTCATTTCGAGAATGTGATCGAGGAAGGGCATCGAAGCCTCCTCTCCCCACATGCGGTGTCGTTCTAATGTGCGACATAACGCCGTTGTCGATCAAAGTTCCCTCGATCCCTTCCAACAGATGGCCGGACACGCCTAGAAATATGTCCCAGCGAGACCACCGTAGGTCGAGGCAAACAAGTGCAATTCAGTTCCATGGCGCGATAGGGGGCGCACATCCTTGATATTATCTTTAACTCGATACGTGGCGGAGCGAGGCTCTCGCTGCAATGCTACGATACTAGACATGGTATACATACCACATAGGCTATCTACCGTGCCTTCGCCTATCTCAGTGGGCTAGCGAGTCTTGGCGGTGTTCAGCTCACCCTGTTCCAGCCAGTGAATTGCGATGCCACCAGCTTCCGTCTTCCCCAAAGAACCTGGTAACTTTGGGACTGGGTCGCGAGGTAAATTTAGGTCGTATGGCGCCCTGTCGATCAACACCACAAGCTGACGGCGCATGGGGTTTGGTGTCCACGGCAATATGCGTTTCTTAGTCAGAAGAACGTTTCGAAGCTTTTATGGATGACTTGGCTGCTGATGAATACGACCCTACAAAAAATATTCCGGAACCGAGAGCTGCTTCTTGGTAAAAGTACAATTTTTTCTAAAGAAAAAAGTGTCGTCGCTCGTTACGGCGGGCGTTTCTCGAACGATGGGGTTTACAAACGCGGAATTTATTCCCCAGGCGCTGAGGCGTTGACGCCATCATAGGCCGTGCCCAGCCAATATAAGAAGACCACACCCACAATGCACATCGCGATCATAAGATTCCTCTAGCGATAGGGGCTGAGGAAGAGTTGGACCATTGACATAGACGCATCTAGCGAAAAATCAGTAATGGTTAAAGAAAATCATGCGGCTAATGAGCACCTAAACAATGGAGAAGATGGCCGGAAGATCGCGGGTTGTCTTGGCGTGGGAATAGTCAGGTCTAGACCGGTTTGACCCGACGCTACGGGTGGCTGCTGGTGACTAAGAGGACACTGCAACGTACAAACGAACCTCTCATCTACGGATTAGTCAGACAAAATATCAGTGTATTTTCTTCTCGATATTCATAACGCAGAGTCTTTAGCATCTAGCCATCTCATTAGTCAAACTTATATATAAGCGTCGAAAGTAGGTATATTCGACTCTTCATAGTCATAATAACCGTGAAGTTCATAGCGAAATATGACAAGTCAAATGATGTACAAACTAACACAGACTACAGAAAGAGACAATTTACCCACCTAATCAAAATGTCGTCAAGTCCTGCATCACCGATGCGGTCACTATTTCTGGTCGAAGGCCTCATGAAGCTAGCAGGGGGTCTAGTGTTCATGGTCTCGCCACAGACCCCGCTGTCTGTCGCGGTGGCGGGATACTATCCCGCCCTCAGCCCTACTCCTAACCCGACTGTTAGGCACCCAGACCTTCACACTGGGAATCTCGATGCTTCTCGCATCCGCTAATACACCCGCAGCGGTATCGAGTAGGCGGATAGTGTACTGGACAATTTTCGCGAGAGACGCCACTCTAGTAACCGCACTCACGCTTCAACTCTGGTTTGGCGACAATTCCGGTGTGCTGGGATTCTCGCCAACGGGACTACGTTCGTGGCTTGCGGAGCTCATGCCTTTCTGCTTAGGCCACCTATGGATTCTCGTCGCGAAACCCCATTGGTTTTGACATCGGAAGCCGGAAGTCCATGAGATTTGGTCATTCCGATTATCGTGGTCTTTAGTCGCGAATGATTGAAATTGTATTTATAACCTGTAACATATAGCAGCTAAACCCCCAACTCTTGTACATTATCTGCTTTCGCTGCTACAGGACTACTTAGCCAGGGATGTATATGGACATGAAATAGTGCAGGGGACTCCGGTTGCTAAGGGTAGATATTTGTGCGATTTTCTAGTTCAACGATCCACGAAACACAAAGCGAAGATAGCGAACGATATGGGTATATTGTCTATGGATAACGAAAGAGATGGCTTCTCATCTGGAACAAGATCGTTCCCTATGAAAGTGTTCGTATGAGTTACATGGTTACACGATTCTAGTGTGGCTATTAATATGGTATGAGGAACATTTCAGAGGCATAACATCCACCGAAAGGTTCAACGCCAGCTCGGTGCGTTCAAGATAAAACCCATGAGGCAACCAGAGATGATACCAGCGGCGGGGAGGGTAAGAATCCAGCCTCCGTAGATCCATGCGATCATTCGCCAGTTCAACGCACGCCAGTCACCGTTGCAGAGACCGACACCAACGATAGCGCCCGTGATGCACTGCGTGGTGGAGACGGGGAGCTCTGTAATTCGCATTAGGTTAGGGGTCGGGTCGGACAGGTATAGGTATAAGGGTCGGTGATTAACTTACTCAGACGAGTGGCGACGATGATAGTAACGGCACTACCAAGTTCCATGGAGAAGCCACGGGAAGGCGAGTTTAGCGTCAGTCTGTTACCCAGGTTGGCCATGATGTGGTATCCATAAGTCCAGAGACCGATAACGATGGCGACACCGCCGAAAGCCAGAATCCAGAGGGGTACTTCAGGGTTCTTGGGGACTGCCTCTGATTGCCAGATCTGGTAGATTGTGGTGAAGGGGCCGATAGCGCTAGTAATGGTAAGTATCTATATGATGAAGGAAAGTATCGATTCTGGAGAGATACTCACTTTGACACGTCGTTGGCACCGTGGGTGAAAGAAGCGGTACAGGCAGTCATGATCTGGAGGAACGAGTACATAAACTCGGCCTTGTTATCATAGTGCGCAGCGCGGGCGTGCTTCTCTTCAAGATCACCAGACAGAATGTCCTTCTTTCGCTGCATGTTGACGACGTCCTGGTCAACACCGTTGAATAACGCCTTCTTGACATACCAGAACATCATGTCAGCAGAGTACCACGGGATGCCTTCTGGCTTGGGTCCAACCAGCGACTTCTTCTTCTCGGGGACGTTGGCAAGTTCATCGGATTCGATATCGGAGGAGTGCTTCGACTTCATAATAGCGTCGGCGATGTTGGATTCGTTAACGGTCTCGGGGGCGCCGGCAGCCTCAACATCATTACGAGCCGCGGCGGCAGCACGTTTGGCCTCGAGCTCATCCTTTGTAAGATGGCCCTCGTAGAAGTTTCGGATGGCACCCTGGAAGTCGGCGGGCGGCGGGGGGACTTCGCCTCGTCTCAATAGTAGAGGTCCAAGAGGAATATGGTACCATCGGAGTTGCCAGTCCTCCTTTACAACGACACGCCACAACCACGGCATGAGGAAAATCGCGATGAGGAGAGCCCAGCCGATACCGCAGCAGATGATGATGGCTACGAGCGGGCCGTCCTCAAGGTCTATCTTGTAGCTACCACCCTTCCAGAGCAGAAGCATGACCAAAAGCGACGCAGTGAAGCCGAAGTAAACAGGGACTAGGGCAAAAGCCTTCATTACGGGGTTCTTGCGCAGCATGACTCCGTACTTAGTGATAAGGAAGATGATAGAAGCGAAGATACCCGAGAGACCAGGAGCGATGATCCAGGCCATAAAGACGGAGACCACGCCGGTGTTGATCACCTCGGTGCCCTTAGTACCGGGGGGCGCGACCCAGGTAACCTTGCCGGCGCCGACGGAAGCGATTCCCATTCCGATGACACCTCCCATGATGGAGTGAGTAGTGGAGACAGGGAGACCAATTCTTGTAGCGAGCGTGAGCCAGACGGAGGAAGCAACAACAGCACAGACCATTCCAAGCATAAGCACCTCCGGCGAGCCCTTGTATAGATCGGGGCTGACGATCTTGGTTCGGATAGTATCAGCGACACGGGATCCGACACCGAGTGACCCCGCAAATTCCATTATACTCGCCCCTATCATGGCTTGGAAAAGGGTTAACGAGCGAGAAGCGACCGAAGTCGCCCACGAGTTGGCAACATCGTTGGCACCTATGATTTAAGGAAGTTAGCAAGAATCAGCAACTAGCGTACTCGATGCGCATCAGTGAGTAGGGGTAAGAAACATACCGATGTTCCAAGCATCGAGGAAGGCGAAGATCACGCCTATGGCGAAGAGGTAATCGTATTGCACAAACACCATCTTGACTAATAATTCACAGCTAGAATCACGAATAGGTGCGAGAAACTTTCCCTAGAGCTGATGCTGCCGGAGGAGGGAGGGTTACAATCCAGAAGGGGGGAAGCATGTTATATATTACGCATCCTAATTTCAGCTGCAAGAGAGATTCCAGGTCTGAGCTGAGCAGGACCAGGGCCAGGACAAGGCTAGTTACATCATCCCATTCTTTCTCGAGGCACCTGTATTGGCGACATCGTCCATCAAGCCACCCGCGTCCCCACAACCTTCCAGAACGGCGCATTAACGTATTGGCGACCTTGATCGGTTTCCTGTTGTCATGGCCAATTGTGAGGTCGCACGGATGCAACGTGCTTTCCCGCCGTAGGAAGTAGTCTAGAAATGGTATTCGACATGAATGTAGTTGGAGGCGGCGCGACCGAGGACGCCAGAAGAGAGTGGGTTGAAATCTCGGTAAAGGCCTTTTTCTGGTCTCTTCCGCGCGCTTGGCTCTTGGCCTCTAAGCATCTCGCTGTGTAATGGGTTGACTGTAGCGCTGTGCCGAGAGACGCTATACGAAGTCGAACCGAATGGTGTCAAGAAAAAGAGTAAATAGGAACTTTTACCACTAATTCTTACCGTCTAGTTGGAATCCCACCTTGCTAGTTCGGACCCTTGAATTTCTTCAAGAATTGTATTACACTTGTACGAGTAATGAAGGGAACGCCGTATATGTTCAACGCCACTTGGCCCAAGATACAGCTTAAAGAAGTCTTGAAAAATATGACCCACGCAGGTTGAAGTTCGTGATGCATTTACTTGGCATTGAGACTTCTTTCACATCCGGAGTAGTACAAGACTGAGGGATTGTCCCCCCCAACATCTCCAAATGTGAATACTCCTGTCAGGCCCCGTAAACAGGCTGACTAGGCAGCTGACCGAGTGGTACCATTAAGGTATGATAGGCCCTGTGGTAGCCAGAATCCTCCATGCCGATTCAACCGTGCCTTGCTTATAAGCCCAGTTGAAAATATGCTCAGCCGTCCAGTATGATTCCGAGTTTCCCCTCAATATCGATTAGTATAATATCCTCGATCACATCTGATAGTCCTCATCAACAGCCACGTACCCACGGCCATCGTGCTCTTTGGAGCGTCTTCAGATTTGCTGTCTTCCGATCGCTTAGCCTAGGAGAACCCGCAGTAAAAGTGTCCTGATACCGTTTAGAAAGTCAGACAAGAAGAGCCAAGGGAAGCTTTCTACTTGGCAGGTGCCTTGGCAGATCTTTATACTCGATGAAGTGAGAGAGACGTTAGGTTGAGGCTCTTGGCGGAGCCGCTAGTAGCACCTTAGCCGCATGCCTAGGCCGGGGATCAGAAATCAAGCTCATCCTATAAGCTTGCTTGTTCATCCCACGTGGGTGCATCCGGGACTAATATAGGGCGGAATCGAATTGCTATATGCAGTGGGTCTGAATATGAATATAACTTCTCCCACCCACCAAATACGTAAGTGCATGGAGTAACGAACAAGTCCGTTATAAAACATGTGGATACATGTGATGATTCCAGGGCCGCGGTCGGTCCTAGCAACACATGGAAATCATGCAGGTAATATCTCCTAGTCAGCCATCCGTGTGTATAGCACGCGAGCATGGCGAAAGGGTTTTACGATTGGTCCCCTGACTATTTCCCCTCATATTTCCATTTCACAACTATTATAGGCGCATAGATGAAATTAAGAAAACCTTCAAGACTCATCAAAAACCACTAGGTGCTGGTTCAGCCTTTCCCGTGCCGTCCAATATTAGTCGCGACCTGCCTAATTAAATAGTTAGAGCCTAGTACGCAGGCATAAATGAAGAAGCACATATTTCAATAATACGGCGTTGTAAAGTCGTACGAGGTTGACCCAGAGGGCTTCTATTAGTGTAAACAATCACACGGTGATCATAGGAATCGCACTATCATAACTTTTCTAATGGCACAAATGTCCATTGATATAGATAATGTTTCCCGGATAGAGAACATGGTTAGAAAAACGTAAAGCGGATAGCTTGGATTATAAACTCGGAGTTCGTTAAACATCAAGGATGGAAGTGCAACCTAGGCATAAAGAGTATTACACAGTATTCCGTACACAAGTCTCGCCCTACACGTGGCTATGATCCTTGAGTGTAATCCATAGATCCAAGAGTTTTTATATAGGAACAATGCTTTCGCCTCTATTTAATGCTACTAATAGTCTGTACGAAAAAGGAAGCTCTTACAAAAGGGATAAAACTTAGCAGGCGAACCAATTAGGAGCCACTTAAATTCCTGCATAGCAAGGTAGATTCCCCACTGCCGGTTAGAGGTCCGAAGTGCTTGTAGGCTCAGGACGCTAGAAGGTCATACGAATACTCATATCCTAGATATATATCTGCTTCGAGGATGTGGATAACCCAAGCCCGTTCTAGAGACACTTATTAGGATAAATGAGCAGAATACACGTGGTGAGACTCTTCTTCGGTGTAATTATTTGGAAGGGTTTCTAGTCTACGATATTTTGGCTAACACACGGCTCATGCTCAAGATAATAATGAGAAATATAAAGAGGTCAACTAGTGTCTAGTGCTGTACTACATTGCAAGCTGAATTACCACGCTACGTTGCTAATCTTAACTTAAGATACTAGCCGTATTCGATGCGACATGAAGCCCGACAATTTGGATCGACCACGGATACCTACCTATGCGTTATACCATTAGGCACATAACCGTGGAGACAACCTCCAACCGCCACGTCCCACCGGCCCGACCCTCGAGGCTCCGTCCGCCTCAACGAGGTACTTGAATATATGTTAGTATTCGTTCTCAGCAACTTCCCGCAGTCATATGATATCGCCACGTACTTATTCAGTGGCGATTCTACTATGTCTTAGGCGCCGGTTGTATGTATCAGAATTAAGATGAAGTACATCAATAACCAATCGTTGTTTGTTCCCCGCAAAATTACCCGCAAAAAATGTGTATGTGGCGGCTGATCTCACTACATCACGATCGAGTTAGAAATGATGGGCGAGCATTTCACGATCATATGCATATTACTAAGAAAATCCATATTATTATGACGAACTATTAGCTCAATAGACGCACTTTTAGATCAATTCTAGTTCACCCATATGGTGGTTTTCAGGGTCATCTCGAAGCCATGAGAGATAGGGTTGGCTGGGCTTCGCTAAGTTTGCGAGACTCTGCCCATCGAGGACGATGTTTCAATATATGCTATTACAATTAGTTCAGTAACAATTCAGCTCATTCGTCTACGTTAAAGCGTATTATAAGTAAATATGAGCTCGCCGGCGGTACTTAATTAAGTTATATGTAGGTATAATAAAATATCCTTATGGATTGTTGCCCCGGACATCCCGCTTGGAGATCAACTCATCCTTTCCTCGTAATATTATAATGTCTCTACCTACAGTATATCCGTTTCTCAAGCTGTAAGCATGACAAATATTAAATAATGAGTCTATGCTACGTGTATAATAAAAAAAGACGGGACGAGGAATTACGCGTGAAGAGATGCATCTATATCAGAAGCCTTATCATCTCAGCTTAGTTACCTATGTAACTTTCAAATAGTCAAATATTCTAACACATTAATGCTTGCCTAGTAAGATACAAAACAGGGGGATATCCATTAACTCGTCCATGGGAGATTCTGTATTTCGTCACCCTGTACCTGCTCATTGGTTAATGAAAGCCACGGCGTAAGAACCGGTCAGCTGAAATACGGCAACAATAAGCCTGTATCACCTCAATATCTTCGCGATGATGTATGGTGCTCCAGAAAAAGGAATTTGTAGCTTAGCTTATGCGGGCTGACCACGCCAATATGTCATTTTGCCACGAAACGGAATATCTTATAGGGTGCTATGGAGAGGTTCTTTAATCACCAAATCTTTTCTATGGTTGTCCGCTAGCGAAGACAACAGGAACAGATATATGACAGGGTTATTTTGAGATGAAATCGGGGAAGATCCGTGGTTATAACAAATGCTCGAGTCGCTCGTATATTAGACAAATAAGAGTCGGTGGCGATCTCCCCTAAAACCATGATCTCGCTGCAGGATGCAGCTATGCGGAATCTCCTACCAAAAACAAGCGCACGATCGGCGCGTATAAAGCTAGGTCACGCGAGCAATTTCTCTAAAATCAATAGAGAAATCGTTTCGCTCTATTTCTTATTTTTACGACGTTAATGGCCCCGCGACAATCTCAGAGTAGTGTTGAGGAGCACTTACTTACCATGGATAGCAAGGCTCCTCCAGGCCCCCATTACACTAGCAGCAGCAGGGAAGATTCGGGGAATACAAGTTCGAGTAAATCACCAACAACGAACAATTTCGAACGACCATCCTACCGCTTTTGGAAACGAACCTTGACTCTGATCCTCTTCCCTCTCGGAATGACAGTGTACTTCTTTATCATCTGGCGTTACTTCAACCGGAACCCTGAAGCGCCCGTGAAGTACGGTAGTGCGGGCGAGATATGGATTTTCTACTCTTGGTTCATAATCTCCGTCTTCGCCTTGGAATGGTCAGAATATGCTCTCGCCGGCGCGGAAGCTGCCATGCTTCAAACGAATTTCTGGCGGGCTCCGAGTGCGGTGGCGTTACTGATGCATAGCGAAAGCGCCTGGGGCGGTCCGGACGGGTGGTGGGAGTGTCTGTCGCGCTTGGTTTGGCCGCAGAAACGGCTGGTCCATCGGCTGTGGTCTTTACTTGCCATTCTCAGCTTGTTTGCCTTTGTGGCGGTACCGTTATCAGGCCTTTCATTCGAGATGGCCGACGGGTTTGTTCCTTCGTCAGTCTCGCCGATGATGATCGGACGTACATGGGAGAATTTCAATAGCAGGCAAGAGGCGATTATTAATTCTGGCGCATTGAAAGGGTGGACGATTGGAGCTCCGACGGCGATACCTGGGTTTGGGATGATATATACCCCGGCATACCTCAATCGAGCGCTGTACAACAGTTTTAGGGGTGTTCCTAATACCCTACCTCTAGCTGAGAGTATCCCAGAGATGTTTCTTGCTCCACAGGCTATGACCCCCGTTTCGGGCAGAGTTTGGGGCATTCACGCGACGTACAATTGCTCGATGGTAACTGACGCCTCTGAATTCACTGTTATCAACCAGAAATCATTGTCGTCATTTTCCGCTGTCCGGGACCCGTTAGACGACGACAGACTGAATTGGACTCGGCTTAAAACTCCATCCGACGAGAATATCTTCCTATTTAGTAGCTCCTCGGGTAGGTATGCGACCAATCTATGGGGATATGCTGAGATAGGGCTCGGTAACTCGTCGTCAACGGTTGCCTACGACGGAACTGAGGTGGGCTTGTTCAGCCAGGATGATCTTGCCAAAGCAGATATCTTGGAGTACTCCCTATGGCAAGCGCGTCTTCGGGGTGACTACGATGACAGCTTCGTCGGTTTCAACGGTATTGTCAATCCTGCCACCAATGGAATGGCGCAGCCCATTATCCGGGCCCCAAACGGCACCTTCGAAACTAACAGAACATTCTTTACGATCAAAGGCAGCGATGGATCCGACCAATACAACGGCGGGGCCTTCATTACACCCTCCATAAATGAAAGAATCATATCCCTCGCTCCTACTATCGGTATGCGATGCCATGCCGCCTCAACTCTCGGGACCGCGGTGCTCGACCCGACGCATTCCACTTTCAACTCTTTCGAACGAACGCCGAGCCCCCCATTCAACACATCGGAGACGAAAACGCGGACCCCGCGTCTAGGTAATATGGCGCAGGCGACCATACTGGGCCAATACTCGCAGATATTCCTCGCCACGAACTCCCCGGCTCCGGTCCCGGTGGGCGATTCTTACCTGTATCGGAATTTCGTCCAGCCGCAAATGCTGCAGAGGTCGATTATGCTCGCGTATGCTATGGATGCGTTGCAGCTTATGTACGATGGCATATACGGGTTTGATCGCGCGTGGCAGAATCCCAATCTGACTTCATCTGAACGGGGAAAGGTATTGGTGACTGGGGTGATGCCAGGGTGGATACCAGCAATATGTTTCGCGGTCTGGGCTCTCGGCTCTTTACTATTGGGGCTGTTGTATGGATTCCGTCGGAGGTGGTCTGAAGCTTTGGATGGGTACAGTTTCTTGCGGTTTGGTGTGGAGTTGGCGGATGATCTGAAAGGCAAACCTGACTTCATGAATGCAAGTGAGTTCTATCATAGTAAGACATTGGAATCTTTGCCTGGGGTAATTGGGGATATGCGAAATAAGGGACGCAATGGCTATCAGTCAGTGGAACTAGGCGATATGGCGCGGAAACGAAAATTAGGAAGGAAATAAACCAAGAAGACAAGCAATTGGAGAATTGATCATTCGTTCGTAAATTTTAATATCAACCTGCTGCTCCTTTGGATACACGTTCAGCTTTTGCACCCCTTGCCGTCTAACTGGTATCGTATCGCAATCAATCGTTAATTTTATCTTACGAACCACCAGGCCCACCAAGTAGAGCGAATCTTCGTACGATTCCGGGTCCGTATTCTTGATACTACGCTGTATTAGTTTTGGAGGCTATGGTATTAAAGTCGGGAAACTCACCTCGGCCTTGGTATGGCAATACGAGCGGAATTCAGGGGTCTGTCCTAGCAAGCTGCCACCAAACCAAGGTCCATGTCGTTGTCGTTTGTGCGTGATGACCTGGACTTCTAGGCCACCACTCTTTGCTCCTCCGCTGCGAACTTCGCTGGCTCGAATCCTAGCATCTACCAAATGCTTGATGTCTCGCTGTAATCTCCGGCCGAAATCCTTGTATAATGTGCTACCTCCGGACAGCACAATGTTCTTATACAATCCTCGTCGGACATCAATCGGACTTGATTGGATGACACCATCGACGACAACAGGTAGCGGTGTAAGGAAGTCGGAGGAGTAGATTTCGGGGTTGAAGAAGATTTCTGGGGCGAGGAATCGCTCGTAACCCACGTCGACGGTAACTTGGCGACCACCTGGTTGCGAGACCACGTGCTTGGCGAACCGGCTGCGATCTCGGTCGAACCTCGAAAACTCCTTGACGATATCGGGACATACGTAGCAATACTCCTCTTTAATTTCCTGGGCTGTCTTTAACGAGCTATCAGGCTCGCCTCGGTCACGTAGGAGAGACTGGACGAAATAGGTAATATCGCGACCTGCGATCGGAATGGACTTGATTGATGAACCAATGACGTAACCCTCGGCGACGGGAATGACGTGTGTGACGCCGTCACCTGAGTCGATGACAGTACCGGTGAGGGAGCGATCCGATACTTTTGCTGATGTCCAAGAGGCGGCAAGAGCAAGAACAGCTTGGACTGCAATGTAGAGACCTGCGCAGTTGAAAGATTCAAAGAAGATCTCGGCGGTATTTTCTCGGTTTTCAGGGGGGTTCAGGGGCTAGCAAATATTAGTGACTTCTCTTGTTGAACTGACGGAGTGATCGTACGGGTTCGGTCAAGAGGAAGTAGTGGTCCTCGGGTTCGACACGTAGGTACTTGAAGATAGAGTTCGACCAGAATCGTTCCATGTGGTCCTATTACCATAGATCAATATCGAGCCGCAAGATGGTGAACTCGGTGTATGTACCCAATTTTCTATTTGACCATGACGGATTGGGTAGTGTAATCCGTAACCTATGCCAACGTTAATACGTCGCCCATATCCGAATATAGCGTCGAAACCAACCTGGCCCATTTGCGGCAGCGATAGCCTCGTCGCCAATGAAGAAATCCAAGTCTTCGGTGCCTCGTTTCGTCGATAGATGGCCGGTGGGGCCAGCACCTCCCGTGAGGAAAGATGGCTTGTTTGCTACAGCAGGTCGGCCGGATCCCGTTCCTCCACTACCTCCTGCGCCGCCTTTCGTCGCTATTGCAGTCGGGAAAACGAACGAGGGAGAATCGTTACCGGCGAAACCTATCGTCGCGGAGGAGCGGTGGGTTAGTAGGATTGCATTTGGTAGGGCTCGTGGCGGTAAACTGTCGATCTAGAAAGCTGGCTTACCGAGCTTCGAAAATCCCGTGCCGCTATTTCATACGTCAAGTCAGCATCGTTCTCCCCAACACTATTTCGACATTTACATAGCTCATAGGAGTAGCTGCTGATTGCGGGGTCAGGAGGACCTACTTGTCCATGACAACGGCAGGGGTTTGGTTTGCCATTGTGAGGAATGAGAGCTACGCAATCCACCTATAAAATCAAGGAGAAACTAGCGCGGGAGCGGAGGAAGAGATGTAGTTGTGATGGTGAGAGCTAGACTTGTGTGTGGTAGCTGTCGAAGCTGGTGATGATGCGGCCTTGAAAGTTGAAATTACGTGCCTATCGTCAAGTCAAGTGCAGGCACTCGACAGAGTGTGGCTGTGCGCGCTACTTGGTGGGGCATCAATTGATTTGGATCATTTGGTGGGTAAGGTACCCAAATCTACGTACCTCCAGGGCTGATAATCCCTGTTGGGTGTAGTAAACATTGAAGAAAGAATGCAGCCGCCGGCCACCTGCACCGTCCCGACAATATTTGAGCTTGAATCTCTACCTTAATCGCATCAATTAATTCTACATGTACTACTCATTCCTACAGCACACAGATGACTCGAGCTTATAGACAGCTATACGAATGAAAGCTTCGGAGAATTCCAACGTTACATTTCTATCTAGCATGGATACTATCTTGAGAAACTATGTTGCTTGATGACATTGAAGCGGGTTAACCAATTGGATCAAACTGCCCTTTTGGAGCAAGAAGCTTGGGACGGATGAGGCAGTTCGAGTAACTTCAAGTTATCAAGTCGAAGAAGGCACCGCGTCAATTATATGAGGGTCACCCTTCTCTAAATCTCACGAAGAGCGGCGTCCCAAACCTATCCACTGCTCTTGCTATATCCTATCCATGGACATGTAGGTAGGTGCCTCGACTATCTTAGCTTTTCGGTCACGGCAATTGGCTACTTTCAATGTTGAAAGCCAACGTTGTCAAGGCCTCAACTTCCATCATTGATTCTTCAGAGTCGCTACCCCGGAATCTCCAAACATCAAATCATCATCTTTAATTAGCACACTACTAGTAGTACTTTTGAGCCCTGGAGGCGTATCCTTCTTACCTCTCTTCTCATCTTCCCTTCACCTCCCGTTCGACTCCCTGTGATCTTCCTATTTATCCCTTCATCCACTCACTCTACCGACTTTGAGCCAGGATACATAACGTATCGTTTCAATACGGCATTGATATTTCCCCTTTTGATTTATAACACTGGTTAGATGATATTGATTCTCTACTTCGACCCGCGACTACTCATCCACTTAGCCTACTGTCCTCGTCTGTGCCGTGTATATATCAATCGTCGCTCTCGATCAGTCCCGATTCCTCAGATGCTCGGAATTTCGTCTTCTCATCTTAGTGCTATGAGTTACATCACCTAAACGGCTACCTCCAAGAATACAACAAGTTTCTTGAGTTTGCTCCAATCTCAAAATACACGCTGCCGCAGCTCGTAAATCGGCCAGGTGCACTTGAGAATTCGCTAGGTAGTTACCCTAACTTACACACTAAGCAAATCATCTCTCCCTACACAAACAGAACAGCTTGTGAAGCGGTAGCTTAGGTCTACTAGTGCTAAGACACTTGTTAAGCAGACATATCGACTTCTAGATGAGTGGTAGCTATCATCAACTATTCAATTGCCCATTCAATACTACTATCTTCCACGATATCTCCACGCCCACACCACAAGATGGATGACGAATTTCAAGACGATGATATGGGCCAGCAAGAGGAAGGTGATGCAAATGATGACAACATCGACGGGTTGCCTCGGGTTGCCAAGCGCCGGAGGTCTCCGTCGTCTGAAGGTAGTAATATTCCTCCCGTAGACGGAGCCGGGGAAGGCTGGGGAAAACGTAGGAAATTCCCCGTATCAGCCGTTTTCATCCATGCCGGAGCTGGCTATCATAGCACTGCCAACGAAAGGTTCCACCTAGAAGCGTGCAGCGAGTAAGCCGACTGCCCCCTATTGACCCCTAAACCCACCATATATATATATTATACTGACTTTCAAGTAGAGCTGCTCGTCTGAGCATCAAACTCTTGCGATCGGGACGCTCAGCTATTGACGCCGTCGAGGCTGCCATCAAAGTCCTCGAGAATAACGAAATAACTAACTCTGGCTATGGAAGCAACCTGTCGATTGATGGAACTGTGGAATGTGATGCCACCCTTGTCGACCACTTTGGTCGAAGCGGAGCTTGTGGCGCGGTCCCTAGTAAGTCAATTAGCAGTCTTCTGAAATGAATATTCTGGTTCGCTTACGATAGGATATTCTAGATATCCAGAATCCCATCACTTTGGCTAAGACAATTCTCCGGAGAAGCAACGAACCCCTTTCTTTGCGCCGTGTACCTCCAAACCTGCTTATTGGAGAGGGTGCCAAGCTCTTTGCTCGAGAAACTGGTATACCTGTAGTTCCCAATGAGTGGCTTGTATCGAGAAATGCTAGAGACCGTTTCGTTAGATGGCGGGAAGACATGAAGCGGGCAGAGAGCCAAGATGCTCGAACTCCTGTCCCCGCTGCTTACGATCAGCTTGCCAAGAGCGGCTACAGCGAAGAAGTTCGCCAATCTACGCACAAAGACCACGCGACTGCCATATTGACCGGAACCTGGAATGAAGGCCAGCCGGACTCGCCGGCTGTGACGGGAGGACACTCGCCAAGTGTATCCCCGCTGTCGGAGTCTGGCACGGCCCCAATCCGCGGCCCAAGTCCCACACCACAAGTATTACCCAAGACGTCCGTTGAACGCGACCCGCTTCGTTTCCTAGGGCCTCCGTCTCCTTCAGCTCCAACACACACTTCCAAGACCGCGACAACGCCAACTTCGGGATGCCCGAGTTATTTCCCTACGTTTCGCAGTGGGTCTGCAAAGCTAGCAGCCTGCCGCACACCACCCCCTAAGCGAACAGTAGGGAACGACGGTACAAACTCAAGCGTCACTGCAAGTTCTCCCCCTTTATTGGCCAAAGATGTACCCAATATTACGGATACATCTTATTTTGATAATGTCGAGTGGGCAATTGATATCGATGGAGACAAGCCTGACGCCGACAACATTACTGACACCGTAGGCGCGATTGCGATCGACCAGCTTGGAAGAATTGCGGCTGGGTCGTCTTCGGGTGGTATCGGTATGAAGCACCGAGGGCGTATCGGCCCGGCAGCTCTAGTAGGAATCGGGACGGCTGTCATTCCGGCTGACGAAAGTCATCACGATGGTGTCGCGGTCGCCGCTGTGACGAGCGGTACAGGCGAGCACATGGCCACCACAATGGCGTCCCAGAAATGTGCAGAGCGAATATTTCAGGGTACCCGTCGCGGACCTGGTGGGAAAGATGTGGTAGAGGAAGACGAGTGCCAAATTCTCGAGGGCTTCATCATCAATGATTTTCTGGACCACCCCGGCGTCAAAAATTCCTCTTCTGCTGGAGCCATCGGTGTCATGGCTGTCAAAAAGAGCCCTGCAGGATATTACTTGTACTTCGCCCACAATACCGACTCGTTCGCCCTCGCCTCAATGGGTTCTAATGACCGCGATCCATCTTGCGTGATGTCTCGTGTTGTCGAAGGGAGAGCTTCCAATGTTGCTCAAGGAGCCCGGAAGATACGTGTATGAAATAGCTGCTCGCATGTCGTGTTGGTATTAGACGTTTTATCCCGTTTGAGCTGAAATTTCCGTCAGTGGAGCTTATCAACTACTGTCCACTCGACTCTTTCTGTCCCTTCTATCCTCTCAATCTAACTCGCCTCACCTTGGACCTTTACTTTACCTTATTTTCCCGTTCGTACACCTAGACATAGGATGGATTGCATTGCATGGAGCTAGTGTTTTTAAGATACCCCTGAAAGGCCGCTTTTCACAAACAACTGATGACATTGGCTCGGAGGTGATTCTGTCGACTAGATATTATATAGAGCAGTAAAGTGGCAATACACGGCTATGGCCACTAGACCGAGACTGTTTTCATCGACGGTGGCATTAGAATCGCCTGGACGGCGTACATAGGCTGGCATGATCATAATATAAAAATCTATCTGATCCACCCCCGAGGCGAGCCCATGGCGTTTTGGTTAACCTATGCTTTTTTGTATTCGTGATATTCTCGTCCCAGACCAAACGCCGCTCCCATATATGCAAACCCTGCGCCTTTATGATACAAGTCATCGCCGGCTTCCATGTAAACAAATTGTTTTAATTGGTATCGCACCCCTTTGATTACTAATGCGCATCGCCGACCATGCTTCAAGGCGGCACCGGCGTCCCCGTCGCACTCCCCGTCTCCTCCCTACCCGCCCCATTGACACGCGTCTTCTTCTTTTTCTTGCGCCGCGGCACGACCGCGGGCTTCGCACCGTAATTCCCTAACGCCAACTTGGTGCCACAGGTCAGGCACTCGGCGTCGCGCGGCACCTCGCAGAAGATGCTCAGGCAGATACTGCACACGAATCCCGTGTCGACTACGTTCCGGTGGCAGAAACACGCCGCGCGGAAGTCGACGCTGTCTTGCGTCGGCGCCACCAGCGACTTCCGCGCTTCGGCGTCGGCTAGGAAGCCGAACATCAGGTACGAGAGAAGACCCCGCGGATTGGATGCTGCAGAGAGGAAGGTCCCGCTTGTTATGAAGGCTGCTTGTTGTAGGAAGGTTGGAGTGCCGTGGAGCGAGAGCGTGTCTACTGGGATTCGCGCGTGTGATGCGGCGAAGACGGCGTTCATGGTGGGGATGTACTGTGCGGGTTCGGAGTCTGAGACCGAGAGAACTAGGATCCGCGAGTGCAGGGTTGCAGTTGGGTTCGTGGTAGATGAGCCTCCGCCCGTTCCTGCGGCCAGCGCGGTCGCGGCTGTGGGATTCGCCGGGTCCGAAGATGTCTTGGCCGGCTCGAAGGCCCGCGACATCTTGTTGATGTAAGACAAGCCTAGGGTCAGGGCGCCCGAGAGGAGGGTCGTGGGGTTGAGGTCTGATAGTGTTGTACTTTCGATTAGGGTCCGTAGCGAGGTTAGGATTGATGTCTCGATCTGCGCGAACTGCGGGAACTTGTTGGCCGAGGTGACGAGTTCCGCTTCGCCGTCCTGCCGCCGGCCGTCCACGTCCATCATTTCCACATCCACGTTGCTGCCATTCTGCCGGTAGCGATCCGGGTTCGGCGATTTGGGGTACAGCCACACGGCGCGGTTGGTGTGGGCCGCGAGGATGGCAACGTGGTTATCGTTGCCAAATGCAAGGTGAGCGTTGACGAAAACGAGAAGATTGGCAAGGGCCTTAGAGATGGGGAGGAGGTCGGAGATGGCGGCCCAGGCACGGGGGTTCGTGTCGACCACGATGGTCAGTAGTGAGGGGACTTGGCTGACGGCCGTGGCCGTATCGTCGTAGTGTTTTGAGGCGTCGATGTGGTTCATCGTGCCGTGGTTATGCGCGTGGCTTGCTCGTTTTCTTTATGTCATGGGAATAAAGTTCTCAAGTGGTTTTTACTTTGTTACAGTAAGCGTATTAGTATACCAGCCTTATTGTTAGTCATAGAATTAGATTTCGAGGGAGAAACATAACAAGGAAAAAATATGGTATAAAAAGTCAAGCCTATAGAAATTGGCGTGAAGACTCGATGTATTATACAATGAAGAAGTTTATGGTTTACATTAAGTGAGCACCAAGCATTGATTTCAAGGTTATGAACTGGAATGGACAAAAGTCGCCGATAACGATAACGATAAGATTTTGATTACCGCATGCTGATAGCTATTTCTTCTAGTTCTTCACCAAGCTCACCGAACAACAGCCCTGGAGGTCAGGACCCGCCTAAGCTTCAGGCCTAATGGAGCTTTGACCCTCGCTGCAGCACGCGCCTACCTTCCAATGCCGCGCCGAGCCAGGGGGTGACCACCCTTGATCATCCACTAATAAAGACGCCAGCTCACATGACTAATAGGCAGACGTCATTTTTGGAAGCATGTTACGAAACCCCCCTGCAGCCACTTTATCAGGCGTCGAGGGGCGTTTAGAGCTTTGATAACCTTATTGGCGTCCACCAAAACTCTAGCGGGGTAATTGGCTTAAATTGGTGAGTTCAAATGTTCCAAGCGTTCTCTTTCTAACAAATCGTAGCTTTAGCACGGCTTCTGATATTCTATTTCCATCCTGTTCCATACACCCATACGTACACCACAAGAACGAACCATCTATCCGAGCAAACAAACTACACGAAAACATCGTCGTTAGCCATATGTACGTCTCCATAAGTCTCAACTACTCCAACTTCTCCAACCTAACCCTATGCGGTCAAAGTGTACCTACCTTAATGCCTTTGAGACATCTGATAAATATCCGATTATACATGTGACAGGCAAGTTATTACTACATTCGAATCAACATCTGGGTCATAGATCCTTGGCTTAGTACCAGCAAGCAACTGTCACAGGTATGTGGTTTATTCCCCCACATCTTTACTATACGACATATATCCCTTACGGCATGCTGCATGTTACATCCTCCGTATTGTCTCTGTCATCTCTTAATCGACCAGTCCAGCCGAGAGATTGCAGCTTCGCTACCCTCCGCAATCGTCTCACATCTGATAAAATTAGGTTAGATTGGGTTACAGCGACTGACACCTCAACCTATCTAGTTCCTGTCTAGTCTGTGAGTGAATTTACTAGGGAACCGCCGCTTACCTCACTCGTCCTTAATATACATAACTCAAAAGACCCAAAGGAAAGGTAGAGCCCGTCCTTATTATACCTGCAGCTAACAAGGGTCGAGGCTCCCACCCCTCCGCCAGTAAGATCTCAGGAACTACATAAGGTAAGAAGAGAGGTGTGTGCGTTCGTTCTTTGTATTTCCATCTTAGAATCTTAGACGCCCTTTCATACCAAGTCACGCGTCCAGCACTAATTCATTACTCATACTCACACCTAAACCCATACCTATCCCCGTACGTACCCACGATAAAAGCGCCTCTAAGCGGCCAGAGGAAAGTTGCCCTCTCAGCCGGAACCTTGGAAATTTGCACTAGGACTTCGCCGCTGGCATAAATACTACTACCTTACATTCCCCTCCGTATTTTCAGTCCATAATCACTTATTATCTGTTCGTCGAGACTCAGACCTAAGAACACTAATCTGCCGTCTGAGCGTTTCCTTGCTGACAAAGCTCAGATTCGTTGGCGCCTACTTATACATCATACTACTTCTATTCTTTTCAATCATATCTACCTACTCACGCATTCTTTCCTACACTTGGCACTTGCTCTCAACCGGCCCTAAAATAGCAAATAGCACACTACCCATCCGAGATACACAATGGACGAATCACCCATTGACCTTACCTCCAATCGGGAGGAGATGGCCAAGTTGAACAACGTAGAGCAAACGCAGCTCATCCTTGCGCGATTGATGGAGGGTGGCCAGGAAGATGACGATACTTGTCGAGAACTTGATCGCCTCACTAAGCTCTTAAACGACGATAACGAAGCGAAAAAGAAAGACCAATCTATTTGCGACGTCATTGATGATGTGTGTGTCGATACCATCCTTGGCTATCTTGATATGAGACAGGCCGATTCGGTCCGCGGCCACGCAGTTCTGACTGCTTCGTCATACCTCAAAGCCGCTGGTAACAAGGGAGGGGAAGCTCTACAGACTTTTTTCTTCGATCGAGTTAAAAGGGGCACTTACGACGACTATATCGTTGCTTTCTGCGTCGCCGCAGCGGTATTTCCCATCGCTCCGGACATTACCGCTGACATGTTTCTCAGCGAGGGCTTCTTGCCAAGCCTGGATCCTCTGATGCGTAGAAAGTGGAAGAGCAGAAAAGTTGAGACGGCATGTCTAGAAATGCTAAACGCTGCTTCCATGAATGCGCAATGCCGCGAAGCCATCCAGAAGTATTGCACTGACTGGTTGGAAGAAGTGGTTGATCAGGACCCGAATGAACTGGCCAAGGCCATTCACTCGGCGGATCCTGATGTCCATGTTACTGAAGGATCGATTGCTATGAGGAGACACTCCGAAGCTGTCCAAAATCTGGCCGCGGTCATCCTAGCAAAACTGAGGGTAGGCACCTTGAAGCTTCCGCTAGCATCACCACCCGCGTTCGAGAATCTTCAATGGCAGTAATTGGTGGAGTGAGGAATGGAGCTGGGCTGATGTGAAAGCCCAGGCAGTGCCATCATCGGCGCAACAACCCACAGATGGACCCGAGATTAGAATTCAACAAGCGACCACCAGTATCGAGGATCTCACGAAGATGTTCAGCGCGACGATACTCAAAGACCCAGAAAACGGTAAGCGTCATTCGGTAGAGGGTTTGGCTTACGCAACTATCCAGCCCGCTATTAAGGAAGAAGTTGCACATAACAAGGAGCTCGTAAAGAGCTTAGTCAAAATTTTAGGTGACGCGCCGGCAAAGTCACCTCTCACGTACGGAGCTTTAAGCATCTTCATGAATCTTACCCGCTATCAACCAGCGCAATCCGAGGAAGAAAAGAAGATGACCCAGCTTAAAGCTTACGCCAATGCCGCCGGAAAGTTGGCACCGGCGAACCCGTTGAACGACAATGATCATGTCTCAGAACGATGTAAACGAGTTTTTAACGCCGGCATCGTACCGGTCCTAGTAACCCACAGCCGGCATGGTTCCGTCGCTTCGCTCAATCTTATCGTGTCTATAATCGCTGCCCTATCAGTTACGTCCAGCCTACGAGGCCAACTTGCACAGCAAGGCGCCGTTAACCTACTTATCGCCGCTTTCATGGCTTTGCCGGATTCCGAGTCACAAGCCAAACGTACCGCCGCTCAAGCACTTGCCCGCATACTAATCAGCACGGACCCGTCTCTCGTATTCGGTGGAACGCGAGCTCGCCCACAGCATACAGCTATTCGACCCCTCATCTTTATATTGTCTCCCGACCCCGCAGCTGAGACTCGGGATCTCTTACCAACGTTCGAGTCATTGATGGCACTCACGAATCTCGCATCCACGGATGACGAGACGCGAGTGAGCATTATTCGCAATGCTTGGACTGAGATTGAGGAGCAACTGTTGTCCTCCAACCACATGGTGTCTAAGGCAGCCGTGGAACTGGTGTGCAACTTAGTGCAGTGTCTCGAGGGTGTGGCTCAATATGCAGCTGACAGCCCGCAAGCTGCTAACCGGCTGCATATTCTGCTTGCTCTCGCAGATGCCGAGGATGAAGGGACTCGAAGTGCTGCTGGTGGCGCGCTGGCATCTCTCACGGCGTACGAGTCCGTCGTGACTGGTATCGTCAAAAGAGAGCGCGGAGTAGAAGTAGTGCTGGGCTTATGCAGGGAAGAAAGCGAGGACCTGCGCCATCGGGGTGTATTTGTCGTTTACAATATGGTGGCGTGCGAAGGAGAGCCTGGTAAGATGGCGCGAAAGGAAATGCGGGAAAAGAACGGGATTGAGGTCCTAAAGGAGTGTGCAAAGAGTAGCAGGAGAACGGAAGTCGTTGAGGTCACTATTCAGGCATTGAAGGTTCTACTTGAGCAAGACTGAGGCTGCATCGCCGGTAGTTAATAAGGAGGAATGTGTTTGCATTGGTACGCCACGCGGAAATTGTGTATAGAGGTGGTTGATAATGGGACGTTGAAGAGGTGCCACTGGAAATTGTCGCTCGACCGAAAAGTGCCCGGTAATTAATCAATTCATTACGCCTCATCCTCATATGCTGTAGTCTATGATTCATGTCGGTTTATTTCTGCCCGAGACTGTTTGTCTTCATGCTTCTATAGCGTTAAACACGAAACTCGTTCCCTACGAGCTATACAATGGTATAACGAATCTCTCCATCACATATCAACCAACTTTTCTATAATACAACACTTTCTGGGGCAGTCTCGAAAGATGTACAAACATTTCTTGCTGTCGCAAATCGGCTCGTAGATAGTCAATCAACCTAGTCGTCGACCCGGTTCAAAACGGCAACACCCTCCACATGTCCCGTCTGCGGGAAGAAGTCGAAGCCGCGCAGACTCTCAATAGAGTACCTCGTCCTTTTCCCCTTACCTCCCCCATCTGCTTCACCGACCACTTTTTCCTGTTCCTGCCTCTCCTTCTCCACCTCCATACTCTCCTCAACTTTCTTCTCCTTCGTCTGCTCCTCAAGCCCGCGCACCAACACCCCCACGTCCCGCGCCTGCGTATGCACGTTGCAGCTCACGTATACGACACGCCGCGGCGCGAACTCCAGCAGCTGCCGCAGGAAATCCGCATCGCAACCCTTGCGCGGGGGGTCGAGGACGACGACCGTTTCGTCGGGCGCGTACGCGCTGCGCACCGCGGGCGTGAAGAGGGATTTCGCGTCCGCGGCTAGGAAGCGCGCCTGCGCGAAGGAAGAAGAGGAGGAGGTGATGGCGTTGGCGGCTGCGTTGCGTGATGCGTATGCGATGCTGGAATCGGAGATGTCGATTCCGATGCTGCCGCCCGGGAATAGCGAGGAGAGGGTTATGGTGAAGAGGCCCGAGCCGGAGTAGGCGTCGATTAGGTACTTAATCTGTGGCGAAGCGGTAGGCGCGGAGTTCGGAGAGGATGTCATAGAGGACGAAGAAGGGGGGAGAATGTGCTGCCGGATGTAATCCGTAAACACGGGCAGGATCGAATTGTTATTCTGGAAGAACGACCCCGCCGGGTTGTGGAAGACGAACGGCCCGACATACTCCGTCGACATGCCGTTGTTGTCCGTCACGCACGTCTTCAGGTCTACGTAGTCGTCCGTCTCGACGCGGATCACGGCGTCCTCGGGTGGTGGCGGCGATCCCGTCTCTTCGAGCTCCCCTTGCGCGTTCTTGCGGATCCGCTTCGTGCTCTCCCGCAGCAGGATCGTGGCCCCTCGCGTGTACTTTCCGTACTCGACACCCATGCGCGCGCGCTCGCGCTTCATGCCTAGCCGTACCGCGTCAGTGCCGATAGGACAGTCCTCGATGTCCATGGTGTCGCGCTTGCCCTTAGGCATAAAGCCAATAGGGGGACATTTCTCAAATGGCTGCTTGCCCCGGCGCCAGCCCTGCGGGCCGTCGAAATGCGGCGTCAGCTTCGTGCGGTAGCCGTATTGTAGCGGGCTGCCGATGGTGTCCTGGATGGCGGGGATGAGCTCGGGCGGGAGTTGCGAGAAGTGCCGGAAGGCTTTTTCTACGATGCGCTTCTTGTGTTGGAGCTGCGCAGAGTAGTCGAGCATCTGAAATTGACACCCCGAGCACTTGGAGAAGTACTGGCACTGGATCCGGCTGTCCTCGCGCGAGGCTGACGGCGTCACGACGGAGATGAAGTCTGCAACTGTATATCCTTCCTCCCGTAGGTGTCGATATACTTTTACCTTGACGGTGTCCCCTGGTACCGCGAAGGGCACGACGTAGACGCGCTTGGAGCCTTTCTGCAGCGCTAAGCCTTCTCCTGTTGATGAAAGTTCAACAACCTCAACGTCGATCTCAGAGCCTTCTTGTGGTAAGGTCTCATCTACCGGCTCATTTGCTTCATTCTCTTCTCCAGCCTCGCCATCCTCGTCTCGCTTAAGTGACTCGATCAAGTTCTTTATATCGATAGTCAGGACCTCCTCAACGGAGCCGGTGGTCATATCCCTCTCCCTCTTGCGGGCTTTCTTCTGGTTCCTTTTGTTTTCCCTCTTCTGCCCCAATTTGGATTTGTCTTGAAAGGGCCGTTTCCCACGATTAGGTTTCTGCTGCTGCTGCTGATCCCCCACCTTCAACTGTCCTTCTGATGAAGCCATATTTGAAGAATTTGGTGATTTTATCATACGTATCACCTCCTCAACACTCAAGATTTCAGATTCGCCCTTTTTGGATTTTCCCTTGCCTTTACCAATGAAATCGTGGTGATGAGGCAGACCTCTCACTGCTTTGGAATAAGTGTGGCGATGAATAAGTGTGGAAGGCGTAGCTAAGAAGGGTGATGAACTGGTAGTGATGCAGCTCTTGAATACGTCCTTCTGAAATAGTCGCGGTATGACTCTAGTGTAAAACCGCATTGATTTGATAGTCACCTCAAACTCCCCGTTCTACCTGCAACTGAGAAGAAATAAAATAGAAAATTGCAAATTGACGCTTTTTTACTGGATGAAAGTTTTCGGCGTCACACCGTATTGCACTAAGATTGAATACTGTATTGTCTCCACTTTAGTTAAGTAGACCCGAGTCACTGGGCAATTACAGACCATCAACTCTCTCTCCTTAACCATCGTCTCCGTGATAATTGCTTCCGTGTCCGCGTCTACCTCCGAATGCCCATTGCGATATTTTCGGCCCATATTGCTACAGTAGTATATACTATGATTTAAAACATCCCGAGTCAGTTTAAGATCTTCAACACGCAGTATTCGCCCTGGTTTCTCGAGCTTAAGCATTTGCTCTCACCATGGCGGGGAAGAGTTTGATTTTAGAGAGGGGAAAAAACCGAAGCATTTACGAGTATACGAAACATACAGCCAAGCCATTATCTTATAATTCACGAGCTAAGGAGCACATCGGTAATGCGGCGTTACACGTGCCATTTAATAGCAGTTTATAACTCTATGATAGCCGAGCCACGTACCTAACGCCAGCAGCGTATTAATATAAGTCTAGGCTTAATAAGTCCAGTTGAGCTTTAACTCAGTCTGCGGGCATGTATTACTTCATTATTTTACATTGGCACAATAACAACTAGTTGGTATATGATTTCGAGGATCTTACTCGCTTGAGTTCGAACCGAAGACAGAAGGCACACTTTTAGCAACGTATCATTGGCAACTAAGGAAATTTCGGATTCAGGATATTAGGAAAGAATTGAACGTTCATGGAACTCTACCTACCTATACTTAATAAAACAATCCACGCCATAGCCCCGTTATACTATAATATGCGTCACTTACCGATTCAAAGATTCAAGTAGGTAGTTAATACTTTAAATTTAGGTAATGGATCAGCTACCTTACTTGACAAGTACAAGAGAACTAATATGATGACAGAGCTTACGGGCTTATTGACTCAATAGCCTGTCTTAGACTTCAGTGAGTTTACACGACTTGGAGAGCGACTTTAGATATGACAAGATGATTAATCCCTAAGACGACAGAGCATAGGATAATGAGATTTCTGATGACTGAGTCCTAAGAGCAGTTCACTAAACTAGATTAGTTTATTACACGAATGACAGAACCTGAGTTGAAATGAGCCTTTTGACTTCAAGAAAGTCATAGAAAAGGAGCTCATCCAATAGGGAAGAGTTACTACATAGCACTATTGGGGAAATCCGGGGTAAAGATAATGTTTGTGTCGTATTGAAATCTGTTGTGGTGGGGTTTCTCAAGTCTTACCATTACTAAAACGAGCTCACTAAACCCGAGTCCAGCTGCCCAGCTCCCGCTTATCGTGCTTTATAATCTGTCTAGGCAGGTACCCGTACCCGAGCTGGCCGAGATTACGATTACCTCAAGATACCTGATAGGTATGCTAAAGTCTTCTAAACGATTTCTTCTGAGATTTTAATATTTGTAATCTTCTCCTACTTTCTTATACTTATCATTCGCATCGTTGTGATCGCATCATATTGATGCTTTCTAGTTGCCAATTAGACACGTGTTTCTAGACACTGGCCTGTCAATACCTACCTAATAGTACTCGAACCTAGCCCTAGGATATGCTGTGTCTCATGTGTACCTATTGTTAGGTAGGTGTAAGGTAGCGATTATTGCGGGACGATTGCAACATATTGGCCCTGTATCACAACATATGGTACGCTTGTGCGACTCACCGTACCGGAAATATGAGTGAGTGTCTCTCATCCCTTTCATTCTCCACCATGTGTCAGACTAAATAGATTTGTAGCATCCTTTATTAATCTACCTCGGAGCCTTCTGCTGTTGCTTCTTGCTGCCGCGCCTTCGATCGCTGTCCCTTCACAATGGGAGCCTTCTGGACAATCCGTGTTGCAGCACGATTCTGGCTCAGGCAGGCGCGGCGCGGTCGCGTCTGAGAGTAAAGTGTGCAGCCAGATTGGAATTGATCTTCTTGCTCAAGGTGTGAGTAGTAGCCTTATTCTGATATGTTAGCTTGCTTGGCCGCTTATCATGTCTTTAGGGAAACGCTATCGATGCCTTCGTTGGCACGCAGCTATGCGTAGGTGTCATTGGCGTGTATCACTCAGGACTTGGCGGTGGAGGCTTTAGTCTTATCCGGGATAGTCATGGCAACTACACCGTGATTGACTATCGGGAATCTGCACCCGCCGCCGCATTCGAGGATATGTATCGAGATAATGTCATGGGAAGTGTCTTCGGCGGACTCTCCGTCGGTGTTCCTGGTGAGTTACGAGGCCTAGAGTACGCCCACAAGACATTCGGTGTATTACCCTGGAAAACGGTCGTGCAACCCGCTGTCGACGTGGCACGCAATGGGTTCACCGTCACCGAGGACACGGTGCGCTATATGGAGTATGGCCGCATGATGACCGGTTGGAATTTTTTGGTCGAGGACCCTTCGTGGGCTGAAGATTTTGCGCCGGAAGGTGAGAATTCTTAGGGCCTGAGGCTTATGAAATCCTTCATCATGGACAATGATAACTAACGTTGATCAAGGGGTCCTCGTTAAATTAGGCGAGACCATGACGAGAAAACGCTATGCGAAGTGAGCTAGCGACTTATTATGATATCCGATTTAAATACTAACTGCTTAACTAGTACCCTTGAGCAAGTGGCGGATCATGGTGCCGATGTATTCTATAAGGGCCCAATAGGTTCGTGCTAACTATTTCCTCATATCTACACCGCTCTAACTGTCTATAAGCCGAGGCTGCCATTAGGTACATCCAGAAATATAACGGCACAATGACACTAGAGGACATGTCAAGTTATGAGGCCATCATCCGCGAACCTGTCAGCATCTCATACCGCGGTTACACGCTCTACTCGTCGGGTGTACCCAGCAGCGGTGCTGTGTGTCTTAGCACGCTCAAGACTATGGAGGGTTACGATGCTGAGGACGTTGAGACCGACTTTAATCTTACTCTGCACCGCTTCGATGAGGCAATGCGCTTCGCTTATGGGGCACATCAAGCTCTCGCCGACCCGGCCTTCATCCCCGATGCCTCGCGCCTCGAGACTGCCATGCTGGATTCGGCCCATGCAGCCTCCGTACGTCGCCGCATCCTTGATGACCGCACTCAACCCGTCGAGAACTATGACCCACGCCACATTTACGCACCTTCCAGTCACGGCACCTCGCACATCTCCACGGCCGACGCCTCTGGCGCTGCTGTCTCTTCTACTACGACCGTCAACCTGCTCTTCGGCAGTCTCCTTGTGGTCCCCGAAACCGGCGTCGTACTCAACGACGAGATGAACGACTTTTCTATCCCAGGCGTACGCAACGAATTTGGATACGCGCCAAGCCCCGCCAACTTCGTGCGCGCGCGAAAACGCCCACTATCCTCCATTACTCCCGTCATCGTCGAGAAGCCTTCCTCAGACTCTAGCTCCCCATCCATCCTCGCTGCTGTCGTCGGCGCTGCAGGAGGATCCCGCATCATTAGCTCAACGACACAGGTCCTGTGGCATATTCTTGAACGCGGCGCCTCGGTTAAGGACGCTGTGACTGAGCCCCGGTTCCACGACCAGTTGATGCCAAATGTGGCCACGTTTGAGTATAGCTTCGACAACAGCACGGTGGCGGCGATGCAGGATCGCGGGCATAATGTCACGTGGGTGCGTGAGGGAGCGAGTGCCGTGCAAGCTATTGTGTTAAATGGCGATGGGGTGTTTAAGGCGCAGAGTGAGACGAGGCAGAGGAGTAGTGGTGGGTTGACGCTGTAGATGGTTTTTGGTATACCTATTGGAAGTATATTTAGTGCGCATTATATATGATAGAATCACGTTCATATGCATATGTTGAATCAATAGATAGATATTTCAAGAGTTCATTCAACGGATCCGATCAGAGCCCGTAATTGCCCATATAAAAACTCATATTCTCGGGATTCGAGTATTGGCATGGGACGGGATTGCAAATATGAAGGTAGAACGTCTGGATTTCGCAGGTCTACGGATCCTATCTACCTCGACACCTGGCGCGGTAACCTCCCCATCACCGTCTCCGTTTGCGTCGATTTCTAACTCAACACAACGGGACGTAATCATCGTAAAGCAAACGCAAAATAAACTCCGAGCCCGCCTCCCACCGCGCAATCCTGGGGGTATCGGATATAACTCTATACATGTATCTATCTAGGGAGTAGGGTAGGTAGGTAGTGGCCGTAGGTGATCTTAGGGGGTTTAGTAAAGAGGGGATACGGGATGATCACAATTTCATGGCGACCAGCTTCTCCAGCTCTGCCAGCCACTTCTTAGCAAACTCCTCCTCGGTGAAGCGCTTAGAAGAAAGGCGGGCTCTGCGACGAACGGAAAGTGGATCTGGGTGCGAGAGCGCTTTCTCGAAGCCTGCGGCGAACTCGGATGTTGTGGAGGCGTGGAAACCTGGGGATCGTTAGTTGTCATATCATGGTCTTGAGAGTGGAGTATTGTACCTGTAGGCTGACCGTCGACATCAGTGACGATGTCTAATTTCGGGCCGCCGCTGTCATGCACAACGCAAATTAAACCTGCCGCGAGATACTCAACCACGCCAATTCCGAAGTGTTCGTTCCACATGCCATTTACACCCACGAAAGCCTTGCCCAGCCACTGTAGGATCTCAGACCACGGAGCGTCAAGCTGGAATATCACCTGATCCTTGATGTGAAGTTCGTTGACTAGTAGTCGAAGCTTGTAAACACGCCTCGAATCATTATCGTCTCTGACACTGCCTAGGAGGACCAATTTAGCCTCTTTCGCGGAGTCGGTTCCGGTCTTCACGAATTCCGCGAAGGATTGAAGGATGAGTTGGTGGTTCTTCTCGGGGCGAAATTGGGCGATATAAACCAAATACTTCTGGCGCTTCTTCTCACTCTCTTCGGATATCTCAATGGCTCGTTCGATCTCGTGGACGGCACACGGTGGGTACACGACAGCAATAGAGTTTTCCCTACCTCTCTGCTTGCGACGCGGACCCCATAGAGCTTTAATGTGCGCCTGTGTCCAGGATGAATTTGTCATGACAACATCGACGGAGGCACCCATCCACGAGTAGATAGCGGCGAAGAGCTTCCAGTAGTTTTTCTTCAGAGCACCCTTAAAGCCAACCCCCTTTCCGGCGTTCACTCCTTGGCTTCCAACTGTGGTCGTGGGGTCTAGGGAGTCGAGCATGTCGGTGGAGATAGTAGGATAATGGACGTAAGCAGCAGTTGGCATGTCCGGGAACAGAATCTTGCATAGGCCGAGAACAAAAGCATATCCCATAGTGTCCACGAAGATGTCGGGTACTAGAAGAGAAAATGCGTCCATCCCCATGAGTATAGAACCAACTGACTGTCCTAGCAAGGTCATATGAGGCCAAGTAGAGGCGAGAACCCAGTGTCGAGTCGTTAGGTAGATGAAATGGATTGTAGGGGGGTGAATGTCGATGCTGAAGGTATTCTACGTCATTGTTAGCGATTCCCAAAACGGTGCTTAGTAGTCTAGAATTTCAAACCTTGACTCTAGAGAGCATATTCTCCTTGGACACCTCATGGTCGCCCGTGTACACGACGATCTTGGCGTTGGGCCATCGCTTCTGCGTAGCTCGAATCGCAGCCCACAAGACTCGCTCACCACCACCTCCGGCATTGCAGAAGGGGTGGAAGAAGCCGACAATGCCATCCCAGTCACGACTAGCCTTCTCTCCGTTGCCCGATGATCCGGCTACGGAACCGTCAATATTCTCCCAGCTCTCATCGTCGCTGCTAGAACTGCTATCTTTCCCCTGGGCTTTGCTCTCCTTAAACTTGGCTTCGTTCTCGGCAGTTACGCGGACAAGCATGGAACGGCGACCCTCAGCCCCTTTCCTTAGACACCAGCCGAAAGTCGATCCTACGGTGAGGGAGAGGATGCGAAACAGGAGCGGGAGTAAGTAGTTCCAGCTTATCAATAGGGCGAAGGGTGTGCAAGCGATGGCAATGGCCGTGAAGACCAAAGTCTTGGGCGCCATGCCGAAGGAGTAAGGTGCGTCGTTGGAAGGAGTCGAGCAGGTCGAGCTGTCGGCGTTGGAGAGGAAATGGGACATTTGCCTGAAGAGTGACTAAGAGCTTATATTCAATATAAGTAGGCGAGCCGAGCACCTTGCTTATAGGGTTTGCACGTATGTGTCGGTCTAGGCAATAGGCAATAGGCAATGGGCAAGGCAATGGTCATAAGAATAAACCTAGGCATACGTGTCAGGAAGGAAATGTTGTTCTGGCCTTGTCAGGCTGAGCCAAAGCCGGAGCAGTTGACCCATTGATGTGACCTTGTTTATGGTGTTGTAGTGTGTTGCAGGTTCGCGCTCGTGAATTGGAATTGTCCAAATAAATTCATTAAAATCCAAGCGCGTGATCTCATTTGGCTTCGGACTAATGATACTAAATAAATGACAAGAACAAGGTGTTCCCTATTGGAATAAGAACACCCTGTAGCTTCCCGCTAATTACACCCATGTATTACTGTAACATTAACGAACATCCCACCAAGATGTGAGGTAAGCAAGTACTGTAGTAGGTATTTCGTACCTTGTAAGCCCTGGTGCCCAGGTGCCTGTCCAGTGGCTTACCAGACCACCTGGGCAGTCTAGCGCGTCGCAAGTAGCACAGTGCTTATCGTTTATCGTTTATCGATATAGCTTGGCTCTTATCGTAAGTTGAATCTCTAAACCTTGAGGCTTCAAGTTGTAGTCCACATCTACTAGGTATTTATCGTATCTTAACCTTTGTGTTGAGACCCGATGTGACTTGATGTTAACTGGAGTTCTCACTTCATTAATGTCACTTACCATTACTTCTACGGAATAGGCTCTCATATGGGGTTGAGAATGTCCTAGAATCTTTAGGGGCTGGAAAGCAATGCTAATTGCTCTACCTTCATTCTTACTAAACCCACTCTCTATGTAAGACTCGAGGGTTTAGTATAGACCATCATGGCTTCACTCCACTGGTCTCACTCCCACCGAATGGTCAGGCCTCTTAGCTTACTATCAAGCACTAGAGCTCAACTACGGTCTACTCGATATAATGGAGTCTCGCCCTATCTCCATGGACATCAGCAAGGCGTGAGGTCTTTCCATATCGGGCCAATGGCGCTTGCTGCTGTCCAAGCAACTCAAGATATGATAATCAATATTCACAGCATCACGCACATACCATGGTTTCTGATTATTCCCGGCTTGGCAATTGGAATCAATGTCATCTTTCGGCAACCGTTCACTGCCTATGCCCACAGAATCCAGCAGCGCCGGCGTGAATTCGATGTAGTTTTACGGGGCTGGAACATGCGCATTCGCAATGATATCATGCATGAAGGCCTTCCGCCAGAACAGCATGGAAAGGAGGCGTTGTCGAGATTTAAGAAGACGCAATCGAGGATCTATAGCAAGATGGGACTGCAGAATTGGAGACTATTTCTCAACATTCTGGGTTTCCCCTTTTGGGTCCTTGGAATCGATAGCGTTAGGCGGATCTGTGGTGGCCCGAGGGGTATCGTTGGGTCTATACTCACAGGAGTAACTGATGACGCGCCTCTCGGTTCGAGTACTCCAGAGAGTGTCGAAATTGTCACACCTCCCACCGATATTGCAACCACGTCTGCTAGCCAGGCCTCCGTTTTCGATGCAAATACGGCTTCGGCTATGACTGAGCATGTTAGACACCTACCAGATCCGAGTATAGCGGTAGAAGGTTGTTTATGGTTTCCCGACCTTTCTATTGCCGACCCCCTTCATGTCCTTCCCTTAACGTTGTCCCTTGTGCTGTTCCTAAATATGCTCCCCAAAACGAGAGCAGGAAAGCGACAGCTTTTCGGATTAGATTCCAGGGAATTGTCAACAATGGAGAGCCAGACGCAACTCCGACTTCGCCGGATGCTCATCTGTGCAACTTTTCTTATAGGCCCTGTCACCATGGATATGCCGGCCGCGCTACACCTCTATTGGGTGACCTCGACGATTACACATACGATCTCGACTAAAGTCCTTTTATATCTTATGCCAATGAAAGTCAAATTGGTCGAGCTTTGCAAAAACCCTGATTTTAAATTCATTCTACCGAAACGAAACAAGGAAACCATACCACAAACTAAGCAACGGAAAGCCAAGAGATAACACGATTTTCGACTGGGATGGCGCTTGGGATGGACGGAGGCATTAGTTACGAATATATGCTATGCGCCAAGAGTTTATTTGTAAATGTAGGCATTTAAAATACAGTAATGATGGCTAGACGTGAGCCGAGGTTATAGAGTCACCTTATTACACCACAAACGACAGGATATAAGTCTGGAATACATCAAAAATTAAGGATGACCACCTCTTATCAATTGATGGCCAAGATAGTACCGTATACCGAACTAGTGAGAAATTCAAGGTTGCCAGTGTGCCCGCGCCGACTCCCAAACGCCCGAAATGCCACCTCACCCTAGGAACACAGCCAGTAAGACTATGGCCATGATGACAGCTAGGATTAGCAGCAGACAACACGCCTTGCTCCGCGCATTCTTCTGATACCGTGCCGCGCTCCTCAACTCATAGTCGGCACCGCGCGTATCGTCACGGACATTGACGGCGTTGCTCTCAATCGTTTCAAGCTGCTCCCCTTGTTCACCCACAATCTGGGCCACCTGCTGGAAGAGTACGTTGAGATCGCCAACACCCTCCTCGATCTGTCGGATCTCTTCTTCCCGTTCAGTAATCAATGCCTCCTGGAAATCGACCTCGTCCTGGGGTGCTAGATGGACTTGTTCCTGCTGCTGCAGCTGGAGCTGTTCACCCTCAGCATGACCTTCGGCAGCTCCCTCGTGGTCGAGCGCCGCTTTGGCGGAGGTAACGGAGGCTCGTTGCTTCTCGATGGCGGTGCGCTGGAGGGCTTGGAATTCGCCGAGGGCGGACTTGAATTCGCGCGATAGCTTCTGCTGGGAATACTTTTGCGTAGGCTATAGCAAACAACACCGTTAGTGTCATGTCGTAGACAAAATCGCATGCATCAACTACGTACCGTAGGTTCTTCCCAAGTCTGGATCTTCTTGACTCCCTCGCCAACCTCCTTGAACTGCTCCGTGGACTCCTCAATCGTAGCGTGAACCCGCTCCCGCAATCGGGGGTTATCCCGGCGCGTGCCGAGGAAGCCAATATCTGACTTCAGGTTCAAGATGTTGCCCTGCAGATGGAAAAGCTTTTGCATGAGGCCTTGCGATAGCTGCGAGAACTCCGGGTCATCCGTGTAGGCGCCATTGTTGCGGCTGCGACCGCCCCCGCCGGCTTCTATCGAAGATAGCTGGTCGAACGACATGGTTGGATAAGTTTCAATCGAGCGAAGGACGAGGCGCAATTCGGGGCGTTAGTTGATAAAAGAGAGTTTGGATTTGTTGATTGAAAGACGGAAAGACGCTGAAAGTTGCTAGCTTTAGTTCATATACAATAGGCGGGAAGGTTTGATTTCCAGGTTCAGTCAGGGTCACCTGCGTCACCTAGTTGTAACAGCCAAGGCAACCGAATTGGAGATCCGATAGTTGGAGTTGCCCATACAGCCATGCTGCTTATGTCAGTTTAAAGCCACATGATGTACGTAGTACATGCATATTGAGCAGGTACCAGCCGGGTACCCCACGTCAACTCATGTTTGAAGTATCCGCTTTAAATCTAGTTGACATAGCACATGTGCAAGCACTTGAGGCTGCCATTCCGCCATTGTGGCTGGTGCGTTCAAGCTAACGCACCCTAAAATCCTAAGTGCTGTCGGTATTGAGTGGGCCTGAGGCTAGTAAACTTTTCATTATTTACATTCGTCTCTTTGATAGGTGACCATCTTCTGCAGAGCAACCAAGCTTAACCATCGTCATTCCTTTCTTCCCAAGCTTTTACACCCGTCGCGCATACACAGACTCGCCCACGAGATCAGGTCTCCTAAATTTCCAACATAGACGATATGCTAATTTAATTTCTTTTATTTCTTCATAATCGCGACGATGCCTCCCGCAGTGGCGCGCCGAGTCCCTTACAAGGATTTCCTTCAGCCCGCCCTGCAAAGACGATTCGCCTCCACAGCCGGGCTTCTGTTGGGAATCGCTTACATTGAAGCAATAACTATTTCTAGATGGAACCATCGTATGTGGTAATCCTTCAGTTTTATCCTTGCCTCTTTGGCCATACAGCTAACTAACACTATGAAAGTCTTATGGTCATGGTTTCCCTTTGGACTTCCGGGCATACGTACCATAGCCATATTCGTTTCAGTCTTCCCGATCATCGTATTACGAATCGCCCATTCTCACGTCGGTATTCGTACGGCTAATTCGCCCTTCGAAGCTCTCAAAAGCAATGCCTTTACTTTCGCCACCCTAGAGATAATACTTACGTTTGCCATTTCCTCGTGGCTGTTTAGCCAAACATACCTATTATCAATGCCGTCTGAAGCTAGTCTTAGCTGGATCACCACTATTAGCGGAGACCGCGTGCGACTAAACGAACGGGCGCTATTCTATACCGTCAACCTTGTCATTCTAGGTATTGTCCAGGGCCTTCTACACGTGTCCTTGGATTCTGACCGGATGCTTCTGGGTACGGTGAAGCCGAGGCGCGAAGGGGAAGCGAATGGTCAAGTAGCTAGCGGCTGGGAGAAGCTAGGCGAATGGGCACCCATCCTGATGGTTCGATCGGGGATGCTCTCGATGGCCGTAGGCTTGGCCAACTACATTATACTGTACCACTTCTTGAGACGGTTCGTTTGGGGCTGGACTATACACTTCTTCCGGATGTTCTACAACCTTCCCAAAACCAATCTCCCACCCGGTCAGGCGCCCTGGAGTGTCTGGATGTTAGGGCGATCAATGTGGGCAGGTTTTCTATTGTGCCTTTTATGGTATTTTGGGGATATAGCTTTCAGGCTACAGCTTGGGAAGGCTCCTCTCAAGAATAATCAGCCTCTCAGTACCGAATCTAAGGATCCTAACGGTACCCTTTTGAACGGACTGAAAAGCAAGAAGCCCCGTATAGCAGTAAGTCCCCTTCTTGCCTCATATAATCCAATCGCTAACCATGTAGGCTTTTGCTACGTGGGAGCTAGCCTTAATCGCGAGGGACTTCGATGTAAGGAGGAAGAGTATCTTTGAAGACATCGATCGTAAAGACGGTCCGATGTGGTCACAATTGTACGTCACGTGCCTCGGTACGATTAAGGCTCTCGAGCAGAGAATCGACAATTATGGAAAACCACCAACTCCACCGGCCGCACAACCCGAGGCCGTACCTCCACAGCCGCCAACTAGGATCGTGCAGCCTCCGAAGAATGATGACGTCTACGCGCCAGTATCTTCCCCCAAAGATTTCCGAACTTCTGTAGGAAAGTTCGTCAGTAGCGTGACAACAACGCCTGGGAAAACCCCCGCCGATGTTTATCTACCCGAGGCCAAGAAGAAGGCGATGGAGGTAGCCAAGCATTTACTATCGAAGGAACAGAAAGAAGCCATCTCACCCCAGGCCGTTAATTCTGGCATCCAAACCCTACTCCTCCGAATATTGGATCTGCCCACGATTGGCCCCCTATTCCAGCAACTCTTCGGTCGCCGACTGACGACAATCGTCCTTGGTCAACCCTTCGGCGAGCTCAGCCTTTACGTGAACGCGGCCTATGCCTTATCTAAACTAGCAGTTTGCAGCTTAGCAGAGGACCGCTACGGCAATGTGCAAAGGGATGTGCCGGCTATAATACGGACATTTACAACCGTTATTAATAAGCTCGAGAAGTTCAGAGACGGATTACCACTGCACTGGACGGATTTGAAGCGGACCCGCGAGTGTCCGGAAGTAGACGAGCTTCTCAACGCATTGAAGGACGATCTCAACGAGCTGATCCAAGCATTCAGCCAGTATAGTAGCGATCTACGGCTCACCCGCACGGATATGAGGCTCGCCAGGGAAGCGGCAGAGAAGAAACAGCAGCAACCGGAAGCGCCGGCTCAAGTTATGGCAGAGGTCCAGCCGGACATGGAACAGCTGCGCTAGATGGGACGGTTGCTCGCGCTGATTATGGTGCATGTCGGCATGTCTAGGGTTATAGGCTTGACGTTCTGGTGGCGGCGGCGGCGTTAGGACGGTCTAACTATTTGTAGCTGTAGCTGTAGCGCAAATAGTGTAAGGCGGTGTAATGAATAAAAATTTTCTCAGTTAATTGACTCCTTGTGTTCACGAGCTAGCGTAAATTGGACGTGAAAACGTAGTCACTTCGGCGTCGATCAGCGAGTCCGGATTCGACTTGGATGGAGCTATCGTGCATAGTATATATGCATGATATCACGTGCCGGCCCTCAGTACTCCAGCCCAGCAATCCATCACCACCACATGAAATCTAACTTCAAATTTCCCACTCAGACGGTCTATTACTCAGACTTTATTCGCACACGTATCCATAGATTGGTGTGGCCTTATTCATATCAACACCACGTCCAATTACTGTAGATACTTAGTACCTACTAAATAAGGCTGGATTTGAAGGCGGCTGAATAAGGCTACAAGGCGTCCAATCGGCACAAAGTGGAGAACATCTCCACCAAGTTCCACTTAGCCGATCCATCCCTGCGGATAACATCATCCCGTAATCTTAAGTTAATTAAGCAGCGCGTTTATATCAACATCAATCGTGCTTTGTTTTCTTTCATCATCCTCTTCGGATGCTCTCCTTCGGCGCTCCATGGATTTCGGAATTGACACGCCCTGATTAAACCTGGCCATACAACCTCCAGTGTCTCCATTAATACTTGTCTCCTAATATGAGCTTCGATTATACCCCTCCTACTGTATCGCGTTCGCGCAATAGCCGGAGCCTTACTGTGCTGTGGTGCGCTTCACAATAATGTCATACCCGTCCATCCTAATACACGCATTAATACAATGGCCAATACCAACCTTGTTTCTCGTATCGCCTATACTTCTGCATATGTCTTCTTATGTCTCATTCTCGCCGTCCTACTTCTCGTCGTCCCTGGCGATTTCGTTCGCCAGGTTTTAGGCGGTTCTAATCAATACATTAATCTCATCGTCACTGCCATAGTCTTTGTTCTCACTGTTCTCATCGTTCTATTTGTTTATGCCCTGAGGCTGTATGTCACCAGGACCGTACTGGCCTCGATACCCAAGACTTGGATACCCGTTGAGAAGGGAGATGTCACCAAGGAGGTCCGAAAGATGATTGCCGGCGATCTTGGTCGCAGTGCTGCCATCGCATGGGCCGCCCACCCAAAGGTTCCATCGCCTGCATCCCGAGCGGCGTCAATGGAGGGTGCAGTCAGAGAGACGACGACAGCCGATAGTAACGTCAAGGAGCCAAGGAGATCTCTTCAGCTACTCCGGTCGAAGCCGCCTGCTACGGCGGAGGAGCAGATGGGTATTTCTCTTCCACCCTTACAGCCTGTCTGGGGGGAGATCGAACATGATGGTTGGGGCGCTCCCGACTCACCGGACTTAGCCAATCTCCAATACAGCACGGTACTTTCCGAGTTACCCAATCTCATCGAGGCGAAGGCAGTTGCCCAAGCACCCCCTGATCCGGATCCTGCTGCAGACCCATCAACACTTGACACTGATGCCGTCGCTCTCCTGCAACGTCGCCCTAATATGGCGATGAGGGACTATGTCGTCCACCTCATGAGCATTGGCGTACTGTCTAGCTCTCAAAATGCTTTTGATTTTCTAGGCAATTATGAGAGCGCTCGCTTCTCTACCCGCCCGTTGTCTAATGCGCACTTTCGGCGGCTCATGCACTTATTCGCCGAACTTCTTCGCGCCATGCAGCCCCTGGATGCTACTTCGGTATATGAGTCCCAGGACCCGGATGACGGCTACTCCGAGAGTGATGGACATATCGACGACGACGCACCCCGGGACACCACGCCCACGACGCCGGCGCGCAGCCAATCCAGCTCGTTGAGTCTAAGTGGAAGCAGCACGCGCTCGCGCACCCGCCGAGCAAATCTAACAGCCCGCGGCTCGTCGGCTCATACATGGCAGCAGTACCGCACCGCGCCCACGACACCGCGCAGCAAGACAGGCGGCAGAGCGCTCTCGCACTCACCAAGCACGAACAGCGGTGGCAGCTTTGCACAGACCAGGCGCCCATACCCAATCAGCCAGGCTTCGAGCTCCAGCCTTCGGTCTGTCTCCCAGGCCTCTGTCATTCGGCTTGCGACGAGGGATGACTACGGCGACTTGCCGTATGTGCTGAGGGTTGGGGACTCGTACTAAGGTCCCGCCGTGTATAATTCAAAAGAAAATCAATCAAGGGTTAAAGAAAAGGGTATTATGGGAAGGGCGCTTGCATTTGCATGTGGCCGGCGTTAGGTCCACCGGCTTTTAAGGAACGGAGTTATGATCAGGAGGCGCAAGAGTAGGAACGGTTTGTATACCAACTTTTGATATTGTCTAATGTAATTCCTTTTGTACCATTTACGATTTCCCGAGTCCGAGCCGCGACCATCAAATCAATGATGTTTGCCAGCGTATACAAGACCCTCTGGTGTACATGTAATATGTACAGGAGGCTCCTTGGTATATACTGGGATGATTACAATCAAAGACGTGACCCAACCCTATTCCGAACTCTCGATGTCCCAAAGATCAACGCCACGCTTCCATTATTAACAATGTACATGCGAGACCCTTTTGCTTGGTCCTCGGTATGGGTTGATAACTACCTGTAATGGTGTTAGCATACGTCCAACCCATCCGAAGAGAAGGGTCAAGGTGTGTCATGGATAGAGATGATGGTTAAGCTTTGAATCCCAATGGTATTTGATATTATTGTTGTGTTAGCCCATGACCAGAGGCCGTGCCACTATGGAGCGACAACGGTGTGCCAGGTCTCATCAGCGATATATATCCGAGATGGTGACCTAGATCCTTCCATAGAACGAAAAGAAACACACTGGTTTTTTCCTTGATCCAAGGTCGCCATGGCTTCGTCAACCTCACGCTGGACTTTAGAATGGCGGATAGCTAGGTTTAGGATAGCGTCGTGCTGCTGGAGAAGGACGTTGATAGGAGCGTCGCCTTTGTGTACGCCAGCCACATACGTGGAGACGCCCTGGCTTAAGTGGGAGGCCTGGCCGGCCGGAGTACCGACGTCGTTGGAAAGGTTAGAGGTCACAGTGCTATATCAAAGGGGCCATTGTCAGCTAGGCTGTATTCGTCTGTGACCTCCGAGCGGCCACAAAGTGAGAGAATTGACGAAGGATACACATGACGGGGAATGGCCGTCATAGTACACAAGCCGGCCCTGCTATTACAGGATCTGGTTAAGATTCCGTGCCGTATACACAACACCACAGCCTGACCTAAAAAAAAGGGAAAAGGGCGAGAAAAAGGAACTACCTTACACTGACCCATTGGTAGCAACAGCTTGGGAGTGATCGTCCATGGTTTGAGCAATAATAGAATCAAGTGAACAATTAAAGGTTTCCTATTTTTGATAGAGATAGTGGGCATGCTTATAACGAGAACAAACAGGAAGGGAGTTCTCGTGTTTATATACAAGAGACGGATGCGCAGAGAATCAGTGATCACACTAGAATCTGAACAAAATGAAATCGAAAAAGTCTACCCGGTTGTCGGCCACGACTTGGAGAGACGGAGACCGTAGGCAGAGTATCTTAAGACACTGTGCACGTCGTTCAATGAGATGGATACATCCATGGGTTACGAGAGCCCATCCCGGCCGCTCTACTAGTGCGCTCGCCGCGCCATACTCACCGGCGTAGCAGTAGGCGTGAATCTATCATAATCATTGTCCCATCTACTATTATCCCACGTATCGTTACCCCACCCATCACTCCACGTATCGTTCCCAGGTACCCCCATGCATCATTTCCCCACGCATTAATTATTGATCCCAATGTTCTGGGGAGACCGACCGAGCGCACGGAGCGTCTCCATTCGTCTCCGACTATATTCCTACCCCCTAGATCTAAGGCTTCGCCGCTTCGATTCGCAGCAAAACAACATTTAAATTTCATATAATACATGTACTCGGCGTAGCTACATACTCAGTACCTGGTATAATGTACACAAGATCCACACAACCATTATCTCTTGGGATTATAGGACGGGCATTATTAATCCTAGAAGTAAGATATCTGCGACCTAGGTCTTATATGTCCTTAGCGCCCGTACCTGCCTACGTACATAACGTAGTTGATTCTACCACAATACGCAGCACTAATTGTATTTGATCCAAGCCTACCATCCATCCATAGTCATCATAGAGCCATCATTTAGAACTAGCCAGTTGCCAAGTCTAGATCGCGTTCATCAAGGGCTCAAGCATCATAATACGAGCCACAGTTGTCGCATGTTGGAGGTAGGCAAGCATGTACATTAATGCCTGCATATGTAGGTAATTTGATTCTGTACACTACGGAGTGTACCTACCCATCCATATCAACATGAACATGCAGAAAACATCAATCAAGAATAAATTATCCTCTACAGCAATCCCCAACCCCAGCCATATTCTGAGACCCGAAACCTCATTGCCGGAGATACCTATTTTACATACAAAATATCTCTTAAGAGTCACCCCTCCCATAAACATCGCTTATTTTTCTTTACACCAAGGCTTGCCCATTATGATAATGTATTGATTTTTACTTATTGGTGCGTCGTAGAATACCGAAATGGGAGACTTGTTCTGTCAATGTAAACAAATAAGAATCCATGGTGTTTTCCTTTCGAATACCGTAGCTTATCAGCGTCTGTAATTCCCTCACGACTTGATCGGTGTATAAAGTACTAGATACCTGCTTAGATAGGTGGGGGTCATGGCATTGAACAGGCATTAAAATTAAGCTGGCCCCTATGATGCCATGGCCACAAATTTCTGCGTGAGCTCAAATCGTTGTGCTACATACGACGTGGTATTCTTGCAGCCACTACAGTGTACATACTTTACTCAATACATGTAAGCACCTTCAAAGCTCCTCCGCCGCATTTCTACACTACATGTAGCCTCACTACGGGTTCCTAGAATTTACTTTATTATGAGTAATTGGCCTCTAGTAGATGGCGTATTACGAATCTTGTCCGGATCATAGCCGCTATTTACGCCAGTCAACTGTTCTCCCGACATTAAACTCATGGACTAATTTGCAACAACTGGCCTGGCCCGGTCTTTCGACAGGTGGATCGGGCAAGGCTGATTTCCGTCATGACCACATTCGGCCGTCACATAACCAGTCAACGCAATTGCGGGTAGGCATTTCGTCGATTCGCTAGAACAGTCCGTGGTACGAACCAAAGTAGAATTAGTGAGTATAGCTCCACGTGTATCTCACGCCCATTATCTATTCTAGGTATAGAACTACGTGCACGCCGGGCTGCGCACTGTGTAATGGAAACTCTATACAATTATAACCATCTGGGGTCTGCCTTGACTGAACTAGACGCGATGAGCCCTTCCGCTAGAAGCATACATCCGATATAATTAATCATCGGTATCATCTCACTGTGTTACTGTCGGTAGACGAGGTCTAACCCAGTATGTTACCTATGTAGTATGATGAAGATTAAGAAATAGGGTAGCTATGCCATATAGCTTAGCCTCTTATACAGGAGCTGATTACGTTATGTACCTAGGTAACCGTGGGGCTGCGTGGCTACGGTAGTGACGATCTGGAGATCATAAATACCAGTAGTTTCTTCTCGATAGGTAAATCATTCAACCTTATCATCATTCAATCATCTGAATCTCAATTTACGATTATTGAAATTATTGAGTTACACATATAGTTCTAAGATCTAATCGAAGCATCAACACAAGGTCGTATCTACAATAGACAGTCCCGTAGTGCCCATTCATCACAGCCGATGCACAATGCCCATAGGCGGTGGTTAGAAATTCAGTGTTAACCCCCCATCAAATGGCCAAGATCGCAAATGTCAACTTCAACTCGAATAACTTCAGTTTTGGATATATTTAGATTTCATGATTTACATCGCTTAAAAGTTCTCGATTCAGCAATTCCAGCGGTTCATGTTTCAGGCCATGCCTCCAATTACTGAGATGGCTATACCAGAACGTAGGGAAATCTACCGAATTTTGAAAACGGCCGAAGTCCTCAATACCCCCCGGCGGCGCCAACTAACGCCGTCTTCAATCATGAATAGGTAACCACATCAATACGGTTATGTAGCGTCTAGAACGTACATGGTGCTAGCTACTGAGTTGAGGTCATTCTAATGATGTGAATTATTAAATGAAATGATTTCGGAAACTGAAGTTATTCACATTGAAGTTGACATCCGCAGTTCCAAGCCGTTTAATGAAGGCGGCGCCTGGCAAAAGTGCAGACCGCCTACCTTTTTAGTCCGGTGTTTATTTAATGATGTTACCCTTAAGCTCTCTCAATCCCTTAACCTAGGTCCCACTGCTTCTACTAGCCACTGGACAGCCGATACATGTAAAGAACATTCAATATACCTTATATGGGAGTATCGCAATACGAGCTTGCCGTTATTACGTTGCCATGCTCAATATTCTCCTACGCTCAGTTCAAGTATGTTATTATGTATCTTTTTTTATGTTACGACGGCTGAAGCGCACACAAATCTGACGAGCTGACCGCCGCCTTCTCCGGTGCGGCCGTCCAACACGCCCAACGAAAAACACATTATTACTAATACTGTAACATATCCCTACACAATACAATATAGTGATGTACCAACATTCGACGAAGAAATATGCACCATTCAACAGTGCGAAGCAGCGTTATAGAGCCGCCCGACTCATGACTTTATTACAAATTTTTGGTGGGGCAGGTCGGGAGGTTGCGAAACTAGGGCGGAGATGTGTAAGTTCTCGCGGGCAGCACTAGTCTATCTCACCCCCTTACTAGACTCCAGCAACTCACAGTTACTACGACTACCGACCAAACCGCATTATGGAATACATATCAATCGATCTCTTGATTCATATCCGCCGAACCGGTTCATCCGGCGCGTGAGGCCCGAGACTCCCCGTAGAATTCATCATTTAAGGGGTACGAACCAGGTAGTTTGTTTATGTGTTTGAATGGACAATACATTTACCTGGCGGGAGCCAGAATTTCGGCCTTGGTTAATAGTCCGAAGCGACCTACGTAGTCAATAGGCGTGATCTGTACTGATCATACCGTCTCGCTTATATATACATGGTGAATGCATACGTATGCGAATGTGTATGCTTAGTGTCAAGCAAATTCAGTAGATCGACGATATCAAAGACAGCGGGACTCAATGTTGGGGTCTAACTGTGCGACGCTGTCCACATACTGTAATTGGTACCTATCGTACGCTTGGATTATCCACCAAATCGGGAATCTACCCTGTTTTCTAACTAAATGCAGCATTTGTATTTGGCACGGCGGCAACCGCAGCCCAAGATGGATCAGCGAGGTCTAAGCAAGCTATCATAGGTGTAAACTACAGGCATGCAGCATGCGGTCGGTATGCTATGTAACGTTAATAACTCTTGATAAAATTGAGAGTGCCCTACCAGCACCACCCATGCTGAGGTTAGATGAGTAGCGGAATAGCCAGCATAGTAGGAGGAGAATACAGGAAGAAATGGCCATTCCATGTCTAGTGGAGATCTGGACATCTCGGACTCTGGCAAGATAGATTAGACACGAGGCAATTAGTGATCAACACTATTCAGTACACAAGCACAGCCCAGAAGCACGGAAACAAGCTGTTATGATGTCTGCAGGATTTGTACCAAGATGTCCTGTATTAGGTAGTATTGAGAGCTAAAATAAAGATTCCAAATAAAAACCTCAGCCTGTTTTCTAAACGAGCAATCGACTTATAACCTAAAACCACGGCCCTACCAACCAAGAGCCCGCGAGTAAGTATCAGATACGAAATATCATTCATAGTTTAGCAACTTATATAGTAGGCAATAGGATATTACGGTGAAAATAAAGGAACGTATTTACGAAGGAGTGAGGTATTTTATGATGATATATAGCTCAAGATTTCAAGTGAATAGTTTCCATCTCCACCCTATGGCGAGTATGGCATATATATGAATATATAGTACTTACAATTCATGAACTAGACTTACTCATAGATAGTGGGACCCTAGGAAGAAATCATGGTGTTCACGAATAATTTTCACTAAAGCACAGCAAAAGGCCACAAGGCCCACAACTAGCCCAAGGACTGGATATCAAGGAAATCGCAACATCGTCCTTCATTCTCGAGCACGACTACGAGGCCACTACTTGGCAAATGAGCTACTATATGTAGACAAAATAGAAAAATAGTATGTCACACTAGAGGCAAGTAGACATGAGGAGCTCAGTGTATTAATGGAGGTGCTCCACGTAAATTTTGGATACAGGCATTAGCCTATCGACATGTATGCGCTCAAGTCTAATCATTAACCTCGCATTCCACTATCTAGAGGCTGATCGAGTTTCTTGAAGACCAAGCAAGGTGAGGAGTACCTATGATGTTGTTAGCACTACTCTGTCTTGTCCAAGGTACGAGAAATCTATATGGTACTATTAATAAGTCCCCAAGAGATAATATTTATATCCGCTTTCAAGCCACCTACCACGTCAAATGGGGTGGTTGCTTGGAATTATACTACGTGGACTCTCCCTGGATTTGCATAGGTGGCATAGTAAATTATAACTTACTATTTCTCTCCTTGGCTTAACATCGTCATAGCAGCTTCGACCTCTTTCTTCACCTTGGCATCTCTGGCAAGGACGTTGGACTCGGCGTCATTTTGTTGAACGAGAGTGGTAATAGGAGCGTCGCCATTAGACGTAGCTGTAGCATACGACAGGATTCTCCGTTCAGAAAGTAGAACTCGCTCGGCTTGGTCGCTATCCGTAGCCCCCTTGAGTGGGATAGAGCTAGCCAAACACAAGACCTAAGTCAGTCAAGCTCCGTACTATATTGGACTTGAATGAAAATAAATAAGAGTATCGTATGGTCTACATGATGAAATCATGTAGCACCTAGCCATGATCTCAACCTATACGCTTGATATATATAGAAACTCTCTTTTGAGGAAGGGAAATATATGAATATCCCCAATAGAGAAGACCAAAACGAACTAGTTGTACCTACCCGTTGATAATGGATTGTTGAGATGAATTACTCATTGTCGTATGCGTTCGGGCGACGTAAGTAAGTGTGATGGCACGTGAGTGATGCAAAATATAAACAATAACTCGTAGGAAGGCTGGATATCTGTTCTACCGGGGTGTCCGGGTTTCGTGATGCCTCCTTTTTGGAACCCATGGTAGAGGGAGGGCACTTATATATACGATGTCAATGATAATGTATTTGTTTAGGTATTTTGTTTTCTCGGATTCTGTCGTTGATGCATTTCTGCGCCCAGATCATAGGGGCAACAATGACGGCAAGGTCTCTCACATATTAATGCTTATATGGTACCACCATGCGTCGGCCTATGGGATAAAGCTATTCTATCTTAGGGCCTCCCCGAAACGTCGAAACCCGAGCGTTGGCATTATTGTTGCAATTGGACCAAAATGCATCTTAGACAGTATAAGCCCAGGGTTCTTAGAAGGGACGATGGAGCCGCACATAGATTTACAGCGATATACAAGGACCGTCAATCAATCGTCGAATAATAAATCATCTTCGGCTCTACCTGATCTATATCCAGGATATGTATTGGTGGATCTAGGTGTGGGCAGAACGTCAAGGATGCACGTAGGTGGAAGCATGTTCGGTAAGATTAAGCTTTGATTGTACCTAGGTATACGATGGTACGGCGGAGGGGCTCTGCGTTGCCTACATACATGTATATGTACATTGATTTGGATGTATATGATCCTTTGGTTGCCTTGAATGGTTCGCCTGGTTTGTCGAGGCTCAACCTGGCAAATATTCGGGAAACTAAGGTTGGCCCGGGGACCCCACTACCCCCTTACCTTCAAGTTCTTACCTCTCCTACTGAAGTCTTTTCTAGAGAACTTCGGAAATACAGTATTAGTAATTGTAGGGTCCCGAACGCAGGCCGCCCGCGATGGACCAGGCCGCGGGTGATGGGCTGGCTTGACATGATTCGAAACCTTCGGTATTCTTATTTGTCTTAGTCTCATTGACTATCGTGAGTCTCAAATACCCGCGATGTTTATGCTGGTCTCATCACGTGTCCTTCCTGAGATAGTATCCTTATATGGGTGATTGACGGGCGTACCGGTGATACCTCTTCTCTATCAGCAGGTCATTTTTCGACTACGGCTATTAACAATATTAAAGTCCAACAAAAGATCAACATGGCCATGGCGGAATATAATAGGAGGTCGACGAAGTATATTTACTTCGTATTCTCGTCTCTACGGCACAAGAGCTGTACGCTTAGACCTAACTTGTCAACGCATAAGAGTTGAGATATCGCTGCGAATGCGTTGTGGGCCACACCACTGTGAATAGGTTCAACCTTTATTCAACACATCCTATTCTCCAATGTGTCAAACACGTTCTAACTCTATTAATACGGCAAGCAGTACCCACACAGACGCTGCAGTTGTTATAGATATTTCCCAATTCCGTATGCCCACACTCACCTCGCTGTTTTTGCACTTTGTTCGGAGCGACTTGGCTGGCTGTAAAAGAGGAGTCACCAACGACAAGATTACGGCAGCGATTCCGTCGCATAATATTTATTGATTGCCTTCAAAATACAGGATGCAAGAGCTCACGGCCGAGAGATTCAAGGAGTCGATCAAACTCACTCATGCGGATGTGACTCCAGCTTCGCTATGCCCAGCATGTAAAGCATCTCAGATGTATGTATTAGTCACTTTCTCAGTCATTACCTCCAGTTATAAAAATCGCTGAAGTCAATATAAAATGAGGCGGTGGATAGGAAAAACTGAGCCTGGAGGAACATTTATTATCGCAACATCTGCGATCCAACTCTCCTCTGTGAGCAACCTATTAACAATACTGCTTTAACCGCCCATCACATGTTCCAATCTCCAGCTTCAGGTTATTCTAAGTATTAACAAGTTAGACTCAATAAATATCAACTAGTTCGCCCAAAAGGGTAGAACGCGTAGGGATTATCAAACTTCAGAGCACTGCGCTATATGGCTTTAACGACTACGCAGCAAGAGGGATTTTATCTCGTCTATTCCACCACGAGCCGGTATACCACCCCTTACCTCCCACCATGTGTACGAAGACTCGGGTCTACTATTCCTACGGCTGTGCCAGCGGCTACGTTCCCAAAGAGCCGATGTGCGACAACCATCCGAGATGTTTCGCCGTACAGGGCCCTAACATGTATCTCAAATACCCATGTGCTAATCATAAAATCCATCTCGCGGCAGCAAGTAAGGAAAATGAGGGAAAGAAATGAGATGAGAGACTCTGTTCTGGATAGGAAAGGAGACTATTTTCATCAGCAGGGCTGATCTCTTCAGGAGGTCTTTGGATGTACGTAAACCAGCTTAGCAATATGTCAATACGGTGGGTTTGCATTTTGAATTAACAATAATTTATTAGTCATCATAATGGAATATATAGTGTTTTTGAATATCTAGGTAGTACGTATAATAGTGGTTGATATCTAGATCATGTTATCCATAACATTGAATAGATGTTAATTGCCAGGTAGTACCCCTGTGAATAACCTGGCATATGCCGATCTAGCGTCATAACTTGCCCAATTATGTGCATGCGCTCGTCCTAATCAGGCAGCAGGCACAGCGGTACAGCACTACCGATTTGCATTGACGTGCATTAGGCGAACCATCCATAGATGATGCAGTACCCAGGTACCACGTACCTCGTCCCCTGCCACGTTACTACATATCCCTAGGTTCTGTCAACATATGCAAGCTGCCAGACTGTGCATGTTGCATGCTGCAAGTAACACATTCCTTAGTCTGGAGTGACTTGGTGGAAACAATGGTGGATTTTGCTCTTTACAAGTGTACGTATAAAAGAAGGCCAGTTCCCTAAGATATTTGATACTCCGAAGCAGACACAAAATCAATCATGCTCCCCAAAGAGCTATCTACTTAATCCCCAATACGTATCATACCTAACACCAAGTATCAATGGCCCCTTCAGTCCCATTCTCTATCGAGGGTGTCCACCAAGGCTTGCCCAAGGAACCCATCCTCTACCGTATCCGTGTCCCGACCCACGGCAGCGGCGAGTCTCATCCGGGCCAGATAATCAAGTACCTGACCGCTCCTGGCCCTTTCGAGGGCGTTGGAGCCATCCCCGACTATCGCGGTGAGCTCCTTGCGTTCGATACCGTCCCCGCTGGAGACTGGAACCTCGGGCGTCTTGTTATCCCCAGTCACGGCGCCGAGAGGAAGTTTGTCCTCATCTGGACGGAGCAGGTGGACTTAGAGGAAGCTGTAGGGCTATTAGATGCCCGGCCCCCCTGGCGCGACAGAAATTTTGACCTCGTAGACCTATTAGATGCGTTGGACGCTCGTCGGAAAAGCGACCCGACCAACAGCGACCAGAATGACCCACGGCGTGTGGTAACCGACATCCAATGTATGAACCACGTCTCCGCAGCAATCCTCCCGACCCCTGACGGAACCGGCATCGATATTGCGGACCTAGGACCTGACGTTATCGGTATTTGGGCGTGGCAGCCGGGCCACGCGCACGGCATCGCGAACGCAATCCGTATTTACTCCATCATCCAGGGGCATGACCCGCGCTTGGCACCCTGGTTCATCGGCCACATCACCGACAACGGGACCCGCGTAATCGGCTATCTCATTGAGCGGGCAAAAGGCGCTCGCGAGGCGGGGCCCGCAGACCTGAAGATCTGTAGAACCGCCCTGGAGCGCCTGCATCACATGGGAATCGCCTATGGTGCGTCACTTAAACGACACTCGTTCCTAGTAGGCGACGATGGAATGTTGGCTGTTCTACAGGGGTTCGGCGGGGCGTTCGAGACGAGGGATAAGGAAGTCCTACGCCGTGAGATGGAAAGCCTCGAGGAGGTTCTGGCGCAGAATCCTTCGGAGCTCGAGAAGGCAAATGCACCTAGAGATGTAAGGCTTAATGCCAAGTCGCCAGAGTTCCACCCACAGCTTGCGAATAAAGCGTACGTCGCGTCGATGAATGAGCAGCGCAAGGAACTAGCAGTCGAACCTGAAGTTGATGATTATCGATGGACGACGGAGGATATGGAGAAGGCGAGAATATGCTTTAAGGGAGCAAAGGGAGCAAAGGACACGAGTGGCAATACTCATGATGAGCCAACTGGCTAAAGCTAGGATGCGCGTATATATTCTACGTCGTAGGAGGAAGTTAATAGAAAACTAGGAATCTGCCCATATAGACGGCCTTAAGTCCAGTTGAAGACTAATGAATATTATGCCTTAGACAGAGTGTTAGTAATTTTATCCCCTATTTTCCGAGAACATTTAGACCCCTTGCTTCTAAAACATACCCGCTGTATACAAAACTTACAATGAGACAGGTTTTATACGAGTTACATTGCACCGCAATCACAAGTACATGAACAGAAGTCTACGAGCCATATGGCAGATATAAGCATATTAGTGAAGTTTAGGTGGGATATTTATGAGTTTGTGATGACGATCCAGGAGTAGGTGCTAATGATATAATTATCTATATTTATTTTCGTAAGTTAATAATAGCACGCAGCATTACGAGCCAAACACATCGAAGCAAGACTCTCGCGCATGTAAAAATAGCTGAAGTATGACCGTATAAAATCCAAACCCTCAACGAATTTCATTAGATATTTTGATTAATAGAGAGCGTGTCCAGGCCAGTGATGTGTGATAGGAGGCCGGTTTAGTATTATCTTAAGGGCAAACTAGATCAACAACAAATCCTTCTGTCCACTTATTAAAATAATAAAATATGAGGTATCCGTGCATATATATTTCAACATCACTCATTCTTAGCGCGTTACCTTTAAAGACATTAGCATAATATGCTCCGTTAACCTCTAAGGCTACCAACAAAAACTCACCTTGTAGCTTTCTCATACTTGGCTATGGCACCAGTAGTCTCATGGTGGACCCTAGCTCTTCGAGCAGCTACACTTGACTGGAAGCTACATGGCTGCGCAACGAGGGCCGAGAAGGGAGCGTCACCGGTATTTATGGCAGTTGTGAACCTGTGGAGGCGTTGTTGAGCGAGTGATGCCCGGTTGGTTGGGATACTGATGCCGCCTGGAGGATTTGTTGCTGTAGTCGTGGCAGAGCTATGTTAAAGAGCTAGACGTTAGTTTCGAGGGCTAATAAATAGGTAAAGATGGCGACACTCAGCTATTAGCTATGCTCGTGGATGCTATTATGTGATGTTGATTGTGTCTTTATAAGACTAATCGATCGTATGGGCATAAACGCACACTTGATGCTTATGCCTAACATTGAAAATGAAGATGGGGTGGCTTAAGTTATTATGATTATGATCGAGAGAAACGGCCAAATACTTACCCGTTAATAGAAGCCTGAGACCGTGTGTCCATAGTAGTCAAGGATTGGTTGAATTAGTTTGGTTACGAAACGATGGTATCTAAATGAGTAGCGAATCAATATTCATATATAGTATATAAAAGTCGGTGGTTACTGGGGCGAGAGGTCGTGTATTGAGTGTTTCATTTCAGGTTCTATGTGGATAAGGAAGAGGGTTTTAATATAGCTAATGGCTTCATGGTATTTGGGGGGCTATAAATTATTTTTACGGCCAGAGCTCCGAGTCCGTTTTAGCTCATGTTCTCTAGCTGGGTCTCGGGACGTAGCACTATGAGGAGGGTGATTCCTGACGACAGTGTGCAAGGTTGTTCATGATCAGCCCAGTCCCATGTTATTGGCTCGCCCCTTTCCCGCATTAGTAGCTTGTTGTCGGGGAGTGTGGTCCCATTGGCTATCTGGGTAGTAGAAAGGAGGTAATGCGGGCAGTAAGTCGCAAAAAAGTATCCAACGCGGTACGCCCTGCATCTCGAAGGTATATGATATATTGGTAAGCTATACTGATTAAATCTTTCCGAGGGCGGCCAGCCTGGACTCCATGTATACTGTGTGCCTACTTTTGCATTTCATTTTTACCCCATGGGCTTAGATGAGCTCAAATGTAGTGTATGTGACCTGTGTGCGTGGTGAGCTAACATTACATCTAGATATATACTATCTACTCATGTGTGGAATTGCTAGTCCGACATCAATGTATGTAAACATGATCATGCATACACATGTATGTATGTACCCATGAAATTGACCAATAGTTGAGAGAAGAAGGGGGTGGGTAGGGGAGAGTTGGGCAGGACAGGGGGTAAATATCTGAGGCTCTGCTGGGCCTGCGAGATTTAGCGGCACAGGTGGCGAAGGTCCTTGGCATACGAACACGAACCTGTTATTTGCCTCAGGTGATTGGGGTGGTTCCTTTGACGTAGGCCCTTAATGTTTGCCTCGAATGGTTCGCCATGGCTCGTCGAGGCTCAAGTGGTGAGACATATAAAAACCGATGCGTCTTATTACAACGTATAGCCGACGTTGCCTCATATAGCCCGTCGTGGTTCTTGACGGCTTAAAAGTTGAAATTATAAAGAGACTAATACTTGGGTGGGCTATCTATATGCATAACCTGTCGTATTGTGGACGTTTAGAATTAGTACCTTTTTATGATATAAAGCTTTTAGTGTTGTATGTAAGCATGATGTAGAATGTGTTGGTGTCAGTCATTAATATTCATATCATAGAACTAAGAATAGAAGGTACTTATTCGTGGGTAATTATCAATCGCTTTACTTACCGAGGTGTTATATAAAAATCATGACCGACTTTTAATTCATTCTTATTGGCGGTATATACGGTGGTAGGTGATAAGGTTCTTACTCCCGTGTCATCGGCCGAGTGGAACATCTCTGCTCGGGTGTTAACTACCGACCTTAAATCCAAAATCCATTCTTCCTTCAATATCGGCTTTAATGACATGTATTATCTGAATGTACCTAGGTCAATTAGTAACGAAGAGCGGGGGAGGGAGGGTCCGTCCGCCGTGTGGACTGTGACTAGGTAATTCCTAATATCTCCGAGCTCAGCCCTATCTTCACCCTATCCCGGAGCTCGGAAAACCGGTGGGTAATGCTCGACTGCTGGGACCGGGGGTGCGCTGTATGTATGAAAAGGCTTCAGCATCTCATGTAGCACGCGCTATGGTATTATCTGCAGCAGGCGCCTTGCAGGTCCTTTTTGGGGCTTGGCGGACTCACATGTGCGATGTCGGCCTTATGATATTAAATAATACCTAGATTTTTGAGCTGGCGAAGAGAGACTCATGCACAGGTATGCAATGGGTTTAACTAGGTACTAGGTAGCTAATGAGAACAGAACACGGTGCGTGATGAGGCGTCTATGTAACTACCTCTTAGTCACGTAAGGAAGTAGGTGGAGAGACCGGCAGCTGGCTTGATAATGAGATCCAAATCTTGCGTTGGGCCCGAGTCTACCAAGGCATGTCAAATGATTCAGAGTAATTTATCTCACTAGGTACTGCAATATTGCTCTTGTAGATATTTCTTCGATCTTACCGACCCCGCTTACCGATCCGATCTAGAAGCGAGGTAAATCGTCATAGCTTCTCAGCTGGCGGATCTGTGCTCGCTTTCCCGTGCTCGCAGACTACCAATAAGGGCCCTTCCTTCCCGTCCTCGGTTACCGCCCTCATCTCTCCTCTCAAAGCGCATAATCGGCGACCAACGCTTAAGATCTCGCACTTGATATGAACTGTGGTGCCGACGGGAACAGGCCGTAGGTACGTGACGTTGAGCGTGCGACTGACACCTGTCAGTTGCCAGAAACCGGGTTTCGAGACGAGATGAAGCGGCAGGGTGGTGCATGAGTCAAAGATGGTGGCGGCGCAGCCACCATGCAGGTTCCCCAGCCCGTTATCATGAACGGGCTGAACAGTGAACCGGAAAGTAATGCTAGGTTGCGGCGATGATTCCGAGTACGAGGCAATCGATAAGTAAGGTATTATTGTTGTCATCCATTCCTATTGTTTGGTTAATAGATAGTTACGGGTGCTTGAAGCGACTACGAAATTGAATGAATACTAGGCGCATTCCCTTCAAGCTGAAGGCATATTTGGCAGGTTTAGGCTAGAATTACTTGGCATTTCCCACATTATCTTGCCCATAACGAAAACCCATATCATATCCTGTTTCTTGAGTAGAAAAATGTAGCGCTGGATATCTCCGGCCATAAGAAGGAAAGTTCCGAAAATGAACTTACGTGTTGTTTCGGATTCTTATAATGCTTCGCGGCCCATTCTAAATATGCCTCAACCTTCTTGATGCCTTTGAGTGGCTTCAATACTTCTAGGAGGACAGCGCCATAAGGCAAGTCTGCATCGTTAGGAGATCCGGACATGATACGCGACTGATGGTATTTTGAACTTCGATAGGTTTCCTACTCATGGCATACTAGCCCACGATATGTTTTAGTTGGGATTGAATAGAACTTTACTTTATATGGATGGGAAGTCTATCTGAGGGGTTGAAGTTGAAGTTAAAGTTGACGTTTTTGAGATTGACAGTAAGCAACATCCATGTCTTATATCATCAAGGGTCGACGGATACTAGTATGTAATAAGAAGCGCATGATAGACGGGGAGTTATGTAGCGAACTCCATCAAGATAGCCGCATAGGATCAAATATGGGGAAAATGAATGGGAGAAGCCTATTTGAACCTCGGCTGCAGCGTCTGAATAAGCTCAAGTTCTTGTAAGGATGACCCACATTGATACTTGGGGTGCTTATGTAATTTGTTTTGTTTGACTTCATAAAGGGGAGATCTGGAGTAAATGGAAACTCCGAATCCTTTGACAGGCATACAAATCCATGGATGTCACAGAATGAATTATATAAAGTGGTTGTAAGCTGTGTTTATTTGGAGACTTGAATTAAAAAGCGTTATGATGTTAGTGAAGCTAGTCTGATAACTACATAGTTGAGTGCCCGGGTGTTGTGTTAAAATACTGAGACATCGAGAGATAGCTACAACATTTGAAGTGTGAAGAGATTGCTGAAGAAAAGAGCTAGCGATTAGCTAAGACCTCGATACAAGGTGGAATAGGTGGAATATCTGAAAACTGTAGCTGAGCTAGGAGTGGTCCGAGCGTTGATAACAGAGATGCACAGCTTCAGGGGAAGTTGTAGCTAGCCTTGTGTGGCAGCTGCGGTTCTGATTGGTGGATAAGCTGTGGCTCGTAGCGGCTATGACCTAATCTGGCACAAGTACGGGGGGAGGACAGGGAGTACGTATCCTTCCATCCCAGGGCCGACATGGACCTAACAGCTTTCAATATTCTAAATCCATCACGTCTCGAAATCCCAACTTTTTGTCATCTGCACTGAACGATAGCGAAAACGTCGACATCTCATAGTACGCGATAACACGGTCTAAAATCATACGGCGCGGTCATTTACTTTACAGTACTGCCTCGTATTTTCTTTCGGGTCAAGTCATTTGTATAATCTTGATTCTTTTCGCTCATTACTGGCCCTGTTTAATTCTTCCATTTTTTAATTACCCACCGACACGAGCTCTTTTTCGAACCTAACCTATCGCGACGATTCGAAAATTCGACTTTTTGCGAACCAAAAACACCTCTAACACACCGACAATCCTTCCGGCTCAATATATGGGACGTTGAGCCAATTGATCCGCCGCCGCCGCGTCTTTCATTTCGGATACAAGATCGTATCTTAGCGAGGTGCTTGGAGCGCAGATGCGCATGTCGAAAAGACGGCCTCAAACTAAACGGTGAAGACGGTAGTGAGGGCCAAATACCGTCTGATTTGGTGAACCGGGATATCCACTACCCATGAGCTGGCAACAGGTCTCCGCGATGGGAGCCGGGAATGGGTCTGGTATACCGGGGTCCGGTATGGGCGGTGGCCAGGAGATGCAAGGAGGTGGAGGTCCTAACCCGGGGAATCAGCCGCATGCCACTGAATACACGTTACAAGGTATAATTCAATACCTGATTCGCGTCTGATTCGTATACTGAACCTGTTCGGCTAATCTGCGTATTCTCTTACAGGTGTTATGCGCTTTCTTCAAACCGAGTGGCATCGACACGAGCGAGATAGAAACGCCTGGGAAATTGAGCGCCAAGAGATGAAAGGGAGAATAGCTGCTCTAGAAGGTTCGGCCAGGAGAGCGGACGCCACGCAAAAAGCATTAAAACGATATGTCGCCATTCTTGAGAAGAAGGTTAAGGACCAAGCTGCCCAGTTAAAGGTTGCCTCCTCAACCTCTTCCGCTACGGATCATTCCGTGAAGCCGCCACAGAAGATCGATAGAGCTGCTTTGATACAGGAAAAGTTGAAATGTACGTGTAAAACTGATCGGTCTCTTCTAGATGCGGATCGTGTATAAGTACAGAATACTGATTTTGACTATAGCATCTGGCGAAAAACCGAAAGAGTCGATTCCTGGCTTGGAGGGTCGGATTCTTCCGGCCGAGCATTCACAGGAGGATGAGGAGCGCGAGAACCTGAGAATCTTTTTGGATCAATGCCAGGCTGAATTTACCTATCTGATGGTCACGCCCGCTAATCCTATGCCTCCTCGGGAATCTCCGCCCTTGCCGATGATTGACGATTTAAGGGAAGGAGATTTTGGAATGCCCATGTCCCAGCAGCCTCTTGATGCCGCTTTCCAAGCGTTGCGGCTCAACCAGAACCATGTCAAGGAACAAGGTTCTCGTGCGGGTGCAGGAAATGGGAACAATCATCACATGCCAATGATGCAGCAGGGAAATTCGGGCAATATGCCACCAAAGAATGCGGATCCTCAATCCGCACCGATGGTCCGATCAGGAGAGGGTCCTGGCCCCATGTACGCGCATCCTAACGAGTGGCCTAACTCCGGTCAGCTAGTATCTCGTACGCAGGAAGATATGAATGCGAAGCTTAATCATTCAAACGAATCCGGACGAGCCGAGTTTGGCGAAGGCCAGCTCGAGAAGCGTGGGCCGAGCGACGGAGATGCCTGGGATTTTGGTGAAGGAACCTTTCCCGACCCAGCATCCGCACAGCCCCCTCAGTCTCTCCAGCCTCTTACGCACCGTCCAGATACCGATGTTTTCCCCAACGCAGAAAATCTTCCCAAGTCTCCCAATCGTGGCCCCACCGCCCACAGGCGGAAGACGTCCATGTCTCGCAGGAAGAGTTCCGAGCACGAACTTTCTCTGAACGGAATGGCACAGAAAGCCGAGAATGGCAGTTTCAAATTGCGATTTGGGCTGCGCGGTCATCTCAATACCGTCCGTACCGTAATATTCTCTGGGGGTGGAAGTCCTGGTGAACCGGAGATCTGTACTGCTGGTGACGATGGCCTAATCAAGCGTTTCCACATTCCGCGCGAGAATCCAAGTCATCTAGGAGGCATATCATCCGACCTTGACGTACCAGCCGACTTCACCCACCGTGGACATACCGGCGCCGTACTATCGCTAACGTCTTGGTCCCCATCCCCTAACTTCTCTACTGGTGGTCGTGCACAGGGTGACGGTTGGATATTCTCGGGTGGGCAGGATGCAACTATTAGGGTATGGGAACGGGGCAGGGTAGATCCCAAAGCAACGCTCGACGGCCACAGTGATGCTGTCTGGGCTATTTGTGTCCTGCCTGCGACACTTGGAGCGGTCTTTGGGTCCACAAGTCCCTATGGATCTGCAGACCGAATTTTGGTTGTTTCTGGAGCAGCTGATGGTGCTGTGAAGATTTGGGGTGTTAGTGCGCCGCCGCAGCTTACATCGCCACAACCTGGTCCGCCCCGACGTGGTACAGGAAGCGGCCGAGTCAGGGGTAATTCGATGAGCTCTGGATCACAATTCCCAAGCTCACCACAACCTAACATGGCCTCAAACTCGCCCTTCCATTACACGTTGATTCATGATATCCGCCGGTCCAATGGCTCGCGAGCTTCACCCACATGCATTACCCCGTTATCAGCAAGCGGAGAACAATTCGTAGTTAGTTATTCGGATGCTGCTATTATGGTGTTCGACACGAGGACCGGCGAAGAGATTGGCTCTATGGCTAGTCTCGAGACTTATGACAGCACGATCGGTACGAGTGTCAACGCTGTCGTTGCAACTACAGCAGGTCTCGACCAGGGCTCTGGACCGGGGATGGGAGATGAGGATACGAGTGGTCCTACTGGTGGCGGCGGTAGTGCCGGTAGTGGTGTTGAGGGTGTGATTATTTCCGGGCACGAAGACCGCTTCATTAGGTTCTTCGATGCCAATAGCGGTAAGTTTATGAATTTATCTTCCTGTGAATCTGCCTCGCTAATTCGTTCAAAAGGTCAATGCACCTACAATATGCTCGCCCACCCGGCATCGATATCGTCGCTATCCCTTAGTCCCGATGGCCGCGAGCTCGTGTCTGCTGGCCACGACGCAAGCCTTCGTTTCTGGTCTCTAGAAAAGCGAACCTGCACGCAAGAGATTACCAGCCACCGAATCATGAGGGGAGAAGGTGTGTGTGCCGTCGTATGGAGTCAAGACGGCCGATGGGTTGTCAGCGGAGGAGGAGACGGAATTGTAAAAGTCTTTGCGCGGTAAAAGCTTAAGCCAAAGCTAACCGCCTAACGGTGTCATTTTCGTAGGGACTAGGCGATTGGGTTAATGTTGGTAATGAAGTCAAGTGCACCTAGCTAAGGAGTTGGTGGGACCTTATTCTCTGCGGCAGAAAGCATCTCACTCACACATTACTACTAGACGGATAATCATTCCCATGGCGATGCGATGCGATGCGGTCGTCTATTCCACATACACTCGCAAACACAAGACACAAGATGATGCATTGTCGAATTTTTTCTTTTCGCCTGTTGCTGTTTTTGAAGAGAAGTTGATCATTGCATGCATGGTAGGGGGTTTACTTTGCTGTTACCGTTCGGGCATAAGAGAGCAGAGCACAGCATACCACTGGCTAAGCTCGTGTATAAAAGAGAAGAAAAAGCTACTCCGAAATACCTCTGAATAATGGATGGATGGCTAGGAGAACGGCGTCGTAGTGCCGTGCTGTAAGAAAAGGCAAGCAAGCATGCATGTAGGCTCGGGGTTACGGTTGCGACAGATCTATTCACTTTTCAAAGCCAAAAGATCGGGATAGGATAGAAGACCGCGGCTTAGTTTACCTCGTAGTTAGGTTGTTATAACGTTGAGGTTGTCAAAGCATGATTGATGGCTCGGATGGCGTCGTGTCCGGCGCTTTTTTGATGCATGGGACTGGGCGAATCTCGGGGAATCGATCCATTGGAGGGAAGCTGAACGGCAGAATACTTGTTGGAGTGTAGATAGATACTGTATGAGCATCAATTGCCTTGCCTTGCTTGCTAGCTAGTTATATTCGCGACGCGCACGTAGAGTACTTCTGTGTAAAAACTTGCTACGAAAGAACAGAGAATTGAGAGGTGCGTTTGCTACGAGACCCGATATTCTTAGTACCGCTGGTTCTGAAGATGTCTTTCCAAGATCTAAGAGCTGCTGTGTCGACTCATAAGATGTTTTAGGTTCTAGTAGGCTGAATACCTACCCAGGTATATGGATCTACAGATAGCCTTACAATACCGTCAACAAGACAGAAAGTGGGCATGCGCATGAGCAATAACTCGTAGATCACGATGAACTATATGAATATATATACTTATCTGCTTAAAAGCATGCAATCGTCAAATACAATGTCTGTAGTTGGTTTCATTTAGTGGGGCTTTAACACAAATTACAAGCACATCTCTGTCACGAATATAGGCTACAATAGTGAACCTAGTTTTCATCCAATAACAACTCATCCGAATTGGTGTAGTGGCTAACATTTGACGCTCTCATGATTCAATTCATAGATCCGTCAAGCCCGGGGTTCGATTCCCCGATTCGGAGTCTTTCTTTTGCTTTTTGATCTTAATTCTTTTACCAGATTGACATACTATATCAGATCGACCCCCGTTTTCTGTCCGCCCTTCCCTCTCGTGCGGATGTCTGAACCCTCTCCGATTGTATTTTTCATTCGACTTGGGTATATAATTGATGCGTCATGAATCGAGAGGTTTTTTCCCCCCTTGGTGAGTAAGCACATCCATTTCACAGGTGACGAAGAATCATAGCTGTAGTATAAGTCATCTTCGTATTTCGACTCTGCAACAGCTCTGATGCGCTATGCTAATCGGTCTACTCGCAAACCCAGCCACCCACTCGTTTGTGGTCGCACTATCAGAACATCCTCCGTTCTCACTTCACTCCGTCCCATCTCTTTTCCCAAAAATACGGGAATCAACCCTCCATCTTCCTCCCTATTCACTCATTCTCTGCCTGACCGTCCTATGCAGCCAGTTTAGTTTAGGTTGGTATTGTATGTATGTATGCATAGTGGAAATAGATAAAAAACCGTACCGAGAGGGGGTATCATGCCATGCACACGTGTATGGCCCAATCTCTATCGTCGTACAAAGGAGAGAGCTAGTGTAACGAGTTCTGTCTCACAACACAAAAAAAGAGAAAAAAAAATCGACCGGGAAGTAGGAAAAAAAAAAGCTAACCGCCGCCCGCAATGGGATATCGATGCAAGAAGCCTCCAGCCGCTTTGGTGTAGGTATACTCCTTTCCTTGTGACCCCTCCCTTTCCTCTCCCGTCTACAACTCTAGGGGTCATGCCATTTCCTCAGTCCCAAATCATCCCAGCCCAAACGCGGCCTCCTCCTCAGCCGGAATTGGGGTCCGAATACTTAGTGCCACCATATCATCATCCCCCTCTTCCGCACCCATATCCAAAGCGCTCAAACCAGCGACACTACCACTCTCGCTATCGCGCACGGACGGAGTACGAGCCGGGCTCGGGAGCGCAGAAGCACTAGCCTCGGTGACAAGCGCGGGAGCCTCGGCGCTCTTCTGAGCCCGTCTCGCGGCGCTACGCTCCTCGCGTTCCTTTGCCATCTGCTTATCAGCCTCGATAGCCCTAGCGCGGCGCTCCTCGACGTCTTCGCGGCGGACCACGCGCCTTAGCCCCTCGGAGGCCTGGATGAGGCCATCGATGCTGATGGCGTGGTTGGTCATCTGGTGGTTGATGTAGGTGTAGACGGCGGCGGGGGAGTCGCACAGGAGGAGGGGTCGCTCGTTGAGCTTGAGGAGCGCGAGTGCGACCTGGAAGAGGAACGTGCTGCCGTCGTTGATGCAGAGCACCACGTCCCAGACGCGGAAGAGGGCTTCCGCCGACAGGCAGTCGGTGAAGACGCTGAGGAACCACTGGAAGGTCAGGGCCTCCAGCTCGATGCTGAGCGCGTCGAGGTGCTGCGAGAGCTTCGGCAGTACTTCGCTGACGTACTGCCGCAGCACGTGCTGATCCGCGCGCGAGGCCATCAGGCTGTGGTCGTAGTAGCCTTGGGGTAGGATGCGCTCAATGATCGATACGAAGACCCAGAAAGCGTCTTCGGCAGACGGCATAATGAGGAGTAGATTCGCCGCGATCAGGTTCATGCCTTGACAATATCCAACCTCGGGGTTATGCCTGGCATATGCCCGGAGAACTTCGTTCAGCTTCGCAACGCCAGGCCCTTTACGGAAGAATATGTTATCGGTAAGCGTGCGATTAATATCCATCTCGATCTGTGAGATTACAACCGTGTCGTCGGCCTCGCTAGGTCGCGAGACCAGATCCTTGTAGTAGCCCGGCGTTCGCTTAGAAAGAGCACCGGAGCATTCTGCCCAGATCTTGGGACGATTCACCACGGGGATCCCGCCGAGCACCAGATTCCTGAATTCGTTCCATTTCGCGCGCCCCACTTTGCCTTTAACCCCTAAATCCGCTATGCCGATGGTCTCGCCGTCGGGTAGCTTAGCCTCCGGAATCATGACGGGAGCGGATTGGAATCGAGCTTCGGCAGCGGCGGCGGCAGTAGCAGCCGCAGCCTCGCCCTCGCGTCGACGTTCCGCCCGTACCTTTCGTAGAAATTCGTTCCAACGGACAGCCTTTTCCCTCTGCAGGGTATCGTGAACATCGCTCAATTGTTTCAGTAAAAGCTTGACAGGTTCGACATCCTCATGCACCAATGTAGCAGTAGGTGATTCTGCCTCTGGTTGGGCTGGGCTCGCTTCCCTATCGAGAGCCGAAGTAGTGGTACTTGCAGATGGGACGAAGCCACGTTCATCTGGGTTGATCAGTCCTGGAGATCTGGCTTGTTCATTTCCTTCGAGAACCTGTATATTCGAGGCTGTTATTGACGGAGTATGCGAGAGCAATTCCGTGGGGAATGTAGCTATCTTGAGGTAATCCTGCCATCGCTTAGTTCTGCCTTGTTCAACAGGGCCCTCGACCGAGGTCGGACTGTCTGGGCGATCCTCATTCCCAGCATTCCCAATTGAGCCAGCGTCTTCCTCAATCTGACTAGGCGAGAGGTTAGATCTTCCACCGGAAAGCATTTCGTGGCCTCTCTTCATTTGAAGGGCCACTTGCGCCGCTTCGCGCTGCCTCTTCTTTCGACGTTGATCGTAGATGAAGCCAAAACGGTCGGTCAGGTATTCACTGTCATTATAGTTGTTATATAGTTGCGACAGAGCTGGTGGCTGTGCTTCGGGAGAAAATATAGTATCCATTTCAACCGGACCTGAGTTATCTGGCCTCACCAGTGACGGACTCTCTGGGCCAACACCCATACCCTCCCACCTATCTCGGGGTCGCGAAAGCTGTATATTCCCAGGCTTGGGGGTGGCTCGTCGCATTGACATGAGCGCTTTAGGACCGCCCTGTGTGGATACGGCTCGGTTCGAAGCACCTGTCCTGGTACTAGCATTTGACGATGCTCTCACAGAGCCACCTTGGCCCGTCGAATTTGATCTCCCCCTGGTAGAATCGGAGTCACGTATTGAGGACGCCTTCCCAGCTACCAGTTGCAAAGCCATACTAGCAAATGATGCCGACGGTTTCCTGGTTGTCTGTCCAGAGTAGATGCTAGAAGCGCGACTAGAGCTTTGGGCAGATCCAGCATCTGGTGGGGTAAAAAGATCCTCCTGGATAGTAGGCCTGCGTTCTCCCGGCGTTGGTACGCGAATCATCGTCTTTGCCACCTCTTCGTTAATGCTACCCGCTCTACTTGTTTTTCTGCTGTTACCACCCCATAAATAGTCTTTCCAACCTTTCATAGTACCCCTATTCGTAGTATTATCTCTCGGAACAGACAGACTACTAGCTCTAACCGTGCCATCGATTATCTCGTTAATGCCCAGAGCTTTATAAGTCATTGAATCGTGCATCGCATCACTCATCATGCCAGAGACATCCCCACTTGAGCCGCATTTTATCTTGTCCTGTGCTTGGAGTTCTGCCTCCACCGACCGGAGCTTCGTCTCGAGGTCTAAGTTTGATAGTCCGCATTCAAGTATTATTTTTCTCAATGCTCTTTCTCTCTCGTCTGCTTTCCTTCTCAATCTAGCGATCTGGAGATCTCGATGCGCCAGGTCCTCGGCGATCTGGCGCACAAGGTTCACAGCTCCATGTCTCGTAATCAGCCGTTCAATATGCTCATCGTTCGCATGGTGAAGGGCACCGGGTATCTTTTGGGTGGTTAGAGGGGTATCGTCGAATAGCGCATTTCGCGGGGTCTTCTGAGTTTCGGATGATGATATCAGACTTTCAACAATGGAAGTCCTAGGTAAACGTTCAGACGGTTTTCGCTCGATATTGACTGTAGGAGCATTGGACTCGGGGGTGGTAAATGAAGCTTCGTATCGTGGAGATTGGGGCGAAAAGGAAGGAAAGGAAGTGAGAGACTTGTCGGAAGCGGCGATAGATGAAGCTGAGCTCGACGGTTGTGAGACTAATTTTCTTTGCTTGGACTTTGCGCGAGTCGAATGGGCTGAATGGGCTGAATGACCCCGTGCCTTGGCCGAAGCTGAAGAGAGCTGTGATATTGATCGCTCCAAGGGCGCAGTTGACTCGGAATCCATATTGTCTTCCTAGGAATCATGGTCTACCTCTCTTTCTTTCTCCCTTTTTTCTTGCTCGTATATGATCTGTCTTTAGCTCTTTTCGACCTCTCGTTTGTCTCTAAGCGATCGTCTATATCGGGTAGCCAAAAGGTACAGGTCTAACTAGGACATGGGGTGGCGAGTGAACAATGGAGAGAGTAGTAGTAGTAAGGCAGAAATTCAAAAAGTGAGGGTGATGATGTGGTCGTGATGATACGTCGGATATGATTACATGTATGGTCTGGGATATGGTCTGGGATGGATATGGATATGGGATATGATATGGGATATGGTTTATGCAAAGAATGCCGATACAAGTAAAAACTGGAGAATAGGTGCATGTGGCATGTCCAAAAATGGATGTTTCATGGATTATATTAAGTGTTAACTGGAATTACGTATTATTATAATTATTATGGATCAACCGATTCCATCTTTTTCTCCATTCCAACTCATTCCTTCACTTTCACATATCCCCAATCATAATTGTTCAACTGCTACCTACACTGCGTTGTACAATTTCCTTTGCTAAGAATCCCTTATCGTTATCGGCTATCCTCCAACCCCTTCGTCATCTACATGATTAACCGAGAAATAGCCCGAAACACTCCGCCGGACCCATTAGTCCCAATTGTTCCCCCCCCCCTTTTTATTCCCCGCCGTTCATTAATTCAACATCATAGATTCAATATTAGGTATAGACTTCAACACTTCAACTTTGGACAACATTAGGGAATGCCTGACATATGATACAGCTAGTTGCTGAATCCATAAACTATCCATCCTGGAAATTTTATACAAACTTAGTGATTCATTCGCTGTCACTCTATTTTAAGGCCAATAACCAATCCAAACTACACCCGTTCACCTCATGCGCTTGCCCTTGAGCTTCCTCCTAGACGTCTTCCTATTTGTAGTATAACCATCCCTTGCGTCGTCACGCACATCCCTGACCTGAGAACAGATAGTGCCCACCCGCCTCTTGAGACCTTCCAACTCCTATAGGATGTCATCTAAGGCGCCCCAATTGCCTTCGCTCTCGCTCTTATATGTCCCCATTTTCATTTTACTTGTTCTATTACGTTCCGTGCCATTCGCAACAACCGGACAAGGTGAACTAGTACTTCCACCACTTACAACAGACGATACACTTATACTAGTACTTCTGTTGCCCCTCTTTTCCGGACTTGTCGCGCTCCCATGAGTGTCGATGCCCTCTGTTGGATTCTTAGTCCAAATTCCCCCACCAGATTGGGCTGGCCGGCTGGACTCTCCCGTTTGGTAGCCTCCGAAGCGACGAGCATCGAGTACCCTAGGGCGACTTGGGATACCGATCGGCTGCGGATTTCGCAATGAACCAGACTCGGAACCGGCCACAAATATTGGGCGCCCCCTACTGAGAAGATCCGGCTGTTGTGGAGGCCGGTGAATACCGTTATACCCATTGGTTGTGATGTTCCCACTGGGCGCGCCGTTCCCGTTAGGTGCATTATATCCATTAGGCACCCTTTTCCAGTTGCCCCCATGAGTCACGTTATAGCCATTGGAAATACCATGACTACCAGATGCGTGCCAAGTCCCTGGAGTGCGGTGACCATTGGTATACCCCTGACCGTTTATGCCATTCACACCATTAACAGCATTAAACCCGTTGGCAGAATTCTGCCCGTTGGTCAGGCCGTGTCCGTTAATAGAGGCGTAGCCGTTTGTGCGATTGTGGCCATTAGTAGTGTTATAACCACCTGCAGGGTTCAAGCCATTAACCCCATTAGCGTCGTTATATCCAGGAGGTGGATAGACATAACCAAGTGGATATGGCCCGATCCGAGAGGTATTGTACCCATTGGCCGCGCTGTACACCATGTATATGCCCGGATTCGGTAGTAGGGCTTCCGGTGATACAGTTCCTGACCCTTGATCAGTCTGGCGTTTACTTTGAAACTCAGGCGCCTGGGCTCTCAGGACTCCTTTCGACGGCGTCTGATCCCTCTGAGCAGGAACGGTGGGCAGCACTACTCGGGGCTGTTGCTCTGGTTGCCCCCGCCGATCTTCCGGTGGAATGCTCCAAACTGCAGGAGATATTGGTTTTATTAGAGAAGGATTCATTGGGGGTCGAGGAGATTCAGCTGGAGTGGCGAAAATCTCGATGCTGTGTGGAGTAAACGAGGAACCAGCGGAACGAGGTGGGGGAGACGATATAGGTGAGTTCTCAACAGGAGATTCAAACTTGACCTCCGGCGGAGGCAGAGAACCCGCCCGTGGCGGAGGTGATGGAGTTCTAGTCCCTGACGACCCCGCCGAATACGCTGGCTCGGACACCTGCTTCCAGGCGACGCGGTTATAATAAGATTCGGGATCGTCGAATTCGAGTTCTAGTTCCGGTTCGGACACCGCGTTACTAGCCAGGGGACGGTTGACGTCTTCGGTATCATTACCGCCCTGCGGAGTTCTCTCACCATCCTCTTCGATTGTCTGCAGTACAGCTTCGCGGTCTCCTGCAATTGCGCCGAGAGGCTCCGGTGATGGCGCGGCACGCTTCTCCTTTCCATTCTCTTGTATCGGAGTATGAGTCCTTGGGCTGCTTCCCTCGGCGATCCGCGCCCAGGTCCTCTTGCCATGATCGGGAGTGGAAGGCGTAGTCGCTTGCAGCTCACCTCGAGAGCCTACCCGCATTTGAGTAGCTGGGCCCTCTACGACCGCCTGTGACCGTTTCACGGTTCGCGCAGCTTTCGTATTACTCCTATCTTCCAGGTTGTCTTCGCGGTAAGTCGGTCGTATTTTCACCGGAGTCGTCTTGTATGTAAGGGTATGGTGGTGAGGAAGTTCTCTCGTACCATTGACCTTATCGTAACCTGCTAGTTGCTCGATGTCTCCGTCCCTATAGTAGCTAGGAGGTTGTTTGACATCCACGCCTTCACCCTGGTTAGGATATTCTACGGAAGGCCTCGTACTCTCCATCTTCTGGGCCTTTATCCTTTCTTGGTCTTCCTGTTGTTTCCTTCGCGTCTCCTTGATCGCTTGCTTGGCTTCTTCAGCCCTCCTCTTCTTCTCCCAAGTTTTAGTTGCCTTCTCCTTCTGCTTCGCCTTTTTTCTCGCCGCTTTCTCCTTTCTTGCCGCCATTTTGGCGGCTTCCTCGACAGGGTCGACCTTAGTTTCTTTTGCGCCAGTTCGGCTGCCCTCAGCCGGCGAGCGCGATCTCGATTTAATCGACGGGCCTCGAGACGCCTCTTTGCGCTTATGTCCTGTCGTATCTGATTGCCTCTGGTCGCCGTTCGGAGTTCGCAATAGGCCGTCACGATCGTCCTGGCGATCTACTTCCGGAGTGCTTGAAGCGCGGTCCACCGCGGCCGCTGCGTTCGCTAGATCCATGAGCGCGGATTGGCGTTTGGATCCCTGGAACCCGTTCACTTCCTCGGCTGGTATCCCTGCTGCTTTGACCGAGTGTACAGCTTGTTCGGTTAGCAAGCTAGCAGCCTCCTTAACCAGAGACTCTAGCTTGGTCTTTACAGGCCGTTTAGTAGTATCACCAGCCTGCGGTGAGCCGACCTCAGGAGGGTTTAAGAGGTTGGCCACAGCAAGGTCGGCCACTGTCCTTTCTGTTGTGTTGGCGCTACTTGGAGGGTCTCTAACCAGCCCACGCCACCAGTTTCCAAAATCTCTGACGACGTTTTTACCAAGAGGCGGTCTGTCGGGTCTTCCGGTCGACGACGAGACAGTACCATCTGCAGTAACAGTTGTAGTGGTATCCACTGTGCTATCCGTGTCTCCGTTTGTCGCGGACATTGTGTCTTGGTTGGCCTTTTTGAGACTTTCGAGCACTTCTGGCGGTATGGCTTCCTGTGCAGATGTAGGCTTTTTCTTCTTCTTTTTAGATTTCCAGCAAGCTCTCTTTGACTCGATTCGCTGACAAACCACGTCCTCTTTCGACTGGGGTATTTGCTCTGGACTTTGAGACGACTTACCCCGACTCTTGGGCGGCGTATGGCCCTTTATATAACCCTTATTGCCGGTGATATGATAATCGGAGGGCTCGCTCGATTTAAGTTGGCTTTTACAAGGTTTAGGTAGCATGATGGACTCATGAACTATATCTCGGTAATCCCATCTTGGAGATAGCATCTCCGGGGCTTGGCTTTCTGAAGATTTTGGTGGTGTGACGCCTCCGTTGACGATAGTTTCGTGATCCAACTCTTGGCATGGTAACTCCGGGATCTCTTCCCCTGGGTATGGTAAATCAATGCATGGCAGCTCCAAACTCTCAATATACTTTGCCCTTCTACGCCAGTGGTCTATGACCTCCTTGTCTTCGTAGGGGTCGTCGGGACCATCATCCTCTCCTTCGCTATCCTGATCGATACATCTCAAGTGACAAAAGAAGCCATCGATCGAGGGCTTCGAGGGAGTGAACGGTAGAGGTAGCTGTGTCACAGATTCAGGTATGCCTGCGTGGATGTTGGTGGGTTCCCTCCACTCTCCTAGTGTTGTCTTATGCGGTACCTCTCCATTCGGGCTCGAGGTGGCGTCGGACGGTGAACCTTGCGAGGGCATTTCGACTGATGTAAACCGCCGGAGATAATGAAATGATAGAATAAAATCTAGGTGTATACGTAGAAATGAATGTAGGCGGTGTCTCGCTTGAGTGCCTAATGTAACGAAGGGGAAAACAATTGTTCGGCACGAGCCAAAATGAGGATTCCTATTGAAGATATTGAAATCATGAAGTAAAAGTAAGGATGTATGATAGTAAATCCTGTAAGACGCAAACAGTGGCAGCAACTAAATTCTATCGATGAAATAAAGAGCATAGCGCATAGGAGCTGAGGAAATGTCGATGACCGATTCGTATATTGAGGTCAAGCGCTACCCCGTCAACTCCCCAGTCTGTAGATGACGCTTTACTGCATGATATTAAGTTTAAATATGATCGATCTCCGGTGGATATTGATTCAAGCCTCATAACTCTGTCTGGCTTATGTATGTGCAAATATTCCGACTTTATACTCAATTACTAAGTACTAGGTAGGTAGACATAAAATATAACCTAGCATGAATTGCACCTTAAAGGTATTTGGCCGTAGCTACTGCACACAGACGTTTATAACTTCCGTGTCTAGTCTAAAAAATCTTATGATAGGAAGCTAAGACCATAGCCTTTGGGCTTCCCGGAAAAGGAACATCGGCGAGGGTTCCTACAGCTATATCGTATGCGGCAACACTCGGTTAGGACTGATAATATGTTCCATATCAAGGTCTAACGGAGATAAGGCGCTCGAGAACTGACAACAACTTTAATGTAAGGTTCAGGTAATGGGCTTAAAACGGAGTTTGCCGTCGCCTTGATATCAGTCCTCGGCTTTTTACGTGACACTACAGAACCCATATAAATCGTATATCTAGATGGTATAGTACAGCCACGAGATTTGATATCGAACTTAAGCTACGCTTCCATCTGTAAAGTTAAGCATATATTGCGGCACCCTAGGAAATCTAGGGTACTAGGTAACTAGAAGACCTTTTCGAATACCTAGGTAGCCAAACTGATATTTCGACACGACAATACTACTCTTCCAGCGAACGTCCCTACATATTTTCTAGGCATATAGCTAGTTATTACCCAGCCAAGAATTTGTCACTAACTTCATCACACTACAGCCACCCGCCCAGTAATGAGCAAGCCTCCTAAACTTTGGACCCGACTGGGCTCGCTTTATACGCGACGTCCAGTCGTATAGTCTCAAATTCAACGAACGCCACATGTTAGAGTTTACACAATCAATAAACATAAGTTTTCTATAGGCCGTCGAATACTAATAAAATATCTAAAAAGTTGCGGTTCTCGATTCCTACGGCAGAGATCATGTCGACCTACAAACTCCTTTAGCATAAAAGTTGGGAGGTTGCTAGACTGAGGATGCCTCAGACACTGTAGCTAGCTATGTGTACGAGGGTAGCTTCCTGGGACGTGCTGTGAACCGGATCGCTACACAAATCGGTAGGTCCGGCAATGAACCCACACGCTGATTGACTGCAGGCACTAGACTAGGTAACTTAAGCCGGCAGTGGCTAGGTAACACGTACTGTGATTTTGGGAGATATGATGCGTCACAAAGGTCGAATTCGGGAAGCCTAACATTACCGTAAGCAGGTGTTACGGAGCGTTCTCTAGCCGTGGATGACGCGGACTCGTCAAGTCTTGGTAGGACATCAATTCATGCTACACTTGAAAACTCAAGCTTTTCGGTCCGTCGTATCACTTACTGCTCAACCCAAAGATAGCTGCAAATTGCGGGTCGGAGATAATGTAGTGAATTGTGGCTTACACCAGCCTCGCCTCTTACAGATTCTAGAACTTTTTACCTACGGAAATATTAGAACCCCTGATATTCTGTCTCAATACGCTAGACCAGGACGATGAAAGATCGGCATACTACGTACATGTAAGTACTGTACATGCCTAACTGGTATTTATGAAGCGATATATCCTATTCTAGGTATGCTACCTCAAAGCTGGAGGCCGCCTTGTACATAACCTTGGCGGGATTAAGTCGATAAAAATTCTGTGACAAGTAAATTCGACGGTTGGATCCGTTACTAACAAATCCAAAATTCCAAGCATCCTATTCTCCTATTCGCTAGAAGGCATACCGACCCCTGCTAGCTGAGTGGGCGAGCTGCCCAATCTGTACCAAGCTTTCTTGCCAACCCTTGGCGGCATGAATTTGGCGTTTGTTTGGAACTGGGGAACCCGAGAGTCCCATCCAATCTCTTCCTTGTTCCCTGTTCCGAATCTTCCCCTGACAAGCCTGAGACTACTGTACTATGTAGATACCTACCTAACAACATAGGATCTCCCTATATATGTACGTGTGGACAGTTGGAAACCTGATCGATTACGAATCTCGCTCGTATCGACACCCTTTTGCCCATTCACTTGTGCCCAATGCCCACTTGTTATGTAAGGGTAAGGGTACGCGGCACAGCCGTGGAAAGGGGCGGGAGGCCTTTTCTGATCGATCGTATTATATTCACCGCCACGCCCCGTTAAGCTGCATGTCATATTCATACTACATAATACGTACAGGTATGATGTCGGTGTGCTGATGAACATCAAGGTCCAGGGTAATGATCCACTAGCTCATACCGCGTACATATTCCATACAATTAAGCTATGTCAGCTACCTCTTCCGAGATGCTTCACCAACTAGAGCTACCCCGCATGATGCATCACATCCATCCCATCCATCTCAGCCCATCCCATCATTGATCCTTACCGTGAATGTAACTAAAAGGCTCCCGCAGCTGTAACCTGTAAAGAAACGCTGCACTGGAACGTGGGGTTGCACAATTGGAGAGCTTCCACGCCTCTATACAAGTACGTAGGTTGGTCTCACTACGAGGGAGGTATTTAAAGACACAGGACTGTCTTCTCTCTTCCTCGCTTTTTTCCTTTCGCTTCGAAATCTTTTCGCTCTCCTTCTTCGTGACACAGGGTCTTATAGTACACACATCTCGAGCATCATCTTCCCGCGAAAATGGTGCATCTAGCCAAGGTGCCCGCTGAGGGCGAGCTTGGCACTCTCCCCGAAGCTGTCAAGAAGATCAGCTTGCAACTGAGCAACGACGAGGATAGCTTCACTACCAGCGTCTACGGTTCTAAGTTCGCCGCCGAGGACCTGCCTAAGCACGAGATGCCCGAGGGGGAGATGCCCAAAGAGATCGCATACCGCATGATCAAGGACGAGCTTAGCTTGGATGGCAACCCGATGCTGAAGTAAGTCGTAGTTGCACCAAGTCACACCGAGTCGTAATCATCTCCTGACAGTGCTTCCATATGGCCTTCTGGAAGCATCCCCTGAAAACCAAGGCGGACGTGGGCAGACGAGCTGACGATTTGCCTTTTCTTTAATATAGCTTAGCCTCGTTCGTTACCACTTACATGGTACGTAATAAACCCAACCCAACCCCCCACTTGCAACCTCCCCTCCCCCTTGAGGCGAGTCTTGGCGACTCGGCTCTGGCTCGTGGTGGCGTTACATCACATGGAAAATCACCCGCAGCCGACCCTACCTACCCTAACCCAACTAAACTAACTACACTCGTACTAACCCAACATGTCAACCGGATAGGAAGAGGAGGCTGAGAAGCTCATGGCCGAGAGCTTCTCCAAGAACTTCATAGACTACGAGGAGTACCCACAATCGGCGGACATCCAGAACCGATGCGTGTCGATGATCGGGCGACTGTTCAACGCGCCGACGGACCACGCCGAGGGCGGGGGTGCTGTCGGCACCTCGTGCGTCGGTAGCTCTGAGGCCATCATGCTAGCGGTGCTCGCAATGAAGAAGCGCTGGAAAAATAAGCGTGTTGCCGAAGGAAAATCTAGTCAATATCCCAATATCATTATGTCGTCGGCCGTCCAAGTATGCTGGGAAAAAGCCACTGTTCGTAAATAACATTTATCTTTAACTCTGTATTTTTATTTAAGTGTATTATAAAATTATCTCTGTATTTAACTAACAATTTTATAGCGCTACTTCGAGGTAGACGAGAAGCTCGTATACTGCACTCCAGATCGCTACGTCATCGACCCCAAGGAGACCGTCGACCTCGTGGACGAGAACACCATCGGGATCTGCGTCATCCTCGGCACCACGTACACCGGCGAGTACGAGGACGTTAAGGGCGTCAACGACCTGCTGGTGGAGCGCAACCTCGACATCCCGATCCACGTGGACGCGGCGTCGGGCGGATTCGTCGCGCCCTTCGTCGTGCCGGACCTGCAGTGGGACTTCCGGTGCGAGAAGGTCGTGTCCATCAACGTCTCAGGCCACAAGTACGGGCTCGTGTACCCGGGCGTGGGTTGGGTCGTCTGGCGCGACGCCAAGTACCTGCCGCAGGAGCTCGTCTTCAACATCAACTACCTAGGCGCGGACCAATCCTCCTTCACGCTCAACTTCTCCAAGGGCGCCAGCCAAGTTATCGGCCAGTACTACCAGCTCATCCGGCTCGGCAAGAAAGGCTACAAGGCCATCATGTCGAACCTGACGCGGACGGCCGACTACCTGTCGGAGGCGCTCACGGCGTTGGGGTTCGTCATCATGAGCAAGAAGTCCGGCGAGGGCCTCCCGCTCGTTGCCTTCCGATTGCCAGACGTAGAGGAGGGTGTAGAGCGTAATTACGACGAGTTCGCGCTCGCGCACAAGCTACGCGCCCGCGGCTGGGTCGTCCCCGCGTATACCATGGCCCCGCACACGCACGACCTCAAGATGCTGCGCGTCGTCGTGCGCGAGGATTTTACCAAGAACCGATGCGACGCCCTAATTTCAGATATCCGCTACTGCCAGCAGATGCTGGACCAGCTCGATAAGGAGTCTATCCGGAAGCAAGAGGAGTTCATCCGGAAACATGCTATGAATAGCGAGCAGGCGAAGCATAATCACCCCCGTTTCCGCGTAAGTACCCCTCCTTTTCTCCCGGTCCTGGTGTTAGTTTGACTGGATCGACCGGGTACCTACTCCATTTCCTCACAGCTTCGTACTAACACGCGTCAACAGAAAGAGAAACACTCCATCCAGGGGAAGCACGGTAAGACGCATTCCATCTGCTAGAACCCACCAAATCCACGTAACGGGTTTCCAACATTTCCAAGTTCATAAGCGATTCGGTAAAGCGGGACTTATATAGAGGGGAAGGAGGGAGGGAAATGGGCGAAGCTAGATGATACTATAGAGCTGCTTGCGTGTACATTCATCAAAGTTTTGTAGACGATTTCCATAGTTCTAACGAATACCTCATGATGAATTTGATGGCGACGATTTTTACGGATTATGGTTTTCTGATGAGTTTCTACGTAGTTGTGGAGTGCGAGATGAGAGCCCTTTGTCTACATTTCCACTATTGTGCTTGTCTCGTGTTATTGTTATGGGAGACCACAGCCTACGAACACGTACGTAGTCTCAAAAATGTCTTGCCAACCCTTAACTAACAGTCATAAACTCGATAGAGGTACTATGTAGCACGATCAACTATCATTTTAGCTACTTTATAAGGATCCGCCTACTTCTAGCAATCGGTGCCCGCATTGGTCTAATGATTAGGATCGGTCACTGTCTTACGACATGCTGTTCTACGTACGTAGCCAACATATATATTCAATGTTGAGAAAGAAGTAGCAAATTTACAGTGGTCGTACTTTCGGGATGCACGAAGAATATTTATTATAAGGGGCGGATAGCTTGGACATGTACTATGAAAATCGTTGCTGGAAGTATTCATAAAACTCAATCAAATATTCGAGAGAAATGAGAGCGAAATCTATTTGCAATGACTCCTTGATTGATACAATAGTGGTAATTTGTGACTTAATTGCTTAACGCTGTCTTCCTGGTGTAAATGCCAATGCGGTCGTAATCCAGACCCGAAACGAGGAATCCTAGATAGCTTTGCCTTTCCCCTTCCATCTAGCGAAAGGACGCGACAATGACCCTGAGAACCTGTCAGACGAAGTATCCCTTGGCTCCTCACCAGTAATATCTGGGGTCATGGATGGAGATTTGGAGCTCGTCGAGGCAGAGATCGGACTTAGTAGTTTTCTCTTCTTATTCATATGAAGGAGATCATCTAACAGTGTAAAATCCCGGGCCCGCTTTTGTTGCTTGTTCGAGGGTTCTAATTCAGGAGAAGAGTCGGTAGAGCCATCGGCAGCGCTTTCGCTTGAGGGATCCTGGCTCGATCCGATTCCACTGTCGTTGAACGATACTTCCATCTCCTCTAGATCTGCATTGATATGGTACTCCTCGGGAACGCCTCGGTCGTTCCACCTAAGGGGGAACCGCCAGCTATGACCAAAAAGTAAGGCGCCGTGGGGCGTGGATTGAAGGCTACAGGGGCTTTTAAGACTTCTACCCCAGAGTTTAGGGAACGCGGCGGGGAGCAGTACCTGGACACGACCACGCTTTGCTGTGCTGGACTTCGCGCATTGGCAAGGCTCAAATGTCTGGTCTGGGGTATGCCAGTAGACATCCTCGACCAGTCTCCAGGGACTTGTATGGTTGCTACCACGTTTCTTGAGAATTTCCTGTAATTCCGAAACGCAGACGGCGAGGAAGTCTTGTCCTTTAGGAACTTCAACATTGGCGTAGCAGCTCGTGCATTTGGTCGCGCCCTCTTGGATTGGCTGTATCAATTCGCCAAACCCGGTACCGAAGAGTGTGATTGCGTGTAGAGCCCTAGTAAAGTCGACCCAACCCCTACCGCTCCCTTGGAGGGTGGCCGCCCGTGGCCGCAACGGACTTTCGTCCGTAGCGATATCCATGAAGTCGAAACCCTCGAGCTGTCGCCGTGCGGAACACTTGATCCTAAAGCCTACTCCATTTTCCGTAGCGACGTCAGCCTGATGTGCCATGATCTGCTCCAGTATTTCGCAAGTGTCTTCGATCCTATCTTTGAGGCAGTAATTCGTTTTGGTACTGCTTAGAACTCTTGATGATGTACCTAATTCATTGATGGTGATTTCCTCTTTAGAACTGTCTGGCTTCGCATAAATAGGAAGTTTTAAGTTGTCCTTGTTCGTGAGGACATTGATTGATGCCTCCTTGCCAGTATCGATTAGAGGCGCCTCTTGTAATGCTGACTCGTCATATAGGAACAGTGCCCTAAATGCCTCTATATCGATCGAGTCGTGCCTTAAAGACGCTCTTACTAGATGAAGCAAGGCACTCGCACCGTCAACGAGCCATGCTCTTCTATCTCGTACATCGTACAACACCACGAACTGCTTGGCAATCCACTTTAAGCGCATTGTGTAATCATCTCGGGATCCAATGTGTACGGCCTTGTCCCTTTTGCCTATGGCAGCCGATATGCCACCTGTAAGAAACATGCCGCCGGCAATTGTAACTCTATCAAATGCGCAAATAGACCCAGGTTGTCTCAATCCAGACCACCCAATTGAATAGTTGGCGGTTCTCGAACCTGCTCAAATATGTCAGGTATTTCAAACGTATGATTGCGGGCTTTATCACTCACCCGTAAAGTTCGTAACATTAGCACACCAACCAAGAATATGTCGGGATATCTCCAGATCGTTGGTGGTCAGATTTTCAGGGTACTCTTTCAACAGCTCTTTCACTCTAGCGTCTGAATATGATATATACTCACCGTCCTCGTTGAATACCATGTGCCAGAAGATGAAGTTTTCGTGCTGTTTCGTGGGTATGAGGATTGTAGAATATCCCTTGATAAGTATACAGCCTGAGAACTGGCTGATCTTCTTAGCATTCACTAACTGTGCCATCAAGTTGAGTGATATTTCCAACCCGCTATCCCGATCCAGTCGGCGCGGTATTGGGTATCCCTCGACTAGGACAGGATCTCGGAACAGATTTGTCCAACATTGCCCCGTCAAGTCAGACGAAACCGGTGCTCGTAGAACTTCTATGGAATCATAGGTCGGCCAACATATTGACGCATTGTCGGGATGTAGTTGGTGCACCTCACACGAGGGAAATTGGCAGGTGATAGTCTGACTAACGACCAGGGGACTCAGCGAAGTACCGAGCCATAATACTAGCTCAATCACCTCAGTGATAGACTGTAGACTCCCAATCACATCTACTATATAACTAGAGCCATCTGAGACAGTCGAAGCAATCAGTTGTGTTCCATCAAAGAGCGTACCTGAGTTATATGATGCTAATCAGCGACGAAGAGAAGGAGGGGGGGGGGGGGGGGGGGGATGGGGGCGGATAAACTGACACTCCAACGTGGATCCAAGACTCTGGCGAAGTAATGACTTGTGAAGACTGAGAATATGTATCCCGATATCTGGCCAGACTGACTGTACATATTGTAGACATGTTGTGGCGTTTGCGTGGCGACTAGTTCCAGTCAAGACGATCACATGATCAAGCACTTCATAAGGGGGAGCATCATAACCTTGCATTTCGAGGAACTTAGCAATCCAAGGGGCCCGAAATTGCATTGAATGGGTCATAGGATTCCGGAGCTCGTGATTCCCTAGTATTTTCTGTCTGATTTTCGCACGCGCGTCTTTGGTGCCGGAAATGTCTAACTTGACGGAGGTCACAACCGAGTTTAAGAACCACTTATATGCAGGGGAGCGATGTACGATGTCTCGGTACTTCTGAAATCCAGCGGAATTGTAGATCCCGTTATTATTGGCATCGGGGCTTGGTGGTGACTGGTCTTCTCCTCCATGATCATGGATTTCCTCTAGTAATGGAGATGTCTTATCCGCAAGGAGCATCTGGCCTTGGTCTTGTTGCCGGTCTCCTTCATTATTTCTCCCTACCTCAGCCACTATCGCTTTAAAAATAAGGTCGGTAATTTGACTACCACACTATTAATAAGATAGACCATCAGTGAACAATAGACTCTTACCGTCTGCGTGGGGAAATGTAATGCATTAGATCCTGATAGATAGGGTGCCGGCACTGTCCAAGTCGTAATGCGAACGCATCGAGTAAACCCGGAAGAAGGGGAGAAAGTTCTATCGGAGTGCTCTGGCGTAGTACGACAGAGACCTCTTCAGCTAGTTTGAAGACATACAATTCGTGGTGATTAGTTATAGCTAAGAAGTTTGATAAGTCTATATCGTTGTCTACATCCAAGGACATGGACGTCCCGCGCTGGCTCCAGTTGGGAGTTGGATATGAACTGGCTTCAGGGATACTCGTTGCTGGAGTCAACATAATTCCCGGGGAGACGTAACCAGAATCAGAACTGGTAGAACGAGACTGCGTCTCGAAAGATAAGTTACTGGATGTATCATTAACGTGGTCGTCGACTTCACTAATATCTCTTTAGCTACTTTAAATTTCTGGTTGTGTTAGGTTTCTGTTTGGGGTACATACTGACGCTCTGCATGCAGGGCGAGAAGATCGGCTCTATGAAAAGCCTTATCGCATCCGGTGTAGGTACATGGGTATCCAGGAGTAGGATGGGACAACATATGACGCCTATGATACCCAAATCGTTAGCAATAGACAAATTTTAGTAGGAGGAGCTGCGACTGTACGGACCTTGGATGGTCATCTCGAGTAACAACCTACTCCAGGGAAAGTTGCTTAGTTTAACATCAAATTTTTCGAAGGTATATGAGGGGATCATACTCTGGAAGGTTTGAGGACATTGCGGGTGTGTATGGGGCGTTTCTTTTTAAACCTAGAAGCGGGAGGAGTAACAAATACAGGAGGGGCGATCGTTGTGCTCTCAGGAGGTCTTGATTTACCAGAAAGTAGTTCTTGGTCCATAGTGGGTGACGAAGAAACGATAGGTAGAAAAAGGGTTCTGCAAAGGGATGTTGATTTTGAGAAAGGAAATTTTGTAATGGAAAAATAAATTACAATCAAATGGGCAGCCGACCGATTCTATAAGTAAGAACCATTGCGAGGCTGGGTTGACGCCCTCTAAATTCAGGTTGTAACCCACTGTGCACCACATAGTAACGATGTCCCTAAGCCTGCATGTAGCCGGTATGACCACGTATGTGGCTATGCCACCCACATTATCATTCCTTAACTTGGTAGTAAGGCTCTCCTACACATAGGGCGAGGTGGTATAGGACTCTCTGGTCTCGTATTAAATTCGATTTTGTGATTTACCTTGGTATCTATCGCGATATGCCATTCCTTCTCCTGCCACCCGACTTGCTCCTCTCGATATGATTCTTCAGGATATTTCTTGTGGCGACAAGGCTTCGCTTCTGTTTCGACTTCGCCTTGCCAAGTGTCATCATAAAATTCTTCCTGCGGGCCTTCTCTTTATTGGTTGACGACTTGCCCTCAGCATCTTTCTTAGACTTCCGGATGGCTTGCGTGGACTTGTGTTCCTCGCGATCAGGCTTGCCCTCCTTGGCCAATGCTATTCGCTCTTCCTTGGTGCTCTTGCGTAGTTTGGATGGCGCCTCGATCTGCTCTGCTGTTAATCCCTCATCGATATGTCGTGCTTCCATATCTTGCTTGCGTTTCCGTCCACCCATGGCCTTATCGATATGGGCCTCCATCCGTAGCTCGCGAAGTTTGGCCAGATCAGCTGGTGTAAGAATCTGAGTCGTAGCTAACTTCATGAAATCGATAGTTTCATCATCCGCGTTTTCTTTGTCGTCTTCCCCAGCGCCCTCGGAGTCGACCTTTTGTCTTTTCGTGTCAGGCTCGGGTTCTGCTTCGTCTTCCGAGTCGCTCACTCTGATCCATTCCCCTGAATCACTGCTGTCGGTTGATGCGACCTCCCAGTCATCCGAGTTCCACCCATCCTCTTCTTCACCGTTGGCTTTCTCCGCGCCTTCGGCTCCTTCAGACAAGCCCTGTTCGGCTCGTTTTCGCTTTTTCTGTTCTTCTTTCCATTTCGCTAGAAGCTCGAGGCCTTCGATTTCTCCAACTTGTTCCTGGCCGAATTTTACCTGTTTCAAGTCGCCGCTCTTCAGACCCATAGTCGCGTCCTTGCCGCGGTCCTTCTTCCTTAGCATATCCGCTCCCTTCTCGCGGTATAGCGAAAGTAAACCCTTCGCAGCCATCATGACCCCCTTATCCTTACTTTTCCTATACTCAACTAAGTCCTGAAGCAATGTCTCATTCATTGCAAGTGGCTGTCGAGCACATATCTCACGGATCGCATTGAGGCCCGCTGAGCAGACTTCTGATGCCGATGCTTCGGACACAAATTCATTCGCAATTTTTTGTATTAGCGGCTCAATCGCATCCGGGGGCACTAGATTGTGAGTTCCTTGGGCGAGAGAGGCGAGGAAAGATGAGGCTGACGGCTGTTTCGGAGTTAAATGTTTGATGAACCAAGAGTAGAGGGAGATGACGGTCAACTTGTGCAACCCAACCAGACGAGTGACAAGTTGTAAGACAAGTAGCTTGCTTTCTAGAGCCAGTTTTGACTTGGAGTTCTGGAGGTGTTTTTCGAATAGATTCTCGCTGAAACCCTGAGGGTCTTGTAGTAGATGTAAAGCCGAGAAATTGAGTGGGTGCGGCGCATTCTTCTTGCGCTCTTGTCTTTTAACTCGATCCACGGCTCTATCAAGGGCCTTCTTGGACTTCTTCGTCTTCTTGTTAATCTCGATTGAGTGCTTGACCTTCTTAATGTCAACCGTCTCCTCATCACTGCTCTCGTCTTCAAATTCTTCGCGCTCCCTATCGCCTCCAAGGAAGAATCTCACACCCCCTACAATCACCTTCTCATTCTCCGCTAGGCAAGCTTGGCGCATGATATCAACCGTCCTAGCATCCGTCCAAATTTGCCGCCGCCATAATTCTCGTACCAGTTTCACAGCCCATAATGCCTTCGGTGACGTTCTGTCTGAGGTAACTAGGTTGTAAAGCACGGTCTGCATCGTTCGATTTACTCGGTGATTGGTTGTCTTCGTGTTTGTGTTCCGTATATCACTAAGGATCTTCTGGTAGAGGATCATCCTCAGTGATTTCGACGGGGTACTGATGAGGATAGGGAATAAGGTAGTGAGCAGATAATTGCTGTCGATGACCTCCTTCCGCCTTAATAGCGTAAGGCTAGATACTATCTTCTCTCGAAGCGTAGGCTCCAACACGGCGTGGTGCTTGGTGAGGACATCTTTGAGGGCATCGGGAAAGGTCGCGGTTATTTGAGGATACAATTCGGCGCAGTGGGCGACTATCGAGAGTATAAGCTTAGGAACGAAATAAGACAGACACATGCCAACATACTTAGATCTATCTGTTCGCGGAAGGTGATGAGGGAATTAGAGTCAGCGCCTACGGGGGCAGCTAGGAACTTTTCATGAGCGGCATCGAATTGTTGCCAATTCTCAATGAACTCCTTCTCATACGCGCTATAAAGGGACAGGTTAGACGAGGAACATAAGGCGCACGGGAAATTGATATTCATACTCTGGATCTTTCCGGATCTTATACTGCAGGCCGGCGAGATCCGCCTCGATCTTCTCGAGCGCTGCGACCTTTCTCTTCCCCATTGCGTTGTCAAACGAACGATTCACGGCGGGGGCGGTTGGTGAAGGTGAAGGTGAAGGCGTAGGCAATGGTAACGAGACTCGAAAATAAAAATTAATGATAGGAAGCTTACTTATCCTTATCGATTAGTGTCTTATCATGCGGATAAATGTGGGTCTTGGTGGGGTTTCGCACGGTATGAAGGTGCATCGAAAATCCCCCTAAACTTAACATTGAAGTCAACTTTGAAGTGCTTCAATATTCTAAGATCAACCAACTCGAGATATAAGCATCAAAACGTATAGTCACGGAGTAGCTAACCATGCATAAGTCTTACTAAGAAAGGTAGGATTTATATACGCAATTGCACATATTTCTGGAACTTACAGGTTTGACGATTAGACACCGCTAAATCTCTAGCACTTAATACAGATCGACGATCAGGCCGGTCAAACGACTTGCTCATGCCCTTATATTCTCATATATCTATTACATTCCTTATCATGTTTCTTGGTACAAAGTCCTCGGGCATGGTCTAGGAAGAAGAACCAGCCCTAGCGTCTTTCAAAATGTCATCTGATGCCTTCTCCGCAATCATGAAGACAGGGCAAACGGGGAACGCGCCAGGCACGGTGGGGAAAGCAGACGCATCGACAACGCGCAGGTTCTTAACGCCGTGAACCCTAAACTTCGAGTCCAACACCGCCATCTTGTCATCAGCTGGTCCAATACCCGCCGTGCTCGCCGCATGGTGCGAGTACGTCTGCAGCTTGAGGAACTCCTTCTGCGCGGCGTCCGTGCACTTCTGGTTGACGCCAGGGCACGGGTGCTTCTCGTTCCAAGGGCCGACGGGCGCACCCTTGGCCGTGATGGCCTTACGGAAAATCTTGGCCGCGTCCAGCATCTCCGTTAGATCTTCGTCCTCGCCCTCCGAGAAGAAGTTGAAGTTGATCTCGGGCGGCTCCTGCGGATCGCTTGACCGTAGCCGCACGTATCCTGCCTGCGATCGCGGGTTCATGTGTACGAACGCGCACTCGTACTCCGTCGGGCCGTAGTCTTCTGGGAAGCCTGGCCAGAAGCCCTCGAACGCGAACGACTTACACCACCCGTAGATGTTACGGTTCTTGCGGGCTGTAGGCGTCTTGAGGAGCACCGCGATCGGACCGGCGGCCGTTCCATTCAGCGGCTTGCTAGCTAACGCGAGCATACCTCCTTCGTAGTTATCCGCCAGCTTCTCACCCACTCCTGGAAGGTCTTTTATAACGGGAATCTTGAACTTCTTGAGCTCTTTGGCGGGGCCAATACCGCTGAGCTTGAGGATTTGCGGCGTGTTGAACGCTCCACCGGCGACGATAACCTCCCTCTTGGCGTATATTCGGGAAATCCTCCCCCTAGTGCCGTTAAAACGCGGATCTGCCTGGTATAAGGAACGCCCCCGCATCACCTCAACACCGATAGCGGTGGGTATCTTGGTCTTGGAAAACAGAACCTTGGTAACGAGACTCTGGAGCTGGACGGTCAGAGGATACTTGGCCGGATCATCCAAAGTCGCCCGGATACGGGTGTTGCTTCCAACTCGGTGTCCATTCGGGTCTGCGTGGCTAGCAAGTCCAAAGACGCCCGTGGTTTGATCCCGGTCCGGGTCAGGCGCGTTGATGTCTCGCGTGACATCGCCACCCACCTCCTTGATAATGTTACCCGCAATCTCCTGCACATCGGATGCCTGCTTCATGAAGGTAGGGTCACTGATTGTCAGGTTGAGGTACCCGGTATATCCGTGCCCGGGAGTTCCAGGCTCTACATACTGGGCTGTCTCTATCCTTGTGAAGTACTGACGCATGTTCTTCGCTAACCACGAGTCGTCCCCGGTGCTTTCGGCAATCGCATCCCAGTCGTCGTCGGACGGCAGCGCACATACGCCGCCATTGTGCATCGCGCACCCTCCGAGAGTAGCTGAGCGAGGGTAGTAGATGCCCAATCTCTCAGAGCCCTCCGGCGGGTCGAGTCCAACGTAGAAAGAGCCGTCGGGCTTACGCCATGTCGTGCGCTCGTATTTCGCCTCGCGCTCCTCGTCCGAAGAGTGACTGACGAAGAAGTCCCAACGTGATTTGTCGTCATTCGCCGCGAGGTTAAAATTCATCATGTCCGAATAGTTCTTGTTGTTACCTAGGTCGTCACCGGCTTCCAGTAATAGTGTCGGATATCCTGCTCGCGCGAGGTTGGCTGCGAGGGGCGCACCGCCGGGACCCGATCCTACGACGATATAATCATAGGTCGCCTCTATCTGCGCGACGGCTCCCGCCGCAGCGAGGAGCCCTAGCGCAAGGAGTTGGGCCACCATATTGGACCTTAACCCTGCTCAACTCTGTACCTGGAACACTCTTCGAGTTGGATGCAATAAGTATCGGCGTGTGAGGTGAGTAGCAGCCTTTTATACTAATGAAGGGAATTGTCCCCGGCGCCTAGATCGCTCCTGAACTTCAAGACCCATGTTCATTGTCACTTTGGGTGCGGAGTAGGTGATAGCGGTATATCCAATAAGACATACCAACACACAGCTAGAGTTGTGTAAAAAGGTGAGATTATAGCTTTGGCTGACTTTGGCTAAATGTGTAGTTGGAGAAGGATCTTGGGGTTTCGGGGAACACCAGATTTGGGGATCGCGACGGCGCATTGCAGTATTAACCGGCATACAAGAGCCGTTGCGGCTGATTTAAAGAAACGTGTAAGACGGCAGAAACGGGAAGTCCTCATACGACCTGCGCAAGATCAGTTCGAGTTAATATGAGGGTTGGTTATCCGATGATATGATAATCATTTGCTCACGGTCTAGCCCCCTATACATATAACCGCTACGCGCCACTCAAACATCGGGTACCTGTTAAATTTAGACACCCATTTTCCATTTGATGTACAAGCGAAAGACAAGCTTTTCGAGGTTCCTTCGTACCACCACACATTCCTGGTCCCCGGGATCCTACTCTTGGCGGCTTACACTTCCCTCCCAGATCTATCCTTGGCGTAGCCGGCGCATGTCGGGAACCCGGCTAGCTTGCCGTTCGGCGAAATCTAGACGGGACGGGTCTAAAAGATAAGCGCCATGTAGTTGAATACCCGGTAAGCGGCGCATAAATAGCTAGCGCACCTAAGCCGGTAGTACGGGGCCGGATGCTCCAAGGCCCGAAAACGGACCCCTTCTGATAGAAGCCCGCACAAGTTGATAGCACGGAATATTCCCCTCCTGACGTACTTCGACTCGAGTCTGTTGTTGAATAACGGCTATACAAGAGATCATGGGTAGTCACAGAAACCGTCTCTTCCTCGTGAGACGTATGCGCACGTCTTACTTCATCTAGTGAGCGGCCCGCGATACTATCTGAATGTAGTTAAGTGTTCTTAAGCCGAGTCTACTCGGTCTACCCCCATTCGTGAACCTTGGACTACTGCCGGAGAACTCACGGAAGAGGCGGGTCCTGCGGCTATCCTTGGCGCATCCGGGCTAAGGCATCAGAAGGCTACCGGTAGGTCGCGTACCTCAGCCGGGCCATGGTCCCGTATGGGGGCTTTCCCCCAAGGTCAGTAGTGTTTACAGAGAAGGGGTCACTATAGTACGTCGCCTTAGCTACACAGGTGAGAGTCAACGGTCCTCGCGCAATAACGTAGCTACTCTCAGGGCTTCTTAAACCTCCGGGTGGCGGGTGGTGGTCTTCATGGGGGTCTCCACGTTGTGGGGGGATATGTATTCCCATCCAAATCCGCACACCGGGCACAGGAAAGTCATCTGCCACAACTAGACGACCGGACCGGACCGTTGTAGATTCGGTAGCAGAGAATGCAAACAATCGCGTTTCAAGTCGTCTCAGATAATAGCTATTTGAGGCGTACGGAAGATCTGGTTAACCTTGGTTGACCGAGACGTTTTTAAGGTAGCCCTAGAAATCGTGTTCGGTGAGTTATCGCGACCATGTCTTGATTGTCACTAGGTCAGCGTTTTACGAATTGCAAACCTCGTATATTCCATTTATTCCAGATCCGATAAAACCGGTAATCTTCGGATAATCATGAGCCGTATGTGTATATCGCATGAATCCTGCAACGCAACTGCTAGCGAATCCAACTTGTGTGGGGAAGCGTCTGGGGATAGTATTCTTCTCCCCTACTTCATTTCTACTCTCAACCAAATATTCCGTATCGGTAGTATCGCTACTTTCTATTATGGCTCAAGGATTTGTGTTGAATCGTGTATTGTCACGGCCCAATTTCGCCGTTCGGATATATTTTCTCAACGAGAGCCATTTCTTAATCTTAACATACGAGAAATCCCCGCCCAAACTGTAGTCGAAGGCAACTTCGCGCGTAAAGATTCGTTGGTTGCTCAGGAATTTTCAGCAATCGGCGTAATCTGCGCTTTCTAGGCTCCTCGTCAAAGTGCCCAGATGACTCATACAACCCGTATGAGACGTATCAGGAGCACACCCGCACATACGCGGTGCATAATCCGCATTGCTGCCGACGGTATCCATATGTAGATTGCCACTGTTTCTGAGCAGATTATAGCTGATAACATAATCACTAGGCATATAACCCTCTCGCCCCATGAAGAGCCTTTTAATTAGCATTGCAATGGAAGACGTATGATAGCTCACAAGAATCCAACTATCTATATAAACTTTATCGCTGCGCGTTATACCAGATCAGATCTGAAGTAGGCATATATGCAAATTCTGATGTAGATATGACTAGCCTCAGCCTCAACCGAAGAACTCGGTTCCGCCATCCAATTCACGACGTTATCCAATAAGCGGTAGTGGATTTGCAAGATTCTCCCAGTAAGCTGGTGTATATCCCAATCGACTGGTACGGAGTTGGGAAGCCCGATCGGTCTCTCATGCCGTTACTCAGGGACTGCAAACATGCATTCCTCCAGTCCTTCGGCAACCTATACCGAATAGCAGTGTCACCAATCTTATGTTTGCCTTTTCTTCTCATCAGGTAGCAGAATTCATTGCCGAACTTATCGCAGGGCAGCAATGCAACACGTTTGCACGCTCAAAGGGCGGCATAGGAGAAACACGGAACTTGTACGGTTATTACGTACTGCCAAACGTCTCTCCTTAAATTCATTTGATCCTCGTACCACATAAAACGGCTTTGGCTTTTGCAGTGACCGACGATGGGGCCCGCCAACTCTTAAGTACTTGGCGACATTCTCGCCAAGAGCAGTCACGGAATTTTCCAGGAATCAACTTGTGGATTTTAGATTGGCATCCACTCTACTCCGCACACGATCGTACGTAAATAATACATAGATCTTGCTTCATGTATTATGCGGTTTAATAACGGCTAGGATGGATTTGCAGTGTCAACCGGTGTACCTAAATAGTACCTTGTGTAGCCTAGCAAACGGCCCATAGATGTAAGTACGTATGTACTATGTATGTATGTATGATACGCAGAGCGACCGCGGGGATGATCCTAGCGATTATGGAGTGAAACAGGTTGACTGGAGATATCTGGAGATGCATTACGAACGAATTGACTTTCTTCCAATTCATTCTCAGCAGCTAAGTGGCTTGCTTACACCGTCAGACTTATCTAGACAGTAACCGCGCATATGCTTTAGACACCGTCTAGCATCGGTCCGAGACGCAGCCATTATCTAGTTTATAGCCATAGTCGACTTACCCAATTACCGTACATGCAAGATCCAGGCCTACGATGATGTGAGGACCGCCTCAGCCTTTAGGTCTAGTGATTACATACCCAGCCTTCGTATTATTGCTTCAACATTCCAAGTATTTCATTTAACAAAGAGAATGAGACAACCAGATTAGTAGATGCCTGGGCGGTGAGGCGGCTCATGCGCAATGGGCTGAAAGAGGATGCAACCCTCCACAATCATACCCGGGACCCGAGATGCAGAATCAGATGATGACATGCCGCATATAAATCTACCACTCAGAGCGCACCAAAAGGAAGATGGGGTGAGAGGGGTTGGGAGAGCGGCGTAAGCCACAAAATCGTGCCTCAACTTGGAGTCCGATTCGGATGGAACTGCCAACAAGAGAAGAGGCACAAATGAACAAAATGGACAAAGGGGAAGAAAATATTGTGCTAAGGGGTTTCATAGTTCGTCGGGACAAGCATTTGTTCCTGTTCTCGGCGGTGAAGGAGTCGCCGCAAGTGGATCTCGTTAGCAAATAGAAAAACTCCGAGCGCCTCGATCGGCAGAGCTAAGAAATTTCTTCTTTTTCTAGAAGGTCCACGGGTGTACCACACCAGGGGTGGTACGGTGACGTCCACGGTTCCGAAGAGCTAGCGTCGGTAGCTGGCCGAGGGATAGCTTGGCGAACCAGTTCATTTGTAAATGGTTGTTAGGTATGGTTCGAATTTGGAAACTCGTGGTTGGAGGTAACGATATTGAGATTGTTATGGAACCAGTCATCACGGCTCAACCACGCGAGACCCTTACATGTCCACTACATGTCGGTATCCTGGAAGGTCGACCGCAGTTAGAGCCCGTTAGCCGCCACATGGACCACGTAACGTAATGTAATCTCGTCGATCATTAGGGCTTTCGTCACGAACGACAGCCGGAGACGCCGGTATGATTGGCCTACCCACAAGTGATGATGGGGCCTCACCCCATCTTATCCATCTTACCCACGCCGTATATGGCCTTACATGGCCCTGTATGGACCGTGTACCGGTATGGTTTTCGTCGGTGGTAAAGTCAATCATACATTGTACATGTCATGTACATACATCTATGTCATCCACCTGACTACTTTTCTAACTCATAATGTAGCCTAGCCTGCAGCTGGTCCTCGTTCCTCGGTCACTTAGAAATAAAATCCCTGATTTCCCTGGGGAATCCGTGCCCATTTAAAGTTTCGGTCGTGGACCTACTCCAGACACTTTCGTTTCTCCTGACGAAACTTTCCCGTCGTCGACCTCACCTCCAGAACCAACTTTACTCAAGGCCTGCATTCAGCCACGACACGGACGACAATATGGACAAGAAAGGGGAGAAGATGTTCGAGACTCCGCCTCCGCCAGTCGATATGGTGTCCAGCAGCGAAGTCGTCGGCCAGGTCAGCGACATTTCCGGGTTCGAAAAGCAAAAAGCAGCCCTAGGTAGCGCTCACTTCAACCGGTTAGGATGGAAACGACTCACCGTAGTACTGATCGTCGAGGCTATTGCTCTCGGTAGTCTAAGTATGCCTGCTGCATTCGCAACTTTAGGAATGGTGGCCGGTGTGATCCTTAGTGTAGGATTAGGTCTCGTCGCTATCTACACCAGCTATGTCGTCGGCCAGGTCAAATTAAAATACCCCGAAGTTCAACACTATGCGGACGCGGGTCGCTTGATCATGGGAAGATTTGGATATGAGCTTATTGGCGCCATGTTCGTGTTGCAATTGACCTTCCTGGTCGGGTCTCACTGTCTCACGGGTACCATTGCCTTCCTCAACATCAGCAACAACGGTGCCTGTTCGTTGGTTTTCGGCGTCGTTTCGGCCATTATCCTTCTACTACTCGCTATCCCACCCTCCTTTGCCGAAGTTGCTATCCTAGGCTACATTGACTTCGTGTCCATCATGGCCGCCATCTTCATTACCATCATCGCGACGGGCGTCCAGCGAACGGACTTGGGAGTTTCGTCCGGCTGGTCCGCATGGCCAGAGGAGAACCTTACTTTCACCAAGGCCTTCATCGCCATTACGAACATCGTCTTCGCCTACAGTTTCGCCATCTGCCAGTTTTCCTTCATGGATGAAATGCACACCCCAAAGCATTTTGTCAAGTCCATCTGGGCGCTCGGCCTAATCGAAATTGTCATCTACACCCTCACAGGCGCGCTAATCTACGTGTTCGTCGGCCACGATGTCAAGTCCCCATCCCTTCTATCAGCAGGCACGCTAGTCTCGAAAATTGCATTCGGAATCGCCCTCCCCGTTATTTTCATCTCCGGATCCATCAACGGCACAGTCGTCGCGCGATACATCCACGGTCGTATTTACAGAGACTCGATCACCCGATTCATCAATACTACTAAGGGTTGGGTCACCTGGATAGCTCTTGTTTCGCTCATCACGATCATTGCATGGGTTATTGCCGAAGCCATCCCGTTCTTCTCCGATCTCTTGGCAATTTCCTCGGCGCTCTTCGTATCGGGCTTCACCTTCTATTTCCCTGCCGTATTCTGGTTCATGCTCATCAGACAAGGCAAATGGTACGCAAAGGAAAACCTAGGCAAGAGCATCCTCAACGGTTTCGTGTTCATCATCGGGATGATTGTACTGGTTGGTGGCACGTACGCTAGTATTGTCGACATTGTAAGTTCTCGATCTATTTTTCTTCCTTGACTTCTCTGGTTTGCCACTAACATACTTTAGATCGATGGATATACCCAGGGCAAGGTTCGAGGTGCATTTACATGTGCTCCATTCGAGTAAATGTGGGCATGAAAAACGAAGACAACCCATGTTCCAGCCAATACATCGAACACGCGCGTCCTTCCTACGACATAAATGGCTTATTGATGATATTATGATACATCTCTTTTTCGGATAGGCATCGCACGCGAACACGGGATTATCATAGCGTCATATTTCCCTCAGCGCTGGATATTCATGTATAAATTTGGATTTATGGCCTTGCAAAGGAGTTGGGTGTACTGTGATTTATCTGGTGCTATATACCTGTGTAAAGTATGCTGGAGTTGTTCGGTGCTTGTCTAGCAGGTATGAGGTGGTAGACATGTAGCATGACTGGCAAGCCGTGACCAGGGATCTCACGACACTACCGTAAATGAACTTACATAGTATCATAAAATGTATTATCTGCGCATCTGCTGAACACAGTGAGGTGATGAATAGGGGTCCCAAGTATACAACAAGCATTCCCTTGGCAAAGGTAATTTCATAACGTAATAGTTCGTGAAGCTACGGTTTCGACTATCCTAGCGCCTGTAAAGTTCCCGTGTTCGTCCGCGCTCATGCGAACTGATCGATGTACGTTAGAGGTACACTAGAAGAGGAGACGCCGTTGACTACCGTGAATCATTACATAGAATATGTAGTTGATCAGGGGTCCATGTATAAGATCTAGAGACATTGATCTTGCCAACCTACTCTCTACGCTTTGATTCTATACTTCGAAGTCCCTAGACTTCCAATTGATGCGAATTAATCATTTATATATTTCACGACATACTACATAAAGAGGAATACGCTCCGAAATGGAGCAGGATTCCACCCCTTAGTCCCCCACGCCGAAAGCTATTGCCCAAGAAAATCCGACAAGTCGCCTTACAATCCTCTATTCCTTCTACTCCAGCTACTACGACGATTATTACGCCCTTTACTAGCTTAGGGATGTCCCGAGAATTACGAGTGTTCCATCTGAGCCCATGCAAATACGCGATTACCCAGACCGGGATACCGGTCGGTGTTCGGGGTACTCCCGTATTTGATTGGCTGGAGCTCCGGCTTGGCCGCCGTCCAGATCCGAGATCTTATAAGCAATATGCTCATTGCCGAAATGGAACTATATAACGGGGAAATATTTATGATTTATGCTTGGTAAGTATGATAGGTAATCGATGGTGGCGTACTCATTTTTTAAATTTTGAGTACCCTAGACGCCTCCGTCCCTTGATTTTAAAGTATTCATTCATTACCTAGTATCTACTCTTTACTTCAGGGGCTTATCATCTTGATGGAAATTATGCCTTAGTGAGTGGTATCATTACGGTTATTATCTCTGTTGAGCCTGTTACTCTGGTACCAGAGAGCGTCTGGAGCAAGCACGGAGTGACGCACGATGGAACGGACCGTAGCCCAGAGGAAAGGAGTAATGTCTTGAGCTTCGGCTTATTGGCTTGGTTAAATCTGCTACCGCGATGCAGTTACAATGAGCTCTTGATAATGTCACACTTATATCTTCTTGATAAGACAATCTCTATGGACACACTCGACACCTAAACCACGACTGGTTTAGGAGAAGACTCAATGGGATCTTCCGCGCTTTCAAGTATCGTCGTCGCCTACACCGGCCTTGAGATTTCCCTTGGCACTATTAGTGGACTCAAGGCCTTTGAAAAAGAGACAATTGGAGAGTAGAAAGGGGGAACGTGTGGTCGCCAGCAACAAATGACTAATGCGGGTGCAAGCACAGATACGAGGCGTGGAAGCAAGGTAAGATGGTACGAACAGGGTATTAAAGGGGTTAACATTGGATACCAAGGCCGGAGAGAAAGTCGCGATATGTGGACGCACCAGAAGGTATATAATGTTACTTCCCTCTTTCTCCCTTTCCCCCTTTCCTACCTAGGCTTCGTGGGCTACTTACTAGACCTATAGACTACTAGCAGCAAATCCTCTATCCTCGCTCTCATACTCCGCCTCATAGACCCTCCCCCACCTAACCTTGCTAGCACCCCAGACTCCATACTCATCGACGGCCTTCCCCTCCACATAATCGACCACATCACCCTCCGCGAGCTCGCCATCGCAGCCTCGTAGGGCTTTTATCTTCTCCCCCAACAGCACCCCTTTCGAGACAGACCTCGACCACTAGGTCACGATCGTGGATGTAGTGTGCGCCGCCGCCGTAGCCGCTAAGGGCGAGCTCGACGCGCCTCTTATGGAGGCCGAGATGAGCGATGAGATACGGGTGGCGATGGGAGATTGCTGTTGTTAGGTGAGACTACGGATGTGGAGACGGAGCGAAGGATGGTGGAGGTGTTGGAGCGTAAGTGTGCGGGTTATACGGTGCTTCTGGTGACACACTGGTGGCATATGATTATCGCGTACCATCGCGGAGCTGTACTAGATATAGGATGCGTGGTAGGAAATAGACAGCCTAGGTAACTGATACAGAAAGATGGTGGGTGATTTAGGGGGTTGTGGAATCACCAAGTAGATACCTATCTACCTAATAGGTAGGTATCTAGGTTTATTTACATTTAATATGGACATGTTAAGTCCACCTAACTACGTATTAGACTTAAGAATTACTCAATCTAATTGTTAAGTGAATCTTGCCGTAGCAGGTAAATGGCGTGGTTGGAACAGTGACTAGCTGTTACTTAACAGAAGCTTAAAAATGGGGGTAATCTGTTCAACATCTGGGGATTCATAGGAATCGCAGTAAATATCTGTACAGTTATACTTCGTTACGACACACGATAAGTAGAATCACCTCAGCTGTTATCCCTATATGAATACATGCATTGCTGGCGAGGTGCTGTTGGTTTATCCAACCAAAGCATTTCTTTCGGGATTTTGATGGTTGAGCTTATTCGTTGAAACTTCGTCCAGTCCTACCAAGCCATGATCATCATACGAGGTGACATGACGTCCATTCCATGTATGAGGCATTTAGGTGAAGCCTCTTTAGTAGAGATATTTTGATTTTTTTTGTTTGGTGAGATGCTCTCTGGATGAAAGTTGACGAATGTTCGGATGTTAGGAATGATAAGCCGGCGCGAAACCTTGTAACAATCCTTCTGTACACCTTTCAGTGAGCCTTACCGTTATAAATATTGCTGGTAGTAAGCTATGGCGGAGTCTACTGATTGCTACCATCAAGGACTGGAGGGTTATATTGCGACTAGATATTTAGTACTGCAGTATGTATTTAGCAATGTCGAAGACATCTGGAAGTTTATCTATATTTAGAATTTGAGGCCGTGGCGCTCTCTCTGGCATACGAACATACCATAGGATATGTTACGAGAGAAACAAAGGCAGCTATGAACGAAAGATCCAGTCCAAGACAAGGGACTCGAAGTAATACTAAGCTGACGACAAGCTTTTCAAGATGTCCGCTCCTCTGATATAACAGGCTGTAGATCCGATGATCATGGTTAGTGGCCCACAATCTTCAATCGATGCGCATTCTCATTCCAATTCCAAATCTAGAGGATTGGTTGATATATTGCTAGGTTGGTTCGACAGTTCATCTTAGGATTAGTGTTCATATTGACATAGCCGTGACGTGCATTTGCATCTGTACATATGTATCTAGTCATGCAAAAGCTATGACGAAACACGTCTCTCCTCGATTCGTCTCAATCATATGTAAAGTACTTCAACATTCCACAGATACTATGTATTGTGGAGATGGTGGTGAGAATTGGGATGGGAATGGGGACGAATGCAAATATTTGAACATTTAAACATCAATTTGAAGGAACAAAAAAGGGCCAAAAGTTGATTGTACCTCGAAGTTGCGGGGCCAGATCTGAGATATCTTACCTTATCTACCGAGTTCGGGAGAGGCTCTTCGAGATGATCGCCTCGTTTAATTCTGCCATTCTTAAATCCCGACCTCCGACCCTCGAATAGGAATGCTTCTCCTAGGTCCGTGTTGCAGCATCTGATAACGTTAAACCGGGGAGATCTCCCTTGTTCGACGGCAACAAGTACGTACATGATTCGGTACATGCAGGTACTTCCCAGTTGTGGATAGCTCAGATAATGCGAACCACCGTTTGTAAACTGTGGACTCGGAAGCGGCCAATGAACTTTGCTTTGGCTCTGCCTAACATTGCCTTCAAAGTTTTCCATGGTTACTACTCACACAGTATTAATTCCGATGTCAGTCAGTATTATCGGATAACTGTCGAAGAGGTTCTAGGGGTCGAACCAAGCTGTTCTTCATACGAGCAACCGAATTAATATTGCTGTAATCCGAAAATTGGTTAATAAGTTAAGAAGACGATTGAATATTATTGAATGCTTACACAGCTTGAATGCGGTTGGTCAAACTTGTGTTGACTTCTGTGATCCGGGCATCAATCCCATCGAGGTGGGTGGTTAAACGATTGATGCTATTGTTTATGGTGTTGAGGGCTTGGAGAATCTCGGCACCACCTTGGACTGTGGGCAGGGTCTGAGGGTGCCGCACCTCGGGTGTAGTGGTTTGGCAGCTTGCGGCTGTGAGAGGGGGGTTGGTTTGATGAAGTGCCATAGTGAACATTTTGAATGATTGAATGATTCAAGGTTTACTATGTAGGTAGTAGATTATGGAATTGAGTCATGTAGCTAGTAAAGGATGGAAATCTGGAGGGATAGCATTTGAGAATCTGATAGAAATAAATACCTACATCAATATTGATAGTACTACATGATGAAGGCACTGCATATGTATATATTATATCCGTATGAATAGATGGTAATAGGTCCTATTTCAACATCAACTAGATAAGACGATAAGAGATCTTCTTGAAGTTCAACGTTCTTACCTACATACATACCAGTGACATCCCCAAGTGCTAGTAGCAGTTACTACATGTACATGTAGCACTCGCAGCTTAGGTAGGTAGTGAAAGAAAGAAAGTTGGAAAGGCCTCCACACCCCCGAAAATCTCCAGGGCTCCCTCCTCCACCGCTACACCGACCCCGGTACAGCACCTGGGCAGCACCTGGACACCTGAAAAGGTAAAAACGTACCACTAACGTACCACTACTCAATCTTCCGTGGATTAACCGGGAGGTCAGTCGGAGCCAAGTCCCTAGGGAAGCCTGGGAAGGTAAGGCAGGTTAAAGCAGGTTAGCGTGACTGGACACAAGAACTTGGCAGTTGCATCTTCGAACCTCCACAGTGCCACCACCTGCACTGACCGACCGTCTACCGACCTCATTTCGACCATTCATCTAACACCTGCAAGGAGATTCTGTCGTAGCCACACATCGACAAACATCGCCATCATTAAATCCGATTGAAAATTTCTAGTCGACCTTTCGCATTACGAGTAAAAAGAAGATTACCTATTTTACAGTACGAACGTCGGAAGAGGAAAAGAGGACATCTCAATTAAAATCGGTCGCATGTAGTCACCAACTACCATGTCCGTCGAAGCGACCGCCGCAATGGCGTCTGCTACTGCTGCCGCCACTGCTGTTGCTGCTGCTGCTGCGCCCGACACCGAGATGGTTGAGATCGAGGTCGCAAATGACAATGATGCTGCTACCAACAATGTCCAGGCTCATACTAACAAAACTACCGGCCTTCATTCGCCGCCCGATAGTAACAGCGCAATGAAGTTAGACAGTAGTGACGATTCCGAACTGAGCGACCTGGACGATCCCTCTCTAATCGACATCAACGTCGACATGTCTTCGCCCCCTCCACCCGGACATGCGACGCAGCACAATGACCAAGACCACGAATCCGAGCAAGTGAAACAGGAAGAAGAAGAAGACGAAGACATCGGTGAAGTGCATCCCGACCATTGGTCCGGTACAGTTCCTGTCTTCAAACCGGACATGCATCAGTTCAAGGACTTCAAGAAATTCGTACGACCATACCTATTCCTTTGATATATGGATTGATCTTGACATCGCTGACCTACCCGCTTCTGTAGATGACCAAAGTCGATTGCTATGGCATGAAGTCTGGTATTATCAAGATCATCCCCCCGAAAGAATGGCAGGACCAACGTCCTCCCTTGGATGATATGATTAAACAAATTAGAGTCAAAGAGCCTATCAAGCAAGATATCATGGGCTCTAATGGTACTTATCGACAGGTCAACATCCTCCATCAACGATCCTACAACATTCCGCAATGGCGCCAACTTTGCGACCAGAGCGAACACCAACCTCCTGCCAGACGAGGCGAGCGGCGTGCACAGGCTCCTCCCAAACCCAAACCGGTATCCTCTTCTACCCCCGACTCTAGGAAACGCGGGCGGCCAACTAGAGGTAGAGGTAGGCGAGCCGCTGTCAAGGATAACACCGAGGATCCAGAAGATCGACCGATGACGCCCGTCTCGCCAAGACTAAATGAAGAAGTCATTGAATCCGTCGAGCAAGACCCTGGTATGGACGTGGATGACGACGATAGTCCTCCCGTTGTCGGTCGCATGGGTGGTTCCAGACAGGCTAAACCCAAAACGCAATCCACTTCTGCTCGAAGGAAGTACGCGAGGCGAGAGGCGTCAGCCAAGATCGACGAAGAAGCCTTTAGGGAATTTGACTATCGTATGGACATCTCTGACTACACACCCGAGAGATGTGAGGAGCTCGAGCGTATTTACTGGAAGACTCTTACTTATGCACCGCCTCTGTACGGCGCGGATCTCCCCGGAACGCTATTCGAAGAGGATTGCGATACCTGGAACCTCAACAGACTTCCTAATCTTCTCGATGTCCTAGGTACAAAGGTTCCTGGTGTCAATACGGCCTATCTTTATCTCGGCATGTGGAAGGCGACCTTCGCATGGCATTTGGAGGACGTTGACCTTTATAGCATCAACTATTTGCATTTTGGAGCTCCAAAGCAATGGTACAGTATCTCGCAGGGCGACGCCCGTCGCTTCGAAGCTGCCATGAAAAGTATCTGGCCGACAGAGGCCAAAGCTTGCGACCAATTCCTACGCCATAAAGCATTCCTCATTTCGCCAAACCACCTGCAGCAGTACTACAACATCAAGGTCAATAAGTGCGTCTCTTATCCGGGAGAATTCGTCGTCACATACCCTTATGGTTATCACTCGGGTTACAATCTGGGATACAACTGTGCTGAAGCTGTCAATTTTGCCTTGGACTCCTGGTTGCCTATGGGTAAGATTGCCAAGAGGTGTGAATGTGCTCAAGCTCAAGACAGCGTCTGGGTCGACGTATACGAGATTGAACGCAAGCTAAGAGGAGAGGAGACTGACTACGAGGAAACCGATGAGGAGGACGAAGAAGAGGAAGAAGAGGATGACGATCTCGATACTGGTGTACCCACACCCCAGTCATCTCATGTCGTGAGACTCAAACAACCTGGTAGGAAGCGCAAACGCACGGTGGCTGACAAGGGAGAAAAGAAGGCCAAAAAGGTCCGACTCCGCGTCAAGAACCATATTGAACCACCTTGTTGTCTATGTCCCCACGATATACCAGGACAAGAAGTGTTACCGACAAGTGATGGTCATAAGGCTCATCGTATATGCGCTCTCTATGGTGCAGAGACCTGGATCGAGACGGTTGATGGACAGGAGGTCGTTACTAACGTGGACAATGTTAGCAAAGCGCGTTTGGAGCTAAAGTGCTTGTATTGCCGTTCCAAGAGAGGGGCTTGCTTCCAATGCTGCCAGAAGAAATGCGCCAGAGCCTACCATGCAACCTGTGCAGCCGCTGCTGGGGTTCTGGTGGAGGAGGCTGAAGTTCCGATATTTGGTGAAGATGGTACCGAGTATAAAGAGCAAGCTTTCGAATTTACCTGTCGCTTCCACAGGACTAAGCGAGACAAGAAACTGGATGCGGTGGCACTAGAAGAGTGCCAGAAGACCCGCCAAGCCGCGGCGGCTCTCAAGAAAGGTGACATATGCCAGCTGCAATATTACCGTGGCGACATATTCGCCGGAGTCATCGTTGAAAGCCGGGCTCACGAGCAGATGTTTCTCATCGATGTTATTCCAAACGGGTGTGTACTCCATGATGGGTCGATTGGAACATTTGTGCTAACTACGGCTAGGGATCGAATGGAAGTGGAGTGGAAGTGGCTTCTCCTACCCGACCCGGCCGATTTCCACCTACCAAGAGCATCGGCGAAGGCTATTCCTATGCCTACATCACGGAAGGCGAAAGATCTGATCAATGCCACGAAGCGAGTTACAGAGGAGCTTCCCCGTGCAGATGCGCCATTCGTCGAAGGATTCACTTGGGCCGAGTTCAATGCTAGTGATAATTGTGCTAATGAATTCCAGGCTAGAGTGGACTTTAATAAGGAGAATCAAATCTGGCATTACCTTCCAGGAAAATCGACAGATGCTCGCGCTCAGTATACGGAAGATCCGGCGAGACCTAGATATAACGCTAAGGGCAATTTCTTGGACTCCGTCCCACGACCAGCTGCGCCTGCGGTTCAACCTCGAAAGTCGTACGGATCTACGTTCTCGGTACAAACTCCGAACACAACAGGAGCAAAGGCCGTGAAACCGTATCAGTACAAGCCGAGGGATCCTGTCGCACCTTCTTATGTCCATTCCCCCTTCACTGCTCAGCAGTTCGCCCCGAAGCCCTCCCCGTTCACGGCACATCAATTTATACCAAAGCCGTCAATTTATCCTTCGCAACCGCCCGGTCCAAGATTGGTCCCGGCCCCTCAGCAAGGAACACAGTACACTCCGAGACAAGCCGCCCCGAAAGTGGCGCCTTTGCCCCAGAACGGGCATTACTCCTCGCAGCCGACCTTGCCAAAGCCAGCGTCCGCTCCCCTGCAAATGAGCCACTACTCTTACCCACCTATTCGCCAGTCCCCATCTACAACTACATCTACACCTACACCTGCACCTCAACAGAGTAGCCAAAATCGTCCATTGCAACCTACACCACAACTTACTCCTACAGTTCAACCTCCGCCTCCCCCTCCGCAACAAACCGTCCCCAAGCTAGCCGCCGCGCCACAACCGAGCGGCCAATTCCCCCCGCCTCAGACAGTACTCAAGGCATCTCCTATCGCACGACCTACACCTCCACAGAACGGTCATAAGCGAAATCGATCATCGCTTAACGCCCAGGGTGCTCAGGGATTAGCATTCGGATCGGATCGTCGGTTTAGGACACCACCGTTTTCGTACGGGAGCAGTGGAATCGACCCTAATGCCAAATCACCTTTCAGTCACGGGTTCATGCAGCCACCGGGCCTAGGTCCCTCCCCATCACCGCAGAACGGGCACCTTTTCCAAGCACAAGCTAGGGCTAGGTCGAGTTCCTTAGCATCTAACCGTTCATTCGATACGCCGATGACCTCGTCCGCGATTCGACCGACGTCTTCTACATCAGCCCAAGGGACAATCGGAGAGGTTCAGAGTCTACAAGCCTCTCAACCTTCCCAAGGACCCCAAGGATATCAAGTACAGGCTATTCCCAAGCAGACACGACCCAGTATCGTCCAGAAATATGCTTTCTTCCAAGTGCATCATAATAGGTACGTTGACCAATCCTTTGTCGAACCGTCAGGTGAATGCTGATCGTTACGTAGGGATTCTACCAAGTATAGGACCCCTTATGCTCACTGGGGTGGCTTTACAAATGGGTATGAGGGTAATTTACGAGCTCATTTGATGAGGTCGCCTGAAGCACTCTTTGAGATTAGAAACCGATCGATAGGCTTTAGTGGTGCCTCATCCAGTTCATCCACCGCACCTCGAATTCCCTTCAGCAACGCCTCGAATAGGGATGCCCCAAATACGCCATCCGCGGGTAGCTATTCTTCACCTCGTCAAACGGTCGCTTCGCTAGCCGCCACTCCAAGCCCATTTTTCGCACATCAAGCAACACCAACAGCGGCACCTATTTTGCCAGGTGGGGGGTCGGTATTCCAGCAAACCTCAACACGTGCTGTGAGTTCTTCGGATGTAGACCAAGGACCTATTGCGCAGTTACATCCGGCAATCCGGGCTCAGTATGCTGCGATGCTGCAGAAGAGGGGTCCTGAGATCCACGACCCGCAAAATGCTACCCAAACGCGCCTAGCGACCCCGAACCAACTGCCTATCATAGGCCTACCAGGCTCTTTACAGCCTCCGTCAACCCCAGTGCCCGGGTCTGCCCCAGCATTGAAGTCAGATTTTACTCAACCTCAAGTAGACTCGCGTACCCCGACCTCGGCAACCTCCGACCAAAAGCCTTCGACGTCAACGGCCTCTTCTACGAGAGCGCCGAGTGTTCCGAAGCAAACGTATATCCCTCCTCCTAGACCGTGGGAAACACTACGCAAGACACAAACTCCAGTGCAAGTTGTTCAACAACCTCCTAGTCCGTACCCACTTCCAAGCGCTGCGGCTCCAGCCGCAGCTATTCCAACCGCGTCCTCGACCGTGCCGGGTCCGTTCGTATACAACGGGGCCGGAAACCCGAGGCACGTGGCAAGTCCAGGGCTACAGCCTAGCAATGTAAGCGGACCTTTATGGCAGAAGTTCCCGCAGACAGTGCCTAACAGCAGCAGCCACAGCCAGATCAGTCACGGGCAATTCCCGTACAGAACATACAACCACCCGCCGCAATTCCACCAAGACTACCAGCAACCCCAAAGCAGTCTACCACCACACCAATACAGCAGCCAAGGCCAGCCGAACCAACAGAATCAGCATGGGCCGCCACAGGATCTGTAGCGGGGTCTCTAATGCCTAACTATGTACAATCTACTAGGGTGACAACTAGTGATCTTCCAGAGGTACCAGACGATTCTATGGAATTGATCGAGAGCATCATAAGTCACGCTCGGAGGATTAGCGATTCATATGATACCGCCAACGGAAGCATATGAGTTTCTACTGTAGGATGAAAAGAAAGGGAGCAAAAACGAAAAGGGGATAATGAAACCACGAGCAATGGATTCCAAATACGGCACTGCCTATTCCGGGGAGTTTGGAGTTGATTTGACGACAGTCCGTTCCCTTCAAACATTTGCATTTTACTTCGGCAGGTAATCGTACAACAACTAGACCTGGCGCCTGCATGGCTTGTATCTTCAGGCGGGCACATGGAGTCTATTGAAAAGGGGTTGCTGTATTTTTTTGTGTTCGTCCTCGATTTATGGAAGCAAGGGAGTGTTATAGGTGGCGGGCGAACAGGGTCCAGGGGAGGTCCGGACGGATGTATAGTAAGGCAAGACGAGGCGTTGCCATTGTTTTTGAGAACTATGTATGAGTCTTTCTCCGCGAGAGGAATTGACGACGATGATTTCTGATGCTTCGAATGGGCGGTGTATTCATAGCACAGGCAGTCGAAATGGAGCACTTGCTAGTTGCTATCACAATAAAAAGTGAGCTATGAAATATACATGAACGAAACTTCTTTTACTTCACAAGTCGCTGATATAGGAACGGAATTCATTCGTTTGATGCTCTACACTAATAATTGCCTTCCATAATACGTAGTATTCAGTATAGAGATAATAAATAATAGGAACTGTTTATGCATGAAACGAGGGTAGGGAGGCTGGATAGAACGAGCTAATCATTTTAATCAGTGCAGGTGCAGAGCGAAGTTAGTGGGGCAAGGAATGCCTACTACCGGTAGTCTAGGCGGCAAGTACCAGAAAAAAAAATATTGAATCCTCTTGACTTTTTCTCAGCCTTGTCTTCCTCACTAACCTCCATTTTCATCCTCACGCTTCTTGCCAATTTCGCCGTCTTATCTGGCGTAATCGACTTTGTCGCCATACCTGTGACGGCTCCCGACCCTTCAGCGCACTTACAATCACACACTAACTTTCCTTTACCCGACATCCCATCCCATCCCATCCCATCCTCCCGGCGCAAACACGGTAGCCATGGCCGATAGATCCAATGACCGAAAACGCTATAATCAACCAGATAGTGAGGCGCCTCTAAAGCGTGTCAAAACCGAAGATGATGGACTATCCAAATCAGATAAACCCAACCCATACCTGGCGCATTGGAACAATGGCAATGGCGACACAGATTCCAACGGTTATAGCGATCGAATTCCAAAAGGCTCTCCCCTAGCTCACTTTGAACGGCGAAAGACTACGGCGAAGCAAGCATTCGAGGCTGAGAATAGCGACAACAATCCCTTCACCGGAGAACCACACTCTCAACAGTACTTCAACATCTTGAAGTCCCGACGCAACCTTCCCGTTTACAAGCAGAGGTCAGTTGACCCTCCCTCTTTATAGTCTAGCAATTCTTTACTAACCATACATAATCCGCAGACAAGAGTTCCTCGATCTTTACCAAAAGTCGCAAATCCTGGTTTTCGTCGGTGAGACAGGTTCCGGTAAAACGACACAAATTCCCCAATATGTTGTATACGACGAATTACCGCACCTCAACCGAAAACTGGTTGCCTGTACGCAACCGCGACGAGTTGCCGCCATGTCTGTCGCACAGCGTGTTGCTGACGAACTCGATGTCAATTTGGGAGAAGAAGTTGGTTACAGTATTCGTTTCGAAGACAAGACTGGTCCCAAGACGATGCTCAAGTACATGACCGATGGTATGCTATTAAGAGAGGCGATGCATGACCACGAGATGTCGCGCTATAGCTGTATCATTCTCGATGAAGCGCACGAACGTACTCTCGCTACCGATATCCTCATGGCCCTGCTTAAGCAGGTGACCAGACGCAGACCCGACCTCAAACTCATCGTTATGTCTGCAACGCTAGATGCCCAGAAATTCCAACGATACTTCTTCGACGCACCCCTATTAGCCGTCCCCGGTCGAACATTCCCCGTCGAAATCTTCTACACTCCCGAACCAGAGAAGGATTATGTAGAAGGTGCTATACGTACCGTCCTCCAGATCCACGCCGGTGAAGATGAGGGAGATATCCTCCTCTTCCTTACTGGTGAGGAAGAAATTGAGGATACATGCAGAAAGATCTCGCTTGAGGTCGATGAGCTCGTGAGGGAAACGGATGCCGGCCCCATGACAGTTTATCCGCTGTATGGAACCCTGCCTCCACACCAACAGCAGAAGATTTTCGAGCCTGCACCTCCGCCGCTCAAGAAAGGGGGAAGACCGGGTCGCAAGTGTATCGTATCGACGAATATCGCTGAGACGAGTTTGACCATCGACGGTATCGTTTACGTTGTTGATCCCGGCTTTAGCAAGCAGAAAATCTACAATCCGCGTCTAAGAGTCGAGTCATTACTGGTCTCTGCCATCTCCAAAGCATCCGCCCAACAGCGAGCGGGTCGTGCCGGACGAACGAAGCCCGGGAAATGTTTCCGACTCTACACAGAAAAGGCTTTCAAAGAGGAGCTTATCGAACAAACGTATCCCGAAATCCTTCGCTCGAATCTTGCCAACACTGTATTGGAGTTAAAGAAACTTGGTGTTGAGGATCTTGTCCATTTCGACCTCATGGATCCTCCTGCCCCTGAGACTATGATGCGTGCACTTGAGGAACTCAACTATCTAGCCTGTCTCGATGATGAGGGAGCACTAACGTCTCTTGGAGGTTTAGCATCAGAATTCCCCTTGGATCCTTGTCTAGCCGTCATGCTTATCTCCAGCCCTGAATTCTACTGCTCGAACGAGATGCTTTCGATAACAGCCCTCCTCTCAGTACCCCAAATCTTTGTACGACCAGCTAATAAAAGACGGGAAGCCGATGAGATGAAGAACCTCTTCAAACATGCCGACGGCGACCATCTCACCATGTTAAACGTATATCACGCGTTCAAGACGGTGCTAAACCGCGGCGAGGATGCGAAGACGTGGTGTCATAAACACTATCTCTCGTTCCGTCATCTCTCCAGCGCAGATAACGTCCGAGCCCAACTCAAGCGCATCATGGAGACGCAGGGCCTAGATTTGATCAGCACAGACTTCAACGACAAGAACTATTACAACAACATCCGCCGAGCCCTAGTAAGCGGCTTCTTCATGCAGGTGGCCAAGAAGGAGAACAACAAGGTGTACCGCACTCTTAAGGACAACAGCCAGCAGGTAATGCTGCACCCGAGCACCGTGCTCCAGACTGAGTACGAGTGGGTCCTCTACAACGAGTTCGTCATGACCTCGAAGCATTATATTCGAACAGTCACTGGCATCAAGCCCGAATGGCTCCTAGTAAGTCACACCTTATGAACTTCAACTGTAGTTAGAACCGTAGACTAACCAGGTGTTCATAGGAACTTGCGCCCGTTTACTACGATATCGAGTCCTGGGACGGTCAGAAGGACGTCAAGATGGCGCTCAAGGCGGCGGCAGATAAGATGAGACGCCGCGCCGCCATGAAGGGCGGCCGCTGATTGATCGGAGGAAATCAACCTCAGTATTTATCATCACAGGATGAGAGAAGCCTAACTAAGAGCTGGAGAGGAGAGCCATTTAGATAGATTCCTCACATCCGCTTTTGGTGATCTGGGACTAAGCCGGCAATACCTGCCCGCGGCGTTGGGTGGTTGGTCGAAGCACCGATGCAAACGAATATCTTGATGCCTATCAGATTAGGTCGACATGGCATTTCTAACACGGGTCGGGTTATCCCCCAGATGTCAGGAGCCGTGGGGCGGCTTCGACGAGGGGTAAGATATCTGGTTGACTGCAATTTGGTGCCGTTCAGTTAAGAGCTCATCTTACGTATTCTAGTTGCTTGCCTACATACCTACTAGCTCTTCTTCTACTACTACATAGAACTAGGACAGACGAAAAGAAGGGGCCGCGCGGCCAGGCAAGCAGGCAGAAGGGCATATATATGTATATGCTAGATGAAGCAAGGCACGGCGCAATAGAAGAAACGAAAGACAATAGAGTGCGGCTCATGTCGCGGCTTTACTTAGTACCTGTACCCCTACTACTACCGCTGAAACCGAGTTCGAACTTGAGCTATAGGCTAATTGAGCTGTGTACTCCAAAGTTGACAGGCCAGTCAGGGATTTGTGCGGATTCAAACAGTGAAAAGTGAAAGTAAATTTTGGCGCGGATCGATTAGGATACAGCTAGACCTACTTGACCCAAGCGTTTGTAAAATAAATGATTTGAGTAAGATGTTCGGTTTTCGCGGTCATATGTTCGAGGATGCATGTCAGTAGCAAGTAGGTACCGACTCAGTAGGTGCTGGGATGTACAAAGGTAAGCATGGCGACGGCGGTGGGTCTCGGCGAAGTATGGCAGGGCAAGCGGCTTGCCGAAGCGCGATACCGTCCGCCGTGCTTTTCTTTCCTCTTCATTAGCCCGTCAGCGCGTATAGAACGGACGTGTCATCCCATTCGTCTAATCCTATCAATATCATCCTTCGGGACCGGATCGGTGTTGAGCTGGGAAATGGGGTAAGAGAATGTCAACGTGGTGGCTTGCTCGTCTATGCGCACAATCAAATGGCGACCATAAAACGTGCCTTGCTTCGCCTTACTTCGCCTAATTTCTACCTTACGCCTTACGAGTTTCAGCTCGTACTACACTACATACTAGGTAGACAAATTTCGAAGGTTCCCGGTGTGCTTGACAACCTCATCGGTGGGATGACAGGAAGCTCGTATATTCCCACATGCCGTTTTGGATAGTACATACATTAGGTCGTAAGAGATAAGATATGTGGCGGTGGCAACGAAGTCAACGTATGGTAGAGAGGTGTCGAAGGGATCTAGATCAGCATTCGAGCTGAAAGCCTATAACTCATCCAGCTACCAATAGCGACTTTGATGCTTATTTTCGGTCTTGCCACGTCTAAAGTCTCACATCACCAAGACCGGGCCAAGATGTTTCATAATTATGGCCCCGGCAAAGACCAGCTGCCGGCGTCCGAGTCCCCAGGTTCTAGTTCTCTCCTTGGACAGACGACCGATAGTCAATGGCATCGCTATAGCGACGCCGACGGACGTGAGAGTACTATGTGAGGCTAGCCAGCGTGTGATTAAGACTCATAAGGCTAGAGCCCTACCGAAGGATTTAGAGTCCTTTTTTTTTTTTTAGTTTCCATTCGTTCTCGGCATGTCCCGCCGCTTTGAGAGAATGTTCGATGTCATACACGCGACACGATTGACACCCAATATCATTGGCCTTGGAGATTCTGTAAGGGATAGCTTAGGGCTTATACTACCTAGTCATCTAAATGACTGAGACATACAGGAGGCAAACCGCGTAGACGTTGTACTACATCATGTCTACATGTACGTACTACATACAATATGGCGCTGGTAGTCAGCGGTCATTTCATTTACGTACTAGAAAGCTAGAAGTAAAGCCGGCTTGATCAATCAAGATACTCCAGCCGCTCCACGTAGATACTAGTTATCTTGGCCGTGTCCATCCAACTTCCACATATCATGCGTGAGGGCAACTTCTAGTTTACCTACACTGCCATCAGAGAAAAGTTCTAATATTAATATTAGAAATAGTTAGACCGGTCGATCCCCAACCCAAAGGGGCAAAGCTGGGGCCTGGATGTTACCCTGCCCCATGCAGGCACCCATAGCGCATGGGGAAAAGAACCAGGTAGTTCACTACGATGGGATAGATCGGTTCCACATACCGGCGGTGCAGGCTAGCGAGTTCCCATACGTCCTGGCTAGGCGAAGATTTCTACGGCAGGCAGAGCATCGTGGCTATGTGTGGAATACCATAGTTTTGAGGATGAGATCATGGCAGGGCCGGGATGTGAATCCTTTTTGCTCGCGCAATTGGGGGCCCTGAGAGTCCTTGTGGGACGTCCCATATCTTAGATGAGTTGCCCGATGTTCGTGCTTCGCTATATATGTATGCTTAATAGGCCGCCGGGACTTCCCTCCATAGGGACGACCCCGACGTAGATGTTCTCTTCCCTGATCGACTTAGTTTATCTCCCCTCCCCGGCGAACAGCATCGGCGCTGAATAAAGGCAGAAGGGACGAGAGCAGAGCAGGCCTTTCGAGATTATATAAGGATAGGACAGTAGAATTATTGGGTTACGGATACAGCGAAGCCCGAACCGTACTTTGGAGTATATCGCTCGTAGCTAAGAGGGTTGTGCTCACCCTAGCTATTTCGTGTTGGTCATAAGGTGCCGGGATTGAATAGGAGGGAATACCATACTAAAAGCAAGGACGATAAAAGTGAGATAATAACAGAGACCTTGGACTACTTACCCACTTCCTGGTCGCGTTAACATCTAATCGTACCCGGTTTCCTGGGCGGGGCGGTAAAACCATGCCTCTTGGCCCCCTCACAACGACCTTCACACCGCCAGCGGACTGCGTCGCATCGTCCGCGCTTTACTGGGTGAGGACATCCTCGACGTTCTATTGGCTCCATGGCCAGCCGGCGCAGTCTTCCTGCTTCCCGGACAACTATTCGCCCTACCAAGATCAGTACTACAGCCCCGGGATATGTCCTGCCGGGTACACGCGCGCGTGCGAGTCCGTCTCGACAAGTGGGGGCGTCGCGACTACGCGAGCGACGTGCTGTCCGTAAGTAAAATTCCTCCCTTCGCACAGTTCTGTGGAATGTGTATACGTCCATCAGGGGGGGCCTCGAAGCAGAATAGGGCTGGCAATATCTATCTTCTTTATACGGCTTCCTGACTGATTACCTACAGACAAGGCAACTACGGATGCGCCCCGACCTCAAGCAGCTACAGCTATGCCTGGGGCCCGACCCTCGGCTGCCAGAGCGTGTACCGGGTCGACACCACAACCAGCTTTACGACCGTCGACGGCACGCCGCGGGGCGGTGAGACGGTCGGCACGCCCGTCAGCCTCAGGGCTCCTGGGACCATCATGGCATACGCTGTCGTGATCCGGAATGCGGAGCCTGCGACCACAGCAACGGAGGCAATTACATCGGGGTCCGGGAATAGCCTCCAAAGACCCAATTCCCTCATCGCATCGGAAACGGGAGCCGCGTCCTCCGCACCCGCAACGACGGAAGCGCAACCCAGCGATAGCAGCAGTAATGGCAACGGCAGCGGGATCAACGGTGGCGCCGCGGCAGGCATAGCGATAGGAGCCGCAGTCGGTATCCTCATGCTTAGCGGCGCAATAATATGGCTGTTCTGGTCGCGGTGGCTCCGAAAGAAAAGGCGGGCGGCCGAAGAGCGCGCGCGGACAGAGGCGACGGATCCCGGGACCGGGATGTGGTGGACCAAGTCCCCGACCCAGCAGCGGCAGCAGGCTGTACAAATTAATTGGCCACCTACGGAGCTGGCGCACGAACGCGAGCCGAAGGAGGTCAGCGCTGAGTCGCAGGTACCAGTCGAGAAGGACGGGAGGGGGCTGGGTTGGCGGTAGCCATGGAGTTTGGCGGGTGTTAAGGAGAGGAGGGAGTAAAATAGATGCATTCGATACCCGTAGATTAGCCAATAGCAGCTTCTTAATTGATGTGATGATGGACATTAAGCAAGAGGCGAATCTGTGATACCCCGCGGCGTACCGGCGCACCGGCGCCTGATGGACGGGGCGGTCGATTTAATACGCATACATATAATTAGGACGAGCACACGGGAGCCGCAGGCGCCTTTCACGAAGGAAGGAGGCAGCAGGGGTTCCTTTTGTGCCCCCCTCCCGCCCAAGGTTAAGTCTCGGACGGCGATAGTTTCTCTATTCTAGCTTCAGGGGTGTTGCTCTGTAAGATCATAAAAGCATCCTACCGACTATAATATGAAAACTCCGCTTGCAGAGTCAATTTATCGACTCTATAAACACTGATTTCGTGAATCTCAACCAGGTCAAATTAGACCGTATGTTCGAGTTAAGAGGTTAGCTAGCTTCTCTAGCTCTTTGGTCCCGGGTAGTAGCTCCGCCCCGTGCTCCCATTGAGGTAAGGGGGTGCCTACGGAAGACGGAGGACCCCTATGGCGTATTGAGAATTAGGGATTCCTGCGCAACGTGAAAAACTCCCAACCTTCCTAATTTATATCGCAGCATTCAAAAAGCTGATTAGACATGCTTCTGATCAACCTTAAAATAGGGAGATCCGAAATCAACCAATACCGCGGAGATCAGTTCCATCGAAGCTAAATGACGAATATGTGGATGATTGTTTCAGCACACCATAGCTTTTTTGCATCTGTCTGGTGAATAGGGGTTTCGACATCGGGAGGGAGATGGTAGGGACATAGCAACAATCGGTTCCTCTGCGGTAAGGGGGTAGGTCGAGGTGTCGAGGGTTTCAATCCTTCAGAGATTCAGTCTCCTTGTAAATTATACCGGTATCGTGTATCTTGAAATTAGCTTCGTTGTAGGCATTATCAAACTTAACGGCGATATTGGGAGAAAGGGATGAGAAAGGGGAATTCTAGTCGTCTACTTGATCAAATCAGTCATGAGTGCACATTACACGGTGAGTTGAAATTCTCCTTTTGAGGTGAGTCCCAAATTAAGAGGAGAATCATGATCATGGTATTTTGGAGAATAACCGAACAGTCGGGCGATAGAACTCGGTATCGTATTAGGGGCGCATCGTGTCCGAATCTCATCTTTTAATGAGGCTGTTGGCGAGAGTAACCGTTCATACGAACCTAGCGAGTTGCTTGAACGGCGCGGCGGACTTGGTTAACACACACATGTGGTCTTTGGGGGGGCTTTCTCAGAGCAGATTCCGTCGAGTATCTACATCCTAGAGTCCCAAATGCTCTCCTACTCAAAGGGCGCAGATAGACTGCAGTAGAAGTGAAAATTCCTTGTCATTAAAGGAGGTAGAAAGACTAGTGATATCGATCAGGCCACTTCAAATCGGCTAATCCCTGCCTCCTAATAATACGCGTAACGCGTTTGTACATACCAATTCGGCACTTTAGCAATCTAGCTCACTATCTGCAGTCTGGAAATGATTTCAGCCACCACGTCCTCTGTAGGGAACCCTTCATTTGTTCCAGTGTTTGACCCTGGGTTTCATTGACTACGCGTATTGCTGGTGGGAATCTGTTTAGTAATAGGCGAGCTCATCGTTGAATCCTTCTATTGCATATTGTTGTCCCTCGTTTATTTTTCTTTTCACCATCACTATGTAAGATATCTAAGTAGCGTACCATAGATGCATGTGTATTCTTCCCTGTGATACTAATTAAATCGCACAACGTACGTACCAAGGTACATACTAGGTAGGTTGTGTTTGTGTCCTCGTAATGTATGCAATTATTTAGGTTATGTGCTATCGTTCTTTTGTGGTTGGACCTTTCGGCCTTTTACAGACGGTAGGTCGGGGCGTTTTTGGGATTTGACAATATACATAAGCACTTACCTAGACGTCGTGTAGTCGTGTGATAAAAATAACTCGTCTAGAAGTTCAAGATTTGATCCGTAACACAATCCACATTACCTACTTGCCGAAGGCGGTACATGATACGTTATGAGAACCATCCAATTTTGATCAGCGGTCTGACGGGATTTGGAAATAGCTAACCAGGAGGAGTAAAATATCCGCTTAGAAGACATGATATTGGCTGAGGTCAGGTATGAGGAAAATGGACCGGCCACAATCTACTTCTCATATATTTTAGAGCCGAAGACGGGTCAAGATTTGATAAAACTATACGAGCCTGGACAAATGAATTATTGGTTGGAGAGTCCCATTATTTGGAACTGGTTTGCCCGCCGGTCGCAAAGCGCTTCTAGTTAGGGTATGCTCAGTGTAACCGCACATGTGAAGGTAATACAGAGATACTACCCCCAGACCAACAGCCTGTCCATAATGGCAACTCATTAGTATATTTACTTACTTATATAGTCGGGGCATATCGGCTATTGGCCCTGGACATGTCCATTCTTCAAGGGTAAACCACCATTTGGCCGTATTTGGTATTATATGTGATGGAGTCCACAAGTCCTCGAAGCGAATGATACCCATCGGACCATCCCGAAAGTCAGCTGACTTATGCGTAGGAGATATGAGGCTACGGCTATAGCTATAGCTCCCGAACGTATATGGTGGACCAACGCAATTAATTTCCCACTGCGCCTTATCCCCCCTCAACTAAACCCTCCACGAGTGAGTCGACCAAAGGCCGCCCCAAGCCGTCAGCTACGGCTGTACCCATAAGTATTACTTAATTTTGAGGATAATATGTTCTTGATGTTGTAGTTGGTCACCGCGGAATGGCACATGCTGCCGCCGGCCATCCTAAGCTAGTGCTGATGGTTGGTTCCAAAGTTGCTCCTATCTCACTTCTAATACTAAGTAGTTTGGGCGGCTCGGTAGTGATTGGGGAGCTTGGACAGTCCAAATAGTCTGCTAGACCAGTGAAAAGGGGTAATTCTGTAGTTAGATGCTACCATGCCTTCGAGTGCGAATGTCGGACATAACATGGTAAACCCAATGGCCGTATGTTCCCGATCGCTCACGGTCCATTTGCAGTGGTCAAATTTCGATAACGGCTGCCAATAAACCACCACGGTTTACCTATCCAACTACGCCGCTCTGACGTTAATTCCCCACTGAATTGTACGCGTGTCATTATTCAAAGGTTGCCGCTATCAACATAAACGTGGTCCTCGGGAGGTATGTCTGGAAATAATGAACAGTGGGCTAGCTATCTACGGTTTAGCTGACTCGTTAGATAACGGTGCTACTCTCCGAAGCCTCCCAAGCTAAAAAACCTACTTAAATTAGATGGTTCTTCTGCAGTCGAACGCTGGTCCTGTCGGAAAAGATGGCATAAGGCGTCAAGCATGGTACGACATGATATATCATACTGCAAACGTGACGCTCTAGCCGACGGGAGATGAAGGTTTTCCATATATCATCTCACTTCATACGGCCGTAAAGTGAATTTTAAACGGTTTCAATTTCTCGTCCCGTCGCCTACGGTACAGGTCATCAGCATCCCCATATACCGTAAATGGGCACAGGTCTCATATCTACCTAGGTAAATACACAACCGCTATATCTACTTGGGAAATGTTAGGGAGGAAATGGCCTGATCATGCGTCCATAACATTTGTTTGCCATCTACTGGGATTTGTAGATCGAGTGGATGACAAGATCTATTATGTAATATGTATTTTGAAGGGTCGATAGAAGCTATAGCATTGTATTATTATAATTTAATCCCGTAACTCCTCAGTAATGAACATCAGTATGTGGGCTAGAACATTGTCAGACTTTGCGTTGATGTATGATATTTTCTTCGGTACGATACTTTGTTTCATCTACGATAGCTACGGTTGTGTGTACCTTAGCCTACACAGCATCCCACGTCAATTGGGATAATTTATGGACGCGTCCTCATAATTGCGTGTGTTATTGACATTGCTACTTTGTATTTAAGAGGGGTAGAAGGAAAACGTAGCCTGTCTTGCTGTATACTTACGTACTTACTGGCGACCACTGTACTGGCAAGTCACAATGGTAGCTACATATGAAGATGCAAAAGCCAAGTCCCACAAACCAATGTCTCACTGCCGAACTCATACTCCCGAAGACCACACTTATTCCAATTATGGGTGGAGTTGGAGTACCACGGGTTTGCGCTCCTCGGCCCGGCACTAGATTTACCGCGTCCTTGGAAGTTCAGCTTGATACTCCACGATTTAGCGTAGATCATCAGCACCGAAATGGTTGAGGCGCATAACAGGGGGCTTCGGTGGGGGTGTGAATCCTAAGACACGGCATGTACGATGAGAGTCCTAGATGTGCAGCTCCACAGCTCCATAGTAGATATCCAACAGTGACAAGGGCAAATATATGATATACCGTAGTAGAATCATATGGTTGTAGCACGGCACGCAAGACGTTATTAAATCGAAAGGAGGTGGTACGAGATTTGCAGCTGTCAGATATTCCTTGCGCTACGGAGCCGGAAGATATATCTAAGTATGGATATTTCAGCCGGTGACGTTGCAGCTAGGTGTTGGTTCGTGTAGATTGGTGTAGATTTGTGTAGTCTAGCAATGTGTTACCAATGCGATGCTTTCACGCCTCGGCCTCCGAGCACTCGAGCACTAAAATTTGAGGCTGAAAGTTGTAGAACAGAGAAATTGTGTAATGATGAAAGAACCAGCCCAGCTCAGCACCAGTGACTTGAGCCGTTTCCACCGGTGGAGAACATGGGATAGAGTGGAGTCTACGGGCCGGGAAAGTATCAAATTGATCCCAATCTTAGGGAAAGCTAAGCACGTGGTCGCAGGGCATGGCAGGTCCTGGCAGGTCCTGGATAACCCCCCCGATACCCCACACGGGACGGGCCCCCCCACCTTTATTCCTCCTGATACGTAACGGCCGCGGATAGTTGCATCCTAGCGCTCCCGGGTCTCAGCCAACCACGCAGCCCTAGACGACCCGATAGGTTCGGTCCACCGGTATACATAGTACGTCGTTCTTAATAATTTGATTAGTTATCCTTATTTCTATTTCTACACATGCAGATGCCTTCATGAACCTCAATCTTTAACTTTCAATGTTATTGATGTACTGATCAATACTTCAAATGTTGCCCAGCATACGCCACTTTTAACATGGTCAGGGGTATATCACCATTTGCGTTGTCTCGAACAAGTTCTAAAAATTTTGTGGCGCAAGCGCCCAGATTTTTTTTCATTTCGTATTCTCGCGGCATATGACATATCTGGTTACTTAGTATTTCGGACAGCTTAAAGGAATTTTCATTCATGCACTTATCTTTCGGGCGCCGCTTCGATCGTAACATTCTTGCAACGTCAATCGAACATCGCAATCCCGTAACCATGCAAGTACGTTAGCACGATACATCTTAGCTTCGCAGACCATTGCCCTCTGATTTACTTTATCTATGCCAAACCCGATACCGAGCAAGTTAGAATGTATTACGAGCATCGACGTAAATGCCGTTACATTGGCCCTCTTCAAAAACCAGATGTTGAATGATCAATCACACGAGTTGATGGACACACTGCAGAATACATCAACATTCCCGTCGAATATCGTAACTTTATCACATTTTGTGGCATCAAAAACTTGCTATTGGTGTTTTGCTTGGGGGGCGCTGACGGAGGCCATGGCCGAAGCAGATCCGTCATCACGAGGCTTACAGCCGACGCGATAGCTAATGCAATAAGCCCGATTGAGGAGCCCGAGATCTGTGTTGCAACATTGTTCTCTCTCGCTACAGGCTGATATTACACATCCACACTTCGGTCCCATTTATCTCGGTCCTGTCAAAATCCCTCCATTTCAACTCTCATCTACGATGGGAAAATTGGGTCTAATGTGTATTTCCGGGTATATCAGCGTCTCTCGTTAAATTCTTATTCAGACTTCAAAATGAAGTTTCAAGTATGAACTAATGTGCGCGCGCGCCTGTTTAGCATAATATTTCTTCAGATCCATGCCGAATATGTGGGTATGGCGTATAGCGTATGGCGCTGGATAAAATCTGTATGAAAAAAAGTACGGGCTACTACTGTATTATATCACTGAGCCTTGGCCACAGCCCTATCAAGGCAAAGCTAAAAGGAACATCATTCTACGGATATGACATGGATATTTATTAGTTTCAATTTACAATGACCGTGATTCATGCGATTTTGAATGAAAATTGTCCCCATCGTCAGTCTGTCATCGCCATCGCTATGCTACCCAATTTCATAAACTATCCCTAGCCAAGCCAAGTTACCGTTGGATTTTGCTAGAAACAACCGCCGGTTCCGCCATACGATCGTCAGTTCATTATTACAACTTTGCGCGACTTAGTGGCTGCGCCCCACCACGGCTGTCTTAGACATTCCCCAATGCCGTCCTTCTCTCTCTCATGATCCCTGGGAACTATGCCAAATACTCTCATGTGATTTTCTTCAACGCTCGAGATCCTTGTAGTCCGTGATCGGCCACGGACTAGTCTTCTCTTTGTCTCTGCTTAATAGCTAGTGGCCGGGATTGGTACTCCTGGGGTGGCATTCGTCGTCATGACGGTAGGGACCTGAGTCTGATTGACTTTGTACCGCAGTGTCCATTGGTTACCCGTCTCATCCGTGTTGACGATCTCCATGAGCGTGTAGTGTACGACGCCATCTTCGACTCGAGGGACGCATATATCGTGCGAATATCTCGGCGAAGACATCTCGGACGTTGCTCCGTCGACCTCTCGTCCTTCCGCCTGTACGAAGCATTAGTCAACCTAAGCCGATAGTAACCAACGCGATCATCTCCATGCTAGTAACTTACGCAGCAGTTTGCGCAAGGGGAATTGTTCACATAAACCCAATTCGGACAGTTATGGGTATAGAAGTACTTGCATCGGTACTTGTAAAAACCGCCGCTTCCACTCATAATGAAAGGGATTCCGTCTACTACTCGAATAGATAAGTGTTTTAACCTCCAAGGTTAGGTCTTGGTCAAGTCTTGACGACTCAGATGCGAGATAAAGGGTAGGATGAAGGTGGTATAGATGACAGGAGTCATGAGGTTGCTGCCCGCTGGCAGCTAAGCGACGGTGTTTCGACTGACGCCGGACTTACAAAGTCCAAGGCCGTTCGAAATTTCGAAATTTGGTAGGAAGAACCCAAAATGGCTCTTGTGCAAGGATGTCCCCCAAAAGCAAACGGATCTACCCAAGGTAGATGGTGCGGAAGCATCCTTATTTATTTTCCAGGGGTAGGTATCCCACCTGGGCATACTCTACACGGTACGTATCGTGACCTTATATTTATATAGGTATGTAGATATGTAGGTATGTAGGTATATAGGTATAGCAAGCCTTCAATTTTTTACTTCCCTCTTTCAGTTCCTCGAGCATTTTGCCGAGACTGTATACGGTGTCGATGATTCTACACAAGCACGTTTAGATCACAGCAAGACTGAGCAGGGCCGTCATATCAAACCGAAGGACGACAGGCAAGACCTTTTTTTTTTTTTGGTCTCCCGGCGGCACGACCCCTGCAATGCATCATTGAGGACCCTGCGGCAGCAAGGGTCTGGGTGGATCCATTATCTGTTCTGGAAACACACCTTCATTTGATTACAACTGTCTTTCAGCAAATGAAATACATTACGAATGCAGCTGACAGATGGATCTTGTCACATCATATGAGGGGTCATATTGCAGCAGATTTGCGGCGTGTACTCTGGACCATCCTCGTGGAACGGAAGCCGAAGGGGGGGAGGGGAGTTGCGGGCTAAGAAATCATCGGACCATTCCCACTGAGCCGCGCGTATCTTGCTATTGGTATGGGGAAGTAATGAAAATACGACGCTGATAAGAATATCTATTGGTGCAACTCGGATTGAAGAGAGGGCGAATGTCGAAGAGGCACAACTATGTAGGTAGAAAGCAGATAAAATCTGAATTCTGACAGAACATCTCCCCTTTATTTAGCGGTGAACATAGCTACTTATATGTAGGCAGTGCAATGACTGCTTTCCAACGTAGCCACGTCGCCAATCAGTGCTTTTGAGGCAGTTGTATCGTCACACTATGTACCGAACCTGTTGTGATCTCCCACCGTCGGGGGGATCGCAACGGTTTCGGGGACGTGAAGCTTGTTTTCCAGCGCACATTGTTACACTGCGCCCGGAATGAGATGGTGTGGGAAGAAAAAATGCTGCCTAGAGCTTTCCATTTATGATGGTAGGTATCAATATGTGGCATGCAAATATCGGAACCGTCAGACCTTCAATACCCCCAGACAACCTGTCCTATCATATCCTCCCATGCCGTCTTCATGCTGAACCCTGCGTGCTGCCCGGCCACGCTGCCTGCCTCGGACCAATTGTCCACTGCAGAAAGTACATATCCCAGATGAGGCTGAAGGTAGAAACTCATCCTTCTCCATTGGCCGGAAAGTACTCCGCGGGGGATAGCGGCATGAATTAATTAAAAAAAAAATCTCCTTACATTGTCCTACCTTGAGTAGTGAGCATGAGCAGCTTAATAATGATAGGTAGTTCAAGTTACCCAAGCTAGGTAGGTCGTTCGTTCGCTCGTTCGTCCGCGGGCCCTTGCGTTATTGATCGACCCTATGAAGACTCAAGATTCAAGAATGAGAGGGGCCCAAGACTTACATAGCAGCATAGCAAGAGAAGCGCTGCCCAGTTCGGGTAAGACCCTACCTACCTAGGTATTCATGCACACATCGTACCAAGACATGTAGGCTCTATAAGTACGTGCAAAGTTTATGTATGATCATGTACATATGTATATGTATATGTATATGTATATGTATGTAATACATAAAGCATATACTACATATTACATATGTATATATCCCTGCCTCCTTTAATATCCATGTATATACTGTATGTACGTATTATATATAGATGTATGTATGGAAGCCAGGTACGACGACAGGTACGGGAAACATAAATCCTACATATGATCATACTACATAGTACTATACACATATACAGTACGTACACAGTAGTAGGCATCTGGACTGTAAGTACCTTGGTGCTGTTTCTAGGATTGATCCTCCTACATGTAAGACTAAAGCTTCCCGTCATTTCCTGAAGAAGAATACCGGGAGGTCGTCTAGTAAAATCTCCGGAGATAGGGGTGTTCGGGAAAACCTGGCTCGAACAGGGTCCATTCCTAGGGAGGGTCCGCAAAGCCTAAAAAAAATGGAAACCTCATCAGCTAGACCCTTGACGAGACCCTTGACATGAAATCTCGATATATCCCACACCAACATTCTCTCAACCTTTAAAGCCTCCAAGGGGCTCTCCAAAGGACTCCGAAGGATAAGGCAAAGGTTCCCATAATCCACAAAATTGTCAAAAGTCACTGTGTCGCGCCACATATTTCAATTTCTTCTCAGATTTCCCTACCTATCATACCTACTACATGCAGTACTTTGTCAAATGCATGTGATCCTTGTTTCCATCTATCAGAGCCATGATCTACGATGCAGCTTCATCCAAGAACTTTGGCAAAAATTCTGTGGTTGGGACGCATCGCCATTCATTTCATGTCCTTTCATTTCCTTACTTACTATGCCAAACCCATTATATAGCTCCGAGATGACCTGTCTTATTTTTAATAACAGCCGTTTGTTACGAGAGACGTCAACACGCGTCTCGCTTCTCTGATACCCTGTTGTTCGCCGATATATTCCCCTTCCAGCTCACCAGCCTACCAGTAGCATGCTCATAAGCCGACTTTTTAGCTTGGGCCTGGAGTTACACCACCTACGTCGCTCACCTACGTCCGTACGCATGACCTTGCAGCCGGACGTCAATCTCTTACTCTATCAAGCCTTCTCGAACGGCCCATTCTGTGACGAATCCAGGTTACTGGCTTCTTGTATAATGTTACCTTTCAATCCCGCTAGCGTAGCTATTTCTATAGTCTAACAATTATTATCAGAGCAAGCGGCTTGATTCTTATCGTGCCTCACCGGTGGCTTGACATGGGCGTTCGATGGCGAACTTACGATTATTTCACATAGCGTTGTGGCAAAATTCGATAAAGACGGTCGCATCATATGAGGCTCGTGGCCCGCGGAGACGCCATCGGATTTATCATAGAATACAAAGACGCCTCGAAGTACTTAGCATACCAATGCCCTAGCCGATTGGACCGTGGATTTGGTCAGGGTCTCGAGTCGAACCCTCTCTTTAATATATTGTGCATCGCCTTGTGTTGCAGGCCACAACGCAAACGCATCCTATCGTACCCCCCAAGGGCTTCTATATGGAATATACGACATAAACGAAAATCTTGGACTAGGCAGTGGCTCTTTCGCTCGTCAAAAGCCGTGCGGCAGTATTCCTGCGACCAACACTAACAGGTCTCGGCACCGAGAACTGTTGCTTGGCTGTGACCTTCCCTCGACACCGCTTTTGAGACTTGGTTCATATGCCGGTACCTATCCGTGACCCTATGGCTGATTATTCATGCCCGCTGATTCGATCTGCTGGCCGCCCGCGATATATCATCCCGCTTGGTGATCTACCGGCCACCCGTCCCTTCCGTTGTTGGTTGCCGAAGCGAACCGTAAGGCTATTCTCGACCACTTATATTGCTTGTTGGGGCGGATTTGGACGGACTTGGAGACTGACCTTGGCTAGGTAGAGGTATACCGGCCTTTCCACCGTATCTAGACCTCCCTATATCGTGCCCTATTTGCCGACCCGTATACGGGTCATTCCCGGCCCTAGAATCATGTTGTTTATCCTTGCGTCCTGGCCAAACTGGAAACGGATCAGCTTCCACCGTGTCATTCGAACCAATTTTATACCAAGTTTTTTGTTAGCCAGTCTGGATTATTTACGCGACAACGGTGCAGGGTTAAACCTGAGCATTATACGCCCGTCTTTAGTTTGAGAATTCCTAGACTTGTCGATACGTTCAGCCGTTATCGGCACTCCGGGCACATGTCAGTGACAAGATAGGGCGCTGAACGAAACGGGTCGACCCGAGCTGCTGGTTCCATTGCATCACTAATCTATTCACTCCTTGGTAGGTAGCCTTGCTCATTGGGGGTTTCATTATCGTTCCACCAATATGCAATGTGATGCTATCTGATGGTTTGTATTGCATGGTGCCGCGGTCCAAGACAACATATGGATCTACAGCAGGGTCCCTAGTTCGGAAACGGGCGGTACTCCGTGTTGAAGAACAGACAAACGGTTGTAACCTTTTCGTCAACGGAGAGCGTACACTAAGCTTTACATCTGTTGAGTAATATTGACTATGCGACCAACATAATCGGGTACAAGGGGATACCCATCGGTTAGCCGCTTAGTCCTTAGTGAAAATCCACCCTTGCGCTCGAGAATTTCCTCGCGGTGTTGGATATCTTAAACTCAACCCTCGGATCTCTGCGTCCGGGATTCGAAGTTGCCATGTGCGGCCTTTGAACGGCCATGTCATTGGCTAAGGTATTGGAACTTTCATGGGATATTGACACAAGCCATGATGACAACTACCTTAAGACCATGTCTGATGTTCTCAAACTGCCGTGGAACAACAGGATCAAGGAAAACCGCATGAAAATGCCATCACAAGTCCTTGAGGGCCCAGACATAGTAATTCCCGTCGTCCTCGGGAGTCCCTGCAGAAACTTTATAGATGTATCACTGCAGCTTACACAACATTTGTGGCTCCTGGGCGGAATGGCCTTGACTCGGTTCCCATTTGCGGATCCGTTTCGCGGCCCCGAAACCTCAATTCCGTCTGATTACGATCACTACTCCAGGTGAGTTAGGGAACCAATAATCATACCCTACTCCCATGCGATTAATTGAGAATAACAATTCATACTGCAAGGCGCCAAGTGTACTACTTGTTGACTACATTTTCCTGTTATACGATACTCCATATGAAGATAAGCGAACGGCGGCGTATCAACGCACATGTCAGTATGGCTATGCTAACTATGCTGATATCCTCCTGACACTACTATCGGGACCGTAATGATAAGATTGATATCGGGTTTCTACTGGCTGGTCGATAACTTTGTACTTGCAGTAATATCAAGTTTATTGCCTGCGAGATAACTCGCTACAAAAAGGGGGTAAACGCCTATGTATTCCCCTATGGGCTGGCTAGCTGCCTAAACACCATAGACGAGGGCTGGGGGGCCGATATCCAGTGTTCTACAAACTACTCGTACAAACCGACCAACAAATCGACCACACGAATAGCACAACGCGGCCTATAAAGCCCCCGAGGATACGCCTAGTCGTCGATCTTGGCCAGGAGCACATGACAACATTCTTGACATACTACTAGCCGTGACTCTTCAACTACCTATAACGGTGGCAAATTCAGGAAGGCCTTGAATCCTTGAATTACAATGCGACGTTATTTGAGCATCGAGGTAAGATTTGCGGCCTGCGGGAAGACTTGGGCGTCCGAAGCTGTGGCAACTTGACTCCTGTCTTCCACAGTGCCGATATAAAGGACTGGTCATATGAGGACACCGGGGCGATATCCTGTTTAGGAGAGCCTGTATGAATGTATATTGTGTGACGAGATCGTGGCCAAGGCCGACGCGTCGACTCCCATCGGACGAGACGGCCTTGATGCGAGATTGCCCCAGAGGGCTTCGAAGTTGCACAGAGGCTCGTGCGGCTACTCCTCACAAGATCTCCGAGAGGATTCGGTTCCCACGCTGGCGAGTCTACTCTTTCTAAAAGAGGCACTCCGTTGAGCTTCCCATACCCATCACTCATCGCTAAGGCAAATGTCTATCCCGGTTTCTTGATGATATCCTCCTCACCGGTTTGCTTCGGGCTGACAGCCACGGCAGATCCTTGAATTGACGCGGTTGCGTACATCCGCGGCTGGGGCGACTAAGGGGCAACTTCGAGGAGGCGGAGCAACGTTGCTTGAAAGTTGAAGCGGAGCCTTCTCCTTGGTCAACTGAGCCAATGACCTCGAACCGCCGATATGTCTAGAAGCTGTCTGGACTGATCCAGAACAGAGATCACTCGGCAGTCAGAGATCCGTGACGGTCTCGCATTGTCGATTGCTACTATACACGGAAGCTGATGCTTTGCATCCGTTGGCAACGGGAAATGTAGCCGAGATCTACTCGCTCGCCTCCTCACCGCCACCTCCTATCTCTCGCTCGCCTGTGGCCGCAGCATTGTTACACATGTGATAGTTTCACTCTTCTAGTCTTTGTATGCTGGATAGCTGATGACGGCTTTCCATACGTCAATCTCGACCCGGTTCCCCGGACTATCACAATTGATAGCTTAACGCACTGTCACCTCTCATTGACGGCATATGGTCCCCGGGAAATCAAGATAACCAAACATCAAGCATCCATTTATCGCTAAGTACAATAGGTGTATGATCGGGATGGGGCGGGCTGGATGCGCTGCAACTTCTTGTCGAGCGGCGCGAGGTTTTGGTCCTTCCTGTGCAAGTGTGCCGAGATGAATAGGATCTCGCTCGAACCAACACCAGGGTTTGTCTCCCATAGTGAATCTAGCTCTGATATCTGCAAAGCTTGCTTAGGGGCGGCGCCGGAAGAGATCACTTGGAACAATATTGGAACAACAACAACCCGACTTCACGCAGTTCTTGGGTAGAGCAGCTCTCAAAGATTTTATCCCCCTGAGATGTGAGCGAGGACGCTGAAGAGCAGTCCTCACCCTCCCCTTCCCCTTTTCTCTTTTTTGGAGGGTTCTACTTACCTTCGCGCTTTATCCTCTCAGCTATGGTAAGAGTATTATGATCTAGTCACAAGACACCCTGTCGTGCTGACTACATGGCACAAGGTGCTGGCTGCTTCGGTGGTTAGCCTGGAGTCTAGCCTACGAAATGCCTTCTGTGGCGTTGGATTCAGGCGAAGGGTGTCTTAAATATGTGAATACTTAGTCAGACTTTATCAATCCAATATCATTGCTAATTGTAGAAAGACATACAGCGCTTCTGAATTAGATGGGCAGGTGAATCGATTCATGTATCCATGGGGTGGTTTACGAGCTAACCCTGACTTAATTCTCAAAACGAGGAATTGCGATATAGAGGCGAATTTTACGACTAAATTCCACGTTCTAATCATCTTCATTGTAGATTCTTTACGCTTAGCTATACGCTTCCCGACGGTTGAATACGAAAAAGCCACCCCTAGTAGATGTGCGAACAAAGCACTTTTATAGAAGGTGATATAGAAGGTGATATAGAAGGTGATATAGAAGGTGAGAAGTGCTAATCATATTAGCCTCTTAAGCCTCTGAAGCAGTTTTTACAGCGTGGGTATCCGCCCGTCCCACAGGTCATTACTCCCGGCCTGCATACTAGGTAGCCATATTCCAAAATCCAAAAACCCAGAAACTCACCAGCGTCATTTATACATGCATGTACAGCACCAACCCCATCATCACTATTATCCACCACTCCCAACCCGAACCCAACCTCGCCGAAGCCGAAGCCGCGTTCCCGAATCCACGGCCCTGGTACCCAAACGTCACATTCTGCACCACAGCGGGATTATGACAATTGCCGTCCACGATATCCACATTCCGCAGATCGTCCGGCGTCACGAAGAACATATATTGTTTCTGATCGATCCCCTTGAACCCAGACGTATCGTATGGGAATAAGTCAGAGCTATCGGTCGCCGTCGTGTTGCGCAGGAAGATGCACTGCACCTGCCCCGGATAGTCGCGCACTAATGCTGGGTACGCCTTCATGACATCGGAGTTTGAGGTATCGGCGACGAGAACAAATTTTCGTTGGGGATAGGTTTGGAAGATTTTGTCGAGCAGGAAGCGCCGGATGGAGAGCGTGGCGGATACGTCGGAGAAGTTGAGTGGGCGCGTGTCGAAGGAGCCCAGGGGGTAGGTTTTGTATATGAACCTGTGTAGCAGGTATGTTAGCTGGTTGGCGAATATGTGGCGGATAGATAAATGCAGATGCGCCTAGAGGTGTAAGGATCACGAATATGGGACCTACTCCATGTAATTCCGCGTCACTTGCTCTGGCGTCGTCGTGAGATAGTGGAAGTGGAAGTTTGGAATCGTGGCGGACCAGTTTGCGTAAATCTCCGGCATGTTCATCCAGGGAGTAAAGGCGCGAGCAAACGAGTTTAGGAGCCCTTCCTTCGGATCGTAGATCTTGGTTACACGGAGAATGTCGTCGATGTCCGAGATGATGGTGAATCCGGTTGGTGGGACTAGGTATGCCGTCGCGTTTCCAGTATCGGTTCCATTAGCATACATGTTTAATGCTTGTATCGATGACGTTGCGTTGCCGGCGAGTAAGTAGCCGCCATTAGGGCCTGTCGTGTTTTGTAGGGTGATGAAGGCGTCGAAGTCGCCCTGGTCGGTTGTTTCGTAGGGAAGTCTGATCGTTTGCGCACCGCCTTCCTACATGTGGACTGCCGTTAGCCTAGCGATACCCCCAGTCCATCCATATTCAGATTGACTTACAGCATTGACTACACCACCGCTTGCGTCTGGGCGAACATCAACATCATTCACAAAGTTGATGGTGACATTCCGATCTGGTTGCTGGACGACAAATATAGACGCTGTCATATTCCTCGCTTGCCTCTGCTCGGGTAAGGATAATTCATCGATATCTGTACCGATGAGGAACACATTGGCTAAGTCGTCGAGTTTCTCTCGGGAGATATTGGGCTGCTTGTACACATTGCCGTGGACTCGGACGTTCCATCCTTGCTCCGTCCAATTCGCATATGCTCTAAGAGTATTATATATTAGTAGTACTCGAGAAGGTGGCAATTCATTTCGGTGATATCCTTACGGGATATTCAAAACTTGTGTCGGCGTGGCGGCTAGTTCTGAGTCGCTGATGCCGAGGGAGCTTTCTACAGCTTCACCACTAGGAAAGTCCTGGAAGAACTGAGGCACGCCCGATGCTATATAGCTTGAAACGCCGCTCCCAAAACCGTCTATTATGCTATTTATGTAGCTGCCAGGATCGAAATCGCGCTGTACGACTCGATTATTCAGGTCGGGCGCTGGTGTGATCATAGGATGGGATGGCGGCATGGCTACAACTATCCTAGCAGAGAGGAGCTGTAGCCATACTAGCGCGAGACGGGATGAGGAGAGTTCCATTGCGCTTAGGTATCTAGGGTACGGTTAGTCGCGTTCAGCATTTATCATAATAGGTAGCTAGGAGAAGCCTAAGGTCGAGAGCTTTTTGGAGACTGAAGGTGGGCCGGCAACAACGGGATCTAAATTCAAGATTAAATGGCGATCTGAGAATACTGCACGTTAATGACGGCCGACCTCCTTCCTAATAAGTTACCAATCGACCTCATGAATATCTGGGACTGGGTAACCATGCGTTGTTGGATTCTCTAGGGTAATGCCTGGTTTGTCAATGAGAATCCTTTGTTTCCCGGTGGCTTGGCTATGACATCACTTGGGCACAATGTTGCTCCTTGTACCTTGCATGTGCCAGAGTTGAGGTCTCCATTAAATAAACTTAGCGATGGCGGCCGGGGCCGAGTGCTACTGTTCCGCCCCGCTCCTTATACCTAGGTAGTAGGTACGTAGTCGAACATATTTAGAGTGGAGGAAATGTTGTGGCATGTGCTTACATGCCATGTAGTTTTCAAGATTTATGTACATATATGTATCTTCTAGAATCAGCTAGTCGAAGTTCTAAGATTGATTGGGGGGACGGTGGGGGTACAATACAGATGGTACACATCAGACTCTCTGTCTGTCTCCCGAGTCCTGTCCCAATAGCCTATCGCAAGAGTCTATCTCGTCACACCTGGAGTATAAGTGAACATGTTCCAACAATGGTGATAATCGACATATCCTATACCGTGTCGGTTTTCGGGTGATATATTCGTGACTATGGTCGGACCTTATCTTTCTGTCGGCTCGATTCGGCGTTACGCAATACCTAGCTTATGGCATCTATCTCTATCGCCTGTTTGATTGGTTTAATCTATGGATGCTAGTTGTCTCGGCTGGCCAAGGTTCGGTAGATTTGCGAGAAATTCCTTCGATTAGAGGTTGATTTGTTGCTCCATCAACAGTCGAGGACAGACGATAGGGATTATGCTCATAGCCAATGCGACGAAGCTATTCCAAGACTGATCTGAACCAGATAACTGTTCAGTTTCCGGACAAATGTCTTCTGGTGTCTTCGTGAAATCTCATTCGGATCTATTCCATGCCAAGCCTTGTTGATATTATGTCTCGAGGTTGATACTACGTCCAAATCGTGCGTATAGTTCCACCTTCAATTGCGTCATCTCGTCCTTGATTGTACCGAGCTTATCTTCTAATGCTGAAACTTCCTCCTCTACTTGTTCAGTCGATGAAGCCAATAGTTCCTGGGCCTGTGGTAATGGAAGGTGGAAGAAAGCGTCGCCGATTTTGTATCTGTATATTTAGTAACATATTAGCCGCTTCTAATTCATTCTCTTCAAGTCCTGACCAATCATTCCGAATTTCCAATTCCTTTGAATGGAATATACGTGTAGTGGACTTGAGTCTGGGATCATAGGGAGCTTACGGTACTGTGTCGTCCTCGTCCGCCAGCTCTAATTCCATTGTGACATCGTCGAGCTCTTCCTTCTCTTTCTATATAATTGGCTTCTGTCAGTATACGTCATCGCCAAGTTCCTCTAATTATGTCCATATTCGTACGTTCTTAGCTTTGAGCTCATCCTCTATGTCTAGCTCTCGTTGGTGGAGGCGACTGAACTTGTTGATCTTGTCCTGGTCTTCGCGACGGACCTCGACTTCTTCGCCGGCCGCTTCGTCTTCCTTCGTGAGCTAATGAAGGGAAAAGTTGGTAAATTAATCACTAACTTGGCATACGGGGATGATATTGACTCACCATGCGACGATTCATATTGTATTGAATGGAGGACGACCGTTTGTCAGGTTGTTGCAATTCAGGTTTGCTAGTCCTCGAGAGCGCTTGAGCTTTGGAACTTTGGAATACTTTCAAGGTTGGCACTTGAGGTGGGGTTCCGTTATCGATTATGCAATAATCTACATCAAGGAACATGGGACCGTCTCAGAACGAATTAAATGCCTAGAGGGCTTGGTCACATGATCCAAGGATAATGGGAATTCCAAAGGTGCATTCATAACATGCACATATCCCACATATCGTATCTCATATTTGCTTCCATGCAACAATTGTCGTAGCAAAAAAAGATTGTGTCCAGATGGATTTCCTGGGTCCATATCACTCTACATTAATAAAATGTGTACCAATTCATCCATTTCACAAACACCTAGCTGGCAGCTATCACAGTATTTTGGAGGACATATCAATATATACCCAACATGGTTTAGGCACGCTACAGTATATCGGGGCCGGTGCCCATTGGACCAATAGACAAATTTAGGCGTTTTCAAACATTGATGGCCACCTTCATTTTTTCTTTTCGCCTAGTATTTGGTATCTGCTTGTACCTATTTGATATTACCATTACACCACAGACTAGGATATATATTGGTATGGGTTTCTACCACTTGCAAAAGTAATGTGGTGTTGTCTGATTTGGACTCCTCAAATCTGCCTTGAAGCCTTATTTCTTAAGTGACGATGGTTTTCTAGTCTTCGTCTACATATTCACTCTCAGCGCTCTTGATCAATTTCAGGTGCCACTAAAACGCTAGGAGTACTTCGTCCAAGTACCTTCCAAGTTCCCATACATATTGTCAAGGGACTTTCAGCACAAGTGCAAGAACAATATCTAACCAGGCACCCTCGCCATGTCGCTACCATTCATGGACCACGAGCCTGATGGCGACTTCGATGAAGTCGGTATGCGCCCGGTTTTTTACATTGGACAGCATGATACCAAGAGATTGGAGACCCTAACCAATCCGCAATATAGCCAAGTCCTAAACTCTGGTGTAAGTGATTACCGTACAAAATAAACGTTGTCATCCATCAATGATATGGATACTTACAGCCTCGCAGTTTAGTTTTGTTACAACTCCCATCACCAATGGCCACTTCCATGCTCGTGTGCTAGCCCTCTTGAAGGCCAGTTTATTGGATGCCAAAAATAACGAGCAGCCTGGCTCTATCATCGATCCAGTGGTACCACCTCTAACCACCGAAGACACCAACCTCTTTCCAGGCACTTATACCAGTGGACTTGTCGCTTATTCGAGTCCCTGGATCGATTTATGTTCCCCCAATCATGTCATCTCCAGCATCTCGAGGCAAGTTCTAAACCTTGAGGTCTCGTATGCCAACTTCTGCGGCGTCAGGAGCATCATAGTCCCCGGGCCCAGGCAGGACTCTTCGAATACGAGCAACAGCCAAGGCGTGTCACAATATGCGCGAGCTATCCAGGAAGCATTTTCTATCGGCACCCGGGTTAATATCATTATTCATATGCCAATGTATCGCGAACCTGGTTTGGAGGAAAGAGTGCCGCTTTTATCTCAGTTCGATGACAACGCAGACGAGGCGTCTTCTGAAGATCAGGACATCGATCTTTTTAGCTCGTGGGATTCCTGGCACGTTATTCGATCGGTTTGCGAATACGACGCTCGATTATTCGTTGGTATGTATTCTTTCCACCACGCCTACCACCTTCCGCCGCAAATAATGCAATATCTATAAGTGTTATGGTACTAACTGAAGGAACACGAAGCTATCCGAATTCCACGCATACTCCCGGAGAAGGATCTGCAGACAAGATGGTTCTCCGAGCCACTCCAATACTTGACATTTAGCCCACAGACCTTCCTGAGAAACAAAGCTGGTTATCCATCTCTAACCCCGTACCACCAGGACATGATTCTGACTTATATGCGCCTGAAAAATGCGCCATACTTTCTCCTTTGCGATCTTGGCCCAGAGCTACAAGCTGACCCGGAGCCCAGCGGGAAGATTGCGGCAGATTTCCCAACTCTAGCAGAGGCCGCCGCACAACCTACCGCGAGCGGAAGTAATAACAACAATTTCCAAGGAAATAACCCCTACTCGGCGTACCTACGACACCTCGAGAGACAGCAAGAGCCGCTCACTGACCTGGAGCAGAGCACTCTGACCAATTTCCAGGACTGGCTCCAATCACCTCTACAACCACTCTCAGACAACCTTGAGTCGGTCACGTACGAGGTCTTCGAAGGCGACCCGGTCAAGTACTACCAATACGAAATAGCCATCGCAGCAGCACTTAGGGACTGGGCAGCGCAGAACAAACCGGTCTCCTCCAGCGATGGGGTCGTTATCGCTGTTGCGGGGTCTGGCCGCGGACCCCTTGTCACCCGCGCCTTACGTGCTAGCGAGTCTACCGGCGTCCCTGTGCGTGTCTGGGCTGTCGAGAAGAACCCCAACGCCTACGTGTATCTGCTACGACAAAACCAGCTGGAGTGGGGCGGCCGCGTAACAGTTGTCAAGACCGACATGCGCGCATGGAAAGGCCCTCTGCTCTCCTCTGCCATCTCCGCCTCTTCCTCTTCCTCTTCCTCTTCCTCAACCGCCCCTGTGTACGGCAAAGTCGATATCCTAGTATCAGAACTCCTCGGCTCCTTCGGCGACAATGAGCTTAGCCCAGAGTGCCTCGACGGCATCCAACACGTGCTGGCCCCAGGCACCGGCATCTCGATCCCGCAGTCATACACCGCCCATGTCAGCCCCATCGCCACCCCACGTCTGTACGCAGATATCCGCGGCCGCTCCTCCTCTGACGACACCGTATTCGCCACACCCTGGGTAGTGAGGCTATTTGCGCTCGATTTTGTCGCAGCTCGCGGCGTTCCCGACCGTCCTCGCTTCCAGCAGGCGTGGGAGTTTGCGCACCCACTACCGCCGCATGTGTTAGCGGCATCCGAGGCGCGGCGTAAGGGCGGGGTGGCCGGCGGTGGAGGGGGCAGTATGGCCGGCGCAGTCGGCGCGAACGATCATAATGCAAGACACTGTCACCTCACGTTTGTGTGCCGCTCGCGCGGCGTCGTACATGGGCTTGCGGGGTACTTCGAGGCCGTGCTGTATACACCTACCAAGGCGGAAACTGAGACGGAAGAAGGGGAAGATGTGGATGGTGAGGGAAATAGCGAGACGGCCAAGATAGAGTTAAGTACCCTGCCCGAGGAGATCGATCGCAAGAGTAGGGATATGATCTCTTGGTTTCCGATCTTCTTTCCACTCAAGGTATGCTCATTTCCGTCCCGGACGAACCAGTCATGTTCTGCTGTTTTCTTTCTGTACACCTTGTTCCCATTAAACTTTCTTCCGCCTCCTCATATGCTTTTTGTTGCCTACCTGGATAAGATTCGCTTGGACTAGACAAAAGCTAACAGCTACTGCGAAGGAGCCGCTCTACTTCCCGCCGGATACCGAGCTGGAAGTCAACATGTGGCGACAGACGGATGATGCGAGGGTCTGGTATGAGTGGATGGTCGAGGCGTACATGTGGGTTGGGCCGTCGCAACGAGTCAAAGTCGGTGGTTCGGACCTATGTAGTAGCCGAAAAGTGGCATGTCTGCTGTGATTAGGTGGAATGGCTACTGGTTATACATGTAGGTCACGGTGTTGTCCTACTTTAGGAGATGGGAGAGGAAAGGAAAGGGATGGGAGAAAAAGCATTTGCATTTTTCTTTGGTCAAGACTCCGCCTTGCTCATACGGCTCTGTTCTAATCGAGATCTTCGATATGGCGGTTGGGCCTTTTGTACGCCTTCATCAATGAAAACATCTGCCCTGACTATACGATAAAAACTTTCCCCTACTCTCGATCTTTTCCCTGGTCGGGCGGTTCGCTGCATATGAAGAGTATCGCGGTTGTAGACAGATCTCGAGGCTTGCCTATTATCATAGAATTCCCTTTCATACCCTGCCTTTTGTTCGTCTTCTGCGGTCCTGTGCCTCGTTTCGGGGTATGACATCTGCCGCCTTCTAGTCCAACTTCCCTTGATATTTATCCACCCATCTTCACATCGCCATTCTCGCCTTGGTCTGCTGCTTTGATCCATAATACGTTGTTACACCTGTATATCCGCAACATGTTAGCCAGTTCTCCGGCGACACAGCGTCGTTCTATCCCATCGAATAGTATGCCGAATTCTCTCCTTCCCATAAAGACAGGTTTGTAGAATAAAGAGGCTGGGGGAACAAAACGACGTACCGGATCAGGATTTGCCCCAAGTCGCTCGTGAACTTCTGGTCAATGAATTCTTGTGCGTTGGTGAGTTGGATGTTCATGTAGCTGTCGGAGCTGACGAGACGGCCACGATACTCGGTCTCGCCCCACTTTAGGCGCACTACAATGTCCTTGTTGACACTATTCATCACTGTTAGTCATATGGTATCTTGATCTAGATTGCTTCTTGGCTGGAGTGTCGCGTGGGAGGGAGGATTGGGGGACGTACAGTTCTTGCAGCATGGGCCGCGGGTTTATAGGCACGAACTATATTTTAGTTAGCTATTGCGGGTAGTAGCTAGAATATTATATGCGAATAGGTATTCAGGGGGGTTGACATACACTCATGGTGGGCAGAGGAGGAGGAGCAGGTATAAGTTATCGTGGTGAATTGTCTAGGTTACTGTTCATTATTCGTCGCGTTGGGATTCGAGGTTAGAACTTATTAGAGGTCTAGCCTTGCAAATTATACCTTGGATTTTTGAGCTCCAGGGCTGCACAGTGCTGCACAGCGCCGCTAAATGCTTAAGCTCCAGTTTATTTTGCTAGCCTAATGGGGTTTCATTGCTTGGACATTCATTTAATAGGTACATAGCACAAAGAGATGAATATGAATATCTACATGTGTACGTGTAAAGTATGTATGGAGGTAGGCTTTATGCATGCTTCGGGGCGTTGCATCTAACGTCCCCTCCTGAATCCATATGGATCTTAGTTCCATGCAACGGTATATCTACATAGTAGTCCAAATGGTTCATAATTCAGATGGATGTATAAGAATTGTCAAGAGAACCTGATTAAATTGGGCCGGTAACAAATCGATTCTCCTGTCTGAATATCTAACCCCCCAACACTTATGTAGGATACCTAGTTAGAACTATCAATAATCAAGCTCGTTTAATCTCCCACTTCAAATCCTTAATGGAGACCTCGTCATTCGCTTTCTCGTCATAGTCATACCATTCACCTTCTTGTAGGTCAATTCCCTCAAACTTGGTGTTGGACTCTATACCATCTGCTAACCATTCTCCCTGATCCCAAGTTTAGCCAAGAACGGAATATATAATCTAGAGGGTTGTAAGATTCGCCTACCTCTGGAGTGAAGGATGTAAACTCTAAGCCTCGGCAGTCAAACTCGATGATCGATTGCTGTTTCGCCGGCTCACCCTGAGTATATGGCTTGGGAGATGTCTTGATCGAACAAGAAGACTCTCGCTTCGCGCTAAGTATTAGAAACATATACAGCCTTCATTTACCGCAATGGAGGAAGTCGATAGCAGACCAACCTTGCAGTTTTTGCACCTCCATACAAAGTTCGCCTCTCCTCGACTGCCGCTTAGCTCGTTTGTCTCCTACAGTTACCGGTCAGTGATGAATGGTTTCCCTTTTAATTGATACGTTCGCTATAGGTTGGGAAAATCTTACGAATCTGCTGACGGCGACTGGATTACCGTGGGTCTCTCGACATGAGGTACACTGGACTGTAAAGGTATACCAGAATGGACTCTCAGCGGTATCCTTGGGTCGCAGATCAGTAACCCTATAAATGTCTGATCAGTTCACTTCAAAATAACTTATTTTACATATACTCCTTACATACCCGTTCAACTCCGCCGTTAGTGTAAGCGCAAACATATCGAACTTATTTTTTTTTTGGCCGGGGTGGATGTTTAGTGACTTCAACGTAAACGGACTGAAGCTGAAGTGATTGAGCCTCAATCAATCGATGGGTATCTTCTAGGAAGAAATGCATTGATCGAGTTTGGCTGAGGGAATATGCATCTATGGGGATTATAACTGAAGTGCTAGATCATTGATGTATGGGACAATGACGCCACAACGCCGAGTTGCTTGATTGATCATTGATGCCACACCCAATGCAAGTGCTAGGATTACATAGTAGCTATACGTACCGAAGTACCTCTGATCAACCCACCTTTCAAATGTTTCCGATTAGCTTCTGCGCTTCATCCACCAAACTAATACAACATCGAACCATCACGTCGTCAAATTCATTCGAAGAGCCTTTTTCGGCTATAGGCAACAATACCGATATAGTTCTTCGATTGCCAATTTACCTCCAAAATACCCTGGCGACATGCCTTAGCTATGCACTCTCTATGGGCGAGGGCCGCACAGGCGCAGTCTTCGTGCCGATGTCGAATCTGCCTCCATTCCGGTCGCACCATAATACGACGATCCACGAATGCCGCTTCGAGACGGAAAGTAACAGCTGCCGATATATTCACCGCTTGCTACACCACTATACTCGGTACCGCCACCGTCCTCGATGCCGCTAGGAAGGATGCTAGGAAAAAAGACCTAGATGAGAAGTTGGAAAAGGCTAGAGCCGCATTGAGCACTTTAAGTATTCAAGACTCGCCTGGCCAACAAGGTACGGTGAATAACGATGCCGATCCCAGCGTCGCAGATACTTCACAAAATCGAATTCACAGATCGAGCGGAAATGAGTCAAACGCTGCCAACGTGACCAAGGCACTATTTCAGGAATTGGGCCCCATATACGGAATCACCCCTCGGCCATTGCCACGCCCGCTATGGATACAATCCCAATTGGAGTGGGCAGAAGTCGAATCCGCCATTGTTGCGGAAGAGCGAGACCCAGGATACGTGCTCAGAGAGCCGATATCTTCCCGGCAAATGCAGAGAACAACAGACACAGTCTTAGATCTAATAAATCAGCTGATGTGGAAACAGCAAATATCTGAGAGTACACGGAGCCAAGATGTGCTTATGATGAATGGCGAACACTCTGGATCTAGGGATATAGTTTGGGAAGAGCTTGAGGATGCGCTGCGTTCGCCGCATTATGGCTATTACTACCACCCTTCCGATGACGCAGTAGATGCGGTGAAGGCCAGGTCCTATCTTGGGAAGTCCATACGGCGCATCTTTAATCAAGCTGCTAGCTCTACAGAGATTGTGGCTAGGATATGTTACGATATGCTAACCTGCAGTGTACCTCCGACTATTCACACCTATAACACTCTCATTGCCGGCTTCAACCGCATCCAACGTCCTGACCTAGCCCAGACTGTCATCGATTCCTACATCCACAGGACGACTTGGCCCGCCACCCAGCAGACCATCGTATGCCTACTCAATCATTACCGGGGAACCAATCAGGTGGATGGTCTGCGAGACGTCATTCAGCGAATGAGAGGCGTCAAAGACGATGGCCTCCATTTTCGAATCATCAGCAAAGACACCGTCCGCTCGAGATCCTGGCTAGATTGGGCTGAAAAGAACTGCGCCTCGCGTAAACATACTTTCGTACAGAGAGCGTACCGTACCGACGACGTGTTCAACAGCCTCATCAAAGCCTGGCTTTATTGTGGAGAGCTAGGTAATGCAAGTATGGCTCTCATAGCTTGCCTACGCAATGGGGGCTCCGTCACTATCCAAACACTTCAAGAACTGTTCACGGCTTGCATAACAACGGTTGATTTCCCGGCAGCGCGGCGGCTAGTAAAGGGGTTCGCCAAAAATATACGGGAATTTGTGAATCTTCTCCATAAGGTTGTTCGCCAAGAATCAATAGGCACCTCCCGTCAAGTCGTGCTAAATGTGTTACAATTACTGGATATGTGCCACCCCCCTCCCAACAAAATATTTTCAACGGACCTGAAGACCTATGATAAGACGCTGCGACGACTTAGGTCTTTCGTCAACACCACTCGACTCGAACTTGAGGTGCGAGAAACTGCGTATTTATGCGAGGTGACGCTCAAGGAGGTCAATTCGTTTGGTCCCTTGATCAATAGGCTCAATAGAGCCATCGCCAATATAGATTCTGCTCAGCGAAGTAGGTCGAAGTGTACAGAAGCGTACGTTAAATTTAACAGATTGGCTATACTCGCTTCAGTCGACAGAAGCTACCAGAAACTAGAGGCTGGAATCAAGGTCACAACGGCTCTAGTGACAGCCGCCATTCTCAAGATCAAGACGGGCTACGACTTTGATCCATCGGGGCTCCTTAACTCCAATCAACCTATGAATTATCGCCAGAAAAACCACCATGACTCTCTTATCAATGCTCTTCAAAGTATTCAGGTTCGAGGAGGAGCGATGACACAGAGAGATATTAAGTCACAGCTTCTACAGCGCCTACCCGATCCCATACTAGCTGGGAGGCTAAAAGAGTCCGGCAATATAGAGAATCTCAGTATACGAACGTTGATCTCCTTTTACACGCCAACTCCTATCCGCGTCAAGTCGCAGGATTGTGATTGCAGCGACTCGATAAGTCAGCTGGAGCAGGAATTGGCCAGTATCGAAGACACCACCAGAGTTATTCTATTTTCATACCTCAATTGCGACAGGCAGAGGCATCTTAGACACCAGTACTCGGACTGGTACCAGATGCCTCTTGAGCCCCTCGTCAAATATCACATGCGGAGACGGCGAAAAGCTATCAATGAGGTTTCTGCTAGTATAGATCTCAAGCAAACAGACGTTGTAGAATCACGCGACCACAAAAGCCCCGCATTAAGGGCTGTCGAGGAACCATGGAACGCGCTCGAAGATGCAGTAGCGGATGACATGGCTTCGAAAAGACGTGCAGCCAACCTCGCAGATATCGAAAGGGGTTTGCGTTTAGGCCGGCCGATCCCCAAGTTTCGCTCGGCGAACCCATCCGTGTTACGTGACGAAGATGTGCATCTTCCCCTCGTCGCGTTAGGATAGTTGGGTAAGGAATCAAGTCAGCAGCGGGGTGAAGATGAGATATGCCCTGCAGGATCGAGTAGAGGGTCCAATTGGATCCAGAGAAGCTTGGCAAAGGGCCAAGGGGAAGGACCCGGGCCAAGCCTTTTCTTCTTCCCTTGTATACCTAGGTATATACCTCATGTATAATTCAGTACATACCTAGACTGCCGGTATATAAGCTGCAGAGATGGCAGCTATGTGTATACCTGCAGTTCTGGTATCAGAAACCGAATGGTGCACTATTAGAAGTATCCCACAAGACCCAAAGATCGTCACGAAATCCAGAGTGCGTCATTCTTGTTAGATACTCTAGAGACTAGGGGTAGGTAACCTTTTCTCAGTGCGGCATATCTGATCTCCTTCGTAGTTGGTTTAGCGTAGCTGCATATGTCAAAAGGCTTATTGGCATGCAGGTCTGAGGGATTATCTTTGCAAGATAGGCGCATATGTAGATATTATCCTAGATAGAGTGCACGGGAGAACATGACGCATCGCACGGCGTCCTACCGAATGCATCCATAACTGCCTCCGAGGTATAATACATGGATGGATATACGCCGATATGATGAATGATACAAACTATGACACTCTTACAGCATGGGGCTCCCGTGGATCTTGTTCCCTACGTTAGATGCGGCCGAAACAGCTTTGGCAGATGTCTACCACATGACAAAAAGGTGGGAAGAGATGCCGGATAGAAATTATTAAAGTTGGCCTGACAGGAAACGACGCCAATGATGGCACTCAATGCACAATGTTTAACCTTGGAAGCTTCAAAGTTTATCTACATACAGTACCCGATATATAGTACTACCTAGGTATCAATGTAGCTGGAGTGCTCTGTAAACTTCTTAAAGGGTTACACTTAGGGTAACGAGCGGGTTCTAAGGTTGGTGGGTGTCTCTCGTAGTCTGGTCCGGACAACCAATCAGAATTCGGAATCTACATCACGACTCTCCATGGAAAGGATCTACTGGCCCCCCTTGAGATTCCACACTTTACCTAGTACATACATGTACGTACATAGCTCCATAGCTCCACGAACCAGAACCAACAAGGAATAAAAAAAACTCTCAATGGTTTTAACCTCACCGCTCGGGAACGTAGAAAAGCGGAGCGGACCTTGGATGAATTTTTTTAATCTCTGAGTCCGTACTGCGTCACTAGCTGACGGCACAAAGCTCTCTAATTGCTAGTTGAATGATGGAGCTACGTAGTGCCAAGTTAAGGGGTTCAGGGGATCCAAGGTGACCCAGCTACATTCCTGATGGGCTGATGTCTATTATGGATTATTATGGATTGCATATGCTTTCCAAGCTGCTGCCCCAGATTTCTGTCACTTCCATCCATGGATATCACAAATCATAAATGTCACAAATACCACAAACATATTAGCTTAGGTACATTCATGGATGCATCCATACACCGGTAGCAGCCTGCCTCACGGTGTGAAAGTCTATTAAAAATAGCTCCCGTCCTTACCTACCTACCTAGCTACCTAGGTGGACTCTCTCATCTTTGTTTCTCCCATACTTCTACTCGTCACTTTCCTACGCGAGCAAAGTTATCTTCTTCGTTCCCAAGTCTGATCAACGTCAATGGCCTCGAATATCTGCCCGTGGCAGCAAAAGACTCAGTCGACCGCCTATTCGTGATATCTACCGAATGCACCATATCGTTCATACCAATTCCAAGTAATCTAGTGAATAGTAAACTCGCATCATTGTTTGCTATATTAGCTATACCCAAAAAGTAGTTATCACTACTAGCTACGTGGAAACTCGAGTCACTAAGTGCAGTGTGAAAGCTTTGACTATATCAAACAGTGTCAAATTCATTGTCTTGCAACACGCCAGTCCCGACGCCCTGTTGGTCATACATGTGTGGTCGCTCTTTTGGCACATACTTAAGCCGCATTTCACCTCGATCCGGTTGAAACTCTTATTTCGCGACCTCAACCTAACCTCCGTCGTGGACATATAAACTCTGGGCGAAAAGTGCAAAAATGAAGTTCGGTAGAAAGTAAGGCCCACTACCATGCTCAATTCCTCGTTATGGTAACTCACAAGTTTGCTAGCTTACCTCGGAACCAAGTCCCCGAATGGGCATCGTCGTATATCGATTACAAAGGCCTCAAGAAATTGATCAAGGCCGCCACAAAGACTGCGAATGCGGGAGAAGAAGTTGATTTAGCAGGTGGGCTGATTTCTCGACGTTGCGTCGATACCATTTATATCCCCTAACCTGATCCCCAACAGAGTTCTTCTTCGCTCTGGACCGTAATCTCGAGGATGTCGATTCCTTCTATAATAAGAAGTTCGCCGAAGCTCACCGCCGTATCAAATTATTCGAAGATAGATACGGCGGGAGTCCTGATGTTGTTGCGGACCTAGACGACCAAGAGAACGAGGAGCTCATGGGAGCTCTGCTTGAGCTACGGAACCAGCTAAGGAATCTTCAATGGTTTGGCGAAATCAACCGCAGAGGATTCGTCAAGATCACCAAGAAGTTGGACAAGAAAGTGCCCAATACAACTACCCAGCAACGATACATCACGACCAAAGTCGATCCCAAGCCATTTGCAAAGGACACTACTATCGTACGACTAGTTAATGAGATCAATAAATGGCTGTCAGCACTGGGTGAGGCGCAGGATTTCGATGACGCCAAGTCGGACAAGTCCGCGCGCTCAGTACGCTCGCTTGGAAGAGTGACCGCTAAGGCCATGCTGAACATCCCGCAAGCCGTCCTCGATAAGCTAGACGCGACAATTCGCCAGGATGATGCCGCAGCGTTGCAGGATATCTTAAAGAGCGAGAACCTGGTAACGTCTGAACAAGCTTCTCAGGAACTGCTACTTAATCTCCTTCAACGTTCTATCTCCGCCCGATCGAGGGCTTGTATGAAATATCTCCTACAGCAAACTAAGACTTTAGACGAACCCGGCGACCTCAATGAGCGTAATTGCATCCATCGCTTGGTTATTCATATCGGGCGGAATAAGTCGTCTCCAACGAGCGATCTGGAGCCCAATGCGGTTTCACTTCCAATCCGATCCCACTACAATAACCATTATGTTGCGCCAGCGCAGGCCAATGGTTCGAACACGGCACGGTCGGCGAATGGCAATGGCTCTAGCTTGCAACCCCTAACCAAAAAGGACGAGACGGTCCAAGTCTTGTGCTATCTTCTCGATTGTCTCGAGGAAGGTCAACGGCAAGCGTTGGCGGCCAAAGACGCTCTAGGCCGTATCCCTCTCCATTACGCAGCTCTATTCGGTTCCGTCGTCCTCTGCCAGATAATTATGGCAAAAATGCAGGAATGGGGGCAATTCAATGTAGAGGATGGGATTGATGCGCCCAAGTGGCAAGACAAAGAGGGTTATGCACCGCTTCATCTTGCTGTTATCGGTGGTCACCCTTTGACTACGAAGTGCCTTCTCCAGGGAGAGAACTGGCAAGGTCCAACACATAAAGAGGGAACCGGAAGGAAACCAGTATCGAAGTCTAGTGCCGTGTTGGCATTGGCCACGAAATCGAATTTCGTGTACATCGTACGAATGCTTGTAGAAGCCGGAGTAGATATCAATTGGCAAGACGATACAGGGGAAACAGCGCTACACATCGCCGCTAGGTTCGGACATGTGGAATGTGCTAAGATCCTACTAGAGGGTTTACCAGACCAAAAGGCCAACCTGGAATTAACAGAGAAGTCGTTCGCATGGTCTCCCTTGCACATATCAGCCGTTGATGGACACCTCCCGGTGGCGCAACTTCTGGTGGAAGCCGGAGCTGAAGTCGACAGGATGGACTCATTCGGATGGACAGCGAAGGAGCACGCAGCTTTACGAGGACACCTAGATATAGCAAATCTACTCGCGAAGCATACCGTTAATTCGCCGTCGACTAATAGCGTCGAGGAAGCCCCAACGCCCTCCTCTGTCCAAGCTTCGCCCCCAGAGACATCCTCTCTCGAAGATCGAAGATCAGATGGGTCTACTCGAATCACGGAGCCGATCAAGTCTTTCGGTCATCGCTATCTAAAAGATAGCAGCCTCGTGATGGTGAGCCTAGGCTCTATGGACATGCGGAAGAACATCGAGGCCGTTAAACTCGACCGTGTTCCCCTAACATCAGCGCATACCAATCAACTTGACACCGCGCTGTCTATTGTAGTGTCGGCGCAAGGTGCACAGGGTGAGCCCACTATCATTGATCTACCGATTCAGGAGAATATCTCTACGGAGCCAATCTTGTTCACTACCACGGACATCTCCAACGTGAGAATGCTCTTCGACATTGTGCCAACCTACTCTGGAAATGAGAAGAATAAGGTGGGCCGCGCGGTAGCGCTCTTGTCTTCAGTCCGTCCGTCGATTGGAGCAAAACGGATGAACCTCCAGGGCGATGTCTGCGTGCCAATCATGGGTGCCAACTTCGAGGTCATCGGCGCCGTTAATTTCAACTTTCTTATTATCACGCCATTCTCACATCCTAATATGGAAATCACTTCCCAGCAGACATACTGGAAGAAGTTATCCTCTACTATGGTTTTCGGTCACCGCGGTCTTGGCAAGAACTTCCTCGGGAACAAGTCACTCCAGTTGGGTGAGAATACGGTATCATCGTTCATCGCTGCAGCCAATCTCGGAGCTCACTATGTCGAGTTTGACGTACAGCTAACCAAGGACCACGTTCCCGTCATCTATCACGATTTCTTAGTGAGCGAGACCGGTATAGATGCACCAGTACACACTTTGACTCTGGAACAATTTCTACACATCAACAACGAATCGCAGCCGAGGTCTGGAAGAGAGTCACCCAAAAGGAAGATAACGGATGCTGGCGGGAACGGCGCAAAGGAGCCCGGATCTCGACAAAGATCACTCTCGATGGACCTAGCCAAGGGTGTTAAGGACAACTTGGACGACCGCATGAAGTACACACTAAATTTCAAGCAGAAGGGTTACAAGGCCAACACACGCGGAAATTTCATCCAAGCGCCATTTACTACGCTAGAAGAGCTCTTCAAGAAAATTCCCGAGAACGTCGGGTTCAATATCGAAATGAAGTACCCGATGCTGCTAGAGAGCGAGAAGGAAGACATGGATACCTACGCCATCGAACTCAACTCGTTCTGCGATACGGTGCTCTCCAAGGTGTACGACCTAGGGAAGAACCGCCATATCATTTTTAGTTCTTTCAACCCCGATATCTGCCTCTGCCTCAGCTTTAAACAGCCCAGTATCCCGATCTTGTTCCTGACCGATGCGGGTATCGACGAGGTCAGCGATATTCGTGCCAGTAGTCTCCAGGAGGCAATCCGGTTCGCGAGCCGCTGGAATTTATTGGGCATCGTGAGTAATGCCGAGCCGTTCGTAAATTCCCCGAGGTTGGTCAAGGTCGTCAAGCAGACGGGGCTCGTATGTGTAAGTTATGGGACTCAGAACAACGACCCTACTCTAGTACAGGTAAGTCGCCCTACACTTTTCTTTCTGTTGTTATTCTTTGATTGTATTTGAAACTGATTGATATATTTTCGGAATAGCGCCAAGTCAAGGAAGGTATTGATGCGGTGATTGTAGACAATGTACTTGCGATTCGTCGGGGGTTGACTAAGGATGATTGAGTGCTTGGGAAGAGAGAGCAGAGACTTGAAACTCTTTGAGTAATACATATCGAGTAGGTGCTACGTAGTAAGTAGTATGTCTGCTACCCCTCTACGAAATACCTAGCAGTTATTATCAATAGCATTATCCTACCAATATGTTAATATGTGTTCATCGTTTATGTGAAGCTGTATCTTGACTTATATCCGATATCTCCACAACAATCCCAACAAAGGTGACGACATTTACTGTAAGAATAAGATAACCGAGATGATGAGATCGATAGTGTTTTATCCATTATTGAGCAAATTGTTGACTAAATAATGCAATAAAGCATAAGATCCATGGATATCCTGCAATCCGGGTCTAGACTTTCGCCGAAGACCGGCCGATTGTAAGTGGACGCCAGGCCAAGCAGGGAAAGGTACCTAAGTAAGTAAGTAAGTACCTAAGTAAGAAAGGTAAGGACAGCGGACCGACTGCTCAGCACCTGCCGGTGATCACATCACCAATGAGCCATTGGCCAAACCAAACTGAGAAGTGAGAACTGGAAACTAGAAACCTCTCAAAAGATTCGCCGCCAATTTTCATCATTTTATCCTTTCCTCTTTTTCCTTGAGGTTCTAGTAACCACCAAAGCTTCTCTCTCAATTCCAAAATCTAAGAGGAGAATGCGGCATCCTCCTTAGTCGCCAATTATAAGCTGGCTGCTCTTTTCTTTTTCTCATATTCATTTCTATCTTACGGTTGGACGGTGATTGAAAGCTGTAATTCCATCTGAGACTATCTTTCAACAACCCCCTCGTCTCTTTCTTTAACGTCACCACCGTATCTAGTACATATACGCGTGTTTCTTCTTTTCTCGGACAGGTCCATGCGAAAATCATCGCCCCGCCACGGCTGACTGATAATACGCGCATCCAAGGCAAGTCGCCATGGCGTTTCAAACGTCAGCAGCTCTCCCGAGCATTGCCGCGGCGACTACGGATTTATGGCCCTCAATCATGAGTACTCTAGCAATCCCATTTCGAGTGCCCTCTCTACCTCCGCTCAATCCCAAATTGCCTCGAGTCCAGAAGATCGAATCGAAGTCTCAGCAGACAACTACCCAACCGAGGCTTTCTCAAACTTCTCCGAGACTTGAGCTCCCCGAGTTCCTTCGAGACGCTCGATATGACGCAAGCCTCGTGCCTACTTCTCCCGCGAAGAACATCTCCACTCCTTTCGATATTCGATCCTCAATATCGAGTATGCAACGTACTGCCATCCTCGCGGCGAACCCGGTGGTGCACCGCCTGTACCCTCGACCTCTGCCGCTCCGAACCATGTCTACCTCAGCCTCCCCCCGTGTATTCCCAAGCCCGCTAGCGAGGATGACCATGTCCCAACGAAGGTCTTTTCAGACTGGCGGATTGTCTAGGAATCTGCTCGCTCATATGGAAGAATCTGCCAACAGGAATCCTTCCAGCGCCACCGCCCAGAACGCATTCTACCAGGCGCTCCTGAGAGCAAATATGCCCGCTATCATCGTCGAGAGATATCAGACCGGTCGTTTTGCGACAAATGCTGCCGCCACCGAAGCGTACCACAAGGCGCTGAGTATGCTAACCCCGAACGGCGCTCAGGGAATGCCAGATGAAGATATCAACCATACCGTCAAGAATCTACCCGGAGATTTGACTCCCACGCAAGTGCAAGCCGTCACTCAAGCTCTGGCTGCTCGGTCGCGTGGTGGGAACCTAGCGGTTTCCAAGACTAGTGGCGCGACTGGTGCTAAAGATGGTCCTCTCCATGTTGTCGTCGACGAGACTATCGGTGGTAGCGTTTTCCGTTGGGTCAAATTTCTTCTATGGTTCTGTCTCTTTACATATCTCAGCCTGGTAGTTGTGACCATGCTCATTGAGGCCCTGAGTGTTCTGAAACGACCCGGTGGGAGAGTCGACAGCGAAGTCAAGCCCGAAATCCAGAAAACCCGATTCTCGGATGTGCACGGTGCCGACGAGGCCAAGGAAGAGTTACAGGAAATGGTCGAGTTCCTGCGCAACCCCGAAAAGTTCTCTCAGTTAGGTGGCAAACTACCGAAGGGTATTCTGTTGGTTGGGCCTCCTGGTACCGGAAAGACGCTCCTCGCCAGGGCCGTCGCAGGTGAAGCTGGTGTCCCGTTCTTCTACATGTCTGGTAGCGAATTCGACGAGGTTTACGTTGGCGTCGGCGCCAAACGAGTTCGAGACTTGTTTGCTGCAGCCAAGGCTAAGTCACCCGCCATCGTCTTCATCGATGAGCTCGACGCCATCGGAGGTCGCCGTAACGCTCGCGACGCCGCGTATGTGAAGCAGACCCTAAATCAACTTCTGACCGAGCTCGACGGATTCGACCAGACCAGCAGCGTCATTATCATTGGCGCGACCAACTTCCCAGAGTTGCTTGACAAGGCTCTCACGCGGCCTGGTCGTTTTGATCGTCACGTCACCGTCGACTTACCCGATGTTCGCGGCCGTCTAGCTATCCTCAAGCACCACTCCAAGAAGATCAAGGCAGCCAAAGACGTCGACCTCCAGGCTATCGCCCTGGGCACTTCAGGCCTCTCTGGGGCCGAACTCGAAAATATCGTCAACCAGGCCGCCGTTCACGCCAGTAAAGCAAAGGCTTCCTCCGTGAGGAAAGAGGACTTCGATTGGGCCAAAGACAGAGTTATCATGGGCGCTGAGCGAAAGACCATGGTCATCAGTGCCGAAGAGAAGGAAATGACGGCTTACCACGAGGCTGGGCACGCACTCGTCAACCTACTGACCAAGGGTTCCGGCTCAAGCTTGTACAAGGTCACCGTCCTCCCTCGTGCATCGTCGCTAGGTCATACAGCGTCTCTTCCGGAAATGGATAAATATTCCTACACCATAAGCAATTATCTAGCCCGTATAGACATGTGTCTAGGTGGTAAACTCGCGGAGGAGATCGTGTACGGAGTCAACTCAGTCACTAGCGGCGCTTCGTCGGTAAGAACCCTTCCTCTCCGATATCCCTATTGGTCTAAGTATAATTTTTTTGCTAACCATCATAATTCATCATATAGGATCTTCAAATGGCCACCGCTGTTGCCTTCGATATGGTTGCCAGCCTAGGCATGTCGTCCAAGCTCGGCAACATGGAGTACCGCAGCCGATACGAGACTCTCAGCTCCGAGACGCGTGCCCAGGTTGAGTCTGAGGTTCAGCGCACCCTGAACGAGGCCTATGAGCGCGCGCGCAAGCTGCTCACAGACCACCGCAAGGAACTCGACTTGCTTGCAAAGGCTCTTGTGCAGTACGAGACCTTGAGTAAAGAAGAGGTCGAAAAGGTCATCCGCGGCGAGCCCTTGCCGGGACGCATCGCCGTTCCGAAAGGCCCCATGACAGTGCCCTCGTCCGCGAAACCACCGGCGCCGGGTGAACTGGCACCGCCCGCGCCTGGAGCCGGGGCAGGAGGCAATAGCGGACAACCTCCACCACCTGTGCCTCCGGCGCCTGGCGGGCTCACGCCGTCTACTAAGAGCTGAGTTCGCGAAAAAGGATGGATAGCTAGGGTAGTAATTGAGTTATCTGTTCCGAATGCATTCGCGTACAAATCAACACCACTACATCCCGTTATAAGAACCCGAAGGTGAAGCCTCAGAAGGCTATACTTTTACTATCAAGTATCATATTAACGAAGCGTTGGGCTTGAGGTAGGGGAATTACGCCTGGTGTTTTCACCGCGTGAGTAACAAAGCGCAGAGGGATAAGAATTGGGGTATGGATATGGATAAGGGGATTGTGGGAAGGAGGTGAGGAAAAATATTGAATGGCGCTATAGCGTATCTGCCTCCCTGCTAGGCACCTAACTGTCCACATACCGAGATGTCTTGGGTGGGCGTGGAAGGGGGATCAAAATTAGAAAGGGAAAACTGTATCTTCGGAAGTAGTGAACGGACGGATAGATACAAGAGCGTGTGTAAATAAGGAAGAGGCAGCGAAGGTCACTAGTACAACGTCGTTGTGAGAGTACGTACTATGCCGCCGCTGCTACTCACTCCTATCGCTACTTCTACTGCTGCTAGTGGTGGTACGCCTACCTCTAGTTCTACTTCTACCACCGGCGCTCCTTTTCCTACCTGCCTTTTCCGCGGAAATGGATGCTCATCAATAGGATTTATGACATGTAGATAGACATCCAGATGGCTCATCCCCGACTACTACCCTATATGTATTCATTGCATAGTGATGTGTGTATATCCCTACAGTCAATCGGATTGAGCATCAAGGTGTAAGTAAGCTAGTGGCTTTAACTAGATGATTATATGACTTGATATTAAGGTAAAGATATAAGGTGTGAAGTGATATGGGGTGGAAGAATCGCGGGTGATAGTGCGCTGGGGCTAGATTAATTATGGGTGAAGCAGTCGAATGCCTTTATACTACCCATATATACATGATGGGAGCGAATGAATTAAACATGTTAATGACAACATCTCACATACTCTGCTATAACCATACGTACTAGTAAACGAATAGGGTGCCTACCTACAGCTGATATAGGTAGTAGCCGAGTAGGGAGACAGGATACAACAACCTATCTATATATATGCATCTAAGTAGATTATATGGCGACGTGACTTTCCATGTTCCTCAAAGTTGCCCGGGTGATAATACGTCTCGTGAGTACATACCAGCCAGACTCGTAGATTACGTGTTAGCGAGAAAGGAAACGTTACTAGGTGTCCACTGATGAAGGAGGCTAGGATAGTTCTAGCAGAGCCAGTTTATACAGAATTGAGGCACAATCCGAAACTCGGGAGGATAGGAGGTTAGGATTCTTCTGTAGACTCGGGCGTTCGTTACATGATTCCCAACCTATACTACCGGTCCCTTCATCGGAAAGAACTAGTGACGTAGACGAACTGTACTCTATCAAGTATCTCCTACGCTTGTTTATGGTTGATACTGCGGCAACAAGTGTGATCTTCTTGTTGGCCTATATGAATAGGCAGACAAGTCAGTTGTGTCATTACCCTTCCTCTCAACCCCTATTTGATCCCTCAAGCTGGGACGGGACGGGGTTGTATGCGTATCCTGGATGTACAAGGTGACACGTTAATTACAAGAAGCCTAATAAGTGTAACCAGGTTATTAATAGTCTGTCTGTGATGTGTTCGGACCAGCACATGAGCTTGTCCAGATATATGTGGGATATGTTTCAGAGGAGGCTCGGAATAGCCTCACAGCTGCCGCCGTGGGAACTCATACACAGGAAATACCGCAGCCAGTTATATAGTAACGATTCGTATATTGTATGATGTACAGGCCGGCTATTATACACGAGGCCAATCTCGGGGGATACTAGGGCAAGGTTCAAGCTGATATCCGGCGACATAAAACTCGCTCTATGTGATTAAAAATAGCAGTGAATAGCTTGATGTCAACAGCAGAGTTGTAACAATAGTCATTTAGTAGCTCACTAAACGCAAGATGACGGCGAGCAAGCTACGGTTCTGTTGGTTCTGGGGACCTTTTTGACTCTTTCTCCAGAAACAAACATCTTTCCTTTTATTGATATTTTATATAACATTTTCAGCCTAAATGTGTAGCACCTAATGACCAAATGAAGTCCGTAAGTCATGAACAGCTCCTTAGCATACGCCATGTAGATGTGGTTTTCGGTTTTTATCACCCCTATTAACGGTTCATTATTATATGATGATAAGTCAGTACAGCAGCCACTCCGTGCCCCATAGTAACAGACGATTTATGCGGTATACGGATTAGCTGCGGAAAAGCCAAGGTTCTCCATATCCTATGCTCGTATATGCCTGTTCGGCGTGTTATTTAACGGTGAAGATAATTGTATTTATTGGTAAGTAACTCCGTGGGTGTGAAGTATCCCATGATTTGTTTGCGTGCGTCGTAATTAGGTACTGTAGGTCAGCTCTGCTCACCAGGATTCAGGGGCAGGGGGGAGAACTAATATGCCATGATTCGGTATTAACGGGCTCGGTTAAGTACCAGGACCACGGATGAGCTGGAGTGCGCGTATTATTCTTACCATAGTATGCTCCTCAAGAAATCCTCCTAATATACCCCCATGGCAAACTCGACGGGGACTAAGCAGCTTGCGTGAACGGAAATAGCAACATTCGACTCTTGCCATAATTTCCACTTCTCCCCTTTTCTGCGCCGTCAGCCTTCGCATCAACCTTGCCCCCCGGAGTCCCTAGTCTACCAATTCACTTCAATGTAGTCGTCCTATGGGAAGGGCCCCATCAATTCCCGTGTAATAAGTCAGCCATATCAATTCCGCTCCAAGCATGCGCTTGGTTCGCTTCGAAGACGGTCAATACATACCTGAATAAGAAATCGACTAGGAGTAATAGTGCAAGGTTTAAAGCGAGGCTTATAGGTTGGTGTCGATGGTTCAGCGCTCATGGTTGTCGTCCAGGGACGAGTGGATGGTGTATGACCTCCTTAACGGTCAATGCGAAATTCGAAAATTACCCTTCGTCTCTCTCAATATCTTACTAAGGGGCGAAAACCAGACCCAGCGGTCAATTTAGGAGGCGGCTTTCCCCATGGTGGCTATGGTGGGCCTTGTTTCGTGACGACATCCCATCTAATAACACACGGCAGCCACATAATCGCACGTCCCTCTTGAGACCATTCCCCTTAGAGCTAGGCACCGTTGATGATTTCTTCAAGCCGAATATCGATATTCAGCCCTGGATAAACGTTGGTCGCTCTGCGGCATACCAAGGCCATTAACGTACTCGTGTCCACTAAGGCTCGTAAGGTATCAACAGCTATCCTTACCCTTACGTTTGACCCCGGGTTAGCTGCTTCATTCACGAAGAAGCCAATTCCATCTATGGGGTTCGTGGCAACGAATAGAACTTACAATACCATCTAGCGTGCCGTAGATCACTTCAGGCTAACTAGTGGTCAGCTTGCCCAGCTTTGTACACCATTCCTCGGCTGAATCCGTCCAATGCGGCGCCACACGCACCCGGATCCTTGGCCTTGGGATGCTGTCGGTTCTTGAGTTTACATATGCAGGGCTCCTTGCAGATTCGGCGCCGAGCTAACACGTTCCTCAAGCGAGGGCACCAGTACCGGATTCTCGGGTTGGCCAAGGGAGACTCAACGACCGTAGCCGGTTTCTGAACAGGCTTTACTCCCTTACGCTTTGGCAAATCGTACTCGACTATAGGTAAGAATAGATACGTAAGCTACATAGTCTAGACACATTATTTCTTGGCGTGATATTCTTGCAGAATAGGTTGTCGCGTAATAGCGAACAGCCAAGCGGTCGGGAGCGCATCCCCTGGTTTTCGCTGATCGATTCATCCAATGCGTGATATTGGACCTCACATAGCCTCTCGGAGTAGTATACAAGCCAAGCAGTTAGTTACGAGCTTGTTCAAATCATGGTCATGCGGCGGAAAAAGTATAGGAGCCATTCAGCTAATACGTAGCGGATTGCCTGCTAGTTACCATCTTCGATTCTACCGAGTATGATATCTAAATTATGAGTTTGATGGTAGTGTGACTTCCTACTAGGGCAATATAGCGAAATAAAACAGAAAAGGAGGACACTGGCCACACCCATTGAGTCTTGCACCGGTTCTACTATCAATGCAGATGTACACGGACATCTCGTGTCTTAAAGGAATGATATGACGCTTGTACGGTGTCATAGGCTGCCGCTAAGATGATGTCGACGGCTTCCATACCTTAGCACATCTTGAAAGTCTCCTCGGACGTTGCTGACTTAGCGGCAAGCACCTAGCTTTCTAAGGGGAAGAAGCACTGCTCATTCCCTCCAGTACTATACGACGAAACCCCCTAGTTGAATAAGTCGAGATGGCCCATGACTACGTACGTAGACATCCAGGCGTGTATGATTTGCACCGTGTATATTCAGAGCCCGGCGTGTCATGTCGTTGCTTAGTCGGGCCTCGTCTGAAATATCTTAGCTCAATATCAATACGTCCGTAATACTGCTAAGCTAAAAATCCCTATCATCTCGTCTCAACGTTGCCCTAGACTCTATAAGCACAACTCTACCTAATGCAAGGGACAAGCCCTCACCGCAAGCCGGGACGAGCCCAACAGGACGGGACCAACCCTCACGGGAAGGTTAACTACCGACCCATAGTGTTAGTGTCTTACGTGCGGTTCTCAACGACTCCTTAATGAACATTGCCCGTACATGGAGGTACGTAGATAGAATCTGTCGCGGGAAATGTACATCAAAGATGTCATATTATACCAAGTTGAGAGAGATTAGATATAGCGAGAATATCCAGAATAAGTACACTGTATTATAATAATAACGTATTCTTGGATTGTATATGTATTGATGATAACGCTGATATGGTCCATATGATGATTGGAATCTGTCACTAGTCCATGTAGGGCATGCACACTACGGCCGTAGATCAGAATAACCGCGGCTCACCCAGAGCCATGGGCTTGGGATGCCAACGTGGACTGCTGTTCGATTACCTCTTAGTCGTAAGGAGGCTCTACCCTATGTGTACAGCTTACGCGGCCCCGCTACACAAACATATCCGACGCCGCGGAGACGGGCTAAGGTGAAGCAAGTTCAGAACTTGCCTATACGTGCATTGAATACGATCGGTCATCCTTCGCAGCTAGGGGATACTTAAGATTGATACCGTCGCTTTCCGTATTGCCGACCCTAGCAGAAGGTAATCCGAACCGTTGGGTTCTAACGTTTGGCAATGAGGGCATGAGTATAACAGTATTTTCTCTCCCTCGCCCCTTAAGTTCTAGAGAACCGGGAACTAGCTGAGGTAGCCTTCGTCGACTTCGTAAGTTCGGTAGTGGAGATGAGTCGGAGGAATGGGTTTCGATCGTTATAAGTCGGTGTGTCTGGTCCGACGGCATCGTCACTGAAAGTCTTTCCAAGGGAGGGCAGCAAACACGTGCTCTAAAATCGATCCTTAGGGCATGAAACCGGCCTTCTCCCTTTAGCCGCTCCGAATATCTCTAATGAACTTTTATGTTAGTCTATTGTCGTCCGGTGGCCTTGATGTGCGACCAGAGAAAGTTTCTACTAACCCCTAGCGATTCTCCGTCGAATTCCTGAAAGATTATCGACGACTATCGTAGGGGCGAGTTTATTCAACCTCAAGCAAGGCGTGACTCATCCATACGCCTTGGATCCCGCTAGGTTGCGTATATATCATACCGGCTGTAACCGGATACGCCCTCGTCTCGTATCCAGATCTAGCTGCGTACCAGCTAGATAATGCACGTAATCGGAGAAGGAAGCATAACATCATGCCAGGCATAGACATTCGAATTCTAGGAGTGCGAAGTTCTAGATGCTAGCGAAACCATAGTCGTCTAAACCCTATGCTTATGTCTGAGCGCGCCCATTTGCCCTTGCCCCGTATGCTAACGGTGGCTAGTAAACTCATCATCTTGAATTCAAGATCCATCAAGAATCTCAAAAGACCATGATTTTCCAGAAACCGGTACCAATCTCCGTGGATGTGGCCACGTTTGTGTTTCATATAGCCTACACGCCACTGCCCAGAAGTGTCTGTTCGCCGTAAACCCCAGGTGGATGACATAGCTATTCGTAGGTAACCTGCAGAACCCGAAGCCTTTGAGCTTCATCAAAGAGCGGTGTGATTTGGGTTCTCAACGAAGTCGTTATCATCGTTACCGAGTGGCGTTCTAGATAGAATACACACGCAGAGTTTTTGGCCATCCTTCGAAGCTGTGCCAATGGCGACTGCGTACCTGGGTAGCTCGGTCTGGCGAACAGACGTTCCGATAAGCCGATCTTTAGGAACCCGCTCGTGCGCATCTGCACGATGGGAGGAGCACGTTGAGACAAGAAGCAGTTAGAACGCTGACCACCACAGGCGTGAATATGCAAGCCAAATTCATATCGCCACCCATATAGAGTCTACTATTCGTGTCTAAGTTGGGGGGTTGAACTGCACCTAACTTGGTCTCCAAGCCTGCTTGCCGCAACTCATCTCGTCACTGTCACTTGACTAGACTTGTTCCGATCGCGAAATGCAGCCCGGACGCTTTCGTCACATTTTTACATCTGATTTTGGGTGACGACCCCGAGGTTGGGTAGAGTGGGGAGAGGGAAGGTCTCAAAAAGTGATGCGATACATCATTTTCCCCTGACTTGGACCTGCATATGCAATCCAACCTCGGGTCTTCACCGGGGACCCATGTGCCATACATAGGTGTGGTTCTCTCTTTTTTTTCTTCGGGGCATGCCCGGCAGCACGGAAGTATAAGAGCGAAACCGGATGACTTATTATTCCTTTTCCTCTGTTCCTCAATAGGTAGTTAGGGTTAGGGCAGGTAGCGAAGGGTTTCAAAGGCTTCTTTGTGTATCGCTATGAACTACCAATCGTAATCCGTCAGCGGAATATTCTCCCTGTAACCTGACACTAGACCGGGACAGAACTTCTGCAGTTAGAACAGGCACTCAATTGAATGCGATAGCGAGCTATACGATTGGCCTTATACTTATTAATTCTATGTACGGCGCCGGTAGTTAGTAGCAGATGCGATTTGCCTTACATACATGAAGACCAAGCGATCAGCGAGCCCAGTGTCTGCGAACTCCTGCAGCTTTCCGCAAGTTTCCCCGTCGCAGCACTTCGCCGCAGCTTGGACTGCAATAATATAAGATGATATTTCTCCGAACGCGCTTGAGTGGAGAGGTAGCGAAAGAATGAGGAGTCCTGATTCCTGTGATAGGCAAGACGTTGTCGTTTCTCAGTAAAAAGGGGCAGATGGGATAAGGAAATGTATCGGCGAAAAGAGACGGAAAAGGGATAGAGGATTCACCTTGCAGTAGTATCTCGGCGCGTAGACGCAGGGAACACCCAGATATAACGTAGAAGAAATAGGTTTGGTACCTACATGTAGTAGTCATTATATCAGTAACTATTCGTTGCCCTCGTCCCCTTCGCTAACAAATAAACGCCCGAGACATTGATCAATACATCAATCAATCAGTGGTAGCTTGCAGCAGATGATTGAGGTGCGGCAATATCTAGTACAAGGCTCGTATGGGACGGGCATCATGTCAGAAAACGGCGCTGCATCCCAAGTCTCCCGGAATTGTACCGGCAGGGGAAGAAGTTATTACAAGGACTTCTCCCGTCTTCCGTGGCACAGAAGCTAACACTAAGTGAGTTGGTGACTGTTCGAAGAGAGTGAGAGGGAAGACTTCTGAGGGGGCTGGACTGGTTTAGAATCCCACTCTTGAATACCCACGATCAACCAACTTGGAAAAGCTTACATGCAGGAAAAGGAACACCAGGGGGTGTTTCCCGGCGCCCGCCTCGGAACCTCTCCCCGGAAAAAAACTACTGCAGTACATATAACCCCGGGGATTGTAACATACCAGGACTTGTACCTATATCTGATTACGTACCCGAAGTGAGGAAGTAACTGTTCGTAGGTAAGTCTCGCCAGCCGTTTCATTCGGCTCGATTTATCGGTAGTCGGGCACGATCGACGTTTGATTCACGGTTGGCAAGATAATAATACTAAAGTAGCATCCTGTTCTGTTCTACTACTAATTAGTCACTTGACAGGCAACGCGTAACTCACGGCATATGAAGGGCTGCTATAATTAATATCAGCCGACTTATATAGTTAGAAATGGACAGCTAGAGACGGACGCAATCACCGAGAGAACGGAAATTTCCAGAGTCATCGGCTTGATGGATCCGATCATCATAGTACACATGTGGACTCCGTCCCGTGATTGATCCTTCATGCGTCTCTCTGCATGAAGTTCGTATGTTGGCAACTTCGTTCTTAGTATCCTGAAAAGGGCTGCCGAGCTTTTTGAGAATCGTTGCCCGCATCGGAACATGTAGTTAGTCTGGCACGGTCTGGACCTTCTTGTCAGCCTCGTCGTCTTTTTATTGAACCCGATAGCATGGGGGTGGGAGTCCACACAAAAGGCCGTATCCGGGGGCAGATCGACGGCTGAATCTTACTTCCAATACCGTGGGGACCTGACAACCCCTCATCGAAAGGATTCTACGATAGTCTGGTTCCTACATACAATACGTCTCGTAGCTATTTCCCCCCATTGCATTGTGAGGCGCCTGCATATTTCTCCGACAGACACCTGGGCATTTGGGCAGCGGCACTAGGACGGGACCAACGGAAGCCGGCCGCGATGATACAAGTTTGGTGCAAGTGGGCAGGTTTACAGCCATTTTCGTACGCATTTAGATATAGCGTGACAACTTACCTGTTAGCTTCAGGTGTTAGCGTGGCGCGTAGCGTGGGAATGCGTAAAATGCGCCTGTCGAGAAAGTTGAGCTTAGCAGGATATTCAAAAGGATCGCAAAGACTCACCCAGTTCCCCTGGCGGGAGTGAATGGTCCCTACAGACTGTATTCGATATATGGACCTGATATCGTGGGGGTAGAATTGGTGGTGGAGGTCTGGTTCACACTGTGCTGTAAGTCAAACATATCCTCAGACTTCGAAGCTTATGTAGATCTTGGCATCTTGGATATGGCGCAAAATGAACCAAACCCGAAATTCTTCAGCGAAAAGATTGAGTGGGAATGTTTCAGATATCCTGACGGTTGAGCTTAGCGAATTCCAGAAAAAAGAAATTTGTTTCAGCTATAAGGGGATTAGTCAATGAATATCCTCTCATCCTAGGTTAGTCCTCATCTGAGTATTACATACATGAAATAGTGTAATTATTACCGCGGATAGGCATGGTACATTCCACGATTTTCTTACCCCAGTAAATTGTATCCGCTCTAGAGTTACATCGTGAGATGGGTAGGTAGATATGGAGCGGAGCAAGCTTCTAATACGGTACAGTACCTATGTACCTACATACCTCGAAAGACCAGCCACCAGACTTAACTAGGGTACGTGGATTCAATATAGTATCTTGTATATCTGAGGTTACTCTGGCCGATGTGACGATATTGGAGGGGAAATTTTGTTTCGTTTCGTGGACGGAAACTAGAACCGAATAAGATGACGACGATAGTGACGAAGGTGACATTTTCAAGATTTCAATAGTGAGCGCGGCAAAGTAACATGTGTACTGTGTAAAACCACGTGGATCAACCGATCTACTACAAGGTAGAGAAGACATCGCGAATCGTGGCCCGGTGCTTTATGTGGTTGAACAGTGTACACCCGTAATTTCTCTAAAAAAACAAACATTGTCGTCCTACATATAATATTACGAATACGCAATGATGGTATGTAATTATTTACATATATGTACGTATATGTAGTAGTTATTGCCGGCGGCAACCAAAACTTACAGAACTTGCAGAACTTGTAGAACCTGGCAGGCATTTCCATCGGGCATTTTAGGAGAGGGACCCTTGGCAGGATTTAGGATCTACATAGTACATATTACCGCATTTACGTATGAAGACATCCGTTGTTACAGAGACACTAGGTAAGCTGGTACATATGTCCGGCTACAGAACTCGAACGAATAGACAACTAGTTACATATATAACGTAATCCCGTTTGCCGACCACAACTACCTACATGTAAAGATGGGCTGTTTAAGAACTTTAGTGGGAGCAATCTGTGCCGTGGTGGCATTTACTAAGACTCGTATAAGTACTAGGTAGATATGATACCTAACTTGAATTCCGCCTGACATTTCCACCAGCTACTGTAAATGATTTTTCTTAATTGACTTTATCTACCATGTAGTAAGTATTGAACCAGTAATTTCATATACGCTGTTGCGCAATGATAAACATTTTGTAAGAGGTCCACTTAATTTCTCAGCTGCATGAGCGAGATTATACTAAATGATAAATAAAGCAAGTAATACATGTCGTTATAAGAAAAGTTGACATGATGATGTAACACATTATATCCCTTCTAAATACCAGTTGACTTTTGAAGAAAGACATTTATATAGTCGGGCTTGTAAAAACGACAACCTTAATCATCATCACACACCGAGAGGTATTTAAGCTGCAAGAGAGAATGCTCTATTCGGAAAGACTTGGCGCGCGGTGTGGAGGTGAGAAAATAAGCCCTTGATATTCCCCCTGCCGGCAATCCATGGGTAACCCCTGCTGACATGCGTCTGCAGCGTCATGGGTGCCCTGTCTCTGCGTTCGTACCTTGGCTGGGTACTACCATCATGATAATCTAAGCCAACGCCAACTCGGTTACAGTAGCAGGCGGAGAAGAAACAGGTACATACATACATAGTAGGGTTGGTTATCGATATTTGATCATTACGACAGATAATGAGTCTGGTAAGGATCCCGAATTCATTACAAATAAGGTAACGGTTTCGTAGCTTCAACTTACACATAATGATTCGAGATCCCATCCAACCTCCCGAAAAGAGAATGCCAAGTTTTAAAAGGCCTGTCAACTACATTGTATACATACTATCTAGTAGTATACAGAGGTAGTAAGAAGCCTAGATGGCTTTTTAGACTAAACTTCTCGACGCACGTACTGCAATCGTTAGTGAACCGCAACGTCGCTAGTCACCCGAAGATGATCAACCAGTGGTTCAACAATGGCTTTCCGTGTCGGCAGGCTGATTACGGTTGCGATTACGATCAGACCAGACCCTCTTGACGGACCGCGTGCACGTATGGGGGATTTTCAGATTAAGATTCTTGTTTTTCGACCGGGTTTCTTTGCAAAAGGGTCTAGAGTGAAAATGACTAGTGAGACAAGTCGCCTGCTTGTTATACTAAAATGGCAATCCATAGCCCGAGATCGTCGCGGAATATAATGGTTATGTTGTTGTATGTACGGTAACTTGCTATTAGATAACGCCTTCGCTAGACCAAGCGATCTATCATGATTAATCATAGTCTCAGCTCATCTACCGCGATGAAATGCATCCTTATCTTTTTGTAGTCTACATCAGCTATCGGATATAGTTAGGGGATCCTAGTTGAAAGGGAGTCAGCCGCTGCCGTGTAGTTCCGCCACTTTCCGCCGTCTGTGTGTTGCCAGTCAACGTGGAAGATTTAGACTAAAAGCCACGTTCCCAACCCGCTGGAACCGAAATGATCAGAAGAATCATGTGGCCATGGCAAGCGAACAAGAGCTGACTCGCTACAGCGCCCGAACCTCAAATACCCAACCAATATCTAGGTATTCAAGCAAGTTTCTCGAGCTGAACAAATTTAAGCTTCCTAGTTTAAAATTGCCATATTTTATTTTCAGCTTGCCTTGGCTTCGTATTGCATTGGTATACCTACCTGATACCTAGCTAAATCTATCCATAGCAAATGACACTAGGGAGAGGTAGCCATATACAATACGGTGGACGATTAGCGAACAGGCGAGACAAGATCGTGGGGATGGTGACGAATTGGGGGTAGTGGTTTATGGCTGAAGCTCTTTCAAGCTATTGATTGGTTGTGGAGGCGTCCGAGCTGCCTGTTCCTGCGTCGAATTATGGGCCACTTACAGATTACTTACCTACGCTGATGCCAGTATCACCTAAACGAAGATAAAAGCTCACCAGTGAACGGTGGGGCTTGACTGTTTAATATGTGGCTGCATTGAGATAGCTTTAGCGAAACTAAGCTTGGAATAGGATGGGTACGGTTAGTTAGGCGTTCTTAGTGTGGTCCTTTTAGCGATGGCGATGGCGATGGCAAGAAAGTGCCTTATGCTACAGCGGTAGTGGTGGGGATGACTAAAATAGAGGGAATGGTTGTCAAGGCAGCTCGACAGGTGGACTCAAATTGTGCCCGCCATATGAAGCTCAAATCCAAGCTGAAATCGCCGGGCGGCAGGGTAGAATGGGTCAATAGTGTAACAAAAGAGGATCGCGGCTCTTGAGGTTGTGTCACCCGGATTATAACATCTACGGTTGTGTTTCACTGTTCCACCTGACGTAGGGCGCACAGCATCGTACCTAGGTAAGACAGGAATATACTAAAGTAGCCGCAGAGAAGGCAGTTTCACAGGTTCGCAGACTACCTAGCTCTAGACTCTAGTTTAATATAGTGGGTTATATATGCAGAATACATTATAAGCTTATACAATCATTCGTGATCGTGCCACTACTGAGGAACATATTGCAGTTGAACAGATGACTAGACTCGACGGACGCATGTCATACTATCTTATTCCGGGCAATTGGTCCGACCAGGAGTACTTTCTCTGAACAGACAAGACAATTTAATCAAACATGCAAGCTATGCATTAGGACTATCAAAATCAAGGACCGGATTGAACTAGTATCATGTTAGGCACTTAAATGCTCCGATAGTAGCTAGAACCTGTCAAGAAGCCGTCGAGAAGATTTTGGCGCGCTTTCCGCAATCCTCTCAAAACTTATGATTATAGTCACTTATTCACATGTCTTACTTTTACTGATGTACATAATGATATTAAGGTCAGCATCGTTTATACCTATCAAACGACATTTAAGTCCCCCGCTTAACATCGTGTATTATAGCCTACCAAAAATAGCCAACATTTTTATCATCGCGGGGGATCGTCAGAGATCACTTCATATCTGTTTACTTAATGTATATGCTAGTAACTACATAGTACGATTACAATAAAGGACGTTACAATGATCTTTTAGTCTTTCTTTAATAATCTTATAGGTATTAAGTGTATCAAGTAAGCGGCCTCTTCCAAGTACCAGTCCATGATGCTACTTATGAATATACATGATAACTAAATAAAATCAAGTCAAGTTTTAAAATTTACTGTAAGTATGCAGTCTCAAGATTTAAACGTAAGGGGGGGGATACAAGAAAAACTAGACGACCATTCTCTTTTCAGGAAGCAATGTCACCATCTATCTAGAACTACCGAGTCTAGTCCACCTCACGATTCTGGCCTAGTACGCAGCAAATTTCCCTATTGGTGGACTGAGAGGGACCTTACTACATAGTTACGTACTGCAGTAGCGTGACTTCTAGACTCTGTACTTAGGGAATATACTTACGCAGCGTCGTATCGTTCGTGATGCGAAGGTGCAGAGAGAGATGGTTCCTCGCAGAAATTGATCTTCACCGGTCCCACTGGGTCGTCATGGGATTTTTTTCCCCTAGGTCAATCTCTTGACGCTGTCATGGCACTGCATGTAAAATATCACGGATAAGGAAAGGCAGTTGTCTAGACTTTGGGAAAAAACGACAGTGCCCTGCATATTCTCTCCACCCGTTCTTCCTCAAGTGGGAGGACTTCGGGCTTGGCTGGTCGATCGGGGTCGAAAGGGATGAGAAACTTAACACTTCGAATCAGTCGACATGACGTCGTGAGGATCCTACGAAAGTGATGGAGCTATGCACAGCGGTATAAGTTGCAACGCCATCATGCAACGTCAGAAGTCGGGAATATATGAATTGCGCTGTTGTTCGCGGTTACAGATCTCTGGGAAGCGGTGAAGTGAAAGGGAGGAACGACGAGCAGTCTCTAGCCTGGCTTAACAAACACGGACCGGCGATGGAGATGGTAGGGTATAATCTGCAAGTGACTGTAACTACCTAGGTGGCCAAACAACCATCAAGAGGGGTATTAATCTTGATACGTTCCGAGGCTGTTTACTTAATACGTACATGCGTAGCATTGGAGGAGGGGTTTCTAATGGCGCGGCATTGTTCTGCTCCTGATCTAAGCGGTGAAGAAAATCAACATGTGGAGAGAGGCATGGTTAGAATAACATTCTGACCAGGATATTTATTGGCTACGAAATATCGACTTGGTAGGGCTGTTCAACCTCACAAGCGCGGGGGAGGCATTTATGTGGTTATCGAATGATATTGTTATATGATACACCTCTTAAATTATTTCCGATATATGGATTATATCATACGGCTGGCTAAGTACTATGATGATAAATCGTTGACTAACTAGCTATACAGTTACCAGACCTCTTAATGAGTACTTTACTGTCAGATATGGGTTTAGATTAATGGAACGGGATTATAAATATCTTTGAATTAAGTAAGAATATTGGTAATGCCGAACATCTCTTAAAACCACTTAGTTTCAGTTTCACTTGAGTTCCTTATAAGCATGAAGGTATGTAAGCCCATTTATCATGCGTGGTGTAATTGAGACATCTTTAAGCATTGCTTGATTGAAACCGATACAATACCTAGGTAAGTATGTACCGTGTAAAAGTCGGCGTGGGGTTGCTCCCGTTCTCCGACATACCCGGACTTCCTAAAATCATGCTTGACTGAGATTCTCCCTCTTGAACATAAGACTAATTGACAAGCTCATCTACTAGTTGTTACACAAGGTATAATGCTACGAAACAGCCTAAGGAAATAGAGTCAATTAAGAATATGAAGTGAGCATATTGCGACTATTCCACAACGGAAGATTTCAGGAAAATAACCTTACATGTTGCTTTGCTTGTTGAGACATTAATAAGTCTACCCAAATCTTCCATCACGCCGGTAACCCCTAATGCCCTGCATCCAACATTAAGAATATGTGGCGTAGAGTGGGGTTGAAGATCCGGCGTGCCCTCTTTCGTCCGTGATTACATACAACTTGATGACTGTAAGCTAACAGTAACATATGTGTTTCTCATGTCATGCTCTCTTGAAAGCGTCGATGATTTATTTCCCCTCCGAATAGCTGAGCTAGATAGAATTATCATACTGCGCGAAATTTCCTACATGGCCGGCTTATCCGTTGTGGATTCCATCTCCACCATGCAACTCTTTGATGGGTAGATACTAGGTAATTATGGATGTAGTCTATGTATAACATATATACATTCCAGTTGAAGATCCTACTCGTTTCAAGAAGCAGCTAATTAGATGATACGTAGCCTAAGTTGAATAACATTTTAGAGCTCTTGAGATAGTTACGTATAAAAAGTCTATCCAACAGACACCGATCTAACTCCGGAGTACGCCCGTAACAGTTGGAAAGATCATGCCATTAATTAGGTATTATGGAGGAGTTCACGATCTATCGCACGGACGTAAGCTAGTCTGGGTTGGTAGAAGGTTTCCAAGTTGACGATGCTGATTCTGAAATCGCCACCGCCGCGAACGGCGGGAAGCTCCGAACAACATCTGATACCAACTAGATACTGGTGGATCGTTTCCGCGCAAGTGGAAGATTTCATGATGCGAATTATGCGTTTATACTGTTTGCCACGCCGGCGGGACGCCTGAATCTAGCCCAGAGATAATGAAGATAGTCGTGTCGGCATATATCCTCCCTTCGTAAGGGGCACGGTTGTCATGATCGCGTGCTAGCTTATTTCTAGTTGCTACTGGATATAGCATACACATACTCATTATATGTCATTGTTCTGATTGCGGACTAAACATTCCGGCGTTGAATATTGATTGATTGTGAGAAAGTGTATGGCCTTGGGATGTCGGTTGGATTTCTTCTTGGGTTAGCGTTTGCTGTAAGCCCCTCCCTTCGGCACGATAGCAACGTTCCCGGTGCTTCTTGTACCTACTTACATATCGGGTCTTGGATATACTATGGTCTCGCGGAACCTGTCTGTCATGTATAGCTCGTTTCGGGGTATCCCAAGCAAAACCTGTATCCATTAGCATTGTTCAACTGAACACTAGGTAAGGGTTGCGCTCCTACATACAGTACCCTCTCTCATATCTCGTTGGCCCCTCTGAGAAAAGTTCTAGCGCAAGTCTAATAATCCGTTGGTCTGATACCGGTGGAGGCATATACCCATCTCATCTCCGTTTCTGGAGCAGTTGGTTTGGGAAACCTAGGACCCAACACGAGTTACAATTCGGGATTCATTTTAGTCCCGGACTACGAAGATGTACTAGAAATGTTCTCAGCACTCATCAAGCCTATTCGAGACCTCTGAAACGCATATCGAGATCATACCTAGGTAGCTAATATCGTACCCGAGAAAATGAGTAATAGCTTCGGAATAGGTAAGAATCCATAGGAGGGCTGGGCCCGAAGGCCGATCGAAAAGGGATTCCTCAAGCCATTGGCGAATCGGATGGCCGAAATCTCTGGCGCTAGTAGCCTTACTTCTTAGGGCCTTCTCACTGGAGTTCGACTGCGAGAAATCGATTGCTGCTTAGGGAAGAATAGTCGTTTCCCGATGAAGCTAGAGACAAAGCGACTTCAACAGCTACCATGTAGCTACAGCACCATACAGGTACCAGATTCAAATTGCGCGAGACGGCGACGTCTGGACCAACCCGCCTAGGGCAAAGGTGGGTGGACAAGGTGATCCCTGCCAATCAACCTTGGCTCCCACGAGGTTATGGCCGCACGATCGCGATAGCTAGGTGATGGGCTCTTACAAGGCAGCCAAAACGGTTTCAGGTGATGATTTGCTTGCATCTTAAATTTCTCACCTCTCCTGTAGAAGTGGATACATTTCGTGAATGAATGAAGAAGAAGAGAACTGAGGATTGTACATACCTGGTTTGCTTATTAAGTTATCGGCGACCTTATTAATGGCAATAGCAACAATAATAATATACCTGTAAGATTCGCCGCAAATTAGCTATTTGGTATTATTATATGTATCATGTGTCATAATATGAAGTACGAACTGACTATTATGACCAGATATGAGACGGCAATCGCCTCGCCCACCCTCGGCGTTGTGTGATCAACTGCGCAGAATGGGAAACAAAAATGGGAAAATAAGTAGGCAGAGAGAGTTATCGCCTCCCAGCTCGTTCCCCTCGTCCCATCTGCATCGTCTGCGCCATCCGCCATAGAGAAGAGTGTGATTTATGCTTAATATCTCTTCTAAGCTTTGCTTTTGCTGCAATGCAGGTGTTCGGCAGAAACGCGTCTGCATGTGCTTGTGAGCCGCCTGTGCAGTGCATACATATTTGGCTACGTGTTCCCTCTCATTGGTCGCGGTCAAGGTGTGTAGTTGATATGTTTCGAAACATAGGGGTCCATTTCGCTGTTTATTGGTCAACTGACCTGTGAACTCTCCAGCCCACCGACGCCCTAATGAGTATTAAGGCACGGCCTCCTTAGTCGTTCCAATTCGGAAAAGTTGATATAGATATCCAGGTGCTATATGACAAGGGGACTAACACTTACTAGTACTACCTATGTAAGGTGCATGCAGTGGAGTGTTGTCACCGGTGAAGAGGCTTAAACTTTTTCGTGGTATTGCGCCGATACGTCGTCATATCGGCTACCTCGGGCGCGAATAAGATCATGGCAACCTCTATTATGTAGGGCTTATAAGGGGGAAACGAGGTTGAGAGGTAATAAAATTGCGCTGCGGCGAGGGACAACCCTTTTGCTGCAAATCGCCAATGAACCCTTGAAGCTTTGCGGTTGTCCACATACATATATCACCTGTGTTATTGTTTCTCTTCCTTTACAAGTAAGCCACTACTAGTAGAGTATCGATTGGCAATGGGAAAAAGCGGACAAAGTACGCACGTCCTCTGGAGACTCTCTCGGCGGTATCTCCGAGCCAGCGACCAATTTTAAGGCCTCGGCAACACTGTCATTGCCTGTAAACAGCAATGTCGACCATATGTGTTTCTTTTAAGCTCCAGCAAATTAATGAAATTGGTTGCAGCTCGGACGTGGTCAATTGCCCTTGGATGAGGGTTTATATTTCAATCATCGTGATTAACGACTCCACGGTCTTGTTTCGTCTCCATCGTGAGGTAGGAGGGAGGTAGCGCTCGTAATGGAGTCGACAACTCATCGTGGAGATTCGTCAGGGAGGTATTGTCGCCATCACCGATATTATTACATGTCTTAGCTTGGAAGTGGAAATTTCGCAATACTCGTCTCTAAAGCCTGTAAATTCGTCATAGTGGCTCTCTTATGGGTTGACGCGGAGTATTGCGCGTGTACGAATATTGCAAGATTCCGAGGTTGACAGTAAAACGACTGCGCCGTGTTGATAGCTGATAGCAATTGGCGGCTTATAAGGGGATATTCTGGAAACGTTCCTCGCGATTAGCTTCGAGGCGGATGTTTCCCTATCACTTAGTAGCAGTTATCTGCCGCGGAGCTTGGAAGTAATTCGCAAACTACAATATGTACGTACTATATCTGTATGTGACTTGGAGGTAGATATCATCTGTTGATCATCTGCGACACTTTAACTGTTACTAGACAGATGTGATGGTTCTTACAGTACTGCGCGCGTAGATGTGAAATTCTGTAGAGGGGCATTGAAGAGACCTATGGAAAACGTTGTACATACATGTCCACAGGTACAGCATGCGGCGAATTAGGTGCTCGAGACTGTCAAATTAACCACTATATTAATACTTCAAATATGTACTTACATATGTACCTACATACTAATAAGTAGGAAACCAGGTAATTAAGGCAAGGTCTTCCTAGTCTTGACTTCTGAAGCGACTTGATGAAGTTTAGTGACCCAGGTTTCTGAAACAATGGGGCTGATTGTCACTTCGTCAGACTTGTCAAGCGACCTCGGGAGTGACGATTCGAGGTTAAGTCCTGACGGTTCCCCTGAAACAGCTCGGATCGAACCTTGGAAGTCACTTCGCGTGATACCACGACTTCGGAACTGAGTCCCGGCTCCTTCTGGAGCCACGTTCAATGCAACGGTAGGTTGAATAGCATCTGCATACGGATTAGATTCTGTGGCCCTGGTCCAGATACGCTCATTTCAAGGGACATCTGGAGCTTATTAAGAGGCGTGGAAACCAGGGCCATTGCCCATTAATTGAGGCCAGACTGATCTATCACCATCACCGTCACTGTCGGCCTCATCTTCAAACAAGACCCTCGTGTTAACAACGAATAATATTTATATGGTTCCTGAATAGCATGTCGTCGTCACATGAAATATCCTATATGCCATAGAAGCGCTATAATGGTTCTCCTGCTGTGCGACGGATTATGTTTATCTCCTTAAGCTAAAGCAAGAGGCTGAAGGCTTTGTTTCTACTACGTAGCAAAGTTACTAAAAGCATCATTACCTAGGCACCAAATGAGATGTCACTAAATAAGTAACCCGCGCATTAGAGATTCGCGCTAATCTCTACTTCTCCCCTCGCTGTCATCGCCAACATCATCACAATCAGTCATATTCTTTTACAGAATTGTACCTGGTATACCGAAACATCGGTTTGCATAGCCAAACGGCGCGAGCCGGTCGAAGGCTTTAAGATCCCATCGGGTTTCCCTTATTAATTGATAACATTGAACTGGCACTGGAACGGTAACGATGCCAAGTCTAATCCCTGATATAAAAATAATATTACTATGTATATACTAAAGTAATGAGAATGCCAAATATGTACAATTGCATGTTAATCCATGAGGCTAGCTCTCTGATCGTCATCCACGTTGGTCAAACGCATTAAAGAAGGTTACAGTAGTAAACGTCGAATCAAGTGGTATTTCAACATCGTGAAACTAGCTGCCTTGCTTTCATATGTAAGCTTCGTCACTGGTCGTCACGAGAACATCACTCGACGTTTCGTAGCTGTCGCCTCATCTATATCGTTTAGTTAAACTTAAATTCGTAACCACCTTATGTTAACTATATTCAATGGCTACAATGTCATTTACTTGAAGCTCCGATATCGACGAAAGGGGATAAATAAACTTAAGTCTACCTACTTCAAATGTTATGAGTAACTTGAGGGTGGAGATGATGAACCATACTACGTACGAATATTAAGTAATGGCCAGGCCGTTTAGTACATAATAGTGCGCATTTATTAGTTTTAACATTTCCTACTCCGTTCACCCATGACCCCATCGTGAGAGTTGAATACGATTAACAATACTACTATATCCTAATTCGTATCCATATCCATATTCAAGTCCAAGTCCAAATCCAAATCCCATGCCGTGCCACACCATTCAGATCATACCGAACCATAAAAAACCTACCTTGTCGCTGGTTCCCGTCTAGGATATTTACCCCTCCTCTAGCTTCCCCTCCTCGCTGAAAATGGTGATGGCCGTTGTTTAAATCTTGGACTTATTCATACTCATTCCGTCGACACTTTAGGAATGATACAGATCTTAAGACACCATTCAGAGGTCTAAGTGCAACCAACCAACCATCCCAAATCGATCTGAATGTAACATGTTGATGTACCACCTTCCGTGCGCTGCACACCATCTGCAACCTCGTGTAGGAGTATTATGGAGCTGTTCTTGGTTGACAACAGCGCGTTGATTGTTCAACTCGACGTCCGTGTCGTGGGAATCTCCTAGTTCGTCTGATGAGTCGGTCTCGTGGTAAATACACTGGAAAAGAGCATTCGCTATGGTACTTCTAACGTGGCTCTCCAATTTTGACCAAGTTGACGATAACACTAAAGAAAACTACCCAAGCTTAATTAGTACCTATATAGCAGTAATAAAGCTTCTGTTGAAATAGATACCTACCTAGGTACGCACGGAATGCTTACACTATACCTGGTATTTGGGTCAAATTATTATATAGCGATACTTAAGCAAGGGTTGAGTCTTTGAGCGAAGCAGTCAATCATCATTCAGCCCATCAAGCCACCATCGTGAAGTTTTAATTTCCATCATTGTTCATAATATGTACATACATGTATGTACCATGTATGCCTCGCTGCAAGTGCGGCTGTGGAAAGGGGGGCAAGATGCTATTAGTGGCTCACTAATTTGGGAACAATGAGCGCTACCGACCTACCTATAGCTAAGCTATATGTACCTATTTGACTTGGTATGCTCTGGTTATCGTATTATCATTATCATCTTATTATTATCACTACAACAACTCTTATAACATAAAAGGGGGGCTAACAGATTCGGTAGAAAGCTAAATAGCAGCAACTTGAACCTTAGACTTAGTCATATTATGTAGCATTATGGTGTACGAAATACCATCTCATGATTTATTTCCGTTCGGCTTCTTCTACATATATACACAGTAATTACCATTACTTGATTGCATATACCTCAACAAGGACTAACGAGGATGAATAAGGACGGGAAGCTCAAATGCTGTCTACAATCCGGTACATAGTACAGCCAATATAAAGCTACCCGAGCGACCGGGGGTGATGAAAAGAAGGGACAGGTGGAGGGCGGGGCACTGGGGTATATTATTATTATTACTTTGTACCTTGGCCCATGCAGGGTTAATGTCAACGTGCATTTTCTGATTTTTGACATCCTAGAACCTAGCAACTCGAAGACCCTGCTGCCCTGCCCTGTCCTGCCCTGCCCTGCTCTTTCTTAATCCATGACCATGACTGTAAACCATGACCCCAGTGCCACTACCCCTGATCCCTGGTGGCACCTTTCTCTTTTCTGACATCCCAGAGCATCCCAGAGTATCCCAGAGTACAACTTCCCAGCATTTCCGTACCTTAGCAGCGACGTTGAACCCATATAAGTCGACAGCCGCGTGCCTGGGGGGAACAAGTTCTGTGCGCTCGGCCAGAAGAAGCTACTCTGGTACTGACTGGGTCAGAACTGTATGTTCATGTTCATATTCTTCTTCAGGTTCCCATATTTCCATATTCCCATACTTCCATACTCCCATACTCTCATACTCCCATAGTCTAATGTTCTGTTTTACTATATAGTATGTGATTCACCCGGCAGCTAAAATAAAATTCAGTGTTCGGATCATTCAAGACACGTTCGATCTGAAGTCGATCGATAACGACTTTCCTGGCCACTCAGAGTCCATTCCGGGCTCATTATCCTACGCTCAGACCGGTGCTATATCACTAGGTTTGGTGTATAGTCGAGGGGCGAGGGTACCCGAGGGCCATAGGTTGTCAGAAGGCCGTCTCACTTCTATCCCCCTTAGGAGAGGATGTTTCTCGCCACATCGTCAACTCTTCGATATCGAGTTACGTCTATCAGGTCTAACTAGGTCGCGCGGACTGGTAGTAGTCGGCATCTAGTTCCTTTACCACGAACCTCTTCATATTCGCCGTTGGTCCCTCGACCTTAGCCTCGATTGGTTGAGCACGGAGGCCCTTTTCGATTCTTCACAAGTCGACATTCCATTATCTGAGCACCAGTCTATTTTCTCTTCCTTACGCCCAGCAGACAATGGTTACCCAAACTTACTACCTGGCTAATTTTTAAACTTAAGCGCTCACTTCACCGTCCCTTAATAATAATCTGATTTTTATTTTTGGCCTCATCACGCGCGTCCCGGCTTGAGTCCGGTGTTCGCTTCGCCCTCTCTATCTAAAGAATTGGATTCCATACGTCGGGTTTATATACCGATATTTTCCTTTCCCCTGGCGTTAACAGGTCACTCTCCATTTTCGAACTCAAGCCAATCTCTACGCATAGATTTCAATCTCGGCGTCGCATTGAAAAGATTCCGCTTACATACCCTTCCGAACAAGGGTACCATCCAGATCCGCACTAAGTCTTCGACCTTGTCGTTCCTGGTTCGCACTGTAGGACATATAAGTAGTCTCACCCGCTCGCACTTACCTTACTAGCTATTGGTATTTGGATCTTGGGCTAGAAGAGGTGATGGAGTTGATGGAACTTGTGGACAACGAGCCGACGGCTCGACCTTTTCGGTGCGATTGGGAAACATGTACCAAGGTAAGCACCTCTTCGTTTTACCCCCGACCGTGCGCCGCTGCCGCCGTCATGTAGTCGTCCGAGTCACTTACACCAACACTAGAGCTTCAACCGCAAGTCAGACCTTCAGAGACACTACCGGATACATACAAATGAGAGGCCATATTCTTGCACAACGCCCGGGTGTGGTAAAAGTTTCATTCAGCGCAGCGCCCTAACAGTTCACATCCGTACTCACACTGGTGAGAAACCTCATCAATGCCAGCATATCGGATGCGGAAAACGGTTCTCGGATGTAAGTCTTCTCGATTGGATGCCGTGCGGCTTATTTCCTGGCCCTGACCAAGTTAGTCTTCGAGTCTAGCCCGACACCGACGTATTCATACTGGCAAACGGCCATATAAATGTGCCCACGACGGATGCCTCAAGAGGTAGCATGAGACCAGTTATCCCTAGAGACGATTGCTAATTGTCTTATAGCTTCTGTCGCAAGACGACTATGGTCAAACACCAAAGGCGTTCACACCAAAGAGGCAGCCAATCGTTAGATAATGAAGATTATACTTCTGACGACGGTGGCGAGTATCCATCTACCCCTAAGCAAGCTAGCCTATCGTGGCCAAACGCTTACGCTGGAGAAGGAGGAGGAGGACAACAACATATAAAGATGCAAAGCCATACTCTTCACCATGCAGCATCATTTCCTAGCTTAAGTCAACACATGAACGAGTACGGCACGCAACAGCAGTATGACCATCGACACAGTATTTCAGCTGGAGGAGCACACGAATATCATGGCGAAAGATATCACGATGATATGGTCCAGCAAGCATCGCAGTCGAAAGTTCACACGCTTCACCAAACACCAAACATGCCCCAACATCCTTATTATATAACAGAGCAAAACAATCCAGGTATCGCAACAATGAACACAGGCCCGATACAAACATATCAAATGCCGCAGCAGCACCCTGACCAGCTGACTTTGAAGATCCCATACGTAGGGAACAACATGGCTGGCTCGATCCAGAGCAGCCCTACTAATTACGTATCACCCATTCCCAACCGAAGTCTATCTGGGCAAGAAGGGTATTATACACATCAGCCCCCCCAAGCGCAGTACTCGACGTCTCCTATCGTTAAGCAACCGATAGTCCAGTACGTTCACCAGGCTCATGAACAGTCGATCCATCCTCGCTCTCTACCACCACAGGCTACCCCCACCCAACAGCTTCAGCAGGTTCAACAAGTTCAAGAGCAATACCAGCAAGCCCAACCGCCTCCGCCTCCGCCTGCTCAGCCAGAGGATCCCTGGTACGACGGCGTAGCGTATCAACCACCTGTCGAAGTTACAACCATCGGCCAGCTACCCTCTTTTGGATCCGGAGTTTTCGACCAATGGTCTATTAAGCCCGACTACGAAGACCCATCGATGCAGCTACCCAGCGCCAGGATGGACGATTTCTAGCATCCTGAAAGAAGGATGGTGATATAGTGGTTTAGGTTCGATTCCTACAGGCTTCTGTCTGGTGACCCACTTTCCCATCTCTTTTCCAGGAGATGGATTGAGAAGCTTCATGAACAAACCCCCAATCGCGAGAAGGATATTACAGACCATATGTTCATCAGAGTCGAGGCTCTTGTGAACACTCCCCCCGCCCTGGGATGAGGCATCTCCTGTACGGGAGGGCCCAGGAGACGAAGGGCTGGCGCTAACTCCACGAAGACCTCTTGCGGAGTTGATTGTAAAGCTGGCGCTTGTTTTTATCAGTCACTTATGTGTACGAGGCTACGGCGCATAATGTGACCTTTTTTTTTTTTGTCAACCAAAGCCTTTGGAGTTGAGTTGGTGCCAGCTACTGGTAGGTTTGGCTTCCATGCTGCTACTAAGCGTGTAAAGTTTAATTTGTATAACTGCTTGTATAACACTAATGATGATGATAATAACGCATAATGTTATTATAACTAACTTGGGAATTGTGGGAGTGTATTATGGAATTCGAGTTTTACTTTGTTTTGACGGCCGGAGACCATGAATTCTGGACTTGGAAAAATCAACAATTACTAGTCATGCAGACAGAACGTTTTGTAATGTATTTTAGCGTATAGTATGATTATCAAAATGATTATTACTGTAATTATTCGTCTTATAAATGTACGGTTTCGGCGTAAATGACTCAGCTCGTCTCACTACACTACCTAGGTAGAGCCTGACGGTAACTCGACCTATCTATGATATAACCTTGACCCTAAAACTCTTCATCGCTGCAGCATAATTATGCTAATGATAATAATAATTTACCACCAAGTATTAGCGACAACCTTTCGATATGCGGAATAAACGTTTGATTCTCATAGAAAATGTGTCTCGCGCATTTGAAGTTAAGTGAACACATATCTCGCTAAGTTGTAAAAGCCACATTATAATTGGTGTAAATAGGCGTGCATGTAGAGGTTTAGTATGTTCCTACTTAGTATCTGGTGATTATAGTTGATTTGGAAAAATTAAATAGATCAGTTACTTACATGTAAGGAGAATGATGTTTGCGAGTAAAAGATGAGATTATCTTATAATGATAAGGATGGGATGAGAAGAAATGAGAGTATGTTATACGCTAATGAGAGGCAATGAAAACGGGTTTATACACGGCTTCGTAGAGATGACGATCATCTTGTGTTGCGAGAGAGAGAATGAGGCTTAGGTGAGAAATTAGTGAAGGAAGACTTCGTGATACTCTAATAGATACGGCGTAATCTGGGGAAGCCTAGGTAAGCAATGCGGGAATAGGTTCCAGTGCATTAGCGGCTGCCATTTACATTTATATAGCAGCATTTTTCCTATTTAAAAGGCAGTCTTCCCAGTTTTAATCGTCTTCAATACTCCCTCATCCGCCAGCTTCTCCCACATGTTCCATAACATGAAGTCGCAACCCCTTTTGGCAATGACGTTCACCGTCACCGGCACCATCTCTGACACGAAGGTCACGTTGCTCATGTACGGTACCTGCCCGATAGGTATTGTCATGTCTACACACCCATAGATCGGACATAGGTTCGCCCCGTTGATGCCCGCTCCTGCTGGAGTCAGAGCTAGGAATGTCGTCGTGTTTGGATTCTCGTTCAAAGACTCCTCTCGATAGCTCGGTAGCCCACCCGTCCCGATGTCCCAGAGCATGATGCTTTCGCTACACGACTCTGGAGTTGAGTACAACACCGTCGATTCGAACCAATCTACTCCTGCTCGCTTCACCGCGAGAGACTTATTGTATAATTCCGCCGTGTAGAGTGTGTCGTTGTACGTCCTCCATACTCCTCTTCGCGCCGGGTCGACAGGTGGGAAACGGCCCTCGTAACGCTCGCTCCACGCGGCCATCAGCGGCGCACCTACCTCTTGGTACTGCGTCATCGTGTTAAGAACACCCGTCGCACCGTTTAAGGCGCCGTACTTGGGAACATCATCGGTGGCGTTGATGACGGCGGCGGTAAGATTGAAGTCTTGAATTGTCATGTTGAATATGGCTGTCATATTCCGGATAAAAGCCTGAAGCACCTGCTCTGCGGCCGGATTCTTCAGGGGTAGGTATTCGGTGAGATAAAGTACGCGCTTCGGGAATCCGTACGAATCAGGCGCCTTGAGGGGGCTTAGGCCGGTAATCGACGAATCCTGGCACATCTCTGGGACGTACCAGTTTTTCGCGAAGCGTACCCAGTCATGCACGTTGCGCGCGAAGACGCCCGCCGTATCGGTCGCGGCGCCTAGCGGCATGACCCCCGAGAGGCTCATTAACCCTTGGCTCGGCCGGTTCCCATACGTCCCCGAGACGGCTGCCGGTCGCCGCATGGATGACCCGGTGTCCGATCCAATGGCAAAGTCAAGCCAGTCGTACGCGGCCACGGAGCACCCACCTCCCGACGAAGACGCCGAACACGTCAGCCACCCGTCGCCGCGCGGGTTGAACGGGTAGTGCTCGTCCTGCCAGTCCCAAGGATTCGCGCCCGACGCGAACTGGGCCAGCTTGTACTTGCCCACCAAGATCCCGCCCAGGTCGACGATCCGTTGCACAGACGGCGCGCTCGCGTTGGCCACCGAGGTGATCTCGGCCCAGGCCTGGCTACCTCCCGATGTAATTAGGCCCTTCATGTCAAAGAGGTCTTTGATAGCGACGCGGAACCCCGCTAGTGGCCGCGCGTCGCCCCAGCTGTAAATGCGTGAGGGCACCGGGATCATGGGGTCCCAGAATCGGGCTTGGAATACCTCGACCGGGTTGAACGTGTCCTCGCCATCGTTGGCGTTATACGCACCATAGAGGAAGTTGCGATGGGTGTCCCGGTAGAGGCGGTATACCATACCGAACGCCACGGAGGCGTCCGAGATCAATACGGCGTATGGTCCGGCGGTGAGACTGGTACTCTTTGGAGGCGCGACGTAGGTAACCGGGATATCCATAGACTCTAGAGGGACCATCAGCCTCGAACTTCTAAGGAGTGGGCGCTCGGGCAGCTAGGGGAGGTGGCACCAAAACCTACGGTGGTCTGCTCTAAAACTAGTGTCCAGGAGCAGGTATTGCGGTGCGAGGCCGCTTAGGTATTCCAACGCGCTCGCGTCGAGGCTTGGGGTTCCCCTTGTTCCGTTGCTTGCGATATACACGCCAGCTAGGAAGTCTGACGAAAACACGTCATCGCCATTTTGATAACACGCGATGACACGCTGCAGAGATGAACCTGTTACCACCTCGTCCTCGGTGAATATGACGGTAAAAGGCACGAGAGAGCCTTGTGGGGTTGCGATGGCCGAGAAATCACCGCTTAGGACAGCCTTGGGATGTTGTACGTTCGCTAAATATGTGTTATTGCCAAGCTCGAACGCTACATCGCTGTATTGCGTAGTCTGTAGGTGTTTCCCAGGCGAACGCTTTGTAGGCGCTGCTAACACCGAGCACACGCCGAGCAAGAAGACTATGCCTTGAAGTCCGGAGGCTAAGAACCCCATCTTCAACTAGAACCAAATAGCCCAGGCCGGAAGTCTTGATGGTTAAGAAGAGAAGCTGCCATTCCTAGGCGAATCATCTTGAGGGCTCTCCATGGTTTATACACGAACTGCCCCGGCTTCGGCTCCTACTCGTGTTCCTGTATGCACCAGATATTAGGTGGACTGGCAGAAGTGGGATATTAGCATTATGCCAATCGGGCGGCGCAGTTGCTTATCTCTGCTCTGCATACGTAGTTCAATTCATCATTTCTTACCGCGGCTTGGGTCCCTATCCAAGACCTCTATGCAGAAGAGCTCGTGGGCGCCCCATTCGGATCCTAGCAACCCCAAGCCGATGTTGTACTGCAGCTGGCTACTGTACCCCGATCTCACCGACCACATACAGAAGTATTCAGTAAGAAGGCAGAAGGAGAAGATTTTGAAGGAACATTGAAGATCTGCAGTCTCCCGAGCTTCCCGTTGGCCCGTATCCTTGTCCGTGTAATTTGGCACATGGAGTAGGCGACGAAAACGAAATGGAGAATCTTATCATCCTTGCCAAGACCCCACATTAGGATCTCAGATAATACTCATTATAAAAATCCTGCCGTATCTCCCGCTACATGGACTGCTGGCGGTGTTGTACGGATATGCGAGATAGGAGCGAGCCGTTGATTTCGGGAGACGTCCCGCAGTCTTCGGAGTAGTCTCGCGATAATAATGATAATGGCTCTTGGCTAGGGGAATATATTAATCATCATTGGCGTTCGCTCATATCCGTATCGAATAAAAGATGCTAGGACCGGCGATAACGGATGTGCTCGGCTTAAGGCTACACAATACCAACTATCGAGAACCATAACCGATGCTCCGTATTCTTAAGTTCAAAATGTATCTCCATATATTCCTGTTGGTTAAGATAACATTGAATCGATTTTTGGGAGGAATTGGGGGTACCTAGTATCAGAGAGATATCGCTTTTGGCCGCACCATTTACGACGTGAAAAGTCTAAGACACATACGGACCTCTCAGCAACGGAATCAATCTCGAGCAAAGCAGAAAACCCTTTCAGCCAGAACCTCAACGCTTTACCACGGTTATACGTTATCTTCAGCCCAAATGGTGGGTTGTTTCACTATGTATAAGGCGTGCAAGCGCTAATTTATGGGTATGACAAGCAAAGAAATTCTCCGAGTAGGATTTTTCCTTTTCGTATCATATCGTGAGCGGAACCACTCGCTTCCACGTTTTCCGTTCTAAGTTTTCCTTAGCTCAAGTTGAATTATCTAAAGGCTGAACTACCGTGACTTGCCACCCTGAAGCAAGAATGGCCCAATCTAGCAACCTCTGTCCAGCTAATTATAGGCAAACCGCAGAATCCCTCTCATACCCTCCCTCCCTATATTTCAAGCACTGGGGATGAATGCTGAGGATATATCCCGTCGGAGTTAGCAATTACTTATAAGCAGTGATATACACTAGGATATCTTTCCTAGCCAGTGGCTTCCAAGGTTATCGTGATGGACTTCAGACGAGACCTTGACAGAGGCAACCTACGGACCTAGAGCGGAAATTCTAGCGCGCTACCAGTACCTATATGAGTCCTTATTACCTAATATGGCAAGAATAAGGGGCAGGATCGCTTTTTGCTAGCCCAGTTCCCGTAGGATTCTGCACCTCAAAACGCATTTTGTCAGGCGGATTATCAACTGAGGTTAGCTGCTAAGGTATGCGCCTCTGACTAGAGTTTTTGGAGACCTCCGGCATTTATTAATCGGATTCGGTTGGCTCCGACTGTTCTAGAATTTCTAGAAGAGCGAATCGAATGGCAATAGGGTCGTGTGGCGACATATGTCAAGGGGTCCGGGAATTAATAGCGGCTAAGCATATGCACGCAATCCGCTCATATGAGGGGCGCGAGTGGCAAAATCAAAATGCCATCTTTATAACATGGCAATCCTGGAAATGCCATTCTAACAACATTCGCCCCTCGACCATTAAAACCAGATCCTCCTGATTTTCATGGCTAGCCTCTACCGTTTGGTGTCGTGTTGGCATGGCTCCTACCCTTCGACCACTGGATCATGGCCGCCGTGGCCTCGATAAACTCGTTACCATACGAGGTACGCCAGACTATTTACTCACTTGTAGCACGGCAAACTGACTCTCACTATGGACGCGGAAGACTGGCATCGACCATCGCGCACTATGCTGCTGTATCGCGGGAGTGGCAGGAGGAATTCGAACGTTTTACATTTCGCGAGCTACTTGTAACTCCGAAGCGCCTTAAATCCTTTTCTCATATCGTTAGTTCACCACGCCGCAGAGCTATCGTCCAGACGATTTGTTTCCATGTCTCTCTTGATAGATATGAACCCCATCTGGATGCCGAACAGGAGACGTCGGTGGAGCGACGACGGAGTACCGAGGTTTTGACTACAGCGCTCGGTTCTTTCTTTCGGGCCATGACCCATTGGAGGAAGAGCGATACCTCACCTCTCGGCCTGGACCTTCATCTTCTTGTCGATTCACCGAATGATTGTTCCGCGCTGGTCGGCAAGAACGGAGGACCACTAGTGACCGCGCGAGCTCTCATGTCATACTTGAAGCTCGATCTTGAGACACTCTCGCTACCATATCTCGATGTTTTCAGCGGGTTTCGGTGTACGGGGAGACACCTGCAACCTACATCGATCTTAGCTATCGTATCTAGGCTTCGGGCGCTAGAATACCTCGATGTTGAGCTCAACCATGATACAATTCGTAATCGGGACGTCCATCAAAGGCATCGTTAGTATTTCCATCCATCACCCTTGATTATTCAATTGCGACGCTTGGACTGTTTTGTTGCCTGCGCATATACGCTCGCGAAATTTAGCCTAACTATAAAATATGATCAGACTTTGCCGTCGACCTCGAGCGCCACGCCGAAACAGTTCGAGTTCTCAGCCTACGCCGCCCCAGCCCGATGCTAACCCCATCGCCCGCGCCCCCCAAACAACCATGGTCTACATTCTACGCTCAAATGCGACTCTTTAGCCAGCAGTGCGAATCCTTCGAATTCGACGACTGCATCGATGCTGCCCAGTTCTTTGCGCCGTTCCTCGTGGGTCCCGGGACGGAAAAGCTGCCCATCAGTCAGGAGGCGCCCTTCTGGACGCGCCTAAAGCGGCTCAATATGCGCAATTCGTACCTAATGAAAGCACCTTACCTGCGCGTTACTAACCGTACCGACGCCTTGGTCTCTGTTCACAACGTCTTAGTTGCGGCCGGCCGTGCTGCGTGTCGCATGCCGGAACTACAATTCGCGCGGATATGCCAGTACGTGCTTACGGATGGGCAGTTAGAATGGTTCGTCCTCACGTATGAGCGATATGCCGGGAAGGTGACCTTACGTATGAGGGGCTTTACGCCGGGGAAAACTTTGGTTGACGCCTGGAAACGATCTATCGCGGATAAAGGTATTGAACTTACCATCTACCGTGAAACTAATGATCCTAATGCTCCTGAATTATAATCCACTCAGGTGTCAGGCATGGCTCGTCTGTCAATTTCATAGAGAGTCAGGAGTCGGTTGCCCTCGGTTGTTCATGTAAATAAACTAGATGATGGGACAGAAGTGTCTACTTCAACGTTACCTTCTGATTAGTTTACCTCTCTGTAAGCGTGCGCGCGCAGCGATGGGTGCTTATTCCGCGACACGAGTCGTGACCATGCTAAAAGGGGGGGAGTGTTGCAAATTCTGGAGTTGTGGGGTGAAGTATCCCTCTCAGGGACGAAATTATTATTTTCTCTCTTCCCACGAAATCCTCGAGTCTCATCCAATCATTAAACGGGCGGGCTTTAACCTCTAGAGCGTCCGTCTTCGATCACCTTTCCATCCGTAAACCCATCGAGATAACAACCTCCCACGAGTACGTTAGTAGCGGTGGTTCTTCGATCGTGCTCCTCTATCTATCCGAGGACTAAAGGTACTCTTCCTCCATGAAGGAACTACATCTCGTCGCCAACGCCGTTTTTGGGGTAGCATATCCCAATATTGCTTTGCTGATTGAAGAACATTATGCGGCCGTATACAGACGATAACATCGACCATGCCCCTGGTACTATGGCGGATTGGCTCTTGCACTTGTTGCATCGAGCGAGTGGTCGACCCAGTACGTTAGGGCCTTCATGATGTCCGAAGCGAGTTTTCGAGACGATACGCTTTCGAATCGCACATCTCCGACTAGTTCGTCTCCGACAGTCGACTGCCAGACTGAGTTTGCTATCGGCTGAGAGAAATGAGCTTGTGATGTGACGTTAGATGTGTCAGCTTCAGCTATACCGAGCTAGTCTAGGAGTACTTCGCGTACGTGTTGCTCAGCTTTGCATTAGATATCATTGACGACCTGCTGAATCTTGTCAATAAACACACCGTCTGCGGAAAGAATGCAGTTTCATCGCGACTTGATGAGCCTTTTCACCGGTGTCTTGCCGATAAATGCAACTGGAATCTACCCAAAGCTCAGTAGATTCCTCAGAATTACGCAAGCATCGCAAAGCTACCTCCATATTACGAGGAATCGCTAGTTGTGTGTATTCTACAAGGATTGCAGGTTGCCGACCCTACTGAATCATACACTTAGCGGTATCGAACGTGGAGAGTCAAGGGTTTTCAAGACCGAGTAAGTCCACGTCGCCTAGAGATGGATGGTCATCTAGATTTCTTTAAGAACTTATGTCTGCTTAGGGTTGATTTTCTACCATTCGAAGCTTGGTAGCCCCTTGATGCGATAGAGCTCGTAGGGGACGATTTCCAGGCCGTGGCAACAACAAGGGAGGCAAGCGGCTTCATGATGAAATTTAGATTGGCTGATATTGTTGATTCGAGAATTTCACCACATTCATGTTTGTCTTCGTTCCATATTGCCAATTCTCCAGTTTCCCATATTCTCCTCGCTTGATCTAAAGTTATAAGCTGATGAAGATCATTTCCAGCGTTCTAATCGTATATGTCTATTGAATGACTTTGAATCGACCAGCTCGGTGTCCCCTTGCATGTTGAGGGGCGTTGAGACTTAATAAGGACAAGAAAAAGACAAGTGATTGTCATTCAACTATGCGATTCGTGTTAATGATCTATACTCTCAGCCGGGTGATGGCTGATATTCTACAATAATGAACGAAATGAAATAGGGTAGAGTAGTTAATCGGGTTTCCAGGGAGGCATACGGACTCCGAAATTTTGTCATAACTAGCAGTGGAGTTTGATGCGAACCATGTCGATCTGCGTCTAGTAATATCCTCATATGTTCAATGAATGATTAGTTTCAAAGGTTTCAACATGATGGCTACAGGTGGTTGTATCGATATAAGATCTATGGCCGAAAATATATATGCATATCGTTTTTAGGTTTATGGATCTCTTGGTTGGTTTATCGCTACTTGGACTTGGTTGCATGCCCCTTCTCAAGGGTTAGCTTCCCTTGAGCCCAATGCCATCAACGATAGCATGACGGCTTGTAACATGTATATATACGAAGGCAAAGGCGGACAAGAAATTTTTGATAAATAATGATGTCTTAAATAAATGCTATGGTACCTAGGACCTAGATATATCATATGCTCCTCCTGGTTAAAGAGATGGGTAGTCTGACTAGCACGCCTGGTCGTGTCTCAAACAATTACATGAAATTCTTGGGCGAAAACAAGTACTATATCCAAATATTATGCGAATGAATTCTCCGGGAGAGGCGCTTGATGATTGGGGCGATGTTGTATGCTTGTATGTGTATCATCGTCTATCATAGGTTGTAAGGCACTGAGGTTCTTTCCTTGGTAGATAACAATTATACACTTACTAGAAGTTCATGCTCTCATTCATCGTTATTCCCTTCTTCGTATCCTCGTTTGGTGCCTCTACTGAGACTCAATGCAACTTGTTGCCCTCATTCTAGTCGTCGTCGTCGTCGTCGTCGTCGTCGTCGTCGTCGTCGTCGTCATCTTCTCCCTCCTCGTCGTACTCATCACTAGGCTCATCCTCTCCGTAATCCTCTTCTTGACCGTCCTCATCCGAGTCATCTTCATCGTCGCGGTCAGAAAAGGTGACGATTTCGATATCTACTCTGTCCTTAAGTCTGATTATTCCCCATAGAATGTTCGTGATCCCCCTTATGTCGGAATCTTCAGCGGCTTTCATCTGGGCGTCTCTAAGTTCGAACTCGAAGGCTTCGAGACCAAACATCAATTCTTGGAGTTGGTCTATGTCGTAGAGGGTCAGGTCGCTAGCTTGACTTTCAAAGTCTTCGTATAGAAACTTGAGTCTTAAGAGATCCACCGGCCCATTAGTGTTGGTGTTGTCCATGTAGACGTTTTGCATATCGATGTCTTTCATATTGATACTGATTTTTAGTACTTGGCTGAGAGGTTTTGGTTTTGTCGTAAAGGCAGAGAAAGGTATAAAATTTATAGGTATAGATGATGATTAACATAAGAAAATAGACCGGAATTCGTCCGATGCGGTATATATATCGATATGGAGTTTGTTCGTAGAGATCATGTATGAACATTCAAATAGAATTTGTGCGAATCAGCAGCTTTGAGACTAATTGCATAACAACAATCCGGGTTTACTTGAATGAATATGTGGTTATTACGGGGCTATCTCTTTGAATTTCCTCCTGATTAGTATCTACTCGAGTGGACTAACAATAGAAAACACCTATGCGTTCTTTGTGTCCTATGTATCTGAGAGTTTGGGTCATCTTGGCCTTTATTGCGAGATAGTTGAATGATTCATAACGGGCCTAGACTCACGAGGTACCTATTCAAGCTAAATCTAAAGACTGACAATGCGTTGTCCTACTAGCTCAGTCAGGTATTTGATGTTGTGAATATAGACGCCTTAGTCATACCAATCATTAGATAGCAAATATCCGAAGTTGGAAATGTTTCTTTGATCATTTGTCGTAAGGACTCATGGACACTAATACGTCCATGAGATGCTTTCTACGGTAACACCTAGCCGCTTGGTGGGTAGAATGAATATGTACGCTTTTACATAAGGGAGATGTTGTTCTATCACTCGTAAGTGTATCCTGAAGTCTCAATCTAAGGATAATAGGCTACATCAGCTCAAAGTCGGCTAAGTCGATTGAAGTAGAGAAACCACCGTCGTATTCGCCTTATCAAGCTCTATGCTCTCAATTCTAAGTAGACGGGCGCATTGGTTGAATGCCACGAGACGGATCGAAAAACTTAGAGTGCACCTGAATTGTTTGCGCGAGGAGTCTCAACTTGATCCGATTCCTCTACTTGGGCTATACGGTCTAACCATCCGATGGCACCTCAGCGTTTACCAACTTGCCCGTTTCACCTCTCTAAGCAGGAATCTCTAGCAAACTCTTCACCGTGTCCTCGGCACTCTTCTCTAGTCCAATCCATTCAATCCCCAACACCTTGCTCGCGCGCGTATTATCATACTTATAAGTACCCTCCTCTGGTATGTCTGCGCCCTTTGCTAGGGGTGTCGACTCATCCGGCAGCTTATCCGCCAACGCCGGGAACGCGGCCCGCACCGCGCGCGCGATCGTGGGGTTTGTGTAGTACCCCGCCGTCGTGAAGAATCGCTGGCCCCCTGCCTCTGGGATCTCCATCGCACGCACGTGGGCTAGCGCTACGTCTCGCACATCCACCCAGAGGAAAACGCCGGAGGCTGGGATCTCACTCTTCCATTTCCCTTGGATTAGGTCTACAAAACGTGCGTTGCTGGTGTTGATTCCGGATAGAGAGTCCAGGTGGTGTGCTACGGGGCCGAAGACCACTGGCGAAGGGAGTTAGTAGGCCGGATGCGAACACTACGGGTTCAATGTTAGGATTGGTGGTGCTACGTACTGGGCGGACAGATTGTGGCGACGTCAAAGCCGGGTTTCTCCTTCTCGACGAAGTCCCAAGCCGCCTTCTCGGCATACTTCTTCGAGACTCGGTACGATGTGGGCGGGGGTCCCTTTATTCCATCTTCGTACTACGGCATTTTTAGCATTGGTAGCAAATTACTTCCAAATTTGAGGGTAAAGAATTGAGTAGCATAGATGAATCACGGATGAATTATGATTTAGTGATTAGACTTACGGTACTAGGGTTCCAATCCGCCTCGCTGAACGTCTTTGCAGGGTTTGATAGATCAGCCTCCGAAATAATGGCGGCGAACGAGCTAGTGACAATGACGCGTTTGACGGACGGTGCATGCTTTGCGATGGCCGTGAGTACCGAGTTGGTGCCGTTGATAGCTGGGTCCAGCAACTCTGTTCGCGCATCTGTCCACTTGAAGTGGAAGGGCGATGCTGTGTGCTGCACGTAGTCAAGCCCGGGCGCGTTGGCGATCACATCGTCGAAGGCGTTCGGCGCAGCGATGTCCGGTACAATAGCTACCGAGAGCTTTGCACCGGGATACTTGGTACGGATCTGCGATGCTTTGGCTTCGGATCGCACTGTTGTTACTACTTCATATCCCTTCTTCAAAAGGATGTCGAGAACGTGGGCTATATAGGTTCGTGTTCGTCAATAACGGGATTGTAATGGATTTTACGATGTTTTGACGTACCGGCGATGAAGCCTGATCCTCCAGTAAGTAGAACCTTGGGCATTTTCAGTGTATTTATATTTCCAATCCGTGGATCCAAGTTAGGATGAGTATCAATTCAATTTCTATAGGTATAAACCCTATAGAAGTATCAATAATGGCGAAAGTATATAGGGTAACTGATGGAAGGGTTTACTTGAATGAAATTCTTGCGGTCCTCAAGGTTGGGCCAGGAGTCTTCATATGTTTTTTAAGTGCATGGTAGTGATCTATCTCGGCATCTCTTCGATACATATTTCATCCGAGCATATGGCAACATCGCGGGGTCGAAAATAGTAACGTCACCAAAGGGGCTAACATCATGTACTTCAATTCCGCTGAATACCTAGTAGTTTCGGAGATAGCAATTGGTTCATAAGCTACTACTAACCCCCGAATATTTGGAGCCTACATACATGTACAATTGAGCTTTGATAGCGACTTACCGCAAAAAGAAAAAAAAATAGAGGAGCTTGCCGAGGGAGCGTTAGACTCTGATCCGGATGTATCCGTAGGCTGGATGGCGCAAAGGGGCGCCAATCAACGCCGATACACTACCGAAATTTAGCACCCCGGTTACGTAGCTGAAGGTACCTCATCGGTGCCAAGTTTCGGCAGAAAGCACTTAAGCGTATGTGCCAGCAGTCGGTCGTCGATGAACTTTCGGAGTTTATCGTCGGCCGGCGCGTAACAGTAGAGGTCTCACATCATCAAATTCATGTCAAAGCCGACGACATACGTGGGGTTTCTTTGTTGTTCTATTTCCGTGGATGATGGTCCAATAAACAGGCAAAGGGGTAAAAGTTGTGCCGTCTACTATTGCTTTTTTCATCGATTACTAACCAACCACCTCGCGACTTTCGAGGTGATTCCGTGTACCTAATTTATACCTACATCTGTCACAGGAAATGGCGGAGAGGGGAAGCAGAAAATGATCATCGTCATCGTCAAACTAATTCTTATGGACGTATGATCACGAACCCATGGCGTTGATTATAATCACTTAAGGTCCTAAGTATAGGTATCATGTCATTGTTCCAGCCATATCACGGTCGATGAAGGCATCCATGGAACCACACGCACCACTATTTCCTCCTGGCAACAGTAGTTGGAGGATACACAGGTTTTATTATCCTCTAGATTGCCTTCTCTATCCCGCTTCCGCACGTGGTCTTGGCCTTGGGCCTGTTTGCTGCCTTTCTTGCTGCCATGCCACCACCTATGACTTATAGACGAAAGCAGAGCGTCATCAATATCGAGCCGGCCGTTCGGTCTATATGAATGCAGGTAATACAGCGCCTGACCTCCCGGAACTGACTTCCCGGAAATGGTAGAAAGCCGCACGTATAAGCTCCCCCACCATGATTTGATATATGCATGCGTGTAAGCCGAGTAACGCGTGCCTGATATAGTAGTACAGAAAGCTTATGAATCGGCCATCCTAGCCGACTTGTAGGTATGCAAGTGTACTTGGCTCTATAGTACTAGGACTGGGGGTCGACATCCATAGCGTCTCCCCCACCGGACACCTTGGCCTTAGCCGCGGCGATGCGTTTTGCCTTCCACTCCTGGATGCGCGTGCGCAGCTCATCGGCGGGCACGACATCGTCAATCGTCATCGGGCTACGCGTGAACGGGTCCAGGGGATTGGAGAGGAGCTGCTGGACGATGGTAGAGCGGTCGACGATGTTATGGGATGGGAGAATGACGGGATCAGTCATCAGGTCACCCATGAGCGGGTCCTCGAACTCCTCAGGGATCTCACCTAGATCCAATTCGGCCTGCTCGAGGCGTTTCTTCGCTTCCGCGAACTTCTCTCGCAGAGAGTCCCAGGCTGTGATGACCTCGGTGCTCGCATGGAACTTGTTGCTGAGGAGTCTGGATGCCGTTTCAAAGTTGGCCGGTATATAGGAGCGGCCGTCGGCCGCGACCGCTTCGACGAAGGCGGTCTTCGGTGCCAGATTCAAGTAAACGTCGATAAAATCTAGGAGCAGCGTCCTAGGATCAAAATGGTACTTTTTCGCGTCCTCGACTTTGAGATTGCTCCGTTTTGGACCGGTTAGGGACCCCAGATTGTAATTTAGCATACCCGCCAACCGGGTTACTATTTCCGGCATGGTGAATGCATCCCGCAATGCTGCCGTAAATAATTTCATCATTCCCATGGTGTCATTCACCAGCTGCATCCAGGATTGGCATTGCTGCTCCGCCTGTTCCAGGTCCATCCTGATTTTTTCTTTTTCCTCAGGTGACAGTGTTGGGTCGTGCATTTGCTTTTGGTATTCATGGATCTTTACTAACTTAGTCAACGCTTCATCTAGTAGGTATGTTGCGTCGTTAAGGAGTAGGTTGACGAATTGTAAAAAGAATTGTCGATTGACCCTATTGGCCGTTAGTTGGGCGTGTACACCAGCTAGGTAGTCTATAATACCAACACTTACTTGCTTTCCCGGCTGAGTTGATCCTTGTACACGTTGTTTGGCCAGATACATTTAATTACCTGAAAGATCTCGTAGCGGATGTTGAATCTATCGTAGAACGCAGAGCTGACACCACTATGCTCGCATTCTGGTCTAATTAGCATCCAGCAACCGGAAAATAAGTAGATAAAGCTTGAACTTACCAATATAGAACTTCATGAGGGCATGCAGGAGGTGCTCATTAGCAAAACTAGACCCGTTCAGTGCATCTCCGAGTATACCGTTGCGAAAGTGGAACAGTTGAAACGTGCCGGAGCAGAGTAGTGTAACGAGAGCGGATTTCAGGTAAGGGTTTTTTATATAATCCGAAGATCTTAGGAATGTAATGCATAGTGTGATAATCTCATCGCCGAGAGCGGATGGAAGAATCTGAGGTACGAAACTGGAAGAAGGTCAGCGATATGCTAGTCTGGATAATCTTGTTATGGGATTTACCGGAAAATGAACTTTAATTCCTCAGTGATACCCTGGAGGGCGTACTCTGGAAGGCAACTAAAAGCTTCCGGTCTACTGGCCGAGAGTGGAAGTTCGAATTTGCTGCCGGGCTTGTAGTCGGTTTGGCTAGCAACTCGGAGAAGCCACACAGCCACGTATCTCATGAATTGTAGCGACAATGTCTGGGTAGGCTCGTCTAACACGACACCCTCTATGCCATGTTTGAGTGCTATGTGTCTCTCAACGGCTTTGACAGCATTCTGGAGTTGCTGTTTCGCCATAAAATAGCGTGTTGGGTCCTAGCGTTATTAGCAACGGCGTGTAACTCTGTCAGAAGAATAGCTTACCCCCTGTAGCTTGGGCAGTTCCTCCTCGATTTTCTTTATAACGCCCTCCACATACTTAATGTCTTTGTCGAGGTCCTTTAGTTTTGAGTTGGTTGCCCCAAGGCCGTAATGGTGGGCAGCAAGGGTCAAGAAGAAAACCTCTGAAATGAAGTTAGACGGACCTGGCAACTGCGTCTCGTAAAATGCATCCGAAGTGGCCTGGTCGGCGTTGATCTTGGTTTCGTCTCTTATGTTGATTCGAGGGTTGCGTCGGAGATAGTCGATATCAATCCTGTCGACCTTAGAAAAGGTGGCGTCTAGGAAGGGCTGGCACAGCTGGTCCAAGATGGCTGTCACGTTGACCATAAAGCCGTCCGAGGCTACATCCGTTGCTTTCACCTGGAGAGCGCGCCTCTTATGGTTCGTATTCATGATAAATGCGAACCAGTCAAGTACGCTGTTACGAGTACCCAGGCTTGCCCGAACGAAGGCGTTCATAATGCCAGTGAGATCACCTTGGTGAGCCTTCAGTGTCATCTGCAAAGCGCTCTGTGCTGATCTTACGTGGCCTGGATCGATCGTACGCGGATTAGCAAAGTAGGTTTTGGTGACTTCAGCTTGTAATGGCGAGATGCGGAAAAAGGATCCCAATATGGTCTGGGTTTCGCTGGCCAGGGCCAATTGTTCCTTGGACATATCAGGAGTGGGATTTACTTGGAACCGAGGGTGCTCGGCCAAGGCGTTGAGTAAGGGTTGGTATCGTGAGTACGTCACCAGACACTGGTTATCGTTTATCGTTAGCATATATAAGGAGCCAGTTCATAAGTTCGGGTAGTCTTACGTTGATGTATGGTTTATAGTCATCATTCATAGTCATCGTCGCAACTTTCTTACTCATAGTCACCATCGCATCTACGAATATCGCTGCAACAGTATCGTCTTCCGGAATGCGTGAAACAGCTTCGTTAAAGAAATCAAGGCAAATGCCGTCCTCGTTGTCATGGTGGCGCAGAAGATAAGGTACTAGGGAGTCGTGAGCTGGATTGAGGTCACGGCTGCTGCTCATTAGCATGGGGTATACGCCCGTCTAGTTTCAGATAACTTACCCAAAGTATTCGGGCATGGTCAGCGCGAATATGCAGTTGCTCATGCAGAGTCGTTTAGCCTCGTTTAATACGGCTAGTTTCTCAGGCGGCGGGGTTCTGGCGGGCTTCAAGGCTCTGACGACCCGTTTCCAGCACGGTAGTAGATAATCTAAAAGTGCATTCTCAAGAGGGAAAAGTCTAGCAGCCTCGAGTATAGCCGAATCTATTGTCGACACAGTTAACTTAACAGCTTCGCCAGACTCCTCTAGCTCGGCCTTAAGCTCCGGTAAGTAGGTCAGTTTATTGCCTCTAGTATCGGTCGTTCGATTCTCGTCTAGTGTAATGCGAAATATGTCGCTCATAGCCCTATTCGACCAATCATCGAGTGTTTCCTCCTTCGAGGTATGCATCTTCTTGGAGGGCGGTGCTGCGTCAAAGGTTGTATTAACACTTGTGACTCTCTTCCGGGGGGTACCAGTGTTACCTGAGTCGGCGGTTGTGTTATTCCCATCTGTCTTGTTTTTGACGCCAAGCTGGGAGAATGGGTTATTAGGTGTTGACCCATGGCTAGGGAGAGGAGTTGATCGAGTATTCTCTTTATTTGCGGAATTGGGTTTCGATAGATTGGTCGAGGACGATGAGGCCTGGGTTTCTGGCTTGGCGGTATCGTCGGTTTTCTTCGGGGGCTTTTCTTGCATGAGTTTCCCTAACGCCGCTATCCGCTTATCGCGCATCTGTCAAAGATAATGTCAGCTTTTTGGACTCGTCGGAACTTGATCGAGGCCACATACATGATCTTGCGGCGGCAAGGTCGGCTCTTGCCCTTCATTTGGATCCATGGTAAGGAATGTCCAAGGCTCTGTCGGCGTTAACACGTAGGGACCTAGGTCGGCAAGTTTGTTAGGAGAGTAAATAGGAATCGCCGACCAAAGGCGAATTCACGGTTGAAATTGGAAGTGGGATGAAGGAAGTTGTATGAGGTTGAGAGTTGCGGCGAGTGGAAGTCCAGATGTCAAGTAGAAGTCAGCGAGAGCATTTACGTAAGTGGTACAGTACATTCATATACACTTTAATGTCGGCGGTGGGTATGTACCTATTTGTACATACACGGATGGATGCTAATAGAATGAGGTAGTAGCTCCAGTCACACTATCTTGTAGCCTACATGTACGTAGGGGTCCTACTGTGCTCAGTGCTAGCCTTCGAGGATGTGTACTAGGTACCTAGTATTAGTCAAGTACGTTATCGATAACACATGTCCATGGATTTTTCAGCCTAAGTGCCCAGAGACATCAATTCCGGAGTCCGTGCGGCGGGGTAGCTACATGTACAGTAGGTCCTGGGCTGCACATGCAGCATTCAATTACCCAGCCTGACTTAATTATGTAAGCTACCAGGAGATTCAATGTTTATCTTAACTCTTGATGAAATGATACAGAGAACAACTTGATCAATTTTTAAAATGAATCCGTTTAAAATTTATAAATCAAAGACTAAGAATACAAATACATTGATTTCTCTTTCTTTGAATCATTATATATATTGGATCGTTTGTAATATTGTTTTTTAGTTGTTATCTGTTAAAGAAGTGTGTATTTTTTCTGACGCCCTCCTGGCTACCCACATGTGCACCTACATGTACGTACTTAGGCGGGAATCCACCTCCAGTTGACCTTTTGAGCTTCAATGTTTCAAGCTTCTAACGTCCATCATTTCACAGTTCAAACGGGGACGGTGCACGGTTGTATAGCTCTATCTTTTTCAGATAAATTATGATATATAATGAACGGCTACCTTACTAGAAACACACACAGTATCCTTGAGATTAGCGTCCCCGAGATTCTGCACGAAGCATTGCTCCATCCATCCTAAGTCTAAGTCACATCTATCGAATCAGTTCGACCATGCCATACTCTGGTAGACTCATCTTGAACTGGCAATGCCATGTCGGAATATTGAACCAAACTGATGGGAATAACTAGGGATAGAGATTCACCCTGAACCCTTTATCAAGGAAGCACCTAATCGCCAACCCAGCCATTCCTAAGTAGTGCACATGAGGTTCGGTTGTGGGTTTTCGGAATTGGAGAGTCTGGGGATTAACGGTGAAGTCCTGACAGCATCCCCCGGGTCTACGACGTACCCATTCCTGACTCTTGCCATGCAATCTGATCAGAATGCTTCGTTTGTTTCGCCTATATGGATACGAGTTTACTAAGTCGAGAGCGGTTCCCAGAAAGCTAATCTTTTATCTTGACAGCCTATTCGGAAATGCTCTATGCTGCTGTAGTTCTCTCAGCATCAACTTCAGGAGTACCGCCTGGGAAAAGTTTACCTTGACCGTACAGGCACCTAAACAATGAACATATCAAGCCCTCCTTATCGACACTGATCTGTGTCTCTATGGCATCGCTGTTTCCGCCTCGGCATCCGAGGCATATCATGAGCATATGACGAGTTTCGCCATTATAATGTTCTTGTTATAGCGTTCAAAGTCAGCAACGCCGAAGTTATCGGAACGTACAAATGTAGCTCCTGGAAGCCGCCGATAGCCCTGTTAGCCAACCAGCGTGCTTCTTCAAGCATCCTATTATATCCCCGCTCTGTTTGCGAAGGCTTCGTTATACTTAGGTAATTGGAGTTGTTGGACGAGTGATGGCCGAATTTCCGGACCGCTTTCGCATCCCCTCCTCATTATCCATGAGTGAGCGGTAGCTATGATTGAAGACACCGACACTTGGACTTCATCGTCTACCCTTTTGATAGACTAGCTGCGCAATATGTCTCTGGCGAACTAGGTAATTTTCGGTTCTCCATAGACTAATGGTTGGGACTTCAATGACTCATAACCTCGTTATCTCGTAGTTCAATGAGGGTAGGATCGTGCTTACTGAACGGCTGTAGGCGTCTCAGTTCTGGCCTTTGCAACATATGAGGTAGGAATGAAAAGATTTCTATTCTAACATTCTTGGGTATTGAAATCTAACCTCGACGTTTATGAAACGAATGCTTCACGGGCCGAAGAGTAACACACTTGCCACATAAGATCCGACTATCGGCCCCTCTCATTTCGGTCGATTCTGCGTACTAATCGTGTAAAGGGTCATACGTTTTGTCTCCTTTTTGATTCCACTGGAAATGAGTGCCCTTCCTATATAGGATACTGTTAGCAATACTACCTACTACTAACGCTTTGGTGTGCACGATGGCAAACAACGGTTGGCCACCGAATCCCTTTTGGAAAGCGTTCATGGTCATATAGTGACACGACTCGAATGACTTACACTTATAAGGTATCACAATTTCTTGTGGCTGTTCGCCTACAGCGAGAAGCTATTGGACAGCAAATCTCTCTATCCCTGTTGGACCCGATTTTGGCCTTCTGCAGCCAACCATATGCTCATCGGCCGTCACCCCTTCATCGTATGTATATGGAGAGGGATCCTACGGGACGAGCTGAATGGTCCTAGTTGTCATCCCGATCCTTTCCAAATCTAGGGAGTTTATGTGGCTATACTATAGAGTTAGGCGATCCAGGTCCGAGCCAATACCCCGGCCGGATTCTACATCGCATTCGACGGGGCCATTGTAAACTAAAATGTCAAACTACTTCTGTACTTCCTCGAAGACGGACGCTTGTAAGCTGTATTTACTAGATACTTATCACCTATCTCTGGATTTCTGCGAGGATTCAAGCCCAATAGGATGCAAGAGCAAGTCGGGCATGCGATACTATTGAAAAATCTCGAACCTGGCATACCCGAAGCTTAACCTGGCGTGGCCGTGATGGCCTTGATCGCCTCAGTCCTTCGGCGGTCATCTCGGCCGCCACGATTTCCATTTCCCTGCATCGTGCTTGTTTCAACGTCCTTACGAGTCCTAGTTTCCAATTCTGAGAATCGCATAGCTACATACTTATCAGCTCTACGGCACTACGCATAATATCATATGGTATCGACCACTTGGATGCGATCTACTCTTTTCCCGCCGCATCTACGCCATTCTTCTAGAGAAATTCTGCGGGTATGTACAGCTCCTCCAGCCTTCCATTGGCGAAGTTGTGCAACTGTCATCTTGCTCCCATACGAGACTCATTATCGTCCGGCACGGCAACATGCAGAACGTGTGTGACACGTACTGTCTTACTTGTGCTGGCAACCTGGGTGCCGTCTGTACTAGATCGTTCTCTCGGCGCAACGGCACCCTCTCATGTGAATCACCATCGTACTGTACTGTGGCTTACCATGGCCGGAGGCTGATGGCAGGGTATATATGTGCGCACATGGCAGACATATTGCAGACGCCACGCCGGTAGGTAGCGCTACCTTGGTATGGGGTAATCCCTCATGCAGCAAGGTCTCTCGTTGAATAGTTTGGTATCTCACGCTCGTTTAAGCCTACCTCACCGCTCCCAACATTGATCTATTTCTCGCCGCGTCCCCGAATATGCCTCTTGTTTCTTGTTGTCGTTTAACTCATAGATATATACCCATTTTAGACGAATTAGTTCAACATTTCTTGCTGCGGAGATTCGCCTACGGGACGAGCTTGGGAAGCCCATCATGGTCGATCACCCAGACATGATAGTCCGTAGGAAGGACAACGCCTCCCCGGCCGAGATTGGTCTTCAAGATCCTGAAGCATGCGTTCGTGCTTGTTATGATAGGTTCGTAGAGGAATGGCTTAGGAAGACCCAGGGCACGTTCGAAGACGTTTGCTACCAGCTATCACACATCCAGCCCGATACGGAACTATGGAAATTATATCGCTGCGATTCGACCTACTGTGGTGTTTGGGCTAATGAGACGGGGAAGAGTCGTTCGTTAGACCTTCAGAAATGTCTCCTGATATACTACTGACTCGAGCTGCTAGCCAGCGCCGACTTAATCATTAATAAATGCCAGAAGTAAGTTCAGCAGAGTCGATCACTTGTAATAAAGCACGCTTTTAATTCATCTTAGTATTGGCAATTACTTAATTTACGATCCAGGACCGCCTCCGCTTGATAGTCCCAGCTCTGACCCAATCCCAAATCGTAAGTTTCCTCTGATATTTCCTACGCTGGCGCGCTCCTAATTAGAATGCACTTCGCTTAAAACAGTCTCTTCAAATGACTTATCAGCAACGATGACTATGATGTCAACTTCATTGCCCGCTGCGGCGGAAACCTCGCTAAGCCCAAAATTGAACACAACAGCATCGGGTGTTACTGCGCTGCCAGGCGCCTCAACGGGCCTAACGGAAGGGAGTAAGGCAGCCATAGGAATCTGCTCAAGCTTGGCGATAATTACAATCATCTTCCTCGCAGGCTTCCTAATAAATCGACGACGATCACGTCCTAAAACCTTGTTGGGTAACGCCCCGAACGCATCTCGTTCCACTCGTCTATCTTCTGGACCCCCAAGTGATTCACACTCACCCTTGATCACGCCGCCTTCATCAGCGTCGTCGAAGGGCCCGCTACACATGCCTCCGCCACGGTTGAGCAACCGCAGGCTTCTCCCGTCACTCAAACAAGGCCGCATTACGGATCCATCACTGGCTTCTAGTGTAGACGAAAGGCCGATTCTCCCGGCCGCGCTTAGATCGCCCACGGAAAACAAATTCGCCCCATGGCACGAGCCTCGGAGGCCTACTACGAATAGCACCCCCAAGTCTCCCGTCTCGCCCACGCTCCCCACCGCCGTGCACTTCGCGCGAGATAGTGCCAGCTCATATAGCAGCGGGCCTGGAGGAGCATCGGCAATTACCATCTCGTCGAATAAAGCTGGCTCGGTCCAGAATAGAACAGTGTCCTTTTCAGTGACCCACACGGCCACATTGTCGCTTCCCTTGTCGCCGACTCGGCCCCCTAGACCCTACGATACGCCGCTGGATATCCCGCCTGCAGGCCCCCCGCCAACCCGTGCCCTCCCGGCTCCGCCCCCGTATCATCCTGCGTCTCCGACCTTCACCGTGTCCCCCGTTTCGCCTCCCAGCTCACCTACATGGCCTACGGGGCTCTCCACACGGCCGACAGCAGTGGTGGGTAGTGGTACTAGTAAGAACCCATTTTTTAATCGTAGTAGTAGTCCGGAGTCTAAGAAGCGGCCGGAGATCTCGGGCGGGGGAACCGAAGCAGTTGAAGGGGAGAATTTGGCCGCCGACACAAAGGACCTATGCGAGCTCACGCAGTCGTATGCGCGTGAGACGGCGGAGAGTTGGGGGAGCTGGAGCGGGGCCGGCGGTGGGGGCCCCGGTGTGAGTTTTGCTGGAGGAAGGGATAGGAGGAGAGGCCTCGGTCATGGACATGGGAAGTCCCGGGATAATGGGGATAGGGACACGGGTGATGAGGAGAAGAAAGGAGAAAAGGGCAGGGGGAGTGGCTCGACTGTTTCACTGAAAGAGCTTGATTTAGAGAGGTTGGGTGGGAAATATTGAGTACTGGGATTCGTAAAGATACAGAGACAAATGGAGAGATGGCGGTTGAGGTGTGCTTAGGTCCAGCTACCTTAGGGGAAAAGGGGGGAAGAGACTGGGGGTAAATGCTTCAGTTGATTTGAATGGCGGCTCTGTGGTATTGCAGTCTACGAGATAAGAGTAGGAGAAAGAAGGCATCGTATAATGGCTATCACTAGCGGAGGGTGCTAGGAACCGGGGGCTTGTATGTGAGAAGCTTGCTATCGATTTGGCATGTTTAATACTAGGTAGCTAGTACTGAGAGATTCGTTTCGTGCGACGTATGTCATGTCTTTGCGCTTGCATCGCCTATATTCAACTTGACTCGCGTGATTAGTGTGAGAGGGCATTATGAGGTATAGGAAATCTGCATTCCCTTTTATGATAGCAATTTGGGAGTTCCGGCAAGGTTCCATAAGTATCCGAGTATCTCTACGGTCGTTATAGGTTAATCTTTAGTTCTCCGAGTTTTGGTCCTAGTGGTCTCCGGTGCTTATGAATTTGAGCATGGCTTCGTCATATCATAGTCCCATGTACGACTCGATCTATGAATGAATCCGGAAAATATGTCCACCCCTTTCTGGAAATTGCCTATGGATAGCAACGCCATATATGAGCTGGAAAAACATTCATCGATACATCCACACAAGGCAGCCTAATCTTATGTTCCTGTGATTTAGCTATCGTTGCTACTTTGCATACCTAGTTAAGAATCCTGCGATTCGACAGTTAAAACTCGTGTCGTAGGAGTAAGCGGTAGCATGTCTCGAATGCCGCGCCCTACCACGGCCATTGGACTAGGTGGCACTGGACTGATAGGTCTATTCGAAAACGGCTGGGACCAACTGAAATACATGCTCACATCGTTAGACGCGATCCCGTGGCTCTCATTGATGCCCGACCAAGCGTCCGAAAGTCTGGTTCCTCCAATGTCGGTGGCGCTCGTCGTGGGGCTCCCGGCTTATTGGCTAGGAATTCGGACACGATGAGGGCCCCCAAACTAATATAGACGACATGACTTCCTGCCTACTTCATTGAGATCACCGATTTCGCCGATTAATTGTTAAAAGGATTTAGTGGTACGGCACGCCGTTAGTACATATGGAAGAGCAAACAGGAATCTGATGCACGGACAGGTTCGTTGACTATGTAGACAGAAGGGCGGTGTAGGAGATTAGGCGCCGCGCGCTCGGGCCCAGAGTGGGCACAAATCTGGAGACCCTGAAGAATAGTACCTATATGAACCTCTGCCCTCTCTACCTTCTATTCTCTACGCTGGCTTTGGGCATTTCTACCTTTTCCCTTCATTATCAATAGCCTTCTCCCTCCTGCCTCTGGTTCCGTATACCGTCGAAATGTGCTTCGAACACTATAGCCGCCTGTTTCAAGCTCACTTAGAACCATCTCCCTTAACCTTCCTCACTAACGCTTCTAGTAATGCTTCTTTCTGCTTAAGACCGTCTTTTATATCTTGGTCCGACTTAACACCGCCCTGAATCAGTCTATCCGTCGCTGTGCTGGGGCAGCTTGCGAGGTAGTATTTCATCATCTCGGATGATTCCCTTCGTTGGCTTCTGATGTCACTGTCAGGGGGTGTTCTCTTCAGCGGCTAGCTTGCTACCTACTGGTTCCCAGATGTCTGGGTTGACTGGATAGTACCCTGAGACATGTCTGCTCCCAGAATTTTGTGAGGCAATAGCGGCTAGAAGATACCTGACGACGACACTAATTATAAGGCAATTATGAGGATTCAATCTTCTGGATCGGCTATTGGACTTGGAACTGCTTTGAGGTATCTATTTATTGGGGTTGGCGGGTTGGTCGGTGGTGGTTTGGGTTTGTTCGTCAAGACTCACCGTGTTGACCTGGTTCACGGCGCCATTTTATTGACAATCGACACCGCACGCCAAAGCGCGACAGCGGTGCTGAAGTTTTGCTCAAGTCATGCTCTTCGCCCTCAAGGTTCAAAACACTCGCGAGGTCCCAGTGGAATCGCTGCTACCCCATATATTATGGGTGCCTCGTAGGTGGTACTCTCCGCCGGGACTTCGCGATGCCTCGTCCTCAGGTGTCGGAGCTCGCAAAGGCGTATTGTGCAAGACGGCACTAGGATCCATTGCGCTGCGTGCGTACCCTAAGGCATTCTACGCAATCAGCATCGAGCACGCCACTGCATGCCTGATTGGTAGACTTGTCAGCTTGCGCATATCTCCACCTCGTTTTGCGCAAAGGCGCAAAAATGGCGAGGCATAAATATAGGCGGTTTTGAGTTGGAGAATGTCTGGGACGTTACGATCTCTATTTCTTTCATCACTCCATTTATGAAGAGCAATCAAAATATTCCATATCAAGGGGTTGGAGTAAACCACCTTGGCGCTATTTCTATTGCTATTTTAAATTGATCTCATCATAAATGCTGCTTATAAACGACCGGTATACCACCTGCGTGATGACTCCACATCGTATCTAGAGATTCGGAGAGATGCTTCACAGACCCCATCCCTTGCCTGCTCACGACTCATATTTAACGAGCTCTATTTACCCTGGCCATTTCCAATCCCAACATTATCGGCCGTGCGAAACTTATACTCACAACCTGGTGGTAACGCGGCTGCATTTAGCCCACAATCACCAGATCAACTCTTTCAATTCTATTGAAAACACTTGGAACAACACTAGGAAGAAACTTGTGGCCCGGTGGAAGCACATTTGGGACGCCCGCTTCCAGCATCAGCATCGCATCAAGCGAAGCATGGTAAAGAGATCGACAGCATTTAGGAATAGCGTCATTAAGCCACAAGATCTAGGACTGACCAGCGCCGGGGATCTGGTAAGGCCCTTCTGTAAGGACGAGTAGGATTGGAACCATTCTTACCATCATTTAGCAAAGTAGGGCAGCTGGACCTGTAGCTATCAGCTGTGACCAAGCGCAAGCTGAGGATACCTTCGTTAATCGAGGCCGCGAGACATGTCAAGCCGAGCCTAGTGTACATACGGAAGAATTGCGCACAAACAACGCAGGATCGAAGCTTGGGGATTCAACACTAGAGCAGCCTAAGTCAGCCGGTCTTATGGAGGGCGAAAAGAAGGCAGGTGCTGCGAAACGACCCAGCCATTGCCGACTAAATCACGAAGGCGACAGAGGACTACTGACGCCGGATCAATACGTGGCCATCAAGAGAAAGGAGGCCGTTGCGCTTGTCATGGCTAGATTTCAACAGTGGTTTGATAAGAGGCTGGCGATTATCTCTTGGTGAGCATGAGCATTTCCCCCAAATGATTGATCCTTGGCTGCGATACTCTTTCTCGTCTGGGTTCTGACACATTTGTAGTATGTCTTAATACTTTATGTTATTAGGCTCTCTTACCCCCTAATCGATACGATATTGAGGTATGCGTAGAATGCTAACATCCAAAAGATGCGTACGAAGCGTCCGAGGCTTCGGGGGGCTCCACGAGCAGTTCAGGGGGGACAGGGCCCGGAAGTAACGATTCTCGCCAAAGCCAATCTGGTCGTTCAACTCGAACGAAACGGCGACTCGGCGGGGACGGCCAGGACAACTCCTCCGCGGGTGGCGACGAAGGAGACCCGGATAGAGGGGTAAGTAAACGCGCAAAGAAAGAGATCGAAACGGAGAAGAAATTCGCCTGTCCCTATTATAAGCACGATCCGAGAGCACATTGCAAGCACAGAAGCTGCACCGGCCCCGGCTGGGCGTCCCTTCATCGCTTGAAGTAGGTTCCCCGAAACGTAGGCCGACTGTTGACATGGACCATGCTGACGATTGTTATTGCATGTGTAAAGAGAGCATTTGTACCGTGCTCATCGACTTCCGAAACACACGTGCCCTAGATGCAACGAGCCCTTCGACGATGCGAAAGATTTGGCTGACCATCTGCGTGCTGACGTGCCCTGCGAAAAGCTAGACGTGATCCCATTGCTCCAGGGCATTGATGAGACTACCGAGGCTAAGTTGAAGGTAAGGAAGAAGAACTGCCCCGGCATGACCGACGAGCAGCGATGGAGGGACATCTACATGATTTTGTTCCCCGAGGCGAACCCTAACGCCGTACCGAGTCCATGTAAGTTATTATCTACCTTCAGTTCTACGGTTAACAGCTTACAAGTTGCTAACCAAACGGACACAATTATAGACTATGACGCAGGCGACGACTCCCTTAGGTTCTCCAAGACCGCCGAGGAGTGGCGCAAAGTCAAGAAGCGCATTCAGAAGGAGCTCCCCAAATTCGTGCAAAAGAAGGTAGAGCGTTCGTTTGAGAAAGTTGAAGTTGACGTTCTCGTCCGCCTCCCTGACATCGTGCGCGATGGCCTGTTCGAGTTCTTCAAGGACCTGCCCCATTCGCCCGAGGCTAGCCCATCTGTAACTCCACGCGCTCGTACGCCTAGCTTCCCTGTCGTGGGGGAACAGGCGGCGACGGCGGTGGCGGCGACAAGTGACGAGGATGCTGGTGACATACTAGACCTGTCGCGGTTCCTTGAATTCCCAAACGATGTGGAGTACAATGACCTTGCCCAATTTGACTTTGGTGACCCAGTTGACTGCTTGTTCATGGACAGGGAGTCGGATTCTGGGTATGCTTCTACTAGTACTGGAAGGGGCCGTACTGCTGAGATAGAATTTTGAGGTTCTCGGGAGGAAGATGTGGATTTCTTACTGTTGATGGGCGCGCTTGACTCTCTTCGATGGCTAGCGCCAATGGATTTCATGTTTTCATCACGACTGACGACTATTGGCGTATTGTACGTATAAGATGAATTGCTTGTGTCGTGAGGCAGGACTCGGCATTGCCACTAGGTTTAACTGGGCTTTTCTATAAAGCTTGTCTCACATTGTTGTCGCATTGTAAGGGGGGTTGTCCAAATAAGCTAGCCTAGAGTTGAGCAACTTTCGGCAATCAAAGCTGAACTTTACATACATACGAAAGACATGTATGTCATGCTTGGAAATGCTGTCCCGAAGCATGTGTTTATCCAGTCATAATTGTTGAAGACTATTAAAGATCAGGTGAGATAACTGATGTCTTTGATTAAGGCCACTCGGTATGACCTTTGGGACGTGTCAAGTAGGGTTGGGAAATTGTTTTTCGTCCCGTGTTGTGTCTAGTCGATGCGTCGGTTTGCTATCCTTGGTGAACCCGTTTGGGTACTCTAGTCTGGATTAATTTATTCACCTTTGGTAGGTTATGATATGATATATTATTACCGAGTGTTGTGTTAGGGATGTCTTTGAAATGGTTGACATTCTCCGTGGTACTGGAGAGATCATGAGATTTGATGGGTCTTCGCAAAACTGACATCACACTAATGCAGGACAACATAGAGTCAACCTGCAGTATAATCAATCCCAACATGCTCTATATCATCATGCAGCTATCGGTACTCTGGGTATGCATAAGTCCGTATAACCTATTGGTTACGGCCAAAACTCCATTCACCCCTAGACTCTAGGGAGGTTATAATTCTAAGTTGTTCTGATTTATATGAAGATGTAATTCGCGATACTGATGTTGGGCTTCTCATTAGACTACATGTATCTCCTTGAATTTTTAGCCCCCGCTCCCTGTTTAGCACTTATTTACTATGTAGACTAAGAAAAGGGTGATGTATCTCTTACTCCTGAAATATTTGGGGTATATTTGGGGTAACATGTATTGATCGGTGCACTCAAGCGTAGAAGGGAATACTGCTATCTAGGAATAAATCAGGTTGTCCCGGTTAGATAACTTTGATCAAGTCATAATTAAGATGCTAGAAATGGGGATGTCTTGACATAATTTAGGCTATTCTGCGACTACGTAGTTGTAATTCTTAAACGACCGAGGCAGCGGCAATGGCATATTGATCCATATGTATTTTGGATTAAGCTTGCCTCGAACATTGAATTGAAATAATCCCGGGTTATATGGTCGAAACGAAATCTGTCGTCTTTTTTTGTTTCCATGTAGCTGAGCTGGAAGATGTTGATAACCTTCAAGCTAGTCCTGTTCCGCTGAGAGTGCTTAATTTATATCGGATTCATAAATGGCATATTTAAGTTTAAACTTTATGGTTCCGATGCGTTGTCAATATTATGCGATGGTAGAAAGGCGAGAGAAAGAGAGAAAGGGGACAAGGGGGGAATGTGATGGAATAAAACCACCTAGTTAGAGACTAGAGACTAGAAATGACGGGAAATTTGGAAATTTGAATGAACGGCGAAACACTTCTCTCAGTGGTTGCCAAGTTTCTAGCTTCATGACTCTAAATGAGGCTCGAATATTAAGAGTGGTACTGCAGATGACTGGCACATGTCACGGTGGATTTATGGGATTTTGTGATTTTTGATATTATTAGTTGATGAAGTTAGGGGTACACTGGTGGTTGACGATCCCCCCCAATCCTAATTCCCCCTCCGGTAATGCAGCCAATTAATGTGCCATGTGGGTTTTATGCTTTTTGGGAGTGATGCGCATTGACCCAAACATATCTAGACCAACAACCAGAGGAATATCGATATGGTTGTCGTTATGTTATAATGGACATGTCCCGCCTAATATACTGAAGTGCTACTATAAAACGTTAGCGTTATATATCGAGTTACCTTACCTGAATTAGAGGTAGTGTATGTCGCGCACGGTGCAACTTGGCCAATTGTCCAATTGGATACAGTTCCAAGTCTCAATTTGATTCCCAAATGGCTCGATTCCTCCTGCAGTAGCCTGTAACCTGCAAGCCATGTTCTATTCTGTCTTCTTCTAAGGTTCTGTATGTTCTCTCGCAGTGCCAGGGGTTCATGGGCACACCAAATAATTTTCAATTTCTAGTCACCATTTTGCGCTGTCGCCGGTATAATTTATAAATGCGACTCTGGCTGAAATGTCTCCTTATCGTCCGAGAAGCCCATACTTCCAATGTCGATTATTCAACTAACTTGACTGACCTGCACATACATAGTATGCATGTGGTACATGTAGTACTTGTTTTCAGGTACCGTACACACTAAGATATAATAGTACATATGTACATAGTAGTGGAGCCGTGTAACTAGAATCTCGTTGATGTTAAGTGACCCCTGTCAAATTTTGATTTCCCTGGATATCAGCGGTATCAGAGGTATCAGAGGTATCAGAGTTCTTCTCTGCCTATACGAGACAGCAACCCCGGTACCCTATTGTGCGAATACCCTCTTTTTTAAACCTTCTGGTGGCCTTCGTCTTAACTGCAAGCTTCCAACTTTCCCATAATCCGATCAATTACTTTCTTTCGTCTTCGGCATTCTCATTTGTTTGATCTTTGATACCCCCCATCCTCTTTCTGTGTCGTCTTCTTTTTTTCACTTCTACCCACCCAAAATCGTCTAATGATTCCGTCTATCGTGAATATCTAGTCTCCCTCCCATACCTTGACTACCAGCCACATCACGATTTGCGACGACCGCCCTAAATCCAAAAAGTACGACGAGCCACCTTCTCATGAAACCGACTATCAAACCCTCACTCTACCTCCCTCGCAAGTCTATCCCTAACAAGCTCCTGCTTGGTTGCCTGTCGCCTATTGTCTTGGAAGCGGATGAACTCGCTTAGTCCCCTCCGTCGTCCGTACGTACCCGTGTGGGAAGCTTGACCGGATCATACACCCTTCGTTGCCGTCTCATGCGGTTTACCGACCTACAGCTACGGTGCGACTAACCGCTCCAATGCCCTGGCAACCGTTGCCTCGTATCGCTTTCGCCGTCGCGACCTACCCCTTCGAAACCAAGAATGAGAATGAACTCCCCTTAGAGATTGGTGATGACCTATACATTATCGAAGAGACGGCCGACGGCCAATGGCTTAGGGGATATCTGTTGGCGCCGCCTTCGCTCCTTGCCGGCCTGACTTCGGTCAAAGGCCAACCCTTGGAAGCTCGCGTCTTTTCAGGCATATTCCCGCGCAGCTGTGTTGAGATACGTGAGGTATTGGGCGATGAAGATAACAACTCAGACAATAGCAGTAACTACCAAGGCGAAGATGATGCGCCGCATATTGGCAGCGATTCAGGGAAGAGCGGAGTAGCACCCAGCGCAAGAAAGTCCTTCCTTCGAGACTTGGAGAATGCAGGCAGGTTACCTAAACCGAATGGCGCTATGCTTGGTGGAGTGGTCGCTCGCATTCCCGATCTGAGGATTCGTGAACCGGGCGCACCCAAGCCAGCTGCGCCGGTGCCAATGCTTAGGCTAGGCGATGAGACACCCACCTCCACAATGGAGCCCTTGATAGATGAGATCGCGTCGTGTTTACGCGAGTGGCACTCGACTAATTTCCACGATCTGCTACTTACTAGGCAGTATTCGAAACTCGACAAAGTATCTCAGCTGATTCAAACTCTGGACCTATCGAGACGACAATTCCTCCACAACCTATTAACCACCCGCGAGTACAATACCTTACGAGAAAAGACGGTCTGGGATTTGGTCAGAGGGAACAAACTATGCGGCGGAGAAGTCATAGTGCGGGATCCTACAGAGAGGGGTAGAGTATTGACTGGCGACGACTCCGTGGTGGAGATTACCAAGTTGCAGTCAGTAATGAGCTTGTTGGACGAACCACCCCAGCCACATGTCGAGTTATCGGCGTTGCATCATCTGATGGTTGATATCAGGAGCTTTGCCGGCTCGTCTAATGAACCCACAACGTTGGTGTTATACCTCGTCAGCAAATCGGTCGGAGGGACCCTGACAACACTATCGGAAAGCTACATAATCGAGGTTCCCTCTGGTGTTACAATGGGCTACTTGGCTAGGAATCCCCGGATGCGGACTTTATTTACAGATCTGACGTCGTCAGACATTGGCGATGGGCCATCTGCCGATTCGGAGCTGTATCTGATCGTCAAGGTTAGGTCGCCCCAGCAGATCATTATAGGCAAACCTGTGTCGAGATCGGGCTCGTTTGGTCAACCTAACACTCCCTTCTCAACTAGCAAGCCTCCTTCCTCTGGCGGTGGCAAACCTTCACGGAGAAGTTTGATGTGGGGGACCACAAGGTCTGCTTTTTCGAGAGGGGGGACAAAGCTCGACGCCCTATCCGAGCAACCGGAAGATCGCCCTAGGACGGACACTCTCGAAAGTAGAGATGGGGCTATTCCTCCGAGCACGGCTGGTTCCCGAGGACCGCGACCATCTGTAGATGGATTACAACCCATGCAGATGTTAGCTGATAGGATGGTGGGCATTGGCGTGCTTAGCCTCAACTCCATCATGAAACAGGACGAAGAGACGGAGCACGTAGTTACAGTCTGGTCCCCATCTGCAAAATTCACCACCGAAAAATACGATACCGCGGAGGGATGGGACGGAATGGTTCGGGACTTGCTAGAGAGTAAGTCGGGCCATTACGAGAAGTCCAGGCGAGCAGAACGATTGCAGATTCACCTGAAGGCCTTCAACAATCCCGACGCGGATGGCCTCATTAAAGCAACCCCTACCCTCCTTGCTGGCATCAGCAAGACCAATAAGATGGGTTTCTCTGGCGCACCAACTAGACCTCGATCCGACATCTATGTGACCATTAATGAGGCTTTCTTGGCCCGACAGAACCTGATCTCACGCTACGGAGCCAGTGCCACCACCATATCTAGCAACGTACATGGTGGAAATCTAATGGTTTCCCTAGAAGTTCGGCGCCAGACAGGAGAAAGGATTGAGGAATGCATTTACCAATCTTCAAACTCGGAACCCCTCACCACATGGCGCTCGTTTGCTGTAGAACGCGGCGAACATTGGGATCAGACTCTTCGGCTGTCGCTTCTACCCGCTGATGTAATGACTGCTAATGTCGTGTTCACCATTTCCGACCTGCCCAGCACGCCATTTGCAATTGCGTACATGCCATTATGGGACCAACAAGCATTCTTAGGCGATGGCCCACACTCCTTACTCCTTTATAAGCTCGATGAATACACGCAGACAGCGCAGCCTGGGCCTACCGGCAGGGGAGGATACTTATCTCTTCCGTGGGGTGCCCGGAGCGACTCAAGCGAGGTGACGGGTCCACTTGCAACGCTTCGTGTTGAGACGTATCTTTGTAGTACGAGGTTTTCTCAAGATCGAATTATTCTCGGCTTATTGAAGTGGAAGGAAGGCCCAAGAGACGAGATTCCAACCTTGCTGAAGCAGCTGATATTTGTACCTGAGATCGAGGTAGTGAAGCTGCTCAGCGATGTTCTGGATGCCCTCTTTGGCGTTCTAGTCGAATATCAAGGCAACGACGAATATGAAGACCTTGTGTTCACCGCTCTCGTTCGCGTTCTGGGCATAGTTCACGATCGTCGGTTCAATTTGGGCCCCCTCGTCGATCATTATGCCGAAAGCAAATTCAACTATCCCTTCGCGACACCTTGCCTTGTGAGATCTTTCACGCGACTCCTAACAAAACCTACAGAGTCGGAAACAGCTCGAAAGTTGCGAGCTACCCTCAAAGTAGTACGCCATATTCTCAAGTTCATCACGCACGCGAGAGGCCAGCAGAAGGTGAAGGAGGCCGGTATTGGTATTACTGGTAGCACCGCCGGCTTCACGCGACACCTGCAAAGTATCTTCAAGGCTCTCGACTCTATGATGCGAAGCACGGCTCCTGTCCTGGTCGGCAGTCAAACATTGGCGGTGCAGCATTTTCATACGTGGTTACCCGAACTTACCGGCTTGCTCACAACCGAGGAAATCCTTCACATAGCTATTGATTTCATGGACTCGTGCGCCCTTGTGAAGGGCAAGCTTGTGTTGTACAAGCTTGTTCTCATTATCAACTATTCCAAACTAGATCTCTTCGCCGGTCCAGAACAACGGTCTGCTCTTAGTGCCAATACAGTGAGGTGGATTGCTCCTCATTGGGGTCGGACGGATGATGTCACAGAGCAATGGAAGGAGCAAGTTCGCCTCTGCTGCTCTGTGCTGGCGAGCCAGGTCGACCGCCTGAATTCCGAAATCCCGGACTATATTCCAAAGATCGTAGGCTCGTATCTATCCATTCAAGCCACGGAGCTGAAACCTAAGAATCGATTTTCACTCCTCTTTCCTACAACCTATCCCTTTCCTACCAAACAAATACCTGGCGAAGCTGTGCAATTCGACGAGGCATTAATTGAATTGTCGGCTATCCTATCGGCACTTTCAAACTCTCCCAATGGGATGCAACTCGAACTAGCCGCAGAAGATCTCACGAGCCTCTTGAAGAACACGCTCTATGTACATATGAGCATCTTACAGGGTGAAGCTTTCCCGTCGAGCTGGCTGAGTGTTTACATTTATCATCATAAGTCTACCATGAGAACCTTGCAGTATCTCGCCAGTATTCTCCTGGAGTCCTTCTTGCCTCATCCTGATGAAGCGGAAGATTTTGATACGGAGCTGTGGCGCATGTTCTTCACAACGTTGCTTAAGCTCGTTGGTAGCGGTCACTTAGCACTTGAAACGTTCTCAGAGCAAAAACGAAGAGCCGTTTGGAAGATAGCCGGTGATGTTCGAGAGCACGGCGCGGACTTGTTAAGGCGTACCTGGGAAGCCATCGGCTGGGAGACGAGCCCCGACGAGAGGACACGGTACGGCCTCACAAAGATGGGCGGTTACCAAGTTCAATACGTGCCTACCTTGGTCGGCCCTATAGTAGAGCTTTGTCTGAGCGTACATGAAGGCCTGAGGCGAATGGCCGTTGAAGTACTGCAGACTATGATTGTTAGCGAATGGACGCTTAGCGAAGATTTGTCTGTTATCCAGACTGAGATGATCGATTGCTTGGACGGATTTTTCAAAGATAAGACTATGACAGAAAGTATCTTGCAGAAACTTTTCATCAGCGAACTCTTCGAGCGATTCGAACCTCTATCGCAAATCCCAGGCGACCCCTTATATACCGCACTGAGGAGTTTAATTGAAACAATCGCAGAGTTTCTGGACCTTCTCGTCGCTGTCCATAGCGGCGATACTACGAGCGAGGCTTCCCATCTCATTAATCGATTGCAGCTCATGGAGTTCCTCAGAGATATGCAGAAAGAAGAGATATTCATTCGATACGTTCACCAATTGGCTGCCCTGCAGTACGATGCTAGGAACCATACCGAAGCCGGGCTAGCACTTCGCCTACATGCCGAGCTATACGAGTGGGAGCCTTCCAAGTTAACGCCTGCCTTACAAGATCCGGAGTTTCCAGAGCAATCGCACTTTGAACGCAAGGAACGAATCTACTTTGATATGATAAAACATTTCGAGGACGGAGAAGCGTGGAGCAGCGCTCTATCTGCTTATAAAGAACTCCAAGCGCAGTATGAGAATAATGTTTTTGATTTCTCCAAACTCGCGAGGACCGAAAGAGCCATTGCTACAATCTACGAGAAGCTGGCGAAGGGCGATAAACTTGTACCAAAGTACTTCAAGGTCATCTATAAGGGTCTTGGCTTCCCTCTGAACTTGCGTGATAAGGCGTTCGTCTACGAAGGCTCGCCTAATGAGCGTACCTCGGCATTTACGGACCGCATGCAGGAGCAATACCCAGCCGCTCAGATTCTCACGTCAAGTGATGTTGACAGTGAAGTTGAGGGCCAATATCTTGTTATATCGGCGCTTAGCGCGCATCGGGAACTAAGTCATCAAGTATTCCAACGAGCAAGAGTCCCACAGCCTATCCGGGATTATCTTCTATCGGCTCACGCGCAAATGTTTTCGGTGTCCTCCAAGCGTAGCACTAACGGCCCCGTTGACACGCACTATGCCGAGAAGACGGTCTACACCACGGCCGAACCGTTCCCTACGATCCTACGGCGTAGCGAAATTGTAGAAGTCAACACCGTACGGCTGAGCGCCAAGGAGACGGCCCTCGAGCGCATCGTCCGGAAGACCCAGGAGATGACGACAGTCGAGAAGAGACTCGCCGAGGAGGATGACGAAGAGATTGCGCAGTTGATGGTGGATGCCATTAGTATCTCGGTCAACCCCGAGTCGGAGGGTAGTGTCGCCGGCTACCGTCAGCTTCTTCCTACTGCTCTATCGGAAGAAGACGACGAGCCTGAGCTAGACCAGCAGGAAAACGCAATTAAAATGGCTCTTGTCGACCACGCGATCATGATCAAGAGATGTCTAGCCAGCTTCGCTCGGAGTTCAAATCCAGTCCTCTTAAAGGGGTACGAGGACTCTTATAAATGTAAGGGGCCGATTGGTGGTAATCATTAGCATGCATTAGCTAACGAAATCTAGATTTCCTGTCTACGTTTGCTCCGGAGATCGCTATCTTCGCGCCCGTCCAGCCGCCCCGTGACGCTTCGTCATCAACGCCGTCGCCGACTTGGCAGCACACCTCCCCCACCGAGAACTACCCGCCGGACAATAAGCCCAGCGCAGCAATCGTTAATGCGGCCGGTGTCGTTGAGGAGGCTTCGGCCGCCCAGCCTATCTCGATGAAGCAGCGCGGTACCCGCCTCAGCTTTCTCGGCGGCAAGAAGAAAGACTCCCAGCAGTCAAGCGGCAACGGCGACGCGAATAGCTTGATGCAAACTCAGACTAAGGGCGATAGTGACTCTAATAGCCAGGCCAGCAAGGGCCGGGAGAACTCGAATCGGAGAAGCATATTCCGTACCCCGTCCAATGACACGAATATGGACGTCGGCGCCGCCAACCCGTACGTGCAACAGCAGCCCACGTTTCCGAATGGCATTGTGGACCCCACGATTCCCGATTGGTCGCTTGACCGGACGAGGAAAAGCAAGGAGATCATTGACGTTCTTGAACGAGGCTTCGATGATCGGCCCACCGATGGCGGGATAGCGGGGTTTAACTCGGTGAGGAAGAGGCTAAGTTTATTAAAGCTGGGCAAGAAGCCAAGTAAACCGAACGGCTTCTTCATGGGGGGTGTTAGTGAGGAATGATACTATTAATGCTACTGCAACTGCTATCCATCAGAAGAGGATACCAGAGGATATTGAGTAGACTACTGTACATGAAAACGACGGAGGGTATACCAATCCAATTTGTTGGAGCTGGATAACGAGAGGGCTTGACGAAAAAGCGAAAAGCTGGCGTTCTGGACTAACAACTATTCATTGATTCTGAGCTTCGAAGGGGGTAACCTAGGCGAAGAGGCGCTAGAATCCTTGAACTCAACTGCCATTTATCCGCGCTGACGGATCGTCTTAGGTCCCAGGGAGCTGTTTTTTTTCTCTTGATGTTTGGTTTTGTGGTTTGTTGATTTTTCGATACAGGCCATAGCTTGGACGAAATGGAAGATACTTAGGTAATCGAACCATCCTTCGCCGTTTAAGTATGATGAGGATTGAGAGATGGTAGAGCTTTACTTAGGTACTTAGGTACATATGTACGCATGTGCACGTTCAATGAGACTTCAATTCTGCTGTTCAATATTGGAAGTGGTCGTCGATTGTTCAGGCTGCGATACGATTCATCGGTACCAAGAGCCGTGGTCTTGGATGATCGTGCATATGTGGCTAGAATAAAAATCGGGCGGCATCCCTTTCCTCATAAGCATCATGTCATTATTGACTCCAGGGCCATCCATATACTAGGTTCTCTGCTGAAGGGTCATTATTAGGATATGCATATGGTGTGAAAGATCTGAATAAGGCCGGAATTGGCCAATTGGGGGGGCGTTCCTGATAATCTTGCGTCTCTGCGTAACTGGTGTACGGGCACGGGGCAATAATACGGGGAATGGTGGGTGCAAATGCCCGTTGTAATCCGGATAAATAAGGGAGGTTCTTGTTGCTGGCGAGGTACAAACGGAAGAGAGTGCGTGGCGTTTGCGTGGCCTATTGCGTGGTAGTCAGTTAACCGCCAGGTAGGTACCTTTCTATATAGGTAGACTCTTGCTATGGGCCATGAGGACATCATGTAGCGATAGTATCAGCGGCGGGAAATTGATTGTAGCCCCTGTTTCTTCCACTCAGTTGCATTTTAACCTGCTTTTCCCGGTACGAATCTTACCTATAGCTCTTCACACATGTATAGCCTCGCCTAAGTAACTGATGAGTTATAAAATCGTCTACAGCATACAGGAGGGGATCGAATCCCCCACGTAAGCCCATGTTATTGTCCCGCTAAAGCTTGTTGTTCCTACGGATCTTGACTTGATTCCTTGGCGTTTCTTACTTATGCTCAAATCATATCATCATACGCGTCGCTTGAGGTACAGCATTGTAGATATCAGGATCTAAGCAAGCTGTGTTTATAAATTTACCGGGTTACCATCAGATTTCTTTGCGAGGTAACACCCAAACCCGGTAGACGAAGCGATTGATGCGATTGACGCTTCGAGACCAGGGGACGGATCATTCCGCGATTAGGGATCTCGGACTGCGGCGATGCAGTTGGCTGAACCCAACCCGTCGATCCTAGGTCGACCCAGCGAATGACAACCCCCAAAAGCCATCTCCCGGCTTGGCAGGGTTTGGGGAAAATGATCCCTCATTCATGATTCAGCACCGCACACAAACTTCTCACGTAGGATGGACAGAGTGTCTTGTCTGGAAGGGGGATCGCGGGACATGGAGGTGGTACACATTGCTGAAGCTATCCTTTCTGGAGCTCCGGCGTCCTCGTTAGCCTCTCCTACTACCTTTCATCCTTTTTTTTATTTAGAATATTCATGTGGTATTCTCCCCCCTAATTCCTTTAACCTGCCTGCTTAATTGAAACAAATCCGCCTCATCTACCGGTCGCTCCGCCAGGTTCATATATTAGCTTACGTCTTACCTTTCATATTGCCTTTCAAGTAAAGCGACGCGGGCACAAGCCACGATTCAGAGAGCTCCGGTTGAAAGAGCTCCTTGGTGGCCCCCCGACCAATATGCTTAACAGAGCCTCTATGGTGCGGAGATAGTAACGTCGACGATGATGCGAACCGTATCGAACCGGGTCTTGCCGCTTGCCGCCCGCTATGGCTCTGTCTTACTTGCTGCGCTGCTTGTATACTACGTCATCCGCGAGCCACTGAACGCAGCCGTCAGTAATATATCGTTTCCAGAGACCCACGCCACCGGCCCAGGGAATCAAAAGAAAATACGCCCAGTTACCGATGGTGAAGGCGCCAATGGCGAGGTGCTTAAGGGTTTGAATCCTGCTAGCGCGCCTGAAGATCCCCACGACAAGAGTATCAAGCAGGAACCAATCAGCGATGCGATTGAGGGTGCCAACTACGTTAAAAAGTACAAACCAGACCCGACTCCGTACACACCCATCGGTGACCATTTCCCGTGGATCACGCATTCCGAAGCCCCTCCCCCGGTCCCCGAAAACAACCTACCACCCCATCCGCACGTAGACGAAGCAACGCCGCTCCTCATCGGCTTCACGCGGAATTGGCCGCTACTGCTGCAATGCATAAGCAGCTACATTGCGGCGGGGTGGCCGCCGAGCGACATATACGTGGTGGAGAATACGGGCACGTTTCACGCGAACAGGCAACAGGAACTGGATTTACAAAACCCTTTTTTTCTTAACCACACGGCGCTGGCGAAGCTAGGGGTTAAGGTCATGGCTACACCGACGCTACTCAGTTTCGCCCAGCTGCAGAACTTCTTTCTGCATACGGCCCTCGAGCACGATTGGAAGTTCTTCTGGTGGAGCCACATGGACGTCCTGGTTTTTAGTGACGAGGACGTCAAGAAGAACGACCGTGACCACGACTGGGACCACGATCCCTACGCTACTATCTATGAGCGCTGCGTCGGCCTATTACGATATCTCAACGGCCCTGATATGCCGCCGTGGGCTACCCACTTCTTCGAGTACGACCACCTCGCTCTTGTCAACCGCGACGCTTACCTCGAAGTCGGGGCTTGGGACACCCATATCCCGTACTACGCCTCCGACTGCGATATGTACCTCCGTCTACACTGGGCCGGCTACTGGCAGCCGCAGAGTGAGGTCGGTCTCGTGTTTGACGTCGCCGCCGTCCTCGACGACATCGCTGCGCTGTTCCGCGTCCCCGGCGCGCGCGCCTCGTTTAAGGGTGACCCGGTTTATGCTACGGTCGACAGCATCCCCAACACTGGTTCCGAACCGAAGCAGAAGGAGTTGGAGTTAGAGCGCGCACACAAAGAAGCCGAGCAGAAACGCGAAGACGACATGTGGCCATGGGTCGACAAGCACGGCGAAACGTTCGCGCACCTGGTCGAAGTTGCCACACGTATGCAGGACGCCAAGCTGGTGGACGAGGGTGTCCGTCGTAATAGTTGGCAAGGTCGCCAGATGGGCGGGCAGAATGACCCCTTCTACCAGGACGCGGAGGGCTTCAGCAACGGGCTTGAGACGCTGATGGATGCTGGCCGTCGCGTGTTTGCAGACAAGTGGGGACATCGCGGATGCGATCTCCTGGCTATGGGGATTGAAGGGAAAGATGCTTGGCGCTTGGAGAGGGATTGGGACGTTACGAAAAGTCCCGGGAGCGAGGGTGGGAATTGGGGAAGGGATTGGATGACCGGGACCAGTGGATGAGATAATTGTTCCCATTGCTACTGGAGATGGGAATGAGCAAATCCACGGCGAGAGATGGAAGAGATGCATATAGAGTAGAGTGTATTTGAGCACGTTTGCCCTGGGCATGAGTAGCGGTGGCTTGGCACTACATATATTAGAGGACACACCGAGTCTACGTAACCATACGGCGTTAATCGGTGGGTAGGTGGAGGCAGAGTCACCCATGGCGTTGGTATTGGGATCTGGTTTGTTTAAAAACTTTTACGAGTATATAGCGAGTCCATAGTAATGATGCAACGTTGGTTATGAGGGACTTCTATATCATTTCCATCTCGCGAAGGTGGTTAAGGTGGTTACGTTCTTTCGAAATCCCACTGCGGTGGAAAACTCCCTGTCATTTTATGACCCAGAGCTCCGGATTATGCACCACTACTAGGTATGTATGTACCCAAACGCATCCTGGTAGTGTAACTATGTACGTACGTACATATGTAGTATCAATTGACGTCGTTGACCTCATTTTAACCCCATTGATTGCTGTCTATCTATTTTTAGCCTTTTGGCAGGACTCTGCCGCTCTCACGGATGTAACCGATCATGATAACTTGGTGCGCCAGAGGTCCAATAGGGCCGACTGAGTCGCGAAACTACAACAAGGATTTACGTATTAGCAGATAAGCGTGCATGTAGTACACGCTAGAAGTATTGATAGAATTATATAAATATTTAGACTTGCCCGTTGTCGGTGTCCGAGAATGTTCTCCTGAACTATGCAAGAATTTTCTCCCGGACCAGACCTCTGAGATCAGTTACACATAGGTACAAATTACCTACAAGCTACATCCGTCCATGTCTTTCGGTGTCAAATGCTATCCTACTTCCGTAGCACAACTTATTCTTGGCTCAGTAGTCTCGGTTTTGAGCAGAATAATAAAGTCAGCAAAATCCACAGTTACGAAGAATAGAAGTCCATCGTCATCAACGATAGGAAGCACCGTGAGGCTATTCTATAAATCACAACTGTATCAGTCGGGCTAAACATTTTAATAACAAATAAAGAAGGGAAATTTGCAGTAATGGAAGGACTCGATTCTCAGGAGCGACGCCAAGGAAGGGCACTTGAGCTTGGACATAGTTCGCGTCGCGACAAGAGAGGTCATCCAAGTGGTCTTGGAGTCATATGATGAAAGCACATGATGGTGTTTTAGATCGGAGATACGCGACATACTTATAGACATCAAAATCTTAGGTTTGGAAAGCTAATACACCCTAACGTCGAGATATTGATAAATTTCGGCGGCGAAACTAGCTGTAGTTGGATAGAAACGGGAACTTTACCTGTAAAGTTTATATCTTGCCGAGATTAAGTACGACGCTGATATGATTTAGGCGGGAATATTATTGGCTTGGTCGATATAGCATTATGATCACTAAGTATACATGTCATCGATCTTATTAGACCCGCGGTTATGGCTTCGTGTCAAGCCTATAATTCGGGAACACTCGGTATGAGGGCCGAATACTAGTAGTAGGCTCTCTAAAACCTCTAGAAGCTGAATTGCCCTTGTTTACTCAGTAACGAACTAGGCCTAAGCTTCTGCTGTCGGAAGTATGTATCGCACTCCTTTATGGACTCGAAACACGCGTCTCCAAGCCCAAAAACCTTCACAGGAACTACAATACTATTCGAGGGCCCCCGACCCTTACTGGCTAGGGTCATACCTGCATGAAAGTATATACCGCAGACGTCCTTATCCCCGGGGTACGGAGCAGAGCTCTTTTACCCCGGGCTAAGGAATCGGGAAAGTCAGCCCCCCGCATCCACATTGCCTTACAATTCCTGATGGTACGTTTGAGACATATCATGTTGGAAAGAAGTACTATACTGTGAGACGTAAAGCAGTCGGCGTCCTGACCAAGAGTTACAGGCTGTACATAACTGGGCATCAGTCGGAAGTTTACCTTTATAGAGTCCTCCAACGATGATTATAGGTACCGGCATGGTATTGGTATTTTCGAAACCATACGTCCGGAATGTGTTTTTGTCAAGTCTTATCCTGTTTATGCTATTAGTTGTCTCGTTATAACTACTAAGTACATAAATTGGAATAGCTATAATCAAGCCAAAGTCTAACTTCTGTGCCGTTCTGGTGAGGCTTTGGTTTCATATATACTGTATTTTATTAGCTTCCCAATACCTTAGCATGGCCTATACCAAATATCTGTCAGACCGAGTCCAATGAAGTCTTCAAGTCGTACTCGTATTACACTGTAGACGTGATTTGTTAGTATTCCTACAAGCCCAAGTAATTTAACATATCCTGACGGTGAAAGTGACAACTCGGGGAACTCATCGCATTCCTTGTGGCGAATTTTCGATGCACCATAGACAGAACCATACCGAGCCTATACTCTCTTAGTCGTCGTATTACACTTGATAATGAGTGGATGACGCATTTGAACGCTAGAATGCGCTCTCGAGTCGTGATCAGAACTGGTGTAGATATTGGCCCAGGTTAATCACATGCCTCGCATTTTAGCTAAGTGAGGTTCTCAAACGGCGTTGAGATAATTAGTAAAAGTTTTCGGAGAGAGGCGCGCCCGCCGAAAGAGGCCTATAGCTAGAATTAACTTCCACATTTGGTTTAATAGGTAGTCGGGGTTGGATCTTAACTAGGCATGATCACCTAGATGAATTGCAGTCTGTAAGCCTATACTAATGATGCTTACTATGATAAGGCATTTTGGCGACAACACTATATGTAAGCAATGTGGTGGAAACATGAGGAAAAGACCCGCGATCCCTAGTACAGTATGGCGATAAGTGGTGATGGGTCGCCCACTTGGTAAAGAAGACCGGATCGTTGGGCTTTGTTATCTCTCGGCATGTGAAGATGGAAGTATAGGGAAGGTTAGAATCGAAACAATAGGGGTCCTGAAGTCTGGACTTCCTCAAATGGTGGCGTGATGTCATTGGGCACCGTATAGTGAGTTAGATGCTGGATGGGTTGGATGGGTTGCAGACTGCAAAGACGATGCATCCACATGCGTTTAGGGAGTCCCCCCTGAGCTTCTCGGTGGACCAATCACGTACGAGCTTTAAGAAACCATGGCACCAATTATGTTTCCGCATCGGATGATGTTCAAAACCCGACTTTGGTAAGTGAATTCTCCATTGGGATTTGCAGGGTGCATATACCTTGTAGGCTAGAGATCTCCAGCCACAAATCAGCAATAAGCGACATGAGCAAGCAAGATGAATCTGAGTAAATACCTGGGGATGCAAGCAAGGATGAGACCCCCGAAACTGATCGTCCCGAAGCTACCGACCAGCCCGATTTCATATTATACCATTCGCGGGTCAAAGGAGACCAGCTGAACATTGTTCGAGAAGTTATACAATTCTAATGTTCCGATAGGATTCGAATCTGGTCAATCTATTCGCTTTCGAGCTTTGGCGAAAATCCAGAAAGCTCGGAAGGGCAAACATAAAACGACCGATGACAACTCAGGCTAGGCGACCTCGGCTTACCTTATACACTTCATCGGATTACCATAGGCCTGTAGAGTATAGCGACTTACTAGCCAGCTCTTAGGCGAGAGTGCACGCAGCTATGCCAAGCTTTCAACGTCTCCATATCCACGAAATCGTGCGCCTATAATGGTTTCTATCGCGTAACAGCTGGATTTACCTGCCACCGAATGGAATTCTTGGTCTATCTTGTAACATCGTTTAGCACCACATTGCCCCTTCGGGTCTTATCCCGAAAGAGTGTGAATCTGGATATCAGTGACATGCTGTTGAACAAACCATATCGGGCCTTGGAAATCGACGAGATAATGCACGGCAAACTTTCACGGGAAGGCTTTTGAAGGGGCAATGGAAATATGTAGTAAGTGGACTGTCATAGGGGTGGCATACTTCTTAGTAGCTGACGCAGAAGACGTGGAGAACGAACCAATTAGGACGAAATGCGTAGCACTTAAGAGATAAAACCTAATGCTACCTGCCAAAGCTGTCCCTCAGCCTCAACAATATACCGACCTGGATACTAGGTAGGTATGGCCACACTAACCTGTTACCTAATGCTTGTCCATCGCCAATGCGACGCAGTAGCACAGCCGCATGTCATTGACGATTCTGGTCGCATAGCTGGAGCCATGCGAAATAAGTTGAGGCATCCCTGACTATCTGCAAACTTGTAGTGGATCTTAGTACGTCCAGATTCTCGGTGGCATCTCTTTACTGTTATGTTTCAAATTAAGCCGCTCCTCGTTGTTGCGTTTTACTAGCACTATAGAGTGATTGCATCATATCCATATGGATACAACTCCGGATCGCGAAGTGATTAGTCGTTCCGATATTCGTGAGGTAAACTATACGAGTTACCGTCGTAGTAAGTTGCCATCCCCCCCATCTCTGATGACTGGATTCATGGTCGAGGTCAGGTGACACAGCTCCGATAGGGCTGGATGTGCTGGTTGTCCCAGTAAACCACCACACGCAGGTATACACCCGGTTCTTTAAATGTGCCGATGTGGCGTGCAGATATGCACAGATATGCTGTGTCGCCGTTGACGGTTCCTGAATCTAGGGTCCTTCATCCCCACAACGATGACAACGACAAGCCACTCACGTACATCTCCTCAAGGGTGGCATCCGCACCCCTACTCGACTAGGCCGTAGGTTTCTAGATCAGATTTAAGGCGCCACCTACCTTAGATCGACATGGGGGTTTTCCACTTCCGGTAGTTAGTAAAGACGAGCAAGATACTGACACTGATAACTTTGGTCGGCTCCATCGTCATTGAGACTATGGGGATCCACGCCACGCCCGTCTAGCCCCGGAGGTCCTGCCGTGTAGGACCAACCCACTTATGATCTTCTTGATAGCAAACAAGCAGCATCGTTCGATGGACCGGGGATGAGTAAACATGGGCTTGGGGGTTCGTCGAGTCTTCGCTCATAGATGATGCCGAATGCCTTGCACCCTCATCGAGTACTTATATCTCCCGTCGTCGCCATGTCGTCCCTGGCGATTCTAGAGTTCCCCGCGCCAACCAACCAACAAGAACAACAAGTCAAAGATCAGAGAAAGACATCCATATCCTCTTTTCACCATGACGTACAACCACGCTGAAAAGGGACAGGCGGGTGCCTTCCGCGATGATCTGGCACCGACGCCTATTGCTTCCACACTCCCGTCGACGGGGCCCTCAACGGGGACAACCACTCCGTCGATCCACTCCGGTAAAGGGGTCGATGAAAAGCAGATTGAGAGGGTTGCCGAGCGGGCCATCCTCCCAGACCAGCTTGGAACCGAATTGAGTCGACAAGTCCGCCGTGAGTCTTCCTCCGTAATGGTATATGCGCAACACGAGCTAACTCTCCCTAGATAAGTACGCCTCTTCGTATAGGAAGATATTCGGAGTCATCTTTACCGTTAATCTCGCTGTCTTTGTCGGCTTAATGGCAAGCTATAAGGGTATGCCTAACTCCCGAGACGTGGGTAGCGCCGCATCCGCAAACCTCATGGTTAGCATTCTGTTCCGCCAGGAAGAATTCGTCAACTTCTGGTACGAAGTCTTTACCTGCGTCCCCCACTCGTGGCCTCTTTATATCCGGAAACGCCTAGCAAAGGTCTTCCACTATGGTGGATGCCATAGTGGTGCGGGAACAGCGGCCGTGGTATGGTATATTCTCTATACCATATTGGCAACTAAGGAATGGATCGATGAGCCCGTGACTGACGAGCTGGTGAACATGGTCACCTCCTGGATCTTGGTCTCCATGTTTATGATCATCCTGACATCAGCCCACCCCGACCTCCGCCGAAAATTCCACGACTACTTTGAGGCTTTCCACCGCTTCGCTGGTTGGACTGCCCTTATGACCTTCTGGATCCACAACATCTTCTCGGCCAGAGTCACTGCCCGGCAGTGGGAGACGTCTCTTGGCGACGTCCTCATCCGCTCCCCTAACTTTTGGTTTATCTGTATCTCCACTTCGTGCACCATCGCTTCTTGGTCTCGTCTGCGACGCCGTACTGTTTATCCCGAGAAGCTCAGTGACCATGCTACTCGTCTGCACTTCAAGTACCGGGGTATGGCGCCTTTCTACGGACTGAAGATTAGCGACAAGCCACTGACCGAGTGGCACGCTTTCGCTACCATCCCCGACACCGACCCCGAGTCCGGGAAGATCAACGGCTTTAGCGTCGTGGTCAGTAACGCTGGCGACTGGACTAAGAAGCAGATTATGAAGCCTAACGAGCGAAAATTATGGGTCCGCGGTGCTCCCCTCCACGGTCTCCTCTACACTTCAAAGCTGTTCCAGCGAATTGTCGTGGTTGCCACCGGATCTGGCATCGGCCCTTGCCTTTCTCTCCTATTCGCCGGCATCACGCCCCGCCGTGTCTTCTGGAGTACCCGAGAGCCCCATGGCACGTACGGCACTCGTGTTGTGGAAGAGGTTAAGCGAGCTGACCCCAACGCTGTTATCTGGAACACCCATGAGAGGGGATACCCCGACATCGTCAGGGAGGTGTACCAACTGGTCCATGAGTCAAACGCGGAAGCCGTCTTCATCATCTCCAACCCCAAGGTCACGGAGAAGGTCGTATACGGTATGACAACTCGCGGCATTCCCGCTTACGGCGCTATTTTCGACTCCTGAGCAACTGATGACAAGGATAACACGAATGTGTCCAAACATGTGCCGTCTGGCCGCTAATATTGGTATAACCTTAAAGGTTCTTAGGGGATCGTCGGTGTAAGTTGAAGTAACGATGTGGGGGTTACTGAAGTATCAAGTTGGAGTTCATAGTGGGATCCCAGCCCGAGGAGTGGCATTATCGACGAGAAGCCAGGCTTGGAATATCATGAGCGGGTAGCAGAGCCGCTCTTGTAACTTTTTGCTTCAAAACATTCTTTTTTCCTTCCTCTTTATCTCTTCCTCCCCCGCTTTCTCTACACCACCTCTGCAGGATATGGTTGGATATGGTCATGATGACTCTGTAAATAGATAGATACGCGAAATGCTGCTTCTCAGGTTGGACAAACAGATATCAGCTAGGTATCAAAAGCTTAGATTAGACTTAGATCCCACCATGCAACGAACCATCTACCAATTCGATCTTTACTTGGGGAAACGTTGTGGTATGCTACTTGTATTCGATATTCTACTCGCGATTTCGACGGATTCGAAGTTCCTAGTGTGGGTTTTGAAATAAGAACAATGTAGCGTCGTATCTGTGACCACGTCCGTATAGAAACCAACGACAGAGTCGAGTCGATCCTGATATAAGCAGGAACCGACATGTTGGGACTAGGGTGGCCTCGATTTTTATCACGTTGCCAATTTGCTTCTTTATGTGCTTGAGTCCCGCTATGTCTATCGGCTGGCCATCTCGATCCTCGAAGTAGATAGTTCATATTTTATTATCAAAGTCCAGATCCTTCCTATAGTGACGCCAGTAACGTATCTCACCATGCCAGCCAGACCAAGACCAAAACGGGAACTCATGTCGCCGACGCGGTTTCTTTGAGTGTTTTGATGCGCTTCAAAGGTGCTGCCAGCATACTGCGTGACAAAAGTATTCCATTCCCTGGGTAGGTCGATGAAGAATCCCCCAAACATCAACAGTAGAGGGATACTTGTTGGGGAGCAGCTGGTTGGTGCCATGAAACTCGTTTAGCGAATTCTTAGCAAAGGTGAGCTGTCGAGGAGTGTACTATTCTGCAATTGCTACAGATTGATGGAAAGTGGCGTAGAATCTACGTCTGGTCGACACTATTTCGAAGTCACGGCTTTCCCATCCGCTAAAGATTCCTCGTTGAATGGTCCCAGATGACAGACCTGGATGTAGAAATATGAAAGTGTCCAAGAGTATGCTGACTTTCGGAGCAGTAAATCTTGTCGCGAGTGTTTTGCGATCGATGACCTGGAAACCGGCTACGTTATAATTGGAGGGTCGACGGTTCGGATGCTCTCGCTCGCATTAATCCAACCAGACATTCTTAACTATGTCCGGGCTAAACTTGCGGGGAATAGCTCGGGGAGCGAACAATTCGGATTTATAGTCGTCGCCGGATAGAGGCATGCGCCCTCTTGTAATCAGCATCTCATCCTAGAGGCATAATGGCTTGGAGGATACTTGCTCCCGTTTGGGATAAACTGACTTCATGGGACTGCTGACAATTTGATGTAAGGGCCGATGGGTTTACAACCAACCGAATCGTCTTTCTGCTCCATTTGCGTCGTGATTGATGACTTAATTGATATATATTGATGATCAATGATCCGAGGCTATCGCTCCTCGCGTGGCGAAGTAGTAACGGGACCAATGCTCCACAATCGCTACGTTTACTGATCGCTTTAGCTTTAGGCACTTAGCTCTAGGGGGACGTTATTACAGGTATTGTACGGAGGACGCCTCCAAAAGTTTTTTCCATTGGAAGTTCTGGTCGGCCCGATCTGCCAGCTGTCTTACCTGTTCTCTTTCAGTGCCACTTCAGCTAAAACAGGGGCTAGCCAAGCAGTAATTAGGTGACATAGCGATTAGTCCTCCAGCCGTCACAGCAGCCGGCAGGCGTGGGACAGCTGTTAGATGGGTCTATTAGGGGTTTCTTATGGAAGAAACTTTTGGAGGCGTCCTCTGTACACTATTCGAAATTTGGGGAGATTCACTGATCTAATGAGCCCTGCATAGAGTGCGCTATACCTGATTTAAGAGATCGCTCCCGGGGTCCCCAACTACCTAGAGGCTAGAGCTAAGGTGCGGTAGGTTGTACGAGGAATCATGCGTCCATGATGTTTGAAAATAAATCACCGGATGGACTTCCGGTATAGACTAAGGAGTAACCACGACATGAGAAAGCCAGAGATAACTTTGCTAATCGTAGGATAGAAGGTGGATAGGCATCGGAGGGCCTTATCCCTTGTCGTCTATCTATGGAATCAATGGCGTACTAACACCTTAGACCTCATCTATATCCTATCGAAGCTCAAAACCTCGTTCCTCTAGTATCTCGCGGAGGATGTCTCTTCCGTGCAACGATTCTACCGTCGCTATGCGATGCGCCGACCGATAAGTCCACACTGGCGCATCACCGCGCCCCTGCTTCGCATTGAAGCCAGCCAACACTTCGTCATAGGCCGCTAGATTCGCCACTTGTTCCTGCCGTTGGGCCCTATCGCCGCTTACCTGCCCCCACGTATCGCGATGCACCACCTCGCCCTGCGCTAGCCGCGGCTTGACCGTAGCCGGCCACGCCACAGGGTCCGGCCGCCCGACCGATAATCCGAAGAGCGCGATCACGCGCGGCGGTAACGAAAGCAGGGACGCCAGTTCCCTCGGCCGGTTGCGCGCCGCGCCTACATAACACGTGCCGAGCCCGAGGGATTCTGCGGCTACACACACGTTCTGCGCGGCGAGAGATGCGTCGATTGTGGCCATGGTATACATCTCGAGGAACTCGAGACCAGTACCAGGAGTGTCGTGCTGTGCGCACGTGGCGGTGAGGCGCGCGAGATCTGCGCAGAAGACGAGGAATAGCGGCGCGGCATGGATAAACGCTTGGTCGCCGCAGAGTGTGGCAGCTTGGGATCTAAGGAATGGAGTAGTGACGGCGACGGCACTCCAGGTTTGTAGGTTGGATGATGTGGCGGCGCTCTGGGCTACAGCTGTAAGAAGCTCGAGGGTGCCGGGGGTTAGGGGTTCTGGGAGAAAGTTGCGGACGGATCGATGTTGGAGGAGAGTTTCGACAGTTGAGTTAGCGGCGCTGGGAACTGCAGGAGGAGCAGCACCAACGCCGCCGCTACTGGTGGTGCCATACCGAGCTTCGAATAAGGAAGAAAGGTCCACCATTCTTCTTCTACTCTTGTTTCGGTTCGTAGTATAGGCCAATTTTTAAATTCGAAGAGACCCCTTTCTCTTCATAAGACACAATCGATGTAGGCAGAGGTGGGAGGTAGGTTGGCATTATCGCTGTATGGCGTGCTAACGAATCGGGATTTTGAAATACGCCGTTTATCGGCTCGGCTCCAAACATCGCCAATCACCATAGTTCCTTTATTGCCCTGCTAGTACCACCAGCGTTGTAGAGCTAGCATTTCAGATTATTAACTTGCTAGCGATGGTTGTATTGATTTTTAACCCGGTAGCATCTTGGCGAGGCATACGAAATGGGTGTTGATTAACCTAGAATGGAGAACCACCCGACCACTTTAACGGCCTTCCGTCATTGATGCTACAAATATCATGTAATTCTACTATCAGATCGTGCAGTCGGTCTTCATGGTATCGATCCGGAATATTTTGTGCATTTTCGGTTCTCACTTGTGCAGCGGGAATGGTACGTAATGATGGTCTTGCTATTTCTCATCTTCCCAAACGAAGTAAAGGCCTGGCCGCATAGACCGTATCTTCTACGTATAAGCGTCTATGAGCAATACACTTTTCGATCCTGATTAATACATCCCTATTCCCTATTCTCATGGAGCGAGTGCTAATACACAGGGTACCGATAGATCTGGAATAGCTCCTAGCCCCTCAGCGTAACAAATAAAACGAATACTCATATCCCTATGAAAGTGAATTGCCTCCCGGAAGGGTTCAATAAGCCATCTTTCATGTGTATATCAAACTCTACGGCTATATGCGCTGGTTCCTTATATGATGGCCAGGAGCCTTCAACATTTGAATGTACTTGAGCACAGGCAGGGTCTACCATCCTCAGTCCTACAAACCATAAGCGTGGAGTACACATCTTGAATAAGCCTTGCCAATATCCAATCCATATGTACTAGCTGCACTAGGAGCTTGGGAATAGTAGGCTCAGGTTAAGTACAATGATGTCAAAGTCGAATCACCACAGTCAAATGGTTTGAAGGACCATGGTTCCCCAAGTGTACCTTACATTATACCTAACGATGAGGGCACTAAACTCATGAGATCCAACAAGTGTTGTCTCTTACAATAAATATCGAACTCGGTTTTCCTCATATATATTTACAGTTGGTCAAATGTCACTGATACCGATATTTCCTTTCTTATACCATCATTCGCGCCTCGTACAGTGATGTTATCTCGACCATAACTCACACTCTGGTGCTCCGGCATACTGTCGTTCTTGCGTATTCTTTTGAAACCAATAGGATCTTGAAGGGGCTCAAACGGCCCTGTATTTCCCATAGATCGGACCGGATGTATGCGGTTTCGCAAGCTAAAGGAATTGTAACTATTATAACTTTTATTTTTCCCTCTTGTTGCTATACTGGGAGCTCGGAGAATCGGTCTAATGGTTGGTATAGATACAGCGATCAGAACGAGGTACGCTTCGAGACTATACCGTGTTAGGTGGGCTCTTTTGCCGGGGATATTTGCCAGAGGACTTTACTTACGTCCACCAGATTGCTAATCTTGCCATGGCATCTGGACCTACTTAGTCATAATAGGCAATAGATTCCATGGTTGCTTTCTTACATGTTAGGTCTTGTCTTTGAGTTATTGCTTGTAGATTGATAGTCTTAATAATCGAGGCAATCATGGCGCTGGTCGTATGTGAGTTGAAATGTCCAAAGACAAATGATGCTGGTATAATTATATCGAATAACTCACAAAATCCCCAGGCCCATTATCAAACTGAGGAAGACCTTTTGCCTCCAATGCATCTGCAAATTCCAAAATAGGCTAGCAGGGAATACTGCGAGAATTAAGTCTACTAGAGAACACACCGCTGTAATCGACGACTAGTTAGCTCTTTCATTATAATGAGAGGTTGGGTAGATGTAAAATCTGCTTACATCCCTGAAAAAAAGCAGCATTTTGCTGAACGGTCGGGGACCAGCAATCTGCGTCAACGTTATGATCCCACCACCCAGTAATGGGTCTACATTGAACGAAGCTGATACAAACCATTGCCACATCGACTACAAACTGGATGGCAATTATGGTCCACAAGAATGCCTGCCTTGTCCTATTTGGGGGTGAAAGGCTCAGGAGCAGGAAAGCATAAGAAATTCGACCGAACCCGGGAGACATAATAGAGAAGAATTCGCAAAGATGAACCCATTTAATGGTATGGACGATCCGTTCAGGTTGAGCTGAGAGGATATCAATATGCTTTCCAAGGCCCCATGACGAGGAGATAGTCAGGAACACGCTATTTCCTAGTCCGAGAGCCTGCCATTAGGTATTTAATCAGCAACTACCTCATGCTTCGATAGGGTAGAGGGGATCTCACTAGAGTAAGGAGAATGATGTAATCATCTATACCCAGTTTTCGTACAATCCGTATACGAACGTAGAAACGCGCAGCGACGACAAGTATGGAAATACCCGCAAAGACCCACGCAACGGATAGCACAGCGGGTCCTAGGTTGTCGGGAGCGGCGGATTCCATAACTCATAATACACGTGTTGGACGAATTAGTAAGTTGTGGATGCCCACACCAATAAGCAAGATATACTCATATACATGTATATCTACGAGGGGAATAACCAGAATGGTTCGCTTCGATGGAAGGGAGAGAAACTCGACATCAGGCGACAGGGATACACCTTCTTATTCACGATCTGGCATGTCACATGAATTGTAAGTTCATGTTTGTTACTTTAATAATACTATATATCCCGTTCAACACTCCATCACGGGAGTTGCTATATATTGTACGTACATGGATATGCGAAGGGGTACCATCCATCTCCGTCGAGTGTTGTGGAACGGACTACCGACCATCAAACCGCCCAACATATTCAGGTTTCCCGAGAAGGGCCCACTACTATGTACGTCAGAACAAAGACATATACATGTACATAAAGTGGCTGCCTCTAATCCTTATGGTTCCCTGGATTTAGTTTATTTGCTATCACTCGAAAATTGTATCCCTTTTTGTGTATCGGACACGAGCCGAACGCCAACTAGACACGAACTAGATATGGATTCTAATCAAATTTCTTTTCTGATCGCGCAGCTCAACAGCCTTAGCGAGAAGCTATCTAATGAAGATCAAAGTGCCAGGAAAGAAGCATTGAAGCTGAGCAAGAAGCTTACAGTGGTACTCGAGCAGCCAGAAAACGTCGCTGTAGATCTGGCTTTCTCGGTATCTACTCTCTATATCGTTTTACTAACGACAGATATTCACATACGTTATTAGCCTTTCATCGCCGTCGCCGCTAGAATTGCCGTCAATCTTAATCTTTTTAGGCTTATTATAGACAATGGCGGCCCAGTCACGTCGAAAGAATTGGAGTCACTCTCTGGTGGGGAGGAATTACTAATCGGTATTGCTTCCCAAGCAACATCATGGATGTTACTAGACAACACTCGCGATAAGAAAGTTAACATTCTATACAGTTCGGACGCTGCGACCAATGGCGTCGATCGGGTTTGTAGAAGAGGTTGGCGAGCGAACGTGGAAAGCCAACGCCGTTACCGAAGCCATGGCGAAGGAAGAAATTGCTGCGGGACACAGAATGGTGTGAGTTCTATAATATGGGCATTCTATGTATACGGGTAAAATATCTCGGGCTAATGTTATGAAGCGGCGAAATGCTAGTAGGGGCTGCACATAAGAGCACCAAATATCTTGAAGAAGCTGGCTACCGCTGCCCAGTCGACCCCCACGATGGATTCCTACAGTACGCATACCAAACCAAGCTCAACGTTTTTCAGTACTTCAATACATTACCCGACGTCCTGAAGGACTTTAACCTATTTATGGGAAATACGATGGGGGCACGTGACTATTGGGTTGACTGGTTCCCAATTGAAGAACGTCTCCTGATGGGGGCGACTCCCGCTAAGGATTCGGCCTTATTGGTGGACGTTGGTGCCGGTAAAGGCCACGATTTGATGGCATTCCGTAAACGCTATCCTAGGCAGGAAGGCCGCCTGATTCTTCAGGACCTAGCTCCTGTAATCGACAGCATACGGGATATAGATTCCGCCATTGAGTGTATGATATATGACTTCTTCACGGGGCAGCCAGTAACGGGTAAGGTCTAGCTAGCTACCTATTGAGCGGCACGCACTTACGTTCAGCAGGTGCACGAGCATATTTCTATCATCACATTCTACATGATTGGTCTGACGACATATGCTTGGACATTTTGAAACAAGTCAGCATGGCTATGAAACCAGGCTACTCGAAATTGTTGCTACACGAAATGATCATACCCGAGCGAGGTGCATCCACATTCCATGCCATGCTTGACATGACGATGATGGCCTTCAACTCAGGCATGGAGAGGTCCGAAAATCAATGGCGAGCGCTGCTTGATAAGGCCGGTTTCGTGGTCTTAAAGGTTTGGCCACCTGCGCAGGAAGATGCGGATGGGATTGTAGAAGCCACTCTGCGAGAATAAATGATATTTTTCATTGTGCTCCTCATCAGAACTACTCAGGTTAGTCTTACTCGTGATGTAAGGGAGACTGTATATTACTAAGACTCGCATTAATAAACATGTATATCGTCAAAAGACGGATGAAAAATCCTCTTCAGCCCGCCGTAAGAATTATTAGCGGATTGTGAAGGGAGTCTTAACGGCAGCAATCAAGGAGTAATCTGTTCCATGGGGAAGAAAAGTATGCGCTCTACAGCTTACGGTCGGACAGCCCCAATTGATACGCCATGCATACGCCATGCATAAGAAGGATGTGATGGGCAATGCCGATAGCAGTTGCGCCGCAGGAAGGTATAAGGATTGGCCATTACATGGCTCAACGACTGCCCTGACATAGAGATATTCTAGCCAACAAAGACAGCTTTAAACCATGTTGATTTCATAGGCTAACCTGAGGTCTATAGGTACCTAGGTAGGCGTTCGTATTGGACCTACCAACCGTCTGGTAATTAATGCGGCCTTATAAACGTGATCAAGTTTCATTTCGTTATCGGCCGAAAACACGTTAAGGGGGAGTGTTTGAGCGCCACGGAAACGCCACCTATACGAAGCCATACTATCCCTGGAAATTCACATCACCGGCGGCCATACGTTTTATATATATAGATCGAAAGATATGTACATGTATGTATGTATATTCTGTCATTGTTTTACGGAGATGCAACTTGTTACCTCACCATTATCTCGATTCTCGGTTGCTAAAACCACGTATACGCAAGGGACGTTCGTTCGGGACGCACAATCGGTCTTATATTAATTATTTCTTACCTTTAAGAGCCCTTAGTATTTGCATCAACTGACAATCTCCCTCGCTTACATAGTAAGTATTCCTGCTACAACAAGGTACTTATACACGTCCTGCTACCTACGTGTTGGTTACATTACCTACCTACATAAAGGCTATGATTGAAGTAAGGGATGGCGATAATCTCTACCAGGTGAAAACCATAGAGCGAAAAGATTACTAAACGTACATGGGTATGTCGTTATGACGGATGAGTAGGTCGAGGGATAAACAGTCAACCACATGATATAGATTTCGGTAAAAAGGGAGGACCTATTGGTCTTGATTTAATGCTTGTCCGCCCCTGCTGGTACTTTCACACTCACATACCTACTAATACATCTACCATTTGCCACAGTACGAGTACACCGACCTTTCGCCATCATATAGGTAGTATCTTTCTATCCTAGCGCTTCCAACTAGTTGCGACCACCCCGTCGGATTCGACCGGGCTACTCCGTGTTCGTTCGGGAGCTTTCTCTATCGATCCGCGTTCTGACATGCGTCGTATCCGATTTAAGTCTGTTACTCGAATTGATAGGATTCTATATCTTTCTCAATTTGTACCCAAGCGCGCCTTTTCGTTCTTATCAATTTCGTCTCCTTACTAAGCTAATTCATTTAGGGTAGTATGCGGACGCTGATTAACATATAGACGGCTATAGTTTTAACAGGCCGTGCTCTGGCCTTTATGGTCCTGAGCACCGTAATCTCTAGCATGATGCACCTTCATGAGGCTACCCGATGTCAGCGCAGTCAACCTCTCATCTAATGAAAACAAGATGAGATGCGTTTGGTGTGGCGCTAGCATTCGCGTTTTGGTGACCCTATCACTATTACTATTTAAGGGGCTTGATTTAGAAGAGCGGGGCTCTTCTATATGTAAGCACTGAGACCAGTCGAGCCGGGCTGGGTTGAACTGGTTAAGGGAATCTAACGTAGTCGAAGTATCGAATTAATGAGTTATCCTGTTTGGATCGAATACCGATGGTGCAGATCCCGCCTCGTAAATACCTAAGTAAGATTCAAGTGACGGTGGCTATTACGGGATACCAGGCACGCGACGCCGCAGCGACGGCATGCGGCAGCCTTTAGTTCGCCGCTAAAGAGCTGGCAGTAGAACAATATGACAATAGTTTGTAATCGGCCTCTTTCGTAGCGAGGGGCACCTGCCATCTTCGTATTGGCACCAGGAGCCTAGAATTCATAGGGAGTGGTGAATTATGTTATTAGGCGATGCTTACCTACCTACCTACATGTAGGTTAATTGACTACTCATTTGTAGGGGACTACAGTTATATTGAAGCCCAACATCAATGATGATTCTACACCACTCATATATAGATGCTGAGATTATTTAGAGGAATTCCCGACTTGCATGTTATTAATCCCTCTAACCGTAAAATCCAATATTCCATAGATGCCGCAAGTTATGATGCCCCACCACTTGGACCAAACCAGGAGCGGAGAACGAAGGCCTCCCCCTTTAGGCAAAATCCACATTGCCTGATCAGATCTGCATGGCATAACAATTCACTTCCTTTCGACTTTGCCATTTCTATCATTCGCGTTTCTTTTGAATGTGTACCTAGGCGACATGAGATTTCGACTACGCACCTATTCTAAAGGGTTGTGCGCGATTTCACGATGAATCCTCTCAAGTCGGATAGTAGCGCAGAGGAGCAAGCGTTTCTGACGCCACTGTCATTGCAAGAGGATGCCGTGTGGCATCGAGAAAGGAGTCCACATAGAGCGCTGTGGTATCTGAGGCTTATGCTGGAGATTGTTATGGCGACATTAATAGTGGCTTTTCTCGTTCATATTGTTCAAGAACGGATCGACGTCGAACAATCTCCAGTACCAAAATGTACGCTAGCCCTCATAATATAACAGCTTGGTGAAAAGGTCCTAATCAATCGTCTATAGTTCCCCGAAAGATATACACATTCCTTCCAGATCCGAATTATGTACGCGACGATATGCTCTTCGATGAACATGACACCCTCCATAGTCTCCATAACTGGATACCTTTAAGTGCAGGTGTGTATAGCCAATAATGCGATATCTAGCGAAACTTGATATACCAATCATGTTGCTAACTAAGCTAATTCTCATAGACGGGAGGGGCTATGTTCAGATTACCGACTCCAATTCTTACGAGATTCTCAGCAAACCTTTCATGGTAAACATCAATCGAACTTCCGACGGACCTGCGTATATGATGTCGGTTTTCCACCAGCTTCACTGCTTGTCTTACATCGTAGAGCATTACCAACAAGGATACGCCGGCATCAAGTTGACGGACGAAGTAGCTCACCACTCATCGCACTGCTTCGACTACCTTCGACAGTCTATCATGTGTGCGGGTGATAGCAACTTGGAGGGTGAGACAGACGCTAGTCCAGGATGGGGTTCAAAGCATGAGTGCGTCGACTATGATGTGATGCTGGCTTGGGCAAATAAGCATTCGGCAATGAAATGGAGGAATGGTCTGATGCCGGGCGAGTCCGTTTTATAGACACAGCATTCTGCAATTCGGTGGAGCCTTTACCAGAGCTGTATCACTGAATTAATACCCTCGAGCCAATGCTTCAAGACCGAGGCCGCCGGCTTGGACGTGCGCTATGACCCACTTTTACGGAATAGGGGGGACGGCGGTCGCACTCTAGCAAGTTATTGGTAACTGAGAGTCAATAAAAGTAAGTTCCACCAAAGTTGTCTGCGAAATATTATATACCTCGTCCTAGCCCCTAGTTATATTGCCTGGTAGTTCGGAGTTGACTGAATAATTACCAATAATATCTACCTAATCTACGACCGAGACCATGTTAGAGCAAGGGTTCGAAGATAGAATGCCCTTAAGATTGATGACATATTAGCTCGTTTAAAAAAGTGGTGACTTGCGACATAGATCCAAAAAGAGGCGCGTAACTCGAAGCCTCGCAACGAAAATTGAACCGGGTATCATCATAGCGCCCACAATTATCAATGCAACTTAGACGCCATTTTTCATGCATTCCCAGTATCCAAGGCACATAACCCTATCCAAAACCAACGGGAACCACTAGCCATATATAAATCTAACTGTCTTCATTTTCCAGAGCTGTCTCCGACTGCGTCGCAAAGGTTTCCTGATGTGCTTCGCAGTATTTTATGCGGCTCACTTGCGTTTGCAGAAGGAAGTGGTGTTTCGCGTAGATTATTGAGTCTGGTATCAACTGGCTCTCTATTCGCTGCATCGTGAAGATTGCGCGCATATTCTTCATCACGAGTATTCTCTTCGGGGTCAGCTGTGGCTATAGGCTCTTCTTCCACAGGGTGCTTCTGAAATCGCTGGGGAACGAGCTTTTTGTACAAAGTTTTGCGAAATGTGCGAGTAGTTCCAAAAACGATAAACACCTAAACGGATATAAATTAGCGGATAACGGGAAGATAATTGCCTCGGCCCTTGGGAGCATACTCTGCTAAGCACGAACGACTAGTAGAAGAGACGGGGGGAGACCGTAAACTTACCAAAAGACTAGTAGAAACACCGGGCATGAATAGTAAAAAGTCGTTCTTAGCTTTCTCCGCCGACAAATTTGCGGTTTCACCCAATTTCTCCTTCGTGTGATTTGACAGTTGTGATATCTCTGAGAGAATCGTAATTAATTGGAAGACCCCTAGTACGACGAAGGCTATCGAGAAGCGCAGCACCAGCCAACGATCATATATACTTTGACGCCCATCGCCTTGGTCTAGTACATTAATGATTTCTCCCCCTGGCTCCTGCGACCTTCTCGAGAAAATATAGCGAGTGTTCCAGGAAACGAGCCTGTGCCGGGTATAAATATACTTGATAAGAATTGCGATCAACAGAATACTCCCGACGGTGAGGCTGATCATTACTGAGATATTGTTACTTGGCGTCTTGCGGATAAGAACTATGACATTGAAGGGGCAAATGCATACTGTTAAAGTTTGCGAGCACTAGAAAGAGTGCATGTGAACTCTGTACAGTGCCCAGCCGTAAAAGACACATGAGTACAGCAGGGAGGAAAACCGCTACGGCTTTTGCTAGTTGGGCTGTTCTATGCTTAATTCGCCTCAAGCTAGCAAGATTGACAAGTTTGAATACCGTATGCGTAAGCGCAATGGCCCAGAAAAGAGTAAGCATTGCTTCAACATTGTACGTGTAGTATTCTAGTCAGATATTTAGTGGTATATATCGAAGTCGAAGGCTATCAATACTTACGTATATAAAAGAGGATAAGGTCTATGCCAACCGAAGGTCCTGCGATGGCTATCTCCGGACTACCGAGATGGGCGACGGTATATTCGTACTGTTCGATTTTAACATCCCTCCACCAGATTAATGTATGAAACTGCTGGATAATGCTTGCAATAGTGCCCAAAAGTGTGAAGTAAGACAGCAGCGCAACGTCTGTTTATCATCAGTATTTGAACAACTTGCTTGGCGAACATGGAAAGGCATGTAACATACAGCTGTCTCTCTCATGATGCGTCCAGACCAGCCATATCATGATTGAGCTAGCCGTTAGGCAGAATAGGGAATATAGAAGGACAGCGACAGCAATTCCCACTACTTCATCGAGCAGTTGAACCACCATGTCTACTAGACAAATGGTGGTTGAGATATTGAGGAAGTTGAAATAGGCTCAATATCAAGGGACAAGCATAATAAACGCCGGAGCGCCGGGAAAATAAGCTTCGCCATCCAGGGGCTTCCGGGTTGGCCATTTTGCTGATGTGAGGTGACGATTCACTAGTGCCGCCGACTCTAGAAGCCAAGACCCCGGTGTTGTCACCGTTACGACTCTGTTCGGGTATGTTACCGAGATAATCCAGGCGGGAGCATCCCCCAGATCGGCGTGGGGGCACCGTAACTAGTTAAACCTACGGAACAAGCAGAGCGTACATTGAATTGGAGTCACTAAGCGAGGGGAGTTTATACGACCAATGGCGGGAGTAAAAACGTGCCGACATCGTCATGGTCATCTACCGATAACACAGCGCCGATGAAACTTGACCCCACGTTGTAGACGTGAACGAGACGAACCTTGAACTCGACTTTAAACTAGGACAACGCCACTTTAATCTCGCCTTCCCTCAAATTCGTAACTTCTTTAGCGGAACTAGAATGATGGACAACATGAGACTAGCTTTAGACTACCTAGCCAGTTAAGGCGCCGTGATGGCGAATGGCAGTGCTTACTATAACCAAAGCCTTATCCTACGAGGCCAATCGATTAACTCACTCAGGCTACTAGGTAGGGATGGGCCATAAATTGAAATCCAGGTACCTTGGACGAATCCAACTTTCGAGATCTGCTGCGTCGATCATCTAGAAATGCAACCCAAATAGAACTTGCATATTCCTAGCGTAAGATCTATTCGATCAAGGACTTGACGAGCCACTTCCGGATCCTAGAACTAATAGCCGCACTTAACGGAATCGAATAGAAAACTGTAGGTTGTTAAGGTACGATGCGCATATCACATATCATATCTAGTTGGTATCTTATTAAGTCAGCTTGTTTAGTAGTAGGCAACAAAAGCACTCTAGATCAATAGACCCCGTTGAATTATCCCAAGAGGACTTGGTGGGGCTAGAGCTGCTGCCAAGGACTTATGATAGATTCGTAATGGACTATAATAGGGTTAGCGAATAGGAGGCTAAGATAATTTATACCTCCTGTAAGTTAACAACCGGAACTAGAGGTCCTGTTACAAGGGATAGAAGTGACGTGACTGTATAAATGGTAAAATCTATTATGACCTGCACATATAGGTTACAATAATCTGCGAGAAGCAGATAAGAACCACGTACGTAACGAACGGGTTTCCATCTTAGGTGACGGAGTCTCGACTCCTCGGAGATAATGAATGGTCAAGCAATGCAGGAGTTATCGCCCATTACCACACCAAACTCGAGTTTGCTGTGATGTGCTTTTGAAGTCTCGTGAGAACACTTGGTACAATGACATCTTAGGCAGTATCACGTCTCTTCCGGGGGGTGCAGAGGCCAATAGGTAATTAGATGTCACCTTCCCCTTGCAGGTGTGCTATGCGGAAGATCCCCAGCATTGCACCCAATCCTATACTGAGATAACAAATTCGCGCCAGATTACAAAGTCCTTTGTTGCCTAGTACCCAGCTAATACCTAATCAATTAATGGGGATCGCGGAAACTATTTCACACATAACAAGTAGAATTATGTCAATGTAGCGTGATCACTAGGCTATGTGTGGGTTGACGATAAACGGCTCCGGGCTTATGCACGGGCATGCGTGTGTCGGCATATGATGGGAACTTATAATCCATCTTGTCGTAACCTAAGGCCTGCAGTTGCTAGCTCTTCATAAGTAGGGAATCCCTCCATTATGCATGTAAGAGTTCGCCGAATAGTCATGTAGGACTCTAGAAAAGAAATAAAGCGCGACACGAGTATTAGTGGCCTAACTACATTTGTAACTTGGCAACTTTTAGGGATCATGACGACTTGCATCTTTATGGCCGTACGATCTCTTTCACGGTCAACGGCATTGGCAAGATACATACCTACCATATGTAGTCTCTTACAGACCGAGCCCGACCCCCATATTTGATAGACGGAAGGCAGAGTGATCCCACGGGATGCCTCTGCATCAAGGAACTTGTTAGCACGTCGTGGATAAAAGAAGCCGGTCAGATTCTCAAGGGATCAGGGAGGATGTTTGGCGTTATCGAGATCTGGTAGTACGCAAATAATTAACTCTAAAAATCTAACGAAAAGACTGACAAACGCCCTGATATGCTGATAATCATAATGTACAGGAAGTCGCCATCATCGAGATCGTCTGATCTGACCTAAAACAGCTTCCTACTTGGTGGTTTTGGCAATCTCGACGACATCGGCCCACTCCTGAGGTCTATAGCGGCCGCCCTCATAAGTTCCGTTTACGTACGTCTCGGCCTCCCTTGCCCAAGCTAAGAGTTGTTCCTCGGCGCCCCACTCCCCCATCGCCATCAACCCGATCGGTAGCTTTCCTTTACCCTGCTCGGGCTCCGCGTAGCCAACGGGTGCCGTAACTGCCGGGCAGCCTACCGAGTTGGCTAGCCAGATGTACATCATGTTGCGGATCGTCGCGTTGCCATCGCTAAACCCGTACGTCTGGTCGCCAGGCAGGATCTTCCACCCGGCCTCCGGACATGTCGGCGTTACGACAAGCATTCCCGGGTGCTTCTTCCAGAGGAAGGCTAGGTGCTCCATGAGCAGGCCCCGGAGCTGTCCGTACTTAATCATGTCGAGTCCTGTGGTACATGACCCGATTGACATGAGAAGCTGGTTGCAATGGTTAAGGTTTGCGAACGCGTCACGAGGATTCGCGACTCGCGACCGTTGGTGGTCAATTCCTTCGGTTAGCGCCCATGCGCTATGCGCGTACTGCCCCTCTTGCAGGTACGGGATGTTAATGTCGACGACTTCGTAACCTAATTTGTCGGTGAAATATGCGATGGCTTTCCTAGTGGCTTCTAGAACGGCCGGCGAGGCCTGGTTGTTCCAAGCTTGATATATACCCAGCGTTCTTTTCGTGGTAGGGTGGGGTGGGATGGACGGCGCGAAAGAACCCTGGATTGGATCTTCTGGGTTGGGTACCGTCACTGAAATTTTGAGGTGAGTCCGTTATTTGCGGAGAATTTGAGTGGTCTTGTTATGATATCTTGAGAGATTCTCTGGGTAATTTGGGCCACCGGTCCTGTCTCTAACATGAAACAGCTACGTAGAAAGGATGTATGGTTATGGGAAGGGTGGAAGGGATGGAGTGAATACTTACTTAAGCGGTACGCGATAGTTAGATCATTGGCGGTCGCAGCCATCGGTCCAATAACGGCGATAGCAGACTTATAGGTGTATGTGCGATGTAGAGTAGGCTTTAGCCCGTACGCACCGCAGAACGATGACGGGATGCGGATACTTCCGCCAGCATCAGTTCCAATTGAGATGGGGACCAGACCAGCGGAAAGGGCGGAGCCGCCGCCGGAGGACGAGCCGCCTGGGTAGTAGGATTCGTTGTTCCAATTGATCGGGGTTCCCCAGCGCGGGTTACACCCGCTGACATCGGAGCCGAGTTCGTGCATCACTTGCTTACCGATGACGATAGCACCCGCTGCTTCTAGTTGCGCAACCGGCCAGATCGTGCCAGTGGCTGGCTTGAAGAAGGGATCGGATTCTCTGAAAGCCTGTCCTATATGAGAGATGTATCCCTCGACATCCGTGTCGTCCTTGACCCCGATCGGTACACCATCGAGAATGCTCAAGGGCTGGCCGGCGGCATAACGTTCCGTCGACTTCTTGGCTGCCGCGAGCGCGATGTCCTCCCTTGTGACCGACCAGGCCGACTCATACTTAGCCGGTGGGTTCTGCCCCCGAGAGATAAGCGGAAGAAGAGCTTTTGCTACTTGGAGTGGGGTGAGTTTTCCGGATTTGTAAAGCGCGTGATAATCGGCAGCGGAATAGAAGCGGCCAGCCAGTTCTTTCGGCTGCTGTTCGCAGAGCTCAGGCGTAACATCTATCTTACTCGGAGAAACGCCGTCAACCAAGAGCGGCGTGACGATAGGCTATTTAATCCGTCAATTACTAGGTCCTTGGCGGAAGCATGAGAAGAGTGCGTACTTGAAGGCGCCAGTCGTATTGGTTCAGTCCAGGGATATCTTTGGCGCATCCAAATTTGGCATTTGTCCAGGTGGCTTGAGCGACAGACGAGGAATATGTGGCGCTAATTCGTGAGTAAGCGACGGCGCGCAAACAGGGAGGACTAGCGGAGCTCCTTACAGTTTCGCCGCGATAATCAATGTCCAGCCCCTAAGCACTGGATTCTTGTCTATGGTCGGGTTGTATGGTGTTTCCGGACCTTGCTTCGCAAATGGATAGCCCGAGAACCGTTGTGTAGGCGCCATCGTAGCGACGGATGATAGAAGTGAGATGACACCTTCACAGTGAGACGCGTAGTGAATTATCGAGTTTATAACTCTTTAAGGTGAAATGGATCCATTGACCAGGTGCTTAAGTGGTGCCAAGGTGACCTCGGCACCGGGAAAACTCCGGTAAAGCCAAACACGGACTCTAGCAAAGAAGACGCCGATCCGTTAAGGAATCGGGGGATCTTCCTATTGGACCATGGAGTGATGTTTATCCACTGAAATCTTACAAGCCACTAGGGAATCTTTTAAGCCACATACCATTATCATTGCCATATATTAAAAGGCTTTTATTAAGGATTATAAAAAGCCCGAGTTTCCACGCTTAAAATCTACGCTTATCTTAATTAAATATATTTAATTATATAAGTAAAAATCTTAATAAACATTAATTTAAATTAATTAAATTTATGACCATTTTATAATAAATATAAAATAATGTAAGGTTTATAATTAAAAGTTAAATAATATATAAATTATACTTATAAATTTTATTTTACTTTCGAAAAGAAAATATATAATTTATTAATTTATTTTATATTATCACTTCATCCTTTTTTTTTTCATTTTATTTCCATTTATATTTACTTATTTAATTATTATTATAAATTATTATTAATTATTTTAACTTAATTTTTTAAACGTTTTATATATATTATTTTATTATAAATTTACTTTTTATTATTAACCATTTTTTTTTATTTTTTAATTTTATCCGCTTATTATATTATCTTCGTATAAATATTTACCACTTACATTTATTTATTTATAATTATTTTTTCATTTTTATTACTTTTAACTTTACCGGTATATGTTATAATTTAATATACTACGCCACTTATATCTTAACCGGTAATATTTATTTTTTAAATAAAAAATAAAATTTAAACAACTTATACGAACCATTTTTATTAAAAAATTACTTATAATAAAATCCTCGTATACTTTTTTAAAACGGTATAATACCATTAAAATAATATTTTTTTTACATAAAAGATTTAAATATTAATAAAATTAATCCATTTTATTTCGACTTATAAATATTAATATTTATTCATTAAAAAAACTATATTTTTTTATTTTTAACTTTTTAAATTAAATATTTTTAAATCATATTCTTAAATTATAAGCATTTTTACGCCTTTTTTTTAATATAATTAATTTTAAACCGTATTATAATATTTTAATTAATTTATACCGAATGATGATCACGCATAACGATAATAAAACTTATTATATTTTCTTAAAAATAATAATAAAATAATTTATAATAAATATAATATTAAAATATTTATTATATTATATAAATAATTATACCATTTATAATTAAATTAATAAAACCATCATTTAAAAAGATTTTTATCATTTATTTAATTATAACCATTTTATTTTTTTCTTTAAATAAAACGTTAATAATAATAATAAATATAAACTTATTTTTTATATTTTAATATTTTTTAATAATATAAACAACGTTTAACATATAAAAGCTTTTACCTTTTATTATAACCATATATATTTTTTTTTTTATAAAGTTTTAATTAAATATTTTTTTACTTACTTCGTTTAATTTTTTTTTATAAATCTCGTTATATCGATTTATATTAATATAACCTCGGATTATATATTTTACATATTTATATTAAATAATAAAAAAAGTTATTATCATTTTATTATTATAAATAAAATGATATTATAATTATTATCATTTAAAACCTTAATTATAAATATTAAAAAAGCTTTAAACGGGTTTAATAAACGAGATATAAGCCCGGTAAATAAATAAAATATCAAGCATATATATTCGTTTCGTAAAAAAAAAATAATCGTTATAAATAAAATAGAAGATCTTATAAAACTTCTCGATCTTATAATTAATAAATATAATTATAATTAAAATAAATCTCACCATTTTAATACTTATTTTATTAAACAACAAAAAAATATAAATGACGATGGAAATAAAAAAAAAGAGGATTTAACGGTAAAGCTTTTATATTTTATTTAAAAAAAAAAGATGGTTTTTTTAAATACATTTAATATACCATTAAAGCTTTTAAACGATATCAACGCTTATATTAAATCTAAAACTAATTTCGATTTCGATAACGATTATAATCACCGGAGTAAACGGTTTAAATCATCGTTTAATAATAATAAAATCATTAAAAACGATAAAAACGAGATTAACGATAATAACGACAATGAATTTAACTTATATTTAAAACTTATAATCATAAACCTTGCCTTTCGGCCGAAGCCGGCGTCGTATTAATTAAATTACGATTTAACCGTAAAAAAATGGACCTACCCGAACGCGAGATGTATGATGTGATATCCTTAACTTTTTTATTATTCTTTTTTTTTTTTTTAAAGATTAATATTTATAACACTACGTTACATATATATTAATTTAAGTCATCATTTTTTAACATATTAAATTAAAGTTATAAGCATTTATAATTATAAATATAATTATAATTATAAATATAATATCACGTTTTATAAAGTAAAATACTTAATCATAATGTAATGTTAAATTTAACGGTGTTTTTTTTTTTTTAATAAATAAACTCTTAAAAAAAGCTTACTTTATATAATTAAAAGTTATTTATTAAGGGTATAAGCTATTTATTAACGGTTAGTTATAAAACGTTTAACATTTTTAAAGTGCTTACATTAATAAACTTAAACCTTTTAACTTATAATACACTTTTTAATCGAGTTAATTAATTATTAATAAAGTTATTTTATAAAAGTTAAAAACCTTTATCTATTATTATAACATCATATAAAAGAAAATGGTTAGGTTATTTAATTTAATTTAATAAATAAAATAATTTTAATTATGCTTTATCTTTTATAAATCGTAAGGTTTACATAAAACCCTTACTTTTTTATTAAAACAATAAAGATTTTATAAATTCTTAAATATAAGGTTTATCGTGATAACTTCATATATTTTATGCTGTTTATCGATTAAATATGTAAATTATAAGCTTATATATAAAATAAATAAATATATATATTTCTTATCTTTTTAATTATTCTTTATAATAATCTCTTTTTTATAATTTTTATTTTAACATTTTAATTTTAACTTATAATTTATCTTTATTTAATAATTATATTATATATATTAAAAAGTTATCTTATAAGGTTTTAAAGATTTATCGAGTTAATTTAATAATAACTTATAAAGTTAAACATATCTTTTTAAAAAATAACCACGAAAAGAATAAAATTTTAACTTTTAAGCTTAATCATCATTTATTTAATTATAAAAAAAAGGTTAAAAATTATATATTCACTTTTTAATTTAACTTACCTTAAGTTAATTTATTTAAAAAAGCTTAAAAATAAAATGATTTATTAAAGTTTTAACTTTAATAAGTTTAATAGTGATAATAAAATTATTAATAAAATTATTAATGTTAATAAAGTCACCGATAATATTAATAATAATTAATCTTTTAATCCATTCATTTAATTTAAGTAAAAGCATTTTAATTTTATTAAATTCATTAAATCCACTTTTAATCGTCGTCCGCAAGTAAAATCTTAACTTTTATAAAAACCTTTACATTTAATACCCTGCTAACGCTACCTTAAAAATGCCATATTTAATAAGTTAATAAGTGATTATCATGATATATTAAGATAAATCTTATGTTATATTAAGTACGCTTATAGTCATTAATGCTTTCTTTTATAAGTATGATTTATTTTTAATGTTTAATTTTCTTTAAAGTTAATATATCATAAACTTAATAATTTAATCCTTATAGTTTTAAAATTCTTAAAATAATAAAAGAAAAACGTTTTTATTATAAATTACTTTATTTATTAATATAAATAATAGATACTAACATATATTTAATTTTAACTACGTAAACACATCTTTTAAATATAAATTAAGTTATTACATTTAAACTTTAAATATAAGTTTAAATATCCTACTTAATAAAACTTTTAGTAATTTTTTAATAATAAAAAGGATAAAAATAAAAATAATATCTTACTTATTATTTTTTTTAATAATAAACTCGGTTTAAAGCATCGTCGTGACAATGAGAGTAATAATGAAAGTAAAACGTCATTTAAGAAGTTATTTTTAAGTGTTATAACTTATCCTTTTAAGCTTCTCCGGTATGTCATTTATTAAGTGTGGAAAGTTAATTATTTTTAACGTTAATATGATTACGATGATTTTAACGTTTTTAATGGAAATAGTCATATAAGTTAACTTTATAATAATAATATTTTTTAAATTATTTATTTTAGATTAATAATTTTATTTTTATTTTTTATATCTTATAAGTTTAAAAATCCTTTAAAATATTTAAATTATTATTTAATAAAATTTTTAATTAAACCATCGGCTAGCATTTAATTAGTGGGTAAATAAATTATTTTAAATGTTCTTTTTATATATTTTTAATATAATTATATATTTATAATATCAACGTGGTGGAGCTTAATATTTATCCGCTCCCGCTTACTAGTAATTAAATGTATGGTTTATTAATTATTATTATGTATTCGCCATTCATTTAACTTAAATTAAATATTTTAAAATAAACATTATAAAGTTATTATCTTTTTAATTATATGGTTTAAAATTATTAGCTTAATTTTAATAATTAACATGGATATTATAATTTAATGTCTTAATTTTTAAATAATTACCTTATTAAATATGGATATAATATAGTCATATGATAAACATCGTGACTTTTTATTATTTATAAATAAAACGTCTTTAATTATAATAAAAGCTTAAGTTTTAAATATATTATCTTCATACTTAATACTTAAGTGGTAAGTGACATATAAATATTTAATTAATTAGTTTACCATTTTAATATGTTTTAGTTTAAAGTTAATAAAGAATTAAGATAACATAGATATTATATAAGTTATATTAAGATATAACATTATTATCATATATAATATAAAACTTATTTTTTTTTAATAGCTTTTAATTTTTTATTTAATAATTATCTTAATATATTTAAATAGCTTTTTTATGTTAAAAGAAGTAGTAAAAACTTAATTATTATCGGTAAGGTTAAACTTTTAAGCTACTTTTTTAATATAATTCATATAACTTAAAGTAATTATTTTTTACTTACGGTTCCTTATAACCTACATCCTTAAATACTAATTAACTTCATTAAGCTTTTTAATATCCTATACATTATATATTAACTTAATTATTTAATTAGCTTTTAATTAATATTATTTATAATTTATAATTAAAAAATCATTTATATATAATAAAATATACATTAATTTATTAAGTGTATAAAAAAAACATAATTTTTTAAATAAAGTTATAAACTTTATCTTTAATAAAGTTTTTTTAACCTTTTTATATTATATAAATAGTAAATCTTTAAATCCATAAAAAGCTTTTAAAAGTAAAACATACTTATTTAATTCTTTAAAACCATCAAGTAGCTTTATAATTATTAATGCTTCTTTTATTTTAAAAATATTTAAGAACGCGTTTTTAACATTATATTACTTCACTTTTAAATCATATCAAGTAATAATTACCATTATTATTTTAAATGACTTTATAATAAAAGTAAAAGTATATATATTTTAAAAGGTATTTTTAATTTAAAAGTCTTTACGAATAATTAAATGTGATTTATAAACGGTTAAGTAATTAAAAATATCGAACTTATAATCGAATATTTATATAATAAGTAAAGGTGGGTTTTTAATTTTTTTAATATTAATCACTTTTTAAGCATTTTTATTTTTTATAGCTTAAATTTTTAATTTAACATTTTCTTTAAATTCTTTTCTTAATAAATGATGTTTTAAGTTTTTTCATTTTTTAAGTAAAAGTTTCATAAAATTATTTTTATAAATTAATGGTTTTAGCCGATAAACAACCACTGTTATTATAACATGAAACATCTTATAAATTTTATTTTTTTTATTAATAACTTTTTAATAATTAATTAAGTAGGTGTTAAAAAATAAATTAAAGCTTAAATTAAACGATAAAATTATTTCATGCTCGTTATATTTTAAAATGGTGAAGGTTATTACCTTACCGGCGCTTTTAAAGTCATTATTTAAGTCTTTTTTCTTTATTTTTTTACTTACTTTAAAAGCTAGTAAATAAACCTTTTTAACATATTTACAACAAGTTGATTCCGTTAATAAAATGCTTTCTTAGCTTTCCGATAAAGTTAAAGTTACTTTTTTAATATGTTTTTTTAAAGTAGATCCTAGTGTTTTATTTTTTAACACATCCTTTTAAATGTTTTTTATTTTAAAAACCGTTTATTATAATTTTAAAGTTTCATAAAAAGTCATAAGTCTTTAATGCTGATTTTTAAAATTATTTTTATTAGGCTTAATTAAAATTAATGAGCTTTTAATTTTTAAAAAGTTCCCGGGTAGGTTCTTTTTTATATTAAATAAGTTAATCGAGCTTTTTATTATCATTAGTAGTTTTTTATTAATAATTTTAAGCATATCCATCCTTAAGTTATAATTTTTTAATTAACCTTTTAATTTTTTATTTTTTAAAATAAATACTTTACTTATTAAAGTAGTATTAATAATAGATTCTTAATTAATTTAAGTTTAATTATCTTATAAATTTAATAATTAAGTGATTTTATTTGATTTTTATTCCTTTAAGTTAACAATTAACTTTATAATCTTATATTAAATTATTTATAATAAGGCTTTTTTCTTATTAAAAGTATAAAATGTGATTTCGTTAAACGTTATATTTTTAATTAAAATAACTTTATTCCTTTATAAAATCCATATATAATATAAGTTAAAAGTTTTATAACTTATTAAATACTTTATATAAGCTTTTAATTAAATCTTATACTTTTATCGTTTAATATTTTATTACCATCCTTTAATAAAAAAGTAAGTTTTATATTTATAAGTATAAATACCACCTTAATTAAGTCTTAAATTACTTATAAAACCTTTAATTATTTTAAAATTATACCACTTAAAATATTAAAAGAATTAATTCTTTAATATTTTAATAAAAGATTTTTTATTATAAGTATAGTTAAGATACTTATTAATTAAATAAGCAGTTACGGTAATACTTTTTAATTATAAGTTTTTAAATAGATTTATATCATAAATCATTTTAATTAACTTAATAATCACTTTTTAACTAACTCTCTTACCTTTATTAATTGGTTTTTTAATATATATAAGTGGGGTTTTAAACTTAATATCTTTACTTATAACTTACCTAATATATATTAAAAGAGCTTTAATACCGAAGACAAATTAATCATTATCTTACTATATTTTATAAATAAAAAATTTAAATTACTTTTTTATTTATTTATTATAATTTATTATTATAACTTATATATTATCTATTATTTTTTTATTAAATAAATAAAAGGTTAAATAACTATTATATTCATTTTTAATGATTAAGAGCTAACTATGCCCATTATAAGTTAGTGGATAATCAAATAAATCTTAAATTATCTTCTAAAAAAGCTTTAAAACTTTATATTTTAAAGTCTTTTAAAATATTATTTTTTTAATATAAGTTAAAACATATGTTTTACATTTTATTCATTTAATACTTTTTATTTTAACTCTTTTAATATTTTAAATTAAATATTAATTTAATTTAAGTCTTAAATAACTTAAACATGTATATTATACTTTTTTTATATTTTTTTTATTTAAGAGGGGGTTATAAAATGATTTCTTTACTTTTTTTTAAATGATAAGTATATATATGATGTTTATTATATTTTATAAAATATTAAGAGGTAGAGTTATTATAATTATTTTTAATGTTTAAAAGTAAATAAATAAAGGTTTATATTTAAGAAATATTAAGTTTTTTTTCCGGATAAAACTTTTTAATATTATATTTTTAAAGATAAACTTATACTTAAAAGTATAGTTTATATTATAATATCAGATGCCACGTTAAAATAATAAGGTCTTAAATATTATGTTTAAATAAAATCCTTTTATATATATTATATTTTTTAAAGTAAGGTCTTAAGTATTAAAGCTTATAAGTTTATTAAGTATACCTTTTAAAATGTGAGTGCTTTTACTTATTATAAGGAATGTGGTGGTGCTTGTTTTTATTACTTTTTTTAATGTTGTTAAGATAAAAGAACCTGGGATTAATAGTGTTTAATTATTAATTAAGTGAATTATTATGTAGTTATCGTAAGTTGTAAAAGCTGAAAGTAAATGCTTGTTTAAATTTATAATGAAGTAAACTTTTATGTTATCGTTTTTAAAGCTTAACGAGTAAGGTTTAAGTGAAAGTAAAACCACTATAATGTTTTTAAAGTAATCCCTTTTATTAATTAATTTTCTTAATTTCTTAACTTTATTTTTAAATTTAAATTTAAAATTACTTTACTTTTTAAAAGTAATAATAACTTTTAACTCTTTTTATCGGTTATATTTATATTTTAAGTGTATATTAATTAACTTATTTTCGTTAAAAAGCTGTCTTAATTTTTAACCCGATTTATTAATAATAACGTATTTAAATTTAATATATTACTTAAATTTTTAAAAATAAATATTTTTATTATTTTTATGATATAAATAAATATACTTTTTTTAAGATGATAAACTATTAAATTAAAAGCTAATATTAAGTAGTATTCCAATATCTTAAATCATAAACATTCCAAGCTTTTATTTATTATAATATGTGGTTTAATTAACTATAATTACTTTAAATATAATAATATAATCTTTAAAAGATTTAATTGAAATCTTTAAGTGTTATTCGGTGATAAACTTATCGATTTTAATTTAAGCTTATGATGGCGTTATTTTAACTTTAATAACTCGTAAAAAATCGATAACGCCATTAACCTTTTAAATCTTAAAGATTTTATTAATGATTTTTATTTTATAAACTTGTTACCATTTATTAAGTTAATTTTAAAGGTTGATTAAAATTAATTTAACTTTTTTTAAATGCTTAATATATTAATTTTTTACCATCATATTAAGTGTGGCATTTAAAAAGGTATAATGTTTTTTAAGTTAAAAAATAACATGTTTCATACCACTTAACTCCTTTTTAAAGCAAGCGTTTTTAGTTGCTTTTAATAAGGTAAAAGAAATTAACTTTCGAATTTAATCCATGAGCTTTAAATGCTTATATTAAGTATTATAACGATATAAATAAGTTACTTTATAAGTTTTAAGCTTAATATTAAAGATGTTTTAAATAATTTTATCCGTAACTTTTTTTTTTTAAGCTTCTTTTTTTTATTTTTCTTTATATTAATTAAAGCTTTATATTCGAAGACTTTAATAATATATTCCTAAAAATATTACTTTTATAAGTAAACTTAAGTTTTTTTTAAATCAAGTAAAAATAAATTACTTATATTAAAAGTAACTTGATATTTTTTAAGATTAACTTTATTTTAAATATTTAAATTAAATGCATTAAACTTAAATGATTCGAATTAAGTAAAATAATCTTTATGTTTAAAAAAAATCTTAAAGCTATTAAAACTTAAATTAATTAAAAAACTAACATCGAAAGTCTTAGACTCCTTAAAGTTAATTGTTATAATAAATGGTAAATAAAAGATATTTAATAAGTATAAAATTTAAAATGATATTTTATAAAATAAAAAGTTAAGGTTTTAAAAGCGAATAAGTTAAGGAAGAGGTGATATTTATATAAATTTTTGGAAGCATTAATTTTAAACGTGAACCGGGCTTATAATTATCATGTTTTATAAGGTAAAATGCTTAATTATAATGTGGTATCAGATTTAATGATGTTTTTTTCTCTTTAATAAGTGAGCTTTTAAAGAGAGCTTGCTTTATATAACCGAGAGCTATTTATTAAGGATGTAAGCTATTTATTAATAGCTGGTTATAAAGCGCTTAGTGCTCTTAAAACGCTTACGTTAATAAGCTTAAACCTTTTAACCCGTGACATATAATTAAATATAAATTAACGTTACGGCTTAATTATTACCGATAAGTTTTAATATTAAGTTAAATTTATAATATAATATTAAAACGGTAGATTTAAAATAAATTTATATTATTTCGATTTTTTTATTTTTTATATTCATTTTTAAATCATTTATATATTAAAAAAGCTATTAATGTATTATATTTTTTATTTAATTATTAATAAAAAATTAAAGTGTGTAATTATTAAATTTAAATACCTTTTTTTTTAACTTTTACGTTATTAAATTTATTATGTTAATATATTTATGATATCGTTTATATAACTTTTTTTTAAGCTTATTTTTTTATTTTATTTTAATTAATTTATTTTTTATATTATAATATTAAATAAAATCTTTATAACATTAAATCTTATAAAAATCTATAATATATTATTTTTATTTACTTTTTATGTTGTTATTAATCTTATATTTATTTAACGATAAGTTAATTTTATCTTATTAAATTTTATTAATATACTTTTTTAAAAATATAACAGTTTTAATTAACTTTTTATCTCCCTCGGACTTATCGTCATTAAATCTTTTACGGTTAAATGTTTTATTATTAAAATCCTTAAAAATATTATTTAATTTATTATAATTTTTCATTAAAATAAAAGATCTTATAATAAAAGTGGTTTATTTTAACGGCGATCTTTTATTTATTTAACATTTAATTAACTTAACGGCTTTTTCTTTAAACGCCACACGCGTTAAAGATTTAACCTGGTTTAATTTAAATATAATCACATCATTTATGTTATTAATCATTTAAAAGCTTTTATTTATAATTATAATAAAAATAAAACATTTATTTAAAAATATATTATTTTTATAATTAACTTACTCGATTAAACGTTCTTAAAACTACCCGATAATTCGGCTTATTATAAAAATATATACGTTTTATTTAATTTTTACTTATTTTTTATTAAAATGATGCAGGTTTTATCTTTAAAATTTTTTAATGAAAAAATAATATACTTATATTAAATAAACCTTTTTTTTTAAAAATCTTATACTTTTAATAAAATAGTTTAAAAAAAATTAAAAGTAAATAAAAATATTATTTTTAACTAAAAGCTTTATAAAATTCTTATAAAAAAATAACTTAATTATTTTAAAAAACTTATATATTTTTTCGAAAAATATATACATTATATATTATTATTAAATTGGTAAATCGTTAATATTATTAATATTTAAATTCATTATATTATCCATTATTTTTATTAATATTATTTATTATTATAATATTTTTATTACACTTATTATTAAATACTATTAATATTTATAAAAAATAACGTTTCGTATAATTAATTATCTTTTTAAATTATTTAAAACCTTATTATTTTCAACGTCTTAATAATTTCGATAATTTAATTAACTTAAAAGGAATAACCCGTTTTAACATATATATAAACATTAATGATTAATACATTAACTTTAAAATATTAATATAATTAAATTTCGATTACATTAAAGTCAAGAAATTTTATATTAACTTTAAATATAACCATAAAATTATCATAATTAATAAACTTTTAATTTTATTAAAAACATTCTACCATTAACATAATCATTAATAAAATTATATTTAAACCGAAACTAAAATATTTTAACTATTAATCTTATTTTAATATGCCCGGCGTGCTTGATATCTACGGTATGCTTAACTTATTCATCGTATTAATATAAGAAAATTTAATTTAAATTTTCGAAATTAAATAAATAATTTAATATTATAAATTAATATAAATATAAGTATTTATATTTAAAAAAACATATTAAATAAAATTTAATTAAAATAAAATCTTATTTTATTTATATATTTTTCACTTATAAATCCTTATAACTTTTTAAATATAATTTATTTATTAAAAATAAAGTTATTAATTACTTATTAATAATAAATAATTACATAATAACTTTAAAATATAAGTTTTTATTTAATAACATTTTAAAAACTTTTAAGTTTACTTTTTAATTATTACGTATGTTTATTATATGTTATATAATCTTTTAAAAATATTTATGATTAATAATTATTATAAGTTAATATAATTACTTTTAAGTAAATATATTTATTATTATTCTTCTTAAATTTATAAGTAAATTTAATTATAAATTTATTATTTATTAATAAATAACCACTTTTATTTAAAATTTATTAATAAAAAGTAATCTTATATTTTATATCTTATTAATATATTTTTTATTTTTATTTATTATTATCTTATATTATAATAAATCATAATTATAACTCCTTTTAAATTCTAAGCTATTTTAATTATAACATTTATATTTAAATAAATGTTAATAAAATCTTATTTAAATAGTTTTAAACGAATATAACCATTATTCCCCCCGGAGCTTTTATAATATGTTAAAAGATTAATTTAAATCATTGATTTATTTTTATTTTATTAAAACTTATACTTTTAAAAGTTCTTATAACATTTTAAGTAATTAATTTAAATCATTAATTTATCCTTATTTTATTAAAGTTAATATATGTAAAAATAAAATAACTTTTATTAATATAATTATAATTAAATTAAATTAATTTAAAATTAATACATTTATACCTCATATATTATAATAAAACTATCCGCCAGCTAAGACCTTTACACTTTTAAACGATAAACATTTATTTATAAGTAACGAGTTCGGGATCGAAGAATACGTCCATTATATTTAAAAGTAAACTCCATTTTAATTAATTAAATTAAAACATAACTCACGTTATAAGCGTTTAATATTAATAACTTATTCCCGACAAGTTAATTAATAATTTAAAAGTTATAAGGATTTTTAAAAATATAATTATAAATCTTAATAATAATTTTTAAAAAAAAGTATTTAAATTTAAAACGTAATCATTTTTAAAACTTATAAATAATTATTATAAAATTAAATATATTTTAAACTTTTAAAAACATATATATAATTATAATAAACTACTTATAAATTAGTATTATTTATGTTTAATTTAAATTTTTTTTAAAAATATAATTTTTAAATTATAGAAATTATTTTTTAATTATCTTATAATAAAATTAAAATAACCATTTAAAGAGAATATAAATGTAAAGAATAAAAATGTAAATAAAATTTTATCTCGGTTTAATTATTTAAATTATTTCCCTTTTAATTTTAAACTTATTTATATTTATAAATTATATTTTTCGAAAGTTAAAAATAATAAATTACCATCGAAATATAAGCTATTAATATTATAAATCTCTTACGAATATTTATTTTTTTCCGTTATAAAAATTTTACGTTTATTAAAAAAGAAATTTCTGGCTTTTAACATCGCTTATAATAACATTTTAAAGTTTTTTTTAAACCTTTTAATAAACCATCCCGTTAATTATATGTATAAGAAAATTAAAAGTTATATTATAATGTTCGTTAATAATCTCTTTTTTATTATTAAGGTATTATTTTAATTAATTAAAATTATATTTAAAAAGATATATGTGGTGTGGTGTAGCGTTAATGTCCTTATAAATAAAGACTTATTACTTTTTTTTAAATTATAAAAATCCGTTATAAAAGATATTTTATTATAACTTAAATATAATAACCATTTTTATTACGACATCCTTTTCGATAATACGTTTTAAAATAATTAAACCGATGAAAATAAAAACGAGATCTTATCAGTTAAGATCTTAACTCGCGTCACTTATTTAAAAGATATAAAAAAAAACCGTTAACCGGGCCACTTATATTTTAATAAAAACCAATTAAATAATTTTATATAATATTAACGATTAAAATACTAATAATAAAACCTTTATAAGGGTAATGAATTTTTTATTAACCTCTTCCTTTTTTAATTATAATTGTTTATTTTTTATTAAAAATCTTTTAAATAATATCTCTTTTAAAAATAATAAAAATGTTATAAATAATAATAAAAAAACATTATAACATAATTAAATTAATATTATAAATAAAACAAACATTATAACCTTATTAAAAAATGATAATAATCTTTTATTTTTAAATAATAATATATTTTTTTCGAATATTAATCACTTAATTATTATTACGTTGTTTGCCTTTTTTAATTTTAATAGTAATTTAATAAATATAATAAATAAAATAAAATTCATTTAATAAACCATGAAGGTTAAGTTTAAGTATAATGTTACCGGAAACCACTCCAGCACTTTTTTTATTAAAAAAGTAAACAATTAAATATTTATTCACGTTATGTTTAATACATATATATTAAACATTTAAGATCCTTATTACTTCTTATTTACTTTTATTAAAATACTACCTTATAATCATAATAAGCTAATAACTACTAATAAAAAACAAAAACGAAAATTAAAAAAATATTAAAAACATAACTTTAATATAAAAATATAAGTTATAAATTTATTATACTTATAAGATGTTAAATTAATAAAAAATATATAAATAAACTTTAATTTTTTTATGTTATTATAATGTTATAACCACAACCCATCCCATATTCCTTTTCTTTATATTTAATCGTTTAATTAAAAATAATAACATTAAAATCAATTATATTTAAATAAATAAAAATAATTTTCCTTAAATCCAAAAAGCTTATAAATTTATTATAAAAAAAAATCTCTTTTAAATAAATTAAAAAACCGATAACTATTAACTAATTAATAATTTTAATATTAAATTAATTTTATAATAGATTTCGTTATTTAATAAATAATAACCATTATTTAATAAAAAATAAATTTATTAATAAGATAAAATTAAAAACTTAATTATAAAATATAAATATCTTATTATATAATTCATAATAAATCTTAATAATTTAATAACTCCCCTTCGCCTTCATTTAAAATAAAAATAATAAAACAATAAATATCTTTAAAAATTAATATAATAAATAAAAAAATGTTTTATTAATAAAAAAAAAGCTCATATAAAAAAAGCTAACTAAAACTTAATTATAATTATAATTTAATTCTACACATATATAATAACTTTTTTCGAAAAAATTATTTATATAAAAATTAAAAATGATACTTTCGGATTAATTAATTAATATTTTATAATCATAAAAACTAATTAATATAACGCTTTTTATTTTCATAAGTTTATATAACTCTTCTTTAATATTAACATCAAATTTTTAATAAAAAATCTAATTAAAATTAATAATAAAAAAGAAAAAAAAACCTTTTTAAAATAAGTTAATAAATATTTTTAATATAATTTTAATTATAATATAATAAAATAAAAAAACTTTATTAATATTTACTTTTAATCTTTAAAAAATCTTATTATAAACTTTAATAAATTTAAAATAAAATAAGAATTAAAAGATTACTTTATTATTAATTACCATTAAACTTATAAATATAATATTATTTACTTTAAATATAAATATATATAAAAAAAAATAACGAGAAAACATTTTATTTTTATTAATTTAAATTCCTTTATAATAAAATATTATATATATATATTAACGAAAATAAAATTTTATAAATTAAACATAATATAATAAATTATATTAAATGGAATAAAATTATTATTATAATTATTAAATAAGGTTAAATTCAATGGAATTTAAGTTTTATTTTAAATATAACAACTAGTAATTTAGACTAAAACTAAAAGAGTTATGTCCTATAATAACCACCTTGTAACTACTTTATAGTTACCTTATAACTACCTTATAACTCCGGAAACGGATAAAAAAACCACGAAAACAGTAATATTACATTCTTACATGAATATTATCAACATCATTACTCTTTTATTTAATAAACAAAACTAAATATTACTCGTTTTTATATAAAATAAATATCATTAATGTTATCATTTTTTTATTTAATAAATAAAATCGGATATTACTTATTTTCGTATAAGTATAAAAAAATAAAAAATATTTCTTTATTAAAAAAGTTTTATATAAAAAAAGATAAATCTATTTATTATAATTTTTATATAAAATTAATTAATATAATTTTTACTTATTTTATAAATACTTAAATTTTTAAAATAATTATTATCTTAAATATTTATTATAAATATATATATAATATATATATATTTATTTTATTATAAATTAATATTATTTTTAGTTTTTACGTTTTTATAAACATCTTATATATAAAACTTTTATATTTTATTTATATATAACTTTATATAACTTTAATAGGTTATAAGCTTAGCTTATTATTTTTAATAATACTTAATTTATTGTTATTTATATATAAATAACTTATTTTTATTTAATAAAATAAAATTAAAATTTAATAATCCTCCACTTTTAAATCCTCTTAAAGTCTTATAAAATAAAATCAACCATTTAAAATTAATTATAAAAGCTATAATTAAATTTAATAATGGATTTAACCTTATACAACTAATTATACAAGGTAATTCAACCAAAAAAACAATTAAATTAAATCCCGAATTTCAACAGTTTATTATACTTATAACTTAATTACCTACTTTTATAATTACAAGTAACTTAAGCCAAAAAATAACTAAAAAGATTCACTTTTTCCTTAAAACTTAATAATTAAAAGGACTTAAAAATTTTAAATAATGGTTATAAGATATTTTTATAATTTTTAAAATTATAAGTATACTTAAATTCATCAAAGAACCCATTATGCTATAAACGTATCTTAACGTTAATCAAGCTATTATCTTATTATTAATAAAAAATAATTTACATATAAATCCATAAACTGTCATTATTTATATATAAGATTTTATTATAATTTTTAAATATTTATTAAAAATATTTAAACTAAAAAAAACATAAATAAAAGATAAGTTATATAATAAATTTCATTTATTAAAATACATTAAAATGAAGCCATTAATTAAATTTAACATTAAATTTAACATTTTAACAACCCATTTAATAGTTATAAAGATTAAAATCAATGAAATTAACTAGGTTAATACTTATTTTAAAACATTAATTAATAAATGCCTTACGTAGGTAAATTAAACCCATCATATAATAAAGGTTTTAACGGTAAATAATATAACCATTAATATATAATACTTAATGGAAAATGCCTTATAAGATCTTAAAAATTCTTATTTTAAAAGATTTAAAAATTCAAAAAATGATTTGAAAAATGATTTAAAAAATGATTTTAAAATTAAATTTAATTAAAATTTAAAAAATAATAATAAATCATTAAATCATTTTAATTCTTTTAATTTTAATTTTAAGAATTATAAGAAAAATAATAAAAATAATAAAAATTATAAAAATAATTTTAAAAATTTAAATCAAAACGATATTTTGTTTTATACCTCTCGAAAGCTACTTAAAAGCCACCTTAAAATACAAGGTAACTAATTTAAAATGAAAATTCAACACTTTTTCATGGTTTCTTTTAAAGAAATGGATGATTTTAAAGAATTTAATAAATCAAAATCCATAAATTTAGCATATATTTATAATAATAATAAAAATATATAAAAAAACCGGTAGATTTATAATATCAGATTAACTAACCATATAATTAATAATTTTAAATGGTTTAATAATTATAAATTTAAAAATAATATAAAATTAATACATATAACCAATGGAAATTTAAAACCATAAAGTTTAAGCATTATTAACCTGATTATATATAAATATTTAAATAAAATAATAATTATTATCTTATAAAACATTTTATATATCCTTAAATTCTTTATAAACCTTATATTAAAAGTTAAACATTATAAAACTAAAAGATTTCTAAAAGGTTTAAAATTATATAATTTTAAAAATCAGCCTTTTATTTTATTAAAATTAAAAAATTTAATTTTTAAAGTATTAATGAAAAATACCACTGATATTATTATTATAATAAACTATATAATAAATCTGGACTAAAATCAAAATATATTTTTATAAAGTAACTAGGCTTCTACCAGTCAAACCGCTGAAAATTAATAAAACAAGTTAATATAAGGTAATTATTTTATAAGAAAAATTCTATAAGGTAAGCATCTTATAAAAAATTATTTAGCTTTATTAAAACTAACTTATTTATATCATAGTAAATTAAGTTATATAAAGCTTAATTTACTGAAAAAAATAAGTAAAATAAACATTAAAATATCTGATTTTTTAGTTATAAAATTAAATGATTTTTACTATAAGAGTTATTAAATTTCGAAGGTTATAAAATAATTTATCCTTTTTAAAATAAATAATTTAATTAAAGCTTTAAATATAATAAAAAGGGATTTATTTACTTTAAAATTATTATTTTATAATAAAAATAAATATAAGCTTATATTAATCGATAAAAAAACCAGATATCGATGGATTATTTTTTTAAAAGATAAATCAATTAAAAGCGTTTTAATTGTTTTAAAATAGCTTTTTAAATCTTTTAAGAATAAATATAATCATTATTTTAAAAGGTTTCATTTTAATAATAAATTAAAAGCTTGTAATAAATTAATAAAAATTTGGCTTTTAAATAAAAGGATAGAATTCATTACTTTTAACCTTTATATCTATGAATAAAATAGCTTATTTAAATGATTTATAAGAGTTTTATTAAACCGTTTAAAAGTTACCTTAAAAGTTATAGATTTATTATTATATTTATAAAATTTTATTATAAATTTTATATTAAATATAATAAATTTTATAATTATATCTACCCATGATATTACTTTCCATTAAGTTTTTTTTAATAAATTAAAACCTGAGAAATCACTTTATATACCTGACTTATTTAAATATAAGGTAATAAGCTTTTAAGCTTTAATTATTATCTTTAAAAAAAATTGATAAAAAAGTTATAAATTAATTAATAAAACTGTAAAAGGATGAGTTTTAATTGTTTTAAGTATTAATACATACTTAATTTATATACCTCATATTAAAAAGGTAATAAAAATAGCCATAATAATGATATAAAAAGTAGAAAGTAGTTATTTTATATCTTAAATAGTATAAAGTAATTACCTTATATCTTCGAAAAAACCTGAAAATCGTAATATTTAACTGAGATCTAAGTTTAAAAAAAACGAATTAATCATCGAATTATCTAAATTATTTAAGGATTACTTAAATAAATTCGAAAAAATCGAAGATACGGCTTATTTATTTAATAAAATTAAAGTTAATAAAGTTACCCATGTTTTAAAAAGGGAAAAACATATAAATAAGCTTGTATATAAGCTTATACAAAGTAATACAACTTCTAAAATATTTAAAAATATTTTAAAAAACATAGCTATAAAAAAAAAGGTTAAAAAACAACTAAAAAAACTAAAAAACCAATAAAACGATACATTATAAAATAACTACCTTATAATCGATAATTTAAACAAAAAAGGAAAAGTTGTAAATCAGTTTAAAAAGTTAAAAAACAACCAGGAAAACCTAATATAAAATAGCCACCTTATAAGAGAATCTTTATAAAATAACCACCTTAAACTTAATATTTAATAAAAAATCTAAGATTTAATATATTTAACTACTACTAGTTTAAAACCTTTAACAATTAATCAAATATTAAAATCAATTAAAAAAAACTACTAGCTTAAAGTTATAAAATCCGAATTTCTTTAATTACTACATATTAACACATTTAAATTTTTAAATTATTCTAAGGATTTAAAACAACTTATCAATATTAAATAGGTATTTAAAAAAAAAAAAAATTTAAAAAGTAAAATCGAAAAATATAAAGCTTAATTTATAATACATGATTTTAAATAAAAGCTTAAAATTAATTATAATAAAACTTTTACATCAATTAATATACCATTTACTTAGTAAATTTTACTAGTTTAAACTACTTTATATAACTGGAAAATCGAATAAATCGATTTTATAAATACTTTTTTCAATGGCTTCTTAAAAGAAATAATATATATTTTATTTCTAAACGGCATTAATGAATTATTTTAAAATTTTAAAATATTAAGCCTTTTTAAAAGCCATAGATATAATCTTAAAAATAAACAGATAATTTAAGTAATTATTGTTTTATATAATTTAAAATAAACATTTCGATAATGATAGCTAAAGTTTATAAACTTATTAAATTCCTTAAAATTTACAGCTTTAATTAATAATTTATTAATATTTTTTAATATTAAATCCATTATATTTATAATGATATATATAGATGATTATTTAATAATAAGTTTAAATAAAGCTTATATTAAAGACTTAAAAGTTAAAATCAATAAGGTTTACCTTATAAAAAATAAAAGACTTATTACTTAATTTTTAAGGGTAAAAATCAGTCAAAATCAAGTTAAAAATACTTTATTATTATATTAAAAATAATATATTAAATAAACTTTAATTAAATTTAATTTAATTAAGTATAAGCTTAATAAGATTTTATTATAGCTTAAAATTATAATTTTAAAGGATTATGATCTACTATTAAACCAAATTAAATCCCATTTATATTTAATAATAATAAAAATTATAATTTATTTAATAAATATAATTAAGCTTGATATAACTTTTTTTATTTAATGGTTATTTAAGTATTTATAAACATTTTATAAAAGCTATTTAATTATAGTTAAATCCCTTTTAAGATATTTAAAAGAATATAATAATTTAAGGATTTTATATAAAAAACCATTTAAAATTAATGAAAAATAATTATTATAAGATAGCCACTTTATAATATATAACGATAGTGATTACATAAGTTATAAAATAACCATAAAATCGATTTAAGGTTATATGGCTTTAATAACTAATAAAGTTATAAATTGAAAATATAAAAAAGGTAACATTATAATGTTATTTACCTTGAAAGCTGAATATATAATTATTATAAAAGTTATTTAAGAAGTTCAATGGTTTTAAGCTTTATATATTAAATCGTTATAACTTATAAAAGGATTTATAACCTTATAATGTGATAATATAAGTATTATAACCATCGTTAAAAACCCTACTTATTATAATCGTATAAAACATATTTTAATAAAATTTTAATATACTAAGATGACTTAAAAATCAAAGGAAGTGGATATTAAATATATATCCACTATTAATATAACTGTAAATAGCTTAATTAAACTTTTAAACATAGTTAAATAATAATAATTTTAATAGTTATTAAGTTTAAATCTATAATAAACTTATATAATAACTAATTAAAAAAAGGTATTAAATAAGGTTAAATTTAATAAAATTTAAACTTTATTTTAAATATAATAACTAATAATTTAGATTAGAACTAAAAGAGTTATATCTTATAATAACCACTTTATAACTACTTTATAACTACCTTATAACTACCCTACAACTCTGGAAACAAATAAAAAAACCATAAAAATAATGATATTACATTCTTACATAAATATCATTAACATCATCACTCTTTTATTTAATAAATGAAATTAAATATTACTTATTTTCATATAAAATGAATATTATCAACATCATCACTCTTTTATTTAATAAATAAAATTAGATATTACCCATTTTCATATAAGCATAAAAAAATAAAGAATATTTCTTTATTAAGAAGGTTTTATATAAGGAAGGATAAATCCACTTATTATAACTTTTATATAAAACCAACTAATATAATCTTTACCTACTTTATAGACACTTAGACTTTTAAAATGATTATTATCTTAAGTATTTATTATAAATATATATATGATATATATATATTTATTTTATTATAAACTAGTATTATTTTTAGCTTTTACACTTTCATAAGCACCTTATATATAAAGCTTTTATGTTTTATTTATATATAACCTTACATAACCTCAACAATAATATTATAATATAATTATAATTTTTATTTTATTAACATTTAAGCTTATATATAATTTTTAATTTTTTATTATATCGATTATATAATAAAAGTTATAAAATAAACCGATTTTAAGTTTATTAATTTAATATTAAATTATAATATATTAAAAAATCTCTTTAATTTTATCGATAAAAATGATTAAAATAAAATAGCATAAAGCTTTTTAATAAAAACATTTAACCATCTTTTTATAAAGTATAAACTTTTATTTATTAAAATTTATAATTATATCTTAAAATATAATATATATTATTTATTAAAACTAAACTTTTAATAGCTTTATTTAAATATATTATATTATATGATTTAATATTAATAGCGTTATTTTTAAAATCTTATATTTTAAGTTTTACTTAAAAATTAAAAGTTATATAATAAAAAGAATATATTAATTATTAAAAAAAATGACATTAAACTTAATTTTATTATAAATTATAAATATTAAAAGGATATACTTTAAGAAATATATGTATATAATTATTATTTTATTATTAATATTATATAAAAGCTTATTAAAATAAAATCACGTAATATTTTATTTAATAAGTTTTTAATAAATAATAGATTTTATTAACATATTAATTATATTAATTTTATGATGATACTTTTTTTAATTAATTTATATCCTTTTAATTTCTTTAAAAATAAACTTTACGAACATATTATAATATTTTATTTTATATTTTTTATGTTATAAAAGAAGTTTTTTTCGAGAGATATAAGGATCTTTATTAAAATATAATAAAAGTTCGAACTTATTTTATTATTATAATTATAATTTTATAATATTAATTTAGATTTATTATAAAAGAATAAAAAGGATGTAATTTAAGATAATAAAATTTAAAATTTTAAAATATACAATGAAAATAATTATATCGATAAGGAATAATATGATATCGATAATTATAATAAAAAAATTAAAATTTTAACGATATTATTAAAAATGAAAAAATTAAAAAGGAGATCAAGTAAATATAACTTAAAGCTTTTAATAATACCATCCGTAACGTTATATAACAAATATCGTTTAAGATTATACTTATTTTCGAGAATAATGTAATAAGCTTTAAACGTTTTATTAATGCCGGTAATATAATTAAATTATTTACATTTTTAAATAACTTGAAGATAAAATATTATTAATAAATTATTATTAATTTTAAATATAAGATTTTTAATATAATTATATATATTAATAATATTAAAAAGCATTTAAATAAATATGTTTTAAATTAAAAGTAATTATTATAATTGTTGGATTTAAAAAAGCTTAAGGAAATAGTGGGTATTATAAATAATAATGTGCTTGTTAATAAAACTTTTTATATCGGTATTAATATTAAAAGGAATGTTAACGGGGTAAAATTAAAGCCCCCTTCTCTTTTTATAATATTTCTAATTAATTATCTTATAATTTTAATTATTAAAAACCATTTTAATGATAATTAAATTATTATTAATTCTCGGATAGTTGTAAAGTAATATTTAAATGAAAAGTAGACGATTTATTTAAATATTATTTTATACCATTTAAAAAAAATCGATATAATTAGATTTAAGATTATTAAAAAAGCTTTTTTACCTGGTAATATCTGCTTTTAATTTCTTTATTATTTAAATAACGAAGACGATATTAAAAAAAACGTTATGATTAAAACTTTAATTTAAGTTATAAAAAATTATAAAAAATATTAAAAGATTATAATTATTATCATATTTAAATATGTAAGATTACATATAAAAGGTATCATTTATCATTTTATTTTTAACATTTTTTTTAATAGTAAAAGAATGTTTATAAAGCTTAAAAAAATAATATTATTATAAGTTATAAATATATTAATTATCGATAAATATAATATAATGTTTCTTATAAATCTCGGTAAAATTAATAGTAGATTATAAGATATTTAAAAGTGAAAAAACAATTTTAAAAGTATATTTATCGTTATTTTCGTTAGCGATTTTTATTAATTTAAACTTATATAAAATTTATTATTATTATATCTTAAAAAACTTGACTTAAATAATTTTTATAATTATAAGTATAACTTATAATCGAAGTTTAAATCGGTAATCGTATTAATTTAATAAATAAAAATTATTAATTTAAACTTTATTATTTTATTAAACCATTTTTATTATAAGATATAAATTTAAAAAGATAATATAACATTTAATTTTAAATTTATAATCTTTTATAATATCATTTTAAGCAGCTATGTGAAGATTATCATGCCGGTTAATAAAATTAAATATTACATAAATTTTTAAGCTTACTTCGTTTTTAATAAAGTGAGAAAATAGTTTGTTTATATATTTTTATTTGAGCATATTATAATATTTTCTTTTAATAAAAAATTAAATGTTTTTATTTTATTTAAATATGTTATGGATGTTTTTAATTAAATATTTATTATTATAAATGATTTTTTTTTAAAGATTTTAACTTTTTTATTATTTAATAAAAGTATGATTATAAGTGTTATCGATAATGATTTATAAGATTTTAAAATCATAAATGGTATTAAATATATTATAATAAACTTTATATTTAACCCGAGATTTTTTATATATTAAATTAATAATATTATTATTTATATAATTATACGATTACTTTTAATTATACTTTTATCATTTAAAAGTATATAAGATCTTAAATTTAAAAAATTATTATTAAAAACGTTACCGGTTTTTTATAAAAAAATTAACGTATTTTTATTAAAAGTAAATGGCGATTGTTAATAACTTTATTATTAAATAAAATTAAATTTTATTTTTATATTTATTATAATTAATTATAAAACGTAAGGCTAAATGTATCCGAAGGCATATATTAATTTTATAAGATTTAAAAATAAATTTATAAGCATATATATTTAATTATTTTATATAATTAATTTAAATAGTTTATATTTATTAAATTATATTAATCTTAGTTAATAAAAAAAATTAAAATTATTAAGTGTTATAAAATTAAAAGTTAATAAAATAAATAAATTAATAAAAGATATTTTAAATAAATATTAAGAATTTTAAGTTATATAAACGTACCGAATAAGTGAGAATTAATTATAAGTGTTATTTATAAATTTTATTTAATTATTATTTAATTATAATATAATTATTTATTTATAAAATTAAAATTATATAATATTATTTTTATTAATAATAATAATTTTTTTATAATTACTTTAACATTTTATAATGTTTATAATATAATAAATAAAATATAAGATTTCCTTATTAATTATTTATTTAAACTAATAAAATATATTTTTTTTTATAACTTATAATTAATCTTATATATAATTTTTATTAATAATTTATTTAATAATCCATTTATCTTTTTATTATTTTAAAATATCATATAATTAAAGAAATAAATTAATTAAAATAAAAAGTTTAAATTAATTAAAATAAAAGATTTTACAGACCAATCAGAGGAGAGGATTCTACGCATACGTCCCTTAAAAAAGTCGTATAATAACCATTCGTAAACTTAAGCATAAGTAATTAAGAGCTAGTGTTAAAAGGAAATTCATCTTAAAAGCAATCGGGAAACTATACATAAGCATTTAAAATCAAGCACACCGAGCTAAGAAATATAGATCCCATTAGTACCTAGTAGGTATTGTAGAATTACGAATTCCAGACAAAGTAAACCGGCATAGCCGCATAGCTGGAACCAATCACTAGCTACCTCATAGTTAATATCTATTATGAATCCTTTCAAGCTACCCGTTAGCTATAACTTATATCGGTGTACACAATCCTTTATCGCCATCCCAAGATCAGCAGCGCCGGCCGAAATTCTGGCAACCGTCTCCATTGTTGCAGAATCCAGGGGTGATTGGGAGTGATACTTGCTGTCATTGGAAACGATGCAACGCCCTCCCCCTCCGTGTATCCAGCCTGCAATAGTTGTTTGTGATAATGAAATATCTCGTTTGATATGATCTGATCCAAACTCGACCTGAGAGCTAGTTCTACCTCCTCGCGTCGAGGAAAGACCGGCGACATCTCCTGATAACGTGCCCACGCCTTGTAACCCTCGATTTTTCTCTGGTCTTCGTCGCTACACAAGTCTAGGATCGTTCCTTTGCCCTTGTCGTGCTCAGTCATATCTGGCCGGAACCTAGGCCAATACGCAGTCTCAATCTGTTCGACGATAAGATAGACAACCTTCACGCTGTCAAAGCGTCGACCTTCAATGAGATCCCTCACCACGACTTCTATTTCGCCCTGAAAATCACTCGCGTTGATTGCGAGTTTTTCAGCCGCGGAGAAGAACGGCTCTGGGTTCGACAACGGATACGGATAGCCGCTATGAAGCTCGAGGATATCGCGAGATCCAATGAACCACGTGGTAGTCTGAATATCCTCAGCTGTTGGGAAGCCTCGTATAATAGAGTGGTTCGCAACGGCCTCTCGCGACTCCCGGCAGACGTGGGCGACAACTGGCGGCAGTAACCGCCAGTTCTCCCAAGGGACATTTTTGGCGAAGAGTTGGATACGGCCTCTGGGTAGGGCGTGAATCCAAATCAACCGCCTGATTTCCGTAGGTAGGCGAGGGAATTGTGGGAAGGTACGGTAGTCTGACATTGGAATTATTCGTCTTTTGGGCGCCGCCGAGTCAGTTGATGGAGCTAGTCGTCGAACTAGAGGCTGGGCGGTTCGAGTGGGCTAGACTATTTCGACATGAGTAGGGTGCCTGCGGCCACTCCCGTCGGAAAATTCGATATTGTGGCTGGTATAATTTAAGATTTAAACATAACTGACGAAATGTATTGTTTCCGAGATTAGTATCTGACGGCTCTAATATCCAGGGAGCGAGGATGGTTATTAGAATTGAACTAGCCAGGAAATAGCAAATAGATGATGGATCAGCCACTTCAAAATCCATTTGGAGACCCTAGCTCTTAGTATATATAGGTAGATAGACATAACATGCAAGAGTTGGAGGAGTATTCTCCTGTCGTGATTGTACGACAATGATTTCCATTGCGTAAGGCTGTACGGCCAAACTGGGACGGATGGAAATTTGTGGATCCAGTAAAGAGCATTGGAGTTGACGTGATTAGTTGGGCTGATCGCATCATTTGCCAGTCAGTGGTTGTTCCCCAACGTTTGATGCCGCAATTCCACACAACTTGATGATATCTTCACCTACCTTGGTAATAGGGTAGCCCAAAGACGCCCAACACATTGCCTCACTAGGGGAACCTTCCTATGGTGATCAATTGTTCGGCAGCCCCTCTCCATTCTTCATAGCGATCCCACGTCCCCTGCGTTCTCACATCGCGCCATCTGCTATGGAACAAAGTTAAGCATATCTCACCCTCCCATCATCATAATCCTTTCCAACTCGTACCCGAAATGGTGTCCACGGAGGCGACATTGCGTATGGGCGTGTCCAGTCGCATAGAAGAGATTCTTCGACTCTCGTAACTCTTTTGATACGGCATCGAGATTATGGTATCCCCGTGCGGAAACCGGCACAAAGCCCCCCTTTCCCCCCGTCCGCCATGCCAAACGCCGTCAGTACGCCGAAGGCAGTAAACGCAGGTAACCACTAATGTGTCTCTTTACGACAGCAGTTCGGTGCCATTCCCTTTTTCCTTGGCTGTCTGTACTTTCCTCTCGGCCCACCTCAATGCCGCCGCGGTCGCGACATAAAGTGTCGGCCAGGTTATAGCGGCTCTTATCATCGCCTTTCTCACAAGGGGAGGTGCAGTCTTCATAATCCTCCTTTCCACGACCGAATGCCATAGTGACTCGAGAACGAGGCCAGAAGTACAGATGAGTCCAAGTTGGTTCTTGCCAGTTGTATTATTTATGCGCTCAGCGACTTGGAGAGAATAGGGCTTGGGTGATAAACTCATTTTGATCGTCGACCAGTTCAAGTTAACTTAGCTGAGACTCGCAAATTGCTAATGGTGGAGATTTATTGTGTACGTATTGACATTTTAAATGTTCTCTCCAGAATTAATTGATGTTTAGATCAGTATCTTCCAAGTTACCATATTTGGCTTAGCGTTGACTCCGTATTTCGTCCCGATTCCCGAGGTGGCTTTTTCTCCCTGACGAATTAGAAAACGCGGCGGCTCGCAATAAGGGTATCGTTTTAAACAACGTAAAAGCCTTCAGTCTTCATTATCGCGTCTTTCGAATTTAGGACTTTATTCCGTACTGCATAGCCAGGCTAGGGCTAATCCTTTATCTTCTACCAAAGTGTTTATGGGGAGAAGTTTAAATGTTAGTTAATACATTCATCAGCAAGTTGCTTGTTCACTCAAATTCTTGATGTCGTAGAGAGGGACCAGGAACACATATCCAACATATATAATCCGGGTCATAACTGATGTTATATAAACTATAACATATCATTTAGTTGACATGCCAATGCCAGCGGTCTGGACTCCGAAATGCACGTACATCGATTGTTTTAAGATGAAAATACGTAGTAGTTGAACTACGTCTATACTCGTGAAGTCAAGGACACATGGAGCCAACTTTGAGAAGTATAATATAAGTACGGTCACCCTGCGGTATTTAAAATTGGATATATATCAAGGACCAATACACAAGCCCTAGAGTTGCGGTAGGATCTTAACAATTGCATCAAGTAATAGTTAATTTATAAAGGAGGCTCCCAAATCCTCGTCCTCGGGTCCAGACGATGAGTTCGGTTATCTTGAGTGCATGCGGATTGCCCCAATTATTCTGTTCGGGAGTGGGAGCTATCGCCACTGGGCTTTTGCATCGCAGCCTCATACGTGTATGCATACATGTATGCACATATATATACCTCGGTTTACAGTTAGTAGTCATCCTGTGTCTCTATTAGCTACCTAGATACTCTTGGACAGCTATTTGAATGCCGGTACATAAAAACGTACTGAGCATATGCTTAGTTGCTATGAAGATTCAATATGCTTATGTTGTCATCTGTCTGTATATGATTGCCACTTGGTTGCCGGTTACGTTGATAGATATTACCCGGAGTGTCGTATTCCCAGGGTTAATATGTGACGCCTATTGATCTATCAAAACAGTACCGAATTGGAAACCCCTCTCCTAACTTCATTAGCACGCTTAGGTTTCATTCGGACTGTCAGAATAGATTATGGCAGATTGGGACCAAGGTGGCTAAATCTTCAAGCACTCAGAAAATCTTGGTATTATCATCCCCCGCGTCATAAAAGACTAACAATAAATGCGGAGTTTCGTCTCCTCCCATTGCTATATAGTCACTAGCTATCCCACGAATGTGGAAGTATGTCATGTTGACTAGTTTCCCCCATTTACCATGAAAATGCGTGTCCTACAATTACTGTCCGCAAGCATCCTAGTGCCGACTCTCGGCCTCGCCGCTCCTGTTAGCGACCTTGGCCTTGCTAAGAGGGAGAACCTTTGCAACTTGAAGGCTCCTCCTGCTCTCTGCCAGCCGAGTGCTAACATAACCGTGGAAGAGACAGCCCAGAGGGCTTACGACTTCTACCGCGCTTTTGTGGTTGATGGTGACCCGAGGAAGATGTTTTCACTCATTGATTCGACCTATAAGGTACGTTTCCCATGCATCGGACCTACATTTAGTACATTTATGGGAGAATAAAGTATGAATTGAGAATTAAATGCATTGCAGCAACATCATCCGGGATACGCTGATGGGCCTCAAAATATCTGGGGCATTTTCTGCAGCGGGAATAAACTAGGCAATGAGCAAAGCACTGCTTGGTGTTTCGATGCCGCCACGAACATGTCCTATGCGCGATACTCAACTACGGACAGATGGCTCTGGGTTGGCGGATGCGTCCATGAACACGTAAGTGCCCGAATTGCAAGTGAGTTGGCATTGCTCTAATTACCTACTCGATATAGTGGGACCAAGGCGAGAGAATCCCAACAGAGAAATGTTATAAGCTGAATACTACAGCTACACACTAGTCGAGGTGTCCATCCAGTCTTGTCAGAAAATCTTTGTGTGTTTTTGTAGGGAACTAGTTTGAACTTTATGAACGTTTTTGTCTTTGGGGGTCTTGTAATTCTCCTTGCACCCTTTCCCACGTGATACATGTATCTTCCAGGGTTGACTATCAATAATGAACACTTACAGTTATCCCAATGTAATGGTAAGTTACGGGAAGACCCACAGAACCATTGGGATTATAAATGACCACCCCCCCGTCCGCATTGGAATGTCTAAGGACTTAGAACGGTAGCTAGTTGTAGGTATCCTGGTAGCATAGTCTTTATCTCACACAAACGTCTCGCATACCTACCAAGAGAAGGCTACCAGCCACCGAGGGAGGAAGTTCTAGCCATCTCCATCCGCTATTGCCTCTTGACTTCGTGTATAATGGGATGTCGATCATATGCGCCTATACAATTCTGTAGAAACCATGCTTTGAATTCGATCTGCTATATTGCTAATCTAATAGCCGTTTTATGCTATCATATCTACTCATTGCTAGTTTTATCCTCTAGCAAGTCTACAACCCCTCGGGTTTACTTCTCATCACTTCCCGATTTGCTATTTAGTTAAAGAATTTCTAAGTTTGAGTACCTTTTACTGTGATAGGATATCATTCAAAGCACAAAAGCCACTACTCACTTGGTTTGTTGTTTTATCTACTAGTGTGCGTTGTTTGAGCATCTATCAAATCTAGGAACCTAGGATAATAGGGACGTGGATTCATATCTTTCTTCGATTTTTTACATGCTAATTATCATCGATTTCTCCACATTCGCGATTTCGGGCCGTCTTCCTAGCTACTCTGTGGATTGGTACCTCCACCAATAAGCTGTAAAATATGAATAAGCTAGTAGTAGCCACAGTTGGAGTAGGTATTGCCTAGTTCCCCTATGGCTCTAGGCGCCCCATGTGCTTGTGCTCGCCTTGATATATCTATTGTGGCTAGTATACTACTACATGTTATCAGCCAAGCACTGCTCGAGTCGCCTCCTCTGTAGTGTACTTTATCGACAACTTAAGAATGTCGTGTGAATTACTGAGTGCGCACGCAGTATTTCAACAGCGTTTGGATACTATGGGAACCATAATTAGTAAAAGAAAATACATAGTAAGGCGGCTGAGAACTTGCTAGTGTATCCGTAAAGAAGCTTAGGGCCTCAACTAGGATAATAGTTGAAGTTTCTTAATGGTGGATTAAAATCGAGGAATGGTCGGCCAAGTTATGCAACATCCCGCTATGGACATGGATAGACCGAGACGGACATGGTTACCCATACCTTGCTAGTTCCCCAGGTTCCCCCAACCTCCACATGTTACCCCGATCTCTCCATTGGTCGGTGTATGTTGGTGCGACCACGAAGAGTACGACGTTTAGCTGGGCCCGTGACATATGAGAACCTGCAGAGTATGATATAAGCAGCCCCGACCTCTGCCCCTTCGTGAAGCCCGAGATGTCCCCAGTGTGCTGGCTCTAGAAGACTGCCTTTCTGCCTCAGCTAACGATACCACGCGAGCTCGCCATGGCAGCTAGAGTACAGGCTGGCAGTGCCCAGAAAGTGGCCGACCAGGAATTGGAAGAGAAGCTCGGTCATACCGCTATCCTCGACGCCAAACAGGCTACGGAGGATGAGCATGCTCAGACGGTATGGCAGGGTCTGCGGGAAAACCGCAAGGCTGTCTTCTGGTCAATCTTGATTTCTATGACTATTATCATGGAAGGGTTAGTTGATAGGCTTCAATGTCTTGTTCGGGAACGTTTAAGCTAATTGGCATAGTTATGATACTATTCTCATTGGTAATTTCTTCGCGTACCCCGAGTTCCAGAAGAAATTCGGCCAATATTATGGCGGAAATATCGGTTGGCAAGTAAACGGACAATGGCAGACTGCCTTGAACATGGGCAGTACGGCCGGCGCTGTCGTCGGTACGTCGTGTCCTATTTGGGGCCATGCATCTATTCGAGGGGGCTGTGCTGATTTCATACTAGGTGGTCTTCTTAACGGCTACATGGCCTCAAGGTTTGGTTACCGGTGGACCATGATCATATCATTAGGCGTCCTCAACGCCTTCATCTTTATTGTATTTTTTGCTCCGGGTGCTCAGGTTCTGCTCGTCGGTCAAATCCTTTGCGGTCTATGCTGGGGCGTCTTCGCTACATTAGCACCTGCCTACGCATCCGAAGTCTGTCCTACAAACTTACGTGGTTATTTGACTACCTATGTAAACCTCTGCTGGGCTATCGGTCAGCTTCTTGCCACCGGTGTATTGCGCGGATGCCTTGCTGTCGAAGGAGAAATGGGCTATCGCATCCCATTCGCTATTCAGTGGGTATGTATTCCCCTTTCACCCACGCTGCATACAGGCCCTTCGCGAACATCAAAAGTAACAAGCATGACAGCTGTGGCCTGTTCCTCTTATGGTGGTCTGCTTCCTAGCTCCCGAGAGTCCGTGGTGGCTTGTCCGTGTTGAGCGTCTCGAACAAGCTAAGCATTCGATCCTGAGGCTTAGTGGCGAGAAGACTGAAGAGCAAATGAACAACCAGCTTGCCATGATGGTTCACACTATTAGGATAGAAGCTGAAGCGACGAAGGGTGCTACGTACCTGGACTGCTTTAAAGGCGACAACCTGCGGCGTACAGAGATCGTCTGTGTTACATTTATGGGACAAATTCTATCTGGAAGTAGCTTTGCTTACACGCCAACTTACTTCTTCACTACCGCCGGTATGGATACTGCTCAAGCCTTCAACCTTAGTCTGGGGGCTAAGGGTATTGCCTTTGTCGGCACAGTCCTGTGAGTACTGTCGTGTTGTTCTTCGGAACTATCAAGGGGATGCTAATATTATGCTTATTGTGTAGGTCATGGTGGCTTATCTCGTATTGGGGCCGACGTCCTCTCTATGTCGGAGGGATTGGTTTCCTTTCTCTCATTCTCTTCCTCATCGGAATATTGGATGTTTCTGCTGGTAAGCGGGGTCTCTGGCCATCCGGCGGCCTTTGTGTACTCTGGCTATTCGTTTACTCCCTTACCATTGGCCCTCTTGCTGTAAGTGAATTCTATATTCTTCATCTTGCCTACTAACTCACAATGTCTCCAGTATAGCATCATCTCCGAGACGTCGTCCGTCCGCCTGCGTCCGTTATCCGTCGTGCTTTCCCGCACGTCTTACCAACTTATCAACATCATCTCACAGTTTCTACAAGCGTATATGATGAATCCTGTCGAGTGGAACCTCCTCGGAAAGACCGGCTTCTTCTGGGGCGGTACGGCCTTCTGCGTTTTTGTTTGGGCATACTTCCGTTTGCCCGAGGTTAAGGGTCGGACTTACGAAGAGCTTGATATCCTGTTCATGAACAAGGTCTCGGCTCGTAAGTTCGCATCCACACACGTCGATCCATACGCTACCGCAAGCCCCGCGGTGCAAGATGATGGTATGGATATCGAGCACAAAATATCGTCGGCTTGAATCGAAGGCGACTGGGTTCGGTACATGGCGGATCTAGAGGATGCAGAGTGGAAGACCGGCTATGTGCGAGACTTGGTATAGTTGAATGCAGGGCTGTTTCATTGGCGGTGTATGTTTTCCAATTCGGTTTCTAAATGATACCAAATTACTTACACCATGGGAGTGCCGCCGAATATACCTGAGTCGATGGTACGACAAATTCATAATCGTACTCGATATTTGCTCGGGGAAATAGCACTGATCATCAGTTACCTAGTATCGTAGGGTGTGTTGTGAGAGGAAATTAAGGTGGCTGTTACTACATGTTCCCTTTGAGAATAGTTACTACAAGACTTGCTTTTTCAATTTAGGACGCGCGAGCGATTCATGGGAGACAAGCATTAATAGATAGCCCTTCTCACTTATGTAGCTGACCGATGGACTACACAAAAAGACGATATAATCGCCCGCTTCGTTGGCCGCAGCTACCCTATGATGTGGTGAAATGGCCTTACAGAGCTTAGCGAACTCTGGGCTGCGTTCAATAGAGGCCTGCGTCATAGTCGTATCAACACAAGCAGGGCAGACAGAGTTGACCCGGATATGACTTTTGAGGGTATCGATCGCTATTTGGATTGGGATGTATCAATACCTGCAGAAGGTAACCTACCCGTAGGGTTTGTGAGTTCGATGAGGGCGTGCTTCGATGTTGTGTATAAGATCATGCCTGGAGCTGCTACGTAGGAAGACAGGGAGCCGACAGACTTCATGTTTCGTGCCGGCTAGCGTGGGTTAACGGTTCCCGCTCGGTAGCAACTTTAACAACCGTTCGGATGCGTACTAGGGTTCCTTTGACTTTGATGTCGAGGATTTCCGTAAAAATATCGACTTTGAGGTAGGGTCTGGCGGAGGTAGGGATGCCCCCCTATCTGCGAGGATTTACCGTAAGCCGGATGCGCGGTAAATTCGCTGAGCATGGCGCCTTAACTTGTTAAGTACTGGTTCGCCGCCAGCAAGAGCTCAGAGATCTAATCCCTGTGATTGGTATGGCGAACCCAGTCCTCTGACATTTACCCCGAAACTAAGGACTGAACAAGAGCGCGAAAGAGTTGTTGTGGGTTGAATAAACCCGATGGTTGTCTTTAGCGGTGCAGCAACGTGTATCTTCGATCCGTGAATCTAGGTCATGGGAGTCGGCTAGTTAGGTAGCCGAAGGCTTCGGCCTAGGTACCTAGGTCGGGTCTCCAACTCTTTACTTAGAGCATACGACTGCGATTGTGGAGGTATATCGGTATAACGCTACATCCGAATCAAGTGAAACCTTGGTAAGCGTAGCTGTCTCCTTATTTCATATGAATGTTATTTAGGGTAGGGGAAACACGAAGGACGGCCATATGCAGCCGATCATAGGTACATCCTCGTCAGCGCTATATAGCAGGACTCGATAAGATCAGACAAGTAGCGGTTGGCGCTCGGCACTCTCGATTCTTGCCTCCTCCCCTTTTCTAAACCTGCATTCTCCGTGAGTACGGACTGATGAGCTATTCTCTCATAAATTGACTTACATCGCATAGCCAACGAATGATGTCAGCCATAATGAGCCGAGATAAGTAAGACACCACTCAAGAATTCCTGATGACTTAAAGTCGCCGCTGTACTCGAGAATTACGAAAGCGAGTCCGCAACCAAACTGGAAGAGGACGAGAACAGTATTAAAAAGGCACCTTCGTCGGGTTAGCTTATAGATCTTGATTTCTTACATCGATAAAACATACCATCTCCGCAAGCCTACGAAAACCGTGGGACCCCAGATCTGATCCCACCAAACCGCTGTCGTCGTTACCGCGCTTACGAATAAGCCCCCGAAAGTACCCATAAGCAAGTATCGATGTCGCACATGAGCATCGTCCGTATCGAAAATGCTTAGAAAAATCAAGCTTATAGCGGCGGCAAGACCTGCTACCAGCGCAACGAGACTTGTAGTCTGTCTCCAAGGCGCATCGTCAACTAGTCCGTAGAACTTGGGCGAGTAGCGCACGTGGTGTACCGAGAACACTGTTCCGAGAAATGTAATTCCAGTAATTGCGCACCCGACGATGAAAACCGGCTTGAACTGGTGGGCCGCAATGTCACTAATGAAGGGGACGTATGGATTGACCTGCTCAGGATACTGGGGGCGACCAACAGCCAGCCAGCGCACTAGTAGGACCGTAAGTGTTAAAAACCAACAGGATCCGGCGAGTAGCGGGAAGAGCCAGAGTCGGCGGATGGAGAAGGAATTTTGAAATGTACGATACCAAATCCTCGCCATCTAGTCGATTCCGGACGAATGCTTCCAAACGGCGTGTTTGGAAAGAGTGGAATAGCGACAAATGAAACGAATAATCTCTCCAATTTGAGATACACGTCACGCGCCCGACGAGAGTCCCTGGCGTCATAGTTTCGGGTTCTCCCGAGTGGGAGTGGGGAAAAGTCAGATATTAAGGATTCATCACTCGAAGAATTCTATTGGATAATACGAAGTGATCATCATTGGGATGCTCATTAAGTATATGTGTGAGTATTTCTAATCATTTATACGGAATAGAAAGGTGTCTCTCCTTCGATTATTGCATTATACATAAATGATACATATCGCGCCTCTTCAGGTCAAAGCGCCTTTAATAAGCCTTCATGTTTCACCGCCCAAGTTCCATCCTTGGGGAAGCCAGGAGCGTCACCCTCTGATCCGCTCCAACCAGCAGCCATGTAAGCAACTATAGCATCGTTAGACTCATCCATACTAATCTCAGCAGACCATCTATAGGAGGTACTCACCAGCATAAAGGAAACCCGCATTGCCAGGCATGAATGGGGGAGGGGTGCCACCTATTTCACTATTAGAATCGTGGATATAGATTTTTTTCGACGAACCAAACTTACCGTCGCCTCCTCTGACAGCGAATCCTGCGTCATCGAAGATCCAATAGTCGTATGCCGTTAGATGATAAATAGCGCGTTCCGGGTTGCCAATCCTAGCCGAGTTGATCGCCAACACCGGTCGTCCCCATCCACGAATCTTAGTATCCGTCCAGACTTCCCAGATTTTATCGGCCGTCTTTAGAGCGACGTCGGGGTCGACCGCTGGTGTGTCGGGAAGGATTCCCTGGAGCATAATAAGGCTCCGAGGGTCTCCATTCAGTTTGGAGTTATCCCACCAGGAGCTGTTGAGACCTTCATATACTGCATAGAGCCCATCTACCTGCGGCGGAGGAGCCAGGTTCTCAGCGACGGTTGTCCACTTTTCAGGAATGGTCTGGCCGAGCCTCTTCTTCCATTCACGAGCGACATCGAGACCGTATCGCCAGTAGGCAACCTTGGAAATAGCTATAAGCCATACAACACGATCCGATGGAACAGGGGGTGAAATAATATGTGTGCCGACTTACCTCATAAGCCAGGTTCAGCGTCTCAGCAGGAGGAGTGTTCTCAGTCACTCCATAACTAGGAGGGCCAAGGTCATAGTGACCGGAACTCTCATTCTTCCAGGCGTATGAAGCCATATAATCGGCAGAGGCGCTCAGAACGGCATCCCATCGTTGCAACGTCTCCGGGTTCGGCGACGCTCGGTATGCTAATTCTGCCATATACATGGGATGTGGCTTGTGGACCTTAGTCGACAATTTCTGTCATCATCAAAGTAATTACGAACCTGTTGCCACAATAGAAGACCATTAATGCCGCCCGGTGAGCTAACTCCGGTACCAATCTCCGTCATCTTCGGCCATCTGGTTGAGCCCCCGTTAGCCATCGATCACATCTCCTATCGACGGGTGATTCTTACCTAGCTCCTTCCCATCCCATCGACTTCGCCCTTGCTAGCGAAGAAGGTAGCAAAGTCTCGTAGAGTCCGGGGAAGATGTTGTCGAAGTACTTCTGTCGTCCCCACGTAGACCAATGCGCATTGTGCCACACGACCATTTCCATGTGGAATTTTCCTAGAGAGCGTTAGTCTAATGCCAACATAGCGCGACACTTAGAATAGCACATACCGTACCACCCGTTGTTCATGAGTCCACTCTCCTGAGGAGATTGCCCTGTAGCCGCACTATTGACTCGAACATGGTATTGGGACAACACGATACGTCGCTGCAGTTCGGTGGCATTCGGATTCGACGAGGACGTGAGATCGACAAAGCCGCCCTCATTCCAGTATTGGTGCCATTCTTCCGAGTTTCGCTCCCGGATAGACGACGGAATGGAAGCGGTCCTCTTGTCAGGAGAGAAATGTGCGGTGAAGTCCAAACTGTTCGGTCGATGACGAGACTTGGATGCCGCCGTTAGGGTGTAACGGTGGGCCGTGATCGCATTGGACCCGGGCGGCTCCACCCTAGAGAGGCTAAGGGCGTTGTTGACGGGCCAGCGCAGATTAACGTAGTACTTCGTCTCCTGCATTTCGTGGCGGATGTGTACCTCGTCTTTTCTGCAACCTTTGACAATGGAAGTGCTGTGGTTAAGAGGGAAGTCGTAGACTCCCGCAAACACCTCATACTTATATTTGGTCGAGTGAATGGGCGGATAGGGGAAATCAAGCTCGACCTCAAGGTCACCCGAAGCTAACAGCTCCGATTCAACGTGGAAAGTCACCGCATCCGAATCGAAGTCACCCTGGGTGACGACTTTGACGCCCTCCCCGGCGATATCGAAAGCAGATGTTATGACACCATTCCACAGATCGAGCTCCTGGACCTCGTTCGTGATCTGGGAGGCTGACAGGGTCGCGCCCTGATATCGAAGACCGATACGGCCTAAGTTGACTCGGTTGGGGTTGGAAATGAGCCACTGTGATATTTCCGGGAGTTCGGGGTCGGGGATATCGTATGAGACGTTCCTACCGTGCGTCATCATCGCCACACCCTCATAATCACTGACGGCTTCCCTGTACGCTTATCAGCAGTCTGATGTCGGAAAACCGCGTCTTCCCATGCGTTCTACCTACCCATTGGTGGGTACAGTGTCGTTATGCCAGGCCCAAGAAGATAGCGTATTGAACGGCAGGAAGCTCTTTAGTATCTTGTCAATAACTCGTGTTTAGCATTCTGCGGAGGATATACGTTACCTGCATGCCCGTGTTGTCTACATTGAACGCAAAGTTCCCGTTTCCCACCTGCAAAGGGGTCGTGGTATTGTCTATCAGCTTCTCCCTTTTCACATTGAACTTGGTAACAATAGCGTGCCTTATTCGCTCAAGTCAGCTGTCTTATTTCAAATAGTATCATGTCGGTGATATTGATACATACCTATCGATCTTTCCAAAGGCCAGATCCGACAACAACGCGAGGCCGATCAGCAGACGAGCCATGGTTACCTACTAGACTGAAGTCGAGCTTAAGTCAGGTACCGCTATTAACATGCCCTCCTAGGTAGGACACGGTTCAATTTATCTGGGTAGCCATCGTCAACCGAAGCGAGACGCCGGGGCAAATGTCCCCGAGCTTCCCAGGTCTCCATCACTCGCAGAGGAAATCTTCGGTTGGGGAAAGTCGTGATATTCGCAACAATGACCTATGGGAGAACTTCCCCGCAGATTTAAATTGGTAAGGCGTTAGCACTATTGACACCTGGAATATGGACTAGCTCTGCGGAGGAAATGAGCTTTTCTTGCGGAGTTGGAGACCGTCCTTGGCCTCTCCACATAGTATACAACAGCCAACGGTTACCCCTGGTTCCCCACGGGGCTAGTTTTATAGCAACTAGGTACTTCACCTCGCTTACGCAGATCTACACAGAGCAATCAGTCGTCTGAAGATTGGTTGATAGATGATAGATACATGCATCATGAATTGACCCGACACCATGGTTCCGGGATAGGCGCAGTAAGTATGGAGTCATCTGGTGCATATTTCATGCCTCATGGTTGGGGTCACTCACGCTTAGCAGGCGTTACAGGTCTATAGCAGGTACGAACCTACGGAGGACGCCTTCAAAGGTTTTTTCTATGCGAAGCTCCTATTAGAGCTACTGGTCAGCTGTTAGTAGGTTTCCTAGCTGTTAATGAGTTTACCAGTTATCGGCCTTGGTGTCTTTCAGTGTTACCCAGGCTCAAATAGCGCATGGATAAGGGGTAATTAGGGCTGGTAGGGTAAGTAAGGCATAGGCTTGGCTACTAAAAGATCAGTATGGCAGCTGGCACTTGTGGTTAACAATATTAAGCGGTTGTTGGGTGGATCCGTGAGGTGTTTCCTATGGCAAAAACTTTTGAAGGCCTCCTTCGTACATTCGATTGCCACCAACGTCCGATACGGTATAACAATTAACACATTATTCATGCAACCTCTATCCCTATTGGAAGGGGGCTATTCGAGTAAATTATATATTTCAGCTATTGTCAAAAGCCTCATTCAAATCCCATCCAGCCTCAAGTCCTTGTCGACTTATCTGTACATGCAAGCCGCCGGTTCGCTGAGCTTCCTCGGGGGTTCTACTCATGCTAGGGACTCCTACTTGGACTATCCGAGTTAGGTAAGCTTTGGCACGAAGTGCTAAAAGATACGGTATATGAGCTGATGACTAGTGTATTAACTTAATCTTCTAGCTGTAAGAGTAGAGGGGGAACTCCAGTCTTATGTACATATTCCAGCCAAGATCCTATGTACTATACTCGAAAGCAGTCTCTTAACTACTTATTTCAATATCATGATTACATTAATTATGATGAGTTTTAAATTCCTTCCTGTGCCGCCCGAGCTTAGTAGTTTCTAAGTTTCTAAGTTTTTAAAGGACATCTCTGTTCACCTCGGCACTATTCTACGCGAAGCTTCAATCTAAGCGATAGCAGTTGCGCATAACACATCAGGTGAGAATCGATATGGCGGTTAAGCTAAGGGCTTATATTTAGCACCAACGTGAAACTAGTCATAACAACAGGTGGGAATATGGTAAATATTTCACGAATACATGTCGATTTAGCCTTCAATTCTCCTTTCCGTCATAGGATCTAATCCGTTGTATCTCGCCGCTCTCGTAGAATATCATTCTTGGGGTGCCTCATTAATATTCTGTCTTCATGCCTTTTGTCTTAACACTCTTAACCCATCCTGATACCGAGGCGAATAGGTCTCCAATCACACCAATCGGGATTCGATCCCATGGAGCCTGAAGACCTTCCATGATCCATCCCAAACTTTTACCGCTCTTCGAGAGGGTCTCCGGGCATAGGCCATTGTTGCACCGCTCCGTCTTGAAGTAAGACCAGGTTTTGTCGAAGGGTGATTGGGTTCTTGCGCCCCGTAACGCCGTAGCTGACGCTGCAAGTGCCGCACCTCCGACTTGTACCGCACCATTCACGACTGCAGCACCGTAGCCAGCCATGCCTGCGCTCTGTAGTGTCGCAAATGCGCTTCCTGCCGCTACGTTCCCGATTCCGCTCTGGACGGCCGACGCAAGCGACGCTGAAAGAAGTAGGTATTCGTTAGTACATTTTTCAACATAGTTTGGCAGACGCAGAAGACAGTCCGGGGGGCGGAACTATACCAGCTGCAATGCCGTTTGCGCCGAATCCAGCAGCGGCTAAGAGTGGGCCTGAGATGAGGGCTGGGACGGCGAGCGCGATGCCAGCAGCTCCGTACATCGCAGTTTTGCCCGGATTGGCCTTAGCCCAATCACTAGCTTGTCTTGCTAAACCTGGGTTATTATCTGAGGGACACATTGCCGTTGCTCGCTCGAAGTCTTTAGGTTGGTGGGAATATCGAGTCGAACCAACAACTGCTTGGATGTAACTTGTATCGGGGCCTAGGTGATGAAATTGCTGGTGTTGCCAAGTGTGCCGTATCGCGATTGAGGGGGCTTGCTTTAAACGCATACCTACACGTAGGCACACGCACGCATTTATATGATACAATCTAGTAGAAGGGGGTTAAGGATTAGTCCCGAATGTTCAAAACTAAGCTGGGAGCGAGTAGAAGAGGATGGCCGGATGGAAGATAGAAGAACTAAATTAGGCCTTCAGCTCGTTGGAGTACATTGCCGCAGCCTGCACGCAGTCCTGCATGTCTCCGATGCCATTGGCTGTCCAGCCGCGATCATCCCGCGTCAACTATGAAACTCACTCGAGATCCACAATTACACCGGCATTCATAGGAGTGAGATATGATCTAGAAGTACTTCGATATCAAACGAATTGACAGGTCATCACGAGTCAAATTTTCATAGGGATTAACGTCCAGGTTTCATCGTGGAATGCCTATTCAGAGACATAAACACCTATTTTCTGGTCTAGCTATACTAGGCAGGTACTGACATATGTAGGTGTACCTCGCCTGCTGCGATCTAAACAGTATATTGTAAAGCCGACATGATCTCCCATGCGCCTCTCTGACCCGGTCGCACTGCGCCATCCATGTAACCTTTCCATATCACTGAAGTTTCGGTACCGACAAAGTGGATATTTCCAACGGGTTCCCATAGCGTATCTGACTCGAGCGATGTTAGCACGCTGGGAGGGGACGGAGCGCTGAGGAAGTGTGGCTCTTCCGACCAAATCTTCTCGTGAATCGCAACTGGTTCTGGTACTGCCGTTACCATTGAACATGCCGAATTGAACTGCTTGAGCACCATGTTCTGACGCTCTGTCCGAGTATCCTAGCTTGGTATTCTCAGAAAGGGTTTGCTTCTTCTTTGGCAATGGAGGGTTGAATTCAATCGTGTGATATAAGGTAGTGGGAATGGATACTGCGATGTGTTTTGCCGTGAATACGGTATCTCCTACAGAGTGTACCTCATACAATCCACCATGAATCCTGCCGACCGACTTCACTACAGTATTGAGGTGGATAGATCCCAGCGGGATGTTCGCTCGCAAGGCCCTCAGATGTGGTCTACATACCTACGGCACGACCACGTCCTAAAATCAGCGAGGGCAACTTCGTTTAATAAGTACTATGTGACATGTCTTACCACGTCGTGCTTGAATATACTGTGCGTCATCTTTCTGATTAGACGTTTCGACTTTCATCCCACAGCCACTCTTGATATAATTGATCATATATGGGACCGCTTACCTCCCGAGACTCAACGCCTAGTAGAGCGGTGGTGACTATCGAAGCCATCTTGGAGCCTATATTGGAGCTTACGCTGTGACAGAACTCGCCGAATGCCACGCGGTCTAGCTTCCGAGCGTTCTCTTCGACCTCTGGATGTTCTAGGTCTGAAGCCTCAATAGCTTCCTGAAGAGCGGCGGAAACCCGACGTAACTCATTGGGCCGATTATCATTACCATTAGCTTTTTCGTAGTCATTCGTTGACATAGCTCCCCTCTCGATGACATAAATACATTGCAAACCTACCGTTGACCCTCTATGGTACGGATACGCTACGGTGCAGCTATCCACGGCTTGCCTGAGGCTCGTGCCGGTGGCTCTTTGAATTACGGCCCCAACGTCATACTTTTCAAATAGTTTCCATATCTCCGACTGGTTGTTATCATTTACCCACGCGGCTCCGAGGTCATTCACGCTAGCTTGTCTAGAGCTTGATTTGACAGTGAGCGTTTTGCCGTCTAGCTTCGAGGACTACGCAGGAGAGCCCGGCTGTTTGAATGTCTAAGGTGACCTGGAGGCCGCTGAAGCCGGCCCCAATAACAACGACATCCGTGACTGGAGGCAGATCCAGTTTGAGAGCCACTGTGACGACTGAAAGGGCAGATGAGCTCGCACTCGCATCTCGTTTAATCAATACGTAGGCCTTGGTCAAACCATACTAGGCATTCCCGTGAGTTAATTAGTTCACACCCTGATAAGTAGCTCATTGGCGATCACACATCCCGGCCCCCGAAGGATCCGTCCGGTAGCTTTCATACTAGCGCCGGCGATCTACGATTCTCGATATGGATTACAATCGTAAGTAGCACTAGTCAAACGATCAATTTCGATATAGATATCGCAGCAGCTACTCCGAAACCATCGAAAGGCTCTGTAATCTGTGGGCAGCGACCTATGAGGGCCATTAAAATAAAAAGAAATAGCTACCGAACCTGATTACACGTTTTAGGATACTACAAGACCAGCACTATCTCCGCTACAGACGCGTGTGTAGTGAACCAATCGTGATCCGTAGATACGCCGTCTGCATCCACGCTCCAGGTGCCATTTTCAACCAGGGCGGTCCAGTTGAAGATTTCAACCAATCGAGGTTCTCTAGGCGGAGCCCATCGACACGGAGTCCGGAATTCGCAAGCGTCGCAGCGTCCGGAGCTGGCTACGAAACGCACCAGGTCTGAGTCGCTCGTGTCGGGTATTATGTAAAGTCCGCTTTGGCGATTGATAGTGAATTTGCCAAACCCCCAGTTCTGCTCAAAAGAACTGATGTTTTGGTCCGTGCTCCCGCTGATGTCATGGGGTACGGCATTAATACCGGAGAGGATCAATGTAGGCCAGTTTTCTTCATCCCCTAGCCAGTGTGACCGGCGGATCGAGTCCGATGCCTCGGTACCATAGATTTGGCTGAGGAGGAAAGGCGTGAGCACCTGGATTCCAGGCGCGACGAAGGGGAAGCTGGGTCGGCTAGCGGTAGATAGAAATCCAACGGCAAAGGCGCTCATCTTGAATGATACTAGAGTTTAAATATCGAGCGGTTCTAGACGAGGGTGGGGATGAGCTTCATCGTCTTCGGGTGGCCTGCGGAGCTCGATGCTCGAAATAAGTTGATGGAAGGCCGTAATGGATTGATCTATGTCATGTTGTGTCCAACCCCTAACCCTGGCGGTGGCCTCTTGTGTATCCCAGTAGAACTTTCCTATAGCCCACGCATCAAGTGCCTTCTGCAGCACTACCTCGAGCGGTAACCATTGGTCGGAAGGGGGGAAACGAGGCGAGTCGCCACTATACCAGACAGCCTTGCAAGATTGGATGTCAAAATAGACCCCGCCGTCCATGCGCGAATTTTCGTTATTTTGACCATATAGTGAGTTGGTGCAGGGGTTCTTAGTCAGGGTCCACTTGTCAAATTTCTATATAGCTTCAAGTAGACGTAGCCTGCGGCTGCAACCGCAACACGTAGTTACACGGCACCACGTTCATTACAAGAATAAGAACACATTCATTCAATAAGGCTTAATTCGATCAGTGAGATTCCTTCGAGAGATGGAGCGTAGGGCTTATTTGAAGCCGTAAGGCTTCAAATAAGATCCATATCCCGTCTCCCAGAGCTCCCCGCTCTGGCTCAATAGCAGGATGAAAGACGGCGCATGGCCGACACGATCCGTCCAGAATGTGCTTGGATCTGGCTGATACATGAACGGAGTCAACAGATCCACTTCTCCATCCACAGCTGGCGGTGTAGTGTCGAGCAGACGTAAAAAGCGACACAGCGGTAGATCATTTGAAGAGAGGTATTCAGCGAACTCGGGCGCCGTGTCTACAAAGCGAGCTAGGAGAGTCCGCTCGATTTGGACGTTCAGGCCATGCTCAGTAGCCTTTGCGAGGAGCTGATTGTGTAGGTTCGCGCAGCGTTCTGGTGAGAAGAATGGGGAGTCCATCGAGCTTACTAGGTATGCTTGTGTTTTCGCTTAGCTAGTCTTGGACGTATTCCCCATAGACGTGAATATCACCAGGCGTTGCCGAAAAGCCCTATGTGTTGGGGTGGCTCCCCGATATGCTTAGGTTAGTAGCTAGTAGGCCGCGACTAGAATTCGGTACGGACATCTTAAATTCCTAAACCCCGACAAATTTGGAAGTACCACGGCATCCAGACAACGCACTGTTTACTGGCGCAATCTCGAATCATGCCTACGCATGTCCCTACCATATTACACCTCGGATTACGTATGCAAAGTGCCCGGTACGGACTCTAGGCTCCGTCCAACCCGTGGATAGATAGTTCGGGCCAATCTCGTTAGAGAGGTCCACACACCTTGCGATACCCGATACCTAGGTAGGTGCCTTTATACTGTCGTACCAAGTAGATATGACTAGGTAAGTTTGACTGCTATGTTGAGACTCCGGGATAAGGTATTGGTGAAAATCGCGGCCATAGCCAGGCCGGGAAGAGATGAAAACTAGTTACTATGGATATCGCTAGATCGAAGACATGCTGTACGTTTAATGGCCGATAGACTGATGTAGTAACCCATAGGCCTCAAGTGCAATGTGTTAAAACATATATTACACAGAAAATCCTAGAGTCTTTGAAAGCGAGGTGTAAACTAGGGCTGTTACAATCCGTAGAAGAATTTTGTTTGAATTGAACGTCAGCTACTGATAAGGGGAAACCGTATGGGTACTTGATCACGTGCCTGATATCGATTTTCTCCTTTATCAAATGCATTGATCGCCATTGATAGTGGCTAAATCTTATGCATATCATACATGTACTACCTACATAGTAGTACTTCCAAGTTCGTATAAACAGAGTGGTACCTACTTAGTAGTAGATTCCATAATAACTGCATTAGTATGGCGATGCATCAATTGAATCATGGATTCTTAAGATCCTGAAACTGAGGGTTTTCGAATTCTGCGAATTATTAATCAATATCGCCTTAAGATCTAGAATTATTCGAATTGGAGTTGAAACTTGTTGATGCCCTGCAGAATCCCTACCGCCTGCCATTTTAGGTATCATACCGTCCAAAAGTTTTTTCCATGGAAGCTTTTGTCGGGCCGACTTGACAGCTGTTAGGGAGACTTACCAGCCGTAACATCTGGCGCTTTTCAGTAGCACTTCAGCTAAAATAGGGGTTGGACCCATCAGGGGTTTCCTATCCATGGATGACAAAAACTTTGGGACCGCAAATAAGGGGTGTCACATGACCTTCTTCGCTCCGCGATCGTCACCAAATGCCTAATACTGCCGGGATGGGCAGCAAGCCCATGGTGTTCAGTGCGTGTGCACATAGTTTAACTTCAAGTTCGGTTAGATTGGTCGTGCTATTTATCAAGGTTCCGTAGAGTACAGTTAACCCGGCGTGGGTGGACACGCGTCGAAGAGCGTGGACTTGCTGCTAGCCTTGATTTAATCTGTATGTATATATATGCAGCAGCTAGGTATATCTCCCCTCCATCTCATTGCAATCCGCTCGCCACAACTCCCTTGACTAGCTCCTCAATGCTCATAGTTTTACTCAATAGCTGAAGTAACGTAACATCGAAATTGAACGTCTTCTTTAGCCAGTTACGAAATTCCGCAGCTACCAGGCTATCTAACGCATATTGCGAAGCAGATTTGTCCTGGCTAATCTCGTCCTCCGGTATAGCAAGTAACTTAGAAAGTCTTTGGATGATTGCTTCCTTAATAAGCGAAAATTTCTCTGTCGGCGACGCCGTTTTGAGCTTTTGGACGTACGAAGATGCGTTATCGGCGATATTGCTCGCTCTAGATCCGCGTTTTCGGGCCCTGTCTGAGATAGCTTGCATGATTGCCTGGAAGCGAGGGTTGGTATGCCAGACCAGATCATTCAGACGATCATCCTCAACATATGGGATGAATCGACCGGGCTCTAAGCCAGTTACGATCTGAGCCGTAGACGGGTGATCAAGTTTCTTAAGTAAAGCGGAGCTCCTAGTAGACGTGGCTGGCTGGAAAATTGCTCCCTCAAGAAGTTGCAGAAACTCGGTTTCGGATAGGCCGTATGATGCATTACGCTGTAGCATTCGTTGAACCTCAATAGAATCACTAACTGAGCCCACTTCTAGAATTAGACCAAGCTCTAGCGAGGTGGCAGGCAACGATTGTGAGACGCGCAATCGAGCAAACGCTCCTTGAAACGCATTAGCAGCCGCGTACGCAGCTTGAGTTGCAGTGCCGATAGTTGCTACAATGGAAGAAGTCATGAGGAAGAAATCGAGAGGAAGATGGCGGGTCGCGTGGTGAAGATTCAGTGTACCCTTTACTTTCGGCGCTAATACAGCTTGTATCTGGGCATAGTTAGACTTATGGAAGAAGGCGTCCTGTAATCGATTAGTCACTCCTTTTTTACATAGATAGCAAATGTCTTTCGACTTACACCTTCGACCATGGCAGCGTGAACAATACCTTTGATCGGACGCTCGCTTGAGATCTGGTCGATCGCTGATTTGAGTGTACCGTAATCCGTGACATCACACCGGATTGTCCTTGGGTTTGAGCCCTTACTAGCCAGCTCCTCAATAATAGAAGCAGATGCGACACTGCGAGCGCCAGTTCGAGAGAGGAACACCAAATGCCGTGCCCCCCGTTCCGCCATCCAGACCGCCAGACTACAGCCCAGGCCGCCGAGACAACCAACCAGGACATATGCGGCGGTCGGGTCGAAAGATGCTTGAGCGATTGGTTTTTCGATCTACCTTTGGTAAGCTGAAAATGAATTGGGAATAATCCTGGGTTGAGGAAGTGTCATTGTGTAATAAAAAGATAAAGGGAATGGTCACTAGGGGCTACGGACCTTGAGTCTTATCATCGGCTTATCGAAGGTCACGACGAATTTCCCGATATGCAGTGACTTGGAGAAGGAGGCGAGTGCTGACCCTAGCTGTGAGATATCGAACGTCGTGATGGGGTTGATGGGACCAATAATCCCCTCGTCCCAAAGTTTCTTCATTTCTATTATCAGCCTATGATTCGTTAGCTTAGAAACGGCCGTTGTGTTATCAAGATTCGAAACGACGCGCGCAAAGGATGGGTGTTCGCATCATACTTTCCAAGAATGGCCGGCCTTTGATGATAGATTATTGACAAATCGAAAGAAGAGAACGTAGCATTCTTGCTGAAGATCTCCAACTCCAGTTTTCCGCTGCCGAGGACATCCGTCCTCCCTACGTCAATGAATCTACCTAGAGGAGCCATGCATCTCCAGGTTTCGTGCATCATATCTCCGGCGGAGCTGCTCAGTATAACATCAATACCACCAAAGTTTGTGGCTTGTAGAATGTCGTTCACGGCTTCCAAATCTCTCGAGTCGAATATATGGTCAGTCGGAATGCCGAGGCCAACAAGAGCCTTTCGCTTTTCATCGTTTCCAACCGTTGCGTAGATTTCGGCACCTACGTATTGAGAGATGCGGATCGCTGCTAGACCTAGGCCACCCGTGGCGGATTGGATGAGGACCGTCTCCCCTTTCGTCAACTGTGCTAGATGCCGAAGAGCATATAGGGAGGTAAGGTACGCTAACTGCATAGACGCCGCCTCTGCGGATGTTACTTTATCGGGTACTCTTACAACTAAAGACGCTGGACATCGCATATAGTTACCCATATTTCCGAAGATTACGCCTGCAACACGATCTCCTACCTTTAAAGTCGTAACGGACGCTCCGACCTTGCATACAATACCGGCTGCTTCCGTACTCAAGTAATCCGAATCAAACTTCGCTGCAGCGACTGCAAGGTCCTGTGGAATATACATCAGCACCCGCCTTTCTAGTTCTTCTCAATGTCGCCTAACCTTGAAGTTGATTCCTATCGCTTCGGTTTTAATTTCGATCCAGTTGTCATCCAATGGCTTATCGAATTCCGGGTCGGGTGCAAAGTATAACGACGATAGTAGCCCAGGCTGCTTATACTTGGCTCGTAGCGGCTCTTGCATGTCTACTTGACGTTCCTCAATGAAATGTTCAAGCCCATGTCGAACGCGAAACTCATCATTAAGATTTTCGTCTGGGAGAAGGCGCTCGATGTAGAATTGCCCCGAACGCAGTACATACTCTCGATCAATTCCTTTCAAAAATATGGAAAGTTGTAGTTCGGCAAATTTGTCTGCAATCAGCTCGCCAGTCTCGGATAACCAGCTAAGGTGAGTTTCGTCTACTTCGATGAAGACAATCTTCGAAGAAATCTGCTCAGTGGCAACAGATCGCAGCATCCCTTTCATGACGGCGGGTTCGCTTGCATCCTTGGCCGCGGTGGTCCCCGCGACCCAGACTATTATAGAGTTCCGAGTGATAAGCTGCTGGAGCGCCTTGAAGTATGGGTCAGCATAATTTAGAAGCGTACTGCTTTCGACGTCTACAAGAGATATTATGGAAGAGTTCTGCGGAATCTGTTCGTACGAGAGGAGATCGGTGAAGATAGTGTTGTAACCTCGGGCTCCTAGTCGTCTGTCGATTGAAAGAGCAAGCGGTGTTAAATAGTCACGGTAGACTAAATACGTATCTAGACACCCTTCCCTATCAACCGCTTTTTCTTCGATTAGCTCATTCGCGGTGGAGAGCATGACGGTTGATACGGGCGTTTCTACGTACTATATCGAAGTCAGTAAGGGTATGCGCATCTATAGAGATACGCACATCAGCAAGAGAGATATCAACTCCGGAAAACCCGCTATCTACGAAGAGCTGACACCACTCAGGTTCACTCAGGAACGGTTTGGTCTCGCCCCATTGTCCGGCGACAGTTCGTGACAGGACTTCGAAGCTTAGTCTAGCTTTTGTCACCTCTGCTACCACTAGTGCTCCAGAGGGTTTGATTAAACTGTGAACATTCTTCAAAGATTGGGCCAGATCCTTGGCCTCGACGAGACTATGGGCGGCGATAACTAGATCGAATGAGTGGGGCTGGAACCCCTGAGAGACAGGGTCTTCTCGTACGTCCAACATCTGAAATGAGACCCCATGATAGCTTGAGAACTTTGTCTGTGCATCTGAAAGATACCATGCGGCAGAATCCGTAAATGTATACTCCTCGAACCTTTTGAAGTTCGTATTAGATCCTAGCGTATCTAGTACGCAAGTAGTAGCACCGCCGGTTCCACCACCGATCTCTAGTATCCTCATCCTGGGATGCTTATGGGCCAGAAGATCAACTAAGCGTTGAAGTTGAATGTATGCTCCGCGAACCAAAACGCCGGAAGCAAAGAGCTCGTGTATCAAGTTGTTTTCAAGGAGGAGCTTCACAGCGCTCGAACCACCGTGGTAAATCGTATCAAAACCCGCATATAATTGCTTGATGCATCTCGCCTCTGGAAGCACATGTAGCTCTGTCGTCATGGTTTCCATACTTCGTTTCCAATCTTCAGGGGAGAGATGTAGTGGCTTCTTGGAACCTTCGAGGGAATGCCATCGCTTGACCCAAGTAACGAATCGCTCATGATTTCGAGCATCGTGTTTAGTATCGCGGCTTTCGTTGTTCGTTTCGATATTTTCGAGTACATATGCACACAACCTATCAAGTATGGTGAGGTTCGAAAGCGAAACCTTTGCTGGAGGAAACATTGCTTTCGCAGCGTTGCTGGTAAGCGAACCAATATCGACTCTCATTACAGGTCTCCAAAATGGTTCGCGCCTGGTAGCTGCTTTTTGACTTGGGACGCCATCGTACGTCACGCATCTGAGATGTCCTATATCGAGAAGTGGCTCCCCGGCTATCGTGGATAGTTGTATTTGCATGTACGCACCTCGAAGACCAAGAAGACTCCCTTTTGCGACTGCAAATCCTTTCTTCTCGGCGGCTCTTGGAACCCAGATGCGAACATCATTCATCGCTATCGGGACGAAGGCTGTTTGGGCGTTTTCAACTTGTCCCGCGTGGCATGATATGAGACCTAACTGAAGACATGCATCTAGGGTTGCTGGATGTATCGGGTACTCTGATTCTCCGCCCTCGACGGAGCCCTGTGTTGTCGCGAGAGCAACATCAGCAGCCGCAACATTAGAACCCCAATATGACCTCAGATGCGAGAGCCCCTGAAATGTGGATCCGTATCCGAGACCCATCTCGGCGAACTTATTATACCATCGCTCAATATTAAGTACCCTAGATCGAGAATCCGGCAATAGTTTCTGATCTTGGCTCATGGTACTCCGTGTGCATCTGGCACATATGATACCTGAACAATGCTCTGTCCAGATATCGCTATTCGAACTCATGGAACCAATACAGAACTTGAACCATATAGATTTGGTGTTGGTATCAGTTAATGCTACCTTTTCCATGTTCAACACGGTCTCAACGCCAATCTCGTCATCAACAAGGTTCAGCGTTGACGTGATCGAAAAATTTCGAAGCCGGAAGAATGTAATTGGGCGCGCCTTTTCGTCCTCGTAATGCATCTGTCTAACAGCCTCAACAGCCATCGATATATATGCTGCGGCAGGGAGAACAACATGTGGGATAAGCTTATGGTCTTCTAGCCAGGGTAGATCTTTGATCCTGAGCACGTTTCGCCATGAAGGATGTGTCTTGGACCCTCCTGGCTGTTTCGCTCCGAGTAGGTCATGACGGGGGTATCTTCGTGTTCGGAACTCTTTGCTAAACCGGTTCTCGAAGTAAACAGGCTTATCCGCATAGGTAAAGGGGTATTGGGGTAGGTCGATGCATGGATACCCATGTTGAAGTTTTATTGTACCTTGATGCACCCTTTCTGTTGCGTTTACGGCCACAAGGTCGACGGGGGCATTGTGTAGGAAAAGATTCCCGGCAAGATCGAGCATACTCGTAACGTCGTCCCGACCGCGGTGAAGCGATGCCAGGTATGGGGCTAGTGTTAATCCATCTTTCTCTAAACTTGATCGGATCTGCTTGATTGGCCCTGCCAAAGCAGGATGTGGTCCTATCTCGATGAGAAGATCCACAGGTTCATCCCGTGCCAGTACATGGAGCGCTTGGTAGAAGAGGACCGGAGATTCCAGATTGTGGCGCCAATATAAGGGGCCAGGTGATTGGGATTGCTTTCCCGGGTTTACAGATGAGATCCAACTAGCAACAGGTTTGGTCGGCTCACTCTTGGTTAGCGGGCGAACCCGATCGAGAGCTTTGTTCGCTAACTCCTCATATAATTCCCCTAAGCTTAGCATGTGATGGGAGTGATAGGCATTATCCCCCGTCTTCAGAATTCGGTTGAAGATGTTCTGTTCGTTCAACGCGGTCGCCAATTCGTTCACCGCGTCTGGATCTCCTGACACGGTCACGCTTTCGGGGGAGTTGACGGCAGCAATTCTCGCGTCGCCTTTGATCCCACATAGATACGAATTGATGGAATCAACGCCTAAGCCAACGGCTACCATAAGCCCCTTTCTTGGATTCGTTGCGACGGCTTGACCCCGTGTATAAGCGAGGACGATTGCTTCGCTGGCTCGGACTCTGCTAGCGGCGTACGCAGCTGCGATTTCGCCTATCTTGGATTTAATACGCCGTGGCATGGACAGGGGGGTGTCATATCTTACCCGAAGAGTGTCCTACCGAGACCGTAGGGTGTATCCCCCACTGGCCAAGGAGATTTATCAGACCTATTTGGACGGCCGTGCAGACAGTTTGTGAGATTGCAGGTTCATGAATTCGACTCGTAGCAGAGGATTGAAGGAGTACATCCTTAATTTTCCACGATGGCCTAGGGTGCAATTGGCCGAGGACGTCGTCTAGATAGTGGATTGCTAACCTGAAAGGGGCATATTCACCCAGGAGCCTTGCTCCCATTTCCGGCCATTGCGCTCCCTGTCCTGTAAAAACGAAGCCGATCCGTTCCATAGGAGGCTTGTGAGTCTTTCCCAAGGTCATGGTATTCATATCCAATCCAGTCTTCAGGTCCCGTTGGTCTACCAGGAATGCGCGATGTGATAACTTCGACTTTCTGCAGCTTAGCGTATACAGTAAATCGGCTAGATCAAAATCAGTAAGACATCCGCCAACTGCGGCGATGCACGCCGCCAGCGCTTGATCATTGTGTGCAGAAAACGGCAACAATAGCAGTGATCGAGAACCAGCCTGATCGGTTTGCACTCGTTCTAAGGGCCGGCACCATTCTGTTGGCGGTTCTACAGTGCCTGAGATGGGACTTTCGGCGTTCGGCGTTCCATTCGTATGGAGGCTTCGGGGAAGGGATAGCTTGACGCGGAGACCGGAAGAGAGTGGGTGTCCGCAGGGTCTATAAGCGGGAATGACGAGACTAGGGTGGTCAATTATGCAGTGCGCATTCGCACCCCCATATCCGAAGCTGTCCCAGTGAGAACGTCTTTCGAGTACTGGTTTGGCTCTGGGTACCATACCTATTGATGCTGACACGCTTGAGCACATTGCTAGGCCACGGTGTCATCGTGGTTACAACCTGAACGCTCGCACCCTGAAAATCGATGGTAGGGTTGAAGTTTTTAATCCCAATCGTAGCCGGAATTTCACCATGCTCTAATGCGAGGACTGCTTTCATGATTTGTGACATGGCGCTCGCGGGCTCGCTATGACCTAGATTTGGCTTGACTTCAACATTTAAGAATTAGCTACATATCAAAAGTGTCGATTTGAGGGTATATCGAGGAACTATACTTACTTGAGCCAATTAATAACGGTTGATCTTGGCGGCCTGCGGCAAATACCTTTTGTAGAGCAGAGACCTCGATGGGGTCCCCGACAGGCGTGCCAGTACCGTGACATTCGAAATATCCCGTAGAATCTGGATCCAGTCGCCCTGCAGACTCGTACGCTCGCCTAATAACGGCTTCTTGTCCCTCAGGGCTTGGATGAGAGATCCCACCTGTCTTCCCGTTTGCATTAAAGGATGTACCACGTACGACAGCGCGGATGGGATTCCCTTGCCCGAGTGCATCCGGCAACCGCTTCAGATAAATGGCGCCAAATCCTTCCGCTCTAGCGTAGCCGTCTGCTGCGGCGTCAAATGTGTGGCAACGAGAAGTAGGGGATACAGCACCAAGTTTGGTAGTGAAAACCTGAGCATCGGGACTCAGAATAAGGTTGCTTCCCGCTACTATGGCTGAATCGCAGTCGCCCGCCCTGAGGGACTGTACAGCGAGATGCAAAGCATACATGGACGCTGAGCAGCCTGTATCAACTACTAAGCTATAGTGACACGACGTCAGTATGGCACCACTGAATAGTAATATATCTGAAAAGGGGTAATTGATTACGTCTCACCTGGGTCCTTGGAGGTTGAATACATAGTTGATGCGATTGCTCAGAATTGTGGGACCGCCTCCTGTCACCACGTAGGGTAATGTGTGATCCGGATCCCGAAATTGCATCAGCTGGTGATCATTATTGAAATTCCCTACGAATACTCCGGTTTTTGATCCGTAAACCGTCTCCAAGGGCTCTCCGGCACTTTCGAATGCTTCGTATGTCACTTCGAGTAGTTTCCTCTGGCTAGGATCCATAGATACCGCCTCGGACGCAGAGATACCAAAGAAACCGTGATCAAACTGCCGTGGGTCTTCATGAAGCACATAGCCTCCTTTCGTGAACATACTTCCCGGTCGACGACCATTCGGATGATAGAATCCTTTGACGCTAATACGATCAGGGGAGAACTCTGCCCATCCATCACGTTCCTCTTTTAAAAGATCCCATAGTTGGGATGAGTTCCGAACACCCCCAGGCCATCGGCAACCTACAAAGATGTTAGAAAATGTCTTGAACGGACTCATAGAATACCTGGATACCCATTCCGATGATAGCAATCGGCTCTGACTGCCTAGATATGGGAAGGCCATTTTCAGGCCAAGGAGACTTTGCGGTGGCCATTGAGTCTGAACACTTCGATCGAGTAATCTAGTTCCGTATAAAGAGAGCTATAGTGGGCCGATTGGAAGAACCGCGGACGAATATACAATGCCGTCATTCACTTAAATATCATCGCCAACCCGTTACAAGCTATATCGTGATGTACTATCGAATAAGCGTATATACGGCTTAGAAGCACAGGCATCGGAGAGGTATTCACCAACATGCATACTGCAGGGTATACGTGGATATGGTGTTGTGTAGCATGAATGTCTTACCATCCTACCCCGACACGGAACACCGAGGCTGCCCCGGTAAGCTGCAGCAATGCTTATCTTCGATATTTACGGTATCCCAGTATCGACGAGGGTACGGTAACGGTAGCCATATGTAGTAGTAATGAGCGGGGCAAAGCCTGTCGGCGATGGACTCCCGCATGCATGTTATTTCTTGAAGGTATTGGAATCATTCTTTGATAAACTAGATATGCCATATGCGTTCCAGTCTAGCCAGATCGAAAGGATCGCTTGCATTTGCGTTATGATGAATGGTTCCTTTATGATGTTACGCGAGGCAGGAAATATGAACCATAGCCGAACGTGTGGAATAGGAAACAGCTTGCGAGCATGATACTACCTGCTATGTAGTTTATATCTAAGGTACGTACAGTCACAATGATCTATCTTAACGGAAGTCGTAGTATAGTCGTATATAATGAGTCGGTGAGTGGTATTGAATTTTTCCCACGCATAAGAGCTGCTACCAACTAGATGAAACTTGCTATTTCGATCTACTTTGAGTGCCGTTCTTCCGGCTCTGTGGCAGGCGCCAACTGTATGTCCCAGTCCCTAGTGACAAGAATATGGTTGGGTTCGGGATGGTCATGAGACTCCCGAAGGTCTATATCGCTCGCGTTAGCGTGCATGCCGGCCTAACCAAGCTTGACGAGAAAAAAGGGCCTCAAAGCCATAATCGGCTCGTGCCGGGTTGCTTACTCCTTAGATTCACGAGCGGTAGGTCCGGTTCGGCTAGCCTCTCAAACTCATGACTACCGCTCTTGGTACGTGACGACCGCTTCAGAGAGGAAGCCAGCGTCAACGAATTTTTGGTAATTTTCTTGAAAGCAGGAGCTGTGAGTGGAAGACACGCCGTCGTTATGCCGAGCAGAGGGACTATGGCAGAGAATAATCCCATACGCGCAAAATTGTACGTGGGGTCGGACTTGTCGAGTTCGAGCATATATTTTATGCGTACCGCCGTGATAGCAATCGTTCTATATCTCCACAATCAGATACCAAACGTCGAACAATGCAGAATGCCAATGACATACAGAAACCCCATGCCGAAAACGAAGGTGAGTGCCATCTTCTTGGGTCTAGGGAGCTGTAGACTCCAAAGAATCGGCATTGGAAGAAGGATGATAATAACATCTATTCCCAGGTCTGTTGATGCGCATGCTGTATAGAGGAGGTTGCTGTCGCCACACTGCCCAGGGGTATCGGGGAGCCATTGCTTTCGGGGTGGCACACAGAATAGGACGGTAGCGAGGAATCCGCCAAGCCAGAAACCAACACAAAGCCCCGCGGCGACATATACGGCGCGGACAAAGTTACGTTGTCGGAAAACTACAATGTAGAAATGGAGAATGGATAGCTTTATTAAAGTAACAAGTGTCACCCAAAAGATGTCGACGATGTAAACAAGCTGCCATTTTATTAGTGTATGAGCAAGAAACAATCAATCTTCTGCTATGAAATGAACCGCAAACCTTGGGAAATAGTACAAGCAGATCAGGACCGCCGATCGCGACTACCTCGTCGACGTGTAGTCCGAACCCGCACTTTAGAATGACTGTCACCTCGAGAGCATAACGTGCTGTCATGATCGGCTGCCATGCTTCCGTCGTTAGTTATGGTGTTTTCCATCCCTTCATCGTCCAGTGGTCGGGTAGTTTGGCGTACCATCGCACTCAAGATCAGCCAGTCATTCAACTGCCATGGCGCTCTTTGAATTTGACGCGACCATAGTCTCAACGCCACCGCCATGTAACTCAAAGCCAGTAGAATCGTCTCTACTATGATGTCGATTTGTCCAGATTCATTATGAGGAAGAGCACTGATAAGGGTCCCCGTGTTGCGTGACATGATGATTCCGGCGATAGGGTACGGTAGTTCACCTCGTTGGTTGCCAATTCGTTCGTTCGCGATATTCCCGAAGCAACCTATTTGTCGGCGACGATTCCCTAATGGACCGGGAAACCCGAATCCCTATTGGCACGTATCAAAAATAAGCATAGTTGTCTACTGGGTGTATTCTACCTAGTCTGGCCACCTAGTTATTACCGCTAGTGATCACATCTCCAACTGCCATGTGCAGAAAATTTGAGCAACCAAGCGAGCCAGTAATATGACATCGAATTGTATAGGTGCGGTGAATATTGGAAAATGTTCTATGGGAAATCACCGTATGCACAGTGGTTCAATCCTGAGTCCCGCTGATTTCGTTCACGGTGTGCATCCAGTAAGCCATGTAAGCTTACTTGATTGAGGCTGAAGCGCCATCCAATGCAAGATGAGTTGGAGCAGTAGACGAGCTAGTCGGGATTCGTACCCACGCCGAGGAAGAATGAGGAAAGCGAGAGGACCAAGTGATTCGATTATACAAGCATAAGAGTAACTCCACATGCCGTTGACTAGGTTCGATTCTCAAAGTTGGTCATTACCGACGTCTCATCGATTGTCTCGTACCAGAACAAAAGTGCGAATCGAATCCTTCTCTTGTCGAAGCATCCATGATGCAACTACCGTTTTTCATTTTGAGGTTGGCGCTCGAACAACGAAAAGTTGCAGTTGGCAACGTAATTCCATCACTTTGGGGTTGCACGACACCAACGAGTCTACCAACGCTGCACATCGCAAAATCCTTTCTCAAACGCAACATTCTCACTGCAGCGTCGCATCACCTGTTTCGCTTCCATCCTACAAGAAACTTAAGAAGCTGCTTCTCGATTGTTCCTTAATCAAGAACGGACGAAGGCCGGAGGGCAACTTTTTGTTGTCGTTGATGTAGCTAGCTCAATCATATCTCTCACCCCTGATTGGCAACCCCGGTCATATCCAACTGGGTGGGTATCGAAATCATACAAGGGGTTCTACTACATGGCTCGTGCCATTCTAAACGAACCAATAGTATTCGATTATTTGTCCACACTTGCATTAAGTCTCCTTTCTTTTAATCGTCTCCTATTACAGCAATGAGGCTCTGAATTGTGGGAGGTCGCATCATACAGCTTTGAAACGACATATATATACATGTACATATTAAGTATGTAGTTACACAGCAGCCAATTAATATCAGCTTGCAGAGTCAACACTCACATAGCCACCTGATAGCAAAGACCCATCCCATTAATGCGGTATACCTCCTTTATTTCCATAAACGGGAGAATTCTATTCGCGAAATTCAACTCATCAAACCCCCTTGCATGGACGATTAGCTTACTCGATGTACCGCACTCTTTGTGCTCCGTACGTCCCGACCGACACTGAACACCATGCCCCGATTTCCTCCACCTCTCCTACCCATACCGGTTTTCTACCGCTACCTTCTTCGAGCTCACCTCCATCTCTGAATTCATTGCCATACCGGAAATGGAAATTGTTGCAGCTTTGACCTCATGGGGCATATCTTCCACTTGTCAGAACGTCCCTGGAAGTGGCTGGCTGGGCAGCCTCTGTCATCGTGGAATTGACACGAGCGATCTTAGCTCCAGACTTTCTTCTGCCGCCCAAGTCTATCTCCCCGGCTCCAATGGTTACACGCAAGCAACCACGCGTTGGTCCAACTTAGATACTCCAGGTATCAAGTTCGCCGTTCTCCCAGGTGTTGAGGAAGACGTCGCCGAAATTGTGTGTAGTTTTGCGGAATGTCTGTGGTAGTAATATGCTAATAGAAGCGCAGGTGAAATATGCGAATGAGAAGAACTTACCTTTTCTCGTACAATCCGGTGGTCACGGCGCCATAACAACGGTAGGGAACATGAAAAATGGTATTGAAATATGGATGGATCAATTGAGTAGTGTCCATATCTCAGAAGATAGAAATACGGCGGTCGTTGGTGGCGGCACGTTGTCGAAAACCGTCACGGATACGCTGTGGGCTGCGGGAAAACAGACGGTGACCGGGGGATGTGAATGCACCAGCCTTTTTGGACCCGGGCTCGGGGGTGGTCACGGGTTTCTCCAAGGCCGCCACGGTCTTATCTCGGACCAGTTCGTCTCTCTGAATATCGTTATGTCGGATGGGACAACGCAAATTGTGGATGAGAAGTCCGACCTGTGGTGGGCGGTGCGGGGCGCAGGTCACAACTTCGGAATCGTTACCTCTGCCACCATCAGGATTTACGAAATTCAACATCGTGACTGGGCTTACACTAGCTTTTTATTTACGGGTGACAAGATTGAGGGTCTCTATGATAACATCAACAAGCATCTTCTTACCACGCAACCCGTGGACGTCATCAATTACTCGTTCTTCTTCAACCTCCCCGATGTAGATCCGACTAAGGTACGCCATATGCTCTATCTACTCTATCCGTTCTACCCCGATTCGATTGTCTAACGTCGTATATAGCCTCTTATCATGTTCTACATACTACAAGAGGGCGTCACTGCCGTCGACACGAGCTACACCGCGCCTTTTCAGGCATTAGAGCCCATCGCCACCGAGAGTGCGGGCGGAAGTTACACGGATTTGCCTGCGTGGACCGGCAATGCGAACGAGTCGCCCCCTTGCCAGAAGGCTGGGCTGGTTAATGTGCGATTTCCTATCGATGTTGAATCATACAATGTCGCTGCCCAACGGAGCGCATATGACCTATTTACATCCGTCACTCAACAAAACCACGCCTTCAATAACTCACTTTTCCTTTTCGAAGGATACTCTACACAGGGAGTGAAGGCGGTTCCCGACGAAGCGACCGCCTACCCATTTCGAAAAGATAGTCTTCTACTCTCCCCGCTCATCACCTACGCGCCTGCAGGTCCAGATCTTGACGAGGCCGCTGCCAAACTCGGAAATGAGCTTCGTCAGATTTTGTACGAAGGTACTGGCAGGAATGAATTGCATACCTATGTTAATTATGCGTTCGGGGATGAGAAAAAGGAGAACTGGTACGGGTATGAGCCATGGCGCCAGGAGAGGCTCCTAGCACTGAAGAATAAGTACGATCCCTCTAGGAGGTTTAGCTTCTACGCACCCATCGCATGAAATTCAGGTAAGGCTCGGTAGTTTAATGGATTGGCGTGCTTGGAGCGAATGGTGGAACATGTGGAACAGCCCTATCTAGAAAGGTCTATTGCTCTAAAATGCAGCGAAGTGACAACCACACGTAACCGCTAAACGCCGAATCGAAAGCTTGTCCTCCCTTAGCTCCTGCTTGTCCGTCATCATGTATGTCTCATCTGAGTAGGCCTTCTAAGTACGTAGTTGACTCGGTTAAATAAGACGAGATTGGGCGAATTCATCCGATTCGATTCTTTACGGAGCGCCTACGAACGAGATGGCGCGCGTCACGTACATACAACTCCCAAATATGCTGCAATGTGACTTATTAGAGTCACATACATCTGCGGTTCTTATCACCCCTTACAAGACTTGGTATTTGAGACATTTATTGAGGCTCATGTATCCTTATGCTAGCGTGGTTTCACCGGGATTGCTGCTGGCTGCTGGTCGCTTGTCGTCGTAGTTGGTTATGTCCTGCAGGAGCGGGTGCATCCTAAAGGCTAGGTTCACGGTTGGATTCATAGAATGAGCAAGTATCCGCCTCGTAATGCATATATGCAACGGCAAGGCGTAGAACTGTAGGTTAGACATGTAATGTGAATCAGCACATTTATCTCATTTGCTTCTTCGTGAGGGGAACAAGCCTGGCGTAGCATTAGGATCAGTAGTCGTTACACCGAGGGGGAGGTACAAGATAACGTTCAAACGGGGAGTAATACGAGACGTGTTAATGAATACGATTGGATATGCCATTATCAAGTATAATATAAGTCTCACAGGCAGGGTTTGGAAATTTAGTTATTAGTTCAGTCCACCCTCGGAATAAAAATAATTTCTAAAAACCGGAATAAAACTAAACTAAAATAAAAAAAATTTTCCCGGAATAAAAATAAACTAGTATTAATTAAGGAATGAATAATTAACTAAAAAACTAATTTTTTAAATTAATTAAAAATAAAAAACGTGGAAAAAAGTCGAAAAAAATTCGGAAAAATTCGGAAAAACCTCGGAAAAATAAAATAAAAATGGAAATAATTATTTTAATATATAAATAATATTAAAATATTTTTTTCGAATTTTATTATCCGTTATTTTTAATTTCTTTTAATTTTTTAAATTTTTTTTTTAAAAAATATTAAAATCTATTTTTAGAAATTAATTTTTAGTTACTAAAAACTAACTAAGGAATAAACTAAAAAAATAATGTAAAATTACGGATTAAAACTAATTTTTTTATTCCGGCTGAAGCCGGAATAAAATTGAACTAACTAAGGAATGATTAATTAACTAAAAAACTAATGGAATAATTTCCAAACCTTGCTCACAGGTATTATACCCCTCGAGGAATCATATAAAATGTGCCCGAGCAATTACCCCATTTCTATGCCCATCGAGACTTTCCAGGACAATATCCAAGCTTCCAGGTAATTCTTAACATGGAAGGAGAGGTGAGCTTAGAGACACACTTCACACGGGTGCTAGGGCTAACGTCTGGAATTCCACATAGACGCTGATTTTGGAGAAGGCTCGTGAAGTGTTGCGGCAAGCGGAAAATCTTGTCCAATACCTCGAAAGGAAAGACTACCCGGAACCCAACTTCACCAAGACATCTCCTCCACACCCTGCCGACCGAGAGTATGACACCATCCGTGTTAACCTCACCCAGGCTGCAGAAGATGTGATACTCCTGACCAAAGGACCTATTCAATGGCTTCGCACTTTCTTTTGCCATCATCATGATCTCGGAGCATGGCAAACAGCTCTGCGATTCAAGCTCTTTTCCATTATACCCCTCGATGGCACTGCATCGGTGGAAAATATCGCAGCAGCTGCCCGTATGGATCAGGGTCGTCTCAGGAGTATCTTAAAGTTCCTTGCTACTCAGCGTTGCTTCCAAGAGGTGAGCGAGGATACTTACGAGCATACTTCCTTGTCCGCATGTATTGCGAGGAATAAGGACATCGAAGCCGTCATTTCTTTTCAGTGAGTACTATTCGCCATCATATAAGTCAGGGGGTAAGCTAACCTCTATACCTATCTCACCAGAGCAGAGGAGATGTTTGAAGCGGCCTCTCTCACGGCAAAATCCATCGAAAAGGCGCCATACATTTGCGATGCGGCCCATAGCGCCTTCAATGTTAGGTTCGGTACTTCTCCCTACCAGTGGTATGCAGCCAACCCCGAACGGGGGGCAAGATTTGCTTCCGCAATGGCAGGTTACGTACAAAGTAAGCCACTCATCTTTTCTCGCCGGAGTCTAGATTTTTAACGATGATAGTGAATCGTGACACAACTGAATTGCGTGACCGCTTCCCATGGGATGGTCTGATCCATAAAATGGTGGTGGACGTAGGTGGAGGGAGTGGACACATGTCCATATATCTAGCAACGGTACTTCTATTGTCTGTCTACTCGATCATGCCTAACTCTCTCTACTTTAGCAATTCCCAGACCTTAAGTTTATCGTCCAGGACGTGAACCCAGGTATGTTAGCTCAAGGTCCCAAGCGATCTGAGTTCCGCGCGGTCGAGAAACGGGTCTCATTCATGCAATACGACTTCTACCAACCACAGCCCATTACCGATGCCGGACTTTTTCTCTTGCGACAAGTCCTCCATAACTATAACGATGAGGTCTGCGTCAAGATTCTGGGATCGTTCATCCCCGCTCTAGAGAAGTGTGCTCCGGGCACCATCTTACTGATTAACGAGATTGTATTACCAGAATTGAACACAGAACCCAAGGTTGAAGAGTACAATCTAAGGCAGATCGATATAGCTATGATGAATGGATATGGCGCTAAGCAACGAACGAGGAAAGAGTTTGCTTCGCTACTGAAGCATGCAGATGAGCGCTTTCAGGTATCTCCCTTATTTCTTTACTTGTAGTATGCTAGAAGAGTATAGGTACTAACAGCCTCGTAGATTATGAAACTACACGGGAAAGGAATTATGGGTCTCTTGGAAGTTCAGCTAATTCAGTGACGAGTTCGGCTAATATGATGAACTAATTAGCTAATAAGAGCGGCATGGAATTTGAGATAGCTCAACGAATGAATACAGATGGGGGGATGTCTTCTAGTATCATAATCTCCCCAAGATTATGCCAATCGAAGTTATAAAGAAGACCTAGTACTATGACAGGTAGAAGAACACGTGTTGCTACGTACATGTGAAGGTAAAAGTGTATCTGTCCGATGGTCCATATCAGAGTCTCCTCGGCTACTACGGCTGGAGCAAGACCGAGCTGACTGATGGGATAACTTTCGGATAACTAGGTATTGCATTCGGTAGTAGTTAAATCTGACGTTGATACATAAGTACATGTACTTACTTCCGTTTCGCTAGAGTACCATCAATTGATCTCGGCGGCACCACCGAATTCAGTATGGTAACGTACCTAGTACCTATGTAGTAGCTAGCCAATAATGTTAAATTCCATGCGGCTGCATGGCTTCCCTAATATTGAGATAATACGCGACGAAGCCGCTCGTTGGACAACATAGAAGAGTCGCTTATGCTACTACATAATATGCATATGTGGGCTCTACACGGTTTCTTATGATTGATATATGAGTATCCGAAGCTTCAAAATTGTAAGAGACTGTTTACCTTAAAGCCTGCTCTACGCTCGCTGGAGCTATCGTGATTTACGGTTTACGGCGTTTGTTCCTGCCTAGAAAGATCGACGATTGAAAGAAGATGGACAATCTTAGTTATAACTTGTTCGCTGTCGTATCTCTCTTCGTAGTTGGGTATGTTTTCTTCGGGAAAATACGCCAATCGCTCAAGTGGCTTTGGGACGGGCCTAAAATCATTCACGAATTATACGCGAAAGTATGTTCAACACTCATACATGATATATTGGAGAAAGATCTGAGCAACTCATCTTAGTACCCGGATGCAATTTACCAATTGCCAAACCAAGATCGCCTCACGATCGTACTCCCTCCTCGCTATCTGAAAGAGGTAAAGGAGCTTCCAGATACCATTGCGAGCAATTCTCGATCCACGTCAGACGTAAGGAGTGGCATCCCCCGTACGTTTCGATTCGGAATGATTGTTAACCAGCGAATAGTTCTTCGTAGGATGGTGGACGACCCTGGATCTTGACATGTTCTCCCATCATAACATCGACGCAATCAAGGCACAATATATAGCGAAGATTGGGCAACAGATTGACCCCGCACACGACGAAGCGCTCTACGGTTTTCATAAGCACTTTACCAGTTACCAAGGTAAATCATTCCGTATCTATGGATGGATTACATTTCTAGGTGGTTGACATATACAGATTGGACTCCTGTAGTAGTTCAGCCGAAGATCCTCCAAATAGTCGCGCAAATGGTAGCACGTACGGTTGTAGGCCCGGAAATCTGCCGCAACCCCGAATGGGTTCCCTCCGTGACCCAGTACGCCCAGAACGTATTTCAAGCAGCGACCTATTTGAAGCTCGTGCCCCCAGTCCTACGGCCTCTGGTGGCGGTTTTCACACCGTATATCTACCGAATCTATCGATGTCGCCGGACTATCAAAAGAATTCTCACCCCAACACTCAACCAGCTGCTGGTCTGGCGTCGCGACCGGGGCGAAAGTTGGGCGGAAAGATTTAAGAGCGATGAGCATCTCAATACCGTGGACTGGTTGGTCGCGAAAAGTTCGGAGGCCGAATGCCAACCATGGTTGCTAGCGCACCGCATCACAGGAGTTAGCTTCGGGGCATCTCACACAACCTCCAACCATGTCGGGAACTGCATCTTAGAACTAGCCGCCAGCTTCGAACGGTGGGCCCCACCGCTTCGAGGCGAGATCGAGGCTATATTAGGACGTACACCCAGCAGGGTTACTAATGCAGACCTCTCTAAGATGTGGAAACTCGATAGCTTTATGAAGGAATGTCAGCGGTTTCACCCGCCGTCGAAACGTAAGCCGATCAGAATCGACGTCGGAAGGGCAACTGTTTTCGTGCTGACCTTCCTTGATAGTCTCCGTAAATCGCACGCTTGTTCAGCCGTATACCCTCTCCTCGGGCGAGGTTTTACCTAAGGATGCTCATATTTGTTTCGCCGGAGTACCGATGTCCATGTCTGAGGAATACTTCGAGGATGCTACCGCTTTTGATGGTTTTCGTTTCGAGCGCATGCGACGAGACCCCAGCATGGAACACTTCAGCGGATTACAGTTCACGTCTTCATACGCTGGAAGCCTTCACTTCGGGCATGGAAAACAAATGTGTCCGGGTAGGTATATGGGCAGTTTAATTAGTAAATTATTTATTATCGAGATCTTGCAACGCTACGATCTTAAGTTGGTTGATGGCGAGAAGAGGCCTCTGAATATCATGTTCATGGATATGGACATGCCGGATCCAACATGCCAAATACTAATGCGGGATCGGGCAGTTTGAAACATATCTTCTTTTACTTCTCACGTATTCTTTAAGCATCACATTCGAAACTTGATTCAATTACGAATAACCGTTTGATTTATGAAAGTAAATAACTATCATCTATATACGATAGCTAAAATTAGTCACCTCATTAAATCGTTAGTGGTGTCGGTAGATCCAAGTGTTAAGGGCCTCTCCCCCGAGTTTTCCGATTCCGAAGATTAATCTTGCCACATATCCCACGCGGATGGGGCGGTGGTTTTGCACCCATGAACTAACCGGGTTCCATTGCCTGGTCTGCCTAGTTTCTCCTTAATCGCAGAAGGCGATCTTCGGCCGTATTTTGCGGGTCTCGCGGACCCAACGGTCCCGCTACACAATACTTCGCAATGGGCTTTGCGGGTTCCGCGGAGCTAGCGTTTGTGACATACGCGCCGCTCCAAACGTGCATACCAATATATAAATCGTAGCAACCTCGGCCCTCCTCCTCAATCCCTTCACGGCATGACTTCCCATTCACAACGTTACCCTTGGCTCGATATTCTTTACGATATGCTCATCCTGCTGTGTCACGCTACCTATAGTCTCTACGTGTGACCGTCCACGCCATCAATGATGAAGATAGGGAAAGATCAATTTACGAGCTTTATGCTTACCTTGGGGCTGGTGCAAGACCATGCGTCGCAGATTTACCAACAGGTTCAGGCGACCTCTAATTGCACCGAGGAATTGCTGAGTGCTCTGTTCCCAGACAATGTCTATCTACCACCAAGTCCCGAATACGTCACCTCCATAAGCAAGTACTTGTAAGCTGGCTATCTATCATCCATATTTTTCTGTTATCTTCATTTTACTTCTAATGCTATGATCGCTTCCTAGCTTTGTCACTGATTCCATGCTATAGTGGTAGTCGCGCACGTCTGAATGCATCCGCAGTCTTCGCTCCAAGCTCCACGGAACAAGTGGCGGCTGGTGTGAAGATTATGGAATTCTTTAGTCGATCGTTTGCTGTCCGTGGGTTGGGATTTACATCACACCCTGGAATGTCGGGCATCGAAGACGGCGTGCTGTTCTCCATGGAAAAAATGGACGAGCTAGCGCTCACGAATTCGAGTCAACGCGTCAGCTTTGGTCCTGGTAACCACTGGGGAAAGGTCTACGAGACTCTGGAGCGTGAGGGTGTTGCTGTTACCGGAGGTCAACTCGCCGTGGTTGGTGTGTCCGGTCTGTTGACTGGAAGTACGTCCTATTTTTGAATGCCCTGCTTCCTCCAACCGCAGGAAGTTTGTCTTTGCGCTGACTCGGTTTCCCACAGATGGCCTCTCGAACTTTCTTAGTAGCCGTGGATTTTCCAGTGCTGACGTGGTCAACTTCGAGGTTGTTACGGGCGGTGGGAAGATTGTCAATGCTAATGCTGACTCGAATTCGGATCTTTGGTGGGCGCTTAAAGGTGGTTCGAACAACTTTGGGATCGTCACCCGGTTCGACATGGATACCTTTCCTCTACCCAATGGAATATGGTCCGGCTTGCTTTCCTATAACGCTAGCCAGATTGAGGAGGTTACTGAGACCTTTTACAACATCCACACTGGAACGCTCCTCGAAAACCCACATCTGGATGTAACTTTTGAAGCGATGGTTATTCCCGAGGCAAACTACATTTCGCTTGACCTGCGGCCATTCACTGACAATGTTAACTTCACTGGTTCTTATCCACCTACGGTAAAACCCCTCTACGACATTGGACCACACACTGTTGTTGCGGCTCGCAAGAGTCTCACGGAGACTGCAAGCATGGATGTAACACCTATTTTCATGGAGGTCTATAAGAAACGGTTAGTAGCAGCCCGGTTTGAAGAAGTCAATATGCTCACATATCACTACGCAGCATTAACCGGGCGAACGTCAACGTAAAGGCGAACAGAGATTTATACAGGGACATTTCGGCAATGTTTTTTGAACATTACAGATCTAGCACAATCGCGGAGCATACTATCGGTATGTCATGGAACCCAATTACGCCCCATGCTATACGCGAAAGCAACAGGAAAGGAGGCAATGCCGGTGGCTGGCAAGAAATAAACCAGAACTGTAAGTCACTCTTTTGCTTAGAACCGTCGAGTCACCAGAAAGAGTGCTGAACATGTGGCTAGCTATTAATTTGAGGACAAATTGGGCAGATGCTGCCGGTGATAGAGCAGCTCTTGAAATGGATGCCACTTTCATGTCAAAAGTGGCCGAGATGGCACGTCAGCGGGACGCGTTACTACCAAATCAGTGGGCGAACAACGCCGCGGAAGATGTGGATGTTATGAGCAGCTATGGAAAGGAAAACATCGAGAAGCTCAAGTCAGTGTCGTGCAAATATGATAAGAAACAGACCTTCCAAAAGTTGTGTGCGGGCGGTTACAAGCTCAGGGTCCAAAGACCCTAAGGAGCAAGACGGCGCCCATCAGCAGATTCGAGTAGTGTGTTAATTAAACAAGAGTATACAAATCCGCCTCGATCTCCTGGGATCACTCTGCATTAGCACTAACCATGCACTTCGGGCTGATGAGTCCATGGCTTCAAATCTACTTAGCGGCGAGCCGTACCGTATAGCGTTGCGTGGACTATGATACTTCCAGGAGTTACTCTTCGATTCTCGACTTTATGGAGGGTAACAATTTTTATATTTGCATTCTCTGTTTTGTTTCATTCATTACTTTCTACGTGGAGGTTTGACAATAGACCATCTACCAAAATTTGTATTTAGCTCCTTTTCTATAGTTAGCCAAGTCGAATCAAGCCTATAACGGTTGGGCTACAGCCGTGCAGCTGTCCTCAACGCTCGCCCAACTTCCCATAGGGGAACGCCCTGTGACAGATATGGTCACTGCCGAGTGAGGAATATTGCAGCAAGTCGCCTGTTAAATGTTAATCGGATATTCCAGTTAGATAGATAGTAGGAAGAGATCTGACAGGTAGCATGGATGTTCTGCAATACATACAATACATCGGTTAGTATAGACATAGCAGTAACACCTACCAACCCATTACGCTAGCGAATCTCGGAGTACCCACTCGATTCTCCAGCTAATATACCAAGAGTTTAGATGCCTTCGCACACAGAATTCGGCGAGAAGAATCCGAGGTGATTCTAATTACGCGCTACCTCTCGAATTCTATATAGACTTTAGCAGTGTAAGGAGGTCGATAAGCAGATAAATTAGGATCTAGATCCTGGAAGCGAAGCCGAGACGCTTATGGACTACATATTATAAGTCTCTAATCTGGGTAAGAAGAGCCTTAATCCAAACTGAAACAGTCCCGAATTGTTCTTCAAGATACAATTGGTGATAAAGCGAGACTGCAGCGGGATCTTTATTGCGAAATATTACTGCAGGTCACGGCCCTTTGGATGTCCTTATCTTGTAAGTCGCATCTAATTGTGACTTGGAAACTGGAAATCTGAGTCTGGAACTGAGTCCATCATAGCGTGGTTATTGTAGAACCAGTTCTCCAACTCTGGACCACTCCCCATACGCATCATGGAGTTCACTAAACTCTGCGTATCGGCCAGCGGGTCCGCGTTCATTCCCCCGTCACCACGTGCGTTCCGCTCCTGGTTGCTAACATCGTGTGAACCATAAGACTCCTGATACTGTTGGTGGCCATCGTCTCGGCCCATTGAGGGGATGCCTAAGGAAGCTAGATACATCTCCGCCTCGGCACTGGTCTGCGCCTGATCGTCGTACTGGGTGGAAGTACGTAGCTCCATGTATCGGAGTGCGACCATATGGAGGCTTCGAAAGAGGCGATACATTTTATTGGCAGCGTCAGAGACGGCAGCATCGGGCGGAATAGATGCAATGAAAGCGTCCAGGCGATCGAGATCTGTCTGATCTTTGGTCTCAATGACCTGGCAAAACACGACGATGAAAGGGATGAAAGGGGCAAAAAGGAGGGTCCTAGGAGAGTTAGTAATTCAACGTCGTGGCGATTCAATAACTTACCAATGGACGTATGTAGATACATAGAGCCTGCCACTCTTGTTTATAGTGGCAATGCAGTCATGATGTCTCTTGAGGGTGGCTCGGGCAGCTTCGACGCACTCGGAACTGAAGAGTTTTATAGAACCCGCAGGCTGCGGAGCGGCCCGATGGACAAGGGTGACGAGTGAGAGTTGAAGTACGTCATCCGATAACTTGAAGAAATCCATCACGTCTTCGCCAGAATTTTCTTTTGCGATCCTTAACCATCTCTTCTACATTGGAAATTAGCTACCGACATCCACCAGAGCCCCGGAAACTACCACTCACGTTAGTCTCCTGTGTCATTTTCTCTAGATTGCGTAGATCAGATAACAGAATCCGGACTCGAGAATCTCGAATGCGATCTGTCTGATATATAGACTCGGGGCTGTATAGCAACTCATATATATTGCCCTGGCAACGCGCGGACTCAACCCATAGTACGAAGTATGCCAAGGCTGCCTCTGTGTGGGAATCACTCATGGAAGGGCGACTTATCGTGATTTCGCGGTCCGGAATAGTCGAAGCTCGGCCTAAACGAAGACTCAGGCTCTTGTCGATGAAGTAGACACTCCAGAAGAGTAGCTTCTTGAGCTGGACATCACTCTGTTTATCGTTTGTAATGGATGTCGATCGGTGGTAGCCCAGCGTTTGACACAATTCGGATGCTTTCGACGATAATGACCACGAAAGGGAAGGCTTCGAAAGCTCGGTCGTATAAAAGGCCTAAATACAGATGAGCATTAGCGTAGCTATTGGGTTATTGTATACTTACGCCAAAGACAAGAGCAGTAATGACATCTGAAGTCGCTGGCAGATGCAGAGGTAGGTTACACAGAGCAGTTTCGAGGTTCGCTCGGCACACCCGGGTATGACCGAGATAGGCCTCCTTCTCTTCCACAGGCGCATAGCCACTATAATCCCCAAAAAGGGAATAAAGGCCCGCATTGACAATAATGAAGTCTGTCTCGGAATAATTTTCGGAGAAGTAGACGTTAAGGCATATATCTGAGAAGCGCCGCACCGATAGATACTCGTATATCCATCCTGTTCCTGCGAGGCGTTGGGCTGTTTCTCAGCAGCATCAGCTTCGAAAACATAGCCGGTGACTTAGTGAGGACTGATTTGAATGCACTTACCTTCGGCAATGCGAATCAATGCGACAGCTTTGTCGATAGGGGGGAGTTCGCAGCCCGAGAGACGCGGGCGGTGGATTGGCCGAGCATCAGGATATGCCGTCTCGTCTATGGCAGGCTGTAGTTTCATGGAGTTGACGGTGTGAGAGAGTTCATCCATAGTCTCGCGTATTCCTAAGCCGGACGTTTGTAGAGACTCAGTTTCGGCGACCTTGTTCAAGAACTCATTAGCGAAAACGGAGTGGGCAACCAACGAGGAGTGCCCCTCTACAACCTGCACGGGCGAGGCCACTAGCTGTGATCCACGGACGCCTGGCGCTGAGGTTGGTGAAGCAGCATTGGCCAGCGTCGGCGTCTGTTTATATGTATGAGGCGCGCTGTAAGTAGATGCTAAGTTCATCTTAAGGTCCTCAAGCAGCCGGACTGTCCCCTCAAGCCGGCGGTCGATCCGGTCTAGCTTCTTCTCACTACGCGATAGGATCCCGTCAGATTAGCGGATCTTGGTCCGAGGCTCACGGTGGACGACGCGACATATTGGTTACAAACCAGGCAAATCCAGAAGTGGGAGGGCGTACTATTGCGGGGTCAGAAGTATCCGGGTGCGCTTCTCCTTTGGTTCGGTGCTGGCATGTGTGCATTCGATTTGGCGGTTGAGACAATGCGAACAAGGATAATCTCTATTGCACCGGATCTAACAATTTACTGTCGAGTTAGCTTTTCTACCTAAAATGGCGGTTGTTCGTTGCCTGCCAAGGGTAAGTAAGGCTTTTCCGAATACCTTACGGACACGGCATGGCTCGCACTGTGACCGAATTAGCTGTAGTATAGAACAGTAGTGCCAAGCAGACAGAGATACTGACAGCTCGTCGGGTAGGGCCATTGGGGTTCGGCGGTAACGAGCTGACCTGCTCATCGTAGCCGGTCGTGCTGGCCTGGCTTTGCTCCATGCTGCCGGAAACGATCGAGAGGGGCTTCTAGCGTACAAAGGATTCTCAGCGCCGTCGGAGTGTCTCAAGTGATGAGATAGGGACCGAATCTCGCCTTGGGCGCGGGAGAGATGAAGTCGGCCACCGAGGAATAATATAGCGGTACATGACTCTGGGACATGCGGGACCCGCAAGTGCCGCATCGCGGCGTCTTGCGTGCCCCACAAGCGGCAGGCAAGTCGCGCGAAACCTAATACGGCTAGCCACTATGCATACAGGCCGGCGTGACTCGTGAGACTCATCGGTCAAATATGGACCCCTCTGCTTAGCGGTATGATTCCCGCGATTCAGATCAAGTCAACCAAACGAAGATACGCTGTCAGTCAGGCTGCCGCTTCCCGCAAACACCGGCCCGAAAACGCCTCGCGCTAACAACTTGGGACCTATCGTCAGATATTACATGCTGTATTAGTTCTTGTGCTTCTAGCACGTTTTATCAAATGCTGGCTCCATCCTTTTGTGTGGATCCTAGTAACTGACTCCTATTTCCTTTCAACTTCCCGCGCGAGCGGCGCATAGCTTTCCGAACTCGAGCGCTCCCGAGTCATTGTTTTCCCGAGTGACCGCCATGGCTCTGAGAAGGACGGTATCTCGGTTGAGTGATACAGCTGAGAGTTCTATATGCCGCATTCAAATCTGCTTACAAGATGCTTATATGAACTTCAACTTTCCCATACTCTCTTCCAAATTACAATACAAATTACGACTTAAGTTTCAGAAATTGCTTTAATCCTTATCCATTAAAATAATAGATATTAATATTAATTTCTTTTGATTTATATGAGGCTTAACAGGCTTATATTAAAAATCGTGAATTTATTTCTTTTAATTAATTTTTTTTATAACTTTAACTTTAATATAATTATATAATAGTAATTTAATTTATTTTTAACTTAAAAAAATAATATATTAATTTATTATATAAAAATAAGCTAAATATTAAAACTATTAATATGAAAATAATAAAAATGATATTTTTTATTAAAATATTAATTTATTTTTTTTTAATATTTTTTTTATATTTTAATCTTTTTTTAATATTTTTTTTATATTTTAATTTTTTTTTATTTTAATTTTATAAATTTTTTTTTTTTTATTTAAACTTTAAAATTCTATTATTTTATTTCAATTAATTTACTTTTAATATTTTTTATTTTTTAAAAGATAATTTTTTATTTATAATATTTTTTAATTTTTAAAAGATAATCCCTCGTTTTTATTATTTTTTAATTTTTAAATTATAAGAAAATACTTTTATTATTTTTTTATTTTTAAAAAAAATTTCATTTATTTTTAATTAAGCTATTTATAATTTAATATATAAATAATATAATAATATAAATTTAAAATTATAATATATTTAAATTAAAATAATCTTATTAAAGAATTTTTTATTATAATAAAAATCTATATAAATTTTTATTGTTATTATAATATATTTATAATTAATATAAACTTTTAATTTATATAATCTTATTAAAATTATTTATATTAAACTTATATAACATTTTTTAATTATTTAACTTTTAAATATATTAAATAATTTATTAATTTAATAATTTATTATTAAATATTATAATTAATTATTTACAATAATTTATAAATAATATTATAATTAATTTAATTATTTTTAAAATTATAATTGCTTATATATAATATTATTGATTTAAATTAATCTTAAAATTTAATTTTTTTATCACTTTTATCCATTTTTATTTATAATATAATTATTAAGTTTTATTTAAGATATATATTATTTATATTAAATAATCTTATAATAAGTTAATAGAACTTTACTTAATATATAAGAATTAATAAAAAAAATTTAATTATAGCTTTAAATATAAATTTTAATCTTAAATAAAAAATATTAAAAATAAATATAATATAATAAAAATAAAAATTAAATATATCATTTATTTTATAAATTATAAATAAAAAAATAAAATAATTTATTATCTTTTTTATAAAATTATTAACATAAAAAATAATAAGAAAAAAATTAAAAAAACTAAAAAAATAAAAAGATAAATAATTAAAAAAATATATTAACCTCTTTTTTATATATATCATTAAAATAAATATAAAAAAAATAATTAAAATTAAAAGTTTAAAATATAATATAAAAAAAATATAAAAAAATATAAAAAGAAATAAAAAAAGTAATATAAAATAATATAATATATAAAAAATAATATATAAAAAGTTCATAAAATTTATTAATTTTTATTTTTAAATAATTTTAAAAAGTTATAAATATTATATTTTAATTATTTAATTATTAATAAAGAAAAAAATTAATATATAATTTTAAATTTTATATAATAATATTTTAAATTTATTATTTAATTTTAATTAATTAATTATATATAATTTTAATAATATATGTTAATTTTAATCTTTTTTCATTTTATTTTTTAAATATAAACTTTTATAATAAATTATTAAAATATAATATCATTTATGATTTAATAAAATCTTTTTAATAAGATGTTTATAAAATAATATAATAATATAATTTTATATTAAATATTTATAAATATAACTTTTTATATTAAATTAATAATTTTAAATTTTAATATTATATTAAAATTTAATGGGTTTATTTAATATATATAATGTATTTAACGTTAATAGCTTTTTTAATAATAAGGTTTTTTTTAAGTTTTTAATGTATTATAACCTTTTAATTATGTAAAGTTATATAAGTAATTGTTAATTTACGTATAAAAATTATATTAAATATTATTATGATTTTAATGTTAACTGATTTTTAAACTTTATTAAATTTAAAATTGAAAGTATTTTTAAAATTAACGATGTTAAAATCTAATATTAATTAAATAAATTAATAAATAAAAGATATATTATATCATAAGTTTCTTATAAATTATCGTATGTGTAATATAAATTATTTTAATATATATATTTTTTTTATTTAATTTTAATATATAAGAATATATTTAATAATTATATTTATATAATATTTTTAATGTAAATATATATAATAAGTCATTTAAATTAAATTTTAATTTTTTATTTTTAAAAAATATTTATTGATATAATATTAATATATTCTTAGTATTTTTAAGTGGAAGTGGTATGAAATTTTCTAAGCTTATAAATGATAATTGATATAAAATTATTAAGCTTAAAAAAACTATATATAGTAAACTACCGGGGTGGTTTTATATAAGTTAACATTTAAATATATGAAACTACCAGGCTGGTTTAAAAATAAAGCTGTAACTGTCAGATTAATTAAATAATTTTTATTTTAATTATTACCTTCATGTTTTAACCAGTATCCCCCTTCATTTAACCGTCATTTTTATATTAACTGATGGTATTTAATTATATTTAATTGTTATTTAATTAAAAACGAAGTAAATATTTTATGATATGTTACTTAATTATTTATATGATTATTTTATACTTTTAACTTTTTATTAATTAACTTTTTTACCATCATTTTATCGCGTTTAATTATTATCTTGCCTCCCTTTTATTATTACTTAATTATTTTTATTTTATTATCTTTTTATATTTTACTATTATTTTATTATTATTTTATTATTTTTATTTACCTCTTTAACTTTTTTTTTATTAGATTTTATATCATATAATATTTTATTATTATTAAAGATCTATTTATTACCTTTTTATTAAAGCTAATAACCTCTTTTTAATTATTGTTATAATTATATTTATATTTTATATAATTATCTTATAATAATAAATACCCGAAAATATAATGTTAAATGATGGCATCCCCACTTAATATCATGGAGGATATGTTATTATACTAGTTTTAATACATTTTTATTAAAAGTTAAAGTAATTGTTTAAGTATATCTTAATTAACATAAAAATTATATCATCATCCTTACATCATGGTAGTTTATATAATTATTTATCTTATTATAAAATAATAATATATATTATTAATATAAATTTATATAATTATATAATATTATATATATATAACTTAATTTATATATTTATATAATGATTAATACCTTACTTAAGAACTTATATGATTATATAATTATTATTACCATAATGCTTAAATTGTTTTAAGCGTTTATGCGTTTGTGTTAATGGTCTGGTAGGTATTATAACTTTTTTAAATAAAAATTTATTATGATGTGGTATGATTTATATATTTATAAGATAATTAACATAACATGCTAGTAACTTTTAGTATTAAAAAATATTTAAACTTAATACTTAAATTATTCATAAATGTGACTTTTTTTATAAGATTTTTAAATTAACTTACAATTAATGTAGCTTTTTCGATGGTTGACGTAATAATTTAAAAGTTGTTATGGATATTTAAGTGTTAATATAAAAGGTTTAATGCCGAATTTATTATATATATCTTAGCATTATTAATTTTTTTAATTAATAAAATCTTATTTATATTAATATAATTATTTATAACCTGGTATAATTTTTTAGTAAATGATATAATTATTTTTTAAATTAATGTTATTACTTAATAAATTATATCATATCTTATTAAGTAAAAAAAATGGGGTAGTGAGTTTAATATATTAATATAATTATTTTAAAACTTTAATAAATGTAAAAAAATTCCTTATAATTAACTTATAATTAATATAACTAGTAGGGGGGGTTAAAATACTTATTTTAAAATAAACATAACATTTTTAAAATCCTTTTAACTTATAAGAGGTTAATTAAATTAATTATAAGTTTAATTTAATTATCGTTTTATTAACTACTTATGTATAAGTTATTTAAATGGTTGGAAATTATTATAATTATGTTTAAATTAATATAATTACCTGGTAATTAATATAAATTTTTATAAATTTATTTTATCCTTTTTAATTATTACTTTTATTATATAAAAGTAATTATAACCATTTAATGATTTATATAACAACTTATAAATTAATATAATTAATTAAAAATTTATTATAAAATGTAGGAGTTTATTTATTTTTTTAATAGATAATATTAACCCTTTTTTTTAAAAATTAATGTAACCATTAAAAGGTTAATATAATCATTTAAAAATTATAATATTCATTTAAAAGTTAATGTAATTAATTAAGAATTAATATAATTATATAAAAGTTAATATAACCACTTAATAATTAATATAAATGCTTATAAATTAATATAACTACTTATAAGTTAATGTAACCATGGGGAGGGGAGGGGGGGGGGGGGGGGGGGGCAGTCGGACTATTTAACAGTCCGTATATATACTAGATAATTAATATAATCATTTAAGGGTTAACATAACTTTTTATAAGGTTAATATATTTACATAACAATTAATATAAGTATTTAAAAGTTTATATAACCATTAATTAATTAATTTAATTATATGAGGGTTTAAGTAATTCCTTAATAATTAATATAAATATTTAAAGGTTAATTTAACTTATAAAAGTTAACATATTTATATAAAAAGGGTTTATATAACCATTAAATAATAAGCATAAATGATAAAGGTTAACATGGTTATATAACAGTTCATATAATCATTTAATAATCTTTATAAATACTTAAAAATTAATACAATCATTTAAAAATTCATATAATCATATAAGAATTAATATAAACTTTTAAAATTTAATATAATTATTTTTATATAACCATTTAAAAATTAATTTAATCATATAAAAATTTCTTATAACCATTTAATCATCATATGATATAACTTTTTACCAACTTAAATCCCTTTTTTTTAAGGTTAAAATTAATAATAATATTAAAGAGTTAATTTTATTATTTAAAATCTTATTTTATTATATATCTTTTAATTAATTTAAACCATTAATATTTCATTTTATTATCTTTTAACTTATATAATTATGTAGATGTTTATATAATCCACTTAAAATTAATATAATTATAACTTAATTTAAGTAAATCTTATAAGTATAAACTTAATATTTTAATTATAATATAATCATCTTATAATTATTATAATTATATTATAATTAAATAGAAAATTTTTATCTTATATATATAATTATTTAAACATTAATATCAATGTTTTATCTATTAACTTAATTATTTAAATTAATTTAAAACATTAATTAAAACTATGTATAATTATTTAAATATTAATGTGGTTATTAATAAATTAATATAATTATTAAATATCTTTTTTAACAATCATATTATTTAAGTGGTCATATTTAAGTTAACTTATTAAATCTTAAATTATAAATATAAAATTAATTTTAAAATAATAACCTATTTTTATTTAATGATAAAAGATATTAAAAAATAATATTTAATATTATTAAAGATTATATTTACATTACTTTTAATTTAATTATATCTTTTATATCTTTATATATTATTAATATTTTAATAATTAAAAATAAAAGATTATAATTATTTATATATTAATTTATATATTAATTAAAGTAGTAATAAGTAAGTTTTATATAATATTTATATAAGGGATAATTTATATAATGTCATGGTTAAAACATCATTTATTACTAAATAAATTATATTAATTAATATGTTTTTATTAAAAATATTAAATAAAATAATACCTGCTTATATATGTATTTACTTAGTAATATTATTATATAAAAGTTTTTTAAAAAATTAATAATATAAATGATTTATTTCCTTTTATTAAAATATTAAATAATCATTTATATATTATATTTATCATTTTTTTACATGATTTAATAACCTTTTCCTTATAAGTAATAACCTTATGTTTTTAAAAGTTAAACATTATTTATATTTAAGTTTTATTAATTACTAAAATTTTTCTGCTTATTATTAAAATAATCTTATGGTTTTATTTATCCTCCCTTTTTTTATTATAAAATATTATATAATTTAATTTAATTTCCTTAATATAATTTTTAATTTTTCTTTTTTATTTATATTTATTATATTTTATCTTTTATATACTTACTTATATTTATTTTTATTTATAAGGTTATTTATATTTATAATTTATTTTTATCCTTTTTAATATACTTATAATATTATAATTTAATATTTATTTAAATATATTTTAAAGATAATTAATTATTATATTATTAATTTTATTACTTTTAATCTTTTTTTATCATTTAATTATATCCCTTTTTTTTTATAAAGCATATTATATTTTAATATAAGGTATGCTTATTATTTTTTTTACTTACCCCCCCCCCCCCTTTTAATTTATTATAATAGCTTTTTTTAATTAAATGTTTAACCTCATTTAAATATATACTTAATATAATTAAAAACTATTATTTTATTATAATTTTATTTATATTAAAATCTTTATTTTAACTATTTTAAATATCCGTAAATATTTATATAAATGTTATGATCATTTATTTATCACCCATTAAAAAAAATCATATTAATTTTAAATATTAATGGCCACTTTTTATTATAAGATAACTTTTAAATAAGTTAAAATATATAAGTTATTATTTTTATATTCTTAAAATTAATTAAACTTATTCCTTATTTTATTACCTTCGATAATTAGATATTTATTTATAAACATTATAATTATAATATTAAAAATAAAAATAAGTTAAAAGAATATATAAAAGATAAGCATACTTTTAAAAAATTAAATAATAACTTTAATAAAAGCTTTATTTAATAATAATATTTTACCAGCTTATAATATTATATATAAGTTATAATATTTATTATTTTAAAGCTTTTATTGTTAATTATATTTTTAATAAATTATCTTTTAAATTTTAAGATAAGTTTAATTATTATTAAAAATATGTTGGTTTATTTTAAATTTAACATCTTTTTAAAATAAATAAGGTTTGTTTTATATTTTAAAAGTAAAGACTTTTATGTTTATTTTAAGTTAATATATGTTATATTAAATAATATCTTTATTTATAAATTTATTAATTATCTTAAATATATATATTATATTTTATAAGATATGATTCTTATATTTATAAATAAAATAATTTTATTTAAATTAAATTATTAAAAGTATAATAATTAAATTTTAATAAAATTCATTAATAAAATCTTAAATGATATTATAAAAAATTATATTTATATTTAAGTTAAGATTATTATATATACTTATAATATATTTAAATAAAATATAAATAAATACTTATTATATATTTTTATTAATTAATAAAAGTAAGCTATTTATATAATTATCAAGTTAAATTAAGATAATGTTTATATTTATAATAAAAATGTTATTACTTTTAATTTAATTTATTTTTTATGTAATTAAAAATTATGTAAAGACTTATTTAAAAATATTATATTTAATGTATTTATTATAATAAATGTTTAAGTTAATAATATAAACATAAATTAAAAGATAATCTAATAATTTTAGCTTAACCATTTTATAACACTTTTTAAATATTTCTTTTTAATAATATTTTCATATGCTTATAAAATATGTTAACTTTTTAATGTTAAAGATGGCCTTTTTAATCCCTTTTAATTATCATAAACTAATAAATATACCCTTATGATTTTAATTATAACCCCTCCTTTTTTTTTCCTCCTTCCTACTATTACTTACCCTTTACCTACTAGTATTAAATATTAACTTTTTAATATAAACATGAATTTACACCCGTCTTACTTTAATAATATATTAAAAACTATTATTTATTTTATTTAAAATATTATTTATATTTTTAATAACATAAGTTATTAAACCTTAATAATATAAGTATATTAGTATTAAGTTAAATATAAAGAAATTAATAAATATATACCGTTGTTGTTAAAATTAAATTAAAATAAAAAAGTTTATAATATTATATCTTTTAATAAGAAAATATTTAAAAACACCATAACTTATACTATTAAAACCTTAATTTAAAACATTAAAAATAATTTTTAAATGTTATTTTTTTTATCATTAAAAATTATTATAATGGTATATAATATGAAAAAATATTTAATACTTAATATCTTTATTTTATTTATATATAATATACTTAATAATTATAATAACTTAATAACTTATTATTTATTTTTAAAATATATTAAAAATAATAATTAAATTAGTAATATAAAAAAATATTTAATTTTAAAACTTTAAGATTTAACATTAAAATTTAAATAACTTAATAAAAATTATATTAATTAAATATAAATCTTTTAATATATATATATTATAAAAATCTTTTAAAAATATTTTATTATTATTATATATATTATATTTAGATAATTAATAAAACATATAAAACATCATATAAATTATTAATATAATATGGTCTAAGGTGGACTTTATAATTTCATCATATATAATAGTAAAATGGCTATTAAATTATTATGGTATAAACATTAATTTAATTTTAAACATAAGGTCCCCATTTAGCAATTCCTACCAGACTGGCAAACGTCTATACATCATCTACATCTCTACCGTAGGTTA